>JARZZO010000007.1:45682308-48677308 GCA_030544215.1 Zantedeschia hybrid cultivar | reverse complement strand
GCCACATGCGAACGGAAGTCCGATAGGCCCAACGTGCATTAGGAATCTTCTCGTGCCAGTCCCGTTGGGACTCGGAGACTGCTCCGTATAATTAGTGGCATTTTTGAGCTCCGCAAGCGCCTGATATTTATGATAATACGAGACCAAACCCTGCCGACTAGCCATCTTGTGGAAGCTAGGAAGTTCTCCTTCTGTTTAACAAGTTGCTTCCATTGGGAAGAGCTATTAGTTGGGAGATAAGCCTGGGATAAGGGATCCCCATTCATTCCTACCTCCAGCTCCTTCGGACCCTTATCGAAAGAACCAAACTCCGCCCGGAGATACTAATGTTGTCGATGGGTTGGCATAAGACCTGCTTTCACCGCTGGCCAGGCATACTAATTCGTTCGCATAGGCGCGCCTCTTCTTTTCCCGGCGATTGTAGGGATGGAAAGACCACCCGATTCTGCATGACGGCTATTCTCGGCTAGGAGATAGAATCATTTTCTCAGGCCCACTCAACTATCCATAACTTTTGGGATGGAAGCGGGTTATCTGACTTCTTTTACAGCAACTGGATTGCTCTCAATCGGCTATCAACTACTTGCTTAGGTGGGATCCATTGGAATTGTAACTGCGAATGGAAGTGGGTCTGCTAGCTGTGATGCTGCTTAAGGATCCGGGACTAGATACAGGTCTCGATCTCACTCGAGAAAGTCGACGGCGAGGAGACTATCAAACCGCTTCTCGACCATAGCCATAGAAGCGGATCAAATAGTTTATATAGAGGTGGGCACGATCGAGATAAAGAACGTTGCCCTATGTTGTGACGGTCGAACCGGAGTCATCTCCAACTCGTGATCGAATAGCTGTCCAATTGATATCTCCTTCTTTTCGGGGACTCCGTTCAACAAATTGAATTGCGGCTTCTCGCAAGCGAAACCTTCCCTTCTCCGGAAAGATGCCAGCTGGCCCGCGGTGGGAAAGGAGAATCAACAAGTGCGGATGCTCTGTCCCAACTAAAAAGAGTAGGAAGATTCCAGCTTTGAATCTTGTGCTTGACGGTGACTGTCACTCTCGCACCGGCTCCTGATTTGATATTTGTCTTCGTCGGTGCTCGCTATTTTACTGGTTCGGGTCTGTCTGCTTGGAGGAAGCCTAGGACTAATCTAATACCCACATAGCTCCTTCGACTGAAGGGAATGCTTTCAACCGTCGCTTCAAAAACTGCAACTGCCGCTGTCGCTGTGGGAGTTTCCTCTGCTGCGGTTGCCTTTTGAGTGTCAGTTCCCAGTCATCCAGTTGGGTCAAGTGCAAAAGGCTGACGGTCAAAATTGGATTTCCTCCAATCTTCAGAGAAGCCCTTCCTAATGGAGATCCAGTTGCAGTTGGAGTCTAAGTGGAAGTTTCTACCTTGGATCGAGTTGGAGTTTGATGCCAGTATCAGTCCCTGACGAGTAGTCCCTTAGGCTAGTAGGCATTAGGCATCTTTGGTTAGCCGGCAGAAAGAATGAATACCTCACCTATTTTTCAAGACAGTGATATAGTTGAAGTGAGAAGCTATTCCCTGGGGTTTCAATATCTTTGACCTGCCCTGCCCCCTAGGATATTTCGCATATTTCCTCTTTGATTACCCGCCCTAATATGTATCAGATCCTAAAAGCAGTTCCCTTCTAGCCATTGAGAGTTCCTTTGGGAGTTCCCTGCCTGCTCTGCTCTTTTGGAATGAATCTCCTCCTAACATAAGGCAATTGCCCACTAATCCTCATCGCTGTCCTGAGCCTTATTTAATTTATTATTATTATTATATTATAGGAATCCCGATCTGGGAAGAAAAGCTATTCTTCTTAGCAGTTGAAGAAGTGAATTGAATCACCCCCGGGTCCTATCATACTAAGCAGACTGGAACTCCTCCTATATAGTAGCAATTCTGACAACAGATGCGGATTATGTAGCAAATGCCGCTGATGCGTAACACATTGAGTTGGACAGCTTTCCGATAGGACACAGCGCCATCAACAGACATACTCGCGAAGAAAGCACCTACCCTGGGGGAACTGAACTGCCTCGATCCTCATCTCGTTCACTCACAGAAGACCTTGCCTAGCTCTACTTTCTTTCTTATACCAGGACTTAGTAGGAAGCCCGCAGCGGGTAGTTCATTCTATTATCATATAGAAAGAGTACTCATAAGATAGAATATTAGACTAACTGGGTTTAATCTCATAATCAGTTGTCGTTAAGCTTCTTTGGATCAATCGATAGTGTGCTTATCGCTCTACTTCGCTTGATTCTCATGCCAGTGGACTCGTCGCTCAGCTTTAGGCCTTATTAGCTTCATTTCTGAAGTGAGCATGAAGTCCGAATTGAATAGATACTGAGAAAGCGTCTTTCGTGATGAAAGTTGCAAGTTCGGATTCAGGATTGAGAAAGAAATCAGCAAAGCGCAGCTGGAATCTATTATAGGAGGCGGCTCTTTAGCTAAAAAGAGACTGCTAGCTTTCAAGATTCCTGTTTTCAAACTTGCCTAAGCTCTCCATAGCTTTATGTCTATCCTGCCGCTCTATCTCTAGCTTTCTTATTTGCTTGCTCTAGAGCTCGCTGGTTTTAAAATGATAACTTCCTTCCGCTTACTTGCTGACTAAGCCTATAGCGGGCTATCCTATGCTTTGCGCTTGCCCGGGATATTAATATCTTCTTGCCGTCGCCTAAGGGGACTCCTTTTATGGGGAATACACATAGAAGAATGGCCCCATCAATTACTCCTCATCGCCTGTGGAACCCTAACCCTCTTCTAGATCATACTAATTCTTCATCCCTCTCCGGACGTGGAAGATATTAACCCTTCGGAATTGGGACATGTTCTAGTCTGCCCTTTTATGATAGGGTATGAGATTGACTTTTCTCACTACATATTCTCCTCGGAGTTTTTTTACGATCAATTCCGAGTGTCAATTCTTCAATCGGGATCTGTAAGGCTAACTCAAGTTCTGGGATCACGGACTCGTATTCGGCCTTGTTATTGGAGCATTCCTCTGTCAAAGCAAAGGAGTAGGGGATAATGGCTTTGTCCGGTGTCAGGAAGACTATGCCGATCCCGGCTTTCTTCGGATCGGATTGCTTTTCGCCATTCAGGCTCCTTGATACTCCGACGAAGTGCATTTTCCATCCCTTCTGGACCTCGATTTGAATCACTTCTTCGTCTTGGGGCAAGCGGAGAATTTTCTGGAGCAGGGTGCCCGGCAAGAAATCTGTGAGTGCTTGTCCTTTGCCTTACAACATTAGGGCTTCCGCGATACGTATTCGAGCTGGAACTCGGATAGTCAGACTTACCCTTTTTGCAATCCGCCCGGATAGAGTTGGCCGAGACATGATGTACTTGAGGAGGTCTGCCCTGGAGATTAGCTTTTTTCTGTGTTCCAACAGATAATTCCTAAGCTTTTGTAAGTCGAACATGAAAGCGTCACATGTTTTCTCTATTGGAGTGTACTTGAATTCTGCTTCAACTAGGGTCCGACTCAAGTAGTATAGTGCGTTCTCCTTCCCTTGTTCATAGTGTTGGGCGGGGAGAATAGCCCAGGAACCATTTAACGCCGTGATTGATATATACAAGTAGTGGCTTGCCTTTTTCGGGCTCATGAGGACTGGAGGTTTCATTATATATGCTTTGATGCTGTCGAAAGCGGCAAGCTTGATCCCATTCAAACAGTAGTCCTTTCCCCTATTAGAAAATAATAGTCGAGAGAAGAGAAAAGGATAGTTATATTCCCGATTCACTCAAAAAAAGGCATAAGCTCAAACCCCACCTGGAACTAGCTTTAGCACAGGCTATCCTGCCACTTGCTTGATTGGCGATGCCCTAGCCCTTCTAGCAAGCTAGACAAACTGAAAGATGGTCTATTGTCACTTTTTCTGTGACTGCGAACTTATTCAAATAGAAATATTATATTGGTATAGAGAGAATGAGGGGGACTCTTATCTTTATTAGAGGAGTTAAGATTGAAATGAAACTAGATGCATTTCTCCTAACATCAAGAGACAGAAAGAGAAAGATTCAACTTGCTTGTAGGCGAAGTGAAAGCGGAAAGAAGGCCATTAGCCACTTCAACTTCTACGGGAGTGATAGCGAGAGGATATGAAATAGCTCGAACGATACATCAGTGAGATAGCTGCGACCAGCGGGAGCTGGAAGTGAGAGGATGGACTTTGACTTTCTCAATAGGGTGAGGATATGGATTTATTCCCCCTGACAAGGAAAAGTCTTCAAGCACGCACATATGAGATCTGATAACCCAACGGCGAATACTGAAAAGGATAGGAATCCGGAAGAAGAGAATGAAGTAATTAAGCAATTTAGCGAACATTTCCATATGGGGTGGGGCCCCTCATGGCATCTAAGAGCGAACGTGATCTTTTCCCTGAGGGTCAAACACATGTGTTATTGGTTCCATCTCAGCTAGTCCAGAGAATGTCCCACATCCGGATGGGAAAGACTATCACTTTCACGGGTAAGGATTGTCAAAACAAAGGAACGGAACAAGAAAGATTGAATGAATCCGCCTGCTGTAAGGAACCTAATCTCTCAAGCTGGCAAGTTCAGAGCAATAGCAGAGTCATTCGCAGCAACAATAAAGAAAAAGACTACCCCAGACCAGAATAGGGAAGGGGGGAGGTAGAGTGACTACTCATCCCTATCGAACGTTCCTGTTGTTTGAATACCCGCGTACTCGTAGGAGCCCATTTCCGGTCTTATTCCTTCTTTGGCTAATTTTTCAATTAAGCGGTGCTTTAGTTGCCGTTGTTTCTGACTCAATATAAATTGTAATTATAAATAGCTGTGACCACTGTCACTCCTGCTCTGAAAGTGAAAGAGCAAGAGTCGACAGCGCTTTCATTCTTCTCTTTGCAAGAAGGAGTTCTGCTAAGCCAGTCTTCCTTGTAACACCGTATGAATGTGCAGCTTCTTTTCGAACAGTCAGAAAGGTAAGAAAGGAAAAAAGGGCAAGGGCAAGCAGGGTTTAGCGTAGCCCTAACTTCATACCTTAGAAGGTTTATAAGCTTTAGATTCTACAGTTTGGATTGATTGAGCCGACCTCTTCTTTTTTTGACAATTCCCAGCCTCATTCACATTCAAATGAAACATCAAGAGTGGACCACTTGAAAGAAAGCTATGGCTTGTTAAGCTTAAGCGGAGAAAGACCGTCTTCTCATGTCTCGAAAATCAAATAATTAGCAACGTTATCAGTGAGAACCTGCACTACGCCTGTCCTACCTCCATCACAAAAGAAGACAATCATCTGCGCCAGTCAGAAGAATGGAATTGCATCCTTCACTTCTAATGTCACATCTACCGCCTTCACAAACATCGTACCTCGAGGACAAGTAACCCACAAAATGAATGAAGTCAAAAACCCTTGAGTTTGTCCATCTATCACAAATGATTGTGCACCCCGTGTCCTTCTTAAGTGAGGTTTCTTATAGTTGAAAATTCCTTATCGGGGTCTTCTTTTTCCTCTACTCTAATGGTAGTGCTCAAACTATGAGGTTGAAGCCCGCACCCAAAAACTGCTACAGCATCAAAATGGGCTGGTAGTATGAATTGTTCCGAACTGCATAAAAGCTTATGTCTTCATATAATATAGGAAGAACCTCCCACTCTCCTAGCCGCTTAGAGAAAACACTGTGGGAAGTCTGCTTTGCTGCTCTTCAAGTTAGAGAAGGATCTTAGACCATCCGGTGACCGGCTTCGCGAGACCATTTCGTCTGGAAAGCTGAATGTATTCTCATCTTTGCTTAAACTGAAAGGTGAAGAAAAATTCCGATGGGAAGAACAACACCAAGAAGCTTTTGATGCAATCAAGCGCTGCTTGGCTTCACCCCCAGTTCTTATTCCACCTCGGAAGGATCGACCACTACGGCTGTACATATCAGCCGATAGGAGCGTTTCTTGCCCAAGTGAACGACCAAGGAAAAGAGCAGGGTTCCAAACCTCAGTCGCATTTGACATCCCAAAAAGAGGAAATATTCGCCCATCGATAAGTTATGCCTATCTTTGTATTTTGCCGCCAAAAAATTAAGACATTATCTTTTGTCTAATGTAACGTGGCTGGTTGCTAAGACAGATTTATTTAAGTATATGCCTTCTCGGCCCATCTTAAAAGGCCGAATTGGCAAGTGGATTTTAGCCTTAATCATACCAGTCTACATACCACAAAAGGCGGTGAAAGGGCAGCTAGTTTGAGTGGGGCCTGAAGGTTTCCCGAGATTCTTCTTGATAAGGTAGTTTGAGAGGAAAGGTCGATGGCAATCAAGGATTTCTCTTATTTCTTTCGGAAGGGGTGCTTACTGAAAAGAGTTCAACACTATGCTCATTGCTCTTCTTAAAAAAAAAGTCCTGTGAAGGTGAAGCCAATCGCTTGAAAGATGTCAGACCGCTCCTCCAAGCCTGTCTAAGACTGTCTACAAGCTTATCTTGTAAATCCTAGCAATAATAGGCTTCTTAACATCCTCCCGCCTAATCAGGAAGCTATAGTGAAAAGCAGGCACATCGGCGAAGGTCTTATCATCATCATCGCCCATGAGAACGATCCTTTCTATGGACATGGACCGCAGATCCTCCAAAAAAGCGCTTGCCTTAAGCGACATGATGAAGGCCCTTAAAAGCACTTCCCAAAAGACAGAGGGAATGGACCTTCCTCTTACCTTCTGTTGAGACTGAGATAGAGGACTGGGAGAGTTCCCTACTATAGAATACTTCCCGAACGGGGGAAGACTTTTTACAAAACATCCGCACTTGCGTTAGGGATTGATACGTTAACTGGCTCAAAAGAAGGGAGCCTAATAACAGGCATGATCAGAGGTCTTATCTTCCCACCTCTCCTTTCAGTCGAGCTCCTTCGGACCCTCTCCTTTCCATGAAGCGTAGTATAAGTGAATATATTCGTACGCTCCTTAAGTCTCACGGGAAGCAACTCCTGAAGGAAAGAGGCGCTTTCGGAGATGATCTGACTTATTAAAAGTCGCCTCATTTATGAGAGTCAAAATTGGAGCTCGTTCCCTACTTGCGCTTGCTTGCTCACTTTCCTCCTGCTTTCTCACAGGTGCTACGCAACTCTAAAGTCACGGAAGGAGCTACATTCAATGGAGCGAGCTTTGCGACTTGACTTTGTTGTTTTCGATCTGCGAGAGGTAATGAGGATAGAGGCAAAAGGAGCAATGGCTAAAGAATTACAGAAAGCTGTAACCGCCCTTAAGCCTCGTCAATGCCATCGAAGTCTTCACCTGAACTCAAAAACTCACCCTACTTTCCGGTTCTGGACCCGAAGGTCAGTGATTTCTATCCGAATCTCTTCCCAAAACAAAAAGAAGACACTGAGCTCCCGCAATCAAGGCTATCCGGCTCAATTCGAATCGTACGTGAATTAGGCCCAAGAGGAAGAGGCTTTCGAAAGAGACATACTATCAGGAATACGCAACTTTCATACTAGGGCTGGGCTGACCCCACACCGAGGAAGAAAGGGCTTTAGCACAGATTCAAGGGCTTTAGCACAAAGGTTAGGTACTAGTAGCGCTTGAGGCTCACTTGGTTGAACATCCTTCTATTGAAAGATAATAAGGACAGTGAAGGTCAGATACTCTGTTGGAGAACTCTTTCTTAATCCAGTAGCGAGTTTCGAAGCCCTATCTTATTTATAGATAATAGATAGTAAAGGACCGTGGAAGGGAAAGGCGGGTTAGTCATATAAGTTTGTACGCTTCTCCTAGTTCAAGTGCCTGGAAGTCCAATCCATACCCTGCTCAAATGCTTTAGTTCCGCACACCACCCAATAGAATCGATGCAAGCTTGCGATAGGGTCAAGGCGCTTGATTATTATTATTAATATAATTAGTTGTTAACGATAGAGGGAGTTGAAAGAGGCGGCTAATTTAGGTGCAGGGCAAAGGCAGGAGTGATTCCAGTTCGTGTTCAAGTGGTATCGGAAAGCGGAAGGAATAAAAGCCAGTATCCGCGGTAAGTTCCAATGCTTTATAGAGTAAATAAAGGGCGTAGCTTTAAACATAAAGTCAGTCCCCGCATCCAAACCAGCCCTCTACGCATAAGGCTGAACAACAGGGTTGGAAACTTCTATATATGTTATAGATAGTTCTCGGGAACTAAATACTTGATGACGGGGCTTGCTGCACATACTAAAAGGGCTTTTCTTCCTTAGCTGGAACCTGCTACTAGTATGAAAAAACTCAATAGAATGCGAGAGGGGAGGAGTTTTTCTACTAAATTTCATACGCAAGGGAGGAGCTCGACTAAGAAGGAATAAGTAAGGGGATTGCTTTTATCGAACTCATAGGCAATTACTTTTCTGAGCTACCATATGAACGGGAGATCGGATGTTCTTTCCCCGGTCTACCTCTGACAACCCGCTTCCCTGACTTGGTCGGGGAATACTAACGTACGACTACTTTAAGGGAAAGTCCAACCATATATTATCCGAAGCTCTTCTACTCTATTTGAGTATTCCGCTCGCGGATTTGCGAGCTAATGACTGGTCCAGACTCACGGGCTTCTCTAACTAGCTTTACCCAACCTCTTCGTACTATCACACTGTACCCACTGTTGATGGCGGGCGGAGGACTTCTTTCTTTTGACTTCGATTGATGCCTATCGAAAACAGGAAGCTCGGGTGCGTGATTCTGCTTCCAAGGAAGATTCGAATAAGATCTGACCATACTATATCAAGTAAGCGGTTTTCACACCTTACCTTCACTGCACCACTTAATAACATGGGCTCTGGTGCGGGGAAAGTCCAGGCTTTCTCCACTTACGTTCTTCCATGGCTTGTGTCATGTAAGCTTCACTCACTGGCTGGCTTTTTTCTAGGCGTTAGGAGATGAAAAGACTATCGGATCTGACCCGGGAATCAAGTAAACTCAGAAAATAGACGTACGGTAGAGAAAAAGACAGGCTATCCGGCTCGGATCGACCCTTCCGGACTAAAGGCACTGCCAAACAAAGAGTAAATCATCTGACCTTCAAATCAGATCTCATACCTGACTCAACCAAGTCAGCTCACAAATTCTCAAACTCTTATCGAGAAAGCGGTTATATAACATATGACAAAGGGATATGCCCTAACTATCTGCCCCAAACTCTATAGAATCACTTTCCAAGGCAAAGAGAATGGAATCCCCCCGGAACCTCGCAACTATCAAAACAACGGACCTTTCCTTTATTAAAGAGTTTTTTTAGTCTTTCCGAAAGTCTTTAAGGGCTTCTGCTTGCAAATGGATACCTTCCCTCTACTCTACTATACTATCAGACCTGGAATCACCCGCTACTGGCTAATGGTTTTAGGGACTACCTCTTTATTAATTAAGCAATTCGTATGAAAAAACCTCACCCTTAGCTCTGCTCTTGTGTGCGTGGATATCAGTACTATAGATTCAAAATAAGGGATTGAATCAGAAAATCTCTGACCGGTTTCGAGCTACTTGAACTTTCACAGGCGGAAAGAGTCTCTTTAGTGGAAGCCTAAGGACCTAAGCCCCGGCCCGCCGCCCTTGACTTTATCAAGCTTCCTGCTCGAGCAAATGTATTATCTCCCCTCTACTTAGTCAGTAGAGCTCTTTTCCACGAGGGTTAAGATCAAGGGTACGTACGAGAAAAGGAAGTAGCTCGATCTTAGGCAGAGGAATTTCATTCAACAATTCCATGAGCGGTGGTTGGAGCGGACCTTTCCGTAAGGGAAGGCGTGGATCCTCGATCCAAGTCTCGTCTTTTGAGTGACGATGTTGTTTCAGTTTTGAAAGCAAAAGTCAAATCGCAGATACCACTAGAGAAAAAGCAGATGAAAGATATGCTTAAACATAATAATCCGATCTTTCATCCACTGAATCATACATAGCATACGCATTTTCATCCGCGGAATCATAGAAAGAAGAAAAAACTGCCACTAACACATCTATCTGTAGAAGCAGACAAGGAAGATGCCGTTGAAAAGGGTAGGTTCAAGCTTGAGTGCCCCCTTTTAGGATGGGGTTTCAGTGTAGTAAATTCTTTTTTTTACAGTTTCGTGGAATGATGAAGCAAGACCATGCCATTAGAGGAAGGGTGGTTTGCTCGCTTAGTCTTATTGAGTGAGGAAGTTCTTATAACGAAGACGCTCGCTAAGCTACGGCCTTTGGCCCTATGAGAGAGAAATTCAATTCCAAAGAAGGATTTGAGTCTAGAACCAGAAGCTGGTGAAGAAGATAAGGATTGAGACGATTCCGAAGCTAAGGCGATGAAGAAAGTCAAGAGATTATTTTCAAATATGAAGAACTAGCTAGAAAGAAGATAAGGTTTTGAGCTAACTTCCATGATAGGGAAGGAGTTCACTCGTTTCAGTCTCATGCGGCGAAGATAACCATTTAGTAACCTATAGGATAGGGAAAAACCGATGTTTTAAGGTAAGGAGGAAAGCGATTTAGTAGTGGAGGAAAAAGAGGGAGCAAAGCAGACGATATCCTATCCGAGAGCAAGACCTTAATTTTAAAGAGCAGGCCTTCGAAGCCGCGAGTAGAATACTTGGAATCAATCCCTTGAACCGAACGAACCGACCAAGTCACCGAATCCCCTAGCTCTGGAAGGGCGCCCAGAAAACCATAAGACATCGCGACTGCACACAAAAGATCAACTGGTGCAACAAAAGCACAATCCAATCTCGACAAATAAAGAGAAGTACAAGCAACTACATCAATCAAGACGTGAAACTCTCGCCGCTGGGATACCTTGAATTTTCCTCTATCAATTCCTTCTTTAAGAAAGAGGGAAAGATCACTCCTACGTGATATTATATATGATACCACTCGCCATGGATGATACGATTCAAAGGTCGATGTTGTAATCAATGGCAAGTTGGTTAGTGCTATAGTCGACTCGGGTGCCACACAAAATTATGTGGCCGATCGGATAGCCCACAAGTTGGGACTACAACTGTGTCAAGATGGAAGCTCGATAAAGGCCGTCAATTCACCTGCTAGGCTTCTCTCTGGGATCGCAAACAATGTGCCCATCCGGAGAACATGGGCTGGAAAGGCTACGTTTATGGCCATGGAAATGGACGACTTCCAGATGATCCGAATTTTGACGAACGGCCTTGCACCGCTACCGTTTATGGACTCGATTGCTATCTTGGTAAAAAACCCCTTGCCTAGTTGCAACTTCAAAGGCAGCACCGTTTGTAAAGAAAGAAAAAACTGCATTGGTCTCAGCGATGCAGGTGAAGAAGGGTTTGCGAAAGGGCCAACCCACTTTCCTTGCCACAATCAAGGAAGAAAGCCAGGGATCTACAGTAACAGAACTGCCAGCCGAAGTTTCGGGACTCCTAAAGGAGTTTGAATCTGTTACGCCACCAGAGTTGCCGAAGAGACTGCCTCCGCGACGGGCAGTTGATCATAAAGCATAGAGTTGGAGCCGGGGGCCAAACCGGCAGCACAAGCCCCTTACAGAATGTCTGTCCCAGAATTACAAAAACTTCAAAAGCAGCTAGATGAACTTCTGAGTTCCGGATACATTCAGGCATCAAAACCTTTGGTGCACCAGTGTTGTTTCAACGCAAACATGATGGAAGTCTTCGAATGTGTGTAGATTACCGACAAGCTAACTATAAACAAAAAATCCCCTATTCCGCTTATTGCTAATCTTTTCGATCAATTGGGGGGAGCCCGTGACTTTTCAAAGCGTCACTTGCGTTCTGGGTACTACCAAGTTCGCATTGCAGAGAGGGATGAAGCGAAGACAACTTATGTGACAAGGTACGGAGCCTTCGAGTGCTTAGTCATGCCATTTGGATTGACCAATGAAAGAAAAATACAATATGGAAAAAGAAAAACAGAAATTGCGTTTTCATTATGGTTTGACAGAGCGACAATTACTTAGATATGTGCATATCGCTGGAAAAGGCAAAGGATCAACAGGTCAGGTTTTACTACAACTACTTGAGATGCGTTTGGATAACATCCTTTTTCGATTGGGCATGGCTTCGACCATTCCTGGAGCTAGGCAATTAGTTAACCATAGACATATTTTAGTTAATGGTCGTATAGTAGATATACCAAGTTATCGTTGCAAACCTGGGGATATTATTGCTACAAAGGATAAGCAAAGATCAAAAACTCTGATTCAAAATAATATTGCTGCCCCGGTGCCAAAACATTTGACTATTGACTCAGTCCATAATAATTGATTAGTAAATCAAATAATAGATAGTAAATGGATCGGTTTGGAAATAAATTGGTGAAGGTGAAGTTTGGAGATAGAACAATGCCTTCTGTCGTGTATCCTCGATTGATGCGGCCTCAGATGCTTCAATCGTCGATTTGAGTATTGAGCGAAAGGTTACACCTATAGGTTCTATCCATATTGTAATTGCAGGTTAATCCTAGTCTACTCTACTAGTACTAATAGGTGGCATAGGGGAAGAAGTACTACACCTAGGAATCAACAACACGAAAACTTTGTTATAAATTACCCCCTTTACTTATTTGTATCGGGACTCAGAAGAATGGTTGGGACAACAAACATCCATCTCGTTTGTATTTTGGATACCCGTATAACCATCGAAGATCGTTGAAGTGACTAATTCCTGGAAATAGGGGCGTTAGGGACAAAGAAATTGTTGGAGTTACCCTTTCCGTCTAACACTTATATGATTGGTGTTAGGAAAAAAACCTCTTGCAGGAGCTAGAGATTTCTTGTAAAAATACCAGCCGTTCATAAAAGGATATTGATTTTTGATCCCACGGATTATTCCTTTTAATACTATGCACAGAAAAGAAAGGAGGAGCCGTATGAGATGAAAGAAAATCTCACGTACGGTTCTGGAACGGGGATTCTTTGAATAGAATGACGACCGTAACGGATGTCGGCTCAATCTGAAGGAAATTATGCTCCAGCTTTACAAAATTATTATGAAGCTACGCGATCAGAAATTGATCCCTATGATCGAAGTTATATACTCTATAACATAGGCCTTATACACACAAGTACTCCATTAAAGCCCATCAAGGCCAGCTCACTCAATGAATGGGTTGGAACAAGGGGAGCTAAAGCGGTCGGAAGGGGAAGCTTTGACGATGCATCAGTCTCTCATCTGTCTCCACACCAAACTCAGAAATAGGCCGTCGCGATACGACTCTGCGCTGCATAGAACTGGGAAACTGCAGTCCTGCACCTGAGAATCTCCAGTAATGTGACCGAACTGCTCTCCTCGCCATAACCCCATCCTCATGTGATGGAAAATCAGTCAACTCTAGAAGACACGCTGTCATCTGCCCTCACTGACAGACATAAAGCTGACTCATCCTCTCTGCTATCCTCTGACGCAGAAGCAAGCTACGCTACCTCCTCATCGTCCCCATAATCGAGTCAACAGATCCTCATCGATCTTTGAAGGGAAATGTCTCCTCTCATACAACTCACCCTATCTCTTAAAGTACGGATCGATCCAACAAAGATAGATAAAGAATCAATCTTGAGTTTATTAACAAGGTTGATCAAGAAACGAAATTCTTTTTCTGGGGCTGATCAACTTGATTCACAAACAGTAAATCTTGATCCAAAAAGAAAGATTCGAGCAACACAGTTCGTGAAAGGTAGTGCACTAAGAATTTGTGTTCCCCTTTGGCTGGTGTCTGATGTTGTATTGGCCGGGACTATGCTTTGTACGTCAAAAGTCATATATTAAGAAACCGGTAGGGGTCTTTAAGCTATAGGGAACGCTTTTCCATCAAAAAGCCAAATTTTCAAATTAAAGGCCAGGGAACCCTCCCGGGCTGGGCTCTCGCGTGGTAGGGGTCCGATCAGATCAACCAGCGACCGGTTTACGGAAGAAGTCGTGTTGCAAGGGCCAGGAGATTGATGGAAGAACCTGGCCGAAGTCAGTGTTGTGTTCAATTGGAAGGATTGCTTTCTGTCGTCTGTCTTTCCCTTCTCTCTCTTCTCTTAGTAAAGTAGGTTCAAGTCAAACGTCGTGGCTTGCTACAAGCTGGGCTCAGGGGCTGCAGTCAGCCGCTTCCCCTGTAGTCGTCAGCTCGTTCTTGACAGATCCGATCGGGTGTTCATAATCTGGAGTAAAAGGATTCGAACCTTTGCATGCCGGTACCAAAAACCGATGCCTTACCACTTGGCTATACTCCATACGGTCGGTCCCTGGGGAGAGGGGGAAGGGAGAAGCAGGGCTCGAAGAACGAGCCGTGCAAGGACGCGGGGATATAGCAAGTAAGCAGCTTTGTTCTCCCTTTAGGACCGACTACAACAAGCTCGTGACCCTAATAGAAACAAACGGTAAGCTCTCTGCTCTATTTGCTTGCAATGCGTTGCCTATCAAAGTAGGCGAACGCCCACCTCCCAAAAAGCAAAGTTGGCTTGACGAGCGCAGATGAGGAAGCGGGAGCAAGAAAAGCAAGAATCTCCCCCCGCGAAATCTACATGATGGGGCCGTCCCCAAAAATCATCATTGTCCAGCAATAGAGAACAAAGCCTAGAAAATAAGCAGGCGGCAAGTTCCATAGGTGGGTGTAACCCTGAATGCAATAACCTCCCAATTCTGAATTCAACCAATGAAGGTAGTTCCCTGCTCATTAATGATCCCATAAAGCTTGGTCTACCAAATCGATATGTATCCACGGAAGTCAGAATAGACCACACATCAGGTTTTGGGGATCCTCGGGATCAAGGACACGATTCCTCCCAAATCATTCATCATTGTCTACCCGCAAAGACCTGAAGGAAGAGGATAGAATAACGCCCTTTAATGTATGCTAGAGTTCTAACATAATGAGGAGATCAAATAGCGGATTCTGGAGTGCTTTAACTGAAGCCCCAACGAGGAAGGAAGGTACCTATCGAAGTCAAGTGTACTTGTCAGCCATCAAAAGGCGCGTAGCGGTGAAAGAAATGCCACTTCTCAGGTAAAAGGTACAGACCATCCCAGCCCATATCGGAGAGCAGACTAATTCCCTGCCAGTCTTTATTCTTTTTCGCTTCCCCAGGTATCAGATTCCGATGCCGCTGATGACAGCATCCCCTTGTGTAAAAAGAGAGTAGAAGCGAGTTATTGATACCTGAAAAAAGCCCCCTTCCTCCCGAAAACATCAAGACCAGAAGTTTGTGTGACAAAGGGTCTCTTTCCTCGCCCGAAGGTGGAGGTCGATCCCCTATCACCTTCGTCTAACTTTACCTAATGGAATGTCTCTACCTGAGAAAGCGAGGTTGGCCCCCATTTGCTGTAAGAGTCCCCTGCTTAATCTGGTGATCCGCATCCAAAGAGGTACCGGGGTGGCAAAATGCTCAGGCTTCTTTTGAGAGCCTAATGAGTTTGGTACCAAACAGTCTCTTCCCTCACTTCTCGTTGGTAATGTAGCAGTTGTAGATGATCCACTACCATATTTGGGGTTCACACGATTGGTGAATGAAAGAAAACCTATTTATTCGCCGAATGACTTGACAATGGAGAACCTGAGAATCTAGTGTGACGTAGGCTTTCCGCCGGTCCCTATCGCTCTTGGAAATATCATCCGACCAACTCATTGATCCGGAACCATATTTGTCTTAAGGCAACCACTGTACCTCGGCTAATTCTCAACGCTACTGCGTTTACCTTTCGAAGCACTTTCTTTCACGTGTGAACCCAAAAACTTCTCCCTATTCCCTGGGGAGTGACTAACCCCTGATTTTCCCTGTGAAAAGTGAGCCGAGGATCTTCGACAACCTTGATTTGGTGAGCAGCCCTGCCCTACTACGAGATCAGGAGAGCAAAAATCAAACTGGATGATGTAATGGCGTAAAGATCCAGGGCCAGGGGGTGAATGCGTATATGGGGAGTGCGCAATCATGAATAGGCAGGCTTGAAAAGGTAGACGCCCTTGACTCTTCTATAACGAAGTAACTGGTTCTGTGGAGGCAAGTATTTCGAATAATCAATGGGTTTTTTTTGTTATGGAAATCCCGGATCGACAGGATTTCGGTTCGTTCTTTAGAGAGCTCCTTGTCACCAATAGCCAGTTCACCTAATAAGACAAAGTAGAAACTGAAGAAGGGAGACAGGCTGAAGAGGATCTGGAAGTGGAAGTTTCAGAGTGCCCGGTATCGTCCGTTCACGTCTAAGGGCGCTAAGCTCGATCGGTACTCCCATGGGAAGTTTGGGATGGTTTCATACCGAGGACGGTACAGTACTCTACGAGATGATACGAGACAATTGAACTTCACGGCTTATTACTAGCACACTGAAAGAGAGGAGAGACGTTGCCAAGGCCATTCTTTTTTAGATAAAAAGTGTCTCGACGAGGATCTCTTGAATTTGAACCCAAAAGCTGTTGGGACTCGCTTTGAACGAGAGGGTTGGTGTGGCGGCTGCAGAAGCGAAACATTGAGTGGTATGGTAGGTAAAAAACGTAGCATATTGAACCTGGAATCTAACCTATCAACAGAAGCAACCGTGGCTGATTCATTTTCCATAGAGATCTTCATCGTACTCTCCTTCCTATCTTTGAAAGAAAATGTTGTATACGGTTGAAAATCTGCTATCGGATAATCAGCTCTTGTTGCATGGTTGGGAAAGTCTTGATCAGTGAGATGGCTCTTGAGCCGGTGCTTCATAGCAATCAATAGTGCAGGTTGACAGGGATAGACAGAGAAGTCGCGACTTCGCTTGTTTCGGAATGCACTACTTCCTATGCTCTAAACGCATATCTGGATTGGCTTGATTTTATAATCAGAGGTGCACTGAGCCTTATAGCCATCGGCGTATCCGCTTACAGAGCTGATGCTTTTCACATCTTTACCCGCAATCCATACCTGGGATCTTTCTTTCCTAAATCCATTTACCTTGCTAGCCTAAGGCTTAAGAGTTATCCCTTCTAACCAAAAGGAACCTAAGGAAAGCCGGCAGAGTAAAGCGCTAGTTGCATTCCAAAAGACTGAATGCTCATACGCTATCAAGTCAATAGATATAGATGCTACTTCATAGCTGTTGATCTTTTTTGAGTCATGAATCTTTAGCTATGACCACATATGATATGATATTTAACGATATTTAACCCAAACTATGTGATTTAATAAATCTTTCTCTTGCTGGTCGAGGTCTCCGTCCCCTTCTTCAAATTTGTCTCCGTATTCTTCATCTTCATATATCAATCTCTGATCAACGATAGAACAAGATCTATTTTGCATCATATCTCTAATCATATAAAGCTGCTGGCCATATGTTAATGGAGAAGAGGCCACATCTATATTGGCTTCCTTGCTCTGCTCATTCCCTAGATTTGATGCTAGAAGATATTGGGAAAGATGTAAAAATTACTGAAACAGTGAAGTCAGCCCAATTCATCACATCCTATATCTACAACCATAACTATGTGCTCACGTTGATGCGTGAACACACTGGACAGAGGGAGTTACTACGTCCTGGGGTAACTCGTTTCGCCTCCACATACATTTCCTTGGAGAGTATACAATCACAAAAACGCCTCTTGAAGCAGATGATTTCAAGTAAAGGATGGGAGGATTGGATGACAAGGCACGCGAAGCATGATGCTAGAGACAAGGGGAAGCAGGTTGAGGACTTGATTGAGAGTCGAGAGTATTGGAAGGATATAAAGATGATCTTGAGCGTAGTTGAACCTCTTGTGCGGGTTCTGAGGATGGTGGATGGAGATAAGAAGGCCACAATGGGATATTTATATGAAGCTATGGACCGTGCAAAGGAAGACATTGCTAGGGCCAACAAAAATACATACAGAAAGTGGTTGGATATTATAGATGCAAGATGGGATATGACACTCCACCATGACTTGCATGCGGCAGGTAACAAAATAAGTCAATCCATATTGATCGCCATTTTATTTCCTATAAGTTTTATTTCATTTTTAATTTATTTTTCAATTCTTTAGGTCATTTCTTCAACCCAAGATACCAATATAGCTTTGCTACTCAACATGCGCCCAATGATGAAGAAGTACTCCGTGGGACTCAAAATGTAATTCGGCGTTTGTTACATGATGAGGATCGAGCTATCATAGCATGCAACAAAATGCATTACTATAGGCTCCGGACATTACATTTTGGTACTCATCGTGCTCAACGGGCAGTCATGTTGCTTTCACCAGGTATTTAGAATTTTACACATAACTAATACTTTCAAAAAATTGTTATCAACTTATCATGCATAGGCTTTACAAATTACAATACTAATTGTTAGTTGGATCATTATGGAATTACAGCTGATTGGTGGATGGATCATGGGAAGGTTCCAGGTTATGAAGATCTTGCTTATGTTGCTATCCGTGTATTGAGCCAAACCACCTCCTCTTCTGGCTGTGAGAGGAACTAGTCTACATTTAGCTTGATACACACCAAGCAAAGGAACCGATTAAGCTCAGCGAGATTAGAGCAATTGGTCTTTTGCCACTACAACATGCGCTTGAAATTAAAGAATCTTCAAAAAATTCAAGAGAACCAAAGAGAAGAAGAACGATGGAGAGATGAAGTTGCTGGAAGACCGGTGCAAGCAGAACAACAAGTTGAGGAACCAATCGATCTGGACAAGATATTTGAGTAGCAGAACCCACTGAATGCATGGGTGGATGCAAGGAATGTTTTGAGTCCATCAGAATTTGATCCAAACGATCGGTCATGGGCATAAGGACAATTAGATGGTGTCCCCTTGTCCGTTGAGTTTCAACTTCCACCTCCTTCAAAACGGCAAAAGAAATCCACCACACAAAGTTCAGGTAAGGGTAAAGGCAAACTAATGGATGTTGATATTGCAGATTTAGAAACTGTACAAGAAGATGAGTCAGACGAGACACTAGAGCCGAGCGACAAGGTCGTTTACCAAACTTCAGACGACTCTACTTCGGCAACGACTACCCCTGACGATGACGATGATGATCCACATGGAAGTCAAGGTGGATCCTTGCAACAACGGTCATCTCGAGGACGTGGAGGATTAAGTCAACATGGTGAAGCTCCTCCAATGATTTTCACAGGAAAGCAAGAATTTACGCATGCTACGCAGGATGATGACCACTCCAGTAGGTTGGCTAAGGGCACATCAGCAACAAATAAAGGCAAAGGGAAACAACAACAAGAGCTCCTAAAGAGAACATCCTCTCAAGAGCATTCGTCTGATGCATCCTCTCAAGTTCCATTAGAGGGTTATAGTCCTTATGGATATCCAGGTACATATTATCAACATCCACCACCCTATGATGCATCGAGTTACTTAGGAGGATATCCCACTTATCCTCCAACTTCAGATATTTCCTCTTATCAATCCTCAACCTCAGAAGGATCTTATCATGAGCCAAAGACACAAGGATGGATACCGGTGACAATAATCTACCCATTCACAGATGAGTATAACCGATTTGTACAGGAATATGAACAATGTTATCAAGCTTATATGTCTTGGGCCGATTATGTGCAACATTTGTATAGCACCTACAATGTAAGGCTAGAATAAATGTATGTCTACTTGTTCTGTCACTTTGTGTGAGTGTTTTTTTTTTATTATCATGTAATACTTAGGGGTAAGGTTTTATGTCCCCCCCATGTATTGTATTCAAGTTTTTTTCAAAGTTAATAAAAATTCAAGGGCTTACCCAAGGTCCTAGATAAGTTTTGGGTAAATATAATTTTTTCTGATTTTTTGAATTTTTTTCTTATTTTTTGGACTTGTTTTTCTACTTTTTCCCTATTTTCTTCTATTTTTTTCCCTTTTTATAAATTGGATCGGCCAAACCGGTCCGGCTCGGTCCGGACCGGTTCGGGATCGGATCGGATCGGCCGATCCACTCGGTCAGGACCGGACCGATCCGAGTCCGACCCCCGAGTTGGCCTACCTTGGTTTCCACTATGACTATCATAAAGAGATTGTCGAAGTAGTTTCTACACATTTCTCTGATGTCCTGATCTTTCACCAAAATCTTTCATTTCCTATCTTTGATGCATCTAACTTGGTTAAGATCTTGACATCTTCTCTTTCTCATCTTTTTCAACTTATAAATATATTTTTTTCCTTCCTTGGTTCTAAATTTCTCATACATCTTTTCAAAGGTCTGAGCTCTTGTCCGACTAACAACTTTTTTTGCTATCCTATATTGTTCACAAGCCTCATTATTATCACAATTTGGCAATCTTTTATACCATTATGTTTACTCTTCACCGCTTTTTGTATTTTCTCATTCGACCACTACTCCTTCGTAGGTGGACCATGTCCTTTAGACTCTTCAAGCATTTTTCTAGTTACTTCTCTATTTTTTGAGGCCATATTTATCCACATAGTATTGGCTTCTATATTTGAATTTCAATCTCCCATCTTGAGAAGTCCATTCTTAAATATCACTTGCTTCATCCCTTTTAATTCTTACTACCTTGTTCTAACTACAGTCTTCCTTCTAAACGTATATAGACTCTCCTCCGCCCATTAACATGTCCGTAAACTTGTGTCCCTTGATGCCTTTCCATAACTACATCAACCTTAAAGAGGTTCTTGAATTCATCGTTTGCCTTGTTATTCTCCTCGAATAGCCAGGACACTTATCATCCCACCAATAGAGATGCCCCATTTCTTGTGATCTTTCCAATACCTTGTTGTAATCACCTTTTCCTATAGTTTTGTGTCTTGTTGCTCTCAAATTCTAAAGTAACATGTCGAGAAGTGTTCCATGAGAGAGCCTCAAGTCCTTTAACCCAAGACCTCTCTCCTCCTTCCTTCTACATATTACATAATCGTCCCCAATTAACCATATGATATCTTTGTCGGAATCCTTACCTCTGTGACAGAAAGTCTTCTTAAACCCTGTCACTTTTCCTAAGTACGCTTGAAACCATCCAAAACAATGCCAACATATAAATGAAATATTGAATGGAACTCCTGGACATTATCCTTGCCAAGTTGCAAGCTTGCATCTGAAATGTGACTGGCCTGAGGCATGCCCGCATACATAGGAAAAGAATCTATCCCACAGTTTGCAACTAAACTTCCTTAGATGTTTCTAAATTGATTTTTGTACCAGACAAACATGACTTAAAAATTGATCCTCAAACCAGATCACCTCAAACCCCTACCAGGAAAGACGAGTCTCTGTCGTCAATCCTCTCCTGTTTGACAAAACAGCAAGGTGCCATGACACTAAAATGCTCAGATGACAAACAATGTTGTAGCTGATAGCCCTTTGCCACATTTCCCCTAGTTCCTTAGCCAAGAGGAAAACGAATATGTGTGAACATCTTTCCCACTTCCTCAACCCATAACCTCTCAGAAAGTAGCTTGTAGCCTTGTCATCAATAAGCGCTAAAATCTGGGCTGTAGAAGTGCAGCGTGTAATGTAGTTTTTCCATTTTAGATGGAAAACATTGGCTTATAGGATGTTCCACGAAAAAAACTTCCAGTACACCAAGTTTTAAGACTTCCTAAAAGCTCATAATTCCACAGAATACCTTTTCTATTTGAGCTATATGACAGCATATAGTGCTTCATGGGCTATCAGATGTTCTCTGTGTCATTCTTCCGTTCATAGACATTCTGCTATATGACAGCATATAATGCTTCATGTGCTATTAGATGTTCTCCGTGTCATTCTTCCATTCATAGACATTGCTTAATTTATGTTTCCTGATCACTGTTTAGTTATTGCACCTCATGCGCTATAGTCATGTCCTGAACCTTGCAGTCGTAGGCAATAAGGTTTTGTTTTTCTATTTACAGGCTAGACCATGTAAGCAGCTGTGGGTGGGTGGAATTAGCACATCTGTTACAAAGGAACAACTTGAAGATGAATTTTCAAAGTTTGGAAAAATTGAAGACTGCAAGTTTCTTAGAGATAGAAACTCTGCGTTGATTGACTTTTACAAGATAGATGATGCAACTGCTGCTTTGAAGAGCATGAACGGAAAACGCTTGGGTAGCGAACAAATACGAGTAGATTACCTGCGATCCCAACCTTCAAGAAGGGTGTGTACTGCTGCTTTGCACCGGCTGTAGATTTCCCTAGAATATTTGTTCATTTGATTTGCACATTATGCCATTCTGTATGATTTGATTTTGATATGGATATTTTTGTGCTATCAGGATTGGTCCGATCATCATGATGCTAGGGATGGGCATCTTGGCAATAAGAGAGGCATGGCACCACCAGAGCCACTATGGATGCCTCCAGATTCTACAAGATTTTTTCCTGAAGCTTCACACTATGGTCAGACAAGATTGCTGGTATATCCTGTTTCAATTTTTTTTGGCATTTGTATTGTTTCATATTAACCTAAGTTGCTTAAGCTGTCTTTTATTCTTTAGTATCATGATATTTCTGTCCATATAAGCTGTTTTAATGGGCTGTTTCTCTATGCTATATTTGTCAACTAATTTCAGCCATCAGGAGGACGAAGAGATGGTCCACCAAGCAAAGTTCTGTGGATAGGGCACCCTCCATCTATTCAGATTGATGAGCAGATGCTTCATAATGCTATGATTCTTTTTGGTGAAATTGAGTGTATCAAGAGCTTCCCTTTAAGGCACTTCTCACTTGTAGAATTTAGAAGTATTGATGAAGCTCGGCGTGCTAAGGAGGGTCTACAGGGTCGCCTCTTCAATGATCCTAGGATACAGATATTGTTCTCAGACAGCGAACCTGCACTTCTTAATGACAATCTGCCATTTGTTCCTGGACCTGGAGGACCTAGACCAGATATGTTCTTTGGCGAACATCCATATGGACCCATGGAATATTTTGGTCCAGGCCATCCAATGGCTCCAAGCAATTTTCCTGGGGCATTACCGCCTAACATGTCTGGATCAAGCATGTTAGGGAGGCCATTTGCACCTCAAGGATTTGATCCTCTTCATGGGGGCTCAGAGTTCTTCAATGATGTGAGTAGCTCTGCGCTTCATTTTTCTGATGTAAATGTTAACAATCCTATGGCCACAAACTTTAGAAGGTTTTCTCCTTCTGTCTCGGGTGTACTTTCTCCTGCACCAGGCATGCGACCACCCATGATACCTTTACTAGGTATGTGGGATGGACTAGGTATGAGGGATGCAAAGAGGTCAAGGATTGATGGCCCACCTATTGATGAAGCTCCTTTGCATATGAGGCGGATAGGTGCCCAAGGTATTGGAGAACCATTCGTGTTGCATGAACCTAGTAGAGGTGCTGGGGGTGGTCCAGGTAGTCCCATTGGTGTGAAGGGACATGCTGCAGGCTTTCCTGGTCACAATGAACATCATGTTACCCCTAGTCGGGATTATTGTTGGCGTGGCATTATTGCCAAAGGTGGGACCCCTGTCTGTCATGCTCGCTGTGTGCCTCTGGGGAAGGGCATGGAATCTCCACTGTAAGCTTCTTTAACAACCATAGGACTCTTTTCATACTTTCTTACGTTTTATTTCTGTAAACTAATCTGCATTACTAACTCTGATTGAAACTCAATGGACAGTCCTGAAATCATCAACTGCTCAGCCAGGACAGGATTGGATATGCTTACGAAGCACTATTCAGAAGCAGTTGGTTTTGATGTTGTTTTCTTCCTGCCAGATAGCGAAGATGACTTTGCTTCTTACACAGAGTTTCTAAGGTACTTGGGAGTAAAGGACCGAGCTGGGGTTGCCAAACTTGACGATGGAACTACGTTGTTCTTGGTTCCACCTTCAGACTTTTTAACCAAGGTTTTGAAAGTGTCTGGTCCTGAACGTCTTTATGGTATTGTTTTGAAAATGCCACAGCAATTGAGTGCAGAACCAAAACAAGCAGTTCTTCCCCCTGCTTCTCTCTTTGCTGATAGGCGCCAGACACCTCCCCCCCAAACTGGATATAATTTAGCTCCTTGGAATGAGGACCAAGCACCACAGATAGAATACAGCAGGGTACTCCCAGAGGAGTCACTGCCTCGCACCACAGTTGGGAAACCATTCTCAGGACGCAATGATGAGTTCCACTCAACACAATCAGTTCCCCTTGATTATGCTAGCAATCCTGTGGCTGCACAGTCAGTTGAAGTTTCCCTGACACCAGAGCTAATTGCTACTCTAGCCTCCGTGATACCCACAAGTGCACTGCCCTCTACTGGTCCTACTCAGTTACCCTGTTCATCTTCAAAGCCACCTTCTGTTTCTGTTTCGGTGGTTCCTGATAAGGGGGGAATGCCACCACAAATCTGGACTCAAGAACCTCAAGCTCCAGCTGCACTTGAGCAGCCAAGCCATTCCTCTCTTCCATTAGTGCATCAATTTGGGAACCAGACAGCGCAGCTTCCTTCTTACGCAAACATTGCAAATATGCCCGATACTTCTGGACATGTGCCTGGGCATGTGCTTGGTGGTACGCATGTTCAAGAGAATGTTCCAGGCACACAACAGGGTACTTCTCCCTTTCTGACACCATTTAATAACTATGTAATACCACCTCACAGTGGGCAGTTTCCCGCCTCCCAGACCAACCAACAAAATCAAGTTGATGCTGGTTTTATTTCTAATAAGAATTATGGCATATCACAACCAGCTGAGCTACCTGGATTACTACGTGCAACCGGTCCTCAACAACTCAACTCCATTACATCTTCTCAGGTTCAAAGTGGAAATGTGCTCCAACATTGGATAGTTTCTCCTTTAACAGCTGACAAAGTGAATACAGACTTTCCCAGTCAAGTGCAACAACTGCAGAACGCAATCTCAAGTTCCACTCAGGGCCCATCAGAGGGTGAGGCTGATAAGAATCAGCGATACCAATCCACATTACAACTGGCTGCAAGCCTCCTCTTACAGCTACAGCAGCAGCAGCAGCAGGCAAATGCTCAGGCCGCACAAGGATCCGCTAATCAGCAATGAGGAAGCTCACTTACCAAGTAAGTGTTCCTTCATATTCAATTTCATTCGTATTCAGTTCCATTTTATATTATATAAATTATGAATAATGCAGTTTCTGAAGGTTTTTGCCCTCTTTTCTTTTATGGTATCCAGTGCCTGGTTATAGTATGATGGTTGTTAATTTAATGGTAATGTTGTAAGGGATTATTCATTTCTAAACCTTGTGGTATAAGGATTTAGGCTTGTCCATTATTTGCTTCTTGCATCGTGCTTAGAAAATTAGTTATTTACAACAGTTACTGGACAGTGTTTGGTCATAATAGCTGTTATGGACGTGCATTCTTGAATTGCTTATTCCTCATGCCCCTCATTTCATATATTGTTTTTGCTTTTCCATGATGCTCTTGAAACAGTAATTTCCCCCATGTTTCTGTTGTTTAAGATGAGGTTGATATTTCTTGGGTTGATTCAATAATCTTGTAGATCCACAATTTGGTACTCTAAATCAATTTGCTTCTTCGAATGAAAATGTCCAATGGATTGATGATGTCGAAAACTTTGATGGGGCCATGGTCCAATGACCGGACACAAGGTGTAGTGGTTGGAAATTGAATGCCTGGCTTTTTTTTGTTGTTGGGGGTGGGGGGGGGGAGGGAGGAAATGGGGAATATAGAAAATAAAGGCAGTATGGTGGAAAGAGACAGGCAATGGAAGGAGGAAATTACAATTCATTGCGAGTTAGGACATGGATTGTTCTCTAAGGGAATGATTATTCATTGTGAGTTGACTTGGTAGCTTCCTGCTGCTTCTCTTGGATCGCAGGGTGGAAAAAATATGCAGCTGTTTGCATTGGGTAAACCTAGGAGAAAATGTTGTGATCTCACATACACATCATAGGGTTGTTCAGATTGGATAGAGTGAGAAGTGAGAAACTGTTGTGATCTCACATACACATCATAGGGTTGTCAGATTGGATAGAGTGAGAAGTGAGAAACTGTTGTGATCTGAGATGCACATCATAGGGTTGTTCAGATTGGACATAGTGAGAAGTGTACTTGTTGCCATTGGACATATGGAGTTGTGAAGGCCCTTTCCGGAGAACAAGAAATGGGGTTCTGACAAGAAATGGAGCTTCTAGATGAGGTATCGGGCCTAAGGTGAACTTTCTAAGAGTCAGATTATAGGGATTAATATGGAGAAGCAGTCTATGTGTAGGGCGGCGCTAATTATGGGCTGCCAGATTGGTACTTCCTTATCACATATTTGGGCCTCCCTCCATCTCCTGGAGGATTGAGGTGCAGGGACTGGCATGCTGTGGTGAATAAGTTCTCATCTAGATTGGCAGGCTGGAAAGGAAGGCTCTTATTGTATGAGTCTGTGCTGGACAGGCTCCCTATCTTGTCTATCTTCAGGATTCCTAAGACAACGGCCAAGTGATTAGAAACTATCCGTTGTCGATTCTTTTGGCATGGTTATGGGGAGCCTAGGAGAGGGGGTTATGACATCTTGTGGGGAAGAATTTCTGTAAAGAGAATAGAGGGTTGCGATTAAGTGTATTGAGGCCTTCAATGTAGTGCTTCTCACTAAATGGTCGTGGAAATTGGGCATTACAGATTCTGGTTTGTTGGTGGATGTGACACGACAGTGGTACTCGGTAGATACAGGGATTGGGAATTTTTTTGCCCCCTTCACAATGTTTCCCAGGTGTGGAGAGGCATCCTTCCGGACTCGGACATTATCTAAGGATATGTATTCTAGTCGGGGATGGCAATTATCTAATAGATGTCTATTCTGGGAGGACAGTGGTGTGGGGGTGCTCCCTTGAGGAGAATCTTTCCTAGATTATTTGTTATAGCCCCTGACCCTCGGGCTCTAGTGGCATGTCTTTGATGATGCGGGGGGTGGGGGTGGGGGGTGGTGGACACCTACACTCAGATGTCAGCTTTGAAATGAGGAGATTGGGGAGTAGGCTGACCTACTTGTGTTGCTGCTAGATGTTTGACCTGATTTCTCTAAATTCATGGCACTGGTAGTGGGAGGTTTCAGGCAGTTTCTCTGTTAGGTATACCTACCATGTGATTGCTGATGGGGGTCTTAAGGTATCCATATCTGAACCAGGTTTGGAAGCCCAAAAGTTCGCTGAAAGTCAAGGTCCTCATGTGGAGGATTTACCATGGCAGGATCCCTACCTGTGACTGGCTTGCTTGGTTTGTAGATGGATTCCTTATTACATGCTCTATGTGCGGAGAGCTGGATGAGTCTATTGACCGTTTGTTGTTCGATGAGATGGGATGCATAATCCAATTCGATGGTATGGTGGATGGGCTCCTCCACAGTTGGGATAGCTGCCAGACTTCGAAAGCAAACTGCCTTATGTTGTGGCTGGTCCTACATGCCACCCTTTAGGCCTTATGGACTGAAAGAAATAGAAGAATCTTTAAGAAGATGGTGCTCGTATCGGATAGGACCTTCTCTTTGTTTGTGATATAGTGTGAGAGTGGGCTAGAGCCTGTTATCCCTTGTCTCTTAAAATGTCTTTTTGTCTTTAGTTGTGTTTTTTTTTGTGTGTGTGTAGGGGGGGGTGTTTTGCCTAATACCTTGGTGTTTTTTGTAAAAAGGGCCTGTTGAGAGAGGCACTCCTATACTTACAAATTCCCTTCATTTTTCCATTTAAATGTTCTACCATCCACTTAAAAGAAGTCCTTACTTTCATTTTTTGAATATAGTGTAGTTGAATATAAGATAGGCTTAAAGTACAAACCAAGAGTAAGAACCATAATCATTGTGGCTTGAGGCCATCTTGGAACTCCATAATATGCTTATGATGCGACATAGGAAGTCCTGGACATGTCAGATTAAGAACTGTAGTTATTATTATTGGAATGTACAGTTTGGACATAAAAAGGAAAAAATGAAAAAAAAGGCAGAATTCCCCACTTTGTGATGGCGAGTTTGGATGGAAAACATAATGGTAGAAAGAGGAGTGAAGAATTCCATGTAATATGTGGACGAGGGTGACAAACATGAAAGTAGAGGGTGAGTTGTTGTCAAGTTTTTAGTTCTGCCCAATGGTTAGAACATAGGTCCATGGATTTTGATATCACTTATAGGGTTGAAAGGCAATAGACTGTTTACAGAAAGCCGTCAGGAAAAGTTTTGAGGCTCAATAGTCAAGGTGGCCGAACTTTCAAAGGGACCTAAGCTACAAGCTTTCTTTACAGCGACAACTGATTTTGCTTTCGCTTTTATGGTGATTTGATATATTTATTGTTTTGCTAAATTTTTGTCTCACTATGTTGGTATGTTATTCTTTTATTGTTTGATTCTTATTCTTGATATTATTTTCACTGATTATACTAAAAAATTAGACCTATTTATGATTATGTGGTTTGGGGTGACTCGAATTGTTGAATCACTGATCCATAATCTACTAACTGCCTTGGTTGAGTGTCTCGTTTGGGAACACTGGGTTTTGGACATTGTCACATAATCTACTAACTGCCTTGGTTGAGCGTCTGGTCTGGGAACACTGGGTTTTAAACATTGTCAAATAATCCACTTCACCTAGAAAGAGAGAGAGGAAATAAGCATAATGCTTTTTTGCAGTTTGGAAGTTGGTCCATGGAATCTGAAAAACCAAATTTTGGTACAATTCCCAGAAACATATATTGGAATTTATCTATTTCCTACACATTATCTTGTTGGAATCAGAGGTTTCCAATAGAAATAATGGAAATGGAAACATTCGTTTCTGTAAGAGTTTGGAGTTGGAAGTTCTGTTCGCCTTCTATTTGGAGGTAGTTCGCTCCGTAAGAGGGTTTCAGGTCTTGTTCTTCTGTTGAGTGTTGAGGGCTTTTTAAATGTTTCTGTGAGGTGTATTTGCCGTTTGGGTTTGCCTTTCGGTCTAAGTTGTACCATCTTGGTAGAATATGGGTGTTTTCTTTTTATGGTGTTTTTTTATTTTATGAATGAAGATAAGAGTAAAAATTTCTAGGGCTTAGGGTAAGCATTGGTGCTCTCACAAGATGAGTCATGGGAGATGTCTATCTATCATAAGAGTCCCTTGCGTAAACTCTACATGTTTTATCCATATAATGAAGTTGATTAGGAGACCTCACTTATGTCACTTGACTGAGAGTAAATGTTTTCTTTTCATGATTTCATATTGTTTTTTGTAATCAATGGGCAGGACCATGGGGGTACGAATTCTAGGAATTCAGCTCCTAAGAATTATTGGGCATGGAAATGAGAGATAACGGCACCTGCTCTCCTAGCCTAGGTGGTGGTTCAAATTCAGGTGGTTGCATCTATTAACATTGTTGGATCTGAAACTGAGTCTTTCTAATAATGTTCACATATTTCTAATATCTACCCCTTATAAGTGAATCACACCAATAATGAATGATCAGGCACGGGGGTAATAGAAGCTTCTTTGTCTTTTCTTGGCTAGCAACTTGAGTTTTTCCTTTAGAGGTTGGGAAATTAGATGCCTCACCTCAGGGCGGTTGGTACCATAGTGGGGTTTTGGGGGCACCTAGGGCTCGAAACTTGTGTATTTGTAGAAGCTGATGGGTGGCATACATGTTGAAACATGTCAGTTATCTACTTGACCTTTTTTATGGATTGGGGGAGGGGAGTCTACCAAGGATTTTAAGATTGAATTAGAACTGCAAATCAGTTCGCCATGATCCTGATCATGATTGGTCTTTATTGGTCAAATTTGGTGATCTGATGGGAAAGGGCCAATCTGGGATTGGCCTCTTAAAGTAATTACCTTTTTTAAACTGATGGTACCACATTATTAAATAAAAAATCTTGAGTAAGTTCAGTTTATGCTGTTCTGTACACCCAACCCTCTTAGGCCGATGACCAAATCTGCATCATCCCCCAGTACTCCTAAAAACAATCCAGTCAGCTTTCCCATCCCAACCAGTTCACCCAGAAGCACAAAAAGAAACCCTCCCAAAGCCTGTGCCTGATGCGCTCCCCTATCACTGACCTAACAGGTTTCCATGATGTCTTCAGACCCCAGATTACCCATTTAAGAACCCTTGATTTGTTTTTTTGTTTTTTTTTTTTTTGGGGGTGGGGGTGGGGGGGGGGGGGGTGGTTGTGTTTCCACTTAATTTCTGTGAACTGATTAAAAAAAATCCATGTGCATGGTAATAAAAATAAGCTAAACCAGATTCGATCCGGCCAAGCCGGTCTGGTTCCAATTGGGAGAAACTGCGAAGAACTGCCTGCTTTTGGCCAAAGCTGGTCTTGGAACTGAAACCAGCTTGGGCCGTTTTTTCTTCCATCGCACCGGGAGCGGCCACATGCCAGATAACTCTCATGCACTGAGAGCTGCCACGGGCCTTTCTTGTGTTGCATTTTCTGTATTTTCTCATCATGTACAAAGAGCAGTAAAGGAGCACCTGATGTTTCGTTTAGCCCCCATCATCAAGAAAGAAACGGGGGGATCTCAATTTCATAGAACTTTCTGTACGGTTTGGGACCATAGCTCTGTTATCTACGGTATTGGAATCTTGTTCCCAAATGAATAATTCCCTTTTAGATGTAGTTTATTCATATTCCGAATATGTAGTTTGTAGCAATCCTATGTTTTGACTTTTGTGCTTGGCGTCATTGATCAGTAATTACATATATTGAATTGGCTAGATTTTAGGTGTAACATCATCATAATTCTTTATGGTGCCTTGGTCAGTTGGTTTTGCTTTGTCACTCAAAAATTTGAGATTATGTTTTTTTGGCCATCATGAAATATATCTGTTACGAAACATTTTTAGCAACAGTATAATTTTCCGTCTTTTGGCATATTGGGGTGGCAAGTAATGTCATCATCTCATCTTTGGGCTGTCTGTTTGTGGCCCAGCCAATTATGTTCATATGTAATCCATTCTATTCAGTGGAAGTCACACATATTCTATGTTACCAAGACGATCACCTTGCCCACCTAGGCGATGAAGTAGGCTGAGAGCCAAAACGCCTCACCTCGCCTCGCCTCATGTTTTTCTCACTCTCTTACGCACTTGGCCTATAATGTCCATGTTATATGTTTGTTTCTTATTCTTAATTATTTCAAAGTGGCTAATGCGTCTTTTAACAATATCCAGTACCCATTTTCTCTTCAATGTTGTCACATTTTTTTTCTCATTTTTGATGATTCCTAAGACCATCCACTACTCCTAAGACATTATCAGTACTTCTCAGAGTCTTACATATGATTATCTTTGATGTTTTGTTTCTTTTTCTTGTATTTTCATTTTCTTACTTCATAGTGATTTATGAGGAAACTTTCAGAAAAATAGTGATTTATGAGGGAACACATTGCCTCAAATGCTTAGGGAATCGCCTACATTTGAGGCTGAGGCGAACCCCTGGTCACCTCAATTGTCTCTCGCCTCTAACTACATAGCACTTATTTTAGACCTAAACCCCACTGATTATGTTGGTTGGCCTGATCAAACTTGGGTAGTTGTAGAAGATGCTGGGTGGCATACACGTTGAAACATGCGACCTATCTACTTGACCTTTTTTCTGGGTTGGGGGAGGGGAGTCTAGTGAGGATCTTAAGGTTGAACTAGAACCCCAGATCAGTTTGACATGATCCTGACCCTGATTGGTCTTTATCAGCTAAATTTGGTGATCTGATGGGAAAGGGCTGATCTGGGATTGGCCCCCTTAAAGTAATTATCTTTTTTAAACCGATGGCACCGCATTGTTAAATCAAAAATCTTGAGTAAGTTCCGTGTATGCTATTCTGTATAACCAACCCTCCTAGGCTGGTGGCCAAATCTGGATCATCCCCCAGAAATCTTAAAAACAATCCAGTCAGCTCTACCATCCAAATCAGTTCACCCATAAGCACAAAAGGAAACATTCACAAATCCTCTGGTGCTCCCCTACCATTGACCCTAACAAATTTCCATGATGTCCTCAGACCCCAAACCACCCATCACAGAACCATTCATTAATACCAATCCCTCGGGCCTTCCAAGGCTCCAAAGGGTCCTTGTCTTTCTATCTGACTTACCTTCAGCGATAAACTCCAGCTCCTTTCCTGATCGATTGTAGATGTGATCCGCCATCTTCTGGATATCCTTGTTGAAACCTGCAGATAGATTCCAACCGTTCCCGAAACAGCCTTCAGTTCAACCATGGGAGCATTTGTAATGCCTCAGCCTGTTTGGCTCAATTGACTTCTTCTCTGGACACGTTGCACGCAGCTGGCTCCTTAACTAAAAAAGTTTAAAAATATAAAAGGATTTTCTTGTGCAAGTGTATGTTAGCCATGTCATTTGTAAGCAGGATTGATTTTGCAAGCTATGGGTTTACCCATTTTGGAGAGGTTGAGATGCCATTGTAAGCGTGGATGGGAGCAAAGGCACCTATCTTTTGTGTGGGAGTGTGCATTTATATATGTACATATTTTCTTCCATCTTGACAGTGTCATTTGGCAACAATATAAATAAATGCATGTTGTGTGTTTTCTGCTGTCATAGCATTCTGGATATCCAAATATCAAAAACCTTCAGGACATATGATAGAAAGTTATCACTAAAAAATTGGAAAACATTTATAGCACTTGTGCTACAGCAAGTATAATTGAAATTATTTTTTAGTGTTACTATATATGATGTTATATGATGCATGTTCTGTGTGATATCTGTAAGTATCTAATTGTCCAGGAATGCTAAATTTCCATAATTACTTATCTACTTTCCATTGTATGAAATAGATAACGTCCATAAAAAATTAAGCAAATGTAACAATGGTGTCAGAGGGGCTATACCCCACCATAAAGAATCACATTGAAGGTGGTCTTGGTCTGTTGCAACTCAAACATCATTGAATATTCATTCTTATTTTCTTCTGAAAATCTAATTAGCTCTTAAACAGACAAGACACTTAGATAAGCCTGTTAGTTTGGATCCATAATCTTTGTATCTCATGGTATAGCTGCTTCTGTGCTTGTTTCCCCAACTTTTATGATAAGATTGATTTCTGAAGATGCACTTATCTTAAGTTTCCCTCACACGAGGTATACAGGAAGAGTGCATTGCCCCTCTCTAGTATTCTATAATCTTTGTAGCCGCCCAGATGAGGGGAAGCGTTTAAAATCGTCACAAAAGCAGTTTTTCTTTTTCTGTGTTGACGGGGCCCAAATCACATGGTTACATATTACATTCATATGTTTCCGTCATCAAAGCTCTCTATTGCCAATTTTGCTCTTACTTCTGATCTACTTTATCATCTATTATTCAAACATTCTTTTATTTAGTCAGTCTAAATGTCTCGCAAGAATCCTAATGTAATTCTAAGATATTCATGAATGTTTATGACATAGGTGGTAGTAACCCTAGGTCTTTTTGTATACGGGGATTGCAATTCTGAAAGCACATAATGGTCGTCCTCATCATCATGTCACCACCATCATGAATGATATATCTATACAGTGTGGTTTCAACTTAATGGCTACCTTGTTGTCATCAAGGAAGAACATATCAGGATCAGCTTCTGGATCGTATGGACCAAAATTGATTTGGTTCGCTGATCTTGACGCAATTTGGGACCAAATTGTGGCTAGAATTGGCCTAAATCTCAGCCTTCTTTTAGTAGAAAATTTTCAAAAATTAAAAAATGCAAAAGTAGTTTTTAAAATCGTGATATTCTTGAAACACACTAAAGAACACAACATGTCTATGAGTCACTCGTCGTCATCCCTTGCGAGGGATGAAAAGTTGCCTAATTCTATGGGACTCTAAATCCTTCTCCTAAGGATACCATTGCATCCGAACATACACACAAATGATGGTTCTTGTATGACGTGCTAAATTGAACAAAGAAAGCTCCTCATGCCGTGATAACCTCATTCAGAGCTGGAGGTGATGTTGGTGTTAAGAGGTCTGGGTACTCGATGTCTAGTAGAGGATTAGGTCCCTTGGCTAGGATTTGTGCTATCTCTCTGTTGCACCAGCGATAAGTATTGTGCACAGAAGGTCAAATGCTTCGCAAATTGATAGATCGCTAGTCAAATACATGCTGTGAATTCTCTGATCTCTTTCGGTTTATGTATCTATGCTTCCACGTAGGATGTTGTCTATTGCATTACATATACATCCATAATCAACTAATGAAAAAGTTGCATTACTAGTAACTGTTATAGACATAAGCTCCACAACTACTAATAAACATCATCGATGGGAGAGGTAAAAAAATCCTACTAAAACCTTACACATTGCGGGATGTCGATGATTGTGGAATAACACTTCCAGACTGCAGCGCAATAAAGTAGTTATGTAGAGTTTTGATAGGGTTTTCTCACTTCCCACTACTAGTTTTCTGATCTCCCAGGTGTGCCATCAGGGGAATGTGAGAGAGTGAAAAAGAATAATCATCTCTTTTGTTTTGAAAAAAAATCTTGTGGAGCATAATACTAAATAAGATGCATGCATTCGTTAGCATCTTAGAAATGATGAATCTGCCCATATTTGATGGATAGACCTCCAGAATCACTGAATATTGCGTGGTTCTCACATTAAGATGTGGATACCGATTTCTTTTGATAATTCTCTTTCCTACAAATGTGGATACCCGTTTCCTTTGATAATTCTCTTTCCTACAACGATTTGGTATCTTTGAAAATTTGTTAAGCTTGGATCTAATATTTTTCATCAAATTCAATGAGTATTCTTGCTGGAAAGCGTTTTAACGTGAGTTTGATGTTGGAGTATGTACTCTCCATCAGAGATCAAATAATTTCTAGGTAATACAGCTACAAGTTTTCCAAATGCTTGATCAACTGAATGCTAGCTGCTTGATTATCTCGCAATTTTGAATCAAAAGCTTCATTGAGCATAATGGGATGTTAGTTGGTGGCTTTTGAGGTCATTCTAGCTATAAAATGCTTTTGCCCATAGTGGTTCCTGGGATAGCGGGTCTTTCACGCGCAGGCGTGAAGTTTAAGTGAACATATACCCAATGCTATCACCACCTTATTCCATCAAAAATCATTTGATAAATAGCGAGCGTTTGGATGAAACAAAATATTTTCAGGTTTCACGTAAATGTTTGTTTTCTCCTATGAACATACACGTAACTAATTTTTTTTTTTTATTTTTTTTTTTTCTGTTGAGCAGTACAAATGACTTCACTGTGCTTAGCTAACATGTGATCTTGGCAAAGTTTTCTACTCACTTGACAAAATAAATATTCGTTGATCTGAGTATCACTTAGGTGAGTTAGCCAGATTATACACTACGCGATCAAGGTGTGGAAGTAATGAAGGTACGAATTGGATGGAAACTTGTTAGCAAGTTCTCCTAGGTCTAGTTTGGGAATATAAAATTTAAAAGTATTAGGATAATCAACTTAAATTGTGTAGAATTATGGTGGTTGAGAAAGGTGGGCTCTTTACATGTGCTACATCAGTAAAAATAAAGTATTGTAAAAAGTCAAAAATATAGTAATTATAGTTAAAATTAGGTTTGAATGGGAACGTTGGTACCTAGATTCTTAGGTTTTCATCTACATTTTATCTTGAGATAATTTTATATTTTTTTATAATTGCATTATAGGACACTTTTGTCCAGCATTAGAACATTATGAGGGGCTAATTGAAGTTGCTTCTCAACCTTACGTATCTATTATTCGAGGAAGTTAATTACCGAGCTTCCTTCAGAATCATGACATTGTTCTCTTGTCTTTTACAACGGATTTGAGTTGCAATGGCCCCCTTTCGACTCTAGGCCTTCCTCAACCCCATGGCTACCAGGGCTGTAAGAGGTGTGGAATTGGGTAGGCCTAGGCTCAAATGGACATGTCCACTTGTAATACACCTAATACTGTTGCGTAGATAGATAAGCTAGTGGACCTCGGATTCTTCCTTTTATTTTCTTGATATTAAGGATGGGCTTAGTAAAAATTTAATTGAAAATTACTTTGACTTCTGTTTTTAGAGTAAAGAAAGTTGGGATGTGGTTATAACTGGATGATTATAAAAAGTCATTTTTTTTGTAATTTTGTTTTTATTTGATCTAGGAAGTTTAAGTTTTGAGTTTTAGGTTGAGAAAGATAATCAAAGAGTTATATAAATGATTTTGAAGGCCTAGTGTCCTCCCTTTAAAATAGTTTTGAGTTGAAAGTTGTGGAAGTCTCAAGCTCTTCCAATTGTGCTAGTGGTGTAGCTTCCATTTGGAAGTACTTTTGTGCTTTTACCCAAGTTGAAAAGAAATTGGATTTTGGTAGCGATTTATGTTGTGGCTTGGTTGTTTTCTAATTCTAAATCAAAAGCTCTAGATTGGAGCTTTCCCTATTGGGTAATAATAACATTATTAGGGATAATTTGACTTTTTATTACTATGCAAAATTATAATTATTTTCAATTGGCCAAGAAAGCATTGACTTATCTTGTATTCTAATAACTAAACGCCCAATATCATTAGAGTATAAAATTTGTAGTATTAATTTTAATGTTGACTTTTATATAATATGGAGTAACATTAGCAGATTGGTATAATACAGGTTTTGCTTGTTTAGATAAGCTTGTAAAAATATCAAAAGTGATACAAGGACATGTTTAGATGATCCACGATGTAGATATTGGTCATGGTAATGGCTGAAGAATGTTCTTTCAAACTAATTTGAACATTATTATTATTAGTTTAGTATGTCCCTTCCCTCTTCTTATGAAAGGATAATTTAGCAGCATGCATGCCTCTCTTGTTTGGCATACCCACCTATAATCACAATGAATAAAGATATTACTCGTTTGGGACACTACGGCAAACTATCTACTTCTTGCTTTCATATCTCTAGAATCTTTAGACCTATTAATCATCATGTTCCATGTCCATGAGTTCTTGGGCATCCTCTTTGGAAGAAGGTTATGTCAACTATCATTTCACTTGCCTTGGCATATCTTGAGATAGTTGTGTTGGATGAGCAACATCTGTCAGTAGCACTTCTTCAAAGGTTTTTTTGGTGGTGTGGATTCATCCAAATTTAATACGAGAAGATGAGAATGTTTTAGGAGGTGATACGTTTGCTACGCATTCCATCAAAGGGCTTTTGGTCATGGACATGTTTACATGCATATCCATAGCAATAGTAGTATCAATGTAGACATTGAAGGTTGCATAGGTAACCCTAGGAAGGTGGACAGCGGATAATGCCGACATGCATGTAGGGGATGCGGGCACAAGCAGTAAGGGCTAAGGTAATGGTGGAAGTGTTTAGGGTTGTGGGAATAGTGAGGGGGTGGCAGTAAAGAGCGAGGTCTGTTAAACTTGCCTTGCCCATGCTACTTTCTCTAGGTTTCTTGTGTCATCCTTTAATCTATAAGTAAATTGAGTCGCATCATAAGATTTGGAGGTGGGCAAATGTTGAGGGAGGTAGTAGGGATAGAGACATCAAGAAGATGGAGTCGCTAAGAGGAGGTGGAGGAGGTGGAGCGGCTGAGAAGATGGAGGTGGCGAAGCAGGGGTAGAGGAGCAGGGGCGGACAAAGAGGTGGTGTATCAAGGTCAAGACTATCTTAGTCATAGTAAGTTTGATATAGGTTAGAACCTGTATTGAATTTAATAGAACCTTGAGTTTATTAGTATTGATATTGATAGTGCTTACATTATTATCAATTTTAAAATTCTTGCTAATTTTACGAATACCTTGTAGTAAATGGCCATGTTTTCAACATAGGATAGGATTTTCAAAATAAGTCTGGATTCGTTAAAAGACCCATGTTAATTATGGGTATGCGTATAAGGTTTTTTAGTTTTTAGTCTTTCTAATCTACTTAATTTAGCAAACAAACTCCTTATAACATTTGTGTTTAGTAAAGATTCTTCAAAATCGCACTTTTATGTGGAGAAGATGATTTTTAAGATTCAAGGATTTTTTAACAAAAGTTTTGGTGTATTTTCTAAATTAAAGTGAGATTATAGGGAGCTTTTCCTAAATTAAAATTATGTAGATTAGAGGAGCCAAAAACTAAAAAAACCTTACATAATAATAATAAAAAATTATTATATTAGATATAAATTTATTATCAGATTTTTGAGAATCTAGGGCTAAAATTAAATTCATTTATCAAGTATATTATGGAAGGTTAGGGGTTACGGAAAGTGGGATTGAAAAGTCCACTTTCCAAGAAAACTAGGTTTACTTGGATTAGGAGTGTAGGAAAAAAAACGGTTATGAAATTTTTTTTGTTTCTTGGTTGGGAAAATTTTACAGAAATTTTCCTAATTCAAGACCTTGGAAAATTTTCTTTTCCAAGAAAAAATCAAACTTACTCTGCCACTCTCCGTAGATCACTCTCTCCCTCTCCAAGGAATGGTTGAGTTTTAATATTAACCCACACAAGATTTGATTTTTCCTAATAATCCCTAATTAAGGAAAAATTAAGTTTTCTCAGAATACGTTTTAATCCGGGAAGAAAAAAATTTCATTTCCCAAGGAATAAAAAGTTTTCTGGAACACCTTACACATTATTAGAGTTCAACATAAATAAATGTTGCTTTAGGCCTATTTATCTATTAACATGAAAAAATAAATAAAAACTTATCTATCTGATTAGATGCAACATGGGTCCATGCATACTCATTTTGGGTACTACACCCAAATAGCATGATCGGATAAATTGCGCCGTACTTAAACCTGAAAATGACTGGAATTCAACATCGTAGGTGCTGCTGCACCTGTATTGGCGTCCTAATTCTATTGGTCGCCTGCACGCGTTGATGACTGGTTAGATGGTAACATCTTTGTGACCTCATGCTTTGTTGATGTTGTTCTGTTTTTCCTCGTTAGGAATGTGAGTGCCCTTGGCTAGAAATTAAAAAAGGCTTCTGTTGCATAAGCCCCTGAAGAGTCGATCTATGTGATACATATTTCTCAATTAGGGATGTAACTTGGGCGGGTTGGACTGAGTTATGTTGTAATTTGGACCTAACTCAAATTTAAACTAGTCCAGTTCAATTTCAGCCCAATTCAAATATAGTTCAGATTTAGCCAAATTCAGACCAAATTGAATAACGAGTTGGTTGGATTGGGTTGAGTTGGACTGAGTCCTATTTGTAGAAAGTTAGAAATATTTTTCTTATTTATATGAATTTCTGTAAATGTCAATAGATCAAATTGGGCCAGCCCAATTTCAACCAAATCCAATCCAACTTTGACTAATGCCAACTCAAATTTAACTCAATCCAATTTGGATAATGTGGGCCAGTCTAGTTTATTATAACATGGGTTGGGCTGAGCTGGGTCATGGCCTTGCCCGCCTAATTGACATCCCTATCTCGATACACATAAAAGGCCTCTAAGCATTACACGAGAGTAATACTGGCTTCAATGTCTGCTTGCATTTCAACTGCAACTGCAGTCTGATCGTTGGATTGAAAGACACAAGTTCTGCCGCACCTCACATGAGACCACCTCATATGGAATGTAGTTCTTAGTCTTATGTGCACAAGTGTAAAGTTTGTATTAGAGTCCTTCAGTCTTCTTATAATGGTCTTATATAGTCCGGAAGAGACAGTCTCCCCTTTCCTCTTAGTTTTGACTTCCAGATCACTTAGTGACTTGGATAAAATATCTAATGAATACTCAAAGGAACAGAAGATCATAATAATTGAAGACTATGAGATCTCAATTTGCAGAGCTCGTGGTGATGACAAAGAAGGCAGCATATTGCATCCTTTCGAGATATATAACCCTTCCCTAATTCCAGAGGGGAATCTTATGCTTCAATATACCATAGTTTAAATTCACTCTTGTTAGGATATATGGCGTCAATATCAAATTGTTTGACTAGATTTCATGTTATCTGCCCTAATAACAAATGCTTGCTTGCTTTTGGGAATGAGATCTTTTGGATTAGACACGTTGCACCTGATCAATAAGAGAGTGACATTGTCTCTAGCCGGCGTGGCGCTGACTTGGCTTTATGGCACCCTATTATTGGTCAGACGTAATGTTCTACCATGTGTCTTGCTGGCTTATGAAGAAGTCTGCGTTTTGTAAGTATGTTACAATAGGCAACAAGTACAAGGACGTGGGCTCCCGTTGCTCTTGAGTGGGGCTGCTCACCCTACTACCTCCCTCAACATTTGCCCACCTCCAAATCTTATGATGCGACTCAATTTACTTATAGATTAAAGGATGACACAAGAAACCTAGAGAAGGTAGCATGGGCAAGGCAAGTTTAACAGACCTCGCTCTTTACTGCCACCCCCTCACTATTCCCACTACCCTAAACACTTCCACCATTACCTTAGCCCTTACTGCTTGTGCCCGCATCCCCTACATGCATGTCGGCATTATCCGCTGTCCACCTTCCTAGGGTTACCTATGCCCCCTTCAATGTCTACATTGATACTACTATTGCTATGGGTATGCATGTAAACATGTCCATGACCAAAAGCCCTTTGATGGAATGCGTAGCAAACGTATCACCTCCTAAAACATTCTCATCTTCTCGTATTAAATTTGGATGAATCCACACCACCAAGAAAACCTTTGAAGAAGTGCTACTGACAGATGTTGCTCATCCAGCACAACTATCTCAAGATATGCCAAGGCAAGTGAAATGATAGTTGACATAACCTTCTTCTAAAGAGGATGCCCAAGAACTCATGGACATGGAACATGATGATTAATAGGTCTAAAGATTCTAGAGATATGAAAGCAAGAAGTAGATAGTTTGCCGTAGTGTCACAAACGGGTAATGTCTTTATTCATTGTGATTATAGGTGGGTATGCCAAACAAGAGAGGCATGCATGCTGCTAAATTATCCTTTCATAAGAAGAGGGAAGGGACATACTAAACTAATAATAATAATGTTCAAATTAGTTTGAAAGAACATTCTTCAGCCATTACCATGATCAATATCTACATCGTGGATCATCTAAACATGTCCTTGTATCACTTTTGATATTTTTACAAGCTTATCTAAACAAGCAAAACCTGTATTAAACCAATCTGCTAATGTTACTTCATATTATATAAAAGTCAACATTAAAATTAATACTACAAATTTTATACTCTAATGATATTGGGCGTTTAGTTATTAGAATACAAGATAAGTCAATGCTTTTTTGGCCAATTGAAAATAATTATAATTCTGCATAGTAATAAAAAGTCAAATTATCCCTAATAATGTTATTATTACCCAATAGGGAAAGCTCCAATCTAGAGCTTTTGATTGAGAATTAGAAAACAACCAAGCCACAACATAAATCGCTACCAAAATCCAATTTCTTTTCAACTTGGGTAAAAGTACAAAAGTACTTCCAAATGGAAGCTACACCACTAGCACAATTGGAAGAGCTTGGGACTTCCACAACTTTCAACTCAAAACTATTTTAAAGGGAGGACACTGGGCCTTCAAAATCATTTATATAACTCTTTAATTATCTTTCTCAACCTAAAGCTCAAAACTTAAACTTCCTAGATCAAATAAAAACAAAATTATAAAAAAAATGACTTTCTATAATCATCCAGTTATAACCACATCCCAACTTTCTTTACTTTAAAAACAGAAGTCAAAGTAATTTTCAATTAAATTTTTACTAAGCCCATCCTTAATATCAAGAAAATAAAAGGAAGAATCCGAGGCCCACTAGCTTATCTATCTACGCAACAGTATTAGGTGTATTACAAGTGGACATGTCCATTTGAGCCTAGGCCTACCCAATTCCACATCTCTTACAGCCCTGGTAGCCATGGGGTTGAGGAAGGCCTAGAGTCGAAAGGGGGCCATTGCAACTCAAATCCGTTGTAAAAGACAAGAGAACAATGTCATGATTCTGAAGGAAGCTCGGTAATTAACTTCCTCGAATAATAGATACGTAAGGTTGAGAAGCAACTTCAATTAGCCCCTCATAATGTTCTAATGCTGGACAAAAGTGTCCTATAATGCAATTATAAAAAAATATAAAATTATCTCAAGATAAAATGTAGATGAAAACCTAAGAATCTAGGTACCAACGTTCCCATTCAAACCTAATTTTAACCATAATTACTATATTTTTGACTTTTTACAATACTTTATTTTTACTGATGTAGCACATGTAAAGAGCCCACCTTTCTCAACCACCATAATTCTACACAATTTAAGTTGATTATCCTAATACTTTTAAATTTTATATTCCCAAACTAGACCTAGGAGAACTTGCTAACAAGTTTCCATCCAATTCGTACCTTCATTACTTCCACACCTTGATCGCGTAGTGTATAATCTGGCTAACTCACCTAAGTGATACTCAGATCAACGAATATTTATTTTGTCAAGTGAGTAGAAAACTTTGCCAAGATCACATGTTAGCTAAGCACAGTGAAGTCATTTGTACTGCTCAACAGAAAAAAAAAAAAAAAAAAAAATTAGTTACGTGTATGTTCATAGGATAAAACAAACATTTACGTGAAACCTGAAAATATTTTGTTTCATCCAAACGCTCGCTATTTATCAAATGATTTTTGATGGAATAAGGTGGTGATAGCATTGGGTATATGTTCACTCAAACTTCACGCCTGCGCGTGAAAGACCCGCTATCCCAGGAACCACTATGGGCAAAAGCATTTTATAGCTAGAATGACCCCAAAAGCCACCAACTAACATCCCATTATGCCCAATGAAGCTTTTGATTCAAAATTGCGAGATAATCAAGCAGCTAGCATTCAGTTGATCAAGCATTTGGAAAACTTGTAGCTGTATTACCTAGAAATTATTTGATCTCTGATGGAGAGCACATACTCCAACATCAAACTCACGTTAAAACGCTTTCCAGCAAGAATACTCATTGAATTTGATGAAAAATATTAGATCCAAGCTTAACAAATTTTCAAAGATACCAAATCGTTGTAGGAAAGAGAATTATCAAAGGAAACGGGTATCCACATTTGTAGGAAAGAGAATTATCAAAAGAAATCGGTATCCACATCTTAATGTGAGAACCACGCAATATTCAGTGATTCTGGAGGTCTATCCATCAAATATGGGCAGATTCATCATTTCTAAGATGCTAACGAATGCATGCATCTTATTTAGTATTAGGCTCCACAAGATTTTTTTTCAAAACAAAAGAGATGATTATTCTTTTTCACTCTCTCACATTCCCCTGATGGCACACCTGGGAGATCAGAAAACTAGTAGTGGGAAGTGAGAAAACCCTATCAAAACTCTACATAACTATTTTATTGCGCTGCAGTCTGGAAGAGTTATTCCACAATCATCGACATCCCGCAATGTGTAAGTTTTAGTAGGATTTTTTTACCTCTCCCATCGATGATGTTTATTAGTAGTTGTGGAGCTTATGTCTATAACAGTTACTAGTAATGCAACTTTTTCATTAGTTGATTATGGATGTATATGTAATGCAATAGACAACATCCTACGTGGAAGCATAGATACATAAACCGAAAGAGATCAGAGAATTCACAGCATGTATTTGACTAGCGATCTATCAATTTGCGAAGCATTTGACCTTTTGTGCACAATACTTATCGCTAGTGCAACAGAGAGATAGCACAAATCCTAGCCAAGGAACCTAATCCTCTACTAGACATCGAGTACCCAGACCTCTTAACACCAACATCACCTCCAGCTCTGAATGAGGTTATCACGGCATGAGGAGCTTTCTTTGTTCAATTTAGCACGTCATACAAGAACCATCATTTGTGTGTATGTTCGGATGCAATGGTATCCTTAGGAGAAGGATTTAGAGTCCCATAGAATTAGGTAACTTTTCATCCCTCGCAAGGGATGACGACGAGTGACCCATAGACATGTTGTGTTCTTTAGTGTGTTTCAAGAATATCACGATTTTAAAAACTACTTTTGCATTTTTTAATTTTTGAAAATTTTCTGCTAAAAGAAGGTTGAGATTTAGGCCAATTCTAGCCACAATTTGGTCCCAAATTGCGTCAAGATCAGCGAACCAAATCAATTTTGGTCCATACGATCCAGAAGCTGATCCTGATGTGTTCTTCCTTGATGACAACAAGGTAGCCATTAAGTTGAAACCACACTGTATAGATATATCATTCATGATGGTGGTGATATGATGATGAGGACGACCATTATGTGCTTTCAGAATTGCAATCCCCGTATACAAAAAGACCTAGGGTTACTACCACCTATGTCATAAACATTCATGAATATCCTAGAATTACATTAGGATTCTTGCGAGACATTTAGACTGACTAAATAAAAGAATGTTTGAATAATAGATGATAAAGTAGATCAGAAGTAAGAGCAAAATTGGCAATAGAGAGCGTTGATGACGGAAACATATGAATGTAATATGTAACCATGTGATTTGGGCCCCGTCAACACAGAAAAAGAAAAACTGCTTTTGTGACGATTTTAAACGCTTCCCCTCATCTGGGCGGCTACAAAGATTATAGAATACTAGAGAGGGGCAATGCACTCTTCCTGTATACTTCGTGTGAGGGAAACTTAAGATAAGTGCATCTTCAGAAATCAGTCTTATCATAAAAGTTGGGGAAGCAAGCACAGAAGCAGCTATACCATGAGATACAAAGATTATGGATCCAAACTAACAGGCTTATCTAAGCGTCTTGTCTGTTTAAGAGCTAATTAGATTTTCAGAAGAAAATAAGAATGAATATTCAATGATGTTTGAGTTGCAACAGACCAAGACCACCTTCAATGTGATTCTTTATGGTGGGGTATAGCCCCTCTGACACCATTGTTACATTTGCTTAATTTTTTATGGACATTATCTATTTCATACAATGGAAAGTAGATAAGTAATTATGGAAATTTAGCATTCCTGGACAATTAGATAATATCACACAGAACATGCATCATATAACATCATATATAGTACGGTGGGGTATACCCCCTCTGACACCATTGTTACATTTGCTTAATTTTTTATGGACGTTATCTATTTCATACAATGGGAAGTAGATAAGTAATTATGGAAATTTAGCATTCCTGGACAATTGGATACTTACAGATATCACACAGAATATGTATCATATAACATCATATATAGTAACACTAAAAAATAATTTCAATTATACTTGCTGTAGCACAAGTGTTATAAGTGTTTCCCAATTTTTTAGTGATAACTTTCTATCATATGTCCTGAAGGTTTTTGATATTTGGATATCTAGAATGCTATGATAACAGAAAACACACAACATGCATTTATTTATATTGTTGCCAAATGACACTGTCAAGATGGAAGAAAATATGTACATATATAAATGCACACTCCCACACAAAAGATAGGTGCCTTTGCTCCCATCCACGCTTACAATGGCATCTCAACCTCCCCAAAATGGGTAAACCCGTAGCTTGCAAAATCAATCCTGCTTACAAATGACATGGCTAACATACACTTGCACAAGAAAATCCTTTTATATTTTTAAACTTTTTTAGTTAAGGAGCCAGCTGCGTGCAACGTGTCCAGAGAAGAAGTCAATTGAGCCAAACAGGCTGAGGCATTACAAATGCTCCCATGGTTGAACTGAAGGCTGTTTCGGGAACGGTTGGAATCTATCTGCAGGTTTCAACAAGGATATCCAGAAGATGGCGGATCACATCTACAATCGATCAGGAAAGGAGCTGGAGTTTATCGCTGAAGGTAAGTCAGATAGAAAGACAAGGACCCTTTGGAGCCTTGGAAGGCCCGAGGGATTGGTATTAATGAATGGTTCTGTGATGGGTGGTTTGGGGTCTGAGGACATCATGGAAATTTGTTAGGGTCAATGGTTGGGGAGCACCAGAGGATTTGTGAATGTTTCCTTTTGTGCTTATGGGTGAACTGATTTGGATGGTAGAGCTGACTGGATTGTTTTTAGGATTTCTGGGGGATGATCCAGATTTGGCCACCAGCCTAGGAGGGTTGGTTATACAGAATAGCATACACGGAACTTACTCAAGATTTTTGATTTAGCAATGCGGTGCCATCGGTTTAAAAAAGATAATTACTTTAAGGGGGCCAATCCCAGATCAGCCCTTTCCCATCAGATCACCAAATTTGGCTGATAAAGACCAATCAGGGTCAGGATCATGTCAAACTGATCTGGGGTTCTAGTTCAACCTTAAGATCCTCACTAGACTCCCCTCCCCCAACCCAAAAAAAAGGTCAAGTAGATAGGTCGCATGTTTCAACGTGTATGCCACCCAGCATCTTCTACAACTACGCAAGTTTGATCAGGCCAACCAACATAATCAGTGGGGTTTAGGTCTAAAATAAGTGCTATGTAGTTAGAGGCGAGAGACAATTGAGGTGACCAGGGGTTCGCCTCAGCCTCAAATGTAGGCGATTCCCTAAGCATTTGAGGCAATGTGTTCCCTCATAAATCACTATTTTTCTGAAAGTTTCCTCATAAATCACTATGAAGTAAGAAAATGAAAATACAAGAAAAAGAAACAAAACATCAAAGATAATCATATGTAAGACTCTGAGAAGTACTGATAATGTCTTAGGAGTAGTGGATGGTCTTAGGAATCATCAAAAATGTGACAGCATTGAAGAGAAAATGGGTACTGGATATTGTTAAAAGACGCATTAGCCACTTTGAAATAATTAAGAATAAGAAACAAGCATATAACATGGACATTATAGGCAAAGTGCGTAAGAGAGTGAGAAAAACATGAGGCGAGGCGAGGTGAGGCGTTTTGGCTCTCAGCCTACTTCATCGCCTAGGTGGGCAAGGTGATCGTCTTGGTAACATAGAATATGTGTGACTTCCACTGAATAGAATGGATTACATATGAACATAATTGGCTGGGCCACAAACAGACAGCCCAAAGATGAGCTGATGACATTACTTGCCACCCCAATATGCCAAAAGACGGAAAATTATACTGTTGCTAAAAATGTTTCGTAACAGATATATTTCATGATGGCCAAAAAATTAATGATTTATTATATCTGTTACGAAATAGTTGTGGTGAGTCAGCTAGGTGCGCGTGTCGTGAAATGTACGTCAGAATTGTTTTGACATTTTGAAAATAGTTGTGGAAATGTAAACAAAAAATAGTTTCTTCTCGTTTTTATTCCAAAGTGTCTCTAAATTTGAACCTTCTGATAAGTAATTGAATGTAAGAACAAAAACGCTCATTTCTTTATCCACTTTTCGGTATGTATTCTGATAATAAATCATTAATTATATTTCTTCATTTATCAGAAATTAACGAGCAAGGCCAAGGACTTGAACTTTTAACTTCAAGGTAAATGATTCAACTGTTAATGCTATGATTCCAAAAGATATGGTACTTTTACAAAGGGGAATTAGGTCCTTTCTTCTTGTTTGATGCGCTACTAAATAACAAAGATATTACTTTAGTGTAATGCCTGTCGTGAAATGTACGTCAGAATTGTTTTGACATTTTGAAAATAGTTGTGGAAATGTAAACAAAAAATAGTTTCTTCTCGTTTTTATTCCAAAGTGTCTCTAAATTTGAACCTTCTGATAAGTAATTAAATGTAAGAACAAAAACGCTCATTTCTTTATCCACTTTTCTTCGGTATATATTCTGATAATAAATCATTAATTATATTTCTTCATTTATCAGAAATTAACGAGCAAGGCCAAGGACTTGAACTTTTAACTTCAAGGTAAATGATTCAACTGTTAATGCTATGATTCCAAAAGATATGGTACTTTTACAAAGGGGAATTAGGTCCTTTCTTCTTGTTTGATGCGCTACTAAATAACAAAGATATTACTTTAGTCTAATGCCTCTTTCAAATAAGAAATGGCTGTGGAAGAGAAAACATATATCTCCATCTCTGCTTTTATTTTTGATATTCCATATAAGAAATAGAAGTAGAAACATGTATTTTTATTTCTATCTCCAACTTATTTACAGTCTTAAGTGGAAATTTAAAGAATTGGGGTATATTCCAAATCATTTATTTTCTTACTATAAGAGCATAGGAGAAAGAAGAAAACCTGTTTGAGCTTAGAACTTCATATCGTTGGCCTGCTAAAGGAGCAAATGATTTTAAAATTTTATATCTTTTGATGCAATTTTGGTAATGAAATGTTATGTTTTACTACTTCTAAAGTTAATATCCACAAAACATTATTTTAAAGGTCTAGTATTTTCAAAATATTGAAAGGATCACTCTTTTTAGGGGGTCAAACCTTTTGGAAATTTGCCCCCTCGATGAGAATCGTAGAAGGGGAAGCCGATCCTTTTGTAAGGGCCAACCTCCATCTTCATTGCATCCGATGTGAAACTAAAGGCAGACAACATATTTGGTAGGGCATTCGAAAGTGATTAAGATGAATGGGGAATCATGGAAACTGATTTATTAGAAAGTGAAGAATGCTAAAAATGATTTGCCGCAAAAGAAAAATAGGAATCCACAAATTTCATAGAAACATGATTAAAGAATAATAACATATGTTTGTACTATGAGTATGCAAGAGGGGTAGCAACCCAAAATATGGGAAGGGATCACTATTGGAGAGAGAACTTGAGTGGGAAACAAAAGTTTTCAAGTTTTATTTTCTCATAAGCAAAGTAAAAAAATAGACCACATAAAAGAGGTGAAATACTTTAAGAACATTGGTAGTGGCCTTCTAGATAACTTGCCTTTCCAAAACCCTTAAAAACCTGATATGTATATATATATATATATATATATATATATATATATATATATATATAGTTAAACGTGGCATTGGAAAGCTCTCCTAATTATATGTTGGGTCTACATCAAATGGACAAAGTTTTATTTGCCATAAAATTGTATGAAATATCATATAATTTTTATAAACATAATATGCAGTATATTTTAAAATATTTTACATCCAACTAGGCAATTTCATAGTTAAAAGATAGTAGAGTGTTTGGGAACACTTTCCTTCCAGGCTATTTTGCTTTCAAGTTTAACTTGAAAAATGGTATGAACCTTTTGTTGATATGTTTGGCAAGGTTCTCACAATTTTTAAAATTGAAGTAGAGTCGTTTGATAGGACCGTCAAATTTTTTGGATTATAGAATTACCATTTCATCTGCATATATTTATATCTCTATTGCAATGCCATCAGACAAAGATCTACTAATTAAATCTTGATCGATTTAACCATTTCAAAGCCACAAAAAAGAAGGGAGAGGCTGGAAGACAATTCCATGCTAGTAAATAAATCTAAAAATGATGCATCGAAAGCCTATTAGTTAGGGAGAGGAAGATGCCAAGAGAGGAGGGGATGGTTGTGGAAGCAAAGGGTCGAGAGGAGGACGTGTGAGAGAGGAGGAAACATGTGTACACACCTTCCTTAAAAAGAAAACAACTCATGAGTTATTTTTCTGATTGGAGAGATTTAAGAATAGTTGAACTCTTACCTAAAAATTAAAGAAGTGGCTACAAAACATGTAACATTTGCCTTTCTTTTCTTAAAATAAAATTTGAGAGAAAAAAATGTTCGAAAAAACATAAGCAAACACTCTATAAAGTAATATTTGTAGTAATACATGCATTACAATTGACTCAAGTCATACTGTAATGCAACTCTTCACTGATCGTGCATGTATGTCTTTCGCACTATTTGGGAATGCATATGGGTTAGATTCAAATGATTGAAATCTAAAGGGTTTTTCCAGACGACACAGATTCCTCTTGGTTTTTTCAAAAACCAAAATCTAGAGAGAGAGAGAAGAGGAGAAAGATAGGAACAATGGGCTGAGAGAAGAGAGGAAATTTAAAAGTTGAAAAAAAGGTAGTTGATGAAAAAGTAAAAGTGATTCTAATGCTTGGAAATGTATCAAAATGCATATGGCTTCTTTAAAAGTCAAATAACAAGTATGAGCATTTTGATAAATAGCATTTCAAATCTACTTTTTACTTCTTGCGATCTAAATGAGATTTCTGGAATTTTAATGATTGGCTATCAAAAATCTCTCTCCCTCCAATGATTGACTTAAAAACTGATTTTGGGAAAAAATCATTTTACATTTTTGGTTTACAGATGGCACCTTAATAGTTGGGCCTCACTTTTGTGTCAAAAGATATGCCTTTTATTTATGGACATTTAATGTGTCTTACTGGACATTAAATGCATCACTTTGAATTTTCAAAGAGCAAAAAAGTTCAAAAATATGTGGGAATTATATATATTTCTCCTAATAGTATATTTCATTCCAACATATATATTTCAATTTAATAGTTTATTTCATTCCTAAAATATATATTTCATTATGTAAGATCCTATACTCTAAAACATGAAGGTTTTGTCTGCTTTGATCCATGGGCCTCATAGTTTTGTCCTTTTTAGTAATAATTTACTAATAGAGTAAGAACTTCTCAGTTGATCATCTATTACAGTACTAGTCCTAATTAAGTACACTTAACTACGGAGTTTTTAAAAGAACTGAGCCAATACTCGAAAAGGTACCTCAATGTTCGGATATACAACTTAACTATATTTGAAGAGTGTTATATTCTACCTATAGGTGACGTCCTCATCGCTATGTTGCTTAGCCAACAACCAGTCCACTAGACAGTAAGATTTTAGAGGTGGCCTCCACAAGTTTAAGAGATGGCTCTCATTATGTAACACTTTCTCTCATATGGATTCAATAGATGACTCCCATGATGTAGCACTTTGTCTCAGTGATACTTAGTTCTTATATTTATGCTTGGTGTCGTAGTGTAGATATTATTCTGTAACATCTTATATTCCACAACATAAAGGTATTGTCTATTTTGGCCTATGGACTTTACGATTTTATTTTTTTAATAATGATTGGTTCGAGAGTAAGGATTTCTCAGGGTGATAACCCATCCCAGTATTACTCCGAGTTGAGCACGATTGACTACGAAGCTTTTGTAAAGAATTGATTCAACATTCAAAAAGACGTCTCAATGTTTGGAGATACAATTTGATTATATTTGAAGAGTGTTACGCATTCCAAATAATATATTTTATTCATACAATGTATATATCATCCTTATATAATATATTATTTTTTGTGCATTTTTTCTTGTTACAATCCATTTCTTCTTTCCTCACGATATGCCAAGTGTTTAATATTCAATGAAACGTAACAATATCTATCGTAAAAAGTTCTTGTTCTGACATAAAAGTAAGATCCAAAGTTGAATCATACACGTTTGGACCAATAAAGACTCATGTTGCAACATTACTCACCATGTGTTACGGTACATTGCAGCAAGTATTATTCTAAAGATCGCATGATGGGATAATGTGCAGTCAGTGTACGACCCTACAATAGGTGCAGTAGAGCTTAAACACGGCGCGCTGTCTGATCTTGCAATCAAATTGAGGTTTCAACTTCACTGCTCTAGGGAATTGCAGAAAGTATTATTTTCAAAAGGGAAATACTTGTTGCACCCTTTAGGGTGAAATACTATTGCGCCCTCCAACCCCAAAATGCCACCTGGCCCGCCCACATGCCCTCATGTAGCACCATAATGGCGTCCGATGCTCATTGACGTCAGCGCACAGGCCTCCTGTGAAAGAAAAAAAATACTTTTTTAAATTTTAGAGAGCATGTACACGGTTGGGGGAACATACATGCTCCCCAAGTTTGTATGTACTCTCGAAAGCATGTACATGTTCCGGGAAGCACATGCTCATAGAGTGCATACATGGCCTCTAGACCACCAACATGTCCTCTAGAGCACATACATGCTATCTAAAATTTAAGGCAAACAGGGGCCATGCGTGTTGACATCAGCGCATGTTAGGCGCTATTATGATGCTACAGGAGGGTATGTTGGGGGGGGGAGTGAAATTTGTGGAGGGCGAAATAGTATTGCACCCTAAGGAATACAACATGTGTTTCTCTTTCCAAAAAGATAGGTCCACATGTAGGGCTGTCAATGGGCTACCCCGGCCCAATTCAACGTTAGCCTGGCCCGGTCCGACCCACATCCTCTTTAGAAGGCCCGTGGGGGCTCGTGGATGCCCAAATAGAACTTCCGGCAAAATCCATCCCAGCAAAGCTCAGCATTCGTCCCTAGGCCCTTCACCTACTATTGCCGTATCCTCCTCAGAGCCGCCTACCTCCACCACCACCGCCTACCCTTTGTAGCTCCTCCGCCCACTGTTGCCACTACCCTCCGCGGCCGTCTGTTCTCTGTTTGCCCCCTGGAGGCACCAACCCCCACCAACGCCGCCTACACCCCCGGAGGCCCTCCACCCACCATCGCCGATGCCCTACAATAGCCCCCCACGTGGACACACCCGCAGTGACTTGCACGGCTGCCAGCTGCGAGCCTGTGCGTACGTGTCCGTGCTTCTGCATTCGCCCTAGGATCCCCATCTTTCCACGTTCCACCTTTCGAAGTGCTTCCTCTGCTCTGCTATGCCTCTCGAATTCCCCTTCTTCCACCCCAAAGGAAGAGCACAGATCCACTGCGAAGATGAGCTACTCCTTCTTCAAGATGATGAACTGGGAGACGAGCATTGAGCATTGCGTCTCTGGTTTCATCACCTAGTCCCCAACCGATTTTGCTCTCCAAATCCCCTCTGCCCATGCCGATGACCTCGAGGAGGACCTCTTCGAGCACGCCGTCGACGGGCTCCGTGCCATCCCTGCAAGTGTCATACCCCCCATCCTCCACCGCACCTTTGCCTCCTCCACCTGGCCAAGCTGTGGTCACCACATCGTGTGAATAGAGGCCACGATGGCGATTTGAAGACGAGGAGTAGGGTTCTGTTGGTTCCAAGGTGGGAGAGGTTGTGTTGCGGGTTGGCGGGCTCAGCCCATTGACCCTTTCTTCTGTCCGACTTTGACCTTCGGGCTTGAAGTATTGGCCTGAGATTTAACCTACAATTGGCCCTTCTCGAGTTCCCGTGGGTTGACCCACCCATTGACACCCCTGGTCCAATGGGCGGACCTCCAAGAAGCCCATTTCCTCGAACCTTTTCCCGCCATCTCCTTCTCCACCTCCGTTCCGTTTCTGTCCATCCGCCCCCGCAACGTTTAACCAGATCACACGACAATTTGGCATCCGGGATTCCGACACCGCCGCCCGCATTTATGCCACGCCGCCGCCAATAAAATCCGGCCCACATCCTCCGTCCATCTCATCTTCTACGCCACGGCCAATGCGCCTGACCAATAGAAGAGCGCCACGATACCCACCGATGCACCCCGCCCTGTCCTCCTCCCTCCATGCTCGGCCTTACCACACTTTTCTAGGGTTTCGTCTGTGATCTCGCCGAATCGAAACCCCGCTCTTCGGCGGATCCACGGCGAGCTCAGATCGTGCGTTCTAGGGTTTTCCGCGAAGGATCGTCCAGCTCCAGCCTCGCATTGATGTGCTTTTCGCCTCCTCTATGAGAGCAGAAGCTTGGCTGATCACAATTCTCCTGCATTTGGTTTCTTAATCCGGTTTCCGATCGGTTCCTGGTTTGATCGAGGGTGTTGTTTCGCCTTGGAGGTCGTTGCGGCTATGGAGAAGGAGAAGCCGCAGGGCCATGGCCTTCCGGGGGGTGGTCTTCCTCCGCCGTGCTCGCGCTACCCCGGCTTCCCCGTCAAGGCGGAGGCCTCGCCTTCCTCGTCCCCGGCAGCTGGTGGGCACGACGCCGCACGCTTCAGCCACGACATCAGCAGGATGCCGGAGTTCCCCCTTAGGAACCCCGGCCACCGGCGGGCGCACTCCGAGATTCTCGGGCTGCCGGATGATATCAGCTTTGACCATGACCTGGGGGTGGTGGACGGCTCTGCGGAGGGACCTTTGCTGTCGGATGAGACCGAGGAGGACCTCTTCTCGATGTACATTGACGCGGAGAAGTTCGGGTCGTCGTCGGAGGCCTCGGGGCCGGTGGGGCTGCAGGGCGGCGAGTCGTCGTCGGGGCCCGCGGGGGGAGCTGCTGTGGCTGTTTCTGGGGAAGGCGGGAATGGGTGGTCGGCGTCGAGTGAGAGGCCGAGGGTTCGGCACCAGCACAGCCAGTCGATGGACGGGACCTCTTCGATCAACCCGGAGTTGCTGACGTCGGGCGGGGAGGGGAATGACACGAAGAAGGCCGTGTCGGCGGCGAAGCTTGCTGATCTCGCTCTTATCGATCCAAAGCGTGCGAAAAGGTTGGTACCTTTTTTCTGTTTGTCTTTATCAAGTTATTAGATTTGAACTGTTAGTCGTATGCATGTTTGATATTTAGTCGTAGAACTTGCAGAGTTGGTGCAAAATCTAGATGCTTTCTCATACTTTTGTTTCTTGTCTAGTCATTTCTCTGTTTTTCTCGGTTCTTTTTTGGCGTCCTTATCATTTTTCTGCGGCAGTTGATTTTTGTTTCCAGCAAATTGAATCGGCAATGCATGGATTTGGTTAGTAAAAAACATACATGGATATCTGAGTACACAAAATTGGGTGAGCATGACATCACCTTCTGAATGATTTATGATGCAACATTGCACGGCAGATACGGCGGATTGATCTTCTAGGTTATAATACTCATATCTTCATCGTCATACGGAAACATTTGCAGAATTAGATGCCAGAATATCTCATAATTGCTCTCGTAAATTGTTAGCATTAGACATTGTCAGTTATAGATAATAAAGTCCGTAGATGAAGTTCATGAATGCAACCAGTCATTATCTGTCGCATCTAGTTACATCTCAAGTCTCAATTCTACGTTGAATCATGTGCTGATGTGTATGGTGTTAATTCTCATTTCTGTCCTGTTTATAACCTCACTGAGCATATGAAAAGACCAAAAAGTGATGGTTTGCCATTTGTTGTGAGATCTTTGCCTCTGAAGCATGCCAAGACAAAGATGGTGGAATGTCTCCATCATCATCCAGGGATTGTGAAGGAGCAGGGGAATAAGGAGCAGGAGTGAGATGCATCACTTCTGTCCCTCTGAAAAATGATAGGACCTTTAAAAACTGGAATAATTATATACTCTTCCTAAGCAATAACAACAAGAAGAAGACAAAGGAGGATGAGGAGGAAGAAGGGGCAGAAGAGGAGGGGAACTGCAAAATAAAAGAGCCCTTTTGAAAGCTAAAATAATTATAAAATAGTCCTAAATATTTTGTAACCCTAAACATTGTATTGAAGTTTATTTTATTGTGAAGTCCTTACAACTTAATATTGGATACTCAAAAAATTTAACAAGGTTGTTATATTAATTTCCATAGAAATGCCAATCAGGTTTCCTTTGAAGTTATAATAATTGTGTTATTTTTTACCTGTGGATGGCCATATATATGAAATAACCACTCTCTAAAGAGTTTATTAGAAGATTCAAATTCACTCATCTGGAATCATGCTCCATTGCTCCATCCTGTTAAGACTTCTCTCAAATGTACTTTTTTTTTCCGAAGAAAGGGTGGATTGTAACACCAATTTTATTAAATCAAAAGAGGTAGTGGCAATCAAAATGTTAGGAGAGATTCCTAATAATAGGAAATAAAACAAAGATCAGTTAACAACAATCTCCTTTTTCCAAGACTTAAGAGAAATCCCTAAAATATATTGATCGACCAAAATCTCGTCCGCCGTGATCACGTTTCCAATAAGAGGGGTGTCGTCCCACAGTCCATGTGAAAGAGAACACCATTAAAGGGCCCCGGACAACAGTGTAGGGGGTCTCCCTCCGATGCTTAAGTCAGGAGGTTGCGGAAAAAAGGGGGAAAGCCAAGGGAGCTTGGGATTTCGAAAGTGTACCTGTACCAGTTGGACCAGGGGTCCTTATATAGCAGCTGAGCCTACGGGAAATGTCGATTTCAGTTGGGAAAGCCATGCCCGGAGCGGACTCCTAGACTCGATTCTGTTCTGGGGTCTAAGCGGCTTGGGGGGCCTTGAGCCTCTGGCTATGGTCGGAATATGGAGTCTCAGTCCCTGCATGAGGAGGGAATCCGGGTTGGAATCCTAACCTATTCCGAGTTCCATCCAGGGCTTCCTTTCTTGGGCTGGGTCCGCGTGGGCCTTGTGATACAGCCGGCTATCGTAACGAGTTTTGGGCTTGAGGTAGGAAGGCTTAATGGGCCGGCCCATTGGTGCTTTTAGGCCAAGCTAAGTTTTCCTCCTTCACTTGTTCCTTCACTCCTTGTCATGCCTACATGGCGAAGAGTGAAGAGACGCCTTCTGCAAGCGTCCTTTGCCAGCAGTCCTTCTTTCTTCCCTACAGTGGCGTTTCCGAAGAGTCTTGCGGAGAGGTGATCAACGCGCGACATCTTACCTTCTTGCCGAGGCTTTATAACCCTGTGAGAGGGAGGATCATCTTTGACATTCTAGTGAATATTTGGTCCTGGGTCAGCCATGAATTATGCCGCGAGGTTGCCGAGGACAGGGAACAATGGGGGCCTCATGTGCCATCCCCGAGCTTCTTGTCGCGATTTGAAGGACCTACCACATCCCCGACAGTACCATTTGGTGGTATCATCTGGTGGATCGCATCTTCCTGGAGTGCCCTGGCTCCTTCACTGCCCACGCGGTTTTGTTTGAGGCAGGGTTTAGGCTAACCGTTCTTGCCTTCATCGTGCAACTGTTGCAATATTTTCAGGTCGTTCCGCCCCATATACTACCAAATGCCTAGGGGATGGTCATCGGACTAGTGACCTTGTGCGGGACATGGGTCATCTGGGAGTGACGGTGGACATGTTCTGGTACCTCTTCTTTGTTCGACAGTGTACCGTCTCGGGCAACCGTGGCTTCGCCCAGTTTGAAGCTAGGGATAGAATGTCGCTGGTGCTGAGCGTTGAGTTTCCCCGTGTGGTGTAGAAGGACTCTGTCTTCTGGGGTTTGAGGGGAGCCTCAGTAGGAATGGCCCTTCCCATTGGTCTTCTGGGATCTTTCCGTAAGTGCCCCCCTAGAGTAGGGGGTGACCTTGCTGCCGTACTTAGATGCCTACATTCTGGTGCTTATATCGATGGATCCTTCTGTCGCCATTGGCTCGCAGGTCATCGAAGTGGCGCTGCAATAGGCCAATTTGTTTGTGTCATCGATCAAATAAGAAGAGGATCTGGTCGGAGGGCTGGACAGTGATGTTGGGTTGTTCGGCCGTCGGAGTGGGCGGCGGCCATAGGCACGGGCGGACCGGCTGGGGCACATGTGCCCCTTTATGTTTTTTTTTGTAACCTTGCGACGTTTGCTAGTATGTTAATATATTGTGCACTTTTTCCAAAGGCTTGGGGTGTCACTTATCATTTGGTTCAAATGGGTCCAAACCATGCTCGTAAGCTAATGGTTTCCTAGCCGGTCGGCCATAGTTAGTTTGAGGACACGTTGGGCTATTGTTACTTGCCACCTGTCAGGGTGTCTATGTGGGTGCTGTAATTCGAGTTGAGTCCGTCATACTGTCGGTTTCGCCTGGTTGATCCGAGTTGTTTTTAGGGGCCTCGATCGACGTCCCGCTTGACTGGTCAACGCTGACCCAAATGTGTTGTCACTCCTAGGCTGGCCCCTTGTCCGCTGGGTCTCCTGAATCGTTCTAGATTCCTGCAGGACGATTTTACTGGTCATAATAAATGGGGGCAGTGTGTGCTACTTCTGGCTTGCTGGCCTGCGAGGCTGTAACCCGTCCTTTCCGATGGGTTCCATCGGTCTTCTGCTTTTTACGTCGTTGTTTATGACTGCTCTGGCAGGACGAATCTCTGAGTAGTCTTTTCATATCTTCCGTGGGGAAGTCATGTTTTCTTCTTTAAAGAGGGGATAACCTCGCCACCATCTCCTTATTCATGAAGAATCTTACCACCCGTCTTCTAGGCGATGTCATCCCTGTGGAGGATAGGACCTCCTCTTTTAGGGGGGCTTGGTGGAGGTGTTCCTTCCATGCGAGGCTCAGCTCGGTAGGGGCTTCCGACGTTGGATTGGGGGTCATCAAGTCCTAGGGGTGAGGTTTTTCCTCCTCCGATCTGGGGGGATGCCTGGTCTTCTTCCGAGGCTTAGGTTCCTTGCGCGGCTTCGGCCAAGAGACATTGCTGTTGTTATTCAGTTCCATTTATATTATGGGCTTGTTCTACTCAAGCCTTCAGATTGGTATCCAGCTGTTTTCGCGAAGATTTTTTTCTAAAACCTTCGGTTCGGGGACCTGACCTAGGCATATCTCTCCTCCTATGTCGGATTATTCGGAAATCCATTTTCTTTGTTTATCTAGAGGAATATAGGTCGGTTTTACATTTTATCGGACTGTGAGAGCTTGGGATTAGCCCTCAGGGAATCCGGGACTTCGAATCAAGCGAAGATTCGAGTATATGACCTCTCTCCACTGACCTCGATCAGTGTTAATTACGCTGAGCAACTGCTCGGCAACCCTTGATTAACCGTCCGTATGATGTCCTTAATCATGCAAAACTACTACTACAGGCAGCGCATGCGTATGAGTATGAAGGCATATTTTAGGTTGAACCCTTAGCCTCATCCCGGTTTGGGGACAACTTTTATATGATTTAGGATTGATTCCCAGTTATTCGGATTGGTTCCAAGTTATGTGGATTGATTCCAAGTTATGTGGATTAGTTCCAAGTTATATGGATTAATTCTAAATTTTTAGTCCCACATGGTTTTTTTTGCAATTATGCACCTTTTAGGGGTTTTTTATGAATTATGGAGGTTTTATGAAAGTATGGTAGCTTATAGGCATATAGGGGTGAGTTTTAAAGGGTTTCAAACTTTATGGGAGTTATAAAATTAATTTTTTAAATGTATGAGGGTCTTTTAGTAATTTTACCATAAACCGGGTTCAATATGTTTAGGGTTTATATTTAATGATATTCTGATTATATGGAGAGGAATTCTATTCATGATATGAGTTTTAGTATTTTCGGGGTTATATATATGAATATTATACATAGGGGTATTTTTGTAATTTTGTATTAAATCTTATGCACATCATTTATGTTAGATTTTTAACTCTTTGATTTTTTAATTAATCTTATTGATTTTATTCATTTTTATGATTAATTTGATTAATTTAATTAATTAATTAATTAATTAAGTATATGAGGGTATTTGGACTTATTATGATTTTTATATCATATTTTTACTGTTTTCTTACAGATTTTACTGATTTTTCCTGGTTTTTCCTGATTTTTAATTAATTTTATGATTTTTTATTAATTAATTAATTATAGATTATTTTAGACTTAAGTATGATTTTATTAAGATTTCTGAACTTATATTTAACTTATTGGGGTGAGGTTAAGATTAAGTTGACGGTGTACACATATTTTTTTTAGTTTTATGAAATTAGATATATACGTATATTACTTTTAAAATATGATGGTAATTATATAATTTTAATGACACACATAAGCACACAATTTCAGATTTCATTTCGACAGCAATTCGCCTTGTAATAATGCATTTTTTACAAAAAAATCCGGCAGAGCTTCCCCTTAGGATTGAACCTTAGGAGAGAGGGCTCCTCGGGACGAAAGAAAGAACTCCCAAAGCGCAGCAAACCCGGGTTTGAAAACCCGAATTTGGTCTTCAAATGGGCAGTACCCTCTCTCACAATTCCACACTTGAATTTGGGGCTAAGTGTGAATGCCCTTGTGTATGTATGTGTGGGTCTATGTGTGTCTTTTATAGGCCCGAATTCTAACCCGGTGGGGGGGTGCCACCGGATGGAGCAAGGTGGGGGGGTGCCACCGGTTGGAGCATCTCTCCTCCCCTCCTTTTATTTTTTTATTTCAATGGCCAATGGATGGCAAGAGAGGTGAGAGGGAGAGCATGCAAAGAAGAGAAGGGAGGAGGGCTCGGTGGGCACCCCCACCGGTTCCAACCGGTGGAGGGGGTGCCACCGGCTGGACCCCCCACCGGTTGGGAACCGGTGGGGGGGTCTCCCCACCGGTTTTGGGAAACCGGTGGGGGGAGTTCCCCTTTCCATTTCCTCCTTTTGCCCCTTTCTAGGCTCATTAATGAACTGGATTTTCAGATTTGGGGTTTTAGGCCAATGTGAAAGGGGTTAAGACCCATTAATTTCATGTCTTGGCCTCATGTGAAAGGGGTTTAGGATGGGTTTTAAAGGGGGTTCTCATGGGATTCTTAACCCATGTGTGAATGGGGTTAAGACTCCCCATTAACTCCTTCCATCATAATTAAACCCCTCCCCCATTTTAAATTCAAAAAAATCTGAAGAGAAGTGGAGGGAGAACCTCCTCCCCCCACCGGTTTCCCTCTTGGAACCGGTGGGGGGGGGGCCACCGGTTCCCTCTCTCTCTCCTCCACCCCCCTCATTTCTATTTAAATAAAGGGGGGAAGAGAGAGGGGGGTCCACTTGCACTCTTGCCATTTTTTGGGGGATTTTGGAGATTTCTTCTCCCTGTTTTGCAGATTTAGTACCCCTGTGGGGCTGATTTTGGGCCTGTTAGAGCTGCTTATTGGGCCTCATTTTGGGCTCCCCCATAGGGCCACTTATTGAGCCTATCTTCCCCATTGTTGGGCCTCCATTTTGGGGCTGATTTGGGTGAGTTCTAAGACTGGTTTCACCCTATTTCGGGACAGATTTCAGTCCATTTTTGGACTGATTTTGGGCCTATTTGGGGTGCTTATTGGGCCTCATATTGGGCTCCCCATTGGGCCACTTATTGGGCCTATCTCTCCCATTATTGGGCCTCCATTTCGGGGCTGTTTTGGGCGAGTTATATGACTGATTTCCCCCCATTTCGGGACAGATTTTAGTCCACTTTGGGACTGATTTTAGTCCGCTTTGGGACTGATTTTGACCCTTATTTTGCAGCGTTCGGTGCCCCGTTTGTCGCTGCATTTAGAGTCTCCCTTCGGGTCTCACTATCGAGGGCTGCAAAGGAGGTTCGGGAATTGATCTCGGGCGCCGAAGCAAGCGACTTGGGGCTGTCTTAGGCTCTTTTTAAAAAATCTGATTAAGGCCTTCTTGGCTTAGGTATGTTCCCTACTCCATTGTCCTCGTAATGCGAGCCCATGGCTTTATGCATTTTTGATGTTCATCCATATCATAGGCATACATTTTATTTTTTGGCATAACATGGTTCTTTATGAACATATCGCCATGCCTATGTGTATATATTTTCCTATGGAAATCTCACATCGATGTATGTGTCGTATGCACATGCATGCATATTCATATTGTGCAAATCTGCATATAGGATTATTTTTGGGTTCAACAAATGCCCCTCACGGGATGCTCGCCGGAGACGAAGTCAAAGGCGGGTGTCCCGTGCATTCTTCCATATGTATATGCATGTGTTTATGTGTATGTATACGTATATGTATATGCCTTTGGGCTGATCTCGATGGGCCATATTCATGCCATATATGCGTTAACATTGCTTTGCTAAACCTTTCCACCCTGCTCCATATGACTTGAGCGTATCTGGTTTTTTTCGGAAAGGTAGCAACGCTGTCCCGTATTCCTTGCACAATTAATTGCCCCATTTGCTTTTTGTGGGTTCGGACACCCTATGTATTTTGGTACCTGAGTGTTCCAACGTCACTCCCAGGAGCCTTGTCTTTATGACTTTGCGACTTTCTGGGGACGCTTGGAGTTATGAAATTTCCTTTATATTCGGATCCTCTTGGCCTTTGTAACTTGGAGGGTCCTTATAAGATTGACATCATCCGAATTGTTCAACACGTTGCTTGGTCCCGGATATCTCTTGGCCTTTGTGACTTGGAGATTGGTTGGGAGCATAGAGCGGGTCACTCAATTTTGATAATGTCATTCCTATTCAAAGGATATTAGTACCTTATTTCGGCATTTCCGGGAGCTCGATGCAAGACATTCCGGATTGGCCAAGTGTCCGTCACTAAGGCAATGTATACACATATATGAGGGCTTGATATGGATGTTGTGCTAGTATTAGCACTTCATCATTTTTATTGTCTAGGCATTTCCAGGAGCTCTACGTGAGACATTCTGGATTGGCCATATTTTTGCCATTTGTTGGCGACATATGAGTATTATTGCATCATCCTGACTTTTTGTCGGGATTTAGCTGTATCCTTTGCTTTGTGCATCGTTTTGATGTGTATGTCTTTTTTGTCCCTTCACAGGTTGATATCCCCACTTCTGCATTATCATGGCCGCACTTGGCGATTTTCCCCACGAGGGGTTTCAGGAGGAGGGTATTGCTTATCCGGATGCGGGGTTCCGCTGGGTGGCTCAGCCACATTTGCGGGTTACTATCGAGGATGCCGTCCCCATTTGCCATGAGAGCATCTACAGAGACGGAGAGTTCTTTTATTTTCTGCGAGGCGAGACTGCCCGACATCTCCCTTCGAATGTCTCCATCTACGAGCTGCTCCAATCGTATACCTTCGTTGAAGATGGGGTCGAGAGACCGCTATCTCCTGCAGAGCGCCGTGATCTGGAGCGTGCTATCTTATTAGATCGCGATAATATGGAGGGGCTCCTCCCCTTTTCGTATCCGGCTTTTCCTCTTGCCGTCGATCGGTTGTGGGAGTTTCCTACTCCCGAGCAGATGGGGCCCATCCATGACCCGTCCGATTTCAGCATATTGCTATCGGACATATGCCGGGGCGTTCGCCCTGCATGGGATGTCCGTCTTCAGATCAGGAGTTCTCATGTTTTTCGCCTAGGGGCTACGTAGTGGCTCCTGCATATCTTGAAGCATCACCGGCCGATTCTCGACAGGGCCGGTATTTATGAGGCCGTTGCAGCGGCCCAATATGACTATCCTTGCCACCATGGTTTCATTCAGGCAATTGCTGAACGGTATATTCGCGATGCCAACACTATCGCGACTGCAGAGGGCGAGACCGTCATTGACCTCTGGGTTTTACATCGGATTTCGAGTTTGCCGATTGTAGGGGAACCCTATGAAGAGGGAGTATTGGATGAGTTCCACCGCAGCACCACCGACGGCGCGGGGAACTATGCTACTCCCTATTGCTATAGATATTTGCTGAAGATATGGCGGGACTTGTCCAAAGCCAAGCGTACTGCCTCATCCTCCACTGGGGGGAGTTCTTCCGGCCCGGGGAAAGTATCGCCAGTTGCCTGGGTCAGATTTTTCTTTGGAGGGCCATTTCGTTACCATCGAGGCTTTGCCAACATCTTCGATGAACGGGTCCCTTCTATCCTGTCACACAGGGACATCCCCCGCAGAGGCATTATTATTGCACCGGAGCACCAATCCGAGAACCTCTGGGGCCTCGATGATATTACTTATGTGGATGCTTATCTAGCCTATTGGCTAGTCACTTTTGCTGTCCCATACGGGGACGAGGGGGCTTTACGGCTCGAGGTTTTGCTGGCGGCCTCCAGACTTGCAGCGGGGACTCGCCTCGCTATCGCGCCGGCGGCACTTGCCAGTATATATCACTCTTTTGGGGCCCTTTGCAGCTAAGCTACCCCAAATTCATGTTCAGTGGTTATGGCCACTCATTATGTTAGCGCCTGGGCAGGGCTCCTACTTCCGGGTTATTCTCCCCTTGGCAGGGACATGGCCCCCTCATTGCCTACCGTTCTCCGACTGGCGAGCCAGCTGGCCAGCCAGGGGACGGGTCAGCTTTCTTACGCCCGTGCAGCCTTGAGTTTCATACCCTTCGGCTCTTGTCGGAAGCTGGATTTCGACCATTCCTCGCGGAACTTTAGGCCGTATCTTGACAAAGGAGGAGCCGCCGACCGTGCTTGGTTCGACCCGTGGACGGGCTGTATGGGCCACAATGGCGCTGCATTAGATGGGTGGACCCTGAGCACTCGCCCATCCTTGCTTATATTGAAGAAAGGCCGAGATGTTATTTTGGAGCCCTATTATCCGAACCGCTTCGCGCGGAATTTTGGATATGATCAGATGATCCCATCCGGTCTTGCCTTTGCCGAGTTGCCCCGAGTATATCAAAAGCGGAAGAGCCATCTCGTTGCCCGGCTATGGTGGAATTATTTTCAGCATCAAAATGCATTTGGCCCAGTGGCAGTGCCTCCCCCCACTCATGAAGGGGGTATGACTGTTTCTTTTGCTGCTTGGTGGCATAAAAACCAAGGGGAATTGCGGCTCAGACCCGATCCCGAGCAGACGAGGAGCTCTTCCCAGGCTAAGTCCACCAAAGGGCTTGGCCGACATACATATAAGGGTCGAGCTGGCCCGTCGGCGCCGCAGACAAAGAAGAAGAAGGGCGGCAAGGACGATGGCTTCTATGAGCTTGCCGCTCCAGGATATACTTGGACACATCACTTCTTGGCGGACTGCAAGATTCCAAGAAGGTTCGAGCATAGCGCCCGGCTGCCCGTGGGCAGTTTCAACGGGGATCCCGCCAGAGATTGGCTGTGTTATCTCAGCCATATGCTTGCTTGCTTCGGCCCTCGCCGCGAAGCATTTCTGATATTGAGGGCTGAGACCGTAGGTGATGTATGGCGGGTAATGGGGCAGGCGGCGACCCAGCTAGGGATGCCTTTTGACTCCCTTATCCCCGAACCACCGAGGTCTTTTGCCGCACCAGGTATTCCCATTTACATATTTTTTCTTTGTATCTCTTATTGTATATATGCACCACGTTTGTCTTAATTCTTTCATTATGTAGGAGATGTCGTCTCCCCCTTGCCCGCGGCTCCCGGGGGCGCTCTCCCATGCATCAGGTGCCTGAGGGAGAACCTCACATCCCTGCCGGGGAGGCGGCTGCACCCTCCGCCAGTATCGGCCCACCTTCGGAGATGCAACTCCTAGTGGCCGCGGTAAAACAAGCAGCTCGAAGGAAGCGAGCGGCCGAAGGAGGGACAGAATGTCGGTCAGTTCGACCTCGACTGTCTCCTGCTTCTTCACCGGCTCCGGCGCCTATGGGGAGGCCACCTTCGCCTATAGGTAAGAATTTGGCTGATTTTCTTTGTTTTGAGGATTAATTCCCCTTTTGAATATTGCTCTTTATGCTGTATATTTTTTTCTCCTTCATATCAGAGGAAGGCGAATTTATTGGTGAGAACGCGTCTCAGGCGGCTATGGAGCCTGCCGTTGATGAAGTCCCGCCTACAACAGGTGGGGCTGACCAGCCACCTCATCTTTATATGTTTGTATTTCTGTTCGTGCCATATTTATAAGGCTCCCGCCTCCCATTATTCCCACTTTTCAGGGGCCTATGTTCCCGAGCCTCTCGCTCAGGATCCAGTTCAGTGGCATCGCTGGCCATTGCCGAGGTATGTGGATATATACATATTTTTTCGGCAAGCCCGTTTTCATCCCTTGCTGGGAGTAATTGCGATTTTAATCATTCTTCTTTCTTTGCTTCTTGCAGGAGAATGTGGCTACAGGTACAGATGTTGCCTTGGGCAACGACGAAGAGCTGGGGGACCTCAATTGGGCCGACTAAGAGTCCTATAGGTCGGATGTCCCTTTGGTTGACCAGTTATATCATGAACTCTTGGACGACCAGGGCCATTTCGGTAATATATAGCTTTTTGCCGACATATCGCAGCTCCTTTGCCTTTTTGCCTTGCACATGATCTGATTTTTTTGATCTTTTTCCTATGCAGACTTTACTTTCGAGGAGCTGATGCGATCAGCCTCTAGCCATTCAGGCTCTTCATTCATGAAGGGCCTGGTAGGGGATTCGACAGCTCCCCCTACAGTGGATAGTCCTCCACCTGAGGGTAAGTTATGTTTGCTTTGATCTTTATGGCATTTTTAACTACCTTGCTCCCTTTTGGTAGTCAACATCAAGTCTTTTTTTTTGTTGTTACAGAAGTTGTTGAAGCGATGCCGACTGCGGCTGCCTCTCCTTCTATCGCTCCTCCTTCGGAGGACGATTCGGCTGTCCCTCTTGCGATTTCCTCAGCAGAGGGGGAGTCTGCAGAAATTGAGGCCGCCCAGGAAAAGCCCGCAGCTTCCTCACCCGGTAGACCTATTTTCTTTATCTTGTGCTCAGAACTGCACACATTATATCTTCATATTTTCTGACTACGTCTCTTTTTGCCTGTCTTCATTTTTTGGCTAGACGTTATCCTCGTGTCCACCCAAAGGTGGGAACGCCAGGAGGGGGTCAGATCAGCCCCTGGGCTTCTTCTAGGGAGCATTGAGGGACTAGCAGCATCGGCGGCACGTGCCAGAGTTGGGTCCGTCCCTATTTGCTTTAACCAAGCCCCAGCCATCGGGGATGTTGATATCTTGACAGGTATGAGGCCTCCTTATCCCTCGTTTTTCCTTTACCAAATATTATTGGGTATTGACCCCATTTTTATTATGCAGCCCGGATGAACTTGCGGCCTGATTCCCCGGCTCATTCAGGGGACACTGTCCCCCTTTCTTATTCGGGGGAGACTCCCCGGACTCCCCGGATTGAGGAGCCGGCTTATACTTCAACCGAGCTGCTCGACTATTCCGGAGACGAGGGCGAGCCTGAAATCACTTACCCAGTTGCCTCTGATCGGAGGGTAGGTTCGCCGACATGGAGCGGCTCCACCATCAAGCAACCTGTCTTCATGTCACTCGGGGGACACCGAATCTCTTTTTTCCTCTCCCAAGGAGGATGGGAAAGTGGGTTCTCCCGACTCGAGGAAGACTGCAGAGCCGGGTAATATCCTCTTTCATTCATTTCATTGCCAACATCATCTGTCGACACTATCATTTTCACTTTGGTCTTATAGTTCTCTCATTCTTCTTCTTTTTTCTTATCAGGTGGAGAAGGCCAAGATGACTCTGCCGCTCATGCTGCCCAACAAGCTCAGCTGCGGGCCGAGTTGGAGTCCGCTCTCAGAGATGTCGCGGCACGAACTGCAGAGGTCTCTGAACTCCGGGCGGACAGAGAGACATTAGATTCCAGTATTGCCGAAGCGAGGTCTCAAGTTTCCGCCTCCGTCTTCAGTTAGAAGAACTGGAGAAGGACTTGGAGGAGGGCATCGAGCAAGTGGCGACCCTCGACCGCTGCCTGGACGAACTCACCCGAGAGCGAGACGCGTCGGTAGACAGGGTTGAGGCTCTTCGCCTTCTGTTGGACGCCTCGCAGGCTTTCGTGGTCCGGGAGCCGACTCCGACTCGGGACTAGCTATCGGGCATCCCTCCCCCCCCCTTTTTTGACCTTGATATTGTTTCATTCTGACACACATTTTTTAGTTGGAGATGGTATTCATTTTCTCTTCTTTTTTTTTTTTTTTTTTTTTAATAAACTAATGCCAGCGTCCTTTCGGATTTTCACCGACATTAACCCCCTCTTATTTTTGCCTGCATGCCCTTGCGGGTTTTCATGCAGCGGGGTTACCCGATTTTGCCTAAGGCGCCCTTTCGGGTTTTCACCTTAACTGGGTATAAGACCTTTTTACCCTTAGCCGATCCCGATGTGGATGAGATCAGTTAAGTCCGTCGGGGAAACAAAGATGGCACGCCCGGTGGGACTTCTCTTTCCCTTCATCTCTCCGTCCGGTGATGCCCTCACCATAACTCTACTACTAACTTTGCCGTGTCTTATGCAGGTGGTTAAGTCTTCCACCCGACTGAATAGCAATGGCAGCAAGGGTCACTTATGGCCCCCTCGCAGTGGCAACCCACGTCCAGTGTGGGTATCTCACTGTGCCAACCAGCTGCGGCGATTTCCCCGCGGTCGTGGGGTCTCCATATTTTCTGGGAGTAATCCCGGCGCCGGAGTCGGTTCCGGCAGAACAAAAGAAACGCGCCTCCCGCGCGAAGGAGGCCGATAAAGGTGGGAAACGACAAGTCGTCTACACCACCAATACTATTACTGCATCTCATGCTTCCTCGTCCAGCAGGGGGCAGAAGAAGAAGAATGCTTCCCCGAGTCCCTCCCGGACCGGGAAAACCATATTGGTTGGAGACCTGCGCATTCGTTTAGATGGCGGGGAACCAATTATTCCAAAAACTCGGCACGTCCCGACGGTCCTGGTCCGCAACCGTTTCGGGATTCTGTCAAAGGTATGCCAAGATGCGGCAGCCTTTAAAAAGAAAAGGAGGACGCAAAAAGCCGTTGTTCATCGGCCCGCGTATACTACATCCCAACATACCGGGGGCAATACTGCACCCCGAGCGCGGGATAATATTATTCCCCAAAATGGGGGCAAACGCCAGGAGGGACATGCACCCCGCCTAAAGAAAATGTGGGTGACCAAAAAGGAAGCCCGCAAAATCCGCGAGGCTAGGGCTACCCTAGCAGGGCAACAGCCTCCCAGGCTTGCAGAGCCGGTCAGGGAGATAAGTCATCCATCGACTCGGCTTCATCCTAAGAGAAGTCGGGGAAAGAAGGATACCCATGAGGTGCAAGAGCCTGCCTAAAAGCGGGCTTCGGTCTTTGAAAGACTCGGTGCTCTGGTGCAGCCAGCACAGAGGAAAAGGAGGACCGCCCGGATGACGGATGATGGCATCCGAATATATACTTGCTATACTTCTAGCACAAATCGGCAGCCTTCTCAATCAGAAGAGCCGAGCAATGTTGCTGGGATGATGCAAAGAGATGGGCCAATTACCCGTCAAATGGAGCAAGTCATGCGCCTGTTGGGCCAAGTAGGCCAGGGGGCAGAATCGTCTCAAATCAATGAAGGTGCAGCCAATGCCCAGGAGCCAAGGGTTGCACAACTGCCTCAGGAGCAACCTCAACCTCAGACCCTTGAGGAAATTAGGCAGGAAAATCAACAATTAAAGGACTTGCTGTATGGCCTGATACAGAAAATGGAGGAACATCAAAGGGTGGCCCCCGCTCCTCCAGTAAATCTACCTCCACCTAGGGCTATTCCTGCACCAGCAGGACCCCCAGTTGTTGAGGTCAACTTCAGTCCTGAGGAGATTCAGGAAGATAGGGCTGAAGAGCCCAACTATAATGCTTAACAATCACGTGCGTTAGCGGAAGATGCGACAGCATCGCAAAAGCACTTGACCGAGCAAATTGTTGAGGCCAAGATGGCCGAACAAGACAAGGGAATAAGCACGTTTGACTTGTATAAGGTGCCATTCCCGGTTCGTCACATGTTCAAAAAGCTTCCAACGGATCATAATAAACGCCCCAAAGTCACAAGATACGACGGGGAGGGTTCAGCCCAAGAACATATAGCCCATTATATAAGTGACCTCGGAGAGCTGGCGACCGAGGAGGCATACCTTTTAAGGTTCTTCTCGACTTCCCTCACCGGCACAGCATTCCAGTGGTATGCCAAACTGAAGCCCAACTCTATAAGTAGCTGGGAAGAAATGCAAAAAATATTCCTTGATCGCTTCAAAGTATCGGAGCGGAAGGTCACTATTACTGAGTTGGTAACGCTTAAGCAAGGAAAGAATGAATCCGTCGTGGATTATATTAAGAAATGGCGGAACCTCAGCATGAGGTATGACAATCCACCCGTCCATGAAGACGAGGTGCGGTTGTGCAAAAGGGGTTTGAAACCCGAGATAAATGAGAAACTGATCGGAGCCAATGTAAGAAACTTCGATCAACTCAACAATATCGTGACAGAGATCGAAATGTTCTTCGCCGATTATCCTACTACACTTCCGAATAAGGGAAAAGCACCAAGGGAGCGAGGCACTCCGGCTAAAGAAGTAAATACAGTTGACTTTTCTCCAGCTTCAGAAAGGAGTGATGCTAGGGGAGGCCCTAGCACCCCAGCGGCTAATAAAAAGGGGGAAGGGAAGGCGCCAGTTTCTTCTCTTGCCGAAAGAATGAAAAAGTCATACTCTTTCACCCGCGAGCATACAAGAAAATTGTTCGAAACATGTATGCGGGCAAAATTTCTATCGCTCCCTGAGTCCAAAAAGCCGGCTGAGGCAGGCAGGGTTAATGAGCCAAATTATTGCCCATAACATCGAATGCTGGGGCATGTCATAGAAGACTGTTATGTCTGCAAAGATGAAATAGAAAAACTTATCCGTGAAGGCGCGGTGGAGATGGGTAAACATTTGGTAAACCCTCCTCAGCCTCACCAAAAAAATAAGCAGGCATTTGCCGTTAATGTCATCTATATGAGCGAGAGCTCATCCGGGTATCATCCCGAAGAAGAAGCGGTGAGACCCTCTCCGGAGCGTGAGGCAACACCAATATATACTCCAGCAACTCCTCCCCCTGGGGACTCGGTCATGGCGGCATTGGAAGGAATCCAGACAAGCCTGACACGACTCTCATGTCAACAGGAGGAGCTACCCAGATGATGGAGGGACTTTCCAGGCAGTTTTCAGAAACTCTGTCATTCAACAAGGTTGACAGATTCTTCTCTTCTGAAGGGATGGAATCGGATCCCGATCGTCCTTCAAGAAAAAGAGGCAAGCAAGCTATGTTTCCTAAAGAGGATTTGGAGACATATCGCCAAGAAGAAACCACCTCTTATAGAAGAAGCCATGAAAGCGTAAGAATAGCCGAAAGAGGGCGGCAAGCCAGGCGAATAGTCGATAAAGAGGCTGGAATACGCTTCAGAAACTCATTGACTCTGAGGGAAAGGCGCGCAAAGCCCTACTCATTTCCCAAAGACAAAGTTCGGGAACTCTTCCGACTTTGTATGAAAAAGAAAGTCATCATCCTTCCAAAACCAAGAAGGGAAGAAGAGATGCATATGACAGATGATCCTAATTTCTGTCACTACCATCGTGCCTTTGGGCACCGAACGGAGCATTGCTTCGTCCTCAAGGATGAAATAGAAAAATTAATCCAAGAAGGACAAATGAATATAGGGAAGTACCTGGTTGATCCCCCACAACCTCATGTGACTAATTATTCTGTGAATATGGTCTATAAGTTCTCCTCCAATATGAAGGACGTCACAGATGGTACATATAAGGGAATGGCACCCGATAGGCCGCCCACTCTTCGTGCCATTGATACTGTGGCAGCAATAGCCAGAAGGATACAAATGTTGGACACAAAATGTCAACTAGAAAATCCGGAGGTGGGTCCTTCCAAAAAGTCCGCAAAGGAAATATTCGGCGAATATCAAATGTTGCCAGATTCGATGGTCGAGCAAGTTGTCAAAGCTACTCTTGACCACGAACAGCCAGAAAGTCCGTGGACTAAGGCGAAGAAGAAAAGGAAGCCTAAAATGGCTAAATCCTGGCAAACACATACGGCAAAAGGGAAAGTTGTGGTTCATTTCGACCCACTCCCAGAAAGGCCGGCCCAACCTAGCTTCGTTCAAGAAGCAGCAAGGAGAAAGAAGCAAGAAAAGAATAGAAAAAGGAGTGAGAAGAGAAGGCTAAAGGAGCAAGAAAAGCTTGCTAATGCCATAAATATGTCTGAGGACAAAAACTCACCACTTCAAAGGCTGCAGAAAATCATCGATGAATTGGAAGAATATCAGCCAAACCGGCCCACAGAAGATGTCCCTCTGGATCAATATATTCCATGGGAAGAGTTCGACCGACGAGCTCGCCTCAGAGCGTGGCTGTTGGACCTCTAGAGTCGCATGCGGAAGGCTAGTGAGGATGAGCTCTCCATTCCGGACTATGTTAGCTTATTCTGGGATGATGGGCTAACAATGGAAAAGATAGAACAACAATATCGAGCATGTCATGTGGTGTCGGCTCAACTGCAAGATATCTCAGATGGCGAAGCGAGGCACGCTTTACCAGAAACCGGGACTCCTTTGGCTACCTACCAAAGGAAGGGGAACCGGAGAAATCAGAATAAAGGCCAAGGCCGAGGCCGAGGTCGAGACCACAATAACGGTCGGGATAAAGGCCAACACAATCAAGATAAAATCATCTACTTCCGGGGAGAAACCCCAGGGCCAATTCCAAGGCCAAAAATCCGGAGTAATATTTGCTTTTGCCCCTCTTCCGACGAAGAAGAATGTCCTCCGCAAGCAGAAAATGCTCAATCCATCAAGGAAACAGAAAAGATAAGCCCTTTGGTCCAGCCAAATCCCGCAGAGGGAGTCGAGACCTTGGCGGAATTATTCGCCGAAGAAGCACAAATTGACCCTACAAAAGGGGAAATGCAGACAGAAGAATCTCCGATTTCTGGGGAGTAGTCAAAAGCCTTGAAGGAGACCCTTCACAACATGGCGGAAATAATGCCTCCTATCGAACATGCCCGAGCCAGGGCGGATCAAAAGGTATTGCAGAATATGACAAGAATGTCAGCATCTCTCAGCATATGGGAAGCAATAGCCTTGAGCAAAGAATGAAGGGAGGCGTTGATTACTGCCTTACAAAATCCCGAAACATGAGGTCCATATGGCCGAAATAAGGGCTCAGGCATATGAAACATATGAGGCTACGGTATCTTTTACCGATGATGATATGTTGTTATCATCGCCATGCCACAATATACCACTATATATGCGGGGCAAAATCAATGGCCGGGAGGTCGATAGAATATTGGTAGACTCAGGCTCTGCCGTAAACATACTGTCCCTCAAAACATTTCAAGCGTTATACCTCACCCCATATATGAAAAAGGTGCAAGGCATAACGATATCGGGATTCAACCAAGAGGCGGAAGAGGCCCTCGGTTGAGTTGATGTGGAGTTATGTTTGGACGACTGGGTGACCCAAGTGTCTTTTCTCATAGTCGACTCTAATACCTCCTTCAATGCACTACTTGGTAGGCCTTGGTTACATAGAAATTGGGTGGTGCCTTCGACTCTCCACCAATGCCTCAAATATACAAAAGATGGTGAGCAACACCGGATATTTGCCGATTTGGAGCCATTCAAGGCATATGACTGCCATCTGGCGGATGCACAATTATACTTTGATAAGGCCTCGGACCCAACGACCGGCGAAAGCCGTCGTAAGGGGAAGAAGATAGTCGATAAGTCTTCCGATGAGGAAGGTGGAATTACGATTAACGAAGACAAAGCTGCTAGATTCCGACAAGGAATGAAGCCCGACAAGTCTCATCGAAAGTCGGCTAAATTTGGCAGGCCAGCCATCAATTTGGAAGCTAATGCTATTAGTAAAGAAATAGAGGCCAGCATATGCCTACCTCTCGGCCTTATAAAGCCCATATTCCCCAGGGAAGTCCACACTGTGGAAGAATTGAAAACCCTCATAGTCCGTTATAAAGACGGGCGGCGTATCATATTTTATAAGGGAGATCTCGTGCCAGAAGGCTCTCCCGAGGACGGTTTTGGACAAGAAAATGTCCGGCCAGAAGTCGAAGAAGTAATCCAGGAAATGGACGATATGCCCCAATATATAAAATAGATGTGCAGACGTCAAAACATCCCAGAAAGACAAAGTGCAGCCAGGAATAAATTCTTTCGGGAATTATGGCATCCTGCAGAAGTCAGAGGACAATCATCCAATCAAGATAGAAGAGCCCTCGGATATAGGCGAGGCCATGGGTCTTCTACCCTATATGCAGTCCATATGGTAAGTCTACTATCAGAGGTAGAGGAGCCAACTGGCCATATCAGGCTTAACCATTCGGGAGATGGAAATGAAAAAATCCCTCCATTTGTCAAAATAGCCTCAGCTGAAACGAATGTTATTTGTGAATGGGAATGATGTTCGGCAAGGCCTTCCCAATACGCAAATAAAGACCATGATACCAATATGGAAAAGCAAGAAGGACCTCTGGGAGCTGCTGATACGATCTCTCGAGGCCTGCATGAAAATTCAGGCGAATGGCATGAAGCCTGTCCGGCCGATATAGATGAAGATAAGGACTTCATCGATCTTCAGCCAGCTCCTCGAGAGATAGAGGATGGAGGACAAGCCACGGTCGACGAACTGGTAGAGATTAATCTCGGCAAACCAGAAGACCCTCGACCGGTTTTCCTCAGCGCCCTCCTGAGTGATAAAAAAGACAAGCGTACACTGAACTCTTGATAGAATTCAAAGATTGTTTCGCCTGGAACTATAAAGAAATGCCTGGTCTGGACCTTTCAGTGGCGGAGCATGAACTATCAATTCTCCCTGAAGTCAAGCCAATAAAGCAAACTCAGAGGCCAATGCGCCCTGAGCTAGAAATCATGGTGAATGCCGAGGTTGACAAGATGCGAGAAGTCGACTTTATCGAAGAATGCATATACCCAATATGGCTGGCAAATATTGTGCCGGTGAAGAAAAAAAAAGGCCAAGTCCGAGTCTGCATCGACTTTCGTGACTTAAATAAGGCATGTCCAAAGGATGACTTTCCATTGCCGATAACTGAGACTATGGTGGACGTCACCACAGGATATGAGGCCTTGTCTTTCATGGACGGGTCATCGGGCTATAATCAGATTAGAATGGCCCTCAAAGATAAAAATCATACAGCCTTTCGCACTCCGAAAGGAATATTCAACTACAAAAGAATGCCCTTCGGTATGAAAAATGCCGGTGCTACATACCAAAGGGCCATGACCAAAATATTTGATGAAATGCTACATAATTTAGTCGAATGCTATGTTGATGACCTCGTCGTGAAATCTGCAAAGAAAGGCGACCACCTCGGGGACTTACGAAAAGTCTTCGAAAGGCTTCGCCAATATCAACTTAAAATGAATCCCATGAAGTGCGCTTTTGGCGTCTCTAGCGGGAAATTTTTGGGCTTTATAGTCAGATATAGGGGGATCGAGATCGACCCCGATAAAATCAAACCAATCAGGGAGCTGCCCCCTCCCAGGACTCTAACTGAGCTTAGATCCTTGCAAGGCAGGCTGGCTTATATCAGGAGATTTATCTCCAACCTATCCGGAAGGTGCAGGCCCTTCTCAAAATTGACAAAGAAAGGAGCCCCATTTATTTGGGACAAAGAATGCCAAAGAGCACTAGAAGATATAAAAGAATATCTCCTCAAGCTGCCAGTGTTGGGGGCACCCATAAAGGGTAAACCACTCATACTCTATATTGCAGCCTTAGATGCTTCTTTGGGAGCTTTACTGGCGCAAGAAAATGAGGATGGAAAAGAGCAGCCGCTCTATTACCTCAGCAGGATGTTGGTGGGTCCTGAACACCGGTATACTCCAACAGAGAAGATGTGTTTGGCACTTATATTCGCCACAAAGAAGCTGAGGCATTATTTGTTGGCACAAAATCAAACTCATATCGCGGTTTGATCCGCTGAAATTCCTGCTCCGCCAACCTGTGTTGTCTGGAAGGCTAGGAAAATGGGCCTTACTCCTCATGGAGTTCGATATTACCTTTGTCCCCCAGAGGGCGATAAAAGGACAGGGTATGGCCGAGTTCTTGGCGGCACATCCGATTCTTGAAACCTCCCCTCTAAATAATGAATTGCCTGACGAAGAGATCTTACCTGTACAGAAAATACTGGATGTGCAGCAAGCAGAAGTAAAGACATGGCAGTTATATTTCGATGGGGCCTCAAGAACCATTATAAAGCCGGATGACACATCGACCACAAAGGCTGGAGCTGGCTTGGTCGTAGTCACCCCAGAAGGTGGGATATTGCACCACTCATGTGCCCTAATGGAATCCCTAACTAATAATGAGGCAGAATATGAAGCTCTAATTGTAGGGCTAGAAATTGCCTTGGAAATAGGCGTCAGATGTATCCAGGTATACGGGGATTCCCTGTTGGTCATCCGACAAATTCTCGGCATATTCGAGGTCAGAAAGACCGAATTAATAGCTTATCATGCGGCGGCTGTCCGGCTAAGTGAAAAATTATATATCTTCGCCATAGAACATATCAGAAGAGGCCAGAATGCCCAGGCCGATGCATTAGCTAAATTAGCGGCAGCGCTAAAATTGCCTCCCGAAGGCGAAGCTGAAATAGTTGTAAGGGATAGGAGACTCTTCCCCGCCTCATTAAATGAAGGAGAGGGTCTAACAGTATTTGAGATCAATACACTAGAAGACCATAATATCCAAGAGGAAGATGATTGGCGTGTTCCTATCATCAAAATAAAGAATGGCTGGCTCCCTGATAGCAAAGCCGAAAGAATCCAGCTGCTTCGAAGAGCAACTTCATACCAGCTGATAGATGGCATACTATATCGCCTTGTCCCTCAAGACAAAAATGCGGTTTCGCTTCGGTGTCTTTCCCTGAGAGAGTCCCGCAAAATAATGAGAGAAGTCCATGCCGGGATGTGCGGAGCTCATCAGTCAGGCGCAAAAATGAAGATCAATATCAAAACTAAAGGCTTCTATTGGCCAACCATGTTCGCAGATTGCGAGAAAATGGCGAAAAGCTGCCCCCCGTGCCAAGCCTATGGACCTATTCCTAGGCGACCTCCCAATTATTTACACCCGACAACCCCGACATGGCCTTTCGCCCATTGGGGAATGGACGTTATTGGTCCATTAACACCGTCATCCCGAGGGTGTAAATATATTCTTGCCGCAACGGAATACTTTACTCGTTGGGCAGAAGCCATTCCTCTGAAAGAAGTGACCGGCGAGACAGTATCACGCTTCGTCAGGCATAATATTATATACCGGTTCGGAACTCCCAGCCGGATCACATCAGATAATGGCACGTCATTCAAAAATCAAACAATATATAAGATGGCAGTCAAATTTCATATAGACTGGAATGCTTCTTCGGTATATTATCCCCAAGCCAATGGGATGGCAAAAGCTTTCAATAAAACCCTGTGCAAACTTCTGGTGAAGATCAGTGGAGGACGAAAGTGGGATTGGGACGAGAAGATGCATGAGGCATTATGGGCCTACCGCACCGTCTACAAAACCCCAACGGGATGCTCCCCATACTCTTTGGTCTATGGAGCAGAAGTCATAATCCCAATAGAGATAGAGCTCGCATCTTATAGGGTCGCCCTGCATTATGGGGTGCAGGAAGGCGACATGAGCGAGACTCAAAGACGCTATGAGGAACTATCGGACCTCGAAGGCGAAAGGTTGCAAGCATATCAGCGTCTGCAAATACACTAAGCCCGAGTGTCTCGTGCATTCGACAAATTGGTGAAAAAAAGAACCTTCAAAAAGGGGGACCTTGTAATGGTCAAGCATAAAGATGTTATGGCCTCTCGGCCTAAAAATAAGTTCAAGCCAAACTGGGTTGGACCATTCATAGTAAGCAGAGTCTACGAGGGTGGTGCTTATAGACTGGTGGACGAGAAAGGGAATCTGGCCTTCCCGCCACTAAACAGCCGACATATGAAGTTGTATTACGCTCCGGTACATGATCAGCCCGAGCGAAAGCAGCAACACAAATCGGTGCCGTAAAGCCCAATATATGCCTCGAAAAAGAAAATGAGCTGGCAACCCGTCGGGGGATAACGCGTAAAAGCCATTTGCGCCAAGAAAAGTCAATAATGTTCGTGCGCGAGCACAGAGGCTCATAAAGCCACATATTTGTTCCCCGGCGGGGGGAGGACTCTCTCGGCCTGCTGAGGGCAGAGATCGAGTTTTCCCACATCCTTACCCAGGGAGGATATCAGAGTCGCCAATGACGAATAAACCCTTGGTACCACACTGGTGGTACAATAATGTCCCATCAAGGGCTACGACCGAGGCGATGATGACGATGACCTCCCGACTCGGTAAGGAAGTGGGAAAACTTGCTCTTCTGCTCGATGCAGTCTGAGGGAATAATCCCCGTTCCTGTTATACCCAATGTAAATACAGAGACATATTCTTGAAAGATGTCACATAATTGTAGGTGATTCACCTCAAAAGAAAATAAAATACTTTCCGTCAAGAATATTATGCAATGGAAAATTCTCATGCTTCGCCTACAGGAGGCTTTGAATCCTGATATTCATATGTTCGCCCACGGAAGGCGTTAAACTCCGAAATTTTGTCCACCTGAGAGGCAGATATATCCCAAAATTTATATCCGCCTACTACAGGCTTTAAAACTTGATATTCATATATTCGCCCATGGGAGGCGTTAAACTCCGGAATTCGCCCTACATGAGGCTTTAAATCTTGGAATTCATATTTCGCCTACGGAAGGCGTTAAATTCCGGAATCTGCCCAGGGAGGCGTCATATCCTGAAAAATTTTCACATTTGCCCCGAGGAGGCGTTATATCCTAAAAGTCTTCCCTGGGCATACGCCAGTCTCGCTGGCATGCCATAAGAGGGTCGAGAAGTTCCCTATCGCCCCGAGGAGGCGTTGTATCTTGAACTTCCCCTTGGCGTAAACTAGTCCCACCGGCATGCGATAAGGGGGTTTAAAAATTCCTTTGCCCCGAAGGGGCGTGATATCCTAAAATTTTTCACTGCCGCCCCGAAGAGGCGTTAAATCCTGAATTTTTCCCTTCACATACTCCAGTCCCACTGGCATTTCACGAAGGGTCAAAAATTTCCTCATTCGCCCTTGGGAGGCAATGCGAGAACATTATTCGCGTCCCTGGAAACGTTATATCCCAAAGTTTCTCCCCCGTTAAATCATAGTCCCATCGGCATACCCATATGCTATGGTCCTATATGCTATAGTCCCATCGGCGTGCCGTAAACGGTCGAATGCGCCCCAAGGAGATATTATACCCTAAAATTGCCCCTGGTATACGCTGGTCCCACTGGTGTGCCTTGGTGGCTTGAAAATTCATATTCGCCTACAGGAGGCTTTATATTCTGGAAATTCATATTCGCCTACAGGAGGCTATATATCCTGGAAATTCATATTCGCCTACAGGAGGCTTTATATCCTGAAAATTCATATTCGCCTACAGGAGGTTATATATCCTGGAAATTCATATTCGCCTACAGGAGGCTTTATATTCTAGAAATTCATATTCGCCTACAGGAGGCTTTATATCCTGGAAATTTATATTCGCCTATAGGAGGCTTTATATCCTGAAAATTCATATTCGCCTACAGGAGGCTATATATCCTGGAAATTCATATTCGCCTACAGGAGGCTTTATATCCTGGAAATTCATATTCGCCTACAGGAGGCTTTATATCTTGGAAATTCATATTCGCCTACAGGAGGCTATATATCCTGGAAATCCATATTCGCCTACAGGAGGCTTTATATCCTGAAAATTCATATTCGCCTACAGGAGGCTTTATATCCTGGAAATCCATATTTGCCTACAGGAGGCTTTATATCCTGGAAATCCATATTCGCCTACAGGAGGCTTTATATCCTGGAAAATGCCCATTCGCCCATGGGAGGCATTAAGATCCTGAAATTCATATTTCGCCCACGAGGGGCGTTAAATCCTGGAAAATCCTTTCATATACCCATATCATATCGAGTTCCCATATTACATACTCCCCCAATAGCTGTTGGTACAGTTTTAACATATATTTATATTTAATAATAGTTAGAGTCGTTGTCTAAAAAAAAAAAGAATGGGGCTTAAAAAGCGAGGTGTCCCGACGGACTTAACCGATCTCATCTACATCGGGATCGGCTAAGGGTAAAAAGGTCTTATACCCAGCTAAGGTGAAAACCCGAAAGGGCGCCTTAGGCAAAATCGGGTAACCCCGCTGCATGAAAACCCGCAAGGGCGTGCAGGCAAAAATAAGAGGGGGCTAATGTCGGTGAAAACCCGAAAGGGCGCTGGCATTAGTTTATAAAAAAAAAAAGAGAAGAAAAGAAAAAGAGAAAATGAATACCATCTCCAACTCAAAAATGTGTGTCAGAATGAAACAATATCAAGGTCAAAAAAGGGGGGGGGGAGGGATGCCCGATAGCTAGTCCCGAGTCGGAGTCGGCTCCCGGACCACGAAAGCCTGCGAGGCGTCCAACAGAAGGCGAAGAGCCTCAACCCTGTCTACCGACGCGTCTCGCTCTCGGGTGAGTTCGTCCAGGCGGCGGTCGAGGGTCTATAGGTGAAAAGGAGCATGAATGGCATGAAGTCTACACGGCTAACATGGACGAAGAGGACTTCGTCGATTTCCAGCCAGCTCCCCATGAGATGGAAGACGGAGGACAGGCCATGGTCGACGAACTGGTAGAGATTGATCTCGGTAAGCCAGAAGACCCTCGTCCGATTTTCCTCATTGCCCTCCTGAGCGATAGGGAAAGACAGGCATATACTGAACTCTTATTAGAGTTCAAAGATTGCTTCGCCTGGAATTATAAAGAAATGTTCGGCATGTATCCTTCAGTGGCGGAGTATGAATTATCAATTCTCCCTGAAACTAAGCTGGTAAAACAAACTCAAAGGCGAATGTGCCCTGAATTGGAAATAAAAGTGAATGTTGAAGTTGACAAGATGCAAGAAGTCGACTTCATTGAAGAATGTATATATCCGATATGGTTGGCGAATATTGTGCCAGTAAAGAAAAAGAATGGTCAGGTCCGAGTTTGCATTGACTTTCATGACCTAAATAAGGCATGTCCGAAAGATGACTTTCCATTGCCGATAATCGAGACTATGGCGGACGTCACCACGAGATACGAAGCCTTATCCTTCATGGACGGGTCGTCGGGCTATAACCAGATTAGGATGGCCCTCAAAGATAAAAATCATACATCCTTTCGCATTCCGAAAGGAATATTCAATTACAAAAGGATGTCCTTCGGTCTGAAGAATGCTGGTGCTACCTACCAAAGGGCCATGACCAAAATATTCAATGAAATGCTGCATGATTTGGTCGAATGTTATGTTAATGACCTTGTTGTGAAATTTGCAAAGAAAGACGACCATCTCAAAGACTTGCGCAAGGTGTCCGAAAGGCTTCGTCAATATCAACTCAAAATGAACCCCATGAAGTGCGCTTTTGGCGTCTCTAGTAAGAAATTCTTGGGCTTCATAGTCAGATAACGGGGAATCGAGATCGATCCCGACAAAATCAAGGCAATTAGGGAGTTGCCTTCTCCCAGAACTCTAACTGAGCTCAGATCCTTAGAAGGCAGATTAGCCTATATTAGGAGGTTTATCTCCAATTTATCTGGAAGGTGCAGGCCCTTCTCAAAATTGACAAAGAAAGGGGCCCCATTCATTTGGGATGAAGAGTGTCAAAAGGCTCTTGATGACATAAAGGGTAAACCACTCATCCTCTATATCGCAGCCTTAGATGCTTCTTTGGGAGCTTTACTGGCGCAAGAGAATGAGGATGGAAAGAGTAGCCACTTATTACCTCAACAGAATGTTGGTGGGTCCTGAACACTGATATACTCCGACGGAGAAGATGTGACTAGCACTTGTATTCGCCCCAAAGAAGCTGAGGCATTATTTGCTCGCTTACGAAATCAAACTAATATTGCGGTTTGATCCGCTAAAATTCCTGTTTCGCCAGCCTGTGCTGTCCGGGAGACTAGGGAAATGGGCATTACTTCTTATGGAGTTTGATATTACTTTTGTCCCTCATAGGGCAATAAAATGATAGGGTATGGCTGAATTTCTGGTGGCGCATCCGATTCCTGAAACTTATACTTTGACTAATAGATTGCCCGATTCCCGTACAAAAAATATTGGATGTGCAACATGCGAAAATAAAAACATGGCAACTATATTTTGATGGGGTCTTGAGAACCATCATAAAGCCGAATGGCACATCAACTACGAGGACAGGAGCCGGCTTGGTCCTAGTCACTCCATAAGGCCGGATATTATATCACTCATGTGTTCTGATGTACTCCCTAACAAATAATGAGGCGGAATATGAAGCTCTGATTGTGGGCTGGAAGTTGCCTTGGAAATTGGTGTTAGGTGCATCCAAGTGTATGGCGATTCCCTCTTGGTCATCCGGCAAATCCTCAGCATATTCGAGGTCAGGAAGACAGAATTAATAGCTTATCATGCAGCGGCCGTCTGGCTAAGTGAAAGTTTTTGTACTTTCACAATAGAACATACAGAAGAGGACATAATGCTCAAGCTGACGCATTAGCTAAATTGGCCGCGGCTCTGAAATTACCTCCTGCAGGAGAAACATAAATAACTGTAAGGGATAGGAGGCTTTTTCCCACCTCAGTAAATGAAGAGGATGGTTTGACGGTCTTTGAGATTAATATGCCAGAAGACTGTCACATCCAAGAGGAAGACGATTGGCGTATTCCTCTCATCAAGATAAAGAATGGCTGGCTCCCTGATAGTAAGGCCGAAAGAATCTAGGTGTTGCGAAGGGCAACTTCATATCGGCTGATAGATGGCGTACTATATCGCCTGGTCCCACAAGACAAAAATGCGGTTTTGCTCCGGTCTTTCTCCGAGAGAAGCCCGCAAAATAATGAAAGAAGTCCATGCCGGGATGTGTGAAGCCCACCAGTCCGGTACAAAGATGAAAATCAACATTAAAACTAAAGGCTTTTTCTGGCTGACTATGTTCGCAGATTGCGATAAAATGGCAAAGAGTTGCCCCCAATGTCAAGCCTACGGGACTGTGCCTAGGCGACCTCCCAATCAGTTGCACCCAACGGCCCCCACATGGCCGTTCGCCTATTGGGGAATGGATGTTGTGGGTCCATTGGCACCGTCATCTCGGGGATGTCAATATATTTTTGTCGTAACGGAATATTTTACCCGTTGGGCAGAAGCCATTCCTCTAAAGGAGGTGACCGATGAGGCAGTGACCGTCAGACACAATATCATATATCGATTCGGGACTCCTAGCTGGATCACATCAAATAATGGTACGTCATTCAAAAATCAGACAATATACAAAATGGCGGCTAAATTTCATATAGATTGGAATGCGTCTTCAATATATTATCTCCAAGTTAACGGGATGGCAGAAGCTTTCAATAAGACCTTATGCAAACTTCTGGTGAAGATCAGCGGAGGGCGAAAGCGAGATTGGGACGAAAAGATGCATGAAACATTATAGGCCTATCGCACAATTTATAAAACCCTAACGGGGTGCTCCCTATACTCTTTAGTTTATGGAGCAGAAGCTGTAATCCCGATAGAAATAGAACTCGCATCTTATAGGATCGCTCTGCATTATGGAGTGCAAGAGGGCGACATGAGCGAGATTTAAAGGCACTACGAGGAATTATCAGACCTCGAAGGCGAAAGACTGCAAGCACATCAACGCTTGCGAATAACCAAGCCTGAATGTCTCGAGCATTCGACAAATTGGTGAAAGAGAGAACCTTCAAGAAAGGAGATCTGGTAATGGTCAAATATAAAGATGTTATGGCCTCTCGGCTTAAAAATAAGTTCAAGCCAAACTGGGTTGGACCATTCATAGTAAGCAAAGTTTACGAGGGCAGTACTTACAGGCTGGTGGACGGAAGAGGGAATCTGGCCTTCCCGCCGCTGAATGGCCGGCATATGAAGTTGTATTACGCTCCGGCGCATGAGCCTCTTGAGCGACAACAACAACAACATGAACCAGTGTCATAAAACCCAATATATCGAAGACAAAGATGAATGATCCGACAACCCGTCGGGGAATGACACACAAAAACCATCTGTGCCAAGAAAGTTCAATAATGCTCGTGCGTGAACACATAGGCTCATAAAGCCGTATAGCTGTTCCCCGGCGGGGGGAGGACTCTCTCGGCCTGCTGAAGGCAGAGATCGAGTTTCCACATCTTTATCTAGGGAGGATATTAGAGTCGCCAATGACGAATAAACCCTTGGTATCACGTTAGTGGTACAATAGTCTCCCCATCAAGGGCTACGACCGAGGCGATGGTGACGATGTCTTCCCGACTCGCTAAGGAAGTGAGAAACTCGCTATTCTGCTCGACGCGGTATAAGAGGATGTCCCCATTCTTACTACACCAAGTGTAAATACGCAGTTGTACCTTTTGAAAGATGTTATGCCATCAAAGGAGATTTACCTCCGTAAAATTCCACTGGAAATATACAAAATGAAAAATTTTATTCTCGTCCCGATGAGGTGTTGTATCTTGAAATTTTTCATTCTTGCCCTGAAGAGGCGTTGTATCTTGAAAATTTTCATTCTCGCCCCAAGGAGGCCTTGTATCCTGAAAACCTTCATTCTCGCCCTAAGGAGGCATTGTATCCTAAAATTTTTATTTCCGTCCCAAGGAGGCATTATATCCTAAAATCTCCATTCCCGCCCCAAGGAGGCGTTGTATCCTAAAATCTCTATTGCCGCCCCGAGGAGGCGTTATATCCCGAAAATTTTCCATTCTTACCCCGAGGAGTTATTGTATCCCGAAACTTTCCTATTCACCTCTCGGAAGAGATACGAAAAACTTACTTGCGTCTCCGGAAGAGTTATATCCCAAGATTCTCTTTATATATTATGGTCCCATTGACGTGTCGCAACGGGTCGAATCTGTCCGGAGGAGGCGTTGTATCCTAAAATTGCCCCTGGTATATACCAGTCTCAATGGCATGCCAAATCTCAAAATTCATATTTCGCCCACGGGAGGCGTTAAATCCCGGAATTCATATCTCGCCCACGGGAGGCTTTAAATCTCGGAATTCATATTTCGTCTACTGGAGGCTTTAAATCCCGAAATTCATATTTCGCCCATAAGAGACGTTAAATCCCAGAATTCATATTTCGCTCACGGGTGGCTTTAAATCTCGGAATTCATATTCTGCCTACGGGAGGCTTTAAACTCTGGAATTCATATTTTGCCCACGGGAAGCTTTAAATCCCAAAATTCATATTTCACCTACAGGAGGCGTTAAATCCCGGAATTTATATTTCGTCCACAGGAGGCTTTAAATCCCGGAATTCATATTTTGCTCACGGGAGGCTTTAAATCCCGGAATTCATATTTCACCCACAGGAGGCTTTAAATCCCGGAATTCATATTTCGCCCACGGGAGGCTTTAAAGTCCAGAATTCATATTTCGCCCACAGGAGGCTTTAAATCCCGGAATTCATATTTCGCCCACAGGAGGCTTTAAAATCCGGAATTCATGTCGCCCACGGGAGGCTTTAAACTCCGAAATTCATATTCGCCTACGGAAGGCGTTAAACCCTGAAATTCGTATTCGCCTACGGGAGGAGTTAAACCCCGAAATTCATATTTTGCCCACAGGAGGCTTTAAATCCTGGAATTCATAATTCACCCGCGGGAGGCTTTAAATCCCGAAATTCATATTCGCCTACGGGAGGCGTTAAATTCCGAAATTCATATTCGCCTACAGGAGGTTTTAGACCCCGAAATTCATATTCCTCCCGCTTGGGAGGCCGATATATCCCAAAATTTAGTTCTTTCGCTTGTGGGAAGCATTTCATCCCAAAACTTTATTAATATTTTCCCTTCACACCTGCTCTCGGAAATCTCTTTGTCCCACCAAATCAAACCAAATTCTCATGTTTCATATTTACCCAATGTTTGCTAACCTGGCCATGCTGTGTACTTAACGGCAGTCAGGGTTATCTTCTTTTGGAAAAAAAATATTTATATATAATAAAAAAATGGGGTTTAAAAATGAGGTGTCCCGATGGACTTAATTGGTCTCATTTTTAGAAGGACCAAATTAAGGGTAAAAAGGTCTTATACCCAGCTAAGGTGAAAACCCGCAAGGGCGCCTTAGGCAAAATCGGGTAACCCCGCTGCATGAAAACTCGCAAGGGCGTGCAAGTAAAAGTAAGAGGGGGCTATTGTTGGTGAAAATCCGAAAGGCGCTAACATTAGTTTTAAAATTTTTTAAAAAAAGGAGATGAAGGATGGTGAAGAATCGACATCATATAACCAAAATTCCTTATGAATATCCGCGAAAGAGGAGTCCGAGACAAACCCTCGGGGTAACTCAAAAGGGGGTTTCGAATTGAAGCAGTATCACAAGTCCTATAAGGTCAAAAGAGGGGGGAAACTCCCAGGAACTAATCCTGGGTCGGAGTTGGCTCGCGAATCACTAAAGCCTGTGAGGCATCCAGCAGTAAGCGTAGGGCCTCGACTCTCTGAACCGACTCATCCCGCTCCAGAGTGAGCTCATCTAGACGACGATTAAGAGTCGCTACTTGCTCAACACCTTTTTCCAAGTCTTTCTCTAGCTCCTTTAGCTGCACACGGGGAGCGGCCACTTGCGACTCCGCTTCTGCGATACTGGAACTCATTGCTTCCCGGTGCGTTCGAAGCTCAGAAACCTCTGTGGTTCGCGCCGCGACGTCTCTAATGGCGGACTCCAACTCAATCCGCAATAAGACCTGTTGGGCGGCGTAGGCATCGAAGTTATTTTGGTCTTCACCCTCTGTCGAGCAAAAAGGGGGGAGGGTTATATAAGACCAAAATGGAGGAAATAATATTAGCAGAAGAAATAGAACAAGACAAAATTGTTACCTAGCTTCTCGGCCTTCCCTGAGTCGTGAGTGCCTACTTCTCCATCTTCCCTAGGAGAAGGAGGAAGTGGTTCAGTGTCTTCCGAATGACATGAAAGAGGCAAAGACTGTAATTTGATAGTAGAGCCGCTCCAAACTGGCAAAGTTGCTCTGCAGTCAGGAGCGAGTGGGCAAGCGACTTCAGGCTCCCCCTCATTCTCTGAGAAGGCTAACAACTCAGTGGAAGTATGATCCAGTTCTTCGGTTCTGGATGGCCTGTTGGAAAAAGAAAGTCTAGGATTCTCTCCTGAATGGGAAAGGCGGATAGTATCCCCCGAATGAGCTGGAGAATCAGGGCACATGTCCCTCCGAGTTGCAGAGCGCGGAAGAAATGGATAAACAAAAGAATCAGCATCCGGCAAAAATCAACAAAATACGTGGAGGAGGAAACCCCATGCCTTCTAACAAATCTATACCGCCAAAACTAGCAATTCGGTGGGAGCAAGCAAGAACCGACATCGCCCTAGCGTGTATGGCAGATGCGGCCAATCTTTCGATACCTCCCAGAAGTATGCCGGGGGCTGACCTGACCCCGTCCCAACGCCGCCATCTTTGAGTAGGCACGGAGACGATATCTATTCAAGAAATAGAGAAAGGCAACAAAGAACAAGACAGAGTCAGGAAGCGAAAGATATAATGCGCACTATTCTGAGCATAGAGAAAGGAATTAGTCTACCTGGCGTTGATGTGATATGCTTCTCCTGGGTGACCTCAACTTCCCCAGGCTCGTCTTTTGCTAAGGTGGCCACAGGAGGCGTAGCTGGATCATTTTCCAAAGGAAGAGCAACAGAAGGGGAGGCATCCGCCATAGGTGCCACTTCGACAAGCTCTGTAAAGAGCACGATGTCAGCCACTAAAGAAGATATGGTAGCTGAAATGAAAGTCAGATGAATTCAAAAAAGAACAGGTGGCTTACCCTCAGTTAGGGGGCTATCCACTGCAGGGGTAGTTGCCGAGTCCCCTACAATTGCCCTCATGAATGAAGAACCCGAATGGCTAGATGCTGAGCACATCAGTTCTTCAAAAAGTAAAATATACGCAAAAAAAAGAGAGAGAATCAGGTTCTATACAAGAGAAAAGGCTGCAATGTGGCAGTGGAAGATTACCAAAACGACCGTTGTCGTCCAAAAGTTCATGATACAGTTGTTCAACCAAAGGGACGTCTGAACAATAAGGCTCATAGTCAGCCCAATCAAGGTACCCGAGTTCCTCCTCATTGTCTGGGGCGACATTGGGGGCTACACCAATATTATCCTACGTAAAGCGAAGGAGAAATGATCAAAATTATGACCACTCCCAACAAGGGAAAAAAGTGGATTCAGTAAAAAATATGTACCTCAGCTATAGCAAGCAATTCCGCTTGAGAGGTGTCCTGAGCAGGTGGCTCGGGAACATAGGCCTCTGAAGAGCAAGAATGAGGGGAGATCATAATCCCATGAATAAAAAAAAAGAAGCCAAAGAAGAGAAATGAGAAAGGGGTTTAGTTAGTCAGTTCTACCTGCCAAGATGGGAAGTTCACTAACAGCAGGCCGGACAACGGCCTGAGAAGTATCCTCGCCCACAAATTCGCCTTCCTCTGTTAAAGAGAAGCGAGAATGATAAAGAGTCAAAATACAAAGCTTAGCTAGCAAAAGGGCAATTAATCCTTGAACAAAAAGCTGATAAGGTTGCTACCTATAGGCGAAGATGGCCTTTGGGCAACCGCCGGACCCGGTGAGGGAGGAAGAGCCAGTCGGGGTCGAAATGACCTACATCTCGCCTCCTCTTCTGCTGCCCGCTTCTTCCGAGCTGCTTGCTTCGCTGCGGCCACTAAGAGTTGCATCTTTGAAGGTGGGCTAGTCCTGGCAGGAGGCACCACGGCGGCAATGGTTGGAATTTGAGGATCCCCCTCAGAAATATGAACCGTGGAAGGTCCTCCATGCACCACATGCGGCGAAGAGACGACATCTCCTATAATTAAGAGAGAGTAGAGTCAAGGCAAATATCTGCGAATACAAGAATATAACAAAAGAGGGAGATGAAAATATAAATACCTTGTGCGTCAAAAGACTTTGAGGGTTGGGGGATTAGGGAGTCAAAAGACATCCCTAGTTGGGTCGTTGCTTGACCCATCACTCGCCATACATCGCCGACAATTTTGGCCCTCGATATCAAGAATGCCTCTCGGCGAGGGCAAAGGAGAAAAGCATGTGGCTGAGATATCGCAGCCAATCTCTTGCGGGATCTCCGTTAAAACTGCTACTAGGCAGTCGGGCATTCTGCTCAGGCCTTTTCGGAAGTTTGCAGTCTGCCAAAAAGTGTTGTGCCCACATATACCCTGGAGAGGCAAGTCCATAAAAATCATCATCTTCACTGCTCCTTTTCTTCTTTGTCTTTGGCACAGGCAAACCAACCCGACCCTTATAAGTATATCGGCCAAGTCCTTTATTGGGCTTAGTCGAAGAAGAACATAATCTAGTCTTAACCGCAGCTCCCCCTAGTTTTTGTGCCACCAGGCAACAAAAGGAACAGTCATACCCCCTTCATGTATAGGGGAAGGCACCGCCACCTGATCAGACATATTTTGATGTTGAAAATAATTCCACCATAAGCCGACAACCAGATGGCTCTTCCGTTTATGATAAACCCGAGGCATCTCAGTAAAAGCAAGGTTGGAAGGGATCATCTGATCATACTCGAAGTTCCGCGCAAAGCGGTTTGGGTAATAGGGCTCCAGGATTACATCTTTGCCCTTCTTCAGTATAAGCAAACTTGGACGAGTGCTCAGAGTTCGCTCGTCCAATATAACATTATTATGACCCATATGGTCTGTCCACGGGTCGAACCAAGCGCGATCGGTAGTTCCTCCTCTGTCGAAATATGGCCGAAAATTTTGCGAGGAATGGTCGAAATCCAGCTTTCGGCAAGAACTGAAAGGAATAAAGCTTAAAGCAGAATGGGCATAGGAGAGTTGACCTGTCCTTTTGCTGATTGGCTGGTTGGCCAGCCGAAGGATGGTGGGCAGTGATGGAGCCATCTCTTTGCCAATAGGGAAATAGCCTGGAAGCAAGAGCCCCGCCCAGGCATTGACATAATGTGTGGCCATAACCACTGAGCAACTATTGGGAGTTCCCGAACTGCAGAGGGCCCCAAAAGAATGATATATACTGGCAAGCCCAGCTGGTGCAATGGCGAGATGCGTCCCCACGGCAAGTTTCGATGCTCCATCGTCCCCATACGGGACAACAAAAGTTACTAGCCAATGGGCTAGATAAGCAGCCACATATGTTGTGTCATCAAGACCCCAGGGATTTTCTCTCTGATGCTCGGGTACGATGATGATGCCTTGGCGTGAAATGTCTCGGTGCAACAGTATCGAGGGAACCCGTTCATCGAATATGCTAGCAAAGCCTCGATGATAGCAAAAGGGTCTCCCGAAAAAGAATCTGACCCAAGCTGCTGGAGATACCTTGCCCGAGCCGGAAGAATTCCCCTCACTGGAGGAAGAGGCGACGCGTTTCGCCTTAGATAAGTCGCGCCATACTTTCAACAAATATTTGTAGCAATAAGGTGTAGTGTAGCTTCCGGCACCGTCTATAGTGCTACGATGAAATTCATCCAACACTCCTTCATATGGTTCTCCCACAATTGAAGACCTGAAATTCGATGTAAGGACCAGAGGTCAATTGCAGTTTCACCCTCTGAAGTTGCAATGGTATTGGTATTGCGAATATAGCGTTCAGCTATCGCCTGAATGAAGCCATGATGACAAGGGTAATCATATTGAGCCGCTGCAACGGCCTCATAAATGCCCGCCCTGTCGAGGATCGGCCGATAGTTCTTCAAAACATATAGGAGCCATTCCGTAGCTCCCAAGCGAAAAACATGGGAACTACGAACTTGGAGGCGAGTATCCCAAGCTGGACAAACGCCTCGACATATGTCTGATAATAGTATGCTGAAGTCAGAAGGGTCGTGTACTGAACCCTCTTCAGCCCCAGTCAAAAATAGCCCCTGCGGACGCCTGGGATCCTCGCAAGGACGACTGCCCGCTCGCGTCCATATGGCCGGCTAATAGGTCCTCGTCATGTCATGGTCCCGAAGTATGGCCTAAATAGGCCCCACTTGATCGAGGGAAGGAAATTCCCATAACCGATCAACAAAAAAGGGGAAGGCTGGATATAAAAAAGGGATAAGTCCCTCCATGTTATCTCGGTCCAGCAAAATAGCACGCTCTAAATCACGACGCTCTAGAGGAAGCAATGGTCTTTTGACTCCATCTTCAACATGAACATATACGTGGAGCAGCTCGTATATCGAGGCGTCTGAAGGAAGATGCCAAGCTGTCTCGCCTCGCAGAAAATAAAAGAACTCACCGTCTCTGTAGATGCTCTCCCGACCGATAGGGACAACATCCTCGATGGTAATTCGTAGGTGTGGCTGAGCCACCCAGCGAAACCCCGCATCCGGGCATACAACGATCTGCTCCTGAGATCCCCCGGCGGGGATATCCCCAATATTGGCCATAATGATGCGGAGGAAGAAATACCAACCTGCAAAAGGGAAACATCAGCAAAAATACACATGTCAAAAATGATGTGCAAAGCAGAATATTAGCCAAGTCCCGATAGCAAGTCAGGACAATGCAAAGATGCCTGTATATTGCCTATATGGTGAAAGCTTGGCCAATTCAGAATGTCTCATATTGAGCTCTTGGAAATGCCCAAGGGAAATAAGGTGCTTGTATAGTGCCTATATCATGCCTATAAATCTCTTATATATATTGCCAAGGTGGCAGACACTTGACCAATCCAGAATGTCTAACATTGAGCTCCTGGCAATGTCAAAAAAAAAGTAAGATACCAATATCCCTTAAATAAGAATGATGCCGCAAAAATTGAGTAACTCGCTCTATGTTCCCAATGAGTCTCCAAGTCGTGAAGGCCAAGAGACATCCGGGACCGAGCAATGTGTCGGACAATTTAGATGGCACCAATCTTATAGGGCCCTCCAAGTCACGAAGGCCAAGAGGATCTATAATAAGAAGGGAATTGAATAATTCCAAATGCCCCCGAGAAGCCGCAAAGTCATGAAGACAAAGTTTGCAGGAGCGTTTATGGAGTGCCCAAGTACCAAAAAATAAAGGGTGTCCGAACCCACAAGCTCTGTGGGAGCATATACATGGCAAACCGCACAATTGATTGCACGGGAAATATGAGGCAGCATTTCTATTTTCCCAAGAATTCATATACGCTCAAATAACATTGGGCAAGATAGGGAAATTAGTAAGGTTGCGCCAATATATGGCATGAAAAGAATCCCTCGGGACACATACAAAAAGGAAAGGCATATATGGCCAAAAAGGAAAATACATATATAAAATGATGCACGGGACACCCGCCTCCGACTTCGTTTCGATGCACATCCCGTGGGAGGCATTTGTTGACCCGAAAAATTTTCATGCGCAATGACATTGTTCAAAGCGTGCATATGCACATAATTATGCAACATAAAATTTATATATACATGGCATATACTCACAATGATATGGGTTTATGTAGTTGTCAAGGCAGTAAGGCGACCAAGATGTGCTTGGGGTTATGGACCGCCTAAGAGCTTAGGTGTCCGCCTAGGCGTCGCCTAGGCGTCAACTTCATAATATAATATTTTAATTTAGGATATATATATATATATATATATATATATATATATATATATATATATATATATATATATATATATATATATATATATATATATATATATATATATATATGCATACACATTTTACATACATGATACATATATTTAGATGTATACATATACATATATATGCATGTTTGTATATATAAATCTAAATATATGTATATAATATGTATATATATGTATTAGTATGTATTTATATAATTATATGTGTATATATATACATATATGTATATATTCAAAGAGAGGGGCAGGAACCTTGGGTTTCAGCAATCTAGACGCCTTAGCGGGCGCCTTTTCACCTGTTGGAAAGGCGCCCCAGTACCTTGGTGCTGGAAAAGCGCCTGGACGCCTAGGCGGGCGTCTTGACAACAGAGGTTTATGTTATGGAAAATATGCATGGCATGGCATATGTTCATATTCACATGAACCTATGTTATGTAAAAATGAAGAAATAAATGAGCATGCACCAATGATATGGAGGTTCATGTTAAATAAAGACCTTTCCTATATGCATGCGAATATATAGGCCTATATGTACGCATTAGGAAGGCAATGGAGTAAAAGATATACCTAGGCGAAGATACCTTGATCGGGGCTCCTGCAAGAAGCCCAAAACAGCCCCGGAATTGCTCCTATATGCTGTCCAAAAATAGCCCCGGAAGCTCTTATATGCTGCCCCTTGTGCGGCTCGATGGCTTCAATGAATGGGCCCAATAGGGAGTTCCAAAATGCAGCAACAAAAATACTTCCAATGCTGCGAAATGGAGGCTCAAAACAGTCCCGAAATGGGCTCAAAACAGTATCAAAATAGGCCCAAAACAGCCCCAATGAAGGCCCAATAAGAGGCCCAATAAGGGACCCTATATGAAGGCCCAATGAGAGGTCCAAATGGGCCCAAAAATCAGTCCCGCAGGACTCAAAAATCTGCAGTCCAAAGAGGGAAATTCTCCAAAACCCAAAGAGGAAAATTTTCCCAAAGAGGAAGGAACATAAAAGGCCAAGTGGTCCCCTCTCTCTCTCTCTCTCCCTTTCTTTAAATAAAAAGAGGGAGGGAAGAGAGAGAGGGGAGGAACCGAATTTCTCTCTTCCAAATTTCAAAATTAAAATAAAGGAGGAGGGGGAGATTAATTAGGGGACAAGGCCATTCAATGGTTCTTAAATACCCCCCCAAGATAGTGGAGCCTCCACTAAACCCCATTAATTCTCCACTAAGAGAGAGCCCATCTCACCCCCATTCACACTAAGAAACCAAAAAATGAGGATGATTAATGAGCAAGGCTCATTAAATAAAAAAAAGAAATAGGGGAAGGGGAGCACCCCCACCGGTTGCCCACAACCGGTGGGGCGTCCAAACCGGTGCCTCCCCCCACCGGTCCCCCCCCCCCTCTCACTCACTTTCTCTTCTCTCACTCTTTAATATAAAAAAAAAAAAAGAGAGAGAAGGGGAGAGAGGGATGAACCGGTTGCACCCCCCACCGTGGGCTTCCCCGGTGGCACCCTCCACCGGGCTCAATTTTTGGCCTATAAATAGGGCCCAAAGCCCTCAATTGCAACACACACACACAGACATACCCACTCCCTGCACTTCAAAGTGGGAAAGTCCTAAGGGGAGACTCTGTCGCGTTGAAGACCAAACCCGGTGTCTTTGTCCAAGTTTGCTGCGTTTCGGAGGAGTTTCTCGTCCCGGGGGGTTCTCCTCTTAAGGTTCTTCCTAAGGGGAACCCCTGCCGATTTGTTTGTTGTAAAAGCCTTCCTTATAAGGCGAAACTCTGTCGAAATAATAAAATGACTTCTTTATGCCAAATTGTGTGCTTGTGTGTGTGTCATTAAGTTAAATAAATACCATGTATTATTTTTTTAATACACGTAATTAATTTCCTAATTACTTTAAAATCTGATTAAAGAAAATCTATAACCTAATCTTCGTCTCATTCCTAAACGTAGGATGGATAATCCTAAATATGAATATTTGAGATAAACTAACTAATTTTCTCAACAAAAAAAAATTAATAATCTTAATTAATTACTGAAAAGTGCAATAATTAATGAAAATCTGTAAATAAAGTCAGAAAATACAGTAATAATTAATAAAAACCAGTTTTAAAAACAGAATTAATAATTAAAATATTTAGCCATAAAAAATATCTATCCACCTAAGAAATTGATAAAATAAATATAAAAATCGGTTACAATTCAGAAAAATAGTAAAAAATAGAAATAAAATAAATCTGAAATATACAAATTCTGAAATGACCAAAATGCCCCCAGAACTTAACCAAATTACCAACATGCCCCTGCTACATGATAAAAATCTGTAAAAATCATAAGAAAAATCCTAAAAAAATGACAGGGTAATTCCTATATCTAAAATACCCTCTGAGACCTAATAAGAAGGGTGAAAATCACTAAAATACTCCTAATATGATAAAAATCCCAATATAGACCCTAAGTCTAAATAAATCTGATTTAAGGAAGAATTACTAAAATACCCCTAGGGGTTTTAAATACTCCGGAATCAGTCCTAAACAAGAGGGAATCAATCTCAAAGCCTTAAAAAAAAAAAAAAACGAATAATAAACACTTAAGAGCCTACTCAAAAAGCCTTGGTACAAATCCAATACTCCGATACATTGGAACAAATCCAAATATCCTAAAAAGACTTAGGTGAGACCAAGGATTTAAAAGCTATCTTTCACTTGCGTGCATACTGTGTGGTAGTGTAGATGGTTTCAAGGGCATCATACGGACGGTTAATCAAGGGTTGTCGAGTGGTTGCTCGACGTAATTAACACTGACTGAGGTCAGTGGAGAGAGGTCATATACTCGGATCTTCGCCTGATCCGAAGTCCCGGATTCCCTGAGGGTTAATCCCAAATTCGCATAGTCCAAGAAATAAAATAAATAAAACCGACCTATATTTCTCCAGATAAAAACAAAAGACCAAAAACGACAGGATATAAATAAATAAATAAATCCGATAGGAGAGATCGGCTAGGTTGGGCTCCGAACACCTTCCCAGACTCTTTGGTTCTCTCTAAAAGAAGGGCGGAGCAGAGGAGATTGTGTAAGTGCCAGGTCATCGATGAAGAGGGCTCTACAGATTGCATCCTTTACTTAGATAGTATAAGGTGACATGTAGAGCAAGGAATTCCGGATCAGATCGGGTCCCCGAATTGGGACCCCCCGATCCCGATCCGAATCGGGATCAGATCGGCCAGAATCGGCTAAATCGAGACTTGCCGATCACGATCTGAATCGGCCGATCCAGATCGGGATCGGCCGATTCTGCATTCCATGATGTAGAGGGGTGGGAGGCTAAAAAGATCTCCCCCAAGTTGTTCTTGCTTGCTTGTTCTTTGGTGGAAATAGTGGAGGAAGCGTTCCTGGTAGGGATGCTTGCTGGTGGGAACCTGGCGGTTTGTGTGTCTCTTGGAAGACTTTTACAACAATATCCAAACCCTTGGTTGTTGGAGGTCGAAATCAAGATGGATGAGGTTCCTTTTATCTTAATGGAGGAGCCTTTTGTCAGGGACTTGATAGTTGTCTTTGTGGATTTGGGAGAGGTTCTTTCGTGCTTGCCGGAGACGGATCCCATGATGTGGGTGTTCATAAGAGCGTTTGTTTCCGCCTAAAGAGACATCTCGACGGGCGTTGAAGCGGCGGTGGATGGGGGCCGAGCAATTGTAAGACTCAATCCACATTGATGGAAAGGAGGAGGCGGCCGGTGGATGCTATTAGGGTTTTGCGCAATGGGGGATCAAGAGGTTGAAGATGGGCGGGGTCTTGTGCGGGGCACATGAGGGAGGCCTAGGGTTTGAATTTCAAAGTGCCCGCCCTCTCCCTAAGATTGCCCACTCTTTTTGTTCCTCATCAATAGTCGGCTAGGTTCGATTCATTTCAAGTTATGCTGGGTCGGTCTTATGCGGGTTAGGATAAGTTATTGGACTGACTTGATGACTTATGTGATAGGATCAGACCTATGGGAGGACCCTATCTCACCCTTCGTTCCTACTCGAACTGCATTGAGTATGTGCAACCTCTACGTCGCCCACCATGGACCACTGGAACTAGCCTATCAAGGGATGAAGGGAGGACATGTGGCGGAGGACGGAGAGATAGCTATTATATAGGGGGAGGACATAAGAGCCTGTGAACCCATTAATCTCCTACAATATGTGTCCCATGTAGGGGGGACCTTGAGCAACCTTTGTTGGGAGTTGTTCTTGCAAAGAGGGCAGGAAGTAATGAATTTCTTATGGTGGTGGTGAATGGCAATGCACTAGGAGAACATTTGGATTTCTTCTCTATGCAAGCGAAGGAGACGGGGGAGTCAGTCAGGGAAGGGGGTGTAAGGGAGGAGGAAGAGGAGGTTTTGGAAACTTAGTTGCATGGAGGAGACAAGGAAGAAGGCTGTTTCCCAAGAGGGAGAGTGGACAAGGTGGAGGTGAAAGAGCTTCTTAATATGGTGGAATCTTTAATACAAGGTCAAGCTAAGGATGTGGCAGATAAGACAGGGGTCTCCTTTGAAGGAATTGACAAGGATATCCACTTGGTGTTGCCTAAGATAAAATAGGTGGCAACTTATAATGGCAAGAGGTAAGGTCAATTAGAAGGGAGGGTAAGAGGGAAGAGGATGGGGGAAAGAAGGGAGAGGGAGGTGAGGGGATATCTTGTCTCTAATGAAGATTGTTTCCTAGAACACAAGGGGTATTGGGGGCAGGGAGAAGAAGGTGGTTGTTAGAGAGATGATCAGGAGATTTAGTGTGGACATCCTGTGTATACATGTGGGTTTGCTTCCTTTTCTCTCTCTCTTTTTTTTAAATTTTTTTTTTGGGTGTTAGATTCTGAGAACTTAGGATGAGCCCTCAGGAAATCTGGAACTTTGAATCAGGCGAATGGATTCATTAGTTCGACCTCTCTCCACTGACCTCAGTCAATGTTAATTATGTTAATCAACTGATTGACTATCCTTGATTAACTGTCTGATGATGCCCTTAAGTAAAATTGCGCACTAGAACATTATAAGTTTGGAAGTTTTAAAACATGTCACTCATCATTCATAACATGTTCATTTGACTTCCTTTTGAATCCTTAAAGGATAACCAAAAGGGTGTGCACATGACACATTCATGGCATTCATATTAGAGTTTTTAAGAGATCCTTAAAGGATACTCAGTGAATGCACTTATGAGAATCCTTTTCGTGAAAATTTTAAAGGATGCTTAAGGATTTGGCGTGCTATGGCAATAGCATTCCTCTGAGTCCCTTAAAGGATGCTTAACGAACATGCATTTTTTGTGGCATTTCTTTTTGAATCCTTAGAGGACACCTTAAAGGATACTTATTTACATGGCTTATTCATTACATTCCTCTTTGAACCCTTAAAGAATAGGATGTCAAAAGAGTTAAACATGCACTATTGATCATTTGTTATATAGGTATCCTTTAGCTACATGAACCATGACCTCTAAGTATCCGTCAACCTTTGAGTATCTTTTAGTGTGGATTTTGGGACAGAAATTGAGCCACTAAGCGCAATCTTAAATTTAATGAGTACCAATGAACTTCATTTTTGGAGCAACAATGCAAAGTCTCATTGACAACTTGATTGAACACAATTTACATGAGTCATCATGACCTTATATAGGGTTTGATTAATTGCACAAGATTGCCATTTAATCAAAATTTCGTCATGAGTGACTTAAACAATAATACAAAGTCCAAGGAATCTAGACTTGTGTATAGAAGGATCACTCAAACATTGTGAGTGCATCCAAGGATCCCTCAAACATTATGAGGGCATCCCCCTAATCTAAAAATATGGAGCTTTGTTCTTGAGCTTCTTGCCTTCACAAGCTATGTTATCAAAGGCGATCGCCTCGCTCGTCTAGGCGATGAAGTAGGTTGAGACGAGCTAAGAATGTCTCGCCTTGCCTCATCTTTGCCTCACTCATCTAAGCACTTGTCTATGAGGTCTATATCAAATGCTTGTTTCTTTTTTAATTATATGGTATTGTTTTTCTTATTCTTAATTATTTCAAAGTGGCTAATGTCTCTTTTAACAATGTCCCATATCATTTTTCTCATGTATGCTACGACATTTTTCCCTTTTTACATGCTACCACATTTTCTCATATTTTTGATGATTCCTAAGATCATGCACTACTTATATGTGTGCTTTACACAAATTGGTCATTACATGTTAGGCATGATCAATATTTCTCAAGGTCTTTACATATGATTATCTTGGATATTTTCTTTATTTCTTCCTACTGTCATTTTCTTTGTTCATGAAAATGTATGAGAGAAAACACATCTCCTCAAACGCCTAGGGCATTTGAGCCTGAGGCGAACCCCTGGTCACCTCGCTCGCCTCTCGCCTCTAACTACATAGTTCACAAGTGGACATCACTTTAATTTTCTTCTTTTTGTCTTGCTCTTCGTGGTCCTCTCTCTATGTGTTCTCTGTGTATCTCTGTATGTGTGTATCCATCCTCTGCAGCAGCCCCCTTGTGGGGTTTATATAGAGGTGAGGAGAAGGCCAAACGGTGGGGGAGGGCACTGGTGGCACCCCCCACCGGTGGATTCTCTCCAAGTTTTTCTGAATTTAGAGAGAGAGAGAGAGAGGTGTGGTGGCACCTCCCATCGGTTGGAAGAACTGGTGGGAGTGCCACCGGTGGACCCCCCTCCCCTCAGTGGAGCCACCGGGGGGTCTCTCTCTCTCTCTTCCCACCTCCTTTTTCCTTCTCTCTCCTTTTTTATTTTTTATTTTTCTTCTTTTTTTTGTCAAGACCACTGGTGGGGGTCTTGGAGGAAACCGGTTGGGGGGGGGGGGGGGGGGGGAGGACCGGTGGGACCCCCCCAATTGGTTTCCTCTCTCTCTTCCTTTCCTTCATTTTTTTCTTCTTCTTCTTCTCTTTTTCTTTTCTCTCTTCTCTTCCCACCGCAGCCTTCTTTTTCTTCTTCTTTTCTAACCGGTGGGTGTACCCACCTCTTCTTTCTTCTCCTCCACCTCTCTCTCTCTCTCTCTCTCTCCCTTGCTGGCTGCGCCCCTGTTCTGTACGCACAGAACAGGGACCACTGGGCCCATCTTGGGCTGCTGCTGGGGCTGCTGTTGGGTGCCCTGCTGGGTGTTGCTGTTGCTGTCATTTAAATTGTGAGTTTGGGTGGTCTTTGGTGTCACTGCCGTTGTCACTTTGCTGCTGTTTGTGGACAGCACATGGACGCCTTTTCTTGGTCTTGGAGGGACACTTTGTCCCAAGGTAAGCCCTAGGTTTACCTCTACTTCATGCACATCATTTATATCTTGTCATGCATGTATACATTTTTGTTTTGTTTTATGCATGGCATGCATGTTGCATGGTTTTCTTTTCCCTTCACATAGGGTACAACCCTAGACTCTCATGCATGGCATACATGTATGGTGTATTATATGCACATGTCCTACATACCGTCTTCTTTCTTGGGCAAAGAAAAAATAGTCAAACAATACATGAGACTAAAGTAGAAGCTTCTTTCTTGGGCAAAGAAAAAATAATCAATCAATACATGAGACTAAAGTAGAAGAAGGTGATCAGGGTGTGGAGGGAGGTGGGTGGATCTAGGCTCACTAGGGGGGTAGTTTCTCCTATAGTGGGTCGGTTGGGAGGCATCATGGTGCTATGGAATGAGTATGTGGTGAAGATGTTGGGTACATAGGCGGGGAGGAATGCCATTTGTTACCTTTCATTGTGTGGAAGATGGCTGTCGTTGGGATTTCACAGGAGTGTGGTCTGCAGGGGAGAGCCGATAAAAAGACTTTGTGGGATGAGCTTCTTCTTGGCACTCTTCAGCTAGAAGACCTTGGTGTGTTGCAGGAGATATCGACGCAACTGTCTCTACTGTAGAGAGATCTGATAGAGTCTTTGCTATAGGGCTTATGAAAGACTTTGCAAAATTTACCCACTTGGATGCCTTGAGGGATGTGCATACAGAAAATGGTTTCTTTACATGGTCTAACCTCAGAGCACAGCCCATTTGTTCAAGACTGGATAGATTTCTTGTCACGGTCACTCTCAGGCATACATCTTCAGAGACCAGTATCAGATTGCAGGCCCATCACGTTGAATTCTAATTTTAGGTTTTGCAGGAAGTACATCTTCAGGTTTGAGAAATACTGGTTACATGAGGAAGGATTTATGGAGTTCGTGAAGAATGAATGGCAACCAGGATGTAGAAAGGAATCTGCAATGCTTACCTTGGTGAGCAAGCTTTCTTCTCTTAGCCATGCTCTCAAATGGCTGGGGGGCATCTAGGAAATGGGATGGTAGAGAATCTTAGGATAGAATGCTTCAGCTATTTGATAGATGGGGTGCATTGGAAGATGCTGGATTGTTGGATGAGGAGGACAGGAAACAGAGGGACAAGCTCAAGTCTGAATTTGAAGAACTCTTGCTGAAGGAGGAACTGTATTGGAAGCAGAGGTCAAGGGACAAATGGATCAAGGAGGGAGATTGAAACATTGCATACTTCCAGGAAATTGCTTTGGGAAGGAGGAAGAACCGCATTGGCAGCCTGCAGATTGATGGCCAACAGGTGACAGATAAGGATGCTCTGGTGAGACATATTTGTGACTATTATTCTTGTCTCTTCACAAAGGAGGATATAGTTTGACCATCATTTGATTGTAGCTTGCTTCTGCAGTTACAAAGGTAACAAAGCTCAGATAGAGAGTATTTGTCTTCTCCGTTCACCTTGGATGAAATGAGAAGTGCTGTTTTTTTTTGCTCGGAGATAAGGCTCCTGGTCTTGATCCTTTGTACATTGTTATTTGTTCTCCTTTTTATAAAACAAGTGGTACCATCCACATTAAAAAAAACGCTCCTGGTCTTGATGGCTTCCCTTTATCGTTCTACCAACACTGTTGGGACGTTGTGCATGAGTTGTTGCTGCAGACTGTGTTGGAATTCCAACAGGAGAAAACACATTTGAGAGGCATCGACAAGACATTTGTGGTACTCATCCCTAAAAGAGCATGAACAGATTCTTTGTCTCATTTCAGGCCGATTAGCCTCCTTAATGGAGTGTACAAGATCATTACCAAGGTGCTTGTCACGAGGTTGGAAAGGGTTATAGATAAGGTGATCAGTGATAGCCAGACACCTTTTATCAAAGGAAGACAGATTTTTGAGGATTTTCTTGTGGCTTATGAATCCTTACATGGGATGAAGCAACAGAGGAAGAAGGGAGTACTTTTGAAGCTAGATTTTGAGAAAGCATATAATAGGGTCAACTGGGGTTGCCTCTTTAAAATCCTTACATGGATGGGATTTGGAGAGGATTGGGTCTGGTGGATCTCAGATTATATTACGTTGCCTCTTTAAAATCCTTACATGGATGGGATTTGGAGAGGATTGGGTCTGGTGGATCTCAGATTATATTACGTCTGCCACTTTTTTCATCATAGTTAATGGCGAGCCTACCCCCTTTTTCCATAGTGGCAGAGGGCTTTGGCAGGGTGATCCTATGTCTCCCTTATTATTTGTTCTGCCGGCTCAGGTGCTTAGTAAGATGTGCTTGAAGGCTGAGGAGGAATATTTCATCTTGGGATTTCAGGCATTCCCTGGTGGGAGGAAGATTGCTCACCTTTAGTATGCTGATGATACTATTCTTTTCTTGTCAAGATAGGAGGAGCACTACTTTCATGTTAGACTCATGTTGGAGTTTTTCGAGGAGGTCAGTGGCCTGAGAGTAAATTATGAGAAGAGTCAGATTATTGGCATTAATACGGAAGACGGGGAGTTGACGAGGGCAGTTGTCATTTTGGGATGCTAGATAGGGTCCTTTATGATGACATATTTGGGACTTCCTTTATCACTGACATTTATCAGAAATGTAGATTGGCAGCCAGTTATCAACAAGTGTTAGTTACGCTGAGGGGATGGGTAGATAGACTTATCTCTTATGGGGGCAGGTTTGGTTCTTTGTAAGTCAATGTTGGACAGCCGTCCCACTTACTTCCTAGCTATGTTCAGGATCCCAAAGGCAGTGGCCAAACAGTTTGAAGCCATTAGGAGTAGGTTTTTTTGGAGGGGCAATGGAGAAGAGATCATGAAAGGAGGCTTCAAAGTGTGTTGGGGAAGAGTTTGTAGGAGTAAGGAGAATGGGAGACTTGGGATTAAGAACATCTAGGACTTCAATCTTGCTCTTATGTCCAAATGGTTGTCGAAACTTGGCTCTAATTCTTCAGGAATGTGGATACAGGTGATCAGGGATAAGTACTACTCGAGAACTAGGGTTTAGGACTTGCTTCCTCAAGTGGCATATAATGTCTCTCATGCTTGGAGAGGTATCTTGCAAGCTGCGGTATTCTGGCTGCTACTCACATTTCAGTAGGAGATGGACAGCTCTGCCTATTTTGGTTAGACAAGTGGTGTGCCCTCTGTTGTCAAGGCGCCCGCCTAGGCGTCGCCTAGGCGCCCAGGCGCTTTTCCATCACCAAGGCGCTGGGCCACCTTTCCAACAGGTGAAAAGGTGCCCAAGGCGCCCACTAAGGGACCCAAGGCGCCAAGGCGTCTGCCTAGGCGCCCAAGACGCCCAGATTGCTGAAACCCAAGGTTCCTGCCCCTCTCTCTTTGTATATATACATATATGTATATATATGTACATATATCCTAAATTAAAATATTATATTATGAAGTTGATGCCTAGGGGACGCCTAGGCGGGCGCCTAAGCACTTAGGCGGTCCAGAACCCCAAGCACGCTTTGGTCGCCTTACTGCCTTGACAACTATGGGTGTGCCCCAGCTTCACTGGCTTGCATATTCCCCAGACTTTTTGGTATTGCTTCCTCCCCAAGGATGATTGTGGCGCAGGTGAGCGATGAGAATGGGGGTTGGGCTCCTTGCTTCCGGCATAATCTGTGGGGCGAGGAGATATAAAACTTCCTGAATCTTTTATCCATGTTGCAGGATTTGCAGGTAGACTCATCATCGCAGGACTCTATGAAGTGGGGGTGGACTAATACAGGGACATTTTCTGTTCGGTTTGTGTATCAGATTATTGCTAATGGAGGTACATGGTCCTCACTTCCGTCAGATCTGGGATCCTCCTTCACCATTGAAGGTGAAGGTGTTGATGTGAAGGATTTCTATTGGAAGACTACCCACATGTGATAGGCTCATTCATTTTGGACGTGACGTGAGCTCTGTGCTCCATGTGTGGGGAGGATGAGTCTTTAGATCACCTTTTAACCGGCTGCAGCTTTGCTGGTGAAGTTTGGAAAACCCTATTGTCAAAAATACATATCTTGGGCCCAAGGAGGAGCAGCGTCGATGCCTTGTTTTGGCATTGGTCATCTCCAATGTTCCTAAAGGTGGACAGAATGATGTGGTGGCTGATCCTGCATGCTACTTTGTGGGCGATTTGGGCGGAAAGGAACAAGAGGATTTTCAAGAAAGAGGCTATGGCGTCCGGAAGGGTCGCTAATTTTATTTGTCGTTGAATCAAGGAGTGGGTGTTTCTTTGGGGTAATGGGGATGTACAAAAGTCGTCCTTTTTTGCTCTTTTGGTAGTGGTTGATTGTTGTCACCATCTTGGTGCATTGTATACAGTGCTTTTTAAGCTTTGTTCATCTCTTTTTTATTTAATACAATTGTGGTACCATCCATTTTAAAAAAAAAATATTCTGAATTTCTGTTAGTAGCCAAGGTGCAAGCAACTTTCATAATGGAGGCAAGGAGATCCCATCTTTTTACCACTCTGTTTTGGTGACAGAGAGTAGGGAGCACTAGGTTAGTTGAGGGACCTTTTGGACATTATTGACCTACTGTATGTAGATGACATCACATCTTTCTAGTGGATGTTGGAGGGGAACAAGGAATAAAATTTTATGTGGTGATAAAGTGTCGTACCTTATGTCGTCCAACACTATAATTCTTGTGTGGTAATTTGAAAGTAGTTGTAAGGTGATCACATTTGTGATGGAGAATGGTAGCTAGATGAGGTTTTAGATTTATTGTTGCTATAGATATATGCATGTGTGTGTGAGTGTGTGTGCATTCATATGTATGCAAGCACCAATTTGTAGGGGTGTGCACGGTTTGGTTTGGTCCGGGTTCGTGCATTATTAACAAAAATCGAACCGAACCGAACCGAACCGAACCAACCAAACCGATCTTGAATTCAACCCGAATTGAACTGAACCGAACTGGTTCGGTTTGGTTCGGTTTTACTGTTCGGGTTGGGCTTCTTCCTCCCTAGCACCAAAAACCCATCTGCCTTCTTCCTCCCTGGCACCGAAAACCCACGGGCCACAGCCATGAGAAAAACCAGTCAGGTTTTACCATGCAGGGCAGCACGGGGGACCTCTGTCTCCACCTTGCACCACCTATATATCCTCCTCGGAGCCTTCCTGTTCCCTCACAGTCACACCCTCGATGACATTGTGGATCAAAAATGTGGGAGTGTAGATATGGACAGGGTCTTGTAGATGCTGGAGGAGGTAGTGTTGTCACCGTTCGTGCCCAAGTAAGGAGCAGCCAAATAAAAACACACAAATAGAAGGAACTTGAACCAGGTAAAATGGTAGTCTGACGCCGGAGGGGATGGAAGAGATCGAGTAAAATAGGAACCTCGTTTCCTTCGTGAAAGGGGAAGGATCTCTGTCCAATGCCGGAGGGGATGGAGACTCCCTGCTGTCTGCCGCCGCCCACCGCCGGAAGGAAGAGATCTGCCGTCTGCGTGGAGCCGTGGCGGTGCGGTGGTGGTGCTCTCGGTGGCCGCCGCCTGCTGGAGTCCAGATTGAGGCCCTGAACGCGGCGCAGCAAACACAGGTGAAGAGAAAGGCAAGGCTGCAAAGGCATCCCACGGGCCACTCCCCTTTTACGAACGAAACCCTATTTCTTTTTCAAATTCGAACAACATTTTAATACTTAGTATATTAAAGAAGTAAAAGAATAAATCAAAACAAAACTGGCTCAGTTGGTTGACACCGTAGAACTCTAATGATGTAGGTTCAATTCCTACCGATGACATGAGTTTTAGATTTTCCGGTTTTTTCGGTTCGGTTCGGTTTTCAAGGGATAAAGACCAAACCATACCGAAATAGTGAATCCAGTTCGGATCGGGTTAAAAACCCGTTTTTTTTTATTATTATTTCAAACCGAATCGAACCGAACCGAACTGTTCGGTTTGGTTCGGTTCGGATTTTCGGTTTAACCCGATAAATGAACAGCCCTACCAATTTGGATTGGAATCGACGGTTAGTGATTCGATTTTATGGGGAAACCCGATCATGTATTGAAAAGTGTTACAAATTTATAAAAAGGCAAAAGAAGACTGAATTGGCCCTGAATCAGCTTGAATCAGCCCAGTATCAGTTTGTATTAGCCTGGATCAGCCTTGATTTTTTATTTTTTTTATTTTTATCTTTTTCTTTTTTTAAATCAAGCCAATTCTAGGATCAACCCTTTCCCCTTGGATTGGCCAATCTAGCCAATCTGCTCCCAGTCTGGATTGGATCGAGACCTGTTAATCCTAGGTCCTGATCTAATTCTACCTTCCTTGCTCCATAATAGGGGTAAGGTTTTGTGAGATTTTTTTGCACATGTGTGCGTGCGCGCATGAGAGAGAGAGAGAGAGAGAGAGAGAGTACAAGCTTGGTAAGATGGATTGTGGACCTTTTTATGTGTTAAGTGACAGCTGTGGTAGATCAGCTAGATGCTCTTCCATCTAAGTAAAATGGGAAGAGACATTTATTGCTGATTCCTGATGGATGTTGTGGGTAAACCTTTTATGATGAACTTGACAACTTCTCTGAGTTTTTGTAGTTTGACCAAAAACCTCTTGGTTTCTTTCTCAGCTTTTTTAGATTTCGATCCTATGAATATAGCGAATTCGCAATAAGTCCCTACATCTAGTGTATTTAGGTTTTAATCCTGACTAAGTTATCTCCTCGTATAACTAAGTATGTCTGGTTAACATCCGTAGAAAAAAGGAGAATATTCTCTAAATTGTCGTCAAATAAACAGAACAATTGAAAAGACTATTTTGCCCTGTCTCATGAGCAGGATAGCGGACGGAGGGGGACTCCTCCTTTGGCTCCGACGCACGCATGCGAGCGAGAGAGAGAGAGAGATGACTTGAGCTCATGCGGCCAGAGGATATGGAGAGAGAGAGATGGCAAGAGCTAATGATGGCCAGCAGCCATTTGGTGTATATGTACCCATACCAAAGCAGGTCGCCCCAGGAGACATTGGCATTTGGGGTCGAGGTGCCGTGCAGCCACATTGGTTCACTTGCAGACATCACGGGGGAGGTCACCATGGAACCCCTCCCAGCAGACACAATGGGTCCGAGCGGTGACATCCTTCACGCAGGCGTGGCGATCGAAGCTCTTGAACTTCAGGTGCTGGTAGATGTAGTGGGTTAGGGTCTGCTGCAGGGCGGCCACCATGGTCACTACTGGGATGGCATTCCTGTAGCTGGCACGGCAAGGGGCTCCCCGATGGCGGGGAGGATGACCAGGTGTCATTGGCATCTTCCATGGGGATCTGCCCACTGTTTTCCCTCCCCCTCTGGTACCAACACCATGCAAGCACACACACACACACACACACACAGATAGAGATCCCTCTTCCACTGCCAACATCCCACCCCTAACCCATTGGTTGGATGACGAACACACACACGCACATATATATATATATATATATATATATATATATATATATATATATATATATAGAGAGAGAGAGAGAGAGAGAGAGAGAGAGAGAGGGTTAACTAAGGGTATACAAGTTTTTTACTTTTTATCTAGGGTTTAACTATGGTTGAGTTAAAAAAGTTGACAGAAGTGAAATGGTAGGGACTAAAAATTAAGAACTTTACGTATATAGGGATTGATATCGAAATACTCAAGATATGGGGACTTATTTAGGAATACATAAGTTAGGACAGATCGAGATCTAAAAAACCCTTTTTTCTTTCGTGCAGTTTTATTTGTTTTGCGAATATTTAATGGAGATATGTTGATACTGATTGCTACGGAAGGAAAAATGCTGAGATGTTTTGTCCTTTTCCCCCCTTACTCTGTTTTCCCTAGCCTGTCGAGGAACTTGGCAGATGCTGAACTATCACTCATCTTGATAGGATATGGAGTTTGTGCCTATAGATGGGTGACAAATTCAAACATTTGTGATGGTGTGAAGAATGAGATATTCTCTCTTTCCAATACTTGACAGATGAAAGTTGGTTGAGTGTCAGTACATTCAGTTTGTATAATGGTAGCAACAGGTGTTGAGTTACAGAGTCCAGAAGATGCACCGAATTGTTGCAGGCTACCTAGCTTCCCAAACATTTAAGTGGAGCTATTAGCCCCCACCATCCCAAAGTCTTAGCCCATTTGATCTCTCTTTCACAAATAAAGTGAATGCCATTAATAGGTCCTACTCATTTCTCGTACAAATAAGATGGACAAGTTATTAATAGGCCCTGCTCTTTCTTTGGAACAACCTATATTTCCTTCCCTCTAATGGCCAGTGTGTCCCATGAAGAATCAACCACCAAACCTTATGCTTTTATGGTAGGTCCACTCTCTATTTCACCCTAGAATGATGACCTCGAAGCTATCTTCCTTCATATTCTGGAAAAAAAACTTCCAAGATATATTGGGAGAAGGGACATGACTTGAAGAGATGATCAATGATCTCCTTACTGTCAATACAAAGAGGGGACATCAGCCTGATTCCTGCTGAGTGAACCAGTCTATTACACAATGGTAGCCTCATATTCTATTTTCTTTTTTGGAAAGTGGATAGAGCCACATAATCATTAAACAACAAAAATAAAAGATTCACCTTCATTGCGACCTGCTCACAGACTGACTCTCTGCACTGACTTTCATGTTAGGACGTTGAAGGAGATTCTGTCCATTGAAATCCCTAGCACAGGATTTATCAGTACCAAATTTCCACCACTTATGGAATTGCCCCACTTTGTTCTCAACTCGAATTCCCAGAGCACTGGCCTTGTCCAGAATTTCTTTATTATGCAATCATATAAAAAGGAAACATTTAAAGACTTTCCTTTCAACTCTGCCTTCCCACTATGAATTGTATACATATCAATGACATCTATGTTACACAGAATGTACATTATTGGAGGAGTCACGAACCTTCTTTGCATCACCTTTTTGAGAAGGCAGGGGAACAGGAGTGGTTAGCTGATGACTGAGGGGAAAATAGTAAATCTTCGTCACACTTCCCTAGAGTTGGTTTAGGAGATGACTCAGGAGGCTACCGAACTTTCTAGTTACACCATTTTTTGCCACAAGGGTGGAGGAAGAAATGTTTGGTCACAAATCTATGGTTCTTCCGTTTGGTGATTCCCTTTCCTTGGGTCTGGTGAAGTAGAGTCGCCAACTTCGATCTTGCTATTGTCTTCAGGGTGCTCCTTTTTAGCATCCAATGGCACATTCCCCCTATTGCCTACACCGTGCGAATCTGCAGGCTTTTATAGCCAATGATTGTAATGGATCCTCCTCCTTGCCTATGCTCTTACCGGTAAACTTGGAGTGAGCAACTACAATGTTGCCTACCACCTTTTAACTCTTTGTGAAGTTCATGGAATGCTAGGGTAGCCATAGATGCTCTCCAAGCCAGGTCAGCAGAATTACCTTATTTACTCTTACAAGGACCTTCATTTGTACTGATTGTAACTTTATTGTCAACTGGGGCAGTATCATCTTTAGGACCATCACCTGATATAGTCTTTTGGTCAGCCTGAATTGAGGGATAAGTGGAAATGGGATGCGTACGCTTTATCTACGGTCCCTGGCGCCTGGGCCATAGCCCCCCAACAAAATCACAAAGCTGGTCAGGTAAGTCATCAGACAGTCGGCTTGGACCACTTCTTTATAGGTCCAGTTTGTAGCACTAGGAGGCATCCAGACTTGAATAGCTTCTACCACTTTCATCCAAAGTTGAATCAACCATTGCCTGCTGAACTCCAAGGAATTCCATTGCACATTGTTCCCATTCATCTCCTTCTGTGTGCCAGAAGGAGCTATAATCACCTTACGTACTTCCACATTCCACGGCAGAAGTGGAACACCATATATGCAATGCCATATGTGTCCCTGGAGCAGCGTCTCTGGTACTGTCATTAAGCTGCCATGGTGACCATATCACTGTTGCTTGCTTGATGTGCATCTCTTTGTTTTGCAGTATTTTTTATCTGACTTCATTGGGTAATGGAATATGCTCACCTTCCTATCATCAATCATTCTGATTTTCCATGCATTGTCCCCAGCCTAATCTTTTACAAAACTCTGTACCTATGCCACTTCGAGCCTTCCTACAGGAGCATATAATTGCCAAACTACCACTGAATATTTCCACAAAATAGAATATTTCCATTTTTTTATGGAACAAAGGAAACCAGTGTACCCAATGGTAGACTCTTTTGGCTCTATTGTTGCTGTCGATTCTGCAATGTTTTTCAGGACATCCTCTTTTTACTGCTCTATTTTCTCCTTTGCCTGGCAATTAAAACCACGGTTTCCAGAACCGGCAGGTTCAAACTAGAACCAGCAGAACCAGATGAGAATCAACGGTTCCCAATCCGATTGAACTGACTGGTTTTGGCCGGTTCTTTTCCAGTCTGGCCGGTTCCAGCCTGGTTTGAACCGAAACTGGCCCTGACTGGTTCTGGTTCTGGTCCGAGTTCCGCAAACCTTGATTAGAACTTTGGTGCCCGGCTCTGTTGCAACTCCAACATACAACAGGATTTCTGCAATCAGCCACCCCAAGACCCCAGCTTCAAGCATCTGAAAGACTGATTAACTTTGAAAATTCTACCTTGTGTTTTCTGAAGCCAACACCAAAAAGACCTGTGCCTTATGATTTCTTTCTGTTCCTCTCTTGGATCTATCCTTCTTTTAGATTCTGCATAACCCAGTTAGATGCCCCAACCTTTTTCTGATTATTACTCTCTTAATGCCCCCCTCTGCTCCTCACCGTCTGCTCTCACTTGCTCACTTCATCGAGGCATGCTCTCTCAAGTTGATTCCAAAAACATGCCTTACACTTACTCTCTGCCCTTGTGCATTGGCTCTGCTGAGGACATGCTCTTTCAAGTCAGTATGTAACATGGATGGCAGTACCGGCCGATACCGGTATGTACCGGCCGGTACGTACCGGTATCGGCCGGCACCGGTACCGTGGGTACCGACCGGTACCGGACTGGTTTTGGGCTGGTACCGACCGGTACCGGGCCGATACCGGACCGGTACCGGTACCCACCGATACCGGTACCGGTACCGGTACTACCATCCTTGGTATGTAAAGACATGCCTTACCCTTGCCATTTCTGTTCCACTACTACCATCTTTTTTCATTGTCTGTATTAATTATGGTCACCAAAGATAACCACAAAATGAAGGGTGCTTGGAAGATAGATAACTCGTTCCATCTTACTTCCCTCTGTCCCTTGCTAAGTATGTAGGAACTAAACAAACTCAATTTTAATTCTCACTGCACACATGTATGTATCACATAGCAGCTGTAGAAGGTCTTAAACCATATCAGCTGACTCAGTACAATGGTCCATTGGACCTATTAGGCATTGGAATCTTGAATTCTTAAAAAAGGGCCCTCTTTTTCTCTTAAACGTCACTGTTAGATTCTTCACAAAAGGGAAACATTTATTCAAAACAATTCCAATTCTGTTGGATGTCTTCCATCCTTTCTCTCCCTTGTTCCGGGGCACTGAATATTGATTATCAACATGTAGACATGATGTAATCTCCTATATTTGCTAGAGAGAATTTCATAATGCACGTGTAAATGTTCTCAGAATTGGAAAAACCAAAGTATCCTCTGATGCACCACCTCAACCTTGAATAATCAAGAATTTATTTGTTATTTAGTTATCCCCTTGCCACCAACACGTCTAGGTGAAGCTGTTGTGTCTTCAGTTGCTACCTTGACAGCCATGATCATTGAAGTCTAAGCCAGCCTGGCTCTTGACATTTTTTTGTGCTATCTTTCTCAGCGCAACATTCTCCTCACAGTTATTTCCCTCCCTTTCTTGGGGAGTATTACTTCCCTCCACCTTCCAATGCAGTAGGTCCATGTTGTCATTAAGCATGGTAGAAGAAAGAAGCAGAGTGTTCTCTGGGTGTGGAGGGCCACACAGCCCATGGGACAAAGTTGAAGCCATCTTCAGTAGATCTGGGATTGTCTATTCTTCTGGATGCAGAATATGCCTTTAAGAAGATGGCTGGATGAGAAATGACATCAGAGAAGGGACAATCTTTGCATTTGCTACTAAATTTAGATGATAGATGAAGCAAAAAGGAACTAGGAGAAGACATAAGTATGTACTGGAAGAACTATGGAAAAATGTGTGATGGATGATGGATAAATAAAAAGATAGGAGGGAGAAAGAATGAGGTAAAGTGAGTGCTGGAATATGAGAAAGAAGGGTAAAAAATAGCTGAACAGTAGGGAAGAATAGATGGAAATGAAGAAAGAAATAGACCCAAGTAAGGTTTTCTTTTTGAAAGTGGAGAGATATTAAGGTAAGGTTGAAGTTTTGTTCTGGTTGCTCACTTACTCAGTAGGATGTGGATAAGGGCTGAGGTGGTGGGACTTGTTTCTGGTTTTTAGGCAGGATCGTCGAGGAGGCAGATCTATCATCTTCAGTATGTTGATGACACTATTTTCCTCTCTAGGGAGGAGGAGCAGCTATGCATGCTGGGCTTATTTTGGAAATTATTGATGAGATCAGTGGACTCGGGGTTTATTTTGCAGAAGAGTCTAGCTATTTATATCAATATGCCTGAAAGGGACAATGTGTAGGGCGGCTTTTGTCTTAGGGTGAGAGAGAGGATCCTTTCTTGTTTCATACTTGGGTCTCCCATTATCACCTCGTCCCATTGGATGCAGTGATTGAAAGATAGTGATCCACAAGTTTCATTCTAGGCTGGCTGGTTGGTAGAGCATGCTCCTCTCTTATGGGGGGCAATTGCTATTATGAAAATCTGTTTTGGATAGGCTTCCTGTCTACTATCTCTTTATCTTCAAGATTCCCAAGTCCGTTGCATTACTTGCGTGGCAATTAGAAGCCGTTTAGAGTAGATTCTTTTGGAAGGAAACTGGAGAGGACCAAGGAGGAGGGGGTTATGATGTTTGTTGGAGAAGAGTTTGCAGGAGCAAGGAGAATGAGGGACTAGGGATCAAGAACATTCGAGACTTCAATCTAGCTTTCCTTTCCAAGTGGTTGTGGAGTTGGGAACGGATTCTTCAGGACTGTTACTTGAGGTGGTGAGAGAGAAATACTACTCTATGGTGAGGACTTGGGGAGTCCTACAGGTGTTATACAATGCTTCATATGTTTTGAAAGGCATTCTCCAGGCCACTAATATCATTGTTGTAGCTACTTGTGCCTCTCTTGGTGATGGACAAGAGTGTCTATTTTGGTTGGATGATTGGTGTAGTTTAGTGGCTCTTTCCATTATGTTCCCCAGGTTTTTTGCATATCCTCCTACCCTCTAGGCAGTTGTGGGTAAATGTTTGATTAGCAACCCTTGGGAAGGGGTGAACGGGCTCCTTCCCTTAAGGGGGATCTTAGGGATATGGAGATTCAGGATCTTGTTGTCCTTCCATTGAACTTGCGGGAGTTTGTACCTGTTGCCTCTGTTAAGGACTCTTGGAGTTGGGAGTGGAGCTCTTTTGGGACCTTCTCTATTAAGTCTGTGTATCATGTTATTGCAGACGGTGGTACAAAGTTCTCTTTTTTTAATTAGGTGTGGAAGCCTCACTCCCTTTTGAAGGTGAAGATCTTCTTGTGGAGAATCTCCATTGGTGGCATGGATGGCAGTACCGGTATCGGCCGGTACCGGTACCCGATACCTGTAAAGGGTATCGGCCGATACCGGCCGATACTGGCCCAGTACCGGCCGGTACGTACCGGTACCGGTACCCACCGATACGAGTATCGGTACTGCCATCCCTGATTGGTGGACTTCCCATGTGTGATAGGTTGATTCATTTTGACTGTGATGTGCCTGCCCTTTGCATCTTATGTGCGGAGGAGGATGAATCCCTTGATCATTTATTCTGGCTGTGCTTTTGCTCATGAAATATGGCATGGCGTGATTTCCATAGTCTGGAAGGAGGGATGCAGACAACTCGGAAGCCCTTCTTTGGCTTGGTATCCTTAGCAGCCACCAAGGAAGATCGTATTGTTTGGTGGTTGATCCTTCGTGCCACTTTATGGTCCATTTGGGGTGAGCGAAACAACAAGATCTTCAAAAAGGAAGCTCTAGAGGTGGCTAGAGTGGTGGCTTTTATTTGTAATAGAGTGATGAAGCGGGCTAGAGTTCTTTGTAATGTGAGAGTGGACACCTCTTTAGAGGAGATTTGAGTGAGTGAGCCATGTGCTTGGTGCTTTTGTACTTTCTTCGTAGCATTTTTTCGGTTGTATACTCACTTGTAAATCCCCTTTATCATATTAATACATTCACGTTCTACCATCCACCTTCAAATAGGAAAAAAGGTAAGCATGAAAATAATTAAATGGTAGGAATGGAACTTTTTGCTTCTTACTTTTCATTTTATGATGAAAATTTGTGCGATCTTCATCCAGATATGGATGCTGATGGATTCTTGGTCATCTTTTCTTTTAATTATCAGTTTTTTATATTATTAGGCATTTTCTCTTTCAGATTTTTACATATTTTGTTCAGCCTTGCTTCCTTTTTTTTTTTTCTGGGATCATACCAATTGAAGTGGCTGTGTTAAGCTGAAAATTTTCCATTTCATAAGCTGACCGACTGCCAACCTGAAAAAAGCTGCCAAAACAGGAGGGACTCAGGTTGGATTTGGCAGATTTTGCTACCATCACACATCCCTCTTCTTCCATTTCTCTGTGTTCTACCCCAGGTCCCCACACTATTCATTTCATAATCTCACCTGTTCCTCCACGACTCATTTAAAGAAGAGACAAAGGATAAAAACTTGGGATCGGCCCACACATCAGCTGGCCCAAGACCTATCCAGATCAGGAAACCCCCGATCTGACTCAGACTGATATTGACCAATCATGGCCAGACTCTGCTCTGTGTCCAATACCTAGTCCAAGGATCAGGAAGGCAAGTCAGGAGCAGATCAGTCTGCCAAAAACCGATGCAGTTCTCCAGTCCATTTTGAGTTTTAATACCTAGCCAAAATCCATTCCAAGTTTTAAAACCTTGAACAGAAAAATGTGAACACCGGATAGAAGAAGACTAAAAGGGAAGTGAAGTGAAGAAGAAGAAAAAGAATTCTATTTTCTGAAGGTTGAATAGAGCAAGAGAAAAGGGAACAAGTGAAGAAGAAGAAAAAATTCTATTTTCTATTTTCATCAAATCAGTTCCCTCAATCCAATCTGATTGAAATTGCAGCTCCAGACCTGTCTCGTTGGTGTCCGCAATGCCACTTTCCCCAAGCAGCAGGTGAACCTACCATTGACGGTCTCTTATTGGTCCCCTTTAAGAAGTGCATGTGCAGGGTAGGGATACTGTGCCAAAAGGAAAAGTAGATTATAGGAGACAAGGGGGCAATCTCTGATGATTGAAGTTCAGGGAGAAGGGACAAGGACAGGTGATGAAGACAGTGAGATCATGTAAGCACCTCTGCTTGGAGTTGCGGTGAAAGAAAAAGGGTGTGATTATTTGTTCCCCATCTTCAACCTTTTTAAGGGCCTTTACACCAATGTGCCTGAGGAAATATTTTGAAATATATTTTTACTGGGGCATTCACCACTAATATAATTGGGTTCAGTCACGTTGGGCTGACCAAAGGGGTCAAGCTGAAGTTGCTGAACCAGCCTTAGGCTACGTTTGATAAAACTGGAGGTGATCTCTGCCGATTGGAGTTCAAGAAGGGGGCAGGAGGACAGGTGACAAAGACAGTGAGACCATGTAAGCACCTCTGCTTGGAGTTATGGCGAAGGAAAAAAAGGTGTGATTATTTGTGGCCCATCTTCAACCCTTTTAAGGGCCTTTAAACCACACGTGCCTGATGATGTTATATATTTTAACATCTATTGTTATTGGGGCATTCACCACTAATATCATCAGGTTCAGTCAGGTTGGCAGCCGAAGGGGTCAAGCTGAACCAGTCTTAGGTTACGTTTGATAAAACTGAAGATATTAAGTATGAGATCTGAGATTCACATTTTAAACTTGAATGGGTAATAGAGAAGTTATTACTGCTGAATACAGTAGATTTTCTTGATGACCACAAAGATGACATTTGAGTGGATGAGATATTCATTATTTTACTTTGTTGTTGATAACAATTTACAAAAATAAACATAATAACTTCATTCAATAACTTAATATGTAATTTGTAAAAAGTAATACTATCAAATGTAAAATATATATGTTAATTTTTGTTTAAAATATAAATAAAAATAAAATAAAAATAAGATACAACCTTAAATATATTTGAGTTGGGGAAGCAAGAGGCATGAAAAGCTTGCGCTGGGGAGAAGAGATGTGGTCTGAACATGCATTGGGGATGGGAAACAAGTCTGAAGTCCCACCCGCATGGACTTCTCCATGCATCCGTGGGCTTTTAAGTGCTAGTGCAGATTTTTAGTTTCCACTAAGTCGGTAACTGCACAGTTAACCGTAATTAAGAGGTAAAACAAGATATTTTAGCAAATGCTCTTAATTGGATATCATCTCATCACTTACACAGCTCAGTCAGGTTGGCCCACCCAAACTTGCTGCCCTATCTTGCTCTGCCATGGCATGCACATTAGCTATTGAGTTTGAACCCATGTTTTCAGACCTGAAGTTAATCAGGCAGATGACATGTTCTGTGTTCAGAATAATTTCCAAGAGGAGTAGAAGTTTCTGGTATACATTTGCCACAGACAAGACATTCTCTGTGATATCTCTTGGAAGGGAAATGGAGCTAGAGCACTCAGGGTTAGAAAATGCTATATTACCCCTCGGTCAACCAATGGCTTAGGCATGCATGGAGAGGAGCAAGTAAGCATGGCGGGAAGAGGTTCTGTTATCCTTTTGTTATGGTGTGAGAGACATAATTTTTAGGGATTCTTACTTTCCAGTAGCTTCTTCTGTAACACAAATCATCTGGAATTATTATGCATTAAATGCCCTTTTTTGTTCAGTTTATGGTGGTATTACTTGCGGCTGATTTCAACATTTCGTGTTGCAATCCTACCTTTTCTTTAAGTGGAAGAAAGTCGATGCTATTTTTTGTATTTATGTTTGATTCATATTTCCTTTTCTGATACATCATGATTTTAAAGTGACAAGCATTTTCAAAATGTAATAGGATTTTGGCTAATCGGCAGTCAGCTGCAAGGTCAAAAGAAAGGAAGATGCGCTATATCTCTGAGCTTGAGAGGAAAGTGCAAACCCTGCAAACAGAAGCAACTACCTTGTCTGCTCAGTTGACAATGCTGCAGGTATGTCTGTGTGTTAAAAGTGTGAAACTCATCGAGATGTGAAAATCATGCAAATATTTTGGCCAGGTCGTGAATGTTAATGATCCAAATATTGATTGATTGTTCCTTACTGATTTTTGTTCCTTCTAATTTTTGCTTATTTGACTGATTTACTAATAGTGTCCACAGGATTTGATTTTTGCTTATTTGGCTGATTTACTAATGGCGACCACATGTTCTTACTGAATTATTCTCTTTTGCATATAATATTAGAGAGACACTAATGGCCTGACTGCTGAAAATAATGAATTGAAGCTACGCTTGCAGACCATGGAGCAGCAGGTGCACCTGCAAGATGGTAAGGTTTCGTCTTAAGCCAACATGGATGCAATTTGAAGTATGAAAATTTTAGTTCCGGCTTAAGAATCATGGTTTGCATGCCTGAACTGACATGCTTTTCCCCCTCCAATGTGTGCATGTGTGGGCAGGAGGGTTTTCAGACTTCGATACAGAGACTCACACGTGATAATTTTTTTGGCCTCCTGCTAAGATAGTGGCAGTATATTCAACTTTAAGATACCACTTTGGCATCAACAGTTTCAACCCAATCCCGAAGTGAATACCAAGATGATCATATATGCTTGGAAATATGTTCACAGGATTTTACCATTTGTTCTTTTTCCATGTTTGAATGCTTTGCTTAGGAAGCAACCATTGCTAGTGTTTAACCAGAAACACCAACAAAAGATATTTGGACTGCCGAACACTTTTATACATTCTGGTCACATGTTCAAGATTTTAAGCAGCACGGTTTCCTTTGATTCATAATATGAGGTTTATGATCACTTAGCTTCTTTAACAGAATATCTCTTCTTTGTATGTCTTCTGTAATAGCATTAAATGATGCTCTGAGAGAGGAAGTTCAGCGCTTGAAGCTGATGACAGGCCAGGCAATGCCAAATGGTAATCAGATGGTGAATTTTGGGTCATCATTTGGTGCAACTCCACAGTTCTATTCGCACAACCATGCTATGCAGTCGCTTTTAGCAGCCCAGCAACTTCAGCAACTCCAAATTCATTCTCAGCATCAGCAGCAATTGCATCCCAATCAGCATCATCATCCTCCGCAGCAAGCAAGTCCTGACATCAAAGTTAAAGCACCTATGACGTCTCAGAATCAAAACCAGAATCAGCGAAAGCACACATTGGACAGCAATCCACCAAAAGAAGGCTGAATCTTTCTCCAGGTTCACTAATTATTACTGTTTTTCACATTTGAGACATTGTTGCCTTAAGATATATTAAGACAAGGTTTATAAACACATGAAACAGATGCAGAAAAAAAGCACGTGATAGAACAACCAACCGACCCATCCTGTTGCAAAAGGCCAAGCTGTACAACCCATGCGAGACTTTTCATACCCTGTGAATTTCTGTTATCCATAAACCAGTTTCTGTAGTCAAATTGCATGCGGGAACTGAACATATTTAGTAAAAATGATGAATGGTTTCATACAGATTGTGTTTAGCATTTATAGACTATGTAGATGGGCCTCTGCTTGATCTTAATCTTATTAAATTTTTATAGGTTTTGGATGTTTGAATGAAATTTACCTATGTAGTGAATTTTGGGATTGGATGCAATACTTGCTGCAGGTAATTGATGAATATGAATCTACGTTGTTGGTTGTTGGACGCATACCAAGTGATGATTATGTGCTGCGGAAAGTTTTTTGGAACAAAAGTATATTTATGGGGCAGCTCCAGCCCTCTTGCTAGTTGGAAGTTGATACTGCCCTATTTTGACCCTTTGCAGCCCTGGCTGCATGGATTTTGAGCTTGCAGGTCAGTAGTTACACTATGCTGTAACAGTTTCCTTTGTACATTTAACAATATTATTTGACGTTTTCTTGAGAAACTTGTGCTAGGATTAGACTATCTTGTAGTACTTTCTTCTGTATATTTAACAAATACTGTTTGATGTTTTTTAGTAAACTCATGCTAGAATTAATTTTACCTTCTGTGGTGCATTTTAGTTGCCCATTGTTATCCTTGGTTTTGTGTTCAGCATAGAAATGAAAGGTTGAATGGGTTGGGATTCTGCCCGATGGGCTCTTTGATTATCCGTTTGATACCCGATTCAATTTGTGTCTAAATTTTCTTGGTCAAGCGGTAATCTAGAACAGAAAGCTGTAAATACTTGGGTATTGTGATAGTGGAAACTAAAAATCCAAGTCATAAGAACACATGGTCATACGAAGCACAGGCCAAGATATAAAAGACAAGGGATGTGAAAGTGGATGCCACCTTTTATAACGATTTAGTCCTACAATCTGCTTTTGTGTGTGTGTATGAGAGAGAGAGAGAGAGAGAAGGGGGGGGGGGGGGGAATGATTGTAAAATCTTATCTAACAAGGAGATAGGATATTGCTGCCGCCTAAGAATTGATATTTCTACAAATCTTGGGAAAGTTCTGGTGAGCATCCTATAGCTGTACATGTAAAAACTTGTGAGTAGCCAAACTACCAGAGTGGACTCGGGGAGAGATACATCGTGTCATCTTTGAAGCCTCTAAAGCCACCCTCATTGAGATCGGAGGATGTATCACATGGCTCGGCGCTGTCAGGGCGTATGGTAGTGAGGGCTGGTGGTCATCGTATGTGAGAAGCTATGAACTATGAGATATAGTCCATGTATGTCAATCAAGTCTAGAATTTGGAAGACTTGTCCGAAGGTATTTTACTTCTTGGTTGTAAGTAGATTTTTAAGAAAATGTTAGTGCAGATGGATGAATTAACACTTATAAGGCAAGATTGATGGCAAAATATCATTGCCAAAGGCAAATAATTGACTGTGACGGGACTTTCTCACCAGTTGCCATGATAAACTCAATCAAGATTCTTCTTGTCATTGCTTTACACTATGATTATGAAATTTGACAGATAGATGTAAATATTACCTTCATCAATGGAAATCTTGAGGAAGACGTATATATGATATAACCTAAGAGTTTTACATTCAAAAAATTTCTAGACAAAGTGTGCAAGCCTCAAAGATACATCTATGGATTGAAATAATTCTCCTGGAATTAGAACATAAGATTTGATGAGGCTATGAAGTCTTACGACTTCATTAAGAATGAAGATGAACTGTGTACATATAAGAAGACCAGTGGGAATGCAGTCATTTTTCTCATACTTTATGTTAATGACATTCTACTTATTGGAAATGATGTAGCTATGTTATCATTGAAAAAAGTATGGCCGTCAAGACAGTTCTCCATGAAAGATTTGAAAGAAGCATATTACGTAATCGGAATACATCTATATAGATAGATCTAAAAGGATGTTTGACTTGATCCAATCTATATGTACATAGATACTATTGTCAAATGGTCTGACATAGAGAATTTCAAGAGAGGTCACATACTAATAAGATATGAAATCATCTTGTTTAAGGAACAGTCTTCTAAGACTCTTGAAGAGAGGAAACCATAGATAGAGTCTCCTATGCCTCATAAATATGGAATCATCTTGTCTAAGGAACAGTCTTCTAAGACTCTTGAAGAGAGGAAACCGTAGATAGAGTCTCCTATGCCTCAGAAATATGATCTATCATATATACCATACTATGTATAAGGCCTGATATGACGTATGTTCTAAGTGTTATGAGCATATATGAGGCGGATCTAGGTGATGCACATTGGAAAGCTATGAAATGTATCTTTAAGTACTTGAAAAGAATTGAAGATATGTTCCTGGTCTATAGAGGAGGTGACTTGAAGCTGTAAGGATACACTAGTTCGAGCTTTCAGTCTGATCCGGATGATAGCAAGTCTATTTTCATATTCATGTTCACTTTGAACAGAGGTGCAGTGAGTTAGAAGATTTTCAAGTAGGAGACCGTTGTAGATTCGACGACGGAAATTGAGTACATTGCTATAACTGAAGCCGTTAAGGAAACTGTTTAGATGAAGAAGTTCATCACCAACCTTAAGGTTATGCTGAGTATCTCTGATCCAGTCCCGTTGTTATGTGACAATAATGGGGTCATTGCTCAAATGAAAGAGTCGCGGTCTTATCAGAAGTTGAAGCGCATTTTGAGGTACTTTCACTTGATCAGGAAGATTATTATCAGGAGAGATATTTTGAAGGAACGAGTTCCTTCAGCCGACAATATAGCAGATCTGCTGACGAAGCCTCTGACTCAAATTGTGTTTGAGTGTCACATAGAGTCTATGGACATATAACATAAAGATGATTGACTTTAGTTTAAGTAGGAGATTGTTAATTATGTATGTTCTTAATTCAATCACATGACTTGTACAATCTTATTCTTATAATAATAAAAGTATATTCATTATGTGTAATGCGATTTGTCATTTTAATCTATAAATATGTGTAATGGATGTTAAATTATGATGCAATTATAATAATGAGATTAACATCTTTTAAACATATATTCTTAATTGTTCATAGTTGGAGGATATTTGAGAAAGACATCAAATATCTAGTGAGATGAGTACAGGTCATCCCTACTATACGATGAGGTTGACTAATCTCATAGTCACTTGTATGGAGACACTAAGATAGGTCTGTAGGTACTCATCGGTGAATGAGTTTATTGAACTTATTCGATATGAATCACTAGATGGTAAATTACTTAACTCCGACCATTTTGATTCGTAGTTACAGTGGCGCGGTTGGTCATTTGACCTGAGACACTATAGACAACTTGTTGGTCGACTTCTGAACTTTGACCTTAACTTAAAGATTTCTAACAATCGGGTGTTAGTCAGTTAAGTGATCGGATCGAACATAATACTTTTGAAGGAGATTGTGTAGTCAATACGGGATCATTCGCTCTCGATAATTAGAGAGATAATGCTCTAGGGTATGATGCTCATGAGTCCCTAGCCAAGGCAAGACAACATATTGAAAAGGTATTTTCTGATATTATTTTATGACATCTAATGCACGTAAGTGAATCAATTAGGATTTGACAGTTAACCATGCCCTAGGTTCATTTGAGAACATTAGTATAAGTGAATGATTATAGTCACACGATAATTGATGATAAAAAGGTTCCTTGAGCAGATTGTTGAATCTCATTACCTTCCAGGAACATGCGGTGTTACTTGACACCCAACTTGATCGGAAGTTAGGTTGATTATCATAAGATGATAAATCAATTAAGTAATAATTGAATATGAGATGTTAAATTAATCACTTTAAGCCAGTAAGAAGTTACTGGGTTTATTAGGCTCGAAATCTGACTGGCACTTGGGTCTAGAGGGTCACACGCATAAAAATTATTAGTCGATGGTATTTAAGTGAAATTTATATTAATTTAAAGATTTTGAAAAATAATATTTATTAATATAAATAACAGTCAAGAAGAAGTATTGGGTCAAGTTCCATGATTTTTCTCTCGTTTTGCCCACCCTCTTCCTTTCTCCCTCTCTAGCTAGCCCCTAGTGTAGGGGACGCCCCTCTCTCTCTCTCTCTCCACTACCTCTTTGATTTATTTATTTTCCCGCTGGAGTCTCCGCGTGCATGCCTCAGGTGCCGTCGCAGAAGAGGAAAGTCAGTGATCACGCAAAACCTATTGAGGAAAGTCAGTGATCACACAGAACTTGCTAAAGAATTGAGGACGAACCATCAACTAGAGAATTGCATGGGTACTACTGGAGGTAGGACACCAACATTGCTCGCGGCATCGCTCTTCTGAAACCGAACGAACGCAGATCCGAATATGTGCAAGTTGACAATCGGTCACTGTTTTTGTTTTGTTTAGCAGAAATAGATTGGGAACGGTAGGATTAAAATTTATTATTTTGCTGCATATTTGTTCTTTATTCTCCTCATCGAGTCCTTAAACTTTGCATTTGAAAGGATAGGGAGTGAGCCACAACTAAATGGGTTAATAGGGATCCCGTAATCCTACCTCCCCACGCCCGCACAAGTGGCAAGAGCATAAAAGAAAGCATTAAATCTATCACTATAGTAGGAAATAAGTTGTATTGAAAAGACGTGCTACACAAGAAACCACAGACTTGCCAAGACGGTCAGGACCCTCAGACAGTTAACTGCTCCAGCCGTCACACGGCCACAAGTGGTCCTACACGACTCATCTTCCAGAGTGACAAGGACACACCACCACTAGTATGAGAAAAAACTGCATAGCCGAGTGAGCCCACGATGCCCGTAAGGTGAGTTAGTGAGCTAAAAACAAGATTAACTAGGATCTGTGAGTCCATACGGTGTTCGCACTGCCCAACTACGTGTGCATACAACCAATCAAAACAACTATCCTAATGGCCATATTTCCCTCAATGTCTGGACAAGGCTAACCAAGTGAGGGCCTTGGAAATCGGCTTGTACCGCTAACCCATGACCCATGTCCTTGGAGGTCATATCGTGCTCGAGAGGCGGGTGTACTACTGGCGGAAGATGTCACTCTTGGGTCCAAACTATAAGAACATAGCAGCAAATCATTAAGAATTGCATCCCCATGAATCAATCAAGCATGCATGTGTTTAGGAATACAACTAACAAGTTATACATAATCTAGGTACATAATGCATATATGAAGCATTTTATAAATATTATTTCACACTTGAAATGCATAATTTAGAGGGCTCAATTGTAGAAATGTCTTGGGATCTGGACACTTGTCGAGCCTGCCGGCGCCTATTGAGAAAGGCAACCCCCTACCAGGATGTTTCTACAGTCGGACTGATACCTAGGTGTGGGATTGGGTCAATTTTGCAGATAGTAGATCTTAATGATGATGGTGGGTTTGCCCCAGGCAGTGCTGATTTTGATAGGCACACCACCTGGGGCACATTGACTCATGGAGGGCGTTCAGTACTAGTGGGACGGCATTCCCAATCTATCCTCGGGTCCTCAGTGGTAAGACAGTTGAGGGAAGGCTTCTTCTCTTCCATGGTCGATGGAGGGAATGGATTCTCGACCTCAGTCTATGCCGAGTCTCTTGGGAACTAGAGCTCCTAGGGAAACTTGCTTCCGAAATGACTCCTGATGGGTTTCCCGCGGATTGGGCCAACGTGGGGACCCAAGGGACAATGGGCTTCCTTGGTGAGCGTACAGTGGGCTTACATTTTCGCATTCTTCGCATCCCGTTCTCTGTCTCATAGAAATACAATGTCATCTTACGATGTGTGCTCAAGGGGACACGCAGCTAGGCAAGCGACCTTTATTTCTTATTATTAATAATAGATGAGATACAAGAAGATACGAGGCAAACATAAATCGGAAACCATCCCAAACTAAGCAAACCTCTTCTACGTACCGAGCATGCAATATTAATGGAAACTATACCAAACCAAGCCAGACTCTTAATTCTTCGTACCATATATACCATACCATATATTATTGTTCCTGAGGCATGTAAGAGTACTAGTATTCAAAGTTCATCGTGGTCACGGTTGGCATCGGGTTTAGTGTGATCATGGACGTCAAGGCCACGGTTCCTGCGAGGCAAGATGCTGCGTAAAGAGGGCCAATTGGGAAGGATTTGCTTGACGCCGCCAATGATGTAATCATCTGTGGTGCCGGGAGCGAAGTTGACGAGTGCGTAGGAATCTCCTTTGAACAGGTACACCTCATTCTTCCTGTGCGAAGCGAACACTGCATCTATTCCACTTCCAAAGATAGTGTTTGCCAAGCTAGCGAAACCCTGGGAGATGGGACGAATGGCGATGAGGCGGGCAGGGGAAGCGTAGTTTATAAGAGCATAGTGGTTGCCTTTGAAGAGGTAAGCTTCTCCTTTCGTGGTCGACTCGAACGCGGCATCTACACCGCTTTCGAAGGCCGTCCCTTTGAAGAAGGGGAACATGGCAGTGATGGTCATTGGGCCTTGGATTATCTTGTCATCTGTGGTGCCTGGTGCATAGTCTATGTGGGCACAGAGATTCCCAGAGAAGATGAAGGCTTGGTTGTTCCCATAATGAGACCCGAAAGCGCAGTCTATTCCATGTTCTGCAAAGGGTGTGCCCGTGAGGGATGGATACCCATGGCAAATAAGAAGCGGTCCATTCACCACCCTGTCGTCCGTCGTCCCCGGGGCGTAGTTCAGTAGCACATACTGGTTCCCCATGAATAGATAGGCTTCATTTGTACGAGACGAACGGAATGCGGCATCTATGTAGGTCTCAGTCTTGGCCACCTCGCCAGCATACCAATCGGTGGCGTCGGTAGTAATGTTGGCGGGCACTTGTCGTTTCTCTCGTGCGGCCGAGTCGAGTTGAGGTCGATAAATGCTAATGGTTAGAGGCATCCTCCTACCATTTGGAGCCAAGTAATCAAATACTGGCCTCTGAATGTTGAGCAACCTTGATGGACACTGCTGTGGATTGAAGTACCCATTCACTCTTATTATGTTGTCTACTCTCTCCCGTCTCGTGTACCTACACGCATGCATGCACACCGCAGAATTAGTAGTATAATAAATTAAATTATGTGTATATATATATGGATGGGAAGGGAGGGTAGTAGCTAGTTGCATGTATAATAACCTGCCGGCAGCAGCAAGCCTGAAGCGTTGGGCAGAGCGAATATATTGAGGGGCGATGCCAGCGACAAAGGCGACCTCATCTTGGGCAGGATATCGGTATCGATCACCGAGCGTCTCAGCAACCCAAATGCCACCGGGAGCGTATATCTCATATCGGTACACCTCGGTCTGGGTGTTCGGGTTGACGGTAGGATGCCAACCGCTGTTAAGTGTGGTGCTGATGAAGGCGTGGGTGGTGGGGCGGGTGGAATCGAGCGGCCTACCGCCATGATGGACGTAGTGATCCAGACTGTAGTAGACCTCGTCGAGAGTGCCTTGTTGACGCCGTGCGCTGAATCCATTCCGGAACACCTCCTCATAGGGGGTGGTATCCCAACGAAACACGTGGCGGACGATGTCTCGCTCTCCACTGCTGCTCCTGTACTCGACGTCCGCCAGAGGGGGATCCAGGACGCGGCAATTGAAGTAGTAGACGGTTTCTACCAAAAACTGAGCTGCACGCTCGTCGTCTTCGCTCACAGGTTGAGGGAAGTTTGCCGCGCATCCTCTCCATGGTGAATTCGGCGGGATCGACATGATCAATTTTCTTTCTCACACCTCCTGTAACAGTTGACCATATATATATATATATATATATATATATATATATATATATATATATATATATATATATATATAACAGCTAATTAAACATTAATCACCAAAATTAAGCTACCATCAACAGCACAGGTAGCAGACAATTAAAAAAACACGTGACATATAATACTAGATCATGCACGCACCTTAATCGGGCGGACTAAAACAGGCCCCAACCAACTTTGATGATGCCTTTGGGATGATACACAGAGAATCGATATATAGCTAGATTGACACGATGAGGAAACCTGAGGGATCAAGGGGTGCTTATATATAGCTGGGCTTCATGTGACGTGACGTCAATACCACATCACGTGCTGATGTCATATGTACATAAATGGATACACCCAACCACAAACACAACTAAAAGAGAGTACTCGGAACCTGACCAACTCGTCACAAGAACCTTCCTCTTAGTATGAACTGAAGCAACGAATACGGATCGGAAGAGGTTCGGGGATGGATCCGGATGAAGCGTCTGGGTCACGAGCTTTCCGGGAACGACCGATGTTGAAACCGAATGTTTGGGCCACTAACAAAGCAACAATCCGGACGACTTCGACAAACTCCAGAGGATACGACACTGTCATGATAAGCTTCCAATCGGACATATAAACCGTTAACACTAACACAGCAACTGTGAACAGTAGCGGATCTAACATTCATTTAATGAGGTCTTGAAATCTTACTAAATTTTGTCAAATTTATTGGCTCAATTCAAAATAGTATAGTCCAAGATTTTACTGACACAACTTAAGATCCTACTCAGAGGAACGACTAAAAAGGAAACATCAACCTATCAAAATCTCTTTAAAGGGAACAAATTACTTAGGACAGTTGGCTTCACCACTTGTCTTTCATATCTGATTGGAGCCTAAAAAACTCTTCGCCCATACACTCATATCTCTAAACTCTGGAGGGTATCTTGACTTACGCTTGGATTGAAATTCTGGTCACTTCTATATACTTATGCATATCTGGTCACTCAAGAAGGAGAAATTTCTCCTAGAGTGGGAAAGGGGCACCTCAAAAAAAATCTCTTTAAAGGAAAGAAAGGCCACCCAAGAAGGAGAAATTTCTCCTAGAGTGGGAAAGGGGCACCTCCTCCACGCGGATGGAGATGAAGAGAACCCGAGGAAAGCCAAGTGAGGGGAGCAGGTGAGTGAGAACGGAGGAAAGGCTCCAAACAAAATATTCTTCTATCAAACGGCACCTACAAGACCGCGTTGAAGCGGTACAAGTATGCTTGTAGTTACTCGGCGCCACCCGTGAAACACGCCCAAGGACATATAGCAGCATTTATTTCGTTCCCAACGGCAGTGTATCAAATCCAATCCATGTTTAAGTGTAATCCAAACAAAATAAATTAAAACTTATTAAGTATATACATATAAGAAGTTAAACAAAAAAAAATTATATTAGACTATTGTATATTGTGAAGGTTAATTAATGGGGATGTTGGTGACGTTTGGGGATGCTAATCTCAATTAATGTACTTGATGTAGTCGAAGCTATCACGACCGGATTCCGAAGCCGGAATCCGAAGAAATGGATCCGGAGCTGGGTCGGATCGGTGTTCAGAGGCCCGACGGGGATCCGGAAGACGAAGGATGCAGAGGCGAAGCCGAAGGTCCGAAGGCTGGCTCGCTCCGGGAAGTCGGGGCCGAAGCTCCTTCGGTGGACGAAGGGGCGGCGCGAGACCGGGTCTCCTACGTCGCGGGGCAGCCGGCGCACGGCGTCGAGACCAGGGAGAGGAATCCAAGGTCGGAGGCCGAGACCGACTCGGGAAGGTCGACGATGATTCGAACCGAGCTCCTGCAGGAGGGAAAGAAGAAGAAAACCGGTCAGCAGGAGTCCCGGGCTTCAGCCCTAAGGAATCCCCTCCGACGGTCAAGTTAGCTCCTGAAGAAGATTCGATTCAGAAGGCAAAGAGTAACTTTAATGCTTTTCGGACTGTAGTCCTTAAGGGTCTCGGAGACTTAAGAGAGCATCCCTTTGGCAATAAATAGCGGTGTATTTATAGCAGAGGATAGAGGATGGTTAACGGTGGTAGCCGATATAGGACTAAACGCGGACTTACTGGTAAACCGCCATAGTGCCTGATCCGCCACCGGAGTGGGCCGGACTCGGCTATCGGGCCGAAGGGGGTTGGGCCGCTGATGGGCCGAAGCCTGTTGGGCCCTGGGCTGCCGCGCTGTTCTCGGGCCGTAGGCTGGTGGGCCGCTGACGGGCTGAAGTCTGTTGGGCCGGGAGCGACGGTGCCGCTTACGGGCCGAGGGGTGTTGGGCCGCTGATGGGCCGAAGGCTCCCTGAGGACCTTGTACTGATGCTGCTGGGTTGAGCGGGGTTTGGGCTTGTTTCAGTGGGCCGAATCGGATTCTGCCTCATCACATAGCCCCCCACTCTTGTCTTCCTCAGTTCTGAGATGGCGAGAGTATAGCCCGAAGCTAGTAGGAAAATGGCGTAACATGTGTCTTACCCGAAGCTCTGTTCTTTTTCTTTGAGAAGAGGGTGCCCTCGGTTGGCCGAGGGCTATGCGGTTGCTTCATCTTTATTCAGAGTGGCGACGAAGGCTCATGGCTCTGAAGGCGAAGGGCCGAGCCCTCTGACTCGCGCCAGACTTCATTAAATGGACGGGATGGGCGTCGCCTCGCGAAGGAGCACGGGACACGCGTCGCGCATCCGGCCGCTCCGTCAAAAGCACAAAAAGATCCTAACCGCTCGCGGGTCGCGGGTCGCGGGTCGCCTCGGCTCTCTGCCCGAGGTTCCACTCGGATTGCCGCCGCTCCCTTCTTCGGCATGCGGATCGGGACACGTGGCGGGCATCCGGGTGATCAGCCGAAGGGTCGGAGCGCTTTCGGCCGTTGATCGCTCTGTTTCAAGTCCCGGAGCCGGCCCGTCATCATTGCCGAAGGACGGTGCACGTGGCGGGCATCCGAGAGGAGCGGTGAGACGAAGGGGCCGATCTCGGCCGTTGGCTTCGGCGGGAGGCGCTTCGGATGGAGCTTATAAATAGAAGCCCTCAGTAGGGCACTGTTCTTCTTCCTGCTGTTGCGTCTGCGTTGCTCCTGCGATCTTCCGAGCTTTCCCTCCTCTCCGGCGAAAGGCTAGCTCTCTGAAGGCTTAGTCCGAGCTTGCTGGCCACCGTGGGAGGATCTCCATCCCTCAGAGCGCCTTGTTGGTGGAGCTGGGTGGCTTGAGAGGCAGCGCTCGGTTCAGGAGAGATTTCTTTCCCCTTCCTGCGAGTAAGCCTCGACCTCCCTTCTCCCCTTCGCGACCTTATGGTCCGGAGCTCCTCTTCTAGCGAGATTACTCCTTCGGACGAGGAGTATACTCCTTCCCACTCTTCCAAATCTTCTCTGTCATCTCCCCTTACCCTGGACTCCCTCGCCTCTGCGATGTCTGAAGAGCCCGAGACTTCCGGGGCCGAGGGGTCCGAGGCTTCCGGGGCTGAGGCTGCTGGGGCCGAGGTTTCCGGGGCCGAGGCTTCCGGGGCCGAGGCCTCCGAGGAGGTCCGGAACCCGGGTCGGGCTTCCACCTCGGGACGTCGTCGTCCCGACACTGCTTCGGAAGCATCCTGCGCCCTTTCAGACGAAGAGGTTAGCAACCTAGCTTCTTATTTCCAGCTTCCTTCTTGGACGACCCCTCACCGGCCTGGCTCCACCACCAGGGCCAACACTCCCCGCCTGAGTTCCTTCTCTATCTATGTAGATAGTTTCCAGGCGGGCTTTCGTCTTCCTCTTCCCACTTTCGTCATCAATCTTCTTTGCTTCTACGGGTTGGCCCCGTCTCAGCTTTTTCCCAATTCCTGGCGCACCGTATACGGTTTCTTGGCCGTTTTCGCCCGTATACGGATCACTCCTTCCATCAACGTCTTCCGCTACCTCTTTAAAATCCAACGGCAGTGGAGATCCGAGTGGTATTGCTTCGTCCCTCGGATCGGCCGAAGCATCTTCTCCGGGCAGCCCTCGTCCATCCATGGCTGGAAGAGGAAATTCATCCTCATCTCTCTGCCGGAGAACGAGAAGGACGTGTGGCCCTTTCCTACCGAATGGGCACCGCTGGCCGCTGGCCGCAGGCCTCTCGGATCCTCCTGCTCTGACCTCCGTCCAGAGCACCCTCGTGGGCCACATCCAGATCATAGCCCCGTACAACATCTGGGGGCTCCTCAGTAAGGCGAAGCGGCTGGTGAATGCCGGGATATGGCCGGACCCTCGGTTCGATCCGGAGCGGGCCTTTCCGTACCTACCTCCCGGGGAGACTCCGCGGGGCAGCGAAGGAAGTGTTGCCGCTCCTCCAGCCGAAGCTCTTCCAGCTGACGAGGCTGATGAAGTTTCGGTCGAGGGTAAGTCAGCTTTGAGTTTGCAACTGGCCGTTATTTCGTTTTTAACACGTCTTCTCTTGCTTGCAGCAATGTCCGGGCTCGACGCCCTCCTCGCCCGGATATCCGATCAGCGCGATCAAGGCCGGGTACCAGCCCCGCAGGCGGCAGGCGAGTCTGGTCGAGGCGCAGCAGGTCCGAGGACTGCAGCCTCCACCGAGGGCCGTGCTGCCGCCGCCGCTCTCGAGAGGGAGCGAAAGTCCAAGTTCGCCGCCCGAAGGGGCGGCCGATTGTCGAAGCGGCCCCGGGTGGAGGAGCCCGAAGAAGCGGAACCCGCTCCACTGATCAGGAGGAGCGCCGGGGCCCGAAGGGCTGCAAGGCTGGCGTCCCCCGAGACGCCGAGGGGCGACTCCCCTCCGGCCGTATCGGCAGGGGCAGAGGACGAAAGCGCCGGGTCGTAGGCGCCCCGAGCGCAGCGCGAGTGGTGGCGCCCTGAACTGGGGATCTACAAGGACGAGAGCATGGAGGACTCGCAGACGTGCCTCCGTCTGCTCCGCAGCCTCACTCTCCCTTCGGCTTTCGAAGAGCTGAGGGACCACTCGGTCACCGACCTGGCGGCGATGAGCGCTCGGTTGGCGGTCTAGGTAAGAAGCTTCTGAGTGCGCTTCAACTTGGCTTTCCTTAGCTTTCTTTAAAAAAAAAAAAAAAATTCTGATCCTTGTCTGCTTTCGGTCCGCAGGCCGCGGTAACGGGCAATGTCCTGATTCACCATCAGGAGCTGCTCCGGAACAAGCTCCTGGAGGCCGAGGGGGGCGTCGGCCTCGGCTGGTTCGGGTGAGGGCCCTTCGGCGGGGCCTCGTATCGAGCCCATGGTCGACGGGGTAGTAGCTGCGAACGCCCGGGCGCGGGCGCAGCTGGAGGAGAGGGCAGCAAAGGCCCGTGCTTCCGCTGAGGCCAAGGTGAAGGCCGAGCGGGAGCTCACGGCGGCCCAGACTGAGATCCGGGCCCTCAAGGCCCAAATCCAGGAAAAAGACTCACGGCGGGCTTCGGAGAAACGCCGCCACGCCGAGGAGATATCGGCTCTGAGGCAGGAGCTGGAGGAGGCGGCGGACTCGGCCGTAGCCGATTATAAGGCCGGCCCGGACTACGCCGAAGAAATAATCCAGGCTCAACTGCTAGCGGCCTCCTCGGTCTTCGACCTCGGGCTGGCTGTCGCCCAGAAGGCCTGCCCGAGCTTGATCTAACCGGAGTTGCCCTGCCGATGGGTGAGGAAGCCAAGGAGCTCCTATCTTGGTGGAAGGAGCTCATGGCCGAGAGGGCCTCGACCCCTGCGCCAGGCGACGAAGCCGTACCCGCCGAGGAGGCCCCTGTCGAGGCTGCCCCTCCTGAGGCTGTGCAGATCGTCGATTCCCCCTCTCCCTCTCCTGGCCGAACCGCAGTCGAAGCGGAAGAGGAGGGGATTGTCGAGAGCTGATACGAGGGCTCCCCCCGGTTTTTGTTTTTCTTCTTTTGTAAGCCTGCGGCCAGGCGGATGGCCGATTTTGTACTTCCCCTTTTGTGAATACAGGAAGTATTTCTGAGTTTTACCTTGTGGTTTTGTGCATGATTGACCGAATCTGGCCTTTCAGAAGTCCGAGGTCCTGCCGTCGTTCGCTATAGTTCGCGAAGCCGAGACCCGATGTAGGTTCGGATAGGAAGTTGATAGAATATCGCCAATATATACGGCCGGGGCCTTTGCTAATGTGGTCCATAAGATCCGAAGGGGTATCCCGCCGCCCTAGATGCGGTTCGTGTGGCCGAAGCCACTCCCGCTTCGTCTTATGCAGATTTAGAAATATATCTCGTCGCTCCCTGATCCGGATTATATGGCCGAAGCCATTCGTCGGATTGAGGTTTTTGCGGACTTAGGAAGAACACCATGCCGCTCCCGATACAGTTTGCATGGCCGAAGCCACTCCCGGTACGGTTTACACGGACTTAGAGAATCGAATGATTACATGGCCGCGTCCTGATCCGGATTACATGGCCGAAGCCATTCGTCGGATCGAAGGACCCGCGGACTTTGAGGGAATACCATGCCGCTCCCGATACGGTTTGCATGGCCGAAGCCACTCCCGGTACGGTTTACACGGACTTAGAGAAAATGTCATGCCGCGTCCTGATCCGGATTACATGGCCGAAGCCATTCGTCGGATCGAAGGACTCGCGGACTTTGAGGGAATACCATGCCGCTCCCGATACGGTTTGCATGACCGAAGCCACTCCCGGTACGGTTTACACGGACTTAGAGAAAATACCATGCCGCGTCCTGATCCGGATTACATGGCCGAAGCCATTCGTCGGATCGAAGGACTCGCGGACTTTGAGGGAATACCATGCCGCTCCCGATACGGTTTGCATGGCCGAAGCCACTCCCGGTACGGTTTACACGGACTTAGAGAAAATACCATGCCGCGTCCTGATCCGGATTACATGGCCGAAGTCATTCGTCGGATCGAAGGACTCGCGGACTTTGAGGGAATACCATGCCGCTCCCGATACGGTTTGCATGGCCGAAGCCACTCCCGGTACGGTTTACACGGACTTAGAGAAAATACCATGCCGCTCCCGATACGGTTTGTATGGCCGAAGCCACTCCCGGTACGGTTTACACGGACTTAGAGAATAACATGCCGCGTTCTGATCCGGATTACATGGCCGAGCGCCATTCGTCGGATCAAAGGACCCGCGGACTTTGGAGAAATCTGTGCGAATCAGGTTGCCGCGGACTTTAGCTGAGAAATCCGTGCCGCTCTGATTCGGTACGCATGGCCGGAGCCACTCCGAATCAGGTTGCCGCGGACTTTAGCTGAGAAATCCGTGCCGCGCTGATTCAGTACGCATGGCCGGAGCCACTCCGAATCAGGTTGCCGCGGTCTTTTGCTGAGAAATCCGTGCCGCTCTGATTCGGTACGCATGGCCGGAGCCACTCCGAATCAGGTTGCCGCAGTCTTTTGCTGAGAAATCCGTGCCGCTCTGATTCGGTACGCATGGCCGGAGCCACTCCGAATCAGGTTGCCGCGGTCTTTTGAGAATTATTGCTAGACAATTTTTTTCAAAGAATAGACTTTATTTATGTCTCCTGGCTAAATTCCAGGTTAATTTACATGAAGTGCCGAAGGTACCCCGTATTTCAGACATGAGAGGGGTCGCGTGTCCGAAGGGGTCCCTAATCCGCGGGCCCCTCGGTCGCTTCTGTTTACAAATACTTCAGTTGTTTCAGAGGCATGGCCTTGGAAAAGAGGATCTCTTTGGATGTTGCCTTACTGTTCTGAGGTCCTCGAGTTGCGCCTCTGTCGAGGCTATTCCTTCCGGTATAGTGGCAGTTGACCCTCTCTGACGAGGCGATCTATCTCCTCCCGAAGTTGCCGGCATTCATCAGTCATGTAGCCGGTCTCCCGATGGTATTCACAATATCTGCTAGGGTCCCTTCGGCGAGGATCAGTTTTCATGCGCTGTGGCGGCCGGAGCATATGCTTCATCTTCGTCAGTATTCGGGAAGGGAGATCAACTAACGGTAGGTGCTGTGGCTGCGGACCCTGTCACTTGCCTCGGTCCCGTTCCCTTCGATATCGCCTGCGCCGAGGTTCTTGATCTGCAGGTTGAGGGTGAGCTGCAAGAAAGGCAGGTGGTGCCGAAGGCTCGTCATTCACCGAAATGGCCTCGTCGATGAAGACTTGCGAAGATGATGGCCGAGGCTCCTCGTTTCGTACAGGGCGAAGGGGAGACGCTTGATGGGGAGGTCGGCTCAATACCCCTATGTACCGGGCCATGGCAGATACCATGCCTGCTAATGATGTAACAGTGGCAGTTAGTGCGGTCATTTGTTGCTGAAGTTCCTTTATCCGATTATCTTCAGCTGTGGATCCTGGCATGACTGGCCATGCCGCGCTCATGGGGGCGGATGGAGTGCCTTCGGAGGGTAGTAACTGCTCTGAGGCTTCCCGTGCCTCTGCTTCGCTCTGTCCGGACCGTCGGGTTACAGGTTGTTGAGACATAACTTATTTGTTGGTTTCTCACAGACGGCGCCACGTGATGTAGCCGAAACTATCACGACCGGATTCCGAAGCCGGAATCCGAAGAAATGGATCCGGAGCTGGGTAGGATCGGTGTTCAGAGGCCCGACGGGGATCTGGAAGACGAAGGATGCAGAGGCGAAGCCGAAGGTCCGAAGGCTGGCTCGCTCCGGGAAGTCGGGGCCGAAGCTCCTTCGGCGGACGAAGGGGCGGCGCGAGACCGGGTCTCCTGCGTCGCGGGGCAGCCGGCGCACGGCGTCGAGACTAGGGAGAGGAATCCGAGGTCGGAGGCCGAGACCGACTCGGGAAGGTCGGCGATGATTCGAACCGAGCTCCTGCAGGAGGGAAAGAAGAAGAAAACCGGTCAGCAGGAGTCCCGGGCTTCAGCCCTAAGGAACCCCCTCCGACGGTCAAGTTAGTTCCTGAAGAATATTCGATTCAGAAGGCAAAAAGTAGCTTTAATGCTTTTCGGACTGTAGTCCTTAAGGGTCTCGGAGGCTTAAGAGAGCATCCCTTTGGCAATAAATAGCGGTGTATTTATAGCAGAGGATAGAGGATGGTTAACGGTGGTAGCCGATATAGGACTAAACGCGGACTTACTGGTAAACCGCCATAGTGTCTGATCCGCCACCGGAGTGGGCCGGACTCGGCTATCGGGCCGAAGGGAGTTGGGCCGCTGATGGGCCGAAGTCTGTTGGGTCCTGGGCTGCCGCGCTGTTCTCGGGCCGTAGGCTGGTGGGCCGCTGACGGGCTGAAGCCTGTTGGGCCGGGAGCGACAGTGCCGCTTACGGGCCGAAGGCTCCCTGAGGATCTTGTACTGCTGCTGCTGGGCTGAGCGGGGTTTGGGCTTGTTTCAGTGGGCCGAATCGGATTCTGCCTCATCAGTACTGATTTGACACATCTAAATGTTAATATTGAGAACAGTAACAATTTTGAAGCTTCTTTCATGAGTAATACCTGCAGCACCGTGGCATGGTGTCGCATCGTGTCAGGACCAGCGATCCAGCATTAGATTGTATGGAGGTATAGTTCTCTTTTCTTAGATTCTTAAATTATCTAAATTAGATTAGTAAAAATGAATCCTTTAAAGATGCCCTTCCTCTAAGATTTTAGTGTACATATTTATGTGTGTATATCTTTGATGCTGCCATTCGATCAAACTAATCAAATGACGCCCACAAGCCGGTGTTGACGCACTGCACGGTCGTGCAGAGAGTATTACTCTTCTTCTATTATTAGATGACGACAAATCCACGCAAGTAGTATTCTACGCTCACCCGAGAAACACACCCAAGGGATAAGCCATCGTGAAGCATGCTTAGGACTTGCTTGGTAAACCTTTTATTAACTTCTCCTTCTCACATAAAATGATGAGTTGAGGAGAAATTATCATTAATTTTGATTTGTTATAAAAATTAATTCTTTTATAACAACCTCACATTTTTTCTAATCTTGAAAGTTTTTCTTTTGGATTTTTTAGTTGCAAGTCAAAACACAAGTAAAATATTACATAAATGACTTGTAAAATTTAATAGCTTCCACAAAAAATAATTAAATAAAAGTACAAAAGTACTTCCAAATGTAAACTATTCTCATGGCCTTAGAGAAAAATCTTTTGTGTTATCAAATCCAACGTATGTTGAAGACTAATCCCCAAAAAAAAAAGATTGATTAAAACTTGTCAGGGAAAAAGTAAAAGAAAAAATTATATTAGACTATAATATTGTGGAGGTTAATCGGGACGTTCGTAACGTTTGGAGATGCTACTCTCAACTTTACCGATTTGATACAACTAAATGTGAAAATTAAGAACTGTAACAGTTTTGAAGATTCTTCCATGAGCAATACTTGCAGTACCGTGGGGTGGCACGTTGTCATATTCCCTCATAGGCAGCATTGGATCGTCCGGAGATAGGATTCTTTTTTCTTTTCTTTTTTTTTAAAAGTTACAAATAATTCCTTAAAAGATTCCATGTTTATAGATAATTTTTATACGATTCATATTTGTGCATATCCTCCTTAATTATGGTGATATTTGTGCTTAAACTATTTAACTATGTCCACTTACTTTGAATTTTACTTGAATTAAAATATTGTTACTTTATATAGAATGTAGGAAAAGTTATTAAACAAAAATATTAATAATACTCCCAGTTAAAATATTAACATCTCACAAGTAAAATCACATGAACATCCACTTGTAAGGCTTGGCTATATATATTTAGCATCAAAAAAATAATTTAATCTAATATAGCAGACAAAATAACAAACGACATATAATACTAGATCATGCATGCACCTTAATCGGGCGGAATAAGACCGGCCCAAACCAACTTTTGTGATGATGGTCAATCAAAGAAGGAGAAGCCTTTGGGATGATACATACAGAGTCGATAGCTAGATTGACACGATAAGGAAACCTGAGGGACCGAAGGGGTGTCTATATATAGAGAGAAGAGATTTTCTTAGTACACGTTTGGACTGAAATCCAGCAGTACTGAGAGAGGGAAGATCCAAATATTTGCCAAATTTGATAATCATAGGAGCTTTTTTACAATGTTTGGCCTCCTTCCCCTCTCAGTACTATTGGATTTCAGTCCAAACGTATACTGAGAGGATCTCATCCCATATATAAACTCCAAGTGGTGACTTGTTAGTACGACATCATACGTTGATGTCATATGGTTTATTTTTGTCACAAGGTTTCCTTCTTCGGTTGCTTCGATCATATTACAATAATTTTATAATTATATGTAAATAGAATAGGACCTTATGGCGAGTATAAGAGAGAGGGTGGTAAAGGTACATCGGAGTATGAGAGAGAGAGGGAAGTAGAAGTACATCGGAGTATGAGAGAGAGAGAGAGGTACGCAGACATCTATTTATTAATAATTAATAAATAATATCATTCAAACATCTACGATCCACACAATCATTCATCACATAAATAATTTAAAAGTACATATCCATGACCACCGTGTGTTTTAAACATCCCACACATAATAAACTCATCACATGGCTAAAATAAATGAGTTTTTCAAAATAAATCACTTTGGCTTTCATAAAGCATAGGTTCCAATCAAAATTGATATTTGAATTTTGAAAACACATTTTATTATCTTAACATGCAATTAAATTATATTTAAAAGCATATAAAACACATATCACATGTGCACACACTCCAATTTAATAATTCTATAATATTCCATGCCATTAGAATATTTCTAATAATCAAATAATCTAACATTTAGATTAAACAATATTAATAATCTAACAATTAGACTATTAATGATTAATTACTAATCTAACTCTTAGATTAGTCCACTTTAGTTAATTATTAATTTAACACTTAAACTATTAATCAACTATAATTAGTTATTAACAATTAATCTAACTCTTAGATTAATTAATTAATGTTAACCATTAATTTAACTCTTAAACTAATAATTAACACAAATTAATTATTAACTACTAATCTAACTCTCAGATTAATGTATTAATGTTAATTATATATTTAACTCTTAAACCAATAATTAACATCAATAAATTAATAACTTCTAATTAAACCATTAGATTAGTTAGTTAAAATTAATTGTCAAGTTAACACTTAAATTAACAATTAATTCAAATTAACTAATAGACACTAATTTAACACTTAAATTAGTCAATTTAAAATTAATTATTAATTTAACACTTAAATTAATAATTAACCCTAATCAATTAACAACATTTTGTTAATTTAAATGATTCCATAATCATATTGCCCAAATAAAATTAAAATTGAGTAATAATTTAAATATTTCAAAACAGTTTTGAATTTTAAATTAAAATTCAATTTAATTATTAAATGGGCAATTGGGTTTAATAAGGTATTTTGGGGTTTTAAAGGTTTACCAAAAAGAGAGTTTTTAAAAGAAATAGGCCCAACCCATTTGGATGCCTGGCTCAAGCCAGGGCCTGAGCCAGGGTCCCTGGTCCGAGCTAGGGCTCGGCCCTTAGCCAAGGGCTCACCAGGCCGGATGGCCCAACCGATTGGACCGGCTCGAGCTAGCGCCCCTTCCTCCTCCAACCCGATGGTTCCAAAACGCAAAAACCCTAGGACCCTTTGCAGGTTGTGCAGGCCGACGGCGGGGAAGGGGAAAGGTGCAGCGGCGGCCGGACCCGCCGGCGCCCCTTCCGGCGCCGGTGGGATCGCCGGAGAGGCCCTCCACTTGCTGCCCGAGCCCCTCAAATCTCCCTTAATTTTTGGTTTTTCAAAAGAAAAATGTGGGAAGAGGAAGACTTAGGGCTTGATTTCGTAGCCCTCCAAGGGCACTCCGGCGTCAGCAATGATGCCTAGTGGACAGTGGTGACTATCCCTGGGGATCCTGGGTCCCAGTCTGCCATCCCAAAGCTTGGGAAGCCCGTACGAAGCCGTCGAAAACTCCCCGTTCTTCGTCCCACGAAGAACACAAAAACCCCCAAATAAATTTCAAAAAATTGAAAGAAAACAATCTGATTAACTGTGTTCATCGCATGAATACAGATCCAACAATTAATCGAAGTTATAGCATGGAATAACTCATGAAAATATTAAATCGGAGACCAAAACGGGACGAGAAACAGTGGAACCTGGCTCTGATACCACTGTTGGTTTCTCGCGTTTCTCCGAATCTCCCACGCAGCGGAAATAAAAATAAAATGGAGATCCATTCCCGTTTCGATAAATCTAAAATCCCGATAATCAAATTATCAAATCTTACTGCGTGCGGATACGAATCTGCAACCGTTCGGTTCCGTCGGTGTGACACCGTAAGCCGCGCAAGCACCCGGCCTCTACCGGAGTCCACACGATCCTCCTCGCGACGGATATCCTCACATTCCTCGTTATTCATAGCCCACGAAGTCGCCGTCGTTCACCACAACGATCGCCGCAACACGAGGACGATTTTCCGTCGAACAGGAGTCGGAGAATCGGCAGAGCAAATCCGGGGATCCGGATTTGTCTGGGACGCCAGAGACAGAGAGGAAAAGAGGAGGGGGCAGCTAGGGTTAGTAGCAGCTTGGCATGCTCAGCCCGCTACATTTTATATTAACCGCACAATTTTTCATAAAAACCCCCGGTTTATAGAAAACCCACTTATTTATCCATCGCCTTGAGAATCATTTGCGTGTGACCCTCTAGGCCCAATAACCAGTCCAGTTAATGGTCCAATAAGACCAGTGACTCCTCACTGGCTCGATTAATCAATTAATAACTCATATTAATTAATTAATCAATCGAATTGATGTCGCACATCGAATTCGATTCCGATCACGTTGGGTGCCAAGCAACACCGCGTGAACCCAGAAGGTATCGGAGTTAAGTAATTCACTCTTGGAACCTTTCCACCGACAGTTACTGCGTTGATATAATCTTTCATTTGTACAATGCTCTCGAGTCGACTCAGGGTATGGTGTACTGTCAAACCCTAACCAGTCAACTCACTTGGATTGGATGCTGCTGATGAATATCGAAAAACTCATTTCTCGATATTATCGTCCGCCTTGGCCAGGACTTTCGCGCATCCTTCCTAAAGCATTCTCTCTCATCGTACTGAGAACGAATTATTCCTTATTGACACTCAATTCCCTTCGATGGTATTCCGTTGTACCCGATCCTTGACTGTTTAGAATCTTGTGGTTAGATATTCAAAAACCAAGGTCAAAGCACAGAAGTCCACCGACAAGGTGTCCTTGATGTCTCAGGTCCGAGGACCATCCACGCAACTGCGACAATAGAATCAAGCTGGTTGACAGTGAGGTACAGTACCATCCAACGATTCAGTCGGATCAGTTCAGTGAACTCATTCTCTAATGAGCACCTACATATTCACTTTAGTGTCTCCACACAAGTGACTATGAGATCAGTCACCCTCATCTTATGAGCGGGAGTAATCTGTACTAGTCTAACCGGATATCCAATGTCCTTCTCGGATATCCTTCGACTATGAACTATTAAGAATATGTGTGTTTAAGTGATCAGTCTCACTAGTATGATCTCATCATAATCTTATCACTATCGCACATATTCGTGGACTTCATTATGAGACGATAATACGAATTTACACATAATGAAATATTGTCATTTTATTAATAAAATGAACGATATTATAAAGTCATATTGGCTTGTAAGCCACCTAAGACTAACAGTAGCACCATGACGTGGTGTCGTATTATATCCGTAGCAACGTTTGATTGCCTGGAGGCACAATCAATTTTTTTTAATTTTTAAACTCTTTAATCAAAGATCGAATTGTATAGATGGATGTCTTAAAGTTGTAGATGGATGCCTTAAAGTTGCCTTGTCTCCCAATGATTTTAATAAAATGAAAATATCCTTGACACTGTCATCCAATCAATCTGATCAAACGGCACCTACAAGACAATGCTGAAGTACTGTAACGTCCAACAATGCACCAAGTGTTACTGTTCTTCATTATTAGAAGAGGACAAAATCATGAAAGTAGTGCTCAATGCCACCCGAAATATGCCCAAAGAACAAGCTATAGCATCATTTATTTTGTTTTTACCAACAATGATTTGAAAAAGAATCTATGAAGAATGTGCTATCAAATCCAACCTATGTTGAAGAATAATAGAAAAAAATAGATTGATTAAAGGGTTATTAATTAGTCCCCCTCTGGTAGAGTTGGAGTGATCAGAGTAATCTTAGGACAAAAATAGAGGATGGGTGCATTAAAACATTTAACTAGACAGGTAGATAAGATTATAGCAGATGGTATAAACTGTCGGAGTTAATATGAGAATAAGAGTTGTACTAATCAAATGATACCTAATGATACGCACTGACCTTGAAGATTGAAATTGTGATTTCCTTATGATTAGTGTGTAGATCAAGGGGTTGCTTCATGCAATACAATTGCTTAGGGTAATGTCTAGTAATGAAGGCAAAATGGGAAGTAGTGCGGAGTTAAGTGTATTTGATAAAGAAGAACCGAAGAGGAAATTGCTAAACAAAGTTCATAAGGTCTAGAATACTAAAGCTTAATTAGAATCTCAACCTAACCTGACTATAAAGATGATTATGAGTGACAAGATTACTACAAGTTAGAGTGATGTTAGAAATCCGAGAGTGTGGTCAAAATTCTTCTCCTAATTGATATTAATTAATTGTGCACATATTTTATCTTCATGAATTTCTATTAAGACTCGAATTATGATTTACATGAAAATGTACTTATTAGTATGTTATTAAAGGTACATTTCTGATTGTATGGCTCCCGACTCGTCGTGGTATCATGTAGTATCCAATTGATAACACCGGCCATACTATATAATTAGGTGCTTAACGTCTCCTGAAGACAAGGACGATGTATAGTTTTTAGGGTAAGTAGGTCTTGGTCCTTAACGATATGGCCTCCAATCGGAACCACAAACTTAGTGCCCATTTGCATGCCTAGTTTTATTTTTAGAATTAGAAGTTTATGAGTGATAAGAAGAATTTGGAATGTAGTTCTTCATGATTAAGAATGCGTAGCACCAAGCCAAGTGAGAACTAGCTAAGACAGACTAAAGACTAAAAGTAGAAGTTATATAATATATGTTTAAGTGAAAGAGACAATAAATGAAGTATGTCTTGAGGTTAGCATAACTTGAGTGACTACTAGAAGATCGACTAGTGGAGAGTGACACTTCATAGCAATGGTTGATTGGACATGGAGGATAGATGTTGTCTTGATCTGAGCAATGCTAGGGTGAGGCAAGATACCATGAACCTTGGACATTAGAGTTTGTGGGAGGTTGGGGGTGACTTAAAATTACATGTGTTATCAACAATGTTCTAGAGTGGTGTTGTAGGAAGGCTTTAGTCCAGCAAAAAGAGAAATGTGTTGAGAGATGGCCCAAGGATTGGGACCATTTCACTAGGATTTAGATTTCCTTTGGTAACTCTGAGTATAAGTTATTTCCAAAATGTCTTTACTGATGAAATACAGTACAGATTTAGTATTAGAATATAATTATCACATAGAGTAATTGTGAGATATAGCAATAACCCTATATAAAGAATGTGGTGAAAGTGCTTCGGCATTCATAGTTATGGATAATTTTCTAACAAGATTGAGGATGATAATTTAGATTTAAGGGATTTCACTAGGGATACTTGTTAGCTCAAGGAGATTGGAAAGATGAGATTTTTTTTATTATAAGATACGATTCCACCGTCTAGGTGAAGGACTAGATGACTAGGTGTTATCGTGGTGATCCGAGTAGTAGTAAAACTCTTCCCTAACAAATATGGTTGTACATTGAAACATATATATATTGGTCGAGATTGAGTGGTTTTAGCAAGAGATGGAAATTGCGAGGATGAAATTTGCTTTAAGGAGGAAGGGTGCAATACTTCGTCTAGTCCAATCACCTGGTTGATCGTGATTTGATAGAATAATGAATCGACTTAAATTTATTAAATTACATCTAAGTTAATTAAATAGCTTTTGTACTTATTGGTATGCGAATTATGTACAATGATAATGGGAATAAGGCCTATTAGGCTTTCGAGTTTTTCTCATCTTTTAGTGTATTAGCCCAATTAGATGGGTTGTGGGTTAGGTTGTGATGGAAGTGGGAGTATAGGCTTTTGGTTAGTACTTGAAGGGTCATGAAAAGCCTATTGGGCTAGCTTAAAGGTGTTTTGAGTGGCTCATTGCGTAACTAGTTGTTTAAAAAGTTATCTTGCAAAGAAGAGGGACTTTTATGAAATTGTGTAGGCTCTATATAAGGGGAGGAGTGGAAGCACAACCTTATTCTCTCCTCTCCAACTTTCTTCTCCTCCCTTCCACCTTGGGGAAGGAGTCCTTGAGTTGCATGCCTACTATCGAGGTGGAGGAGTCTTATTAGGAGGTTATCTGGTATTTGGGAGCCTCTTTAGGGGCTCTTTGTAAAGATTAAGAGGGGTAATTGGAGGAGGATAAACCATGGAAGCAAAGAGCTTATGGATATTCATTGGCATTCCCTCCCTCTATCTTTCTTTTGGATGATCCTAAAGGATATAAGGCCTTGAAGTTTGGAGAAGTTCGAGAAGGAAGATAGGGTAATGTCTATAATGTAGACCTTGGTTTCATCTATGTGCATGAGTGATTAGGATATTCCTTGGAACATGCATGAGCTTGATTTGATGTCTGGTATAATGGTCTTGAGGTTTGGGTACCTTTTTGCCATGAGAATAGAATTTGGTCGAGTTTTCACATTATAGAATTATATGGACTTGTGTATTCTGAACATGTGATCTTGGCTAAATTGGCATGCTTAGTATTCATAAAATTAATTAAATGGCTTGTATGTAATGGGATTTGTAGGTCAACATGTTTAGCCTCTTTAGCAAAATATCATGGAAATTGGGGAGTTTAGTGAGTTTGACTGTGGGGTTAGCTCCAAATTTAGACAACCAATGGATTTTATGGCTCATACCACTTAACTGATATATGAATTGATGTGAAATTTTGATACGTTGTAGCTAACTTGTAGGTCTTTACTACCCATGAACAAATTTGAGTTTCATATTCTTGATTTTAAATGATTATGGTGTTGATTAGAGGTGTCTGCCAAGCTCATCTCATGACTATTTTGCACACTCTTGTTCTCATTAATTAATAATAAAGATAGTATATTCATTATGTGTAATGCATGTTTATTATTTCACAATGAAGTCTATGAATATATGCAATGAAGATTGAATCATAATAAGATCATGATAATGAGATTAATCTTCTTTAAACATATATATATATATATATATATATATATATATATATATATATTCTTAATTGTTCCTAGTCGAAAGATGTTTGAGAACGATATCAAATACCCAGTGAGACTAGTACAGGTTACTCATATTCATAAGATGAGAGGTGACTAATCTCATAGTTACTTATGTGAAGACACTAAGGAAAACATGTAGGTGTTCATTAGTGAATGAGTTCATTGAACTGGTCCGACAATGAATCCCTATATGGTCATAATACCTAGTTGTCAACCAAAAGATTCACAGTCATAGTAGTATGGTTGGTCCTTAAACTTAAGACACCTCATTGTTGGACTGTTGTGTTTTGATTTTGACTAATAGATCTCTAATCATGGGATCTTGAACAGTCAAGTACTCAGACTCAATAGGATATCTTTGAAGGTCATTGTGTGGTCAATTAGAAATTATTCAATCTTAGTATTTAGAGAAGAATGTTTTATTGAAATAATACTCGAAAAGTCACTGGCCAGGATTGGACTGCATATCAAAAAAAGAGTTTTCTGATGATTATATGGATGGTATCTAATTCACATAAGCGGCATGATTAGGGTTTGGCAGAAAAACTATATATTTGGTTTGCTTGAGAGCATTGTATAGATGACAGATTATATCCATGTGGTAACTAATGATGGAAAGTTCTTGAGTAGGTTGCTTAACCCCAATGCCTTCTGAGATTATGAGATGTTGTTTGTACTCATTACAGTCAAAAATCCAATTGATTTAATCATGAGATGATAAATCAATAGATTAATTATTAATTAAGTGAATAAGGTGTTTCTAGTTTAGTGGACTTGAAACCATATTAGCATTTGGGCCTAGAGGGTCACATGCACAAGGTTCTCAGTAGATGGGAATAAGTGAAAATTTATATAGGTTTAGAGATTTTGTGAAAAATTGCTAGAAACTAGTGTAAATATAACCTAAGAGAGAAACCGAAGCCCAAGCACAGGTCCTGCGAAGAAGAAAACTAGGGATCAGGTGGATCCCTCTGAATAAGCAAGGACGATCGTTTAACAAGAGAATCACGTGGATACCACTAGATGCCAGGTTCTTATATGGCTAGCCACATCACTTCACAGGAACCAAACCATGAACACAGATCCAATTACGTATAAGGTGAAGATTAGATCTTCCCATTTCTTTTTCTTAAAACGGATTAAAGGAACCACACGGGAGTTGTACTTATTTTGCTACATTCTTTGTTTAAATTTTATATTCTTATCTCTAGTGCGATCCTTACATGGAGTTTGTGTAAAAGGTTGAAATTCAGACCCAAGATGTTTCTATCAGTATAGTGTAACTAACAGAAACAGTCAACCATTTCGAAGAGAACGATCGACTATTTTTTATCAATTTCTTGTTTACTTCTGTCAGGCCAAATGGTTGACCTTTTGGATGATTTAGTCGATGACTTCGGCCCAGAATAGTGTATTGCGTGAGGAAATGAGAGATTTTGACCACCGAGTCTCGTTGTTTGACTTTGGACTTGTATCTATTGATTATAAGGAGTTTATTTTGAATAATTCAGTAGGATCTACCCTAGATTTACATGGTTTTGTGCCTTACCTTACTAAAGACTTAATAGGTTATGATACTATGTTCCTATGGTTTGACTAGGATGACTAGCTTTACTAGCACAGATACCCACTTAGATATGTCCCTTCAAGCAACGGGACATGGGTTTTAGTCCTATAGATTGGGTCAGGTTAGGACCTGACTTAGCCATATAGATCAAGTCTAGATGTCTAGACCTAGCTTATTGAGATTATTTCTAACCAAGGGCAGTGGTAGGTGAAACTACATGACATGGTGATCATGTATCTCAATTAGTTTTGTTTCTTTGTCACACCTTCACATATTTTCTTATATCTAAGAAGGACGAAATGATATTGATCAGGTGAGGAGTCCCTTGGGATGTTCCAAACCCAAAGATGAATATGATGATATGATAAGTGTTAATGGTGTGTTTCCTATCATTCCTAAATATTATGAATATTATTGAATGAATGGTTATGAAATTAATTAAAAATTGACCTTGGAACAAGTCAATAACATGTATGCATATGAAGTAGTCCTGGAATGGATCAATGAAAGGATTTATAGATGAATGATTTGATGTAATAGATATATGATAGATATGAATCGACATCAATATTGATATATGTGAGATGAATATTTAATGAGATGACTAAAGATAATTCTCACATGTGAAAAATAAGTGCGTTCTTGGGAATCTTCTTAATTCGTTCGTATGATTCCTTATTGCATAGACTAGCAAATGACTTAATTGGCAGATAAGACATGTGATTGATTCTTATGATTATGAGCCATGTCTATAAATAATTAAAACATAGCATATCCACCGACTGATTATTTATTGGATCATATATGAAATATGATATAGACATGGTAATATGAAATATAGATGATTTTCCATTACTAGTTGTGTGTTATGGGTATATAGACTTGTAATAAGGAATAAAGATATGAAGTATGGACCTATTGTTGTCTCCATGTGAAATGACTTAATAACATCCATGAATGTAAGACATAGAGAGAGCTCATCTCTTACAACCTCTTACATATGTGAACATATGAAACTGCTGATAAAACATTTGAATGTAATAAAAAAGATCTAAATCAAAGTCTAATCCAACCTCTTACATCTGAAACTGCACTTAAATTTTAAGTAATCAAGGGGCCACATTTTTATTTTCAGATCGCCACAAGGGAACCCTTGCCGCTGCCTCAAACAAACCCTCGTGCATGGCTGCCCTGCGGATGGCGCTCTGTACACGTTCCCTTACCTACTCTGCTGTGGTGTTCGCTCTCCTCTGCTATGTGGACGCTAGGTGATTGCTCCCCTCGTACACAATTATAGGGTCCTCTAAAGATCTCCTTAAAGATGACATTGTTTATACAGTTATTTTCATCTTAACATGTAATTTAAAATTTAAAATAAATACATAGATAATTATCTTCACTTAATTCATCATTAAATAAATATATTTATAAGATTCTAAATTACATCTCATTGACAAATTTAACCTGACTAACTTAAAATTGATAAAAGAAATAGGTTAGCAATAGATCAAATATAATTATCGACAGTTAGAGAGTCAATTACAAATAGTGGAATAAAATCTATTGACTAATGTACAATTTTAAAGTTTAACTATCTATAATCATTTTAGGTTCTAATTGTAATTTCACCTTAAAAGATAATCGTTTTAATTTAAACTTAACTAAAACATCTCCAAATAATTTGTACAGTTTTCACATGAATAAAAGTAAATTCTTAATAAATAAAATAAAAATAATATAATTAAAAATTAGTATAGTTGCAATTTATCGTACACTTATTTTTAAAATAAAATCCTCAAACAAACTCTACAAACCTTCTGACCGACCCTAACCATCTTCACGCGTAAACTGCCCACAAAGTACGCAGCTCCCCTCCATCTTCTTCTTCTCCACTTCTCCTTCTCCCGCTTCTTTCTCTCTCTCCATGTTTGCTGGTTCAGGTGAAGGATGAGCAATTTGCTCGTTCAAAGCACACTTTAAATCCATCCCACATAAACCGTCCAATCCCCCTACACCATAAACCACCTAAACCAGCCCACATGCCACGTATGTAAGTCAGGGGCATTATTATAATTTCTACAAATTTTAATTTATGTGAACTTCATTATCTAGTATTTTTTTACCCATTATATGACATAATTTGAAACGTGTCTAACATAAAACTTGTAGATAATTTAATTATCTTTCAAATAGGTCAAATTTCATCTTATTTAGACTTTCCTACACAAAGTTACACAATTTATAAGTGGTTTTTTTATTTAATTTAATTAATGTAATTTAATAAGTTCAAACTAACTAAGTAGGGAACCTATTAGGCTCGGTTTATGAAAATCTAACATATTTTGGACTTCCTCAAATTTGGGACATTATATATCCTCTTTTTCTTAAAGAAATTGTATCCTCAAATTTTAAATTTCATACGTATCACATAATTGTATATATTTGCTTCTCATTTCTTTTTCGATTTCTCGTGTAATTTCCGTTGTTGGATAATTTCTCCACGGCACCTTCACCAATGAAATTGTCTTTGTTCTTGGCACCTATTTCTTTCGATCTAAGATACTTACTAGTTATTCTTCATATGTAAGATTTGATTGTACCTTTAATAGTTCATAATCAAATAATATGAAACGGATCTAATACATACTTCTTCAACATTGATACATGAAATATGTCATGAATTCTTGATAGTGATGATAATAAAATCAATTGATAAGTCACTTCACTAATCCTCTGCAAGATCTCAAATGATCTCACATATCTTGGACTAAACTCGCCTTTTTTTACCAAATCTTATCACTCTTCTAGTCGGAGAATCTTTTAGAAATACATGATCTCCAATACTAAATTCTAATTCTCTTCTTCTATAATCAGTATAGCTCTTCTATCTATTCTAAGCTGTAAATAATTGTTTCATGATCAAATCAACTTTTGTTATGCAATCCTGTACAATTTGTAGCCCGACAAACTTCCTCGCCGACCTCATCCCAATAAATTGGTGGTCTGCATAGCCTACCATATAATGTCTTATATGATGCCATCCACATATTTACACGATGACTATTATTATATGCAGACTCTATCAATAGAAGGTGTTCATCACAACTGTCCTGATAATATAAACTATAAGCTCTTAACATATCTTCTAATGTTTGAATGGTTCTCTCTGATTACTCATATCTGAAGATGAAAAGTTGAACTAAATCTCAACTTAGTGCCAAATGCCTTTTGCAAACTCCTCCAAAATTTTGTTGTAAACATCGAATCTCAATTTGAAATGATGGACTATGAAGTCTCACAATCTCCTTAATATATAAATGAATTAAATCTTCTAATGATTATGCATTTACAATCGCCAGAAAATGAGCTGATGTGGTAAGTCTATCAACAATCACCCATATAGAATCATGTCTCCTTTTAATCCTTGGTAATTCCATCACGAAGTCCATAATAATATACACCCATTTCCATGATGGAATCTCCATCATTTGTAGTGGCATGTTAGCCTTTGAGTTCAGCTTTCACTTGTTAGCACGTAAGACATCTATGACAATTCTACTATATCCTTCTTCATGTCATTCCACCAGAAATGTTTCTTTAGATTTCTGTACATCTTGATATTGTCTAGATGTATAGAATATTGTGACTTGTGTGCCTCAGTCAACAAACGTTTCTTTATTTTCTCTTTATAGGTTACACATAACCTCCCCTGAATTCTAATAGCTACACTCTGAGTAAATCATGATTTCCCAATCATTCCCTATAGTTGTTAATCATGTAGCTGGGCTTCTATAATTTGACCCACCATTGCGGACTGAATAGTCAACTGAGACAAAAATAAATCTCTTTATTTGTACATTAGAGAACACTCCACTACATCATATATCATTCTCCAATCTTGGCATAGTTGTGTCGTCATTAGTCTCTTTCCGCTTAATATATATGTAACCACATTGGCTTCCCTAAATAATAATTCATTGTGAAATCATAATCCTTTAGAAACTCAATCCACCTTCTTTGCCATAGAGTCAAGTCTTTTTTAGAGAAAATATATTTTAAACTCTGATGAACAGTAAATATCTAAAATCCCATAAAGATAATGTCGTCAAATCTTCAGAGCATATACAACTGTCGCCAACTCCAAATCATATGTACGGTAGTTCATCTCATGATTCTTTAATTATCTGAATGCATATGCTACTACCTTGCCATTTCGCATTAGCATATAACCTAGCCCTTTCCTAGAGGCATCCATATATATCACAAAATCCTCCTGAACCACATGCCAATGTAAGAATTCGAGTTGTAGTCAATTTAGTCTTCAATTTAAAAGATCATTTCACATTTATCACACCATTCAAAAGGACCTCCCTTCCTAGTCAATTTGGTTATAAGGGCTGTAATAGAAGAAAATCCTTAATGAACCTCCTGCAGTAACCTGCAAGACCCAAAAAACTCCTAATTTCATTTGCATTCTTCGGCCTTTCTCAATGTAAAATTGCCTCAACGTTAGCTAGATCAATAGATACTCCATCTCCAGAAATAACATACCCAAAAATTGTACCTTATCAAGTAAAAATTCACATTTACTAAATTTAGCATATAGATGATGATTCCTTAAAGCTAGTAGGACAATCCTCAAATGCTTCTGATGAGCTTCAATAGTAGGAGAATACACCAGCACATCATCAATGAACACTACTACAAATTTGTCCAAGTATGTTTGAAAAGCCTTATTCATCAAGTCTATAAACGTCACTAAGGTATTAGTTAATCCAAAAGGTATGACCAAGAATTTATAATGCTCATATCTTGCTCTAAATGTAATTTTAGATACATCCTCTTCTTTTATCCTTGATTCATGATAATTCGACTTGAAATCAATCTTGGAAAACACCTTAGCTTTCTACAATTGATCAAACCAATCATCTATTCTCAACAATAGATATTTATTCTTTACTATTACCTAATTCAACTTCGTATAGTCAATACATAACTTAAGAGATCTATCATTTTTTCCTAACAAACAGTACAAGTGCACCTCATGGAGACACACTAGGGCGGATAAATCCTTTACCTCATTAATTCTTGTAATTATTTTTTCACTTTTGCAAGTTCTACTGGAGCCATCATATGTAGTGCTTTAAAAATAGGCGAAGTTCCAGGCAAAAGCTCAATGGTAAACTCTACCTCTCGATGTGGTGACAAACCAACAAGATCACCTGAAAACACATCTAGGAATTCCCTAACCACATCAATATCGGCGACTAGTTGTTTGCCACTTTCTCTTGGATCAACTACCATACTAGCTAAATAACCATAACATCCATTCCTCAATTATTTCATAGCCTCCATAGCTGAAACTAATGCTCTACTAAAATATTTGATAGAAATATATGCCATGCAAGCCAATCACATGAGATACTGTAAGGACTGAGGTTTCGGATTCAATTATCGGGTCAATTTTGACGTCGGACCGTTTGGTTTAGGTCTTTGTGGACCTAGCGCGGTTTTGATCGGCGTCGACCTAGGAGGACGCGATTTAGGACCCATGCGGGGGTGCCACATGGGCGAGCGTTAGGGCGCGAGTGTACGGCCCCGGTCTGATCATCTGAATGGCGTCGGCCATACAAGAAACCTTTCAGAGATTTGCTAGTGTACGACCCGCATCCTATTGTCTGAATAGCATCGTCTAGGAATGACGCGATTTAGGCTAGTTCTATTTGACACCCAAGCATTCCCTCCTTTCTCTCATTCTCTCCTTTCCTCTCTCTCTTTTCCTCCCTCTGACCCTCTCCTTCCCTCCCTCTTTCCATTCTTCCACTTCATCCACTCCAAACCCCCTACCTCTCACCACTACCACAACCATCTCCTCTGCGACACCTTACTCTCCGGACGGCAGCCGACGTCCCGGTGGAGTGAGGACATCCACAGTGGTATCGGCGGCGGTTCGTAGCGTAGAGGTTCGGCGGCTATAAGTAAGAAGAAGTTCAAGTAACCAGTAGGATAATGATCCTTGTTGTCTTTTGTTTAAAACCATTATTTTTCCGCTTTGAAGCATACGATGTGCATGGAGGTTTTTGGGTAGAAAGCATATTTTAAGGGGCTTTTTAATGAAAATAAGCATTTTTATGAAATGGGGTTTTGAGTGTTAAATTGGTTATTAGATTTCTCTCCTTGTCTCTTTTGCGTTTTTGGTGTTTTGGGGAGAAAGGACCCCGATTTTGGCTCGATGGAGGCGGAAGATCCCTCGGTTTCGGGCGTTAAATGACGACGAGACCAGGTGGCGCCATTTAGAATGGTGTCGACTATGGCCGATGTAATTTACGACCCATTTTCCTGGTTCCCGAGACTAATGTAAGATAAAGAGTTAAATAGCGTCGGCCATGGGTGACATCATTCAAGCCAGTATCCCCTGGGTCCCAGTGCTGCAAAACTCAAAACCTATTTAGAGGTCTTAAATGACGTCAGCTATGGGCGATGCCATTCAAGACAAAACCTCATTAATTTATAAAATTAACATGTGTTTACATTATTAAATTGTTTGGTAAAATGCATGTTCGAAACTGTACTTCAAGGACGAGGATTTCCACATAACCGGATCGCACTGTGTTGTGTTTTGTGCGATCGTGGACTTAAAGTGACAGTTGTTAGCACTTGACACTCTGTGTCGATGTGGGAGTAACACAGTGCCGGTGTGGGAGTGGTAGGGTGACGCCTAGTAAGAGAGGGTCACCTAGTGTACTCCGGGATATAGCTAGTACCGGTGTGAGAGTGGTACACTTCGGAGTGTCACTCGTAGCTGGGAGGAGACAGAACCACCTAGAGCTAGACAGACCAGGGTAGTCAACGCGCTATCTGAGGGGGGGTTGTTCCATTCCAGCGGGTCGGTGTTTTCCCGTTCGGCTGCGTGGTTTGTGTCTTTAGCCGAGACGCTGGTTCTGGACTCTGTGGTGGAGTGGTTTCAAAGTTGTGCCTGTTGCATTTACAAATGCATGTGTTTCATATTGAAATTTAGGAATCTTTAGGAGTTATATTTATTGCTTTACTTTAATTGCCTATATCTAGTCTTGTTGCACTATAGTTGCATGTGTGGGTGGTTGGGATCAGAGGATCTCTACTGAGTCCATTTCGGTGTGATTCACCCCTGCAATTTTCAGGTGAGGGCTCACGACAAGCGTAACGTGGTAGGGTCTCGTCTTGGGTTGCGCGCCAGCAGCCATCGTTCTGGGGTATGCCTCGATGTAGTTGTTATTTCCTTTTCAAGCATATACACTTAATTATTTCTTTTTCAGTTAGAATATGTAATTATTTGCTGAGTCGAGTCGAACTGTAATAATTTTTAATTCATGCACTTCCCTTACAATTCAATGTGTTGTAGATTGTTTAGCTTAGTTTATCATTTATTTATCATACTTATCGAGATCCTGACTTGGCTCTAGATTTTAATGATTCGGTACCCATTTATAGGCTCTCTTCCAAGACTTGGCTCTGACTTGGCCTTCTACTTCCAAGATATTAGGCTCTCTTCTCGTGGTATTATTATTTCTACTTTTAAGGCCCAGAGGTTACTTGTTGGTGGCTGTGAGGCTTTCCTTGCTTCAGTAGTTATAGCTGGTGATAGTAGTGGTTCCGATCCTTGGAAGGTGCCTGTAGTCTGTGACTTTGTTGATGTGTTTCATGAGGAGTTACCTGACCTTCCTCCTCAGCGGGAGGTTGAGTTCACTATTGAGCTTGCACCGGGTACGGCGCCCTTGTCTAAGGCCCTGTATCTGATGGCTCCGGTTGAACTCGCTAAGTTGAAGGTGCAGTTGCAGGATTTGCTTGATAAGGGTTTTATCCGTCCCAACACTTCTCCATGGGGTGCTCCAATTATGTTCGTTAGGAAGAAGGATGGTTAATTGAGGTTGTGTATCGATTACAGACAGTTGAACCAAGTAACAATAAAGAATAAGTACCCACTTCCGAAAATCGATGATATGATGAATCAGTTGCAGTCTGCCAAAGTGTTCTCGAAGATTGACTTAAGGTCAGGGTATTACCAGGTGAAGATCCGTAAGGCTGATCTGAGTAAGACAGCTTTCAGGACTCGGTACAGACATTTTGAGTTTTTTGTTATGCCTTTCGGTTTGACCAATGCCCCGGCAGCTTTCATGGATTTGATGAATCGGGTTTTTAGGGCCTATCTAGATCAGTTCGTGGTAGTATTTGTGGATGATATTTTGGTGTATTCTTCTTCTGAGGAAGAGCATGCCACGCATCTTCAGGCAGTGTTGCAGGTCCTGAGAGAGCACCAGCTGTATACTAAGCTTAGTAAGTGTAAATTTTGGCTAGACAAGGTGCACTTCCTGAGACATGTCATTTCTGGTAATGGCATTTCAGTGGATCCAGTCAAAATTGAGGCAGTGATGGATTGGGGAAGACCAGCGACTGTATCGGAGATCATGAGCTTCTTGGGGTTGGCAGGATATTATCGGCGGTTTGTCCAAGATTTTTTATATAGCGGCCCCCTTGTCGAGGTTGACTTGTAAGGGAGTTCATTTTGCGTGGACCGAAGAGTGCAAGTAGAGTTTTGTTGAGTTGAAGACTCGTCTCACTTCGGCTCCAGTTCTGATGCTTCCATCGGGTTTAGGTGGATTTGTGGTGTACTCAGATGCATCTTATCGAGGTTTGGGTGCAGTCTTGATGCAATATGGTAAGGTTGTGGCCTATGCTTCTAGGCAGCTGAAGAAGCATGAGGAGAATTATCCCACTCACGACTTGGAGCTGGCAGTTGTTGTGTTTGCACTGAAGATCTGGCGGCACTACTTATATGGGGAGAAGTTCCTGGTCTTCACTGATCATAAGAGTCTGAAGTATGTATTCACGTAAAGGGATCTGAACTTGAGGCAGCGCCGATGGATGGAGTTTATCAAGGATTATGATCTCGACCTTTCTTATCGTTCGAGCAAGGCGAACGTGGTGGCGGACGCCTTGAGTCGGAAGATGGTTGTGTCATATCTCATGATTCGGCAATGGAGATTGTATGAGCAGGTTGTGAAATCTTCCTTTAAGATTCCTCGAGAGGCTGACAGAATCGTGCTGGCCAGCTTGACTGTGAGGCCAGCCATGTACCATGCAATGATCGAGGCTCAAAGACCGGATGCAGAGTTACCGTAGATTCTCCAGATATCAGAGGTGGAGTTGTGGGATGACGGCACGGTCAGATTTAGAGGCAGACGCTATATTCTAGTAGAGGAAGAGGTGCACATGAATGTCCTAGATGAGGCGCATCGTTCTAGATATGCAGTGCATCTCGGAACGACTAAGATGTATCATTGTTTGATGAGGCACTTCTGGTGGCCTAGTATGAAGAAGGGCGTAGCTGAGTAGGTGGCTAGGTGCCTAACTGTTGGGATCCGGATAGGACGCGAAGAATGCAGCGGAAACAATCAAAAAATATCCCGCTCGATACCCGCTAATCCGATTCGGGACGAAATCGATAAACCGAAAATCGGGATGTAATCTTATTACCATATGCGGATTCGAATCTGCTTCCGTCGAGGCGATGCCGCAAGCCGCACAAGCGTCCGGCCTCCAGCGGTATCCACGCGATCCTCCGCGATGGTTCGTCCTCACTCCTTCGTTTGTATCAGCTTGCTCGCTAAAGATCCGTCGCCGCAACGATGTCCGAAAATCCGCGGACGGGAATTCCCGACTTTCGGAAATCGCGCGCATCGGAGACGGAGACAGTCCCAGCGCCTCGAACAGGGCGCCTAGAGGAGGAGGAGAGAGAAAGGGGGGAACGGCCAGTATGGGGAAACCCTGGAGCTTGGCCCAGGATTTCTCAACAGCGCATATATATTAAGTCAGCGCGACTTTTCATAAAAGTCTCCGAATTAATATAAATCCCACTAAAACACCACCGACTGAGAATCTATTTCCGTGTGACCTTCTAGGCCCATTAATCAGTCCGATTTTCAGCCCGTTAAGTCCAATAACTAGTTATTGACTTATGTAATTAATTGATATCTAGATATTAACTAATTACTTAACCGAATTAACATCGCATGTAAATTCGGTCGGACTTCTGATCAAGTTGGGTGCCAAGCAACACCACATGATCTCGGAAGGTAATGGGGTTCAGCAACCCACTCATGGAACATGTCCGTCCACAGTTACCGCGTGGCTATAATCCTTCGTTCGCACAATGCCCTCGAGTTAACCTAGGCTATGGTCAACTGTCAAACCCTAGATGGTCAACTCACTTGAATCAGACTCCGTTGTACAATATCCGAAAACATCTTTTCTGATATTGTTTTTGGTCTGGCCAAAGACTCATGCAGATCTATTCTAAAGCATTCTCTCTCCAGTTACCTGAGAGTGAACGATCCTTTATTGAACACACAATCACCTTCAAAGGTCTTCAGCTTGACCTAATCCTTGACTATTAGAGATCCCATAGATAGGGATTCATAGGTCAAGGTCAAAGTCAAAGTCCAAAAGTCCACCGACAAGGTGTCTTTGGTGTCTCAAGTCCAAAGATCAGTCACGCCACTGTGACGATGAATTAAGTCGGTTGACAGTTAGGTAAATCACCATTCGGCGATTCATGTTGGATCAGTTCAGTGAACTCATTCCCCAATGAGCACCTATAGGTTTACCATTGTGTCTCCACACAAGTAACTAACGAGATCAATCACCCTCATCATATGAGCTGGAATAAACTGTACTAGTCTTACCGGATGTTTGATGTCCTTTTCAAACATCCTACGACTAGGAACAATTAAGAATATGTATTTATAAGTCATCAGTCTCATTATTATGATCTCATCGTAATCCGATGACTATTGCACACATTCATGGACTTCATTATGCACAATTACAAATATGCCAATCTACATAATGAATTTAATGTCATTTATTAGTAAACCAGATTGAAATAGGTGCCTTATGATTGGCTTAGAGGATACCAATATCTATCACTGACTTGTCAGCAGGTTAAGGCAGAGCGCCAGAGACCAGGAGGGTTGTTACAACCATTACCGATTCCAGAGTGGAAATAGGAACACGTGACTATGGACTTTGTGATGGGACTGCCCGTGTCACCCGACAGGAGAGACGCGGTCTGGGTCATTATAGATCAATTGACCAAGTCAACACACTTTCTAGCTATTAGGAAGGACTGGTCAGTCGGTAAGTTGGCTAGGTTGTTTGTGGACCGGATCATCTCTCTGCATGGGGTGCCCTTGTCCACCGTATCAGATCGAGATCCGAGATTTACTTCTAGATTATGGAGGAGTTTTCAAAAAGCCTTAGGTACGCAGTTAGCTTTCAACTCGGCTTATCATCCCAAAACTGATGGATAGTCAAAGAGGACCATTCAAACACTGGAGGACATGCTTAGGGCTTGTTGCCTAGATTGGGGAGGTTCTTGGAAGCACTACCGTAGAGTTTGCATACAACAACAGTTATCAGTCTAGTATCAACATTGCGCCGTATGAAGCATTGTACGGGCAGCCGTGTTTATCTCCTGTAAATTAGTCTGAGATTGGTGAAAGGCAGATGGCAGGACCATAGATGGTACAACAGTGTGCAGAGGTTGCCAGGGTAGTGCAGCAGAGGTTGACCGCAGCTCAGTGCAGGCAGAAGAGTTATGCATATGTTCACAGGAGACCGTTTGAGTTCGAGGTTGGGGACCACGTGTTTCTCCGAATCTCACCCTCTAAGGATGTAATGAGATTTGGGAAGCGAGGTAAGTTGAATCCTCAGTATATTGGGCATTTTCCCATTCTTACACGAATTGGGAAAACAGCGTATCAGCTAGCCATGCCACCCAGTCTTGCAGGAGTCCACTATGTGTTCCATGTTTCAATGCTGAGGAAGTATGTCCAAGATCGATCTCATGTCTTAGACTTTTCAAAGTTAAAAGTCGTTGAGAACTTGTCATTTTCGGAATACCTAGTGCATATTGAGGATCGCAGAGAGCAGGTCCTTCAAAACAAGGTTGTTCCTCTAGTTAAGGTAATTTGGCAGCATCGCTCCGGAGGTGAAGTGACCTGGGAGCGAGAGGATGAGATGTGTGAGCAGTTTCCCTACCTTCTCTTGTAAGTTCATTTTTAGTTTGTGCTATCTTGTCGTTGGTGCTAGTTCTATTGTGGTAATTTCGGAAACGAAATTCTTTTAAGGTGAGGAGAATGTAAGAACTAAGGTTTCGGATTCAGTTATCAGGTCAGTTTTGGCATCGGCCCCTTGGTTTGGGCCCTTATGGACTTGGGGCATGTGGGGGTGCCACGTGGGCGAGCGTTGGGGAGCGAGTGTACGGCCCCAGTCTGATCGTATGAATGGCGTCGACCATGCAAGACGCCATTCAGAGATCTACCAGTGTACGACCGACGTCCTGTCGTCTGAATGGCATCGTCTGTGAATGACGCGATTTAGGCTAGTTCTGTTTGACACCTGAGTCTTCCCTCCTTTCTCTCATTCTCTCATTCTCTCATTTCCTCTCTCTCCCTTCCTCCCTCCCCTCCTTCTCTCCCTCTTTCCATTCTTCATCTTCCTCCACTCCAAACCCCCTACCTCTCACCACCATCTCCTCCGCAGCACCTTGCTCTCCGGACGGCGACCGACGTCCCGGTGGAGTGACAACGTCCACAGCGGTACCGGTAGAGGCTCATGGCACGGCGGTTCGGCAACTAGGAGCAAGGAGGAGTTCAAGTAATCGGTAGGTAACGATCCTTATTGTGTTTTGTTTAAAACCATGATTTTCCCTCTTTAAAGCATGCGATGTGTATAGAGGTTTTTGGGTAGAAAGCATGTTTTAAGGGGCTTTTTAATGAAAATAAGCATTTTTATGAAATGGGGTTTCGAGTGTTAAATTGGTTATTGGATTTATCTCATTGTCTCTTTTGCGTTTTGGGTGTTTTAGGGGAGAAAGGACCCCGATTTTGGCTCGGTGGAGGCCGGAAGATCTCTCGGTTTCGAGCGTTAAATGGCGTCGAAACCAGGTAATGCCATTTAGAATGGTGTCGACCATAGCCGACGAGATTTACGGCTCATTTTTTTGGTTCTCGAGGCCAATGTGGGATAAAGAGCTGCATAGCGTCGGCCATGGGCGACGCCATTCAAGCCAGTATCCCCTGGCTCCCAGTGTTGTAAAACTCAGAACTTGTTTAGTGGTCTTAAATGACGTCGGCTATGGGCGACGCCATTCAAGACAGAATCTCATTAATTCATGCAATTAACATGTGTTTACATTATTAGATAGTTTGATTAAATGCATGTTCGAAACTGTACTCGAGGACGAGGATTTTCACATGCCCGGATCGCACTGTGTTGTGTTTTGTGCGATCGTAGACCTAGAGTGATAGTTGTTAGTGCTTGACACCATGTGTCGGTGTGGATGTGACACAGTGCCGGTGTGGGAGTGGTAGGGTGGCGCCTAGTGAGAGAGGGTCACCTAGTGTACCTCGGGATATAGCTAGTATCGGTGTGGGAGTGGTACACTTTGGAATGTCACTCGTGGCTGGGAGGAGACAGAACCACCTAGAGCTAGACATGCCGAAGTAGCTAGCGCGCTATCCAAAGGGTTGATGTTCCGTCCCAGTGGGTCGATGTTTTCAGCGTTCGGCTGCGTGGTTTGTGTGTTTAGCCGAGACGCTAGTTCTAAACTCCGTGGTGGAGTGGTTTCAGAGTTATGCCTGTTGCATTTACAAATGCATGTGTTTCATATCGGAATTTGGGAATCTTTGAGAGTTGTGTTTACTGTTTTACTTTAATTACCTATACCTAGTCTTGTTGCACTGTGGTTGCGTGTGTGGGTGGTGGGGATCGGATGATCCCTACTGAGTCCATTTCAGTGTGACTCACCCATGTGGTTTTCAGGTGAGGGCTCCCGGCAGGCGTTGCATGGTGGGATCTCTTCTTGGGTTGTGCACCAGCAATCATCGTTCCGGGGTATGCCCCGATGTAATTGTTATTTCCTTTTCAGGCATGTATGTTTAATTATTTCTTTTTCAATTGAAATATGTAATTATTTACTGAGTCGAGTCGAATTGTAATAATTTTTAATTCCTGCATTTCCCTTACAATTCGATGTGTTGTGGATTGTTTAACTTAGTTTATCATTTATTTTCCAGACTTATCGAGATCCTAACTTGGCTCCAAATTTTAATGATTCAGTACCCATTTAGTAATCGGATCTTCGATTATAGGGTGACGGGTCGTTACAGATATGATGGTATTATTTTATGTAATTATCTCATTCTTATTAATAATAAATAGTATTTCTTCATTACGTCTTATCATTTCGTGTGCGTTTATCGTTTGATGTGATGAAGTCCTACAACACATGCGATGATGATTGAATCGTAATGAGACTATGATAATGAGATCCGTCATCTAAATACATATGTTTGAATTGTTCATGATCATAGGATCTCTAAGACGGGACATTAAAGATCCAGATAAACTAGTGCACGTGATATTTACTCATATGATGAGCATGACTGATCTTATAGTCACTAGTATGGTGACACTAAGGTACATGTGCACGTGTTCATTAGTAGAATAAGTTCACTGAACTGATCTGACATAGAATTCATGAATGGTCATCATACTGACTATCAATCGGGGTATTCTACAGTCACGGTAGCATACTTGGATCCTAGACCTGTGTTATCAAGGATGCCTTGCTTGACTGACACTGAGTATTTGATTATTGACTTAAGGATCTCAAGTTTGTGGTCATGTATAGTCAGTTATTCGGACTCAGCAGGATTCTCGCGAAGGCAATTAAGTTGACAACATAATCATTCACTCTTGGTATATCATCGGAAAGATAATGTCCTATGGAATAGTACTCGAAAATCCTTGGTCATGGTTCGATAATTAAATGAAAAATGAGTTTTCTATTTAATTTAATATTGAGTACAACATTCCATTCGATCAAAAGATATTAGGATTTGACAGTTAAACCATTCCCTAGTCTGATTGGGACATTACATGGATGAAGATATATAGCTATGTGGTATCTATGGACAAAAGGTTACGATTAGTGGGTTGCATATCTCCGATATCTTTTAGGATCATAAAGTGTAGCTTGGTGTCGTTCATGATCGAAAAGCTCAAAAAATTCATCATGGGATGATGGATTATCGATTATGTGATAATCGGATTAAAATTCATTATAAGATAATGAATAATAATTAATTAAGTCAAATAAGTTGTTATTGACTTAATGGGTTGAAAACCAAATAGACAGTTGAGCCTAGAGGGTCACACACAAAAGAGTTCTTACGGATCTGGATAGAATTTAAGTTTATATAAACTTTTATGGCGCCACCTTCTATCTTCATGTGCGTTCATGGTGGAATTGAGACAGGTGGAGTTCGCTGAGCGCAGAGGAGATCCAGACTGTCGCAGGGACTCGTGTTGATATGTTTAGAGGCTGGACGCTTGAACGGCTCGCAATCTTAAGATCGACCACTTGTTCGTCCATGATTCGACGAGTGATTTTCATCCCCGTGATGATGAAGATCTTATCTTCATCTTTTATATGTTATTTTATTACGATATAAACACCAGAGAGTTGATACACGAGATTCAAGGATAGATTTAATCAACTTTAATTCTGTTGCGCCGTCGTTCTTCCCGTTGCGAATCTTACAGTGGTATTAGAGCCAGATTCTTTACTCTATTTAGACCATTTTGATGTATTTTGCATTGTTTTTTGTCATCATATGTGTGATTTTTGGAGCCACTTCATCGGGGGCATGCATGCGATGCCGCCATCGATCCAATTGGTTCAAAGTGTTTGTGAGTAGTTAGATATATTGTCGAAGTACTGAACTATGAGTTGGACATTAGAATGATGCTTAAGGGTCATTTTGAACCCCTTAAAGTGCGATTTTGTCATATGCGTGCATAGATTTGTGGGCATAGTGTTTTGATTTTACGTTTGAATCGTCTTAGAAGTGTTCCAGGATTGTTAAGAATCAAAATCACTCTTAGGAAAATTTGTTTCGCGATTTTTGGGGTCCAAAAGAAGGAGAACGGCCATTGTGATCGTTTAGAACAAAAACAGGGCCGAACCTACAATAATGTCTTGGACATTGAAAGTAAAATAGTTGCTCTTCGACTTCTGAAAATTATTTTCTTTCATTAACAATCTAGAAATGCATAATTTTTATATAGCCAATCTATTCCTAAAATGACATCAAAATTATTCATATCTAGCAAATATACACATGTTGGCATAAGTCTCCCTTGAATCACCACATCAATATTAGGAATAACATAATTAGTTCTAACTATCTACCCTGCTGATGTGTCAATAGCCATTTTCCCTATCTCTACAATCTTCCTGCCTCTCAATTACTTAGCAAATCTTAAAAGAACAAAAGAATGTATAGCACCTAAATCAAATAAAACTCTAGCATGCATACTATCAATAAGAACAATACCTTTTAGCCACTGCATTGGTATTTCGAGCATCTTGTTAATGCATAAACTCTAACCTGAGTTCTCTGTTGTTCTTGTAGCTATTGCTTTTGTTTCTATTTTGGGCAATCCTTCATCCTATGTCTTATATGACCACACAAAAGACACTTGTCAATAACTCACCAACATTTTTTTACCTTCATGTTGCCTCCCACACTACTGACAAATTGGTACATTCTTTTTTTATGTTAGTTGAATTGCTTCTAGAATTGTCATCTTTTTCTTTTTGTCTTTCCTCCCAATTGAATTAGGATTACCCTTTTTTGTTTGGGCAGTCTTTCTTGCTTCCAAAAATTCTTCATATTCAACTTTTGCAATGAAAGTTGTCCTCAAAACTACTATTATGGTTTAATGGCCAAGGAGTGCAACTCTACTCCGAATATTATCTTTCAATCCCCTAACAAACTTTTTCACTTTTCTTGGCTCATCTACACAAATATGAGTAATATGCAACTGATAAACTCCCTTAAGTTAAATTCAAAAATTATATTTCCTTCATGTCCTTCACGTGCTAAGGAATAAATTTTGCATGAAAAGCATCAAGAAACTCATTTTAGCTAATGTCTACATCTCTACTTCTGGTTCTTAATGCAAACCTCCACCACTCAAATACACAATCCTGCAGCATAAATGTAGCTAACACCACCTTATCCTGATCTATACATTTAATGGCTTTGAAAATTTTATCAATCTCCCTTATCCTGCTTTCCACAATTTTTAGTTGACTCTCCTCCTTAAAAAGAGGAGGACCCATCTTCTTAAATTTTTCCATTAAAAAGCACTTGTTGTCCTATCTTGGCCTTGTATTTGAGCTTATAATCAGGCTTGTATTCTTGCTTGAGCTTGGACTTGCAACGACATAGTCTATACGAGTCTTTAGAAAGCTTGTTCAAACGCTCTTAAGTATGTGGGTAGTATGATCTAAGCAAGCATCACACCTTACTCTATCTCTCCAACAGCCTAATTGATATCCCATTTAAACATGCGATCTCTACATATGGAAGATCCACGTTATCTCTCATGCTATACCCTACAAGACAGAACTAACCTTGAATTAGTATAACTTTTAAAATTGACTCTAAATCTTAAATAAATTTTTAAAATCTCGTAAGTCTCACGACTTTGCTCTGATATTAACAACATGATTTATTATAGGGTGAGTTTAAAACTCAACAAGCGTCAAAACTAATAACATGTTTATTATTACTAATTTGACAAATCACATGATAATTCTAACTCAAGATAAATTTCAACATATTTCACACATATAGCGTAACTCAAGAAAATACATCTAATGAAACAATGAAATATGTACATTTCCTAAATTTACAATCACAATTACTTACCAAGTAATCCAAATTCATAACTGACCTGCATAACAAATCATATTCATATGATTTAACAGGTTGAATCATGTGTAAGCTTAACAATTTAGATCATACTCAAATATAATTTCTAACATTCATGCCAATTAAATAATTTACTAAATCAAGCTATATACATATTTTAATTCAATATATTGAACATGCAACCAGCCACAATATAAAGAGCTAAACAAACAAACACCGAAGTACCTAAACGAATGGCGCCAAGGTCCCGATCGACTGCGCAGGATAAGAAGTTAATATCCCACCATCTACCAAACTGAAGTTTAACTTTCAGATTTAAAAGTATGTCGTCCTCGGATAACAAATTGACTACCCGTAGTGGACACTAACTACAAGGTTGTCTAAATATCCATTTGAGATGGCACTATCCATACAATTAATTTCATATCAGTGTGCAACTTAAAATTTGTGATGCCCCTACCGACCTGGTTCGGTCATGCTGGCCTACTGCGAACTGACATGGGCACCACAATGAGAACAATCTAAACATCCACTTAGTTCCAAAATGAGTACATATATACATCCATAACACCATGATCAACCATCATAACTACAAAGATTATGTACTTAATTAACTGCAAACAATAATAATACTTGTCCAAAATCTATAATCACATGCAAGTAGAATATTACATTTCAAGAGTATATAATCACATCCAAGTAGAATATTACATTTCAAGAGTCCTAACTAACTTATTACATCAATTCTAAATGTAAAAATAAAACCTACATCTAAGTAATAGCTTGATCTTCTAGCTCCAAGCCTCCCAGTCCTATTCAAACTCAAACATCAACTTCTCCTAAAAATGTTAGCTAGTAAGGGTGAATCCAAACTGACTCAGTAAGCTCATAATCTAACAAACCGCAGGTTTTACATACAATATAATCATAAAGAAAGTATGCATAATAGTCATCTAAACGTGTTAGCTAGTAAGGGTGAATCCAAACTGACTCAACAAGCTCATAATCTAACAAACCGTAGGTTTTACATACAATATATCATAAAGAAAGTATGCATAATAGTCATCTAAACATGATGATTTATCATATACATGCACTCTTACGCCCTAAAACTTGCTCTTGAACATTTAATCATAAGAAACATAGGTAAATATATATAATTAATACATAAGTTAGAACATGACCATGATCATTTTATAAATCTAAAACATGATGATTTATCATATTTCGTCATCCAACATATATATAAGTAACATGAAACCAAAACACACTTAAACATGATCATGCAACATATGACACATCATGGATCTTACTTCTTAACATGCTTAACTTAATATGACCACACATATCATCATCTTATCACTTTTCTTAGCATAGGACAAGCAAACATATCATGACATAGAGGCATCATATTCTTCTTCTTTACTTAGTAGTAAGGCAAAGTCCACTAAGACTTCGGTTGCGTAGTCGGAGGATGCTCTCAAATCCCATCCAGGGTCAATGTATTCTACAAGCATATACACCTCTAGGATTTTACCCGTTTCCTCGAGTTGTTATATAGCATTATGGCCATAATCAAATAGACAAGAGATTCTAGAGATGGCCTCGCTAGTCCAAGAGGTGGCTCCCACCATGTAGCACTTTGTCCCGTTAGGGTTCAAGAGGTAGCTCCCATTGCGTGGCATTTTGTCCAACATAGCACTTAGTTCCCAAGCTATCGGTATCCACATCACTAACATCTTAATTAATCATATGCATGCAACATGAATCTATATGATGCAACAATGACACTGCATGAACATGGTCGAAATATGCATAATATCAAGAATAACATGTAGATTGTAGCTTCTATCTAATCCCTCTGAAATGCGTCATGGACGGGTGACGTAATTTACAAATCACATCCACTTTCCCTATAACGGCCTTCAGGCTTTCCAGACAGATAAATTTCAATCAAAAACATAGTTAATTTTCAAAACACATAATTAAACATGATAAAGATCTCAGGGTCATAAGTAGGAAATAATCAGGAAATTAAGCATAAAATAAGAGATTCAAAACACAATCATTAGACAGATTAATCACATGATAAATAGGTAGAAAAGTTAATAAATAATCAACAGAATAATCAGGAATAGAAGCATAGTCACAAGGAAAAATCGATTAGAACACCAGGGCATAATCGATTACAACAGGTAATCGATTATCTGAATCGCGTCAACTAAGGCTAACGCCTTTCAAATAATCAATTACTGGCCAAATCAATTACAACAATAAGGAACAATCAAGAGTGGAACAAAACCGATTACAATAGGTAATCAATTACTTGAAATACGTCCTCCGAGGTTGACGCCTTCAATATAATCGATTACTTGCTACATAGATTACCAGGGCTAAATCGTGTCACTACAACAAGACGTGTTTCAATGATTAATCCAGAATTAAGTGAAGCAAAAGGCAACTGTAATATGACTATGTAGCTGAATCACATCCATTCAGGATGACGCTATTCATGAATCATGTCATCCTATATTGATGTGTTTCAATACAGAAGAACAATTTACCATATTTCATATACTCATAGAATTAAATAAAAGACAAGCATCAAATAGGTTCTCAGGCATCCAAGATTATCGTGTACGCATCTAATTACCATATAGATATAGTAGATAGGAAACTAAAGTTGAAAATATATTTTCTTTACATAAACATACTATAATTTGAAGGTTAATCATCATTTGCCTCTCAACCAAATGAACCAGGACGTGAAGAACTCCACCTAGCACTGTAGGAACCACGCTATCACCACCATGGAGACCCTCTCATGCCATCCTCCATGCATATGCGGAGAATGCCATGAACTGCTCAAGTTCTCTCTCCCAACCTCTCTCAATCTCTCTCTCTTGGGCTTGGTGCAACTCTAGGAGGCTCAAGGGACGCAAGGGTACTACTTATAAGCCCATAAGTTGAGTTCCATGCAAAGAAGAACTCTCCATGGAAAGAAATACAAGATTCTAATCAAACATGGACTATTGAGCTTAAAAGTGTCAGTCTGACATGACGCCTACCAAAATCCTAGTAAAAAATCGATTAGGACCTTAACAGTCTAAATTGCATCACCCGACCTAGATACGTTTCAATACTCTAAACCAGAACTCACATTAAACAACCTAGAACTCACTAATGAGTTGAACTAAGGCTACTAATAGGTTCTAATGGACTTCCTAAAGTGCCGATCATTACAGAATTTAAAATGAATAGATAAACAAATATTATCTTCACCTATTCACAATTAAATAATGTCTTTATGAAATTCTAAATCACATCTTATTGACAAATTTCATGTAATTAACTTAAAATTGACAAAACAAATAGATTGACAATATATAAAATATAATTATTGACAATTGAGAAGCCAATTACAAATAGTCGAATAAAATCCATTAATTAATATACAATTTTGAGGTTTCACTGTTCATAATTATTTTAGGTTCTAATCGTAGTTTTACCTTAGAGTATGATCGTTTTAATTTAAACTTAATTAAAATATTATCAAGTAATTTACACAATTTTTGCATGATAAAATTAACTATAAAAAATAAAGTAAAACTAAAATAAAATAATTAGCAACTAGTATGATCTCGATTTATCATACACTTATCTTTGGTGTGAAGTCACCAAACAAATTCTATTAATCTTCTGACTGACCCTAATACTTTTCACGCATCTTTCTCACATTCCTCACGTGTCTAAGGTGCATGCACAAACATACGCCCTTAGGCGGCTCCCCTCTTTTTCTTCTTCTCCGCTTCTCCTGCTCCCGCTTCTCTCTCTCTCTCTCTTTGCTGGTTCGAGTGAAGAATGAGCAATTTGCTCATTGAAAGCACATTTTAAACTCCCTAAACCATCCCACATGCCACGTATGTAAGCCAGGGGCATTCTTATAATTTTTACAAAGTTCAATTTATGTTAATTTCATTGTTTAGTATATGACATAATTTGAAAAGTACCCGATAAAACTTGTAGATAATTTAATTATCTTTCACATAAGTTAAATTTCATCTCATTTAGACTTTTTTATACAAAATTACATAATTTATAATTTATTTATTTATTTAATTTAATTAGTAAAATTTAATAGACTCAAACTAACTAAGTGGGTTGACCTATTGGGCTCAGTCTATGAAAATCTAACATCTTTTGGGCTTCCTAAAATTTGAGATATTACATTGGATGTAGCTAAGTATTACTCTTTTTAGAATCTACACAAATATAAGTTCTTTATATATAGTTCTTATAAATTTACTTGTAAATCATATGACATTTGTGAACATGAACCTTGCAAACTAGTGAATGAGGGGGAGAAAGGATTAAAACAATAACATGGACAATAAGACATAAACTATATAGGTATAATTAGAGATTTTATTTAGAAATGAGAATTTTAAATAAGATATAATCAATAGTTAAGACAAATAAAAAAAAAATAGACAGATACTCAAAAAAAGGTACATCTTTTTCTTTGTCTTAAATCATTCAAATATGGATAGCATCCTTATCCTTTAAGTTATATATTTTTATGACCTTTAAACTTCATAAACAAACAGATACATAGATTTTCGAACACCATTTACATCCCTATGCATATTTATTTATTTACTTATCTTTTTTTGGGAAATCCAAGGAGGTGGGGTAACTAAAGGGAGCCATCCATACCATCCAATTTTGATCAAATGGTTAAAAAAATTTAACAAAACTAATAATCCTTTTTGTTCCATTCTCTTTTTTTTTTTTTTTCAAACGATGACTCTCTTCGAGTTGCCTCCATCCCTATGAACTTTTGGAAAAATAAAAACTAAAAAAATTCTATATAAAATATGTACACAAACAAAGTTGATCAGACAGCCGCACGCAAATGGCAACACTTTACAACAAGTATTATTCCTATGAAATATTAAAAGTTTGTAGGGGATGAAAGTATAAAACCCTTGTAGTTTCTTCGAAAGATGTATTTCCTGTACAAAGGTTTACTTCAAACAAATGGACCTTATGTTAGCAATCCCATAATGTGAAAATTCTTTTACAAGAAAACAAATAGATGACATCATTTGTAGGAAAATATTTTACAAGAAAACAAGTAAAAAAGAAGATTTTCAAGAAAATATTTCTAAACCAAATGACAGATTATGCTTTCATTTTCCTTGTAATATATTATCGTTTTAGAAAACCTTTTTCATTCAAATATGTTTTACAAGAAACCAAATGCACCCTAGGGCTTCTACTTACAGTTCCCTATTTTTGGCAGAAAGGCGGCTTATCAAAGATTCACAATCTCCATGCAAAAATGAGTTTCAGAACAAATAGATGACACTTTCAACATTTCAATTTTGCATTTGGGTTGGAATATAACTCCCCGTGGAACATGGATTAGATACTGAGTTAACATATATATAACATTTCAGGTAGATTCCATGCTATCTTGGCATCACATTTCAGAAATGTTATACGGTTGAATTGGTTCCATTAGAATGTTTCCAGGTACCCAAAAGATACACCATTGTCACCGTTCCCCACACTACAAGGAAATATGTGAGACAATGTTTCGAAAACGCTAGAACTTTGATGCAGAGTTTCTTCACACTGGCAATTATCAGGGGAAAAAAGGTGCATAAAAATGGATCTCAGTTAGGCTAATGTAAGTAGAACAGCAATCCTCATTTTTTTATCAGACTTTTCATAAACATCTGCGATATGCCTTCCAGATCCCTCAGACTTTGCTCTAACATCTGCGATTGTAGTCAGGCTGCATCATATATCATAAATATCGATGGATCACTTTGTTTCACATGCATAAGCAGGAATATAACTGCTAATGAAGACTGAATTAAGATATAAATTTTAACGAAAGCATTCTTTTACAAGCCCTCAAATGCATATATCTACTAAAAGAATCTACTGATTTCAATCACCAAAACAAAATGCAATAATAATACAGAGAAGCTTCCATTGACCAGTTCGCAGATGATCAATATATCAACAAAAACAGCAGGACTAATGCTTCACTGCTGCTCTCATCAAGGATGAAGGCTTAAAATATCAAATCCTCTGCAGAAAACAGCAATCACACGTATGATCCCAAAGGCTGGTCAAGCAAAAGAACTTGAGGATACAAGTCATCGACAAGTTAAAAAAAAATGTTGTGCCTTCCCTATGGAATCATAAACAAGTTAAAAGCCTTTCTTGTGCCTCCTCTTGGGGGATTAAACATCATTAATAAATGATCCAGCCGCATACAGCGGGAGCTCAAATGTAAACTAACCAGCTGACGGACATAATGGGGGTGTAATTCATCTTAAACAAACTTCACATAGCACATTCTAAATTGTACTTTCATGATAAATGCTTCTAATCTCAACAGAAAGTAACAAAACAGGATGAGGATAAATTTGTGACCATCTTCAAATACAACCATAATAAGTGACCTTTGCTGAATATGCCTCGTGTGTTTACTCTCGTGATCAACGGCCATAGTTACAAATGGAATACATACAATAAATGTAATGATATGAAATCTAACTCATTAGCGTTAATATTAACAACAGCAGAAATTGAAAGGCAGACAACAAAGTAATTTGAGTCATGCAATTTTTGGCTGACACAACGATGTGCTCAAAAGTTTCATAAGTATCAGAGGAAACATTTTTTTTGGGTCCATTAGCCCAGTGGCTAGGTACATGTTCTCCTGCCCCGAAGAGCAGGAATCGATTCCACAGAGGACAGGGATACCCCATATAAGGGGAGAAAGGCTCATTTAACTGTCCCCGGCGCAGCTTCCACGCATGCCCAAGAGGAAAGCCTGAACGGTTCTGTGGAAAGGATTCCCCCACGCACGGGATGAATGGAACCACACACGTCCCCGAGCAGCTGATGGGGTGTCCACTAGGCTACTCGCCTGGGACTCAAGAGGAAAGATGAACTTCAGCAAAAATGTATATGGTGAAGAATAATTGCATGCTTTGATATTCTCTATTCCTCAATTATTAGTCTTTCCCACTGCATTTTGTGTCTAGAAACTCCACTATCAAGCCCCTCAAAAGTCCTTGATGCACTTTGATTTAATACTAACACATACACCAAACATATCCACCATTTCTTCATTTTGTGGAGAGGATGAGAATACCTTCCTGGCTTATGAACCTGGACTCTGTCTATTTAGCTTTTCTGAGAGGATGAAGATGCCCTTTTTGGCTTCTGAGTGGTATCGTCTTTTGAGCGATAGCAGGTGCCTTCCTTTCCCCATATTTATGACTTTGTCATCTTTTGGGTCTATAAATCAAACTAGCAATAGGTATAACTTCTAATCAATTGTTTGTACAGTCACAATTTCTCTTGACCAAACTAGCTTCTATTTATTTTGTTTTTAAATGCATGAATCTCTGTCAGATTGCCATGATTTTCTATGGGTGTCAACCATACATTTGTGTATGCATATAGACATAATCTTCCATCAATGTCACCATCAATCTTTGCATCTTTGATGGCCCTTTTCTCTTGGACTTCAATTAGATGAACTGTGGATAAAGGCCCAAGTCGTCCGCTTGTAACACACCAAAAGCATATATACCTTGGCAAGTGCTTCTGCACTGTGCCCAACACACTTTTCCAGGGTCTGAAAATGTACCCTTTTGTCTCTGATCACAGTTGATCATCAGACAATGTGACACAACTCCTTGGCTTTTTAGCAACACAAATCTCCTCAAATGATTATCATGTCAACATCAACATTACTATCATGCTCATAGCTATATGACAAGCATCTATGCAGCATAACCAATAAAGAAGGTAGCATTTTTATCAAATACAAAATGAAAAGGAAATGCCCATGTGTTCCTCATAAACAAAGAACCAGTATTTGCTGATCACTCCAAACTCTGAAACTTGAGTTTCCGTACAGATAAATAAAAGTAGCAGTTTCACCAAATATGAAATGAGAAGGAAATGCCCATGTGTTCCTCACTAACAAAGAATTAGTATTTGATGATCTCTCTGAAGCTTGAGCCTCCATACCAGACAAATCCATCTACTTATTTTCTTTTGAAAAATGGAGGGAAAAAACTACGATTCAACAATAGAAGGGAGATGGTGTTGAAGGTGGTCGGTGAGGACACTAGAACCCGTACCCGATTCGACCCGGCTCATGTGTACTGTCGTCGGAGGACATCGGCCACGACTCCCACTTCACTCTGTCTTGGTGATGACACATTTTTGGACTGAGTTATACTTTGTCATTTTTTGAACATGTATTCGGCCCATTTGGGACCCGTTCAGGCCTTTTTTTATTTTCTGCTATTTTATGCACGTTTTTTTTCTCATTTTGAGATGCAGGGACATTCTTGCCTTTCTCTAGGGCACTCCATGGAGCCCTCTATATATATACTTGTACATACCTCCCTTTGGGGGTGGACAGAAAAAGAGGAAAGAATAGAATGTTCCAAAAGGCTGTGCAGTGTGTGTGTGGCGACCTGTGATGGGTCTGTGTGGGAGGGCGTGAAGCCCTCGTCCCTTCCCCTCCCTCCTCCTTCTCTCTCCCCTATTCCATCGCCTTCACCCCTGGCCTCTGTACTCTCTTCCAGGTTCCAGCGCTGCCCCCCCCCCCCAATTCTCTGTCCCGCACCAATGATCCAATTGGTTGGCCATGTGGTTATGATAGATGAGACATGAGAGACCCTGAGGGACATTCACCAGCTATGGATGCATGTTCTGATGGCCACGGAGGAAGCTATTTTCCCTGTGAGGGTCACCCTCAGCACTGGGGGCCTATTTTTGCTGTCTGGGTCCATGAAGAGGCAGAGAAGGCGGGTGGAGGGGCTGCACACAGGATGGCAATGTGGTGGAGCATGGGGATAGGGGGCGGTGGGCATGGGCCGGTAGCCATGAAACCCTGGCCCCCTAAAAAGAGAAGTGATTCTAGATGAGGTAAAAGTAATTTAGATAGACTTCTACGTAGTTTCTGAATGAACCCTAAGATCCTTAATATATCTCCAGTCACTCTTTTCCCCAATACAATTAGACTAGCCCCTAACCAATGTTGTCAAGACGACAAAGGCGGTTGCCTACCGCCTTACTATTTAGGCAACAAGGCGAGGCGCCTAGGCAAAGCTTAGTTTATATAACCTAGCACGTTTCAAGAGGACTACTATCTACATTCTCACCATATTAAATTATATTTTTATCTATATATAAGGGTAGCAAACTAGCAATGGCATTCACAACATTCAACATATACCTATAATGTAGAAGGAAAAATATAATAAACAGCAAATATAAAGAAACACTTAGCAAATAAATAAGAAAAAAACCAATGAGAATTCGGGAATACCTATCAATCAAGATGAAACATATGAAATTTACTAGGTTAAATGATCATGACACGTGAAAAAAGTATAAGCTATATCCAAGATTTCATTCTTTCCTATGACTGTGAGAGAAAGGAAACATGTTATGCGCTAGCAGAAGAATCCCATCAAAAGTAGGAATCGAGTAGGAAGTTTGATCGCCATTTTCTTATTTTGACATAAAAAATGAGAAGTTTTACAGAAATACCCATCAACCTTTTTATAATAACTAAAGCGAACCTAAAAGAAGGCGGGCTATTTCCAAAACAAAGCGAGCTGGATGGGCCTTGGACGAGCTGGGCACCTTTAGGTGGCCTAGGCAAGCCCCTTAATGGGCTGCTCGCCTAGGTGCCATGTCGCCTTGGGCGACATGGAACGCCTTGCCGTCATCGCTAGGCGACGCTTCGAAAACAATGCTCCTAACTAAATGAGCCAAGTGGCTAAGCTCCTAATAAATCCTGTTTGAACTTTGAAGCACCTATATTTCTCTCCAAATTGCCCAAACAGGCAAACACTGCAGCAATGATTAAAGACTGAACTGAACTGCAAATTACCAGTGACTGAGACTGTTCTTTCCTCTGACAAGAAATGTATTCTTCAAGTAGAATGGTTAAGGAATTTAAATACACAACACTAAAGTCGTAACAGAGGCAACTAGCATTCTTATGGATATGGTACTTGAAGAAACATTTGCAATGGGCAATCCATGTACCAGTAGCAATATGTAAATGGAAAAGGAAAAAAGGTCCATTTCCATAAGAGTGCAGAATTGTCAACATTAGAAACAAGTCAATGTCGAACCTTCATCTTCTTCTTGTTGCAGCATTTGGTCCCCTCTGTGCAGCCTGCTGTTGTGTCTGGGAAGCTGCCTGTCCACCAGGCTGTTCCTCTGGCATATTCATTGCTTGTGTGAAGGCATTCATGACAATCAGTCCAAGTGGGATCATGTACATCCACTGAAAAGAGAAAAAAGGAACAACGGGTCAAGATCTAACATGTCATAAAAATAATGTTTTACAAAAAACCAAGAAAAGCCTCGAAGGATTAGAGTTCCAAAAACAGCCAGCAATTCACTTTAGGGAAGTTTTTTTAAAAAAAATGAGTAAAAGCCTAAAAGTGATACACAATCAAATTGCTCTAATAACTAAAGTGAACCTAAAAGAAGGCAAGCCATTTCCAAACAAGGCGGGCTGAGTGGGCCTTAGGCAGGCTGGATGCCCCTAGACGGCCTAGGCGAGCACCTTAATGGGCTGCTCGCCCAGGCACCAGGTAGCCTTAGGCGACATGCAACACCTTGTCGCCTAGGCGATGCCTTGAAAACAATGCCATGAAACAAATTTGATGATATATTACCACCCTTCATTTTAAAAAAAGGGTCATGTCCCATACAAATAAAGACAAGCACCTGGTTCGTATTAACCTCGTTTGGAGTCTTTCACCAGTTCCCCTGTCAACTCATCATAGCCTTACAATCAAATCATCACTTATCTTGGATTTTCAACACACTCCACTTTATAGCTCCACGTGAATCTATGGCGTGCCTCTAAGTAAATCTTGGATTTGAACATATTCTAAAATGTTTGGGGGAGAAGATTTTAGGAGTGTTCTACAACTTTTGGTGTTGCAACTATGTAAAAGAAAGAGTTATTAGCTCTCTAGAAGTGTTATGTACTTTATGAATTTCTTTTTAAAGTATATACTTTTTTATGGACTTTCTCCTATGTACATATTAAAGGTTCCACAACCCATAATCCTTGTTATTAGATTGTGAAGTTAAGCTTTGTCATCATTGTTATAGAAAGACCGCTCGCAGTTTAGTAGGAAAAGCATATTGCTCTAGCAACTGGCAAAAGACACATTGTATAACAGTAAAAGGTCAGCATATTTGTACAACTATGTGAACATAAAACAGTGACAGAACAGAGAATACATAAAATTACTCACGTATTTAGCCCAGAAAGACTTTTCTGGTGGCTTTACACCTTCGCCTACTGCATTCTCAGCAGCAAGCATTTCTTCAGCAAATGTTGGTGTTCTGTACAGAAAGAAATTAATTACCAGAATACCATAAGAGACAAATATATAGTCCACTGGTAATCGAAACTGGTTGTCATGTTAGATATGATGTCAAGAGGATCTTAATAGCTGAAGTTAATTTAGTCGGGTAATAAAAATACCTCCAACATGTGCAGCAGATTTTTATGTTGGAAGAAGGGGGATTATGCATAAAGATTACAAGTGTGCGCTCAAATTTACAAAGAAATAATTTCATCAGGCCTGTGATTTTACAGGATTTGCACTTCATAAACTAATAAACATCAAACCAATGAGTAGGTCACACTGCATCACCTTGGTGCTTGCTCACTGCTCTTCAGAACTGAGTAAGAATTGAAAGACCACTTTGCTGGCTGAAATCATGCAGGAAATTAACATAAATATATGAGGTAACCATGAAGAGGAAGTCCAGTTGCTGTCTAAAAAATAAATTCATGAAAGAAAATAGCAGAAAACAACCAAAAGGAAAAATTGTCAAAAAGACATCTAGACTTCTAGGCACTAAAATACAGCCTGGCTAAATTCAAGTTTCTACTCTTGATAAAATGATTATGATGCGGGACAACAAAGGGGGAGACCGAATGAAGGAAGAAAAGAGGGGGTTGGAGAACAAGAAGCTAGGGCTTCACGCCCTCACACGGGTTCCCATCCCATTTCGGGAGAAAACGCACAGCGGCTGCTCATTCATTCAAATCTTTCTTTTCTTTCCCACGAGGGGATACAACTCTATAAATAGAATAGAAACCCTAACACTAAAGGACCAAAATACCCCTTATTCAAAGAAAAGACTTAAAACAGACCTAAATCTAAAATAAAGGAAAATACATCCATTAGGCCTCGAATGGGCCAAACAAAATAAATAATGGGCCCTGGGTTCCATTTCTCCACTTCTTGGATTCCTATCAGATTAGCCTTTATAAGGTTAAAAGAGATAAAGTATAAATCAATGGAAATCAATTGGCAAGACTGGTAGCTTGCGAGAAAAAGGGGGAATAAACAAAATGAGAAGATGACAAAGAATAAATTAGAAAGTAAACCTAATGTTCACAAGGATTGAAGTTTGACTTCAAAAGTTCAACTGGAAACCTTCCAAAGGTGCCCCGGCACTATGAGCAGTGAAATCATAGATAACCAAATGATGAATCAAAAACAACAATTGTGCATGTTGGTTTCGTGAGGATGCAAGAGTAAATGGATGAAGGTATCTGATAAACTATGACATTATCTGCCAGGAGAACCTAGGGTTTTTTATTAAGACATCATTAGAGTTTACAAAGACAAGGAAAGACCGAGCCTAAGGAATGAGGATTGGACATGGTTCTTTGAGGTAGCTGTTCCATGATGCATTCAGTTGACGCAGTTTGGAAGGTCAAAAGCCCTCCAAAGGTCAAATTCCTCATGTGGAGAGCCTCCCTAAATAGGCTCCCTACATGTGATAGGCTGGCTCAGTTCCTCCGTGATCTACATATTGGGTGTTGTCTTTGTGGTGAAGACGAGGAATCGATGGACCATCTCTTTACCTCATGTGCTTTTGCTGAGGAGGTGTGTCAGCTTATTAGTGATCACTTTCATGCGGATTGCACAGCGTTTACCTTGGTAGAGAGCCTTCTTTGAGAGTGGGGGAGAACTTGGGTGTTGAAGCAAGATCGAGTTTTTTGGTGGTTGATTCTCCATGCAACTATCTGGGCATTGTGGACAGAGCGGAATAGTAGGATTTTCAAGTGGGAAGTGATTACCCCGCATAGAATTTTCTCTTTTGTTTGTCATTCAGTTAAGGGGTGGGCTAAAGCATCTTGTCAGGTGGATTCTTGTAATTTCTCCTTGTTTTGTCTCTTGGAGGAGAGGTGATTGGGGCTGCACCCTCTTGGTGTTTTGTACAGGGGAGAATTTTGTTCTTTTTCCTTCTTACTTGTACATTGACACTTTCTTCACAATTATAATACAAGTGGTACCATCCACATGCCAAAAAAAAAAAAAATTGATGCATTTAGCTGACCCCTCCTACCTTATAGTACAAGTTGCATAGGCCTCTATAAAAGACATCATATGAATCTGATCCTAACTCCTAAAAGTGTGGAGTAGAGTGTTACTATCAGAATACATTCAATGCCAGGAAGCACACAACACGGGAAGTTGAGAATGACGTACATATTTTAACAGCCTTGGATATTGGCATGTCCCAGCAGAACCATAGTTCACAGACAAAATGTTTGCACCTTCCTGAAAAATAATGCAGCTTATCATAGCCCTGTAGTTGCGCCAAAAAATTTAAGAAGTACCAGTAACATATTAAAAAATCTTCAAAAGAATTATTATCATAGGAAGAAAAGAATTTACTAAGAGTAGAAAGTATAAAACACATTATTTCTCTGTTCAAAAATGAGTCAAGAAAAGTATATAGAAAATTGGAAGTGAAATCATAAGAATTTTTCCATGTGGACAGTTCAGATTAAAAGTATACAGAAAATTGGAAGTGAAATCATATGAATTTCTCCATGTGGACAGTTCAGATTATGTTCCTGCAGTGCGTGTAAATGGTGAACTGAGGAGGAAGAAAGAAATGTATGAACAGGGATAACAAACCAAAATAAAAGAAAATTGGAAATATTAAAAGCATCCATAAGGGTTACCACATTAATCACGAAATGTTCATCTAGACTATCCCTTGGAAGGCATCTCTGAAATGAAAAAAATGTATGATAGTTAGTTCATATACATGCATAATTCCTGTGGGACAAAAATGGAATAACAGGTTGATCATTAGGATCAGCTTAATTCTAGTCATTCTAGTCATACAATACCATTCACAGAAAACTAGGCTTAATTTTACAAGAAGCTGAGAAGAAGAATTTAGGGAAAATGCACTCTGCTTATACAGTAACCATTTTGATGGATCATAAGCATCATTTAAAGGTAGGCTTCTGCATCATTTATTAACAGTACTGATATAACACATGCGGGTACACACACACATGCACGCACATAAAAGGAGTAATGCACATTATTCTTGAAAGGACAAGCACAAGCATGGATGACTTCCAAGGTATAAATTTACAGCCACAGATCTTGACTTCATACTTACATGATCAATTGCAATATCATGATGTAGAATAAAATAGGCTTAATTTATTCTATGGTCCTACCGGCTTGCATACGTTAATGTGTGCCCAAAGTTGGGTTCCAGCTGCCAATTGGGCTTGATCTTGACTTCATACTTACATGATCAATTGCAATATCATGATGTAGAATAAAATAGGCTTAATTTATTCTATGGTCCTACCGGCTTGCATACGTTAATGTGTGCCCAAAGTTGGGTTCCAGCTGCCAATTGGGCTTGCTCTGACATGTTGTTGGAACTGAAGTGTGCACATGAGCTTGCTAGTTTATTTAGTTTAAATATAAGGAATGATTGGTTCGAAGCTCTGTTTAGGTCAGAGTGTGAAATAATTTGGATATATGTGTAACTGCATTTTAGTCGTGAGAAATTACACAGAGGAAGCTGATGATGTTGATCACTCAATTGTGAAATGCCCATTAAAGGAAGATTGAAGAATGATGTGCGACATTGGTTAAATTAATCAATCTTCAACTCTGCCAATGAAATGTGGAATCACTATTGTTTAGAGTTATGCGGTTGAAATAATCCAAAGATGCCCAGCACATCAAGCTGATCCACCAACTATCTATTGAAGCACTTCGCTGAGGAGCTAGACAATCAGTCAGGATGAAAAAACTAATTGAAAGAATTGCTCCTAAGCTACAGCTTTCCTCCTATTGGCGCCGAAACTGACTATGAATTGATAGGTTGACAATTGAAATTATTCCTCGCACTGTTTAGTTGCTATACCAGGATGTAGATCTGAATCTAGGTCAGTCATTGCATAAATTAGTAGTCTTAACATGAAGATAACAGAGGTTAACGTAAAGGTAACAGGGGTATGTTGATCACAGTGGAGTTAGTGACAGATTTAATGAACTAAGCACGAAATAAGCAAAAACAGGATACACTGCTTACAACTCTGACAGTCGAAAGGACGTAATCTCTCCCGGGTGGATTCAACACATTTGAAGGTAGTCTGATCGTGTAGAAACCATCATCTTTCAAAAGCCTCTGCAGAAACACAAATGGAATGTTGTCTTCAAGTTCTTTCCACCAAAAACACAAAAACTGTGATCAATAAAAATGACATATAAACCAAATAAAAGCAATATACTTCAAAAGCTTCCTTTTCTGCGCCTGTCAGTGTGTTCCTCTTAAATCGAAGCTTAGTGAGTGTCTGCAAAAAAAAAAAAAGCATGTAAACTCAACGGTTGGATGAGCGACATAAAAAAAGGTGCAAAAAAATGGCTCTTTCTTGCGATTTGCAGCGAATGAGCTCGCAAGTACCTACATCAGCTCAGTTTTAAAAAAATCAAGGCTTTTCGAGCAAAATAGCACCAAAACACTTCCAATTCCACTAACATGATGACAAAGACTTCACAAACTACGTATTTCAAAGAAATCACAACACAAAGAGAGGCATGAAGCACCAAGTTTGGCAGTCCACGGACCTGCCCGCCATGGCTGGAGGACTTGAGCCGGGCAGTGAAGGTCCCCGCGGGGGAGAAATCCGCGCCCCCGAAGGCGTGCTCGAGGGCGAACTGCACGGACCTCGAATCCGAAGAGGAAGAAGCATCCACGCCAGGCTTCGCGCGGAGGCGCGGGGATCGGATGGGGTTTAGGTACTCGAGATCGGGGGATCGCGCACCTTCCAGCTCGAACTCCTCGTCGTCGTGGAGGAGCTCGTCGGACTGTAAGGCGGCGGAGAGCGCGAGGAAGAAGGCGAGGGTGGCGATGAAGGGAAAGGGGCGGAAGAAGAAGAGAGGCGAGCGCCCAAGGCTTGTCATGGCTTCCTCCTCCCTCTTCGCCAGCGCACAGATATGAGAGAAGAAGGGAGAGCAGGAAGGGAAGGGAGAGACGGCCGGTTGCAGCGGGTGCGTCTATACTCGATGGATCTGACCCGTCCGGACGAATATAAACGGGAAATTTCAGACGAGTTTAAAATATAATTCAAGGTGACATAAAAAATGTTAATTAATAGGGAGTTTTGAATATAGAACGTATTATCGGAATTTTTCATCTTCTCTCTGTAACCCTCATCAATAAATAACTGTTGAAATTTTTCCCTTCCCCCCCCCCCCACGTGGTTTGTTTGCACATCAAAATATTAATATTAGTGCGTGAATTTTTTTCATTTGTAAACTAATTTCATATTAACCATCTATAAAATATCATAAATGTCATTCTTACTTACACTAGCGTATGTACCTTATGAATAGGATTATATTATGAGAATAACTTGTTGCACCACTCCTAATTGAGCTAGAATAGGCCATCTCATCCCACTCCGCCACGTGGTACCTCACACATGACTTTTTATCAGCATTAAATGCATCAGCAAAAATAAGTTTAAAAAATTCCCATGCTCTTGAGAACATGACAGTACTCTTGAGTGCTCTGTACAACATCGTACTCTCAAGATCATGATTATGCTCTCGAACACTTGAGCATGATCTCAAGAGGACAATCTATGTTCTCGAAAAACCAATTAAGCAAACTTCTTCTTCTTTTTAATTTGATCACCCTATATGCGTTGATGCGCAATGACGTTGGTGGACATTTAATTAGAGGGGGTGAACAACCTTCATGCGGGGCTCTCTAAGCTGCGGAAGGACATTGGAGGGTTCAATCCATGTCAACTATTTGCATTGACAACGATGCAACCAGGATTATTCATCTTTATGTTCGATAGAAAGTAACGAACATAAGAGAAAATGACTAAATTGTCTTTGCCTCTTTCTAGAGAGAGAGAGAACGCACTATCATCACCGATGGAGATAGAGTGAGAGCATTGCGGTCATTGGTAGGAGGTATGCTTGTTACACTGTGGCATGGCCTGCACTGACCTCCTCAACGCCGTCCGATCTAAGTGATCGAACATCACTCCTACTCTTTGCCCTAACGGGGAGCGGGACTTTTTTTATTTTCTTATTCGATTTTTTTTATTTTTTTGGAACATCCAATCAAAAATCTGATGGTACAACCTACCAACTCGGGTCGGCCTCGACCCGGCTATATATTTTTTTTCAAAAAAAAAACTTTTTTTGCATGATAACTGAGGTGGGTACCAAAAGTTTTTTTTCAAAAAGAACAACAACCGGATCAGAGCCGACCCGAACTGGCCGACTGTACCATCGAATTTATGATCGGACGACCTAAAAAAATAAAAAATAAAAAATCAAACAAAAAAATAGAAAGTATAAAATGTCTCTCTGTCGAATCACTCGGATCGGATGGCGCTGGGGGTTGCTAGAGGTAGAGAAAAAGAGAGAATACTACCGTTGTTGGACTACCTCTCCCCGCCAATAGCACCACCCCAATGATGGCATCCCTTGGGTAGCGCCCCCTTATCGACCACCTCCCCCTTAGGAGGTCATTTACCAATCTCCCTCCTACACCCTCGCCCCCCCCCCCCCCTCCCCTCCCCCCACACCCAAAGAAAGAATACTACTGTTGTTGGACTACCTCCCCCCGCCAATAGCACCACCCCAGTGATGGCATCCTTTGGGTGGCACCCCCTTATCGACCACCTCCCCCTTAGGAGGTCATTTACCAATCTCCCCCCCCACACCCTCGCCCCCCCCCCCCTCCAGCATTCCCTTCTTCCTCCTCCTCCTCTCCCTACTACAAGGTCATGCACGACGAGTGGTGTCCAGTACCTTCTTCCCCTCCCTCGCATAAAAGAAGAATAACAATGGCAACAGCAAGGATCCCTCTCCACACCCCCTATCGATGCCCCTGCTCAAGAATGGAGACAAGGCAAGGGAGGACCCCTGAGAAGCGATCATGGATGTGGCCAGGCCAAAGAAGACCAGGGAGTGGATTTGGGGCCTGTGAAGGAGGATCAGTGAGCACACCGAGTTAGCCTTTGAGGAGGTTGAGACGAGTAGGCTTGTCCAAGAGCATCTGGATGCCATGGGGATGTCGTACAAGTACCCATCGTGGAGATCGGTCTGGTAGCCTCCATCGACAATGGGAGGCCACCCGTCATTGCCCTATGGGTGGAATGGGTCTGAAGCGGAGGCTTTCTGTTCTTATACACAAGAGGCAGTGGAACGGGAGCACAAGAGCAAGGTGCTCGATAGGATTCACGCATGCGGGCACGACGCATATGTTGTAATGCTCATCAATGTTGCCAGGATACTGAAGTGCCTAGAGCTCCAACATCCCATGCTACCAACAAGGTCTCCTGTCCATCAACTCTATGCGCACCACCATCACTGGAGGACCTCCAAGTACCCTCACCACCCGAGGCTACCAACGAGGCCTCGTCTCTATTATCTCTTCTACCTGTATGGTTGCCACGAGAGCCTACCAAAGCAGTACTAGGCCCCTCCCAAGGAGGACTTGATATTCCAAGGCCTTAAACAAAGACAAGACTGACTAGCTCTCTCTCACCACCCAAGGCTACCGACGAGGCCTCGTATCCATTGTCTCTTCTGCTCAAATGGTTGCCATGAGAGCCTACCAGCACAGCACCAAGCTCCTCCCAAGGAGGACTTGCTATTCCAAGGCCTCAAACAAAGAAGGGACCTAGTGACAAGACCAACTAGCTCTCTTTTGCATGGGCCAAATCTGTTAGGTTCTATCCATGGAGCAGTTCGTGAAGGGCCAAATGGCATCAGAGGGGGCAATGGCAATGGTGAAGGCGAAGGAAAAGGAGAGAAAGATGAGAAGAGGGAGAGGGTGGTGGCAGCAATGGATGGTGAGAAAAATACTGAGTCGGCAGGGTTCCAAGGCTGATGTTGTCGGGTTGGAGTTCCCTCAGTCACCCGACTGAAAGAACTCCTGCAATCCCTCACCGTCGTGCGCACAGGTGCGCACAGCTCAGGGCACACCCGAGGTGGCCCACCTAGGGTGCACATCAAGGTGAGGGACTACGGGAATTCCCTCAGTCGGGCGATTAAGTGAACCCCGACCCGATGTTGCCAAGTGCAATGGGCTATCGTAATGCCTTTTCTCAACAGGATCTTAGTAGATACCTATAGGGTGGAGGCGAAGTTCTACAAGGTGAGATGAAATGCCTAGAGCAATAATCTCAAAGCAAGGACATCACTGACAGCTTCTGGCTTGCTGCCTCTATCTTTATTGAGCTGTTGTAAGTGCCAATGGAAACATAAGGAGCGAGAGAGATAGAGACGGCATGTAACGAGAATGGCAAATATGATGCTACATCATTATAATGCTGATATATATGATATTAGGTAAGTAAAATAACATTTATAATTTTTGCATGTAATGATGGTAATATGAAATTAATCTTTTATTTTTTTTAGTCGTCCTATCAAAAAGATTAGATAGTACGGATGCCAAGAGTTTTTTTTTAAAAAAAAAATCACATTACTCTCTGCCATCCAATCAAGGGATCAAAAGGCAAAATTGGTGCGGTGCAATCCACATGAATAGTATCATGCCAACACAGTCATTAAGTATTGAAAGAAAATCTTTTTTCTTCTCCTAATGTTATTGTTGTTTTCTAGTTTTTCAATTTTGTTGAAAACTCGCTGTCGAGTCAACTGATGAATGGTGGAGAAGTTGTCACGGAGTAGAGAAATAAAGGTCACCCTTAATGAAGGTGAGCACATTGCTTGCCATCACGTTCTTCCTTATAATTCTCTAGTACGAATGCAGATTGAAAGGCTATTTTCTGCCTTTAGCTTTAAGGATCTAGTATTTGGCAACAAATGTTCTAAATCTTTCTTGATTTTTAAATGCACTATCTTCTCTTTTTTTTTGTAATAACGGGTGCTTAACACCTCTGAACCTTTCTATTCATCCTTTCAATGTCAAGCCTGATCAACTCCGGCAACCTCCACTAATCCTTGCCTTTACCGACATTTCGGTGCTTGTCTTTACCTTCTAAATAAATCGAGCTATGGAGCGTTTTCTCTCTCTCTCTCTCTCTCTCTCTCTCTCTCTCTCTCTCTCTCTCTCTCTATTTCCATGAGCAATATGCGGCCAAACTGGCCTCTTCGATCCTTGGTGCAAATCTGCTATTTCTCCTCTAGTCTCCTGAGGTTGAGAAGATGAAAGGCTCTTCCTTGGTTGGCTGGTGATCTTCTATACTGCTATGACCCCCATCTGCTAACCTCCTACCATGCTCACTAATCCTCCTTTTGGAGCCATCCTGCACTGGAGCTAAAGCATACGATCCCTTTTCCCGTGATTTCTTGCTACTGATCACAGAGATCTTCTTACCACTCGATCCCCCAGTAAAGTCTTTTAGGCACCAACTCACCTCCTCTATGTTCTGCTTGAATTGGGCTAATGCTTCCTTCAAGTTTGCTAGGATCTTATCATGAACAGCTTCCAGACCTACCTTGGCTGTTGCTTTTGGTTTCACATTGCCTCCTATAGTTAGCTTCTCTAACTTCCTGCCTATTAAGTCACCCTCAAAGTTGTGTTGCTTGACTATTCTGCATACCTCCTGACATGTATCTTTCCTTACTTTGGCCCTAGAGACAATATACTGGTGAAACCCCACATGGGTGTTCAATTCTCATACTAAGATCTTCTACTCCCCATCTTCTATGTTGGTTACTATTAAAGTTATTAGACTATCCAACACAAGATCTTAAGACATAAAATTGAGTAAGGCTCTAGTATCATATTAAATTTATTGAATTGTCTAATTCAAAACCTTAAGACATTAAATAAAATAGGCATCATTTATTTAAATACTGATTGTTTTTGTTCCATTCATGATGTAAAACTATTCTAATAGCTACTAATGTGACACCTCATCACCCTTCTATCCCGCCGACTGCACTAGTATAACATGCAATGCGAAAATGCGTATGTTTGTGAAATCTCGTATATAATGGACATAAAGGATTTAGAATATTACTCGTTTATAGGTCACAAAAACGTACAACACTAGATGCACAACATTACAGAGATTCCACCTTTTTTTTTTCAAAAATTTGTGTAAAATTCACAATAAATGTAATAATTCAGAAATTATAGTTCGAGTTTAAGATTTAAGGTTGTGACATGAGAGTTAACAATAGAAATTTAGTCTTAATCATTAACAAATTATTTTACCGCGGGACAAAAGAATGTGTTGGCACATTATTATGTGAGGGCTATTGAAAGGAAATCTTCCAATCCCATTACTCTTGTTATGGGAACTCTATTAGACTGATTTTTTGGCATTCATCCATCAATATTTGGACTGGTCGAAGCCTTAAAGATGGTTGTTTCCTTTAGGCAGGAGGTGTTTGTTGACGGAGATGCACTTGTGCTTATTAATTCTGCTTTCAATAGAAGAGTCCCCTAGACTATTAGAAACATCATTATGAAATGTCAGCATTTGTCTTTTAGAGAAAACGTTCATCTTAAGTTTTGTTCCTTGTATTGTAAACAAAGTAGCTCATACCATTCCTAGATTTGCTATAATTGACTCTCATGGACTGAATTGGCCTGGTCATTTGCTTCCTCTATGTATCTTCTTTGCATTTGATGCAGACGTTGCATCTACTTCTACTAGCAAGTGAACGAAAACCTTTTTGATGTCAAAAAAAAAGTATTACTATATTATTATGTTATCATGTTTTTGTATTTTTATATCATTACATTATTAGAGCACTACATTACTATGTTATTATATTACTGCATTGTCATATTACTACAATACTAGTTAAAATGCACATGCAAATGCATGTTAGTAGATAAAGCCAAATAAATAAGTTTTTTATTTATGTACAAATGATTAAAAGGATGTCGACAGTAGTGACTTTCTCCCAATCTGTAGTCACGGTGCATTGTGATATTCTAGTTTAAAACCAATGTATAATTTCGTAATCTTTTAGTATATGTTATGAGACCCTTGTCATGTCTTATATCCTTATCATAGGAACCTTAGGATAAGAAATAATGTGAAAAAAAATTATATCTAGACAGTCTAGAACAACTAATTTATCAAAAATGGCATAAAGGTATTATATTGATTTGTACATGTAATAACCTTGTTCCTCGAATAAAATTTTAAGATGAAAACTTATTGGTATCAAGAAAATATAGGATAGCTAATTTATGAAAAATGGCTTAAGGCTATGATATCCATTTGTACATGTGATAACCTTACTCATCGTTAAATAATTTTATCAACAAAATAGGTATACTTATAATGCTATGAATATGCACTATTTGCTCGCTAAGAGTAAAACATAAAGAGAGGAAGTAGAGGATGCCATAATACAAGTAAAATTTTGATCATTCCCTCCAAATCTAATATTGGATGTTCTCCAACAAATGAAATTGAGAGGGAATATTTTCTAATATCTTTTTATATCATATATCAAAATATATATGAAAATGAACAATGAAAAATACATGCATGATAAATATATAATAAAATAAAATAAAACTTTAGGAATCATATATTACCCAAAGACTGACCTCAAACTACAATATTCTATGTTCCTTGTAATCTTTTAATAGTAGCAAACTCTCATGCTTTTCTAATTGAGACTAATTTTGGAATGGAAACCAAGCCATAAACTATACTTCTTATTTATATAATGACTAGATGAAGACAACATAATTGAAAAAGTATGTATAAATTAAAAATGTTAACATTTGAAATCAAATTATATATAAGACGTGATGTTTTAGTTACGATAGACTTATATTTTAAATAATATATATATATATATATTTTACAAAGTTGTGAATTGGTAGTGCAACACCAATGCCAAGATGATAATTAGTCCAATTGTTCCCCTTCAATTACCTTTTAGTTACATATAGCTCAATTTTTAACTTGTCAAATTAAAAAAGTTTATTTCTTCAATTCTAACAATCGAAAAAAAATGATTTTTTGCAGTTTGAACTAACATGGGTAATAATTATTGCATGTTGTTTATTGGGGGCCACATGTTATCTAGCTTAACGCAACAATTTCTAGAAGATTAATGAAGAAATATACTTCCTTAAAGGATAATTCACAAGAGAGAGTGAACAAAGCTCAAACTACAGTTCCTTCACTCACACATTTTGGGAAATTATATATAGAATTGAATAAACTATGTGTGTAGACGCCTAATTTTGGCCCATTCCTCAGACTGTTTTGGACTTTATTCGTATTAACGGACCATGTTCGACCCAAGTTGGACCATCCCTAGCCCATTTGGACTTATTTTAACCTCTTTTAACCATTTTCCAGCCTCCCCCATTAAGGCATCAAACAATCAATTCGAAGGCCATCCAATGATGGGTCTATTACAATTTCGCCCACACTCTTCATGTGTGTTAGTTCCATGTTTTTTTGACCATTTCTCTGCATCTCAGCTCCAGGGGATTGACAAGAAGTTGATTTAGAACTTAGGTGCACATTTTGATTAGTTTTGAGCTAGGATTTGGTTGGGATCCCCTCCTTTTACTCTCCTTCATCTCTATCTATTTCTTTGTGTGGGAGGGAATTCCTAGGATTTTAGCTCTGCCCTCTTGACCTATTTAAGATCTTTTCTACCTCTAAGGCAAGGCTAGAAGGGTCCATTAGGGTTAGGACATCAATTTGCATCAAACAGGAAAGAGAAAGAGCGAATCCATAGCCTAATACTAGACCTTTCTCTTGGAGCTCATGGGAAGGGATGACCATAAAGTCTTGGAGGCTCTAAGAGGGGGAAATGTGCCATTGACCTCGTGCTCACGCAACCTCTGTTCAATGTCAAAAGAAGACCCTGCCCTCCTCTCTCGTTTTTTTTTTTACCATTTTGCTATAGTTCTTCACATACAAGCACACACCTTAGAAGTTCTTTCATGTTTATATCAATTTTGCACATACATACACTCATGATTAGGTATCTTAGAACCTTGATAAAGAGTTTAATTTGATCCAAAATACAAAAAAACAAGGAGGAGGATGGCCATAGCACTTGGTCAGTCATCTTTCTCACCCACACACCTGATAAGCTCACCCCCAATTGGAGTATTTTTTACTTAATGAATGGATATTATTGTTATGTCCCACACTTTTACAACCCATTAATTAATTTAAATTATATCAATTAATTAATTATAAGAGTCTATTAGTGAGTTTAAGTAAATTGATTTAGTCCAATTAACTAATTAAGAAAGTCCATTGGCCCAATTATACTATTAAGAATAGCCCACTAATTTAGTTCAAATTTTGGGTTGATGCATTAGACAGTAATATAGTAAAAAAAAAAAAAATTGTAGAAAATTTTGATTAAAGAGTAGTTGATATGATTAGAAATAAGATAAAAAGATCTATAACTTTGTAGAATATTATTTTTACTAATTCAGATGTTTTAGAAGTCAAAAATATCGATAATCAGTTTTAGAAGGGGCTGCCCATACAGAACAAGTCCTAATTAGACTTTGATTTGAATTAGAAAATAAAAGATGATATAATTAAAAATTAATCATGACCTGAAAAGTTATGTATGACATATTTAACTTGAATTAGAAGTAAAATATAATAAATTTGAATATAATTAAGACTATAATTAATGGGTAAAAAGTCATAATTGGTATCATACTTGAACTAGGATTCTATATAGAGATTCATTTGATACATTCCTAATATTTTAAGTATAACTTCGTGTATGAAATTCCAAATTAAGTAAGATAACTTTTATTAGAACGATAACTCAAATTTATAAAAGTTTTATGAATATTATATATTTTAAAAAAGTTGTTTACTGTTCTGAATTAGGGCATCTTTAGACAGAAAGAAAATATGTAAGATTTCTAAATTCGGAGTACTCAGGATAACATGTCAGTAAAATAAGTATATCTTTTTGTATAGATATCCAAAAATAGTGAGAGTAAAGACATTGAAAAGATAATAATAAGTTATAAAACTTTGTAGAATAAAGTGTTTCATAATTCGGACGTTTAAGGGGTTGAATTTAAAAGTCTTTATAAATTAAAATTGCCCGTGACGTGAATATAGTTTGATTTAGATATTAAGTCATGAGGAGTAGGAGTTTGACTCTGGCAATGAAATGGGGTGTTAACGGTAGTATTAAGAAGGGAAATAAGCACAAATAGAGTATTAAGGTCGTGCTCAAAACGCTATTGTATGTAGTTCTCTTCCAATGATAAGTTCATGTAGTGATCTTGAGATAATAGAGTTCATTCATGGTTATTTGTTTTGGGAATTTGATTCTAATCAATGTTTTGTATTATTGGAGACTTAGAGAAAGTAAGAAAGAGCTCAGAGAATGTAAAAAATAGTTTAAAAGATGAAGAAACAATGGATAGATAATAAGAAAGTTATAGGAGAACTAAGAGCCAATCTTTCTTTAAGAAGTAGGTAGATAACTCTAAACATGAACTATTTTGTATTAAAAATTATATTATTTTTTAAAGTTTTCAAAGACCAATTAATTGATAAAGAACTTGATATATATGTTTGCTTCATGATCAAGTTTCATATTTTTGTGATAATTTTTACTATTTATTCCATGATTATTTTATCATCCTATGTAATATGTCCGTTCAATCTGTTTTGTTTCTAATTATGATTATATGAGTTACAGATGTTTGTTCTCCTTGGTCCGATGTCCAATTGAGCTAAAATTTTGATATTAGATTAATCTAGATGTTAACGTCATGTCCAATAAATTTTAAATTTTAAATTTTATTTTTATTTTGTAATATTATTTTCAGACTATATAACCTGTCCATACAATTTTGAAATATTAATTTCTAAATCCTATATCTCATTTGATTATTATCAAAATCATATCAAATTTTATAGATACATTTATTATATTGTCCTTGCCTTCTATGTAAAGTTTTAGAATTTTATGACATGTTTGTTGTTCAGTTTGTCCTTTATTTTGATTTGTTGGAATTCTATTTAAGTCGGACTCTCCGAATTAAAATGAAAATCCAAAATCATATCAAATCAATTTAGAAATTGATGAAATTTTGTACACTCTTTACATATAATCTATTTGACATGTTCCTCAAGTTTGATAATTTTCTAAATATGTTTGATATTATTTGGCCTATTTGTTGATTTTTCAGCTCTAAAAATTAATTTGATGGTCGAAAAATATGTTTGTTATTTCGAAAATTCTAAGAAAATTTATTTGACAATATTTTCTATCTATAAACATATTTTGATCGATTTTACTCTGATTATCTATCTATATGACCATTTTGACTCTTTATTAATTCAATTTTCAAATCTATACTCATCATTTATTATATGTTATCTGATTGTGTCGTATATGATTTGATTCATTTAGACATTGTTATCCTAAAGAGATATAGGACCCGATTCCAGTATAAGTATCTATATTTAATAGGACATTTGACCTCGATGACAACATGTGGAATCTTAATTTTTGGACGGTTAAACCAAAGGACGATGATATGCAATGCATTGATGGTTTGGAGTTGGGGGTGAGACTTAGGTCTCCGGTTCTACGCAATAATCAAGACTTCTGTATCATTGTCTAGATCATTTAATATATGTATATGACTCCTTATGTTGTGATTTTGAGTCATATGTGTTATAATGTGATGTGATATATTTGATTAGTACATATATTTAAAATATTTACTCTGATATGTTCATTTGAATTTAACTTAGTTATTTGAATCATTTGATCATCATAATTAGTTAATTATGTGAAATCATATGTCCTAATCATGTGATCCGTAATATGAATATGAATTGATAAATTATTATGGCATGATAATTGATTCATTTGAAACTCTTTACTAATCAAACATCAGTTGGTTTTTACTTTGTGTAAGTTCTCTTGATTCTTTTTAAATCTCTTTATTAATCAAACATCAGTTGTGTAAATTTTTTAGTGCATATATTCAAGAAATTACTCATGTATGTAAACCAGCGGTGGTCTTGGATGGGCGTCAAATTTTGAGTGAACCGGTAACTCCCTCTCGAGGATAATGGAGGGTCAAAAAAAGCGAGTAATACTTGGTGCAGCAGGTAATATTTCTTATATTTTTTTAAAGTCAGCCTCACATGTCTTATATATTTGAATAATTTGATTTCTAATTAAATAATATAAAAAAATTTAATTTAAAATTTATTATTAGATTCAACGTATTAAGATTTTTTTATGTTAATTATGATTCATTTTTTTTTTAAATTATCCGACCGGAGATCAAATTGTACAAATATATAGGAAATGTGAAATTTGATCTTAAAAAGATTTCAATTTTCTTTTTCCCTTTTGACCCACTGCAGTTCCTCCATTGCAACGGGAGGGTTCATTGCAGCAGGTATTACTCAAAAAAAGCCAACCCACCAGCTGATCCCTGAGGAGGCTCAGCGATCCAACGGTTAAGTCTCATTTCGTGGGGCAACCCTCGTCAGAGACGTCCATCCTCAAAGAGATGGTGTGATCTAATTGTGGAGTCCACCGTGGCCACACCAAACAGTTCTCCAGTTCTTACAGAACTCTTCCTGGCAACTATAAAAGGGCGAACCGCACACGGGGAATGCTAGGAGATCTAGGTCTGATTCGAAGCCGTAATTAGATGTTTCTGGTGTTCTACCCCCCGTCTCCGCAAGAAATCCTGTAAAACCCTTGCCCTTGCAAGGCTGTGCTCTCCGCCCTTCCGCTGGGCGGAAATCCTAAGCCTAGCCATGGACGCCATCAGGAAGCAGCTCGACGCCCTCATGGGGGCTAACCGGAACGGGGACGTGAGGGAGGTGAACCGGAAGTACTACGATAGAGACGTCTGCCGCCTCTACCTGGCGGGGCTCTGCCCGCACGACCTGTTCCAGCTGACTGTGAGGATTTCTAGTCTTTCTTCCCTCGGCTGTTTGTGTTCTTCCAGTGTATTATGGTGTTGGATGTGCCAATCTTAGGGTTCCGACCGACGGCATTGCGTTCTGTAACCCCTTTCAGGCTGGTTGATCCAGATTTTTGTTTGTCGTGTTTGGCCTGCCATTTTTCTGCGGATTTGGCTAACGTTTCTATATAATCTGCTTCCGTTTTTTTATGTTTTTTTTTTTGGGGAATCTTCTGGTGCATATACTGATGGATTGCTTTTTTTTTTTTTAAATGTTTGATATAATTTCAGAAGATGGATCTTGGTCCTTGCCCAAAGGTGCACTCGCTGCCATTGCGAAAAGAGTATCCTTCATGCTCATTTATGTTTACAATCTGTTTTCTATTTTCATTCGAGCCTTTCGATGCAATTTCCCATGCAATTATGGCTGTGCTGTTCGACAGTTACAGAAAATAGAAGAGTCGGCAGGTTTAGAAGAGCGGAAGGATTGTGTTTGTTTCGTGCTATAGGTTTCCCAGTAGTTGTCAAGAGGCTTAGGAGAGCTGGGCCAGCCTTTCTTAGGCGTGTCCCAGCCCATAAGCACCCCGGAGTTCTCTCACGCACTTACAAAAAGGAAAACATTATTTTTTGGATGTTTTTCAAGTAGCAAAGAACTGCGTATCTATACCATTTTCTACTTGTTCATTAAGGTTAATGCCTTTAGGACTTCTGTGTTATTCCCTTTCTTTCTTTGGTATTCCTCAGTATTTTATAGATATGAGGAAGCCAAAGCGAAAGGTATTCACAATTTTGACCGTGAACTCGAGGATTTAATAGAGAAGCTAATCGTTGAGTGTGAACGGAAGATTCAGAGAGCCCTCAAGCGTTTGTCAGATGAAGATGCCAAAGCTGCGGTTGCAATATCCGTATCGGAGGTTACCCAGGTAAAATGCCTTGCTGTAACTATTGCACATATTTTGTCTCTACGTCAATCACTTGCTGACAGGATGTTTTATTTTCAATTTAAAGTCACCCGAAGTTTCGGACCTGTCAAAACAGATCAAGGAGAAGCTGAAAGAAGTTGATGCTCTTGGTATGCTAATATGGTTCATTATTAGTTATTTAGTTAAAATTTTCATTCCAATTTCGCTATTTTACCTTGTTAATTGTTCTTTTGATATCATCACTGCACTTGCTCTCTAAAAGTAATACAAACATAACATAATTGAACTTAATGACTACTACTATTATTCTTATTTTAGTTAAAACTGTCATTTCAATTTTGTTATTTTTACCTTATTAATTGTTCCTTCAATATCTTCATTTTTATTTTGCTCCCACAAAGTTATACAAACCCAACGCAATCAAACTCAAGGATTATTGCTATTAGTGTTAGATCCTCTATCAGGTTTTAATTGCTGTGTTTAGAAACAAGAAAATATTGGTTTGCATTTGTTTTTAATATTTTTTTAGTGACCTAGTCATGAGTCTGACAGGAGGAGAGGGCTACCCGTAGGAAAAGACTACCCATGAAGTGAAGCACCATGGAATCACCACAGTATGGAGATACCATTGTGTTCGGAGGCTGGGGCAAGAATAAATCAGATAATCTCATGGAAAATGGAAAAGTTGTTGGGCTATCTATGTATGATTTGGATCCAAAACTTGTGAGGTGCCTTTTGGGGTTAAAATCGTGCGGAGTTGCCTAAAGTGGACAATACTTCACAAGGCGTAGATCAAATCGTTATGGAATGATATCATAGTAGGATCCATACAGTACGATATGGACTGATTCTAGGACGAATCATGTAGAAGTTGGTGGGCTTGTGGCGACTTCGTCACGAGTTAAAATGGAGCAGAGGACTACTTGTAGGAAAAGACTAGTCGTGAGGTGAAGTGGCATGGAGCTACCACGATATGGAGCTAGCACTTTTTCTGGGGGTTCGTGGGAGGAATGAATTTGATTAGTCCTATATCAGAAAACCTAATATTAAATCAGACAGAAAAGGGAAAAATGTGAAGGTAGAAAGAAGAGAATTCTGGCATGGCAGAGGTAGTGGGCAACAAATGCGCAAGTCACGATGAGAGTGAGTGGGATTGGCGCAGGTGGCTGAGGCTGCAGCAACAGGTGGCAGACTCAAGTCAAGGCAGTGGCGATAACTTCTTATGTATGGGGCATCACACAGGCTATTTCTTTAGTTTCTTCTCTTTGTTGATTCATTGGGAGAAGATGGTACAGCCCAGTATGTGTACTTGTCATTTACAGGAGATACTGGTGGTTACAAAGCTACCCATTGGGCTTGGGTCTTGAGCTGACTCAAGTCACATGTCAGTCTGGTTGATCCACGGTGTCCATTCGGTTAATCAGCTTAGATGCACATCATTTCTCAGGCCGGCAAGAGCCAAGATGACTTGGATTCCCCATGAATACTACTTGACACACCTTAACATACATGTGTTGGACCTGAAGGCAAAGTTTCTTTTTTTTTTTGGGGGGGGGGAGGGGTTCTAGGCTCAATGTTTTTTGTCTATATGTTCCTTTGTTTGACTTTATTCATCTCACTTTTACTACTGATTCATCTAGTTTTTACTACCCCTAGCTACAATGCTTACATATAATTGGTCATCTTCCTCCTTTTCTTTTCTTTTCTTTCCGTTTTACACTTTCTCTCCTTTCTTATTTTCCTTTCTTTTCCCTTTTTGCTCTTTCTCTCCTTTCTTCCTTTCATGTTATGTTTCCTTCTCCCCTGCTTTATAACATAAATTATTTATTTTCTTTGTTGTTGATCCTTGGTTTTATTGATTTAACTGTTTGTATATACTATTTGTTATTGGCCATTTTCCTCTTTTTATTTTATTTTCTTCTCCCCTTCTTTGTTGTTGATCTTTGGTTTTATTGATTTTACTGTTCACTTTCCTTTCTCCCTTTCATTTTCTGTTTTCTTCTCCCCTGCTTTATAACATAAATTATTTATAACAATTTTTGGGATAGTCAGTGAAGTCATGCAGAGAGGAGGGAGTGTGGTAGGTGAGAGGGGTGTGCCTGAGAGTAGAGAGAAGGGCTGGCTGCCTGCCTGCCCAGGAGCAGATTGTTCGTCCTGTCAAAGCCCAGGTGAAGGATGCAGGCACAGTCCCTCAGATGAAGGCCTTGGCTGGTTTGCCAGTGGGCAGAGATGAATGTATTCGGTGTTTGGGTAAGGGACATCATGCGGTAAGTTGCAGAGAAGCAGTTCGTTGCCTCCTATGCAGAGGTGTTGGGCACAGAAGATTCAACTGTCCTGCATCCCGGCTCTCTAGTAAACATCCGTTGAAGGTTGGTAATCAGGCGAATGCTGTTGTTAGCTCTGGTGCTCGGACCTCCACTAAGGTTCTTCCGGGAGTGTTGGAGATTCCTTGGTCACCGGAGGTCGGTCCAGAGAAAGCTTTCTTGGAACAAGGCGTCGTGGTCACGTTCCAGGAGTATCTTCATCAGCAGGAAGTGGACTACGAGGAGATGAAGGGCAGCTTGCAGAGTCTTTGGCCAGAGGTGCAAAGTTGGTGTATCCGTAGACTGGGAAAATTTTGCTTCCTTGTTCATGCTAACTTAGAATCGTGGAAGAACCTGGCTTGTTCGAGGGGTCGTGTAGGGATTGAGGAGGCTACTGTTTTACAATTTTCACCTTGGAAGGTAGACGTTGGGACTAATCCGGTGAAGGAGGAGATAGAAGTCTGGTGCTCTCTGAGGGGGATCCCTCTTCACTTGTGGAATGTAACAGTCTTTCAAGCTATATGCTCCAAGTTTGGTAGACTGAAAGAGGTGGATGGGAAGGGGATCAGGGGAGTTGATATCTCGGTTGCTCGGGTGAAAATTACTATAGACAAGATGGAGGATATTCCAGAGAAATTGAAAATTTCTTCCGGAGGTGGTATTTTCTGGGTATCTATATAGGAGGAAGAAGTAGCAAAGAATGATCCTACTTGGCAGGATTGGTCATGGGCTGAGGTTGTAGCGGAGTACAGGAAATTCAAGGTGAACAGAGCTAACGGTCCTGAAACAGGGGAGCCGGAAAAGTACCTCTTGCTAGTTCAGGTTGAGTTTGGTTCTGAGTCAGGCCAGGCCTGTAGGGCTGTGCACTTAGTAGAGTTGAGTTAGGGGGAGGCGAAAAGGCAGGAAGGACCTACTACTGGCAGTGTCACTTATGATCTTGGGTTTCCAAGATCAAAAGGCGGGAAAGGTATCCTTGGGGTATTCCCAAAGGCCTCGAAGGGCAGGCAGAAGGGCGCTGCGGGGAGTGAAAAGGTTTTATGCTCCTTTCGAGGAGCTTTGGAGGTGGCGCCGGTGGTTCCCGAGATGGTGCCGGCAGATGGCGTAAAGGAGTATGTTGAAAAGGTGGTTTCGGGTGGGGGAGACGTACAATACCGGGTTTTGGAGCTGGAGGATTGGACTTCAGGTGGAGATCCGATGCGTTGGGATCCGGTAGTCTCGGATCTTCACTTAAACTTAAACCGGAGCACTGTCGAGCCGATTCAGTAGTTTATGTCTTCTTCCTGGCCGGTTCAGATACCCGATGGTGAATCGTTCGTGAACCGTCGTCGTCTTCGCAAAGGATCTTGCTCGGGTAGCTGCGTCGGCAACCAGAGTTCCGTCAAGTGCCTCTCGGATTTCAATGGAGGTTTTTCCTCGATTCTATGTCCTCAGCTTAGTAACGGCCATCGCCCTGGAAATGATCCGAAGGAGGGAGGACTGGTGCGTTCTGAGGATGGTTCCTCGGGGATGCTTAGAGGCCGAAGATTACTCAGTCATAAGGTCACTGCGGAAGGTGGGATTTTTGATGATCGGTTAGAGTCTAACTTTTATAAGGCTTTAGAAACGGGTCATGATGATAGCGGAAGTCAGCATACTTAGATTATTTCATTTGAAGATGATGTTGAGCCATTGGCAGTGAGACAGATCTGTGACGAAGAGGCTTGGACAGAAGAAATTCTGCAGTTTGGCCAGCGCATTGGAGTTTCTTTCCTTGGCAGAGAAGAGATGGTGTTGAAATTTCTCAAGAAATTGAAAAGGCATGATATCCTGCAGCATTCTACTAAAAGAAAAGGTATGGGAGGAGGTATCAAGATAGGGAAGAGAGAAGCAGATTTTGTCAGGAACAATATTCTTGTGGACAGTCTAAGAGGCAAGAGGATCAAGGAGGGGGGGATACATATTATCACATCATGAATTTGGTTTCATGGAATATTAGGGGGCTTAACGGAGATTTTAAGGTAAGAGCGGTGAAAGATCTTGTTATCTCCCTTCACCTAGATTGCATCTGTATTCAGGAGACTAAGATGTCTAGTTTTGATAACTTCTCCTTGCAAAAATTGGGTGGGTCTTCATTAGATCAAATTGTTGTTCTTCCGGCAGATGGTCTCAAAGGTGGTCAACTGATTATGTGGAATGGGAACAAGTTTGAGGGATCTGTGTGTGATGAGGGTAGATTCAGTATGTTAGTTGCCTTCAAGTGGAAAAACAGAAGATCCACCAGTGTTAAATGGGTTATCACATCAGTGTATGGTCCGCATAATGATCAGCAGAGAGACTTGTTCTTTCAATAACTCTTCAGGTTGCATTCTATTTTTTCTGAGGCATGGTGTATTGTGGGAGACTTCAACTGTGTTAGATTCCCATGGGAAAGGTCTGGTGCTCAGAAATGGAGTAAGGAGATGGTCTTCCTTAACCAATGGATTAGGAAGACTAATCTTATGGATTTAGTCATTCCTAATAAAAAGTTTACATGGTCTAATCTTCAGCAATTTAGTGTTCGGTCTAGGATTGACAGAGTGCTGATTTCCACAGAGTGGTTCAACTATTTCCCCTTGTCACACATTAAAGGGTTATGTAGATCGGTCTCGGATCATATCCCATTGCATCTTTTCATGGAAGACAAGAGAAAGAAACCCATAATCTTCAGATATGAGCTAAAATGGCAGAGGGAAGAAGGTTTTAAAGAAATGATAATTTATTGGTGGCAGGAAAACACTGGGTCTGATTCAGCAACACTCAATCTTCAGAGTAAATTGAAGAGGATCAGAAAAGGCTTGAAGCAATGGTCAAAGCAGAAATATGGGAGGGCAGCTGAGGAAAAACAGTCCTTGAAGAACAAAATTGAATCTTTGGAGCTGAAAAGTGAGAGTAGGGATCTCTCTTTACTGAATTGCAGTCACTCGAAGCACTGAAGAAGTTGTTGAATGAGGAGCTGTTAAAGGAGGAAATTAGTTGGAGACAGAGAGCTAAAGAACATTGGCTCAAAGAAGGTGATAAAAACACATCCTTTTTCCATGCAATGGCAAGTGCAAAGAAGAGATTTTTGACCATTGATCATATTAAAAATAAAGAGACTGTGATTGAAGAGCCTGAAGAAATCAAGAATAGGTTTGTTGACTTCTTCCAGAATCTTTTCTTGGAAGATTTTCCTTTGAGACCTAACTTGGAGGATGGATTGCTTCCCAAATTGGATGCTTCCGATGCTGAAGAGTTGTCTGCACCCTTTTCAGAAAATGATATCAAGGAGGCGGTTTTTAGTATGGATCCCAACAAGGCTCCAGGGCCCGATAGGATGTCTATTGGTTTTTACCAATTCTTTTGGGACACCATCAAGGAAGACTTGCTTAATTTTGTCCAAGATTTCTATGATAACCCGGACAAGATTAAGGTGTTCAATTCAACTCTTATTGTTCTCATCCCTAAGATTGAAGGTGCTGAAAGTATGACTGATTTTCGTCCAATTAGCCTGCTCAATGGGTGTTACAAAGTTATTACTAAGATCCTGGCTACTAGACTCAAGAAAGTTATCTCTAAAATTGTGGGATTCAACCAAACAACTTTTGTACAAGGGAGAGCCATCTTGAATAACTATATGGCTGCTTATGAAGCTATCCATCACTATAAATACAGAAAAAAGAAAGGTGTCATCCTTAAGCTCGATTTTGAGAAGGCCTTCGACAGAATCAACTGGAATTGTCTTCATAAAACCATGGAGCTAATGGGATTTAATGATCGATGGATAAGTTGGGTGATGTGCCGCATTTCATCATCTACTTTTTTTGTCTTGCTTAATGGAGAACCATGTGGATACTTTAAGAGCTCCAGAGGTTTAAGGCAGGGTGACCCCATGTCGCCACTTCTTTTCTTATTAATTGGACAGATTTTGAGCACACTTTGGGATAAGGCAATCCAACATGGGTTGATTCAAGGATTCACCATTGGGAGAAGCAATATCCAATTATCTCACCTCCAGTTTGCAGATGATACCCTATTGTTTACACTAGGAAGCAGCATGGATATCCAGAACATTAAGAAGTTGTTGATCCTGGTGGAGGTTATAACTGGGTTGAGAATTAACTATGAGAAATCTTAGATTGTGGGGGTAAATGTGTCAATTGACAGCCTACATGATATGGCTAATGCACTACAGTGTAAAGTTAATTCTTTCCTTATTAAATACCTAGGTTTACCCTTATCAGATGGGGTCATTAAAGTCAGAGATTGGGATGATTTGATTAAGAGGTTTGAAGATAGATTGGAAGGGTGGAAAAGTAGATTTCTTTCTGATGGAGGGAGACTGATTTTACTACATCTCTATCAAAATCAGTCCTCTCTTCACTGGCCATTTACTACATCTCTATCTTCAAGATTCCTAGAACTGTAGAGAAGCTTATTAAATCTACTAGGAGTTCTTTCTTCTGGACAGGAGGTAAAAGGGGAACGAGAGGACTTCATCTAATTAACTGGAAAAATGTGTGTAACAGTAAAGAACAAGGAGGTATTGGTCTTTGTGGAGTTGGCACTCTCAATAAAGCCTTGTTAATGAAATGGTTATGGAGAAGAGGTGAGACTTCGGAAGCACATTGGGCTGTCATTATCAGAGATTTGTACTACTGTGTTGATAACAAATGGAGTCTCTTTCCGTCTACTACCTTCAATCTATCCCCTATTTGGAAAAACATTGTGAAGGAAGCTGATTTTATGGCTTTATCTTATGACATCCAGATTGGCAATGGATGTGATACTCTATTCTGGAAAGACAAATGGTGCTTCGGCCTGGTTTTCTCCTCTCTTTTCAGTAATCTTTTCAATACCACTCAGTGTAAAGAGGCTTCGGTGGCACAGGTTTTGGCTGCTTATGGTTCAGGAGCTATTAATCTTCATCTGAGAAGGGACCTCACTGAACTAGAAGTGGAGGAACTTATAAGTATGCTCAACCTTATTAACAATTTTAGAACTTGTGCTGAGATTCCGGACATAAGAGTTTGGAAATGGAGCATCAATGGGCAGTTTTCAGTCAACTCTATTGTTCATATCATAAATGATGGTGGTTGTAGGGTTTGGTGGAAGAATCTAGTTTGGTCTAACTACCTGCCAAACAAGATTAAGGTTTTTCTTTGGAAGATTGCATGGTCTAGAATTCTTACCAGTAAGAGGGCCAAAATTCTTCATATCCTAGGGAGTTATTCATGTGTTTTCTGTGCAATGTTTGAAGAAGATCAAGACCATCTCTTTGTGGGCTGCGGCATTATTATCATCCTATGGAAGATCTTGTGCAGATTATTTGGAATCACATGGGTAGATCATTCTTCTGTTTTGGAGCTACTTAATTGGTGGCCCAGAGTCTGTCCTTCTCCAGATCAGAAACATTTGTGGTTCAGCATTTGTCCAGCCTTGATGTGGACTATTTGGTGTGAGAGAAATAAGAGAAAGTTCAGTGATCAATGTTGCGGTGTTACTGATTTGTTGAAGAAAACTTTTAAATGGGTAGAAGAGTGGGGATTTGCTGCGGGCATCTTGACTGATGTGAATGCTATTCTTTTGCAGAAGGCAAGGTTGTGGAGGGCTCATTTTAATTAATGGTCCTCACTTTGTTTTTCTGTTTTATTCCCTTGATAAAACAGATCCATTGTAATTTCTGTTCAGTTTAGAGTACGACTTGGTTGGGGGTTTGTCCCACCAGGTTGTTTGGTGTCCATGGGTCCTCTTTGTATTCCACATTCTTCTAATCAATAGAATTGTGACTTTAAGTCACCTTCTAAAAAAAACATAAATTATTTATTTTATTTCTTATCAATATTTTTTGATTTTATTGATTTCACTATTTGTATATATTATTTGTCCAGATTCATTGATTTTTATTCTGTGAAATGGGGTTCTAGTTGGTTGATGAGCTCTTGGGTCCTTGAACCTTGTATTTCTAAGCAGATGGGTGTGGAGGTTAGGGAGGTATTAGGACATAGTGTGGGTGACAATGTGAAGTAGAAGTCTTACATAAGAGGGAGAATGTGTGACATAATATGACATAATACCTAGGATGGTCCATGATATGGCATATGTATGAAGTATTTTGAAGGCAGCAGATATTGTTAAGATCAACGACAATGTTCAGGTGGGTACTAATCACTACAACTGACCGCATTTCTTATCCTCAACTGTACATGGTTGCTGATGACAAGGTTGTCTGACCGGCTTGTTTATGTGAGACTACAACAGAGGTAGGATGCTGAGCCTCTATCTGTTGATGACAAGGTTGTGAGAGTGACTGGCTATTGAGACACTATGACGGAGATAGGATGCCAAGCCTCTATCTTTGAGAGAGTTCTTTTACATGGGGTGGATCCACCCAGCCACAACATGGGATTTAGGATCAGCTGATACTTACCAGGATCAGCAGTGGACGATGTGAGTTTGGACCCAATAATTGATCCTGATTGGACAATAAAAGAAAAAATAACAAAATTTAAAAGGGAAAATGAATTGGTAGATTTCTGTGAGGTATTTGTTAGTTTAGTTATTATTGTCGGCAAGGAATCTCTCCAAGCTGTTTGATTGTACTGCCTCTATATTTTTTTTAATATAATTGTTGGTATAATCCACATCATTTAAAAAAAAGGGAAAATGAATTGAGACCACTCTTACCAAAGCTGCATCAGCTGAATAGGATCGAAATCAGCTAAATTGGATGTGCATCAGCTGATGGACTTGTGAATTGGCTGATAAAGGTTATAGTAAAAACATGGTGAAATCTTACAGAAGCACCCTTGTATGTTTTCATATTTTTTTTTTAAAGTGGTTGTTAGTACGCTTTATGTTTTTATAGATACTTTATATATGTACTTTGGGAGAGGGTGGTTCAGAGGTTCCAAGGTCGCCTAGTTGGGTGAAAGGGGAGATTACTATTATGGGGGTAGGATGACCTTGTGTAGGTCGGTTCTTGATAGCCTCCCTACTTACTACCTATCTATCTTCAGGATTCTGTCAAGTGTGGTGAAGAAACTTGATCCCATTTGTGCTAGGTTCTGGCACGGGGTGGGGGATCCTATGAGGGGAGGTTTTCATGTCAAGTGGTCTTGGGTCTGCAGATCCAAAGAAAATAGAGGATTGGGGATGAAGAATATTGATCTCTTTAATTTGGCTGTCCTGTCAAAGTGGCTTTGGACATTAGTCAATTCTGACACAAGCATGTGGAGGGAGGTGTTTCACAAAAGTACCATGTAAATTCTAGACAATGGGATATAGAGGTGGCAACAACACATAACATCTCCTCGGTTTGGAAGGATATGCTAGCTAGTATGGATACTTTTTTTTGTTAGGTACATAGCTATCGGCGATGGCAGGAGGACATTGTCTTGGGAGGATAAATGGTGTACCTCTCAACCTCTTCGACAGAGGTTCCCCATATTGTTTAATATCTCTACTCAGTGATCGACCGTGGTTTCGCAAGTGGTGGATAGAGACCGAGCTCAGCACTGTTGGTGCCCTTTGTTTAGGAGAGACTTGAGGGAGGATGAAGAGAGGGAACCGTTTTGCTTACTTAGATTAGATGGCTGCAGGATTTTCAGGTGAATCCTTCATCTGAAGATCATTGGAGGTGGAGATGGGATAAGGAGGGGAAACACTCAGTTAAATCGACGTACAACATTATTGCCGATGGGGGAGCTATGTACTCCTCCTCGTCGTTCTGGAGAGTCAAAAGTCCTCCTAAGTGTAGCTGCTAACGTGGAAGACATCCATTCAAAGACTACCCACTTGTGATAGGCTGGTGCGATATCTTCATGAGCTTCCTACGAGGTGTCCTTTGCATGGAAGGCAGAATCCGCCGATCTCGATCTGGATCGGCCGATTCGGATCGGGATCGGCCAGTCCCGACCCGGCCGGAATCGGCCGATCCTGGCCAATTCTGGCCACTTTCAGCCGATTCCAGCCGATCCGAGGCCGATCCGGGTTGGGATCGGCGGGTCCCGATCCGGCTGGCCGATCCGTGCCGGAATTCCTTGGTCCTGTGTGGTGGACAGAGGATGAGTCCATTGATCATCTTTTTACCTCCTGCTCTTTTATAGTAAAACTGTGGCAGCTGTTGTCCGACCATATGCACATACTTATACTCAGTTTCACTCAGTGGAGCAGCTCCTTCATTGCTGGGGAAGACATTGGACTCGTAAGCAAGATCGTCACTTGTGATGGCTTATCCTACATGCCACTTTGTGGTCGGAACAGAACAATAGAATTTTCAGAAGGGAAGCCGGGATCCCAAATAGGGTATTATCTTTTGTGTGTAATCAGGTTTTAGGGTGGGCAAAGTTTTCATGTAACGCTGACAGGGACAATTCCTTTTTGTTTTATTTGTTGTAGGGTAGCAGAGTTTGATGTTTGCACTGGCTTGGTGCTTTGGACAGGAGGGACTTTTGTTGTTTGAGCCCTTCTTAATTGTAAATTCTCCTTTTCAATTTACAACACAAGTGGTACTACCCACATTTAAAAGAAAGATGTACTCTTTATTCATAAGCGTGCATTCTTATTTTATATACTATATTGGATTGCTTTCATTATATCGGGCTATCTGATCTGGATCAAGATCAGAATACCTGATCCAATTATCTGATCCTGAATTCCTTGAGCCACAAACAAATTGGGGGTGATCGCTGAGCCAGGTTGAGGAAAACATTTTTCTCATGTGGCAAATGGCCAAGTGGAAAATGCTGGCATGTGATAGGCTGGTGCAGAAGTCTGTCTCCCAGCCAAAGCTTGTTACTTGTTGGAACACTGTTGATCTTGTAGATATGGGCCCTATCTTGAAAGTTTGGTGGTTCATACTGTGCATATCATTGCACCTATTCTAAGAAGATTTATACTTACATTCCAGGTAAATCTGGAAATGTGTGGGGCACATAACGTAAAAGCATGATAAAGCGGGGTGGGAGTAGTTTTGTTGGCCACATGTATTGCCTGTGATTGTGTTTGAGGAGTCTCAGATGCCAGACTCTAAAGCTCATTGCTCAATGGACAGTGGTCTGCTTGTCTTGAGCATTGAACCTGGTCTGCCTTTTTTTTTGCACAGTTCAGATGAAATAGTTGTTCAGATTTTATATCAGATTTTGCATTTAAATTTCTTTTGTAACAGGAGATAAGATGATCTTGCAAGTCAAACTGTTACACAAGTCTTTTCATTTCAAATTATTTCACACCATTTAGGCTTTATTGGTTATACCAATCTGCTATCTGCATTCCTGATCTTTTTGTCTCGAGGAATGTTCACACTGGGCAGATCCAATTTGGTACCTTTATTGGGTAAAATAAGCTGCTACTTCTCTTATTGCTTCTTGAGAATAGATGTATCTACGAAACGAAGCATTGGCGGTGGATAGGCTTGGTTATTTGTTGTGGATAGGGTGTGGAAGTGGTCAAAGCCTTTTGTAATGTGGACTCTTGTAGCTGCTCTCTTTTTGCTTTGTTGGGAGGATAGATGTCCCTAAATTTTGTTGGGTCTGTTGAATTGACCCCTGCGGGGGAATAAGGTGTATATGGGTTTTTTTGTTTCTCACTCTTATATCTGTATGTTTGATCCTTTTCTGTTAGTATAATACATGTCCTATCTACTTCAAGAAAAAATGTTTTTACTATATTAGGTGGTTGGTTCTGAAGCTTTGTCAATTTAAATAGAGGGTTCTTGAAGAGCCACACCATCTTGATTGTTTTTGTATAGGGGCTTTCTTGCTTTCCTTTTTTTTTTTCCCTTTTACTTGTACATGCTCTCTCATTGATAATACAAGTGGTGCCATCCACATTCAGGGAAAAAAAAACTTGTTTGATATTAAATTTATCTTGTGTCTCGACTTGAGCACATTATCTTGTGTCTTCACATGACATGCTTAATCTGTTACTTGTGATCCTCTTTCATACGCTGTATTATTTTATTAAAAAAATATATTAGTGCTTGACGGCACTTAGTTTTTGTGGATTAAGTAAATTATCTGAGATACGTTTTTGTTTTATTTCACTGGTAGATTCCATTTACATCATTTCTTAGCTTGTCATAGATCCAACAGTTTGAATGATTTTATTGAACAAAATATAGAAATGTTTCTCTGTGACTAAAATTTTCTTTTAACTTTGCTAGATATGTCTGGTTATGCACTGTTGGTACAATCTGGCTGTTATGTTTTCTTATTGTTTGTTTCTTGGTTCTTGTTTCACTGTCTACAGTGTCTTTTTGCCATGTAATCTTTTGATTTGATGCTCACCTTTATTGGGTATTATGATTATCACCGTCATTGTCGGAAGCCTTACCCTATCACCGATCTTAGCAGATCGAACAAAGTGTACCAGGATTGAAGAATGTTTTCCAACTGGCTGCCCTGCCTACTGTTAACCCTCTGCAAATTAGTTCCAAGTGCCTGCCAGGGTAACTTGTGGAGCAGAGGGCAAATCGGAAGTCTGATGAGGCTAGCTGTTAGTGAAATTACCTTCTTGGTTGTGCAGTTCCATTTATGCAAACATGCTTACTTTAGTAAATATTCTGGGTGAAGAGTAGAAGAGGCAAGTTTGAAATTGGGCATCGAGTGGTCCTTAAATTTTTTTGCTTATTTTTCCCCATTTGCAGATCCATGTTGGTGCAATATGGCTGTTTAATTTTATGCTTATTGATGCTTGAACTAGTTATTTATTATTCTTAGATAACATTTTTTTTAAACATTGTGTGACCTCAGACTTGGAGGGGAACAGCGATGACAAAATCAGGGTTATGGAAGTTGTGGAGGAGCTCAGAACCAAACGAGCTGACAAGCAGGTAAATTCTTGTTCTTTTGATCTTTCAACCAAAGAAAAAAGGGAGGGGTGAGTGTGGAAGGAATAAAAAGAGCTAATATCTCTCAGATATTCTTTAAGCAGTCAGTATTGCTATAAGGCCTGTTTTTTATTTCCATTGACTTTTTTGTTTGGATCTATACAGTCGACGCTTCTTTTGGATGCCTTCAACAAAGACAGAGCCTCTCTACCACAACCACTCCAAAATCCACCGCCCTTGGCTCCTGTTCCTGCACCTCCGCCTCCGGATCCTCACACTCAGGAAATGATAAATGAAAAACTTAAGAAGGCGGAGGCTCTTGGTAATGTTTTTGGCCCTAAAAGAATCCAGGATACTTGGTATCTTGTTTCATTTTGCTCCTTAATTAATTTTTTATTTGGTTTGGCATACATTTCTTCCTGTTTTGTTGTCATGTGTCCGAATCTATTGTTTCAAACCATTTATTGAGATTATTATGTTTCCTATTCATGTTTTTCTCTTGCAGAACTTCCACTTTGTGATCTCAAATTAGAAGTATTTTTTATTAATTCAGTCTTTCTTTCATGTTCAAGAAAAAAATTAAGGGATTTTTACTTCTCAGTCCCTAATCTCCCACTATTCCTTATAACCTGTACAAATCCACCAAAGAAGCCCCCCCTCAAAAAAGAAAAAGAAAAAGTGACTGCCAAGCTTCTACAGCCGTGTGTGGACAAGTTTGCTTCTTCAATATGCTCAGTAGTAAATTCCTCCATGATTCTTCTGCAAATCCATTTAAATTAGCTCATGTTTCATGCTTGTTGGGGCCTTCTTTTGTATTCATTTCTTTATCATCTCATGAAAATTTTCTTTTCTGCAGGCGAACAAGGGATGGTAGATGAGGCTCAAAAATTATTAGAAGAAGCAGAAGCTTTGAGAAAGGTTTCCTTCTTTCACGAGTTACTTGTTTTAGGTTTCAATCCTTTATGATTTACTAGCTTTAGTTAAAAGAAAAAAAATCATCAAGTTACTATTAGCTTTAGGTTTCAATCTTTTATGATTTACTAGCTTTAGTTAAAAGAAAAAAAATTCCATCAAGGTACTTGTTGTCAAGCAAGTGCTTGTGCCTTTAGAGGTGTTTGTACATGCCCGTCCATACTTGACATGTTGGTATATGTTCGTTATGGGATTTTGCTAACATATGTGCTTCTTTTCACTCCATTTTCATAGCACTAATATTATTCTTGCCCCTTCCATTCCCACCTTAACCAAACAGTCAGGACCACGACAGGAGCCAGTTCTAGACTCTTCAAAGTATACTGCTGCTGATGTGCGAATTGTGAGTTAATCTTATCTTTTTGATAATACTGGTTTTTATCCATGACAGTGGAAATTACACATCTTTCATCTCTTCAGTTCAAGATTTTATTGTTGCACATGCATCATTGTCATCAGAGCCTTATTTCCATTTACTTGGATTCGGTTACATGAACCCTGCCCTGCCACTTAAATCTATCTAAAGCCATGTTTATAGTTAAACCTAGGTAGGTCTGTTAATGTGTTTGTCCACTTATTTCACTGGTGTTATATGGATATAATGGAACTATCCATGTCCTTTTTTCTAACTGATTGCTCTGACATGATTATCCATTTTCTTTGATCATGTTGTATGCATCTGTGTACTTTTGTTTAATTAAAGCATCAAGGTATGTGTGAATTTTGTTTTTGCTTGTATTCTTTTCCATCATGTACGTTCTGATATTCATAGTTTCATGCATACTTTGCCTACATTTTTATTTTATTTTTGAATAACGATGATTCAATATGTCCAACTCACATTGTGCGAATACCCAATATTACCACCCTCACCTGCTGTGCCGAGTCTTTTTGGTTAAAATTAAGCCATTTTTCTTGGTTTTGTTTGGTCTTTAGTTGAAGGTTTTATTTAGGAACAAATTGGATTCTTGATATTTGCTGTGCACAGAAAATGACATTTGACTATTATTCTTTAATGCATGATGTAGAAATGGCTATCTATGTCAAAGAAGATGATGAACTGCACAGCCTTTTCACTTAATTGATTTATTATATATGGTTGTGTTTTCAGATATCATCTGGTGCCATGCAACTGATGGATGTTTCGTTGTTTTTTGTTTTGGGAACTAGTGAGGGGTTCATGACTCATTTATGACTTATTTTGCAGACTGATCAGAAGTTGCGTTTATGTGACATCTGTGGAGCATTCTTGAGCGTTTATGACAAGTAATATCTCTATCTTATCACCTATGATCATGTTTCTCTTGCTGAATTTATCAGCCGTCTAAAGTAGTTGTACTTCAACATTTTGATGGATGCATTATCCCTCCTTACCAGCAGGCTCTTGGGCCAGTTTTACCGGGAAATCTTTTGCAGCTAAAGAATGTGCGTTTTCTGTTTTATGTTTGTTAGATTATGGTTATAGAACTTACAGGGTCTCTAACTGTTGCCTATAGCTTGTGAACATTTCACATTGCTTTCTTCTTTTCAAGGGAACTGAGATTGTTCGATTTTTTTTTTTTTTAATCCAGTGACCGTCGTTTGGCTGACCATTTTGGGGGAAAACTTCACTTGGGTTATATGCAAATCCGTGAGAAGTTAACGGAGCTTCAGGTGAGTGAGCACAGTATTGTTATTTTTCTATGCATTCACTATGTTGCTGTTCCAATTTATTCCATCTAGCCGAGTAGTCTTTACTTGGAAGGTTTACTTTTTTAAAAGAAATTTTCTTGACATGAAATTGCTATCTTAAAAAGGCATTGCCATGATACTTATCTGATTAAAATACTATTAAATGTTAATATCGTTGCCATTTGCAGTAGGGGCCAGTTCCTCATGATTATTAGATTTCCATGCAAATCTCTGAAAAAACATGTCCTACAACCTCCCATGCACTTCCCATCCAAGCACTGCCATTTTCTGAAAAAAAATAAAAACAAAACAGATGCGTATCATACCACTCTCCTCTTGGAAAATAATAAAGAAATGTATATGTTGTTACTTCATGTTTGAATGTTCATGGCTGTTGTTTCCAAGTTTATGTGGTTCTTAAATGATATCTCTGAACATGTTGGTCAGGTGCTGGTTATATTGTTTCACATTCTCCTGTAGAGGTTTTCGGTTATGTATGACATCAGTGAGTTTTCTAATCTCATTGGGAAATCATGGTTATGTTTTATTTGTTATGTTTTATTCCCATATTAAAGGTCATGCAAGTTTTCCTTATGGTGGTCTGCTGCTTTAATAGGTTGACTTCTTTATCAGAAATAGGGCAACTCATCTGACTGTTCGTGGTTATCAATAAACTAACTGATTGTTCTTCAAACTATTTACTGTTTCTGATAGAAAAAGTGGAATTGGGAGAAAAGTCAGTGAAAGTTTGGGGAAAAAGACTGCACTTGTAGAAGGAAAATGAAAAGAAGAATTTAGTCAACTATGTAACCTCTTATAGGCTTTTTATCCCATCGATCCAGGGTTGGTATGCTGAATTTTGGACACTAATGGTTTGTCAAGTTCTTCTTTTCCTAAGATGATTTGCTCATCGACCCTGAGGGAAAAAGTGCATTTTCCATTTTAATTGTACCAATTGTACTCCCATCATTTTATGCGGATTTAGTTATCACATTGCTTAAAGCATCACACTTTTTTGTCTACCTCTTGTTGCATAGTGAGCAGTGACTCTGTACAACGAAAGGGTTTCATGCTAGTTTAATCTTTATTCAAATGTGTAAATTTGGGTTTCCTCCCACTCTTTACTCATCTGACATGGTGAACCTCTAATGCCGTGAACCTTTGTGGTTCTAATTTAGTCAATAAATACACGCAATTTCTAATGCATAGCAGGCAGTGTTCATCAGTCCATGTCAGATATTGATGGTAAGTTTTGTGGTGAATACAAATGGTAAGTTCTTTCTGTTCTCTGCATGTTCGTGTAAATTTCTTGCACTCAGATCATCAGTGATTATTTTTAATGATTGGTTGCACATTGTTTTTATGAAAATGAAAGGTTGGCGGTTAATCATTCATCATTAAAGCCTCTGTGCTTCAGCTTAAAAGCTCGCGCATTGCAATGTTTTAGTAATGCAACTAATATTTACATATGAGTCTTTTCCTGCTGCAAGAAGGTGCACTCCAAATCATTTTGTAGTGGTCAAGTTGGCCCAGTAACATTATGCTCATGGATCCTTTTCTAGCGAAGTGTACAAATAGTTATGTGATAGAGCTGAAACAGAACATCCAAGGGAAAATGACATGTTTTTTTTTTTTTTTTTTTAAATTTTAACATCTTGGACGTAGATTCTTTTATTACTATTATTATATTTGTATTCAGCTCTTTAAGATTATTGTTTGCAGCTAATGACTTATACTCTTCCAACTGTGTCACCCCCCCTCCCCCTCCTTTAAGAGTCCCTTTTAAGAGTTCCTGTTCAATGCTTGTTCTGTTTGTATATATTGGCATCATGCCATCTTGCCACTGCCATCTGGTGAGTCCTTAATGTTGCTTCAGGAAATGTTGTCATGGGTTCAGTGCCCGGGAGTGCTACTAAAGGGCTCTTGCGGTTTTCAATTGGTTGGGGCTTTTATTATGGAGGGTGATAATAGGAAACATGGCAATAAGTTTTATAATTCTGATATATATTGTGTAGTAAATTTCATGTTTATAAATTTCTTAATGGTTGCCAGGAAGAGAGGAAGAAAGGGCGCAAAGCGGATGAGAGGAGGTAGTCTATTCTTTTTCACAATCATTTTTTGTTAGCCTAAATCACAACAATGAGACTGGACTGCCTTGCTTCATCAGATCTAGAGAACGTGAACCTGAGAGAGCGCCCAGCAGGGATCGGGATAGGGAGAGGAATGATGGAGGTAATATTAGGGAGCGAGAAAGAGATTATGATCGACGGAGTAGAGAACATGATCGCCATCATGACCGTGATCGTGGTTATGATCGTGAACGGGAGCGAGAGTCGGATCGGTCTCGAACACATGATTCAAGGAACCGGCGCAGATCACGCTCTCGGTCAAGGGATCGTGGCAGGGATTCTGATCGACCCAGGTATCTTTGCTTGACGGTAACTTGTTTCTACTTATCGTCACATTTTCTATTTTCTGAAAATTTGGTTATCAATTTAAAAATACGCCCACGGTTATCCACCCGAATACTTTTTAGAGCTTGCGACAGCATTGGATGTTAGACTTACGTAATCAACTTTTAATCAATTGGATCTGGGACACCTTTTTATCGACTCTAAAATAGTGGCTTGATTATTCCAAAATATAATCCTCTTATTGAGGCAACAGAAGATGGTTGGCCCCTACATGTTCAGATGTTTTCTGGTTTCAGATCATTTCTTGCTTACCTTAACATGAGAAATAATTCAACGAGTGTTCCCAAGTTTGTATTTTTAGTCAGGTCCTTAGATTTGTTTCCTTTCTAATTGATTCCTGCCATGATATTTCTTCCGATTGATGCTTTCTTGATCCCGTGTCTGCTTACTCTCTTGATGCCATCTCCAAGATGTAACACATCCATTATTTTGCAGGAGGCATGACCGGTATGATCGCTATTGAGTTTTTCTTTTCGCCCAGGTCACCGGAGGTAAGATGCATAGGACCTTTTCTTGGGAGATGTCGTGAAAATGGTCTCAGGTTTCTGTTTACATTGGGGATTTCCTTTCTGAACCGTCCCTTATGCAACTGATCTACGGATTTTCCCAGTTTGCAGTCTTGTAGAAGGGGATGCTGGGTTTCTGGCAGTCGGTACCTTGTATAACATTTTGCTCTTTTGCGAGTGCTATGGTCTAAATTATCAAAGCGCTGAGGTGTCATCAGCACTTTGTGGCTCCGACATTCTATGAAATGCCTCAAGTTGAGGGACCTTGCATAACCAGATTTATTCTCTTGGTCTCTATTTTCTTTTCTGGTTGCTCGGAAGACGTAGATATGGGGTTCATAAAAATAGGCTTTCTATAGTATGCATATAGGAAGTTCGAATGAAGTATCATTTATGCACATTCTACTCGCAAACAGGGGGAAAGGGTGAGATGGTATGGATCAAGGCAGGCTGCAACGCGGAGGGGGAGGGAGAGAGGCCGCCGTCTAGATTTAAGAACCGTCGATTCACAAATCTTGCTCTTCACTTCAATGCTATGCAGTACATATAAATTTTTGACATATAAACTATGAAGGCTAGTCAAGCAACGAGTTTGTAAACAGGTGGCTATGAGCTCCAAAAAAATTATTGGATTTTGTTTTGCCGCTTATTAGTAGGGTTTATCTATTTCTACCGTCATCCTCTTCAGGAAATCTGGAAGTAAGAGGTCCTGTTACCATTACTGCACTAATCTTTTGTGAGCGATGTTGTGGTACTACCATTTTATTTTTGAAAAAAAATCAATAGCTCACAGGTGCCGTAATCTTAAGCTTGGTCTTTATAATCGTTCAATATTTTTTTAGTAGTCTTCTGTACCTCTATATTTCTTTAGCACCTTCCACGATCTTTGAACCCTTTTAAAAAGTCCTTCTAAAGGTACCTTTTAAAGAGGGTTAACGACCCTTCTAGAGGGCTTATTTGTAAATATGGTATATTTTCAGGAGTTAAAGTGTAAAAATATTTTTAAATAATTGTAGGGACTAATAAGGAATATAAAATTGTAGGAAGATTGGAGATATTGAATGATTTAGGGATGGAAAGGAGAGAGAGTGCAGTCGGTGTAACTGTTTTATTATCCTATATGATTGTGCAATCTTTTCCAACAATTTTTAAAAAAATGAAAAATAAAAAATTGATCAAAACGAATAATAGAAAAATATTTTTTTAGGTTCATCAATCTGAGATCGGATTGTATTGTTAGATGAGTAATTAGCAAGTCTAGTTATATTGCATAACTCTTTGTGGTTAATTTAGTCAACTAGACAGTTAGATATAGTCATTCTTATAATATTTAGATAATAAATATTATTTTTATTGACAAATATATATTATGATTGATAAATATAGTTTTTGATTGACAAATATAGCTTTGATTGACAAATATGATTTTTGATTGACAAATACAATTTTTGATTGATAAACATTGGTATTTGTCGATCAAAAATTAAATTTGTTAATCGAAATATGTATTTGTCACTCGAAAATTGTATTTGTCAATTTAAAATCGTATTTGTCAATCAAAATTGTATTTGTCAATCTAAAATCGTATTTGTTAATTGAAATTGTATTTGTCAATCATAATATGTATTTGTCAATTGAAAATAATATTTGTCAATTTAAATATTATGGGGGTGACCATGTCAACTCGTCTAGTTAACTAAGTTAGTCACGTGGTTCAATTACAAAGAATTGTGCAGTGTGACTGTAGCAAGTATTACTCGTCAGATAGGTCAAGTTAGGATCTTTTAGAAAATACAAAAAATAATTTTAAATATAGAAACATCGGCAGCCGGTGTAGCAAATGTCTCTCAAGTAAAAAACTTTTTTAAGGTTTGCTAGGATATGCTTGCGTCATCCACTGGGTATAGTCCTGTCTTTGCTACCTTCTGGTTCTTCTGCCTGAAATAGTGGATGCTTGCACCTTTTTGACGCTAAGGTATCTGTCTGGCTTCACAACAGAAATCTCACTTCGCAACATTGATTTAAACGGTGAATTGATTACTCACTACTTTAGGGAGCCACTAGAGCTGCTTCTGACCAAAAAAACTCAGCCTCAGCAAGATCACCACCTCAGCGGTTCAACCCAACAACTCAGCCTTTGGATCTTACTCCAGCTCCCTTACCAGCGCCACTCGGACAGCAGGAGATCTGGGCAGCAACGGTTCCAAGGTGTTAGGAACGTACTAATGAACCAAATTTAGGTTTTTAATTAAAATAATTATATTTTAATAAAATTTAAAATTTTTAATCACAAAAAAATATTTACGAGAATAATCACCTGACACGTCGTATCAACTTGTTAGATAACACATCGGCGGCCGGGCGCGCGATAGTCTTAAAGTTGGAATTGACAATTTTGACTTGGGTTGGCAATTTCGACTTTAAGTTGGCATTGCATAGCCGACTTTAGGCATAATATCGGTTGCCCGTTCGACTCTTCTTTCCTCTCCGCATCTTCTCACAAAGGGAATTTTTTTAAAAAAATTTAAAATGTCGGCAGTACCAATGATGACTCACCGACTCTAAGTCGGCATTGTCAACACGGACCTTACCAATGTTGACTTTTATTAAAAAGATGATTTGTAACTGATGTCTAGTAGGTTGATATGACCTATTAGATGACTATTCTCGCAAATATTTTTGTATGATGATTAAAATATTAAATTTTTATTAAAATATAATTATTTAATAAAAAACCCATTAAATTTTCACAGTTTTGACTTTCAGTTTGTTTGATAGTTAATTATTTGAAATATATAACGGCGGCTGTTGGTGGCGAACGTCATACATTGATGATTCTATTTATGGGTGACCGTTAGTTGTAGGTGATGACGTTTTGTTTGATAACGGTAGGAGTGAGCAGTAGCAGTGTTGTGTTCAATAGTGCCAACGGCGGGTGATGATAGTGATGTGCGATGATGAGTGATGGTGGTGGATATCAACGGTGGGATTGGAGGGTATGAGGTGGAGGGTGGTTGTAGTGGCGGGCAGCGGTAGATGATGGTGTCGCAAGGTGTGCGTGGGAGTGACAATGTAGTGGTGGTAGTTTGATAGTGTATGGTGATGACGTGTATCCGTTACCTTAGAACCCTTTATGTCCTTGAAGGTTTTAACAGAATCTAAGAATCTCTCTCTCAATTCCTAATTTATTTTACTGATTTAAAATTTAAAGTGTGCATAAGCCTTATATCTATTTTAAATAAAAAATCGTACGCCAAACATTCCGAGTTGAGTGCTCTCTTGTTGAAGCATCATTTTTCATTTTGATCTTACCATTAGACATGCCATTAATGTTTGAATTGTACAAACATAAAATGCGTATCAATATTGCATTAACATAATTATATCCGATAAGTTATCGGTTATCTACTTCGATTATATTTATTACTTGACATACCAGTGGGTGAAAGCTATTCTGAAATCAACCCAAACACTTGTCTAACATAAAGATCAGTTCTTAATATTCTTTCCATTAAAAATCTTTGAAGGATTTGATCATGAAAATTATCCAAGAATAAAGTAAAACATTAATAATGGAAAGGGTCGCTCTTGGATCATCAGTTGTCTAACTGATTTTTATCTTCAAGTAACGGACCATCTGATCCTCCCTTTAAATTTGTAAAGGGTTTACATTATGAGTTTTAATTACTGCACTGCAACAAGTTGAGGTAGAATGGACCACTCAGTCCCGCTCCACCACCTGAAATCCGCACATGGCCTTATCCCACAACTTAAATGCGTCCTAACATCACAAAAAAAATAAAGAAATTTACTTGCAAACTATGCTCTTTGAGCATATCCTGAAGCGCTCAAGAATATCCTGGAGCTCTTGAGTGCATCAAGACGCGCTCGAGAGCATAGACTTCTCGATGTGCTCGAGAGCTCCATGATGCTCTTGAGTGCATTAAGGTATTATTGTAGCATGTATGCACTCGAGAGCTCTAGGATATTCTCGACCGTTTCAGGATGCGTTCGAAGAACACAGTTTGTTGACAATTTTATTTTTATTTTTTTCGCTGACGTTAGGACATATTTAAGTGAGGAGACAATGCGGATTCAATGTGGCAGAATGGGGCTAGACAGCCCGTTCCACTTCAGCTTGCTGCGGTACAAGTAAAACTTATATTGAGTATAACTTACTACACGACTAGGGGATTATATACTGCCTGAAGGTATTTTTAAAATTCCTTTTAGGTGGACCCCAATTTGACGTACACAATTCGATCTTTGATCAGACGACTCAAAAATTAGAAAAAAAAATCAAGTCTAAATAAATAGTAAACAATTAATAAAGTCCACTTAAAAAAGTCATTTTTTGAAAACAATGCCAAACGGTTCTACACCGCGTAGCAGTGCATCAACTTATACTCTGAAAGAAAGACAATAGATACTAGTTGCTATATCTATATAGAGATGTGAATGGGTTGGGTTGAATATAAATCCAAAATAGATATGTGACCTTGCACGATTTAAAAAAATTATCAACTAAGAGGAATGACATAATAATACACTTTTTTGACGTTAAACTTGACTCAGAGTACAAGGAGACAAAAATGCTACTGAACGTTAAAATTTAAACAGACGACTTATGCTTTGTGTTTAAGTTTAGTATTAAGAAATGGTTTTATTATACCATTTTTCATTTACAAATCGACCTATAAGCTCTAACAACCGGGTAGTCAACTAATTGATTACCATATGTATTCAACTTAGAAGAGACATTAGGGGGTTATTGGTTTCATCTCATCTGCAAAAGATTGTTTACTTTTTGAGAACTAAATTATTGTTCATTAACTTATCTGTAAAACCAATGGTTGATCAGATAATTAAATTATCTTTGATCGTATAGTTAAGTTAAACTATCTTTTACCATTTTCATCCCACACATACCAGGAAAAGAAAGAAAGAAGGAAATTTTCCCTTTGAAAAGTCATGGATCCGGCCTTCCAAGACATAATTCCTTTGGGAGTCCATCAATCGGGCGGCTCTCACACCGTCAGGCAACCAAACCAACGGTCAAGATCTCGTCTCCACAAACCTCATACGTTATACTGTACTTCACAGGAACGGTGTCCTAAGGAAGAACAGAGGGGAGGAGAAAGGCGAAGCAGAGAAGAGAAGAGGGTGGAGGGGGGCACCGCCATGGTTGCTCGAGGCATCTGAGCAGCCATGAGGAGCAGCAGCAGGGGGGATGACCGCCGGCGGGAGGGCGGCGGTGGCGGAAGCAGCAGCGGTGGAGGTCCCGCTAGCAACAGCAGCCCCAACCTCGAATCCCGCTTCAACCAGACGCTCCGGAACGTCCAAGGGTACTGTACTCTTCCGCCCTTGTCATACTTCCCTTGGTTGCCTATCCATCGCATTTTCGTGTTCCATTTCCTGCGACCGCGCGGGGAGGTTTGCGGGATCTCGGATGCGGTTTCTGTGATCCGTTTCTGCGTTGTTGGCACGCGGTGTATAAGCAGATCTGTTTTTCGCGCACCCCCCCTCCCTTTTTGGTCTGGTCGCGGGGTTCGAGTAATCCAAGCTGTGGGAAGGTGGATGACGATGGTTTGATTTTGGCTGGATCTGTTGGTGGAGTCTGCCTGGGAGGTGGCGGTGTTTGCGATTCCTCACTAAGTGGATCTCGCATTTTGGTGATACTTGGGGAACATGGAGATCGGTTTTCCTTATGGAGCTGCTGAATTGGGTGACAGGGGAGCGTGGGAATATGAGGGTGAATTTTGCAGCTTTCTTTCCTGAAATGTTTGGCATTGCGGTCGTTTGGTCTACCGTCTTGGCTTCGTCTACCTCGTAAAAAACTATTTCAATTGAAGCGTGCAGTCTGCAAATTTTGAAATAATGTCCATAGTTTCTTTGGTATTATATAATTTGGGACATGAAAATTTCACAGTATCAGCCTTCCAGAAGAGCTCGTTTTTTACAAGTTTGCTTGTAATCTTATTTAGCGATGATTGATAAGAAAACTTTGATATAGTATCTTTCTAAATCAGCTTATAAATTACCATTTGGTTCCAATCATTTGGGTAATTAGGCTTTCATGATCCCTTCTAGACAGTAAATTAGAGAAATGCTCAAAATCAGTTTGGATTTAGTTTATGCTACATATCAATAAGAGCTTAAACTTAGGTTTTAGCCTACATGTTCTGTCCAAACAATCTGATAAAATATGAATCTGAAATCTTAGGTTATGTAATGTGAATTTCTTAAAACTGATTCCAGAGAGTTAGCTTCCTAGAAATAATACTCTTTCACCCACTACATTATGTAAAGTGAACCTCTTAAAAGCTGGTTACTGAGAGTTGGCACCTAGAAATACTATTTTTTTCACCCACTTGGACAATTCCCATTTCATGTCCTTGATTCTCTTGGTGCAGAAATGGATGCAAGATTCCTACATGGCCATGGGCAGTGGGTCTTGTTGTACATGAGAAATTCCTTAGAGCAGGGCACATGGATGTGGTAGATACCTTCCCTTTTGAGGACCCATTCTTCTACAACCTCTTTCATCTTGCAAGAAAAAAATGTTCAGACAAATATCTACGATCCAATTCACTCCATTCTCCTTGAAATTGAGTTAAAATGTTTATTTGGACTGGCAAGTTTAAAATCGTGGGCATATGAATCTTACGTGGAGGGGGCAATTGTTTTGGCCTCTTATCCAAAGTTTTGTTGACTTCTAATGGTGCATGTATATCCATAAACCCAGATAATGCCCAGAGTGCAAATGTCCATTCCTTTTCTTGTTCTTTTGCCAAAATTTGCATCAGCAACATGAATCTTATTTTGTGCATGCATGTCAATAACATTTATCTTTTTCCTCATGTGACGGGAGTTGTGTTCGAGGCATTTTTCTTGCCATTTGTTGTACATGTTCTTTTCTACATGTTTTTTTTGTCTTTGTTTATATTCATATATGAGCAACACCCTTCGCTATACGATGTTACCAACAAGGCTAAGTTATATTCTGAACAAGGAGCTTATTAAAACAATAGAGTAGTTGTTAAGCAACTATGTAGGCAGATGCACAACCAGAAGTATTTATTTGACATAGAAAAGGAGCGTGTTGCAGTACTGACTGTTTCCTGCATATCCAGGTTACTTAAAGGTCGCAGCTTTCCAGGAAAGGTTTTGCTAACACGTAAATCTGAACCTCTTAATGACCCTGTCTTATTTGAACGGTCTCAAGATTTTGAAAGGAGTTCCTTGGAGACTGAATTTGGGTCAAGTGAATTCCGCGATAGTGCTTCTGAGGTAAATCTGTACACAAGCAGCTTACATCTAACCTGAGTTCCGTACTAAATGAATAGATTTAGGCAACAAAACCAAAGTTTCTCTCATCGTTTATTTTACAGGGGTATGCACAAGGTTCTGGCGATGCAATAAACAATACAAACTTTCAGAAGATAAAATCATCAGCCATAAACAGTGAGGGTATGTCCCCAGATGCACAGAAGTCTATTTCAGGAGCTAGAGCAACAGATACTGCAAGACTTGCCAAGTTTACAAAAGAACTATCGGTACATACTGTTATTTTAGGTACACTTTCTCATTAACTGTTTGTTGAATTTGTTTTTGTTTCTGTGTTTCTTTCTAAAGTAAAATACTCTTTCCTATGTATATTTGAGATATTTGCTTATTGTATATTGTCAATTCTATGATTGATACATTGTTTTTTTTGCATAAATTAATAAACATGTAGAAATAGTTATTGTTAGCACAAAGTTGTGCCTTTGGGCAGTAGTCTGCCTCTATATCCATAACATGTTGCCCATTAATGTTGACAAAGAAAGTAAAAGCACTTCTCACTCCAACCTCTGTCTACCTTGACCACTAAGGTGCAACTGGGAACCATATAAAATTAGTGATGAATTGTGCAATTTTTGATATTAGCAATTCAGTTGTGCAAAGATTGGCCTGTACTAGCTGTTTAAGTACCCCTGATGAACAAAAGGCTAAGAATTGGACAAGGTTCATTCATGAGGCTTTCCTCTGATGTCCTTGGTTGGGGGTATAGAAGCTTTATCTTCTTGATGCACCCATATTGTATTCCTGAAATTAGTGGTGCTGGAGGGAAGGGGTGTTCTGGGGCCTGTCAATAGTTAGTTGAATACTTAAGTGTGTGTGTATAATTCGCGACTTTTGAATTTTTGAATAAAACTCCCATACGCCGCACCGAACTGAAAGATAGGGAAAATACTCATGTTTTTGACATCAACCATTTTATTCACGTATAATACAAAAACATTTAATACTTCTCATTTAATACAATATAGTATTGAATTAAAATAAGTTTTTTACCACTTAAATATCATAGAACATGAGATTACATTAAAAAAACTCACTTTTTCATGGACAAAAACTCCTAACTTGATTAATAACTATTTACTATATCATTATATTTGTTATTTTAACCTTTTAAAAAGCTTGATAAAAAAATATAGATACCTTGCCAAATATTTTTTTAATATTTTAATTATTTGACCGAATTTTTAACCGTCCTATTCAAATTTTAAATGAATCATATCCGAACGTATTTTTGCCATATAATACCTGTACTGTATTTAACTAACTATCCTGTCTAGCCTCTTGTGAGGGCTCGGTGTGGTATCTAGTGCTATGTAACACCCTTTTATTTTAATGAATCATGACTTTTGTCACCTTCCAAAAAAAATTATGCTGAGGTAGTGTCTATGTAGTTAGAGGCGTGAGGCAACTGAGGTGATCGGGGGGTCGCCTCAGCCTCAAATGCCTAGGCGATGGCCTAGGTGGTTGAGGCGACATTTTATTTAATTGTGTCAAAAACACATAAAAACCTAGCAAGATTACTTATTTCTTCACTCAAATAGGACTAAATAATTTAAAATCTACCAAATTAAAATAAAATTTAATTAAACCAAGATGTAATAATCAAATTCAGTAAATTTAAAAAGAGGGGGGGATGGAGAACCTTAGGTGCCCTTCTCTCTATCCAGGTGAGGTCCTGCAGCATAATGTAGATTGATAAGAATAGAGAGAATATGAGAAATAAAGAAGAAGAGAGATAGAGGAGACTCGCAGAGAGGGAGAAATATAGAGAGAGAAAGAGAGAGAGATAAAGAGAGAGAGATTACTCTCTTTAGGAGAAATGCACATAGAGAGAGGGGGGCCTCGCAAGGCACCATCAGTCCTACCGAGAAATAGAGAGAGACTCTGCGGAGAGGCAGATATACAGAGAGACAGAAAAAGAAAGATAGAGATAGAGAGAAAACCAGAGATGAAGAGAGATAGACTACTCTCTGTGTGTGTGTGTGTGAGAGAGAGAGAGAGAGAGAGAGAGAGAGAGAGAGAGAGAGAGAGAGAGAGCGCTACTGGCTTCTGGAGTCGTTGGACGGTCTGGTTGGAGATGCATTGCTGTCACCAGAGCTAGAGTGGAAGCACCCAGAGAAGCCTTGCCATCACCGTAGGAGCGGGAGAACCTTCACAGACGGGATTAGGCCTAGGGCAAGGTGCGGTCAGGTGGTTGGAGGCTTCTTTATATATATCGGCTATTGGGCCAGATGAAGTGGGCCAGGCAAAATGGGCTGGGCTGGGCTGGGCTGGGGAATTGGGCCTAAGGCAGTTGGGCCAGCAGAAGCGGACTGAGGTGCTTGCCTTGGTGGTTGAGTCATTTCCATGATTGACTAGGCGATAGAGGGCGCAGTGAGGCGGCTTGTGGGCACCTCACCTCAACTCATCACCTCAACTCATCACTTGAGGATGGACTTCTTTCTGACTTGGAGTTGTATGCCTTTGCTAGAGTGCTCCTAGCAGTATGGAATTTATCCTATTCACCATAATGAGCTAATTAGACATTTGTTTTGCTGCCAAACATGCTTAATGCAACCTTTTCTGTAAGTGGAGGGTACCACATGTATGTTTTCATTGTCAAGCATGTTTCCCACGTGTACTCTTCATGGATGTTTCCAGGCACATGTGGACTCTTGTGTCCATAAGGAGTCTGTGCTGGCTACTCTAGTGGGACACATGCTTAATTTCTGTTCTGTTAATTTTTTTTTTCTCCATGTTCATTGTTTAGTTTGCCTTCATATTTTGTAAACTGCTACATAATTCCCCCATCATGTGGTTTTGTTTGTTTTACTCTCCAGAGAAGTTGCGCGAGCTGGCTTGGAGTGGTATACCTCCATATATGCGTCCAAACATATGGAGACTTCTCCTGGTAAGCTTATTCTAGTGCAAAATACTGATGCTGGGAGATTAAATTGTCTGGAAATGTTATTACAGTATTATTGCACTAAGTTTCAGAAATTATGATATTATACCTCTAACGTTTTTTTACAATAGATCATAAACAATGCTGCTTATGTTATGGTTGTGGTTGCCATGTAAATTGTTCTTTTTCTTTTTGGTTTTATTATTTATAATTTATTATTTTGCATATTTTGGATATGTCATAGACAGCTGCTTCTGATGATAACTAAGAAAATTTAGAGTGGGGTCTATAATATGCCTCCTCCTGGTCAAAGTTTTGAAAAATGAGGAAAAATCGTGGTGTTTAGTTGGTTGATGTTCATAAAATGTGTCTAATAGATGAATGTTTTTGAAATATATTAAGCTCTTATTTAAACTTTGTTATTCAAGTCAATTGTGAAGTTGATAACTGAGAAATGGTTATAGAATTCTCCCATGAACTATATGATACAAAGATGAAGAGAGGTGGTTATACAGGTTTTGCCTTGTTATTTTCAATCTAAAAGAAGAAACAGCATGATAAAGACAAGAATGGAAAATATCAGTTGGGCTGTCCATTCTTTGACAGTAAATAATGATGATCATGTCGTTCTTGCAAACTCTCCAAATGACTTGTGATTTTGTTCTTTCTCATTCTGGCTTTCAAAGAAATCTTGAAACAAAAAGGTTACATACTTATAGCATGACATTATTTGATATGGGATTATTAATTATGAAATTTGGTAAAACATAACATAGAAATGGCTTTAGTCATTTATGGAACATTTGGGCTTAAGCACATTAAAGATGGATTTTTTTTGGCAGATAGATATTCCATTTGTCTGCTGCTATGGGCCTACGGCTGCAGTTCTTGGTTGATTTGTCATTTTGTGTTTACATGTATGTGGGTTGAACATGGATTTCCATTGGGTGTCCTGAAACTGATAGAGAGATGCATGTGAGTGATGTTGATGAATCTGAGAATACTTGAGATGTCAAAGGATTACGCCTACAGACAAAAAATGATTGCAAGAATGGTTTATGATGGGGTAAACTTGTTGATTATTTATTACTTATATTTAACTTCCTAAGAGATGTGGTTCCAATTTGAACCAATCTGCATACTGAGGGGACAGTTCGTTTTATCTCAATTTGCATTTTGACGTTGTTTTGTGTCATTGTCCTTGGTTTGATTCAGTTGTTGTACTCCAGTTAAGGTGTTTATGCTATGGGACTGCTGAAATTTGAGGAAATGGAAATGCAAATAAGATGTGTTTTCGTGCCAATTTATGTATTCATTTCTTTTGATTGCACTTGTCTGTGTTGTGCTGTATGCTTGAAGTTTTGAATGTCGACTGACAACAGGGATATGCACCACCTAATTCAGATAGAAGGGAGGGAGTTTTGGCAAGGAAGCGGAATGAATATCTTGAATGTGTTTCTCTGTATTATAACATTCCTGACTCTGAACGTTCTGACGATGAGATCAACATGCTTCGCCAGGTAACTTTTGTGTTCAAGTTTTATGGTTTTCATTGTTCTTCTCTTTTCAGTTGATTTGCTGAAATCGTTACCTATCAATATCATATCTCATTGTTTTCCAACATGCAGATTGCTGTTGATTGTCCAAGGACAGTACCTGATGTCACTTTCTTTCAGCAAGCACAAGTCCAGAAATCCTTGGAACGCATCCTTTATACATGGTTAGTTCGTTTGCCCCCATCTGTGGTCTCCTTTGAGGTTCTTTTTAGTATTGCTGTAGATTATCACAGTGCTGAAGTCTAACCTTCAGGTCATTTTTTTTTCCTGAAAGTGGATGGTACAACAATTTCATTAATTGAAAAGAGGAATGCAAGTATAGAAGAAAAAAAAAAACCCTCCCATGAAAACCTCCTATACAAAACAAGATAGTGTGATTGTCAACATCTCCTTGAAAGAGCAAAAAAGGAGGATTTACAAGTTTGCTTTTTACACAAAAAGGAGACTCACTCAATTACCCTTTTCCCAACAAAGAGACAATCATATCTGAAAGCAAAGCTTCCCTTCGAAAAATCCTTCTATTCCTTTAGCCCCAGAGAGCCCACAAAGTAGCATGCGGTATCAGCCACCACATTAGTTTGTCAACCCTATGCACTTTGCGAATGGACCAAAGAAGCAAGATATCCTCCACAGATTGAGCATATAGCATTTGCTGCCCAATCCGATCAGGAAGCAGCTGTCTTACTTCCACAGCAAAGGAACACTCTGCAAAGAGATGGTCAGCCGACTCCTCCGCCTGACCACATAGGCAGCAAGTAGTAGTAATATCCTCTAAAAACCTGGCCAGCCGATTGGACGTAGGTAGTCTGCCAAGTGCCGATGGAAAGCCTCCACATGAAGACCTGTACCTTTAGAGGGCTCTTGGTGGACCAAACAAGCTTAGTGAAAGGGAACTGAAGGTCACCATCTGCAATACTAGAGTAGGCGGATCTCATAGAGAAAATGCCTGAAGACTGCCACCTCCACACCCATCCATCCCTCTTATTTATGTCCAGTGTAACATCCTGTACAAGAGTAAGAAACTCACAGAAGTCTGCCGCTTCCTCATCCTGAAGAGGTCTTTCAAAACCAAGGAAGACAAACTCGGGGATCGGACTTGGATCGTCCGATTCTGGAGGATCGACTGATCCGGTCCGATCCGGACTGATCTGGTCCAGTTCCCCAATTTCTTTAAGAAAAGGTTAAAAAATCAAAAAATACAAAAAATCATGAAAAAAATGCAAAACAAGTTTCCATTGCCCGAAACTTATTTAGGACCTCGGGTAAGCCCTTGGGATTCTATTGAAGTTTGATACATGGGGTGGCATAACACCTTACCCCTAAGTGACTTAGCAACATGAATGAATCAATGATAAAACAACAAAGAAGTAAGTTGAAACAAAAAAAAAATCGAAGGAAGTTGAAACAAAAAAATAATAATCTAAGGACCTAAGGATATACTTAACTTCATTGTAGTCTAACATGGTAAATGTTATACAAATGTTGCACATAGTTTTCCCAAGACATGTAAGATTTGTACTATTGCCTATATTCTTCAAGAATTTGGTGATACTCATTTGTGTGGCCATAGATGTTTGTCACTGGCACCTATTCTTATGTATCACATCCATAATAAGATCCTCCTGATGAATGATAGGAGGATGCATCCAAGTATTGAGGATAAGTTGCATATCCGCTTGAGTAACTCGATGCATTGGAGGGTGGTGGTGGTTGAGCTGCATAATATCCTGATGGGGGGAGGTATCCATAGGGAGTATAAGGTCCATGCCCCTCTGATGGAGCTTGAGATAAAGCATCAGAGAATTGATCTTCGGCAAACTTTGCTGACATTTGTCTCGCCTTCCTCATAAATCCAATTTGTCGTTGTTGTAGCTTCCCTTTGCCCTTGCCTTCAGCTAGTGTGTCCCTGGCTAACCTGCTCGAATGGTCTTCATCTTGAGTTGTACGCGTAAATTGTTGCTCTACAATGAAGATAATTGGAGGCACTTCAGTTCCTTGACTTGAGTCTCGTTGTCCTTGAGAAGTTCAATGTTGTAGGGATCCACCTTGAATCCTGTGTGGTCAGTACTAGTCACCAAAGTGGAATCATAGGACGTCTAGTGTTCCACTTTGTCGCTTGGCTCTGGGGTTTCCTCCTCTTCCTCTACAATGTCTAAATTTACAATATCCATAGTTGTTGTTAGTCTTTCCTTACTTTTACTTGATCGTGGCGCACATGGCATAAATTTTTTCTACCTCTTAGGAGGAGGTTGAGGAAGTTGAAACTCTACGGACAATGAGATTCCATCCAATTCTCCTTCCGCCCACGAGCAATCATTTGGGTCAAATTCTATTAGACCCAAGACATTCCTTGCATCCACCCATACATGAAGTGGGTTCTCCTCCTTGAAGATTTTGTCAAGGTCAATCGGTTCTTTGGCTTGAGGTTCCCGTTGCACATGTCGGCCATCAACCTCATCTCTCTATCGTGTTTCTTCCTTTTGGTTCTTCTGAATTCGTTGGAGATTCTTCAACTTGAGCCGCATGTTGTAATGGCAAAACATCAGCTGTTCCAATCTTTGTGAGCTTAACCGATTCCTTTGCTTAGTGTGGATCTAGTTAAAGGTTGACTAGTTCCTCTTACATCCAGAGGCTGAAGTCATTTGGCAGCAGCTCGACCAATCTTTTCCTTGCATAACTTTAAATTCTTCATGGCAGCCGTAATAGATGGTTGTTTACTACTCCTCTATATTAGAAAAGGATCTATAGGACCTACCCTAGGATCATTATCCCTAGTTAGGTAGTGAATTTCCTCTTTATTGGAATAAAAGAAGAGAAATAAATTATTAAAATTGAAAACTCTCGGCAAAGAAGGATAATGAAATATTGAGTAGTACAAAGATTACCTTGAGAAAAATCCTCTTAAGTCAAATGCTGAAGATCTCCTTCTTGCTATATTTTGTGGTTCTTCTCCTGGAGGGTATATATGGACTCCAGTGGCAGACGGATGTATCATCTCCTCTCTAATCCGACTCCTCGCAGCAGCTGTTGCTCCTCTTTCTGCATCTCGCTATCATAGGTAGTTCTTGAATTGACTTCTAAACTCCGGTGGGACATTGCTGCAAGCTTTTACTTTACCTTTGATGCCTGTCAAGTGTTGCTTTAGATGAAAGGTTGCACCTGAAATTAGCCTATTATAGTAGTTACTTCACCTTGCGTGTTTGCATGTATACGACAGTGCAATGGTTCCATCCCAGGTTGCTGCGGGAAGCGAAGGATGTTGCCTCATTTTTGCCCCGACATAGACATCTTAAAAAGTTAAAATGAAAGATTAAAGTACAAGAATAAAATTCGAGAATAGAGATAAAGAGAGAATGATATGATAGAAAGTAGAAACTTGTGAAATTGACAGAAAAAATTTAGGGGAGAGAGAGAGAGTGAGAAGTTAAAGTTTAGAAATGAAAATGAAGAGGGAGAGTTCTAAAGAGAGAAAGAATTAGAAAGAAAAAAAACTCAAAATATCGCCCAATGCTACAATCGTTGTAGAGAAGAACCCCTTAAAGCTCAATTACATCCAATGAGAGTTTTAGAGAGCAAATGATAGCTTAGAGAGAGAGAGAGAGAGAGAGAGAGAGAGAGAGAGAGAGATAGAGAGAGAGAGTTGTGGTGGGGGTGGGAGATGGGCTTGGGGGGTATATGGCTAGCCGTTAGGAATGTTCCCAACAGCTAGCCCAATGGCTAGTTTCAAACTAGCCATTTGATCGGTCGATCCGGCCTAGATCGGCCGATCTGATGGGCGGATCGTCCGATCCTGCCCGATCTTCCCTATCCCGGCTACGGGTCAGGGGGTCAGGGCACACCTTGTTTGAAACTAGGGTACCAGCCTTACCCCACATGATCTGCATAAAAAATGTGTGCCACCAAAGCCCTTTGATCCATGGTAATAGCAAAGAGGCTAGGGAAAAGAGTACATAAAGGAACACCTTTACACCAACGATCCACCCCAAAAAAAGTAGACTGACCATCACCAAGAATAAGCTGGCTACCGGCCTGAATCACATCCATGGACTGCAGAATACCCCTCCAAACGTGTGAGACATCATGTAGTGAATCTGGAATCAAATCCCATACTTTAGACCTTCTAAAGTATCTTTGTGTAATGACCTCCCTCCATAAACCTGCCTCTGGCTTTCTCAAGTTCCAAAGCCATTTAGCAAGGAGAGCAAAGTTAAAAGCATGGATGTCTTTGAGGCCCAGACCTCTGTTCTCTATACTCCTACAAATCCTGCCCCATTTGAGAGCATACCCTCTTTTCTTAGGGTCCCCATGTCCATGCCAGAGGAGGTTACTTATTAATTTTTATTCAGGTCTTTTGTTGAAAGATTGTTGTCAATGGGAAAGAGGATAGTCAGTTTCTGTTAATTTTTATTTAGCATCAAGCATACTTATTGTAAGCATGGTAATCCTAATCTTTCATGAGCCACCATAGAAGGGAATAACTGCCTAGTACTATTATTTCCGAAGAAGCCCATTTTATCCTCATGGCTTACTATACTCAGGGAAGCAATTGGCATGCTTATTTCCTTACAAACATACACACTGTTGCTTGTTAGCCAGAGGAGGTTACTTGTTAATTTTTATTCAGGTCTTTTGTTGAAAGATTGTTGTCAATGGGAAAGAGGATAGTCAGTTTCTGTTAATTTTTATTCAGCATCAAGCATACTTATTGTAAGCATGGTAATCCTAATCTTTCATGAGCCACCATAGAAGTGAATAACTGCCTTGTACTATTATTTCTGAAGAAGCCCATTTTATCTTCATGGCTGACTAATACTCAGGGAGTACGGTCCTTTAGTTCTCATCGCATAGTATTTTGTTCTGTACTGCATCCATTCATGGTTTCGCATGATTATTTTATTTAAATGGCCCATAAATTAAAAGTCATTCCATGGCATCTGTCTCTATTTATAACTTTCTGCCACAAATCTTAAGTGACTATGTTCCCTTTTTTGCTTTTCCTCGTTTCACCTTCCAACTGTTTCTCAGAAGTTGGAGTTTATGTTGGATATGGGACATGGAGGCCTATGCATACAGTAATTGAAAAGTGATGTGCTGTAGAGTTGGAAACAGATCCTATTATATTGTTAGGTGTTGTTGTCACTTTCATTAAGCACGAACATCTCAGATCTTCTAATAACTGGTAAAAGATTATCTTTCTGGTCTTTCCATTGCAAATGCATCAGTTGCTGTTTGTTTCTCTCTGAAATAAATCCATCAGTTGCTGTTTGTTTCTCTCTGAAATAAATCCTTCGTGGTTCATTTTCAGGGCCATCCGTCATCCTGCAAGTGGGTATGTTCAGGGGATAAATGACCTTGTTACACCATTTCTTGTGGTGTTCCTCTCAGAGCATCTCACTGGCAGCATCGAGAATTGGTCAACTGAAGATCTTTCTCCGCAGAAAATGTCTAATGTAGAAGCTGACTGTTATTGGTGTCTCTCAAAATTACTTGATGGCATGCAAGATCATTACACATTTGCTCAACCAGGAATTCAGCGTCTTGTTTTCAAATTGAAAGAGCTTGTCCAACGAATAGATGGTACTTCTGTTTCCACTTTTCTTTTGTACTACTCTTCCATTCTCCTTGTGCAATTTGCATTACCATTCTTGAATTCTCCAAGTGTTGCATCTCTGGTATCAGTTTATTTCACTATGACCACTAATTCTATAGCTGACATCATCTCTTGGACTGGTATAAGAACCAGTTTCAAGGCACATGGATGAACAAGGATTGGAGTTTCTTCAATTTGCTTTCCGCTGGTTCAATTGTCTTTTGATACGTGAGGTGAGCTTTTTAGTGACTTCTGATTCTATTGATTGTTACAGTCTTACTACCTCCAGGTTAAATCACCTTTACATTTGTTTCAGATCCCTTTCCATCTGGTTACGCGTCTTTGGGATACATATCTGGCAGAAGGAGATGCTTTGCCAGAATTTCTTGTGTATATATTTGCGAGTTTTCTTCTAACTGTAAGTTGCATGTTCCTCATACTTTTCTAGCATCCTAATTAATTTATGTTTCTTATATGATTCATAGATGCATAACTCGGCTTGTGTTGAGTTATAGCACCCATAGTTTAATATCAGTTAACAAGGAATAGTTTAGAACTGATAGTAAGACTTTAATGCTTCCAAATAAATTGCTATACATGGTATCTGCTGGATTTGTAATGCACGCTTCTTCCTCAGATCTTGCCCATTCACTGTTCTGTTCAACCCTTTTTACCTCAGTCAATAGGTCACACCCAGCTTATAATTGATACTAAGAAATTGAACTCTTCCAAATAATTACTGTTGCTGCATTTGGAAACTTTCTATAAAGTACTTTTCTTAGAAGTACTCTCGACTGAAGTGTGTTCAATTAGAAGTACTTCCCTTCCATTAAAATAAAAGGGAGTTTGGCAACACAAAATAGACCTAGTTGTCGAAAGCACTGAATAAAAAAGTTTGACCAAAATACCTTCGTTCTAGTAATCTCAAATCAGAGTTTAAAAAGAATACACACATGTTATCTATATAAGTGAACAAATTCTATCCAAAATATTGATGAGTTCTAATGATAATGTACAAAGTTAATAATCAAGTCATAGTTTAAAATGATAATCGTTTATAAGCTATCTATCAAAATGATCCCTCAACACACTTGTATGTATATTCTATCTTTTTTCTTATAAATGAATACATGGTACCATCCCCTTAAAAAAACCATAGCCTTATTGGTCCAATAATGTATATAATTTATCAGCCAACTAATAATATTCTTAATACCATCCATTTTGACTAAGCATGATTTTATGTAAATAATGTATAACCACATTTTAGTATTTTAGTAACTCAAGGCGCCGACCACTGTTGATTCACTGGCTGGGACTGTGCTCACGGACAGCAACTTTAACAAGAAAATGGGATCCAAGCAAATGAAGAAAGAAAGAGAAGTTGTGTAGAGAAACAGCCAGCTCATGATAGGAAAGAGGGTAGTGATGCCCTTTCCAAAATGTTTCTCCCTTCTGCATGGGGGAGAAAATCTCTTTGCACAGAACAAGAAATTTGCTCCTTTGTGGAGTGAGTTTTGTCCTTCTGTAGGAGTTATAAATGGTGAGGTTGCCAAACTCATCTTCGTTTCAAGGAACTCATTCCATAAGGAGAGGTCATTTAGAAGGACTTCCTCCAAAACGCTGCCTGGGCATGGCATCTGCTGGATTTGGTATGGTTACTTCTCTCAGAGACCTTGTCCGTCACTGTTTCCTTCATCAGGCATCTTGCAGTTTGGATTTTTTTAAGCCTCGAATGAATTTTTCAGCCTTTTTCATACAATCTTCCTTCTACTTGTCTTTTTCTATGTAGTTTTTGGTCGCTCGTTGTATGTTCTGGGACAGTTAACTAAGATTGTGCGGTTCTTCGTCTACAGCTTTTTACATGCAGTTCTTTCCTTCCACAGATTGAAATTTTATTTTAGTTATATATTGGGAATTCCCATCCTAGTGATTGCTCAGACCTTATATTTTGTTGGATAACTGTTTCTTTTGCCATTTTTGTTCTTTTTAATCTATGGGTTAATGAGAGTAATGTTCAGCTGGCAATGCGTGAACCCAGTGCAGATCCCAATGATCAATGTGTCCCGGTTGATTTTTTATCTTTGCATGACTTATGAACATTTAAATGTTTTTGCATATGCTGCCATTCACTTAAATGGCTTACTTCCCATTATCTTGGATGGAAAAGCCACCCGTGGCTTCCTTTTTTGTGGGGGTGGGTTAAGTTGCTGTGTGAATTATCACTGCTGTAATTTTCTTCAAATGAAGAGGCAGCTACTAACTAGTTTACTTTTAGTTTTAGCTGGGAGGAACAAAGCACAAAACTAACTTGTCATTTGTTTTAGTGGTCAGATAAGCTTCTGAAGCTCGACTTCCAGGAGATGGTGATGTTGCTTCAACATCTTCCAACACAGAACTGGACACACCAAGAGTTGGAGATGGTTCTATCTAGGGCATATATGTGGCACACTATGTTCAACAGCTCTCCCAGTCACTTGGCAAGTTAGATCAGCTATTTATGTGGGTGCTGACAGTGATGCGTCGTTCTTTTGTTATGCTGCGAGTTTCTCTCCTTTCGCTGGGCTTTCCTTCCTTTGCATTTGTAATATTACTTGTATCCCTGATTTCTAACATTTTTGCCTTTCAACATTCTATTATTTTCTTTGAAAAGAAGATTCCCATTACTTATGTAAACCCAAGAGCAAGAATGAAAAGGAGTTTGAGATGGGCGGCAATCACAAATTTAGACTCTGTACTTCATTGTATACAATCAATTTTCTTCTCTTGTTTGGATATTACATCTTTATGATGGTATTTGTGAGAAAAAAGTCAAAAAAATGGGTGTTCACATGTAATCTGATTTGTACTTGCTGTATCTCAAGAAAGCCACTATATGCAGTTATAGCGGACATTTTGCTGGTCAAACGTGAGAATTCATGGTTTGTCAACTTACATTATTTTTTAAAAATTTTGTACAGTGGCTGAACCATAAGCTTGAAAACATTACTATGTTTCTAAGGTTGCATTTTGAAATGCAACCTGGATGCAGGCCCAAGAATTAGAGTATTAGGTTTTGCACCCAACTGAGGTTTTAACCCTGATTGTTGTATTTTCTTTGGCGTTTCGTACTGTCTTGGTCCCTACATGGAGGACCCGGTGTGTGCAGAAACTATCTTCCATGTTGGATTCTCTAATCTAAAATTACTTGGAGAAATGCTTACTGCACCACTTGGGATGCAACAAGTTTCACGTGGAATGTACTTCCAAACTACAAAAACATCTCTAGTGCACTGTACGTCTCCCTGCAGTGTTATAATGGCACCTGATGTGTGCTAACGTCAGCGCACGTGGGTGCCTTTTGAAAAGAAAAAAAATTACTTTTGCCTTAAATTTTGGGGAGAATGTACGCACTTTGGGGAGCATGTACAAGGTTTGAGCATGATGAACACTCTCCAAGATTTTGTATATGCTCTTCAAACTTTGTACATATTTTCGAGAAGCTCTCCAAAATTTAGGGTGAAAGTAATTTTTTTATTTTTTTAAGGAGTGACCATGTGCACTGATGTTAGTGCACATCAGTCATTATAGTGCAGCAGGAGGGCATGTGAGGTGTGTCAGATGACATTTTTTAATTTGGGGGTGCATTCTAGCGCCACTTTGATTGGAGAATAGAAGAATAAAGACGAATAAGAGAAGAATAAAATTAATTTTACTTTGACAAGCGGGATGACTTATACCGTGCAGAATAACGTATCCGGAGAACAAGGAGAGTTATATCATTAGGAAGCATTATTACTTTAGGAGTCCGATTTATAATACTTTTCTGCTTTGTATCTCAGTAGATTTCTTGGGTGGACCAAATAATTCGGGAAAAGCTTGTTTAACGCCAGCATTAGGCCTTCGAATACATTTGTCTATCTTGCAGTTTGATATCTTTTTACCATTTATATGATGGATCTTGTACTAAGGGAAGATTGTGTTAATGCAGTTATAGTGTAGAAATTTTGACATTATTTGAAGAGTTAAGAATTTTAAATTCAATGCACAATAGGTGGTGCAACAAGTATTATAGTGGAGAATCAGCAGATTCTCTCCATTGTTTCTTTAGTATCTTGCGTCCCCACACGGATCAAAACCCAAGATCTGAGATCGTTGTGTATAAAGCGGGCCGTTAGACGCGGTCGAGGCACCTATAAAGGGTCCTTTTTATTGGAATGTGAAACACTGTTCAATGTAGCGGCGCATCTGGTCCACCTTGGCCCAGTGAGAGTGAGAGTTTAATGCAATTATGTGGCATTTTCCATTAGCTGTTCTAGCCTTTCCCATTGTTACAGCAGTTGGAGGTGGAAGTATAACTGAGCTTGGACCACCCCTGGCACACCGTGAGCATCAAGCCACCTATTTCATTTTTTTTTTTAAATTCTAATTTCTAATCCAAACGATAAAACTTCTCGACAATGTGAAAACTGTACACAAAAGAATTATATACTGCTATCTGATTTATGACTTCTGGATGTTAAAACTAAATGATTTTTTATGTGCCTACAATTTTCACATTGTAGAGAAGTTTTAACAGAGGATTAAAAAGCAGAGTTCAAAAAGAGTATTTTTGGAATAACTGATGCTTAGAGTGACAATAAATCCCTCCTCATATATATCCCAAACATCATGCTGTCAGGTAGGACTGTGTATGGATAATTATTTTGTCAATGGAAGTGTTTAATGTAGTGATACTTGGAACTATGTTTCAAGTGCAAAGTGCTTAGCAGAGGCTTGACAATGCTTATTCATTCTAGATTACAGATGTTTGTAATAACGAAGGCAGCGCAGATAGAGAAGGAAAGCCGGCATTAGCAATGCTCAGAATTGCAATATCTCCACGTACTATGTGCAGCAGCAACAATGTATGAATTCGATGACACAACTAATTTTAATTCCCTATATTATTTTTACCATCGGCAAGGATCTATTTTGATGTGCAAAAGTTCCAAAGACTTGTTATCTCATGTCTTTCAACGTCCAAAGTGCTTGACCACCTGATTTGTTTCTCGGTTTCAATGTAATTTATTCGGTTCAAGGTGAAAATACTGAATTAGTTATCTCCTTGTTGACCTAATCTTGTAAGGGGGCATGACTTGATAAGACAGAGATCCCTCGGATCTCATCTTCCGTGCACGAGAGATAAGGATAAATTAATTACCTGATCAAATAAAATGGAAGTATCAAATTCAAGCGTGACCAATGTGAGAGAGGACATACAGAGATATAGAGGATGAGATTTGGGTGAAGGACATACAGAGGTGAGGAGGATGAGATTTAGGTGAAAACTTGGCATTCAAAATGAGATTCTAGTCCAAAGGATCTTATTTCATAGTGTTTGGCATGATCAGGAAGGCATAAAGGAAGAAGAGGTAAGGTGGAAGTATAAAAGAATCAGTAAGGAGCAAGTTTTCAGAGGGTTTATGCAATTGCATAACCATCCTTCTCATGAATATGGTTGCAAAATATCCTTCTAAACTGCACATAAATGCTCATATTTCAGCACTTGCACTTTGTTGGAATATTCCAAGGATACTCTGATGGTGGTAACACAAACCAGTTGACCACACATTGACTGGGTTGATATCCTGAATAAGAGTCCAATCAAATGATTTCCCTCCCTTCAACAACTCCCCTTTTTTTCGATACTCCTGTTCGTATGAAGATGCAATCTATTATTTCAGACCTGTCAATACTTTCCTTCAGCATAGGTTCAAGGAATCGTCAAGACCATGACGAAGGCAAAGACACTTCGATCTGCAAGGAGCCTTTAAATTACATTTCATAGAAGGTTTCTTGCAATTAAATTTACAATTATAATTAAACAAACAATAAGTGGCACTCGAAATCTAAGAATAACTAAATAAGCATAACGCAAAACTAGTGTTCACCTAAGGTCGACTCATTTTTTCCTTATTCTTTATGACGGTGACCCAAGTCATAATTCATTACTGAGATGCCAAAAATAGTACAATAAAACGTAAGGTGGACGTCAGATTGATTCTTTTTCCGAAGAATGATACTTATTCTACTGCATGTAAAACAAAATTTGCAAAATTAAGGTTGAGCCCACTGTGACCGACATGTCCATGCAGCTTAATCTCCTATGGGACAACCAAAAAAATTCTAAAAAATAAACCCCAATAAACAGTTAAAAAAAAACCCTTCGTGAACCCTACAAATTAGGACTCAGTTTTTTTAGAATTTTTTGGATTATCCAATCAGATATAAGATTGTACGAACATGTCACATAGTGGGCCCGATTAAAAAAAAATTATTTGTTTGTTTTACATGCACAGCATGCGGTGCAGGAAGTATTGTTATTTTCAGAATAAAAAGGTCACATTAAGCCAGCAAAAAAACTGACGTCCTTTTCCGCATTAACTTTAAATCTAACAATACTTGCTGACCTCCATCAGCTAACTCAAGAAAAATCAGACAGCTCAGAGGCCCAACTCACGTGGTCCATAAACTTGGCAAAATATCCAACATTATAAACTGTCCAATATTTAATCGGACTGCTGGGAAAAAAACATCCACGCATATGCAATCTGACACTAGGTTAAGATCCAACAGCTGCTCCCTTTCGACCACGATGAAGCAAAAATATTACTAAATAGGACAATAGGTGACCCGAAACCAGCCCAATAACGAGCACCAACATAGGCCTTAAAGTCGAGGACTGTACTTTTAGAAATGTTTTTACAATTATGTCACTCATTGAACAAGCTCCCTGCATTAGTGGCAGCACGAGTGACTCGAGCAACTTAATGAAGGCCAGATGCGTCTACTTACAAATAGGGGATTGACCGAATACACAATGGAGCATTAGCCTGTTACATTTGAAGATTCTGCTGATGACATTTTTTAAAGCTTTCTCAAGCTTTACCTAAATAAAAACGGAGAAAAAAAATCAGAAAATGACCAGTTTGTTCTATATACAGCATTACTATTGCTATGGATGCTTTGATTTTTATTAGATTTTTCACAGAATGTAGCAACTGTTGTTACCTGCTGAAGATCATCTCCGCTCCTGAACCGTTCATTCCAAGAAGAAATCCCCAAGTGATGATGTTGTTTTCATAATGTCCACACCTTTTAGGAATTCTTTTATAATATCTTTAACTGGGGATTCTTCCATTATGATCATACTTGAAGTCTGTTCCATAAGTATAATGCTCTTCTGATGGCAGGATCTGCAGAAAATCCCTCAGCATATGCTCCAATAGCCCTTAGGAGGCTTATAAACTTTTCCCCATTATCCTACAAAATACACAACAAATGTTTCCTATTGGCTGAACTGAACTAAATATGTGAAAGCATAAACATCAGAAGAACATCAAACCTCTGGTTTTTGAAACACAAGATTGGCTGTTTGAAATGGAACCATATAGGATGGTAGATCAGAACGCAATGTAGCCTGCAATAAGGTAAGATATCCTAGAAAGTTGTACTAAGCAAAGGAAAGCAATATAGCAAAATAAGAGAAACTCTAGGTAACAAAAGAATAAAAATGAAAAGAAATAAATATAATCATTGCATGTGGATATTTTTCTTTCATTTGAAAGCGTATGGTGCCACAGTTCATTAACCAAAAGAAACTTTACACGTGTGATTTTAAACAATACTTGTTGGTACTTTCAGATTGATGGATAAGTTTCCTGCTGTATGTTCTTTCATCTGATAAATGGCGCACAGTCAAAGAATGCTACATCTGGGACAGGGACACAACACAGTGGTGTATTCATATTTCATAGTTTCACACTAGAAGAGGTTTGAAGGGGAAGAAATAATACCCCTCTTTAGTAATACTTTTACAAGCAGCAATTTTGCATAGCCATCAAGCAGACACAGTCATGTGGTCAAGAAAAACAATGGCTGTTACACGGTCAAATCTCTCAATCAAATCATGGTGGGGCAGAAGCAATTTTATCCTAGATTTCAAGAAGTCTGGAAGGTGAACAGTCCAATTAAGGTTTGTGCTTCCATTTGGCCTGTCTTTGAACAAAAAGGATTATCACAAAGAAATATTGAAGAAAATGGAATCCTGGAGATGCAACAAGCTATGGCTTGTGTGGTGCAGCTGATGAAGATGTCGATCATTTGTTAACTCTCAGCCAGGGGGACATTAAGGATAATTGGTAATCTCACTGGTTGTTTTTACTTTTAATTCCATTCAGGAAATGTTGGCAGTCCATCAAAGACAAAGAATGCAGCAAATGACAACAAGCAGAAGCTTTTTATGCTGATACCCTATGCTATCCACTGGAGAGTACTTGGAAGGAAATGAATGACAACATCTTCAGGGGGAGTACGCCATATGTTGAGAAAATTTTTGTGCGTGTCATTCATTTATTGTTTCTTTGGTGTTTTTTTCTCCCCAAAATTTCAGTCTGATAGGAGAAATCATGTTATACTTGATATTCTTCTTTCCTTGTGGGTTGGAGGAACCTCTCCCCTCTGATTGTACTTCCTCTATCTATTCATAATAAGTGGTGGAATGATCCACTTTATTTAAAGAAAAAAAATACTTGCTAGTTTATTAATCTCTAAAGGTCACTTGGTAATACAGCAATAGAAACTTAACTAATTTACCACAGGCAACCCTTCAGAGATGTTTTCTTGTTGCACCTTTGATAAAAGCCCATAAATATGACATAAGAACATGATTAAACATTATATGTGCCAGAGATACTTGTACAATAAGCAAGGGATAATTGACTTCCAGTCCATAATTGGAAAATCATATTAATTTTCAGTCCATTGACTAGAAAATCTTAACTTTAAATCCAATGGCTGTTTGAAAACTAATCTTGAATCCTTCCCGTCATGTCCTCTGTATGTAAAAACACCAAACTACCTCTGGAATTCAGCCTGTAAACCCTCATCTCTCTGTCACCCTCCGCTCGTGAACGGAACATTATAGACAGAAAGCAAGACAGGTCAATTTTTACACCCTTCATCTCCACTATCTGTTGCGTGCGGTAATGTCATCAAAAGATGGGAGTCACTGTGGTAGTTGGTGGAAGTGATCTGAGTGGTACATCAGGTGTATGTGTAGCATTTTTCTATGCAGGATTTTTTTGTATATCTACTCCCATAGACTACCACATCTGTCTATACATATAAATACATATACACATACATATATGACTCTCACATATTCTTATACATACCCCTAACATCTTCACAAAAGTTGCAATGATACATTTCTATCAAACATATCATGAACTTTAACCAAATATGTAAAAACGATTCTGTCAATTCAGAGGATATAGAGATGTACATGTAAAACTCTCATGAATTTAGGGGTATAGATGCAAATATACCTGATTTTTTTGGCATATTCACTTGGAGTTCACGGCATTTTGATGGAAAAAGTATAATCACAATTTTTTTGAGGATGTTACGGCTATTTATAATAATATATGGGAGTTTTTTTGGAAGGTGAATAATACATGAGAGTTAGAGGAACAGATACAGATATACTAATTTACCGAGGTAAATATATCTAAAAATCCCACCTGTGTATTTGTGTGGCTCCTCCCACCTCCCCACTGCAGATATATATGAAACCTTTTCCTATAATAAATTCTGAAAGAGAACTAATAATATATCAGAAGTTTTTGCATGTATTTTCCCCGCATTTTTCCTACCATAGAGATATCCATGCACCTGTAACAGCGGCCAAAAGAGTCATGGGAGGTGGTAGTTATATTGAACTAAGTCTATTTCTCCATCATTCTAAATGGACCAGAAGTTAAACGTTGTTTGGTGCAGAGGGTTTTTCTGGGAACTGGGGACGCTAACATTCACTGTCGCTCCATTTCCATCACCAAATGGTCGGTAGTGAAGAATGTTAATTTTAGTGGAGCTTTTGCAAAGAGAGGTTAGAGGCTGGACTGGAAATTACAGAGAGGCTGAGAGGGTTCATATCTGGACCGACGCTCGATTTCCCAAATAGGCAATGATGCAAGGGATACTTTATGGACAAAAACATTCCCTTCTGCTGATGCTGAATTTTGTGCTTTGTATGTTTTGTAACATTTTAGATGCTAAAATTATCTGCCATAAGGGAGGTTTCTACCCCCCACAGTGTGTTTTCTCTTTTGTTTGTGACAAAGTTAGAGAGTAGGCCCAGTTGTCGTGTAAAATTGATAATTGTAACTCATCCCTTTTTTGTCTTCTGGAGAAGGGCTGATGCAGAGTGACACCACCTTGGTGTTTTGTATAGGGCCTTTTTGGGGTTCATCTTTTGTCTTTTCATTAATTGTATATGCTTCTATTCCTTTATAACAAAAGTGGAACCATCCACATAAAAAAAAAAAAAAACATTTTAGATGCTAGAAATAATCCATGACTAGCCATGTCAGTCTCGCATGATGTTCTTATGACATGGGATAAAATTATATGTCACTGAACTAGGCATGGGCTCAACAAATAGGGTTCAAAGTGGTTTAGCAGGGCAGGCGGCAGCATGAACCATTGACATCATAAACAGAATATGATAAATTGCCTCTTCTTATTGGCATTCCTTTATGGGTGTCATTTTGTGAAACTATTGACTAATATAACAGAAAAAACCCACCATCTTAAATAAACTGACTGGTTGATTAAATTATAGACCAAGAATAAATTACCAAATTTTTGCATAGAAGAGCCAGATCAGCATTAGCTATCAAAGCCTGCAAAGTATTTGGTTACACAGCAAATTAGCAAAAGAATGACACACTACAAAAATAAGGAGGGACACATAATGGGTTCAATCCATGTCTGTCTTACTGTCAATGATTCTGTATGAAGGACAATCTTATGCTACACAGACGATAAAATCCAATCAAATGTCACCAAAGACCATTTCCATGTAGAAGTGTCACCTTCTTGATGCGTTCATCTTCAACTTGATCAACAGATTGCAGCAGGTTCTCCAAAGTACCTGGTACATTGACCGGAGCCAATAGGTAGGACTAAATATAAGGAGAGGTAATATATTCTATTTTTCTAACTTAATTCCATCTCCATGCTTGATATGGAGAAAAACCAATTTCAATAGCATTCAACCCATTTCAGTGGGCTAATTTACTGGAACCTAAAATGTATGAATTACTGAAAGCAATACACAATAAATTATTGAAAGTTGGTAAAGGAGAACAGCAATTCGTGAATGCTATGCACAGAAACAAGGAACAAGTATTTCAATGGTATTTTATATTAGATCCTCACATCTAACCAAAATAAACAAAGTTTGAGTCTTCAGATTTTACCAAGCAGAATAACAAAACTTATTCTATAAAACAACACTCATTCAGAAAAGAAAAGTTAGAAATGTTGTCAAGGGAATAGAAGATGCTACAAAACATATTCTATAAAACAACAGTCATTCAGAAAAGAAAAGTTAGAAGCATTGTCAAGGGAATAGAAGATGCTACTTAGTGGCCGCTAATGTTAAGAAATTAAAAGAATAACCATACCAAACCTACTGATCAGCTTAATTGCATTTACATTCCCAATACCCTCAACTCCTGCAATTGAAAAGTTTTCAAAAAATTTAGAAACCACTATAAGCAACATAATATAGTTTTTATAAGGTTGTAAACAATTGTTTCTCGATATAGATAGAAAGCAAATCTTGACAAGAGTTTAGATATCACTTAAATGGATAGAAAAGGAAATGATTTCCTTGAAGAGTTTAGAAATACATGAAAAACCTACAACAATTTGCAAAAGGTTCCAAGCATATCTTTCTTTGGCTAACATTGTGATGGTAATGTCATAGCTGTATATGTATATTTGTGAATGGAAGGTAAGCAGATACACTGGGAAAGCCTTTGCTCTGTCAATGTGAGAGCAAAAGATGCACAGCCCAAGGTGCATCAAATTTTAGGTACACAGGTTCCCAATGTATTGACCCTCTGTTACACAAGTGACTCCTTTTGGGCCTAATGTTCTGATAATGACCAATCCTCATGAGCCTAACCATCCTCCTCAAGCAATTGTCCCTAAATAGCCAGATGCCTCTCACCCATGCTGCCAAAGGAATGCATGCAAATGCATGTTCTGCCACTATCTTACATTTAGAGTTCAAATCATTTGATTGATTTGAAGGTTTGGAATCAAGCCGTCAGATGACATCTTTCAAGTTTCAACTTTTGTCAGATAATGTTTCCCAAGTTCGAGGATTGTCAATTTTCTTTTGTGGTTCTTATACAAATTCAGGGAAAGATGTCTGAGATTTCTAAGATTTGACTTAATCTTGAGATGATCAGTGCCTTGGTGGCAGCCAGGTGGCATAGCTGCCAAACCTAAACTACACAATACCAACCAGCCAGTTCGTCTCTTGCCACAAGACCATCCTGGGAAACTTTGATTTTTTTTGTAATTGTATCTCCCTCTCATTAATATGGATACAAATGGTATTGCCCATAGTTCTAAAGATATTCCATAAGGTTTGATTTGCTATATGTATAGGGAATTCAATTTTTCCATTTACAACTGGTAACTAGCACTGTGATATCCAATTGCACTCGCAAGGCTCAAGTTTTTCCTGGCTGGTTTTGAAGTCCACAATTAGTGGGTAAGTGGATGACATTTAATGGATACTGATACTAGTAAACTTGGAAAGGAAGTCATAGGGTCAAAACATTTTCTTCACTGGGGACAATGGACAGATGAATATACCAAATATTGTATGTTCCAACGGTGAATTTTGGAGATAGATATAGAGCTGCCCAAGTGCCAACTGCCTAGGATGAGAATCTATAGATAATGACTTTCAATGCTAATTGGTGGAAATTAAGTGCCAGAGTAGACATTATTATAATGACAAAAAGTTGGGGAGGAAGATCAAAATGCTTACTTAAAACCAGAATTCCACAATCCATCAAAGGCAGGAATTGATTATCCTTACAGGTGGAAGTGTGGCTTGGCCAAATGGTTGCACATGCTTACCATTTGGGTGAAGTGGTTCCTTATTAATGGGGCAGTGAATCATTTATTGTCTTCTCATATATCATCTTCTTCTTCGTCACCATATTCATGAAGAAAATGTACATCAGAATTCAAAAACTTTACTAGAATCACTCAGGAAGCTTTATTCAGACTTTTGGCAGAAGATATCAGGACCCTGATCCTGGCATACTAGGGGACAGTCAAATAGCTAAACCAGGGAATCTCATATATCTGCAGCCCCCTCTTTCACAGACAGCAGATAGAAAATAGCAACAACATTAATGAACAATAATCCTATTAAACTCTCAACACAGATATTTACCTATCAAATCTAAAGAAATCATTGTATAAACACCCCCCAGAAAGACACCAGTCACAGCAACTACTCTAAAAAATGAAAGAGGAAGATTTCAGACCAAGGGAAGAGATGGAAGACGAGAAAAGTCTCCCCTATTAAGGTAGCAAGGACAGCAGAAAAGAGAGAATAGTATAAAATAATACAATTTCTCCACGAGGAGACCAGACGAAAGATGAAAGCATTGCACTTAGTAACTGCCTAGGCATTTCAGTGCATTAAAAGGGTAGTTTATTTCCACCTTGTAAATTTATTGTTTCTTTGTTAGTTAGAACTTGCTTACTAATTAATTATTTACATTCTAAATATGATTACGAGGCATAACAATGTTTAGATGATCTAGCAATGAGTTTCCCTAATCTTTGAATCTCCAACTTCCATCAAATTTCATCTATTGTAGTTCATGGACTAGGAATTCCATAAAATATATACCGTCTGATAATATAAATAATTATGTTTTAACCCCTGAAAATATAATGTATTTACAAAAGCCCCTCTAATCCAACTATTTATTTATAATCCCTCACAATCCCCCCTGAATTGGTGCAATGCCCCAGAATGTTACAAAAAAGCCCCTGAGAGTGTTACAAAAGCCCCTCAGAAGGGCTTTTTTGTAATAAAGTTGAGTGTGGGGGCTTATTTGTAAATAGTCAGATTAGGAGGAGTTTTTGTAATATCAAAAGTTTCGGAGGGTTGAAAATAAAAAAAAACCCAAAAAATTGGTGGTACAGTCACCTATTTTTCGAAAAAAAAAAAACCCTTTGATGATGCATTGTTACTTTGTTTTGGAAATTGCATCAAATATGATCATCCAATATATAAAAAGTTCCAAGTAATAAAGAACAAAACACGGGAAAAGAACACAAATGAGGTGGCTACCTTGCAACTATGCAGTCTGCCTAGGCAGTACAATGGGTCTGCCACCCACTTCTGTAAAGATGTTTTGTAAAATGTTTCTACTTGAAAACTTTACCAGAGAAGGAACTTTCACCAAACCTGGAATATTGTCTGATTTGTCTCCAGCAAGTGCAATCACATCAACAAATTGAGAAGGCTTCAGGGTCCCATATCTTTCAGCAAAATCCTCCAAACCAAATGAAGCCATCCTAAGAACAACCAAACAAACATTATAACCTTGGCACTGGAAAATAATATGCAGTAGTCCTCCACGCACAGAAGTAGGAACTAGACAACCTCAAAGGCAATAGACAATGTCAATAACAAATCCTAGTTCACGTCGCCAGACAGGACAAAACTGTCCCTTTTCACTCCAATCTCCCCTGGACTACTGGTGTAAGCTTTGAGAACAGGAATACTAAAACCTCCACTTCCTTGCTGCTTCTTCTGAACCGGAAATGAAAAACACAAGGCAACTAGACATACTGTCCTCAAAGGTCAAAACCTCTCCTATAGTCCATCCTCAAACTTATGTCCTCACAAACCTAGAGAAATACAAAGGCACAGTAAGGTTATGAATGTTCTAAACGGCAAGGTTCAAAGAACCGGGACCAGAACCGGAACCGGCTGGTTCAAACTGGATCAGGAACCGCCGGTTCGATCCGGTTCTGCCTGTTCCGGTTTGAACCAGCCGGTTCTGCAAACCATGCTAAACAGAGGAGAAGTTACTAGAAATCCACAATCTGTGTAAAAATCTTGTACAACACTAGGCAGCCATGCCAATCTGTCACAATGGTGCCGATTGCTCCACCATGCGGTTTTCAGACAGATGCATCATGTTTGTATCAAACTACTTGATGCGGGACGGCTTCTGATATGGATCAGTCTACTAGAACTATCTGAAATCAGAATGATACAAAGGACAGCAAACAAACAATGATCATCCACAGTGTCCGTGAGAATAAGTATGCAATAATAACAAGAAACTAACTCTATAGCCATCCATCCCTCGCAGCGAGGAAGATGGACGGTAGTGAGAACTACCTGCTGTCTAAGGCATCGATAACAAACCCAAGGTCTAGACTAGGACCACGGGATGGCACCTCACAGTCACACAACCAGCAGTGAAGAATGTAACAATGGCTAGAAACCCTAAATCACGCATATACACAGGGCAGATCTGACATAATGTACTAGAAGGGCAAGTGCGGAAGGGCAACATCAAGCATGGGTCCACGTGTACACAGAAAGTGGGATCGTCCTGACTGTGCAAGGTCCTGTCCACGGACCCTCCAGGTTGGGCTGGTAGGGGCCGTCGCCAAGGTTCAAAGTGCCCACATATGGACCTGAAGTCGGGTGGCACCGGGGGCGGGCTCCCAGCAGGACTGAACTGCCTGGCCCTAACAACCAGGCCAAAAGGGCGCCCTTCAAAGTGGGCCTCAGTGCCGGGCTGGGCTGCTGATGAAGGCACGCCAATGGGCTCGCTGAACTAGGGAGATGTGGCAGCAAGAGAAGGCAGGATGCCACGTGGCTGGAGGTGATGGGGTGACGCAGGTAAAGGCGCCGCATGGCGTGCCAGAGGGAAGCCCATACTGCCTCGGGCGACGATGTTGCTGGGCAGAGTCAAGGCAGTGCTGGCACATGGCATGCAGCGGCGGCTGGGCGGGACTCATTGCCTCGAATGATGAGGCTGGACCAGGCAAAAGCCTACGGGCGAGCGCACGGCAATGCAGAGTCCGAGCAAGGGTGATGCAGACGATGTGGGGTGTGGGTGACGAGGGGAAGGACAGGCAAACCCCGCGTGCACGTCGTGTGGATGCGACAAGGTTGGAACCCGCCTAGGCGGCATGGGTGACGATGTTCACCCACGTGAACTCGCCGAAGGGGCATGTGGCGCGTTGGCGGTGGCGAGCAAGCCTGTGTAGGCGGTGGGACCCGCTCGAGCCTGTTTGACAATGCTGGCGGGTGAAGACGGCGGGGCGTGCGCCTTCGTCCAGGTGCAATGCAACATGGATGGCAGCACAGAGAACATAGAGAGAGAAAGAGATACATAGGAAGAAGGAAACACCCCACAAGAGATTCCCATCTCGGAAGGTGTACACATGCGGCAAGCAAATTCTCAATTCATTCATCAATGCTTCAAACGACTACAACACGAGTACATATAGACTCATAGAGAAACCCTAAAACCCTAATGAAGCCCTAATCACAAGATGACTAAAATAACTCACAAGCTAGGAAAATACAAAAAAATTGCACTAACATACAACAAAATAAAAAAGAGTGATAATGGGCCTCTAACAACGGGCCAAATACAATCTCAAATGAATTCTAAACCAATCCTCTCCGACTGGGAGAAACTCAACCCCGTTGAATAAGGGTTTCGACCGCTGGAGGTAACAACCTTCTCATCCGGTAGGGCTAGAGGTGGACACTTAAGGGTAAGATCTAAGACGATGAATGTGGAACTGATGCCATAGTTTGGTAGTAGATCAACAATGTACACGTTCGGCCTAACTCGCTTCAACACCTTGAATGAACCAGCTCCATGAGCTTGCAGTTTCTTACAGATGGAAACCGTTCAGGTCTGACCCTGATCATTACGCAGTCGCCCTCCTGGAACTCCAATAGATGCGCATATGCTATCCTTTCTAACGTTCATTGTTAATCTCAATGTGACAACAAATGCTATTATCCAGACTCCTAATATGCTTAGCAAATGACTCTACAGAGTCTGACACACGGGATTGAATGGGCAAAGGAGCTAGGTCTATGGGTCCTTTAGGTTTATAGCCAGTGACATTCTTGAATATGCTCATACCAGTAGACCTATTAATCGAATTGTTATATGCAAAGTCAATGTATGATAAGACTTGATCCTAATTACGTGCATATTCCCCAACTAAACATCGCAACAGATCGCCTAGACTCCTATTAACCACCTCTGTATGCCCATCAGTCTGGGGACGATAAGCCATAGAGAACTAGAATTTAGTGCCTAAAAGATGCTACAAGGTCTTCCAAAAGTAACTTACAAAACGTACATCCCTATCAGAGACAATGGTCTTGGATAACTCATGCAAACAAACAACTATCTCAAAGAACAAATGGACTACTTGAGACACATCACAGGTCTTCGAATAGGGGATAAAATATGCCATTTTAGAAAATCTGTCGGCAACAACCAAGATGGAATCATGCCTACGGACTGTTTGTGGCAAGTCTAAGACAAAATCCATACTAACAACCTACTATAGACAATCAGGCACGGGAAGCGGGGTATGTAGACTAGTATTCTGCTTTCTCTGCTTAGCCGTAGCGTATGTGCAACACTGAGCCACCATACGGGCCACATCGCGCTTCAAGCTAGACTAGAAGAACCAATGCTCAACCAACTCGATAGTCATGTTCCGACCGAAATGACTAGCCAGACCACTAGCATGGATCTCCCAGATCATAAAGTTACGGACCGAAGCTTGCGAGATGCACAACCTAACTCCACGAAATAAGTAACCTTCCTGAAGAATGTAATCATTGTGCTCTTTCCAGGGTCCTAACTGAAGAGCTGCGTGGATCGGATTAAAATCAAGATAGTCAGAGTACTCCTCTTAGAGCCTCTTAAATCTAATGACCTCTGTACTGACAACAGATAGAAGGAAGGATCGACAACTTAGAACGTCAACCATTTGTTTCTCCATGCTCGCTTTATATTTGAGGACAAATGTGTAGGCTTGAAGAACTCAACTCAACAACTATTTCTCGGGTTTACCTTCTTCTGCGTGTAGAGAAACTTGAGGGCCTTATGATCCGAGTACATAACAAACTCATGTGGTAGGATAATGTCTTTAATGTCTCAAAGTCTGCACTACTGTATAGAATTTCTTATCATAGGTGGAGTACTTCAACTTTGCATCGTTCAGTTTCTCACTGAAGTATGCTACAGGATGGCCCTCTTAACTCAAAACTCCACCTATATCAATACTAAAAACATTGCAAGAAACCTCAAACACCTTAGAGAACTCAGGGAATCGAAGAACAAGTACATGGATCATGCACTCCTCGATGTTATGAAAGGTTGAAGTAGCGGCCTTCGTTTAAACAAAGGCTCCTTTCCAAATGCAATCAGATTGGAGCCATGATGGAGCTGAACTCGCAGATGAAACAACAGTAAAAGGTCACTAAGCTATGAAAAATCCGCACATCATAGATGGTCTACGGTTCGGGCCACTCTATTATCACTCTGACCTTCTCCGAGTCAACAAAAACACCCTTAGAAAATACAATGAACCTCAAGAAGATCACACGATCTGCCATAAAAGCACGCAGTAAAGGACGAGAGATACCTAGCGCAGGTGGTCTATGTGATCATCCCTAAAACGACTGTAGATAAGAATGTTATCAAAGTACACGATCAGAAACACACCAATGAAAGGTCGTAGTACTTGCTTCATCAACCGCATGTCATCAAAGTATGACCAACCACTCATATAGGCTGTCTCTTGTCTTGATTGTTGTCTTCCACTCATCCCCAGGTTGTATCTTGACATGGTGATAACCACTTTTAAGATCAATCTCTAAAAAGAACGCTCATGAGATTCATGCGATAATGCGGCAGGTTGGACAAATGGATCCAAGAATCAAATCAATGCGTGCTGAATGTCATGCATAGGTGGTAGTCCATAGAGAGGTCCACATGAAAGACATCTTGGAACTTCTGAAGGAGAGAGGTGACCTCAGCAAGGTACTCGCTTGGGGTTTCATCCACAACCTCTCTTATGCTAAAGTAAAAAAGGGCTCACTATCATCAAGATCATGCTCTAGCTCCCTAGCGATGATCAACCATAAGGCCGTAGATAGTGGTGCACCAAGGATAGAAGTTTTACGAGTGGGCGTACTACTCGGCTGGGCCGAGCTGGAAGTGGAAGGGGTCCTCAACAATATTGTGCCAAGCATGGGTGAAGTGCTAGAAGGTAAAGCACAGGAAGAGGCAGGGGCACTAGAAGAAGAAGGGCTAAAAGAGGTAGGATTCTAGGCTGAGTTGTCTCCTGATAGGACAATGATTTCGGCCAAGAAGGCTGTAAAGTGATGTGTAGGTCCCCAAACTTGAACACACAGGTGTTGGATCGTTTGTAAAGGACCGCATCCATATTGTAAATTCACGTCCTACCTAGAATAATGCTCCTGACCTCCATCGATAAGACAACGCACTAGATATGATCCTTGTATGAGTGGAAAAGTATCGGAATGAGGCATCTCGTCCAAATCGGAATGGAAGTCAAATCCATCCAAGATACGTGGCAGGGGTGAGGAAGGTCAACATGCGTTAACCCAAGGCGTGAAACGATGCTGGTGGAGATTGCGTTGATGCAACTCCCACTATCAATGATGATCTTACATACCTCATTGCCTACTCGATAATAGGTGTGAAAGATCGAAGTGCAACGCCAATCATCACACACCTTCGGCTGAGTCAAAATGTAACAAACGACTCCAAGCCTACCCCCATTTCGTAAGTCCTTAATATCCTCCACCTGGATGTACTTAGTCGTGATACAACCAACCATCTCACCCTTAGACTAGAACTTGTCGGACGTATCGACTCTAGCCTTATAATTCACATCATACAACTCAGGTAGAGGCTCCTTTGGATCAACACCCTTATGGCCAAAGTCCTCGACGGACATTGAGAAGCATAATGACCAAGTCCCTGACACCGAAAGCAACGGTTGCAGGACCCATCATCTTGAGATGAGTCCCCCACAACTGGGGCCTTACCTTTATCCTCCTGCCTAACAGGTGGTGTGCCAATTGGAAGGCGGGCAAGAGGTGCATGTAAGGTAGGTGTCGTATCACTTTAGGGAGGAAATCGGGGTATGGTAGAAGGATCCTGACTAGTAGGCTCCATAAGTCTCAACACTGGACCCATTTGCTGAGCTCCTAGTGTGGCACGCTAATCAAATGGACACTGATAAGTGTACCTAGTGTGCAGGGGCGAGTCAAGCTCCGACTTGAACTACTCCATCTTACGTACAACTTGATAGGCGTGCTCAATGGTCGTTACATTATGATGGAATAGCTCCTGCTGGTTAACATGATGTAGACCTTTCCAAAATCGAGAAAGAATCAATGCACTCTTCTCATGGGCTCCACACCTTATCAGGTACTCGTTAAATGCGCAATGTACTTTAAAACAACACGAGTCATGTTAGTAAGGTTCTACCACCGATTGATGACGTGATGACGATACGTCATGGGAAGGTACTTCAAGCGAAGCTTCACCTTCATATCTTCCTACGACTCGATGGGATCTTAATGCCTCTGCTAAAGTAGGGCCTCTACATTTAACCAGTAGGTCTGAACTTAGCTCGTCAACTTCATCATGGCGAAGCATGCTTGCCAGATGTTGGACATCTCCATCCAATCAAAGTAGTGGTTCATACTGACCTCTCAATCAAGATAGACCTTTGGGTCCAACGACCCGTCAATGTTGAAAGCCTCAGTACGAGAGACCTGTTGATCATCCTGATCCCATTGGTAATAGTAGGGCCTCTGCTCGTCATTGAAGTCATTCCGATCATCCCGATCTCTTGGTTATTAGTATCGCCTCCGATCACCTCTAAAATCATCCCGATCATCCCAATCTCTCGGGTATTAGTATCACCTTCGATCATCTCCAAAATCATCTGATCATCTCGATCCCTCAGATACTTGTGTCGCCTCCGATCATCATCCCAATCACGATCGTGCTGCCTACCATGATGCCTGCAGCTAGTCTATAAGTGTCACCCATCTCATCAAAAGAATCATATACCCAAATCCATCGTCCTCATCTCGCCGATCAACGACTCGATTGGCTCTAATAGGAGGGTTCACAGGTGGAGGTGGGATCGTTGGGGCTGGGTTTAGTGCGGGGTTCTGGTTCTGGCACTCAGTTGCCTGAATGGGATCCCGACCCTAAGGGGGTCTCTCTAGAGCAGCTAAGCAACCAACCATCCCATAGACTGTGCGATCAGAATCGATGACCTTATCCTGGATTGACTTAAGCGACTCCCTAAATCGCTCAAAATGCTCCTCAAAATGGTAATCCCTTGTTTGGAACCTGCACCTAGATCTCTTCTATCATACTTCTGTTTTCTTTTATTTGTCTTATTTAAAGGAATATAAGTCAATTTTATTTATTTTTGTTTCTTGGACTATAAGAGCTTGGGATTAGTTGGGACTTCAAATCAGGCGAAGATTTGAGTATATGACCTCACTCCACTGACCTCGACAATGTTAATTACGTCAAGTAACCACTCGACAACCCTTGATTAACCGTCATAATGATGCCCTTCAAACAACTTATACCACTACGCAATGTGCATACGTACAAAGGCAGCTTTTAGATTAAATCCTTGGCCTCACCCAAGTCCTCTAGGGTATTTGAATTTACTCCGGGATATTAGGATGGATTCCTAGATATTTGGGTTGATCTCGAGCTATTAGGGTTGACTCTAAGTGTTTTAAGATTAATTCTCAATGTTTTAGAATTGATTCCAAGCATTTTGGACCTATAAGGGCATTTTCGTAATTATACAAAGTTAGGAGTATAGGGGTATTATTGTCATTTTAGTGTGAGAGGTGAGTTTTAATGGTTTAGGAAGGTTTCAACACCTTAGAAGGAATTTTAGGGTTACTTTAAGTGCATTTAAAACATAGGAGTATTCTTGTAATTTTACACCGAGTCAGATTTCTGGCTATTTTTTCATATTTTAACATTTTTTATGATTTTTTTAGTAATTTTTAACTTATCGGGGGTATTTTGGTAATTTTACCAACTTTTAAGGGTTTCGAGGGTATTTAGGGTATATAGGAGGTTTTTACATTTTTAGGATTTTTTTGTAATTTTTATAGATTTTATTGTAAGAAAGGATATTTTGGTCATTTTCAAAGTTCTAGGGGTATTTAGGTCACGTTGGGGGCTTTTATATTTTTATGTATTTTCTACTAATTTTTACTGATTTATTAATTATTAATTTAATTGTCTAGGGATGGTGGGTATTTTGGTCATTTTATACTTAAGTGTATTATTTAGTATATATATGGTTTATTAAGTCTTAAATATTGACCTAAACTTAGCTATATGTAGGGGGGAGACCATGGGTTCTTATGTGTTGTTTAATTTTTAGTTATGTGTTTTAATATAAATGTTATTTAGATATAAATTTGATCACATGAACGTGCGACATGCATACACAAACATTTGGCACAAGAAGCACATTAATATTCTATTAAAATTTTAACAAAATATCGTCTTATGCGAGATGATTTTACAATAAAATTTCAGCAAAACTTCCCCTAGGAAAACCTTAGGAAGAAAATCCAAAACGAAGTCTCCTCCAATGCGCTTGAACTTGTGCAAGGCACAAAGTTCGGTCTTCACTTGGACAACACCTTCCCTTAAAGTTCTTGAGCCTTGGATATAAGTTTGATCACATGAACATGCGACATGCATACACACAAATATTTGGCATAAGAAGCACATTAATATTCTATTAAAATTTTGACAGAGTATCATCTTATGAGAGAATTTTACAATAACATTTTAGCAAAACTTCTCCTAGGAAAACCTTAGGAAGAGAACCCAAAACAAAGCCTCCTCCAATGCCGCTTGAACTTGTGCAAGACACAAAGTTCGGTCTTTACTTGGTCAACACCTTCCCTTAGAATCCTTGGGCCTCGGATGACATGTCCTTTGGCCTTCCCCTTGGTGCATATTTATAGGACCCGAGGGCCTTATCCAGTGGAGGGTGCCACCATAAAATTATTTGAGAGAGAGTGAGAGGAGTGAGAGAGGAGTAGGCTCTGGTGGGGGTGCATCGACCTGGCTTGTATTGGGCCGGATCGCATCGTCTCGCAGCGAACTGGTTCGATCCAGCCCGATACACATAGAGTCGCTCAGATCCGGCCCGATACGGCCCGAGACGCTGTGATCCGATACGATGCGGGGCTTTAAACCCCTAAAACTGTCCACAGCGTTTCTGTTCGGACAGAAACGCACCAGACGCAGGAAACACACCCTTCCAAACCCTTCCCCCCTCTTCTTGCTTCCATTTCTCTTGGTGTTTTTGGGAGATCCAAACGTTTTGAAGGTTTGAAGTTGATTTTTTTGGAAAGGAAAGGGATTTTCTAGCTCTTCGGAATATTTTCATCCGGTTTCAACAAGGTAAGCATCCGAACCCTAAGTTTTTTTTATTTTCCTCTTCTTTTTTTGTTGTTCTTTAAGGTATTAAGAAATGATCAGGAGGTAGATCTATTGTCTTTTTGTAAATTTGACATGAAAAAATCTAGATTTGTTCAAATTTGAGGTAGATTTTTATTAAATATAAAAAATACAGAAAAAAATCAAATAAATAAATAAATGATCTATTTATATGATGATGGGCATAGATCTATGAGTTTCACATGTTTGCTTAAAATTTCATTAAATGTTAAGTTATGAAGATTAATGTATTAATGTGATTATTAAAATATGAAATAAAATTTAAAATGTAAATTAATTTACAAATTGTCTATTCTATATTCTAGAAGTAAAAAATGATTAGATTTAGATCTATGTTTTAACTTGTATGTTTTAAGTATAAATTTTTTAGTTTGAAATCTTATTTTAAAGTAATTAAATTAGTTAATGGTATTATATATTATTACTTAATAATGTTTAAATGTGATACTTGTAGTCTTGTATATAAATTTTGGGCATGCCCTCAACTTATATTTATGTTCTTCATACACTTTAAGTTATGTTTTTATAAATATGTTCAAATAATATTTGTAATTTATGTAATTTGTTAAGTATATATTAATGATTTATTTATTTTCGTAATTTAATATTTAATAATTTATTTAATATTTGTTAAGTTATGTTTTTATACTATTCTTACTTGTTATTTAATGTATTTTTTTGTTCTTATTTCTCTTTTCTTTGTTGTCATTAGATGGCCGCCCCACCCCCTCGTCAGGAGTCTGGAGATCGGATGGCAGTATGGGAGCATGGTTGATGGCAGTAGGCACAAGTTCAAGTGCAATTACAATCAGTTTATAAGATAGGGCGGTGGTGTTTCTCGATTGAAGAAGCACCTTGCAGGAGGAAAAACTATTGGGTATAATGAAGTGGTTGGTTATAAAAATGATCCTTGGGAGGTCAGGACGCAGATGACTCAACACGTGAAAAGTTTGAAGGAAGTGCGCTTAAAGAAGGTTGCAGATAAAGAGCAGGAAGAACGCATGATCTATGGAGTTGCAGGTAGAGGACATAATCATGAAGGAGTCTGGATTGAGTTTGATGGCGATGATGATGTTCAGGAGGTACATGGACGTGAGCCTCCTTCTCCACGTACTCGGCGAGTGGAGCTCAGTAGGCATGAGCATCAACAAAGAGAATTTATGCCATACTAGTGGAGGTGAAGCTGGTGGTAACCGTGGTAGTGAGGGTGGGGGAGGTAGGGTCCTTTATACTAAGGAGCAGGACTTCACACACGCTACTCAGGATACCGACCATGGAGCTCGTAGGCCAGATGAAGCTGTAGAGGTACTACCTCGTGCTCTGATAAAGGTTCCGTATCGTCGGAGGGGACATGAGGCAGACATACCAGATCAGATGCGCACTTACTCATCCTTATATGATGAGCATTTTTATAATCCTGACCCTGGCACGATCATGTATGAGTACGGGTTGCACCACATCATAAGAGAGCTTGATGGGCTGAGTATACAAGATGAGAGAAGCTCAAGTGTGGGACATTATAGTTCTGATGCATCTAACTCGCAGCGGCGGCCACAGACAGGATATGAGAGTACATCCTCTTACAGTGGTGATCATTCAGTCTTAAGATACCATCAGCCAACATTAGTTTCGTATGGATATTCTACTTCAGGTGCACATCCATATGGTGGTCACAGTTATGGTGAAGGCGTACCTTATGTTCCCGCAGTACTACGGCCAATCATATACAGACCGAGTAATGTAGCATATCAGCAGTACTCAACAGAGTTTCATCAGAGATATAGTTCCTATATGACTTGGAGCCAATATCAAGACTATGTGGCGTCCAACTATCAGGTTCAGTTACTAGGAGATGCTCCGACGGAGACTTACAGCTATGCCATACCTTCCCGTATCCATATTGGGGCCATTATTCGTATTTAATTCTTTACTTTTGTTGTGATTTTAAACCCTTAAATCTTAATGTGTTTGTCTCATTTTAATAATTAAATATGGTTCAATAGTTCAAAATTTCAAATGAAGAACATGTTCTTAAATTATTCTTTCAATTCTTCTTTTGCAGATGCCACGTGAGCGACATCATCCAGCATGGGAGAACGGGTACACAGTCCCAGGAGATCGACGGATCCACTATCTTTACTGTGGACATCTTGTTAGCAAGATTCATCGTTTCTCGGAGCATCTTGCGAGGATACACAGAGATAGCATTCTATGTCCTTCAATCCCTCGTAATGTCTGTGTACAGTTCCAGCAGTTTTTGAGGCAGGAGGAGCTATCATCTAGTAGAGGACGTACACACCCGACAGCCAGGCCGCCTACATCGTCGACTTGTCCATCGTCATCTATGTCTAATGGAAGATCTAGAGTAGATATCATGGATGTTGTGAGAGCTTTTTTTTTTTAGAGTTTTATGTTCCATCTACTACTATTACATACCATCATTTGTTCATATGGTTAGATGTATTCAGAAACAACCACATGTCCCACCTCCTACTCAGATTGAATTAGACTTTGGTGGAGAGGATGATGGATCTTTTGCTTCTTCTGATGATTTTGATGAGGATGATTGAGTGATTTATGACTCATGTACTGTTGCTACTGCATGTCATTTTGTCATATATAATATCATGTCTGAAAAACTTATGAGTTTTCAGTGTTGATGCTTGAAATTTTATATTTCATCCTTCTATGAGATTTGGTGTGGCACTTTCTTTTGCAAATTGATATTTCTTGTATTCAATTCTTCTTAATTAGTATGCTAGGGACCTAGAGTATCTTTTTTACATAATTAAATGTATAAAATTGATGTTTTCTTGTTAAATGTGATTTATAATCATTTACCATAATAAAAACATCTAGTAGAATTTATAAAATTGTATATTTATGTCAATAAACTGAAGATTTCTCTTCAAAAAAAAATAAAAAATGAACTGGCCTGAACCGGACCGACTCATACGAGTCGGCCTGAGTCGCCCGAGCCGGATTCGATCCGACCCGTATCTGCAAGAACCCGATCCGATCCGGATCCGCGAGACGGCGAACCTTGCTAGCGGGCCCATTTAGGGAGCTTGTGGAGCTTTGGGACAGCATATTGGAGGCTTCCGGGGCTGTTTTGGACAGCATATTGGAGGCTTTTGGGACTGTTTTGGACAGCATATTGGAGTCACTCCGGAGCTATTTTGGACAGCATATTGGAGGCATTCCGGAGCTATTTTGGACAGCATATTGGAGGCATTTCGGGACTGTTTTGAACAGCGTATTGGAGGCACTTTGGGACTGTTTTCACTAAGGTATAACCCTCGCCTCTATCTTTTCTTATGCATGCATGCACATGGTCTATAGTAGCAGTAGCATACATACATACATATATATATATATATATATATATATATATATATATATATATATATATATATATATATATATATATATATATATATATATATATCTATGTATTTTTCGTATTGCATAATTACATGCACATGCATATTAGACATTTTTGTCATGCATGAAAATATTTTTAGGCCAACATCCCTCTGGTTAATATGGCGCATGAGCTGGTCAAACATCTCAGACACATTACGGATCATCGGGGAACCAGCGTGTGTTCCTGACATTGGTACAGAGCAATGGTACTGGACACCACTACGGGTGGGCATGTGAAGGTGATGTGCAGTGAAGTGCAAAACTAATATGCAACTAAACCTAAATGGTATGACATGACATGATAACTAAACAATTAAGGAACAATAACAATGAAAATAAAAGACTAAAGATATGACAAACAAAATCCTAGACAACCTAACCTATGAGTCTGATACCAAAAGATGATGCGGGACGGCTATCGATATGGATCTGTCTACTAGAACTATCAGAAATCAGCAACGAATGATACAAAGGACAACAAACGAACAACGATCATCCAGTGTCCATAAGAATAAGTACGCAATAATAACAAGAAACTAACTCTATAGCCTCCCTCGTAGCAAGGAAATGAGAAGGATCGACAGTAGTGAGAACTACCTGCTGTTTAAGGCATCAATAACACACTCAAGGTCCAGACTGAGACCACGGGATGGTACCTCACAGTCACACAACCAGCAGTGAATAATTTAATAATGGCTAGAAACCCTAAATCACACATATATATAGGGCACATCTGACATAATATACTAGACAGACAGGCGCGGAAGGGCAATATCAAGCACTAACCAGACTGCTGAAAAATGGGGCAGGCAAACCGAGGTAGCACAGCTCCATGCATACACTGAAGGTGGGATTGTCCCGACTGTGCAAGGTCTTGTCCATAGACCCTCCAGGTTGAGCTGGTAGGGCCCACTTCCAAGTGACAAAATGCCCACTTATGGACCTGAAGCCAGGTGGCATTGGAGGCAGGCTCCCAACAGGACTGAACCGCCTGGGCCTAACAACCAGGCTGAAAGGGTGCCCTGCGAAGTGGGGCCTCGATGCTGGGCCGGGTTGCTGATGAAAGGGCGTCGATGGGCTCGCTGGACGAGGGAGATGCGACGGCGAGAAGTGGCTGGAGGTGAAGTGGTGACACGGGTAAAGGCACCATGTGGCGCACTGGAGGGGAGCTCGTACTAGCTCGGGTGACGATGTTGCCGAGCAGAGTCAAGGTGGTGCTGGCACGTGGCATGCAGCGGCGGCTGGGCGGGACTCGTCACTACCTGTGCAAGTGACAAAGGAAATTGGGAATGGAGAAACAAGCACTTTGGCTCGAGATGGATAGACACAAATACTAACATCGGAGTGGTTAGACACATGCTAAAGATGTAGTAGAACATGGGATGTTCTATTTTCATTATCAATTATCAAGCAGTATCTCTAATCTGTGGAAAGGTATTCTCGAAGGAAAAACGTTCTATGTGGTGTCTTTGGTTTAGGTAATGGACAGAATGTAAGATTTTAGCAGAACAGAAATTGTGGCCGTCAAGCATATGCAGAGGCATTCCTTTTATTATATAACACAACTACTGATACCAAAGTTGTTGCCAAACAATTTTACGATGGAGAGGTTGGAATCTGACATTTAGGGGGAACCTTCTAGATGAGGAAATAGATAAGTAAGGCAATTTACTAAGCAGCTGAGAAGAGTTTCAGCCCAACCAGCCAATTGAAGATCCTTGGAGGTGGCAGTGGAGGTGGGAGAGCAATGGAAGATATACTGTGGAGAATGCCCATTCATTGGCGAAGGGGATCTTTGTTTAACTCATATACAAAGAGTTAAAGGAAGTAGCTCCATGCCACGGTACCGAATGTAATCAGCCAGCTCAAGCAAGAAAAACCAATTCAGTGAGCCAATTGTCAATCTCATGTTTTTTAACATTTCGGTCATGGGGCCCCGACTCAACAACATTTTCCTCAATTGAATGATTGATAAATGTCTTGACTTTCATACTGCAGCCACTACTCTTATCTCCATTTATGCAATTACGAACTCCTTGGAACTTATCGATTCCAATGCAACTAATCCTTCTGGAGCTGACATAACATCACAGTCTGACCAAACCTTATTGATTGTGACCCCAGCTGCCTTCAAATGGCCTATCTGTTGCAGATTTGGCAGCATTGTTGTCGTGGCTGATTCAGGATTTGGTAGCATTGTTGCAGTTTACAAGGTTATATGGTTGATGTTTCTCATCTGATATTTTGCAGTGGGGATGGAATTCCCGGGGGGGGGGGGGGGGGGGGGGGGGGGGGGGTTCTGTCAAATCGGCTTATAGCTTAACTGCAGATGGAGGAACTCGATCACCCTTCTTTTGTCAGATCTAGGCTGCAAAGTCCCCCTGAAGGTCAAGATCTTTTTGTTTAATGTGGATGGCCCACTTGTATTATAAAATTAAAAAGAGAAGATGTAAATGTAAAGAGAGGACGACAACAAAAGTCCCCCAATACATCCCCTCCCTAAGAAGCCCAAAAAGGGAGAATTACATTCATCGACATTGCAAGATACCCAAGTCCACTCTTTCACCCTCTCACATACAAAAGCAAAAAACTCTACCAGGGGTAGAAGCCTCTCTCCTGAAGATTCTGTTGTTGCGATAGTTCCATATGGACCAAATCGTTGCATGGAGGATCAGCCACCACAACATGTGGTCTGTTTGAGGCCAATGTCTATCCCATGGAAGGAGAAGCTCCACAACTGAATCCCACGAGCTAGTCCTAACCTGAACCTGGTCTTACATCAGCTGCCACACATCCTCTGAAAATAAGCAAGAGGTGAAGAGATGGCCTGCGGTTTCCTCTTCCACCCCACATAGACAGCAACGGGTGTTCAAGCATGGTATAAATTGACCAATCCTGTCGCACATAGGGAGCCTGTTGAGAGAAGTCCTCCATATAAGTGTCTGCACCTTGAGGGGACTCCTGACTTTCCACACACTATGAAAAAATGGATATCTAGTCCCCCCATCAGCAATAATAGAATAGGCTGACTTGATAGAGAATCTTCCTTTACTGTCCCGTCTCCAGGTCCAACATCCGAAGAGGAAGGTCAAGATCTTGGTTTGGAGGATTTCAAATAGTAGATTCCCACAACTGACAGGTTGATTCATTTTGGATGTGATGCACCCTCTACTTGCTGCCTCTATGGGGAGGGTGGGGGTGGGGGGGGGGGGGGTTAATGAATGCCTTGATCATCTGTTCGTGGGCTGCATCTTCGCTAGGGAGGTGTGGCATGACATTTTTGCTAAGATTCGTCTAGTTAAGATAGTAGATAACAATGTGTCAAACTTGATACGACATTGGTCTTCTTCCCAGCCTCTCAAGGGAGATCGCATTTTGTGGTGGCTGATTCTTCATGCCACTCTTTGGGCCATCTGCACGGAGAGGAGCAAGAGAATATTTAGGAGGGAGGCATCTTGTCTGGAAAGAGTAGTGTCATTTATTTCTAGTAGGGTGAGGGAATGGATGAGGATTTGGTATAAAGATCTTATAGATACTTCTTTTTTGTTCTTTTGGAGGATACACATTGAATCACCAAATTAGAACTTTGTAGAATGAGATTTGTGAAGAGTTTTATTGCAAACTCGTACATCTTTTTTTCACTTTAATACAATTCAGTGGTACCATCCGCTTTCCCAAAAAAAAAGGGTCCTATCTGTTGACTTTTGATTTGGAGCCTAATTAAATGTAATTTTTCTATGTGCCCCAACTCTTATATTGTTTGTCTTGCAAAAGACCTTGTTTGATGAGTTGGAAAGATGACACTAAAAAGTAGAGAAGCAGTTGGCCTGAGATTGAGTGTAAGCAAAAAGCGAATTGGTGTTTAAGGATGGAGAAGAGGTTGAGTTCTTTATTTGGAGAGTACCTAATATGAAGCTTGATACACATGATAGGTTGGCCCACTTCATGGAGGCAATTACAAAGCCTCGTCCCCTTTGTGATGAAGTAAAAGAGGTGGTCATTTGTTCAGGTTATTTCCTTTCTCCCAATCTATCTGGGAAGGGATGTTCCAGAGAGGATTCTTTGGGGGCAACTTAACAATTTGAAGATGCTCATACTTGGGTGGAGTAGGTGATGGAATTTGAAAGGTGATAGGTAACTCTGGTGGTTTCTGCATGCCACTCGACGGGTGGGTGATGCATTGTGCTTTTCATTTGTGAAAAAAGTAACTGAATAGTCTATGATTCTGGGTGGAGAAGAGGTTCAGTATTATAACTTATATCAACTATCTAAGTAGGTTAGGCACGTAAAGGTAATATACTATTTCAGTGTGGGAAACCTCATTGTTTATACTAGAGACTTCTTTTTTTGAAATATGGTTGGTACCACAAAGTATGAGGAACAAAACCCTCAAAATTCTCTCTACATAAAAAGCACCAAGGAGGTGTGACCGTCATTTGTCCCCCAAAAGAATTAAAAAGGAGGTAACTAGAACCATCCAAATTACATACGGAGATGGCTCACTCCCTCTCAATGTGACAAACAAAAGATGAAGTCCTTTCTGGAACCAAAGCTTCATTCGTGAAAAATGAAAATGCTCCTATTCCTCTCACTCTAGAAGGCCCAAAGAGTATCATGGAGAATGAACCACCATATCCTGGCGTCCTCTTTAGGTGTGCAAAAAGACCCCCACAAAAGCAGATGATCTTATATTGGAGACCTTAGGGCTGTACCGTTTTTATTTATGTACATCCCTCACCTTTTGTATATGATACGGGGTGTTAGCTATAGAAACCATATTTGTACAGCATTTGATTTTATTACTAATGAATTTGTGGTGCCATCCAAAAAAGAAGAATGTGACAACGCTTGTACCAAGCATGTACCATTAACATGCTTACATGTATCTTTATTACAACTGAAACCTTGGCAATGTCACACAAATAAAGCTGTAGATGAACACTTGTAAACTGGATGTATTCGTATCACCAAAAATGATTATGCTAATACCTTCTACCAACCACTGGCAAATATAGCTGTTGGAAAATAGCAACTGAAGATGATGACATGAGCAGAGAAGTAAACATCAGTATACACCAGAAATTTATAAATACTAACCCAGGTCCACGTGGGGAAATTCGCAGAAGGCGCAATGAAGGAGACAAAATTTGGAAAAAATCTTTATCTGGGGAGACAATTCGCACCTGTGCAAAAAGTTAATGAAAGACACAAAACCAACAATGTTAAAGGAATTGTCAACAAATAAATTGAAGCTGGACTCCTCTTTTTTGGGCACGTCAATAGAATCATAGCATGTTAATATTCAGTGGGGGGAATTATAGTAGTCAACCAACAATTACAGAAGACCATGACTGAGAATTGGCCACTGATAGCCCCACTCAAATCTACAATGGACATTAAAAAGAAAAGGAAAACAACCTCCAGAGTCCAGACCAATGACATGGTGGTGGTAGCTCTTATAAAATCACACAAATAGTTTCAAGCTAATACAAATGCAAACATTTAGACTTCCAACAGTTACCCTGCAGTCCTCCTGCATGGTCAAAGAATTCTTGAGCACATCAGCCCACAGATTTTCTTTCATTTCGACCCATGATTCTCTTCCATAAAGCCATTGATGAGATGAGTAGATATGTTCCAAATTTAGTTTCCCCAAAGAATCTGATTGAATGCCTACACTGCCCTCAGCAATTGGCATTTGAACAGACAATGGTCCACATTTTCTGATGCAATTCCACTGGATCAACAGTCCATTTCAAAGTTAATCCATTTATATATGGAGGCTATTAGGTTGTTTGGTTTCCAATTCCCATGGCACAACCAAGGGAGAAAGGAGGAGAAACAAAAGCAGATGAGAAAAGTTGCTAGTCAGCTGCTGTTGCTGCACCCTGACCCTAACACTGCCACCATTGGCCCTAGTTTACTCGTCTCCCAAACCAACCCGTCGCATGGCACTTTCTTTTCTATTATTTATCCCTTTCTTAGACAGGATAAAATCAAGCCCAACCAATCCACACTGGGGTAAGAGAATCTAGGAATAATATGGATTCTTAAATTGCCAATGAAGTAGAAAGGGTTCTAGCTCCACCATCAAAGAAATTATGCTCGGGACAAGGATCACCCAAAAAGAGGTATATGCAGATGACATCATGTTATCATTTAAGAATGAAGTATTTTGAAGTGTCAAAAGCGCTCAATCAGGCAATCAGAAATAATGAAAAGAAAGGAAACTTCTCCTGAGAATCTTTTAATATTATTTCCCATATCATTAAGCCTTCCTTTAAAATGAATTTGATTTACTTCTTCACCTCTCACGTATTTGCTCCCCCTTTTTTTTGCGAAAGAGAAGTAAATAATTCTCCATTCAGGTTTCACATAACATTAGATATATAAACATATATAAAGCATAAAATGGAACATGCGAAAGGAAAAGCAAACAAATAAAGGAGCAGATAAAAAGCAAAATGTGCCAGGTGAGAAATAAATGGGAGCTTTAATTGCTTTGTTTTGCTTAAAAAACTGGATGGGAAAACAGCCTTATGTTTGATGAGAAAGTTCACAAAATAGTCGAAAGAAAAAAATAGAGTATAAAAAAACACCTTAAAACCTGAGGCGACACTGTTTACAGCAAGAGTTCCAATTACATCATCAGCTTCAACCCCTGGAACCTGCCATTTGACCATTAGAAGAGATACTAGCATAATTTTGTCTACCAAAAACACATTAGAAGATATACAACCATAATTCTGTTTACTAATAATGCAGCTGCACGCTGTACCTCAATTACTTTGATGGACATGGCCTTGATAGATGCTTTGAGATATTGAAGCCCTTGAACTACAGTATCAGGTGTGGGTAAGCGGTTGCTCTTGTAAGAAGGGTACAGCATATGACGAAAAGTCGAGCCTTCAAAGTGTTTATGTAAAGTTAGTGAGAACGAACATCCAAGAAGATGTGGTATATCAACTTGTGATTGAATCACAAAAAAGAAACTTCGTACTGACAATTGCATGCTAAAACCACAGGCTTGTGACAATGACAGAAAATGCAAAAGAAGCCAAATATTTTGAGACTTCGCTACTGATATATGCTGTAAAAGCTAGATTCATCCAAGGCAGCTTCAAATCTATCATTGAACCTTGTAGATTCTTTCTTGTCTTTTTCAGTTGTTATTTAAAAGAATTATCCTATATCATAGTTAAGAAAGTGTCATTATTTCCTGCAAGTGTTTTGAATGTTGCTACTAGCTTTCTACAACTAGATTCCAAACAGATGTCAACCCCTCTGAAACTGTAGCTACATTGATAACATATCCACTCACTATCCAATAAGGTCCTTGCATAGGTCAATCTGCCTTCTAATTGATAGATTCACTCATCTCAATATGGGTTTACATTGTTGACTCAAAAAAATCCAACTTTTCATTTTGATATTTGATGCACACCCGTGCTGGCATATTAAGTAGCATGCATAGCTTATCCATCACTTTGACTTGAGCCATGGTTTGTGGGATCAATGGCATGGAATACAGAATCGACTGATCTAGATTGGGATCATCATGAGCCAATCCGATTTTGGGGGTAAAAAACTAAAAAACTAAAAATAAAAATCCGTCAGAATCGGCCTGGATCACCCGGATTAAGCCGGAATCGGCTAAATTGCTCGACCCAGATTGGATTGGATCAGGATCGGCCGATCCTAGAACCTGCCAACTTTTTCTGTTTTTTTTTTAAAACTATTTTTTATTTTTAAATTCTTCCCTTAGATCGGCCCGACTTGACTGATCGGATCGGATCGGGATCGGAACCAGCCGATCCTGGAACCCAATCCGATCTGGTGATCCATGATCAGTGGATCCCGATTTGGATAGGTCAATGTTGATCCACTTTTGGGGGGAAAACCTGATCCCCCTTTTATTTGGAAGAAAAATGCCAGTTGGTTTGAATCAGCTGGAATTGGTCTGAACAAGAACAACAGATTCTGAGTCGACTCCGATTCTGATCCCAATCACATTGGGCACAGACAATCTAGAACCCAGTCCGATTCTGCGATCCTTGCTTTGAGCACAAATCCCAGGATAAAGGGCATAAGTGATAAGACCTATCAGATATGAATCAGTGTGGAAGACAAGATGGATTCAAAGAGTTAGTTGCAAATTGGTTGAGAGATGACCCAGTCAACAGATTTGCATCCCTAGGATTCACAAAGAAAATCAGGAGGGTCAAGGGTGAGAAAGAGCATAAAGAGTTGAAGCAAGGACGACATGAACTTCTACAGAGAATTGGTGAGATTGATGTCATGAAGTTAAGTTGTCAAAAGACAACAATTTGTAGATGGCTAAATTAAGAACACCATGAAGATGGATGAATGGAGCCACTGTTTTACCACCCCTTCTTCCACTCTCTGCCTCAATGTCCACGTCAGGTTTTCACAACCCAACTTGGAATTGGATAGGAATTCCCAAGAGCTCGACCTTAATAAAAAATAGGCCATAGCCACCATAAATTGCAAAAACATAGTATGATAGCGCATAGATGCAGTGGTCGTGAGCACGATATGCTTCTAATAACGTACTGGTATTTAATGGAAAGGGCAATATCCTTATGAGCTCCCATGTATTTGTCTTCAATAAGGAATTAAACCTGATTTTTGTGGTCCATTTCCTGTTCCGCTTGGAAACTGACCACGCTAACTATGTATGGCTGATTCCAGCCGTTCACAAGTAGTTAAATGAAAAGAAAATGGGGGGAAACCCTCTTTTGGCCAGTTCTAGCATAGTTCTCATCCATTTTAGCCACTTCCAGCCAGGTTTAGCCCGGTTTCAGACAGTGCACTTTGGCCAGTGCAGACTAGTGCTGGATGGTTCGGTCCCGTTTAGGCTGATTCTGTGCCCAAACCTGGCAGAACCAGACCAATCCTGGCCAGTTCCACCAAGTTCAGCCAGCTCCAGTCTGAGAAAACTTGGTTTAACTTGGTCTTGAAAATGCTCTTTTCTGAAATTGTCAGATGAGTCACGGTCAAATGTTCAAGAAGAAAAAGAAGGGGCAAAATATAGACTATGTTTGTTGTCATGGGTAGGCAAAACTGGCCGGCTTACTCAGCTACAGTGCCCTCCAATCAGATGTTTGAATCATCTAATAGTAGTGTACACCCTTTTTTTTTGCCTCCAGCACTCTATAAGATCCAGAAGGGATAAGTCATACCTTTTGCCATGTGATTTTCTTTGGATGACATGTAAGTAGTGTGACCAAATGGGATTCCTGAAAAAGAAAAGTTGGACCACTCAAGCGTTACTTAATTTACAAGCTTTACAACCAAACAGCCAACTCCTCAAAAAATTGTGTTGATTCAAGGCATATGAACATCTTGCTTGAGAGATGGCAATGTTGGCTTAAAAGATTACTCTAGCTTAAAAGATTATTCCACAATACATAAAAACTATTTCACTAAGAAAAGGTGAACATTGTTTAGATATGTATTTTATAAATACCAAAGTGTTCCAGACCAAGGAGATACCACTCGAGAATGAAATCAAAAGCATAAGAGAAATATAAGTTCAATGTCTTTTCCAGGGACCCAGAACTCCACAGGTTGCATTTTTGGAGAAGAAAAAAAATAACGGCAGTAGCTAATTCGTTAAGTATTACATAACTGCTGCTAGAGTAATAGTAGTTCCTACAATTAGAATCAGTTGATTAAAATGCAAAAACAACTGAAATAAATCATCACCTGCCAGTAAAATGTTGACCGAAGAACTGACAAGGGCAATCCAGACGACTATTTGTAATAAGTGGATAAGAGGAGAAGGCTTAAAGTTTAGCTATTGCAATGCCATTTAATATCCCTAGTGAGGATAGACAAGCGCAAGAGAACTTCTGAATCTTTAAATCTGGCCAAAGACTAAGGATGAAACTGGACAATGGTATCCTGAAAGGAAGGGGGGCTGTGGTGCGGCATACCTGTTCTGCATCTGTTTTACTTTAAAAAAAAAAAAAAACTGAACAAACCAAATGACATAATACTGCAACAAAAGTACACAGAGATATTGTAAATTGTAAAATTAACCAACCTACACTTAGATAGGCTTCATTGAAATCTAAAGAGAGCAAGGGTAGGATTAAATAGGTCCAAGTAAAAAATGAGGTGATGATTATAGCTTTAAAGTTATTCTATAACCTGAAAGAAATATTCTACTCAACAGTGTAAGTAAATTGTGTAAGGTCAAGGTCCAGGAGAATAGAAGTTACTGAATCAGGAATATTACTGAGTTATAAATCTCACCGTCATGGTCGAATACCACCTGCATCATAATAATTATCACGGATCACTAACAAAAACCATTGATTTCAAAATAGAAAAGCTAGTAAACAGGACCAAGGTTTGCAGAACCAGACTGGTTCTGGAACTGGTTGGGGCCAGTTCCAGTTGTGATGGAACTGGCCAAAACTGGCCAGTTCAAACTGGATTGGGGACCAACAGTTCCAATCCAATTTTGCTGGTTCCGGTTCTAACCAGCCAGTCCTACAAACACTGCATATGACAAACATGAAGCAATAATTATTTATTAAAAAAAAAAAGATATGAGATGTAAATCATGGTTCTTAGTTCAGATTCTGCTAATCACTGATGCATCATGTAGGCACTTGTCACCTACATTATATCTCGTATAGGATGATTTATGTTTAAGAGGCAATCACATGCAAGTTCAACTGGAAAATGGAGAAGCAAATCAACAATATACAACTTCAGTGTAAAGATAAACCTTAAGACATGCATGTCCAAATCGCAGTGAGCTCAGAGTAAGCATGAGAAGCATTTCATAACAGATAGAATACAAGCCAAAAAAAAAAAAAACTAAGAATACTTCCACGCTTTTTGGTCTAAAAAGGGATTGCACACTCAAAACTAAACTTCAACAAAACGTATTTTTATCTTTGTGATTTAATCACAATAAGAGGTACAACAACCTAATGAAATTCCCTTTTAGATTGTCCCTCTTAGTTTAATATGTGATGATGTTAATTTTCAAATCAGATGCAAGAAAAGCTTATGTTATTCTTATGTTCACCCCCTGTTCTGAGAGGGCATAAAATAAAGCGGTATAAGATGATATGCAAATGTGCTGCTATAGACAAAAATAGCCACAAGAGGTCATCAGATAGATACAAATGCTAATAATGATAGTTCTATTTCATTAATAAAATAAAGGGATTGTTACATGAATACCCCTGCTAAAATCTTATTCACATGAAAGAACTCTTAAAATGGCAATATATGAACACCCACTAGTGATAAAAGGAGAAAGAAGAAAGTGGGTGTGGGGGGTATGGGGGGGACATTTTGCATGATAGTACCACACTGGCTGTGAGTTGAGAGAGTTATGCTCATAAGAGTGTCTACTCATTCTCCATGAATCGCCCTTTAAAGGACAAAGCCGTTGTGCTCTCAGGCCATAATGGACAATACCTCATGTGAGCCACAAATCAACTCTGGACAGCAATAGTTTAGCACCGCCACTATGGGAATCCTTAGTAGCTGCACACAGACCCCTCATGATAAAAAGATAGGGGTTGTAGTGATAAATCCCAAATTGATTGCAAGTTGAGAATTTTGTGCTTGGAAGCGTGGGTCCAAACTCCTACATGAGGCACCTTTTAAAAGACAAGACTGTGAGGCCCTGGGCCAAAGCAGACAATACCTCACATGAGGCACATGCCAACCCCTGACCACAATACCCTCTGTACATGCTTACCCCCATTGTTACTAGCCCTTGCTTGACTTTGATTAGGGTCAACAACCTAGATTAATTGCTAACCTATGTAGCAAAAATAATGAATATGTCCCTCATATTATATACAGGGTGTAGGCGACACTATATATACATAGATATATACATACATATAGTACATAATAAGAGGGCATTTACAATATTGTCATTTTAAGATATTTTTTCATTTAAATAAAATTTCAACAGCATTTATGTGAAAATCCCTTGTGAAACATGGCTATCTAGGAGTGCATCATTAATCAAAAGACCCTCTATATATAATGAGCAACGCTAAGTAGATGTGTTGCCCTGTAGCTAGCGAGTCTAGAGGAAGAAGCATACCAACTTCACTGCCCCATCAACTCTGATATAGTTTATCTATCTTGCACCATCCCCTTTAGAAGTTTTATTCCCCCACATGATCACAACTGAAACATACAATAGCAATTTTGCTTGTTTTGTTGAAGACTAGTATGCCTCTATCCCAAATGGCCCAGAAGGCCTCATGGAGAATCATCCACCAAGCAGTGTTATCCTATCAACATATGTCAGTCACCTCTTCTGACAGCCAACCTCTTCAATTTGATAGCCCCACCAAAAAGATGGGTAGTGTCTTGCCACATGTCTCTTACAGAACATACGACTAGGGTGGGCCTTGGAAAATACGATTCATGGACTCCGTCTTGCAGTTGCAGAAGTAGCAAAAAGCCCTAATCCCCTCCGTGAAGGAGACAAGCACAAAGTAGGGAACCTCCCACATGTGACTCTCCACAAGCAGAATTTTACCTTTGATGGGGCCTCAACCACCGTATAGGATTTAACATCAGGCTGTGCAGTCAGCCATGCATCACAAGTCTACAGGGAGATTTTACAGTGAACTTTCCCAGCTTGTTCCATCTCCATCTACATGAGTCCTCAGCCTTCTGAGTAGGATGTATTTCTTCCAACATTGACAATAAGGTGCCAAAGTATGCAATCTCATCTTCCTTAAGATCCAAACCAGGCCATCTCCTCCTCCCTAAGGTCTCTTCCGAAAAAGGAATCCAGGCTTCTCCTTTGCTCAACCACCACTATCACTTGATGATTTGATGAAATAGCAATGAGGATCAGGAATAGCTCTGTCAGTGACCTGTCTCCACACAATGTACACAGTCAGAACCTAGTCCTCTGGCCATGCAACAACATTACATAGATTACTTCATAGAACACATCTGAAGTTTAAAGGATATTGGTCCATGACAGATACTGATGGACAGTGCTCAGCTGAACATCCTATACAGTGTCCCTTCTATAATCTTTCTGTTTGTCCACCTCTAGCAAATAGCAATGGCCTTCTTCCATTAGTGTTCAGCTTCCACAGGCACTTAGAAGAGCAATGTTGAAGTCTCTCAAAACTTCTAATACCCAAGCCTCCCTTAATCCTTGTGCACCGTCTGCCCCTAGCAGACAACTGCCAACTCCTATTCCTCTCCCCACTCCCATGCCAACAGAATCAACATGGAATTGACCCCAGCTTTCTTGATGCTTGGTGATCTGAAAGAGAATGGGAAATAGATAAGTAGTAATGAAACCAGTCTTTACAGATGATAAGCAGCACTCAGCCACTGTATGACAGCGGCAAACTTTTCCATCCCGCTAGCCTTTAAACTTATGAATCATGCCCATCACGGCGCATTCTACAGCTAAAGGTAAGGACAAGGTAAGTTCATAAGGAAGTCCACAATGCCACTCCCCAATATCAAGCCAACTGTTTGTAGATCCCCTTTTTTGAAGGTGGAAAGACGCCACAGTTCACTAAGTCAAAAACAAAAGTATACATGTATACAGCTGTATCCCACACCCCTCCTACATGTATGGGTTCAACCCATAAAAAAGCCCAGAAAAAGAAAAATCCCCCTTCACTGAACCCCTGCATACAATAATCCGCCAGGCTTTAAAATAGACCCATCCATCATACGTAGAGAACACTGAAGCCCAAATGACGTCCCCCTCCTTGCATACGCCATACAATGATCAATCAAGGCAGGGCCCTGCAAAATCCAGGCATGACCTGTGTAACTGTTGGGCCGGGCCAAGGTGGGCCATTAAAAAATGGCCAGATTATTTTAAGGCCCGGCCCTGTTAGGTGACTTCGGTCAAGCCCGGCAGACTTCTGAGCTGACCTGGTCCAAGAACACTGCTTGATAATTTTGTTTTTATCATAATTATACTTTTCAATTAAAAAATAAAATTATGATAAAAAGAAGTACCTTATGCTACATATAATAAAATAAATAATAAGCAATAATGTACAGAAATTTTAATTAACATTTTAATTATTAATAAAAAGAGGTACCTTATGCTTCCCAGGCAGGGATGTCAATGTGTACGTATTGGGTTAGTTAATGGGTTTATACTCATTTATTCCTTTAAGGAAAAGCTGTAATCTTTTCTCCAAGAAGTCAAAGCACTACAGAAAGACTTTTCTCCAACAATCTACTAACAGCTCTAAGATATGCCTTGACCAACTATATAAAAAAGATAAACACCGAAAAGAAATATTTTCTACATAAATTCTACTTCCCCAGAAAATGATGTTATTCCTTTCTCTCCATATACTCCAGCAGATCGCGCAAGGAAGAATGCCCAATATGCATCTTTTCTCCTTATTAAGTGTTTTCCTCTTCAAATTCTTGAAGAACAGCCACATATGTTGTACTGACTGGAAATTGCCCTTGAACTTCAGCATGGATCCGAAGATGTTCCAGACCTCCTTGCTCACTATACAGCCAACAAAAAGATGATCTACCTCTTCATCATGAATACCACAAAATGAACATAATGTTTCTTCATTAGGACACCACTTGCTCCTATATATTTTAGTGACAATCCTCTTTTGGAACAAGAGCCACAGTGACGTGTTCACCTTCAGAGGTGCCTTCACCTTCCATACATCCTCATATTTGGCATAACTTGGCAAGTCACCTTCCAGCACTGAGTAACAAGACTTAACAGTGAACTTTCCTTTAGTGGGACCCCATAACATCTCATCAGAAACTTGAGTCTTAATATTGACAGAATTTAACACCATCAAGAGGGTTGTAAAGTCTTCAAATTCATCATCTTTCAAGCCTCTGCGCATCTGAACACACCACTGCACATTATTTCCTTCCAGCTCATAGCAACCTTTAACTAAACACCATTGATTTGTAGCTATAGCATACAACCTAGGAAAAGCATCCTGGAAACATTTTTCCCCCATCCATCTATCCTTCCAGAACATAATATGCTGACCATTTCCCACAGAATACAGAATATGTTTGCTAAAGTGAATGCCTGTCCTGATAATGTCTTTCCAAACTGGAGACATAATAGTTATATTACCCGTCCTTAGATAAAACTTGTTAAGAGATGAATAATCTTCTGCAGTATCACTGATTTCCATTGGCTCACTTCTTCTTCCAACAACTCCCATAACCATTTCCCCAGCAGTGCTGAGTTCCACACGCGCAGACTTTTCACCCCCAGACCTCCTTTAGTCTTTGGAGTACACACCGGATCCCATTTAACAAGAGATATTCCCCTGTTATTAGCATTGTAACCTCCCCAAAGAAATTTTCTATGAATGTTATCCATTCTCTTTCTTACTTTTAAAGGCATTAGAAACACTGAAAAAAAGTGCATAGGAATCATGGACAATACTGAGTTCAGAAGAGTTAATCTGCCCCCAAGCGATAAGAACTTGGTTTTCCATGCTACCAACCTCCTCTGCATCCTTTGGATCACTGGTTCCCAATCTGAAGCTTTTAATCTTCTATCATTAAGGGGCAATCCCAGGTAAGGTATTGGAAGCTTTCCTATACCGCACCCAAATAACTATGCAATTTGCAAAATCATGACTTCTTCCATATTAATAGCAATGACAGAACTCTTCTCATAATTAATCAAAAGCACAGTACAAGCCTCAAAACTCTTCAGAATAAACTGAATTATCTTTGCATTATCTCTGTCACCTTTGAAGAACATTATTGTGTCGTCTGCAAACTGTAAATGGGAAACTCCTGATAAACCTCTGCAGATCTGGACATTTTTCAACCAGCCTTGAATCTCTGCTTTGTTACACATCTGACTCAATATATTTGCAGCAATGACAAACAATAAAGGTGAAAGTGGGTCTCCTTGTCTGAGGCCTCTTGAGCTGCAGAAGAAACCATATACATCGCAGTTCAAGATGATGGAGAATCTCGCTGTTGTTATACAATTTTTGATAACATTGATCCACTGTGCTGGAAAAAGATGACTGTACAAAATATTCCAAATAAAGTTCCAATGTAATCTATCATATGCTTTGTTAAAGTCTAACCTACAAGCTTCCCCACAAACACCTTTTAACCTCCAAGTAGACAGAACTTCATGGGCTAACAAGAAATTATCCTTCAGTCTTCTACCCTTTACAAAAGCTGATTGATTTGGTTGTACAATCTTACAGAGGATGCTACCCAGTCTTGAGGCCAAAATACGGCCAATAATTTTGTATCATTGAGTAAACTTACGGGTCTGAAGTCTTTCAGTTGCACGGCATTATCCTTCTTAGGAAGAAGTACCAGGTAAGTTTGATTAATTGCTTCGCACCCCACACCACCAGAGATACAATCAACAGCAGCCTGGACAACCTCCTTTTTAATAATATCCCAGAATGCTTAATAAAAAAAGATTGGTATGACATCAGGCCCCGAGTCTTGTCAGCTCCTAAATTAAACACTGCCTCTTTCACTTCTTCCTCTGTAATTTGCTGAATTAACATTTCTTGATCCTCAAGAGTTATACAATCCGGATCGCTCCTTTCAGGAAACCATCTATGCTCAGCAGAAAAGAGATCAGAATAAAAAATAATGATTTCCTCAGCAATATGGTCCTCATCCACAATAATATCACCCTCCTTTTGAATGCTAGCAATACACTTCCTTCTCCTTATTCCATTAGCAATTTGGTGAAAAAAATCTCGCATTAAGATCTCCTTCCTTCAGCCAGTCAGCTTCGGTTTTTTGTTTCCATCTAATCTCTTCTTCAAGCAACCAATCAGTATACTGATTTTTTAACTTTGACATCAAATTCAACTCTCGTTCTGTCAATTGCCTGCTTTCTGCCACTTTTTCCAGATTACCCACATCTGTTTGCCAAACCACCTTAACTAGATTCCTGAACTCGTCATTCTGAATCCATACAATCTTATCCCTATCATTATCCTAATGTGCCCTTCTCCTTTAAAATAATTGAAATGGACACATAAAAGTCAAGTTATCAGATAGCAATGAGTCCACCAAAGCTTTTGTTATATTCCTGCTAGAAAAATACAAACTCTATCTCTCAAACATAAGATTACATGAAGTATAAGCTCTTTCAAAATAAGCTGGTTGACCTATTCCTGCTCCGATTTCTCTATTGATTCTATCCTTGAGGACTCTTGGATATGGAGATGGGATGCATCTTCCAGATACTCAGCGAAGTCTGCATACAAGCAGATCCATGATACGGGGGTTTGCTTCCCTTTCTACAAAGAGGTTTGGGGTACCAAAAGCCGAAGGTTTTGATGTGGAGAATCATTCATAGTAGGCTCCCTACTTGTGATAAGCTGGCTGCTGTCATTCAACGTGTTGACGTTACTTGTTCCCTATGTGGCCAACATGAGGAGACCCTAGAGCATCTTCTTTTTGGCTGTCCCTTTACGGAACGTATGTGGAAGTTGATGTTCGAGAAAATAAAATGTGTGCAACCCTTCCTATTTATATCGAGGACCTTTTCAGGAGTTGGAAGAGGAAGTGGAAGGACAAGGATGACAGCAAGGTGTGGTGGCTGATTCTTCATGCCACTATGTGGACCATTTAGGGGGAATGCAATTCCATGATCTTCAGGAAGGACTCTAAGTCCTTGGAGTGTCTTGTATCTTTTATTTGTGCTAGAGTCTTTAAGTGGGGCAAGCTTTTGCGTTGTGCTCAGCCCCACCCTTCTTCTCTTTTGGTACTCTTGGAGAGTTAGTAGTTGGCACACCTTCTTGGTGTCTTTTGTTAGGCCATTTTGAGAGCTCTTCACACCCATACTTGTACATCTCTTTTCTCTTTTATTAATATACTTTGTGGTACCATCCACTTTCAACCCAAAAAAAGGGCTCTTTCAAACTAATGTCCATGCAACTTCTACATATGAAACATGTAACATGAATAAAAAGGAACTTTACCATTTTGAAGTGCATAAAGAAGTTCAAGTATAACTTATAATGTTTTTTTGAAGGTGACATTAAGTCACAATTTCATTGAATAAAAGAGAAGGTTACACAGAAAAGGAGTGCCCTAGAAAGAATCATAGCCAGGATCGGACAAGCCCCGTCCTGGTCCCTATCTAATGTTGTAGAGATGAAAAAATTACATAAACTGTTTTATCAAGCAAATAAAACAGAAATACAATAAGAACAACCCATCAAGAAATCAATTCACTCCACTTTCTGGCCTTGTCAAAAAATTACAGAATTCCCCTCCTTGAAGAGACCAGCAGCCCTTCCCCACTCTTCCACCCATCTAAATGTACTTCTCAGCAGCTCATTAGCACTGTTGAATTGGTCACTGAACTTCCTTCTATTTCTCTCACACCAGATAGCCCACAAAAAGGCCGGGCAGATCAAGAACCACAATTGTTTAAGGTCTTTATAGGGACAAACAGTGCTCCACCAGTTTAATAGATCCAACACATAAGGTTGCTCCACCCAATTGAGACCAAATAACTTGCAGATAGTCTTCCATTGGATGATAATAATGCCACAACCACAAAATAAATGCTTTTGATCCTCCTCAAAGAGTGCACAAAAAACACAAAAGAAGCTCCCAGAGAGATGAAGCTTCTTAGCCCTCCTTCACATAAGAATTCTATACCAAGCAAGCTTCCATAGGAACACCTTGATCTTATTTGGAAGTTGGTTAGACCATACTAGCTCCTTCCACCACACCCTAGTACCACCATCACTCAACATTTGGACCATGGACTTAACCAAAAACTGCCCATTGTTAGTCCATCTCCATAGGAACACCTTGATCTTAGGAACACCTTGATCTTATTTGGAAGTTGGTTAGACCATACTAGCTCCTTCCACCACACCCTAGTACCACCATCACTCAACATTTGGACCATGGACTTAACCGAAAACTGCCCATTGTTAGTCCATCTCCAAATTCTTTTATCCTGCACCTCACTAGAAAATCTGAATTCACTAGTAATATTAAGCAGCATTAATAGTTCTTCTGTTTCCACATCCGTAGGATCCCTTCTTAAAAGTAAATTAATCTGACCTGCATCAATATGAGATAGCACATCCTCAACTGTAGCTTCTTGGTTAAGAGTAATGTTGAATAAATTGCTAAAATGCTCAGAAAAGACCAAACCGGAGCACCATTTGTCTTTCCAGAACTGTGTATCACAGCCATTTCCCACCTAGATAGTACTCGAGATATCCATAAAGTCAGCACATCTAACAATATTCTTCCAGATTGAAGACATGTTGTAACTGGTCAAAGGATAATAATTCCATTTATTCTCAAAATGAAAGTACAGATCCTTCACAATCACAGCCCAAGGAGCATCCGGACACTCTCCCCTTCTCCACAACCATTTAGCTAGCATAGCTTTATTGAAAGTAGCCACTCCACATAGACCAATTCCACCTTGCTCCTTACTTTTACATACATTACTCCAGTTAATCAAATGAATACCCCTCTTCTCCCTTCTCCCTCCTGACCAAAAAAAGGAGCTTCTAACTGATTCAATAATTTTTTCCACAGACCGAGGAATCTTAAAGATAGAAGCATAATAGATTGCCAAAGACGAAAGAACCAATTTTGACAATATCATTCTCCCTCCTCCTGAAAGAAAGTTACCTTTCCACCCTTCCAATATATTCTCAAATTTCTTAATTAATCCATCCCAATCTCTCACCCTTAAGGCACCATCCGATAAGGGCAAGCCCAAGTAATTAATAGGAAAATTATTCACTCTGCATTTTAAGGATCTCGCAATCTCCTGAAGACTAAGCTGTGGCACATTCAAACCAACAACTTCTGATTTCTCATAGTTGATCCTCAGCCCCGTGATAAGTTCTACCAAAATAAGCAATCTTTTGGTATTCTGAATATCCTCCTTACTTCCCGAAGAAAACAACAACGTATCATCTGCAAATTGAAGGTGAGATAAGTGTATATTGCTCCTGCCAATTCTGAACCCCTCAATTAGGCCATGTTGAACTGCACTATCCCAAAGGGAACTAAAAATCTGACCAATAAGCAGAAAAAGAAACGGTGACATCGGATCTCCCTGCCTAAGTCCTCTAGAGCTGTTGAAGTAGCCACACGGCTCTCTATTAATCAACACAGAGAATGTAGAGGATGAAATACAACTCATGACCCAACTTATCCATCTTTCCTTAAATCCCATAAGCTTCATAGTTTTTTTGAGGCAATTCCAATTGATTCTATCATAAGCCTTCTCAAAGTCGAGCTTTAACAGCACACCTTGCTTATTTCTGATCTTATAATGGTGAATAACCTCATAAGCTGCCATAAAGTTATCCAAGATGAATCTGCCTTGCAGAAATGCTGATTGATTAATACCCACAAGCTTATGAATCACCTTCTTGAACCGAGATGCTAAGATCTTGGAAATAATCTTATAACACCCGTTGAGTAAACTGATAGGACGAAAATTAGTCATTCTTTCCGGTCCCTCTGACTTCGGAATAAGAAAATTATATGTAGAATTGACAGATTGAATCCTTTCCGGCCTATCATAAAACTCTTGCACAAAGTTGACCAAATCTTCTTTAATAACATCCCAGAAAAATTGATAGAACCCAAGAGAAAAACCATCGGGACTCGGTGCTTTATTAGGATCCATACTAAAGATAGCCAATTTTACTTCCTCTTCCACAAAGGGTTCACTCAATTCTTCAGCGTCTGAATCCTCTATCTTAGGGAGTAAGCCATCTTGTATGTAGGGTCTCAACTGAAAATCTTCTGAGAAAAGGTTCTTGAAAAAAGCCATAAATCTGTTCTTGATCTCCTCAGGTTCTTCAATGGCACTCTCATCTTCTCTAATATGGTCAATAGACAAGTATCTTTTCTTAGCACTAGCCATCGCATGGAAAAAAGAAGTGTTTTTATCACCTTCCTTTAACCAATGCTCCTTAGCTCTTTGTTTCCAACCAATTTCCTCCTTCAAAAGTTCTTCATTATAAATTTTCCTGAACTCTTTCAAAGAATGCAATTCTTGATTAGATATATCAGAAAACTCACTTTTCATTTCCAGTTCTTCAATATTGCTCTTCAATTTCTGCCTTTCTTCCTTTTCCGTTCCAAATTTCTATTTAGCCCATTGTCTCAAGCATTTCCTGATCCATTTAAATTTGCCCATAAAATTATACACTGCAGAAGCTGCCACCGGCGCTTAACTATTTCCTTGAATCCAACTTCCCTCTGCCATTTCAGTTTATATCTAAAAATTCTGAAGCTCTTCCTCTTATCATCCATCATAACTTGCAAAGGAATATGATAAAAAACAGTATAACTTATAATGTTTAAGAGGATTTAAGAAGATTAGAATTTTTAAAGTAGACAATAAACAAAAAAATTACGTTCTATGGTAGAATCCATGCCATAGATTAGATTTAATCAATGGCGAAGACGTAGATGAATCATCGGATTCATAGATCAGCATACCCAAGTCCTTAACCAAAACATAGTTTGCCATATCGTACCGGATCATGTTGACTCATAAGAGTCGACTTATATTTAGGCGAGTCAGATCCTCTAATACGCACCGAGTAGGACCGGATCATATCGACTCCTACATGTATAATGGGTTGTCTAAAATTTTTAATTGAGTTTTTCCCATTTGATAAGTAAAATTACAAGTTTTACAGGTTTTATATCAATTAATAGGGTACATTTCCCTAAAATATGGCTAAAACTCATTAACTCTAACAAATTCATTGGCTTGAGTTGTTTGATTCATGCGAGTCGAACCAAGTCGGCCCGAGTCGGATCGGATCCGACTCGTAGCTAGGAAGATACGATCTGATACGGATCCTTGAGTCAGCCAACCTTAATCCAAAATCATTAACCTATCTTGTAAGTGGAGAGTCGGCATAAGGGTCCAAAATCATTAGCCTATCTTGTAAGTGGAGAGTCGGCATGAGGGGAGGGTGGAGGGGCTGGAGCACTCACAGGATGACATCCATGCCGACGACCGGTGCCAACTGGGTCCCCCTCGGTAGGAGCCCGGCTAGCTTCCAACCTCTTCGCAGGTGTTCGTCTTACCCTGTGCTAGGCCACCCTTGGTGGATGTGTCCATCTAGGAGGAGATGGACGTACGTAGACATTCCTAGTGAGCAAAGCTAGAGTTCGTCTTGCTCCAGTGAGGTATGGTCTGGTGGGTTGGCATCTTAGGGAAGAAGTAGGGGTTCTTCTTGTGAAGCTCTGTGAATCGGAGGCCCTCAGTGATAGGAGAAGAGAGATGGGTCGGTGTTGCTTCTATCTTCTTGTTCACGGGGCAGCATCTAGTGAAGATCTCCTTCCCCATCTCGATTCTCTTTGCTAGATGGCCGAAGAAGGGTTGGGAGGTGTGTCAGGTGTCGAAGAATTTTTTTCTCCTTGTCTGTCCCTCGAGTGCCATCACCAACGAGCTGACAAGCGTCAGGAGCAGTGCAGGGAGCACCTGGCTGGTGCTGGTTAAGGGTTAGAACACTCTCACTGCCTCCTATCCAAGCCCGAGAATGTTGGAGATCTAGTTGAAGCTTGTTGGAGTCCCCCTTCTTCTCATAGAGCCGAGCCTGATCGGAGAGCTTATTCAAAGTTTTACCAATCTCGTGGAGGTGGTCTCATGGTCGCCTAAGACATCACCATTGCTCGGTGTACGTACGGTAGGCTCGTCTATCTTCGGTGGCCTCTCCCCCCGGCAGTGGTGGAGGTAGCTTTTGGTGGTGATAGGGCGCTAGTTAGGGTGATTTCAGAGCAGGCCGGAGGTGGCGGCGGGCAATTAGGGTTTCAGCACAGCGGGATGGAGGTAGAAGATGGTCAAGAGTCACGTGGCCAACATGTGAGGCAGCAAGGGAATTCAAATTTTGAATTTCCCCTCCGTGAACGAAGGACTAAGAAGCCGACTGGGGTCTTTTCTTTGGCGTGGGCGGACCGGGTGATTGTGTCTGGCGGTCCATGGGTTAAGTCATTAGGCCAACCCAATGACTTACCCATTAGCCCTAGACCCGTGTCTAGGCCCGTTGGACCTTTTAACTATAGGAGTCTTCATGTAGGGATGGGGCCTCTCCATGGCTTTTGTTGGGGCACCAAGACTAGTGCTCCATGCCCCTATCCGACCTCCGGCTGATGCTCCTCCTCCTCCATTTACTTCTCCCTACCAGCCCCTTCTTTGGAGACCATAAGGGGTTGTGCTTACACCCTCAAAGAGCATGCTCGGCGCTGGTCCAGCAGAAAAGGGAAGGGGGGGGGGGGGGGAATCCGATGTTGATCCTGATCAGGGGCTTTCTATTCTCCAAGAGGGTTCACTGGTTTCCCCTGCTGGTGAGCTCGACAAGGCAACTGAGGGAGTCCTAGTCTAGCCATCTGGGGTTGGCTCTAAGGATTTGGTTCTAGAGGGGCAGGAGCCTACAACTCTCCAGGTGATTGTGTCGACGTCCTCGGCTCTTCAGGAGGCCTCCGTTCAGTTATTTACCAAGGGCAGCAAGCCAGCCCCGACTTAGGTGTAGGCCGAGGTCTCTCTTCAGCAAGAAGGCAGGGATACACTTGAGGCAAGGTACTCCCAATCTTTAGTCTCCTGCTCCCTGTAAGGCCAGCAGGCTACAGATGAGGGGATGGAGGGCAACTCTGATAAACTGACTGCTCTTAGGAGGGAGGAGGTAAAGGAGTTGTTGGCTAAGGTAGGACAGATGACTAAAGGGTAAGCAAAGGAGGTGGCAGATAAGATAGGTGTGTTGTTCAAGGGGTTCAACAAGGACGTGAGACAGATATTCATAAAAATACAGAAAAGATGGCAATTAGCCCTAGCCAGCATGGCTAAGGCAGAGCAATCATCAAGAAAAGAGGAGGGGGAGGAGGAGGGGAAGAAGGAGGTGGAGAGGGAGAGATCAAACATAACATTTCCATCATGAGAATAATTTCATTGAGTGTAAGGGGGTGTGGGAAGGTGAAGAGGAGGGTGGTGAGGGAGTTTGTGAGGAGATGTAAACCGGATGCACTTTTCATCCAAGAAACTAAATGTGATGGTGAGGGGGAGGAGGTTATGAGGGAGATTGGAGGAGCTAGACTTTCTAAGGGGGTGGCTTTACCTATTGTGGGGAATGTATGAAGTATTATGGTGTTGTAGAATGAGTATGTGGTCCAAGAGAATAAAGGTCTTAGAAGTGTGGGCAATTCGGTGGTGTCTCCCACTTTACGCTGTATTTGTGATGATTTCATGTGGGTTTTCACTGTGGTGTATGGTTCACAGGCTAGGGCTGATAAGAAGACCTTGTGGGAAGAAATCCTGACTTTTCAGTGTAAGGCAGGGAGGCCTTGGTGTATTGGAGGACACTTCAATGCTAATCAAGTCACAAGAAGAGAGTAGCAGGATGTCTTACCTTGCTGGGGAGATGGAGGAGTTCAGAGATCTCATAGCAGAAGCAGCCCTTGTTGCTGTTTTTGCCCCCAATGCACTTTTCAATTGGTTCAATCTTAGAGAAGAGCGTTCCCTCTTTAGGTTGGATAGTTTCTTGGTTACTGTGAATTGGGAGGACCAATTCCCTCTATTGCAAGCTGAGTTCTAGTGAGAACGGCCTCAGATTATAAGCCTATCTTGCTGAGGTCTCACACTTCTTCTTGTAGTAGGCCGAGGTTCAAACTGGAGAGATATGGGTTGAGAGAGGAGGGGTTCTCAAAGATGGTATCTAACAGCTGGAATGTGAGTACATAGGGATCCAATGCTAAGGCCAGGTTCATTGCTAAACCCAAGAGGATGGCTTCTATCCTGAGTAGTTGGGGTGCTTCCAAGACACCTCCTAGCAAGGTGGCAAGGGACATAATTGTGGAGCAACTGGAGGCCTTGAAGGCTTTAGAGGAAGTTGGTCTTCTTGATGTTGAGGATAAGATTAACAGAGATAAACTAAATGTAGAATTTAATGATATCCTTATTAAGGAAGAGATTAATTGGAAGCAAAGGTCCAAAGAGAAGTGGATCAAGGAGGGGACGAGAACACAACCTATTTCCAGCGAGTGGCTTCAGACAGAAGAAGATTGAATCAACTTTAAGGTAGTCAGAGATGGTGACCGACTGTTCTCAGGAGAAGTTCAAATTAGGTAGCATGTTCTAGACTTTTATTCGAGACTCTTCTCATCAGAGGACTGTAGGAGACCTTCCCTTACTGCAGATCTGCTTCCCTTGCTCTCTGCTGAGGAGAGAGAGAATATTTCTGGCCCTTTCACTGAGGAGGAGATTAAGAGGGTAGTCTTTGCTCTTACAGGTGACAAAGTTCTGGGACCAGATGGCTTTCCACTGGTTTTCTTCCAGTTCTGTTGGGACATTGTCAAAGCAGATCTCATCAGTAGTAGTTGACTTTCAAGAAGGCAGGGCTGATCTTAGGGGAATTAACAGGACATTTATCGGCTTGATCTGTAAGAAAGAGGGGGCTAAGTGCTTGTCAAATTATGTACCCATTAGCTTGTTGAACAGTGTGTACAAGATCATCACCAAGACTTTGGCCCTCAGGTTGGAAAGGATTGTGGGTAGGATCATCAGTAGTAACTAAGGAGCTTTCATCAAGGGGAGATACATCCAAGACAACTTTCTTGTTGCTCATGAGGCTCTTCATTCCATGAAGATGTACCATATTAGTGGATATTGGTTGGAGCTGGATTTTGAAAAGGCCTACGACAATTTCAGCTGGGAGTGTTTGTTAGAGGTCCATACCAGGATGGGTTTTGGTGAATGGTGGACTAGGTAGATCAGGGAGTGTATCTACTCGGCTTCCTTTATGGTGCTAGTTAATGGGTAGCCCACACCTTTTTTCCTTAGTGGGACAGGATTACGGTAGGGGCATCCTATTTCTCCCCTCCTTTTCATCCTTATGGCGCGTATCCTGAGTAGAGTTTAGGGTAGAGCAGAGGCAACATGACTCATTACATGCTTTTAGGTCTCGCGGCAGGGGTGTCATATCACCTACCTTCAATATGCGAATGATATTATCCTCTACATATCTAGCGAGAAGAGTCAACTCTTTATAGCAAGACTAGTCTTGAAGCTGATTAGGGAGGTCTATGGCCTTTCAATCAATTTCCACAAGAGCCAGTTGATAAGCATCAATGTGGGTGACAAAACAGAGGAGAACTACTTTCATATTGGGCTGTCAGAGAAGCAAATTCCCAATGTTTTATCTGGGGATGCTGCTCACTCTAGGGATTCTTCAATACAGATAATGGGAGAAGGTGGAGTAGAGGTTATCGTCGTCTGTCGGTGTAGATAGGGAGGTTACCTTCATTCGATGGTAGATTGAATTTGTGCAGGTCGATTTTGGATAGTCTGCCTATTTACTTCCTCTCCATCTTCAGGATCCCTACTTCAGTTGCTAAGAGACTAGACTCCGTTTGTGCCAGGTTCTTTTAGCATGAATCAGGGAACCCTAAGAGAGGTGGTTTTGATGTCAAATGGAACAGACTCTGTAGATCTAAGGAGAATGGAGGATTAGGCCTGAAGAATATCAAACTCTTTAACTTGGCCCTTCTGTCTATGTGGCTGTGGGACCTGGTGAAGAATGACCTAGGTTTGTGGAAGGATGTGATCTCTCAAAAGTACTACTCTCATGCCAAGCAGTAGGACTTCACTCTGCCAACAACCTACAATGTATCATCGGTGTAGAAGGGCATTCTTTCTAGTGATGATGTGCTTAAGGCAGGTTCTATCATTGTATTAGGTAATGTCAGGTGTACCCTCTTTTGGGAGGACATGTGGTGCGCATCTCAGCCTCTGCGCCTCATCTTCCTAGTGTTGTTTGACATTTCACTTCAGCAAACGGCATTTGTCTCTCAGGTAGCTGAGGGAGCCCGTTCTTGGACTACGTCGTGTCCTTTGTCTAGAATTCACTCTCCATGCCTTTGGACATGGAGATGGGACAAGGAGGGGATTCACTCTATCGAATCCGCTTATTCCACTATAGCAGATGGGGGTTCCATATATGCTTTTTACTCTTCAGTCTGGAGAGTCAAAAGCCCCCCAAGGTGCAGTTCCTCATATGGAGGGTCTCTCTTAATAGGCTGCCGATATGTGACAGATTGGCTTGCTTCCTTGTAGATTTGCCAACCAGGTGCTGTCTATGTGGTTTGGAGGAGGAAACTCTAGATCATTTGTTCACTTCATGCTCTTTTGTTGTGGAGATGTGATAGCTTGTGTATAATCAACTCCAAGTTGGGTTTACGTACTAGGACTTAGTGGAGGACCTTCTTCATTCGTAGGGGAGACCCTAGCCTAGGAAGCGGGATAGGAGGCTATGGTGGATGATCCTCCATGCCACAACTTGGGCACTATGGACGGAACGCAATAGTAGAATTTTTAGGCGGGAAGCTGCTATCCCGCATAAGATCTTCTCTTTTGTTTGTAAGAAAGTCAAAGGGTGAGCTAGCATCCCTTGTAATGTGGATACATGCAACTCCTCCTTGTTTTGTCTTTTGGAGGAGAGTTAAGTGAGGGTTTCACCATCTTGGTGTTTTGTATAAGGAGGGACTTTTGTTGTTTCCCTTCTTAGTTGTATATTTCCTTTTCTTCACTTTTAATGTAAGTGGTACTATCCGCATTAGAAAAAAGTCCTTACCCAAAATCATCCTGATTGGGGTAGTTTCTTTTTTTTTTCTTTTTCTTTTTTTTATGGTGAGAAAGTCACATGTCATTAATGAGAAGAAAGATAGAAGTGTGTCCCAGATACAACAATACTTCCACAAAAAGGGAAAAAAACACAAACCCTAAAGAGTAGGACACCACTCACACAAGCCCACTATAAAAAAGTTGACAATCACCAGTTTGTCCAGATGATAAACAAGGGAGAGGCCAACATTACAGCTAAATCCGAATAGTTTGTGCATCCAAATCTGAAAATTTTTTAAAACTTAAAATGAATGGATAAACTGACATCTAGCTCTAAGAGCAGCATGGAATGCAGAATCGCCCGATCCCGATTCGGAATTCCTTGATGAGCAGAGCTCGATTTTACCCAACCTCAATTCGAAATTGTAGATGCACAAGCAGATGTTTATTTGAATAAATTATCTGATGGATGGTAAATTGATAAGCATTCATTAAGTGGAATGGATACAGAAAATGCATATCTGCTGCCAACTAAAATCCATCCATTTAAGCAGCAGTTAAATTTCAGTCCAATGGATGTTGCCATATACTGAAAAGAATTGTTACACAAGTAAATTATAGGGAGGCAGAGCCAATAAATTGTAACTTTAGAGCCCACGCCATGGCCATTTTAAGAGGGTATGTCCCCTAATTAGGGTCGTAAAGCTTGACATAAAGCACCATAAAATATCATATGTTTTATGTCTAACCAAACAGCCCTTTAATGCTGTGAACCAAATAGGCCGGCCAAAGCTCTTTAAGAGCGACTAGTTTAAACTTTATCCTTTAAGCATTCTATATTATGTTGATACGACCATTCTCCTTTTATTGGATATCATCCAACTCTGCATGGCTGGTCAGCCATTTGATGTGCAAACAGAGCAAATGGATTATCCAGTTAAGATAATTGGACAGACATGGAAAAGGGGTTTTAGTAAATCACCCCATAAAGAGTCTTGGACATGCAGAAAATCTCCTGTATATATATAATGTGGGGGCTCCTTATAAAATGATTATATGGGGGGTTTCTATGTATAAGCATTTTACAGGAGGTTTTCTGCATATACAGGATTTTTTAGGGTGTTATTTTCCAAAAACCCAATTGGAAAACCATTCGCTGCTCCATTTATGTCCCTAGTCCCTTGGCAACCCTGTTGCCTAATAAGCTAAAAACAATATTCTTTCCGAGAACAACCTTTGCTAACTAATTATTGATGTTCACAAACTAATACACTCAAGTGATGAATGATGATCAAATGTAGACCTTTGCAATGAGGACGCATTATAGAACTTGTAAGTTGCATAAAAAATATAATCATTACCATTGCGTACATAGAAAAGACTTCATTTTAATATATTAGCTTTTCATAGATGCTTCAGTGTCTTAAGTGTACATGCAGAGTCAGTGTATAATACATGTTTAACCAAAAAAAGTACAGAAGTAGAGCATGAGCGTTTGGACAAGCTGTGACGTAAAAGGAAAAGCATACCGCAACATGCGAAGGAATGAGTTCCAACACATCAATCAGCTGCAAGAAAATGGATATTGACACATTATGAACAGAAAATTATGCAGAGTGGTAGCATTTCCCAGCCATTGCTTTATATATGCATATAAATGATACATAGTTTAACTTCATTGCAGTCAGCTGAGATCAGTTATCACTTAAGTCCTGCACGGTTCGCTAAAGTAATTTAACTATAGGCTATGAGCAAATATAGCATGAGGAGAGAAGAATGCTAACACTGTAAAATATTGGAAGGTCTGAGTTAGCAAGGAAACAAAAAGGACAAAGACGACCACTCTTCTGTCTTCGAGAGTACTTAGCTTCCAAGACCTCATAGCCAGCCATGTGTGCGTAAGGCCCTTTGAAGGTCCATTTTGTCCAAGACACCATTTCAAGATCCTTGGAACGATACCCTCACGGTGGCATTGATGCTTCATCACTTCAGTCCATAGGCTACTTTCAAGGCCCCTCACTACCATAGCAGTTAGCTATGAAAAGCCAACTCTATTAAAACTGTTTGCATTTTCTCAATCTCTCTCCTTGCATTCTCTCCCCAACTTGTAACACGCCAACGACCATCCACATGCTACATGAGTTTACTTAGAATGGAGGATAGGTTCATTTCCAGGGTCTTTGAAATCCGAAATAGTGGCATGGAGTTAATAAGTAAGAATATTACTGCCTTAGGGTAATTTCATCTTCATAAAAAAATGTGTCTTCCACTTGGATTATGTTTTCTATAAAAAAACGTCATTATACCATTCCTAACCCTGTGTCAAGGCTACGCAAAGGAATGGACATCACATTGCACATGATAGAAAGTCAGCAACCACACAACCCAACATGGCAAGCCTTATGAACCATCTCCACATGCAGCCCTACTCCCACAATCACTCCCTTTGATAACAGATATATGGTGGATATACTCTGAAGTGAAAAAGAGGGCATCATGAGCATACTGCAGTTACATGTGGTATCGAAGTACCTGCATTGTGTCATTCAGTTACATGTTTTTTCATATTGTTGCTAAATATTTACATAACCAGAAAAAAAATGGAGGGAAAATAGGAATGTCTTGCTATGGTCCTGTTCTGTCGCAGAAAAGCTCCAGGCTTGGCCATTCACTAGCACTGAAAATATCATCAAAAAGATTTATACCCATAGCCATGACCTTGCTTACCTTAAAAAGCCATCAACCCTGAAGCCTTGACTATGAAAAGCATACCTGGTTAACCAAGTCAAACACATTTTTCACACTCCAGTTCAATGTTTTATAAATGACTAAGCAGAAGGCAGCTGCCTAGACATAAATGCAGAAGAAGAATTGCAGAGACCATGTATTATGGAGGGGCTTCTCCCCACACTCTCAAGAGGAGATGGTTGAAATCTCCTGACCTTTCTTTGAGGAAGAGGTGAGAGTGGCTGCTTTTTCACTTGCTAGGAACAAAGCTCCATGACCCAATGGTTTTCCCATGTTCTTCTTCCAGCATTGTTTGGATATCGTCAAGGAGGACATTGTTCAGATGATTTTGGAGTTTCAGGAGGACAGAGCCTATCTGGGGGATATTAACAAGACTTTTCTTATGTTGATCCCCATGAAAGAGAGAGCAAAGACAGACTTGAAGATTATAGACCTATTAGTCTCCTGAACAGGGTCTATAAGATCATCACCAAAATGTTGGCCATGAGATTGGAAAAGGCAGTAGACAAAGTGGTGGGGGTGCACCAAGGAGCTTTTATTAAAGGGAGACCTATCCAAGACAACTTTTTGGTGGTTCACGAGTGTTTCCATGCCTTAAAAATCCAAAGAAGAAAAGGTCTCATTCTTAAGCTTGACTTCCAAAAAGCTTACGATAGGGTCAACTAGAGCTGCCTCTTACAAAACCTCTCCTTCATCGGATTTGGAAACAGATGGGTTGGGTGGATATCCGCATGCATCTCTTTTGCTTCATTCTCAATTTTGGTTAATGGTGAACCCTCCCTTCCTTCCATGTTGGTGTGGCCTCAGGCAAGGGGGTCCCATGTCTCCCCTTCTATTTGTCTTGGTGGCCCATATTTTGAGTTCTTTTGGTTTAGAACTGAGGCCCCAGGTATCATTTCTGGCCTCAGAGTGCATAGCTCAAGCAGGCAGATTTCCCATTTGCAGTACACTGATGATACCATCTTGCTAGTCCCTTCGTCCTTTCACCAATTATGTGTCACTAGGCAGATGCTGTAGATTTTGGAGGATGTTAGCAGACTGAAGGTTAACTATGATAAGAGTCTCTTTGTAAGACCCCACAAAAATTCAAGGGCATATCTCTAAATTCCTAAAAAAAGTATAAATACAATTAGTAAAAGTTTAGGGTTTATAGTGTCAAAGACAATCTTTAAAAGGTCTTAAATGAAATTATATGAGGTCCCAAAAGTATCGTTAAAAAGGAGGAAAAGACCCATCATCGGTTACTTATTATAGAAATGAGAGCATATGTACAATTAATAAAAGATAAGGGACTAAAATGTAAAATTGTTCATCAACAATTTAATAAGTTATTGGGCCTAACTGGACCCTATTTAATGGGCCTAATGGACCCTAAATTCAAGAGTTAATAGCCCTACTTATACGTCTTAATGGATCATATTTAAGGGCCTAAATAGGCCAAAATAAAAAGCCCAACAAGGGGTCTGAACAGGGCCCATTGGGCCTGAACTAATGGGCTAGCAGTGGCCCATTAGGGGCCACCGCCCCCATTAAGAGAGGAGGGCAGACCCCCTCCACTGCCCTTCCCCCTCTATAAATAGGGGGGAAGGGGGCGAGAGAGAGAGAGAGAGAGAGAGAGAGAGAGAGAGAAGGAGAGAAAGAAAGAGAAAGAGGAGGAAGGAAGGAGGAGGAGAAGGGGGGGCGGCTCGGCGGTGGCGGCCTTCGTGATAAGAGGTAGGGTGATACTCCCCATAAATATCCTTATAATTTTTAGTTTTAAAAAAATAGAAAATAATATTCTTCTTGTGATTATTAGTTTTGAATAATAATAAGAATAAAAATATTATTATTATTATTATTAATTTTAATTTTTAAAAAATAAATTTGATTTGAATAATTTTATAAATTAAGGACATGGTAGGATAATTTTATTTTGAGCATGCTAATAACATAGATAGATACATAATCTTATTAAAAAAAGCTTTGGATTAAAAGAGGCTTGATTTTATTATGATAACAAGTCTATTTTGATAATGTTTACGAAAATAATAATAATAATACTAATAATAATAAGAATAATTCATAATTGAGTATGCGGTAGTATAAATAAGAATATATTTCTTTTAAGATTTAAAATGAATATTTAGGATCAAAAACATGGAATTTAAGGGAGAGTTTAAAATAATTAATGGACATGATATTGTAATTTATTTAGCATGTTTTCCTATGTCCTTCCAAACATTATTATAAAGATTTTATAGAAGATAGACAATTTGCATGAAAAAATAAATAAATAAAAAATATATATAAGGATGGTTAAATTATGAATCAAGTTAGATACTCGAAAGTATGCATTATAACATGATTAAGATCATCTTTGTGTTGAATGTTTTAATAGTAGTAATACGTGTCAAAGACCTTATTGAATATTAATATCTGATTTTAGAAAGTTTATAAAAAGGTTTAAGATTCACAAGAAATTGACTTACATCTTTTTGTGTAATGTATGCATGTTTGTGTGTTGTTTTTACTAGTTTTCTTTATGATCCATATGATGTTTTACTAGGAAGTATACTTGAACCTATGGGTGAAATACAAAACTATGATGAAAGGTTCTCGTAATGTCAATAAGAGAACATAAATGCAAATATTGGATGGCACACTCTAGTGCCTTACTCTGAAGAGAAGAAACTTATAAAAGAAATTAGAAGAAGGTCGGAAAGCCTTCTATAGTAACGAACTATTATGATAATAACATGATGATTTATGAAAAAAAAGACTTGGCAACTGTTTTAATTATATTGTATCATGGACATATATATAGATATATATATTATAGAATAGAATGATTTATAAGTATAATCTCATGGCTATGATGACTCCAATAAAAGGAATAAAAACTATGAAATGAAATGAGGCATGGAAGCCTCTATGACGATAAATATGAAACTCTATTATGGCAATAAATGTAAAGTCGGGGCATGGAAGCCTCTGTAATAAAAATGAGTTCTTATGAAATGTATGACGATGTTTTTTTACGATGATTTGATTTTCTTCTTATAAAAAAAAAGAGAAGAAAAAAGAGAAATAGAAGTGACATCATGGTTAGCGGGACGACGGCACGCCTCTCGAGGATAACGTGGCGTACGGGAAGCTCCCTAACGATGTGTGGCACCGAAGTACGGAGCATCCCTACTGTGGTGATAGTCCATAGTCTAGAAGCGGGATCTCGGTTGGGCAGAAGACGGAGTTCCTTCTTGAGTGCACTCCTAGCTAGGACGTGGACGCTGCAGTGAAGGAGCGTGGGTGCATTGTAGACCCGGCTTAACCCTTTCTAGCCTCCTCAGTAGGTGTCCGGAGACTTACTTGGCTGGGTAGGCTGAAGGGTGGTAAGCGCATCGAAGGAACAACCTTCTCACCGTTACGACTGTTAGTTCATGGTTATCCCTGTCATTTCTAATGAAAAGGATGAGTCTCCCTACGAACCTACTATTTATGAACGATTAATGAATTTTACGACTGATCAGGTAAGTTAATATAAGAAAACGACCGATCAGATAAATGAACCATGAACGAACGACTCGATCTTTAAATATTATGTAAATAATGAACAGAAGATATTTTTATATTCTATACTACTACAAAGTATCATTAAAAGGAAGAGACAAATGAAAAGTATGATAATTGAAAATCTGTTTAACGATTTCCATTCCGAGTTTACAATGTTTTTCGATACATGCATTTTCATTGCATCATTTCATTATGACTTCATACATTTAGGAATACATGATTGGGTAAATTCCCAAGATCTACTAAAGAAACAATAAAATCTGTTTTTTCTGTAATTTTCCTTATTATCCTCTAGATAATTCTGTAACATAGATTGAGTTAGTATTTGTATTGACTTCGGTCAATGTGTAACCTCTTTACCTTATCAATGAAATGTGACTAATGGTCACCTTAAAAAAAAAAACAATAAAATTTGTAAATTGTTATAGATCAACTTAGGAAATTTAACCTTGAACTTTTTTACATATATTAACTGTTATTTGAAACTACTAACCAGATAAGCAAATTGTTTAGTATGCATAAGTTAATGAAACAAATAAATAAAATTAATGTGCATATGTGTTTATAAGTGGGATATCAATATGGATGTACATGATCCCTATTGAGAACTCAATTTATGGGTTCTCATAAAAGTTACTTAACATATTTTTCAGAGATCCGCAGTGAATGATGGTGAAAAGGGAGATAACTCCAGCATATAAGAGAGGAAAATCTTTCAGGTATGGCCAGTTAATATAATTTTGGGATATATTGTTCATTCTACTTGTATTTTTGTTATATAATGGATATGATCTGCTTGTTATTTCTTTATAGCTATGCTCCTTATTATTTTGTTTTTGCTCTTGTGCACCTACCGGAGATCTGTAAAAGTTGGGATGTTACACTCTTCGTCAACATTAATGTGGAGTTTGGTCCTCTCTCTAGGGTGGTCTCGTTGCTGGGCTGCCACATTGGCCAGTTTCCCATCTTATACCTCAACCTCCCCTTGTCCCCTAGTTCGATCCAATGTTCTGACTGGCACAGGATTATTCACATGTTTGAAGCCACGCTTGTTGGGTGGAAAGGCAAGCTTTTGTCTTTTGGGGGCAGATTGGTGCTCTACCAATCAGTCATGTATAGTCTTCGTACTCATTATCTATCCCTTTTTCGGATACCCAGCTTTATGGTGAAGAAACTTGATGCGATTAGGTGCAGATTTTTCTGGAGCGATGCTCAGGAGAAGGCCCAAGGATGGCATGATATCCAGTGGTCCAAGTTGTGTATGGACAAAGGTATGGGAGGTCTTGGTATCAAAGACATCAAACACTCCAACTTGTCTCTAGTGGGCAAATGGCTTTGGCAGCTAGGTTCATCGGGTGACCCTCTCTTCGTGGAAATAACAAGGCAGAAGTACTATAGACAAGGGAGAGTTTGTAACATGTTCCAATCTTCCAGGCATGGTATCTCTTCCTTGTGGAAGGGTATATTACAAGCATCAGACGTGATTGCCGCCAAGACTCAACATATTCTTGGTAACAGCCAAAGGTGGCTGTTATGGGAGGAGAAATGGTGCCATAGAGTTCCCCTTCGAGAGAGATTCCCACTCATTTAAAGGACCTCTAGCTCCCCCGCGGCAGGCAGTGGTGTCTCAAGTTTGGGACTTGAGAGGATGGAGTCCCACTTTCAGTAGAAATCTGACAGAGGACAAATGCCATGAGTTGGCTGAGCTACTACTTCTACTCCAGGACTTCTCGATTTAGGCTACTGTTTTTTGGAAGGTGACATGAAGTCACATTTCATTAAAGATAAATAGAATACAAAGTGGGCCAAAGGCCAAGGCCAGACATCAAAACAAAATGCCAACCCAAGAAAAGCAAACCCTAAGACTTCTATTTTATTAAGGAGATAAAATAGAAGCTAACATAAGTGCCTCATGAAGAATAAAATCAAAATATAAAGTCTTGACACTTAGAAGCCCTTGAAACAAGATCTCCTTCTGAAGCCTTCTAGATTTCAACTGATCTTCCCCAATCTTTCACCCAATTGAGAGCTCTTCGGAGAATATTGGAAGGGTTTGAAAATTCCTGATTGAACTTCCTATTGTTTCAACCTAACCAAACAGACCACAGCATTGCTGGAAGAAACAGGTACCAAATCTTGTTGTCGGTCTGGTTAGGACAGAAAGAAGGCCACATATGCATGAGATGAAGGCAGTCCAACGGTTCCACCCACTGAATCTTCAAGGCCTTAAAAAGGATTCTCCACTGGAAGTTGATAATCCCACAATGACAAAAGAGGTGACTCTGATCTTCTTCAAATATCCCGCAGAAAACACGTAAGGAATTGTTGAGCGTAAAGATTCTCTTCAGTCTGCGGGAAGTAGAAGTCTGTTCATGGCCACCTTCCAAAGGAAGAGTCTGATTTTAATTGGGATATAGTTGGACCACACCAAAGATTTCCACCACACTCTGATACCACCGTCTTGAATAATACGAGTGAGAATCCTAGAAGAAAAGATTCCTTTGTTGTTCCATATCCATACTCTTTTGTCTTCCTGATCCGTGTTAATTTGGATATCTGAAATAAGATCAAGAATTCTGAGAAGCTCCCCTGTTTCAGTCTCTGTAGGGTTCCTTCTGAGGTTGAGATTCCAATGAGTGACATTCCTTCCGGAGAGAACCTATGCCACTGTTGCATTTTTAAAAACTGAAATGTAGTAAAGGTTGGGAGTAGTATCAATGAGGGGAATACTAGAAAGCCATGAATCTTTCCAGAACCTAATGTTTTCTCCATTACCCAATTGGAGATTAATTGCTGGAAGAACCAGAAAATTCAAGTGAACAATATTCCTCCAGATTTGGGACAGCATGTAGGACCTTGAGGGCTTCAGATCCCATTTGGAACAATTGTGATAATACTTATCTCTGACTATCCTTACCCAGAGGTGGTCTTCTTCTTCTCCTAGTCTCCACAACTATTTGGCAAGTAGTGCCTTATTGAAATGACTGATTGAAACCAGCCCAGCCCCTCCTTGATCTTTACTTCTGCAGACCTTATCCTAAGCTATGAGATGAAAGCCTTTCCCATCTCTTTTTCCACCCCCCCAGAAAAAAGATCTCCTCCTTGCCTCAATCATTTTTTCCACAGATCGTAGGACTTTGAGAATAGAGAGATGGTATGTGGCTAAAGAGGAGAGAACTAATATTGAGAGAATCCATCTTTCACCATCTAAAAGAAATCTAACTTTTCAACCTTCTAACCTTTGATCGAACTTTTTAATGACCACATCCCAATCCCTTAAAGATATAGGACCACTGGATAAAGGCAGACCTAAATATTTAATTAGAAAATGAGACACTCTGCAATTAAAGAGATCAGCCATACAATCCAGCTTGACCGTATCTAGATTAATTCCTACAGCTTCTGATTTCTGAAAGTTGATACTAAGACCAGTAATAGCTTCTGTCAAAACCAGCAAAATCTTCAGATTTCTCAACATTCCCATATTTCTTGACGAAAACAGCAAGGTGTCATCTGCAAATTGAAGATGTGACAGAAAAAAACCATTCCTGCCAATGCTAAATCCATCAATCAACCGTTGAGCAGCTGCCTTATCCCAAAGAGAGCTCATAATCTGGCCTATAACAAGAAACAAAAGGGGTGATAATGGATCACCTTGTCTCAAGCACCTAGAGCTACTAAAGAAACCACAAGGCTGCCCATTGAACAAAATGGAAAACCTTGAGGTTGAGATACAACTGATAATCCAGTTGATCCATTTGTGTTTGAAACCCATGAGACCCAAGGCTTTGTGGATGCATTGCCAACTGACAGTATCAAATGCTTTCTCAAAGTCCAGCTTAATAACAACTCCTTCTTTCTTAGTTATTTTCTGATTATGGATTGCTTCACTGGCTGCCAGAAAATTGTCTACCATGAATCTTCCTACTAGAAAGGCTGATTGGTTCTTATTGATAACACTCTCCAATGTTCTCTTCATTATATTGGCTAAAATCTTAGTAATGACCTTATAGCAGCCGTTCAGGAGGCTAATAGGTCTGAATTCTGAGACTCTTTCAGCACCTTCAGTCTTTGGGATAAGCACAATATGAGTTGAATTGAGACCGCTAATACATAGAGGCCTGTCTTGGAATTCCTTTACCACAGCCATGTAGTCTTCCTTGATAACTTCCCAAAAGAACTGATAGAAACCTAATGAAAAACCATCCGGCCCAGGAGATTTGTTTACATTCATACTAAAAATAGCTTTCTTCACTTCATCTTCGAGAATAAGCAGACATAGATCTTCAGCCATATGTTCATCAATCTTTGGAATGATATTTTCCTGCAAATGAGGTCTCCACATATGATTTTCTTTGAATACATTCTTGTAGAAAGATATGAAAGTATCTCGAATATCTTTCTTAGAATCTATTAGAAGGTCATCCACCTTAATATGATCAATCTTTAAGGATCTCTTCTTAGAGCTGACCACTGCATGGAAAAAATTAGTATTCTTATCACCCTCCTTTAACCAGTGCTCTTTAGTCTTTTGTTTCCATTTAATTTCTTCCCTGGAGACCAGCTCATTATACTCCTTTTTAAATCCAAGAGCCAAAGATTCTTCCTCTGAAAGAATCTGATCTTCAGCTTTGACTTCTAATTCATCAATATTTTTCAAAAGTTGTTGTCGGATGCTATTAACGTTTCCAAAGGTTTGGGAAGACCTAACCTTGATTTTGTCTGTGACCCATTTCAGCTTTTTGACAAAGGATTGAGAAGCAAAGTTTGCTGCTGGAGCCTCCTTCCACCAATTACTAACCAAATCTTTGAATTGTTCATGTTTGTGCCATGCTAATTCATACATGAATATTCTTTGAGTTTGCATTTTAACCCCAGTGGACAGGAGGATAGGAATGTGATCAGAAATAGTTCTGCAACTACCTTTCAAGTGAGACAAAGGGAATTGAAGAAGCCATTTGGTAGAGACAAAGACCCTATCAATCCTGGATTGGACATTGGCACTACCAAGTTGGAGATTAGACCAGGTAAACCTTTTGTTAGGAATGTCCAAATCCAGCATACCACAGTCTCTAATCCAAGAGCCGAAATTCTCCATATCACCAGTCCAAATCTGAAGACCTGATCTCTCCCAAGTGATACAATTGAAGCCCCTAGGACACACCAAGCATCTTGAAATAAGTTAGAAAGCCTATATAATTCCTGAAAGAACTCTTCCCTGAGTTGATGGTTGTGCAGCCCGTACACTGAAGTGATGATCATATGGAATCTGTTATCTAGAGAACAAAAATTGGCTGAGATGTTGAACTTGCCAGTATCACACATAGAGCCTTTCAGTTTGTTCCCGTTCCATAGAATTAACTGACCACTGCTGGAACCTATAGCTGAAACAGCGAGCCAATTAGTCACAGTAAAACCACCTATCTGCTTGATAGCTGCATCATCAAATGAACTCATCTTGGTTTCCTGAATGTAGATACAGTCCAGTTTGAGTATCTTAATGATATCCCTTACGGCTCTGGTCTTCGCCACCCCCATTAAGTCCTCTGATATTCCAGGTAAGGATGTTCATAAATGGTTCTAGTTCTTCCCCCCCTTCCTTTTATCTCTTACACAATCCAGCACTTCATTCTTCTGCACAAAATTCAGTTCCCTTTTGCCAATCTTCACCCCACCTCCTTGACCATTCTTCTTGGGAGAGTGCTTTAACTTATCAAGTCTAATCATTTTTTTGGTGAAGCTTTTGATCAAGTTCTCTTTGCCTTCAAAAGAAACCCCTATGAATTTGCCAAACTGGATGATCTCCTCTGTCCCAAAGTCAAAGGACTCTGGTAAGAGGAAGGCTAACGGGGGTTCAGTAACATAGTTGACAGGGACCAAAGCCCTGAAACCGCCACCATCATCTGAAACAATCCTGTCCTCAGAAAGAGAAGTCTACACCAGCTCTGGAATCTCAGGAATCACAGAGCATGGATTGCGGAATCGGCCGATTCCGATTCGAATCGGAATCGGCGGGTCGCCAGCCGATTTGGGGGGGAATTTATTGCCCCCCCCCCACCGATTTTATAATAATAATAATAATAAATAAAAAAAACGGCCGAAATTGGCCCGAACCGGACCAAATCGGGGCCGGATCGGCCGGTCCGGACCCGATCTGGTCCGGTTCGGGCCGGTCCCGATCCCCCCCCTTAAGGGGGGATCGGGAACCAGGCGCCAACAGCAGAAACGCTGCTGGCGCCCCCCTTCCCCAGCCCCTCCCCGGCTCCCCCGCTCGCCGCCGGCCCCCCCGCCGCCGCCGGCCCTCTCTCTCTCTCTCTTTTCTATTTTTTTTTGAGATATCGACCAAAAGGAGGGGGTTTTCATCCCGTCATCGTCGGCCGGCCGTCTGGGAGCCGCCGCCGCCGCTGTGGTCGCCGTCACCGCCGCCCTCGACGTCGGATTTTTTTTTCGCATTCCGATCCGAATTTAGGTATATTTCGAATTAATTTTTTAAAATTCTAAAAAAATTAAAAATGATGTATGATTGTGTATATTGTGTAGATCTCTTAATATTTATGTTGAAAAAAAATTTAGCATGTTGATTAGACAAAATTCTCAAAATTAGTCCTAATTAGGGCTTAAAAATTAGGGCTTTTGTATGATTAGTGTAACTAAGGTTCAATTGAGTGTGCCAACCACTCAATTGAACTTGTTAGGACATAAATATGCATTTTTTTGCATTAATTGCATGTTATTAGTGTTAATTAGTTAAAATTAACCTTAATTAGGAGTTAAAAATTAGGACTTTTGTATGATTAGTGTAATTAAGGTTCAATTGAGTGTGCCAACCACTCAATTGAACTTGTTAGGACATAAATGTATATTGTTTTGCATTAATTGCCTGTTATTAGCGTTAATTAGTTAAAATTAGCCCTAATTATGAGTAAAAAATTAGGACTTTTGTATGATTAGTGTAATTAAGGTTCAATTGAGTGTGTCAACTACTCAATTGAACTTGTTAAGACATAAATATGCATTTTTTTACATTAATTGCATGTTATTAGCGTTAATTAGTTAAAATTAGCCCTAATTAGGAGTTGAAAATTAGGGCTTTTGTATGATTAGTGTAATTAAGGTTCAATTGAGTGTGCCAACCACTCAATTGAACTTATTAGGACATAAATGTGCACTTTTTTGCATTGATTACCTGTTATTAGCGTTAATTAGTTAAAATTAACCTTAATTAGGGGTTAAAAATTAGGACTTTTGTATGATTAGTGTAATTAAGGTTCAATTGAGTGTGCCAACCACTCAATTGAACTTGTTAGGACATAAATGTACATTGTTTTACATTAATTGCCTGTTATTAGCGTTAATTAGTTAAAATTAGCTCTAATTAGGGGTAAAAAATTAGGGCTTTTGTATGATTAGTGTAATTAAGGTTCAATTGAGTGTGCCAACCACTCAATTGAACTTGTTAGAACCTGATTGCATTTTTGTGTTTTTATGTTATGCAGGAATATGGCAAAACAGGATGTGGAGCAGTATGGTGCTGATCCTGGTTGGCAGCATTGCACACTAGTGTACAGTGTTAGGAGGAGGGTCAAATGCAACTGGTGTGGAAAGGAGATGGGTGGTGGCATCTATCGCCTAAAAAATCATCTTGCTGGCATATCAGGAGATGTCAGTAGATGTGAGTCAGTCCCGCTGGACTTGAAGAAGGAAATGAGGACTTATATGATGGGTAAAAAGGCACACAAAGATTTATCATTTCAACAATACATGGATTTACAAGATGAGATATCAGCACGTCAGAGACGAAGGGATTACAGTCTACCTGTTCAGCGCCCGATCAATTTAGATGAGGAAGAGGATGAGGAGGATCCAGATGACCCTGATGCAGAGTACACCAGAGCTGTTCGTGCCAGTTTGCGGACAAATACAGAAGATGAGGACCGACAAAGAGGCATAGGATCATCAGGTGGATCAGTGACTGCTGCTTCTCAGCCTGGGAGATTCGTTCCTAGGGGTTCTTCTGGTCGCAGGACTGCTAGTTCTATAATGAGTTGTGGACGGACATTAGATGTGGCACGCGGTCCTATAGATCAATTTTTGTACAGATCAAGGTCTACCAGACAGCCTGGAATCAAGTAAGCATTAAAAGGAGTCAAGGCATCAGCAAAAAATGTCTTGAAAGGAATTGTGAAATGGTTTTTACATGCAGGTGTGCCAGCACATACAGCATCTAGTCCATATTTTCAGACGATGGTGGATGCAATTGCAGACGCTAGACCTGGTGTAAAGGCCCCCACACCTCGCTACATTTATGATGTTGGGCTTGAAGAAGAGTATAATGACTTGAAGGTATGGGTCGACAACTTCAAAAATATGTGGAGAGAGCGTGGTTGTACCATCATGTGTGATGGTTGGACAGGGACCACAAGAAGATCCATGATTAATTTCCGTGTGTATTGCAGTGAGGGCACTATTTTTTTGAAGTCTGTGGATGCCTGAAACAGAATAAAGAATGTTGATTATTTGTACAGGCTAATGGATGACGTGGTAGAGGAAATTGGTGAAGAAAATGTTGTGCAGATAGTCACTGACAACGAAGCAAGCTATAAAGCAGCCGGTAATTTGTTGATGCAGAAGAGACACCATTTGTACTGGGTGCCTTGTGCAGTACATTCTATTGACTTGATGATGGAGGACATAGGTAAAGATCCTTTTGTTGCTGAGGTGGTACAACATGCTCAGATGATCACGGGATTTATTTATAGTCACAACAGGATCTTACATATGATGAGAGAACATACAGGTGGACGAGATCTTCTTCGTGCTGGCCCTACTAGATTTGCATCCAACTTCATTTCTTTAGAGAGCCTGAGTAAATACAAAGATCAGTTGGCCCAGCTAGTCCACTCTGACGAGTTTCTAGCATATATAGGGACACTGAGAGCCGATGCTAGAGAAGTTGCATTGGCAGTGCAATCGCTAGTTGGGGAGAGAAGTTTTTGGGATAAGATTTCTCGCTATCTGAAAGTAGTTAAGCCTCTGGTACGTGTTCTGAGGTTAGTTGATGGAGATGACAAAAATGACATGGGATATTTGTATGAGGCCATGGATAGAGCAAAGGAGCAATTGAGCGAAAGCCTTCCTACTTCTCATGACAAATGGTGGAGGATCATCGATAATAGATGGGAGTCCACTCTTCATCATGATCTTCATGCTGCTGGTTAATTCTTCATCTATTTAAGTTGATTTTATGTTATTAACTTTTTTCACATTTAATTTTATAACTAATTAATATTCAATTTATATGCAGGATATTTTTTCAACCCAAGGTATCAGTATAGTGAGAGCGTGCATAATGACGGAGAGGTCCTTCGAGGCACAACTAACGTGATTACTAGAATATCAAGGAATACGAATGAAAGGATAGATGCCTTAGCAGAGGTAACGTACAAAGTAGGAGTTTATGAAAATGCATGCGTCTATCATTAACTTATGTTATTTATATTTATTTTGTAGATGGAGAGATTTAAATTGAAGATTGGCATTTATGGAGATGATGACGTCAGGGCTGCAGTAACGAGGACAACTCCAGGTGAATTACATAATAAATAGTCAAATATTAAATTTAATGATGCTACCAGTCTACAATGTAGACTCTACATATGATTATTGATATCGTCGTCTTCTTTTTTTTTTTGAACAGCTGAATGGTGGATCCAGATCAATTACAGACAAGCTGCGACAAATCTTTTGACGTATGTTGCAGTGCGAGTACTCAGTCAAACCACTTCTTCCAGTCAATGTGGAAGAAGCTGGAGTACATTCAGTCTCATTCACACGAAGGTTCGTAACGGATTGGGGGTTTCTAGGCTGGAGAAATTGGTGTACTGTCACTACAACATGCGTCTAAAAATCAGGCAGATTCAGAAAAGACAGAGGCTTAAAAGACAGAGATTCATGGAGTTTGCTAGCAGACCAGTTGATGAGCATGTACATCAGATTAATATTGATGAACTGTTAGATGAAGAACACCCACTGCATTCTTAGGTGGAGAGCAGAGCAGCCAGAGATGCACAACCTAAGTTTTATCATCATGATCGGAGTTGGGCAGAAGGTGAATTAGATGCAGTAGTTGCTCGAGATCCTGAATTTCAGACAACACAAGAAAGATGTGCACTAGTTCTTCAGAGGCGCCGAAAGTCAGCCACACTAGAAGACACTGCTAGAACTTCTGCCTCTCAGCCAACACTCAGGAGATCAGCTACTCAGGTGGATCCACAAAGAAGAAAGGAGAAAGAGCCAGCGAGACCTTCATTGCAGTCATCAAGCAGCAAAAAGAGAAAACAATCAAAAGGAAAGTCTAAACAACGAGTGTACCCATCAAAAGGAGAAGAAGGGACAGTTCAGCAGACTGGAGAGACACCTGAGGACACCCCAGGTTTACCACCTCACTTGGCCAGCATGTACGAGGCAGAAAGACAAACCTACAGGCGTAGAAGAAGGCGATTGAGGAAAACAAGCCAAGTGCGGAGTGATGACTCCACTGATGATGATGATGATGATGATGATGATGATGATGATGGAGATGGTGATGGTGATGGCGCTACTGTTGCTGGACTATCAGGAGGTTCTGCACTTGGGAGCAGTTACACAGGATACGATGATTACTCCGCACCTCCGAGTCATTCTGAAGGAACTCAAGGTCAGAGACAAGGACAACAAAGGGGATTTGAAGGCCAACCGAGACAGGCAGGATGTGATTGGCCACCATGGGAAGATGCACCTTCTTATCCGCCAGTTTTTCATCCCCTTATACTGCCGTATTTAGACATCAGCAGCACTACTGAAGGGTACTCTAGACCTCCACCTCTACCAATACGGCATTTTTGTCCCTCCAATACAATCAGGAGAAAGTTCAAGCCAACAAGCTTACACACCTAGAGGTATTCAAAGAGGATTCGAAGACCTCGCTAGTTCCTTGTTTGGCTATGGATATGCACCATACATGTCGGCAGATTATGGCCCGCCTGCTCAAACTTATGAACCGGATGATGAAGGATCACAAATGTGATCTTTCTAAGGTATTTTTCAACAACAATGTCTTTTTTAATTAATGCACAACAAAAATTATTAGTTAGTTAGTTGTCTTTAATGTTTATTTTTTATGGATGTACATGAATTGCATTCATTCTTATTGTACATCAATTGAATAATATGTATGTAATTTTTTTCTGATTTTTTTTAATTTTTTCTGATTTTTTCCTTATTTTTTCTAATTTTTTCTATTTTTTCTGATTTTTTTTTTAAAAAAATCCGGCCGAGTCGGACCGGCCGGACTTACTCTGGATCGGCCGACTCGGCCGATCCAAATCGGGTCGGGATCGCCGGGTCCCGATTCCCGGTCCCGACCCGACCCAGAATTCCTTATCACAGAGTTAACATGGAGTAGGTCCATCCCAGAATCCGTCCCAGAATTCTTAGAGATCTCGGTCTACACCGGCTCTGGAATCTCAGTATCGCAGTGATCCACGCCACCCTGGAAAATATCTAAATGCTTATCCGGGAAGATCACTGAGGAACCTAGATCTTGTGAGGCTCGGTGAAACTGGTTGCCGAGACCCAAACTCTCACACCTAAGATGAAGAGGTGACAGAACACCAAAGGATGACTCTAGGAGGGAGCAGATCCGAAACTCAGAAGGGACGGATTGGGAAGAAGAATCCACGGGCATCATTACAGGTCGAAGAGAAACGGCACGGACCCGTAACTTACCCGATAGGGAAGAAAAAACCCGAAATACTGGACCCAATAGGCTTACCCATACTTTATGGCCCGCAACCGCTTGGGACTGTACCCAGGATTGTTTATCTTTTTCACCCGGATCCAGGCCGCCCGCCATCGACAAAGAAGACCAATGGCTATGCTGATGCGGTCCACTGTGGCATTTGCATCGGCCTTCCCACCCCACCACCGTTGCCTCGACCTTAGCAGGATCACATTCTCCCATCCACTTTTCTTCGGGACATGGTGAGCAATCAATACCAACATTCATTCCCGTTCCGCACAGCAGCTGGAGAGAATCAGGGACACCCGAGATTGCAATTGAGTGACGAGTCACAGACTTGTGACTCAGGAGCTCATTCCCGTCCTGCGGAGGACATCTCTAGGGACTCACAGAAAAGATATCGCCCTGCTTGACAGTCCCCTGTTTTCGAATCCACCCTTTAGACTTCTTAAGCTTCCTAAAAGAAGAAACCACCTCAGCCCAGGTCCAGTCGCACCGTTGGGAAACCGGGACCTCAACTACTGGGGATGGTTGCTCCACGTTTATGGAAACCCAGAAGCTCTTGCCGGAGACTCTGATTCTCAGTTTTTCCGGGATGGAGTCAAAGGACTCCACTTCAACTAAGACTCTGGCAGACAGAAGATTTGATAGGAGTAAGGTGTTACTGTCCACACCTTTGAGGGAACCAAATTTGTCTACAATGCATTGGAAGGTCTCTACATTCCATATATGTAACGGAATGCCTTCTAATCTACACCAGTAACAAGGGCCACTGTTAGCGGATACAGTGGCCACATCAATTGTCCACGAAGCACAGTTGAGTTTGAAATCTCCCAAGCCCACAAGTTCAACCTCCTTCTCAGCAAACGACCATCTCTCCCCTAATGCATGCACTAGAAAGTTGTTACCATGAAGCTCCTTAATATTCCAAGAATGGGCAGACTTCCATTTGTCCTGCAGCAACAGAAGGATTCTAGAGCTCAGAGATTCCGGGGCATGTAAATCTATGTTGTCACAAGTGAGGACCTTCACCACCAAACTTTCTAGAAGAGTGGCTAAGGACTCCTTCACAGCCTGAGACCAGGGGATAGATATAGTCCTGCTGAGGGAGGCTCCTTGAGCAAGGGAGCAAGGAGTGATACCGACATACTCCTTGGTGAGAAGAGGCTTTCTAAGGGGAAGAATGGGAGCAGCTTCTTTGATCCTACAGTGAAAGCTCCTATGGCCTAAACCCCTACATGAGAAGCATCTAACGGCCTCTCTGCAGTTCTTAGCCCTATAGCCTTTCTATAGGCACCTGAAGCATTCATCGAAGTTGACCGGAGGATACGATGAGTTCTTCTTGACCACCGAGCGAGAGAAATATTTCCTTCTACTAACCTTCTGCCAACCTTCATCTTCGCCTCTCCATACCGCATGGGATCTCACCTCTCCTCTCCATTCTCCACTCACCTCTCCGCTCTCCACCATAGTCACCTATGGCGTAAGCCCCTATTTTCGATATTGTTTCTTTACATCTCTCGTACCATCTTTTGATACTCACTTACTCAGAGGTCTATCCTGAAACTCTCCCAATTCCACAACATTTTTTATTCAGGATACTGTTGAAGACTCTTGGAGTTGGAAGAGGGATACCTCCACTAGATATTCAATGAAATCAGCATATAAGCAGATCCATGACTCGGGGGGTTTGCTTCCCTTTCTTTAAAGTATGGAGTACTAAAAGCCCTTTGAAGGTGCAGATTTTGATGTAGATAAATCATCCATGGCTGGCTCCATACCTGCAACAAGCTTGCTACTGTCATCGATGGAGTTAATACTTCTTGCTCCTTGTGTAGTTTGTATGATGAGACATTAAAGCATCTCCTCCTGGGTTGCCCCTTTTCAGCGGGGGTGTGGAAGCGGGTGCTTTACAATTCAGATGTGTGCATTCTATTCCGATATCTACTGAGGACCTGTTTAGGGTATTGAAGAGGAAGTGGATGGACAACGATGATCGCAAGGTTTGGTGGCTGGTTCTCCATGCTACTCTATGGTCTATTTGGGGAGAAAGCAATTCCAGGATATTCAGAAGGGAGTGTAAGTCTTTGGACAGTCTTGATTCTTTTAATTGTGCTGGAATCCTTAAATGGGGCAAAGCTTTTGTGTTGTGTTCATGCCCATTCCTTCATTTTGGCTGCCTTAGAGAGCTAGTAGCTGTAACACCTTATGCCTTTTGTATAGGTCTTTTGAGAGCTTTACACACCCATACTTGTATATCTCTTTTGCTTTTTCTTAATATACTTTGTGGTACTAGAACTTTCAAAAAGTCAATGCCGACACCTTATTTCTGTCTTATCTTTTCTATTCACATGTTCTACTTAATTTTATAAAATGTTATATATGTCTACTTCAACAAATTATGCTGCAAGTTCTAAACTCAAACCTATATACACATCATAAAAGAAGGAGAAATTAATAAAGAAAACTACAATCACAACCATGGAAAATGGACTTCTGAGATCCGAAAATATCATTAAGCTTAATGATCAATCCCTTCATGTTACTGTACCGCAAAGCATGATATTCATATAAAAGTATCTGCACTAACTTATGCCAACACCACTCTGGTTCCGGTCTGGCAACCTGGCAAAAAAAGAGGCAAATACAGAACACAGCATCATCATCAAAAAAGATTACACCCTTTACAAGGATATTGGAGCTGCAATCCTACAGGAAGTTCGCCAAATCCTTATTCATGACTTGTTAACAACAAAACAGGTTGTGCTAACTATTGTCCAAGCATAACCCTCCAACCCAGAGAACTCCAACTCAAATCAATCCTCCCAAATAACCTTAAAGGATCTCTGACAAAATGGTGGAATATCTGGCCACATGGGAAAAGCCTCCCAACATGGCACATTATCTCCCAACATGGTAAAAGCCTCCCACATCTCAGTCAAGTAAGAGGTCGAGACAAAACATAGACTAACCATGTGGAAACCAAGGAAGCGAACATAGTGGCTTTCCAAACTTAAGAGACCAGAGCAGTGATTACTGACATGACATCTAACTTCCCTCTCTTAGGAGATAAGGTCATCCAATGCCAACGAGGGCTTGGTAAGTGTCCCTCCAAAAATCACAATGCCATCAGCTAGAACTAACTCACTAAGGTTAGTGCTTCCATTAATCTCTTTGGTCCACTTGTATCTTGACAACTTCTCCCAATGACCTGCTCACAGGATATAATTTCTTTGCATTCAGCCTTAAGGCAAATCCTCCATGTCACATTACCTTCCGAAAGTAGCACCTCCATCTTCCAAGACATCAATGTCTTCAATTTGCTCCGAACTCCAAAAGCCAAGCAGTGGTTTGGTATATATCAAATATCAGTTGAGCCAAATAAGAGGGCTTTGAAGACAGAGTTATCCTCCCAACACACTGCCATCCACTTCCATCAATCTTTGATAAGAAAGCTATTTCAGGGGGACGGCGCCCCCCGTCGCCTCTGGGACAAACTACATTCCCTTGGGGGGTAGCATGCGGCCGGAGGCCGGGAGACGTCCGGCAATAACCTCTCCTGCGGGCAAGGTTCAAGATGTCTGTTCTTGGTGCCTCTAGAAGGTCACCATCTCAGACAATGCTCCTCTCCAGCGAGATGTCTATGTTGCAGAGGAGTAGGGCATGTTTGGAGTCGCTATGAGAGAGGAAGGGGGACCTTTGCAGAGGTTGTAAAGGGAAAGATCCACTCCGGTAAGGACATCCCGAAGGTGAGTTCCCCTCCTCGGATCTCCATCTCCTCATCCTCTGCGGTATTCATAAATCCCCAGTTTTGAAGTGAAGCATCAGGCTTCGTCCACTGATAAGTTGGTCGGGAGTTTAAGAGGTCCGTGTTCTTCTAGAGAAGGCTGGAGGAGTTGGAGCTCTTAGAGGAAATAAGGAAGGGTGGGAGGTCCTCGATTAGGGGAATGTTTTTTAGGGGTTGCCAGCTCAGAGCAGGAAAGGATGACAGTACCGGTATCAGAGGGTACCGGCTGTATCGGCCAATATCAGCTGGTACCAACTACCAAGTCCATTTTGGCCCAGTATCGGTCGGTATCGGTCCACTCAATATGGTATCAGTACCCACCGTTACCGATATGTATCGGCCGACACGTATCGATATCGGCCAATACTGCCAACCATGGCAGGAAGCCATCGCGGTCAAGGATGGCGGTACCAATATTGATATTGGTACTGGTGGGTACCGATACTGATACGTATCAGTACCAATATCAGGCGTATTGGCCCGGTACCAACCCATTTCCATATGGTACTAGGCAATAATAATTTTTTTAATGTAAAGGCTGGTATCAGACTACCCCCTCCCCCTAATCAATACCGATACCCACTATCCACCGATACCAATATACTGCCAACCATGATCGTGGTAGCGGAAAAGGGTGTCATTGCTGAAGATAGGGGTGCCCTTCACACTACCTGTGGGAGCTCCAACTTGGGACATACCCGAATTCCAGGTTATCCTATATGGCTATTTGTCTGGTTGGGTCCCAACCAGACACTACCTGTGGGAGCTGCCATGTGATGCCCCTGGACTGCAGTTGATGATGAGGGATGTCGAGATATGGGAAGAGGGTTCTCAGAGCATCTTTTACCATGGGAACCTTATCAGTGTGCAAGGCAGCATATGGGTCTCTAATCGAAGGGATATTCTGTAAGGGTGTGCACGGTTTGGTTTGGTCTGGGTTCCAGGAATTTTATCAAGAACTGAACCAAACCGAAATTTCATCCAACCCGAATCGAACCGAATCGACTCTAATATCAACCTGAATTGAACCAAACCAAAATATTTTGGTTTGGTTCAGTTTTAACATTCGGGTTGGGCTTTTTGGGCTTTGGAAATGAGAAAATCTCAATCCAACTAGAATAGAGTTGATAGTTTTACATCTAATGGGACCGATTAAGTAATGTGACTGCATTCAACTTAGCCGATGCAGTGAGAGTGCTAAAAGAAATCAGCAAAGATCTAAAAGCAAACCCTCAAACATCCTACCTAGAGGCTTGAGTTGTGGTGTGATCAAGAGGAGAAAATGCACCTTGGACCTCGGAGGGGAGAAAAGAGGAGCTGCTGCCACAAGAAGGGAAGGGAAGAATATGTTGGTGCTTGATGATGGCATCTTGGACCTTGGAGGGAGGAAAGAGGAGGCCACTGCCACTAGTCGTGCACCGCAGGGGATGAAAGAGAGAAGACGATGGCCATTAGCCACAGGAAGGGAGAGGAGTATGTTGGTGCTCGGTGGTGGCATCTTGGAGAGGGGAGGAAAGAGGAGCTGCTGTTCACTGGCCGTGCAATGCATTTTTGAGCATCGTGGACAGAAGAAGCATAAAGGGACAAGCTTAGTTGGTTATCTGTTTGTGTTTGAACTCAGGGGACGCAGGTTCAAATCGTATGGGGACAGCTTATTAAAGGTTAAGTTCTGTTCAGTTTTCACAAGGGAAAAATTGAACCAAACTGAAATGTTACTTTCGGTTCAGTTCAGTTTGGGTAAAAAAACTGATCTTTTTTCATTTCAAACCGAACCAAACCGTTCGGTTTGGTTCGGTTCGATTCGATTCAAGTGCACGCCCCTAATACTCCGGAGGGCCTCCTAGTCCTCCTTGAAGGCCAATCTTTCCCAATCAACTTACAGGTGCTCGACGGGGTGGCGCCGCCACTGACAGGGGTGCTAGAGGGAAACCATCCCTTGAGGAGACGATCCCCCCCCCAGGCCAGCCCGCCATAAGTGCAGCAAATGGGATAAGGGCTGCCATTCCAAGGTCAGGGGGGTTGGCAGGTCTGGGCGAGAGGTTGAAGACGAGAGAGGGGTATGTGGCTCCTAGCTATCGGGTTGAACCATCAAGGTCCTGAATGGGGTCCTGGGTCATTGGAAGCAATTCGGTGCTGAACCAGGCGGTCCAGTCGTCTCGAACAATTGGCAAGACCTGTTCGACAGCCCAATTTGGGGCTTCGTCCTCACCCAATAGCCATTATCGACGCCCGTTCACTGAGGATGCCAATTGAATTGCTTCTGCGAATGTTGCTGGCTTTATTGGCCCTGCTAGCTTTGAAGGCCTTAAGCAGAGGCTCGAGGCACAATCGATCATCCCCTCGATGCTATTACCAGGGGTGAGAATATGTCTAGGAGCCCTATGGAAGATCTGCAGTGTGCCCATAGCGGTCGGGAGCTAGAGGCGAGACTCTGCTTCAGAGACGGGTGTCTCCTTCCTTACCTGTCCATCTCTACCTATCTTACAGGGAGAGGTTGGTAGCGGATGTGTTGATGACAGGCCATTGGTGAGATCCATAGATCCTTCCTCTCTGCAACTAGCGTTGAAGTCGAAGTGTCTTTCTACCGTAGGTAGGGAAGGAACCAAGACGGGGGAGGCTTAGGGATCTTTACAGTGGGTGACTCTTCCTTTAAGCCACCCCTTTCTTCCTCCCTCCTCTACGCTCTAATCATGGTAACAATGAGGTGATGGAGATACTTTCGAAATAGGGAGCTGACCAGAGCAATGTACTAATGGCCACAGATGGTGGGGGCTTGCAACATCTGCACATGGAAGAGATTTTAATTGATAAAGGAGACAATGCCTTGACTAATCATAGGATAGGGTCATAGGTCTCACCTTCTAGTGTGTGTCGGCCTCTCCTCTAGCTGTTCGGGAGGGCAAGGAGGAGATTCCAAACCAACACTTTAATGCCTCTGTGTCAATGGATGATTTGGATGTAGGAGATTTAGAAGGGCCAGGTGGAATGAATAAGGAAGAGACTATAGAACTCCCCGCTAAGGTGGGAAGCCTTATGAAGAAGCAAGCTCATAAGGTTGCAAACAAAGTTGGAGAGCCCTTTGACGGTCTGGAGAAAGATGTTAGACAAGTCTCCACTAAGATACAAAGAAGGTGGCAGATTGGCTTAGCTTGAATGATTAAGGGTGACAAATCTACAAGGAGGGAGAGATCAGGTGAAGAAGATGGGAGAACAGGGGGTGGAGGAGGGAAGGAAGTCTAGTTCCTAGTGAGAATCATTTCATGGAATGTAAGAGGGGTGTGGGAGAATGAGAAAAGGAGAGTAACGAGGGATTTTGTAAGGTAGTGTAAACCTGATATATTTTTATTATCTAGGAAACTAAGTGTGGTGAGCAGAAAGGGGTTTCTATTTTGAAGGAGATCGGAGGTAATAGGCTCATAAAGGAGGTGGCTTCTCCGGCTGTAGGGAATGCTAGGGGAAGTATGGTTATGTGGAATGAATATGTTGTGGAGGAGGTGGAAGGGTACAGAAAGCTTGGAAGGTTGGCTGTCTCACTCTGATTTCGTAGTGTCTGTGATGGGTTTGAGCAGGAATTTCACAGGGATCTATGGTCCTCAGAGTAGAGTTAATAAGAAGATTCTTTGGGAGCTCGTATCTCCCTAAAGGCAAGCTGATAGACCATGGTGTATCAGAGGGGAGTTTAATGTCATTGCAGCCTAGGTGGAAAGCAGTGATTTCTTACCTAGCAGGGGAAATGGAAGACTTCAAGGACTTTATTGCTGAAGCTGTGCTGATAGATGTTCCTACTCCAAACTCCTCATTCACTTGGTCTAGTCTTAGAAAGGACTCATGCCTTTCTAGACCGGATAGATTTCTAGTGACTGTTGACTGGGAAGACCATTTCCACATATGCAGGTAAAGTGTATGATGAGGACAGCTTTTGATCACAAGCTGCTTTTCTTTCAGAAGGCCGAGGTTCAGGTTGGAGAGATACTATGTAAGGGAAGAAGACTTTGTTCACCTGGTTAACAAGGTTTGGGTGGAATCTAACCAGGGCAGCAATTCCATGGCTAGGCTTATTCACAAGCTTAAGAGCTTGGCTAAGGAACCTTCTACTTGGGGTGCCTCAAAGATCCTACCTTGGAAGCAAGCTAAAGATAGGATTGTGGATCAACTGGATGTTTTAGATGCTTTGGAGGAAGCTGGTCTTCTGGATACTGAGGACAGAAAGAAAGAGAGCAGTTTAGGGAGGAATTCAATGAAATCATCCTTAAAGAGAAAATCTATCAGAAGCAGAGATCTAGGGAGAGATGGATTAAGCAGGGAGACAAAAATACTGCTTGCTTTCAAAGAGTGGCTTCAAGAAGTCAAAAATAAAAGATTCAATATTTGATAAGAGGGCAATTTCCATCACGCCCTCCACAGCATACGCTTGCCATCTTGGACTAGCAACTTGTAAGTTCTAGTAGATAAGTTAACATCAGTCAAGTCACCATACATGCACCAACGAAATGCTGGTTTGCACATCAATCAACCGTCCATGATGAATCGAGTAAAGCCCTTTATCTTGCTATGAAATCTTTAGACCCCTCAACCGAACATCAATAGAGCTGATGCTAAAATCATTCATATGCCATATCGCCCCAATGGGGAGGTAGACCCCACCTCCCCTCATCCAACCCATCAATCCAATGCTTCCATGGCCTTAATAATCCCCTCATTCAACACACTAATTCTGTCACATGCACACTGTATCAAGTTTACATCTCCCAGAAGCATCCCTCATTGTCTTGTCTTTTATACCAGGTCTCTAGATATCCACCTCACAACTTCTCTCGACAAAAGTGGTCTTGTCCTAATGCCATGTAGGACCTCATGTCCTACTATGAAAGCAGAGTCCCCACCATGCACTCTTTGGCATGATGCCTCTTTCCTTTGCCTTTCTACAAGACTAAGAATTCATTTTTATGGATGCCTTCAGACACAAACCTGACTTTAGCTTCTGCCCCTCTTTGGCATGGATGGCAGTACCGGCCGATACCGGTACGTACCGGCCGGTACGTACCGGTATCGGCCGGCACCGATACCGTGGGTACCGACCGGTACCGGGCTGGTACCGGACTGGTTTTGGGCCGGTACCGACCGGTACCGGGCCGATACCGGCCGGTACCGGACCAGTACGTACCGGTACCGGTATCCACCGATACCGGTACCGGTACTGCCATCCTTGCTCTTTGGCACCCACTTTTCCATGACATATAAGTTTCTGTATTAAATACCTAATATAAAAGTAATAGTGCATAGGCATCCACGTATTACACCCATTTCATGATAAGCGAGTCCTATAAAAGTTTGTGACGGTTATCTTTTATACAAACTATTGAAGAACAAATAAAAAGTATATGTATTATTCCATATATAGTATATACAACATTACAACATCAAAAAATGATAGATCATCTAGGCCTAAAAGATCGAATAAGCATATAAGTGATAGGGAGATCACCGAGGCTGAAGCCTAACAAATTATATTTGTTTTCTTGCACCTTCCTTTTCCACCAAACATGGAATGCAATCTCACGAGGATCTCGTGAGAATCTCGATTTCAATGGGCTTTTGACAAATGAAGCTAGGGGGCGACTATAATGTGCCCAAGGAGCAACTAACGTAGATGCCCCCCCACCCCCAAAATCCCCCCTCCTCATATACAAAAGTTCAAAATTTTCAAATATTCAACCCCCCCCCCCTGATGGTTCCTACCCCTTAGAGCTTAATTTTCACCGTCAGATCAAACAACTTGGCACCTTTTAGTGGGGGGTCAAAAACTAAAACATCAAGGGATGGGATCAACCCTAAGAGTTAATCTAACAAATTTTCTATTTTTTACTATCTTTTCAATATTTTTAAACAATACCTTTTTATGTGTACTCGATTCGACGACTACGATTGATTTTCATGATCGAACAATGAAAATTAAAGCCCCAGGGATGGGAACAACCCGAAGGGGGTATTTGAATATTTAAAAAATTCTGATGTTTTTTTTTAAGATGGGGATGGGGGATCTAACTTAGATGCACCGTGGGACGCTATACGATATGTGTGCATGTGCGTGTGTGTGCATGCATGTGTGTGTCTATGTAAATATATGTATATATATCTTATATAATATGATATATAGGTATATATGTATATATAGTGTTGTTATAATACATATGTCCCAAGATTTTGTCCTGATCTCCCGAGATTTTAGTAAGATCTCACCTAGCGTAGAGACAAGGTGCCAGCCTTCGACGAGTTAAATTCCCGCAAGTAGTGGGTTCAAGCCCTATGTTTCCCCATAGTGATTTACCCAGCACGTTGTCCCCTCTACGTGCTGGACAATTTACCTGGTATGACTTAAGTGCCTGGCCAAGAAGCTACCCTGAACCCCAGCCAGTCAAGTCTGATATGACTCGGGTGTCTGGACAAGGAGCTACCTTGAACCCTCGCATGCATGTAGCATCCCATCTCAGAGAGAGAGAGAGAGAGAGAGAGAGAGAGGGAGGGAGGGAGGGAGGGGGGGGGGGGGACCTTGCCACCAACATGTCATACATATCTCCTTAGAGGAAAATGTGTGATATACCATTAACTTATGAAAACAGAGATATATATCTAAAATTAGAGGTGAGATGGCTCTACTATGGAATGCTTTCTAAGATGTTGTACAATCAATATTTCATGCTGCATCATTAGCATGCACAACATGTACATGCTTTCTCAATTGCACCTTCATATGGTACAAACTAACAAATGAATGCCCTACACCAAAATGAATCCAGGACCCATACCCCAAAGCCTAAATGTACGGCCAAAATGGTCATGATGTCCTGAGCAATATTTCCACACCAACATTTATTAAAAACATGCAGCCAGTGAAATTAGATTAGCAAAGGTCTACGAAACACTTGTGCTTCATCAGTTCATTTTGCCAATTGTGGGATAGATGCCTTTGCTTTAAGGGAAAAAAAACTGGAATATCTTACCTACACCATGTGAGAAACATAAAACAATAGTATTGAAACATAAACTTATCCAATGAAACATATTATTAATTTCACAGCAACATAATATGAAAGAAATGTGATATTTTCTTCAAAGAAAATGGGTTACATCACCAATTTTAGAAATTATGATAATGTTATTGCACAGAAATGAGCAATGGAAACCTGTGTTAAAGAATGAGAATGGCTTACAAAGGATAAAGCAGTGAAAATAGTCAAAACCCAATCTCCATTTCCATCTGCATGCTCAAGCATGCCATGATGCAACTTTGCTGCAAGCAATCAGGAAATGATAGCCTAATAAGAACAAGGGACAGAGTAGATAAAAGACAGATAAAGAAAACATACTACCAAATGTTTCTTGTTGCATAGAATTGTTCTATTTGGCACTTTAGATAGGCTCACACAGAAATGAGAGAGCATAAGCATGCAGAAAGTATATCAAACCAAATACTAATTATGATAGGACTCAATACTGAACTCTACTGACTTCTAAAACATGACCTTGAGATGTATTCTTAAAGCCAACTAGGAAGGAGAATATCCTAATGCAACTATAAATGTGGCTGGACTCCCACCCATACAAAACATTAGAGTCGATTTGGTTAACATTGAGATGTTCACATTGACGGGCCCTGGCCCAATTGGTACTGTGTTGCAGATGGTCGGAGGGACCCCAAGTTCAAACATGGGTGGGGTAGGTTTCTTTCAATTTCTATGAACAGTCCCTGCCACTACAGCAGTGATCCTCAAAGAGAAAAAAAAAAGAGATGTTCACAACCTAAATGGCATAAACAGATTATGTTTTTCTAATTCACACCAGGGATGAGATGTTTTCCATTTTTCTACAGCAAAGGCAGTGCTTATACAGCCTCCTTTATTTATTTCTTATTTATCTGTGTCCAAATTAAAGAATGAGCAGGTACGTGGACCTAAAAGTTCCTCCCTGCTTCCCTTACGCATATAGATTATTTTTTTCTTTCTGAGATCCCAAAATCTTAACTACAAAAAATTGACAAATTCCAAATTTGTTGCCACAAAAGGTGACAAAAATAAGGGTACAAAATGGAGAACTCCAATTATAATATGTACACTTGATCATAATTGGAATAACTTATAAAAGGACATGAATGGCATACCTAGAAGCTTGTAATAAGATCTGTACATAATTGAAGTTCCATCAATGAGCATTACTCGACCAGCATCTGACACATTAGGATATACATCATTCTTTGTTAGCTCTGTGGAATCAATAGGCATGTGTTGAGAAGCTGCAGTTTCAGTTCCATAAGATGTTCGTATACTACTCCATAAGGCTGTCTCCTGAGAAGTATTTGGTGAGCTTTTAGCGGCAGCAATAGACATCTCGGAGACTCCCTAAGAAACAATGATTCAAGGAAAAACCTCAGATTAAGTGATAGGTGCCGCTAAAAAGCAATGAAACAAAGTTGTTGGCCAGAACATCTATTAGTAGCATGCAATTATGCAAAACTTTCCATCCTGTGTAAAGGATACCTTGAACTGAACCACGAAATAATCACCTCTGGAAATGGTTTTTTTTTTTTCCGAAAGAAATCACTTCTGAAATTTTAACAAACTACTCTTTCTCCTTTTTTTCCTGGATGACATGAGACATGTTCTTGCATCATCGTAATTGCTGCCATCATTGAATGCTTGTGTGCAAGTTGGAATGGGGATAATGCTGATGCAGTGATGACCAAAAGGTGTGCATTTATGCACATTTCATATGTTTCAACAAGAGAAGACCAGAATTTAAGCACATTTCATATGTTTCAATAAGTGGGCCTAGCGGCTCTTTTCTGTTCTTTCTCAAAGGTATTGAAAAGTGTCGAGCACACTGGATAATCGATAATGGTATTAAACTTACACATTGTTTTGAGCGACCCCCCCCCCAAACCTTGTTTCCCATATTCAGGTTGTTTCAACATCACCAATGTTGTGTGAGCTGACAAGTGAGCAAGCTCTATCCTTTTTACCTTATCTTTCCTTCTTGCCCATAACTACAGCTGCCCACCCTTGTCAACAGCCCCCCACCCAAACCCAAAAGCGCAGAACACTACACAGCAAATCCAACAAACAAAACCAGATGAACAAATCGATAGAAAACATGTTGAGCCAGACACCGGAAGCTTACAAAAAAAAAAAAAAAAAAAAACAGATAAAGGCATACCCTCGTGTACATGGCGGCCGAGCCAGCACAGAAGACCATCACCGGCTTGTGGCAACACATACTGTTAAAGAACCAGCCCGAACCCAGCCTGCGGTGACCCTTCCAGAGCCAACAAAGCGGGCGTTGCGAGGACCAACAGCGAGAAGCTGCCATGGCCACCCCCCTCCGCATCAGCGACTCCCCCTATGGCCGAAGCAAACGGCAATGCTTGCTTACATAGCTCATCTGGGCCACGGACGGCACACTTCCATATCCCTTCGCCTGCAAAATTTCCACGGATTAGTGAAGAGGGGGATCAAAAAGACCACTGGACCACCGAGATAGCACGATTTCGGATAAGGAGAAGAAGCAGAGAAGAGGATGTGGAACTGGAGGAGAAAGAAAGGTGATTTTTTTTTAATTTTACCGGCTTGCGGAGCGGAGAAGGAGACGAGTCTGCGGAGCTAGACGCGGAGGTAGGAGAAGACGGTAGGGCGAAGTAGCGGGATAGAAGCTGGAGGAGCGTCTCAACAAATACGGCTGTCACAAATCAAAAAAAAAAAAAAAAAGACAAACAAACAAATAAACATGCTGTGTTAAGAATTCTTTTTTAAATGTGACCTTGTGTGATTTGGAACTTTCGGTTAAGGTTCTTCTCTTTCCTAATACAATCTTTTTTCTTCTTTTTTTTTTTTTGAATAATAACTCAAACGTGTAGAGACGCACAACCAACCAACAGGGGATTGACCTCGAAAGCCACCACAAACCCGTCGAAAACCTTCCATCCACAGCACCCACTCGCCCCCGCGTGAGGCGAACATCCGACCTCCTCCCTCCAAGGAGGAGGGTGTCCCAAAGGAGCCCTACCGGACTACACCTTATTACATGTGAAACTTTGGAAGAAAATAAAAATAAAAAAACTTTGAAAGAAAAATTAATCAGATCTCCAGTTAAAAGCATTTCTCACCCCTGTCAGTCTTTCGCCGACAGTCCAATCTTAGCTTTTTCTTTGACGGTATCCTTTGACCTTCGGGTTACCTATTTATTATAACAAAATATCCAAGTGCCGATGAAAACAATGTAATAGTATAGTAAAATAGATATTAATGTATTAAAACCTCAATGTATTAATACTACTATGTTATTAGGAGATTTTTAATTCCTTGCCACTTTGATTGGAGAATAGGAGAAGAATAAGGCCTCTTATTCTTAGAATAAGGTTAATTCTAGTTTGATGGACGGAATGGCTTATACCGCGTTAGAATTGTTTATACTAGAATAAGGAGAATAAACAATTCGACCTTAGACCCAAGAATTGTTTATCCTTCTTATTCCGCCAATAGGTCCCACAGAACTATCAAAGCTAAGTACCCCTTATTCTAGTATACGCCATTTCGGATAAGTAATTATAGATAATCTATTCTGCAAACAAATTGGTCTGCGCTTCAAAGATTGTACGGGGGATTAAGGAATTATGAAAATTTGCAAGACTAATACAAGAATAAAGAAAGATTGTAGGAATCAAAAACTAAAACTATTAATTAGTCCAATACGTCACTGAATTAAGTGTTTAATGTTACAGGAGTAATGTTACAATGTTTTTTTGCATTAATAAGTTATTATGTTATTTTCGTTAATTTTTTAATGCCCCATTATGAATAGTTAGCGGTAAGAGGTGGAAACTAATGTCAAATGAAAGATAAGGAACCAGATGGTAAGTGAAAGTTCGAAAAGATAGAAAGTAAGGCTTCTAACCGGAGGTCTACACACACATATATGTATATATATGAACTTTTACTTTTCAATCCTTAATATATTACAATGTTCTTTATAGACCAATTTAATCTTTATATATCTTACTAGTCCCTATGATTAGTGAAAGCATTCCTGAAAGGTCCCTCATCCTTCCTAAAAGGCCTCTCTAGAGGGACTTCTTAACAATGATTTAAGGATTGTGAGGAGTTTTACGAAATTGTGAAGATTGTAAGGACTTATAAGAAATATTAGAATATTATAAAGATTAAAAGTAGACTTTTTAAATTTATACTCTTATTAAATAAAAAATAAGTGAAAAATACTCGTAATGCTAGGTGTTAATACCAAATCAATGCTTAATTGTCAAGCCAAAGAGACTAACCAACCCGTTCTCTTCTAATGTCATCTTTTGTATTTCAGGTATGAGTACTGCAACTTTGGTCTGGTTGGACATACGCGGATAATGTGAATACTATGTGCGGATGAGGAAGAAAAATTACGGTATGTTTATAAATGTCCGTCTATTTTTACAATATCTGGATGGATCAAGTCGATTAAGAGTGCTCAGACTGAGATTTTGTCACGTTGGAAAGATAAGTTATGCTTTGTTTATAAACACATGTCTATTTTTAAAATATCCGATGTGAGACTAAAATGATTTGCCATTTTTATGTCACTATATTATGAATACTAATTCGATTTAGCTCAGATAGACCTGATAACTTCTCCATTTGGAAGGTCACATGTTCAACTCTCATCTAATGCTAACTCCTCCATATTTGGATGTGACTGTAGGATTACTTGCTTTTGTAGTAGGCTGATCCACTTTACTTAATCGGGTAAAAGTTTGCATTCGGTATAGAAGTATCCCCAACAGAGGACTAGTAAGATGTGAACTTCTCCCATTTGAGAGGTACTATGGTTACTTCACAATTGAATCACTTGTCTAAAAACAGAAAAAGAAAAAGTGAATACTATAGATAAACAGGGAAAAATGATAGACAAAGTTCCTTGGAAACTTGAATTCAAACCATCAAATTATATATATGTTCCCCAACTTACGCAGTTATGCTAAACCATAAATCGGCAAGAACTGGCACAACAAAGATTTCCCCCATGCATAAAAGCAAAACTCAGAGTTTGTTCGTGGGAAAACATCACCTACATCATTATTATTATATATTATCATCATTATTATTATGTAAGTGAAAGAGACAAGTTTTTTTCTAAGATGTTATATCAGCATATATGAAAAACGTGTCTAGTGGGACGGAACCATCATCAAGCGCTTTACTGGAGGAGTAGTTTGTTTTGTTTAATATGTTTCATCTATTTTTAAACAGTGAGTACCCTTCTAGCTTGTTGGTTTTTACCAAGTATAAGTTGTGAAGTAGTATTATGCCAGCTACAATCACCTAGCCACCTAAGCACGCTGGCAGAAAGAAAATTTTGACGAAACAAAAATAAAATATTGATTTTTTTTTTTTGGGTACTCTTAATGCACTGACTAGGAATTACTCACATTATCTGTACAGCACACCAACCCATCAGAATTCAAATTGAGGCAATACCAATATTTGCAAATCCCAAGGCACTTGGCCCAGCAAGCCCACAAGGGGGGGAGGGTGTCCCCTACGATTGGCGCCTCTCTAGATTTCAAAGAAGTTTAATTATGACACGCGTGCAAGATAATAACAAAAAAAAGAGTTAAAGTTGTACAATGCAATATAAGTTAAAAGTTGTGCAATGAAATATAAGCTAATTACTGCAAAGAGACGGAAATGGTCTCTCTCGCCAAGTGATACCCTAAATTATAAACGTACTTAAGCAAGCTTACGGGGAAGTTTAATTTTGAAGACGAGAGAATGCTAGGATTTTTTTTTTCTTATTCAGAATGGGAATTCATAAGTATAAAATTGTTTATTTTTCTTTTTACTGGGTCAAACACAATCGGAGTCGGTAACCGCTAGAAGAGTTTGTTTTACTTTCAAATGAGTAATGCTTACTATAATTCCCCCCTCTACTCTAATGGGGGCATTGCAGTGGAGAAAAGTAAATTTTTTAAAGATTGATTCCCACATGCGTTATATTGTTGTACAACTCGATCTCCTATCTAATGATCTAAAAAATAAAAATATCAAAAATTGTTATTAGGCTCGATCTATTATGGGTGTTTTTTTTCTATTCACTAGAGCTTGATTTTTTATTTTTTAGAATATTTTAAATTGTCGAATTGGAGATCAAATTGTACAAGCACGTAGGACATGTGAGGTCCAACAAAAAAATAATTATTATTTTTAATTTCTTTGTACCCACAACCATTCCGTCATTGCAGTAGAGGGAGACATTACAACAAAGATTACTCCTTTTAAATATTAATGGGAAGAGTAATGCTTGCTGCACTGATGGTCAATGCAGCAAGCGAGTCATATTGTCATGCAAGTAGTATTGGTCCACCTAGACAAGAGGTCACATGAGTTGAGTTACTTTTTCCACAAATGACCTGACAAACATTAAATGCGAGATACAGAGTTATGGACATGACAAATGTACGTATGCATGACAAATACTTCATGGGTGTGATAAATATTGTCATGCCTAGAAAATATTTGTTATCTTTATGCATATGTACAAACTTTTTGACGTGACGAATATTTTATAGATGTGACAAATATTTCGTAGGTATGATAAATAGTATTTGTCATGTCTACGAAGTATTTGTTGATGCACCCGATGAGTTTGGAGAATTGATCCAATTGGTGAAGAGCCGGTCGATGGAGGGGACTGAGCCGGGGATGAGTCAACTGGATCCTACACACTTAAACAACTACGTCAACTGGGTCCCAATTTGTCTCCAGGGAAGTCCCTCCTACGCTCAAGTCAGCACGAGGGAGAATAAGGATTTTTTTTCACTTACCTTCCTTAAGGCACGAGGAGCCCCCTTTTATAGAAGTGGAATAAGTGAGTTCTCTATGGTACTACTAATGTGGGACTATTTAAGAAGGTTCCTCCCCACCTACTATCATTGTTGGATGTACAACCTAGTGAGCTTCATGCGCCGATTCCTCAGAGAGAGCCCAGGGTTGGACAACCACGTGGGTCGGGCTGAATCGAGCCTACCTGCCAACCCCCTCATCATTTGCCATCCCTACGAATGTGTGTACAAATTCATAGGCGTTATGTCTAAAGAGCGTACATTTGTCAGGCCCTACTATTTGTCACATCTAAGGAGCATCTGGCATACGTATATACATTTATCACACCTAGAATTATGTATTCACAATTAATATTTGAAAAAATTTGTCCAACTCATGTAACCTCTGTCTAAGTAGACCAATTACATCTTGCATTATAAGTGATGACTCAATTTACTGCACTGACCCTCGGTGAAGCAGGCATTACTTGAGTAATACTTGATACAAGGTCATGTTCATCATCTGATCCCTTGGGAGATCTTTTTTTTTTTTAAAGTATTCAGACCATCCATCAATGATTGGACGGTGCGGACATCGAGGTGAGGTAATCTCTCAATTTGATTCTTTTTTGAAAAAATATTGTACGTTACTAATGCTGCCGTCCAGTCAACGTCTCGGATATATGTGTAGACTACGCATTGCTCGTATCAAATAACACGTTGGAAGAGCTACTTATAACTCGTTCACAAGAAATCATTTTAAAATTGATCTTAGAGACGAGTAATGTTTGCTGGACTCTCTAAATGCAGCAAGCTGAGTCATCTTGCAATATAAAATGTCATTAGTTCACATAGGTAGATGGCACATAAGTTGGGCATCTTTTTTTCATGGATCAGTCAGACAAGTATTAAATGCAGTGTAGAATTATAGACATGACAAATACATATAGACATGATAAATACTATTTGTCATGCCCATTAAATTTTACGGACATGTGTAAAGATGATAAATACTCTTAGGCATGATAAATACTTCGAAATATTTGTCATGCCTACAAAATATTTGTCACGTTCAAAAATATGTATACAAATATGTAAAAATAATAAATATTTTTTAGACATGACAAATAATTCGTAGGCATGACAAATAATACTTGTCATTTTCACGAAATATTTTTATCATACCTACGTGTATTTGTCATGTCTAGAATCCTACACCATATTTAATGTTTGTCTGACCCACCTATAAAAAAAAATTATCTAACCCATATGTCACTTACCATGTGGACCAATAACATCTTGCATTGCAAAGCATTACTCCTTAGAGATAGGTTCTCCTCTACGTGATCTGGGCTCCTAATGACACCTCAACAGCCTTTCACCCGTGCACTTGGACGGTTGGACCACCGCCAGTTTGCGACTGATCCGGAATCTCTATAGGAAAATTATGAAAATTATACGTCGCGTAGGATAGAGAACAATCTTTGGCTCCCCAACCAAATGAGCATTTTATGCATCATAATCGACAAACCTCAGGACGACAACGGCCAGAAGAACTATACCTGCTTTCTTTGTTTCTTATATCTTTACAACCTATCTTGATAAATAGAATGAGATCGTCTAAACTTTTTTTTGAGATAATTAGTTAATTCTATTACATGATATGGAGATATTTTTATCATTTATTAGAACATTCATATCACACAACACGCAAAAATCAAAATTGCACCCATATGATGTAAAGGGGACACGGAGGAGAAGTCTAGAGAATCCCATCTCATATACCAAGTCCGTCAACTTGTGCAGTGCTTGATTCCAGCTACAATAGCTCAACGCTATCGAACCTAATTATATGTTTGCTCAGGAGTGGAATACCAAAAAGGAAGACGAAAGAGAAAGTATTCTTAAAATCTATATTAACGTGTTTAAATGTTCATTGAGTCACTAGAGCACATGTGAATCGGTTATTGTTGGAATTGTGTCCGTAAAAAAATGGCAGACATGCTATTGACTACACTTTTTTCTCAGAGGAAATTTGGAGGCAGTGCATATTTGCTCCATCAAATTTATGGAGGCCACTTTACAATTGCATAAATAAAATGGACAAACGTTGAATTGATACAAATTATGGGATGGTGCAGGGCAGCTCTCACCCTTCAACACTGAAAATGTGTTTGTAAAAACTGTGCAGAAAAACTATATAATTTATTGCCTGTATGGATCATGAAAGTTCAATGATCTCAACAACTGATGCGTCCCCAATCTTTTGGAAGACCACTGCGCGGTCATTAGGCTTCACCAAGCCCACAGACTTGGCACGGTCCAGTGCAAATGTCAGGGCAGACCATTCACCTGAACTGTCCGAAGTTCCCTGCAAAAAAGAAAAGAAAGAATGGAAAACATGAGAAAAAATGAAACTTCCAATAAGATGAACTGCACGCATTAAAGACAAATTCCAAGCCCAAGACATGTTTTTGCTGGTGTAACAGTATTTACTGGTTTTACCTAGAATCAATTTCACGAAAAAAACATATCTGCTTTTGGAAGTATAAAACATGTAGTCCCATGGCCTAAGGAGAAGGCATTCACTGGACAGGTTGTTGGCCCTTTTTGTAATGGGAGATGATGCCCTCAGTTTTGATGTTATTGCCATCCAAGATGGAAAGTTCGTCAATCACTGTTATAAAGTTCACATGATGTTGCCAATTTCCTACATTTCACAAAGAAATAGACTGAACATATAAGAAATGTTCAGTCCAGCTACAGTTCTATGTGGCATCTCAGGGAAGGAACTTTTGGCGATGAATAAGAGGTCATGCTGTATATATATTTTGAATAATCTAGCTAAAAAATTTTGTTTGAGATACTTGCACTCTGATGCTTTCTTGTAAGCAAGTTAATATAAGCTTTATCAGAAAGAAATCAATAGTAAACAGGCTTTTTGGTCTAAAGCCTACACGAGGGTAGGGAGCATGTGACAGGGAAATGTGTAGAATGACAATGGTCCACAGTGTACAGCTTATTCAGGACAAGGCAGTAAGCCCAACATCAAATCACCACTTCAAGATTCCTTCCAGAAAGAACATGGAGCATCTGAGTGAGAATAAAATGCTGTCTGACAGCCAACTTTTGGTTCCCTACATCAGTCCATGGCTTCATCTATAGGTTTCTAACATGAGTGGTGCAGCAAGTTGCTGCACCAGATGGGATGCAGCCCATATATTTTATTTTTTATTATTTTTTGGATGGGCGCCATCATGCCCGACATGCCGTACAACCCGATCTCCAATAGGACAACCCAAAAATTCTAAAAAATAAAAAACCGAGCTCAATGAACCGTGGCCCCATTATGTCCGTACAACCTGATCTCCGTTCAGACAACCCAAAAAATTCTAAAAAATAAAAAACTGAGCCCAATGAACAATGAAAGTACAACAGTTCACTGTTCATTGGGCTCAGTTTATTATTTTTAGAATTTTTTGGTCATCCAATCGGATATCAGGTTGTACAGGCATGTCAGCATGATGGGGCCCACAACAATTTTCTTTAAAAAAAATAAACAATTAACTTGCTGCTGCAGCCATCCAATCTAAGCAGATTGGTCGGCTGCCCGCTTGCAGTGCAGCAAGTATACCTCTTCTAACATATACGCATCCCTGTTCATAAGATCCCAGGCCTTCCTCATACAGTTTTATTAATCCAAATACACCAATTATTGCAATGTAGGCTTCTAACTTCTAAGTGACTTGCCAGAAAACATGACGCCGACATGTTTATGTTCACTGCATTCTGAGTAACAAGAATAGAATTTCTTAAAGCCTTTAGTCGGCAGAGATGATTGGAGAAGCTACAACAACTTACCACATTAAGATTAGCCAAAATAGGATAAACTCCTCTGACTGCAAGACATTGCCTGGCCTGCAACACATGCAAATAGCTTGAATCAATTTATTCAAGGTACAAAGGATTCTTTTTGAAATAGTCAATGTGACTAAGGAAATCTGCCACGTTTTAATTCACCAAACTGTGTTGTATACCTGTATTGCCCCTGAAAAACTCCATTTGAATGAATTTGCCCTAAGTCGTGGAACAACAATAGCCAGCACAGGCATTGGAGGCCTATATTTAGAGACCAACCTACAAACATGAACTAGTAAACTTCAGCTGGCAATGCACAAAGCCCAACTACACCCATTTAAATCTGATGAAAGGAGATAAGAACAGAAAAATAATCAAAACGAAAAATATGAATATACCTTGCAGCTTTACCAGATGTAGTGAACACCACGATAACTGCTGCCTTGACTTGAATTGCAGCACGTACCTTGATCAAAGTTGGATAAAATAAGCCTCGAGTCAGGTACACTGAAGCTTACATGGAGAAGTGAGGAACAGTGAAAATAACAAATGACAAAGCATTACAGCTGAGGAAGCAACAGCTTCTGCATGAGGCATTGGCTCTCCAACATGCTTCACTATCCTTTTGAAATTAAGCGACTGGTTGTAAACACTTTCAGCCTGAAAAATAGAGAGCACACTTAATGACCGTTACAAGTTATATATCTGGAAAACTTGTACCACAAATACTTGATTTTTTTCCCCAGTTAATGTCAGAGATCATACTTCAGCACAAATTCTTCCAACAGTTTTTATTGCATCAACAGGATATAGACCCCTAAGTGTCTCTGCGCCTAACAAAATACCATCAGTGCCTGCAAGTAGAAAATGTTCGACTTCAGTTGAAATGAATATGAAAACATGGTAGAAAGATAAACAACCAGAATAGATTTCAATTATATCCATCACAGCATGTGTCCCCACATGGATCAATTTAGCTTACAGAATTATAGACAAAATGCAAATATGCCAAATCAAGAAAAGTAGTGCATTACTGACCATCCAGCACAGCATTTGCTACATCTGTTGCCTCTGCACGGGTTGGGCGTAAATTGTCAGTCATGCTATCCACAACTCTGGTAATTATGGCAGGCTTTCCAGCCATGTTGCACTTATGAACAGCAGACTTTTGAAACAAGAATACCTGCAATATACATACATGAATATTGCAGAAGTGCAACAGTTTGAAGTAGCATTGCCAAGAGAATACACAATACATAAAATTATGTATTGCCATGAGAATACATAATACATAAAATTATGTATTGCCAAGAGAATACATAAAATTATGTATTCCCACGTAAAATGCCTTATCTCTGCATATCTCTTTTTTAGAAAGTGACAAAAGTCACAATTCATTAAAGAGCAAAAATGTTTATACAAGAGGACCAAAGAGTCCCACAACACATACAATGCAGGGAATCTCAGGTTCAGAGAGACCCAGAGAAGCCACAGACCCAAAAAGAAGATACAAAGCAACTGTTCTATGAGAAAAATAAAACAGGGACATGATCAAAGTACAAAATGCTTCCAGTTCTTAGCCTTGTCCAACGTATTGTGCAGCATGCTAGTAGACATCCCCACTGCTCTTTCCCACTCCCCAGTCCAAAGAATAGCTCTATTCAGTATGTTTAAAACACCATAAACTCCCCATTAAACCTTCTCTTATTCCTTTCAAACCAAATAGCCCACATCAAAGCTGTACCCAACAAGAACCATACATCTTTCTGGTTTGAATCAGGACATACTGCCTTCCATCATTTTAATAGCCCCATAACAGAAGAGTGCTCCCTCCAGGTAATACCAACTGATCTTGAAAGCACTGACCATAATGTAGAAGTTATACCACACTCATAAAAGAGGTGATTCTGGTCTTCTTCATACCGAGCACAGAAAATACATGAACAGTATTGAATTCTGAAAATCTTCTGAATTCTGTGACTGGTGGGTAGTCTATTTCATGCTATTTTCCACAAGAAGATTCTGATTTTATTTGGCAGAAGTCTATCGCACACTGTCTTTCCACCATATCCTGCAGCCTCCATCATCTAGTAACTGAACCAGAGAGTTCACTGAAAATTTACCATCCTTGTTCCATCTCCATAGTCTTCTGTTTTGAAGATCCTGACATAACTGGAAGTGATGAACATTGTTTAATAAGGAGATTAATTCCCTATATTCCAAATCAGTAGGGTCCCTTCTCAAGTGTATATTGCAGTGGCCATTAGTATCTCTGGGTAAAACTTGCACAACTGAATCTCCACTGTTAGTGACGATAGAAAACAAATTCCTGAATTGCATCTCCAAAGGTGAGCCCGAACACCATTTATCCTTCCAAAACTGAATTTGCTCCCCATTACCAACCTGTAATTCAAAGGAAGCATAAAGTAAGTCTGCAGCTGATATGCTTCCATATGGGTGACAGGTTATAAGTTCTAGAAGGACAAAGAGCCCATCTACTTGAATGAATGAAATATTTCTCCTTCACAGTCCCCACAGGGACTCTTGCTCCTCCCCAGCCCCCATAACCATTTGGTCATCAAAGCCTTGTTAAACATCTCAATTTTTGTGAGACCGATACCTCCTTGCTCCTTCTGCACACATTATCCCACTTAATCAAGTGGAGAGCTTTCTTCTCTCTCTTACATTCACCCCAAAAGAAAGAAGATCTTGTAGCTTCTATAATTCTCTCAACAATCCTTGCCCACCCCCACCCCCCCCCCAAGGACGAGAGGACAGTTTTTGAAAGAACCCATCTACGACCTGCTGAAAGAAGTTTCCCTTTCCATCTTTCAAGTCTGTCTTCAACCTTTTTGACTAGGGTATCCCAATACCCAAGTTTAATGGCACCATCCGTCAAAGGCAGGCCAAGACACTTAATAGGAAATTGAGTATAGGAGCCGTCCATGGTACCCGCAATGTTCCTTACAGTAGAATTTGGCAAATTAATACCGACCACCTCTGCCTTTTCATAATTAAACTTGAGACCTGTCATTAATTCCACAATTATTAGCAATTTACTGGTGTTCTGAATGACATCCCCTCTCCCAGAACAGAACAAAGTGTCATCAGCAAACTGGAGATGTGTTAGTTGATTGGTATTCCTTCCAATATTAAGTCCATCCACTACCTCATCTGAGCAGCTTTGACCCACAATGAGCTCAAAATCTGACCATCAAGTAGGAAAATGAGAGCGGATATAGGGTCCCCTTGGCTAAGCCCTCTAGAGCTACTGAAATAACCACATGGCTCTCCATTAATAAGAATACAGAACCTAGGCGAGGAAAGGCTGCTCATAATCCACCCAATCCATTTTTGCTTGAACCCCATCAGCTCAAATGTTCTCCTAATGCAGTACCAACTGACTCTATCATATGCCTTTTCGAAGTCAAGTTTCAATAGCACCCCTTGATCATTTTTGCATTTTTGGTGATGACTAGCTTCATAGGCAGCCATATAATTATCTAAAATAAACCTCCCTTCAATGAAAGCAGACTGATTCTTGCGAACAACCTTTCCAAGAACCTTCTTAAGACGAGAAGTAGAACTTTGGTAATGATTTTATAACATCCATTCAACAAACTGATAGGTCTAAACTCCGACACTCTTTTAGCCCCTTCCTTTTTTGGGATAAGAACAATGTGAGTGGAATTGAAGCATCGAACGTAGGAATGTCTATCTTGAAATTCCCGCATTACCTTCATCAAGTCATCTTTAATCACATCCCAAAAGTATTGATCAAAACCCAAGGAAAATCCATCGGGACCTGGGGATTCTCTGTGCATATCTCGTTATTTGATGCAGAGGGTAAACAGAATGAGTGAATCAATCATCAATCACAAGATTATAAAAAAGCCTTATGGGTTAGTTGAAATCATATGAATGATCCAATAATAAAGCTCGACTCTTCGAGTTAGCTGTGCCGCCTGATATCAACCCTCAGTGAGATAAGATTCTGCCTACAGGGACCACCGGGCGGCGGGGGGGGGGGGGGGGGGGGGGGGGGGGGGGGGGGGGGTGGTTGCAGAATGGTAGATTGGTTTAGGCTCACCCAAGCAACCCTTGAAAACATCACTACCTAAAAAAGAGTTGGCTGAAAAGTGAATGAGGCTGATTGGATAAGGGATCCATGGACTCGCAAAGACAGTAGGCCAGAGGGTGATGGACACATCTTAATATTGTAATACATAGTTACATACAAGTAATAACCATGAAAAAGGCCAAAATAGTTAAAGCCAAAACGGCAATGATAGTTGACTCTAAAGCTTGGCAGAAGTGTAACATCAAACCTTTTCAGGAGGAAGATCTATGCCTAAGTTGCCTCTAGAAAGTATAATACCATCGGCTTCTTGGAGGATCTCATCAAAATGCTTCAAACCCTGTAATATGGATTGAATAAATTACCACTAAAGATAAAAAACAGTTTGTTCTTTATAGATACATTATGTAATCAGAATATTGGGCTGGGACAGAGACATGACCAGAATGCATAATCCCATTTTTAAAAGGTTAAAAGAAATGGTCACTCAGCATTGCAAACATTGGAAATGTTACTGACCTCTACACTTTCGACCTTAGCAAATATCTGAGTTTCAGGAAGATTATGAGCTTCGAGAAATGCTCTAAGCTGCATAGGACAATGAACCCGTGAGATTCCATGGAACAAAAGCAAATACAACATGAATCATGCATAGATTAGTGCTGTAGACATTCTTAAGTTTACTTGTGTAATCAAAACAATGAAAAGCATACTTGGAAGCCATCCTAAAGGACCTAAACACATCATTACATCTAAGAATAATGGAAAACAAATGGACTTAGCCCTAAAGATCATAGCATCATCCATTAAAACATAATAAACCAATTACAGGAAGATATAATCTTCACATGTTAAGCATGACAAAGGTGGCTAACAAAAGACAACAATTACCCCCAAACCACCCCAACTGAAAGGTTGACCAAAGCGAAATGCAACTATCCTAACATTGATAAGACATCTAACCACTGGTCATCCACTATACACTACTTGCTAAGTGTTCACTACATCTCCACTGCACATAGATGCGGTAAGGGAAAGGACAGATGGGATTCTACAACTCAGCACATGGGTTCCATGGTGAATTGGTTTGCTGGCACTGGTGTCATGGTGGATCCAATAGTGGTTCTCTTCCAAAGGCGACTCCTACAACTCCCCTCGCACACAACTGCAACAGCCTACAGTAAAATGACACTTCTGCAGCAGGAGGTGGTCGATCGGTCTCCCCTTTGATGATGAGACAGAGGAAGGGAATAGCTCCATAACCTAGTTGAGGGTCCAAGACTGCTGCTGGCAACTTCTGTTGTGAACCTGGGTGGGGAGACACCATCCTAGTCCCTCTTCAGGATTGCCTAGTTGTACCCCTGGTTAGCCAAGTGTACTCTTTTGGTGTGTGTGTGGCCAGCGAGACTCATGGAGCTGTGACTCCCTCTAGGGCCAGCTTTGATTTGTCCCTTCCCACCTCCTACTATGGGAAAAGAGCAAAGGCCAGTGCATTCTTCTCATTGGAGGGGCTTTCCTGTAGATTGGGCACCAAATTCTTCTCAGATGTGGTAGGTCCAAATGTACCGCACTCGGTGAATTCAGAGGACCTTCGCAAGAAGCGAACAAAAGATTGAGGAAGAGATTGGGAGGATGGAAGGTAGGTTATAGATGCATAGTTGGATGAGGATGCTGCAAACGAGGATATCTAGGGGCAGGAGGTGTTGCATGTAAAGGGTAGTAGGGAAGATGTGGAAGCAACAGAGTTAATGGGAAGGGTGGAGAAGACCATTGAGGAGAAGATGAGGGAGCTAGAAGAGGGGGTGGTAATCTCGTTAAATTGTTGAAATGAATGTGTGAGAAGGCCAGAAAGGACAGGATTCAAAATGAACATATACACAGAGACATAGGTGTAGTTGCTATTGACAATAATAAGCTTAAGAGAGAATAGGCTCAGATATTTTGAGCATGTGCACTGGCAGCCAAGTTTGATGTTAGTTCAAAGGTGTAGTCAAATTTAAGTGGAGGGTTAAATAATATGGAAAGACCTAAATGAGATGGTCTGATGTAGTAAGAATAAACATTGCCTTCCTATGTTTAGTCATAAAAATGGCACTAGATAGACTAAAACTGTGGGACAGGATTCATGTAGCTGACCCAAATAAATGGGATAAGATGTTGACGATGATGAATATGGTAGCTATGGATATTGTGCACAAGTATCTCACATCAAACTTTCCATAAAAAAAATAAGAGGAAAAAGGTAACACATATACAATGAAAACAAACTATAATAAAAAAAGGACTTAAAAGATACTCACTTGCTGTACATCCTCTGCGTGGCGTGTGTAAGAGAGTGAAATAATATCAACTTTGTTGTGACAACCCCAGGTTGAAATAACCTGATAAATGACAAGGAAGTACAATGTAGTGTGAGGCTCACGTAGGAAATGCTATTCATCACCCAGCAATCAAGCAGTCACAATGGAGTGGACACATCATAAAAACGTAAATGAAAACATTAAGCATATTAAATTTGCTATCATTTAGTTCACGAAATTGCAATGCTTTGGACCAAGTCCCACTGCCAATGATACGTAAGCAACTGGAATTCATCACAGCACACACACACACACATATATATATATAATAGAGAGAGAGAAAGAGAGAGAGAGAGAGTAAATGGCATTGGCATAAACTCATATATGCTCACCATTGTTAGAATCAGGAACATTATCTAATGAAGAAAAACATTGACATAGTGGTCTGCAATTGCTTGTAAATAATACAGAAGCTAAAGGTTTTAGTACTGTCCAGTGGAATCAACTTGATCATGGAAGGAAGACCAACAACCACATTTGTTGCTAGACAAGCATCAAAGGAACTGTAGCTTTCATGCCAATATTTTCAATGGGCTGAACCATAAACTTAGGATACATTTTGCTAAAGCAGCACAGAAGAGGGATGTTGCAGATGAAGACAGAGATTATAGTGCTAAAACCATAAAAAAGGCAATCCAATGCCACGAGGCTCTCGCCCTGCAGGATCTAAGGAGGGTCAACCATATTCAGCCTTACGACTGCTTTTGCAAGTAGACTATCCAGTTTTGAGCTCGTGACCTTCAGGTAAAAATTTAGCCACCCTACTGTTACTCTAAAGCTCCCCTTTCTTTCTTTCTTTTTTTGGAAGTGAATGGTACCACAAAATGTATTAATAAAAAAGGAGAATGTACAAGTACAAGGGTGAGCAAGACAAAAACCCATGTACACAGTGTACACCTTGCAGTCTAGAAAAACCCAAAAGTTCCCCACCACTGAATAGAAAAGGGTTATACACCTCGCAAGGCAACAAAAAAGGAGTTAGAGGAATTACAGGAGACATTCACCCATTCCCTAATCCAATCACAAATATAAGTAACAATATATTCCAGCATCCATGCTTCCTTTCTGAAGATGCATCCATTTGTCTCCCTCCAGATGGTCCGAACAGTGGCATGGAGGATAAGCCACCAGACTTTGCGATCTTCCCTAGCTGGCCAACTCCTCCTCCGGCTCGCTGAGTCTGCTGGTGCCACCTGGAGATGAAGCCTATCCAAAAGAAGTTGCCACACCTCCTGGGAGAAGCCGCACAGCACAAAGAGGTGGTCCACAGACTCCCTGTCTGACTCTAAAGCTCCCTTTAAAAAGGGCAACCCAATTCCACAACGAGGCTCTGGCTATTGCGGGGTTTGGGCTGCGTAAATTGCATGCAGTCCCACCCTTGCTTTTTTACAAAGAGGTTGTTTCCAGATTTCGAACCATGACCCCAAGGTCACAATGGAGCAATCTTACCGTTGCACCAAGGCTCCCTCTCTGTGTCAAAGCAATTTTGGCATAAATTAGTGTATATATATATATATATATATATATATATATATATATATATAAGTGCTACTGTGCGAACCACACAACGCATGGGTTTAAGCACACGCACTATTTTGACCCCTTTCCTTATATTAAAAAATAATAAAATTCACCATAAATTTTTAAATATTCAATTACCCTCCTTAGGATTGTCCCATCCCATGGAACTTTATTTTTCACTGTGCGATCGTATCTGATCTTGAAACTCAATCGTAGCCATCCATTGGGTACTTGCAAATCTTGATTTCAGAAAATCATGAAAAAATAGTCAAAAAATAGGAAATTGGTCAGACTACCCTTATGGTTGTTCCTATCCCCTTCGGTTTTAGTATTCATCACCAATTTGCTTGCACAAGATTGGATGGCTACAATCAATTCGGATACGATCCAATGGTGAAAATTAAGTTCTAAGGGATGAAAATTACCTTAAGGGATAATTGAATATTTAAAAATTTATGGTGATTTTTATTCTTTTTTGACATTAGGATGGGGGGGACCGCACAGGCCGCACTGGAGGTCCAGTTCACACAGTAGCACGGAAGGATTTAGGGGTAACTCCTATTTATATTAAGCTTAGGGAGAATAGGTTGCGATGGTTCGGTCATGTACATCGTCGACCAATTTCAGCATCAGTTAAGGGGTGTGATAGAATTAGAGTGGAGGAGGGTAGAAGACATTGATGAAGACCTAAGATGAGGTGGTTGGATATAGTTAGAAAAGATTTGGCAATGCTACGTGTTACTTCTAATTTGGCACTAGATAGATTAAGATGGTGGGACATGATCCATGTAGCCGACCTTAATTAGTTGGGATAAGAATGATATATATATATATATATAAGGAGAAATCAACATCTCATAAGTGTTTGACCATAAGAAAGTTTTAATGTCATACACAGATCATCTCAACAAAGTGAATGACAGAAGAGGTAGCTTAGTCAAAAGGGACAGAGATAACCTGCTTATCAGTGTCAGTCAATGTTGGCAAATTGATATGCACTTGGGCTACATGCATGGTGAGAATAAAACCTGCAAGTGTGGCGCTGTTTTTCACAAGACAGATGACATCTTCACCCTCTGTTCCAATTACCTGAATAAATAAATAAATATAATGGTTGAATAAAGATGGATAACAACACCAGAATACCCAACAATAAAAGAGCACCAGAATACCCAACAATAAAAGAGCAATAGATATCCTCACCTCAAGCCATACTGAAGTTGTCTCACTTCCTGTGAAAAGATATTGCCCAACAAAAATTGTATCACCCTTTTTAACTGCCTGAAGTTAAAGATGGAAACAAAGAATTGCATTAGCATGTAGGATAAGAAAGTCAGATAGCCTTAGGTAAGCTTTTCTTCATGAATAACCAAGACACGGTCTCAAACGAGAACAAGCTGAAGAATGCACAGCACTGAATATTCTGTAAAATTTTGGCGACCGTTCAATTACTTGACAAGGAAATACAAATGCACTCCTCATTGCTTTGTCTGTGTCAATTAATGTTTAATATCCAGTATATCAGCAGCATCACATGAAAATCTCTGGTTCTATCCACTGTCAAAAGGATGTCCCCACATAAATACAATCTGATAGGTCAGAAGAATATACCTAAAATTGGATTCATTGTTCTATCTGAAAGTGTGAAAATTTTGATTGAAGCTTTACTCAGTTAAACAATTCCCTGCATATTTTGAGCTCAGGTACGTCCACATATACAATCCAATGGAAATTCCACTTAGATGTTGGAAACATTTGCTAAATGTATCTACCTGTTTATACAAAATCATGCATAAGAAAATAAAACAGGCAGTTAGAAAGAGGCCTTTCATTCAGAAGAGTGTTCATTATACACATCACTCTGGAACTTTCTTGTCTGAAATACCATCCTCTATGCACTAGATCAGTGTAGTTGCAGATACAACTTGAAACCCAATTATCTCCCATAGCCCAACTTCAAAGAGATTTAAGTCTAGTATCATAAACAACCGTTGAGTGCAGTTGGTAGAGAGATGTGTGGAGAGGGGAAAGAAGAGGAAGGAGATGGGTGGATTGAAGTCAAAGGTAAGAAGGCTCTCCCCACGCATCCTAAGCAGAACCCTGTGCAGTCCAATATCCCTGTGGAGACGGACGTTTGCATCAGATGCCTGACGAAAGGGCATAGGGCCAAGTTCTGTAGGGTAGCTATTAGCTGTCTTCTCTGCAGAGGAGTGGATCATAGAAGACAGGCTTGGCCCTTCAAAGACCTGGCAAAAGAAGGAGGAGGGTTCTGGTGAGGTGAAGCTAGGAGCGCAGAAGGTAGTTTTGGCTAGGGGACAGGGTTGCAGAGTTGTGCTTGATCTCATTGAAGTTCCTTAGTCGCTGGAGGTTGCAGAGGCTAAGAGCAAACTCGAGGAAAGTGTGGTGGTTGTTGTATCCGTCCTTCCAGGTAAGCTTCGGCAGGAGGAGGTTTGTACGAAGTTGTTACTCACCATACTGCAGGGTTGATGGAATGAGATTAAGAACTGGTGGGTTAGCCAATTTGATGTTAACTCCTTAGTGAGAGCTACAGCTGATAGTTGGAGATAGGCGGTATGTTCATGGGGTCAGTGGATGTAGATAACCTTCTTCTCACTTTCTCCCCTTGGAAGATTGAGGAAGGTACATTTCCAGTTCGAGGAGAACGTGAATACTTTTCAGGTTATTTCTTCTAAATTTGGCATTTTGAGAGAGATAGATGGTACTTCTTTGAAGGGTAAAGTCTCTTGTTTGCCAGGGTCCTTGTTGAAGTTGAACATTTGTCTGATATCCCAGAGAAGGTGCGGATTTTTGGCAGGGGGTAAAGCTTTTTGGGTGCTGATCAGTGTTGAGAAGAATATTCAAGAACCTCAGTCTTCGTCCCAGTGGACCTGGGCCAAGGTAGTTGCAGGGTATCAAAGTATTGGTTGAACAAGGACTGCAGACAAAGAACAGGAACACCGGAGAAGCAAGGAGGCAGCTTACAGAGCAAGGGTAACCTGGTTGCAGCTGAGCTGGGTGCTCTTCCAAGTCGTGCCAGTCCAATGAAAACGAGTCAGGTGGAGAGGAATCGGCAGATTACTAGGAAGGAGCACATTGATACTTTGGCAGTTCCAAAGAAGAACAAGCAGAAAGGTATATTGGGACTCTGAAATCCTCTTTGGACAGCATAGGAGCTGTTCCTTTTCCCAAAGATGTTGCCTTGCTTGAAGCGGTAGTGGCTGGAGTAGTTGTAGGAGTTCCCGAGGTCCACTTTGTGGTGTGTGAGGGAGAGCAGGAGGCGGTTCACTTTTTGAGCAGGGGAGATAAACAGTGTCGGGTTCCTAACCCGATCCTGTCTCCTATTTACCAAGATCCAATAGAAGGTGATCCAGTTCTGTTGGATCATGACTTACCTGTGGACCGGGATGTTACTTGTTTAGAAGACTTGGTGAACCGGCTGGTTAGGCCTTTGAACCGTCATCTTCTTCGCTTCGAAGGAGACACTGTTCATTCCATTACGGAACAGGGTATTGCTAATGGAATGCAGGAGCAACCTTCCCAGAATGAGGGAGGGTACTCTCAGGTCATTTCTCTGTACCCACAGCCAATCACATTCAGAGCAGTTCATCACATCTGCAGGACTCTCTGTTGCTTGGGTTGTCTACTTCTAAAGTGTGACAAGGATGTTGTGCCATGTGCTCAAGGTATTATTGTTGAAGCTTCTTCATGGGACTATTCTACTATGAACAAAGATGATGAAGTTACAGTTTCGTCTGATAATGAACTGAAGGTCCATGAACAGTCATTGATGATTGCCGATACAGAGCTTATTGCACACGGTCGTCCACTATTGGACAGAGGGGCTCAGTGACAGTCTGCGGTTGATGGTTATGGAGATAAGGGAGTTGATGGGGTGGATTTTATGGAGTCAATTGTTGAATGTTCTACCGGGGAGCTGGTTACTCTTGTTACCAACACCAGTCCTCTTGCAGTTGTGGAACCGGTAGCAGATGATACTTGGACCGAGAAGATCAGTAAATTTGGGAGGAAGATTGGGGTAACTTTTCAAGGAAAAGACGACATAGTTAAATTTTTTAAAAGAAACAAAGTGTTGCAGAATCCTGTGAAAAGAAAGGGGCAGGGAGGTGGTATCAAGCTTGGGAAGAGGGAAACCAACTTTGTTAAGAGTAATGAAGTTTGTGACAGCTTGAAACCAACTTTGTTAAGAGTAATGAAGTTTGTGACAGTTTAAGGGAGAAGAAGGGAGATGGTGGTCTCCGATTGAGTGTAATCATGAAGCTTATGTCTTTTTTTTTTTTAGAAAAACATAGATTGTACTACCAATTTTATTAAATAAAGAGAGGAAGTACAATCAATAGATAGGAGAGGTTCCTATCCATTCAAAATAAACTGAAACGAATGCAAGACTATTTGAAAGCCTTTTCCCAGGAAGCAGCGGACATCCCAAAAATGTCCCGAGACTAATTATAAAGAAAAGATAAACTCCTAAGAGAAATATTCTCAATATAGTCTACTTCCCCAGAAGACGACATCATTTCTCTCGTGCCATAAGCTCCAGCAGACTGCATGTGTAAGAACGCCGATAATGTTCTTGTCTCTCTTTGATGCTTGCATGTCTTGATTGATTTGAAAAACTGCCACATTTCTATGACAGCTTTGAAGTTTGGTTTGAAGTTTTGCATGTCATGAAGCTTATGTCTTGGAATATTAGAGGCCACAATAGTGACCTAAAGATGAGAGCAGTGAAAGAATACATTAGAACCCTGCATATAGACTGTGTTTGCCTACAAGAAACCAAGCTGAAGCTTATGGATGATAAAGTTCTTAAGAAGGTGGAAAGTTCGGTTATGACATGATTATGCATTTCTTCCTGCAGATGGTCTGAAAAGGGGGGGGGGGGGGGGGCAGCTAGTATTGTGGAATGAGAAAAAATTCAAGGGATCTGTTTATGATGTTGGAAAGTTCAGTATTTCAATTTGTTTGTCCAACAACAATAATAGAGATACATGGGTTATCACAACAGTGTATGGGCCTCACAATGATCAGCAGAGAGAATGTTTTTTTCCAAGAGTTATACAAGCTGAAGGATTTATTTTCTCAATCTTGGTGTATTGCAGCAGATTTTAACTATGTTAGATTTCCATGGGAGAGATCAGGAACTCAAAAATGGAGCAGGGAAATGATGACATTAAATCAGTCGATTTGGTAACTCCCAATAGAAGGTTTACATGGTCCATTTTGCCGCAGAACAGTATTAGGTCTAGAATAGATAGAATCCTTATCTCTACAGATTGGTTGAACAGGTTTCCATAAACTCAAATGAAGGGGTTGAATAGAAGTGTTTCTGATCACATACCTTTGCAATTGATTACAGCCGAGGAGGAAGAGAAAGCAAGATTGTTTGGATATGAATTAGCATGGCAGAGGTAGCATGGTTTTAGGGACTTAGTCTCTTCATGGTGGAAGGAAGCACCCTCATCAACATATGCTTCTTCCATTTTTCAGCTTAAGCTCAAATGGGTTAAGACATGCATCAGACAGTGGGCAAAATCAAATTTTGGTGATAATTCGAAGAGTAGACAAGTGCTCTTGCAGAAAATTGATGAACCAGATGTCAAAGGAGAGCAGAATTCCTTGAGTTAGGATCCCTCAAAGCTGAATTTAATGATTGGCTTCGTCTTGAAGAAATCAAATTGAGACAAAGAGCTAAGGAACTTTGGCTTAAAGAAGGAGATAATAACACTAAATTCTTTCATGCAGTTGCTGGAGCTAAGAAGAGATCTCTCAAGATAGAACATGTTAAGATTGAAGATCGGATTATTGAATCAGAAACGGGAATTAAAAAAGCTTTCATCTCCTACTTTCAGAATATTTTAACAGAAAATGAGCAGTGGCGACCTAATTTGATGGAGGGTATTCTTCCGACAATAGACACTTCACAAGCTGAAACTTTATGTGCAGAAATTCTTGAAGAGGAGGTCAAGGAAGCAGTCTTTAGCATGAACGCTAACAAATCCCCAGGGCCCGATAGTTTTTCTATGGGTTTCTACCAATTTTTTTGGGAAGTTATCAAGGAAGACTTAATGAATGCATTGAAGGAATTTCAGCAAAGACCAAGGGCTATCAATTGTTTCAATTCTACCTTTCTAGTCCTTATTCCAAAGAAGGAGGGTGCTGAGAAGCCTGCAGATTTTAGACCTATCAGTTTGTTAAATGATTGCTACAAAATCATTACTAAGATTATGGCAAACCAACTGAAGAAGGCTTTGCAAAATGTCATTAGCCTCAATCAATCTACTTTCTTGAAAGGAAGGTATATCCTTGATAACTTTCTAGCAGCCCACGAAGCTATTCATTCTCAGAAGTGCTCTAAGAAACAAGGAGTTGACATTAAATTAGATTTTGAGAAAGCCTTTGATAAAGTGAGCTGGAGTTGCATTGAAAAAGTATTTCTACTTATGGGTTTCAAACAAAAATGGATCAACTGGATTATGAGTTGTGTTTCCTCTGCTAGATTTTCTATTCTTATCAATGGGGAACCTTGTGGTTACTTTGCCAGCTCTAGAGGTTTAAGACAGGGAGATCCTATCTCTCCTCTCATCTTCATCATGGTCAGCCAAGTACTGAGTTCGCTTTGGGATCAAGCTACCTTAAAAGGTTTGGTTGATGGTTTCTTTACCAGCAGAAATGGTATTATGTTATCCCATCTTCAATTTGCAGATGACACATTGATTTTCTCTCCTCCTCAAGAAACTAAGCTTTACAAATATCAAGAAAATTCTATTGCTGGTTGAGGCTGTTACCGGATTATCTATCAACTTTAACAAATCTGAGATGGTGGGCATCAACATTGGGATAGACAGAAGGAATCAGATTGCTGCTGATTTGGAGTGTAAACAGTCCCAATTTTCTATCAAGTACCTTGGCCTCCCTCTTTCAAATGTCAACAACAAAGTTAGGGAACGGGACCCTCTAATTAAAAAGTTTGCACAAGCTTTGGAAGGTTGGAAAGCAAAGTTTCTATCAGCTGGAGGTAAATAGATCCTTTTCAAAATTGTTCTATCATCCTTGAGTACATATCATCTCTCCATTCTATCCATTCCTAAAACAGTGGAAAGAATTATTGAAAGCATAAGGAGCTCTTTTTTTGGGGAGGAGGGAAAAGGGAGAATGGAGGCTTTCATCTAGTTGCTTGGGATAGAATCTGTACTAGGAAAGCACATGGAGGTGTAGGCAAAACCAGCATTCGGTCGTTCAATATAGCATTGCTCGCTAAGTGGCTATTGAGAATGGGTGATATCGACAATGCACTTTGGGTCAACATCATCATAAATAAGTACTATCCACAAGCATCCAAATGGACAATTCAGCCCTCTTCTCAATCCTCAATTTCATCAATATGGAGAAACATCAACAAGCTTGTAGATCTTGTCAATACAGCCACCACTTTTACTATGGGAGATGGGAAATGGATCAGATTTTGGGAGGACAGATGGTGCACGGACAGTCCTCTGGCAGTCAAATTTCAGCACATATATAGTATTGCAGAGGATAAAGGAAAGACAATTAATTTCATCTTTTCACCTAAGGAAAGCAGTCACTGGAATATCAATCTTAGAAGGGAGCCTGTTGGCATTGAAGTGGATCAACTTTTGCATATCCTCAGCTATATACACAATTGTCTCCCAAAGAATTTACTGAAAGACTCTAGAATTTGGGTTTGGAACTATAAAGGACTATTTTCTGTCAATACCCTCACCAATATTCTTAATGATAGAGGTTTAAGAGTCAATTGGCATCAAATTATTTGGTCTCCCCTTCTTCCCACCAAAATTAGGATTTTCTTTTGGAAGATGGCGTTGGGCGGACTACCAACCTTGGAAAGGCTGAAACACATTCTTCATGGCAAAATCTCTAATTGTGTTTTATGTGGAATCTTAAAGGAGAATGTTTGAGCACCTGTTTATGCATTGTGGGGTCATTAATATATTATGGAAATCCATTGGACTGTTATTTTCTTTTCAATGGATGGACTTCCAAGATATTCCTAGTCTCCTCTAAGAGTGGAATGGGATTTGTCCAATCCAATCTGAGCACAAGATCTGGTCTATGTTCTTACCAGCCATGCTTTGGTCCATCTGGCTTGAAAGAAATTCTAGAATTTTCAATCAAACATTCAACCAAATAGATCATATCTTGGCTAAAGCTGCGAGGTGGACTTATAATTGGGCGAGAGCTGCTGGGCTTATGTACAACATGGAAGATTCTTCTTTGATACTTGCTGTTATGAAGTTCAAGAAGCTTTTTCTGTAATTTTCCTTATTATCCTCTGGATAATTCTGTAACATAGCTTGAGTTAGTGTTTGTATTGACTTCAGTCAAAGTGTAACCTCTTCACCTTATCAATGAAATGTGACTAATAGTCACCTTCAAAAAAAAAAAAAAAAAAAGGAGAGCATAATTCTTTATCAAAGGAAGAGGTTCAAGCATTGAACAAGTATAAAAATCTGTAAAATGAATGCCTTCTCAAAGATGAAATCAAGTGGAAATAACTAGCTAAAGAACATTAGCTGAAAGAAGGAGATAAAAACTCCGCATTTTTCCATGCTGTAGCTAGTGGTAATAAGAGGTCCTTGAAAATTGAACATATCTTGGTCAATGATGTATAGGTTGTCAACAAAAAAGAGATCCAGGAATCTTTTGTTGGCTTTTATGAGCATTTATGCAAGGAAGACAACAATCGGAGGCCACATTTGGTTGATGGACTTCTTCCTACTCTTGATGAAAATGAAGCTGATTTGCTCTGTTTACCGATTTAGGAGGAGGAAGTTAAAGAAGCAGTTTTCAATATCTCCAGGATCCGATGGATTTTCTTTAGGGTTCTATCAATTTTTTGGGATTTGATCAAGGAAGATTTGATGAAAGTTGTTGGGGGAATTTCAAGAAAGGCCTCATAGTATAAGGTGCTTTAATTCTTCTTACATAGTTCTCATTCCTAAAAGAGGAGGTGCTGTAAAAGTGTCCGATTTTAGACCCATTGGTTTATTGAATGGTTGCTATAAAATTATCACCAAGGTGTTGGCTTCAAGGTTGAAGAAAGCGCTTGTGCATTTGATTGGTAAGAATCAATCTGCTTTCATGGAGGGGAGATTTATTTTGGATAATTCATGGCTGCATATGAGGCAATACACTATCTGAATAATAGAAATAAAACGGGTGTTCTCTTGAAGTTAGATTTTGAAAAGGCATATGACATGGTTAGTTGGCAATGTGTTGAAAAAACTCTTCAGCTCATGGGCTTCAAGCAAAAATGTATAGGGTGGGTTAGGGGCTGCATTTCATCATCTAGGTTTTCTATTCTTGTTAAGGGTGAACCTTGTGGCTACTTTGGCAGCTCTAGAGGTTTGAGGCAGGGCGACCCAATATCTCCACTTATTTTTTTTACTGGTTGGACAGATTGTAAGTTCCATGTGGGATAAAGCAGCTCATTTGGGATTAGTTGATGGCTTCTGTATTGGTAGAAATAGAATTCAGCTAACACGTTTGCAGTTCACTGATGACACCTTGTTGTTCACAAGGGGGAAGGAAGATGATTTGAAGAATATTAAATATTTGCTTCTTCTAGTTGAGGCAATCACAGGCCTCAAAATCAATTTTCAGAAATCTGAAGTCGGTGGTATTAACATGCCTCAATCTAGATTGCTGGATCTTGGTAGAGATCTCAATTGTACTTGTTCGCAATTTCCTATCAAGTATTTGGGTCTACCTTTGACTGATGGAGCTCTTAAGATTAACAATTGGAACATGTTAATCAAGAAAGTTTGAAAATAGGCTGGAAGGGTGGAAAAGGAAGTTTCTGTTGGCAGGTGGCAGATGAATTCTCTCAAAGACTGTCCTTTCGTCATTAGCCACCTATTATGTGTCTATCTTTAAAGTGCCAAGGACTGTTGAGAAAAAAATAGAAGCAGTGAGAAACTCTTCTTTTTGGTCCGGGGGGAAAAGGGAGAAGAAAGGGCTTCACTTGATCAAGTGGGATCATGTTTTTAAAAGGAAGGAACAAGGGGGAGTTGGCCTCACAAAAGTTGGTACTTTCAAAAAGGCTTTATTGGCCAAATGGCTGTGGAGGCTCGGGGAAGATTCAGATGCCTTGTGCACATTGATTGTGAAGGAAAGTATTTTTTTCATAGCAGCAGATGGGGTCTGATTCCTTCCAGTCACTCTAATTTGTCACCAACATGGAAGCACGTCGCCAAGATTGTTGATGTTCTGGTCATTTCCTTTACCATTCAGCTGGGGAATGGGGAGCAAGTCAGCTTTTGGAAAGATAAGTGGCGTAGGGATATGTCTCTGGCCACGAAATTCAGTAATCTTTTTCTTATTGCTAGCAACCCTGAGGTCACAGTGGCTCAAGCTTTTAATAGTGATATCTATGGGCAGTGGAATCTTATGCTCAGAAGAGATCTCACAAATGTGGAAATTTGAGGAGCTGATTACTTAGCTTGATATTATCAGGGATTTTGAGTTATGCCATGGACAGCAAGATAAAAGAGTTTGCAGGGGAAGTAGTAAAAGGAATTTCTCTGTTAATTCTCTTGTTTGCATTGCTAGATGATGGAGGAAGCAGATTGTGGTGGAAGGATTTGGTCTGGTCCAAACATCTCCCAAACAAAATTAAGTTGTTTCCCTGGAAAATTGCATGGAACAGATTGCCTACCAGCCAGAGGATTAGAAATATCTTTAGGATAAATGATAGCAGATGTATTTTTTGTGCTGTTTATGAGGAAGACCAAACTCATCTATTCTGTACCCGTGGTATTGTCATTACACAGTGGATGATTCTTCGCAAAGTGCTGGACATCAGGTGGATTGAGCATTCTTCAGTTATGAATCTCCTTAGGTGGTGACAGGATATTTGTCCGTGTCCTGATCTAAAAGAGATTTGGTCCTTGGTTTGCCCAGCCACGTTATGGGCAGTGTGGGCTGAAAGAAACAATAAAAAATTTAGAGAGGAGTTCAGAATTGCAGATGATATTCTAAGGAGAGTTATTACTTGGGTTGAAGATTGGCGCAGGGCAGTGGGTGTTTGCTAGGAAAGCACTCATGATCTGTTAACTAAGGCACGCCGTTGGAAGCATATGCTATGATCATTCTTTCTCAAGTTTTCTCTGCTTTATTGTCTTGATAAAGCATAATTTTTATTTCTTGCCATTGTGTACTGTAATGTTGGGGTTTTTGGGGAACATGGTTAATTTGTATGCTGTTTTTTTTCCAAAAAACAAAAAACACTTGTGAGAGGGTTCTCCTATATTATGCTTAAGTGTATCCACTTACTTTTTCAATGAACTGTGACTTCACGTCACCTTCAAAAAGAACTTCAAAGAGATTTGCATAAAACAGATAAGGGCTTGTGATTATCATGTTCCACCTGTGTGTTTGTAGTTGGGCCGGAACAGCGGCCCCATCTCCCAAGTAAATTTAACTCAAGCTGACTTAAAAGGACTAAAGCCTGTTTGAGTCAACTCACCACAAATCTCACAACAAGTTGGATGGAATCATCTGAATGGTAATGACCACGATGCCACATAGTACCAGTCAATCCAATCACAACTCAAGTACAGTAGACATGAAAAACCATCAACTCATCCAAGTCATGCATAGTCCTACCACGTTTACACAATCATCTTCATCATATATCATTTCTAAAGGAGTGTATACACCAAAGATTCAAAGTAAAAACCAATGCACTTGGATAATCAGCTAATCAGTTTCCTTTCATTTGCCTTAAAAAGCAATGGAGAAACTCAGTGCAGAAATTTCTAGAGGGCCAAATGATTATGAATGGAAGGCCTGAACCAGAAATTTGAGTGCAGTCTCTAGAGAGTATGGTTAATGGAATAATGGGTTGACTCTAGTGTGGTGTTTCTTAATGTCGAGCTTATCAAGCTCAAGCTTTGAGCTGGTTGGCCTATGTCCATGGCGAGCTTTAGCCAAAATGACCTTCATCCCTTCTTTAGGATTGAACTGAGCTTGAGTTTGATGTTCTTTTATGAGCAGAGCTCAAAATTGTGACAGCCCAGCTCAGCTCAACTTGTTTCCAACCCTACTGTAATGTAAAATAAGGGAAGAACTGAGGCGGCCATTAATCAAGATAAAATACATAATAGGCACAAAATAACTTTTATTTGACAGGGGAGAGTGGCCCTCAAGCTTGCATGCTTCCTATGTTGACTTTCACTTGGTGGTAACTCATGAAAATGCAAAGAGAAAGAAAAAAAAAGGAAAACAATTACTTGTTAACAGCCACAGATGGGTCCTGTGGCTCCTGACACTATGCATCAACCTAGGTGCCAACGGGTTGGTATATAAGTACACATCAGTATCGATGTTAAATTTAAATGCAATAATTGTCCTAAATTTCCTGATAGAGGTAAATACACTTGCCACAAATGTAGCATCGGGGACAATTTTTCAAGATCTTAAAAGCACGCAGAACATAATACTACGCATACCTTTGCCAATTCAGCATAATTAATGGGTAAAATCCCCTGAGAAGGAACTTTAGAGAGGTCTGGTGTAATGGTAACATGATCATCAACTTTTAACACAATTGGATTTCCATTTGCATTGCAGACTTGAAGCTCTGGACCCATAGTATCCATCATAACCTGAAAGAGAACAAATTAGATGCAACAAGCTAAAATCATGAGCAGCTCCCATGAAAAGGTAGATATGGGAATAAAACTGAATGCACTACTTAGTAGGATGTGCATAGTGCATGTCAAAGGCTATAGGAAATTAATATACTGTAGAGTTTTATTGTAACAGTAGTAGCAGTGTTACATATAAATTGACTTCTCAAAGAGGAAGTAAGGGAGTGGCACAGGGTACTCTGCATGAGCAAAATTTTCTACCATGATCACTCAAGAACAAGAATAGAATTATGACATATTCAAGGACTGGAAAAGAAAGATATATAGCAGAAAACATATTTTTTAAGGGTGAGTAGAAGTACTAATTCTTAGAGTTCAGATACAAAGTAGACAAGCATGTGATCATGTAACTTGGACTAAATGTCTCACAAAAGGGCAGCCCGTAAATATAAAACATTTTTTGAAGGCACATAATATGACAAAATAAACCTAACAAAGCTAATAAATAAAATATTTCTGATGCAAACAACTAAAACTATAAAAATCAGACATTTATTCTCTTTTCATGGCAATAATACAATAGAACAGCCATAGAGAAATCATTTGGCTTTTCTGGCGTTTGTGTTCTTAGAAAAGCTCTAAATTATATAACAAATAAATTCATCATCCAAATACCACATGTCAGACAACAACCAGAAAAAAAAAGGAAAGAAACAAGTGGAGAATGTACCGCACATAATTTGTTAACATTCCTTATAGCTTTCCTCAAATTATCAAGTGTCTCCTGATGATAATCAGCATCTAACCAGGAGAAATCAAATCGTGCGACTGCCAAAAGGCACAGGGGACATATGTTTGTTATGAAAATACACATACTTGAAAAAAAATGAAGATATCTTCAGAAGGCAAATAAAAATACCCGACATTCCTGCTGCTAAGCATGCCTCAATAACTTCAATGGAACGCGACTTTGGTCCAAGGGTCCCAACAATCTTGGTCAATGATGTGAAAAAGCTCTGCATTTCATGGACCATTAGCTTAATTCTTGCTTACCAGATCAAAGGAAGTCTTTTCCCCCATAATTACAACAATTAATTGCAGCAATCATCTGGTCAGCATACTCAGCACCTATTCTAGTACTTAAGACTTAACGGCGAAGGTGCTTCAACTACCAATGAAGAGATGTAACACTTCATACACAGGTCATGGGCTTCACAAACTTTTGCTTTTCTAAATAAATTAAAAAACTAGATATTTCTCAACAGAAATAAAGATGAAATTATCACAAAGAAAGAAAGAATGAATTTTACTTCAAATCAAGATTTTCCGTATCGTACCGGATTGGGCCGACTCGTATGAGTCGACTCGTATTTGGGCCGATCCACTGACAGTCTGACACGGACCGAGTCGGATCGTACCGTCTCAATATAGTCCTACATACATAATGACTTGTTTTAGATTGAGTTTTACTCATTTGATAAGTAAAATCACACTTTTATATGAATTAATAGAGTATCTTTCTCTAAAATATAATTTAAACTTATTATTTTTTAAATTTCTTTAACAAAAACTCATTGGCTTGACTCGTGCGAGTCGGACCGAGTCGAATCGGTATCGTACCATATCTAAGAAGATCCGATCCGATCTGGATAAATGAGTCGGCAAACCTTACTTCAAATAACTTGAGAAACAACCCACCCCCCCCCCCCCCCCCCCAAGCCACTCAATCAAACAAATTGTCAACTTTATATAAACTCAAAGCATCCTCATTTCCAAATTCAAACCACTAAAAGGTCTTACTAGCCAAATCAACAAGGTGGCCAAAAAGTTTATAGGATGCTTTATGGAAATAAGAGCCTTGTGTTAAACAAAGTTGTATCAACTCTGGAAGCCAAAAGCAAAGGTATGTCGGAAGAAATCAGAATGGCTTGGAAAAGGGGAAGAAGATCCTATCTTAGCTCCAGCCAAAGTAGAGAGAGAGAGAATAAAGATTTTAAAAAGGTATGAGGACTCTGGATAGTCCCCATATTAGTTGTATGAGAAGGCAGCCCTTCATCTAAAGGTCTCCACCCTTCTGTTAGCGAGGACACTACCACTAAGAGGTTGTTTATTTTAATGTAAAACTCTTTAATTCACCGATTGCAGAATCATCGATTTTAAAACAAGTGAAATTTTATGATTTTAAAATCAGGGAGCATTTGTTTAGTTGTTCGTAAAATAAAATAATAGAATGCTTAAATCTTCTTGTTTTAGTTTACATTACATCTTCCCTAAAGACCAAAACAAGGAAGTGGGCCTGCCAAGTGGCAGACAAGATCTTATTTTTCACTATTTTACATCATATCAAACATCTGAAAATATCATAAACTGAAACAATTTGTTTACATTACCCTGTTTCACGGTCAAAACAAACAATCCCTAAGTGGGACAAAACTTTGTGGCGCACCCTCTTCAAGGTCGACGATAGAGAGGAAAATACCTCCCCGGTTGAGTTAAAGATGGCACCTTTCCCATCCAAACCATTGTCCATTTTCACCATAAAAAGACAAAGCGGTGCAGTCCACCCTCTTTAGTGGTTAATGATCAAAGCGGCCAATACCTCCACAACAAGAGCACACGGTCCTCCCCGCAGAATATTTCATGCATATAAATGCGCAGAAAAATACAACAAAACAAAAAACGAAAAGACAAGTAAGAAGGCAGATCAACAAACTTGTCCGCTGTAAAAGCAAAACACGAGATTGGAATGTAACTTCTTATCCTTCTTGTTCCCCCGGAACAACTAATTCAGATATACGATTGCAGCAAGCAAAAATAACACACGTATAAACAGCACAAAAGAATCAAATCCATCGATGAAAAAAAACACAAAATCGCAGAGAAATCCACCGAACCACAAAATGCCTCCTAAAAAGAGATCGAACCAACCAAACTCCAGAAACGAAGCATGAGAAGAAAGAGGACCCCTGAGATCCACAAACCCAGCACATAACCCGCAAAAACCTAGAAGCTAAATCCAAAAAAAAAAGGAAAAACCAAGCCAACACAGAGAACCACAAACAACACGAGAGAAGAGGGGAGGCTCTCACCGTCCCCAGAACACAAAATCCAGAAACTAAATGACAGCAAGCAAACCGAGAAGGATCCACCAATCAGTACACAGGGGCGAAGAAATGCTGACCGGCTTAGAAGGCACGAGGATCGACGCGAGGCGGACGGACTCCTCCACCATCATCTGCCCCCCCTGCATCGCCGGAGCGCTTGAGAGGACCGAGAGGGGAGGCGAGAAGAGAAGCCGGAGAGGGGAGGACGAGGGTTTCGGGAGGAAGAAGACGATGGGGATCGAGGGTTTCCGGGGCGATGGAGAAGGGGAAGGGTGGCCGGCCGGGGACGGGGGCGGGAGTGGTGTTCTTCTCGCTTTGGTGGGGAGACTTGCGAAGCAAGAAGAACTGAGGTGAGAGGACTGGAGGCCTTGGTTAAGTGTTGACCGTTGTGTGGGGGTGGCCTCTTCTACGCTTGTCCAAGCGGGAACAAATAGACTAATGCCCGCGGGGAGAGAGGCGAGAGGGGACGCGGTCCGGTGCTCCGCAGGCGTAGAATACCAGCGTACCTGCACGTGGAAGGTATAACTACCACAGCACCGTTGAACGGCGTGGTTTGAGAACGTCGGATGCCAACGTGACCCATTATTTTTATTTTTGTTATTTACAGTTGTCTGATTAATGATCTGATGATATAGAAATTGAATAATCTCTGAATTGATAATTATATTTTTAACAAAAGCTTTTGACCGTCCAGGGTCATTCAATTGTAAAGATTTTTTTTTTTGAAACTTAATTGCAAAGATCGGACAGCAGAGTGCTCATACCTTGTTATGAATTATACTGTAATTCAAGTCAAAATACACTGCAGGAGATTGTGCATCAAGTCCTACTCGATGAAATATCTAGAATTTATTACTTGTTTTACCATGAGATAGATCAAGGTTAAAACCATGGTACTTTTACGTTAACTTTAACTTTGTTTGCTTTATATTAAAAAAAAAGATGAGATCTTTGAGTCTCACTTCGATAGTAAAATGAGTTACGACAGAATAGATTATTATGATTTGTTTATTTTAAAATAAGAAGCGTTGTATTTTGATAGGGAGACGAAATCCAACATAATATCGAATTCTTAGGTGCGGAATGAAATTACTTAGACTGAATTATGAGAATAAGCCATATGCGACTAGAATACCAAATCTCTCCTAACAAATTAAAATTTGACTTGCTCCGAGAATAAAGAAAACTTATTCTGGTAGATTTTGCTATCAAAAGTGAGGGGAGAGTTTATAAATGTGTTCTCATTCACAAAACTCAAAGATACAAATAATACTTTATTTATTCTTTGTTAAAATAACCGACTCATGTAAAAAGCGGGAGGAGGAGGATACTCTTTTAGAAAGAGGTAACAACTTTCTCCCTTCCGATGTTCTGCAGGACAAGCGGAACAACACAACATCACGCCACAATATTCTTCTTAAAATCAGCAGCCGCCTTTGCGCCTAGAATCCAGTTCACATGGCATCCTACGGCGCGGCGCACGCATTGCGTGGAGCGCGGCTCTCCGAGAACGGTGTCAGATGACGACAAAAATTGTCCACTTCTGTTGCCTGCGGCGCTTGAGTGGTTCCTTTGCTTGGAGCCCATGGCTGCCCTCCGCAGCATGTCGCACCACAAACCTGAACTGTTCGCATGTGGCGTCCACGTAGGATCAGATTCGCGTGATGCAAACTGCCCGCAGGCCCCATAAACTGTCAGTTTTATAATGGCTTTTTTTCAAAAATGTCCAATCAAATGACGTGGTTTAAAAAGTAATGTGATTTTTCGTAATTCTATCGAGATTAAAAAGTAACTTATACGACTATAAAAAAAGGACGTGATGTGACATGGAGCTCAGCCACCCAGTGGTGTTGGCCGTCCTATGTATCACGGCCATTCGATTTAAAATCCAGCCAATAATGTTTTAAAAATTAAGATGGCGAAATGTGGAGCTGAAGCATCATTGAAAACTGTTCAGTAGACTGGATCCAGCATCCATCTGGCTTGCTACAATGTTAAGGTGCTATTTGATCTAGGGGTTCTGTGTTTCAACGTAAAATAGTGTAAATGTAAAAAGATACAATATTATTTTATTTTACAAATATTTAGTGTGATGTAAAATTGTATAAAATAAAATCATGCTTAGACTTAACTGTCCATTTGACAAGCCATTGCCTTGTTTTATTTCCTAGAGAAGGTCAACCGTGAACCAATATAATAAGATTTGAGCATTCTCTTGTTTTGTTCTACAAATAATCAAATTAATAATTTTTAATTTAAAAATTATAAAATTTCACTTGTTTTAAATTGGTGATTTTCAAACTGATAAATTACAGAATTTTACATTAAAACATATAACAATGTAAATTATCACAAGATATTATATTCACATTTTTATTTTTAAAAGAACTACTCAGACGAGATACGACCATGATATGCACAATGTCAATGTTTTAAGAGGCAATAGCGTTGTCGCTTCTGTTTATATGAAATGTATAAATCTCCTGATATCGCGTTGAATTGTTTCTCCATTCGTAGAATTTTTTTTTAATTCAATTTATGTTTACTTGAAAACAACTTTTTCACAATGAAGATAGGAAAACGGTATAGTAATACTATTTTTCAATATCATTTTTTAAAACGACTAAATGACACGTACACATTGGAAAGAAGTGTTAGGATCTCACACATTTGATAGTTAACTTTTAATATGTACGTATCATTTAGATGTGTCAAAAAATGGTGTTAAGAAATAATATTATCATACAATTTTTCATGAAGATAAGACAAAAAACGGAGGTAACAAGAGGAGTAACTTTTGCATTTCAATCGTGTACCTATTGAGAAGAGGTGTTCTCAATGTGTTCAAATGTAGAACCTCAAGCAGTGGTCAATACGCAGATAAATATATAGTTTTGTTCAAGAGTAAATGTGTACTTTAATGTATAGCTAATGTCATATTTATTAAAAAAGTCAGACCCATTTGGAACACTTTCGGCGGCCTTGTGGGATCCAACTTATTTTACTGTGATGACGTGGTCATCCACGCGCGCATGGGTGGATGACATCATGGTTAGTAATAAACATGTAGATCTCGACGAGAACACAACCAGCTACAGCATACACCTACCCGTATGGCTGTCAACAGGGTTAAAACAATAAAGTTCATTCGTGAGCTGCACCAAGTTTGATTTAAGTTTGACTCAGATTTGACTTGAGCTATACATTTGGGTTAAATGGCTAAGTCTTGCGTGTAAATCTTGTCGTTAGGGCTCAGGGTCTTTTGTCTACGATCAAAAGATTGGAATTCGATAGTCCATGCAAAAGATAACACCGTTAGAGGTGTAACGACCCGCCACCCTATAATCGGGGATCCGATTATTAAATTGGTACCGAATCATTAATTTGGAATCAAACCAGGATCTAATCAGGTCTGGGAGATAAATAATAAACTAAGCTAAACATTCACATCGCATTGAACAGAAATAAAAGTGTAGGAATTAAAATTATTACAATGCGACTCGATACAGCAAATAATTACATATTCCAACAGAAAAGAAATAATTAAATGTACATGCCAGAAATAAAATAACAACTACGTCGGGGCATACCCCGGAACAACAGCTGACGGTGCTCAACTCACGGCCGCACTCTCCTCGCTAAGTCTGCTGAGAGTCATCACCTGAAAACCGTAGAGGGTGAGTCTCAAAGACAAGACTCAGTAGGGATCCTTCGATCCCCACTGCCCACGCACACACCCACAAGTGCAAGGTACAGTTTAACGAAAAGGTGATAAGCACAAGAGGTACAATCCCTAATTCTTAACGTGAAATCACATGCAATCGTAATATAATAAACATGCATATATTAAACCAACCGACTAGGAAATCCACAACTGTCGTCTCGATAGAACTCGCCAATCACACAACAACGGTGGAGAAACCTCGACCCGCTGAGACCACACAGTAACCCCTCGGATAGCACACTAGCTACTCCGGCCCAACCGGCTCAGGTGGCTACTCCTTCCCTCAGCATGAGTGACTCTCCGAATGTACCACTCCGACACCGGTACTAGCTGACCCCGGGATTCACCAGGTGACCCTCTCTCACTAGGCGTCACCCCGCCCACGCCCCCACCGGCGCTGTGCTCACGCCCCCACCAGCACAGGGTGATAAAGTGCTACAATGTCACTCCAGGTCCATAGTAACTCAAAACCCAGCACAGTGCGATCCGGTCACGTGAAAAGTCCGCGATCGCATAACACATATATAAAACCATCCGATTATGAAGAATCCATCTCTATCGGGTACACTAAAGCATGCACTATCCATCTATCTAACCATATGAATATGTTTTACTGACATGAATTAGTGAGGTTCTGTCTTGAATCGCGTCGCCCAAGGTCGACGCCATTCAAGCTCCATGTACAGGTTTATGTAAAACAGTTTTCAGAATCTGGCCCTAAAAGGCGTCGACACCAGTGGTCGCCTTTTAAAAGGCGTCGACATCCTCAGACGCCATTCAACACAGAAATCCGGAAATTCCAAGGCCCTTACTTAGGGGATTTCTGCCTTTAAAAGGCGTCTTGGCTAACCGACGCCATTTGAAAACGCGTCGTTCACCCATGACGTCTTTTAGTCCCAGAATCCCCGAACTGACAGACTCTCTGTCAGGCGATTCCTGTCTAAAAGGCGTCGTGATGGCTCGACGCCCTTCAAAAAGGCGTCGTCCATGCACGACGTGTTTCAGCCCCAGGAACCAGAGTCGCCTGAGCCCGAGGGCTCCCTATTCAACCCCAAACAACCCCAAATTCACCCAAAAACGGAGGGAAAAAGAGGAGCAATACTATCCATAGGCAACACATTCATAGAAATCCCCCATGTTATCAAAAGAACTCCTAAACATGCTCATTCTACCCCCCGAAACCAAAGATCCAAACAAGCTTAAACGAGGATAAACATGGCTTAAAACGTGATGCTAAGGGGAACCGTCACCCTACCGGATACTTGAACGCCTCCTAGCTTCAAGCCGTCCACCCGACTCGCCCCACGCCGCCGCCGGTACCGCCGTGGTCGTCCTTGCTCCTCCGTGACGTCGGCCGCCGTCCGGAGAGTAGAACGCCGCAGTGGAAGTGGAGGTGGTAGTGGTAGGAGCTAGGTAGAGGATGGAGTGGAGGGAGAGATGAAACGGTGGGAGGAAAAGAGGGAGGAGGAGGGATCGCCGCCGAGTTCGTCGGAAGGGGAAAGAGAGGAAGAGAGGAGAAAAATGAGGGAAAGAAGGAGGGCTCGCGGGGTTAACCAGAGACTGGCTAAAACGCGTCGACATCCACGGACGTCATTCAGTTGATGTGACAGCTGCTCTGACAAGACTCTGAAACGCGTCGTTTAAGGCAGACGCCGTTCAGACGATATGTCAGGGCCGTACTCTGACAAACCCAGAGTCGCAGTCTGAAAGGCGTCGACACACGTGGACGCCGTTCAGGTCGACAAGACAGGGCCGTACCCTCGCGGCCCGAAGCCAGCCCACGTGGCACCCACGTGGCAGAACTTGAAATGCGTCTGCGACGGTGGACGCCGTTTAAAACGCGTCTCGATGTCCTGACGTGAATCAACTCAGAACCTCCGCCCTCACTAAGGTTAGAACTACAAGGTCCGATCCCGAAAACCGGATCCGAAGGTCACGATCCTTACAATCTCCCCCCCTTAAAAGAATTTCGTCTCCGAAATTGACTGCTTAGAATTAACAAAGTCAAACAGGGATACAAGTTCACAAGGGAACTTACGAAAAGAGGTAAGGGAACTGCTCTCGCATCTCGTCCTCACGCTCCCAGGTTGCCTCACCTCCGGAGCGGTACTGCCAAATCACCTTGACTAATGGTACAATCTTGTTCCGCAGGACCTGTTCCCTGCGATCCTCAATACGAACCGGATATTCTGGAAAAGACAAGTCCTCAGCGACCTCCAACTCTGAAAAGTCCAGGACATGGGACGGATCCTGAACATACTTTCTCAGTAAGGAAACATGGAACACATCGTGCACCCCTGCAAGACTGGGCGGCAAGGCCAGCTGGTACGCGGTTTCCCCAACCCGAGCAAGGATGGGAAAAGGCCCAATATAGCGCGGACTCAGCTTGCCTCGCTTCCCGAATCTCATTACACCCTTGGAGGGTGAGACTCGGAGAAACACGTGGTCCCCAATTTCAAACTCAAGCGGTCTCCGTCGGATGTCAGCATAACTCTTCTGCCTACTCTGCGCTGCGGTCAACCTCTGCCGAACTAACCTGGCAATCTCAGCACACTGCTGAACTAATTCGGGTCCTGCTATCTGCCTTTCATTGATCTCGGACCAACATACTGGAGATCGACACGGTCGCCCATACAAAGCCTCGTAAGGCGCCATGCCGATACTGGAATGGTAACTGTTGTTATAGGCAAATTCCACAGTGGACAAATACTGCTCCCAAGAACCTCCCCAGTCTAGACAACAGGCTCTGAGCATATCTTCCAAGGTCTGAATAGTCCTCTCCGACTGCCCGTCAGTCTCGGGATGGTAGGCTGAGCTGAAAGCCAACTGAGTGCCTAGTGCCTGCTGAAAGCTTCTCCAGAATCTGGAAGTAAACCTTGGATCTCGATCTGATACAATAGACAAAGGCACCCCGTGCAGAGAGATGATCCGGTCTACAAACAACTTTGCCAGCTTGCCGACTGACCAGTCCTTCCTAATAGCTAGGAAGTGTGCCGACTTGGTCAGCCGATCCACGATGACCCAGATGGCATCTCTCCTGCTAGGGGATGTAGGCAATCCCATCACGAAGTCCATAGTCACATGCTCCCATTTCCACTCTGGAATCGGCAAGGGCTGTAGCAATCCACCAGGTCTCTGATGCTCGGCCTTAACCTGCTGACAAGTCATGCATCTGGCCACATATTCAGCCACATCTTTCTTCATACCGGGCCACCAGAAGTGCCTCCTCAAACAATGATACATCTTAGTCGTGCCCGGATGCACTGCATATCTCGAACGGTGCGCCTCATCAAGAACACATCTGCGCACGTCCTCCTCAGTCGGAACATAAAGTCTACCTCTGAACCTGACCGTACCGTCGTCCCACAACTCCACCTCTGACCTCTGGAGGATCTGTGGTAGCTCAACATCTGCCCTCTGAGCCTCAATTACTGCATGATACACAGCTGGTCTCACAGTCAAACTGACCAACACGGCTCTGTCATCTTCCCGTGGAACCCTAAAGGAAGATTCCACCACCTGCTCGAATAATTTCCACTCCTGAATCATAAGGTATGACATGACCGTCTTCCGACTCAAAGCGTCTGCCACTACATTCGCCTTGCCCGGATGATAAGAAAGGTCAAAGTCATAATCTTTAATGAACTCCATCCACCTCCGCTGCCTCAGATTCAGGTCCCTCTGAGTAAACACATATTTCAAACTCTTGTGATCCGTGAAAACCTGGAATTTCTCCCCATATAAATAATGCCTCCAGATCTTGAGTGCAAATACCACAGCTGCCAGCTCCAAATCATGAGTAGGATAGTTCTCTTCATGCTTCTTCAGCTGTCGAGAAGCATAAGCCACTACCCTGCCATGCTGCATTAGAACTGCGCCCAAACCTCGACGGGACGCATCAGAGTAAACTACAAATCCACCTGATCCAGATGGAAGCACCAGCACCGGGGCTGACGTGAGACGGGTCTTTAACTCAATAAAACTCTGCTCACAATCCTCGGTCCACACAAATCGAACTCCCTTTCAAGTCAACCTCGACAAGGGGGCTGCTATCGAAGAAAAACCCTGAACAAACCGCCGGTAATAACCGGCAAGCCCCAGAAAGCTCCTGATCTCAGTCACTGAAGTCGGCCTGCTCCAATCCATCACCGCCTCGATCTTGGCTGGATCCACTGCGATACCATTGCCAGAAATAACATGCCCAAGGAAATGCACCTCGTCTAGCCAAAACTCACATTTGCTGAACTTGGCATAAAGTCGATGCTCCCTCAGGACCTGCAATACAGCCCGAAGATGGGTGGCATGCTCTTCCTCAGAAGAAGAATAGATCAGAATATCATCAATAAACACAACCACAAACTGATCCAGGTAAGTCCTGAAGACTCGGTTCATCAGCTCCATAAAGGCCGCCGGAGCATTGGTCAAGCCAAAGGGCATAACCAAAAACTCATAATGTCCATACCGAGTTCTGAAGGCCGTCTTGCTAACATCAACATCCCGGATCCTCATCTGATAATATCCGGATCTCAAGTCGATCTTGGAAAATACCTTCGCGGACTGCAGCTGATCCATCAAATCATCAATCCTTGGAAGTGGGTACTTATTCTTTATTGTTACCTGGTTCAGCTGCCTATAGTCAATGCACAATCTCAGAGAACCATCTTTCTTTCTAACAAACAGAACTGGAGCACCCCATGGAGATGTACTGGGACGAATAAAACCCTTATTCAGCAGCTCCTGCAACTGCGCCTTCAACTCAGCGAGTTCGGCTGGCGCCATCCGATACGGGGCCTTAGACAAGGGCGCCGTACTTGGTGCAAGCTCGATGGTAAATTCGACCTCGCGCTGAGGAGGAAGGCCAGGCAGCTCCTCAGGAAATACATCGACGAACTCACACACAACAGGTACCTCCCCAGGGCTGAGACTAACCCGGACATCAGAGACAACAACAGAGGCAAGGAAAGCCTCACAGCCACCAGCAAGCAACCTCCGTGCCTTAAAGGCAGAAATAAGAATACCTCGGGAAGAAAGCCTAATACCTTGGAAGAAGAAGGTCGGGATGTCCGGAATGGAGAATCGTACCCTCTTCCTGTGGCAGTCTACCTCTGCATAAAAGGCTTCCAACCAATCCATACCCAGGATGACATCAAAGTCTCGAATGGCAAGCACAACCAACTGGGCATGGAGCACATGACCCTCAATGGTCAAGGGAACATTCCTCAAGCAGTTATAAGATATCATATAGTCTCCAGAAGGAACCTCCACCATCAAACCATCAGATAACTCGACAACGGGCGCAGAAAGGATATCTAAGAACTGCTCAGAAATAAAAGAATGCGAAGCACCCGAATCAATCAATACGTGTGCAGAGTTCCCAAGGACAGAAAGTGTACCTTCCACCAAGTTGGACGCGCGAGCCTCCCTCCTGGTGATAGCTAGCACTCTCCCCTGGGTCCTCGGCTTCTTCTGCTCACCTGAACCATGTCCCTGACCATACCCCTGCGGGCACTGCCTCGCCAAGTGGCCCTGCTGGCCACAAGTGAAACATCTCCTGGGAAGAGTGGGACACTGAGTCCCACCATGGGCACCCCCACAGTGCTGACAGACTGCCGGAAGCCTCTGAGCTGGCCCCTGCGGTGCACTGGATACAGACTGACTCTGCTGACCCTGCCCGGGCCTGTTGCTGCCGCTACTGCCACTACTGCTGCCACCACCCCTGAAGAATCTCCTGAATCGGGAGCCGAGTGACGACGATCCCGATCCAGCAGAAGGGGCCGCTGCCGCTGCCTTACCCCTGCCACGAACTGGGCTCTGAGTAGCCAGTCCTCTCTCCCGGGCCGACTGGCTCTGCTGAGCCTCAACTGCTGCCGCACATCTAACTGCAGAAGCCAGATCCGTGCAACAGTGGGAAGCCACAAAGTTCCTCAGACTGAGCCTCAGTCCGTCCACGAACCTCTCAGTACGACACTCCTCGTCCCCAGATATGAAAGGTACGAACCGACCTAGCGAAACAAACTTCGCCTGGTACTCAAGTACTGTCATGCTCCCCTGCGTCAGATCCATGAATTCCCTCTCCTTGGCCCTCTGGACGTGTCTAGGGAAATACTGCGCGTTGAACTCCTTAACAAATGTCTCCCATGGAATTTCCCTAAGACTCCTGTCCTCGTAGGACAAACTCTTCAAGGTGGTCCACCAGTCATAGGCGCTATCCTTCAGCATGAAGGTAGCTAACGGGGTTCGCTCTACTGCAGCACAATCCATGGTGTCAAAAGTCTTCTCTATCTCTCTAAGCCAGTTTATGGCCTCGTCAGGGTCGGGACGACCGGTGAAGTGAGGTGGCCTCAACTTCAGAAACCTCTCAAGTGTAGCTGTGGACCCTCCCCGCGCACTGGAACTCTCACTAGGGTCTCGCGTCTGATATCGAGCCATAGTGTCCATCATCACCTCCATAAACTGCTCAACACTCGGCCTCCCGGCCTCAGACCCACTAGGGACATCTCCCTGCTCTCGAATAACTGGCATCCTCCTTCTGGGAGCCATCTACTCGCCTACAATTACAAAATCAAAAAGTTCTAATTAGAGTCCTAAAGCCTATACTACCGCCGTGCCTGTACGGGATAATGTATTTATTTGCCGAATTTATGATATTTAACCTAGTTATTCATTTATTTGCCAGACCGTAGGCTCTGATACCAACTGTAACGACCCGCCACCCTATAATCGGGGATCCGATTACTAAATGGGTACCGAATCATTAATTTGGAACCAAACCAGGATCTAATCAGGTCTGGGAGATAAATAATAAACTAAGCTAAACATTCACATCGCATTGAACAGAAGTAAAAGTGTAGGAATTAAAATTATTACAATGCGACTCGATATAGCAAATAATTACATATTCCAACAGAAAAGAAATAATTAAATGTACAGGCCAGAAATAAAATAACAACTACGTCGGGGCATACCCCGGAACAACAGCTGACGGTGCTCAACTCACGGCCGCACTCTCCTCGCTAAGTCTGCTGAGAGTCCTCACCTGAAAACCGTAGAGGGTGAGTCTCAAAGACAAGACTCAGTAGGGATCCTTCGATCCCCACTGCCCACGCACACACCCACAAGTGTAAGGTACAGTTTAACGGAAAGGTGATAAGCACAAGAGGTACAATCCCTAATTCTTAACGTGAAATCACATGCAATCGTAATATAATAAACATGCATATATTAAACCAACCGACTAGGAAATCCACAACTGTCGTCTCGATAGAACTCGCCAATCACACAACAACGGTGGAGAAACCTCGACCCGCTGAGACCAAACAGTAACCCCTCGGATAGCACACTAGCTACTCCGGCCCAACCGGCTCAGGTGGCTACTCCTTCCCTCAGCATGAGTGACTCTCCGAATGTACCACTCCGACACCGGTACTAGCTGACCCCGGGATTCACCAGGTGACCCTCTCTCACTAGGCGTCACCCCGCCCACGCCCCCACCGGCGCTGTGCTCACGCCCCCACCAGCACAGGGTGATAAAGTGCTACAATGTCACTCCAGGTCCATAGTAACTCAAAACCCAGCACAGTGCGATCCGGTCACGTGAAAAGTCCGCGATCGCATAACACATATATAAAACCATCCGATTATGAAGAATCCATCTCTATCGGGTACACTAAAGCATGCACTATCCATCTATCTAACCATATGAATATGTTTTACTGACATGAATTAGTGAGGTTCTGTCTTGAATCGCGTCGCCCAAGGTCGACGCCATTCAAGCTCCATGTACAGGTTTATGTAAAACAGTCTTCATAATCTGGCCCTAAAAGGCGTCGACACCAGTGGTCGCCTTTTAAAAGGCGTCGACATCCTCAGACGCCATTCAACACAGAAATCCGGAAATTCCAAGGCCCTTACTCAGGGGATTTCTGCCTTTAAAAGGCGTCTTGGCTAACTGACGCCATTTGAAAACGCGTCGTTCACCCATGACGTCTTTTAGTCCCAGAATCCCGGAACTGGCAGACTCTCTGTCAGGCGATTTCTGTCTAAAAGGCGTCGTGATGGCTCGACGCCCTTCAAAAAGGCGTCGTCCATACACGACGTGTTTCAACCCCAGGAACCAGAGTCGCCTGAGCCCGAGGGCTCCCTATTCAACCCCAAACAACCCCAAATTCACCCAAAAACGGAGGGAAAAAGAGGAGCAATACTATCCATAGGCAACACATTCATAGAAATCCCCCATGTTATCAAAAGAACTCCTAAACATGCTCATTCTACCCCCCGAAACCAAAGATCCAAACAAGCTTAAACGAGGATAAACATGGCTTAAAACATGATGCTAAGGGGAATCGTCACCCTACCGGATACTTGAACGCCTCCTAGCTTCAAGCCGTCCACCCGACTCGCCCCACGCCGCCGCCGGTACCGCCGTGGTCGTCCTTGCTCCTCCGTGACGTCGGCCGCCGTCCGGAGAGTAGAACGCCGCAGTGGAAGTGGAGGTGGTAGTGGTAGGAGCTAGGTAGAGGATGGAGTGGAGGGAGGGATGAAACGGTGGGAGGAAAAGAGGGAGGAGGAGGGATCTCCGCCGAGTTCGTCGGAAGGGGAAAGAGAGGAAGAGAGGAGAAAAATGAGGGAAAGAAGGAGGGCTCGCAGGGTTAACCAGAGACTGGCTAAAACGCGTCGACATCCACGGACGCCATTCAGTTGATGTGACAGCTGCTCTGACAAGACTCTGAAACGCGTCGTTCAAGGCAGACGCCGTTCAGACGATATGTCAGGGCCGTACTCTGACAAACCCAGAGTCGCAGTCTGAAAGGCGTCGACACACGTGGACGCCGTTCAGGTCGACAAGACAGGGCCGTACCCTCGCGGCCCGAAGCCAGCCCACGTGGCACCCACGTGGCAGAACTTGAAATGCGTCTGCGACGGTGGACGCCGTTTAAAATGCGTCTCGATGTCCTGACGCGAATCAACTCAGAACCTCCGCCCTCACTAAGGTTAGAACTATAAGGTCCGATCCCGAAAACCGGATCCGAAGGTCACGATCCTTCCAAGAGGACTCCTGGTAGCAGTTCGGAGAATCCTCCTCATATGCTTATGTCAGAAGGTTGTAATGGCATGAGAGAATTAAGGAAAATTTAACTGTGAAAAAGCGTACCTAAGTCGGTTGAACTAGGGGTCCTTTTATAACCTAATTTGAGACTATTTCCGATCAGGAATCTAACTTGTTTCTCGCTTAGGTTTGCTTAGAGGAGTCCATGTCCTCTAGGAAGACCGGGAGACTCTCATGTGAATGGGATCTTAACATGGATGATGATCATATCCTCCGACTAGAATACGTACCAATATCGACTTCTAAATCTTCGTGTTAGAGTCCAACACGTCCTAGGCTCCATGAAATAAGGGCCCAAAAGACTGGTCTGATCTGAAATCGGGTTAAAAAATGTTCTTCATAGAGAGTGGGCCTCTCTAACTGGCATCCACGAAACTCTGTATGTACTTAAAGTGGGCCAGCCCATTATATTTATTGTGGGCTGGCCAAAATCTTGTACCTTCACTGGCCCCCTTACTCCTTGGTGTTCAAATAGACCAAGGACTAGTTTGGAGGACCAATATGAGCTGGCCCACATAATTTCGATTAGTTGGCAGTCTGATTTTGACAAGATCCCTCGATTAAGAATATTGGGGGTTAGTCTGTTGATGTCAGACGTCTTGGGAGGCCGAACGACATCATTTCAAATGATCGCATGCTTCCCTCCACAGAATAGCGCCTACCCTGTGCAGGTCGTTCGGTGGTTGTAGACTGAAAGCTATTACGAATCTGAAAATCTGGCGCCGTTGGCGCTTTCGAGGAGATCCATCTCGAGCATGTCGAACCACGATTATACAGGGGTTTGGAGCTTCTATAAGAGGCCTCCTCTGAGAAGGAAAGTGACTTCTTCGGGTTCTGCCTTACAGCACGATCTCTTAGTCTTCTAGCCTCCTCTCTCATTCTCTATTTTCCTTCGTCCTTGTGCTTGTCCTCCCCATGGCTCCTAGAGCTAAAGTAGAGAGAGCTATGGATTACCGCCAGAAAGTGTCTGATCGTCAAGGAGTGGAACCGTTGCTGTGCAGTGAGGCTTCCCTGGAGGAGTTACAGAAAAGCTATAGTATTTCGACAGAGTACACCCTGTGATTGCCCGTGCCGGAAGAACGAATCTTCCACACCTGATCCTGTTCTTTCATGGCGTATGAGGAGATGTTTGAATCAGGGTTCTGACTGCCCATCCCACCATACGTGGAGCAACTGTTACATTACTTCTACGTCGTCCCCGCACAATTGACGTCGAATGCATGGAGGCTCGCACTGGGCTTGTATGTGATGGCGAGGGATCTAGGGCATAAGGCACCAACGGTGGAGATGTTCCGCCTCATGTACAAAGTAAAACGACGCACCGCCATTTGGACAGAAGGCTTTGTACAATTTGAAGCCCGGGAGGCTTCACCCCTTAATATGGGGACCCGCTATTCCAGCGTGAAGGGATGGAAAGACAAATATTTTTGGATCATGGAATGTGCCGATAGCTGGTGGCCGTTCCCAGTGGTTTTCATAACCTTGTCCATTAGTTTGACAATGGACAAGCTAGTGGTACCGCTGCCGTACGGCAACTTGGAGATAGTCTGAAGAGTCCGTTCAGCCACCCTTGTAGACACCGGTCATCAAGTTATTAAGAAGGCGTTACGGCGAGCGGGCCTGAGTAGCCTATTGGTCCCACATAAGTATCTTCTTCCTTTGTTTGCTTTTTCGATTGCTACTTCTTCTCTTAATCCTTTGATCTTTTGTCCCATTGATGCATGGTTGTTGTGCCCCGACCTCTCCAAGTAGGAGGGGGAGCCATTCTGTTCGGTGTTCCTTTGATGCCAATGCTGGATCTAGAGCTTTAGTGACTACTAAAATTTAGCATAGCTGCAATGGAGGTTGGTCACGCTGGTCAGGCCAGGTGACAATTTATCTAGTTGGATGTCAAGAAGAAGAAGGGGAAAAAGACCGGCGAGAGTACCCAATCGGCAACACAGCACCCATAGCCTTCGAAGGGCTATGAATTAATAGAGCAGGCAGACCTTAGGCTTGGGGAAGAACAATGGTATCCTCGGGAGAAGCGGTAGTATGTTGCGGCGATATTTTCGGCAGCTCCGATAATGGTGGCATCCACACTGGCGAGGGAAGAGACCGAAGAGTCGAGTTTTGAGGAAGCTCTCCTTTGGCTAAACAAAAGGGGCTATCGAATCTTGTCTTTAGCAGAGGCTTCTGAGGAATGGTTGAGAGAGGGAAGCGGTGCTCGGACTGGTGCGAGCAGAGGAGGATCCGAGCGCGCTTCTCCTGCTGGAGTCGCAAAAGAAAAAAAAAGAAGAGGAAGAATCCTTCCGAGGAGTCAACCGGGAGGTTAGCAAAGCAAAAAGCCCCCCTCCTCCAAAGTGCTCCCCATTACGGGCCTCTTCGACCTATATCCCTCCAGAACAACTCCCACAAATCTCCTCGTCAAAGGAGAGTAGCGGCCGATTGGATGAATCCTATCAGCATCCTAAAGGTAGGGAAGATCAGAGGGAACATGGGCTCCTTTTGGATGTTGTAGTCAGCGAGGGGGTGGTACACTTGGGCCATAACATAGCCTTGTGGCCATTGAGTTGGAGCAAGGTCCTGTGGCTGCCAAGCTAGAAGGGACATCCGCAAGAGTTGGTGGTGACGAAATGCAGTTGATGACGATTGTGGTGGCTGCGATGGCGTCATTTGTCACCATAGAGCCCCCTGTTGTAGAAGAGGTCCCGATATCGGATGGCAAACCATTATTGGCAAAGACATCCGTGGGAGCAGAAGTTAAATCGGCTGTAGTGAGTACGACGGCATAGATTCTAAAATCCTCCCCAGTGGAAGAGTCCATTTGAGCAGTTACTATGGAGGATTTTGAAGCATTCCACATGCGGCAGCAGGAAGCCTAAGGAAAGCAGCCAAGGACAAAAGAGGAGTTGGTTCAAGAGTCGGAACCCATTACATTAGAGTCGACAATTATCACTCAGGTGTTCAGACATCATCGTCTCCTCGCCTGTTGCCCAACCTTCGTGCTTGAGCCCTCAGTTGGCATGGTTTGCTAAGAGTCGGGCAGCTTTAGACTCCCTAGTGCAGTTGATTGCTCTTGGTGATTATCAGGAGCTATACTCCCGTCGGCTGGGCAATCTGCTTAGGTTCACAACTTCCCGCTCAGTAAAGGCCAAGCTCTATGTTGTGGTGCTATCAGAGCAAATGGAAGTCGAAACCAGGTTAACTGCGGCCCTGCACAACCGGCTCAGTTCTTCTATTGCTTAAGTGCACAAACCTCAGTGGGAGCTAGATGCCTCCAGGCGGGAGCTCAATGCCTCCTAGATTCTAACAACAGAAGCGGAAAAGACCTGCTAAACATTACAACAAGAATCAGATAATTTACAGTAAGAATTACCCCAATACTTGGAATTGGCATGCCATGAAGGGTCAAGGGCCGGCGTTGAGGCCTTCCGATATTCAAGAGAATATCTTCAAGCCATGGAGGCCTATGCGGTCGAGATCGGCGCTCCACTCTTTGCCAAATCATGGAAAGAGGGTTATGACGCTGATTTTGCATATGCAAATGTCTATCTGGAAGGCTTGTCATCGAGGATCCTCAAGCAGAAAGCGTCGTCGCCCCTGGAGAGGCCCGTTGATTCTAGCCCCGGCCAGGGCTGAGAGTAGTAGCTTGTATTTTTCTTTTCCTCTTTTCATGTAACGTGTGCAAGGAATTAATGAATGAAAAAGGTTTTTTGGACCATGTTTACCTGTGTCGAGTCTTAGTTGGTTAGGAAACTTGCTTAAGGAGTTTATGGTTCATATGGGGCTAAGGTATGAAAATGGGCCCTAATATTTATTGGGCATGAGCCTACCTTTTACCTCTGCTCCTAATCGAGAGAAGTCTTAATTCTTCCATAGTACTCCTTGTCTCTAGGTGTGTCTCTTGCTTCGAGGAGTAAGAAGTCTTGTTTGTCTGGCAAACGCCTGTTGGCACCCCCTTTTACCGGTTTTGAAATGATGTAACGTTTAACATTCGAGACAATGGGTTTATGTATATATGCAAGCGGGGAGAAGGTTGTGACTCGCTCGTGCATAATTATATATCATTCAAAGGTAGATGGATTATGGTCTGAGAGTATCTAAAGCTCGTCGTGCCATGCGCCTTCAAGGGTAACAACCAAATTTCTTACTGATCTTTAGGCAATTATTGTATTCTGAGCAAGTTTTGGCTCATTCTTCCATCGCCCGCATATCATCTTTTTTCTGAGAGACCTAGTTAGTGTTAGTCTTAGGGGGCCTATAAGCCAATATGACTTTGTATAATCTCGTTCATTTGTTAATAATATGACATTATTTCATTATGTGTAATTCGTTCTATTATCGTTTCATAATGAAGTCTGTGAATATGTGCAGTAGTGATCAGATAATGATGAGATCATACTAATGAGACTGATCATTTATACACACATATTCTTAATTGTTCATAGTCGGAGGATATCTGAGAAGGACATCGGATATCCAGTTAGACTAGTACAGATTACTCCTGCTCATATGATGAGGGTGACTAATCTCATAGTTACTTGTGTGGAGACACTAAGGCGAATATGTAGGTCCTCATTAGAGAATGAGTTCACTGAATTGATCCAAATGAATCGTTGGATGGTAATATACCTAACTGTCAACCAACTTGATTCTATTGTCGCGTGTGGATGGTCCTCAGACCTGAGACACCAAAGACACTCTTCGGTGGACTTTTATACTTTGACTTTGGTTTACGAATCTCTATTTACAGGATTCTAAATAACCAAGGACTGGGTGAAGCGGAATACCGTCGAAGGGAATTGAGTATTCAATAAGGAATCATTCGCTCTCGGTATTCAGAGAGAGAATGCTCTAGGTAGGATGCGCATGAGTCCCTGGCCAGGACGGACAATAATATCGAGAAAGGAGTTTTCCGATATTATACGGCAGCATCCGATCTAAGTGAGTCGACCGGTTAGGGTTTGACGGTTCACCATACCCTGACTTGACTCGAGAGCATTGTGCGAATGAAGGATTATATCCATGTCGTAACTGTCGGCAGAAAAGTTCCAAAAGTAGGTTACTTAACCCTAATACCTTCCGAGTTCACGCGGTGTTGCTTGGCACCTAACGTGATCGGAGGCTCGACCGAATTGAATGTGCGACATTAGGTTGATTAATTAATGAATATGAGTTATTAATTGATTAATTAAGTCAGTGAGGAGTCATTGGGATTATTGGGCTATTAACTAGACTTGTAATTGGGCCTAGAGGGTCATATGCAAAAGATTTTCAAGGTGATGGATTAAAAGTGGGTCTTATACTTTTTCGGGGTTTTATGAAAAATCGCATGGTAAGTGTAAAATATAGCGAGTGGGATGAGCATGGCCACCTCCTCCTCTCTCCCTCTCTCTCTCTCTAGCGCCCTTGGCCGGCCCCCCTCTATGGGGTCTGCTTCGCCGTCTTCTCTGACTCACGCGAGACGAGAATTCTGTTGGGATCCAGGCGGGACGCGAAAAACGCAGCAGAAACACAAATAAAATCCCCGCCCAATGCCCGCAGATCTGTTTCGGAACGAAACTCGGAAACCAAAAAACCGGGTTGTGGGATCACAACACATTGATCGTGTTGGTTCTGTCGAGGCGATGCCGCTAGTCGCACAAGCATCCGGCCTCTAGCGGTATCTACGCGATCCTCCGCGGTGGTTTGTCCTCAATTCCTCGTCCAGATCAGCGTGCTCGCTCGCTGAAGAATCCTCGCTGCAACGTTGTCCGGATCACCTGAATGGGAATTCCTGACTCTCAGGAAGTACGCGCGGCGGAGACGGGAAGTGTCCCGGCGCCTCAAGAGGGGCGCCCAGAGGAGGAGGAGGAGAGAGAGAGGGGGACGGCCAACCTTGAGAGCTCCTGGAGCTTGGCCCAGGATTTCTCAACAGCGCACATATATATTAAATCGGCGTGACTTTTCATAAAAGTCCCTGACTTAATATAAATCCCACTTAAGTACCACCGACTGAGAATCTATTTGCGTGTGACCCCTCTAGGCCCATTACTAGTCCGATTTTTAGCATGTTAAGTCCAATAACTATTTATTGACTTACAATAATTAATTAATATATAATATTTAATTAATTACTTAACTGAATTAACATCTCATGTAAATTTGGTCGGACTTCTGATCAAGTTGGGTGCCAAGCAACACCGCATGATCCCGGAAGGTAATAGGATTCAACAACCCACTCATGGAACCTGTCTGTCTATAGTTATCGCGTGGCTATAGTTCTTCATTCGCATAATGCTCTCGAGTCGACTTAGGGTATAGTCAATTGTCAAAGCCTAAATGGTCAACTCACTTGGATTAGATTCCGCTGTACAATATCAGAAAACACATTTTCTAATATTGTGTCCGCTCTGGCCAGAGACGCATGTGGATCTATCCTAAAGTATTTTCTCTTTAATTACCTGAGAGCGAATGATCCTCTATTGAGCACACAATCACCTTCGAAGGTCTTCCGCTCGATTCGATCATTGACTACTAGAAATTCCGTAGATAGGGATTCATTAGCCAAGGTCAAAGTCTAGAAGTCCACCGACAAGATGTCTTTGGTGTCTCAAGTCCAAGGACCAACCACGTCACTCTGACGATGAATCAAGCCGGTTGACAATCAGGTAAATTACCATTCGGCGATTCATATCGAATCAGTTCAGTGAACTCATTCCCCAATGAGCATCTACAGGTTTTCCATAATGTCTCCACACAAGTGACTAATAAGATCAGTCACTCTGATCATATGAGCTGAAATAACTTGTACTAGTCTTACCAGATGTTTGATATCCTCTTCAAACATCCTTCGACTATGAACAATTAAGAATATGTGTTTATTAGTCATCGGTTTCATTATTATGATCTCATCATAATCTGATGACTATTGTACACATTCAAGGACTTCATTATGCGTACTTATAAATACATCAATCTACATAATGAAATATTTGTCATTTATTAATGAACCAGATTGTAATAGGTGCCTTATGATTGGCTTAGAGGATACCTATAGCCATCAATCTCCCTCTTGGACTCAAGCCAATCACCTTCGCACTTGATCTTCATCAAATCTATGTGATGCTCATATAAAGTCTGCGACTAAGGCTCGGTCGGGGATTTGCTAAATCATTCATAAATTGAATAGTGTTCATTACGTTATTTTCTCTTAATCCTTTGTCTCTTAACTTGTGAAAGAGCCTCAGAATGTTCTACAACTTCTGATGAGACTATGACTCGACCACAAAATTAATAGCTCCTACTGTTGTCCTACAACAACGGGATAAGATCATAGACCTTTTAGAACTACATCTAATTCATAAATGAAATCTTTCATCCATAATGTTTCAATAACAATATCACTTGTTTATGTCGTTATCTTAATAGGAAGTTCTGGTTTGGAACCATTCTAATCCACACATACTGTTCTATCAACAGTACCTAGCTATAATCATGTAAGCAGAAGTTTCTAGCTTGGAACTCTTCCAATCCACTGCTTTCAGATTAGATAATAAAATCCAAGTTTGATTTGAAATATGAGTCAGTGTGACTCAAGATTTTAAATCATCTTTTCCATATACTGGAGTGCATCTTTAGCACTTCTCAAGTACTTAGTGATGTGATTCACTCATTCTATCAAGATTCCCCTTTATTTTTCAAGGATTCTTTCCTTAAAGAAATAAATTTTCTGTTTCAACAATTGAGACTTATTATGAAATTTATGTCAAACATTTTGAGATACATGTTAAGGTAACATCCTTATCGATCTATCTTAATAGATTCGTATTTTCAATACATGTGATGTTATAACCAAACCCATTATGGAGAAGTACATGAATAATAATGCTTTTACTGATGGTAACATCCTGATGTCATTCCCAATGACTTTGATGTTATTACCACAAAGCATTAATCAATTGACCATACTCCCACTGTCCTATATGTACACACACAATCCGTGGTCATTCTTAATAATCACTTAGTGTTTGACTATTAGGTTAAAATTCTTATTGCAACTTTGGAAAGCTTCAGTTTGATTCAAAATTAATATTTGAAATCATAACATGCTTCCTGGATATTCTAAAAGCTTTAAAGTTGTATCAAATACACATTTTTCCCAATCACATTGAGGGAATGCTTTTTAATATCCAACTATATTTATTTCATTATCATGATAAGTAGTTTTGACAAGTAGAATTCTAATAAACTTATTTATGATAACCGCTGAGGAAAAACTTGTCAAAATCAACACTTTGACCTTGACTATTTTCTTCAGTTTGCCATATAAGGCTTAAGTAGTCCATTTGTGCTAATATTCATTCTGAAGATTAACTTACTTCTGACAGGTACAATGTCCTCAAACAATACTATCAAGTTCTGAACTTAATAGGTGTTATGAACTATGTTTTAGTTTAAAACTCTTAACAATATTCTGCCTCATTATTAGTTGCTTGAAATGGAAATCTTAGAGAGAATTGGAGGTTTTCACCATTGGGGGCATCAAGGGGGACATGATCAGTCCAACCCCGCACTGTTGGGTTGGCTGTGTCGGGATCCGACCGAAAAACGCAGCGGAATAAATTATTCGGGATCGGATCTGTCCCGTTTCGATCGTAGAAATAAAACCGGTGTAAATCGAATTTACCTTGCGCGGATTCGAATCCGCGTCCGTTTTCCGGTTCCGTCGGAGCGATGCCGCAAGTCGGGCAGATGCCCGACCTCTAGCGGTATCCACGCGGTTCTCCTAGCGATGGATCGTCCTCGCTTCCTCGCTCGCTGCGGCGTTCGTAGATCCCGTCTGGCTGCGCGTAATCCGCCACGACATGCGGATTCTGAATCTCCCGTCGGACGGAAGGCGGAGCAGTCGGGAACCGCACGCCCAGAAGAGAAAGAAAGAGAGAAAGAACGAATGACGGCTAGGTCAGGGTTGCTGGCCCCGGACGTAGAATCCGTTCTTTTATAATAAGCCAGTTTGCGATTTTTCATAACAACCCAGACTTATCCGAAATCCTGTCGGATTATCCATCGACTAGAAAACCATTTGCATGTGACCCTCTAGGCCCAAATACCAGTCCAGGTAATAGCCCATTAAGTCCAGCAACCCTTTACTGACCCACTGAATTAATTAATATCCTTATATTCAATTAATCAGCCGAATTTAATGTCCCACAATAAATTCGGACGAACTGCCGATCACGTTGGATGCCAAACAACATCGCGTGATCCTGGATGGCACTGGGGTTATCGCAACCCTCTATTGGAACCTTTCTGTCATCGGTTAGTGCGCAAATATAATCCTTCATCCGTGCAATGTTCCCGAATTGACCTAGGGCATGGTTTACTGTTAAACCCTATTTGGTCGATTCACTTGAATTAGATATCGCTAATCTGAATCCGATAACTCCTTATCGATTACAGAGTCCGCCCTGGCCAGGGACTTTAAGCGCATCATTCCCGAAACATTCTCTCTCAAACTACCGAAAGCGGATGATCCCGTATTGAACACACAATTACCTTCGAGGGCATTTCCCTGAACCCGATCGCTTGACTTATTGATAACCCATGGTTAGGGATTCGTTAGTCAAGGTCAAAGCTCAGAGACCTACCAACAAGATATCTTTGGAGTCTCAGGTCCAAGGATCATCCACGCAACCGTGACAAAAGAATCGAGCTGGTTAATAGTGAGGTATTTACCATCCAGCGATTTATAGTCGGATCAGTTCAGTGAACTCATTCACCAATGAGCACCTATAGGTCCAGCATAGTGTCTCCACACAAGTGACTTATAGGATCAGTCACCCTCATCATATGAGCTGAAGTAACCTATACTAGTCTATCCGGATATTTGATGTCCTATCTGAAACATCCTATGACTAGGAACAATTAAGAACATGTGTTTATAAGTCTTCGGTCCTGTAATTATGATCTCATCATAATCCGAAGACTATTGCACATGTTCATGGACTTCATCGTGATACAATAAACACAGATCGAATTAATTACACACAATGAATTATTGTCATTTATTAATAATCTGAATAAGTACATAGTATCGGATTGGCTTTAAGACAATCTAATACTAACAATCTCCCACTTGGACTAAGCCAGTCACTTATATACAGAATACCCATATTCTCTAAGTGACGCTCAAAAACATTTTGAGACAAAGGTTTTGTAAGTGGATCTGCTATGTTGTCGGCTGAGAGAACTCTTTCCACCACGACATCTCCTCGAGCTATAATTTCTCTGATCAAATGAAAGCACCGCAGAATGTGCTTCGACTTCTGATGAGACCTCGGCTCTTTCGCTTGAGCAATCGCCCCATTATTGTCACACAGCAGTGGGACGGGACCAGATATGCTTTCCACCACACCAAGATCGCCGATGAATTTCTTCATCCATACAGCTTCCTTGGCGGCTTCAGCAGCAGCAATATACTCGGCTTCCGTTGTCGAATCAGCAGTGGTTTCCTGCTTGGAACTTTTCCAGCTCACTGCTTCCCGGTTGAGTGTGAAAATAAAACCTGATGTTGACTTGCTGTCATCAGGATCAGACTGAAAACTCGAGTCAGTGTATCCTTGCAACTTTAATTCTCCTCCTCCATAAACTAGAAATAGATCCTTAGTCCTTCTTAAGTACTTAAGGATGCATTTCACAGCCTTCCAGTGTTCATCACCTGGATCTGCCTGATGTCTGCTCGTAACACTTAGAGCATATGCTACATCAGGTCTGGTACATAGCATGGCATACATGATGGACCCTATGGCAGAAACATAGGGGACTTTATCCATCACAGCCCTCTCTTCATGCGTCTTGGGAGACTGACCTTTAGAGAGTGAAATTCCATGTCTCATTGGTTTGAGACCTCTCTTGGAATTTTCCATGCCAAACCTTTTGACAATGGTTTCTATGTACATGGATTGGGTTAAAGCTAGCATCTTCTTTGATCTATCTCTATAGATCCGTATTCTCAATACGTAAGATGCTTCTCCCAAATCTTTCATGGAGAAGTTCCTTGACAGCCATATCTTTACTGATGACATCATTCCTACATCATTCCCAATGAGTAGGATGTCGTCAACGTAAAGAACCAGGAATGTGATTGCGCCCCCACTGTTTTTCTTGTATACACAGGGCTCATCTTCATTCTTAATGAAGCCATAAGATTTGATTGCCTCATCAAATCTTATGTTCCAGCTTCGGGATGCTTGCTTCAGTCCATAAATGGACCTCTGCAACTTGCATACCATGTCTGGAGATTCTTTGGATGTGAATCCTTCTGGTTGTATCATATACACCTCCTCCTTAAGGTTTCCATTGAGGAAGGCAATCTTCACATCAATCTGCCAGATTTCATAATCATGGTAGGCAGCAATGGCGAGAAGAATTCTGATGGACTTAATCATAGCAACGGGTGAAAAGGTTTCGTCATAGTCAACACATTGTCTTTGACGATAGCCTTTTGCCACTAACTTGCTTTATAAGTCTCAATACGTCCATCTGCACCGATCTTTCTTTTAAAGATCCATTTGCAGCCGATAGGTACTATACCATCGGGTAAATCTGCCAAGTTCCAAACTTGGTTGATGTACATTGACTGTATTTCAGAATTCATGGCTTCCCGCCATTTCCCGGCCTCTGGACTTTCAATGGCCTCCTGGTAAGTTTTAGGATCATCATCCTCATTATAGAGTATCGTTGAACCATCTAAATTAATATGTCCCACATATCTTTCTGGTGGTTTAGGTACTCTTTCAGACCTACGAGGTTCCTGTGCATCATTTTGAACAGGTTCAGAGACTGACGGTTCATCTGATGAACCATTGCCAGTTTGTGGGTCTGGAATTTCTTCCAGTGTTACTTTACTCCCACTGTCTTTCTGGAGAATATAATCTTCTTCCAGAAAGACAGCTCTCCTGGCCACAAACACCTTTTGTTCGCCAAGAAGATAAAAGTAATACCCATAAGTTTTCTTTGGATATCCTACAAATCTGCATTTGTCAGTTCTGGATTCCATCTTATATGCGTCATGTCTTTTAACATGAGCAGGACATCTCCAGACTTTAACATGTTTAAGGTCTGGTTTCCTTCCATTCCATATCTCATATGGAGTGGTCTCAACAGATTTGCTGGGTACCTTGTTCAGGATATACATAGCCGAGCTAAGTGCATATCCCCATAAGGACACTGGTAATTTGGACATGCTCATCATGGATCGCACCATTTCCATTAATGTGCGATTTCTCCTTTCCGATACACCATTCATCTGAGGTGTATAAGGAGGTGTAAGCTGAGAAAGGATACCGTTATCTTTTAAGTATTTAATGAACTTTGTACTCAAGTATTCACTACCCCGATCGGATCGGATGGTTTTTATACTCTTTCCTGTTTGTTTTTCTACTTCATTCTTAAATTCTCTGAATTTCTCAAAGGCTTCAGATTTATACTTCAATAAGTATATATATCCAAACCTTGAGTAATCATCAGTAAATATAATGAAGTATGAGAAACCACCAATGGCTTGGGTTGACATAGGACCACATACATCTGAATGTATGAGTTCTAATATGTCTTTGGCTCGTTCTCCAGTTCCACTAAATAGAGACTTAGCCATTTTACCCATTAAACATGACTCACAGGTTGCATATGATTCATAATCAAATGGATCCAAGTATCCATCTTTATGCATCCTTTGGAGTTTGTTTTCACCAATGTGTCCAAGCCTACAATGCCACAAGTAGGCTTTGTTCATTTCATACTTACTCCTTTTAATTGAAGAATCGATGTGTAAATTATCACGAGACACATTCAATAGATACAAACCATTGGACAAAATAGCAGAAGCTATTAATTTATTTCCAAAATAAATTGAACAACTATTGTTCCCAAAATTTAAATTGTATCCAATTCTATCTAAGCATGAAATAGAAATGATGTTCCTTATTATGCTAGGTACATAATAACATTCATCTAATAAAAATGTGTCTCCGGATGGTAGCTTGAGCTTCACTGTCCCCACGGCGATCGCCACAACTCTTGCGCCGTTACCTAGCCTCAGCTCCACCTCGCCGGTCCTCAGCTTACGCCTTCTTGTCAGTGCCTGCACAGAATTGCAGATATGAGATGCACATCCAGTATCTAATACCTATGATGTACAATCTCTTATTGACAAGTTTACATCTATCATATAGATACCTGAAGCGTCCTGCTGCTTCACAGTTCCTTGAGCCTTGTCCTTGAGGTATTCTTTGCAATTCCTCTTCCAATGCCCTTTCTGGTGACAGTAGAAGCAATCACCTTTCTCAGCACTTTTACCCTTGTCTTTCTTGGCAACCTTTGCCTTTCTCTGAACCTTGTTCTTATTCTTTCGAAAAGCTTGGACTGCAAGTCTTTTTCTGTTGGTCTTACCAACCATGAGGACTTGGGGTTTATCCTTCACAAGGTTCCCCTCAGCAGTCTTTAACATGTTCAGTAGTTCAGCTAAGGTGGCTTGGATCTTGTTCATGTTAAAATTAACGATGAACTGAGCATATGACGGTGGAAGTGAAGACAACACGAGGTCTGTGTGCATCTCCTTGGGAAGTGTAATCCCAAGAGCATCCAACCTCTCCACCCACTCAATCATCTTCAGCACGTGATTCTGTACTAAAGTTCCCTCTGCCATCTGAGCCTTGAACAGATTCTTCGATATCTCATATCGTTCGATTCTGCTCTGCTCACCAAATAGCTCCTTCAAATGGAGCATGATGGATCTAGCATCCATCTCTTCATGTTGCCTCTGCAACTCATTGCTCATTGAGGCCAACATGTAGCATTGGGCCATGGTGGAATCTTCCTTCCATTTTTTATACGCTATCATTTCCTCCTCTGGAGCATCTAATGCTGGTTCAGCAGGAGGTTCATTATCCAAGACGTAGGAAATCTGCTCAGACCTGAGGACTATTTTCAGGTTTCTGAGCCAGTCTGAGTAATTGGTGCCTGTCAAACGGTTGACATCAAGTATACCTCGCAACGGATTATGGTGCGACATTCTCGCCTACAGGAGATAATCAATTGATAATTAGCAGATATTCAAATTAACTAAAATAAGATATGGTCTTTTATTATCTAGTTTTACTCCCACTAATTTTCGACGGACTATATAACCTTCAGATATACAGAACGGGAGACGCCGACTGTTTCCTAGTGGGGATCAGAATCTCCAAGCATCACAGTATGACCTCGGGTAAACACGTAGTATCATACCGCTATCTCAGAGCAATCATCTCATGATAATTGCAACTCCTTGCAATATCCGATCATATTTCGGTTCCCAAGTTTAATGGTCTCGGGTAAACATAGTAGACCATTATCCTCGGTCTAAGCTTTACCATCAATACGTGACAGAGTAAGGTAGAAATATAGTTCCTGGGTAAACACGTGGATAACTATATCGTTCCTCTACTCTTATCTAAAGGCATCTAATGCCATGATCAACAGTCCTTTCAACAGACAATGGCAGACCTCGGGTAAACACGTAGTATCAGCCATGACTGAATTAAGTTTTATTGATCATATTGATGGAGAGCCACGCGGTGCATTCTCAATGACTCGCGCTGCGGCTTAGAGTTTGTAACAAAGGTTTTACTTATTTAGTTTGGTCTCATCCTAGGTGATAGTATTAAATATATCGAATATATTATAAATACTAATAACCTAGCAAATATTAAGCACACGCATCACATACATGTCATTAGTGTGGTCATGGACGGCACTGTGGTTTGACTTGAGCCAGACAGTCAAACGTACACACATACACAATATAACAACTTATATCATGAGTCTGCAAACCCATGGATTCAATGAACTCCTTCATTTTCATCTGGTCGGCAGTTGTGGATCATCCTCGCTCCGCGCGCAGCCGCCTCAATCAAATTACATCATAATTCTCAAGTACATAATAATTCAAAAGAGGAAGCCTTATGACGATTGCATCAAGGAGGAAGGTAGAAGTATAATGGAATATGAGAGGGAGAGGTTCGCAGACCTCTATTTATTAATAAACAATAAACCACACAATCACATTCCATATCCACAAATAATGCTCGTCCATGACCACCATGTGTTTTAGTTAAACAAACCACACATGAATTGCACATCAAATGGCTAATTAATTTTTTTGAAAATAACTAATAATTTTGGTTTCATAAAACCAGGGACCAAACAAAATTTTGGAGAATTTATAATTTTCGAAAACAATTTATGCATGCTTAACTTAAATCGAATTTAAACAAGCATTTAAATCACATCATATGTGCATAAACAATCCAAAACGATCCAATCCATTTAATATTCCATGCCACAAATATGATATGAAATTAATATAATTAATTCAACATTTGAATTAATATACATTAACTTCATCTTATCTAACAATTAGATAAAAATTAATTAACAACCAATTTGTTAATTAAATTAGACTCTTTATTTAAATGGGCACAATAATATAATAGACAGAATTTAATTTCATTCAAAAACAATTTTAAATTTCAAATTCTGTCAAAAACAATTTTTATTGTACATTAAATGGCCCAAATAAATAAAAAAAATGAGCTGGTCCGATGGACCAGGGGGTTGGACCCGGGTCTGGTCACTGGCTCGAGCCCAGCCAGCAGCTGGGCTCGGACCTAGACCAGCCCCTAAGGGGGGGATCTGGTCCGGCCCGTTGCTGGGTTGGCTCGGGTCCAGGACCCGGCCCGGCCCAGCAAGGGGGCCCGTCCCCCTTGCCCGCGCACAGCTAGGAAACCCTAGCTGTGCGCAGCAAGGGGGGCGCCGCCGTCGGCCTCCTGCCCCGCATTAGCCGGCCGGCGGAGCAACACCCCCGCCGGCCAGGTTCCCGGCAGCGGTGCCCTCCCCCTTTTTTCTGTTAGCTATGACCGAAGGAAGGAGAAGAAGAGGGAAAGCAGTCCGGCAGCAGTCTCCGGCGCCGGTGGGTGGGCCAGTGACCTCCGGCGACCCCCCCTTCGGGGTGATCCCAGGTTCAGGCCATTAAACCCCCAACCTTTTGGGGTATCCAGGAGAATCAAAACACCCATCTGTTCTTCGTCTCACGAAGAACACGAAAATCCCAAAAATAAATTTTCATGTTAGAAAAAATTCTTTAAATTTTGTTAGTTCATCACATGAACGGTATTCTAACAATGAAAATAATTTAATCAGGATTATACCGCATGGAATATAATTAAAGGACGACCGATTTGGGAACCGAAACGGCAACGAACACAGTGGAACCTGGCTCTGATACCACTGTTGGGTTGGCTGTGTCGGGATCCGACCGAAAAACGCACCGGAATAAATTATTCGGGATCGGATCTGTCCCGTTTCGATCGTAGAAATAAAATCGGTGTAAATCGAATTTACCTTGCGCGGACTCGAATCCGCATCCGTTTTCCGGTTCCATCGGAGCGATGCCGCAAGTCGCGCAGATGCCCGACCTCTAGTGGTATCCACGCGGTTCTCCTCGCGATGGATCGTCCTCGCTTCCTCGCTCACTGCGGCGTTCGTAGATCCCGTCTGGCTGTACGTAATCTGCCACGACATGCGGATTCTGAATCTCCCGTCGGACGGAAGGCGGAGCAGTTGGGAACCGCACGCCCAGAAGAGAAAGAAAGAGAGAAAGAACGAATGACGGCTAGGTCAGGGTTGCTGGCCCAGAACGTAGAATCCGTTCTTTTATAATAAGTTAGTTTGCGATTTTTCATAAAAATCCAGACTTATCCGAAATCCTGTCGGATTATCCATCGACTTGAAAACCATTTGCGTGTGATCCTCTAGGCCCAAATACCAGTCCAGTTAATAGCCCATTAAGTCCAGTAACCCTTTACTGACCTACTGAATTAATTAATATCCTTATATTCAATTAATCAGCCGAATTTAATGTCCCACAATAAATTCGGACGGATTGCCGATCACGTTGGATGCCAAGCAACATCGCGTGATCCTGGATGGTACTGGGGTTATCGCAACCCTCTATTGGAACCTTTCGGTCATCGGTTAGCGCGCGGATATAATCCTTCATCTGTACAATGTTCCCGAATCGACCTAGGGCATGGTTTACTGTTAATCCCTATTTGGTCGATTCACTTTAATCAGATACCGCTAATCTGAATCCGATAACTCCTTATCGATTACAGAGTCCGCCCTGGCCAGGGACTTTAAGCGCATCATTCCCGGAACATTCTCTCTCAAACTACCGAGAGCGGATGATCCCGTATTGAACACACAATTACCTTCGAGGGCATTTCCCTGAATCCGATCGCTTGACTTATTGATAACCCATGGTTAGGGATTCGTTAGTCAAGGTTAAAGCTCAGAGACCTACCAACAAGATATCTTTGGAGTCTCAGGTCCAAGGATCATCCACGCAACCGTGACAAAAGAATCGAGCTGGTTAACAGTGAGGTATTTACCATCCAGCGATTCATAGTCGGATCAGTTCAGTGAACTCATTCGCCAATGAGCACCTATAGGTCCAGCATAGTGTCTCCACACAAGTGACTTATAGGATCAGTCACCCTCATCATATGAGCTGAAGTAACCTATACTAGTTTATCCGGATGTTTAATGTCCTATCTTAAACATCCTATGACTAGGAACAATTAAGAACATGTGTTTATAAGTCTTCGGTCCCGTAATTATGATCCCATCATAATCCGAAGACTATTACACATGTTCATGGACTTCATCGTGATACGATAAACACAGATCGAATTAATTACACACAATGAATTATTGCCATTTATTAATAATATGAATAAGTACATAGTATCGGATTGGCTTTGAGATCATCTAATACTAACACGCACACTATGGTTCAGGATGAACCATCAGTGTTGATGAGGCAGAATCCGATTCGGCCCATTAAAGCAAGCCCAGACCCTGTTCGGCCCAACAGCAGCAGTACCAGGCCCTCCGGGAGCCTTCGGCCCATCAGCGGCCCAGCAGCCCTCGGCCCGTAAGCGGCACCGTCGCTCCCGGCCCAACAGGCTTCAGCCCGTCAGCGGCCCACCAGCCTACGGCCCGGGAACAGCGCGGCAGCCCAGGGCCCAACAGGCTTCGGCCCATCAGCGGCCCAACCCCCTTCGGCCCGGTAGCCGAATCCGGCCCACTCCGGTGGCGGATCAGGCACTATGGCGGTTTATCAGTAAGCCCGCATTTAGTCCTATATCGGCTGCCACCGTTAACCATCCGCTATCCTTTGCTATAAATACACCGCTATTTATTGCCCAAAGGATGCTTCCCCAAGCCTCCGAGACCCTTAAGGACTACAGTCCGAAAAGCATTAAAGCTACTCTCTTTGCCTTCTGAATCGAATCTTCTTCAGGAGCTGACTTGACCGTCGGAGGGGGTTCCCCAGGGCTGAAGCCCGGGACTCCTGCTGACTGGTTTTCTTCTTCTTTCCCTCATGCAGGAGCTCGGTTCGAATCATCGCCGACCTTCCCGAGTCGGTCTCGGCCGCCGACCTCGGACTCCTCTCCCTGGTCTCGACGCCGTGCGCCGGCTGCCCTCGCGACCGAGGAGACTCGGCCTCGCGCCGCCCCTTCGTCCGCCGAAGGAGCCTCGGCCCCGACTTCCCGGAGCAAGCCGGCCACCGACCGAGCACCCCTCGGCCTTCGGACTCTCGGCTCCGCCTCTGCGTCCCTCGTCTTCCGGATCCCCGTCGGGCCTCTGAACACCGATCCGACCCAGCACCGGATCCATCTCTTCGGATTCCGGCTTCGGAATCCGGTCGTGATAGCTTCGGCTACATCAAGTGTAAACCTACCAGACTGGCCCTGGCCTGATTCCACTCTCTTGTTCTTGTGCTGACAGAATGCATTATGCGATGAAATCTACCAATCGTTGGGCTTTGATAGCATTTCTAGGTCAGTAAGAGATGTCGAACTATGAGAGTTCAATTGCCCACTTGACCATTCAACTGGAAGCGTTCGGTCGCTATAAAAGCTATCAAAGCAGTCGATTGGTGATCGCTTTAATCAGGTGGACTTGAAAATAAGGGTGAAGCTTTCGCACTGTTGTAATTAAAGCCAACGCGATCTTCTCCGTAACAGGATAACATAGTTCTACACCTTGAAGTACTCGGTTAACATAATAAATAGGCCTCTGGATTCCTTCATCTTCTCTAATGAGGATTGAGCTGATGGTGTAAAGAGCTATAGATAGGTTATGAGCAGTATTTCACCTGGTTGAGGCTTGGAGAGCGCCGAGGGTTGTTGAGATAGGTCTTTAGTTCTTTAAAAGCCTTGCTAGGAGTCCGAAGACCATTGTGTCCACTTGCGGGAATATGGAGGGTTGTCCTTTGCTTGGAGTAGCAAAAAAAAGGAAAATAACGCTTGGCGGCCCGGGCCAAGAACCAGTTAAGTGCTACAAGTCGCTCGGTAAGCCTCTGAACATCATTGAGGCAGACAGGAGGAGGCTCCATGATGAGGGTTGCCACAATATTGTCAAGGTTGGCCTCAATTTCTCGATGAGTCACAATAAAACTCAAAAATTTTCCAACCGTGATCCCAAAGGCGCATTTTATTGGGTTCAACTTCATATGGAAATGCCTCAGAGTGTTGAAAGCTTCCAAGAGGTCATCAAAGTGATTAGTAGCTCGGACGGACTTCGCCAGTGTATCATCGATGTATAACTCCATATTTCACCCGATTTGTCAATTGAACATGGTATGGACGAGCCTCTGGTATGTTATTCTTGTGTTTTTCAGCTCGAAAGGTATCCGAGTATAGCAATATAAGCGAGTGTTGGTGATGAAGGCAGTATGCTCCTCGTTTGTCGCATTCATTTGGATCTGATGGTAACTAGAGAATGCATCGAGAAAGCTGGTCCACATTTGTAAGAGGGAAGTAGTCTTTTGGTGTTGCTTTGTTGAGGTCCGTGAAGTCGATCCACATCCTCTACTTCCCATTCACTTTCTTTACCAAGACAACATTGGCCATCCAGACAGGATATTGGGCATGCCTGATTATGCATGTCTGCAAGAGATTAGTTACCTGCTCTTTGATGACTTATCGCTGAGAGGTGAATTGCCTCTTCCTCTGCTGGATTAGCAGAGAGCCCAGATCCAGGTTTAGTGAGTGTGTCACTACACTTGTTGGTACGCTTGGGAGAGGGGTTCTCTCCCAAGCGAACATGTCCAGGTTGTTGGAGAGGAATTGGCGGTATTCCTCCTTCTTCTAGACAGTCAAGAGGGCTCCCACCTCGAACACTGACTAATTTTTCGAAAGGCTCCACTACCTCTACAAGTGGTTTAGCCGTCTCTCAGATGACCATAATTAGCTTCTTCAATTGGGCATTAGTGGCGGCCAGATATGTCTGTCGGGAGACATTTTGGTTTTCTCGAGCTTCCCCGGTCCCAGCTGGGGTCGAAAATTTCAATTTTTGATGCAGCTTGGAAGGGACCGCCCCGAGACGTCCCAGGGATTCCCTTCCCAAGATGACACCATAGGTGGATGGAACAATAACTATGGTAAATTATCTCTCTAGTGAATGCCAAGGGCGATGTTTGTAGCATCAGTGGGAGACTGATTTCTCCTTTAGCCATGACAGGTTAGCCGCTGAAACCATATATAGGAGTCTGTACCTTTCTCATCCTCAACAGGTTGAGGTCAATCTATTTAAAGCAGTCGAGGAAGATGATGTCGAGAGAGCTCCCATTATCGACAAAGATCCTTTTAACACGGAAGTCAGAGATATGGGATTCAATTACCAAAGCATCATTGTGAGGCAGATGACTCCCTGGAGATCCTCGTCAATGAACATGATCGATTCCTTTGTCAGGGATAGTTGAGCAATAGCATCCACCTCCCAGGCCACTCTTTGTGTTTAGGAGTGTAGCTGCGCCTCTTCTTGTTGCTCTCTCCTCCACATGCAGCACCTCCATAGATCGCATGTATTACCTATACGGGTTGTGCCAGTTGATCCTTGTTAGCAAGTGGTGAAGTCCTATTCTGCCACCGCCCCCCTTGGTAGGGCTCCTGGTTGGCGACATAGTTTTTTCAAATGGCTCCTGCAGATGAGGGTCTCGATCTTCCTGCATATGAGGGTCGAACTATACCTGGTGGTTGCTGATGCTAGAGATGAAATACGGGGCGGCATTTGGGACATCAAGGTTCGGAACTTTTAAAGTTGCTTCATGGAAACAAGTCCAAAATTTTTAAAGGGACTCGTCTTTTTTCTGTCACATGGTGGATAGGGTAGCCGTAGTCATAGCCATTCGTCGTCTGGCGGCAAAGTTGCTACAAAAGACTTGCTTCAATTCCTTTAGGCTTGGGTTGAGCGAACAGCCGTCTGGTGAGTTCTTCCAAAGTTGTCGGGAAGGCTCGGTATTTTATCTCATCTCGTACCCTCAGGAGTGAGAAAGTGCTTTCAAATGCTAGAAGGTGGTTGTCTGGATCCTTGACTCCATCATATGTTTTTAGGGGAGTCATCCTAAAACGATGGGGAAGTGGCTCCCATAGTACTTGCTTGGTGAAGTAAGATGTTTGGCCTTCATCACCATCAAGACCGAACAAAGCATCACGCCGAAGTAGCTTCTCGATGCGTTCGTCTAACCTCCGAATCCACACATTATCGGGGGACTGTCGGGACCGTCGACAAGGTCTCTGGTTGTTGCCGAGAAGAGATCGACGGCTCGGAAGAGGAAGTGACAGATGGTTCGACCGACTGACTTGGCGAGGGCCTAATGGAGGACTTTGTACTATAGTGGTCTCAATGTTGGCGTGATCCTCTATGTATAGAGGAGACACGATTATGTGAGGAACTAATGGAACGACGACCCAAAGGTCATCTTCACTCCGACCTTCTCCGTGAATGGTTGTGGCTCTCTGCAACTTAGGGGAGTGGTAAGAAGAGCATGCATGAATAGTTGATGAGGGGGCCTCTTGTTGTTGAGAAGGAGGAGGTTGCTGATTCTCCTGACCATGGGTCGGAGGCCCACAGTTCTCGACGCGCTCGAGTCTGGCATTGAGACGCTATATCATTGTAAGGATTGAGGTTTCTCGACGCGGTTCAAACGGCGTCTGGTTATGGGGACGCGTTTTAGAATGTGTCACGTGGGCTGGTTTTGGGCCGCGAGAGTACTGATGCGTATTTAAATGCCGTCGTTAAAACACAAATAACATCAATCTTAAAGTCCGAATCTCAATTAAAGATAACAATGTAGTGCATGGTTGAGACCGGGTCGATCCACGGAGAAATAGAAATCTAATTTTGAAAACCTTGGATTTTTGAATGAAATTAGGTTTTTGATTTGATGTTCTAGTTAAAAACTTCTATTTTAAACAGAACTAATTACAAAATTTAACATGCTTCTAATTAGCACCTCGAATCTATCACTAAAACTTAGTTAACTAATTTTTAAGATTGAGTAAAGCAAATAAATTCAACAAGATAATATTAATCTAAGAAAATAGTGAAGATGACAACTTTGGAGAAGCAAATAACACAATCACTATCATTGCAATAAGAAAATTTACAATGTTCCAAGAAAATATCAGAAATGCTAACTAATCTCTCAAAAACTGAAACAAATTTAATTTAGAAGCAATAATAGGGGCTATATGAGCCTTCTGTGGATGCGTTGGCACTGTGGACCGCTGCGGGGTACGTGGCAGGCACGTAGTGGCAGCGGCTCTTTGGACCGAGGCGGCGCGGCAGACGAGACTCGGCAGGCGAGGCAGCGCAGCAGACGAGGCTCGGGCGCTGCAGGCGAGGCAGCACCGCGGGAGGCGGCGCGGCAGGCGAGGCAAGCATTGCAGGCGAGGCGTGCGGGGCGACTGACGCGTGGCGGCGGCTGACGCGTGGCGGCGGCTGAGCGGGAACCTCCGCTCCGGTGCGCACGGGCTACGAGGCGCGGCGGCGCGAATCGCCTACTCCCGACGCGTGGAGACGGGCGGCGGCAGAGCTTGGCACGGGCGACGATGCTGGCTTGCGCGAACGAGCTTGAGGCGCCGCGTGGCGCTGGTGGGACCTGCAGCGTGGCAGGCGAGGCGTTCACGCGGCTGGGCGCTGCAGGCGAGGTGACAGCGTGCGGGGTGCCGCGTGGCTGGCGGCTTTCTCGTACCGCGACAGAGAGAAAGGCAAAGGCGGAGAGAGAGGGAGGAAATAGAAGGAGAGGAAAAGTACAGGGGAGAGAGAGAGAAAAAGTAAAGAAGAAAAAGAGAAAAGTGCAGAGAGGGAGAGTCTGCGGGAGAGGGAAGAAAAACAGAGAGAGAGAGCTTCGGTGAAGGGAGAACAGAGAGAGAGATAGAAACGTAGGGGGGAGAGAGAAAACAGTGGGAGTGAGGAAAAACTGTGAGAGAGAGATTTAAAAATTCCTGAAAATTTCCTCTCCCCCTCACCTTGACCTCCTCCTTAGTTTTATAGAAAAGAGGGGGGGGGGTTTGAATTTCAAAAAAAGAGTTTTAAAAAATCTTTTCATTAAGTCCCCTTTGATTAGGGGATCCTCATTAAAAACATTAATTGGTGATTTGAATTTCGAATTTTTAGATGGATCCTCCTTTCTTTGAATTTCAGAATTCCCTCCTCCTTTCTCTCTTAGTTGGCATGTGGGCCCCAGTTGAAGCTAAAATACGAAAATAAAATGTTGCTTTTGCCAGGATTCGAACCATGGTTGCTTCCTTGAAGTTCGGGTGGTCCAACCACTATGCCATCTGCTTGTTCATGTCCTGTTTCACATAAAATAACAGTTAAGTTCTCATAGCCATAAATCATTCAACTGCGCATTAAATAATTGCTGAGAAAATGGAGTTGCTACCCTTATTCCATCCATGGAGTGATGAAATTTTAAAATTCAGATTCTGAATGCGCAAATGGTTTATCTTATCATTCAATGTGATTTTGTCTGTTAAATTGATAGCAAATTATGTAATTTGATCTGTTATTTATGTAAAATCGTGGACTTATCAAGTACAACCCTGGTCTTATCGTCGGAATGACGTCTTGCATGGACGATACCATTTAGAGATCTGTCAGTGTACGACCCCATCTTGTCATTGGATTGGCGTTGATCTTGGACGACGCGTTTTAGTTACTTTCGGTTTGACCTCGCGAACCCTCCCTCCTTTCCCTCATTCTCTTCTCTCTCCTCCCTCTCTCCGACCCATCCGCTCCCCCTTCCCCTTCTCCCTCCCTTCCTCTCCCCATTCCTCATCTTACTCCACTCCATCAACCTCCTACCCCTCACCACTACCACCACCATTTCCTCCGCGGTGCATTTCTGTCCGGACGGCGGCCGACGTCCTGGTGGAGTAACGACGTCCACGGCGGTACCGGCGACGGTTTGCGGTGTTGCGGACCGGCAACTAGGAGCACAGAGGAGTTCAAGTAACCGGTAGGGTGCCGATCCTCGCGGTGTTTTGTTTAAAACCATGACTTTTCCTGCTTTGAAGCATGCAATATGTGTGGGTGCTTCTGGGGTAGAAAGCATGTTCTAAGGGGTTCTTTATGAAAATAATTAGGCTTCTCTCCTACTTTCTCTATTTTGACGTTTTTTGTGCGATTTGGGAGAAAAATCCCACTTTGTGACTCAGTGAGGCCGGAGGGGAGAACCTGTCTGTGAGTGCTAAATGGCGTCTGGGAACAGCGACGCCATTTTAAATGGCGGCTTCCACCCGAGACGCGATTTAGCCCAAATTAGGGAATTCTGTCTCTATCTTGAATAGCGTCTGAGGACAACGACGCCATTTTAAAAGGCGGCTGCCAGGGGCGACACGATTTAGGCCATCTTTCGAGGCCAGTTTTCCCTGTAAACCAGTTTAGGGGTCTTGAATGACGTCGGCCACGTGCGACGCGATTCAAGATAGAACCTCATTAATTCATGAAAGTAACATGTGTTTACATTGTTAAATTGTAAGGATTGAGGTTTTGGATCCGGTTATCGGGTCAGTTTCGGTGTTGGATCCCTTAGTTTGGGTCCTGATGGAACTGAGACTTAGTTTCTTTTTCGCGTCGAACTTGCGAGACGCGGTTTAAACGGCGTCCAGTAATGTGGACGTGTTTTAGGCTGTGCCACGTGGGCGTCACATGGGCTGGCCTTGGGGCGTAAGAGTACGACCCCGGTCATATTGTCTGAATGGCGTCTTGGATGGACAACGCCATTTAGAGTACGACTCTAGTTTGCCAGTGTACGGCCCGGTCTTGTCATCTGAATGACGTCGGACTTGCACGACGCGTTTTACCCAGCTTCTGTTTGACCCCGCGAACCTTCCCTCCTTTCTCTCATTCTCTCCTTTCTCTTCTCTCTCCTCTTTTCCCTCCGATCTCTGGCGACCCCTCCCCCTCTCCTTGCTTTCCTCCCTCCACTCCATCAACCCCCTAACTCCGACCACTACCACCACCATCTCCTCCGCGGCGTTTTTCTCGCCGGACGGCGGCCGACGTCCCGGTGGAGTAACGGCGTCGACGGAGATACCGGCGGCAGCGTGTGGCGAGGCGGGTTGGCGGCTTGAAATTAGGAGGAGTTCGAGTAACCGGTAGGATGACGATCCCCGTTGTATTTCATTTAAAAATCATGTTTTTCCCGCTTTGGAGCATGTTTACGGGTTTTCTTAGGGTGAAAATACTAAATGCATGTAATGAGAATTTGGGTGTTTTAATGGGTATTTAGGTTCTTCTCCTCCTTCTCCACTTTCTTTGTGTTTTTACACGATTTGAAGAGGAAATTCCACCTCGTGGATTGGGGGAAAGCGGACGGAGAACCTGTCGGTGAGGGTTAAATAACGTCGGGAAACAGCGACGCTTTTTAGAAAGGCGGTTTCTACCCACGACGCGATTTGACCCAGATAACAGATTCTGTCTCTGGAACTGAATGGCGTCCAGAGACAACGATGCCATTTAAAATGGCGACCTCCGTGAGCGACGCGTTTTAGGCCATCTTCCGAGACCAGATTTCACATGAACCAGTTTATGAGTCTTGAATGACGTCGGCCTTGGGCGACGCGATTCAAGACAGAATCTCATTAATTCTTGCAATTAACATATGTTTACATTGTTAGATAGTTTAGTTAATTTCATGTGTAGAAATGTACTCGATGACATTGGATTCTATGTGATCAGATCGTACCGTGTTATGTTTTGTGCGATTGTGGGCCTAGAGTGACAGTTATTAGCGCATATGCACCCTGTGTCGGTGTGGGAGTGACACGGCGCCAGTGTGGGAGTGGCGGGGTGACTCCTAGAGAGAGGGTCACCTGGTGTATCACGGGGTATAGCTAGTACTGGTGTAGGAGTGGTACGTTTGGAGTGTCACTCGTACTAGGGGAAGCAGAACCACCTAGAGCTAGATGGGCCGGAGTAGCCAGCATGCTATCCGAGGGGTTGCTGTTTGGTCCCAGCGAGTCGGTATTTTCCACATTCGACTGCGTGGTTTGTGTGTTTAGCCGAGACGTTGGTTGTGGACTTCGTGGTGGAGTGGTTTCAGAGTTGTGCATGATGCATTTACAAATGCATGTGTTTTATATCGAAAAATTGGGAATCTTTTGGTAGTTGTGTTTACTGCTTTACTTATTTAATTGCCTATATTTGAGTTGTTCCACTTGTGGGTGCGTGAGTGTGTGGTAGGGATCGGAGGATCCCTATTGAGTCCATTTCGATGAGACTCACCCCTACGGTTTTCAGGTGAGGGTTCCAGGCAGGCGTAGCGTGGAGGGTTTTGTCTCGGGTTGGGTGCCAGCAACTACTGTTCCGGGAGATGCCCCGATGTAGTTGTTATTTTCTTTTCAAGCATGTACGCTTATTTATTTATTTTCAGTTGGATTATGTAATTATTTGCTGAGTCGAATCGAATTGTAATAATTTTTAATTCCTACACTTCCTTTACAATTCAATGTGATGTAGAATGTTTAGCTTAGTTTATCATTTATTTCTCAGACTTATCGAGATCCTAGTTTGACTCCAAATTTTAATGATTCGGTACCCATTTAGTAATCGGATCCCCGATTATAGGGTGGCAGGTCGTTTCAATCATGCCGATCAGCACCTGCATATTATCTCCCTGGGGCTGGGGAATCGGATGAATTGCCTGGAGAGAAGGATTTTCAGCATTACGATCGCGAGGCTCTATGACAATAAGTGGAGGCAGTGGCAATGGTGCCTGAGGAAGATGTGGACCCTCATGTATTTTCTAGAGAGCATGGGAAGCAAACTAAGATTGAATATTCATACAACCCACAAGGTCCAAGATACAAGTTGGGAAGGGTTGTAGTTAAATTTTGGCATTATACATGCCTCTCCTTTAATGCAAGTAATAGTCCATATTACAAAACAATGTTCCAAGAAGCACAACAATAAGGATTGCATGTCTAACCTCCTACAACAAAAGATTTGGTAGGAAAGTATCTTGATGAAGAGGTGGATGAACTGAGGCAATACATTGATTCTTTTCAGAAGAAATGGAAGAAGTTTGGAGTGACATTGATGTGTAATGGTTGGTAAGGAACTACTAAAAATAGTCTGATCAATTTTCATATGTACTGTAGAAAACAAGTCTTCTATCACAAATCCATAGATGCATCAGATAGAATCCGTAACCATGAGTACATTCTGCAATTGATGGATAAGTTGGTGACTAAAATTAGTGAACAATATATTGTATAGATTATAATAGACAATAACTCAAACTTTAAAAAGGCAGGAGAAGAATTAATGAATATCAGGTCGCACCTTTTTTGGACTCCTTGTGTAGCCCATTGTGTTGACTTAATGTTAAAAGATATTGACCAGCTTATGCCCGTTAAATGATGAGACATTATACACATGGTGAGTTATTGCGACCAGGAATCATCCGATTTGCTACAAATTTCATTGCATTGTAGAGTTTATTGAAGCATGAAAATGGATTGCAAAAAATATTTAGGAGTCCAGATTAGTTGCAGTCATCTTTTGCTAAATTAAATGATGGTAAAGAAGTGGAAGATTTGATCAATACGGCTAACTTTTGGGACAGAGTAAAAAAGATTGTGCAATTAATTGAGCCTTTTTATGAGGTCCCAGAGTTGTTGATGGAGATAGGACACCAACATTAGGGTTGTTGTATGCAAAATTAGAGGCTGCAAAGAAAAAAATGGTTGAGGTTTCACCTAAGTATTCCCCAATGTTTTTGGAGAAGGTAGAAGACAGGTGGGATAGATAGATGTGTAGAGATTTACATATGGGAGATAATTGTCATTTATTAAATATTTATTTTTAATTTTTATATATAGAGTATAATTGACATTTGGAATATATGGATTATTAGAATTTTGCAGCATATTATCTCCATCATGCATTCCAATATAACCACAAACTTGGTTATGAAGATCACTTGATAACAACTGTCCAAAAGGTTGTGGAGCACATGACAATTACTTTCTTCGTTGAAACAGAAGCAATGAATGAGATACATAGTAGAGTAGACTTAAATTACACATTAGAAGGTTCATACATCTTCTTCACTCTACTTATCACTCACAAATTCATGAATTATTCTTATGGTAGATTAAATACTTTTGAGAGGCTCAAGTGCTTAGCCATCTGCCATTGCTGATCGGAAAAAGATGGATGCATGTATCAATTATGATCTAGAGTAAAAAACATTTACAATAGTACTTATGAAGTTCATTAAATAATTTCTTTTTGATGCAGCAAAACGGTGGATTAACTATGGGCGCACATCACCTACATTGAAGAAGATTACTATTAGAATATTATTTCATACATCGTCCTCTAGTGGTTGTGAGAAAGATTAGAGTACGTTTGCTTTGATCTACATGAAAGTACGTAACAAACTGTCACATCTCATATTGGATAGACTAGTGTACGTGCATTATAATATAAGGCTGAAATTAAAGCTTATTCAGATAGATGCAAAGAAGGGGAGGGACATTATGATCCTACTATTGGTGCATACCTCCAAGATGATGAAGATCCTATGGTGGCATGGGTCTCCAAAACCACTACAGGTCGAGGTGAATATGAGCTTGATGAGGACCCAGTAGAGCCAGGAGAACCACCAAGGCCAAACACTTTCTGAGCTATACTTGTATCAAGTGAAGGGCAGGGTGGTGGAGATTCTCATCCTATTGAGCTGCACGAGGATGATGATGATGATGTCAACTTGGACGATGATAATATCATGGGGGTCAGCAACATAAGAGGTAGTAGAGCTGTTGATGATGATGCTGCATTTGAGACATTAATGCAGAGCATCCCACAACCTCCCTTAAGCCTAGCCGGACATTTTATTTCACATGCACATTCCTCAGGCTCAGGCAAACATTCCCTTTTATCTCAGCGTGTACCTCCCCAACTGCACCTTCATCTCAGGGTGTACCACCCCCAGTTGTGCATTCATTCCATCATGTACCATCCTCACGTGTGCCTTCATCTCATCGTGTACCTAGTTCACCTGTGCCTTCATCTTAGAGGTCTGAAGCTTCCATATCAAAAAAGAAAGCAAAAGATCCTAAAAAAAAAGAGTGCACCGGAGCCTCAAAAGAAAAGAGGATGGTTTAGATTTGGGTCTAAGAAAAATAAAAAACAACAAGAGGACCTACTCAACATAGCAGATGCAAAAACAGTGGATGAGAATGATGAGTTTAATACATCTACACCAACAGATCCTGGGTTGCCTACGAATAGTGATGATTCTTCTAGTAGCACAGAAAATAGATCATCTCACCCTCCTAGTGGTTATCAGCGAGCCAACAGTGTACATGATGGCGCCATCCATTTTACGTTTGAGTCTAAGTTTACACATGCTCATCATGATGGTATTGATCACGGTACTCCAGTAGCCTACAATAAGAGAAGCGGGGAGGGCATCATAGTTCTGTGGTAGATTGTAGTAGCTATCAAAGAATGATCTCTGATTTTGAGAGAATGAGCACTCAAGACTATGCTTCATCTAAGGCTAGCTATAGATAGTCTGATCCACCACATTTTATTTTTGATAATTATATCATACAAGCACGTCCACATGGTGTCCCAGAACATGTGCTCAGGGCACAGTGGGCTGAGATGATGGAGACATTGTCTGATCATGAAGAGTTACTAGATGCATTATTTCCTATACGACAATCCCCATTTCTTGCACCACAATAAACATTTTCTACTCCAATTGCCTATGGACATTCTTATGGTGTTTATGGTCAGCCAATGACATATGTTCCAAGTTCTCACTAAATTCCATTGGAGGATGATGGCACAATATAAGAGAACACATTCACTCGCACATCTTATTATCCATATCAACAATATTGGGGTATTAGGATAATTCAATTTGTTTTGTGCATTATTAATTAAGTATATGTTAATTTCTCATATTGTCATTTTTTTTGAAATAATGGTTATTATGTATTATCTAATTTTCAGATGCCACGTGATCGGCACCACCCGGCTTGGGATCATGGATATACGATACTACGTGATCGGAGGATCCATTGCATGTATTGTTCACATTTGATTACTGACATACGTCGATTTTCAGAGCATCTTGCTGGCATTGGGAGGGATTGCATTCCGTGTCTGTCAGTTCCTCAGGCGACTCATACTCCATTTCAGACTTTCTTACATGTGAGCCCCGAGATTCTACCATCTACCGGTGGTCTAGACTATGTAGCATCTTCCTCTACGGCTTCAGTACCTCTACTACCATAGGCGAGAGTAGAGTTAGTGAATGCAATCAGAGCATTCTTCACATAGTTCTATATGTCATCGACTGCTGCACATACATCCTCTTATGTAGAGATAATTAGATGCATACAGAGACATCCAAATATCTCCCCACCGACATGCATAGAGTTACAGTTTGCATCTACATGCTACCATTCACATGATGATGAGTTTATATTTTCTTCAGAGTTTGATGATAATGGCTAACTAATATTTTTTTTAGACTTTGATTGATGATGAGACTTGATCGTGTGACTTTCTATTTTACATTATAGTATTGTATTTGTAGACTTCTTATAAGGACAATGTTTAATTATGTATGGACTAGATGTATAAACTTCATCATAATCATATTTGATGATATGTATGTTGTTTGCATTATGTGTAGAAACTCTCATTATTTTTTCAATATATATTAGAATGTGATTTTAATTATTACAGGAGTTCAATGCCAAAGAAGAAAGCCTAACATACATTCATGTGGATATATAGTACAGTGATATTTTCATCATGAATGAACTTTCTCGTGATCATATTTGATGATATTTATGTTGTTTGCAGTATATGTGAATACTCTCATTGTTCTTTCACTTATATGTCAGAATGTCATTTTAATTATTACAGGAGTTCAATGCCAAATAAGAAAGGCCTAACATATTCATTCATGCGGATGTACAGTACAGTATGTGTGACATTTTCATCATGAAATTAACTAATGGGTAAGTGAGTAATGATTCTTTTTATTGAATTATTAAAGTTCTTCTATAGATGATAACATGTATCTTATAACACGCCCCAGGCTTCGTCATGACAAGACACCGCTCCTCTTATCCCAGATGTATGTGACATTATGATTTTAAGTTAAAGGTATAATTATTAGAGGTATTCTATAAGGTCTATAGGTGACATCATGTATTTTAAGGTATCATTATTTCAATTCTTAAGTTTTAGCATTTTAGGATAGAATCATTGAATTCTACCATGCATTTCTTATTAAGTAAGAAATGATTGTAATATACAAAAAATAGTCTCACAAATCAAAAACTATTGAAATCCATGTAATTTTTTAAAAAAAGCTCTCCTTTACATGCGTCTCGGTCGAGTCTGTTCGAGATGGCCCGACTCGTATCAAATCAGAGCAGACCCTAATCAGGCCAACTCTTTGAGTCGGCGAACCTTGGATATACATAGGCCATGCGGTACATCAAAGCATGGACCAAAAGGTAAACAAGATACAAAAGTCGATGCCAAAGGACTGCAATCCGCCGATCAAGCACAAGCCGATCACTAGACACCAGAGAGGGAGGGAACTAAGGCTTGAACATCCCAGAAGCACCAGCAAGGCTGCCGAAGTTGCGACATTGGACAGCTAGCAGTCGGAGGTGTTCAGAGATGTGTGCGCCGACGAAGGACATATGAATGATGCCCATGTACTCGAATAGGTCCCTGGCCCATGCTGGGAACGATTGGAGCCGAAGAGAAATTTCAGCCCAGTCCCGGAAGATGACGTCGGGGTCAGAGAAGAATGGCACCAGGGCTGGCCGTCTAGAGACGAGGAAAAAAAATGAAAGCCACATAGGGGCAAGGAGGCACAAAAGGCAAGGAGTTTGGAAAGAAAACAGAGCACAAAGCCATCGATAGCTGAGATTTGGTGGAGAAGGGACGCTGAATAGAAAATCCAAAAAAGGGGGAACATAATGGGTAAGGCAGGACGGAGGCAGCAAAGTTGGGCAAACAAGAAGAGGAAGGAGGCGGCTCACGGCTAGCACGTGGGGGTAGGGTAGGGGGAAGGGATTGGTGGTGACAATTAGGGGAAGAGTATCTTGTTCAATATCTAAAAATATTAAAAAATAGATAAAAAATAAAAAAAAACATCAAATTAACTTTTAAGATTGATCTCATTTCTTGAGATTTTAGTTTTAATTTTTAACGGAGGATGTATTTGATTGGAGGACTAAGGTTGATTTGTAATCAAATTTGATTGAGATGAAAATCAATTTAGGAGGAGGTATTTGAATATTATAAATTTTTGAATAATTTTTTTTATTTTTTAATATTGTAAGAGAGAGATTTGAAGAGAGGGGTGCATCTAAGATTATTCGAATTCAATAATAATTTTAATTTTTTTAAAATTATGTCGTCCTCCCATTAAAGATCAGTCCATACAAATACTCCATAAAAACCTAAATACAACTCAGAAAATTTAAAAAAACCCAAAAAGAAACTGTACTTGCTGCAATTCCCCGCGGTGCAGACCGGGCGTTGCAGGCTTGCAGCCGGCAACAAGTGCAACTCGTTTCCTAGTTCGGAACGGAGACGGACGACTCCAACTGGCGTACCCTGCTGCCCGTTGGATGAAAAGCTGAATTAATAATTAATGTCCGTTAGATATATCTGGATTTGTTAAATCTGGGCCGTTGCCTAGTTGTTTCCTAATTTGAAACCCGAGAACGCGCAGTAGCCTTCTCTTCTCTCTCTTTTGTTTCCCTCCCCGCAAGAAAAGAAACGAGAACAAGCGCCCTCTCCTCCTTCCTATTCCCAAACCCTCTTCGTCCTCCTCCTCCCATTTCCTAGCTCTCTCTCTCTCTCTCTCTCTCTCTCTGCTCCTAGCGGCGGCGGCGCAGGAACCCACCATGGCCACGGTGGGCGTCGTCAATCGTGGAGGCTACTGCCCCTATCTTCGCCTTCCCCGTCCGCCCACCGCCTCACCCTGGTCGGCGACGGCGGCTGCAAACCTGCAGAGGCCCGTCTGCAAGTTCTGGCTGCAGGGACGGTGCAACCGCCGCCCCTGCCGTTTCCTCCATTCTCGGGAGCCCACTCCTACCGACGCCCTTCGCCCACCCACGCCGCGGCAGCAGCACCACCTCCAGAAGGCGCCGCCGCCACCGCCGCAGCAGTCGTCCGCCGGATCCTCACCGAGGAGCCTTGTATGGAGAAATCCGAACGCCGTTCCCGCCTCTGCCCCCTGTCCTCCTGGGTCCCGCGACAAGAAGAGCACCGTCGTCGACCCCGAGTTCTTGGCCCCTCCAACTCCCGCTCCGCCTCCTCCTGGGGTCGACGGCGGCGACAGCATGGACGGCGTCATCATGCCAGACGGAGACGCCGTCGAGTTCCCCGAGCGCTTGCCACCCGCCATTCCCACTCCGCCTCTTCCAAGGGACGACGGCGGCGGCGGCGACGACGAGAAGGGCGGCATCACAACGCCAGACGCCGTCGAGTACCTCGAGTGCTTGCCACGTGCCATTCCCACTCCGCCTCCTGGGGAGGACGCTCTCGACCTCGCTGAGGGGGGTGGCACTGGAGGGCCCCTCTCCTTCTCCTTCGTCACTTCGCTTGGCGGCCACCAGCAGCCCATCACGGGCATCGTGCTTCCCTCGGGTTCGCACCATGTCTTCTCCGGCAGCTCCGACGGCACCGTGCGCGTCTGGGACTGCGACAGCGGGCGGTGCGTCCAGGTGCTCGAGTTGGACGACCCCGTCTCTTGCCTCATCACGGACGGCCACTGGGTCTTCGCCGGAGGCTGCCGCGGCGTCCGCGGTTGCAACACCCTCGCAGGAAGCGGCCTTGTCCTCCCCGGGCCCGCCGGTCAGGTCTGCTCGCTGGCCACGAGCAAGGACACCGTGTTCGCCGGCATGGCCGATGGCAGCATATTAGCCTGGAAGTTGGCACTCGACGAGACCGGTCTCTGCTTCCGGCCCGCGGCTTCTCTCGGTGGACACACAGCTGCGGTGGTGGCGCTTATGGTGGGGAATAATTGGACCCGCCTCTACTCCGGTTCCGCCGACCGCACCATTCGAGCTTGGGAGTTGGGCACGCTGCAGTGTATCTACGCAGTCTCCGCCCACGACGACGTGGTCACATCGCTGCTCTGCTGGAACGCATTTCTCCTGTCCTGCTCTCTGGATGGAACTATCAAGGCCTGGGCTAGAGCTGCCAAGGAAGACGAGGACTTGGAGCTGGTGCATACGCGGCGTGAAGACCAGGGCGTCCTCCTCCTCAACGGCACCTATGACGTGGAGGAGGGCCCTGTACTCATGTGCTCGTTGGCGGACAGCACTGTGTGCCTCTATGACCTGCCCAGCTTCAGCGACAGAGGCCGGATTGCCTGCACAGGAGAGGTGACGGCCATGCACACCGGCCCACACGGCTTCTTCTTCACGGGTGACGCTGCCGGGGAGCTCAGTGTCTGGAGGTGGGCGCAGCTGTAGTTTTAGTCTTTTGTTAGCCTCCCCACCCCCACCATCCTCGAGTTGATCTCTGTACATCCATCTCATTGGGTTGAGACACTCCAAGGTCTCTTTTTTAAAACTTTGGGGTCATGTCTTCAGTTCATAACCTTCGCCGGCAACTTGTTCTTTTTTGGGCTTTTTCAGTGGTTATGTTGCCTCTTGTATATGGCATTGATTTCTGTAAATACAAAGCCAACATTTTCTAGTCCCCCTATTTCTTGCAGGTGGGGTTTGCTCTGTTTTCCCCCCCAATTCTAAATTGTAATCCCCATCAGAAGGTTGAAAGGGAAAAGTACAGCTCCTGCGTATTCTGCATGAGTTGTAAATTGCAAGCTGCAATTGAGAGCTGAAAGCTCATTGTATTCCTTGACAACAAGGGAAACTTTTCCAAAGGTTGAGATGCTCCTTTGTATGCCCTCTCCATCTTATTTTGAAATAAAGCATTGATGGTTTCGCTTAGCGTGGTACAGGAGTGAGAAATTTCTTCACATGTGTTGTTTATTTGTTTTCGTACACATACTGTTTCTTTCTCACTATGTTATAGTGGTTTCCACCCTCCACATTCTGTTATTTCACTTGGTGTTCTTCTTTCTTACTTTCTGTCTCTTTGTTCACTATCTTAGCCCTTACATGGGCCCCTCAATTTACCCATATAAGATTGGCACATAAAAAACCAGAAATGGAGACAAATTTCTAGATTAAAATGCACAGCCATCATGAACACTTGACAAGACTTGTGGAGAATTCTTTCCTGAATTTTAAAATTACTAACCAAGACGGACCATGATTCAATACTATTATTTAATGATTATCTTGTAGGATACAATGCTGAAAAGCTGCCACTTGGTAGTCTTAGCAAATTGACAATTTTGAAGATAAGCATTTGTGCTCATGCCTGGACTTTACTAGACTTTCTAATATGGCTTCAATTTTGGTGGTTTGTTCTAGGCAAAATCATGAGAAAGCATGAAGAATGTTTGACTTCCCTATGTATGAAATATTTGACTGTAGGAAAACTTCTGTATAAGAAGTAAAAACAAGGGGTTATTTATTCTGTATGAAGTTTCTTTATCCATATAGATAATCACTTATCTTTTGAGTGGCATGACAGTTAGGTGGGAAACTTTCCGTTCATGCCCTTATTTTTGTTACTTTTGCATTTGTGTGTGTATGCTTCTGTCATGGACAGAGTGTTCCCAATTGACTGGTTAACAAGCTTAGCTATGGAAGCACCTAGACAATGTGTACTTTGGCATCATATGATAAATATTGCATTATATGAAAGTTTAGTTGGTGTTGTTTCTTTAAAGTGATTAGTTGAATGTAAACTTTGTATGTGGAAAGCTCCAAATGGCCAAGACGTCTTACAAGGAGATACCTGAAGATCAGACTGAGGAACCCTGTAGAGTAGAATTAGAACATGTATAGTGACTCAAGTACTTCTCTCAATTGAAATGACTGGACCTTAGATATCACCTTATCTCATGGCTTCTTTGTGCAATGTTACTTTGTTTAGGATGTTAAAATACTGTGAACAAAATTGATGATCCAAATCTTTGAATCATTTGGCTGATGAATCATAAACTTAGGAAAATGGTCTACTGAGCCCGTTTTCTGATGGACCAAATGTCTCGAATTATACATTAGAGGATACTGATGATGGTGGACGTGGAGCACTTGCTCGAATCCGTCACATAAGAGGGTTTACTGTGATATGGGTGTAGCAGTAAGCAGATTGGTTCTCCTCAGGATTGCGGTAGACAGGAAGCCATTCCCTGAAAGTTTCTTCAATAGTATAATTAGCAGTTTGTCAAATTTTTATCATATTTAAGCAAAGAATTCTATGTACATATTACATATGTTTTTATTTTTGCTTTCAGGGTTCCTTTAGTCAGCATAATTTGTTTGTTGTTCATTGGTAATAGGATATGCCCATGGGTAATCACTTTTTCCATTCTAATAGTTTTCTTTTCAGTATTTTAGTTCTTCTCTGTCTGTGTTGTCTCTTGAAGAACAAAGTGGTACCTAGTATTACCTCAGGTTTTAGCTTACTGTTAAATTTTCCTTTTTGGATTCAATAATTTTCCGTTGGTTATGCCTTAATCATTTTTGGACGCACACAACAATTCCTTTATGGCCAATACCATTTCTTTTCTATCTCATGCATTATCAAGATCTCACGTCAACTGCTTCTTCAAGCTTATGAGGGCTGGATGGTCTGAGGGAGGATTTCAAACGGTCATTGTCAGTGCGATAGAACTTGAACTATTAAGTGGTGAATGATCAATTTATGCGCAAAGATGATTTGACATTTATTTGGATAAAGACCATTTACATGTTTGATTAGTTGTTCTTCTAGGCAAGAAATCTTCACATAAGTTCTGATTAGTTTTTAATGGAAGTTAGCTGCATTTCAGATGTAAAGAGCTAACCTTCCTAGACAGGCTACAGTGTCATGCTTTCTACTTTCTTGTTGGGTATGTGATGCGGGACAAAGGGAAAGAAGGGGTTAGAGGGAAGATAACCTGTTGGCATCGCACCAGCAGATAGGGTGTTCCTCCGGCATCGCACCGGAGTTGGGGAAGGGGCCGGCGTCGCACCGGCAGATAACCTCTGGCGTCGCACCGGAGTTGGGTAGGGGCTCTTTCTCGCAGAAAACCGATCGCACAACATGTATTTTTTTCTTCAACAAAATCTTCTCTTCCTTCTTCTGAAAAAAAACATACATATATAGAGAGTGGATTTGTAACCCTTGATCCTAGAGATTTCTATATGACTCTAGAACTTTCCCTTCCCTATTCACATTTTTGTAACTCCTAAAAAATATAAACAAACATAATAGACCATAAATGTATGGCTGGAGTTCCCTTCATTGGCTTTTATTAGGACCTACAACCCTTTTTCACAATAAATCCGAAATTGAGACCTTCAAGACATTAAATATATCACAAAGTGCTTTTACATGTTCACCTTGTGATTGCCACAACGGTCTGTCTCAAGATTGAAGTAGCCAAGAGAAATTTTTGTAATTCAACTAGGAATCATGGGAACTCAAAATGAAGTCAGTAAAGAAGCAATTATATCTTTGAGAAAATGACAAACAAAATACTTACCATTACGAATTTTGTAAATCTATTACACTGATTATTTAGGTTTTTGCAAACAAAATGTTAAAACAAAAGTTGCAAACTTATCATTTTTGCATCTGCATTTTGACACATATCATTAAGGTTGCCAGTGATGCACAAAAGATCACCAAATGGTCTTTTGACATACATCTAAATAATTTTCTTCATAGAAATTATAATTTTTTTTGTACACGCCATTGACATTCTTAACAATATAGTAAAATTCAGTGCAGGAGTAATAAATCTACAAATTCTATTCTAACAATAGTTTATATGAAAACAAAAATCCATAATACTACTAGCGCATCATCTTTATTTTTTTTATAACTACACATTCTTGCAGTATCGCTTCCACTTATCATCATTTAGTACCCATACCTTTGTAGTTTTTGTTTTGAAACGTTAAGACATTGACATTTTGATCAGACCATAGCTTGATCCACCTGAATAGATTATTTAATAGAAGTTTTTTTATAAAAAGTTTTCTTAGATGGATTTATCCTTTCTCTGGGTGAAATGGAGGCTGCCGTGATGGTTACGCAGGATGATGTCAATATGCTGGTATGCTAATGTTGAAAGGCTCTTCTTGAAATGAAAGAACCGTTATCTCTGTGATTAATTTTTTATTTTTTTTTCATGATTTAATTTAAAATTTGCCAATTGGATAGGCATTCTAATGTTTTAAATTTGGACCGTCTCCACCGACCTCGGTCAATTTTAATAATATTATCCTGATGGGTAACAAGGTACGGCTTTCCACTGGATCCATTTACACTCTAATTATGGTCTGGATGTACACATTAACCCAACAATTGACCGGTTGGTCTCTGTTAAAAAAAATTATGTTTAGATTTCCGTGATTCTAAGCCTAAAATCAGGTCCATTAGGCAACTATATGAGAGTTAGAGGTCAAAAACTACATTTGAAGTTTCTTTTTTGTAATTTAGCATCAAAGAATAAGAAGTGTACCCGAAATCTGGCCCGCTTATCCATCAAGTCAGTAACATTACTGGGTCTGGGCCTACCCAGGCCCGGCCCACTGTAGCTCTACTATCAGGTGAAAATCCTTAATTCATCACCGTTTGATGTTGTCTTTAAACAAATCAAACCAAGTGAAACGTAGACCTACTTATAAAAGATATTTATAATCAAGTTCAAAAGTCTTACCATGGTCTTGAAAGTGTTCTAGGGGCGATCGAAAGGGTTTTTTAGTAATTTTGTTGGATATTAAGTTGTAAGGTCACTTTCAAAGGATTCTAGAGCAATGTCACTAACTCGGAATTTGAGGAAAAAAAATCGGCCTAAAGGAAAAAAAAATCTCAAGTTGGCCAAAAAATCTGAAAACTAGGTGAAAAAATTGTGAAAGGAACATTAATATTTAATATATAAATATGATTCTAAAGTATAAGATAACAAAAAAATGTTTAACATAAAAATAAACAGGTTCCTTTAGAAAATATTTTTTTTGAAAAACCTGTGATTAAATCACCAATTTTTAAAATTACAAAGATCTAAAGTTCTTTCAATAAATTGTGATGTATTTGTAATTTAACACATTATGATGAAAAAGTGTGATTAAATCGTGTAATTTTTTCAAAAAGAATCACAGACATGCTACACTGTTTTAGAGTTCAGCCTTGTGACGAGCTCCTTGCTTTTAGACTTTAGAGGACATCACTGTTTTAAAGTTTTTTTTTATAGTAATTATTGTAACTTTTGTGTTTCTTTTCTTTGAACGTCAAGTCCAGATATATACTACTTGAGCTCAATTTTATTGCAGAACGAACACCAATATAACCCAAAGAGCATACAGTTTAACGGTATTAAATTTCCTTTGCATGTCGCAGGCCACAGTGCACCCAGTCCCACATAGTGGTGAAAGCACTGCAGTGCGTCCAGGGATGTAAATTGGGCAAGTTAGATTGGGTTATGTGATAATTTAGGTCTAAATCAAATTCAAAATAGTCCGGTCTAATTTTAGCTCATCTCAAATTCAGTTCCAATTCAATAACGAGTGGGCTGAGTTGAGTTGGCCCTATTTATAACTGATTTTTTAAAAGTGTTTTACTTTTTATATGAATTATTGTCAAAGTTAATAGTTTAAATTGGGGCATCCCGTTTTCAGCCCGGCTCAGTCCAAATTTAATTAATGTCAATCCAAATTTAAATTAAGATGGACCACGAGTTAACCCACTCGATTGACACCCCAAAATGCATCTATACTGTCTCCAGTGCACCAACAACCATGGGTGAAAATGAACCGGTAAACTTGATAGGTAGTTGGATTTGGACTTGATTGGTTTTTCTTGACACATTTATTAAGTTAAATGCGATAAGTTTAAATTGATTTTTAAACATGATTTTACAAATGAGTGAAGTTCAGACACAAGTCTATCCAAGTCGTGAACAAATCTATTTAATATTTTTACAATTAAAATTATACATATTTATTAATTTTAATATGTATATTTTTTATTTTTTAAAAAACTTGAAATCTGATGGGTGCTAAAGGAAGTGCAGACTTTGGTGCATATTTTTACAAAGCTGCACGGTGACATCTTTTTAAAATTCTATCTCCTGTCCTTTTGCTTCCTATAGATCATCACTTTGTGGACTTAACTTGTGTAACTAATGGCTTGAACCTTATAGAGAGGACTTCTATAGTTATGGCTTGAATTCAATAGGCTCGGGAATTACTTGTTATCTTGAGCTCATCATGTCTAAACATGCCAAACTTGAAATATCAGCTTAGATACTTAAGGAATTCGGTTAAATAAATTTAGTTGTCTGAGTAGACAATACACGACTAATTGGACTCGGCACACTTACACCCTATGATGGGCCAAAACATGTGGTAGCACTCCTATGTGTTGCTATTTCTAGGGGAGTTAAACTTCCTGCACCACCTGGTTATGCAATAAATTAATTTAAAAATATTTTAAAATTATTAAATATAAATTATGTATTACATAACTTTTTAATTTTTTTTGAAATATTAATTAAAATATAAAGGTTTACAATGAAGAGTGCATCTTATTAAATATAAATTATTTATTACATGACTTTTTAAAACTTTTTGAAATATTAATTAGAATATAAAGTTTACAATGAAGAGTGCATCGGAGACATGTGATAGTTTCTCAAAAAAAGAAGACAAAAGATAAAAGTGCACGTAACATGTTTAAAATTTTAATATGATAATTAAATATTTAATTATATATTAAATAAAATTTATAAATTATTAATTAAATATAAAAAGAAGAAAAAATTACGATGAATAATGTATGGGAGTATGTAGCATTTTCTTACAAGAAGAAGACAAAAACTGAGAGGGTGTGCAATGTGTGTAAAAAAACCAAAAAGAAAGATTTAAGGGGCATTTTTAAAAAGAGTGGAAACGGACGTTTCCTTAGAACTGATGGGAGGGGGTGCTCGGTAAACCTTTCAAAGAGTAAAAGGACTAGATGAGGGTGATTCTGATGTGGGTCGATGTAACATTAAGGCTCTGCGATTCCTAATTAATGTACCCTTATTAATAATCTTACTAAATGAAAATTATGTCAAAAAAAATGCTCATGTGGTTAACTTTGTTAAAGATTCTGTTTTCAAATGTTAAATTTAATGTACGAACAAAAATGCCCGTACAAAGATAGAAAGAGAGAGAAAGATAGTCGAACAAAGAATAAAAGTATTTTAGATATTTTAAACTTTAGTTAAAAGGTTAACTAAGGTTAAAAGAGAGATATTTAATAGAATTCTAACAGATGAAAACGTCGAGGGCATTTTTGCAACCATTTCCATGGAACGAGGTTATTAATAATAAGGTAAAATTAGGATGGACAAAAGTGTAATTATATTTTTTATATACAATCCTATTAAAAACATAATATATCAAAGGATTCAATGTGCCCCGGGTGCATCTAAGTTAGATGCCTCCACTTGGAAACCCATCCACCACATGTTTTTAGAAAATAAAAATTATTAATAATTTATAAATATTTAAATAGGCCCCTCAGAGTTGATCCCATCTCCGATGTTTTAATTTTCACCACATGATCTTGACGATCAACTGGAATCTTTCGATCGGACATATATAAAAAACTAATGCCTAAAAATACTGAAAAAATAGTCCAAAAATAAAAAATTCATCAAGTTAGCCCTTAGGGTTGATCCTGGGATTTTAGTTTTGATTCCCAAACAATACCACATTTGATTGGATGACTACGGTTAAGTTTTTCGATCCAACAGTAAAAGTTATATCTAAAAAGGTGAGAAACAACTTAGATGGAGATATTTGAATATTTTAAATATTTTGATAATTTTTATTTTTTTCGAAGTCGAGATGGGAGGTTTTGGGGTTGGGCGCATCTAATTAGAAGAATGCTATGGAGTTTAACTCCTTAATTGATGTTCAAAATTAAAATCCCCAAGAGATGGGAATAACCCTACAGATAATTGATATAATTTAAATTTATTATTATTATTTTTAAAGATTTTACACTACCTGATCATGAAGATTAAAGGTGGCACCCGATCAGACAATTATAATTAAATTTTATGGTCAGACGATCAATATTAAGCCCCAGAAGATGGAAGCAACCTTCGAGGGATATAATATCTAAAATTTTATGATAATTTTTATTTATTTATTTTTTAATACAGAGATGGGTCCAAAATGGCCATGCAATCCAGTCAATATATATAAATATATATGGTGTTTTATCCGTTTCATTTTTTTTGGGGAAAAAACTTGAACTCTCATATGCAACCTTGGGAAAAATTCGATCATAACAAACAAGCTAAATAATCATAAGGCAATTTAAATAAATATCGTTGCTATCACATAATTCTAATAAGCAATTAATTATTAAAATCTACAAATAACAATATCCATCAATTAGTATTTAGAACTCCCAACCTCAATAAATAAAGAACATTACATAAAATCTCTTAGAAATCCCTACTACATCAAGTGTATTTAAATCGAAAGATAAATTCAACTAAAGACTCCAATATGCAATATTTCTCATTGTTAATTCTCTTCTACTAAACTCTAAGTAATTCTGCCTTCAATTTTGCTCTTGTAAAAAGTATTTGAGATAGTTAGTAGGTTTATAAGTACAAATATTCAGTAGACATCATACCTACCCCATGCTAAACATATAATAATTTTAATAATTCAATAATATCTAGAACATGATGAATTGTACAATGCTACATATAACTGGAAAGAAGGAATTGAATATGAACTGTATCACATGTATAAGATATAGAATCAATGGCATTTTCTAATAAGTATGCACAAACATGATACCATCTATATCTCACTACATATAGCATATTTCTTAAACAAGCAGAGATCTCAATTAATCGAACTACTAGCCATAACATATCACACAAATACTCCACAACATAAGGAAGCTCTTCCAACATATAGCGAGGCACATATCATATATCATACAGTATATAGTCATAGTTGGTAGCATGTAATCAAGTCAAATAATCCAAATTTCAGATTTATTAGATGAAAGAATCATGATTTCAATTTAAAAGGCAAGATCTATAAATAGATAGCATAAGACATGATTCAAAGGAAATGAGTTCTACAAATTGATTAAGATTTAAAAGGAGATTGTATAATCAAGATTCTAATAGACTTTTTAAGATCTAAATAGATTTGCAATTTACTTTTTATGTGCTAAGTTTAACATATACTAAATAAAACAAACGGATATACATCCAACCACAACATAAGGAACACGCAAATTACTAGAGCACCTAAGCAATGATGCTAAGGGTCACTGTGCAGAACCGGAGAGTCTAATGTCCCACTAAAATCATACATAAAATCCCAATTCAAGATTCCACATGTTGCCTATAAGTCTTGACATGCCCCCACAGATGTTCGTAGAGTATGCCCAAACCTCCTTTATGGTGGCACTATCCAAACAAACTTCACACAAATATGAAAGATCTCACAATGATGCAATTGATTATATTTCTATGATTTCACTTATCAAGTAATGACAAACATACATAATACCACAATTAAATCAATGTGAGGAAACCTAAGTCATTTAAAGATAAACTAGATGATTTATATGAAATTACAAGAAGAACATGATCCAATAGAGTCTACATGTTTTAAAAACATTTCAGGAAACTATTCAGAATTAACCTCGTATTTTTCTACAAGTATATCAATTTTTAAGATAGAAAATAGCAAAAAATAGTCAAAGATAATTAGAAAATAAATTCATAAAATACCAAACTTGGTGAATAAGCTCATGGCATCACATTAAAGGTTTTGAAAATGTTTTATAATTTTCTGGATGGACTTGACATAATTTCAGACTGCCGCATCAATTTCATAGAGGCACACAGTGCTGTCGGCCAACGAGCACATGAGTACAGGGCCCTCCTCGGGTGCCGTTGAGGAGGAGGACGCCCTGGCCTTCATGCCGCGTATGCACCAGCTCCAAGTCCTCGTCTCCCTTGGCAGCTCTAGCCCAGGCCTTGATGGTTCCATCCAGAGAGCAGGACAGGACAAATGCATTCCAGCAGAGCAGCGATGTGACCACGCCGTCGTGGGCGGAGACTGCGTAGATACACTGCAGCGTGCCCAACTCCCAAGCTCGAATGGTGCGGTCGGCGGAACCGGAGTAGAGGCGGGTCCAATTACTCCCCACCACAAGCGCCACCACCGCAGCTGTGTCCACCGAGAGAAGCCGCGGGCCGGAAGCAGAGACCGGTCTCGTCGAGTGCCCCCTTCCAGGCTAATATGCTGCCATCGGCCGTGCCGGCGAACACGGTGTCCTTGCTCGTGGCCAGCGAGCAGACCTGACCGGCGGGCCCGGGGAGGGCAAGGCCGCTTCCTGCGAGGGTGTTGCAACCGCGGACGCCGCGGCAGCCTCCGGCGAAGACCCAGTGGCCGTCCGTGATGAGGCAAGAGACGGGGCCGTCCAACTCGATCACCTGGACCCACCGCCCGCAGTCGCAGTCCCAGACACTTTAGACTCAATGCAGTTGCACATGCACAAGCATACCCAAATGCAGAATCTTGAAATTAAGAACAACATCATCCCCAAAAAGATGGAACAAAGCTAATCGATCATGTGACAGATTCTACTCTTCATATAGGTGATGAAGTGAGCCTCCCACATACCTTATGAGAAATCAGACAGGCCCATTAAATATTATCAGTTGAGAATACAAACAACAGTAGATGTCAATTAATTTCATGGCTGGAACAGAATCTCTGAGTGGTGAAGATTTCAAGGGAATTATCAAAGGATGACTGCTATTCAGGCATCAGTGAAAGATGCAACATACCAGTAAATCAGAATTTTAATGCATATAAGAGGAGTTAAGCAGGCGTCAAATATCAAAGAACCAAATCTGTTGTTGAAGCTGTAACCATAAAGAAGCATTTTTTTAGTAAAAGTTTCTGTCTCGTATGAGAAAAGTTCCTATAATAAAGCAATACAGCTAGCTCACTTACTCACCTTGCACCAAGAGATGCCTGGCATTGCATTTGAGAGAACGCGAAGATCTAAGGAGACATGTCCAATAGAGATAGGTTCTTGCTTTGACCGGCTGGAGACACAAACTGTGGCTTTGAAACATAGATCAGGCAACATCAGGTAAAGATGTTGTATTAATCTCCTTAATTTGCTACTAAAGCAATACAGCTAGCTTACTCAGTGACCATGCACCAAGGGATGCCTGACATTGCATTTGACAGAACATGAAGATCTGAGGAGATATGTTGAATAGAGAGAGGCTCTTTCTTTGACCATCTGGAGACACAAACAGTGGCTTTGACACATGGATCAGGTAATACCAGGTAAAGATGTTGTATTAATCTCTTTCATTTGCCAGGCAATGAGAAATTTAATCTAACAGATTGCATGTGTGTGTGTGTGTGTGAGAGAGAGAGAGAGAGAGATAGGAACCTGCAAGGAACTGACTGGCAGATTCCCCCCTGGTCTTCACAGTTGGGGTTGGGCCAAGGTCAGCCTCCAGCACATTACTTAGGAAAACCAACCTCTTATTCCTTGCACAAATTTCCCCTAGTCTAACATGTTGCAAATTTTTGTCGCAACTGGATGATAAGCACCATCTTGGTAGAAGGAATGCACTCTACCTTTCCCTGATATCCAGCTTTGACCCGGAGATTTGATCAATCCCAGTTCTCTCATCCTTGCTCTCATGTTCAGCACACCTTCCCTGGTGTCAAGGGCATCATAGATGCCACAAAGCGCAATGTAATTGCTCGGATTCCCTGGCTCCAGCTCGAAAAGTCTCCTAGCAGCAATTTCTGCAATCTCCACATCCTTGTGGACCGTGCAAGCACCAAGCAGGGCTCCCCAGACACTTGCTGTTGGCTCCACTGGCATCTTGTTTATAAGGGCGAGTGCTTCCTTGAGGTTCCCAGAGCGGCCAAGAAGGTCTACCATGCAGGCATAGTGCTCTGCACCAGGTTCAATCCCATGAACACAGCTCATGGACTCAAAAATGATCTGACCTTGAGAGACAAGGCCTGCATGGCTACAGCTGGAAAGGATCGTGGTGAAGGTGATCGGATTAGGCTTGAACCCTCGAGCGATCATCTCCTCATAGAGGGCCAAAGATTCCCCACCCTTCCCATGTAGACCACAACAAGATATCAAGGTGGTCCAAGTAACCAGATTTGGATTAAGCATTCTAGAGAACACCTTATGCGAAGCATCCAGGCATCCGCACTTGGCATACATATTGATCAACGAATTCCCCACTGCAGTGTCAGAATCAGACAGCAGACTCCTTATTAGCTTCCCATGGACCTCTCTTCCTTTCCTCAAGTCCCCGGCATGCCCACATGCACCCAGTACACTGGGAACAACCATCGGATCCACCTCCATCCCGCCCCACTGAATTGTCCGGAAAACAGACAAAGCCTCTGATGACATCTCTGCCCTTGCGAGTCCCGAGATCATCGAATTCCAAGTGACGACATCTTTATTGCGCATTTTGACAAACAGATGGTGGGCATCGTTCATGCTCCCACACTTGGCATACATATCCAAGACAGAGCTCCCTACCACAACGTGATCCTCGAAACCTAAAATAACAACCCAGCCGTGGAGCGACCTCCCCAGGCACAACTGGCCCATCCCCGCACACGCCTTGAAGAGAGGCGGAAAGGTGAAGTGGTCCGGACGAGAACCCGACGCCAACAGCAAAAGGAGAACGCTTAGAGCGTCGCCGTGGAGGGAGCTGTGGGCATATGATGAGATGAGGATGTTCCAGGAATGCATGTTCCTTTGGGGCATATCGTCGAACATCTGGCGGGCGCTAACGAGGTCCCCGCATCTGGAGTACATCAGTACGAGGTCGGTCTGAAGGGTGACGTGCGGGATAGGGCCCCTGACGAGGACATGGGCATGTAGCTGCTTCCCGGGGCCGATCGCCGATAGCGGCACGCAGCGCCGCAGAAGGGCGGAGAGCAGCCGCCATGAGAGGGGGGCCGCCATGAAAGGGAAGGTGAAGGGGCTGGAAAGGGTCTCGCCACATTTGGCGGCGGGAGGGGAGAAAGGTGTGACGCCAGTTGACTGGCATGACGTCATCCCGGCCCCAGTTCGACCAGTAGGAGTGTTGGGATCATTTAAGCGCCGACTCCGGCAACAGTGGAGGGAGTTTTGGGCTCACCGTATTGGTTCTGGCGGAGACAAGTGCAATCTGACAGGTCGTTATTTTTTAAAACTGATTTGTCTTTGTTCACTTATGTTAGAGATTGATTTATAGTCCATTTGGTTTCATGTACAAGATTATATGAAGAAAAAAAATTTCAGAAAAGTGTGTCACAATGACTTATTTAGTTATATGAAAAACTCTAGTCTACCAAAAATTTAATTCATTGACTCTCTTTTTTCTCTATTCTAACTTCCTTAATGCTCTTTTCTCAGCGGAAATTTTTTTTATGGATACCAAATGACTGATTTGTTTTTTTCTTTGTAATATTTGGTCTTATAAACTTTTCCCAGTTCAAAATATTTTACACAGAACCAAATCGCCTTTATGATTTGATCTACTTTTTAGCCAATGATTAAATCACCCTTAGTATCTACGAATATGGACACATTAAAAATCTAGAGAATGAAGCTCAGAAGATCTCATCTCTCCTATAAGAGAGGCGAGGGTTAGAGGAGAATAACAGTCGTCTGATTTGATCCCACACTTCTCACACCAGATGGTAGGGAAGATCTCATGTGTTGGGGAGACAAAATCTTTTGCTTCATATACTTCATTTGTTATACACCTCTATCCATATGAGTTTAGAGATGCATTTGATATTTCTTTTTTCTCATCTTAATAAACGATCGACTTATTTTGACTCTGTATAAGTGGGGGCATCCGTTTAATAGTTTACTTTGTCCACTAATTCTACCTTCAATTGAAAGTCGCACAATACATGATAACATATAAAAGTCTTGAAGAATGAGTAGTGTATGCGTCTATATATGTATGCACACTAGTAGAAGGAAACTTAGGAGAAAAACAAAACTTAGTAAACTCCTCCAACTTCTATATGAAGAGGCACTAAAAGTTAAAAAAAAAAAAAATGAACATCTTTTCTTAACTTTGAATAGAAGTTAGATGAAATAAATTAGGTGAGGTAAGATAAATTTGGCGTTTCTCTTATTTAAGGGTCTTTTATGTTTTAACCCTAAAATTATAATATGTTTATAAATAAGTCTTCTTAAGTGAACTATTTACAAATAAGCATTTACAATCTACGTACCGTGAATTAGTGAAAGGCCTCTGAATATTACAAAAAAGCCCCTAAGAATTTTACAACTAACCCAAGGCGTTATTTATAAGAAGGTGGTGATTATGAGGACTCATTTGTAAATAATTAGATTAAGAGGACTTACTTGTAATTTCTCTACCACAAGAGGAAATACCCACCATCCGATTAGGCGTTACAAATTTGAGGGACTGCCAGTATTGAGCCTGGTGGATGACCACATCCTTCGACATGATCTCTCTCTCTCTCTCTCTCTCTCTCTCTCTCTATATTATGAGGTCTTCATTTCTCTCCCCCAACAACGCCAACCCCTTCAACCTTCAGCTGCAGAAGCTGAGTTCAAGACCATGGCAGTGGTGGGTGCATTTGCTTCCCACTCTCTCGAGCACATTTATCAGATCCAAGTGATTGGTTTGCAAGGGATGCGTTTGTTTTCATGAGGTGGGTAGCTCTGTTAACTTTGGTTCATCTCATGGATTCTATAGTTTTGAGTGATTAATGTTATTCTTATTCAGAAGAGGAGAGAATGGAGAACCTTGAGGTGTCAGTCAAATCGCAGGCTAGCATGACCCCAACAATCTTCACTGTGCATTATAAGCTAAGGTCTGTAGCAAATTCCCATTCTCAGAATTGATCATTCTTATTTATTGGCCGATTAGTCTTAAACTATAGTTAGAGTTGGAGATATTTCTTCAATGGGTTGATTCGAAATGGAGATCCTTTTTTTCCTCCGGTGCTAAAAGTTGCGCCTTTCTGTTCATTCTTGCTGTTTAACAAAAGCCTCAGTTCTTAGGTTTGGGCAATATTTGGGAATGGGTTTAAAATATGCCATTTATAAAAAAAAGACGATCTGCATGTCAAATGCAGTCATTGGCCAATTTTTTGTAAACACTTTTTCTCTCTCTTCTTTCCATCAATCCACTTTTGTCGAAAAGTTGAAGACACTTTGCACATTTAGAAACACTCATGACCTGTCAGGAGTATGCCTGCTGTTTTTCCATTCCCAAAGTGTTCTCAAGGAGAGCCACCACCATTCCGAGGGAAATATAACTCTTCACTCTTTCACCATTGAATTCGTATGAGTTGTTTCTTTTGACATAAAATATCATAAGATGTCAAAAAGGATTGTATTTTTTGTCCCGTGAAAGAGTAACATTTGCTGCACCGCATACGACAGTGTAACTCGAAAATTTTAAATTATTTAAACTACCATGTTCAAAACCATACAACTCGATCTATGCTTTTATGACCTAAAAGTTTTAGAAAAATAAAAAAAATTGAATCCTATTTTATTGGGCTCACCCTATTAATGGCATCTTTTAGTATTTATTCGAGTTCAATTTTTTTTTTTTAAGAATTTTTTGTATCATTTGATCGGAGATTGAGTTGTACAAACATGTTAGACTTGGTCAGTTCGATCTTAAAATTTTTTAAAAAAATTTCTCTTGTTATTACATGACATGGGATGTGACAACTTGCTGCACTGCATGTAATAGAGTGCTTATAATGCTTTTTATCAAACAACACCTAAATCTCAACCGGATACGATCAAACTGCCCGATTTGGCAGAGTCCCTGTTCATTTTATTTGTTGGACGCTTTAGGCGATAGATTGATTAAATATAAATAATTTTAATTTATATATTTTTAAGTAAAATTATAATTGCCTTAGATATCAAATTAGTCATGGAATTTTTTTTCCATGCGGGTAAGTTAGCAGTAAGAGAAAATAGGAGGAAAAAGTCTACTTTATGAAAAAATTGGTTTTCTTAGAATTAAGAGCTAAGCGCCACTTTGATCGGAGAATAGGAGAAGAATAAGGACGAATAACAAGAGAATAAGTTTAATTTTGCTTTGACAAGTAGAATGACTTATAACGTGCAGAATAGCGTATCCGGAGAATAAAGAGAATAAGTCATCCCACCGTAGATCTAAGGATTGCTTATTCTTCTTATTCCGTTAGCGGGCCCCACAAAACTATCAAACCGAAACACCCCTTATTCTAATATACGCAATTCCGTCAGTGAACCCCACGTAATAACTTATTCTGCAAACAAAGTAAGGAAAAAATAAACTGTTGTAAACTTTCTTTCTTGTTTTGTTTAGACTGCCGGCCCACTATTCATAGCTAGAAAATGGGTCCCTCTCTCGTGGTGTTCGTCCTTGGGTTGGTATGTATTCAGGCGTCTTGTTTGGTTAGGGCCACTTTGATTGGAGAATAGGAGAAGAATAAGGGAGAATAAGGAGAGAATAAGCTTAATTTTGCTTTGACAAGCAGAATGGCTTATACCGGTGCAGAATAGCGTATTCGGAGAATAAGGAGAATAAGCCATCCCACCTTAGATCCAAGAATCACTTATTCTTCTTATTCCATTAGCGGGCCCCACAAAACTATCAAACCGAAACATCTCTTATTCTGGTATACGCCATTCCGTCAGTGGGCCCCACGTAAAAACTTATTCTGCAAACAAAGTGAGGCTTAGAGTATCAAATTTAGTATAATATTAATTTTGATATTGATATTCTTATAACAATGAGTATAAATATTTAAATTGATATGATACAATATTTTGGTGTTTAGTTGAAATAATAGCAATATCAAAAGTGATACAAGAGGTTATTTGGATGACTTTTACTATCAATTTAATTCGTTACAAAGCAATACTTGCTGCAATGCTCAAGCATTGTAATTCACATAGATTGCAATGTATGGAGCAATAGCTGTCCGATCTAGTCCAATCAGGTTACTGTGCAGTCTGTCTAGGTTTGGGGGGGGGGGTCATTTTTTTTTTAAAAATTTTTTTTACTCATATTTTTAATGTTTTTGAAGCGTCTGATAAAAAATCGAACGGTACAGCAGGGTTGCTTAGGTCGGCTCCGACCCGACTGTATAATTTATTTTTTAAAAATTTATTTTTTACATATTAATCGAGGTTTATGTCAATTTTTTTGAAAAAAAATACAATCGAGTAGAGGCCGATCCGAATTTGAACAAAATATATTAAAAAAAATTAAAAATTGCCCCTCCTCCCCAATCCCAAACGGGCTGCACCGCAGCCGTCCGATCTGACTGGATCAGACGACAGCCGGCCCATGCATTACAATCCACATGGATTGCAGTGCATGGGCATTTCAAGAATTATTACTCATCCATTAATGCCGTGCTGCCCATCTTTGTGAGGGGGTGCAATTTTTATTTTTTTAGATTTTATGGTCGGATTTTTAAATTTTTTTTAGAACGTCCAATCAAAAATCATACGGTACAGTTGGGTTGTTCGGGTCGGCCTTGACCCGACTAAATATTTTTTTCAAGAAAAAAAGTTGGCACAAATTTCGATTTACGTGTAAAAAAATAATTTATTTTTCAAAAAAATTATACAATCGGGTCGGATCCGACCCAAGCAACCTGGTTGTACCGTCCGATTTTTGATCGGACACTAAAAAAAATTAAAAAATTCAAAAAAAAAATCTGGCTGCAGCAAATATTATTCTTCCGTATCAAGTTCAATACTGACATAAGATTGCATTAAATTAGATAGAGTTAGGGGGCTTAATTTGTTAATGAATTTTGAAATTAATACAACCCAACTAAACACTTAAAAAAAACTCTATCACTATCACTATTAAAAGTGATAGTAATATTGGACTCTAGTACCGAAACCAAACAGGACGTACAGTAATACTTACCGCACCCCAAATCAATGTGACAGCGAGGTGAGGCCAACCTTAAGAGAGTTATCCGTACCATCTGATCAAAGCCATCCATATTATTTGATCAAAGATCAGACAACATTGTTTGAACCTTTTTAACTATCCGACAGTAAGAATGATTCCCTTTAGGGTTACCTCCACCCACTTATTGCCTGCAGTTGTCCGATCAAATTTAATCAAACGACTGTCTACTTGCTGTATAACAGTATTGTATTACAAACGGTGCAGCAAGTAGTACTCTATATTATAATTTATAAGTGCAACTTTGCACTGGCCAATTCTCAAGACCCCATTCTCTTTTTTGGGATTTTTTTTTTAAACTTCTAAATTTATCCTGCCAGTTAATTCCTTTTAGAACCCTCCAGTCAGGTGTAGTGGCGGATACAACGTATATCCAGTGGAGTCCTATAACCTCATTAAGCTTTGTAAAATTTACTAAGTTCTCTAACTTTGACCTATTAGAGTGACTAATAAATGATCTTAACTCATCAAAGTGAACTCACTGATCTATTGATTCCGGCTTAATAGAGTAATCATACTGTTTTCTTCACTTAGGATCAACAAGCTCCTTTTTTTTTCTAATCTGTTTCCACGTCCATCTTGCATATATTGATGGGGTTAGGTTGGGCCGCGTGGTCTGCATCCGCCAGCTAGAAACAATGGCAAACAGTAGGATGGAATCTGTCAGAAAATAATGAAAGAAAAAGGCTGTCATGGGGTGGATTAGATTCTGCTCTCCATTACGTGCCAAATGAGATGGAGTTTAGCGACTAACTAATTAAGACGAATCATTAACCTATCAATTGGAAAAAAATGTTCTCATAACTTTGACATGAATTCACTTCGGTCTTATTTGATATGCTGCTGAGTCTAGAGTAGGATGACTAATTTGATTAATGGGATTTGTGAATTGCTTATTTACGCGAAAATGGTTTGTTCCGAAATAAATTGGAACAAGTAATTTAATAAAAAAATGTCAAATTGATTATTCTCATTAACAATGTCAGTTTTTATATGTTTTATTTTTATTTAGTTTATCTAATGTTATTTTTTATTCTATATAGAATAATAATTCTATTTCAGAGACAAAAGATGTCTTAGTTATTCTAACACAAACATTTCCAAATTATTTATGTATGAATAACCAATGCGAGAATCAAATTGTCCTTTTGAATCTTTCTTAGTTAAAAAAGGTTGACTTGTGACTCCGTCTCCAACCTTGTCCCAATTCGGTCTGGCTTAGAGGACTCCTCTAAAGAACCAGCTGTTCTGCCTCAGTCGATCTTATTACAAGCTAATTAAATAGTCTAGACTTTGTTTGGCGCAACTTTCAATTAAAAGTATTTTTAAAATTTTACTGAGTTATTTTGAGAGAAAAAGAATAAGTGTTAGAAGCCACTTGAATTGAATTTTAGATGGTTTTTGGTTTCTCAACAAAAGTCCTAAAAAATAGAGTCTTAAATTAGAGAAAAAGTAGAATTTTAAAGAATATTTTATCTTTTATAACCATATAAAATTAGTTATATATAATCATGTCCATCTAACAATATTCTTTATGTTAAAAGGTGAAGTCAAAAATGGCTTCCACCCTACAGCTACGATCAAACACACCCTTTAGTAATTAAAATGATAAAATGTAGATGGATTCTTTTTATTTTATTGGGCGTTTGGCTCTCCTCCGGGGCATAGTGGAATTGATTGCCCTAAATCAAAGTAGCACATGAGCAGGGGTGTCAATTTGGCGGGCCTGCCCGTGACCCTACCCAATTCAACTCATATTAAAATAAATTGGGTTAGCCTAAATTATATAAATTGGGTTGGATTAAGTCTAAGTTGATATTAATTAAATATGGACTGAGTTGGATTGAAAACAAGCTGGCTCAATTTAGTCTATAGTCTTTTACAATAATTTATATAAAAAGTAAAACACTTCTAACAAACCATTATAAACAGGATTAGTCCAGTCCAACTCAACCCAATTCAACCATACCCACTCAAAGTTGAATTGAAACTGAATTTGAACTGAATTTAAGTTAAATTCGAACTGAATGCAGATTAGATTAAAATCGGACTGAATTAATTTGAATTTAGATTAGATCTAATTATCACGTTACTCGGCCCAACCCAATCCGCCTAATTTTTACATCCCTACACATGAGCCTGTGTGCTATGGAAAGAAGGGAACGGTCAACCTACGGCACTTTGTTGCCCTCTTCAATTACGTCAGCCGGAGACCACCCACAGACCTGGATTGGACAGATGTTCTGTTGTAAACAGAACAAAGATATGTTAATTTGTTGAAACAGGGCCGAGGCGTCCCGAGAAGTCCTCTTTTAAACATGTTGGAATAATTTTACATAGAAATTTTTTTTTCAAAAATACTGAATAGTGATATCAGAACTCATGATTTCCAACTAGATTATTTACTGACTACGTGATAAAACTTAAAATCAATATGTATACGAAGAAGTAAGTTAGATGACCTAATAACTTTAACAAAACAGGGGGAGAACACTGTACTTACAAGACTTCCAAACATAGACATGGGCGTTTAAACTAAATTTTCTCTTTGCAAGAGTGTTTTCTACATAGTTGTGGTATTTCGCCTTTTTACATACGAATGATTCTGAATCCGAAAATTTTACGATGCATGCGAATAGACTCCTCGTAAGTCTTACCACTTACGAAAAATGTCCAAAAATAGATCCTTGTAAACATGTGAGACAAATCTCTCCTCTTCTATAATAAGAAGGAATGAATTTTAAATTTGTGACTTTCTCTATGAAAGGAAAGTCCATGCCCCTGAAAGTTCTTTGACAAAGAAAGAAAGAAACAATTCATAGGAAGTACATTCATGCTAGAGATTTCTAAAGGGCTTTCTTCCATTTCTAGAGATGGGTCCCCACTGGAGATGAGTGGCAGGCTAACAGCAATCTTTTCCAACAGCCTATGCAACACGTCAAACTGGGTAACAAATGAAGAAAAGGTTCCGTTGGAAAAAAAAAAGGTTAGAAATCTTCTTTTCCTCACGTGCTCTAAATTTCCAAACCTAGCTGCATGCTTTTGATAGATTTGATTCTCTTACAAGCGCATGCCTCTAATCTAGTATCCTTCCTGCAGATTGAGTTTCTTTAAGGTTATATTTGGCGTAGTTTTCATTTGAAAACACTTTTGCATTTTCATTTAATTATTATTTATGGAAGTCATTAGATTTTGAAAGCCATTTATGTGGTATTTTACTTGTGTTTTGACTTCAAACTAAAAGCTACAAGGGAAAAGTTTTCAAGATTAGAGAAAAAGTGAGGTTGTTATGAAAGAGTTGACTTTTATAACAAATCAAAATTAATTATAACTAGGGGTGTTCACGGTTTGATTTGGTTTTAGTTTGAGGACAAAATTTTAAAAACCAAATCAAACCGAAATAGAGAGTCAAATCAAACCAAACCAAATCAAACCGTAATAGTTTGAAACCGAACCAAACTAAATCGAGATATTCGGTTTGGTTTGCGGTTTGGGCCTTATAATGTGTCACTATGATTAAATAATTTACTTTAACATTATTATTTTTTAAATAGTTATTAGAAGTATTGTTTAAAAAACATTTGGAGGTTTAAGTCACGAAATGGACTATTCTAGTTAAACATCTTATTTTATCAAGGACTTAACACTTTTTTTTGTATAAGATTACGATCTAAAAAGTATTATTTGAAAATAATTTAAAATTTTATATCTTATAATTTACATAAACTCACACTTAATCTAAGAATTTAATACTTATATTACACCATTTTAACCTAATTTGATTTATTCGGGTTGGTTTGGTCTATGAGCAAGAGAAATCAAACCAAATCAAATTTCTTAATTCGATTTGGTTTCAAACCAAACAGAAATTTTCAGAAATTCAAACCGAATCAAACCGAACCGAATTGGCCGGTTCATTTTGATTTTTCGGTTTGAACCGAATAGTAAACACCTCTAGTTATAACTTCTCTCTCTCAACTCATTCTATGTAAGAAGTAGAAGCCAAAAATAACTTCCATGGATAAGTTTTACCAAACACGCCATAAATCTCTTCTTTTGGAATTTTATATGTCTTCGGACATATGAATGATGAAGTATATTTGTAATTTCTTATTTTTTATAGACAAATAACTCATTTATCTTAATTTTCATATTTTAAAAAATACATAAAAATATAAAGAAAAAAATTTAGAAGATCTCATTCTCTCTCTCGTACCTCATCAAATCAATGGAAACGATTGTCTTCTTCGACCTTACTCTCCATTGTGACACTAGAGATCTCAGATTCAAAGATCATAGATTGACTCATATTAGTCTTCAATATTATTTGTTTGATGTTACAAAACATTATATTTTTGCAAGATATAAAATATATAGATACGTTACGGCATTCTATAGTATCTTACATCAAAGCAAATGATCCCTACAACAAAGATGGATCAATGTCCAAAGACAGATCAGACAAATTAAGGTAGATTTTGAAATGATTTTTCTTTTTAAATTCCAACTCTGAGTAAATTCATAAACAATGTGTTTATAGGAGGCATCTCCAGCATAAACCAGATCTAAGTAAATTCATAGATAATTTGTTTACGGTGAGATTTTAATTTATGATAAATTATAGTGAAGTTATAATAAATCTACTTTTAATTATATAAATTAAAATTATTATAAAAATTGAGTTGATAGTATACTGACAGGTATTTATGCTTGTCATCCAAAGTCCAACCAGGGCTTGTAGTGTTGTTTGTTACCTTTGTCAGGTTATCTGGACTTTTGTGGGTGGCAGGATAAAGGAGAACGCTAGAACGGAGGGGGCATCAGCGTCAGCATCACACAGGATTCCCGGTTTCCAGGCCCTGCCGCTGGATGGGGAAATCCCAGGAGGTGGTATTAGAAATTTTAGGAAAGCGAGGCCACCCCGGAAGCCTCTCCATAGCTGGCTGCTGCTCCTATAAGTAGAACACCACAGGGCTCCTCCTCCCTCCAGCTAGCTAGTTGATCTCGCAGTGGCAGTGGATTAGAGAGAGAGAAAGAGATGGCGAGCACAGCTGGGCAGGTGATCAAATGCAGAGGTCAGTATTCTGTCCTCTCATGTTGGTGTTTTCTTGTTGATGGGTTGAAAAGATCGCTCCTTTTTCTATCTGCAGCCTCTCTTTGATGAGGTTAAAGAAAGGATTTTTTTTTTTTGATCTGTTGTAGATAGAAAGGATTCATCTTTTTTTTTTTTTTCCCTCTTCTGTTGTAGGTAGAATTTTCCGTTTGAAATTGCTCTTTGCCTGCATTGCCTAATAGATGATTTAGTTGTATGTAAGCAAACCTCTATGTTGGTTGTGTTCTTAATGTTTTCCAACTTCTGTTTGATCATAGCTGCTGTCGCTTGGGAGGCGGGCAAGCCGCTGGTGATCGAGGAGGTGGAGGTGGCGCCTCCACAGGCCATGGAGGTGCGGCTTAAGATCCTCTACACCTCCCTGTGCCACACTGATGTCTACTTCTGGGAAGCCAAGGTAATATAACTGTGCTTTGCTCTTGTCTTTGGTTTATGCTTTGCATTTGTTTTCCTCCCAAGGTGGTGCATAATGTTAGGGGATCAAGTAAAGGGAGACATGAGAGGAAAGATCACTTGTAGAGGAAGGTTGGCAGGAGAGATCTGTGTGGGATTTGTTGCAGCAGTAGACTAGTCACTGGTGTTTTCATCACAAGGATGATTGAAAATTTTGGGGATCTTGATTTTTGCAGGGGCAGACACCTGTGTTCCCACGCATTTTTGGCCATGAGGCAGGAGGGTATGTTCTATCCTTAGTTCCTAACTATTTCTTGTTCCTCTAGTATTAACTTTGAGAATTTTGTGATAATAAGATAGATTTCTGAGCAAGCAAAGTAATCCAAAATTTGTCGGCCATGTATTTGACTATGACTGGAGGCCTGCTCCATTGCTTAGCATCCTTTTAACATTGGTGCCATGTTTGGTGTGGTAAATTTATGAGAACTATGCATCCACATATGCTAAGTTATGAGTGGACTTTAATTTTATGCAGTTACATGGTGGCCCCAAGTACTTTGGAAAGTTGTGGGAATAAGGCTGTCTTATGGATAGACAATCCCATGTTGTCATTAAAGATTCATTTTATATACTAGTGGGATACTCAATGTTCTAAAACCATAATCTAAGAAGTCGTTTGGAAGCAAAGAACCGAGAAATAGTTAATCTTTTATGGTAGACTTGTAGTCTGCATTCCTGCACTTTAAATTATCTGTCAAAGTAGCCAGATTTTGCCTTTTCATGGTACTTCTGTTCCATTTGTTCTGCAAAAAGCTTGACAGTCACAAAGAGAAAATGGCAATTTTTCCATCATGAACTGTTGCACTATTGCCATCATATACCATGTTCTGTGCTGTTCAGGATTGTGGAAAGTGTTGGTGAAGGTGTAACAGATCTTGCACCTGGAGACCATGTCCTCCCTGTCTTCACTGGAGAATGTAGAGAATGTGCTCACTGCAAATCTGAGGAGAGCAACATGTGTGATCTCCTTAGGATAAACACTGACAGGGGAGTAATGCTTAGTGATGGTCAGTCAAGGTTCTCCATCAATGGAAAGCCCATCTACCACTTTGTTGGCACCTCCACCTTCAGTGAATATACAGTTGTGCACTGTGGATGTGTTGCAAAAATCAATCCCTTAGCTCCCCTTGACAAAGTATGTATCCTTAGTTGTGGAATATCAACAGGTGGGCCACATCCCAAGATCTCTTGATATTTGGTGATTATATTATTGTTTCATACTCACACTGGGATGATATATTTCAATTCTCTTTAGGTCTTGGTGCAACTTTAAATGTTGCAAAACCACCAAAGGGTTCAACAGTTGCTGTTTTTGGTCTGGGAGCTGTAGGACTTGCTGTAAGTCGCCCACCTCCCTATTTTCTTTCTTCATTTTGCATGTCTTGCCCACCATTCATCAAGTTAGATTGTTTGCATAGTCTACTCTGTAGTTCTGAAAGGAAATTACTTGGCTGCTTATTCTTATAATGCAACTTTCATGGTCAGGCTGCGGAAGGAGCAAGGATTGCTGGGGCTTCAAGAATTATTGGTGTTGATTTGAACCCGAACAGATTTGAGGAAGGTGAAGATCCACACTTGTTCATGTTTGTTTACAATTCATGTCTGTTTGCATTATGCTGTTTGGCATCTGATAATTGAAAAGATGGAAGGCTGGTTTCCTAAATCTGAGTTATCAGTATTGCTCATATGTACTACTACTAACATTGATCCATTTTCCTATTCCATACAGCCAAGAAATTTGGTGTCACGGAGTTTGTGAATCCAAGCGACCATGACAAGCCTGTTCAAGAGGTTTGTTTCTATGCCTCGTACCATGTATTGTCACTACAGTGATAGAAATTTCTTCAGCAGTTCCTTTGGTTCTACCTTTTGTTAGCTAAATTGTATTCCCTCATTCCTATACAATGAATTCATGCATCCATCAAGATTTTTGGATCATTTTTGGTTCTCAACAGGTGCTTGCTGAGATGACAAACGGAGGAGTTGACAGGAGCATCGAATGTACCGGCAATGTTAATGCAATGATATCGGCATTTGAATGTGTTCATGATGTACTTAATTTCCTTGGACTAAAGTTGAATTTTCAGCATCCATTCCACATTATGCTACTAGTTTCAGTATTCTGAAACATGCCATCCTTTGATGCTACAAATGACAGGGTTGGGGTGTTGCCGTGCTGGTTGGGGTGCCTAACAAAGATGATGTATTCAAGACTCACCCCATGAATTTGCTGAATGAGAGGACCCTCAAGGGAACTTTCTTCGGGAACTACAAACCGAGAAGCGATCTCCCTGCTGTTGTAGAGAAGTACATGAACAAGGTCAGCCCTACTTGGTGCACATCTCCTTTATTTCCTCTATCAAAGTCGTAATTTACAAGTCTACTCTGGTAAACTGGCTAATCATTTTGGTTTAGCAAATACAAGTCTAGGTTTCGGCACAAGTTTCTGACTATTCTATGAACCGTGATGCCATCCATGTCAGGAGCTAGAATTGGAGAAATTTATAACCCACGAGGTGCCCTTCTCAGAGATCAACAAGGCCTTTGATTACATGCTTCAAGGTGCCGGCCTCAGATGCATCATCCGAATGGAGGGTTAAGAAGAGTCCTCAACCCACATGGAGGAACCTTCAGAATGGCAGCATCATCGCACTCCATATGAATCTTTTGGATCACGTTGTAAGAGAATAAAGTATAGTGAAGCTTCCCTGGAGCTGCGCTAGCGTTGTGATGAGAGGTAGTCCTTAATGAGGTGTAAAGATGGCCGCATGCCTACTTTATGAACTGAGGGTCAGTAAAAAGAGGAGGAGGAGAGTAAAAAATTGCCAAAATCCACCTCACCCACGTCCCCGTGATTTCAAAATTTTGGCCTCCTTCCTCTGCTATTTACTGACCCTCTACGGTCCGCCGAAAGATGTAGAAGATCTCAACACCTACTTTATTATCTGTTTTTGTGCACGTTTACGTGGGTATCTAGAACGTCCTACTGTAAGACTTTTCTTTTCCTGTCTATTCAGCTTGTGCAAGAGAACTGCTTGCTTCTGTGCCATATGTGGAGAAGTAAATATGACGAGTTATTTTAGAAGGCCTTCCCTCCGACAGAAAAATAAAATAAAAATTGAGAGTAATATTTGCTGCAATGTCTAAGTTGCAAAGCAGTTGCAACCACTGTTCGATTGTAGGATCTCAGATTGCATGGAGGTTTTTAAGTTTTGTTGTGAGATGGTGCAGTGATCTTGTGCCATCCGATCTCTTGATTAATCAAAGGGCAATTGCTGGGCATCGCAGAAGGTATCATTAAAAATTCTTAAGTGGGTCTCATTCCCACTGAGGAAGCTCTAGAAAGCGGTGCAGTTACAGCACATAGGACCACCAAAAGGAAGGGTCGTCACGTGGGTTTGGTAGGAAGGGTCCTGACATGGTCTCTTTTTTTGGTCAGCGGCACAATGGCTATGTATTGGTCAGTGGCACAATGGCTATGTATGTACATATATTTATAAGCGACCAGAGATCGAATTTGAGATATCTTTTAAAGTTGGAGATAATTCTGTGCTGGTCAAGAAATCTGCTTAATTAGGCATGTCTTTCAAGTCCGCCTGATTATCAGGAAAAGTAATCTCCCGGATCAAGAGATAAAGATTCCAACAACACTTATTAGGCTGCATGGCTGAGGAGTTTTTAAGCTTCAACTAGATTCAAACATGAGATTTCTCATTCGGAAGGTAAGTGGTGAACCAACTATCCTAGACAGCTGGTTCGGTCCTAACATGGTCTCGTACGTGCATGAATGACAACCGTTGATTTAAAGATGCTGGTGTGTTGGCCAAGCCTCACTGTATTTAGCAAAATAAAAATAATGTGAACTAGTGTTTACTTGGGAACTGTCGATTCGAACCAGGGAAAGGAAGACAATTATAATTCAAAACGGGGTGAACAGAAAAATTGCGTAGAATGATTGAAACGAATCGAAAATGGTGGGATTGATTTTTTTTCGTCGTCCCGTCCGAATTCTTACAAATTCATGCCTTGTTAGAAGGATAGGAATGGAGATGGAAGTCTAGAAAGGACATTAAGATTTGGTCGTTGATCCTTCATCTTACATTGTGGTCAATTTGGGGTAAACGCAGGGCACATCTTCAAGAACGAAGTTAGGAGTACTAATAGGTTTGCCTCTTTCTTTTGTGATGTAACAAAGCAGTGGCGATGCTGCATTGCAATATTTATCCCTCACAGTCCGGCTTTTTGTTTCTTTTAGTAGGAGGGAGAGATTGAGTATATCTTCTTGGTGTCTTTTTCATATAAGGGATTCTTTTGAGAGTTCACACTTTCTCACACTTGTATATTTTCCTTTCTCTTTTCATTAATACAATTGTGGTACTATCCACTTCTTTAAAAAAAAAAAGGAGAGGAAATTAAGATTTGTTTGACACAAGTTTCAACTGAAAGAATGTCCATAGTTTTAACAAATTTCAGCCCATTTATTCTAAGGAGATGGCCTTAGAAGTTGAAAGTTATTATGTAGTCTTTTCATTGTTTTTAGCTTTCACAAAAACATACGAATTATAAACTCTTACACTAGGATGAAAATGGGGTTATTATGGAAGATTTGAGTTATGCAGGTATCTAAAATCGATTATAATAAACTTTCACTTTATTTTTTTTATGTTGAGAATAAAAACCAAAGATAGATTCCTAGTAAAATTTTCGTCAAATATGTATTAAGTTTTAAAAATTATCTATTGAACTTTACTTATTTTTTTATTTCCAATAAAAGCTAGATCATTTTAGATTAAGGTAGAATAGTGGTCATTGGAGGCTTAGGCAAAATGGAACCAACGGTCAAAACGGCATGACCAAAGGTGGAGTAACAAGTGATCTTCTGGACCTCCTCTCATGAGAAATAGGATCTTCTAGATCTTGTCTTTCTATGCTCCTATGCATTCCAAGACACATAAAGGGGAAAGGTGATGAAAGAAGGTCCATCATTTTAGAACGAGATCCTCTCGACCCAATTGTAGGTCACTGTGTGTCCCAAGATATAACAAAGGTGAGTGTACTTGTCCTGCTTCTATCATTTTAAAAGTAAATGATCATTTCATCCTTCCTTCATGTGTGTTGGAGTATACAGTGGCCCAGACAATTGGGTCAAGAAGATCCCGTTCCCATCATTTTAAGATTAGATGACCCATTTACTCTTTTACTTTTGTATCTTGGGATGCACATGGACAAAAGAAAAAAGGGTTTGCATGTCCTTGGACACATGAAGATAAGGTGTACTTAGATAAATGACCTTTCTTTGAATATAGTGGCCCAGACAATTGGGTCCAGAGGATCCTCTTCCCATCATTTTAAGTTTAGATGACCCATTCACTCCTCTGCTTTTATGTCTTGGAACACACACATAGACACAAGGAAAAAGACTTTGCATGTCCTTGGACAAATGAAGATGAGGTGTACTTAAGACATCTTACTAATTCATCTTCCTTTTCAGCTGTCCCAGCCGACACACAAACATCCAGGAGAATAGGTCGTTTATGACGTGGAAGGCCCCCTCTGGTCGTTGACCGTGTCCTAATTTTGTTTGCTTACAATTCCTGGTCTGCATGCGCGGTAGGAGGCAAAGGAGGGGCTTGACCTGCTCGACGGCCACAAAGGAGGGAGAGAGAGAGTAGTGAGATATTCTTGGTTTGTACGTCGTGGGCGGAGGCAAAAGAGGAGCTCGAGCTGCTCGACAGCCAGAAACCAAATAGAGAAAAAGGGAGAGATCCTGGTCAGCAAGAGAGAGAGAGAGAGAGAGAGAGAGAGAGAGAGAAATCCTCCGCTTCCTTCCACAGAGAGGGAGGGAGGAAGGGAGAGCGAGAGCAGAGCGAGCAATCATCTCTTTCCTGTTGTTTTCCCCGTTGTTTCCTTCTCTTCCCCTCTCCCCACCCTTCTCCTTGTTTCCTCTCTCTCTCTCTCTCTCTCTCTCCTCCAAGTGACTCCACCTCTGAGCCATGTGACCGCACGAGAGCACATCCTCCCATGGCAACAATAGAAGGTCGGCAACACTAGCTCTCCTATTCCCTCCCTCCTCCTTCTCCTCCCATATTCCAGTAATCCCTCCAATATTTGCATACCCCAAGAGTTGGGTACAGGGGGTCAGTGCGTATGGCCCCCAGCAGCATCAAGAAGGCCCTCGGGGCCGTCAAGGACCGCACCAGCATCGGTCTCGCCAAGGTGGGGGGCGGCGGCGCCGCCATCTCCGAGCTGGACGTGGCCATCGTCAAGGCGACCCGCCACGACGAGTACCCCGCCGAGGAGAAGCACATCCGGGAGATCCTGGGCCTCACCCGCTACTCCCGGGCGCACACCAGCGCCTGCGTCGCCTCCCTCTCGCGCCGCCTGGGCAAGACGCGCAGCTGGGCCGTCGCCCTCAAGGCCCTCGTTCTGGTGCACCGCCTCCTCGCCGAGGGCGACCCCGCCTACGAGGAGGAGATCTTCTTCGCCACCCGCCGGGGCACCCGCCTGCTCGACATGTCCGACTTCCGTGACACCTCCAGCTCCGACCCCTGGGACTTCTCCGCCTTCGTCCGCACTTACGCCCTCTACCTCGACGAGCGCCTTGAGTACAGGATGCAGGGGCGGCGCAGCCGCCGGCCGGGCGCCCCCGCGGCCGCGGCCTACGAGGAGGGCGGCCCCGAGGAGCAGGCGGCGCCGCCGTCCGCGCGCTCCACTCCGATAAGGGAGTTGAAGCCGGAGCTCGTCTTCGCCAGGGTGCAGCGCCTGCAGCGCCTGCTGGAGCGCTTCCTCGCCTGCCGGCCCACAGGTGGGTGACTGATAAGCCTGCAGCACAAAACCTTAACCATCCCTCAGTGATAATAGACGAACAGTGCAAGGGAGGTGGATGCGTAAAGAGTCTACATCTTACTACAAAGAAGAGGTGAGATCGTCTGCGGCTGTCGTCGGACAGTAGACCAAAATTTTGCAATCACGAGAGTGTGGATGAGATGAGTTTTGGAGTTTTTGACCTCTCTCTTCTTCTCTATGGTCCGCAGAGGACCACCGTAGACGATCTCAATTTTCCAAAGAAAGGACTGAACTACAGTAGTTACAAAATTTAAGTCACCAATTATATATTCTCATCCTTTTCATCACTTATAAAAAGCTTTCATCTATCCCTCATCTTTTTTTGAGTGGGAATTTTATCTGCAGCCTCCACCGTGCGCATGGGGCACACGCAAGATGCGCACCCGAGGCGGGAGGTGGGTGTGCCCCGTGCACAACCCCTTCGCACGATGAGGAACTGCAGGAGAACTTCGACTCACTTTTTTCATCCATCATAATCCACTGGTGAAATCAGTTACAAATATAATCTAGAGAACGTAAATGCAATTTTGAGTTATGATTGTATTTGTATACTTTAAATTATATCTTAGTGTCATTCGAAGTTATATTCAAGTGTTTTAAGTGATATATGCATAAGTACAATAAAAAACACACAAATCATTCGAAGTTATATTCAAGTGTTTTAAGTGATATATGCATAAGTACAATAAAAAACACACAAATATACTCACAATTTTAAGTTGTATTTAAGTGTTCTTAGTTGTATTAGAATTAGTTCTACCTGAAAAGATTTGACAGGTAATGGAAGAGGTGGAGGAAACAAGTGGGGACAGAATTTGCAACTGGAGTTTAGTTCTCCCTTACGCGAGGATTCGGACTCATAAATAAAACTCCATATTACATGTTTAAAATTATTTAACAACCCAAGAATATTTGATCTGAAAAAAAATGATCGGATAGAACTCCTAAATTTTACACTACTTTGTCGATCTATATTGTTAAGTGATCGTATTTATTGCTATACTCTAGAATCAACCACACACCCTACCTCCATGTTCTAATTATCATATGTTAATCCATGTGATGTGATGCACCCCAAACTCCCCGCAGGCGCCGCCAGGAACAATCGGATCGTTGCGTTCGCCCTATATCCGCTGGTAAGGGAGAGCCACCAGCTCTACGCCGACATCACCGACGCCATGGACGTGCTGCTAGACCGCTTCATGGACTTGGACGTCCCTGTCTGCACCAAGGTCCACCACTTCTTCTCCCGCGTCTCCAAGCAGTTCGAAGAGCTGGACCTCGTCTACCGCTGGTGCAAGTCCGCCGGCGTCGCCAGGGCCTCCGAGTTCCCGGACGTGGAGAAGGTCACTCCGGAGAAGCTCCAGGCCATGGACGAGCTCATCAAGGACAAGTCCGCCCTGGTCACCAGCAAGCTCCGCCACCTCGACTCCATACTGGACCCGGCAGAGGACACCCTGCCCGCCAAGGAAGCAGATCCAGGAACTGATGCTGTCCAAGCCTTGCCGGCGCCGGAGACGAATGAGACGAACGCCGGCGAGGTCGCCGAAGTGGAGGAGGCTGCAAGGGAACAAGAGGAGCTCATCGTAGAAACGAGTGCAGAGCCCGCAAAAGTCCAGGAAGAAGAAGAGGTGGACTTCCCCAACCTGTGGGACGACGCGGTGACGCCGGAGGAGCACGGGGCCAAGCTGGCGCTGGCCTTGTTCGACGGCGGCGGCGACGCTGCCCCGAAGTGGGAGGCGTTCTCGGCGGAGGAGGAAGCGGCGGACTGGGAGACGGCGCTGGTGCAGTCAGCGAGCAAGCTGGCGAACCAGAAGGCGTCACTCGGCGGCGGGTTCGACCAGCTACTGCTGGACGGGATGTACCTGCAGCCGCCGCCGGGAGGGGCGGCGACGAGCAGCTTCACAGGCAGCGCGAGCAGCATGGTGCTCCCCCAGGGGCAGCCGGTGCTGGCGCTACCTGCGCCGCCGGCGGCCAACGGCCCCGGCGGGGCGGACCCCTTCGCGGCGTCGCTGGGGGTGGCGCCCCCGGCGTACGTGCAGATGTCGGAGATGGAGAAGAAGCAGCATCTGCTGGCGGAGGAGCAGCTCATGTGGCAGCAGTTCGCCAAGGACGGGATGCAGGGGCAACCCGGGATGGGGGTGGGGGGGCAGCAGACGAATCCCTACGCCATGGGAGGGTGCCCTCAGAGATACTGAGCCACACTTGTTAAGTTGAAGCTTGTTAGCGGTGGGGGGAGGTGAGCATAGAGCCGTGCATGCATGGTGCTGGGTTCTTTGCGCAGGGATGTGAAGAACAGAGATGGACTTGGACGTTCATGGTTAATTGGGATTGCGGATGTTCATGAGCTGTATACGCAGATAAGATAAAAGAATATTAAAGAGCCATCTCAGTTTGATAGAATTACTTACTTGTTGAAGACGAGCCTTGTTGCAATAACCTGGATCATCCACGTCCACAAGCCACAGCAGCTGCAACAACTTCAAGTGGTTACCCTCACGTTGCTCTGGGATCTTTCAACAGCCACCATGCAAGAAAGATCTACCCAGCTGCATGCGTTGACATGAGAAGAGGAGGAGGAACGTGGATAACAGGAGAAGAAGATAGGTGGAGAATATAAAATTTTATTCCCTTATGTTGGTTACATGCGTTAGAAACTGGCCCATGATTAAACTAGATAAACATAACCTCCGTTACAAGATAAACTTTAATCCATTATCTAGATAAATACGGTAACATATAATATAATAACCGTATATGGACTCTTAGATAAATATGAAATCTAATCATGATAACTTCTAAAATCAATTCGGATAACCACGATTGAGATCCTTCAACATCCTCCCTTAATTCAAATTCTTCCATGTCAAGTAACTTTCGCAACTTGATGAAAGTCTTTGTAAAAATATCTGCAACTTGATCTTCACTTCTGCAATAATGTAACTCAATTTTTTTATTCTTGATCAACTCCCTGATGTAGTGAAAACGAACTTCGATATGCTTGCTTCTTCCATGGAAGACATGATTCTTCCCAATAGATATAACAGAATTGTTATCACAATAAATCTTCGTAGGAACATCTTGAGTAGCATCCAGCTCTTCAAACATTCTTCTCAGCCACACTGCCTGAGTTGCACAAGCTGATGCAGCTATGTACTCGGTTTCTGTTGTTGAAAGCGCCACAATATCCTGCTTCTTTGAAGACCAAGTAAATACATTACTGTCAAGAAAAAATGCATTACCTGATGTACTTTTTCTTTCATCTATGTCACCGCTCCAATCACTATCGGTGTATCCAACCATTCCTGAATCATTACCAGAAGCATATAAAATACCATAGCTAATGGTTCCTTTGATGTAGTGCAAAATCATTTTCGTTGCCTGCAAGTGGATTTGAGTTGGCTTCTCCATGTATCTGCTGATCAATCCGACACCATACATAATGTCAGGTCTTGTAGCAGTCAAGTAGCGAAAACTCCCCACCAGTTGCTTGAAAAACGTGGGATCTACTAGCTTTCCGTCACCTTTCTTGCACAACTTCAAACCAGTCTCTACAGGAGTAGCAACTGACTTACTGTCAACCATCTTGAACCTGTCAAGAATTTCACATGCATACTTCTTTTGAGAAATAAAAATTCCTCTCTCACTTTGAGACATCTCAATACCAAGATAATAAGACATCAACCCCATGTCAGTCATCTCAAACTCATGAACCATGCTCTTTTTAAACTCATCCACCATATTATCATCATCTCCAGTAAATATCAAATCATCAACATATAATGAGACAAATAACACACTGCCATGACTACTGTGCTTAATGTAAAGAGCATGTTCATATGGATACTTAATAAAACCATTCTTCAAAAAGTATGAGTCAATACGAGTGTACCATGCCCGTGGAGCTTGCTTTAAGTCATAGAGAGCCTTTCTCAGTCTGTAGACTCTATCTTCTTGACCTTTGTGTATGAAGCCGGGAGGCTGTTCTACATACACTTCTTCTTCTAGAAATTCATTTAAGAAAGCGGACTTCACATCCATCTGATGAATTTTCCACTGCTTATGAGCGGCTAATGCAATTAGGAGCCTCACAGACTCCAATCTAGCAACAGGGGCAAACACTTCATGGTAATCAATACCTGGCTTTTGCTTGTAGCCTTTCACCACTCACCACAAGTCTTGTTTTGTAACGATCTACAGAACCATCTTGCTTATGCTTTGTCTTGTACACTCACTTGATTCCAATGGCCTTTTGATTTTTTGGAAGTTTAGTCAACTCCCATGTGTTGTTTCTTTCAATAGCATCGATTTCTTCATTCATGGCTTTTCTCCATTTTTCTTCTTTGACTGCATCTTCAAACCTGAGAGGATCACAATATGAAAACATGACGTATTGGGTTAGCTCACCAATATCATCATCATCAATAATAAAATCATCAAATTTGGAAGGCCTTACTACACTCCGTGGAGGATTCTTTCTGACTGGAAGAGATGAGTGAGATGTAGATGGACTGGAGGAGGAAGGTGATGGAGAAAGAGTGGATGGTCTGGAGGTGGAAGGTGATGGAGAAGGAGAACTAGGAGGGCTTGGAACTTTTTCTCTCACATCCACCGTCTCTTCTTCAAGTTCAATATTTACATCATGCTTCTCTTTCTCTTCTTTTGTCCAGTCCCAAACTGCAGCCTCATCAAACTCTACATCTCTGCTCAGTATAACCTTTTGCGCAGCAGGATTGTACAATTTGTAAGCCTTCATATGTCCACAGTAACCCACAATGATACACTTGATACCTTTATCATCTAACTTCTTTCTGTTCTGCTTTGGCACATGTGCATAAGCCACAGATCCAAACACCCTAAGGTGTCGAATCGATGGTTTCCTCATGTTCCATGCTCCTTCAGGAGTCGTTTTGGATATACTTTTTGTAGGACATCTATTCAATACATAAAATCCGCAAGCGGCTGCTTCAGCCCAAAATATTTTAGGAAGACCTTTTTCAATCAACATGGTCCTTCCCATCTCTACAATGGTTCTGTTCTTTCTCTCTGCTACGCCGTTCTGTTGAGGAGTGTAAGCAGTTGTGCTTTGATGCTCAATTCCTTGCTTCCTGCAAAACTCATTAAACTGTGAAGAGAAATATTCTCCTCCACCATCAGATCTCAGAACTTTCACATAATAACCACTTTGTTTATCAACTAGTGACTTGAACTGGCAGAAAGTATCAAAGGCATCATACTTTTCTTTCAAGAAATAAATCCATGTCTTTCTACTGAAATCATCAATAAAAGTCATGAAATATCTGCACTTTCCAAAAGAGAGAGTATCCATTTCACATAAATCAGTGTGAATTAACTGCAAAGGTTTTTTTGCTCTTACAGACTCTCCTTTAGGAAAAGGATTTCTATGTTACTTTCCACGAATGTAGCCTTCACAAATCTGGTTTGGATGATTAATACTAGGTAATCTTTTTACCATGTTTCGTCTAGCAAGATTTTTCAGTCCTTCAAAATTCAAGTGACCAAATCTCAAGTGCCAAAGCCAAGACTCATCATGAATAATTATTTTAAAACATGGTAAAACAGCATTTTCAATCTTTATCGGAAACATCCGATTTTTAGTTATAGGTACTTTAGTAATTAATCTCTTCTGCTTATCCCTCAATTCACAATTCCCTTTCTTTAAAACCAGACTGTAGTCCTTTTCTTGTAATTGACCAGCACTCAACAAATTACATTCTAGTCCGGACACGTAATAAACATCTGATAGGATAAGATGATCATCATTACGTGTATGAGCTAAAATATTTTCCTTTCCTTTGATTGGAATTTTGCTATTATCTCCAAATCTAACCATAGTGCTAATCGACTCATCCAGATCCACAAACATATCCTTTTTTCCACACATGTGATTACTACATCCGGAGTCTATGTACCATAAATTATTACTACTAGACTCAGATGAATCACAAATTAAAAGCAAGGGAACATCATCATTATTCTCAACAAAATTTGCATTATTTTCTTCTTCTGCTGCCTTCTTTCTACACTCATACTGATAATGACCATATTTGTCATAATTATAACATTGGATCTGAGATTTATCATACCTCTGATAGTTTGATCTACCTTTTCCTCTGCCTCTGTCTCTGCCTCTGCCTCTATCTTTATTATTGTTCGGCTTCTCTTCTTTATCATTTGATTTTGAATCCTCCTGACCACGGCCTCTACCACGTTCACGGCCTCGATCGCGTCCTGATCTTCCACCTCTACTTCTTTGCTGAGCTTTGTCATTCACCATCAATTGAGTTTTGAGAGCTTGCTCCACTGACTGCACTGATCTCTGTTGTAACATATGCTCATAGACTTGCAATGAACACATAAGGCCTTCTACTGTCAAATCATCAATTTCTTTTGACTCCTCAATTGCACAAACAACATTATCAAATTTAGCTATCAGTGTTCTCAAAATCTTTTTTACAACTCTTGTGTCTGGAATGTCCTCTCTATTCAGACGAATATGATTGGAGACGGAGATCACCCGACCAAAGTAGTCAGAGATCGACTCATTATCTTTCATCTTCAAAGTTTCAAATTCTCCTCTAAGTATTTGTAAGCGTACCTTTTTGACTTTTTCTTCTCCTTTGTAACTCTTGTCTATTAAGATCCATGCCTCCTTTGTAGTGGTCGCCCTTGAGATCCTCTCGAAGGCAACTTCATCTACCGCCTGGTAAATGAAAAGTAGTGTCTTTTTGTCTTTCTTGCGGCTTTTTCTCAGTGTATCTTTGCGCGCTTGCGGAAGAACGTCAAACTCCTGTTAATTTGCCACCTCGGTGTAGCCCGACTCCACGACATCCCACAACTCTTGGGATGCGAACAAGCACCGTATCTAAGTGCTCCAATACTCGAAGTTCTTCCCTGTGAATTTCGGTAGTTGTAGTTGGATCATGTTATTTGTCGCCATGATCAACCACTAACAACAATGGAGTACGAACGTCACCAATTTTTTTCGGCCTCTCGTAAGAGACCGAGCCGCAATAACAACGTTGGGATGTGCCAATAATCAAAGTGGCTCTGATACCACTTGTTAGAATTACTTACTTGTTGAAGACGAGCCTTGTTGCAATAACCTGGATCATCCACGTCCACAAGCCACAACAACTGCAGCAACTTCAAGTGGTTACCCTCACGTTGCTCTGAGATCTTTCAACAGCCACCATGCAAGAAAAATCTACCCAGCTGCATGCGTTGACATGAGAAGAGGAGGAGGAACGTGGATAACAGGAGAAGAAGATTGGTGGAGAATATAAAATTTTATTCCCTTATGTTGGTTACATACGTTAGACACTAGGCCATATATATAGACCCATGATTAAACTAGATAAACATAACCTCTATTACAAGATAAACTCTAATCCATTATCTAGATAAATACGGGAACATATAGTAACCGTATATGGACTCTTAGATAAACATGAAATCTAATCTTGATAACTTCTAAAATCAATCCGGATAACCACGATTGAGATTATCCTTCAACACAGTTGATCACGTTAATTTTGTAATGTTACGTAAGTGTTCATTAATTCAAGAAAAAATTATGTTGGAGCATAGCAGGAATATGTTTAACTTCTGACCTACTTGAAAATTTGGAATATATCAAGATTAGTTCACGTGTATCCTCTCCTAGAAGGAATTTGGGGTCTGTTTGGATTATGTTGATGCATGGTGACACAACATTAATGTAAATATGATTAAAAAATTAAATTTCCCACCAAATTTTCCGATAAATGCGTTCCTGTAAACCTCCTACGATAGCGTTAGTTTATGCTGGTTAATTAAATTTATGCACAACAACCAAATATGTGTACAAAAATAGATCATTTTTATATGGTAAATAGATTCATGATAAATACATTTATAATAACTGTATCCACATTTTCTTAAGTTGCATCCAAATAGGACCTTCATATACTGTACATTATCATCTGTATATACAATACTATTTAAGTAATGTTCCTTCGTTTTCACTATAGTCGTGAATTGCACATATAATCTATTTTCAACATGCATTAATCTGCTGAGAGGTAAAATATAATACTTTGGAGGGCATAATAATTATTGCTTAATCATTTAGGAGCGTAGACAAAGACAAGTTTATCCTTTTTCCTCTCTTAACCTGTACCTAAACCTGAAGTAATTAATGGCTAGAACTAATAAAAATGACGGAATGTGATTTATTGAGGGGGTATTTATGCATGTAATTACAAAAGGAAGGATTATGATCTGTACATAGAGTATTGCACATTCCTCGATCGGGGTATATATAGTACACGTACTTATCCTATTAGTTTTAAGATTTAAGATGCAGAAACCACACAAATTAAGGTCTTCCCCTAACTTTGTTTTTCCCTCAATCAAATTTTCCAAGTGTAATATCTTCCTACAAGATGACCGACATATCTGTAAAGTACTCAGACCAATCACGTACAAATCCAAATGACCTAACACATGCACAGAAATGCAAATCATACATCCATCCAAAGAATAAAGATCTTCTAAGTGGGCTTGGATGGAGCTCATTCAGTACAAAGAGAGAGAGAGTTTTTGTAACCCCCTCTAATGCAACTTCTCCCATTCCCAATGAGAGTTTTTTTTTAAAAAAAGAAAAAGGAAAAAACTTGCGCCTTCCTTCTCTGTATTGACAGAGTCTCAACCAAACCTGCATTTTACAGTATCTGGACTCCGATCCAAGCAATAGGGTATCACCGCTCTCCATGTTGCCGTGATGTGATAACAAAGAAGTCGGGGTTCAAAACTATGCGCCAGCAGAGAAAGGCTTGTCTATATATATAGAGAGGTACAAGTATGTATATAGAGAAGTAGAGGTAAGAACAGGTCACCTCCCTCATCACATCCTGCGATTTATAGGAACTGTGAATACAAGGAATGTATGAAATAAATACAGAAGGTTACACTAAATACCTGTCTGTATCGACTCCAACTCTTACACTCCCCCTTAAGCTAGAGGGTGGAGGTTCGTAACCCCCAGCTTGCCGATAAGTAGATGTAAACTGATCTCGATCGGCCCAAGGGTTTAGTAAATACACCTGTAGGTTGATCTAGAAGCAACATGACAGGTACTAAGTTGTCCAGATCGAATCTTCTCTCGAATAAATTTACTTCTTTCATGGAAAATTGGGTAAAGCCCTTGGCAATTACAAGGTGGGTTTTATAAGGCTCTATTGAGCCATCGGCACGAATTTCACCTTATAAACCCACTTGCATCCCACAACACGCTTGTTAGATGGTAAAGGTTTGCGGAGTCCCTGTGCCATTTTGCTCAAGGGCCTGTAGCACTTTTTTCATAGCATCTCTCCAATGAGCATGTTTCACTACCTGAGAAAAACTTACAGGTTCCCCACATGCAGAAAGATCAGTGATGAGACCCTTATAAGGTGTGAAAAAATGGTTGAAATTGAAATAAGTTCCAATGGGGTGTGCTTTACCTGAAGGTAAGCTGATTGGCACGCATGGAGGAAGCTAGCACAGGATGGTTTAGTAGAGGGAAATGAACAAACATAGTCTCCAAGATACTTGGGTGCAACATGAGGCCATTGGGAATTACGACGAGGGGGGGAGGAATGTGATCATCAACAGCAGCAATATCTGGGGTGCTTGCAAGTTCATGCACAGGGGACATCATCATGGGCAGTGTTGAATTTTGCCAAGGATGAAAGGAGTCATTATCAATGCACATGGTCTCTCTTGGGGTGGGAAGATAGCAGGTGGTTTAGTGGAACTTGTATTTTGAAATGGGAATATATTTTCATGAAAAATCACATCTCTACTTGTGAAGAATCTCTTTGTTTCCAAGTCAAATGCACGGTATCCTCGTTGGTCTGAAGGGTATCTAGAAAAGATACAGCGTTTGGCACGAGGATCAAATTCAGCATGTCGAGTATATATCATTGTTATGGGCAAAACAAAGACAACCGAATGTGAAAAGTGCTTCCGTAAAAAACAGAAGGAGTAAAGTGAAAAAGGTCCCCTCACCGTGGCGCTCAACCGTATGGTGTGGTCGACCCCACTGAGTCGGGCCTCATTTGGGTTTGGTGTTAAGTAAGGCTTCAAGTGGTGTAGCTCCTGCAGAAAGGACATGTGTAGGTAAGCGGTTGATGAGATATACTGCTGTTAATTAACACACATCCACCCTAAAACCTAATGGGAAGGTGGGCTTGAAAATGCAAAGCATAAGAAACCCCAAGTAGGTGTCTATACTTGCGTTCTGTAATCCCATTTTGCTGAGATGTATAGACACAAGTACGTCGATGAATAATGCCATGCTCGCTAAAAAAATCTTGCATTTCTCTCGACAAAAACTCACTTCCATTACCAGTTCGAACTTGCTGGACTCGTCTCTGAAATTGAGTTCTCACAATATTGATGAAATGTTTCAGGAAAGTACAGGCTTCAGACTTAAATCTCATGAGACGAATCCAAGTACAACAAGAATAGTTGTCAACAATATATACTAAGAAAAATAATAAGCACCTGAAAAAGATGCAGTTTGGCAACCTCCCCAAATGTCAATGTGAATCAATTCAAAAGGGGATTTAGATTTATTCTGATTAGGATAAAAAGGAAATCGAGTTTGCTTTGCCAAAATGAAACTTTACAATTAGATTTTGAGCAAGAAAATAGGTTGACAGATGTCCAAGCTCTTTATGCCATAAGTCGTCAAAGGAGGTAGAGACTACTGGAAAAGCAACACATTTATTTTGAGGTGGTATGTAATGATATAATCCATGCCGCATTTCACCCATGCCAATCAGCTTCCTCATTTTCAGGTCCTAAAAAACACAGAATGAAGGGAAAAAATGGCAGCACAGTTCAATGATTTTGTTAACTTACTAACAGAATGGAGATTGAATTGAAAATTTGGAACACAGAGAACATTATCAAGGGTGACTGGGTGACAAGATAGAAACACCACTATGAGTAACCGGTGCATCTGACCCAATTTTGGTTTAATCGTACATCTCAATAGGGGACGACCATACTTGTTCAATTTATCTCTCTCAACTTGGATACCGTGAGGCGGGCTTTGGAAAATTTTGAAATAAGAGGGAGGAATCCGCAAATCCTCCAACCGTAGAATTCGTAAAGCTTTAAACTCAAAGACATTACGCACGATAGAAGTAAACATGTTAGTAACAACACATTCTTCGAAAAGGTCTAAAGGGTAAGCTACATAAGTAATATATTGATTTTCTTCCCCACAACGGCTACCCATTAAGACAAACAGGTTTGCCCTTAACCGTTATATCAATTTTTGTAAGAAGTGATGAATGAGGTGTATAGTGATTGGAGGCTCCTGAATCAATTACCCATGAAGTAGAGTTTCATCTACACCTGCAAAATTTGTGACAGTGCATTCACTATCTAATAGTTTAATAGTTGCTGATACTGAGTAGGTATGAGTTGTTGCAGTGTGGGAACAGCAGATGAGCTTGTTCCTGATGACTGTCCGGAAGGGTTCACCATGTTGTGGGTGTGACTGTTCAGATGGGGTAGCAACTGCAACTTGGTTCTTAATTTCCACCTCGAGACTGTCCAACTTTCAAACCTGTATTTTGTTTAGATTTCGGATGCCAAGCTGGATAGCCAATAAACTCAAAGCACTTTGCTTTGTCATGACCAATACCTCTACAATGAGTATAAATTACATCGGCCCTATGTCGAGCCAACACTTAATTTTGATTTAGGTCAAACTAGGTTCGGCCAATTTTGGGACCCAATTCGATTATGCAATTCTTTCAATTCACTATAAGGCCTTTTTTATTTTTCCCCTTTTGTTCAGTGGATCCAAATTATTATTTCCTTTCTGTTTTCATTTAGCATTCTTTAGTTGTTTCATCAATTCCTCTTACGGTTAACATTCCACTGGTGGTCCTCTTACGTTTTGGATGTAGTCACTTGTTAGGGACGTATGGAAAACACCAACTCATCTGGGCAGAGAACGTAAGGAGAGAAATTAAAGAGGGCTTCTTTTCCTTGTCTACCACATTATTGAGGAAGCACCGTCTCTGAACCTTAATTTTCTCGGTGCAGTATTTGGTACAAAAGACTGCCATAATGGTCGGTAAGGGACAAAAAGGACATGGGTGGAATCCTTGTCAGGACATAGTGGAGGGATTTGAGAATCAACTTTCTAGTGCAGTTGGCTTTACTATTTGCCTTTCATTTGGACTGTTTCAAGTTAACCATTTGCCTTTCATTTGGAAGGTTTCAAGTTTGATCTTGACTAGCTAGAGCCTAAAAACTCCTCAATCATACAGTCATATAGTGTTTTTGGCATCTTTTATCTTTTGATTAATGGGATTACACTTTCAAATAATCAACCGCATTTAGAATTCTCACCTAATTAAGTGAATATATTGACTAACTCGGAATTATCTCCAACTTTAGAGAATATCTCAAGTTCTATGTGGATTGGAACTGCGGCGCTTATATATACCTGCACCTAGATACAACATAAAATTACTGTACGAATATTATATTGGGATGTATTTTAAATTATAATAATTTTATGCTCTTGATAGTATTTAAGTGTTCTGCGTAGTATTGAGAACCTGCTGAACCGAAAAAAAATCAGAAAAAGTTACCTACTTCAATTGGATGCGTCTCAAATGACGAAACTACTTTACGCATGGCATTTTAAGAAGACTGGTTACTGCTGGAGTCCAGTCTAAAATAGTACTGACAAGATCCGGACTCCTCTTTGTTAGCTCCCCAAGTGCACAGGGGACTCTCGAGTAGGAAGCTGACTCATCCCACAAGGTTTTCATGTCAGTGTAATATGTTGAGAGTCACAGACATCTGCTCCTGTCTAAGAAGTGCTATGAATCTTCTCAGCTCATAGGTTCTCGGGCCATTGCCTTGTCAGAACCTCTCCTCAAGATTTGACCAAATCTCTCTGGTGTGTCAGCATAGTTTGCACTATTTGCAGTTTCAAATTAATCAAGACTATTTAGCAACTATGATATGACCATATTATTGCATGCCAAGCCATAACGAGGCTAGCAGGCGCATCTGGCCGAGACAGAGTGCCGTTTATTTTTTTTCTGCAAGTGCAACCTTGATATTCTGTTTCCAAACCAGAAAATTATCACCCTTGAGTTTTTCAAAAACAAGACTCACACCTCAGCTGTCCGAAGGATGCAGATAATATCATAATACGGAGACGAGCACTCAACACCTGCTCCAGTACCTGCTGATGACATTTTCCTCGCATCATGGGCAGCATCCCTTTGGCTTTGGCCTTCGTCTCCTCTATGCAGATCAGCTGCAAAAGGAATGACTGCAGCAGACCAAAATGCATATGGAATAAAATAATAAGGGTAACCTTTAGGTGGTCAAGGAAGAGAAGGGGCGGATGAACAGGGAAGGGGGAGGATGATGAAGCTCTCCTTTATATACTGCTATAATACCATGAACGAGAAAAGGTTGGGGTTCAAAGCCATGCCCCAACAGAGAAATTAAGGCTTGTCTATATATATAGAGAGGTACATGTATGTATATAGGGAAGTACAGGTAAGAAAAGGTTCACCTTCCTCATCACATCCCACGATTTATAGGAACTGTGGTACACAAGGAATATATGAAATAAATACAGAAGGTTACAGTAAATGTCTGTCTGTACCGAATCCAACACTGACATGATGGAGAATGCTGCTTGCAATTGCAACCGCTAAGGCACTCTAAACGAATAGCTAAAGAGAAGAACTCTCCAAGCATCCATGTGCTGAAGCTTGAGCGAGCTGAAACCAGGTTCTAGCATCAGGAAAATGATCATACCCCTCAGCCTAGATCTCAAGGGGATCCAGAAGTGCACTTGAATGTGAATCTTCACGATACCAATCAAGTGATGCATGGAAGACGTGCCTGACGTAATAATCCCTGGATAGGGCTTTTTAGGGTTGTTCGGTTTATCATAAAACATGGTAAAACACTGCATTTTTTATGACTCAAGAAAAAAATGCAATATTCTACGTCAAACCAAACAGCACCTGAGAGATTAATCCGCATCCTTCGAAGTACGTAGCTTAATAGCCTGGGAAAAGGACTTGTAAACTCTTTGGGATCTTGCACGAGCTTACCCACGCCAACAGTAAGCAGAAAGAAGAGTGCAGTTAGAATGGAGCTGAGACGATGTCTCTGACTCTTGCGAGGAGGTGGCGGGACATTCCTGAATGCACCGTTTCTGCAACACAGTTTGACTCCTCTAAATCCTCATCTACCTTTGCACCTTTCCTGCTCTGGTGGGCAAGGCTAAGCACAGGCTGCAGTCCCTGCAAGCAGAAGACGGAAGGTTTGAACTACAAGTACACGGCAAGCCATGCGGACCAGCTGTGTGAATGCTGGAAGAAGGGACGATGTAGTGTAAACCGTGGCAGGCAAACTAGTGGCAAGGACGAACAACCGACAAATATTGCATCTATTTCAATAAAAAAACCCTCAGTGGCCTTCCCTGTCAGTGTTCAAAATAATTACACGTAGCATATATATAACTTTGTTGGATTTATCCGAATATGCCTCACTTCTACATAGTTCACCAGACACTTAGCTGACTTCAGAAATTCTTGCCATCAATTCATGTTCTACATCCAAATTAACCAATGAAACAGTATGTTCGTACCTCTGTGAAGATGCCAACAGCCTCTTCTAATGTTTTTGTGTTCAGAATGTAGAGTGCTGCCTCCTGAAAACCAGCAGAAAGAAGATGTTTTTAGGTTGATATGTTCTAACACAAGCATATATATGCAGTTTCTACTGTTCAAAAATGTTCTAACACAAGCATATATAGGCAGTTTCTACTGTTCAAAAATGTTCTAACACAAGCATATATATGCAGTTTCTACTGTTCAAAAATGTTCTAACACAAGCATACGCCAGACATTTCGTAACATGTCTAAACATTTCTGGAAAATCACACCACCCACACATACCATTATGGAAATTAAATCATATTTGTTTTGACGTAGTTTCACGGAAAGAGCACCTTAGAGATCATTAGATCCAAACGAATTATATCTACCCTATGGATTATCTTGGTTCACAATGATTCACAGAAATTAAAAAAAACATCACATTAACGTTAGGTCTGCTCTAATTAGTCTTATCACCAATCTTAATTTGATGTGTATCAACTCAACATTATACAATTTCCTTACCTATGAGGTTTAGCATTTGCAAACAAGGTTTTAGTTTAGCATACCCAATGCGTGTGGGATGTGCACCAAGCCGTTCTCTTTAGAAAATTTGTGAAAAGTGAAATTGTATTAGTGTTCGAAACTAGCTGCCCCTCTATCTACCCCACCAAGCTAGTTCCGGCGCATAGCTAAGCCCTCAAGAAATGAAATCTCCCCTTATAAACGTGCTGGTGGCCTCATTTACCAAGGATTTTGGAGATATGGACTAATTTATGAACCATTTTGGGTAGGACTGCAACGTTCCCATCTATGTATATCAGTAACTTCATTTGTCTTTCATCATTTCATACTATTTTATTTTGAATTAATAAGCTCCTTTGAACTAGTAAGCTTCTCAGATTAAAATACTCAATAACATTTTTCCAAACAATTTTACCTTTCAAGAGTGAAGTCAGCCGGTGACTAGGATTTTAACCCCCTCCCACCCCATTCACATATACCCGCCAACTGATGAGCTGCTAACCCAGAAAAAAAGAAAAAAAAAGAAAAGAAAAGATCTTAATAAATATTGCATTAATTTGTTACTTTTGTTCCTTATTTTTGTGTATGATGGTGAGCATTGTAACACTCAGGTCCCACGGTGACGTTAAGAGTACAATACGAATTGCAAGATGATCAGACTACGTACCCACTGATGTTGGTCGTATTCATTGCAGCAAATATTTCTCTTCTTTTGATTGGTCGATACTGTACTCTATTTATCCTGTCTTGGTTTTTTTGTCCCATTAAAAACTCAAATTGGAGAGTTCAATACTAGAACTTTCACTTCCGTCAACTTTTTGATTTTCAAAATTCCTAAACTTTTGATATCACAAATAACTCCTCTTAATCTAATTATTTGCAAATAAATTTTGACAATCTCAACTTTCTTTTTTTTTAAAAAAAAAAAACCTTCCGAAGGACCTTTTTGTAGCACTCTCAGATATTTTTTTTGTAATAATGAGGTCTTACACCAATTTAGGGCAGACTGTCATGACTTATAAAGTAAACATATAATTATATTTTAGAGGGCTTTTTGTAAATACACTATATTTTTAAAAGTTAAAGCATAATTATATCATTCTAAAATTAATGATTTCAAAGTTAATATTTTATGTCAAATCAAATAGCTTTTCAAACGGTTAAGCAAGAAGTCAGAAAAAGGATCGAAAGATTACATGAGCACTTGTTTGAGAATAATCTACATCAACCTCGTTTGTTTACAGTTTTAGGACGTCTTACTTAACAAGCTATGCTAAGGAAGGGAGAATTCTCCCATTAACCCTCTTTTTAGGATTCTAAAGAAATCTATAAAGAGGACTGGTACTGATTGGTGGTGTTGGCAAAGTGTTCTATATGCAAATTTCAAGTAGTGTTTGAATGCTCAACGTTTTAACTTTTCTAAAAGATTTAAACTTGGAAATGACTCAAAAATGTAAATAGATGATGTGTCTAATCTGAAAAAGAAGAGTTGAAATCTCCTGAATCTACTTATTGATCGAAGTCAATAAACACAAAGAAAGACATTTGCATAAAAAATCTTTCTTACGAAATTTCGCACGGAAGACCCTTTTACAGATGTTCCTGTTCTTTCACTCTATCTTTACTGACTCTTTATTAGTAAATAAGGATAAAAGAAGATCTACAAATAGAAAGGATGACATGCAAGAACATACATATTAGACATGATTATGTTTTATTCTTAAGAATATAATGTATTTACAAAAAAATCTCTCTAATCCAACTATTTATTCATAAATCCTCTCAATTTCTCTTCGGTTAGTGTTAGACATCAAAATATTACAAAAAAAGTCTTTGAAAGTGTTAAAAAAACCTCTCAAAAGAATTTTTTAAAAGAAAATTAAAATTGTGAGAACTTATTTGTAACTAGTTGGATCAAGGAAAAAAATATATAATATCGGAAGTTTCAAAAAGTCTAAGATCAAAACTATATTATTTACCTACCCTTGCAGAGTGGAGTTGGCGGGGGCTAAGCGTGCGAGGCTCGCGCTCTATGGAGGGTCTCCTCTCCATCCTCGCCTCCGAACACGACGCCTTCTTCTCCATTTCTCTCGCGCTTCACGCCTCGCAAGTCGAAGAAGAGGAAGCGGCAGATGGATATGGTGTGGCGTGGCGCTCTTTGGGGATTTATATATATAGCTCCAGGGGCCCGTCTTTGCCTGACGCGTGTCATCTTGCGGTGAAAAAGATCTCCACGTGTCAAGTACCCGTGTCGTCTTGGACCGACAGGCTGTCCACGTGTTAAGAACACGTGGTGCCGTAAACGTGTTGAACAGGCGCGCCTTCGGAAGCGCTGACGCAGGAGACATATTTGAATACGAGGAGAAGCTTCTGTTGGGAAGCTGAAGCTGGGGAATGGGGCTAGAGAGAGAGTTAGATAGTGTTATTTGACTTGTGAATATTGGAAGAGGTGGTCCTTTTTAATTGCAGAATAGATGTTCCAGTGTAACTTTGAGTAGACTCGGCCATTGCACAGATTAGAATTTTTGAAAAAAATAATAATAATCATGCAGTGTTTTTGTTTTTCGACTCACAAGAAGGAACGTTTTAAAAAAATTCGTTTTCCTCTCTCTGCACTGGCCGAATTCAGTTTAAAAATACATTTAAGAAGATTTGGATTAAATCACTTGCCCTTCATGATAGGAAGTCTTCAAGCAATAGTTTTCTCTTAAGAGATGTTATTTGTACCCGAAGGAATTCCGAATTTGTGACCTCTCATTTAAAAAGGAGATTCAAATATCAGTAGATTATGGATCCTTTGGCAAAGGGAACAAATCAACTACCATTTACCTTAGTGATTTCCAGTATTTATACCGACCTTGGGGTATCACAGAGCTCTCAACTTTAAAAGGTATTTTTGTTTGATGGTTCAGAGATAGGTGCCGGTGAAAAGTAGTCCTTTTTTATTATAATATATTAGTGAATATTGAGACGAATAGATCATCTGTTTCTATCAATTCTTAGTTGAGACTAAAGGCAAGCTTTTGTTGGTAGAAGATGGGCACTAACATAAGTTGATAGAAATGCATCTGGAAGTAGATCCTCCGTGCCGGAAGGTTGGGTATATTATAGTCTTTACTCTACCTTCTAATGGACGTAGATACCTTTAAAGTATGATTTGTCGTACCGGATCAACTCGTGTTGACTTAGTACGACTCTTACTTACTGTATCAGAATGAACCCAAATCAGTGCGACTCGACCGAGTCTATACGATGTGGAAGAATTTTTCTATGCGAGTCAACACGAGTTGACCCGACTCGTACCGAATCATAGAAGATCCGAGTCGATCTGACTCTTTGAGTCGACGAATCTTGCCCTGAAGCACTTTTCTACAGTTCAATGTAGAAGGAATTTTTACAGACTTTTTTTTTATGTCACCAATGTAACAGCTCGACAGGAAAGGTGGATTGAAATCAGCCAACCACTAATTATAGAAGATATACTTCCAATGCATCTTCATGCTTCTAACATTGTCCTAGTTGCGATTAAACATACATGTTGATCATATTCCTTTATCTTTTTGTTGATGTTTGCTTCCCTTTGTTGGCGACGGTTAGCCACGGACAGAACCCCTCTCTAGTAATGAATGTTTGTTTCCATGTGAATTTTTTGTAATCAATCGATTTTCAATTCATTGGTTTTAAAACAAGTAACATTTTTTGGTTTTAAAATTAGGGAGCTTTTACTTAGTTGTTTATAAAATAAAATAAGAGAACGTTTAAATTTTCTTGTTTTAGTTTATGGTGTTATCAAGATTTATGGAAACTTTTTGACATGTTCGGTTGGAGTTCACGTTTATTTTGACGAAGGAGTATAACCACAACATTTATTGAGATTTCAGAGATATTGATGAAAATATATGAGAGTTGAGAGTATAGATGTAAATATATTATTTTTCAGAGATGTACACATAAAAATCCCCAAAAATATATTAAAAGAATAAATTCCTAGAATTGATGAAGACTAGAGAAAATATATCGCATGCTGACATCCTGAAAAGATGTTCTATGACATCGAAGACATTGATACATATTTGAATACAATTTTTGGCTGTTAAGAAGGCTGGGGCATGGCAAGTTGGTTTCCAACTTCCATGTCACCTCCTACTTGGTCGTAAGAGGTCCTATTCGAGCTCGCTCCAATACATCAGTTCTACGTCCAGAAAAAAAGTGATCTACAGCACATTTTGACTAGCATGGAGACTGGATATATCATAACTCTCTATATGCTCATATTCTCACGAGTAAAGTATCTTCACCGTTCTTCGTTTTCGGAAGCAACAGTCAACAAAATTGGATAAGCATGCACCCCAAGCTAATGCGAGATCGCAAATCGACCCAATCATCTGGCAATAGTACAAAAATCTCAGGGTCAGTACTGTGAATTTATATATATATATATATATATATATATATATTACACATTATATTGACCTTTAGTGCAGCTTTAAGAGTCAGTACAACAAATGTTTCTCTTCTGGATAATGCTTGTTGCACGTAGGCGCGTTGCAGCCCAGTTGCTATATTCGGCGGCTTGAATCGCAGGAAGATGTGATCCCTTTTTCTTTTAAACAATTTAATTTAAGATCGGATAATGTAGATGTTAAAAATGAGATGATCCACTCGCTAGATAAATTTAAAACAAAATGCAGCCAAGATGTTGCCATCCGATAAAAGAGATCGGATGGCAGCAATGGTGCCATGCCTGCAATCACGGGCGTAACAATGACATTTTGTTAATGCAATTATTGAAATTTTGATCCGACCACAAATTTTGTATAGATTTACGATGACAATAAACTATAACAATGAAAGAACAATAAAAGAATTCGTACATAATCGAAAAGCACACAGTGAGCATACATAATCAAAAAGCACATAGTGAGTATTCGTATTTTTAGCCGGAAGACAAAAGAATTAAAAAAATAATAGTGGAACGAATGAGATGGTCAAGTAAGATTAATATGTGCTGCACCGCATGAGGTGCGGCCCGGAAAATAAGAATTTTTTTGAATTCTTTTATAATCGGCTCCACCATATCCTATATGTATATACAATTTAATTATCGATCAGACTACTGAAAAATCTAAAACATCCAAAATCAAGCATCATTTTATTGCGCTCATCTTATTAAGGATGTTTTTTTTACTATTCATTAGGGGTCAATTCTTGATTTTTAGTTTTTTTTTTGTTGTTGTCTGATTAATGATCAGATTGTATAAACATGTAAGATAATGAGACCAATCATAAAAGATAAAAAATAAAAAATCTCATTTTTCAAGCCTCACCTCATATGATGAAACAACTTATTGCACCAAATGTGGTATCATAAGTACCACTCCTCAAATAATAGTTGTTAGATGGATTTTACTTGTTTTGTTTGGACTGCAATTAAGTGAGGACAATGGTAGACGAAGCTACCCTTGGCATGCCACAATTAGAGTCCTATTAGGATAAGTAACTAGAAATTTATTTCTCTTTTAAACTTGTTATATTCTAGATGAGTTTCTTAAAGAGAATATTCAATAAGAAAAGGATGAATGGGCCATGAGAGAAGGTCTAAGAAAGACACGTACAAAACAAACGGCCAACCATATAAGAGATAGGACTGAGCCATGGAAATATAAAATCATTGGGTGGCCATGGCCTCCTTCTGCATGTATGTGGTTCTGCCTCTCCAAAAGAGTAATATTTGTTGCACCAACTGAAGTAGTGTAATCCGCAACGCAGTGACATGCAATTTTTTTTTCAAAAAAGAAAATTATCCAGTAAGCGGATCACATAAGCTCAGACTTCCATATCATTTGATGTGGAGGATTGTTGCACCTCATATAATGCAGCAAGTATTCTTCTACACAAAATTTCGATCCCAATGTAGGTAGTAGAGTCTTCACTCAAATGGCAACCGCCCATTAAATCTAAGCGGCCCTAATAAGGTGATGCATTTTTATACACGTGAATTTACAACTAATTATGATTTAGTGGACGTTTCTACTTGCATTAGCGAGCTATGTTGGACATTCGGACGCAACACAATGCATGGACATTTGCATGAGATATTTTATTTTAAGATTTCAAAATAAAAATTAGCTATTTCTTTATGATATTTATTTGTATATTAACGTGCACTATTCTTCAATTATGTCAAGTATATTTCAAATATTTTAATAATCCTATTTTATTATATGCACACGTAGGTAGGGTTACAACTTTAGGTGGGCCAACTTGAATCCGAATGGGCCAATCCAATGGTTGGATTGGATTGAACCTGATCAAGTTAAGGTTGGGTTGGGTTAAGATTGAAAGGTAGGGCTGTAAACGGATAGGATAAGGATACAGAAACAGGTATTTCCGTTTTCCGATTCCGACAAGGATAGCCTGTTTCCGATTCCGATAAGATCGGAAAGTGCATTATCCGTTTCCGTTTCCGATAAAATCGGAAAGTCTATTTTCCGTTTCCGATTCCGATATCGGAATCGGATATTATTTCCGATAATTATAGAAAATTATTGATTTCTTGATTTATTTGTTTAAAACATATAAAATGAAACCTAAATATAACCAATACGTCTTAGTATATTAGCTAATGATTAATTATATTAGATAATGATTAATTTGATTAAAACAATCCTAAAGTTAATATTATTCTTAATAATAAATTTAATAGCAATCGCAATCGGAAATCAAAAAGCGGATACAGAAACAGAAGTTTCTGTTTCCGATTCTGATAGTTTATCGGAAATATCCCATTCCGATTCCAATAGCTATTGGACGGATATTTTTTATCGAAAACTGATATTTTTTTCGATAACGGATCGAAAAATCGGATAATCGAGTTTCCGTTGACAGCCCTATTGAAAGGTCTTTCAACCCAACTTTGTATGAGTTGGATTGGGTTGAGGGTCGGCAAACCCGACTTAACTCAGAACCTGACCTTAATATATGCAAATGATAACTTAGATCACTAGAATATGTTTTGTGTAATTTTATATCATTGAACAAAAAATTAGTTTACAATAGGAACAAAGATGTTTTCAAGTAGTAGCCTTGTAATTATGGTTGTACCATGTTTTTTATCGCTTTGTTAAGGTAGAGAGACAAATCCACTCATACCTTTGTACATAGGATTTTGGTAGTAAGAAAAAGAAATTAAAATATGGACTAAAGAGAAATTAAAATATGGACTAAAGATATAACCAGATCCAATCTGATAAAGGTTGGGTTGGGTTGAGTTAGGATTGAGGGACCTCTTACATGGGTTGGATTAAGGTTGACCTCAATCCGACCTAACCTGACATGCGTTGCAACCCTAAACATAAGTACATGTAGATAAGAACATGCTTATATACTTTTCATGTCTTATTTTTAAAACTTCATTTTGTCCAACACGTGCGTCTATATTGACACTTGACACTCGTGTCCGTATCCCCGAGGAACATAGACTATTAATCCTAAGACATTAGATTCAATCCCTCTTTTTAAGAAGCTCAAGATCTAGGCCGCATTGTTTCTAAGGAGCTCTCCACTCTTCCTGAAATCTATTCACATAAGTTTGCAACAAAGTGTTGAATCTAAACTCCAAGCTACATGATTCTCCCTTTTCATTGTAAAGAGTCGGACGAACTGTCTCAGTTGGGATTTCATCTCTGATGCAAGGCTACTGACAGTAAACATTGTCAAAGCTTCAAAAGAAAGAGAGTCTAATACAATGAGGCTCTTGCCACTGCCAAGTTTAGAGATGGTCGAATGCGCCTGACTCCATCCTTACATTTTGCAAAGAAGTTATTTCTGAATTGTAATTTCCAAGTCATAATCGTGGTACCAAGACTCACGCATAGCTAAAACTTCAAATATCCATCACTGAAGCAAATCCACATACCCAGAATCATGGGATAACAAACTCCAGGTCTACCATTTAAACAATTATGAAGTTACAGATTAATTACATGGAACAGCAAAGTATTTATACAGAGGGCATTACATCAAACAGTTCCGGAAGACCGCTGTCAATTTAAGGTGCATGCATCATTAATGGTAATGGTGGTGGGTATGCAATGCCCCTCTTAGTTTGTTTGATGAAACAACACACAGCACGGCAGCAACCTCAGGTGGGCTTTGCCCTTCCATTCGATCACATCATCATCTCCAGGTACTTGTCAAGGGTGGTGGTGAGGGTGCTCTTCGGCACGGCGCCGATGATGCTCTCCTTCCTCTCGCCGTCCTTGAAGATGAGCACGGTGGGGATGCTGCGGATGCCGAACTGGGTGGCCACGCTGGGGGACTCGTCGGTGTTGAGCTTGAGGCACACCACCTTGCCGGCGTACTCCTTGGCCAGCTCGTTGATCACCGGATCGATCATCCGGCAGGGGCCGCACCATGGCGCCCAGAAGTCCACCAGCACCAGCTTGTCACTGCCTACCACCAGCTTCTCCCACGTCTTGTCCGTCACGGCCATTACTATATATACACACACACAAACACAGATCCACACATATATATGATTCAACACGAGGGCGGATGAGTTTGACTAGCAGCATTGACATTTGGAGCAGGGTTCGTCTACTCGAAGAGTTAGACCGACTCGGATCTCTTAAAATCTAGTACGAGTCGAGTCAACTCGTACGAGTCGCATGGTCAAATCGTACATATTCGGTCGAATTGTACTGATTCGGTTTCATCCTGATACGGTACGAGTCGTCCGAGTTGATCCGATACGGCAAACCATGATTGAAGTGCATGAACGATTAGCATTGGTGTAAGTGAACTAGTATGCTGCGTGAACAAAACTGTAATCGAACTCGATAAAAGCTTGATTCGACATTTTGATGAAAACCGAATCACCTGATCAGATTGGTCAGTTAGATCTTTAAAATCAGAATCCAAGGCCTTTTCAAACTGATTCATCAAAAAACCACCATGCTCAAGAAAGCTAAGAGAACAACCGGTCGAAAGTCAGTTGATGATTTCACTTTACATGAAAATCGGCTGATCCAAATCAAATATTATTTTTTATCATAAAGTCCCATGGAAAATCAGATTATCACTCATCTCTTCGACTTAATGGCCGGTCCGGTATTCAAAACATTACTTTCAACTGAGTAGATAAATTATGAAGAGAATTCTATGAAAGTAACAAATCTCAAATCCCATGAATTTCACACTTTAAGTGAGGGTATAGAACTACAATTCTCTAATTCTTTATTAAATTAATATGTGAAAATAAGGCATAAATAGATTTAAAAGTTTTACATGAATAATCTTAGTAGAATTTTGTGCATACAAAAATATCTCTTAAATTATAATACCATCGTCCTTCTTAAGAGTTGTTTGTTACGACGTAAAGCAGTATTATTTAAAATAATTCTCTTATTTTATAATATTTTTTCAGATATTTAATATGATGTAAAATAGTGTAAAATAAAATCCTCCTGGTAGCATATTTCCATGCCATGATTTCTAAGGAAGACCCACCGTAAACCAAAAAAAATAAGACTTAAGCATCCTCTTATTTTGTTTTACAAGCAATTCAACGAATGTTCAGTGATTTTAAAGCCATTAGGCTTCCCTGATTTTAAAGAAGGTTAGGTATGTATGGTACCACAACTCTAATGGATATTTTGATATAAATAAAATTTATAATCAAAATGATTTACATAAAATCTTTTCTATACTTTTTTACTCATCAAATAGCTTAATATTTTGAAGTCAGACATCTCGTTTCCAAGGATCCAAGTTAGATTCGAACTAAATTCGATTGTAAACAAATCAAATTTGATATGTTCCAATAATTTGCTCGATAAAAAAAAAAAAAAAAAATCAATGTGAGAACCAACAGGTCCGGGGAAGAGAGGATGAGAAGCTCACCTTCCGCCACCGCGTTCTTGGCCTCGCAGACAACCCGGCCGCCGCGGCCTCTCCAGCTCATCAGCGGGGAGAGGCGAGAAGACGACGAGGTGGGGAGGGACAAGGAGGTGCCTCGGGGGCCCCTGCACGCCGGCAAGCCGAGCCTGTGCGCCGAGGCCCTGGTGCCCCCGGGGGCGGCGGCGGTGGCGGCCGCGATGGTGCCCACGCGGAAGCAGGTCTCCAGCGCCATTTCCCCAGCAGATTCTGGCCTTACCCCTGCTCCCCGCTCTGGTGCCGCCGCCGCTCGTGGTGGAGCTTGTGGGAGAGCTTAGCTAGGGTTGGGATGGGTTGGGGTTTTGTTGCTAGCTGCGATCTGTGGGGTTTTCTAGCGGATAACTGGATATTCGCAAGGCGGGATTCTGCGGTGGTGGCATCGTCCCCCCTTCGTGTGGACGAGCTTTGTGGTTCGCCAAAGCCACGCGTTTATGGAAAAAATCGCACGCTGACCTTTTTTTTTCTTTCTTTTTCTGAACATATTCTCCTTGTATAATAATAAAGTTTGGGATAATTACGTATATACTCTTGTTAAAATAAAATTATTTATTTATCCATCTTAAAACATTCCTGCATTTAATTATTTCGGGACGTCACCCAAGTCCGGTGGCGTCGTTGGGAAGTCATCAGGGGATGCGATGGAGTCCAAGCGGGCTGAGTTGGACATCTATCCCATTTGCAACGGGACTATCACAGCTCGAGTCCCAGCGGATCTCAGTTGTGGAATTTTCACGTCTTTGAATGTGAAAATCTCACGCGTAACTGTTGTGAGCGTATTTATCTTTTAGGTATCCTCGTCACGTGCGAAATCGATCCATGTTCGTCCGAATGAAGGAACTGCTGTCCAACCAACTGGACTATCATCCAAAAGCAAAAAATATGGGTTACTGAGGTGAGCTTTGCCCTAGAAGAAGGAATGGTCAAGGAAGTACATCCTCTTGCTTGGAACGGCGCCTATGCAAACTCCTGATTCCACACATATTGTTATAGATACTCTTAACATTTTCATAAAGAATTCATAAGTTTTAATGAAATCACAAAACTTTTAAAAATTCTAATGGAATCACAAAACTTTTATAAATCTAAGGATATACGCATGTATACAAGAATTCAAGAACGTCTCTTAGTTAGCCTGACCTTGGTGTGGTGTGCCGCACCCCTCTACCAATTGATCTCTTTTCATATCCAAGTGTCAAATCTAAGTTCGATATTTTCATGTTTTTCACTGTCAACTTAAAATTGGACAATAGAAAAGGAGCACGCCATGCCACGTCTAGACCAAAAGTGATATGTTGGTATTCTTTTTGTGCAAATGATTAAATATTTTAAAACATGTAAAATAAAATAAAGTTAGGATTCTTTTTGTACAAATGATTAAATATTTTAAAAATATATAAATAAAATAATATGTAATGTATATAACCAATGATTAACTTTACTGGGTGGGTTTGGGGAGGGAAGGGACAATTTAACTAAACTTGAAGAAGCTAGGGGGAGGCGATTGGCCACCTTAACCCTCCATGATTGGTGTAGCAGTTACTAAAGAGTTTTATAACTCTCACTATTGAACCTCTCTAACATAAAGAAAGCCAATAAATTTAAATCTTAACTTTTGACCCGAAAAAATAGAGATGGGTATTCCAATTGCTCAAAGGGAATAGACCAACAAGAAATCTCTTGGAATCAAGCATGGAAACTAGAGAAGAAGCAAATATATTCTACAGGTTCATGAGAGTTTATACACTTGCATTGGAACATATAAATATACGATTTTTGCATATATACTCTTAAATGACATCATATTTATATCTATACTTCTAATTCATACGTATTATTTTTAATAACCCTGAAATCTCAAAAATGTTCCAGCTATTCCCTCCATCAAATAATGTGAACTTTAACTGAACATGTCAAAAAGATTCTATAAATCCCGATAATATCAAGAGTACATATACAAAATTCTAGTGAATTCAAGAATATAGATACAAAATATTAATGAATTTAGAGTGTACGTGCAAAATCTTTAGGTTTGATTTAACAACATTTGACGGAAGGATATAATCACAATACTTTTGTTATTTTAAAAGTATTGATAAGAACATATAATAAGAGTTGAGGGTATAGATGTAAATATAATATTTTTAAGAGTATATATGAAAAAGTCCTATAAGTATTTATCTATCATTCCAACACTTAGCTTTTTTTTTTTTTTAACTGATACAAATATTTACAGGTGACTAAAGACAAAGCCAAAATTCAAGTCTACCTGATCATTCGAAGAAATAATCTTACGGACAAAGAATAAGTATCACACTGAAATTTTTAGACTCCAACTAAGAACGGAGTCTGAACCAACTGCACTTAACTATATATCATGCTACTTCACCAGAAAAATAACAACTGATCTTGTCACTTTGTGAACGTGGTTATCAAAAATGTTCGTGGCTGTGGGCCCTTTGAAAAGTTTAACGACACACAACGGGATAAGGATTCTTAGTATTTATAGTTAAACTTAAAGGTATGACCTTGCAAGGTTCAACTCAAATTCGGCGACGGTAATGAAGTGGTGAAACGTTGAGATCCATATTCCTCGTGGACAAACTGATGTGCACGTCTCAAGTTCTTCCATTAGATATAAAATAATGAAATGATCTTTCTGTGGAACTAAATTTCTCATACAAAAATTTGTGCAAGAGATAGTCATACGAAAAATTGTATACATTTGTCCTCCTACCAAAAAAAATGGCACAATTACATGGTTATTTATTCACATGAAATTATTAGGGCGTATATAAATGTTCCAAATTTGAGTTAAATTTTAACAATATTTTTATAAAAATACATGGCAATTCGTATAATGTGTTTATCCAAATCACTGCATTAAAAGTATATGTTATAGAGATGAGATTTTTATGTCCTTCCTATACCCTAGTAGACTTCTATTCACACAGCTAAAGATGAATCAACTATTTGTTAAGATAAAATAGAAAAGTGTCACATTTAATCCTATCTTTATTCAGTGGAGACATAATATGGAGAAGACTTAAATGCAAGAGAATCTCTTATCCACATTGCATGATGAATTGGTGCTGCCATGTTTGATGCATTTAGCCTCTAATCAGTTCCATCAATCAATGAGAATGACTCGATCACTTTCAACATAGTTGATCAAATGTTTGTGTTCTTGGTAAATTTAATTACTAGAGTCACAAACCAAACAAGGATTCTTAATATCTAATTGTAAAGTGCATGAATGTTGCAGCATTCAATTCAAAACTAACTAGCACATGCCAGAGATCCACATTTTTCACACACAAATTGGTGTACACTCTCAACCTTCTCTATTAGATACAATAATGCTATGCACTTTATATGGATTTCTCAACTTCTTGCTTCCTTTGGTTCATCTTCTCTTGTCACACGTGCTAACTTAATCACAATTGCATTGTTAGCTCAACATGAGTTGAGGAAGATATAATCATTCAATTTTTTTATAGAGTTAGGTCTTCGTACTCACTATCAACAATTTTTTAGGAAAGAATACTAATATACAGTATTTTTATCATTTTTTACCACATTCATTTAAAGCCATCTGATCAAACAATCAAAGAACTCTTACTAAAGTTACTTTGAACGCATGTTTTTTGTGCAAATGGCATATTTAATAGAAGTTATCAATTTAAATAATCAAACATCTACTGATAAATCCGCTAAAAAGGGTAATAAAGAGCATGGTATAGTAATATTAATAATTGTTAGATGGACATTTTAGTAAGAGTGGGTTAGGGGGGGGGGGGGGAGTCTAAAAAATACAAAGTAAAAAGTTCACTTTCTTGAAAAAGTTGTTTTTGTAGGATTAGAGATTTAGAAAAGTGGACAGTGATAGAGAAGTTACCCTAAAAGTTTTTGGAAATTGTTAACACTCTTTATTAACACCAAGCTTGACATAAGGGATACGGTACCACTTTTATTCTCTTGTATTTTTTATCAAATTTGGTGTCAAGAAAGTGTGTTATCATCTCTAAATCTAGAAATTAAAAAAAAAAAAAACAAATTCAAACTTTTCCTCTCATTCTTCATAGATCACTCTCCCTATCTTAGCAACAACTGATATTTGGCATTAACACATATGAGATATAACTTTTTTCTAATAATCCTTAACTGTGATTTGTGATCTAAAAGAAGCTCTTTCCCACAAAATAGAAAGATCTTCATAAACTCCTAACACACCCTAATGGAAACTTCTACGTCAATCGAAAAGGATGGCAGGAATATTTAAGACATCACATGAAAGGCTAGCTGTCATCTTCTTCTAACTACTAAAGTCCTCCAATTATAAATTTGGTGTCAAGAAAGTGTGTTATCATCTCTAAAACTTAGCTTTATCATCATCATCATCACAATCATCTAGATTTTTTTTAATTCATGTTGTTTGGGGAATCTCTTCCTCGGATCCGGAAAGTGAATGAGACGTTTGGAACATGGACAAAGAAAGAAAATTAATGAATCCCAAATCATAAGCTAGGGAAGCCCATAATCCAACCAAATAATAGTGCTACTATAAAATAGTAGGAGCATTGCTTGTTAAGTGGTTTGCATGCGGTTGTTAGGTGAAGGCAATGCTGTTAAGTTGTTTAATTCAGTGATGGACCTTTTAAAAAAAAATGAAAAGGTTCTGTGGAGATGGACTGGGAACAGACGACTGGTGACAATGGATGATGTAGTCTTTGCAGAGTTCCTTTCTTGAGGTTTTAGGTTTTGGTGATTATGCCCTTTAGATATGTACAAAAGGCATAAGTTTTGTACTTCTTGGTTAGCACTAGATTTAAAAGAATGGTATGAGATTAAAAGAACTCAAGAATGGATTACTTGAAGGGCAGTAGAGTACAAAGTAGGCAGCCATGTGTGCCACTTGCTTCCAACTGCGAACTCCTTTGTATTTTATCCTTATCTAAAAGAATCATCCATCTCTTCTCTTCTTTTCTATCTATCTATCTATTTATCTAGCAATCACACACACACACAAAGAGAGAGAGAGAGAAGAGTACCAGTGGCGGACGTAAGAATTTTGTCCAGAAAAGTCACCTAGATTGAATAATGCAGGTTAAATTGGAGGGAGGCAGCTAGAGTTGCAAACGGGTCGGATTTGGTACGGATTTAAGGTAGATCCATGACCGTATCCGTTAAGTTATCGGTCTAGAAATATTCCGTTAATGATCTTATAAGTTAATAATCGGTTGGATAATTGCATCTTAGTGTATCATATGTATTCGGTCAAAAAAAAAGTGTATTAGTTATTTTATCCACTATAAATATCAATTTAAAAATATAATTCGTTAATTGATCTATAAACTAATGATCGGTTGAATACTCGGATTATCGATCGGTTACCATTTGTTTCATTAGGACAGTAATGAGGTTCACTTAAACTGAATTATTTATTTGAAAGATACGGACGATGGACGTGTGGTTGTGCGCAAGGCCATGGGCTAACTAAATGGGATGGACGGCTGGGCCACGGTCCAACAAGTTCCTAGAAGTGGGTCTGTGAGTTCTTGAATGGCAGGGGCAGTGTATAAGCACCGATCAACTTGAACCGAGACCTTTCTATGGAAAGTCAAGAGGTGAAGCCAACCGTTCTACACAGTTGGTTCCAAATTCTGTTTGGTAATCAAGAGATTAATCTAGTGAGATACAGTGGGAAAATAGATTTTGCCTTTCAGCTCAAAACGCAAATGTCAAATTAATCCTCACCTATCTACTTAATCCAAATTAATATATCCCCTCAATCAAAACAAAACAAAAGTTTTAACTCCAAAACTAAATGTGGACAAGCCTCCTATCAAACAATAAAGTGCGGGCTACTCTCATCTGAACCACTCTGTTTCTGAACTCCAGTCATAAATCATAATGAATTAATTTGGAATATTGTGACTATGTAAAGAGTATCCTCACCAAGAATAAGAATTACATCATGTATTACTTAAACTTAAGACATAAGAAAGAGCATTTGCTGATTCATTCCCCCACAGTAGAGAGTAGGAAAGAGGGATGGATCCCTTGGGCTAGCTACTCACCACTTGTCTGGACATAAATGATAGGCTGACTCTGATGTACCATAACCACTATTTTCTTATTCACTTTCTAAATGCCTATGTCCAGATACCAATAACTATCCTGCAATTAAGGCCAGCTGATGCCCACCAATGGTTTATACTTTATATTCTCCATGTTTATCCTCTACTAGAAGTTGAACAGTTGCAGTGTGGGTTTGTGAGCCCTGCAGCCCTTCACCAATTAGTCTCACCTTGATTGAGCTAAGCTTAGAAATATATGTTGTTAATGTTAAATGATGTTAAATGAAAGACAAATCTCACATATGCTAATATTAAATCCCAATTTTTGCTACGAGAGGGAGAAAGATCTATGGAGAGAGGGAGAAAGTTTGATTTTGTTTTTAAAGTAACAAGTTTTCCCAGGTCTGGAGGTAGGAAATTTTTTGACATAATTTTTTCGGCCAAGGAACAAAGGTTTTTCATAATTATTTATTTTTATAAAAATGTAATATCAAGGTAACTATTTTAAAACAAAAAGATTCTTTTCTTCTATTTCTGAAACCATCACCCTACTCATTGTACCCATCAACGTTATCGATAACTGATGTAGCCGAAGCTATAACGACTGGATTCCGAAGCTGGAATCCGAAGTTTTGGATCCGGAGCTGGGTCAGATCGGTGTAAGAGGCCCGACAGGGATCCGGAAGGCGATGGAGGCAGAGACGCGGTTGAGGATCCGAGGCCGAGAGTCGCTCGGTCGGAGGTTGGCTTGTCTCCGGCAGGTGGGGCCGAGGTTCCTTCGGCTCACGGGCGGGCAGCGCGGAACCGAGTCTCCCTCGGTCGAGGGGCAGCCGGCGCACGGCGTCGAGACCGGAGAGAGAAGTCCGAGGTCGGCGGCCGAGACCGACTCGGGAAGGTCGGCGATGATTCGAACCGAGCCCCTGCATGAGGGAAAGAAGAAGAAACCGGTCAGCAGGAGTCCCGGGCTTCGGTCCTTAGGAACCCCCTCCGACGGTTAAGTTAGCTTCTGAAGACGATTCGATTCAGAGGGCAAAGAGTAGCTTTAATGCTTTTTAGACTATGGTCCTTGAGGGTCTCGGAGACATACCTTTGGCAATAAATAGCGGTGTATTTATAGCGAAGGATAGAGGATGGTTAACGGTGAAAGCCGATATAGGACTATGTTCCGGGCTTATTGGTAAACCGCCATAGTGCCTAGTCCTCCACCGGAGTGGGCCGAACACGGCTGTTGGGCCGAAGGGGGTTGGGCCGCTGATGGGCCGAAGCCTGCTGGGCCGAGGGCTACTGTGCCGCTTATGGGCCGAGGGCTGTTGGGCCGCTGATGGGCCGAAGCCTGCTGGGCCGAGGGCCTTCTATTGCTGCTGCTGGGCTGAACTGGGTTTGGGCTTGTTTTAATGGGCCGAATCGGATTCTGCCTCATCACATAGCCCCCCACTCTTGTCTTCCTCAGTTCTGAGATGGCGAGAGTATAACCCGAAGCCTTTTGAGAAATAATCGTAACAGGTGTTTTACCCGAGGCTTTCTGTTCTCTCTTTTTTGAGAAGAGGATGCCCTCGGTCGGCCGAGGGTCAGCAGTCACTTATCCGTCTTCATTCATGATGTAGTGACGAAGGCCTTAACTTCTAAGGGCGAAGGGCCGAGCCTTCAGACTTGTGTCAGGCTCAATTAAATGGACGGGACGGGCGTCGCTTTTTCCGTCAGAACGGTCGCCTCGCGAAGAAGCACAAGACACGCGTCGCGCATCCGGCCGCCCCGTAAAAAACACAAAAAGATCCTGACCGCTCGCGGGTCGCGGGTCACCTCGGCTCTCTGCCCGAGGTTCCACTCGGATTGCCGCCTCTTCCTTCCTCGGCACGCGGATCGGAACACGTGGCGGGCATCCGAGTGATCAGCCGAAGGGTCGGAGCGCTTTCGGCCGTTGATCATTCTGCTTCAATTCCCGGAGTCTGCCCGTCATCATTACCGAAGGACGGTACACGTGGCGCGCATCCGAGAGAGGCGGTGAGACGAAGGGGAAGATCCCGGCCATTGGCTTCGGCGGGAAGGGTCTCGAACAGTGCCTATAAATATGAACCCCTCGCAGGGCACTGTTCTTCTTCCTGCTTCCTGCGCCTGCGTTCTTCTGCAATCAACCGAGCTTTCCTTCTTCTTCGGCGAAGGGCTAGTCCTCTGAAGGTGCTTCCGAGCTCGTCATCTGTCGCAGGAAGCTCTCCATCGTTCGGAGCTGCCGCCGGGGGAGTTCTTTTGGCTTGAGAGGCGGTGTCTGATCGAATGAGATCTTTTCCTTTGAGGGTAAGCCACGATCTCCTTTCTTCATTACCGTGTCCTCATGCCCCGGAGTCCTTCTTCGAGTGAGATTACTCCTTCAGACGAGGAATACACTCCGTCCCATTCCCCCAAGTCTTCTCTGTCATCTCCTCTTACTTTGGATTCCCTTGCTTCTGCCATGGCAGACGAGGCCGAAGCCTCCGGTGCCGAAGGGTCTGAGGAGGTTCATACCCCGGGCCAGACTTCCTCCTCGGGACATCGTCGTCCCGAGACTGCTTCGGAAGCAGCCTGCGCCCTTTCGGATGATGGGGTCAGCTACATCGCTTCTTACTACCAACTCCCTTCTTGGATGAACCAGGGCCAACACTCCTCGCCCGGGTAGTTTTTCTATTTATGAAGAAAGCTTCCGGGCGGGCTTTCGTCTTCCTCTCTCCACCTTCGTCATCAACCTCCTCTGTTTCTACGGGCTGGCCCCGTCTCAATTTTTTCCCAATTCTTGGCGCACAGTCTACGCCTTTTTGGCTGTGTTTGCCCACACGCAGACCATCCCCTCGGTCAACATCTTCCGCTACCTCTTCAAAATTCAAAGGCAGGGGAGATCCGAGTGGTATAGTTTCGTCCCTCGTCTCGGCCGAGGCATTTTCTCTGGGAAGCCTTCGTCCATTCACGGCTGGAAGAGGAATTTCATCCTAGTTTCTCTTCCGGAGAATGAGAGGAGCGTGTGGCCCTTCCCTACCAAGTGGGCACCGCTGGCCGCAGGCCTTTCCGATCCTCCCACCCTCAACTCCGCCCAGCGCAACATCGTGGGGCTTATCGAAGCCGCGGCTCCGTATAATATCTCGGAGCTTTTCAGCAAGCCGGAGCTGCTTGTGGGTGCCGGGGCATGGCCGGACCCGACGAGGGATCCTCCGCGGGCTTTCCCTTACCTTCCTCCTGGGAAGACTTCACAGGAGACCGAAGGAAGTGCCGGGGTCGCTCCTCCGGCCGAAGCTCCTCCGGCCGCCAAGGTTGTTGAAGCTTCGGCCGAGGGTAAGTCGGTCTTGGGTTGTGACCTTTGCGTGTTATCAACATCTAACACTTCTTTTCTTGTTTGCAGCAATGTCTGGGATCTAGGGCCTCCTCAGCCGGATAGCCCAGCAGCGCGGCCAACCCCAGCCATCTCGCCCGCAGGCGGCAGGAGGGTCTGGACGAGGCATCGTGGCCCCGGGCGTCCGAGCCGGGATCACGATGACGGCGGCTTCTTCGGAGGGCCGTGCTGCCGCTGCCGCTCTTGAGAGGGAGCGGAAAAGCAAGTCGGCCGCCCGAAGGGGCGGTCGTTCATCGAAGCGGAGCCGGGCGGACGAGCCTGGCGAGGCAGAGCCCGCCCTGGTTAAGAGATCTGTCGTGGCCCGAAGGGCCCCGAGACCGGCGTCCCCCGAAGCGTCGAGGGGCGACTCTCCCCCGGCCACGATGGCGGGGGCGGAGGACCAGGAAGGCACTGGGCCGCAAGCGCCTCGTGCGCAGGAACGCGAGCTATGGGTCCCCGACCTGGGGATCTATAGGGACGAGAGTGTGGAGGACTCACAGACGTGCCTGCGTCTGCTTCGCGGCCTCACCCTCCCGTCGGCCCTGGAGGAGCTGAAGGACCACTCGGCCACTGATCTGGCGATGATCAGCGCCCGATTGGCGGTCCAGGTAAGAAGCTTCTCTGTGTGCTTCAGTCTAGCATTCCTCTTAGATTATTTCGGATTTGCTGACCTTTATCTGCTTTCGGCCGTAGGCCGCGGTCACGGGTAGCGTCCTGATCCAACGTCAGGCGCTCCTCCGAGATCAACTCCTGGAGGCCGAGAGGGCGTCGGCCTCGGTGAGCTCGGGCGAGGGCCCCTCGGCGGGACGCGACTTCGAGTCTAGCGTCGACTGACTCTTAGCTGCGAACGCCTGGATGCGGGCTCAGCTGGAGGAGCAGGCAGCGGCGACTCGAGCTTCTTCCGAGGCCAAGGCGAAGGCCGAATGGGAGAAGGAGAAGGTCGAGCGGGAGCTGGCGGCGGTCCAGGCTGAAAATCGGGCCCTTAAGGCCCAGATCCAGGACAAGGACGCCCGGCGGGCCTCGGATAGCCGTCGCCATGCCGAGGAGCTGTCGGCCCTGAAGCTGGAATTGGAAGCCAAGGCCGAGGAGGCTATCGGTTCGGCCGTGGCCGACTACAAGGCTGGCCCAGACTTCGCCAAGGAGATAATCCAGGCGCAGCTTTTGGCGGCCTCCTCGGTCTTCACCATTGGGCTGGCTGCCGCCTAGAAGGCTTGCCCAACCGTGGACCTGTCCGGGATTGCTTGCCGACGGACGAGGAAGGCGAAGAGCTCCTGTCCTGGTGGAAGGGGCTTGCGGCTGAGAGGGCCTTAGCCTCGGCGGAAGGTGACGAGGCCGTTCCAGTCGAGGCGACCCCTGTTGAAGCCGCCCCGTCCGAAGCCGTGCAGATAGTCGATTCTCCCTCCCCATCTCCTGGCCGGAGCCCAGTTGATGTGGATGAGGGGAATACCGAGGGCTAATACGGGGGCTTGTCCCGGTTTTTATTCTTCTTCTCTTTGTAAGCCTGCGGCCAGATGGACGGCCGATTTTGTACTTCCTTTGCAGTATATATACAGGAAGTATTTTTGGCTTTACCTTGGTGCTGTGCATGAACGATTGAATCCGAGACCTTGTCGTTGTTTTAGTTGCGGCTCGCATGGCCGAGACCCAATGTAGGTTCGGATACGAAGTCGATAAAGTATCGCCACCGATAGTATATGCGGCCAGGGCCTTTACTAACGTGGTTCATACGATCCGAGGGGATATCCTGCCGCTCCCGACGCGGTTTGCGTGGCCAAAGCCACTCCCGGCTTGGATTACACGGACTTAGAGATATACCTTGCCGCTTCCCGATCCGGTATACATGGCCGAAGCCACTCTCGGATCAGGTTACCTGCGGGCTTAGAATAGAAACTCATGCCGCTCCCGATACAGTTTGCATGGCCGAAGCCACTCCCGGTACGGTTTACACGGACTTTAGAATACCATGCCGCTCCCAATACGGTTTGCATGGCCGAAGCCACTCCCGGTACGGTTTACACGGACTTAGAATACCATGCCGCTCCCGATACGGTTTGCATGGCCGAAGCCACTCCCGGTACGGTTTACACGGACTTAGAATACCATGCCGCTCCCGATACGGTTTGCATGGCCGAAGCCACTCCCGGTACGGTTTACACGGACTTAGAGAGATACCTTGCCGCTTCCCGATCCGGTATACATGGCCGGAGCCACTCTCGGATCAGGTTACCTGCGGGCTTAGAATAGAAACTCATGTCGCTCCCGATACGGTTTGCATGGCCGAAGCCACTCCCGGTACGGTTTACACGGACTTAGAGAGATACCTTGCCGCTTCCCGATCCGGTATACATGGCCAGAGCCATTCTCAGATCAGGTTACCTGCGGGCATAGAATAGAAACTCATGCCGCTCCCGATACGGTTTGCATGGCCGAAGCCACTCCCGGTACAGTTTACACGGACTTAGAGAGATACCTAGGTTTTCTGAAAAAAGAGACCTTTATTCATGCCTTCCGGCTAAAATCCGGGAGAAGTGGTTTACATGAAATAACGCCGAAGGCGTTCCACATTCCAGGTGCGAGGGAGAGGTTGGCCCGAAAGGGTCTCTAACCGATAAGCCCCTCGTCTGATTACCTCTTTGACCCGATACGGCCCCTCCCAGTTGGGGGCAAGCTTTCCCGCGGCTTCGGCTGGTTTAGATGCATGAGCATTCCTTAACACGAGGCTCCCGATTTCAAAGCTTCGGGGCTTCACTCGAGTGTTGTGGTACATGGCCATGCGCTGCTGATAAGCCGCCAGCCGAACGCGGGCCTTATCTCGGGTTTCTTCTATGAGGTCGAGATGATCCTTCAAGACCTCTTCGTTGGCCTCTGGATCGTAAGTAATGACTCTCGGAGAGGGAAGGCCGATTTCTACAGGAATAACGGCTTCTATCCCATAAGCCATGCGAAATGGAGTCTCGCCGGTAGAGGTTCGGCTCGTAGTCCGATATGCCCAAAGAACACTTGGTAGCTCCTCTACCCATCGGCCTTTGGCTTCGCCGAGGCGGGTTTTTAGTCCCTGCAACAGGCTTCGGTTGGTGACCTCGACCTGGCCGTTTGCCCGAGGGTGTGCTACCGAAGTGAACTTATGAAGGATGCCGAAGCCGGCGCAGTTATCGCTGAATCGACGGCTATCGAACTGCTTGCCGTTGTCCGAAATGATGGCCCGGGGGATGCCGAACCGGCAAATGATGGACTTCCATACGAAGTTCCAAGCATTGCTATCGGTTATTGACGCGAGGGGTTTGGCTTCTACCCACTTGGTAAAATAGTCTACTGCCACGATGAGGAATTTCCTTTGGCCGGTGGCGATGGGAAAAGGCCCCAGGAGGTCGATTCCCCATTGAGCGAAAGGCCAGGGGTCGGATAAGGGGGTCAGAAGGGTGGCTGACTGGTGGATGAGGGAGCTGAACCTCTGGCACTGATCATAGCGCCGTACGAGGGCTAAAGCGTCCTCTCGGAGTGTCGGCCACCAGTATCCTTGCCTTAAAAGCTTGTGAGCCAGGGCCCTTCCTCCCGCATGTGCTCCGCATACCCCTTCGTGTACCTCTTGTAGACACGCTAATTTTGACATCATTTTGAGTAAATTTCATATCATATAATAATGCCTCAGAATGGTCTGATAATTAATCAATGATTAATTTTTATTAATATTTTTGAGTGTCGGGTCGAACAGACATGTTTAAGTTAGTCAATTGAATTGATTTTATCTCAAATTTCAGTTAAAATATGAAGAATCATAAAAGGCGTCGATCCATGTGGACGCCATTTAGAGTTTATTCCTATTTTAGCGTTTAAATTTGAATTTTAATCAATTGATTAATTAGATAAAAGACGTCTGTGAAGGTCGACGCGTTTTAGGTTTCCTAAGCTATTTTAACTTCTCTTCCGGATGTTTATCCTTATCTTAATTAGTGTAAAAGACGTCTACCAACGTGGACGCGTTTTATCTAATAAAGATAAAGATAAGTTTTTCCGGATATTTATCCTTATCTTAATTTAATCTGAAAAGCGTCAGCCAAAGTGGACGCGTTTCAGATAATTACAGATAAAGATGAATTAATCAGTAATTATCTGTCGATTAAGGTAGATAAATCCTAGATTTTTCTATGTTAATCGCGAACGCAGAAAATGCCTATAAATACCTTGCCTATCAAGGAGTTAAAAAAAAAGAAGAGAGAGAGAATTATTGAGCCACAGCGTTATAGCAATTTGGAGATCGAAGCAACCACGCCGGAGCGCTGCCATTTCCAGAAGACGGCATCCTTCTTCCAGATCTTCATCCTTCAAGGCTTCTCCAACTGGGCATAAGTTTTTCATATTAGAATTTCATTTTCATTCATATTCACTTCATGCAACACACACCACGTCATTAATTTTCCAAAACCCATCTGTTCTAAAGGGGTTTCAAAGTCATTTAAAACAAGTGAGTTGCTGTTTATACATGTTTACAACCATGGTTAGCTTTGATATTATTTCTATTTAGATTCTCATCAGTATTTCTTCTTTATTTTTCTGTCTCTCTGTCTGCTGTATCCAACAACTGAATAACAAGAAATCAAAAAGAGGGAAATCAAGCAAAAGCCAGGAGAACTTCTGGACGATCCTCAACATTCAACAGCAAGAACGAAAAAACAAAGAGGCTCTCTTTCTTCAGCCGGCTGAAGGAGGGGAACCAAGGATTCAATCTTCCGCGTTTGAACAGGTAAGCGATCAAAACTCTTTTGAAGCTTTTTAGTTAAAAGTTTATGGCGATCACAGCACCTTAGTTGCATTTTTTTTAATAGGTTAATTTACTCTAAACAACCTAGTTTTTCATATTAATCACACGAGCAAATTTTCAGCACCTACAGCTCTTTTGGCGATCACGGTGGGACTTGGTCTCGCCGTCTTTTAATTTCTTTTGTTCTTGCTATTATCATACCGGGCACCCACGGTGCACCACTTGTGTCTTTCGACACGTCCTCACCAATTGGTGAGTGTTTAGTTCGTTTAATTTCCCTCGTGCACCACGTGCACACCCCAGTGGCAAGATCTTGCCTCCCCTTTGATTAGTTTAAAAAGCTGTTTTGGTGATAAAATGCTGTGTGATTGCGTGATTTCTTAGTTGTTTAGCTAGTAAATCATCCTGTTTAAAATCTGAAACTAAAAATCTTTGCATGAGTTGATTGTTTACTGCATTTTTCCCTGTTTAAGGAGGATTCGACCCAGAAAATCCTTCTGGAAATCTGTTTCTGCGAACTGAAAAGCGTCCAGGAACAGCGACGCGTTTCAAAACCGCGTCAGGACACCTGGACGCCTTTTAGCCTCCAGATTATCTCTGTCGTTTACATCTGTTTCTGTGAAATAATTAACTTCTGTGTTGAATAGCGTCGACCATCATCAACGCTATTCAGACAGTTTTTAGTTATTTTCCAGGTTTTCTCTGCTGTTTGCATCTGTTCTCTGCGAAAGAATTAAGTTCTGTTTTGAATAGCGTCGACTATAATCGACGCGATTCAGACAGTTTCTTAATTATTTTCCAGTTTCCAGATTTCTGTGTTGAGTGCTAGCTACCCATTACTCTATTAAGCATTAGAGGCCATCCAGGTCGCAGGGCATACGCTTTGAGGCTAAAACCCTCCTTTTCTTAGGAACACATTACTCGACGTTAACAACTCTCTCTGATTGGGTTGGTCCCTTGATCAGACTAGAGAAGTTGACGTTGAGACCTCCATAAGTCCCCAAAATCAAGGTATTCCTCCTTGATCATCGGGCTGGTTGTACCAATTGAAGTCCCGGCTAGATTCCGAAAGCGTTGTGAGAGAGAACCCTAGAGAATAACGGTGGAAACTGAACTGAAACTAGGATCCTTCCCTGAGCGAAATTGTGGTTTAATCCAATTCAAATAATTCAACAAGGAATCCTAAAATCACGTTAAGCATCCACTTGTTTGATTAATCTCTGCACAACTTGTTTGATTAAATTTTTGAAAAAAAAAAAGAGAATCTAATATCATGTTGCTGCGATCAGGCAGAGATTTGAGTATGGCCCAAGACGCCATTATCAACTACGAGGGAGATGCTAATGCCCCTCGCAATTCTGATTTCAACTACGAGAACGGGAGAGATGCTGATGCCTCTCGTAATTCTGTCCCCATTCCAGTTCGACATGACGGGAATGTCCGAACTCCTCTTTTTAATCCGCACGATCAATATCATGATCTTCCTCCGCATGAATATGCGATTCCTAATCCTGACTTTGAGGGGGACATGAATCAGCATGATCCCTCATCCTCCGATCCTATGGATCTTGTCAATGCTCTGGGAGTTCTTGCCTCCGACTGGACCCTCAGCAATTCGAGGCGATCCAGTCTATCTTGAAGGGGAAAGCACCCATGCAGCCTGCTGAGCCGAATCCTGTGGCTCCCCCCGTTGTTCCTCAACAACCTCCTCCTCCTTATATCCATCAGGCCATGGAAGGCCTTCACATTACTTCTCGGCCCACTGGGCCGCAACTTTCATCGTCCAGGCAACCGGCTAGACCGCAAACGCCTATTCATCAAAATGCCCTCGGGCATGGCGGAAGCTCTGCCGGACCTCATCCTTACTATCCCCCTTGTCCAACGTATTCTAGGCAGCAGGCCTATCAAGTGCTTCCTCCTCCTCCTCCTCCCCAGGCAGATCTGACCACGCAGACGTTGCTGGCCAAGATGGAGCGCATGGACGAGCAGTTTAACAATCTCCAGAAGATGATGGGGGTTAAAGCTGTGCCAGAAATTAACTTACCGAGCCTGCCAGTATTCCATCTGCCACCCTCTGAAATGCCAGTGTATCGAAAGTATAACGGTACTGGTAACCCCTTCACGCACCTGAAGGAGTTCATGTACGAACCCTCTTTCTGGCAGAATGATAAGAGGTTATTGGCTTTCTTGTTCAGGAGATCCCTAGAGGGACCAGCCCTCGAGTGGTTCTTTTCTCTTGAACCCTCAGAAGTAGAGGATTACGGTATCGTTTCACGTAAATTTATCCAACGATACCAGGACAGAGTTGCACCCTCCTTGTCTATCACGGATCTTATTGCAGAAAAGATGAAACCGGACGAGGAGTTTGTCAGTTTTGCTGACATGTGGCGGGGCCTGGCTGAAAAAGTGAAAGATCACTTGTCCGAATCCGAACAAGTGAAAATGTTGATTTCTAACGCCACTCCCCAGTTCAAGCTAGTCCTCTCCTTGAACAACTTGACGAACATGGCAGAGCTCTATGAAAGGGCACGGTACTGCCAGAATGCTTTCAAGGACGCTACGTTCTCTAGCGTCTTTGATCCTCACAGACCTAACAGGCCTCCGCCTCGGAAGCCTGCAGTGCCAAATTCTCCTAGCTCAGGTCCAACTACTGAGGGCACGCTCTCTCACGAGCAGGTCAGTACTATGAACAATAACTCGCCCCAGTTTGTGAGGAATCAGCAGTACCAGAGGCCACCACAGCCGAGCCAGCAGGGGTACAGGCAACAGCAGAACCCCCATTACCAACAGCAGTACCAGCGGCCCCAGCAGCCGAGTCAGCAACAGCTACAGCAACAGCCGCAACCTCAACAGCAGTATCAGCAGCCACATCAGCAGCAACAGCAACAGCCACAGTACCAGCCGCGTGCACCGCCGGCATACCACAATGTCCCTCCTCCTGGTGACTATAACCAGCAAAGGAGACCTCCAGGCCCGAAAAGGGCAGAGTACCCGGCCCTCCCAGAATCCTTGGCAGATATTTTCAGCGCTTTAATGGCAGCCAATGCCTTAGCTTTGCCGAGAGAGAAGGCCGTCTGGCCTCAAAATGCCGATACGTCTAGGTATTGCTACTTCCACAGGCAGCCTGGGCATACCATTGACACCTGCTTCCAATTCAGAGATTATATCCATGATCTCAACGAGCAGGGCGGCATTGACTGGGAGGAAATGAAGAAGTACATAACAGCCCTGAAGGCGAGGAGACCGCAGCAGCAGCAGCAGCAAGCAAGACCACCGGCACAAGCAGTAGCACCACCCAACATGGGCATAGTGCAGAATCCACTCCCGGAGCATCAGAACCAAAACCAGGTTGCTCCCATCTTGACGAACAGCCAGTCTGAGGCTGGTCGTGGGCAGCAGTGGAGAGTAGAGGACTCTTCCTCTCTTTGTTCAACAGGTCACGTTCAAAGTACCGCAGAGCGACCACCACGCCGCACCATCCACATACCAAGGCCACAACCCGTTACCATTACCCCCATACCCACACCTACATATCACTCGCCCACACCCAATAACCCATTACCACTACCCGCCTTCCTTAGACCCATTACACCCCGCACTCCTACGCCTCCATCATATAACCCCCCGCAAACCAATAACGCACCCCTTCTACCATCTAGGCCGCTATTACGCATACCATTTCCTACTTCACCCACTACCACTACCGCCTATCCAGATATGCCTTTGCCATCTAGACCATTATTACGCGTACCATTCCCCACTTCACCAACCACTTACCCATCCACCATCCAACCCTCTAGGCCTTTAATCCGCACCACGCCATCACCACCTAGCCCTACGCCATCACCTACATACCAACCTTCTACGCCATCCGCACCATCCAACTCTGCGGTACTTAAGGTGTCACCCGGATCCTCTACGGTTGAGGAACACGCGCTCCGGAGTGGAAGGATTTTCAACAAGGTCTTTCCTCAGTCCACAGTCAGAGACGGCCCATCACAGCCGACTGAGGAAGCCCACAATGAAGAGAGTGCACCAGGCACTCAATACGACCTGTTGAAACACCTGGATCGGACACCGGCACGGATCACTATACTCGAACTGATCAAAAGATCCAAGAGTCACCAAGAAGCTTTAATGGAATACCTGCAAAAGGTGATGGTCAATGAAGACGTGCCGGTAGAGAAGATTGCAGCACTACTAGTTCCTCAAGGGGATCAGCCCTCCATTACATTTCATAAATCGGAACTAGCACCGCCGGTAGCCAGAAGCATGGCCCTGAGCATCACGGTCAATATCTATAAGAAGGCCGTGGATGCATGCCTGGTCGACACAGGGGCTTCGATCAATGTTTTACCTCCGAAGACCCTGGAGCTGTGCGGTGTGCCCAAAGAGAAATGGCTGCCCAGCCCCATCTCAGTAACAGCATATGACAATTCTACCCGTTCCCCTCTGGGAATGGTCTATTTAAAGGTGGAGCTGGGCCCTGTAAGTCATGCAGAGGTCGAATTTCACATCCTGGAAATCGACCCTTCCATAAATGCCATTTTAGGCCGTCCTTATATTAAAACTCTTGAGGCGATTCCTTCTACGAATCATCAATGCCTCAAATTTCCTTACAAAGGACGAATAATTAAAGTAACGAGCATGCCGATCCTTGCTGCTGCTCATTCCTTGAACATTAAGTCTGCTGTTTCACCTGGCCGACAACCTTTTCTGTCGGTATTACAGGTCTACCGTCCAGTGGCTGATCCTCTGAAAGCCGCTACTATTTCTCCATATCCGTTAGATGCTATCAAAAGGGGGAAGTGCATGAGTACCCCAGGATGGAGGATCATGATGAAGAACGGCTACGAGCCTGGAAAAGGTCTGGGCACGCAATTGCAAGGCAGGACCACTCCTGTCAGAAATCATCGAGCAGCACCTGGAAGTGGTCTGGGCTATAGGCCAATAAAACTGAAACAAGATCTGGTTCAGAAAGCAGAAATTAAAGAAGGCCCGAAAATCTGGGAGGCAATGTCTACGCCACTCAAAGAAGGCCGAGATCCCCTAACATGGACCCTGTGTACGCACTTCGTGAAAGGGCCCATACTCAGCTATGACAATACGGTAGTCATTACTTCCTGTTTTGACTTCCATGATATATATGGGAGGGATTTGGCCAGACATTGCTCTGAATTGCTTACGTACCAATCCTTGGAGGCTCTGCGGCCTATGAAAAGGAGGAAATTTGATGATCCTGAATGTGAATGGTACAGGTGGTTCGACCTCAGAGACCTGTATATTGCACTGAACAGACTATTTCTGGATCCTGCAGAACCTAAGTGGCCGCCGCAAATTGATGAATTGATTGAAAGCCCTGGTGCTATATTTGACAAGCGGATACTGCTGTCCGAAGAGACTGATGAAGGGGAGCCAGATGACCCCTATGAAGCTGGTTATACAACAGATCTGCTCTGGAGAGGAACATATCCTTCACATGTCTTCATGCTCCATACCTTATTTCGTACACTGCTCTTGACCCCGACTTGGTCGCGGGTCATAATTGAAGATATTCCACGGGCTCCGCCCATCATGATTACTCTGTCCCCTTGGGACATTATACCACAACCTCCTCTCGATCTAGAGAGGTTGTATGATCTGATCTGGGACATATTACTATATGATCCCCCTAATCCTTTGGCCTTGGTGCCACTTCCTCCGTCTGATTCTCCTCCCATTTATATTCATTCTTGCTTTATGTTTAATTCTTTCACTTTCCAAAAAAAAAAAACGCCAATCTGGCAACAAATTCTTCCCAAATCCTCATTGAGGAAACATCTTACTTGTCCGATTGCACCCCACCGCGCGGGTCCTTCGGTCAAGACTCTCTTTTAGATTTACTCTGTCCCTCCCCTCGAGAGGATTCTCTTGTATTTCCACTTGTATCCCAGGATTTTCATCCTGCTTCGTCTTCCTTAGGTTATGATAGTGAAGTTAGGCAGTCTAGTCAGGTTAGTCAGCTTAGGAAGTCTAGGAAGCCTAAGGGTAGGCAAATTCCAGATAGATACCTCCAGGACTTAGCTGATAAGTGCTCTTCTTGCTCTTTGATCCCTCAGCTTCTAGAAAATCCAATTCAGATGCCAGAAGATTGCATGGACGATGAGTTAGTTAATGATGGGTACGGGGTATATGAATTAGTACATGAAAAGGACCCCATTGTTGAAGAGGAAGATGACGAGGACGCGGCTGAGGCATATGCCAGTGGAGTGAAGAGATTTGATGAACCCTCAGCTGCCGTAGAAGAGCCCATCAAAGAAATTAATTTAGGGACTGAAGACGAACCTAAGGTTGTCCTCGTCAGTAAAAACCTTTCCATAGAGGATGAAAAGGCAGTGGTATAAGTACTCAAGGACTATAAGGACACTTTCGCCTGGAGTTATGAAGATATGCCGGGGTTAGATTCGTCTTTAGTTGAACACAGGTTGACATTAAAAGACGGAGTTAGCCCTGTCAAGCAGAAATTAAGGCGATTCCACCCGCAAATGGCTTTAAAGATGAAGGAAGAGGTCGATAAGTTGCATAAAGCAAAATTTATTAGAGTTGTCCTCTATCCACAATGGGTGGCCAACATAGTCCCGGTTATGAAGAAGGACGGGAATGTCAGGATTTGCATTGACTTCCGCGATTTGAACCGGGCGTGTCCTAAAGACGATTTTCCATTGCCTCATATTGATGTACTCATCGATAACACTGCTGGCTATGAAACGTTATCATTTATGGATGGATTTTCAGGATACAATCAGATCAAGCTGGCAGAAGAAGATCAAGAGAAAACATCATTCACTACACCTTGGGGAACATACTGTTATGTTGTCATGCCATTTGGATTAAAGAATGCTGGAGCCACCTATCAAAGGGCCATGATGGCAATATTTCATGACATGATGTACATAGACTTGGAAGTGTATGTGGATGACTTATTAGTTAAATCGAAAACAAAGGCTGAGCACGCCAAAAGTTTTGGCAAGGGTGTTAGAGAGATCGAGAGAATATCAGTTAAAGATGAACCCCAAGAAATGTGTATTCGGGGTATCTTCAGGAAAATTGCTTGGATTCATTGTCAGCAAACGGGGAATTGAGATCGATCCTAACAAGGCGAAGGCTATTAGAGAAATGCCACCTCCCAAAAACTTGAAAGAGTTAAGAGGATTAATCGGGAGGTTGCAATTTATTCGTCGTTTTGTCTCTCAGCACTCACAAAGGTGTAAGCCGTTTTACGAGCTTACCAAGCCGGGAGTCAAATTCGATTGGGACGATAAGTGTCAGGAGGCGTTTGATGGATTAAAGAATTATTTAGCAAATCCTCCTGTTTTGAGACCACCATCTCCAGGCAAATCATTGATACTTTACATTTCAGTCCTGGATGATGCTGTGGGGGCTGTCTTAGCACAAGAAGATGAAGAAGGAAAAGAGAGGGCAGCCTACTATCTCTCTAAATTTCTCAACCCCGCTGAACAGAGATATACGGCGATGGAGAAAACATGTGCAGCATTGGTTTGGGTTGTGCAGAAACTGAAGCATTATTTTCTGGCCCATGAAGTCCATCTCATCGCTAGGATGAATCCGATCAAATTCCTTCTGGAGAAATCTGTTCTTACTGATAGGTTAGCGCGATGGCAAAGCTTTCTATCTCAATTTGACATCATTTATATCCAGCAGAAAGCGATCAAGGGCTATGCCATAGCAGAACATCTCGCTCATCATCCCCTTCCTCGTTTTGATCCAGTGCGATCAGAGTTTCCGGATGAGGAACTGATCAAATCAGAGATGATATGTGGACTCTGCATTTTGACGGAGCTCTGAATTCTCATGGAAAAGGGATCGGTATCGTTCTGTTATCACCTGAAGGTGTCACCATTCCACAAGCCTTTCAGCTTGATTTTCCAGTCACCAACAATATAGCTGAATACGAGGCACTTCTTGCTGGTCTCGAGGCTGCTCATTTCCATGGTGCTACCAAACTCAGGATCGTAGGTGATAGCCAATTAATTCTTCGCCAAGTACTGACCAAGTATCAAACTCTCGATCCCAAACTCAAGCCTTATCAAGAACTGACTTCTGCTTATTCAAAGCTTTTCACGAAATTGATCTTTGTCCATGTCCCTAGGAATCAGAACATCTTAGCTGACGCTCTAGCTTCACTTGCATCTTCTCTTGATTTTCCAATCAGCAAACAATCCGAATCAATCATAGTTCATAGGCGTCTTTCACCCGCCGTGAAAGATCCTTCATTTCTTAGAACTAAGGAGAAGTTGCTGAAGAAAGTCAGAGACGGAGATATCATTGAGAAAAGAGAAATCATGTTAATGGAGCTGTTAGAAGAGATGGATGATGAACATAAGCCATGGTATTATGAAATTGCAAAATATTGTGAAGATCAATCGTATCCTGAAGAAGCTACAACTGAGGAGAAGAGAGCTATCAGGAGAGTTTCTCAACGATACACCCTAGTTGGGGGATCATTGTATAAGAGAGGTTTTGATGGAGTTCTTCTGAGATGTCTAGACGAAGATGAGCTTTGGAAGGTTATGGAAGGAGCTCATAGTGGAGTTTGTGGTGGTCATGTCAATGGACAGATGTTAGCAAAGAAGATCCTTAGACAAGGATTTTATTGGCCAACCATGGAAGAAGACTGTGTAGGATTTGTTCGTAGGTGTGCTAAGTGTCAACTTCACACCGACAAAATTCATTCTCCTGCATCTTCACTCCATCCTGTTTCCTCCCCATGGCCTTTCTCCATGTGGGCTTTCGACATTATTGGACCTCTTGGCAATCCAGATTCCGGCATCAAGCAAAAATCTTTCATTCTCACGGCAACGGAATACTTCACCAAGTGGGCAGAAGCTGAAGCGTACGTGGAGATCAAAGCATCAACCGTCTGCAAGTTCATCATGAAGAACATCATCACCCGATTTGGAATTCCAAGCACCATCGTCACCGACAACGGACCGCAGTTCGTGTCACAGGAACTGAAGGATCTCTGTAACAGGTATAAAATTGCATTGCATCATTCATCTCCTTATTATCCGCAAGGCAATGGCCAAGCAGAGGCAACAAATAAGACTTTGATAAAAATCATCAAAAAGACGTGTAAATCTAACAAATTCACAGATTGGCCAGAAAAATTGGTTGAGGCTCTATGGGCCTACCGAACTTCAATCCGCACGCCTACTGGGCAAACTCCTTATTCCTTAACATTTGGAATGGAGGCGGTAGTTCCATATGAGATCCTCATACCGTCCTTAAGAGTACAATTGAATAAGGAATTTTCCATTGACGAACATCGTTCAGCACTCCTTGCTCAATTGGAACTTTTAGACGAGAAAAGATGGTCAGCTGCTAATCATGCAAAAGTTTATCAAAATAGACTAGCACGTTTTTATCAAAAGAAAGTCATTGAACGTAAGTTCAAAGTCGGTGAAATGGTTGTTAAAAGAATTTTTATAAAACCTGGTGGTCCGCGTTCTAAGCTCCAACCCAACTGGGAAGGACCTTATGTTGTATCGCACGCTTTTCCTGGTAATGCTTATCGTCTTGTTAATGCAGAAGGAGAAGAGTTAAAACATCCCTGGAATGGTTTACATCTTAAGAAATACTACCCTTAAGTTAAAGAGTCGATCAGTATGGTACAAAGACCAGTGGAATCAGAAAATTTATAAACTCAAATTTCCTTATCAGTCTAGATAACTTAACTTTAAGCCCATTACTGCACATACTGACACGTTTGATTCGTGAGTAACAAGAGATGACAAGTCCTAAAGAATATCGAAAGCTTGACCGAAAGTGCAAAGTACAAATCATTCTTTTTAAAGCAAAATTCTGTTTTATACTCGGCCCATGATGTCGGAACGAGACTTAGAATAGATTACCAAGAATACCCGCCATCTTAGTAGGAGGCCGTCATAAAAAAAAAGGGGGAGATCCGTCCCGAAGAAAAAGAGTGGAAAAGAAAAGCAAAAGGCAAAAGTCAAATGTCAAATCAAAAAGGCCATTACATTACAAACGTTACATTAAGGCCATGAAATGAAATGAAAGGGAACGCAAGGTCGATAAATACCCCGGAAAGAAATGACCGAACCCCAACGGATATTAGGGTAGGAAAGGAACATCTTTTTAAGTCTCCGGAACCTTCTCATGGGCTTTCTAAACTTATTCATCTTTTCTTTCTAAAGAAATGTACTCCAAACTTAAGGAATGACTTAGATCGACTAAGGGTCAAATCATCAAATGGGATCACGAATGGAAACACAAGTTCAAACACGAGGGGCTTAAGTTAAGTTGTTAAAGAACAATTTGGAAATGAAGTTAATAAATGAATATGATCTTTTGATCCAAGTACCATGCTGATCTTTTAGTCAAAAAAAAAAAAAAATACATATATCAAAAAAAAAAAAAAAAAAAATACATATGTCAAAATTCAAAAAAAAGGCATATATTTCAAAACTCCAAACAAAAATGAATATTTCAAAAACAACAAAAATATTTCAGTTAGCATTTGCTTGTTGCATTTGGTATGTTTCATTCCTTTTATTTTCAGTGAGCATCTGTATGCTTGTATGTTGCATTTTGCTTAAGTTTGATTATTCTCATTACCTTTGTTAATAAAGGCTATGCCCCTTGACCCTTCTACCAAGGATAGGATCAAGTAGTCGGTTACTTAACCAGGCAAGGGGCTAAGCCTGAACAGATACTTAACATGTTTGTTCAAGTCATATACAGGACACAAGGCATTGACAGAGTTGGAATCCGAATAGAGAACAGCCATAAACCTGTTTCTGAAATTCAAAGAAAATTCAAGAAAGCTGGAAAATGTCAAGAAGATCCCACTGTGGGAGTTCAAGAAGTCTTGACCGTGGCTAAAAAGACGGTTATTTCTATCCATGTACTCTTTTCATGTAATTATTTTGCATCAGCATTACTATATGATAAGTATTTATTAGAGCATATCAAGGACCTTGTGGTTTTGATGAAACTGGAATTTGAGTTCCCCTACAACAAAAACAGTGATAATTCCAGAGGATTCTTAATCGCACGGATAGGCCGTTGGATTGTTAATTAGTGAGGACGATGGTTCCACTTTTGTGAAACGGTGCGTGGATAAACGAGCTTCGGCTTAGCACTGGATTACAAGAATTGGTGTCTTGACTTATTAATGACGATTTAACAATATTATCCTTGATTAATTTATATTTTATTTGACTTTATATTTTTCTTTTAGCCCAGCATGCATCATGTAGGACTTTGAAATCATTGTGATAAGGATTAATTACTGATTAAGTTTCAGACCATTAATTAAATAACTCAAAACATGATATGAAATATTCCATTCTGAATTGAGTATCTTGATTATCTTTGAGGTTCGCTTGAAGATATCCTTGGAATTCTATCCTTGATTGGATTCTTTATCCAATATTCTTGTTTTCTTTTAAAGATCCATCATGGCTGTAGCACGTCCACATTGGCTGGCAAACGCTCCCCATGATGAAACCTACAGTGTCTATGACCTGGGGTACTTCCCACTCCGAGGAGGTTGATCGACCTTATTTTATTTTCTTGTCTACCTCATCCAGACAGGATTGATTCCTTTGATTTCATTAAGTTATCTTCACCGATAATTTTGAAAAAAAATTCCAATCATGTGATGTTAAGAGCGTGTCTCATCACACCTTGGCATCACATTTTCAGTACATTCCATTTCATTTCACTCCCTTGCAAAGACGATGCCAAGGTGAGGCAGCTGTAGACACGCTAATTTTGACATCATTTTGAGTAAATTTCATATCATATAATAATGCCTCAGAATGGTCTGATAATTAATCAATGATTAATTTTTATTAATATTTTTGAGTGTCGGGTCGAACAGACATGTTTAAGTTAGTCAATTGAATTGATTTTAGCTCAAATTTCAGTTAAAATATGAAGAATCATAAAAGGCGTCGATCCATGTGGACGCCATTTAGAGTTTATTCCTATTTTAGCGTTTAAATTTGAATTTTAATCAATTGATTAATTAGATAAAAGACGTCTGTGAAGGTCGACGCGTTTTAGGTTTCCTAAGCTATTTTAACTTCTCTTCCGGATGTTTATCCTTATCTTAATTAGTGTAAAAGACGTCTACCAACGTGGACGCGTTTTATCTAATAAAGATAAAGATAAGTTTTTCCGGATATTTATCCTTATCTTAATTTAATCTGAAAGGCGTCAGCCAAAGTGGACGCGTTTCAGATAATTACAGATAAAGATGAATTAATCAGTAATTATCTGTCGATTAAGGTAGATAAATCCTAGATTTTTCTATGTTAATCGCGAACGCATAAAATGCCTATAAATACCTTGCCTATCAAGGAGTTAAAAAAAAAAAGAGAGAGAGAATTATTGAGCCACAGCGTTATAGCAATTTGGAGATCGAAGCAACCACGCCGGAGCGCTGCCATTTCCAGAAGACGGCATCCTTCTTCCAGATCTTCATCCTTCAAGGCTTCTCCAACTGGGCATAAGTTTTTCATATTAGAATTTCATTTTCATTCATATTCACTTCATGCAACACACACCACGTCATTAATTTTCCAAAACCCATCTGTTCTAAAGGGGTTTCAAAGTCATTTAAAACAAGTGAGTTGCTGTTTATACATGTTTACAACCATGGTTAGCTTTGATATTATTTCTATTTAGATTCTCATCAGTATTTCTTCTTTATTTTCCTGTCTCTCTGTCTGCTGTATCCAACAACTGAATAACAAGAAATCAAAAAGAGGGAAATCAAGCAAAAGCCAGGAGAACTTCTGGACGATCCTCAACATTCAACAGCAAGAACGAAAAAACAAAGAGGCTCTCTTTTTCAGCCGGCTGAAGGAGGAGAACCAAGGATTCAATCTTCCGCGTTTGAACAGGTAAGCGATCAAAACTCTTTTGAAGCTTTTTAGTTAAAAGTTTCTGGCGATCACAGCACCTTAGTTGCATTTTTTTTAATAGGTTAATTTACTCTAAACAACCTAGTTTTTCATATTAATCACACGAGCAAATTTTCAGCACCTACACCTCTCTCATGGCGTAGTCGGCTTCAGTCGGGCCGAGGCACCGTAACAACGGTCGGCCGAAAGACTTCTTATACAATAGCCCGTCCAGAAGGAGGAAGTGGGATGAGCGTTGCCGAACGTGCTTCGCTTCCCTTGAATCTGGCGGGACTTCTCCTCGGAGGAGAAAAGTGAGGAGGGGAGTCATCCAGGTCTCGGCTTCGGCCTCGGTTATTTGCATGGCCTCAGGCTCGCCGAGGCTTGGTTCGGTGAGTTCCTCTACTAGGATCATTCGGCCTCCGCCCCCGTCTTGGGTTGACGCCAGCCGGGAAAGGGCATCGGCTCGGGCATTCTCGGCTCTCGGGATCTGTACAATTTCATAAGAATCGAATTAAGCGAGGATCTTACGAGTCACCTGGAGATAAGATGCCATTATCGCATCCCGAGCTTCGTATTCCCCGGAAACATGACTGGCGATCAGCTGAGAATCGCTGAAGGCCTTTAGGTTCCGGACGCCGAGCTTCCTTGCGGCCCAGAGGCCGGAAATGAGGGCTTCGTACTCGGCGGCGTTATTGGTGGCTGGAAAGGAGAAGCGTAACGCGTACTCCGTGACGACCCCTTCGGGCAATGCCAGGATCCATCCGGCGCCGCTGCCTGTGGAGCACGCGGAGCCGTCCACATAAAGTTGCCATTCGTCCGCCGGTGTGTGAGCCGAAGTGCCCTCGGTTTCGGGCACGTCTGCTTCCGGCTGAGGTGCCGAGGAAGCGCTGGGAGTGAGTTCGGCGATAAAGTCGGCTAATGCCTGGGCTTTTATCGCTACCCGAGACGCGTAGGAGATGTCGAACTCTCCTAGCTCAATCGCCCATTTTGCCAGTCTGCTGGACACCTCCGGCCGGGAGAGAATTTGCCTCAGGGGCTGGTCGGTGAGAACCTTTACCGAATGGGCAAGAAAATAAGGCCGGAGCCTCCTCGCGGACGAGACGAGGGCCAAAGCCAATTTTTCTAGAGCGAGATACCGGAGTTCTGCGCCTTGAAGGGCTCGGCTGGTATAGTAGACTGGCTTCTGAACGCCATCTTGCTCTCGGATGAGGACGACGCTGATGGCTGTCTCGGATACCGCGAGGTAAAGGCTCAGCGGTTCCCCGGGGACTGGCTTGGACAGAATGGGGACTGTAGAGAGGTAGGCCTTCAGTTGGTCGAAGGCTGCCTGGCACTCCTCCGTCCAGGCGAAGCTATTGGCCTTCTTCAATAACTTGAAGATGGGGAAGCAGTAATCCGCCGCCCTTGACATGAAGTGGCTTAGGGCCGCGATCCTTCCATTTAGCTTCTGCACCTCTCGGAGGTTTGCCGGAGGGCGCATCTGTATGATGGCCGAAACCTTCTCGGGGTTAGCTTCTACCCCTCGGTGGGTGACCATGTAGCCGAGGAACTTCCCGGAGGCTACCCCGAAGGCGCACTTGGTCGGGTTCAGCCTCATTTTATATCGCCGCAGGGCGGAGAACGTCTCGGCTAAGTTGGCCAAATGTTCTGCAGCGACGCGGCTCTTGACCAGCATGTCGTCTATATAGACTTCTATGTTGCGGCCGAGCTATGGGGCGAACACTTTATTGACGAGGCGCTGATATGTCGCGCCAGCATTCTTCAGGCCGAAGGGCATCCGGGTATAGCAATATAGACCTAGATCGGTCGTGAAGCTGGTTTTGCTTCCATCGTCCGGATGCATTCGGATCTGGTGATAGCCTGAATAGGCATCGAGGAAGCTCAGGAGTTCGTGGCCGGAGGTTGCATCCACCACTTGATCTATCCGAGGTAGCGGAAAGCTATCCATCGGACCGGCCTTGTTGAGGTTGGTGAAGTCCACGCACATTCGCCACTTGCCATCCTTCTTCGGCACCATCACTACGTTGGCGATCCAGTCCGGGTGATGCACCTCTCGGAGGTGTCCGGCGTCCAGCCCCTTCTGCACTTCGGCTTGGATGGCGGCTCTCCTTTCCTGATTGAAGGTGCGCCGCTTTTGCTTAACCGGAGGCTGGTTAGGATCGGTGTGTAGTCGGTGTTCCGCTACCTCCGGGTCGACCCCAGGCATGTCTGTCGGAGACCAGACGAAGATGTCAAGATTCTTTTTCAAGAATTCGGTGAGCTCCTCCGCTTCGGTTTTCTCCAGGCCGGAGCCTATCATCAGGGTTCGTCCTTCGCCTCCCGGAACCAGAATGGCGACGAGTGCTTCTCCCAGGGACGCCTCGGCTGATGATTCGATCGCCAGGGATTCGGCTGCAGCCTTCCCTTTGACCGAAATCATATAGCACTGTCGGGCTGCTTCTTGATTTCCCTTGGCCTCGCCTACTCCGTGGCTAGTATGGAACTTTAGCTTTTGATGGAAAGACGAAGGCACAACTCCGACCCCGCCGATTAGCCTTCGGCCGAAGATGGTGTTGTAGGCTGAATCGATTTTTACAACGGCAAAATCCGTTTCGACGGTTAGTTGCCGGGGGGCGGAGCCTATGGTTACAGGGAGTCGGACAATGCCCTCTACTCGACAGGGCGAACCATTAAAACCAAAGAGGGGGCCCCGGTGAGGCTTCATATTAGCCTCACTCAATCCCATTTTTACAAAGCAATCGTAAAATAAGATGTTCGGGGCGCTTCCATTATCGACAAAAATACGATGTACATCGTAACTGTTTATTACAGCGTTTACGACGAGGGCGTCGTCGTGAGGAACCTGAATATCAACCAGGTCCTCTGAGCCGAAGGTAATATCTTCTTGACGAGGCCGCTTCGGTTCGACGTCGATCGTCGCTACAGTGGCAGAGCTGCACTGCCGTCGCCTTGATCCTTCTCCCGGCCCTCCGGATATCATCATAATGGACCCAGAGCTGGGTCTTTGATGGGATGCTTCTACCGGGGCCGAGGTGACCTTCGGCGGAGGAGCAGCTCCTTTTTCCGGGGGCTGCTGTTGCCTGGGCGTCTCAGAGACGTCCCGGTTTCGCTGCGGCGGGGGCTGCTCTCGTCGAAGCTGCGGCAGCCTACCTTCCCGGATGAGGCGGTCAATTTCTTCCCGAAGGTGTCGGCACTCGTCCGTCGTATGGCCGATCTCCCGGTGATACTCGCAGTATTTGCCGGGATCCCTTCGGCGAGGATCTGTCTTCATGCGCTCTGGTCGCCGGATCATGCCCTTCACCTCCATGAGCATTCAGGAAGGGGGAGCAGGCAGGGGTAGGTACCGCTGTTGCGGGTCCCGTCGCCTCTCTCGATCCCACTCCTCCCTGCGATATCGCTTTCGGGAGGGCTCCTGATCTTCGGGCCGAGGGCAAACCACCTGGGGGGCAGGTGCCGAGGCTGCTTCGGCTGCGCCTTTACCTTTGGACATCATCAGGGCCTCCCGGTTGATATACTTGTGGGCCCGGGCTACGAGGTCCTGGAAGGTAGGGGGATGGCGCTTCCCGATGGAGCCGAGGAGCCCTTTGTCCCGACATCCGCTGATCACGGCCGAGACCTCAATCGAGCTATCAAGGTTTGGGATTTGGGGGGCCTCGGTCCGAAGCTTGGTGAAGTACTCCTGGAGAGTCTCGGTGGGGCCTTGCCGGATGGCTAGTAGGCTGGCGGAAGTTTTACACTGCCGGGTGGCGTCATAAAACTGGTCGATAAACAGCTGGCCCAACTGGACCAGGGAGTGGATGGAGTTAGGGGCCAGTGTCTCGAACCAAGTTAGGGTAGTCTTCTCGAGGGTGAGGGGGAAAAGTCGGCAGCGGACTGCCTCGGCGACCCCTCGGACCGAGAGGTATGTGTTGAATCTCTGGAAATGACAGACCGGATCTGTCATTCCGTCGTAGAGAGGGCCCTTCGGCAGTTTGAAATTGGGAGGCACCTCGGTAGCCAGGAGCTCTGGCGTGAACGGGGTTTGCTCCAAGATGTTGCTAGCAAGGGGCACCCCGTATGGCCGAGACACCATCTGCTCCATTTCCTTCCGCATTGCCGTCAGCCGTCGGTCCAGGTCCGGGGCGGTTGAGGTGGCGACTGACTGTCCTCCGGTTTTGGCCGGGCGAAATTCCGACGAAGCATAGCCTTGCTCCGTTATGCGGTCGGCGCGAGGAGCTCGGGCAGATAGCGCCGAGGGCTCGCTGCGTGCCGTAGCGGTTTCGTCGGGGGAAACCGGTGCCGGCGCTGGCCGGAACCTTGCGTCTTGGACCGGGTAGAGTGGGGGGAGTTGTGCTTGCTGAGGGAGCTGTCCTAGCAATCCTATGCGCTAGGCGATGGCGGATACCATCTCCTGAAGAGGCGCGAGGGACGTGACGGCTGCGGCTAGCGTCGCCATTTGCTGCTAGAGCACTCCCACCCAATCTTCTGCAGCGAGGGACTCTGGTATGACGGGCAGAGCCACGCTCGGAGGAGCAGAAGGGGCGCCTTCGGGGGGCAGCAGCTGTGCCGAGGCTTCCCGTGTCTCTGCTTCATTCTGTCCGGATCGTCGGGTTACAGGTCGTTGAGACATGACTTGTTTGTTTGTTTCCCACAGACGGCGCCACGTGATGTAGCCGAAGCTATCACGACCGGATTCCGAAGCTGGAATCCGAAGTTTTGGATCCGGAGCTGGGTCGGATCGGTGTAAGAGACCCGACATGGATCCGGAAGGCGATGGAGGCAGAGACGCGGTTGAGGATCCGAGGCTGAGAGTCGCTCAGTCGGAGGTTGGCTTGTCTCCGGCAGGTGGGGCCGAGGTTCCTTCGGCTCACGGGCGGGCAGCGCGGAACCGAGTCTCCCTCAGTCGAGGGGCAGCCGGCGCACGGCGTCGAGACCGGAGAGAGAAGTCCGAGGTCGGCGGCCGAGACCGACTCGGGAAGGTCGGCGATGATTCGAACCGAGCCCCTGCAAGAGGGAAAGAAGAAGAAACCGGTCAGCAGGAGTCCCGGGCTTCGGCCCTTAGGAACCCCCTCCGACGGTTAAGTTAGCTTCTGAAGACGATTCGATTCAGAAGGTAAAGAGTAGCTTAATGCTTTTTGTACTATGGTCCTTGAGGGTCTCGGAGACATACCTTTGACAATAAATAGCGGTGTATTTATAGCGAAAGATAGAGAATGGTTAACGGTGAAAGCCGATATAGGACTATGTTCCGGGCTTATTGGTAAACCGCCATAGTGCCTAGTCCTCCACCGGAGTGGGCCGAACACGGCTGTTGGGCCGAAGGGGGTTGGGCCGCTGATAGGCCGAAGCCTGCTGGGCCGAGGGCTACTGTGCCGCTTTGGGCCGCTGATGGGCCGAAGCCTGCTGGGCCGAGGGCTACTGTGCCGCTTATGGGCCGAAGGCTACTGTGCCGCTTATGGGCCGAGGGCTGTTGGGCCGCTGATGGGCCGAAGCCTGCTGGGCCAAGGGCCTTCTATTGCTGCTACTGGGCTGAACTGGGTTTGGGCTTGTTTTAATGGGCCGAATCGGATTCTGCCTCATCAATAACCATGCAATTAAGCATGCAACTTCAATAATACTCACTCATTAATATTGTCATACAATGAGATTATCAGAAATAATAAAAAATTAAAAAAATTAAAAAAAAATCGCCTAACCCAACAACCAGATACCCCATAGTGCTTGTTTCTATGCACAAGGACGTATATGAACCTTCCAAGACTTCAACCAATAATCTCTTTAATACCCTTATTAGTCTCAACAACTCTACTACTTGCCCAAATGGCAGCCTCTAATCTCAAACTTCTCCTTAGACTAATATTTGTTGTAATGCTATACGTACCAGGAGTATTGTAATGAGTAAATTTTAAAAAAGAAATATTTGTTTTTCAGGTAGGCTCCGAGGTGTTCTAATAGTTCGTACAATGCAATGTTCAATTAGACGATCTAAAAAAAAATTTTAAAAAAAAATCAAATTCTAATGAACAATATTTTTTTCACCTATTATAATGTATACATGTAACACATAGAGACATTGCAACAAATATTACTCTTCTCATTTATGTGACCATCTTTCCTTGTAACTTGCAACTTGCAACTTGCAAGCCAGCATGTTCCCTTCGTGCACCAGATAGGATGATGCTGGCGATGACGTCACATGTTATGGCAGCTGCAATGTCATACACCATCGGGCATGTAACACCTGGTCCCTTAGAAATGTGGGCAATTTGTGGCAAGTGGCCAGCGTGTGCAGCCCCCTTGTCGGCTGCTCCTGGTGTTATAAAATAATTTTGTAACTCACACATTTGACATCCACATTTGACACTAGATACAAATTTTAAATTTTTCATTTACGTCATGTGTCTGATGTCAAATGTAGGTGTCAAATGTGTGAGTCACTAAATCGTTTTCGATACTATATAAAGACAACGTGGATAATCCTCTTGGGAACATGAAGAAAAAAAAGAGAGAATTACTTATTAATTGGACATTGTTCAATTGATATCTCGTAATCTCCTCACTAAAGGAGGTCATGAGTTTAATTCTCAGTATAAGTTATCTATTTTAATATTTTAGATGTTTATTTTAATATAAAATAGTGTAAAACAAAATCTTGATGAGACATATTGCCTGTCCACTTGGAATCATGAAAGCTCATTTCATTATTTTGATTTCCAGATAAGGGCCCATTCTTTTGTTTTAGTTTCATACTAGCTCTTATGATCGTGCGGTGCATGGCAGAATATTAAATTTGAATTAATAAGTTTTAATTTTGATAAAAAATTAAAAATTTTATTTTAGTAACTCTTCATAAACCAAGATAGAGAAAGAGATAGTCTTTCCTACTGCCACGTATCTTAATTTTAGTCTTGACGAAAAAATAGAAACTCTATTTTAGTATTATAATATAGATATTTTACAAGTATCCAAATTAAATACGCTATAATTTTAAAACTATGAAAATTCTCTAACTTTAAAACCGGTGAACTTAAAATCAATGAGTTACAAGGTTTTACGATAAAACACAGTTGATTCAAAACAGTATGAGATTAAATTTCTCACTTGAAAAAAAAATCGTAAATATTTGACCACTCAACTAAATACTTCTCAAATAAAAAAAAAGTTTATTGCACATTTATGTGAATGGCTCACCATAACAACTGTCGATAGTGACCCATTTGGCAGAGAATTATTTTCCAAACATATGCATATGTATCAAGAGAAAAATAAAAGCCTATATAAATATCAGAGGTGGGAAACACCGCTAGTACCTTCTAGATGCCTTATCAGAGTTGGATTTTTTTTTTTTTTGAAGGGGCCAGATGTCGATTATGTACAGCTATTTACAAGCGACCGGGATTCTAATCGGGAACCCGAGATATTCTTCCAAAGTTGGAAATAATTCCGGCTCGGTCGATGGGTCCGCCTAATTAGGCGACAATTCCAAGTCCGTCTGATTTCTGAAGAAGTAATCCTACAGACCAGGAGATAAATATCTCAACAACACCAGGAAGCTATATAGCTAGAGGGTTTTTAGGCCTCAACCAGAATCGAACCTAAGACCTCCTTTTTGCAAGAGAGATGGTGAACCAACTGATTCATCAGAGTTGGATTTAGCGATGGTTCGTTGGCCCTCTGCTGACGAAAGGGAAGGTAGGTAGGTAACCTTGCAGGTGTATGATCAACCAATATGGTCTTGATCATGTAGAAAGTAATATACTTTAGTCAGATCTAATTACTTTTATTTTAGAATATAACATGTTAAAGTTGATATAGACATGAAAAGTAGAAAATGCTATGTATACATTTTAAATATAAATATCTTTGACACCATGAACCTATGCTAGATAAATGTGTCTTCTCTTAAAAACTAAGGTCTTTCTGGTTTTCCTTATTCATAGAAAAGATCAGATTAATTGATTAGAGATATATTACTATTTTAATCATTAAATACGATCTTATTAGCTCTAAATCAATCATTAGATACCACCTTAGTAGCTCCAATTAACAGGCCTTGTATTAGGGACGGCCTGAATTTGCTAAATAAGTAATTGAAAAAAAAACAGTGTTACTAAAATCGGTTTTATTTGTGTTATTAGCGGATGCCTGTTCATTCTACATTAAGAAGAGAGATCACACAAAATAAGTAAGATAGATTACTACCACACCCATCAAATGTTACCTTAATAAATATGGGATTTTTTTTTGACAAATATGGGATTGTTTGTTTCAATATAAAACACTGCAATATCATTTTACAGTATGTTCATACATTTGCCTTAATAAAAAATAGTATAAAACAAAATCTTATCATGTCTTTGTTTACCCAGTTAGAGACTTATTCTCTTGTTTAATTTCTAGAGAAGGACCATTGTAAACTAAAATCATAAAATTAATGCATTCCCTTGTTTTATTTTTCATATGTTTCACAAGCATCTATTAATTTCTAGAAAAGGGTCATTATAAACTAAAACCAGAAAATTAATGCATTCCCTTAGTTTTAATGTCATTTTTTTCATAAGCATCTAAATAAAATAGTCTTTGTTCTAAAAAGTGTGAATATACAAGACCAATGAGGTACAAGGTTTTGTGTCAAAACAACAATACATAACTTCCTCTTATTGAGAATAAATCTTCTAAACCTCTCTTTTGAACTTTCATTTGTTTCCACCCACTGAGAATAGAAACAAATTTAATATTTCACCCATTATACATTAATTTAAATTCAGAAGATAAAATCCAAAAAATCTCATCTTCGTCTTTTTGGAACGAACAAAAATGCTTTGCTGATAGAGATTAGGACTCGTCTAATCAGGTTGTACAGCAAGTCCAGTCACATTGCACAACTCTTTGTAGTTGGATCACGTGACTAATTTAGCCAACTAGACAAACTAACATGGCCACCCCCATAATATTTGGATTGACAAATACTATTTTCGATTGACAAATATATATTATGATTGACAAATATAGTTTTTGATTGACAAATACGATTTTCGATGGACAAATATAGATTTTGCTTGACAAATATAATTTTTTAAATTGTATTTGTCAACCGAAGACGGCATTTGTCAATCGAAAATCATATTTGTTAATCGTAATATGTATTTATTAATCGAAAACAGTATTTGTCAATTCAAATATTACCGAGATGATAGCGTCAACTCATCTAATTGACTAAATTATTTACGTGGGCCCCAACCATAAAGAGTTGTACAGTGTGACTGCTGCACAACCTGCAGCAAGTATTACTCAATCCGATAACTATGCACCTCAAAATCCTCAACACACACTTGATGAAGATCCTGTCCAGCACCGGGTAGCCACGTCAGATCTCATCTTTACCAGATCAGCTTCCCACCAGCTGAGCTGGCAACCACCACCACTGTAGCCTTCCCCCCACCCCCACCTTCACCCCAAAGGTTCCCCCCTACGCGACCCTTCTTGCACCTCTCTCTCTAACCCCGGCTGCTCCCTCATCTCCCAACCACTCCCAGAGAAGCCACAGCGCTAGCGCCCACCGCCGCCGCCATGCCCGCCTGGTGGAGCAGGAAATCCAAATCTCGCTCCAATTCCAGCCCCGCCGCCCGCACCAAGGAGGCGCCACCGCCGCCGCTGCCTGCCGCAGAGTCCACCGACGCCGCCAAGCCGACCAGGAAGGAGAAGGCAAAGAGCTTCGATGCGACCGTCGCCGGCGCCAAGTGGGGCTTCCCCGGCGATCGCCCCCTCTTCTCCTTCGATTACGACGGGGAACGGCGGCTCCACCCCCTCCCGCCGCCGCTGACCTCGCCCTCGCCTTCGCCCCCGCCGGGTCGAGGCCTGGCGGCGGGGACGGGGACCGCGTCCGGCACGGGGACGGCGAGGTCGGGGTCGGCCTCGACGTCGGTGTCCAGCGTCAGCTCGTCGGGGACGGATGAAGCCGGGGACCTGGGGTTTTATAGGTGGGGATCTTCTCTTTGTGGTGAAGTTTTTGGTTTTCTATTCGCTTCTTCCCTTTGTGATCCCGTGATTTTTAATGGGATTTTGTAGTGGGGGGGGGGGGGGGGGGGGGATGGGGTTGTGTGAAGTTTTTGTTTTCTATTCGCTTCTTCTCCTCGTGATCTCATGATTTCTAATGATTTGTGTCGATCGATGCCACTTGTGCGTTCGTGTCGTTTTGATTATTATCGCCTGGTCGAAGCTTGTTAGTTGGTGCCTGCTAATGGTTATGCTTTGTAATTAATGTTAGTTTTGTGGGATGGCTTTTAGATTTTGCCTCTTTCTTCGATTTCATCTGTTTGTATTACCTGATCGCCCAACTTATCGTCCTGCGTCTTCTGAAAATCTGTGTATTGGATTGGTCCTAGGAGAAATTTTATGGGTTCTCATTTTTGTTTAATTTTATACTGATAAATAGTCACAAAGTTAGGTTACCAAGGATGGAAGATTGATATTTGGCAAGTAATTAAGAAAGTGCAAGTTTTTGAACCAATATCTGGAAGCTGGTGGCATCTTCCTGTAGATTTGCTGATGATGTCTGCTCTTGGTGGTTGGGAGCTCTAGGCATAGGCATTATCCTGCAGAAATATGAAGGGTGCTTTCTTTGGGAGGTTGGAGGCACTTATCTGACATCAAGCCACCTCTGTGCAATGCTAAGTTCTTTTTCTTCGTTCTACAGGTTTTTCCCTATATTATTTTCTCCCCGCTTTGTTTGCCAGGCTCAAACATTGCTGTAATTCAGGACACTGAGCTCACCTAGAGGGAGAATAGACTTACAGGTGTCCCATGTCAAATTGGATGAAAGCTGAAGGGTGGAAAGTAGATGTCTATTTGGTTCTTTTTGCTGGGTGAGAAGCAGAGCTAGATGTAGGTCTGTTTGACAGCAAATGGCTGTCATTAATGGTTGGTGTCAGTAGCTGAAATATGTGAGGGTTTGCAAAGGTATAAGGGACCCCATGGCTCCCTCTAACCCCCCAAGTCCACTCTTTGGTTGGCATGCTGTTTTCTCCTTCCACTTCATCAACTCTGTTATTTCCAATTCCATCTCAGTCTTGCAAGCATCAATTTTATGTTTACGGATTGCATATGAAATACCTTTTATTCATCTGATTAGCACTGACAGGAAGTGAATAACTGTAAACTTCCATCATCATTACATCTGTGTGAGATTTTGGGTTGCAAACTGCAAAGGTCTAGTTCATATATCCTCCTCCCCTATTGTGAGATGCATTTTTTCAGAGAAAGAGAACGGATCTTGTTACTATGTATATGTTTGCATTGCAAGCCAAACTGAACTTTAACTTATTTTCTCTTTGCTTATGTGTGTATATGAGCAACTGTTCGTTATATGTTTGTTTACAGTTCAATGGGGGTGGCATTGATGCCTACTGGATAACAGGAACTAGTTCTGGTTCTCTGTAGCATATACGTTACAATTGTCATGTGTTCCCTTTTATTGGTCGTTTGCAAAAGTTCGGATATTGTAACATAAATTCATGTTTTGAAAATTGTAATAATTTTGTTTTCTTGATGAATATAGGTATTCAGAACTTGCAGCTACACCAAGGGGAAGGCATGCAATGCCTGACACTCAGGGACAGCTGCATGTAGCAGAGGACAGATACCCCTTCTCATGTAGTCCAGTTCTGGAGCATGATGACATCTCCAGCTCTCCAAGAAAACAATTCCAGTTGCATGGTCAGCATCCTTTTTCAACTGGAACATGTAATTCTAATTGCAAAACTACTCTGGAAGCCACATCTAATGCTCGACCTAGAAGTCCTGGCAGCGGATCAAGAGGATACAGTCTGTCTACATCCCCAATGCATCCAAGAGCATTTGGCATAAATCCAGTATCACCAACAAGAAAACAAGATGATTTGAAAAGTTCTCATCCACTACCCCTTCCTCCGGGCTCTCCTACATCATCAGCTTTGCGTTCTCTTCAATCAAAATGGAAGAAGGGAAAGCTTATAGGACAAGGAACATTTGGACATGTCTTTGTCGGATTCAATAGGTATCTGTTACTCATTTTACTATGCTCTAAATGTGGATTCTTCAAAAGGAAAACTCTGACTTAGAAAAAAAATAGCTATATATTTTCTTTTCTCTTCTTTGTTGACATCTATTAATGTAGACCCAGGTTGGAAGTGAAAGGGATATCTAAAACTTCCATCCTTTCACTAATTCTTGTGCTATTTTGCTATTTGACAGTGAGAATGGACAGATGTGTGCCATAAAAGAGGTCAAAGTTATTTATGATGACTCAGACTCCAAAGAAAGTTTGAAACAACTATCTCAGGTCTGTTTGTTTCTCTCTAGATGTGTACATCTTAGTAGTATGCACTTTCCAAATAGTTGTCAAAGAGTAGATATGTGGTTGAAGCATCATTCTCTCACTTGAACAGGAAATAACTTTGCTCAGTCAGCTTTCACATCCAAACATTGTTCAGTACTACGGAAGTGAATTGGTAAGTTTCATACCTCAGATATTTGCTATCCAGAAGCTTGGCATGTTCACCTTTATTGTGACCTACCCAAGGTTAATCTTTTTTTTAGACTTGGGTATCGGATAGGATAATGTTTCCTAGACCCAGCTGAGTCAGCATGCCATACAAGGTTAACCTGTTCTTTCATATCCTTTTCTTTTTTGGAGTACCAGATGTCTTCTTTCTCTACAATATGTAGACAATCTGCGACTATTCCAAAGTGCAGACATAATACCAAGCACACTTCTGCTATTATATTATCCAAAATTTTATTGTATGTCACTAGAATTCTTTTAGGATGATGACTTTAAAGAGATCCAGTGTTCCAGTCCTGCATTTCGTTAAAAAAAGGATAGGAAAAAAGGAACTGTAAAAGATAGGAAAAGAGGAGCTGTAGGCACCAGATTGGAAATCTTGCCCAGCCATCTGAACAGAAATCACCGCCTAGACTCTGTGACAAAAAGGAGCTGCTGAATTCTTAAAGAGGAACTGTAGGCACCAGATTGGATTCTTGCCAAGACATCTGAACAGAAATTACCACCCAGACTCTGACAAAAAGGAGCTGCTGAATTCTTACTTTTCTCAAAAGAATGAAGTGGACATATTCTTATCTTGGTCTACATAGAACATACAACTTTCTGCTTTTTCCACAAAAATGGAATGAGCCTTGTTTTGATGTTAATTTCATTCCTGTATCTCAAGCTTCTTATTGACCAGCTAAGCATAGAACTACTATGAAGAAGATCTGTTTCGTGATGATCTTTGGTCTTCTTGTGCAGGTTGAAGACACGCTTTCAGTATATCTCGAGTATGTTTCTGGAGGCTCCATTCATAAATTACTTCAGGAGTATGGTCCTTTCAGGGAACCTGTCATTCGGAGTTATGCAGCACAGATTCTTTCTGGATTGGCGTATTTACATGGAAGAAATACAGTTCACAGGTAATTATTTTCATACAAATAGCTTCCAAGAAAAGTATCAAATAAAAAATTGTTGTTTCAAAGCAAGCAAATGTTTTAAAGGTGAATGGTCAAACATCGCAGGGATATCAAAGGTGCAAATATACTCGTCGATCCTAATGGAGAAGTTAAGCTGGCCGACTTTGGCATGGCTAAACATGTACTTTCCTTCTTAAGCTCTTATCTGGAAAAAGTTAAAATGCATTGATTTGCTTCGGTATCTTATGTTTCGAGTTATTGAAAGGGACACATTGATGTTCTCAATTTTAGCGTTTCAAATTACTGAGAAGCATGTGTGAACCCATGTCACTGTTGGGACTTGAAGGAGCAACGGTCTCACTAATCACTATTAGGGTAACAACTATACAATAACTAAAGCTAAATAAGGCGCACGCGCACACACACGTGTATAATCTGATACAGTGCACTGCCCTTTATCTTCAGTGGCAATGGATTCCCTTTTCCTGGGTGCTATGTGCCTGCAGCTCCCAAAATTCACAGGAGGATAAGACCTGACATTAGAGAAGTTTTTCATTCCCTCTCCCCCCCCCCCCCAAAAAAAAAAGAAAAAAGAAAAGGATTCAGACCATCTGATCATTCCCAGGGGTGATCAGACAGCCGCAGGGGCACCTACATGCACGGAAAAACTGCTTGTGCACATGGGGAGCCAGGCACGCTATGTGAAATGCAGGGTGCTCCATTCACATGGTCACACCCCCGCAGGTGTGGTCTTCCCATGTGTGTGGGCAGCAGTTCTGCCCTTTTTTTCTTTTAACTGCTGCTTCCTGATCAAGATCAGGTGGCTCTTGTTACAGTCTGCTGCCAAAATGTGTCGTTTTCACATTTGTGTGGGCAGTCCTGCCCTTTTTTTTTAAAAACTGGCTCTTGTTACAGTCTGCTGCCAGTAGCCTGTATTCAGTTACTATCCACTGCTCTGCTTGCAGCGTTCCAACATTTCGGGGTTTAAACCTCTTAATTAGTGATGAAAACTAAAACCCAAAGGAAGGGAACAACTCTAGGGGCTAATTGGAGTGATTTTCTATTTTTTGATCATTTTAAAAAAAGTTGTGCGCATCCGATCAGACGGCTGTGGTTGGGTTTCATGATCAGATGGTGAAATTTAAGCCCCAATGAATGGAAACAACCCTAAGGGGGTAATTAAATATTTAAAATTTTATAATGATTTTTTTTTTTTTACTTTCCCCCCCCCCCCCCCCGGTGCCACCGTTGCACCAGACTGTAACCAAATTATATATATATGGAGAGAGAGAGAGAGAGAGAGAGAGAAATAGACAGACACACATGTATATGTATATATCTCCATGTGTGTGTTCCAGCGTGCCCTCCTTCAAACTCAGTGTATCATGAACCAAAAGGTTGCCAACTAATTCCTTGAAACACAATCATTTGAGACTTGGTGAAGAGATCAAGTTGCTCAGTGGATGGAATATGATGAAGAGTGAGAATGCTAGAGAGATGGTGCTGATAGACATAACAGTCAATCTCAAGGCTCTTCCTCCATTCGTGGAAGATCGGATTGTTGGTGATCTGCAGAACCTTGCCAAGTTCAAGAAGTAAAAAGGTAGAATCCGAAGAGAATCCCATTTTGGACCGAAGTGAGAGAACCACCACCTTACAACTTGCATCACATGAGCAAGGTTGGGGCAAGGGATAGACATATTTAGCAAGTCAGACACGTTGGTGACTCTCCATCCATAGGATGAAGCTTCAAGTGCAGCTCCATTAGTGTTTGAGCTATCCAAGAGTCAAAGAGGGAAGGATGCAGAATATTCTCTTTTTCTCAATATGTCTTTCTCCACGAAGGGTCCATTTGGTTACACGCAAAATATTAATCGGACGGAAATGATTTTCTAAGGAAATGCATTTACAAGGAAAATGAAAAAAAAAATCGCCATTTGGTGCTCATGAAAATGTTTTTAGCTCTTTTGGAAAATGGCATTCAGTCTAATTCCATGGATGCCAACTCAACTCAACTCAACGAAGTCTTAATCCTAAATAATTGGGGTCGGCTATATGGATTCTCTGTTTCCACTCTAAACGATTTTGGGCTACCTCTTTTGAAAGGTTTAAAGCTTCCAAATCATATTGTACTATCCTCTTCTAAGTTAATCTAGGTCTACCCCTTCTTTTCTTCCCCTCCTCTATCCTAATATGCTCTACTTTTCTAACTAGGGCCTCTCTAGGCCTACGCCTAACATGCCCAAACCATCTCAGTCTCCCTTCTCTTAATTTATCCTCAATTGGTACCACTCATATCTTTTCTCTAATATACTAATTACGAATTTTATCTAGCCTAGTATGCCCGCACATCTACCTTAACATTCTCATCTCGGCAACACTCATCTTGGAGATATATTGCCTTTCATCGCCCAACACTCGCTACCATATAACATTGCAGGTCTTATCGTTGTACGGTATAATTTTCCTTTCAGTTTCGTTGGGATCTTGCGGTCACACAAGATTCCCGTTGCAAGTCTTCACTTCAACCATCATGTTTTAATCCTATGGCTAACATCCTCATCACACCCTCCGTCTTCTTGGAGGATCGAACCAAGATATTTGAAATTGGTGCTTTGGGGTATTGCCATCCCATCCAAGTTAACTCCCTCCTTTTCGTCTATTCGACCTTCACTAAACTTACAATGCATGTATTCTGTCTTAGTTCTACTTAATCTGAAACCCTTAGGCTCTAAAGTGTTCCTCTAAAACTCTAGTTTTCTATTAACTCCTTCTTGCGTCTCATCTATCAATACAATATCATCCGCAAACAACATACACCACGGAATGTCCTCTTGTATATCTTTTGTTAAATCATCCATAACTAATGCGAAAAGATAAGGACTTATTGCTTATCATTGATGCTCTCCAACAGAAATAGGAAAATCTCTTGTTTCCCCTCCGACCGTGCGGACACTAGTAGTTGCTCCTTCATATACTAGTAGTTAATCCCATGGATGCCAAGATCAGGAAAAAGAGGAGTCAACGAATTAAGTTTTCTGTTGAATTGAGTTTTACGGATAACCAAATGAGTGATTGTGATATACTTTTTGGGAAAAACTTTTCATGTGGCTCATTTTACATGAAAACAAACGGACCCTAAGTTTGCCCAGTACAATTCTATTTAGTTTGCTTGCCCCATATTAACAAGGTCTATTCCCATGGTCCTCATGAATCCTCCAAGTCTTTTGAAGCTCAAGGTGATAAGTTGCAATTGTAGCTTGATCAAGAGCAACCAACTCACATCAGGTCAACAATCAAGTCTCCTCCCTGACTTGATACAACAAGGGGTGAAACCCTAGCTGAAGGGGTGGTAGGATCCATGCCGCCTCTTCGACAGTGACACACCTTGACGGACATCAACAACATCAAGCTTGACATTGCTGGTGATGATGACAACAATGAGAAGCAACTCCAGTTTGCCTGCGGGCAGAAGCATTAGTGGCATATGTCGATGATGAGAGGCTTCAAAGGTATTATGATGGCACTACTGTCGATGATTGGTAATGAAAACGAGTGTTAGTGCAATTGGTCTTGCTGAAGGTGATGCAGGCAAGAAGAAAATATCGACAATCTCACATGAGCCGCCACAGCAACTAGAAATTATGAAGAAAGAAGGGAAATGGCATGAGATTCACAGACATGACAAGGAAGATGACTTTGCAAGGACTACAGGCTGTAATACGATGTTAGAATATGGAGGGAGAATAATGACCCCACTAGTCACTTTAGATCAACACAATAGTCAATATGTATGTCTGGTTAGGGTGTTTCCAAAGAGAGAGTGAGAGAGGGGCATATGTAAAATAATACAATTACTAAAGATACATAAGCAACCCAAAAAGGATATGTGTACAACATTTGGTATAATGGAAATATATATTACATGCACAGACTTCCCAGAAAAGTTGATCACTATATAGATGCCAAAATTTGGATCCGGAGACAATGAATGGATGTGTTTTTTTGGTTGTTCTAAGCTTTCGGATTGCTAAACAATTCCTATGATCAACTTTTTCTGGAAAATCTGTGCAGGTTCATACACCCTCAGATTGTAGTAGAATATAAGTAGCATATTCTCAGTTGATTGCGGTGGAAGATCAGGTACTGAACACACTTCTTTTTAGCTTGGTGGAGCCTTTTGTTAATATTTCAACAGAGTCACAAGGATTAACTAGTACAGCTAGAGGGGTTAAGCATGCCATCACCCTTATACAAGATGTACCTCTTTTCTTGAAGTATTGTAACAAAAAAGGATGTACCTCTTTTGATAAAAATCTTTTTCCTTTTTCATGTAGAGGATGAAGATTTTGTACAGCAAATAAAACTTTTTCTTGTGTTGTACTCAGATGAAGATTAGTTTCTAAATAGATCATTTCAAGTGTTATCTTCAAGGTATAAAAGGGTTGCAGGGCTGAAATGTGTTTAAGATGAAACCAAGGCTTTGGTTTTGATTCTAAAGATAGACAGAAGATCTGAAGAACTTAACTGTATCATGTTAAAATAGTGGACAAAAAATTGTGATTGAGAGAAGGTTTTCTGGCCTCAGTTGTGGAATTAATTAACAAACACTCCTTTCGTGCCTCAGTCACCTCATAGCATTTTTAAACAGAGAGTATGACATTATCAACCCATCAAAAAGCATATATTGGTTCATTCTCTTCAAAAACCAATATTGGCTGAATCAAGGTTGGGATTCTTGTCGAAGAATTATACAGTACATATATCATTTCCAAAGGGTGAGGGTAAAGATGTTTCAGGATTTTATGACTAGGACAGAATTTCATTAAGGAAATCAAGTTCTATACCTCATGTAATATGACTGTAGCAGCTTCTTGCAGTGAAATTATGGGCTTCTTGAATGCTAACAGGACATAAAAGAACATTTACATCATTTCTATAAAAAATTGATATAACAGAGCATAAAAGAACATCTATGTCATTTCTAAAAAAAACTGATATCTAGCAGCATCTTGGATATGCAAACTATGAAAACCTTCCAAGAAAAGTTTATTTTGGTGTTTCCTTGCAGTAAGTTAACAAGAAGAAAAAGACTTTCTCTTTCCTGATTTCTCCCAACCTTATGCAAGCACTAAAACTCTTTCACCCTTTTATGTTGTTGAAGCAGATTTCAAGATATACTTCAATACATTCCTTTAAAGGAAGCCCTTATTGGATGGCTCCTGAGGTATGCAGTTCCATCGGCAATATTGTTTATTCATGTCTTCCCTAGGTTCTTGGCTGGATAAAGACTGCTTACATCCAACATGTCTATTCTTCCAGGTGATAATGAACACTGGTGGTTACAACTTGTCAGTCGATATTTGGAGCTTTGGGTGCACTATTATTGAGATGGCAACATCAAAACCACCTTGGTGCCAATATGAAGGGGTGCTGACATTTTAGCTTATTTGTTAACATCAAGACCTTTGTTCACTACAGTTTGCAACTTTTTATTCATGGAAAGTTTTCCATTGTAGCATATGTTATTGACTTATATAAACATAATAATTTACCATCTGATATCTTCATCTGAAACTGCACTTTTGCTAATTTAGTGTTGCAATGAGCAGGTGGCTGCAATATTCAAAATTGTGAACAGCAAAGATATTCCAGAAATTCCAAGTCATCTCTCTAATGAGGGAAAAGATTTCCTGAAGCTCTGCTTGCAACGTGACCCATCTGCCCGTCCTACAGCTACCCAACTGATGGAACACCCTTTTGTCAGAGATCAGGCAACTACGAAGTTTGCAAAGTCATATTTAGTCAGAGATGCATTTTCCTCGTCATCAGATGGAACTCACACACCGGTATGCCTATAAAATTGTTACATCCCTCCCTTCATCCCTAAAGTTTTGTGATACATTCCAGTGTCCAGTGCCCAAACTCTCAAACAGACTGAGACATTCAGAGGCTCACAGCAAACACTTGGTATATTTTTCATGATGGTTCCCTTGTTTCTTTTCTTTAGGAAGTCGGATGATGGTTTAGGCTATTCCATGTTTATGGTCGAAATTATTTTAGGTTGTGTTTCAAGCTTGATGGACCTGTCACCAGGCATATTAGCAACATTATGCCCCCTGGTATAAATTGCTAGGCTAACATGGCAGTAGATTAAACGTTCTACTATTTAATACTGCTTACTGAAAGTTGGCATCTCTCCTTGCCAGAAAAAATGAATATTTTTATATTATTTATACATTTCCTTCTTGATGTATGATACCTTCTCAACTTATGTAACAATTTATCCTTTTAACAGACCACAGAGTTCCCCCACCACAGAAGTATTTCTCCTTTACGGGACAGAGATTATCCAATGCGACACACAGTAGGTGGATTCCCTGCCGTAAGAAGTCCAGGGTATGAGTCGATTCTCTGCTGTTTAATATGTTAAGCAAAATTTTAAATTTAGTTCCAGTTCAGTTCAATGACATTATTGATTTTCTTCTGCAGTGATCTTGTCACTGCAAGAATGAACATGTCCCTTCCTGTCTCACCCTGTTCGAGCCCATTGAGGAATTTCAAACAGCCGAATAGAAGCTGTATTCCATCTCCTCCGCATCCAGTGTATGCAGTGGGTGCCCTGAATGGTGGTTTCAGAAATTATTCACTAAATCCAGTTGGTTCAAATAAAAACTACCTGGACCCTTGGCTGGACATTCACCAAGTAAGGTATCAAACACCCTATGACCTACAAAAGACATAATGAGACGAGAGGCAGTTAATGGTTGTGATTCATCTTTAGATGCCTCCAGCTGTACGGTTAGCAAGCCGTCAGATATTCATGAGACGGGTGCAACAGGTGAGGAACAGTGTTGTCTCCACTTGGGACTGTGCATACTGCTATTTTTTTTTTTCCTCCACTTGTGTCTGTAACAATATTTGTTCTTGAGGAGCTGTGTAAATGCAAGGGTACATTTTCCACATTTCATGTATATATGTATACAGAAAAAAGAAAAAAAAAGAGGTGCTTCTAAAGTTTGGTTAGCTAACCATGATACCAGTTTGACAAAATGTAACCAACGTTACCAACCTGTGTGCAAACTTTATTGTTGGCTCTGGAACCGTGGCTGGCATCTGTTGTGCTAGAAGTCTCCTCTCACAGTTGCAATATGGTGTGAATCTTCCTAGCAGCTGATCAAGATACGAATCCTACCTCTTGAGGACAGAAATGGAAATGTAAATTTCACCTGCACGTTGGCACATTGCACCCATCATTTGTGAGGTGCCATATCCCCCAACAGTCCTTGTAACTAAGGACTGTGGACCGCACCATATCATAGAGCTCAGCTTGGCAGAAAGGAACCGCATCAAGACCTTGTGTGTCCATTTCTTGGATAAATATTGTGCTTTTCTATGTTGTCTTAGCGAATGACTCATTTGTCTTTGGTCTATGTGAGTAGAGGTACCTCGAGACACAGACCTTCTCATCTCCTACATCCAAGTCTGCTATTGTGGGGATCTTTGATCATGGCTGTTCTGCTGCATCATCATTGTTACTCACGAGATCGCATTCAAGAATTCCATCAATCGAGAGGAATATTTCCTGTGAAATATTCATCAATTGGATACAAGGGACCACCGTTTCAATGGAGGTTTTAAAAAATTGCATACGTACACTTGTTATATAAAAAGAAATGGTAAAATTACAATTGTGACAAGTGTATTCGTTTATATAGCCCCCTGCGTGGACAGCTTCGCATTCATCCTTCGAGTTCCGTTTTCCGTTAAGATATTTCATACGTATGCTCTTCATATGCGTTAGCTAGGCTTTTAAATTATCAAACCATCCCACCTAAAAGAGAGAAAGAAAAGGAAATAGAAATTAAAAATAAATTTATTTTTATAAAAATTGGTATAGTCACACCATTTCTTAACATAATTTTTGATACAATCCAGATGACACGTACATTGGAGTGCCACTTAGTCCAATATGTCATCTAGGCTGTGTCAAAACCTGTGTTAGAAAACGACTGTCTTTATACTGTTTTTTTACGACAAATCTCTTCATCTTAAAGTCCAAAACGTGCTCTGTAAATCTAACTTGAAAGGACACATTTTTAGCATATGCTGATGTCCTTTGCCGTGAAATCTGAAGCCTAACAGGGAAATCAGAAAAGAATGAATTAGCATGTCCCTGTGGTGTTGCACTTGGAACCTAACCTTCCTACAGGACTTTGATAACAGTGGTGTCTACCTCACCGAAACAGATTCTTAGCACTGGTTGTACCTATTCCGTGTGCCGAATCATTTATAGGTAATAAATACTCTCTGCAATGGGGGTGTTGGAACTGCACGCAGCTATCCGATCACACCTCCATATGATCTACCTGTCGGAACACATGGAAATACCTTTTTCCACCGCAATCATCGGATCCTACAGTACGGAAGCCATTTGAGAAGTTTCCAGCTTTCTGATCTTAAAAATTAGATTACAACGTCTAATATTGTAGCAAGCATTACTCATCACTTACCAGGTGTCACAAAGGTGGCTACTTGTCCAATCTCGTGGATATGCAGAAACAACATCCTGGAACAATAAAACCCAAACAAAGGTTGTTTTTTAAATATTATTTTAAGTATAATATAGACACTCCGATTACAGTCACCGCTCTATCAAACACCTTCGGTTATGTGCCTCGTTACATGAAAATGCATCTAAATTTTATCCTTGCCATAATTTTACTACTTCGTTTAACCATTGAACTCTTCCCTGCAAGTTTAAATGATAAAAATAGGAAAACAGTATAGTGACATCATTTTTTAACACGATTTTTGACACAACCAAGATGACACGTACATATTTTTTTTGGCTTTTTAGCTAAGGGAAACGGTATAGTAACACTATTTCTTAACAAAACTTTTGACACACCTTAAGTGGCACACACATTAGAAGGAAGTGTAAATGCCCCACACTTTTGACAGTTGCACCTTCTAATATGTGTGCCACCTAGACTGTATCAAAAGTTGTGTTTGAAAAACGGTGTCACTATGACACCGTTTTTCTTCCTAAAAATAAAACCTAAAAAGAGAAGATGACTCAAAAATTAGAAGCCAATAATAACTCGTGGAAGTGGAACAGAAGAAAGCCATGGAAGAAAAGTAACCTCGGCGATATTTTCCACTAGTCCATTGTTCCCAACGATATCTTATGCAATTGTGCAACATAGGGATCATTTCTACACAAAAATACGATGAAGACCACAAGCTTGGTCCTGACAATTTTGCCTACTACATTTCTTCGTTTGAAGCATTAACAAAAGCTGGATACATGCCAAACATGTTATTAAATGAATTCTGGTAAACTAGGCTGCTATCTTCTTTACCATTTTGCTTTCATAAAGTCATTGGAAATGGTGAAAAAGTAATTCTCTGGGCATGCAAAATACATGGAATTCACCTCTCCACAAACTTTCTGAGAACGTTTAACTCCTGTAATTGATTGATAAAAACATGTGACTAGAAAAGAAAACCTAGAAAATCTCCAAGCTTGTGAAAATGAGCTATCTTGATCCCACCTTGAAATAATTCCTTGTGAGAACTTTAGGCCACCATCCTCGAGCACCAAATCAATCCCTTCAAGTGCCAATATCATATTCTTTCATAATCAAGTTTCTCTGACTGAAGAAGATCATGTCAAGAGGATCAGATGCATTTGACAAAGTTCAATCAGAATCTTGTCCAATATTTTGCAAAAAAAAATAAAAAAAATCAACATAAAAACATTGGTTTAGTCCTCAACTATGTAATAGACACCATGTGACAGGTCAACAAGGGTGCAAGTGCTTCTGGAAACCAGTCGAGTAGAAAGAATAGGAAATATTTCCCGTTTTTCTGCAAAGGTCTTTCTTGTCTTGGTGGAGACATGAAAGAATTTCTTATGATTTCCTGACTTGGAGGGATAACTTTCAGATTTATTCATTGATTTGAGGCACCCACCCTGGAAGAGGAATGACTGGGATTTGATTACCATGATACTAATAGGCTCCTATGTCTATTAGGAGAGTTTAGCGGGTGCAATACAAATTTACAAGTCAAAGCATACATAAATTGGACAGCTGGGATGAGGATGATTAGAGATGAGAAGGCAATAGATGGCAATACACGAGCATTCACTAGATATAAGACCTTCTGGCTGCAGCAACTCCAGGTGAATGGAATGGGTCCATCACTGAGTTCATAACATTCCATACAACCATGTAAAGCATATATGTTCTTTTTGTACACTACCTGACCATATAACACCATGTACGATTCCCTATGGTTAGGTCATGCACATTTTTAGCCTGGGCCTCGGAGATGAATTCAGTTCTCTAACGAAAGGACTAACAAAAGGGATTAATCTTATTTACATTAACATAAGACTGGCTTAAGCTCATGTTAGTTATATCCCCAGTGTTAAGAACATTAGGAATGTCCTCCATACGGATATGGACATGAATTCAGACCATGGCTCTTCATGTTTAGCTTGGTGCTCAGCCACTCAGATATAAGCTCACCAGTACCCTTTCTCTTGGCCATCCATTACATTTTAACTCCAGAACTAGATCTCCTAATAATTACACGATCGAAGAATTGAACAAATCCAAAGTAAAGCCATCTTAATTCTTAGATTAAATCTCCTCAGCAAAAGCAGACAGTCTAAAATGTCGAGTAGTGATCCACTTCTCTCCATATATGTGCAGCCAAGCACATAATCAGCAGTGTTTACTTGATACAAATTATACCTTAATAAGCATGCCTGTTGGAAGCCAGGCCGGTGCAGTTGGTATTCCAACCCAAGCAATCTGCATGTAAACACCAGCAACTAAGACGTTATGACCGGATGTAACAATTCATTGGGAAATAACTTTATCAAAATGATTCAACAAATTTTCAAATAAACAACCAAAGAGGTAGATCAGCAATGTACCAACCTCATTCATCATAGAAGTTTATTATCCTTTTTTTTCCAAGAAAGCCAGTGGTACCACCATACATCAACAACAAATGGTAAACAACGTATAGCTTAGAGAATTCCTCATTTTGATAAATAAGTTCTGCATCAATTAATTTCATCAAATTTTCATGTTGATTTATTTCCCTTTCTTCATAAAATTGAAGGCAAAAGCACAATAACATTTTCTGTGCAGAAAGTAGCATTGCAGCACCATAAGCATTATTCTTCCTTTTTAGCCCACTGCTTTGCCAACTGCCACGAATACAAGTTCCTAATGTGTTTGAGAACCACAGACTTTGTACCCATTAAATTACCCATACCTGATTACTAAGATCATCAAATTGCCTTTCCCAAAAGCATATATAGCACCCATATGGAGATCATTGAATCCCAGGTTCTCAAAGTGAACCACAAAGTTCTCATGATGACCACTGAACCGAACTATCCATGCCTAAAGCTCAAATATAGAACAATCAATGTGGAAGAATGTGCAATCATTTACACAAGACCCAAATAGTGTAAGCAAATCTGTAGATAAAATGAAGAGGTGCTAAATCTAGCATGTCATGATGACAAGACTATTATCAAATTTTGTAGGCCACAAAGTTCAATGGGATCATCAAAACCCAATATTCATGAATCCAAACCCAATTATCCATGATTTATTCTGCCTTATCCATAGTCACCACTAAAGAGACATCATATTCTTTCTTTCTTTTTTGAAGGTAGACTCGAAAAAGAGCCACAATTCATTGATAAAAGAGAAAATTACAAAGTGAAAATAACAGTTCTACCAAGATGGTAAAACAATCTCATATGAACCCCAAAAACCAATAAACCCCATTTAAAACACGATTACAACAGAAACCGTTAACCCTTATACAATGTTAGAATAGCCCCACATCGGATATGGGACAAAAGAAACAATAAGTATATGGTGCCTACTCCACTAAAAGCCTTAAAGTTTTGAGTTGGATGGTCCAATAAGTTCAATATGGTATCAGAGCCCATAGTTGTAATTAGGCCACGCACCTCATATTTGTGGTCCATGTGACAAAGCCTAAAATCGGCCTACATGTGAGGAGACATGTTAGAATAGTCTCACATCAAAAAAGAGACAAAAGAAACAATGTTTAGTATGGATGGTGCCTACTCCACTCAATGCCTTAAGATTTTGAGTTGGATGGCCCAATAACATCAACATGGTATCAAAGCCCATGGTTACGAACCGGGTCGCACATGCACCATCTCTTTGTGGTCTAGGTGATAGAGCCTAAAATTGACATGCACGTGAGGGGGTGTGTTAGAATAGTTTCACATTGAAAAAGGGAAAAAATAAACAATGATTAAATAGATGGTGTCTACTCTACTCAATGCTTTAAGGTTTTGAGTTCGACAGCCGAATAACTTCAATATGATATCATAGCCCAAGATTATGAATCGGGCCATGCACCATGTATTTGTGGTCTACGTAACAGAGCCTAAAATCGGTCTACACGTGAGGGAACATGTTAGAAACTTAGAATTGTCCCATATTGAAAAATGGACAAAAAAAATAATGTTTAATATAGATGATGCCTACTCCACTCAATGTGTTTCGTTCAATCATGTTGCATTGGATTATTAGTTATGTTGATGGCAGCCTTGTTGTCACACTACAACTTCAAAAGAAGGATAGCATGTATGCCAAATTGCCAATATCCTGCAACAAAAGCTTTAGCCACAACAATTTTGTTAAACCATGTGTCATCGCTTGATACTCAAAACAATATGAAGAGGAGTGCTAGTTTTGGAAAACAAGAGGCCTATCCCTAAAGAGGACTTAAGATAGAGAAGTATTATGTCCAATCGCAACAGGCCATTCTTAGGTTTTGTCACGTGGATCATAAATATAGGGTACATGACCCAATTCATAACCTTGGGCTCGAATATCATGTTGAAGTTATTGGGCCGTCCAACTCAAAACCTTAAGGCCCGCTTTGTTTGCGGAATAGGCCCGGAATAGGCCTCTTTATTCTCCTAAAACCATTTAACCTACTTTGTTGCAGGGTGTTGCTTAACCTAGGTACTGCACTATTATACCCGAGTTTAAGCGGAATAGGCCCGGAATAAGCCCAGAATAAGCCCTCGTCCTCCCCATGCTCCCACCGAGTCACGGGCGCTTCCAAACTGTCCGTACTCGTCGCCCAACTCCCAATCTTCCTTCTGCGTTCTCCTCCCCACGCTCCCACCAAGTCACGGGCGCTTCCAAGGTCTCCGCCATCGTCGCCCAACTCCCAATCTTCCTTGTTGGTTCTCCTCCCCTCCGTCCGATCGTTGCCTGCTGCAGCGGAAGCACATCACGTTCGCCCGTCCCTGAGCTTTCTTCTCACCCGGTCAAAGAAGACACGGCTACGGCATCGAGGCCCCTCTCTGTGAGCTCTTCCCAACGGCGGTAGCTCCAAATTTTGCAGTGTGTGGGCGCATCAACATCGCATCATCTTCCTCTGTCGTCTCGCCTTGTTAAAGAGAGGGTTTCCCCTCCCCTTCCAAGCCTACAATGATGCAACGTACACGAGCTCTTCCAACATCAGGCGCTGGTGCTTCCCGCTGTGGATCCTTCTCCAACCACCATGTTCCTGCCGATCTTCCTTCCCCTGCGGTGACCGTGTCTTCGTCATCCTCCAACGCGGAGCCCAGCCGTGCCCAGAACCTACGGTTATAGCATTTTACCCATTTTCCCCAACTTTCGCCGGCTACAGGAAGAGCATTTTACCCATTTCGAATGTAATTTTTCTCCTGAATTAGATGATGCATTCCTAACATTGGTGACAACCCATTCCTAACATTTCCTCCTTACCCCGCCTCAAACAAATGTAGTAGATTGGTTGCAGCTGTGTGCGTCATGTGCAGAGCTTGTCATCCAAAGCTGTTTATTGCATGCATCTTACCCAAGATAAGCCTATCTAAATTTTTAGCACTTTACATACACAATAGGTTTATTTTATGATCAGCCTGTCTTTTGCACCAAATCTCCCAAAACCAGCAAAGCCAACTTTCTTTCATGATCACCCTACAGCACTCGGCAAAGCATATATCATATAATTTTCCATCATCCTCCCTTTTTCTTGGCTCTTAGTTTACCTGTGACTTGTTTATGCTCTGGTATGTTTTTTTCTTTTTTCTGTTTTTGGTTATTTATCATGTAGACAATCTCCTTCTATTGATTCATTTTTTTCGGATTTATGTGATAGTTGTGAGGGCTGCTTAATAGTCAGGCATGTACATCTTATTATCCTCTTTGTATAGTTAGTTTACAGCTGATCATGACCAGAAAAAGAAAAGGTTCTACAGTTGATTCTGGTAGGGTCACATAGAAATTTAGTGGTTTTACTGGGGAGATTTTAAATATTTTTTCGAATGAGTAATACTTGCTCTTGCTGACTTGTTTGCGCAATCTAAAATTTTTTATTTTTATAACTTTTTTTAAACTCAGACCCATTAACGGCCGATATGTCTATATTATCCGATCTCTGATCAGAAAACATCCAAAAAACTGAAAAAATAAAAAATCGAATCCCTTTTTATTGGACTCACTCCTCAGCAAGTATTACTCTTCTCTAGAATTTGGGGAAGGATATATTGGGGTTTCCAGAAGTCCAATGTCATTGGATTGATGGGACAATCAAAATTTGGACCCATAATTAGAAGTTTGTTGTTTTGTGGGTCTGTCATGCAGGGTATTCCGTCTTTGGACTGAAAACTCAATGTGAGGTGCACATTTGAAGCCAAGTCTAATAATAATTTAAATTTTTTTAGAATTTTTAATATTGTTCAATCAAAGATCAAGTTGTATAGACATATAGGACATGCTCTGGTATGTTTGTTTTTTTTTCTGTTTTTGGTTATTTATCATATAGATAATCTGCTTCTGTTTATTCATTTTTTTCTGATTTCTGTGATATCAGGCCTGGTTAATGTGATGTTGTACGCTTGGCCCTTAGTTTACCTGTCAAATTATGGTCTGACCTGTTTTTTTCCTTTTTCCCTCTTCCCATGGTCTGATATGTATCTCTTCTTGCCTTTACATTCATGCTTGTTGAGAAGTTGTAATCATTTGTAAACCATATAGCTGAAGGTGTATACCTTGTCATCCGAAGTTGTCTGTTTGACATTTTATTATGTGCATCAAAACATATCTCACTCATGTGCATAAAAATATTTGACTTGTGCCAGTGTTTTGTGGGCTGATTAGCCTGTCTTTTGCACCAAATCTCCCAAAACCCACTGTCTGTCATGATCACCCTACAACACTCCGCAAACCCACTGTATACCTTGTCATCCGAAGCTGTGTATTTGAGATTTTGGGGAGCTTTTGGCTGCTGTGACAAAATTTATTTTGTCTGGGAAAACCCTGTTTGCCTGCATAAGTTTGAATTGGACACAGCCACAATCTCTGATTTCTCTCCTTTCTACTTGGGATGACCTATACAATTCCAGAACAAAGAAAGAAATTTGGACCATGCTTCTAGGAGCTTTTCTTTGTAAATTTGGAAGGAGAGGAACTCTCATTCTCATCTCCTTTCCTCATCATTAGACACTCCATTAGTCTGATCAACAATTGGAGAATTGGTTTCCATAATGCCCCATCTGTGGAGTCTGAAATTATGTCTTCCTTACTTTCATGGAGATCCTTTATCATGTAATGGGATTTTCATAAGGGTTTTGGTATTTTTGTTTCTGTTTTACTGGTGACCTCCCTGGTAACCAGATTTTCATGTTTGTACCCTTGATGTGATTTTCTCCTTAATATTATCCATGGCTTTGCCACCTTCCAAAAAAATGGACATGTAGATGAAGTTCAAAAGGCTTACTCCCCCCCCCACAAAAAAAAAAAATGGACATGTAGATGAAGTTCCAACAAAATCTCATATCTAATCCATGTCCTTCTCTCTTTTTTCTATTGTCCATGTCCTTCTCTCAGATTTTCTTTTGTCTTGCTGATTTGTGATTCTTGTTATTGTGATATGCGCTTTTTGTAAGTCCTTTTTTGTTGTCCATAAATGTAGCTTTTTATCTCCTTCCATGTTCCAACATTTTTATCTCCTTCGTATTATATTCTTATCTAAGTCTTACACTAATGCCGCCCTTGCCTCATGCATGATTATTCTGAGAATGGTCATTTAGGAGGGCGAGAAAGCGGGCAAGGACGATGTCTAACAGTGGTGTGTTCTCTTGCCCCTCATTTTCGACTTCTTTTCGCACAGTGAACTTATTACTTGTATTAGTTTCCTTTTAAATGCATCATTGTCCTTCCTTTAAAATGAGATACTTTGATTACATCAATTTTCTGCTTTTTTTGGATTGTTGTTTGCCCTAATATTGAAGGTGGCGGAACAAAACGTATGTCCTCCGGAGAGGAGAAGACGACTCGGGGCACTCGAGCTGCCAACTTCAATGAGGCCCAAGATCAGGTCCTCATAGGTCTCCTTACGGAGCAGTTTGATAAACATAACTGCATCGAAGGAACCTTCAAGCCAGGAGTTTGGCGTGAAATCGTTGGAGCATTTAATAGCGCGACGCACCTGGACTACAAAGATTCCACATTGAAAAATCGATATAAAACCCTTAAGAAAAATTACAACTTTTTGCGTGTACTTCTTGAGCAAAGGACTGGGTGGGGCTGGGATGATATAAACAAGATGCCCTTCCCTGGACATCAGGACTCTTGGGACGACGTCCTATCGGTAAGCATCTCCCATGATCAACTTCACTTTTCTGCACACAACTTTATATTATCCATACTTTCACACACCATATTTTTCTTCATTTTCAGTCACGTCAACATTATAGCTCCCTTAGAGGCAAGCCCTTCCCATTTAAGGCCGAGATGGAATACCTAGCCAGCAACAGCACAACGTTTGGTCTAGATGCTGAGGGAACCCGCCGTAGATGCAGTGTGCCTGATTACAGTCCCGATCAACCTAACACTGAGTACAATATGCGTACTCAGTCGCAGCGCACACCCGTCAATGACTTTCTTGCCGCACTTCACGGAGCGCAAGAAGATGACGACTTTGTCATAGGTGTCTCCGCCGCCCAAATGGCTTCCCCTCCTACACCCCAAACTAGAACCATGGCCTCGAACAGTGCGGTCAACTCTCCGCGCAAGAAACGTGTCTCCTCAAATATGAAGGGAAAGGCAATTCAGGACCCCACTGTGATCATGGATTTTATTGATGTTGTTCGAAAGCGGACTGACATTGTCATAGATTTACGTGCGGAAAGGGCTTCTATGGTATCCGTCCCTACACCCTCGATCCAGACACAGCCCACAGCCCTGGAGCCAGATCGTATTCCTTCTATGAAGGAGTGCATAGACGCATTGCGAGAGGTTCCTGGCCTACATCCAGACTTGTTCGTGAGTTCTTTGGATCTCTTCAAGGATGCGGGGAATCGCGCAATATTTATGAACCTGAATAATGATGAGAAGATCCGATGGATGTTACACCACGTGGGGTAGTTGATTTGTAATTTTTTGGATGTTGACTTGGATGATGTATTCGGCTAATATCTATTTTCAGTTGTGTAATACGTACGTTCTTCTTCAGACTTGTTGTTAGTGATTTATTATGTTAACTTGGATTATGTGTTGACTTGTAACTCCTATTCGGATTTCTTATATTCTTATTCATAGTTGTTGCGTGCTCATTATGTTTTAGTTCCATGGGTACTCATCCAAGTAAATGCAGGTATTTAATAAATTTGTAGGTATGGGACGGTACAAATGTTATGTCGTTTGGGTTGGGTGTGAGCCAGGACTTTATTTCAGTTGGCCTGAATGTTTTGCCCAAGTTAATGGGTACCCAGGGGCTCGTTATAAAGGCTTCCATTCAATTGAGGAGGCCGAGTGTGTGATCTCTGGTATTGTCCAACAACGTCCAGAGAGGCGAACAAAAGTTCCTCGGTATTACGATGTGCCCAGCACATCTGAGCAACTACTTGCAAGGGCACCTACTTCGTTTACTCGCGCTGCTCAATTTCACTGGCAACCGTTTGTTGTAATCATACTGTTGTGTGTCATTGTAGTCATCATTCTCATCATTTTAGTTACCATTCTACTTATGTCTATCTGAACTTTCTAATTTGTATTGTACTTTCTTATGTATGTATTTTGGTCTGAGTAAAGTTTATGTAACATTCTGTCCCACTTATTACAATGTCTTCTATGTAGAATTTATTGATGTTGTATTGGAGTTCCTGGAAGAGGACGAACAATTGTTGAATGTGATTGAGGAGACAATTATTGAGGACATTGAAAATGAATACATTCCACGGGTACGCCGACGTATGCATAACTCTGCTCTATCCGGCCACACATGGATCCATGAGATATTAGACGGCCATGACGAAAAGTCTTACCACATGTTTCGAGTGCATCCTTCTATGTTTTTACGACTCCGTGATCTACTTGTAAGTCATGGCCTTTTGAGGGACTCGCGGCATGTGACAGCGACAGAGCAACTTGGCATGTTCCTATATACTGCCGGCCATGACGTTGCAACGGGAGCCATGTGCAAGCGGTTCCAACACTCTTCTCATACTATAAGTCGGTATGTCAACTTGGTCACAAACCAGATAGCTGAGTTAAAGTACGACTTTATTCAGCTGCCTACATACGCTCAGGTTCGTGAGTGTCATCCGCACATCCGGGGAAAGCAAACGTTCTACCCGTACTTCAAGATGACCACATTGCCACTGTGCATTTTTTACGTTAGTCGTGATGTACATGTACACATTGACTGATGAATGTTCTTCCACACATCTTCTTTTACAACCATGTAGGATGCGATTGGAGCCATCGACGGCACGCATGTGTTGGCAAATGTGCCACGGACACTGTACGGACGATTCCGAAACCGCAAAGGTTTCATCAGCCAGAATGTCATGGGTGTCGTGTCGTTCGACCTCACCTTCCAATACGTTGCAGTTGGTTGGGAAGGATCGGCTGCCGACATGCGGGTGCTTAGATGGGCTTTGGAGGAAGGCGCATTCACTGTCCCTCGTGGAAAGTATTATCTGGTTGATTCTGGGTATGCAAACTCAAGTGGTTTCTTGGCTCCATATCGTGGCCAAAGATATCACTTGGCATCATTTCGCGGAGAACATAATGGGGCACATGCGAATAAAGAAGAGAAGTACAACCACCGTCATACTCAGTTAAGGAATGTTGTTGAGAGAGCATTCGGCGTCTTGAAGAATCGGTTTCAGACGCTAAATGAGGGAAACATGTACCCCTGGGCGACATAGAGGAAGATGGTCATTGCATGCGCTGTTATTCATAACTTTATTCGTCGATCTCAGGGACATGACTATTACCTCAACTGCGAGAACAATGAAGAAGCAGTTGGTGAGGATGGTGGTGATGACGATGTTCCCATTGACATCCCTCTTAGCCGGGCTGAGGTTACACTAGGAGGGCAGATTAGGGACTCGATTGCTAACGCACTATGGACATGAGTTGTCTTCGTCATGCCTCCTCTTTGGTACTTTGTTCTGCATGTCTCTTCACATTTTACTTTATTGTCTGTTTGCGTATGTGATGTTTAATTTTTCATATGCTTTATGTACGGATATTAGTTATTGCGTATGTTGAACATTTCATTTTTAGCACTTTACCTTATTCAACTGCAGTATTTTATTTTTGTGAAGAATTATTCCAAATTAATTTCTCTACTTTTTCGTTGACTTAAATATTGTACTAAGTACCTTTTTTATTTTTTTCTGCAGGAGGAATTAATATAAATGAGTCTATTGGATGGATGGTTCCACTGGTTGGAGCAACCCCACTGGACAATGATTTTATCGAACCATCCTCATGTTTTCGAGCCTACGAACGGTGCATGGAATTTTGCAACCCTATCCATTGCCACACTGGGATGATCGGATGGCATCAGTGCAACCATATCTCAGTGGGTTATTTGGATAGCAGGAGGGCAAAATTACATGTTCCTCATTCGCTTATTATGGGCAATGATGAAATAATAGAAATGAGTCTAGTGGTCGGATGGTTCCACTGGTTGGAACAACCCCACTGGATAATGATTTTAGTGAACGTTAAGTTCCTATTTCTGAGCCTGCAAAGGACGCATGTCCATTGAGGATAGTTGAATACCAGGAGGGCAGAATTGCACGTTCCTAATTCGGTCATTATGGGCGATGATGAAAAAATTTAATTGAGTCTATTGGTAGGATGACTCTACTGCTTGGAGCAACCCTAGTGGACAATGATAAGTTCCTATTTCTGAGCCTGCAAAGGACGCATGTCCATTGAGGATAGTTGGATACCAGAAGGGCAGAATTGTACGTTCCTAATTCGGTCATTATGGGTGATGATGAAAAAATTTAATTGAATCTATTGGTAGGATGGCTCCACTGCTTGGAGCAACCCCAGTGGACAATGATAAGTTCCTATTTCTGATCCTGCAAAGGACGCATGTCCATTGAGGATAGTTGGATACCAGGAAGGCAGAATTGCACGTTCCTAATTCGGTCATTATGGGCGATGATGAAAAAATTTAATTGAGTCTATTGGTAGGATGGCTCCACTGCTTAGAGCAACCCCAGTGGACAATGATAAGTTCCTATTTCTGAGCCTGCAAAGGACGCATGTCCATTGAGGATAATTGGATACCAGGAGGGCAGAATTGCACGTTCCTAATTCGGTCATTATGGGCGATGATGAAAAATTTTAATTGAGTCTGTAGGATGGCTCCACTGCTTGGAGCAACCCCAGTGGACAATGATAAGTTCCTATTTCTGAGCTTGCAAAGGTCGCATGTCCATTGAGGATAATTGGATACCAGGAGGGCAGAATTGCACGTTCCTAATTCGGTCATTATGGGCGATGATGAAAAAATTTAATTGAGTCTATTGGTAGGATGGCTCCACTGCTTGGAGCAACCCCAGTCAAGGAATTCCGGATCGGATCGAGTCCCTGAATCGGGACCCGCCGATCCCGATCCGAATCGGGATCGGATCGGCCGGAATCGGCCTGGATCGGCCAGAATCGGCCGGGATCGGCTGGAATCGGCCGAATCGGGACCTACCGATCCGGATCGGGATCGGCCGATTCTACATTCCATGACCCCAGTGGACAATGATAAGTTCCTATTTCTAAGCCTGCAAAGGACGCATGTCCATTGAGGATAATTGGATACTAGGAGGGCAGAATTGCACGTTCCTAATTCGGTCATTATGGGCGATGATGAAAAACTTTAATTGAATCTATTGGTAGGATGGCTCCACTGCTTGGAGCAACCCCAGTGGACAATGATAAGTTCCTATTTCTGAGCCTGCAAAGGACGCATGTCCATTGAGGATAATTGGATACCAGGAGGGCAGAATTGCACGTTCCTAATTCGGTCATTATGGGCGATGATGAAAAAATTTAATTGAGTCTATTGGAAGGATGGCTCCACTGCTTGGAGCAACCCCAGTGGACAATGATATTTTGTATATTATGTACATGTTTCTGAGTCTTGAAATGATTAATATTTCATAGTGTACTGATGGATGGTGAGGTTATGGCAATGGTAGGTATTGTAATTTTAATGTTCTCATTTTTTACTTTAATTTCATATTTGTTCCATAGAATCTACTAAATTTTTTTAACATGGGTACAATGCGTACGTACTTCCAGGAGGCATTTTGCGTGTGGATTTAGTTAAAAGGGAGGCTCATGAATGATGCATTGTATTTTTTTTCAATTATAACGGATATTGTAAAATTGAAAAAAAAATTATTGAATTTCATGATTTTTGCAAGTTGCAACTGACTGTTATGGTGACTGTTTTTGTGTATGTAATTTTTAGCGTAATTGAATGTACGATCACAGAGTGTTATACAAATTGAGGAAAACATAATTTTAATCACCAGATGTTACAAATTAACATATTTTATTATAAATTTATTTTTAACAAGATATTCTGTTAAATCATCAAATTTGAGTTTGAAGAAATAAAATAATTTAGCTTTAAAATTAATTTATACATTACTATTGTAACGTGTTACTAACAGGAAATTAAAATAAAAATAGTTGACAAACTCAATAATATTATACAAATAAGCAAGATTTGAAAAATATAGAAATTTAAAATAACATATGCAAGGACAACATGGGTATTTTGAACTCTTTATTCCACTCTTTATTCTCTTCTTTATTCTACTTATTCCTACCAAATCACTTGGAATAGCGCAGTGCAATTCTACTTATTCTGGGTGGAATACCAACTACTTACCAAACTAAAATACCTCTTATTCTGGGTTAAGAAATCCCTTCCTCCTTATTCTGGTTTAAGCTATTCTGCAAACAAACTGATACTAAGGCACTGAGTAAAGTAGACACCATCTATTTAATCATTGTTTATTTTTCAATGTGGAACTATTCTAACGTGCCCCCACATGTGCAGGCCGATTTTAGGCTTTGTCACATAGACCACAAAGACAGGGTGCATGTGCGGCCCGGTTCGTAACCATGGGCTCTAGTACCATGTTTAAGTTATTGGGCCATCCAATTCAAAACCTTAAGGTATTGAGTGGAGGAGGCATCATCTATATTAAACATTATTTCTTTTGTCCCTTTTCCAATGTGGGACTATTCTAACACGTCCCCTCACGTGCAAACTGATTTTAGGCTCTGTCACATAGACTACAAATATGTTCTTCAAAGTAGCCATAGTAAATACACGTGTCCCTTTTATCCTTATAAATCCACCATAATCTGTCAGCAGTCATTATTCTGCCCTAGGCTACTTTCCACATAAAAATTCTAATTTTGATAGGCCAAGACTTGTTCCAAACAAACTTGTGCCAAGGTACCTTAATACCTCCCTTCCAAAGGATTGAAATTTCTGATTTAATAGAAAAAGATCCACTTGACTCCCATCTCCATATTCTTGTATCTGGAATTCCAAGTCTCAGCTGCCAATGATGAATAGTAGACAGTAGTTGCAACAGTTCTTCCACCTCCAAGTCCCTTAAATTCCTATAAAAATGAATATCCCAGGTACAATAATTACCTATTGGAGACCGGAGGTCTTCAATCTGGCTATTATCATCAGATGAAATACTATATAAATTTGGAAACCTCATCATAAAAGCCCTTCCATCTAACCAATTATCCTCCCAGAATCAGATGGACTCTCCATTTCCCACCTTGAGAGTAGAAGAACATAAGAAAAAAAATCCAAGTCGGCAACTATGTGTTTCCAAATTGATAATAGATAAGAAAAAGTCTGACCACCTGATAGCCACTCCAGTTGATTCTGAAAATACTTAGATCAGACCACCCTCACCCACAAATTCTGATCTTCTCTTTCTACTCTCCACAGCCATTTAATGAGAAGGGACCTATTGATAAGATGACTAAGATCACTAGATGCCAAACCTGCCCCTCCTTCCTCCTTGGACCTGCAGACATTTTTCCAAGCAATAGGATGTATCCCACTAGGTTTGCTGCTCTTACCCTTCCAAAAGAAAGATACTCGAATGGATTCTATCCTTTGCCAAACACCCTTGGAGATTTTAAAAATAGACAAATAATATATAGCCAAGTTTGAAAGAACCACTTTAGAAAGAATCCATTTTCCTCCAGCCGATAGGAAATTCCGCTTCCAACCCTCAACTTTGTCCTCAAATTTCTTAATGAGAGATTTCCACTCTGAAGCTTTTGGATTCTTTCTAGACAAAGGTAAGCCTAGGTACTTAATGGGGAATGAACCCCACCTAGTACCCATCACTCTAGCAATAAAGTTCTTCTTGTCCTCCGGCACATGCAAACTAACCAGACCACTTTTATGGAAGTTAACCTTCAACCCTGTAGCTGCCTCAAGTAGCTTAAGAAGCAATTTTAAATTCAAAACTTTCCTCTTCTGACATGTAGAAAATAACAATGTTTCATCTGCATATTGTAAGTGTGTCACCTCTTCACTACTCATGTTTCATCTGCATATTGTAAGTGTGTCAACTCTTCACTACTCCTAGACAAAGTGATCCCTTCACTTAAGCCACTATTATTTGCTTTACCCCACATCATACTCAACTTGTCGCACCGAAACCAATAAAAAGTGGACATGGTGGGTCTCTTTGTCTAAGGACCCTGGAATTATTTAAGTAATCAAATGGAGTACCATTCACCAAGAAAGAGAACCCAGCAGTCTCTATACAACTCCTCATCCATCCAATCCAGTCTTCTTTGAAACCCATCAATTCCATCACCTTGTAGAGACAATCCCAATTAATTCTATCATATGCCTTCTCAAAGTCAATCTTGAATAGGATGAACTCCTTCCTCCTCACTTTCTGATCATGGATACACTCAAAAGCTACCATAAAATTGTCCAAGATGAATCTACCATGGATAAATGTTGATTGATGATCCACTAAATCTGCAATCACTTTCTTCAGCCTGTTAGCCAAGGCCTTAGTTTCGTGCAAGAGTAATTCAATAAACTTATGGGACTATAGACAGTGACATTTTCTCCATACTCCTTTTTAAGAATGAGTACCACATGTGTAGAGTTGAAAACCTTTATGCTTGATGGACTGTTTTGAAATTTTCAGACAGCAGCCATGAGGTCTCCGCTAATAACATTCCGAAAGAGTTGATAAAAGCCAACTGAAAACCCATTTGGCCCTAGTGATTTATTAGGGTCCATCCATCACAGCCTCCCTAATTTTTGCCTCAGAAAGGTCTAACCAGATGTCTGAAAGAGTCTGATTCTATAGCTAGCCTTCAAACTTCTTCTTTGAACAAGTCTTCAGAATACCTGACCACAGCTACTCCTATATGTGACTCTTCGTTGAAGGTATCATTCCCAACATTAATGGATTGCATATGAGACCTTCTTTTCTTAATACAGGTAGTGGCATGAAAGAAAGAATATTTTTATCCCCTTCTTTTAACCAGATTTCTTTTGCTCTTTGTTTCCATTGCAATTCTTCTCTTAAAGCCCACTCATTATACTGTTCTTTTGCCTCCTCCCACTGCAGTCTTTGTTCATCTATCAAAACATCTTCATCATTCTTAATTTCAAAATCCTCAATCTGCCAAAGAAGTTGTTGTCCGAACTTTGCAGAATCTAATCTCCAAAAGTCTTAGCACTCCACTCCTTCATCTTCTGCCCAAGAAACTTCAATTTGTTAGAGAAATTGATGCATGCATAATTGTTCCTCAGGGCTTCATGCCACCACTTCTTTACTAAATCAGCAAATTGTTCATGTCTGGCCCAAGCTCTCTTGAATCTAGACATCATATTCTTTCCTTGCAACTATGAACAAATGACTGTATTACTATGAACTTATGGAAAGATATATTTCATGGATCCTTCAAAAGAAATAGTGGATCTGTAAGGTCCCTGTATTCAATATGATACAAAATCATGCTCTGGTTTGAATTCCCGAAGACTTGAAGGATTGTCATGCTTGATTACATGCTAGATATGACATTGCATGCATATTAAGGTAGTGTACTTAGAATGATAATTTAGGAAAGAGAAACAACCATAGTATGAATCAAAGAACATGATATTAAGGAAATCAACTATGCATTTACTTTTACAACAACGACTAGCAAATGCATAGACATGAAAAAAAGAAAGAAAGCAACATAGACAGGAAAAAGGGGAATGCAAGTGATGATATAAAGAAGACTGAGAAATAAGAAATGATGTTAACGAGCATAAGAGTTTTGCTAAATAGACAACAAAGAACAATCTAAAGAAGAATAGACATAATATGCTTCACATTAGACATGACAGTTGAGAGGTAAGAGGAATATCTGAAAAAATGTAACGGCTCTTTTTCTAATTATGTCCTCTTGCATTTGACATTTTTTGAAAAAGAACACATCCAAGCAGCTAATTTTTCTCACCAATGTTGAGTATAACATACTTGCAGGTAAAATTTGATGTATGGATGGGTAGTCTGAGGAGTTCTAAAAACTAATAACTCTTCAAATAAGTAAATAAGCAACAAATCCCACAGAGACATAGTGCAAGAATGGTCACCAACTGGTTCTGCCTCCAAGCAGAGAAGTCAAGAAAGCTTGAAGTGCACTTTTGGTGGCTCTCATTAGGAGGACAGGGAGAATAGAAGTATTTCTCCAACTATCTGCAATGACAGAGAATGAGCACATGCCCCATACATGTGCTCTTTGGCCACCTGCAGCTTTGATCCATTCCAGTTCAAACTGATTTTTCCCTTCCCTTTATGTTTATACTATACACTTCCATGACCTTAGTCCTTCCTTGCATGCCTCTTTGGTATGCATACTTTTACTTCTCATACTCCTTACAATTCTATCTAATTTTTACCCACCTGGCTCAATTTGTTTCTTTTAGGTACACCATCGAATTCAAAAAAGAAGTCACCCCGCCCCATGATATGCTAAAAAGTACTTTAATGGTATAAACAATTAGAACTTGTGTGGTTTCATTCTAAGAAAAAAATAAATTTAAATTTTGCATATATTTGTTCATAAGTATATATTTACATTCAGCCACATCCACAGTTTAGCTATGGACTTGATTAGATGCTGACGCCTTGATGGCCCAAAAAATCATAAAACAACTACAAGGTGATTTTCTGAACATTCAATACACTTTATTGAGCATGAGGAATACTTTTTCTTAAACAAAGCAATATATTAGATAAAGAGATAAGCATGTTGATACATTTTCTCTTATAAAAAATCAGTGATTAAGATGTCTTCATAAGATAAACTTATAAAGAATAGAAAATGGCACCACCCTATGGGAAAAATCTTTACGTAATGAAGAATTTTAATTGTTGTTTTGCCAGCTAACCACACAAGGAAAAGAAAATAAAATGGGAAAAAAACAAAGAGACTTACAAGGGCATACTCCCCGGTCTCGAATATTCTAATGTCCAGCACCTAGTTGTCCGAATCAACAATGAAGAAAATGAGAGTAAAATGCAGAAATGTGAGAGGAAATTTTTGATAACTAAGGGAAACAATATTGTTAGCAAATTCCAATATAATGAAAAACAAATTTTGCCCAAGAATTACAGACAGTAAATTTCTTCAAGTCATTTTAAGGATGAAGGCTCAAGAATTGAAAGATCACCTCACCACGGTCTTCATATATATAGTCTAAGCCTTTGTAATACGGTGGATGCCCAACAGACAAATACTGAAATAAATTCATTTACATCATTTAGTGAGAAAATGACTCATTCCATCCATTTCTACAAGTATAAATAAAATGTGAAAGATCAACAATAATATACCTATCATGTTTAGAAATGTGCTCTTACTTGTTCATTTTCACCCAATATTTATGTTTAGGTTTAAGCATCAAGATGTGGAAGATGAACTAAAAAAGAGATGTTGAAGATGGATGAGACTTGGTATCACCGGAGAAATGGCGTGTTTAGTTCCCATCTTTTTGGTGTGATCTTTGTGTAACATTAAATTACAAGTAAGGATTATTGGCAAAAGTTTAGACCCAACCTTGTTAGAGCATCAAACACTTTTGCCCTTCAGACTTCACTCACCGCTGGTGTGTCAACACAAAGATTTATACTAATGAGTCTAGTGATCATTTTTCTCAGTGTCATAGGAAATTGAGTTATCTCTTGCCTCACAAAGTTTTGTTGGCAAACTGGCCTTCATTTATCATGTGGTGTACATGAAAATACGAGCCCATATGGACCCATGTGGAATAAGTTATTCATGAACCCTTAGGACATGATTCCCCAACACAGTTTAAAGTTCATATGAAGTTATGAATTCCCATTAGCACCGTACATGCTTTGCTATATCAGAGCCACTCTTGCCAGTTTGCATGATCTGACTTGGTCTTTGATGTTACTAACTAATACTAGTCTAAGCCCAATGATGTCAAGAAACCAAGTCAATAACAATAACCCAAGTCATCATGATATGAATTAGTTTTCCAGGTTTGCAAGTTGCACCAGAGCTTCAGTAGTTATACTAGCCAACTTCTCCCTAAGGACCCTAACAACACCATTCCCCACTTCCACCCTCGATAGGAAGTCCCAATTTGAAGTGTTCAATTGGAAGCCAAAAAGCTACCTGACTGGCTTCAAAAGTTCAATCTCCTCCCCTCAAAATAATCGACCAGATAACTAAGAAAGCACAAAAGTGCTTCCAATTGAAAGTTACGTCAAAGACACCTCAATTCTCATCATGTCCTATGGACAGAGCATCCGGTAATGAGCTAGCTACGGTGATCAATGTGTTCCCATATGCCTAACAGGTCAAAATGGTAACTTGTATACAGATCCTGACAAAAGCATCTTTTTATTAATAACCCATTAATCTTTCCACGGAACTTGATACCCGAGAACAAACACTGACAGGTCAAAATGACAACTTGTATATGTGTTCCCATATACCAATCCCAAGAACAAGCACTAACAGGTCAACATGACAACTTATATACAAGATCAAACTAAGCAGAAAAGAACGAGATCCGATTATCTGATAATTATGCACAGATAACAAACGATCTAAAAGACCAACCAAGGAAAAAATTAAAAATAAATAAATCAATTCAAATCAACGACAATAAATAGATAAATAAAAAGCTCAGATAACAAATGGGTGCTTACATTGATGCTGTTGAGATACTTCTCCTTCTCCACCCTCACGATCTGCCCCTTCTTCACTGAAACCAAACTCGGCAATAAAGAAAAACAAGACGAAGAATAAGAAGAGAGAAACTTCCAGCACATATCCCCAAATCACCAGTCAAACAGAACTGGAAGCCTGCAACCATGGACCTGGAACAGCCGAAGAAATGGTAAAAGAGAGAGGAAGCCTACGCACTCGAGTATACGGGCTTCTTACGGCGGAGAGGGGGAGCGGACGCAGGCGCCTCCTCCTTGGCCGCCTGCGCAGGCGCGCCCTCCTTCCCGGCGTCGGCCGCGGCCACAGCCCGCACCCGCGGCGGCCGGGGACGCTGCTGCTTCTTGGGGATCGCCCTGTGGAGGAGTGGAGAAGAAGAGCAGGTGGAGGAGCGGGCGGAGAGCGCTGTGGAGGAGAAGGTGAGAGAAGCCATGGACGAGGAGAGAGAGAGAGATGGGTCAGAGAGAGATAACGCGACTTATATATATATAGATGTTGGCAGAGCTCCCGCTCTTTTGGTGGCGCTGCCTTCTCGTCATCCAAACAGAGTAAAACTGGAGCCATACGAGGCAAAACGGGTCTGGATCCCCTTCCCGTATCCGCCCGAGCCAGATACCTGGGATCGGATTATCCGAGGCTGCGAATCGGGCGAGGGGTATGAACGGATCTATAGGATCCGAAAACCTGCCCCGGATAGTTAGTAAACAACGGATTCGGATCGCCTTTGTTTTGATCCGAAATGGGTTTCTCTTGCATTCGGTCGCACCCCAAAACAGCCTAGACGGGGCAGTTCCAGATTGCGCAAATATGTATTTTCGGATCTGATCATGTGTGTTCGGATCAGAGCCTGACCCTTTACACTCTCAAATCAGTTGCTTCGTGTTCGGATTGAAATGTTAGAAAGTAATTGCCATCAATATATTTTTTCATTAATTAGAATTGGAATTAAATTAGTGGACTATTCTTAATAGTCTAATTGGACTAATGGATTCTCATAATTGAGTTAATTGGATTAAATTAATTCACTTAAACTCACTAACAGACTCTCGTAGTTAATTAATTGGTCTAATTTAAATTAATTAAATTTATTTTATGAATTGTAAAAGTGCGGGACATAATTGTTAGTATTAGGTGGTCTGAAAGCCAATCCAATACTATGTATCATTCAGTTTATTAATATAATGGCATTAATTCATTGTGTATAATTAGTTCGATCTATGATTATCGTATCACAATGAAGTCTATGAACATATGCAACAATCTTCGGATTATGATGAGATCATAATTACGGAATCGAAGACTTATAAACGCATGTTCTTAATTATTCATAGTTGGAAGATGTTTGAGATGGACATCAAACATCCAGATAGACTAGTACATGTTTCTTCAGCTCATATGATGAGGATGACTGATCCTATAAATCACTTGTGTGGAGACACTATGCTGGACATGTAGGTGCTCATTGAGGAATGAGTTCACTGAATTGATCCGACCTAAAATCGCTGAATGGTATATACCTCACTGTTAACCAGCTCGATTCTTTTGTCTCGGTTGTATAGATGATCCTTATGTTAGTATTAGATGGTCTCAAAGCCAATCCGATACTATGTACTTATTCAGATTATTAATAAATGGCAATAATTCATTGTGTGTAATTAATTCGATATGTGTTTATCGTATCACAATGAACTCCATGAACATGTGCAATAGTCTTCGGATTATGATGAGATCATAATTACGGGACCGAAGACTTATAAACACGTGTTCTTAATTGTTCCTAGTCATAGGATGTTTGAGATATGACATCGAACATCCGGATAGACTAGTATATGTTACTTCAGCTCATATGATGAGGGTGACTGATCCCATAAGTCACTTGTGTGGAGACACTATGCTGGACCTATAGGTGCTCATTGGTGAATGAGTTCACTGAACTGATCCGACTATGAATCGCTGGATGGTAATCACCTCACTGTTAACCAGCTCGATTCATTTGTCACGGTTGCGTGGATGATCCTTGGACCTGAGACTCCAAAGATATATTGTTGGTAGGTTTCTGAGCTTTGACCTTGACTAACGAATCCCTAACTATGGGTTATCAATAAGTCAAGCGATCGGGTTTAGGGAAATGCCCTCGAAGGTAATTGTGTGTTCAATACGGGATCATCCGCTCTCTGTAGTTTGAGAGAGAATGTTCCGGGAATGATGCGCTTAAAGTCCCTGGTCAGGGCGGACTCTGTAATCGATAAGGAGTTATCGGATTCAGATTAGCAGCATCTTATTCAAGTAAATCGACCAAATAGGGTTTAACAGTAAACCATGTCCTAGGTCGATTCGGGAACATTGCACGGATGAAGAATTATATCCGCGCGCTAACCGATGACAGAAAGGTTCTAATAGAGGATTGCGATAATCCCAGTGCCATCCAGGATCACGCGATGTTGCTTGGAATCCAACATGATCGGCAGTCCGTCCGAATTTATTGTGGGACATTAAATTCGGCTAATTAATTGAATATAAGGATATTAATTAATTCAGTGGGTCAGTAAAGGGTTACTGGACTTAATGGGCTATTAACTGGACTGGTATTTGGGCCTAAAGGGTCACACGCAAATGGTTTTCAAGTCGATGGATAATCCGACAAGATTTCGGATAAGTCTGGATTTTTATGAAAAACCGCAAACTGACTTATTATAAAAGAACGGATTCAACGTCCGGGGCCAGCAACCCTGACCTAGCCGTCATTCGTTCTTTCTCCCTTTCTTTCTCTTCTGGGCGTGCGGTTTCCGACTGCTCCGCCTTCCGTCCGACGGGAGATTCAGAATCCGCATGTCGCGGCGGATTACGCGCAGTCAGACGGAATCTACGAACGCCGCAGCAAGCGAGGAAGCGAGGACAATCCATCGCGAGGAGAACCGCGTGGATACCGCTAGAGGTCGGGCATCTGTGCGACTTGCGGCATCACTCCGACAGAACCGAAAAACGAACGCGGATTCGAATCCGCGCAAGGTGAACTCGATTTTCTCCGGTTTTATTTTAACGATCGAAACGGGATGGATCCGATCCCGAACATATTATTCCGTTGCATTTTTCGGTCGGATCCCGACACAGCTAACCCAACACCTTAGACCTGAGACACAAAGATACCTTGTTGGTACGTCTCTGAGCTTTGACTTTGACTAATGAATCCCTGGCCATGGGTTATCAATAAGTCAAATGATCGGGTTCAGAAAAATGCCCTCGAAGGTAATTGTGCGTTCAATAAGGGATCATCCGCTTTCGGTATTATGAGAAAGAATGTTCCAGGAATTATGCGCTTAAGTCCCTAGCCAGGACGAACTCTGTATCAGATAAAGAGTTATCCAATATAGATTAGCGGCATCTGATTCAAGTGAATCGACCGGCTAGGGTTTAATAGTAAATCATATCCTAGGTCGATTCAGGAACATTGCACGGATGAAAAATTATATCCACGCGCTAACCGATGACGGAAAGGTTCCAATAGAGGGTTGCGATAACCCCAATGTCATCCAGAATCACGCGATGTTGCTTGGCATCCAACGTGATCGGAAACCCGTTCAAATTTACTGTGGGATATTAAATTCGGCTAATTAATTAATATAAGGATATTAATTAATTCAGTGGGTCCATAAAGAGTTATTGGGCTTAATGGGAAATTAACTGGACTAGTATTTTAGCCTATAGGGTCACACGCAGAAGGTTTTCAAGTTGATGGATAATTTGATGGGATTTCGGATAAGTATGGGTTTTTATGAAAAACTGCAAATATACTTAGTATAAAAGAACGGCTGTTAGGTCGGGGGCCAACAACCCTAACCTAGCCGTCGCCCTCTCTCTCTCTCCTCTCTCCTGGGCGCACATCTCGAGGCCGGAACTCTAGAGGCTCCGCTTCGGCTCTCGACAGCTCTACCTTCCGTCCGATGAGAGTTTCTAAATCCGCATGTTGCGGCGGATTACACATAGCTAGACGGGATCTACAAACGTCGCATCGAGCGAGGAGGCGATGACGATTCATCGCGAGGAGAACCGTGTGGATACCGCAAGAGGTCGGGCACCTGCGCGGCTTACGGTATCGCTACAACGGAACCGGAGAACAAACGCGTATTCGAATCCGCGCAAGGTAAATTAGATTTTCGATTTATTTTATTGATCGAAACCAGACGGATCCAATCCCGAATAATTATTTCTGCTGCGTTTTCGGTCGGATTACTGAACAACGGACCCAACAGTGGTATTAGAGCCAGGTTCCACTGTGTTCGTTACCGTTTCGGATCCTAAATCGGTCATCCTTTATGTAACGACTCGCCACCCTATAATCGGGGATCCGATTACTAAATGGGTATCGAATCATTAAAAATTGGAGCCAAACCAGGATCTCGATAAGTCTAAGAAATAAATGATAAACTAGACTAAACATCCACATCACATCAAATTGTAAAGTAAGTGTAGAAATTAAAAATTATTACAATTCGACTTGACTCAGCAAATAATTACATATTCCAACTAAAAAGAAATAATTAAGTGTACAGGTTTGAAAGGAAAATAACAACTACATCGGGACATACCCCTGGATAGTGGCTGCTGGCGCGCAACCCAAGACAACACTCTTCACGCTACGCCTGTCTGGAACCCTCACCTGAAAACCGCAGGGGTTGAGTCCCATCGAAATGGACTCAGTAGGGATCCTTCGATCCCTACCACCCACTCACGCACCCACAAGTGCAACAATACAAATATGGTAATTTAAATAAATAAAGCAGTAAACATAACTCCCAGATTTTGATATAAAACACATGCATTCATAAATGTAATATACACAACTCTGAAACCACTTCACACGGAGTCGACAACCAACATCTCGGCTAAACACACAAACCTCATGGCCAAATGCGGAAACACCGACCCGCTGAGACCAAACAGCAACCCCTCGGATAGCGCGCTGGCCACTCCGGCCTGACCGGCTCTAGGTGGTTCTACTTCCCCCAGCACGAGTGACACTCTGAATGTACCACTCCCACACCGGTACTAGCTATACCCCGGGGTACACCAGGTGACCCTCTCTCTAGGCGTCACCCCACCACTCCCACACCGGCGCCGTGTCACTCCCACACCGACACAGGGTGTCTAAGCACTAACAACTGTCACTCTAGGTCCACGGTCGCACGAAACACAACACAGTGCGATCCGATCACGTAGAAATCATCGTCTTCGAGTACGTTTTCAAGCATGCATTTAACCAAACTATTTAACAATGTAAACACATGTGAATTGCATGGATTAGTGAGGTTCTGTCTTGAATTGCGTCGCCCGTGGCTGACGTCATTCAAGACCCTTGAACTGGTTGTTACGAAAACTGGCCTCGGAATATGGCCTAAATCGCGTCGCCCTTGACAGCCGCCATTTACATGGCGTCGCTGTCTCTGGACGCTATTCAAGACAGAGATAGAATCCCTTATCTAGGCTAAATCGCGTCTTGGCTGGAAGCCGCCTTTTAAATGGCGTCGTTGTCCCTAGACGCCATTTAGCTCTCACAGACAGGTTCTCCCCTCCGACTTCCCCGAATCACAAAGTGAGATTTCTCCCCCAAATCGCATAAAAATGTACCAAAATAGGGGAGGAGAAGGAGAATCCAAATACACATTAAAAGCCCACCATTTCTCATTTTAGACAGTTAACATTTTCACCAAAAAATCTCCTAAACATGCTCCAAAGCGGGAAAACATAGTTTTAATCAAAACACAACGGAGATCGTCACCCTACCGGTTACTTGAACTCCTCCTAGCTCTTAGCCGCCGAACCGCCTTGCCACGAACCGCCGCCGGTACCGTCGTAGATGCCATTACTCCACCAGGACGTCAGTCGCCGTTCGGAGAAAGATGCGCCGCAGAGGAGATGGTGGTGGTAGTAGTGGAAGTTAGGGGGTTGATGGAGTGGAGGGAGAGGAGGAATGAGGAAAGGAAAGGAAGGAGAAGGGGAAGGGGGCGCCGGATGGATTGGAGAGAGGGAGGAGAGAGAAGAGAATGAGAGGAATGAGGGAAAGGAAGGAGGGTTCGCGGGGTCAAACCGAAACTAGCTAAAACGCGTCGTCCAAGACCGACGCCTATCAGACGACAAGACGGGGTCGTATACTGACAGGTCTCTAAATAGCGTCAACCATGCAAGATGCCATTCAGACCGGGGCCGTACGCTTACGGCCCAAAACCGACCCACGTGGCACATTCTAAAATGCGTCCACCTTACCGAACGTCGTTTGAACCGAGAAAAATGACTCGATAACCGGATCCGAAACCTCAATCTTTACACAGTGAGCTAGAAAAGTTTCAAGCAGGAAACCACTGCTGATTCGACAACAGTAGCTGAATATATTGTTGTTGCTGAAGCCGCCAAGGAAGCTGTCTGGATGAAGAAATTCATCGACGATCTTGGTGTGGTGGAAATCATCTCTAGTCCCATCTCACTGTTGTGTGACAACAATGGGACGATTGCTCAAGCGAAAGAGCCGAGGTCTCATCAGAAGTCAAAGCACATTCTGCGGCGGTTTCATCTGATCAGAGATATTATAACTCGAGGAGATGTCGTAGTAGAGAGAGTTTCTTCAGCCGACAACATAGCAGATCCACTGACAAAGCCTTTGTCTCAAAATGTCTTTGAGAGTCACTTAGAGAATATGGGTATTCTGTATAAAAGTGATTGGCTTTAGTCCAAGTGGGAGATTGTTAGTATTAAGTGGTCTAAAAGCCAATCCAATACTATGTATCATTCAGTTTATTAATATAATGGCATTAATTCATTGTGTGTAATTAGTTCGATCTATGATTATCGTATCATGATGAAGTCCATGAACATATGCAACAATCTTCGAATTATGATGAGATCATAATTATGGGACCGAAGACTTATAAACACATGTTCTTAATTATTCCTGTCGGAGGATGTTTTGGATGGACATTAAACATCCAGATAGACTAGTACAGGTTTCTTCAGCTCATATGATGAGGGTGACTGATCCTATAAGTCACTTGTGTAGTGACACTATGTTGGACCTGTAGGTGCTCATTAGGGAATGAGTTCACTGAATTCATCCGACCTAGAATCGCTGGATGGTATATACCTCACTGTTAACCGGCTCGATTCTTTTGTCTCAGTTGCATAGATGATCCTTGGACCTGAGACACCAAAGATACCTTGTTGGTACGTCTCTCAGCTTTGACTTTGACTAACGAATCCCTAACCATGGGTTATCAATAAGTCAAATGATCGGGTTCAGAGAAATGCCCTCGAAGGTAATTGTGTGTTCAATAAAGGATCATCCACTCTCGATATTATGAGAGAGAATGTTCCAGGAATGATGCGCTTAAGTTTATGGCCAGGGCTGACTCTGTATCAAATAAAGAGTTATCCAATATAGATTAGCGGCATCTGATTCAAGTGAATCGACCGGCTAGGGTTTAATAGTAAACCATACCCTAGGTCGATTCAGGAACATTGCACGGATGAAAGATTATATCTGCGTGCTAACCGATGACGGAAAGGTTCCAATAGAGGATTGTGATAACTCCAATGCCATCTAGAATCACGCGATGTTGCTTGGCATCCAATGTGATCGGAAGCCCATCTGAATTTACTGTTGGACATTAAATTCGACTGATTAATTAATATAAGGATATTAATTAGTTCAGTGGGTCCGTAAAGAGTTACTGGGCTTAATAGGCCATTAATTGGACTGGTATTTGGGCCTAGAGGGACACACAAAAGGTTTTCAAGTCGATAGATAATTTGACGGGATTTTAGATAAGTATGGGTTTTTATAAAAAACCGCAAATATACTTATTATAAAAGAACGGCTGTTAGGTAGGTCGGGGGCCAGCAATCCTGACCTACCTGCCGCCCTCTCTCTCTCTCCTCTCTCTTGGGCGCACATCTCGAGGTTGGCCCTTTTGAGTCTCCACTTCGGCTCCCGACAGCTCTGTCTTCCGTCCAACGGGAGTTTCTGAATCCGCATATCTCAGCAGATTACGCGTAGCCAAACGGGATCTACGAACGCCGCATCGAGCGAGGAGACGAGTGTGAGTGCTTAAAATGCTAGTGTGATTAACATGAAAAATCTATGTTGTTTAGTGCAAAATAAACCTATTAAAAACAGAAACTACGTGAAGTGATCGCGAGAAACTTTTGACTTAAAAGTTCCAAAAGAAGTTTTTGATCGCCTACCTGTTTAAACACGGAAGATATTGAGCTCTTGGTTCCCCTCCTTCAGCCGGCTGAAGAAAGAGAGCCCTTCTCGTTCTTTGTTCTTGCTGTTGAGGTTGGAGTTGAAGTTGAGGATCGTGCAGAGATTCTTATGACTTTGTACTTGATTTACTCCTTTGCTCCGTCAAGAAAAATAGAAATGGAAATGAAGAAATGATGATGAGAACTTTAAGCAAGAATAGTATCTGTTCTAATCATGATGTTAAACATACAATTAAACAGCAAACTTACTTGTTGAGTGGCTTTTGAAACCCCTTAATCAAATAGGTTTTGAAAAGAATGAATGTGTTGTGTGTTGCATGGAGTGATAATGAAGAATGTAGAACTAAATGAAATGAATGCAGAAAATAAAGACTTATGCCCAATGGTTGAATTCTTGAATGGATGAAGAATCTTGAAAGGACGCCGACTTCTGGAAATGGCAGCGCTTCAGCGTTCCGACGTTGTTACTCCGATCTTCAACTCGCTATTGCTCAATGATAATCAACTCAAGATTACGCTTAACCTCTTTTTTTTTTAACTCAACATTGATGCAAGGTATTTATAGACTTCTTCTGCGTCCGTGATTAACATAGAAAAAATTTCGGATTTATCTATCTTAACCGACAGATAAATACTGATTAATTTATCTTTATCTGTAATTATCTAAAACGCGTCCACCATGGCTGACGCCTTTCAGATTAATTTAAGATAAGGATAAACATCCGGGAAAACTTATCTTTATCTTTATTAGCTAAAACGCGTCTACATGTATAGACGTCTTTTAAACTAATTAAGATAAGGATAAACATCCGGAAGAGAAATAGAAATAGCCTAGGAAACCTAAAACGCGTCGAGACTTACAGACGCCTTTTAGCTAATTAATCAATTGATTAAAAATTCAAATTTAAACCCTAAAAAAAGAATAAAGTCTAAATGGCGTCCACATAGGTTGACGTCTTTTAGAATTCTGCATATTTTAACTGAAATTTGAGCTAAAATCAATTCAATTGATTAACTTAAACATGTCTGTTAAACCCGACACTTAAAAAGATCAATAAAAATTAACCAATGGTTAAATATCAGACCATTCTGAGGCATTATTATATAATATGAAATTTACTCGAAATGACGTCAAAATTAGCGTGTCTACAGCGAGGACGATCCATCACGAGGAGAACCACGTGGATGCCGCTAGAGGCCGGGCACCTGCGCGGCTTGCGGCATCGCTCCGACGGAACTGGAGAACGAACGCGGATTCAAATCTGCGCAAGGTAAATTAGATTTTCCGGTTTATTTTATTGATCGAAACATGACACATCCGATCTTGAATAATTTATTTCCGCTGCGTTTTCGATCGGATCTCGGAACAACGAATCCAACAATAACATCCTCTCTCCATTTAAAAAAAAAATCGTAATTAAAATTTCATAGATTCTAATAATCTATCTTTATATTAATAGATTATTCATACTAATTTTTTAGGTCATATAATCAGATTAAGGGATTACTCAATCAAAATCAGATCACTACGATAAATAGATCTATATTTGTGGAGCATTTGTAATATGCTTAATATAACCTTTTGATTTAATGTGTCTACAGACTTGATATTCTGATTTAGTTAACCAACCTAATTAATCAATAGATAAACTTATCCTGACATAACTAAAGAAATAGGATGAAAAAAGATCTCTCATATGGTTGAATATGTACCAAAATAATTAAGATACAGATCATGATCATAACAATCTTATTATGACTTATAATTACTCCCTAAAAGTACTTTAAATATCATAAGAATATATCAATTAACTCTTATAGATATTTTTAACTTGAGATACATAAGAGTCTTAATATCATAGTACATTGTTAAATAATCATCTATACTTCCGACAATTATAATATTTTAAAGATCCAATATAAATTATGAATCATCGATGTTATGCTTCTAATCTAAGAACTTTAAGAAGATTGATCTAATCTCTTATCAGGATAATGTGCTTAACTCTCAAATATCTTTCAAAGATCTACTCTCTTAACTAATTTACAGATTATGTATGTTCGGCAAATTTACTCATTATAGAATTAGAAGTAATCTATATTTATATTTAAGGGTAAGACCTAAAAGATAGCATAGAAAGGTTTAAGTATATGCTTATATGTGACCTAATAGATCACTTTGAAAAGATTATGTACATGTTTACAAGTATCTTCTTAGTATTTTAATAAATTAAGAGAATACATTTATGGTGTAACACTACCATCAAATGAACTTATATCTAATATGGTCTCTATATTTTTTCATACAAATACTAACGATCAATGGCATAATATGATTCTAGTTATTTACCGTAAAAGTAGATTTAGGATCATCGACATCCAATCCAACACATGTCATAAAATTAGACATGAGTTACTTATAAAATTTAGAGGCACTATCTTATACTAGCATTTTAATGTACTAATCGATTCTTTCTAGTTCATGAGTAACACTAGTGAATGTAGATGAATAGATTGTTAATCAAATATAAAAATGTATGTTATGGTCAAGGCATTCCTTAGTATTAATTATTAAAGAATCAATAATAAGAATATGTCAATTTTCAATAATTTAACAAACCTAGTAGAAAGATATATATGAGTAGGTGGTACCTATGTATCCTATAGCTGTCTCTCCTTCTTAAAATGATAAAATTTAATTCTCTTAATACTCATCCATACTAAAAATTCTCTTTATATAGGCCTAATTGTGGGAACCACCTAAGTACGTCATTCACAATCACTTATCCCCAAATCTCCGTTATAACTTGAAACTAAGCATTACTTTAATTGCTAATCTAAACTCAAAATCATACTAATCTTAAACTTCATCATATTCTTTAAGATCGATTGGTATGGCTTAAAATCAGATGGTTGTGGATGTTCAAACTCTCATAATTGCTTTGATACCATATTGTTACGCTCCAAATGCGGTCCATTTTTTTCCACCTAGAATTCGACTGTGTAATCTCAAAACAAGTTCCATCATAACAAACAGATGTGAGAACTAAACAACTACAAGATGATTTAAATAAATGTCATAACTATCAATTAATCTAAAAATCTAAATATAGCCAATACCAAAATTCATAAATTACAATATCTATCAATTTGTATATAAATTCTCAATCTTACTAAATAAAGAAAACTACATCAAATTCTTATTATCTTTTACTACATCAAATCTAAGAAAGTTATAAATTTAAATCTAGATAACCTCATGAACATGTCAAATGAGTCAATTAAAAGTCTCTTCGTATTCCATATTCTCTTTCTCATATTTTGAAAATGTTAATAGGATTTATGAGTACAATCACTCAGTAGACTTCAAATCATCCACATGACTTAACATATAGTAATTTTTATAAATCACATTATATAATTATACTAAACATGATCTTACACAGTTTTACATATAACCCAAATAAGAATATGATACAAAACATAGTTAAATATAAGCTTATCAAATCAAATATATTTTCTAATAGCATGAATGAATCGACTAACATATAGCATATATGGTATGATCAGATTATTATCTAACTGAATAAGTTTACTAGCCATGATCAAAACATATCATATATCAAACTTAACATATTTTTTTCGAATTGAACATATAGCAAACTTATCAGGCATGGTAGCTTTATTAAATCAGAGTTTATAATGTTAGAATAACGAATCAAAATGAACATGAATTTTTAAATAAATAGGTTGAAATCAAAATAACTGAGCGTACATGTCAAAAGAACAAACTGAGCATATCTAAGATGAATTAAATGGACCTAAACATCAAATTATGTTTCATAATTATGTATCAAATAAATCAAATCAAAATATATCAAATAGTCATGCATCTAACTACCATATAAGGAGCCGAACAAAAAAAGTATCAAAGCATATAGGGAAGTATGCTAACATCATGACACATGTATAGTCGGGGAGTCTATTATCCCACCTCGGACGACTGCAAATAAAACACAATCACCAGAATTTTTCTATTGCCCAAAGGCAGAACTCATCTACGGACGCTTATGGAATGAGCCACAATCTCCTTAAGATGGCAATGTCCAAACATATATCAAACAAATATGGCACAAACATATTTTCACAGATTTCATAATGATCATATATCTGCATTGACATAGTGATACTTACATATAAGAGTTAAAATACATACGTTTTTATATAAAATAGTCACTTAAAGAGTCAACATAGTCATATAGATGGATAATCAGAGTAAAGCTGATCAAAATATATTGCTGGGCAGAAAATATAGTCAAAGGAATTTTCTTAGAATTTTAGGAATAACAAACATATTTTTCGGCCATCAAAAGTAATTTTTAAAGCTAACAAATTAACAAATAAGCCGAATAATATCAAACAGATTCATAAAATTATCAAACTTTGAGAACATGTCAAAAAGGTTACATTTAATGTGTGGCAAAGTTTCAGCAATTTCTAGATTGTTTTGATATGATTTTGGATTCTCACTTTGATTCGGAAAATCCAACTTAAATAAAATTCCAACAAATCAAAACATAGGGAAAACTAAATAGCAAACGGAGTCCATATTCTTAAACCTTATAAATAAGTCAAGGATAATATAACAAAGGTCATTAAAAATTTTTGTATGATTTGAACATGAATCAAATGAAATATATGATTCACAAATTGAGATTTCAAAATTGTCTAGATATATTACATAGTCTGAAAATAATATTATGGAATAAATATCAAACGAACTTATAAAATTATGAAATTTATTTTACATAAATATAACATGAACAATAGACTTCTATCCAAATTTCAGATTAATTGGGTATCAGACCAATGAAAAATAATATTTGTAACTCATGTGATCATAATTGGAAATAAAATAGATTGAACGGACATAATATATAAGCTAAGATAATAATCATGAAATAAATAGTAAAGAAGATCACAAAAATCTGAAACTTGATGATAATGAAGTAGACATATAAATCAAACTTCTTATTAATTGATTATCTTTTGAAAATTTTCAAAAAAATATAATTTTTAATACAAAATACATCATGCTTAGAGTTATCTACCTACCTTTTGAAGAAAGATTGGCTTTTCATTCTCTTATAGTTTCCTTGCTATCTATCAATGGTATCTTCCTCTTGTAAACTCTTTTTCAAATTGTCTAAGCTATTTCCCATGTTCTCTAAGCCTTTGATTAGAATCAAATTCTCATAATCAATAACTATGAATCAACTCTATTATCTCAAGAACACCATATAAACTTATCCTTAGAAGAGAGTTGCATGCAATAGAGTTTTGAGCATGATCTTAAGGCTCTATTTATGCTTATTTACCTTCCTAATACAAACTACTAACACCCATTTTCTTTGCTGGAGTCGAACTCTTTCTCCACATGACTTAATTTTCAAGTCAAAGTCACTTCCCAGTGCAAATCTGACTCTTTTCACGCCACCTGCAGTTAGGGGTGTTCACTGTTTGGGCCAACCCGAAAAACCAAACCGAACCGACTGGTTGGTTTGGTTCGGTTCGGTTCAAAATTTCAAAAACTTCGGTTTGGGTTAAAACCGAACCGATCCAGAAAAAATGGTTTGGTTCGGTTTGGAGGCCCCATAAACTGAACTGAACCGAAGAAACCGAATTCCAATCAAGGGCATGTAAAAATTATATATTACTTGAGTTTTTTTATCATGTTTGAGTAAATATCAATTGGTATAGAGGGTAATGTGGGCTTCTCATTAATTTACCTAGGCTATTAGATGAAGCTGATCCAACGGTGGGCATTGGATCCTTAAAAGGAAGCTGCAACTATAGAGGCCCACTAGAGGTCCACTTTGAAGCCCAAACCAAATTACAAACCGAACCAAACCAAATTATTTCGGTTAGGTTTGGTTCGGCTTGAGATCTGTACGGTTTGGTTTGGTTTGGTTTGGTTTGGGATTTAATTCGGTTTGGTTTGGTTTCATAAATATCTTCCTCAAACCAAACCAAACCAAACCGTGAACACCCCTACCTGCAGTTTTCTTTTCTGAAGACCTTTAAATTTGACTCCATAAATGTCTGAATTAGGAAAAACCTTCTTTTAGAAAGTTTTAGAAATTTTGCATAATGCCACAAATCTCACTATTTTTTGACATTTATATAAAAATATATGTTTATATTACTAACATGCTGTCATAAGTACTCCGAACTCAGAAATCTGACAGATTTCTTTTTTATTCAAAGATGTCCTAATTCCGACTAGTAAACTACTTATTTTAAGCATGTGTTCTCCCTAAAACTTTTAACATTTTGAGTCATCGTTCTAATGAGAGTTGTCTTACTTAATTTAGAATTTTAGACACGGAGTTATGCTTAAAATATTAGAACTTAAATATGTGTACAAAATCTTAGTCCAAGTAGGATTCTAATAATTTCTTTCTACCCATTAATTATAATCTTAATTATATTTAAATTTATTATATTCTACTTATAATTCAAGTCAAATATATCATATATAATTTTTCAAGTCGTGGTTAGTTTTAATTATATCATCTTTTATTTCCTAATTCAAATCCTAGTCTGATTAGAACTTGTTCTCTATGGGCGGTCATTTCTAAAACTGATCATTGATGTTTTTGACCTTTAAAATATCTGAATTAGTAATAATAGTCTTCTACTAAGTTATAGATATTTTCATCATCTTTCCAATAATACCAACCATATCTAAATCGAAATTGTCTACACAATGTTATCATTATTTTACTATATTGTTGCCTAATGCTTCAAACCATAATTTGAACTAAATTAGTGGACTATTCTTAGTAGTATAATTAGGTTAATGGATTTTTATAATTGGATTAATTAAATTAAATCAATTCACTTAAACTCACTAATAGACTCTCGTAGTTAATTAATTGGTCTAATTTAGATTAATTAAATTCATTTATGAATTGTAAAAGTGCGGGGCATAACACTTTAAAACACCATAAATTTCGTTCATAGATCCAAAAGTTATTCTTCATGAGAGCCAATTCAACTTGTCATAAAATTCAATCGTAAAATAGGCGACAAATTTAAGAAAACTCATGCATAAAAATATATGCCTGAAACATGTATTCTAATAGGGATGCAATAATGGTGGTGCATTATGCTAGGCATCGTGATTAAATAAGTCACCTTATTACTTTCTCTAAGTTATAAGTTGAACACTAAGTATGAAATTTACCACATTTTATGACATATTTTTGTAAACAAAATTGAGAAATTATACATGTTGTCCTTCTTTTAAGTGATTTTCCCATTAATCAAATCTTGAATGTTGTAAAAATATAAAACCATCATCTATGTTAAAGAATTTCAGAAATCTGACATAACCTCCCCCCCATTTATATCATCATACTACCTCTTCATTCCCTAAAGAAACCCAAAAATAGATGAGAGAGGAGAGTAGGTTGAGTATTACCTTACCTTTAAAGAAGAAATTCCAAGCTTGGATGATTTGCTGCAGGAATTGGAGGAGAGTGTTCCTCTTGTTTGTCTCCTTATGTTGTTGTAGCTAGTAGCTAAACCTCTTCTCTCCTTTCCTTGATTCTTCTTCTTCTCTCTTACTCTCTCTAGAATTTTCTCTCTCCTCTTGCAGCTTTTTTTTTCCGCTACCCTTCTCTCCTCTCTTGTTATCCCCCTCAATTCTTTCTCCCTAAGATTACCTTCCTATTTATAGAGAGAGGGGAGGAAGAGGAGAGGGGGGAGAGAGGAGGAAGAAACTAGATGGATAAGGCGTCTATTTTTAAATGGGGCTGAGATGTTATGGTAAGGTGTCCATGTTCTAAATGGGGTTGAGGTGTTATGGTAAGGCGTTCATGTTCTAATAGGGAATGAGGTGATATGGTGAGGTGTTCTTGTTCTAAAAGGGGAAGGATGATGGGGTTGTTGGCATTAGAGAATCTTTTTGAAATATTTTCTTTGCCAATATAATTTTATTTGCAAGACCTAACGAAGGGTCAATTAGATTGAAAATTTTCAGATAATTCCTTTAATAAGCTAGCACTTGCATCTAAACCTTAAACTTTAAGAAATTGTGTATTTACTTTCTAAAAAATCCTTTAAAACTCAAAATTTATATCATTTAAGTCTGTTAAAATTTAAAAATTATTATTTATCACAAACTTTTAAATTTGTGTATGTACTTATTATTGTTGTTGTTGGCTTTTAAAATTGTGTATATACTTATTATTTTTGTTATCGGTGTTGTTGGCGGTGTAATTTAATGTTTGAGCCCTTACATTCTTCCCCTCCTCATAAAAGTTTCGTCTTTGAAATTTCATGATTCATTAATCCAAAAGCGATAATGCAACTTAATGTCATAGAAATTACATTATTTAACAACATACCTTAAAATAAGTAGGGAAATTACTCTCTCATCGCATCTTCTCTTTACTGCATGACTTCATTTATAGAGCGATGTTGCCAGACTACCTTGAATGGTAGAAAAATTCCTTTTTGTTAATACTTGTTCCTTACAGCATATAGTGCCAATAGAGTATGATGGAAATGTTAAGCTAGAGTAACAATCTCGGTGTAGTCTAAAACATGGGAACAATATCGTATGTCCTTCCACAACATTGGAATGTGGAATACATATATGCACACCTGATAGACTCGATACCAATGCCCAATGATATGCTATTTCCCAAATCCACTTTAATACTTCAAATGGTCCAATATAGCGTGGACTTAATTTGTCATGTTTTTCAATTCTTATAACTCTTTTTGATGGAGAAGTCTTCAGAAACACATGATCTCTAACTCCAAACTGAAGAGGGCATCTTTCATATTATGCATAGCTCTTTTGCCTATATTGAGTTGGAATCAATTACCTTGACTTTTGTCAACACAATCTTGCACTCACTCAAGATCACTTAATCTTTTTGTAACGCTTCGAACCCCATGTCCAGTCATATCCGACTATTGGCAGAATTCAGAGATGGTACAAGTATGAAACATAGTATATACATAACGAAAATGAGAGAATAAGAGTCAACAAGATAAAATAAATAGACATCTGCCGCAAATTCCAAATAATAATAAGTCAACAAAATTCACAAAAGTCTCATGATAAAAAATTTATGAATAACATAATCAACTTCTCTCAACTCCCTAGGATATCACAAATTGCATAATAGACTCAATTACTCATGCTACATCAATGTACTAAAATGAAAAGACTTATATATCACAATTAGTCTTGAATCCAAAGCTCTAAACAACTCCTACGTTTCGTGGTCAAAATCAAAGTCTAACTCTCTGACCACCTCTCCTGAAAAATTATCCAACAATTTTATTGAGTATAAAACTCAGTGGGCATCATCCCTTCCACAAGATAAACATATAATAATTGAAATTCACATGGTAATCATATCATATTGTGAACAATTCATAATGCTATATATAGATCAAATAAGGGCATGATACAAAATAAGATCTCACATGTATCTCATATCAAATCGAATGCATTTTCTAATAATATGAAATATATATGCTAATTCATAATACTTAACACACTTTCCTATTTGCTTGAAAACAAACTACTAGCCATAACATATCACATAATTCCTTTAGCATATAGGAAGGCGCATATCACATAGCATATGGCTCAAAATATGACTAGTAGCATGTAATCAAATTACATATTTTAAAATTCAGATTTCTTAAAATTTTACATCATAAAACATATTTATAATATCTTAAAACAAATTCAATTGATCCACATACATGTGCCAATTATCACAATTGCATATCTTAACCACAACATAAGAGGCCACACATACATATACTGGGTATTTAAGCAATTGTACCAAATCTTGACTACTGCGGAACTGGAGATCACATATATCCCACCATTACACCATAGTGAAGTAGGTTGTCTAGACTTTACCCATTGTCCTTAGGCCACATAATACCCTATCCAACAAGAAAACTTACATTGGAATCGGGCCACAAAATCCCCTTCAAATGACAATATCCATATCACTCATATTATATTAGACGACATATGTCTTACAAAAATTAAAATTCATTATAATCTGAAATTTAACGTTAATCATATAGCCAATGATATTTATATGCAAAAATAATATACTTTTCATTAAAATAAGGCATTTTAAAGCAACATAATGTTATACTATTCAATTTGATGTAAAACAGACTCCAACAAATTATAAATATATGAAAAATATTTCTAAGAATTTTTTAAAATTTTATGAAAATGAAATATAATTTTCACATGCCAAAATCTATTTTTCAGGACTAAAAATTCATTAAATATGATGAATGTTAGTAAACAGATTTGAAAATTCACCAAATTGGTCAAACAGGATATTTAAACTGTAAGTATAGTACTTGCAAAATTTTGCTAATTTTTGAGATCAAATGAATATGTTCAAAATTCAAATAGTGAGTTTGAACTTGAATCAGTTTTAATAAAAATTAGAAATAAACTTTTAAAAATTATAAAATTTTGTAATCAAATATATTCATAAAAATAGATCTATGCTCAAAATTTCAAATCATTTGGATTACAAATAACTAAGTTATGAATATTTGAAAGTCATGCATATTGAAATTAGCATTTGAAAAAAATCCAAACTGGACGGCTAGCAATGCTGCTATTCAGTATACTGGACGTCCATCAATATTGTCGTTTAATATACTGGATGGCCAGCAATGCTGCCGTTCAGTCCTGTAGACGACTAGAGATATTGTCATCCACAGGGTTCTTCAGACGGAGTGCACAAAACTCAATTTTTCATGAAAAACTCATATGCCTAATTTATGACTCGATTCATAAACATAAACATCATGATTCCATACTTAGTTTTGACTATTTTTGAAATTAAAATATTAATTTTTATATTAATATAAATTAATCTATATTTTGGAGAATCATCACCTACCTCTTACGTTAGATCCCAAATCCGAAATCTGCCAAGAGATCTTGACTTCTAGCACAAAGCACCATTTCTTAGCCTTCTTTCTTGACCTCCAATGCTCCTAGAAGTAAAAGAATCACGAAATTGTAAGCTATCCTCTAGAACAACCTTCATCATCTTCTCTTTATTTAAGAACATGAACAGAACACTTATATTTCTCAATGCAGAATGGTGGCTAGGTTTAACCACGCTTCCAACCTTATATTTATAGAATTAACACCCATCTGATAACTCCAAAAAACCTCTACAAATCTCTTTTGGATCAGATTAATCCTCCCTTCCACGAATTATAGACAATCTAGCTCTAAATCGAACTCCTCTCTTGCAACTCTTCCTTTATGAACAGAATATTTAATTTTTCGGCTTAGTAAATGAACGAATCAGCTAACATGGTCTTCTACAAAATTGTATATATCTGTCATATATTTCCAACGGTATCAACCACGCTAAAATCTGAATAATACACTGAGAGTTATTACCAAAATACTGACTTGCTATCCTAGGTATCCGAACCCAGAAAATTTTGCTAACTTAATAGGTTAAACTACCTATAAAACTAAGTTAATGAGCTTATACTATTAACTATATTACACTCTATTGGATCCTTTAATTATTATTATCATTATTATTTATTTAATTATTATATATTTTTTTAAAAATGCCAAGTATTACACTTCTTTGCACATTTCATCCCAATAATGTGGATATCTACACAGCCTTCCATATAGAGTTTCATAAGGTGCCATGTCAATGTTTGTAAGGACTGAGGTTTCGGATCCGGTTATCGGGTCAGTTTCAGGGTCGGACTCTCTAGCCTGGGCCCTAACGGGACTGGGACCCTGTTCTGTTTCGCGTCGAGCCTGCGAGACGCGGTTTTAACGGCGTCCGGCGTGGCAGACGCGTTTTAGATTGTGCCACGTGGGCTGGCCTTGGGTCGCGAGTGTACGGGCCGGTCGTGTCGTCTGAACGGCGTCCATGATGGGCGACGCGTTTCAGACTGCGACCCTGCGGTGTCAGAGTACGGTGCCGGTCTTGTCGTTTGAATGGCGTCAACCTTGGGCGACGCGTTTCAAACTTCTGTCAGAACGACCTGTCATGTCATCTGATAGGCGTCCGTACATCTCGACGCGTTTTACCTAGTTTCTGGTTACTCCGCGAGCCTTCCCTCCTTTTCCTCATTCTCACCCTCACACTCTCTCTCCCCTCACCCTCTCCACCCTTCGACTCTCCCCACTCTTCCCCTTCCCTTTCCCCTTCTTCCTCTTCCACCTCTCCACCTCTCACCACTGCCACCACCACTTTCTTCGCGGCATTCCATTCTCCGGACGGCGGCCGACATCCCGACGGAGTGGCGGCGTCCTCGGAGTACCGGCGGCGGTTTGCGGTGCGACGGTTTGGCGGCGGAGCCAGGATGAGTTCAAGAATCGGTAGGGTGACAATTCCCGTAGTGTTTTGTTTCAAAACCATGTTCTCCCGCTTGAAGCATGCCCCTCTTCCTCCCCCGTTTGGTTTGATTTTTGGGGCATTTGGGGGTGAAAAAGGGAGCCCTCGGGCTGAGGACAGAACTCGATTTCTGGCGTTAAAAGACGTCATGCCTGGACGACGCGATTTGGAAAAACGTCGGGCCACCATGACGCCTTTTGGACAGAAATCGCTCCACTGAGCCTCTGTCAGTTCGGGGAGTCTGGCGCTAAAAGACGTCATGTATGGACGACGCCTTTTAGAAGGACGTCGGGCCATCATGATGCCCTTTAGGCAGAAATCACCCGATTAAGGTTTTCTGCAAATTCCGGATTTTTGTGTGATTGGCGTCCTTAGACTTCGACGCGTTTTTAAAAGGCGGCTAACTGTGATGACGCCTTTTTAGGCCATATTCTGAGGCCGGGATTTCATGAACCAGTTTAGGAGGTTTGAATGGCGTCGTCCTTGGTCGACGCGATTCAAGGCAGAACCACACTAATTCATGCCATTAAAACATGTTACATTGTTAGACAGTTGCTTAGTTAGTTAGACGCATGCTTTGAATTATACTCTATAATGATGGATTCATTATAACCGGATTGTACGCGTGGTGTTGCATGCGATCGTGGATTTCTTACTGTTCTGTGTTTTGAGCTACTGTGGACCTAGAGTGACAGTTGTAGCGTTTTATCACCCTGTGCTGGTGTGGGTGGAGCACAGCGCCGGTGTGGGTGTGGCGGGGTGACGCCTAGTGAGAGAGGGTCACCTGGTGGACCCCGGGGTTAGCTAGTACCAGTGTGGGAGTGGTACCTTTGGAGTGTCACTCGTACTGAGGGAAGCAGTAACCACCTGAGCCAGTTGGGCCGGAGTAGCTAGAGTGCTATCCGAGGGGTTACTGTTTGGTCTCAGCGGGTTGGTGTTTTCCCCACCTCCGTTCGTGTGGTTGGCGTGTTTTACCGAGACGTTGGTTGTGGGTTCCCTGTAGACTGGTTTTCGAATTATGCATATTAAATATATCTCAAATGCATGTGATTCATATCGAGATTTAGGAGTAGTAATTACTGCTTTACTTGTTCACTGGACCTTTAGCTGTGTTTTACACTTGTGGGTGTGTGAGTGGGCAGTGGGGATCGAAGGATCCCTATTGAGTCTTTTCGTTGAGACTCACCCCTGCGGTTTTCAGGTGAGGACTCCAGGTAGACTTAGCGAGGGGTGTGCTGCTGTGTGTCGCGCGCCGTCAGTTGTTGTTCCGGGGTATGCCCCGATGTAGTTGTTATCTTTATTTCTGACATGTATGTTTAATTATCTCTTTTCTGTTGGAGTATGTAATTATTTGATGTATCGAGTCGCATTGTAATAACCTTTAATTCCTGCATTTTCCTTTCAACTCAATGCGATGTGAATGTTTAGCTTAGTTTATTATTTATTTCCCAGACTTACTTAGATCCTGATTTGGTTCCAAATTAATGATTCGGTACCCATTTAGTAATCGGATCTCCGATTATAGGGTGGCGGGTCGTTACAATGTTAACATGAAAATTGTTATTATATGTAAATTCTATAAGAGGTAAGTATTTATGCCATGATCCTTTCCATTCTTTGTAGCATGTTCTAAGCATATCTTATAGAGTTAAAATGATTCTCTTTGATTGGCCATTTGATTATAGATGATAGACTGAACTTGAAGCCAATTTGATATCTAGCTGGAAAGTTCATCTAGAAGCTAGATGTAAATTTGGGATTATGATCCGATATTAAAGTGATTGGAATTCCATGTAATCTTATTGTTTTCTTAATGTACAATCTGGCATATCAGTCTACAGTCCAAGAATTTACTAATAGTTAAAAGTTTATTGACTTTTAAAATCTATCTACTAAAATCTAAATATTGGCATACCCTTCTGGGTAATCCAATCACAAAATCTATGGTAACAGGATTGTATTTCTATTTTGGAATTCCGAATGGTTGTAAATCTATCAGGTTTCTGATGCTCGATATTTACTTGTTGGCAAACTAAGCATCCTGCCAGATAGTTAACTATGTCACTCTGCATCCTTGGCCCCCCAAAACATCTCTTCATGTTTTGAATACATCTTTGTACTTCTAAGATATATTGCAAATTTAGATTTGTGAGCTTGATCTAATAATTCATTTCTTAATTCTTCTTCTGAAGAAATATATACCCATCCCTTGGATCTGACCACATCTTTGTCAGATAACTCTACTTCAGGATATGTCAACACCTGAGGTAGATTTTCATATGCTTTTTGTGCTTCCACAATCTTGTCATAGAAGCTTGGCCATATGGTTAAACTTGCTACGTACTACTCCTTTAGATGTATAAGTGGGAATGTTAAACATAGATTCTGCCACTTCTTTATAAAGATTTCATTCATGTACCATCAGATGTACTATCATTGCGTTTCTAGTTAAGGCATCGACAACAATATTTGCTTTGCTTGGATGATAGAATAGCTCAAAATCATTATCCTTAATGTATTCCATCCACCTTCTTGTCTCAGGTTTAGACTCTTTTAAGAAAAGATATATTTTTAAAGCTTTGATTATTTTTAGAAGCTTCAAACTTTTCACCATACAAGTAATGTTGTCAGATCTTTAATGCTAACACAATTGTTGCCAACTTTAAGTCATTGGTTAAATAAATTTTTTCACACGGTTTCATTTGTCTTGAAGCATAAACCACAATGTGCCCATGTTGCATGAACACTACTCCTAATCCTTTTTTATACACATCTGTATATACCACAAATTTGCCTGATCTAGATGAAATCACTAAAATAGGTGATGTAGTAAGGTGAGTGTCCAACTCCTAAAAACTTGTCTTGCACTCCTTACTCCATACAAAAGGTACTCCCTTCCTAGTTAACTTTGTTAATTGGTTTGCTATGTAAGAGAAGTCTTGAATAAATCTTCTATGGTAACCTACTAGACTCATAAAACTTTTACTCTTAGTCATCATCTTGTGTCTTTCCCATTGTAGAATTGCTTCTACTTTAACTGGGTCTATACACATACCATCTCCTAAAATCACGTCATAAAAACCAGAATATCATCTACAAAAATCACTACAAATTCATCCAAATATTCCTTAAACACCTAGTGCATTAGATCCATGAATGTTGCAGGGACATTTATTACACCAAGTGGCATGACTAAAATTTCATAGCCTTCATAGTAAGTTCTAAAACTAATCTTACTAATATCTTCGTCCTTGATTCAATTGATAATTACTCAACTTCAAATCTATCTTGGAGAATATCTTTCATGTTTGAAGTTGTTCAAACAAATCATCAATTATTGGTAAATGATATTTATTCTTTACTGTTACATGATTTAACTATCGATGATCAATACAAAGCCTCAAAGACTTGCCTTTCTTCTTCACAAACAAGAGTGCTGCTCCGCAAGGTGAGACACCAGGTTTAATAAAACTTCTTGTTTAGTAATTCTTGCAACTAAATCTTTAACTCTCATAGCTTTGCTGGAGCCATTCTATATGAAGCCTTGGAAATGGGTCATGTTCATAGCAATAATTCAATAGAGAACTCTATTTCCCATTGAAGAGATAAGCCAGGCAACTCTTCAAGAAAAATATTAGGGAACTCCTTAACTATTAGCACATCATCTGAGGAAGGAGTGGTAGTCTCCTTATCCTTTTCTACTGTTGAAACTATTGCTAAATATGTATTACACACATGCCTAAGTAATTTTTGAACCTTCATGATAGAAATAAAAGGATCTTTAGTAGGTAAATAGATACTTTTAAAGAAGAATATAGTGTCTCATATTCCAAATTAGACATTTTTTTACACAATCCATGTGTGCATAATTCTTTGCTAACCACTTCATTCTTAATATGACACCATAATCATGCATCTCCATGCATCTCAAGCAAGTGCCGATCCTTGATCTCCACATCTATATTTCTCAACTGAAATGGAGCTAATATGGATTATCTAGTAGGAGTCTCCACTACTAATTCATATGGAGTGATTGGAATGCTAATAGTTAAACTATCAATGAATGCCTTGGAAACAAATGAATGGTTACCTCAAAATCAATCAAAATTCTGCCCTTCTATCATGTCAGAAGGTTGTGCATCTACTTTGCTTAATGTAAATACCTTTCCTTGTGTCTTTTGTCTCTTTGCATCTCTTGTATTAGCCTTACTCTTTGGGCAGTCCTGAGTTCCTACTTGTTCACATATGAAGCATCTTTTTAAGATGAAATAATATTCCTTGCCAACATGTATCTTCCCACAATATTGGCATGGCTGAGGGCTACTCTGCTATGCACTTGGTTGATTTTCACTTAGATTGGCTTATTGTATAAAGGTGATTGGCTTTAGTCCAAGTGGGAGATTGTTAGTTTTAGGTGGCCTACAAGTCAATCTGACTATGTAAATCTCGTTCATTTATTAATATAATGGCATAATATTCATTATGTATAAATCGCATTAATTATCGTTTCATAATGAAGTCCGTGAATATGTGCTATAGTGATCAGATTATGATGAGATCATACTAATGAGTGATTGTAACGACCCGCCACCCTATGATCGGAGACCCGATCACTAAATGGGCGTCGAATCATTATCCAACGGTCTCACACCCGGATCTCATACACACATCTGGAGGAGTAAGCATTAAACAAGATTAAATATAACATTTCACGCGGACTACAAGGAAGTACAGTATGCATGAAGTAAAGTAATAATGTCCGTCCACAGTCCAACAATAATTACATGGTCCCACAAATTAAAGAAGTACAGGCAGAAGTAAAGTACAACAACATCGGGGCATACCCCGGAACTGAGATAGCTGCTGGTCCGTACACCAAGGAGAACACCACGCGCCGCCACTCGCCACGAGGTCCACACCTGAAAACCGCAGGGAGTGAGCCACACCAGAACTGGGCTCAGTAGGGATCATCCGATCCCTTGCCTCCCACTCACACACCCACAAGTGCAATTACACAGGTACATGGGAACAAGATAAGTAAAGCTGTAACACAGTTCTCCTAAATTCTCGATATAAATCACATGCATTTGGAATATAACATGCATATCTCAGAAATCATTCTAGCAAGGAACCTACAACTCGCGTCTCGGCAAAACGCGTCAACCACGTCTCCGAAAGTGGGAAACACCGACCCGCTGAGACCAAACAGTAACCCCTCGGATAGCACGCTGGCTACCTCGGCGGCTACTCCTTCCCCCAGCAAACACCGACCCGCTGAGACCAAACAGTAACCCCTCAGATAGCACGCTGGCTACTCCGGCCCAACTGGCTCAGGTGGTTACTCCTTCCCCCAGCACGAGTGACACTCCAAAGGTACCACTCCGACACCGGTACAAGCTAGCTAACCCCGGGGTTCACCAGGTGACCCTCTCTACTAGGCGTCACCCCGCCACTGCTCCCGTCAGCGCTGTGTCCCTCCGCACCGACACAGGGTGTAAAACGCTACAACTGTCACTCTAGGTCCACCGAAACAGAAAACACGGCACGGTGCGAACCGATCACGAAAGAAGTCCACGATCGCACGACACACAACGCAGTGCCATCCGGTCACGAAGAGTTCATCACATCGAGTATACTAACAGCATGCATTAACCGACTATCTAGCAGGGTAAACACATTTTACTGGCATGGATTAGTGTGGTTCTGTCTTGAATCGCGTCGCCCAAGGCCGACGCCATTCAAGAACCCTAAACTGGTTCATGAAATCCCGACCACAGAATCTGGCCTAAAGGGCGTCGACACCAGTGGTCGCCTTTTAAAAAGGCGTCAACATCCTCAGACGCCGTTCACACCGAAAATCCAGGAATTTCAGAAAACATTAATCAGGGGATTTCTGCCTTAAAAGGCGTCATGGTTACCCGACACTTTTACGAATCACGTCGCCCACCCACGACGTCTTTTAGTCCCATAATCCCCGAACTGAGTCCCTCAGTCGGGGTGATTTCCTGCCTAAATGGCGTCATGATGGCCCGACGTCCTTCTGAAAGGCGTCGTCCATCCATGACGTCATTTAGCGCCAGAATCCCTGACTCTTGAAACCACGAACAGGGGGATTTCTGTCCTAAAAGGCGTCGTACTGCCCTGACGTCTTTCTTAAAGGCGTCGACCAGGCTCGACGCCGTTTAGCGCCAGAAACTTGGTTCCCTAGTTCGATCCGAGGGTTTCTCCCCTAACCCCAAATACCCCGAAAAAGCCCCAAAACAGAAGGGGAGGAAAAGAAGTTCATCCACCACAAGTATGCTACAAATCTACGTTCACGAGCACGGTCATACCCACAAGAACACGCCCTAAACATGCTCAATCTAGCCCAAAACACGTCATATCATGCCTAGGAAAACACGAGTAACACGTGCAAGGTTCGTCCCCCTACCGGTTACTTGAACTTCTCCTGGTTCCGTGTCGCCGAACCGCCGCACCGCAGACCGCCGCCGGTACCCCCGAGAACGTCGCCACTCCGCCGGGACGTCGGCCGCCGTCCGGAGAATGGAACGCCGCGAAGGAAGTGGTGGTGGCAGAGGTGAGAGGTAGGGAGGCGTTGGAGTGGAGGAAGAGGAAGAAGAGGAAGGGAAAGGGGAAGAGTGGGATCGGAGGAGGCGGAGAGGGAGAGGAGAGAGAGTGAAAGGGTGAGAATGAGGGAAAGAAAGGAGGGCTCGCGGGGTCAATCAGAAACTGCCTAAAACGCGTCGAGCGAGAGAGACGCCTATCAGATGACAGGACGGGCCGTACTGACAGCTCTCTGAAACGCGTCGACCACCACGGACGCCGTTGAGCTGACATGTCAGACACCGTACACTCACACCGCAGGGTCGCAGTCTGAATCGCGTCGTCCATCATGGACGCTTTTCAAACGACGAGACAGGGGCCGTACTCTCGCGGTCCGAAATCCGTCCACGTGGCGCCCACGTGGCACAACAGCAACAGACGTAAATGGCGTCCACACAACCTGACGCCTTTTGAAGGGCGTCGAGCAGTGCTGACGTCATTCAGTCAGAAATCTCGAGACCCCTCAGGGCCTAATCCAGGGGATTCGGCCCGAAACCGATCCGAACACTGAACTCGAAACCTCAGTCCTTACACTGATCACTTAAACACACATATTCTTAATCGTTCATAGTTGGAGGATATCCGAGAAGGACATCGGATATCCGGTTAGACTAGTACATATTACTCATGCTCATATGATGAGGGTGACTGATCTCATAAGTCACTTGTGTGGAGACACTAAGGCGAATCTGTAGGTGCTCATTGGAGAATGAGTTCACTGAACTGATCCGACTGAATCGTTGGATGGTATTGTACCTCACTGTCAACCAGCTTGATTCTATTGTCGCAGTTGCGTGGATAGTCCTCGGACCTGAGACACCAAGGACACCTTGTCGGTGGACTTCTATGCTTTGACCTTGGTTTGCGAATTTCTAGCCACGGGATTCTAATACGCCAAGGATTGGGTACAGCGGAATACCGTCGAAGGAAATTGTGTGTCAATAAGGAATCATTCGCTCTCGGTACTTAAAGAGAGAATGCTCTAGGAAGGATGCGCGAAAGTCCCTGGCCAGGGCGGACGATAATATCAGGAAAAGAGTTTTCCGATATTCATCAGCGGCATCCAATCCAAGTGAGTCGACCGGTTAGGGTTTGACAGCTCGCCATGCCCTAAGTTGACTCGAGAGCATTGTACGAATGAAGGATTATATCCACGCGATAACTGTCGGCGGAAAGGTTCCAAGAGTGGGTTACTTAACCCCAATACCTTCCGAGTTCACGCGGTGTTGCTTGGCACCCAACGTGATCGGAGGCCCGGTCGAATTCGATGTGCGACATCAATTCGATTGATTAATTAATTAATAAAGAGTTATTAATTGATTAATAAAGTCAGTGAGGAGTCACTGGGCTTGTTGGGCCATTAACTGGATTGGTACTTGAGCCTAGAGGGTCACACGCAAATGATTATCAAGGCGATGGATAAATAAGTGGGTTTTATATAAACCGAGGGTTTTTATGAAAAATTACGCGGTTAGTATAAAACATAGTGAACGGGCTGAGCAGGCCAAGCTGCTGCTAACCCTAGCCGCCCCTCCTCAGTTTCTCTCTCTCTCTGGCGTCCAGATAGATCCAGATCTGCTCCGCCGCTTCTCCGAATCCCGTTCGACGGGAAATCGTTCGCACGTTGCGGCGACCGGTGGAGGTTTCGTGGGCTGCGAAGAACGAGGAACGCGAGGATATCCGTCGCAGGGAGGATCGCGTGGACTTCTCTAGAGGCCGGGCACTTGCGCGGCTTGCGGTGTCGCACCGACCGAACCGAACGGTTGCGGATTCGAATCCGCACACGGTGAGAATCGATTATCCGATAATCGTAGTTTTAGTTTTTTCGAAACGGGAACGGATCGCTGTTTAATATTTTATTTTCCGCTGCGTGAGCGATCCGGAGAAACACGAGAAAACCCAACAGTGGTATCAGAGCCAAGTTCCACTATTTTCTCGCCCGTTTCGATCTCCGAATTAAATTTTTCTTAGATTAATCCATGCATGAGTTCCGTTAATTGCAAGATCTGTGTTCATACGATGGACATAAAATAATTTGATTATTTTTAATTATGTAATTTTCGGATTTTTTTCTATGTTTTTCGTGTTCTTCATGCGATGAAGAACGTGGTTCTTACCGGCGTTGTTATGAAGATCTTAGTGGGCATGAATGATGATTAGATCATCCTAAATGTCCCTAGGTTCATGGCGGGTCACAGTGGGCATTATAGCCGAGGCCGGATAGTCCTAAAGAGGATGCCATGGAAGGTTCTCCCTTAGTCTTCTTCACGGTTTGTAGAACCCACTAAAACCAGAAAATATTGGGGTTTTAGGGCTTGACCCAACCGAACCCATGCCCCACCGGCGCCGGGCAGGTCGCCGGCGGCAACGGCTGGTGCCTGGGCGCTCGCCGGCGGCGGCCTGCCGCCCCTCCCGCCGCCGACCTCCACCGCCCAGCTGCTAGGGTTAGCATGGCAAAGGGGCGTCGGTTTTCTGGCAGGGACGAACCAGGGGAGCCGGCCCCGAACCGGTTCGAACCGGCTCGGCCGGACCAGGCTGGGGGCCAAAACCTGGCTGGGCCAGGGGCGGTGTGTGGCTGAGCCCTGTTCAGGTTAAAACCCTTATTAAACCCCTATGAGCCCATTTAAATTACAAATAAAATTTGAATAAAATTTTAAAATATCAAAATAGTTTTGAAGTTTAAAATTATTATTCAATTTTAATTAATTGGGCTTACTTAATGATTTTGAATCATTATTAACAATTAGTAATCATATAATTAGAGTTGATTATTAGATTAAAAGTTAATCTAATAATTAACTTTAATTAACTGATTTAATTGTTAGATTAGTGATTAATAATTAATAGTTTAATTGTTAAATTATTAATTATTAACATATCTAATTGTTAATGGATAATTAAAATTAGTTATTAATTTAATTTTTAAATTAATAATTAATTTTTAACTAACAAATTTAAGTGTTAAATTAATTGTCCTTAATTAATTATTGTTAGTCATTAATTTAATAGTTAAATTAATGTTAACATTAATTAACTAATCTAAGAGTTAGATTGATTAATTATTAATTAGTTAGTGTTAATTATTGGTTTAAGAGTTGAATTAATAATTAACATTAATTAGCTAATCTAAGTGTTAGATTAGTAGTTAATAATTAATTTGGTTGATTATTAATTTAAGTGTTAAATTAATAATTAACTTTGTTGGACTAGTCTAAGAGTTAGATTAGTCATTAATAGTCTAATTGTTAGATTATTAATGGGGTTTAATCTAAGTGTTAGATTATTATAATTGTTCTAATTTGCATGGAATAATCTGGAATTATTAATTTGGAGTGTGTGCGCATGTGATGTGTGTTTAATGCTTTTAAATTTTGATTTAATTGCATGTTAAGTTAATAAAATGAGTTTTCGAAATTCAAATACCAATTTTGATTGGATCCCAGTATTTTGCAAGCCAAAGTTATGTATTTTTTAAAACTCTTTTATTTTAGCCAAGTGATGCGCTGAATCATGTGTGGGATGTTTAAAATACACCGTAGTCATGGATATGCATTTATTTAATTGTTCATGTGATGAATGATGTGTTTGTGTGGATCGTGGATGAATGATGGATGTTTATTAATTGTTAATAAATAGAGATCTGCGCATCTCTCCCTCTCTCATTCTCTGATCTAATTCTACCTACCTCACTCTTGTACTCGCCATAAGGCCTTCTTCAATTTATCTGTAAATTCTAGAATTTATTGTAATATGATCGAGGCAATCGAGGAAGGAGCGAGGACGATCCACAGCTGCAACCAGGAAGGCGAAAAGATGAAGATCCTTTGCCTATGTGTTTGCAGGTTTATCTAATGTAAATGTTATGTTAGATTGTGTGTGCGTTTGACTGTTGGCTACAATCAAACCCACTGTGCTATCTATGACCACACTAATGACATGTATGAGATGCATTGTTTTCTTTTGATTATGAATCAAAGCAGGTTATAGTATTTAGTAAATATATACGATATATTTATATACTATCATCTAGGAGAGACCAAGATAAAAGTTATCTAAATACCCTCAGATAAACTCTAAGCCGTAACGTGAGTAGTTAAGAACTTACCGCGTGGTCCACCATCGTTATAGTTATATGATTCGAATCACTTTAGGCAGGTTTGTTATGCTATCTACAAGGCCTGCTTAATTGGGAGGAGAAACTGTGACTATGGCATTAGATGCCTATATGATCGGGGTAGAGGAACCATGTAACTTTGTTGTGCTATCCACAAGGGCTGCATACAAATCTATGCTCGTCGCGTAACGACGGTTAGCTTAGACCAGAATTAATGGTTTGTTGTGCTATCCACAAGGCCATTAAATCTCTGGGAACCGAAGCCATGATCAAATATTGCAAGGAGTTGCAAGTCGCATGAGTTGGGTGCTCTTTGATTGTATTACAGTTTGTTGTGCTATCCACAAGGGTGTAGTGCAAGTCATTGAGATTCTGATCCCCACTAAGAGACTGTCGGCGTCTCCCGATCTGTATAACTGAGGGTTATATGATAAGTCTACAATTTTACATAAATAACAGATGAAAATTACATACTTTGCTATTAATTTAACGGACAAAATCACATGGAATGATAGATAAACCATTTGCGCATTCAAAATATGAATTTCAAATATCATCACTCCATGGATGGAATAAGGGTAGCAACTTCATTTCCTCAGCAATTATTTAATGCGCAGTTGAATGATTTACGGCTATAAGAACTTAACTGTTATTTTATGTGAAAACAGGACATGAACAAGCAGATGGCATAGTGGTTGGACCACCTGAACTTCAAGGAAGTGACCAGAGTTCGAATCCTGGCAAAAACAACATTTTATTTTCGTATTTTAGCTTCAACTGGGGTCCACATGCCAACTAAGAGAGAAAGGAAGAGGGAATTCTGAAATTCAAAGAAAGGAGGATCCATTTCAAAAATTTGAAATTCAAAAATACCAATTAATGTTTTAAAGAGGATCCCCTAATCAAGGGGAACTTAATGAAAGGATTTTTAAAATCTCTTTTTGAAATTCAAACCCCTCCTCTTTTCTATAAAACTAAGGGAGAAGGTTAAAGGAAAGGGCCCCCAATTTCAGAAATTTTTTTTACCTCTCTCTTTCTCCCACTGTTCTCTCGTTTTTCCCCTGCATTCCCATTCTCTCTCTCTCTCTGTTTTTCTTCCCTCTCCCGCAGACTCTCCCTCTCTGCACTTTTCTCTTTCTCTTCTTTACTTTTTCTCCCTCTCTCCCCTGTACTTTTTCTCTCCTTCTACTTCCTCCCTCTCTCTCCGCCTTTGCCTTTCTCTCTGTCGCGGTACGATGAAGCCGCCAGCCACGCGTCACCGTTTGCAGGCAACCGCAGCAGCACCAGGGCCCGCCGGCGCCACGCGGCACCCCGTGTGCTTTCGCGCGGGGCGACATCGTCGCCCGTGCCTGGTCTGCCGCCGCCCCGTCAACGCCTCGCCTGCCGAGCCCTCGTCCACCGCGCCTTCTACCTCGCCTGCAGCGCCCAGCCGCGTCAACGCCTCGCCTGCCACGCTGCAGGTCCCACCAGCGCCACGCGGCGCCTCAAGCTCGTTCGCACAAGCCAGCATCGTCGCCCGTGCCAGTTTCCCGCTCGCGCCGCCTGCCTCGCCTGCCACGCCTCACAGCCTGCCGCACCTCGTCTGCCGCGCCGCCTCGGCAGCAGGGCCCGCCGTACCCCCGCACCCCAGCCGTCGGTCCACTGCGCCAGGCGCCTCTTGGCCAGAAGCCCCTTTGCTGCGGATCTTGCCACTGTTGATGTTTTAGTTTGTTCATTTTATTCTTATTTTAGTTTGTTTAGTTCAATTAGTTTTGAAAACTCTCATTGTAATTTCTCCTTAAATACCTAATTTTGTATCAGTTTTCTTTTATGCAGTAGCTTGATAACTTAGTATCCTGGAAATATCTAGCTTCTTAGGATGGTATATTTATTTTGTCTATTATTTAGTCATTTAGTTAGATTTACATATTTTAGTTTAGGTCATTAGTGGGGTCTTATTAGTGTTGTCTTAATGAAACTTAGGCGATTCAGTGTTTTAGGAGTGTGAGTGAATTTCGGTAAACAATTGATCATCTTTTCTAGATTTGCATCTCAAAGTTACACTTGTTAACATTGTTTCCACTAAAAACCCAAGATTTTCAAAGTTAAAAACTCTATTTCTCCGTGGATCGACCCGGTCTCAACCATGCACTACCTTGTTATCTTTAATTGAGACTCGGAAATTAAGATTGATGTTATTTGTATTTTAACGACGGCATTTAAATACGCATCATTATACAGTCCGTCGAAAATTAGTGGGAGTTAAACTTGAACAAAAGACCATGTCTTGTTTTAAATTTTAATAATTGAACATCTGCTAAATAGATTTTACTTATCTCCTATAGGGAATTATATCGTCGAATAACCCACTCCGTGGCATACTTGATGCCCATTTGACTTACCTGATCTACTCGGATTGGTTCAGAAACCTGAAGAATGTCTTCAGATCTGAGCACATTGACTTTGTCCCTGGAGCTGATCCTCCTGCTGAATCGGCATTGGATGCCCCTGAAGCAGAGATGATAGCTAACGATAAAAGATCGAAGGACAAAGGCAAAAGAGTAGTAAAGGGTGACTGCTTCTACTATAAGCAGTATGGTCACTGGAAGAGGAACTGCAAGGAGTTCCTTCATGATAAAGCTCATGGAAAAGTGAAGCTGTCTGAAGCTTCAGATATCTATATGATAGATATCAACTTGTCAGTTAGAGATTCCACATCTTGGGTATTAGATACCGGATGTGCTTCCCATATCTGCCATGATGTGCAGATGCTGACAAGTAAGCGCAAGCTGAGACAAGGTGAGGTGGAATTGAGGCTAGGAAACGGCGCAAAAGTTGCGGCGATTGCTGTTGGGACAACAAACCTCAAGCTTCCATCGGGAGACACCTTACTATTAGAAGATTGTTATTATGTTCCTAGCATAATAAAGAACATCATATCAATATCTTGTTTGGACAAGATAAGATATAGGTTGACTATTGAGAATAGAAGTTGTTCGATTTATTATGGTAATAAATCAATAGCTTCGGCATCTTTAGTCAACGGTCTATATCTCTTAGATGTTTCTTATTACAATCTTCAAATTGATAATGCTCTTAAGAAGAGCAAGAATTGTGTGAACTAGGCCTACATGTGGCATTGTAGACTTGGGCACATTGGTGAAAGCAGGTTGCAAAAGTTGCACAAGCATGGTTACTTAACTACATTCGATTACGAATCGTTTGCAACATGTGAATCCTGCCTTATGGAAAAGATGGCAAAATCTCCATTTACTGGACATGGAGAACGTGCCAAGGACATTTTGGAACTAATACATTCAGATGTATGTGGTCCAATGTCCACCCAAGCCAAATGTGGCTTTTCTTACTTCATCACGTTCACCGATGACTTCTCAAGATTCGGCTATGTGTACTTAATGAAGTACAAGTTGGAAGCATTTGAGAAGTTCAAGGAGTTCAAGAATGAGGTAGAGAAGCAATTAGGAAAGAGTATTAAAGCTCTTCGATCAGATCGAGGAGGAGAATACTTAAGTACTAATTTCACACAATTCTTAAAGGATAATGGTATCCTTTCTCAGCTGACCCCTCCATATACACCACATATGAATGGTGTATCAGAAAGGAGGAATTGTAGGCGCCCGGAACATCCCCCGCCGCTGTTGCGGGCTTCGGGCGAGGGCTTCTCCGTTCGTCTTAGCACTGTGGCGATTTGGAAGGGTTAGAAATTAAGGTGTGTGATCGCTAGGAGCATTACCTTACGGTCCTTGTGCTCCGCAGGATTATAAGAGTGATCGCGTTCTGAGGGAGCGGGAGACGGGGGTTTCCCCTTCACTTCCTCCGGCCGGCCAGAGGAGGAGTGCTCGGCAGTCTGCACACAAAAATGTGGTAAGGATCCCTGAAAGGAAAAGATAAGACAATAGAAGAAAACAACCCGATTAGAACTGTGATATGTAGACTCTATCTATGAAAATATAAAAATTGACTAGAATTGGAGGGAGACGCACCGGATGGGTGTTTGGGGAGAGAAGGTGACCATATGTTATGGCCACCCACCTCCCGTTTTCTTGTTTAAAACCTATGGGGAGTAGGGGTTGCTAGGTTATCCTAACATGCATGCATGCAGATGGGGGGTGCTCGTGTGTGAAAAGTGAAGTGATGTGTTGAAAGTGGAAAGATGAGTGAGAGAGGGAAATGTTACGAAATGGATGGAAAGTGGGAATGCAATGAAGTGAAAAGGAAAAAAGTAAAGAGAGGGTTAAGAAGACAAGCCCATTTGGAGTGCGAAGGATTCCTCTTGAAGTTCCTCCTGAAGCTCTCTGACTCCTTGCCCGCTCGACTCCTCAAAGCCAACCCACTTGCCAACCACCAGAAAAAAAAAACCCCTCCTCGAAGAGGCATGGAGGGTTTAAATAGGTGAAAGGAAAAATGGGAGAAATAGGGGTCTAAATCCCCGTAAATCATCATAGAACAAATGAGAAGTGGTCAAGGGTCGGAGGTGGTGCGCGCAGCAGTCGCCGGAGTGGGGAGTGATCGGAGTAGTGGAGGTGAGGGTGGCGAGTAGAGGAGATCGTGAGGAAGACGAGGTCAAGGTGGTAGTTAGGAGAGTGGACGGCCAACCAACTTGCCTTCCAATCCCGTGGAAGGCCAGGTAGCTAGCCTACCACGGAGAGGTGGAAGGCGGCCCGGTTGGCCTTCGAAGGGTGGTGGAAGGAAATGAGTGGCCTTCGAAGGGTGGTGGAAGGCGAGGCGTGGCCTTCGAAGGGTGGTGGAAGGTGGGTTGGCTGACCTTCGAAGAATGGTGGAAGGCGGGCTGGCTGGCCTTCGAAGGATGGTGGAAGGCGGGCTGGCTGGCCTTCGAAAGATGGTGGAAGGTGGGCTGGCTGGCCTTCGAAGGGTGGTGGAAGGCGAACTGGCTGGCCTTCGAAGGGTGGTGGAAGGCGGACACGTTGGCCTTCCACGAAAAGATGGCTAGAGTCGGGATTGGTTAATGGGCCTTGTTATTAGCGGGCTGAGATAGCTAAGGTGGTGGGTTTGGTGGTGATGGGCTAATGATGGATGGGGTTCATGACCAAAAGGGGGGTCCAAAATCGGTGTCTACAGGAATCGCACCTTGTTGGACATGGTGTGATCCATGATGAGCTTTTCAGGATTACCAGTGTCCCTCTAGGGGTATGCTCTAGAGTCAGCAGCATACCTACTGAACAGAGTACCCAGCAAGTCTGTAGCCTCTACTCCATATGAGATATGGAAAGGCAGGAAACCAGAATTTAAACATGTTAAAGTCTGGGTTGTCCTGCTCATGTAAAGAGGCATGATCCAGACAAGCTGGAATCACGAACTGATAAATGTAGGTTTGTGGGATATCCAAAGGAAACCTTTGGATACTATTTTTTCCATCCTGGTGAACAAAAGGTATTTGTCGCCAGGAAAGCTGTCTTCTTGGAAGAGGAATACCTTCTCCAGGAGGACAGTGGGAGAAAAATAGTACTGGAAGAGGTTCCAGATCCCCAAACAGTTACATTATCATCAGATGAGATATCAGTTCCTGAATCTGTTCAGGTACACACAGATGAGCCTCGTAGATCTGGTAGAGTACCTAGACTACCTGAACGATATGTGGGACATATTGTTGAAAGTAAGTCTAAGGTACAATATAATGAGGATGATGATCCGAAAACCTACCAGGAGGCCATAGAAGGCCCAGAAGCCGGGAAATGGCGAGAAGCCATGAACTAATAAATCCAGTCCATGTACACCAACCAAGTTTGGAACTTGGAGGACTTGCCCGAGGGTATTGTACCCATCGGTTGCAAGTGGATCTTTAAGAGAAAGATCGATGATGATGGACGGATCGACACTTATAAGGCAAGGTTGGTGGCAAAGGGATATCGTCAAAGGCAAGGAATTGACTATGACGAGACTTTCTCACCAGTTGCCATGATAAAGTCGATCAGAGTTCTACTCGCCATTGCTGCACATTTTGATTATGAAATTTGGCAGATGGATGTGAAGACTGCTTTCCTCAATGGTAATCTTGAGGAGGAGGTGTATATGATACAACCAGAAGGTTTCACATCCAAAGAATCTCCAGATAAAGTCTGCAAGCTTCAGAGGTCCATTTATGGACTGAAGCAGACTTCCCGGAGCTGGAACATAAGATTTGACGAGGCTGTTAAGTCTTATGACTTCATTAAGAATGAAGATGAGCCTTGTGTGTACAAGAAGACCAGTGGAAGTGCAATCACTTTTCTAGTTCTTTACGTAGATGACATACTACTCATGGGGAATGATGTAGCTATGATGTCATCAGTAAAGATTTGGTTGTCGAAAAACTTCTCCATGAAGGATTTGGGAGAAGCATCCTACGTATTAGGAATACGGATCTATAGAGATAGATCAAAGAGGATGCTTGGAATGACCCAATCCTTGTACATAGACACCATAGTCAAAAGGTTTGGCATGGAAAATTCCAAGAGAGGTCTCATACCGATGAGACATGGAATTATTCTCTCAAAGGAGCAGTCTCCTAAGACTCCTGATGAGAGGGCATTCATAGATAGAATACCCTATGCCTCTGCCATAGGATCTATCATGTATGCCATGCTATGTACACGGCCTAATGTTGCATTTGCTCTAAATGTTACGAGCATATTTCAGGCTGATCCAGGCGAAGAGCACTGGAAGGCAGTGAAATGTATCCTTAAGTACTTGAGAAGAACTAAGGATATGTTTCTTGTCTATGGAGGAGGTGACTTGAAACTGCGAGGCTTTACTGACTCGAGTTTCCAGTCGGATCCAGATGATAGCAAGTCTACATCTGGATTCGTGTTTACTTTGAACGGAGGCGCAGTGTGCTGGAAGAGTTCCAAGCAAGTAACCACTGTAGATTCGACGACTGAAGCTGAGTACATCGCTGCAGGTGAAGCCGCCAAGGAAGCAGTGTGGTTGAAGAAATTCATCACCGACTTCGGTGTAGTTTCCAGCATCTCTGAGCCTATTCCACTGTTGTGCGACAACAATGGAGCCATTGCGCAAGCGAAAGAGCCGCGGTCTCATAAGAAATCGAAGCATATTCTGAGGCACTTTCACCTTATCAGAGAGATCATATCCAGAGGAGATGTATTAGTGGAAAGAGTTCCATTCGTCGACAATGTAGCAGATCCACTGACAAAGCCGTTGGCTCAAATTGTGTTTGAGCGTCACCTAGAGTCTATAGGCTTATCGTATAAAGGTGATTGGCTTTAGTCCAAGTGGGAGATTGTTAGTTTTAAATGGCCTACAAGCCAATCTGACTATGTAAATCTCGTTCATTTATTAATATAATGGCATAATATTCATTATGTGTAAATCACATTAATTATCGTTTCATAATGAAGTCCGTGAATATGTGCTATAGTGATCAGATTATGATGAGATCATACTAATGAGATTGATCACTTAAACACACATATTCTTAATCGTTCCTAGTCGGAGGATATCCGAGAAGGACATCGGATATCCGGTTAGACTAGTACATATTACTCCTGCTCATATGATGAGGGTGATTGATCTCATAAGTCACTTGTGTGGAGACACTAAGGCGAATATGTAGGTGCTCATTGGAGAATGAGTTCACTGAACTGATCCGACTGAATCGCTGGATGGTATTGTACCTCACTGTCAACCAGCTTGATTCTATTGTCGCAGTTGCGTGGATGGTCCTCGGACCTGAGACACCAAGGACACCTTGTCGGTGGACTTCTATGCTTTGACCTTGGTTTGCGAATTTCTAGCCACGGGATTCTAATACGCCAAGGATTGGGTACAACGGAATACCGTCGAAGGGAATTGTGTGTCAATAAGGAATCAGTCGCTCTCGGTACTTAGAGAGAGAATGCTCTAAGAAGGATGCGCGAAAGTCCCTGGCCAGGGCGGACGATAATATCGGGAAATGAGTTTTTCGATATTTATCAGCGGCATCCAATCCAAGTGAGTCGACCGGTTAGGGTTTGACAGCTCGTCATGCCCTGAGTTGACTCGAGAGCATTGTACGAATGAAGGATTATATCCACGCGGTAACTGTCGGCGGAAAGGTTCCAAAAGTGGGTTACTTAACCCCAATACCTTCCGGGTTCACGCGATGTTGCTTGGCACCCAACGTGATCGGAGGCCCGGTCGAATTCGATGTGCGACATCAATTCGATTGATTAATTAATTAATAAAGAGTTATTAATTGATTAATAAAGTCAGTGAGGAGTCACTAGGCTTGTTGGGCCATTAACTGGATTGGTACTTGGGCCTAAAGGGTCACACGCAAATGATTCTCAAGGCGATGGATAAATAAGTGGGTTTTATATAAATCGGGGGTTTTTATGAAAAATCACGCGGTTAGTATAAAACATAGCGAACGGGCTGAGCAGGCCAAGCTGTTGCTAACCCTAGCCTCCCCTCCTCAGTTTCTCTCTCTCTCTGGCGTCCAGACAGATCCAGATCTGCTCCGCCGCTTCTCCGAATCCCGTTCGACGGGAAATCGTCCGCGCGTTGCGACGATCGTTGCAGCGACCGGCAGAGTTTCGTGGGCTGCGAAAAACGAGGAACGCGAGGATATCCGTCGCAGGGAGGATCGCGTGGATTTCGCTAGAGGCCGGACAGTTGCGCGGCTTGTGGTGTCGCACCGACCGAACCGAACGGTTGCGGATTCGAATCCGCCCACGGTGAGAATCGATTATCCGATAATCGTAGTTTTAGTTTTTTCGAAACGGGAACGGATAGTTGTTTAATATTTTATTTTTCGCTGCGTGAGCGATCCGGAGAAATACGAGAAAACCCAACACTTGCCTAGTTCCATAAATTTCATTTCATATCCATACACTAACATGCTTCCTTAGACTAAATACATATATTTTCTCCTTCTTGTATCTCAAATGTGTGGCAAAATGTTGTTCATTAAGTACCCCCAAAAATTTCTTCTAAGCAATTTCTCTTAATGGCACATCTTGGAAAACTATATCCTTCTGATGTCTCCACCAGTCATGAGCATTCTCCTTAAGTAAGTAGGTAGGCAAAGCAATCTTCTTTGATTCTAGACAATTTAACGCATCAAAAGTCTGTTCTACATCTCCAACACAGTACTTAGCTTCATCTGAGTTCTACTTGGGAAGGTAGGAGGTTTTATTTTTAAAAATCTGTCTACTAAATTGGACTGACCCTCCTATGATCCAAACTTATTGCTAGCGCTTTACTTTGCAGTTGTCTCATACTAAGAACTATTGTTCGCTCTAGTCTCCATGTCATCTTATGGTACATTAGTTCTATTGGACACCATGACCTTCATAGGAAGGATCATATCATGTCAATTAATCGACCTCATTAGCATTAAATAGTCATTGGCTATACATCATCATAATAGGACATGTAACTTTCATCTTCTTTCATAATACATTTTATCCCTTATTGAACTTGCTTTGAAACCACCTGCTAACAACCCAATTTCATAACTCATATCTACTATTTTAATTTGCACTAATGTAGTTATGTCACTTGGATAAAGACTTTTACCTAGATCTGCCTTACTATTGGATCATTCAATAGGATGTAAATTTGCGATAGTAAGAAGCAATCACATCATATATAAAATAGAAGTAAATGATAAGATTACATTCCACTAAACACGTCTTTATATAATATAGAGTAAAAAGAGTACAAAAGTAAAGTACTCAGTCGATGCTTACAAAATAAAAAATCTATACACTAACTATTATTGTAAGATGACTAAACTGAAATAGAACTAAGGTTCATGCCCTTTTTGTTAATGCCTAGATCTTTTTTACTAAAGAGAAATATTTAACAAATCTTACGAGTCTTGGTTGAGAGCTTAGTGGGGATCAATTTTTGCCTGTTACAACTTTGAGCTCATCACATTTCTTGAATAAAATGAATGGGATGCAATGTTATAAAGAAAATACATGCAATTACATAATCTAGTGAGAAATCTAGAAAAAAGTCTATATTATGATAACGTAACATTGACTTCTTTTAGGATATCAAGTTACTTTCTTTTAATTGATTATTTGTGAGATTTTCTTGTATTTAAGAATAATACATAAATAAGCAATTGCAATGAAAATTCATATATATTTTAAAATTCTTCTTTCCTAAAGATCAGCTACGATTAGATGTTACTATGATCCTTATTCATTCACTTTCCTTTTGGTTCCATCTTGATGGTCTGTCGCCTCCTCAGACTATGTTGCTCACTCCTATTAAGGAGGTAAGGGGGAAATATCATTCACCAGTAGTCTTCTATTTAATTGAGTAGGCTGCTCAATATTCTTAGCCAACGAGAACCCACAGCCGAAAGGTATGTCATCCTGGTTCTAGTCTCAAGAGCACTCAAGTGGTTTATCTAGCCATTGTCCTACGATGTCTCGAGTGTGGACTACTGGACCCTTTTTTTTATTCAGTAGGAGGCACCCTATCTTTCTTTACTAACAATGATGACCCATGTCTCCATATCCCCAAGGGACAGATCTAAAAGCCCTTCTCACTAGTGGAACGATGTTACTCCATTATAAACTCGTTCTTTATAAAAATCACCCGAGAATCTCGATCTTTTATGTGGAAAATATGAAGCTCCACTTCAAGAACATAATTTTTAAGAATGAACATATCACAAGAATAACAATGATTCTTGTCAACATATGGAGATTTATTTATATGACTTGTTCGTCCTCAAGGTAGGAGAATATCATTTTTTTATAGTGTGATATTGTATGATACTTTCTATATAATTTAAATATAAAAGGAAAAGTCTCAAGTTATAACTATTTCATTAGGCTCTTTAAAACACCATAAATTATGTTCACCACATAACCTAAGGTTCTTCTCCATAACAATCAATTCAACTTCTAAGATTTATGGAGCGTTTGGATACACTGAGAAAACCATCAAACATTTCAAAATCCCACATTTCCAACTGATGTTGTATTGTCCAAGCTTTTGGGCAGGAGACTGACAAGTCTATCATGCGTTAGTCCAGTGCATCAAATTTTGCACACGTGAACCTAATAAGGTCGAAAACACCCATCGTTTGAAGCATGCATGGGGTTAGATTGGGGGGGGGGGCAAAAAGGTAACGACGCACCTATATGTGCTCCTACAATTGCAAAAGCAGGGGTAAATGAGTTTTTTGCCAACGTGTTGAATAGGGCTGATAATAAGGCGAGTCGCTTGCGAGCTTGACTCATTAAGAGAAACGAGTCAAGCCCAAGTTTAAGACTGAGCTCATTTCATCGAATGAGCCGAGCTTGAGCTTAGTGGAGTTCGGCTCGATCGGCAGTAAGGGACATAAAAAAATACAATGTTAATTAAATTCCGAACTAAACACCCTCCAAAATCCAAACTTTTGAAAACTTATACAAGAGGAAGGTCACAGCAACACTTCTACTGACAAGGTGTCTGCAACGGGAAGATAAAGAGTGCTTGGAAGGTTTGTAGGAATCCGAAACTAGACTAAATATTTCAGCAGGAACCCACTATACGCCCATGTGCCCACATGCTTCGTGCATTTGAGTTTTTGTTGTTGGTGTTTTTCTTTTTAATTCTTTTGATTGTTGCTGGCACGTTCTAATGTAAAAGCCATTCTTTAATAACATTCTTATTAATATCCACACTTAAATTAAAGATTTCTGAGTTGGACTGGAGCTATGCAAGGGTGAAGATTGAGTTTTACATGCGAAGAATGGGCAGGATGTTGGTTTGTAACGCCTCTTCCTCCCTGTGGTTTTGAGCTCACCGAACTGAAAGTTATAGGCCCAATAAGATTTAGACGGGCTCTTCAATGCTAAGAGGTTTGGAACGATCAAATTAAATGGATTTCAGAATTTAAATTAAATGTTTGTGGTCTAATTTATTAATTGGGCCCAACTCAGATGAGCTGGGCTCGGGCTCAGCTCGAGCTCAACTTGTTTAGCTCAAGCCCCAAGCTCGAGCTAGTTCTTGGGCTCGAATTGAGACTCAAGCTCGGCTCGAGCTCAAAATATTTTCATCCAGCCAAGCTTGACTTGTGCTTATCTCAGGCTCGGCTCAGCTCGTTGTCACCCCAAGCGCTAGATTTGCAGGATGCCAGTCTATTTCTCTCCTCACACCCACTATTGCATGTAGCACAAAATTCGAGGGATGAATGGGCGTTTGGGTTCACTTAAGCCGTTGTCAAGGATTATGTGCATTGGGAGTCGTTTCCAACGTGTTACCAAAAGTGCTCATAATCATAATACTTTCATTTCCAACGTGTTACCAAAAGTGCTCATAATCATAATACTTTCATTCACATATTACCACATGGGTGTATTCATATTCTTGTAATGAAATTCAATCGTAAAATAAGTGAAAAGTTTATGAAAACTCACGTACAAAATATATACTTAAGTCATGTATTCTACTGTGGATGCAATAATGGTAGTGCATCATGATATGCATGGTGATCAAATGAGTCACCTTACTACTTTCTCCAAGTTATAATTTGAACATTGAATATGAAATTTACCACACATGACATGTTTCTACAAACAGAATTAAGAAACTATGCATGATGTCCTCACTTTTAAATGATTTACATGTCAGGTTAATCAAATCTTGCATGTTGCAACAATCTAAAACCATTATCTAATGCTAAACCACCACTTATTTCTAAAATGAATTTGACATAACCTCCTCTTGTTTATATCACAATATTATTTCTTAATTCCCAAAAGAAACCCAAAAAGTAGATGAGAGAGGAGAGTGTATCACCCTACCTTTAAAGGAGAAATTCCAAGTTTGGATGGTTTACTACATGTGATGGAGGTTCCTCTTATATGTCTCCTTACATCGATGTAGCTAAAAAATAAATCTCTTCTCTCCTTTCCTTGATTCTTCTTCTTCTTTCTTACTCTCTCTAAAATTCTCTCCCCTCTAACAACTTTTTCTCTTTTTCTCTTAACCTTTCTCTCCTCTTTTTTTTATCCATCTCAATCTCCTACTCTTTCTCCTTAAGGCTACCCTTATAAATATAGAGGGAGGAGAGGAAGAGGATAAGGGAGAGAGAGGAGGAAGAAACTAGAAGGATGAGGTATCTTATGAGGCGTCCATGTTTTAGATGGAGTGAGGTGTTATAATACAGTGTGCATGTTCTAGAAGGGGATGAGGTGTTATGGTGAGGTGCCCATGTTCTATAAGGGGAAGAGTGATGCTTGCTGCACTGGGTTGGGTCACATGGGATGGGCTGCCTTTTCCATAGGTGGGCCACACAAGCATTAAATGCGGGTGTAGGGTTCTTGGCGTGATAAATGTACGTATGCATGACAAATTGTTACGTCCTAGAACTTAAGCCCATTCTAATTAGTTAATGGACCATAATTAATTAAGCTCAATTCGATTAATTAATGGGTCATGGGTAATTAGGTTAGATTGTAACTAATTATTTATTAAAATAATAAATTTAGTGTGGATGAGCCATTAGATAAACCATTAGGCCCATTAAGCCCAATAGTATTCTAAGAAGGAATCTAGTGTAGTTCCAGCACTTAGTTAAATTTATGTGTTCTGAGTTGTGTGATAGTAGCTCCATAAACCAATGATAACTTTTCGCTCGATTAGTCAAAAATTATGATTTTGGTATCATAAGAAAGAGGGAATTAAGATATACAACTTTGTAGAAGAAAGTGTTTACTATCTGATGGGAACTAAGCCAAATGTGAGGGTTTTCATATTAGGAAATAATTATGTGCGAAACAGATTTCCTAGTTATACTAGGAAGTGATTTTTACTTAGAGATTAAGGCATCGTATGGAAATATTTTAGAATAAAGAGATTCTCTTAAAATTTGATATTCACGAAGAATCATGAACATTACAAATTGCCATCATTATGTCTTCCCTTAAAATTGTGTTTGGAAAACCCAAGAAGATTGAAGAAAGTAAAATCTATACTTACCGAAAAAGTCTACTGATTAATGGGTCATTAAATGGGAGAGAGAAGAGATGAAAGGAGTATACATGTCTTTTCCTTGCAAAAGTTGATTAACTTTTTGGGAAAGCAACCCTCAACCCACTTTTCACACTAATTATCTATTTACTCCTTGTCAATCTCTCTCTCTCCTCCAATGTCAAAATTTGCTTTTCCCAAAATTGAGGCCAACTCCATTCATTTAGAATCGGTTCGCTCATGTCTCATGATTCCAATGATTGGAATCGGGCTACTCTACATTATCAAGTGATGCCGAAGTCTTCCATGGTTGGAGTTCAACTCCAACATGAAAAAGGGAATTTATTGGTTATATTGGGAAGACACGAGACTATATAAGAGCTCTTGAATTCATGCTAGGACTTCTAGAACTGTACTTGAACTTTTAAGATAAGAACATGATGTTCTTCATGAAAAACTAGAAGAGATTTTTGGTTTAATCTCTTATGGATGGATTATAATATGTGATTTATGTTCTTAGAAACATAGAAGACACAAGAGCGGCTCTAGAGCAAGAGGGATTCATGGTTAGAACTTAAGGATTTGATTGGAGAGGAATTGGTTGTTCTTCCTCCAAAAATAGACAATGATAACCAATCTCTTACATATTTTCTATTATACAAAAACTAAAGTTTTAATTTTTTAAAGTAGTCAAAACATCTTTCTGGAACCTCAATCTATAATTCTGAGATATTTGATTTCCATTAGATTCGTGAATCCTACCCGAAACCCTTAATTTTTCTTAAGCATGGGTTGACAGGTTGAATTCGCCTCAACATCAGGTGACACGACTTTAATTGTGTCAGCCCGACGTGACGTCTTTAAGATGTAAAATTTGCATCATGCGTCCTGACGTGACTTTAAAATTGTGTCCACTGCTCATAAGTCTTTAGCTACGGATATGCAGACCCTTAGGTACGTTTATGTGGGTCTTTAGCTACAATTTTTCAAGACTTGTGACTAATTTCTAGGCTGAACTTAAATTAGCCATAATTCCTTCGTTACTTAGCCAATTGTCCTAAAAGTTTGACCACACCTTTATTTTGATATATTCTATCTGTTGATAAAATTTTATAACTTTTAGATTTAATTTGCCTATTATTATGTTATTTATTCTTTAACGTTAATTTGACTTAAGTTCTTTATATGTCATTTGATACTTTAGATCACTCATTTGATGTTCGATTTGTATGAAACTTTGTCCAGATATTAAAAAAGACCAATTTGATATTTTTGTCAAGTTTAATAATTTTTTGAATTTGTTTGATATTTTAGGCCCTAATTATTTATTTTTTAGCCCAGAAAATTAGTTTTAATAGCCAAAAGTTATGTTTATTAGTCCAAAAATTCTGAAAAAATTTATAACTTATTTGCTATCCCGTAACTTATTAGCATCAATTTTATTCAAAAATTTTATGTATATAACTATGTTGACTCTTTAAATGACTATTTTGTATAAATAGACATGTATTTTAACTTCTATTTATATGTAGCATTTTGATAATTGAATTTCAAGATATATACTCATTGTATAACCATATTTGGACATTGTCATCTTAAGGAGATATAGTGTCTAATTTTGATATAAGCATCCATATTGGATAGGGCATTTTTAACTTGAGAGCAACGGATGGAATCCTGATTTCAAACATTCTAAACCAAGAGACGACGTGTAGTACCTTGCCTCTCCGGCTCATGATTTAGATTTGGTTTACCAATTTTAGCTAAGTTTGACTACAACTGAACCAGTTTGACTTTCGTACAACTGATGTATATTAAACTAAATTAGTTCTATTGATGAATCATGTGTGACTTGAGTGTGCTTAAATGGATTAGATTCTTGGACCCATTTATGTCTTATTAGACTTCTTAGAATGGGTTTTTAGTTGGCCCATAGGGTGTATATGGATTTGGAGGCACATTTTAAGTATTTTGGGGGTAGAATTTCTCATCCTTTATATGTGAGGGGAGAGAGAAATCCGAAACCCCTTCTCTTCCCACTTGCTCTAGCTCGTCTCTCTCTTGTTCTTGGTGCTTGGAGGAGGTTTGGAGGCTGCATGTGGGTGCAGGAGGCTTGGAAGAGTGCATTGGAATCTCTTGGTGTTTGGGAGCTCTTTTGAAGGTTCTTGGTGGTGATTTTGAGATTGTTTGGTAGAGTCTTGGTGGAGTTCTTGGAGGAGGACGACCCCTCTAGCTTGGATTACTTGGATCATCATCTTATTCCTCTTCTCTTTGAGCTTAGGGTAGTTCTAGCAGGCCCTTTAGGTTGGAAGAGATTAAGACTAGGTAAGGTGATGCCATGAAATGTTTTATTTGGTTTCCTATGTGCATGTTGGTTCCATAAATTCTAATTGACTTGCATGCATCTAAATTTATATTGCTTATGATTATCTTCCCTCTAAGTTCTTAATTGCTAGTAAAGATTGTAGTTTGTGTGACGAACACCATGATTTCTATGTTTAGATTAGTACAATATGATGTCTATGTTATGATGGTTACTATGATCTCTATAATAATTAGATTGGCATGCATGTTATGAAATTTATAGATATATATGTCTGGTTATTTGAGTTTATATTTTGTGGCTTTTGACTTTGGTTTAAGTAAGATCTAACCCCATCTTCATAGGTGTGCAATTGTCCCGGAAACAAGATAATCGGTTAATATTTTAATTATCATAGTTGTGTAGTGCTTCAATTGTTGTAATTTTTGGATATGTTATAGTTTATTAAGTTAGTTTTCATTAAAAAAAAATATATCTTGATTTTGATGTGTGGATTGTTAGTTGTGGCCCTTCGAAGTGGAGATGTACGATACAGTCCGTTGACAGTTTCTATCAGTCATTCCATACTGACAGAAACAGTCGACCGTTTCGACTAAAACAATCACTTGTTTTTGCCAGAGCTTCTGTTTTAGCCTTGTTTGGTCAGAATGGTCGACCATTTTGACAATCTGGTCAACCGTTTGAATTTGGAATGATGAAAACAAGTTATTTTGGCCTATTTTGACCACCGGTAAGTGCGTATTGACTTAGCATTCATACATGGTGTTTATAATTGATGGAACTAAGATTATTTAAGTCATTCATCACTTATGATTATATGTTCCCTTGCCATGCTTTGATAATTTGAGTATTTTAGGAGATAGATTTATGTTCTTGACTTTGATTGGATGACTACTCACTAGCTAGTACCTTTTTATTCTATCTCTTGGGAAAAGGTGGCAAGGGTTGATAGCCCTTTTGTTTGGGTCTTGAAGTCCGAACCCGCACATATGATTGTGTTTGGGCAATGGGGGAGTCTACTTATGTACGCACCTCAACTGGGCTAGATTACGTAACAGTGTACTTGCGGATCCTAGTTGGCCTTGCTTTTTTGCCACACTTTCAAGAATTTTTAGAGGTCTAGAAGGGTGGAGCGGTATTGACCGGGAAGGAATCTCTCAGGATGTCCACACCCTTGTATGATTGTGAATATGAACATGTGAATCTGATCAAGGCTATAGTTCCCCGTTGTCCTTATTTGAGTATTCTAGTTGATATGCGGGATAAATGATCATACCATGACATGTCTTGATGATTAAATTGTGGAATTGCAAATTGTTACTTGGAAGTTATATAATTCATGGCATATGATGGAGATAACCAAATGCACATGTGAACTTTTGAATTCCAGCTTGACATAGATTGGCACATCTATCTTGATTATTTTGTAGTTTTTCATTCAGTAGATATTTTGTGGGCTTTCATGGGCACGTGATCCTTACTGAGCTCTCTTCGTAAGACTCAGCACGTTATGCTTCCAAGGTTACTGGGAGCAGGAGGGTTGAGGAGTTTTGAGTGTGGGGCTCATCTAGTCTTATGTCATATTGGCTAGGCACGCCGGAGGAGTTTCGGCTTTTATCTTCTTTTGTGGTGAACGACTTTCGGCTATATAATAATCTGATTTGAACTTGACACTGTACTTTCTTAGGTATGTATGAATGGTCTTATGTATGGAAGTTATTCCGTACCTATGTGTACTAAATTCTCTTCTTTCTAATTCTTAGTTATCATCCCCAATACATGAAATGATTATCGAGCGAGTCTTAGCCCGATAACACGTTAAGTGAATGGACCCGAAGTAATTCGGTATTTTTTAACCAGGGGTGTTACAGGTCGATACGTTACGTCTTGACGGTTTGGAGTTGGATGGGACTTAAGACTCTTCAATTCTGCGCAGTGACTAAGACATCTGCATCATTGCCTAGATGCTTGGGTATATATGTATGACCCTTTATGACCTAGTTTGAGTATATGTCTGTTAACAATTTGATATGATTTGATTGGCACAACATCTGAAATTCATACTCTATTATATTTCATTTGAACTCGATTTATTATTTGAATCCCATATGCATGTTGTTTAGCTAATCCCTTTGAATTTGTTCTATACTTAAAATCTATATTTGCTCATATGTTATAATTTGATCAAATTTGTTGAACTATTGTGCTATGCTATTTGTTATGTAATATGTGATAAGAAATATGTGATATGTTCGCTACATGGCTAGTAGATTTGATAAGTCATATGTGAATTCAATTTATCCATCATGCTAAGTAAGCTATATATTAATCGATTTGATTATGCTATTAGAAAACACATGTGATTTAGTAAACTTATATATAAGCATGTTTTGTATCATGTTCTCACTTGAGATATATATATAAAGAGCTGTGAATCATACTTAGTTAATTATATCATTTTTTAGTCAGTTACATCATTTTTCAACTATTATATTATTTAGCATTTGATGAGTTTGATTGTCTACTGAATGGTTGTACTTATAAAATCTATTAAATATTTTCAAAGTTTGAAAAAGGAACTTAAGACCTGAGGAGGATCTGCCTTGATAATTTTACTTAGGCTTTTGAGTAGGTTATCTAATTTAAATTTGATTTTCTATTTTAGTATATTAATGTTGTAACATCCTGTATTTTAAGAAGTCCAAAACATAGTAGATTTTCATTAAGCAAGCCCAATAAGTCAGTCCGTTAAGCCCATTAAGTTTTAACTAATTTAATTAAAAGGTCAAAGAACTTGTAAATTGCATAACTTTGTGTAGAAAGGTCCAAATGAGACATACTTAACACATTTGAAAGATAATTAAATTATCTACAACTTTTATATTGAACACTTTTTTCAATTTTATCATTTGATAGACCAAATATACCCCTCCACCCACAACATGACATGTGGCAGGGAGGGAGGGAGATGGGTATGTATGGCGATGGGTGTGTATGACGGTGGGGTTCAGTTTAAGAGAGAGAGAGAGAGAGAAGAGAAGATAAAGAGAAAGAGATAGAGACATTTAGAGAGAGAAAGAGAAAGAGAGATTTAGAGACAGAAATAGAGAGAAAGCGGGATTTAGAGGGAGAAAGGTATAGAGAGAAAGATGGAGAAACATAAATTTAGAGAGTGAAAGAGAGATTTAGAGAGAAAAGGATAAAGAGAAAGTAAGAAGAGGCTGCGTACTTGTGCTCTTGGGTGCGCGTGTGCGTCTTCGACAGTTGAAAAGCGTCAAAAAAAGGCGCGAAAATTGTTAGAGTCGGTCAGAATGATTTCAGAGTTTGTCTGGGGACTTCGCCCTAAAGGCAGGTGTATGATAAATCGATATCATGTTATTTAATAATTTTGTTATTTGAATTTTATTTTGCTACTTAAAACTTAATTTTAATATGATGAGATTCTGCAAATTATTTGGAGATATTTTAATCAAATTTAAATTAAAACAATCATGTTCTAAGGTAACATTTCGGATGGACCTTAAAACCATTATAGATAGTTAAATCCCAAAATTTGTGCATGAAGTAAATATTTTATTTGATTATTTTTCCTAATTGTTAATTTATGTCTTCGTAAATTTTAAGCTAGTTGGATAAAAATTTTCAACATAATTTGGTTTAGAATGTTGTGTAGATATTTGTTTAATTGTGAACCATGTCTAAATAATTAATTATTTATCCGTTCATTTAAATCTCAAATTGCACGACGATATGAAATTAAGTTTATAGATAGTACCATCTTAGGAGGATATTTGGATGACCCCGTAGTTAGTATCAACTGCAGATAGTCAGTTTGATATCCGATGATGACAAATTTTTATGTAAATCTCGAAACTGAACTTTAGTTTGTGAAGAGAATAAAGTCCTGAAGTAACAAACCTTTGATTCGATGGATGTGGGGTAAAGACTCTCGATCTCAGCAAGTTGTATCAAGACCATTAGGCGCCAATCGTCTAGGTGCCAAAGGTGTTTGTTTTGGCCCCTTATGCCATAATTTGGATACATGTCTAATTATGAAATTAAAATTTACATATAATTTGATTTAGTCAATTAATTTCATTGGCTAGAATGCCAAAAGTTGCATTTGAATATGAACTATTTGCTCTGTGAAACACATACAAAGATAAATTAATTTGCAAGTTATCTGTAAATAAGAGTTCTTTGATAAATAACTGTACTCGTAAATTTCAAAAATGTACGTATAGGCTTAATGTGTGGCTTTGCCTTATGAGTTATACTCCTTGACTTTGCTATATCCGTAGAGTATCTTGAGATTCATGTTAGATTTAAAATTTATTATGTGATTTGCCAAATTATTATATGATAAGCATGCTATTGGTTTTGATGCCTACTGAATTTTATACTCACATATGTTAGTTAGATATATTTTCAGGCAATTCTAGTAAGGATTATTATGAGAAACTTAAAACTTAGCACGAACAGTTTTGGGGGACTAGACCAGTAGATTAGCATAGTTACAAGTAGGTTTAGTTTAAGAGTTTTGTGTATTTTGCGAGACTTTGTAAATTTTAAAACTTTAGTTCAGTAGTGCTTAAAATGTATTAATTAGGTTTAAGTTCAGTAGATGTTGGCATGATTCTATTGTGTTTTGTGTGGAATGTGTGGATGGTATAGCATTACGTTGCTAGTAGGTTTGTCCAAGACCACAACTTATGTGTATGTTCTATGTGATGGGTGTCCTAGACCACCACAAATATAGTAGGATTGAGAGAGATATGTACTTTTCTATTTATTAAGTGAGTTGAGTGATCTTATTTTCATTAGATGTTTAATGTATTGTGAGGATCCTGAAATTGATGCTATATTTTATGGAACTATGGCATTGACAAGGAAAATTATATTTGGATATTTTGATGGTAAAATTTATGTTTATTGTTTTAGTTATTTGTCTCTCATTATTCGTGTCTGATTGATATGTTATTTGATTCCGTAGTTACGTGTCTTATATCCGAAGTAAGTCTAAATGATTAAACTAAATCAGAAATGTAACATAAATACTTAGTGGACATGACAAATGCCATTTGTCACGCTCACGCAACATCTGTCACGCCAAGAAAATATTTGTCATCTTTATGCATTTGTGTACATATTTTTTAGTATGACAAATATTTTACATACGTAATAAAATACTTCATAGGCATGACAAATAGTGTTTGTCACCTTCACGAAATATTTGTCATGCTTGAAAAGTATTTGTCATCCCCATACATGTATGTATAGATTTATAGTCACGACAAATATTTTTCAAGTATGCGAAACACTCCGTGGACATAGTCATGTTCATGAAACCTTTGTCACGCATATATACATTTGTCATGCCGAAAACCTTGCACCATATACTAAATGTTTGTATGGCCCACTTGTGAAAAAAGTTGCTCAACCCATCTAACTTATGTCTAAGTGGATTAATGACATCTTATATTGCAAGATGACTCAACTTGCTGCACTGACTTTTAGTGTAGCAAACATTACTTTAAGGAGAAAAGTGACGGGGTTGTTTGGCAGGACATTAGGGAATGCTTTTATTAGCCCATATAATTTGATTTGCAAGATCCAACGAAAGTTCAATTTGGATAGAAAAATTTTAGATAAGTCCTTTAATAAGTTAACACTTGATTTAAACCTTATAGTTTAAGAAATTGTGTACTTGCTATGTAAAAGCTTAAAGCCTAAAAATTATTACCTTTTAGTCTGCTAAAATTTTAGTTATTATTTTATTCTCAAACTTTTAAAATTGTGTATATACTTATTATTATTATTTAACATATGGGTCCTTACAACCCGCTTCCCATTAAGGATGCATTGGATAAAATCATAAATCTTTCATAAATGTTAACCTTAATAAATATTGGGTGATTTGAAAACTTTTAGATAACTAAAAGGGATTGTTTAGTTTTCTGTATCTCTAATTTACTTAATTTAGAGAAAATGCTGTATAATGTATGTATTTAGCAAAACTTCCCGTAATCTCTCATTTTTTTTGAAAAATCACTTCAAAAATCATACACATTTGGAAACCTTAAAAAGGGATATTTTCTTAATAAAAGTGACATTATAAAGAAATTTTACCACATACAAATGTTATAGGTTGTTTTTTTTCTAAACGAAGTAGATGAGTGGGGACTAAAACTAAAAATACACAATTTAAAAAGCACCTTCCAGATATTTTTAGGATCCGCATTTTGACACCGATATTATAATTACCTTTTTTAAAAGATATATTCATATAACATATATATATTTTAATATCCCGCGGGAGCATTTGTTTCTTGCGCTTCGATGAACCTCCATCCTTACTCCTCTTCGCTTAAAACCCCGAACTCGGCGCCGACATCGTTACCCGGGAAGGCACGGCACGCCGGCTTCCACCACACAACGTTGAAACGGGACGGCAGCCCAGGGCAGCCCCCGGCCAGGCAAAGGATGGGTTCCGGCAGCCGGCAGTGCCATGGAGCTCGGAGCCCCGCGGCGGACGACGCCGACGAAGAGGGCGGCGACCGCCGCGGCCCCCTCTACTACGACGTGTACGGCCCCGAGGTAGCCCTCATCCTCCCATTCCCCCTCTTGCTTGCTTGCTTGCCTCTTTTGTTTCTGCTTGAGTAGGTGTTTTTTTTCTAATCGTCCTTTTGTTTCGAAGTGTTTTGATGTGATTGTTTCGTGTGTTGGTCTGTCGATGGTAATGGAGTTTGAAGGAGGACATAAATGTGAAGGGCACACAGCAAGTCATGTTCTGGGAAATGATCTCAGGTGGACATGGATGGAATTTTACTCTGCGTTTTTTTTTTCCGTTGAACATTGGTCTTATGCTTGGGGATGGCTTGTTATTTACCCATGAGGGTTTTAGATTGCTTGCCTCTTCAATGGCAGCCCGTGTGCAACCCATGGAAGTCGTTTGGATCGGGGGTCTGGTGGGTTATCTTGGTAAATGTGGATACTTGGATCAAGGGGGGTAACGGAGCCTGAGATGGCCAATGTGCTTTGAACTTAACCATCCTGGAAGGGCTCAGAACGCTGGCATATGCTCCCAACTTTGTTCAAAATTTCTGCATTATCAATTTCTTCGGTAGCATTTAGTACCAAAAAATCACAATGTGAGGATGGGGGTGGCAATTTTTGTCAGCCGGTCTTGCCCGTGTTGAACTTAGTTTTTGGCCCAATCCATTTAGGCTAAACATGAACCCAAACTGTTTTACAATTCATGTCGAGATGTTCATCTCTGAGCTGGCCCACTTAAAAATGGCTCGGCATTTTGGCCCACTTTGACCTGCATAATGTAATCAAATATGGCTGGCATGATGCAATTCGATCACCTTCTATACTTTATTTGAGCGTGGATGGTATCAAATATTATTAATAAAAGGGCAGGAATTTACAGAAATAGTGTGTAAGCTGTAAAAAATCCCTATATACAACTGAAAGTATACCAAGGTGGTGTATCTTATACTAAATCCCCAAGAGTATAAAAAAGGATGAATATAACTCATTTTATTGCATAGAAGGTCGGCATATTCCCTCACCCCATCGCATAAAGGAAGCTACTCTCTGTGGGATTCTGGTTTCCCTCTTGAAGATTCTCCCATTCGTCTTGTCCCAAACTTTCCAAAGGTTCACCGTTTGCATGAATAATTAATTCTCCCTCAACTGCCCATTTTTGGTTCCAACCCACCGGAAGCATATCCACGCCACGCCATAAGGCAAATGATGCACAGTCTATAGCTTATCTTAAATTTGTTACCAGACCTCCTTCGGGAGCAAATGACCTTCGTTGGATGTGGAAATATGTAAACTATATGTTTATATGTGGTAAATCTACAATAAGAAATTGAGATACTATACGAAGTGGCTGTTTAGTATATATACATATATATATATATATATGTATATATGTTTTTATATATATATATATATATATATATATATATATATATATATATATATATATATATCAGGGAGGAGGAAGAACAAAAGAAGGGAAACACTGGCAGCAGCTGCATGTGATGTGAGTTGACTGGAGACGGCTGGCATGTGTAGTGTGTACAGAGGGGGGAAGAGGTAGTAGACTGTGTAGAGCAAGTCTATATTGGCAATTGGGGTTGGCTTGGGCCTTCTTTTTTTGCCTTACCCTTTTGTTTCTTATTTTTCTTCACTTTGTGAAGATTTCAGTCGATAAGTTGGAGGTGCTTGTGGGCTTCTGTTAATGCCAATGGAAGAGGAAGAATAGATTGACAGGCCAAGAGTTGGCGATGACTTACCGAAACAGCTGCAAATATGTGATATGATCTTTTTTTTAATTTTTTTCCCTTCTGCAGTATTATGGATAACAACAAAGATGATGGAATAAAATGGAGTTACATACAGGCATGTAGGATTCAACTTAAGACGTGGAAGGAAACATAAGAACGATAAGGGGAATTGACTCAACTTAACTCAACGAAGCCTTAATCCCAAATAATTGGGGTCGGCTATATGGATTCTCTGTTTCCACTCTAAACGATTTTGAGCTATCTCTTCTGAAAGGTTTAAAGTTTCCAAATCATATTGTACTACCCTCTTCCAAGTTAATCTAGGTCTACCCCGTCTTTCTTCCCCTCATCCATCCTAATATGCTCCACTTTTCGAACTGGAGTCTCTTTAGGCCTATGCCTAACATGCCCAAACCATCTTAGTCTCCCTTCTCTCAATTTGTCCTCAATTGATACCACTCATACCTTTTTTCTAATATACTCATTACGAATTTTTTCTAGCCTAGTATGCCCACACATCCACCTTAATATTCTCATCTCAGCAACACTCATCTTGGAGACATGTTGTCCCTTCATCGCCCAACACTCGCTATCATATAACATTGCAGGTCTTATCGCCGTACGGTAGAATTTTCCTTTCAGTTTCATTGAGATCTTGCGGTTACACAAGACTCCCGTGGCAAGTCTCCATTTCAACCATCCTGCTTTAATCCTATGGCTAACATCCTCGTCGCACCCTCCGTCTTCTTAGAGGATCGAACTAAGATATTTAAAATGGGTACTTTGGGGTATTGCCATCCCATCCAAGTTAACTCCCTCCTTTTCGCCTATCAGACCTTCACTAAACTTACAATGCATGTATTCTATCTTAGTTCTACTTAACCTGAAACCCTTAGACTCTAAGGTGCTCCTCTAAAGCTCTAGTTTTCTATTAATTCCCTCTTGCATCTCATCTATCAACACAATATCATCCGCAAACATCATACACTACGGTATGTCCTCTTGTATATCTTTTGTTAAATCGTCCATAACTAATGCGAAACGGTAAGGACTTACTGCTGATCCTTGATGCACTCCAATAGAAATAGGAAAATCTCTTGTTTCCCCTCCAACCGTGCGGACACTAGTAGTTGCTCTTTCATAAACGTCTTTTAATACTTGTATATACCTAGTAGATATCCTCTTGCGTTCCAACACCCACCACAAGACATCTCTTGTAACTCTATTATAGGTCTTCTCAAAATCGATGAGCACCATATGTAGATCTTTCTTCAAATCTCTATATTTTTCTATCAAACTCCTAATGAGAAAGATACCTTCCATAGTTGATCGACCCGGCATAAAGCCGAATTGATTGGCCGAGATAGTTGTGTCAGAACGTAAACGATGTTCCACAACTCTCTCTCACAGCTTCATAGTATGACTCATGAGCTTAATTCCTCTATAATTTGAGCAGTCCTAAATGTCTCTTTTATTTTTAAAAATAGGTACAAGAGTGCTCTTCCTCCATTCATCTGGCATTTTCTTAGAGACTAGGATCTTGTTAAACAGTCGGGTCAACCCCTCCTACATCTTCTAAATATTTCCACACTTCAATAGGAATTCCATCAGGGCTACAAGTTTTACCTACTTTCATCTTCTTCAATGCTTCCTTGACTTTCGAAAATCTAATCCTCCTAGTATAGTTCACATTATGCTCTGTTGTATATTCTATGCCTATTATGTTTCTACTATGATTATCGTTAAAAAGATTGTCAAAGTAGCTTGTCCACCTTTCTCTGATGTCCTCATCTTTCACCAAAACCTTTCCTGCACTATCCTTGATGCACCTAACTTGGTTAAGATCCCGACACCTTTTTTCTCTTATCCTTGCCAATCTATAAATATCTTTTTCCCCTTCCTTGGTTCAAGTTTCTTATACATCTTTTCAAAGGCCGGAGCTCTTGTCCGACTAACAACCTTTTTTGCTTCATTTTTTGCTATCTTGTATTGTTCATAAGCCTCATTATTATCACAGTTTGACAATCTTTTATACCATTCTCTTTTACTCTTCACCGCCTTTTGTACTTCATCATTCCACCATCACCTCTCCTTCGCAAGTGGGCCATGTCCTTTGGACTTTCCGAGCACTTTTCCAGCTATTTTTCTAATCTTTGAGGCCATATCTATCCACATAGTATTGACGTCCAAATCCGACTTCCAATCATCCATATTGAGAAGTTCATTCTTAAACATCACTTGCTTCATCCCTTATAATTTCCACCATCTTGTTCTAGCAGTAGTCTTCCTTCTAAACGTATCCGACCACCTCTTGATCTTAATATCTAAGACTACTAACATGTGTTGACTTGTTAAGGCCTCTCCGGGGATAACTTCGCAATCTTTGCATAAAGCGCGAGTTGTTTTCCTTATGAGAAGGAAGTCAATTTGGCTTATATTTTGTCCACTTTTAAAGGTCACTAGATGAGATTCCCTTTTTATAAAATGAGTATTTGCTAGTATAAGGTCGTAGGCCATATCAAAATCGAGGATACCTTTTCCCTCCTCATTTCTAGTCCCAAAGCTAAAACCTCTATGAACCTTCTCATAACCCTGGCGTTCACTTCCTACATGCCCATTGAGGTCCCCACCAATAAAGATATTCTCTTCATTTGGTATGCTCTGCATAAGGTCATCCATATCCTCCCAAAACCTCCGTTTACTCTCACTATCTAATCTAACTTGTGGAGCATAGGCACTAACTACATTAATCGCATCTCCCTATATAATTAATTGCACTAAGATAGTGCTATCTCTTATTCTCCTCACCGCTACCACTGCATTCTTTAAAGTTTTATGAATAATAATACCTGCCTTATTCTTATTTCTCTCATTTCCTGTATACCACAATTTGTAGTCTGTATTTCCTACTTTCTTATTTTTCTCTCCTACCCATTTAGTCTCTTGAATGCAAGCAATATTGACTTTTCTTCTCTCTATGATATCAACAAGTTCTATCAACTTTCCTGTACGAGACCCTATATTCCAAGAACTTATTCTGATCCTCTTCTCAACCTGCACTTTCTTATAATTATTTATGTAGTAACATCTATTATTCTCCAAGTTTGTCTTATGTTCTATTCTTTGTTCGATTCCATGGACTAGCTTCTTTATCCACACCTGTCCATGATGTGGAAACCCTTGCTCATTTAACATCACATTCGGGCGTCGACGTGGCACGTCGCATACGGGGAACACCCTCAACCCTTGCCTATTTCTCACTACACCCCGGCTCCGGTGCAGCGCGTCGTAAGTAGAGGACGCCTCAACGTTAATTTTGATTGAATCCATATAATGAGATGTGACAAGATTTTTACGCTGGCTGTCACCTACCACAACCCTCCTCCTTTATCCGGGCTTGGGACCGGCTATGCACAAGAGACTCATACTTAGGCGGAGTTATAAGGGGAATTGACTAAACATGAAAAATACCACAACCTTAGATCACTCCTTGTAAGGAAGGAGAATTGGCCTCACTCCTCATCCATACAAGGAAGAGAAGCCGATACGGAATGATCGGAGGTTTCTTACCCCGCAATACTCGAGCGTGTCACTTGGTTCCATCGCAAGACTTTTCCGACCTTGTCTCAGGTCGTCCTCTCTGGCTCAGCAAGGAAATCAAGAAAATAATAGAATTTCGCAACAAATATTCATCATTAATTTAGAAAGGGTATTACATCACTATTTAAAGAGAAAATAAACCCTAAACTTGACTTCAGAGTTTGAACCAAAATCCTCATAAGAATAGTAAGAAGATCGCACAGAAAAATCCTAAAAATTTTTAAAAAGGCCTAAACGATTCCCAAACGGGCCAAACAAAATATCTCCAAAATCTTATGTATCTAACATGCTCTAGTGAGTCTCTGACCGAGCCATAGGGAAACTGATGCAGCCCCCCGACGACAATAGATGTGCTCCATCATGTATAGCGCATTTAAGGTTCGTGGACTCAGGAATCTGGATCGGATCCGGTTCGGCCAGATATGAGTCAGATCCGATCCGACTTGGTCTGACTCGCACGAGTCAAGCCAACGAGTTTGTTAAAAGTAATGAGTTCAAGTCATGTTTTAGAGAAATATATCCTATTAATTGATATAAAAAGTATAAATTTACTTATCAAATGAGAAAAATTCAATTTAAAACAACTCATTATGTATGTATGTGTCGGCATGATCCGGTCCGACTCGCTGCGTAACGGCGGATTAGACTCGCCCAAACACGAGTTGACTCATATGAGTTGGCTTGATCCGGTATGATACAACAAACCATGAGCGCATTGGTTGCTGATTCCGGATCCCCATTAGAAGCACCACACATGGTAGCAATTGCAAATTTTCCTCTAAGCAGCCATCATTAATCTAAGTTAGGGCATCTAGTCTTATTGGTAATAAAAAATTAAAATAACACTGACTTTGAACCTGGATATCTTAGTTAACCTAATGACTTGATGACCCCCAGTCAATAGGAAAAATTATATGCTGATAAAGGAAAAATATCAGAAGCACCCTAAAACATCATTACTAACAAAAAAACTGGATGCAATTCTGTCCGTGTGAGTTACACTCATCGGATGATTATTGTGCTTGCAAGCTGCATCGCAATTTTCTGCATCACAATCTTCCATTGTGCATGACTGATCTTGCTCACAAATCACAACCTTTAGCTGACCTACTGATGAAAGTCTGAACCCAAACCTAACTTGTCAAGATATTTCCTCAAACTGACGCATCCTCTAATGGTTTGGCCCAAAGCTACCCAATGGACATATATTATGAGCTTTTTGTTCTCTAAAAAGCAGCATCTCAAATTTCACCAGGGTTGGGCTAACCCAAGGGCAACTCGGCCTGACTAAAGGTGCACTTGTCCGGAATGTGGCCCTACCCACCCGAAGCCGGGTGCAACCTGACCTGATTTTTGGTTGATCCACCCAAATCTGCAGCCTATAAAAGTGAATGGCTTGACTGAAAGCATACCATGTATGCATTAGATGTTATGTTGCTATGTTAAATTGCACACCTCTACCCTTGAAAAGAAGTCAAGGATAAAGTAACTGGCTACATGGCATGAGAAGTTGGTGTCTCAATTTAACACTAATTAGACCACTTCTCTCTCTGTGTCTCTATGTGTGCATGTGTGCATGTCATGTATGCATGCATGGCTGCCTACAGGAAAGAACTACGTAATGCTCATCCCACTTTTTCTAGTAATGATTAATGCATAGGTAAGTGAAGTATTTTTGGCATTTGGATAGTGGCACAGACAAATCATAAGATTTATTCACAATTTTTGGATGGCGAGCAACCCCCTTTTCATTTTTTTTGAGGTTAGTTTGGACCTCGCATGTGCAAAAACCTCGTCAGCCAAGGAGGGCATTGCTTATTCATACATTGGGTGGCACCACTATGCTTTGAACCAAGACAAATGAGGTTGTAATCCTAGGCTTAGAGCTATTTGATCTTCTATGGGCTTTTTTGGCATTAAAAGTAGGATTAAGGTTATGTGCTTCCTAAATAACTAACAAACTGTTGACATAAAGTATGAACCATTAATAAACCTCTTCTTTTCCTTATTTTTAGTATGGAGCCCTATATAATGCTATATACCTTGTTTGCACATAGTTATACATCATTTGTAATACTTCGATCCTTTGGTCTACGATTCTCGGTTCGATTGTTCAGTTTGATTATGATTTGACCGAATGATGGATCGGCTTAAATTCTCTAAGTTTGATTTATATGAGTTAATGGACTTCTGTATTACTTGACATGTGAATTATGTGTATATATGTTGGGCCTAATAAGGCTTATTGGGCTTTTGTGTTCTATTTTGTCTTTTAGCGAAAAAGCCTAATTAGAGAAGGGCTTATGGATTAATTTGTGATGGAATTGGGAGTGTGGGTTTTAGTTAGTGTTTGAGGCTCATGTGAAGCTTATTAGGTTGGTTTAAGTGTGATTTGAGTGGCCCATTGGGTGGTTAGTGGTTAAAAAAGGGTATTTTGGATAGATGAAGGATTTTTATGCAATTGTGTGGGCCTTTATATATATGGGTGAGCAGGAGCACGACCATTTCTCTCCTCTCAGCTCTCCAACCTCTCCTTCTCCTCTCTTGGCTCTCATGGGGGTGAGAGATGGTTTCCCATGGCTGCATGTGTGTGGAAGAAGTTTGGGAGGCTACGTTGAAGATATTCTTGGAGATTGGAGTCTCCCTTGAAGCTTCTTAGTATAGTTCAAGTGATGGAATTAGTGAAGAAGGACCCTTGGAGTTGGGAACGTGTGGATGATCCTCAACTTCCTCTTCTTTTGGATGTATTGGAGATGGATTGAAGGCCCTATAGGTTTGAAGGAGCTTAAGTTTAAGGTATGGTGATCTCCTTTAAGTTTGTTTGAGATCCCTGTGTGCATGATGATTTTGGAGGCGTGTGGGTGCAAATTAGTTCCTAATATGGTGATCCTATCATCCATATTCTGAATTGCCTATGAGGATAGGTTTTAGGTTTAGATTTTATATAAAAATGCATGCATGCTTGTAATCAGTCCGGAAATAGATTTTATGCTTGATTGTCATGCTTGGTTTGATCAATGTAGTGGATAGAATGGCATACATTTCCAGATTCAAAGTTCCATATGATGATGCTAGTGTAGTGTCCTCTGTCATTCTAAGATATTATGATTATTATTGAATTATTGGTCATAAAATCTATTGAGAATGGGGTCAATAGGATGGATAAATGATATGAACTGATACTAGATCATGTCAATGAAGGAAAATGTGATAGAAATGAACTGACCTTGACATAAATTATACGTGATTAAGTGATTGGTGAGATGACTAAATGATGATTCTTATCTATGAGTGCGAAGGGTGTGTTTGGGACTCTTTTTGATTCATTTACATGATTCTTTTAAGTATGGATCATGTCTATAGATGATTTAAATATAGTGATTCTGTTTCCGCTAGTGGGTTGCTTGGTTAATTGATTTATGAGTTATAATATGGACATAGTAATGTGAACTATGAATGACCTCATGTTAGTGTTTTGACATGAGTGACTTGCAATACATGATAGAGATTAAAGGATACATGATCTGATTTGATATGATTCTTGTGTCGCCTCCATGCGAGATGATCTTGTGGATCATGGACGGCCTAGTTTGACAAACTTAGAATGGATAATTTGTACATGATGTCTAGTGTACGGACTGGGTAAATGGCATGTAATTTATAGACCTTGGTAGATATTGATTTGAAAGATAATATCTTTGTTGTTCCTCTTACCATGTTGAGATATATCCTATTTCACTCAGTAGATATTTCGTGGATCGTTGTGGACACGAGATCCCTACTGAGTTCTCTTCTAGAGACTCAGCTTCTTCATGGGTGCATGTGTTTTTCTCCATTGGATCATTGGCGAAGTGGTAGTGTGGTGGTTAGCAATATAATTGTTTGATATAATTTATATTTAGGATTTATTTTGGAAATGTATTTTGAGGCTTGTGGCTATCATGCTATGTAATTCATCATTAATTCTTTCTGTTCTGTTTGACGTCCTACAGGTCTTGTGACCTTTTAGATCCTCCCGGACGGATCGAAAATTAGGAGCTGCCACCCAACGCCCACCTAATTCCTCAACTACACCAAACCAAACTGGGGGTGCAGTGTAGTGTGTAAAACCCGACATGCCCATGCCTCGTGCTTGTGGGCCTGCAATGCATATTATCTATGAATTAAAAAAAGCCACCTTGTACTCTCGTTGGCTTGCTGCCATCTGTTACCACTATGTTGCGCCACTTTGATTGGAGAATAGGAGAAGAATAGGGACGAGTAAGGGGATAATAAGCTTGGTTTAGCTTTGACAAGCGGAATGGCTTATACCGGTGCAAAATAGCCTATTCGGAGAATAAGGAGAATAAGTCATCCCACCCTAGACCCAAGAATTACTTATTCTTCTTATTCCGTTAGCGGGCCCCATAAAACTATCAAACTGAAACACTCCTTATTCTAGTATACGCTATTCCGTCTATGGGCCCCACGTAATAACTTATTCCCCAAACAAAGAGGCTATAATTCTTTGTGGCTATTGTGATGAGATTGTTATTAATTGAGACTGTGTATAAATGACTCAGATGAATATTCCTCGTGAATGTTTTCTACTTGTTGATTTTCTTTAATTTGTACTAATTACCCTCTTACAATTATTTGTAATTTAGATTGTGAACCGGTAACACACCGAGCCAAGAGAGTCAACCTGCAGCGGTTCGATGTCTTTTGGACCTGAGTGTTACATCATTTGGTGCATACTTTGTCGGCAAACAAATTATTCATCATGTGTATATTAAACCTTGGATAAATTTCTAATTGACGTCCAATCTTACAAGATATGATTGCTTGTTAACACTGGCAACCTAGCACATGAAGAATGAGAACACCATACATTCTATATTGTTCCCAAACAATTTAGTTGATGTTCTTTTGCTGTGTTAACATATGATTGAAGTGTAGTCCAAATTTTCAATGGGTAAATGATTATCATAATTTTCGTTGGTGTGTGAGAATTTTCAAGTAAATGGAAGTGTATTTTGTTTGGCAATTATTTCCTGAGTAATGACCTTCTCTGGCTTGCCCAGTTGCTTTTGACTTATGGTTGTGAAACTTTTACTTATTTACTATGATGTACACAGGGAAAAGCAGACGTTGTTTTTAAGTCTTCTACATCTGATTCAACATTAAATATCCAGGTAAATTATTTTTAAATGCCGTTCAGTCATTATGAATGCTCTTTTCTTTGTTGTCAATAAACTGTGGCATAATCCATCTTCTGAGAAGACTATATGAATAACAAAATTTTATCTTCCAAGAACTCATTGGCATTTTCTGTTTTCTCATGAATAGGATATTCAAGGGCTAGTCACATGGGTCCTTGGGGAAGGTGTAATGCCATCTTGGACTTTTATCAGAGTATGGTGGCCTCACTCTTCTATTACTTGTTTTGACATATAATCCTGATTTATCATTTTCGTGAAACTCAAAAATGGATGTAATGAATAGTCGATACTTGATAGCTTGGTTTCAATTTGTTGACAAGTAATACATTCAAAAAAATTTGTTGACAAGTAATTACCATGAAGTTTAACTTTGTTGAAAAGCAACTGTAGCTGTTGACTAAACCACAAGCACTTATGGGAAAATCCCTCACTCTTTTTTCTTTAGGCCTTTTAAGCCAAGGCGTCAGCTGTGTATCTCATTTTGCTACTTAATTTTTTGTGAGTAATGCAATTCCTAATGAGGGCTATCACAATAGGAGGCTATTTGTCTCCTTATTTGATTTGATTTTAAGTTGGCTCGTTTTTCTGAAAGCTGCTAATGCAAAACTCATAAGTAGATATGGTAAAGGACATGGAAATGATCATATTAACATTCCAAAGAAAACGGGGCCTATCATCATCATCCCAGAGTCTTACCCTATTAATTTTGGTTGGCATGGTATCTGGAAGGCCTGGTCTAAAGATTTGGCAGATGCTTCCTACTTTTTGCCAGCCTGAGATCACCTCTTCAATACACCTAGTGACCAGTAGTCCTGGGAGTTGGAGGAATGCCTACATAAGGGTGTTGGAACCTAGTAGAACAAATTTACTGACTCACAAAGATTTGAGTAAAAGAAAGAAAAGCATACCTGAAAGTAATGAGAGTATGAGGAAGAAAAATACATAAGTTTCACAAGAAGACAAAAAAGGAACAAGGTTTAAAATGCAAAGAAGAAAGATAAATGACAAGCAAAACATGGAAACAGATGAAACCAATCTTAATCCTTTGGAGCAACATTTACTCTGCATTATGTGAAGAAGATCTAAAGATGTGGTCGATAGGAATGGGAGGGGCTTTTGTATCTGGAGAGGATGTGAGGTCCTAATGACCATCCCAGAGCCTCAGCAGGGTAGAAACCCTTGCTTCTACTCTGCTAACTTGAGTTGTGGGATTAAGGAGGGACATGGTGCTTAGAACATCCCTTGGGTATGAGAAGTTGAGTGGGTGGAGTTAAAAGAAGGAAAGAAAAGAATCCAGAGGATATGAGGTGGCAATGGCCCCATTTCCATAGGGGATTGGAAACTTGGCATTTCTCATGAAGGCAAATCCACTGCTTGGAATAGAGTTCATCTTTATCTTGGTTTCTAATTTTTTTGGAAAGTGGGTGGTACCACTATACTGTATTAACAGAGGAAAAAGGTGTAGAAAAGGTATACAATGAACCTCTCCAAAAGCCCCTATAGCTCCACTTTGTTTGCAGAATCTGACAGAATAAGGCTTGCTTATTCTTGTAATAAGCAAAATTCTGATTTGATAGGAGGGATTTGGTATTCTGGCCAAGAATGGCTTATTTCTGGAATTGGGTGAATAAACAATTCCACTCTACACCTAAGAACTTGGTATTCTGCCGTGAATTCTGCCCCGCTATCAAAGTGAAACACTTCCTATTCTGGAATAAGCAAACTAGGATAACTTGTCCCATCATAACCCTTCTTCTATCAAAGTGAGGCCTAGGGAATGGGAAGAAAACACCAGTGCCACACTCAAACTTACCCTAAAAGGTCAAAAAAAGCGTAAGTATCAATAGACTTTGTACAAAAAAATTGCACCCAATCCCTAACCCTTTTATAAACAGACGACTCTGTCCGAATCCAAAGCTTTCTTCTTGAAGATTTGCCTATTTCTCTCCCCTAAAATGGCCCAAAGTGTGGCGTGAAGGATCAGCCACCAATGACATGGTTGGCCTTTTGAATGAGGGATCCACTGTGTCCTCCAGCGTAAAGGTTGATGCACCTTAGAAGAAATGGTCCGCCAAACATCTATACCAAAGCTACATCCAACAAAGAGATGGTCCAAAGTCTCATCTACATCTCCACACAAGGTGCACATGGATGGCAAATCACACCCAAAGCGAAGCAGCCTGTCTAGTAGGGAGCCTACCAATAGATATCCTCCAAATCAGGGTCTTGACCTCCAAGGGGTATTTGGGGGTTCAAATGTGATGGAAAAAATGAAGACCTCAGCCCCCCATGAACTATAATCTGGCAGAAAAACATCCGTTGAGCATCCCACATACCCTGCCAGGTGTCCTAGGTAGAGGCATCGGCCTATACTCTTTTAGCAACAGCCAGAGTGAAGCCAAGTTCTGAATCTCTCCCTCTTTAATATTCCTCCTAAAATGGGGAGTCTACAGCCCTCAAATAGCCTAGGGAACACCTGAGAGAGGGGCTGAGGCCGCACCACTTGTCAATCCAGAAGAGGCATTGCCTACCATTCCCCAAGGAAACCTGGGTTGCCTCCAATAAGATATCAACTGACTAAAATATACCTTGCCAAATTGAAGAGGCATTATCTTCCACCTACAAATAAACATCCCAAACCTTGCTTCTGGAGTGGTACTTTTCCTAATCACCTCCAACCAAAGGCCCAAGTGGACTGTACCGAGCTTCCAAAGCCATTTACATAGAAGGGCCACGTTGAAGTCGCAGATGTCCTTGACACGTAGGCCTCCATTCTCTCTACTCTTGCAAACCCTTCCCTAGGCAATGTTATGACCTCCTTTCCTAGGTCCTTCAAAGCTCCCTTCCGGTCTCTACTCCTAATATCTTTAAGCGGCTTGGTCACAGCTTTGGGGGTTTTGAAGATAGATAAATAGTAAATGGGAAGACTGTCTAACATGGACTTGCATAAAACCAACCTGCCGTCATAAGAAAGTAGTCTATCCTTCTAACTAGACAAGTGAGAATGAAACTTGCAAAGAATTGGCTGCCAATCACTGCATTTAGTTCCCAGTGAAAGGGGGAACCCCAAGTAAGTCACAGGAAAGGAGCCTATTTGGCACCCTAAAATGAATGCCACTCTGTCCATATCCTTGTCAGACATGCTGATGACAATGATTTCACTCTTTTAGAAGTTCACCCTCAGTCCGTTAAACTCATCCACCAACTCTGGAATAAGCCTAGCTTGGAAAAGCTGATCCTCTTCCCCTGAGAGGAAGAGAATAATATCATCTGCATACTGAAGATGGGAAATCCTCCCCGGAGCGGCATCTGCCTGAAAACTAGTAAGTAAACCAGCATTCTCTCCTCTCATCCACATTCCGCTGAGAACATGGGTAATAAGAACAAACAACAAAGGGAATGTATGATCCCCTTGCTGGTGTCACATAGGAACCCCCTTGATAAGGATGGTTAAGGAGGCCGATGTCACAGAGTCTCCAATCTATCTGGTTCACTTTATCTTGATTTCTATTAGTTGTACAACTCTAACTCTAAAACAACTTGATAATATGCTAACAGGCTAAAACTGTGGAATGAAATGTGCAGTATTTTCACTTTTGAGACAGCCACTTTTAGTTCAAGGGACATAAACTTGCTTAAGCAAATTCTGGAGCTTATGCATATTCTCTGTCTGCTTTATAACTTGTTTCCAAGTGCAACATGAACTATATCACTGTCAAACTGATGCTATTTGGCCTGCAGAATAAGCCACTCATACCAAAAGTCATCCTCCTCTATGTTCCAGGCCTTGATGCAGCCTTGTACATGTCAGAATCTAATGTTCTTGCTGACCTTAAAGAAATCTGTGGTAATCCCAAGCCGGTTTTATCTTTAAGGTCTGTATTGTATCAACACTTTTTTATTGAATAAACTTATCTTTTTTGTTGTTAACATCACTAGTTATTTTATAAAATTGTCAAGCACAGGTTTCAAACACATCAAAATTAAATATGAGCTGAATAACTATTCTTATCTTTTGTTCATTTTCTTGGCATGTATCATATATCAGCTGTGTGTCAGATGGAATGCAGACAATAGATGCACTACTAACATGCAAAATAAAAAGAAAGCACAAAGAGGTTGATTCAGATATGAAGTTTGATCAAGCTTCTGAGGAAGGTTAGTGGAATGGTTATTTGTTTCTAAGTGTTTCTCTAGGCCAAAGTGTTGGAGAATTTCTGGTAATAGAGGCCTGGCGCTGAAAACTGGCTGAAGTGATTGAACTGGACGGAAACCATCCGGAGCTGGTCCAGTTCCAATGTCAAGTAAATGGCAAGAATTATCTGGTTTTTGGCCAAAGCTGGTTTCCCAACTATTGTAACTGGAACCGGCCTGGACCAGTTCAGTTCCAAACTTTGGTTTTTAATTGCCTGATAGTGGTACCAGTTCAGTTCCAAACTTTGGTTTTCAATTACTTGATAGTGGTAACATGTTCACATGAATATGTGGTTTGCACCTATTTGGATACATTTTTATCTTTTCTTCCTTATTCCAGCAAAATGTCATGTTCTTACTTTTGATATGCATTAATGTTCTTTAAAGAGAATGTCTATGGATTATCCAGGATGAGTGAGTGGGATTATGGGCTATTCATCATTATCAGGGGTTATTTTTGCTGCATCTTTTCTACTAAGGGTGCTTTTGGGTGGCTTTGTTATTTGGTGGGTCATGGGTATCATCTTTACATGGTTTGTGGGTACCCTTGGCTTTTGTACAGATGCTGTACAAAAAAAAAGGATAAAGAAAAAAAACACTAAAATAGCTTTGGAGGATGACACGACATGTCTGAGCTTAGACCTGGGGATAGATATAGAAGCAGGGGATGTATTTATATATAGGAATGGAATGTAGAGCATAGTTGTCAATCCCGTCCCTGTCCCTGTCCTGTTTTTCTATTGGGATGGGACGTCCTGGTGTCCTGGACATTCCGGTCTCCCGTCTCGGAATTTTTTTCCATACATATTCCAACAAATATAAAACATATGTAGGCCGGGGCAGACTGGAACAAGTACTGGGACAGAACAGGAACTGCCCGTCCCGTTTTCTCACTGGGACGGGACGTCCCAGCTGGGACAGGCTGGGACGGGATGAGATTGACTACTGTGATGTAGAGTTCTGGCTTAGGGGGCTTGGTAGTCATCCATCTCTGCTATCGTCTCCTCATCCCTAGCTATCTATACACCATTCACGATCCATGCTTCTCTCTCTCTATATCTATCTATCTATCTATCTGCCACTCTCTCTCTCTCTCTCTCTCTCTCTCTCTGTGCCCGTCACCCCAGCACGTTGGTATGGCAGATCATAGTGAACAACATCTTAATCCTGACCTCTGTGGCTCGTGGCAGGGACACCAGCATGTCTTTGATCACCAGCAGCTTGTCTGCTTCCCAATCCTCTGGCTTTGCCAGTGATCATGAAGGACTGCTGGATAGAGGAGATGATTGGGTGGAGTGCAAGGAGTGAGCAGAGGAGAAGAGTAAGAATCTCCCTCCCTCCCTCCCTCCCCAGCGAGCATCTTCTTGGCACGATGCTTCCCCCTGCAGTGCCGCCTGCACCAGTCAACATCCACCTTGGATTTGTCCCCCGGCACCTTGCTGACCACATTGGATCTGTAGATTATGGAGGTGAGGTGGATGCTTCCAGAGCTGCTAGGCCTAGTGGCCAACGAGGAGGGAGAAGCCTGCAGACCCAAGACCAACTCCCCTTTAGATGTTAGGAAGGGTAAGAATGGTCTTTAACATTTTTCCATTTACCTAAATGTCGATTTAGAGAATATTCTATTTTTTTAAATGAATGTTAACCAGAGGACTTTTTAATAAAAAAAGAGTTATGGGGAGTTTGGTTGTATTATAATTTTTTTATATAGTTTCGTGATAAAAAATTATAATAAGATAAAATTCATGATAATTTTTAAAAATGTAGTATGCCTAATTATCACGTTTGGTAAAAGTGCTACAATTTTAAAAAATTGTGGCGACCTATTTGTTAATACTTTTAAATTAAATAGTATAACTTGTAAAATAATTTAAAATATAAAAAAATTCATAAATGTGAAAAATAACATCACTATGAAACAAAATAAAATAATGCAAGTGCCATACACTTTCTAACTCATTATACAATAACAAGAGTAATTAAAAATAAATTATTCATAATGTCAATTAATAATAAAGGGTTTTTAAAAATAATCCCCTAAAAGATTCCATATTCGTAGGTAACCCCTATATAATTCATATTTGCGTATAACCCCCTTAACTATGGTGATATTTGCTTATACCCCTTTAAGTATGTGATTTGTCTTGAATTTCATCTGAGTTACAATATTTTTACGTTATGTAAAAATAGAAATAATTTTTTTGATGCTAAATATATATATATAACAAGCTTATAGGTGGTTGCTTATGTGACTTTTCTTATAAGGTGTTTGTGTTTTAATTTTTTAAGTGAGCATGCTATTAGTATTTCCAGTTAATAGCTTTCACATATTTTATCTAAGATAATTTTAATTTAGGTAAAATTCAAAATAAATCCACATAGTTAAGGGGGTTATATGCAAATAACACCACAGTTAAGGTGGTTATATGCAAATATGAATTACACAGGGGGTTATTTACAAATATGAGATCTTGTAGGGGGTTATTTGCAAACACTCCAATAATAAAATTTTCTAGTTCATTACACAATAACAAAAATAATAAAAAATACTTGAACAGGAGCCTTCAGTTGCTTAATTGAAGTACTCAAGTTGAACCTCTTTTGAAATGGATCGAACATATATGCCATGATTCGGGCTTCCATCCATTGTCTCCTTTTTTCCCTTAGCAATGTTATTTAAGTAACAAATCGGCAAAAAATGTAAGATGACTTTGATTCCAACTTAAGTGCACCATACATGATGATCTTATTTGAGACATATATACAAGTAATGTCAACAAATAAGTAAAACTATCTATTGACAATAAGGATACATGTGAAGCCAATAGAAAAGTAAAATTATAACAATATGGACTACTTAAATCAACATTTGACTAATTAGAAAAGCAACAGTAACTGTAACAATAGAAATGACAAATACAAAAGCAAACCAATGAGCAGATATATGCCTCATTAGAAATGGACATTCCACATGCTAAATAGGGCAAGCAACCTGAGATCACCAAGCCTAATATAGTTTGAAATTAAGAATAGAATCAACCACTCATTTCTAGATAATAAACATAGCTCCCCTTCTATATTTGACCATATGAATAGTTTCTTCTGGTCTAGCTCAAAGGTTCGATAGCAGCCACTTGCCTAAAGTAGAAAAGACCTTGCTGTTATTCCTAGAACAACACTTGACCTCGATGACTTCTCTCATGCCATTTAAAGTCCATTATGCAAGGCCTATGATGTTGTTGCAGGAAATTACAACAGAGAAAGGCAAACTTATAAGAAGATCCAACCGTTAATCTACCAATACTAGCTGTTGAGATTAGAATAACATGGCCTCCTTATCCACACTTTGATCCAAAACAAAAGTGGAATCAAGAATTAGAAAGCAATCAGAATCTTATTTGAAAAGATAAATGTTGATAGTTGACAAAATTAACAAAATAAATTAGATGATACAACTATCATGCAAGAGTATAGATATGCCTCTTGGATTTGAAACACACAACTCAAGAAAAAACACAAAGCACAAAGGGCACTCTTACCTACTGAAAACATAAGAAAAAAAGTACTTACCCTCTATGTACCAACTACCCCAAAACCCAAGTGCATACTATCTCTGGCACATGTAGTTAGGACAAACATGCACCTAAGACCCCAAAATACAACAAAATGACCGATAATTGATAAACCCATGGAATAAGAAGTGTCGAAGACCAAGCTTTCCAATTTGCCATCAACGATTAGCTTCAAAAGTCCAGATTAAAACAACAATAACCTCTACCTTGCCAGGAATCAATGAGGTCAGTCATTGACCTTTGATTAAAAAGTGAACTGTCAACACAACATTGGAAGCAAATCAGAGATAAAAGTGACGTGAGGAAGATTTATCAGACTCCCAAGTTGTTATCAAATGGACCCTAAGGCCGTGTTTGGTGCAAATTCCACAAGCTTTGGCCCAGTTATTCTAAGGAGAGGATGGTAGGCTGCAAAGCCATTTATGCAGTTTGGAGCTTGTTTTGGCTACCAACCCAAAGCTCCAAACTGTAGCTTCCTAGATGGACTACAAATGAGGTTACCATGTAAGATTTGACTCTTGTAACCATCCAAAACCAATTATAACCACTCAGTTCTTATTTTTCATATCAAAAGAGAAACCCAAAAGTGGTTTTCAACTATAAGTTTCACCAAACATGCCAAAGTATCTCATGAGACACTCATATTTCAAGTACTCAGGCTAGCATCGCATTTCCAATTCCTTTGCATCAGCCAAATTGTTTCATGTCATAGTGGCATTCATGTCTTCCACATCTTTAGTACCAGGTGGTACCATGTCTTCTACCACAGCCAAAGCTAAATTATTATGTTGAACAAAGGAAATGTTGCATGTGACAGTATCTGCTCCAAAAGTAAAATAAATACTCCATGTTATAATATATAGACGGAAATAAGGAGGAACAGAAAAACCAAAATCTGTCCCGCCGATCCCAATCCGAATTGGGATCGGATCGGCCGGAATCGGCCTGGATGGGCCCGAATCAGTCGAATCGGGACCTGCCGATCCCGATCCGAATCGGCCGATCCGGATCGGGATTGGCCGATTCTGCATTCCCATGCATCATTTAAGTGGGACATATGGTACAATGTGGTACTATTAATACTCCTTGGAAATAACTGTTCACTGGAATCCTTCAACCGAGCAAACTATGGAGCATATACGGCTTAATTGGCTTCTAATTGACGTGACCATCGGAACAATGAAACAAATTATAATAACGTTTCACAAGAACAGAGCAACATTGTCATTAAATGGTGGTGAGCATCTTATGGATAAACAAATACATATCTTTCCTCTCTAACTCTTCTTTTCCATGGGATTGGATGACAAATAGAGCTCTATTAAGCAGTTTCTTGAAAGTTGCTGTTTGCGCAGATTTTTTTTAAAACCTTCGTCGGGACCTGACCTAGACACATCTCTCCTATGTCGGATTATTCGGAAATCCATTTTTTTGTTTATCTAGAGAATTATAGGTCGGTTTTATATTTTATCGGACTATGAGAGCTTGGGATTAGCCCTCAGGGAATTCGGGACTTCGAATCAAGCGAAGATTCGAGTATATGACCTCTCTCCACTGACCTCGGTCAGTGTTAATTACGCTGAGCGACTGCTCGGCAACCCTTGATTAACCGTCCGTATGATGCCCTTATAACATGCAACACTACTACTACATGCAGCACATGCATATGAAGATATATTTTAGGTTAAACTCTTGGCCTCACCCAAGTTTAGGATGTGTTTATATGATTTTGGATTGATTCCAAGCTATCTGGATTATTTCCAAGTATATTAGATTGACTCCAAGTATTCTGGATTGATTCCGAGTATTTTAAACCCATAGGGGTATTTTTGTAATTATGCCAAGTTGGAGGGTATAGGGAGATTATGGTTATTTAAGTGTATGAAATGAGTTTTAATGATTTAGGAAGGTTTCAAAACCTTAGGAGGTATTTTAGAGTTATTTCAAGTGTGTTTGGATTGTAAGGGTATTTTGGTAATTTTGCCCAAATTGGATTTTTAGACTTAAAGTCTATTTTTATATTTTTCTGAGATTTTTATTTATTTTTATCATATTGAGGGTATTTTGGTAATTTTACCCATCTTATTAAGGTTTGGAAGGTATTTTAGACATATGAGAGATTTTGATATTTTTAAGAATTTTCTGTGATTTTTACAGATTTTTAACATGTATGAGGATATTTTTGTAATTTGTATTAAGCTCTAGGGGCATTTTAGTCATTTCAGAATTTTATATATTTTTAGATTTGGTTCTCTGTTTTTTTTTACTGGTTTTTACTGATTTTTTTATTAATTTTACTGATTTTTATTAATTAATTAGGTATATGAAGGATATTTAATTTATATTTTGGATTTATGTAATTTCCAGATTTTGTTTTCTGATTTTTACTGAGTATTACTGATTTTTACAGAATTTTTCTGATCTTTATATTTATTTTATTAATTTTAGATAATTTTCGCAGATTTTATTAATTAATTAAGTATGTGGAGTATTTAAGTCATTTTTTAACTTAAGTATATTATTTTATGTCTCAATGTTTCATTATTAAGTTTTAATTATGAGTCTAAGATTAGTTATGTATGGGATGAGGCCAATGATATTTTAGAATATTTAATTATATGTTTTATGTATTTAATTAGTTATAAAACTAATTATTTTACATATGAAAATATAGTAACATAGTGTTACTTAAATAGTAGGTTCATGAACACACATGCACACACATATGCTCAAAGAACAAATAGTAGCATTCATTCATTATTTCGACATAATCCCGTCTTATAGGACGGTGATTTTACAACATAAATTTGGCAGAGCTTCCCCTTAGGAATAAACCTTAGGAAGAAAGCCCTCCAAGAAAATATCTCCTCCAAATCGCAGCAAACCCGGGCAAGAGCACCGGATTTGGTCTTCAAATTGACAGAGTTTCCCCTAGGAAATTTTGGGCCAAATGGGCATGGGGCTTCTTCTTACCCCTTGGGGGGTATTTATAGGCTTCAAAGCCTTAACCGGTGGGGGTACCCACCGGAATGCTTGAGGTGGGGGGTACCCACCGGTTGGCTTGAGGTGGGGGGTACCCACCGGTTGCCTCCTCCTCCTCTCCCTCTCTTTTTTAATTTTTTAATCACATGGGTGAGAGAGAGATGGGAGAGAGCATTAAAAAGAGAGAGAGAGAGAGAGAGAGGGAGGGGGGGGACCGGTTGGCACCCCCACCGGTTCCAACCGGTGGAGGGGGTGCCACCGGATGGACCCCCCACCGGTTGGGAACCGGTGGGGGGTCTCCCCACCGGTTTTGAGAAACCGGTGGGGGGGTTCCCCTCCCATTTCTTCCTTCATTTCCTCCTTTTTTAGGCTCATTAATGAGCTTGGGTGGCAGATTTGGGGTGTGGGCCAATGTGAAGGGTTTAAACCCCCTAAGTCCAGATTTGGCTCCATGTGAAAGGGGGTTTTAGGATGAGTATTAAATGGGGTTCATATGGGATTCTTAACCCATGTGTGAATGGGGTTAAGATTCCCATTAACTCCCTCCATCCTAATTAATCCCCCCCCCCTTTCTTTGAATTTTAAAATGAGAGAGAAGGGAGGGATCCTCCTCCTCCACCCCCCCCCCCCCCCCCGGTTTCCCCCTTGGAACCGGTGGGGGGGGGGGGCTTTTCCCCCTCCCTTTTGCTTCTTTTTTTTTTTTCAAAAAAAATGGTTTCAACAAATGCTCACCTATCAAAATAGCCTTTTGACCTCAGAACTGTTGAAAATTAACAAAGTGAAGGGTTTGTTGCTGAAAATATTGTAGTTGATGATTGAAGAAATTAAAGCTCCCCACTATGTTAATGATACATAATCAACTTATCTACCCAGTAAGACCCACCTAAGGATATTTATAGATAGATCATCTAGTGTAGGGAGGGAAAACCATTAACTTACCCCTTCAAGTGAAGCATTTAATCATGAAAAAGGTTTGAAGACACCTAGAAGAGCAAAAAATCTTTGTAGATAGTACAAAGGGCAAAAGGTTGAATGGATCTTATAAGCGGCATTTTCACAAATAGCTGGTGTGCACGTAAGATTGGACGTCATGCCCAACTGCAAGCCAATTAAAGACTGGTTCTCACTGATTTACATATAGTTTCAGTTAAGTCTAATAGTTCTATTTGCTAAAAGGGTTACATTTTTTTCATGTTTAGAGGTTGGGTTGGATAGTGCAGGTGGATAGGATATTGAAACTTGTGGGATAAGTTTTCATACCAGAGGGATGTAGATTCTAACTCATCCTTGTTGGGTGGAGTTCACAACTTGGCCACGATGCAGCCTTGGCCATTGTCACAAGCCCAGACCTGTTGGGCGCCTTCCCTATGGCATCACAAAGGAAGTCTTCACACGATGACAGCCTTGGCCATGGGGGCGCACCTACTACATGCCCTTGATGGGAGGAACAGTGGCAATCGTCAAAATCAAAGACCTTCTCATTCGAAGACGCAGGGCAGCAAGGAAGAAACTATGAGGGAAGGGGGGGGTTGTGCAATAGAGGAGATGGAGATGGAGAGAAGGGGTGATGAGCAAGGGGCACGGGGGTTCGTGGTCGATCCCACGCTAGTTCACGCGATAGAAAAAAAGAGAGGGTGCGCCCCTTCTTATCATGTTTTATGAACAGGATCTCTATTAAAACATATTTTGATCAGTCAAACCAAACACGCTTTTTCTTCTATTTTTATAACAAAAATATATTTTTATAAAAAAAAGTGACCATTATAATACAACCAAACACTCTATTAACTCTTTTTTGGTTTTTCAAAAACAAAAATAAAGAGTTAACTTTTTAGGGATTACAATCTAAATACATCATAAGATATGGGGATTTATTTCAAATTCTGCAGATTTGCAGGGATCAAAATCCAAAAACCGTTCACGTTTAAACTAATGATATGTAGTACCAAATACGAACAGTGTTTGGATAAAAATCGCTGGAGTGATTTCAGGGGGAGCTTACCAGGTCACTGCATAGATTACATGCTGTGGTGCGAGCCCTTCAGGTTATCTATAGCTTCTAACTTCATCAGTACCCTTGCTTATATGGAAACAAGGGGCAATATGACATAAGAGGGAAGGGGGAAAATACAGATATTTTAGGATCAGGTCAAGGAATTGGGATGTAAGTGAAATCCATGTGTAATGTGTTATCATCGTGTTCATCCCTTCAGGCCTTGATAAGATAATATGTTGTCCAGGTATAATGTCTTCTTTAACTAGTTATTCTGGAATTTTCTAGTGGTGTAATCAAAGCTTAGGGTTACATCTATTCTTATTGTTTTATTTATGAATGTGAATTTTTTTCTTTTTTGAAAATCAGTGGGTAAAAATAGATAGAGGAGGTGCAACAAAAGAGAGGATGTGAGATGCCTCCGAACACCCATTCACAGCATGAGGTACAATTTCTACAGAGGACTGGACCACATTATGATCAATCACACTACATGTACAACACTTAGTTACCCTCTTACAACACATCTACTCCTATAGTTATGGTCGATTGAATATCCAAAGAACTATATAAGATTCCCTGACATCACAGAAAGGTATTTGCATAACATTTAGTTGTGCTGGGTAATAATAAATGTCACAGGGCAAACCATGGTCAAGAGTACTATGGGGAATGCTCTGCAGATCACAGCTGCCAGTTGTATACACCTGAACATATCCATCGGATGTTCTGCTAATCTCAGTCTTGCTGCAAGAGGATAATCTTCTATGTTCATCAATAATTTTTTTCCAATAAAATCTGGTCCAAAAATACCAAGTATAAAAAAGTAAATCTGAAAAAATATGCAACCATTATGCCTGCAACACTTCCTAGTGACCAATGTGCCAAAATTCTCACGCATTGTCTGGACTTAATAACCCTTCTTTCCTTCATTCTTAAAAATAAGCCCCCAAGTGGGTCCTTGGCATTTTAGAACTAATGTCACCTCTGCCAAGTGAGTCCTTGGCATTTTAGAACTAATGTCACCTCTTCTCTAACAGTAGGATGTAACCTGGCAACCATAAACACTTTTTTTTGCAAAGCTTTAGGTGGAATAAGTCATAGAAAAATGATAATTATACACGGTACTGGGCATGGAAGACAGTTATCGGATCGGGTAGGCTTGATCCCGACCTGATGGGTCAGATTGACCAATCTGGCTGATCTGATGGAAGAAAGGACAATCCTAGATTAGCCTAATGAAAAAACATTCGAAAGCTTAAAATTAAGAGGAAAGAACCTTATTCTTCTTCTCATCTTGATTTCCTTCTTTTCCCTCTCTCGCCTCTTCTTTTCCCTCACAAGAGGCTAGCAAAATGGCACACATCATATATTGAGACCTGGCATAACTTTCTTTTCATCTTTTGTAGCATTTTTAGGGCTAATTTGATGAAAAATTATGCAGGGCACAGTTCTGGCTCAAGAAAGATAACTTCTATGGTGGATCTAAATAATATACCTTTTCCTATTTCATATTATACTCTCACAAAGAAGGAGTTAGAAGAGAATGGATATTGTTTCACTAACCCAGGTACGGAAAAGACTTAATTTCTAATTCTTTTATGCTTCTTTGCCTATCAATTTACAATTTATTGTTTCATAATTCAAAAATAGGTGTTGTCTCAACTTGCCCTGCTCCTACGGGATGCCTGACCTATGAAATTCTGGCACTTGATTGTGAGATGGTAAGGTCTTTCTTGACATCAAATAGTTTTTCTATTCAATAGCATAGCATGGAGAGTTATAGTTTTATAGATGCATCTTACCAAAATGCCCTTTTGCCTAAAACATCCAGCATCAATCTGAAATCCCTTATTTTTTTTTTAACAATTCAGAACCTATCCTGGACCAGGGTAAAGCTTTTGGGCTCAATTCAAATTATGCTTTCATTGATGGACTTGTGTATGTTTGTGGTTGGTTTTGTTCAAGTGCATGCCTGATGGCAGTTAATCAAAGGTATTCAATCATTAGATCGATGTAATTAACACTGGCTGATGTTAGTAGGGAAAGATCAAATGAGATCCGCACACTAGACCTGAAATTATAATTCCAGGGACTCACTCTGAGTTCCTTAAATATGTGTGCTTTCCCTTCCTACTATAGAGATTGGGGTTCATAGAACATGCATAAAACACAACACAAAACAAATAAATTAAAAGACAACCAGGGCAAGCAAATAAAATAAAAAATAACCAGTGCAAGGGCCATGTTGACCAAAAAATTTCATGCATGACGAGACATATATAAACATGCGACATGCATGTTGCCATGTAATGAACAAAACACAATGACACACATGATATACACAAGCGAATCACAAATATATGGCATGCATGAGAGAGGTAGGACTAGAGGATTACGTCAAGATATGGCTCCTTCAAGGGTCAAGAGGCGGCCTAAGAACACCCCAAATGCAGGTCCAATATGCAGTCCAAAAACAGCCCAAGAAGGCCTGCAATACGATGTCCAAAATCAGTCCGGAATGCCACCGGAAATCAGTCTGAGTGCAGCCCAAATAGGCTGTCCAAGACAGCCCAAAATCAGACCAGGAGGGCCTTAATGTGCAGTCCAAGACAGCCCAAGATCAGCTCAAGAGGGCCTCAACACGCAGTCTGAGGCAGCCCAATAGCGGGCCTACTAAGCAGTCCAAATGGTCCCAAAATCAGTCCACCTAAAGGGTCCAAAAATAGCCAAGGATGGGGCACTCTAAGGGGGCAGCAAACTGCAGCAAATGGGGATATAAAAATCCCCCAAGTGGTCCCCTCTATGTACATATACATATAAGAGAGAGAGGAGAAGGGAGAGGGAGGAACTGGTGGAGGGGGTCCACTGGTTCCCATTCAAGGGGAAATTGGTGGGGGGGAGGGGGCTCCCCCATTCAAATTTCAAAATAAAAAAAGAGGGGGAGGGGGATTAAATGGCCCTAATGGCCTTGGTTAGTGGAGTATTTAAATGTCCTTGGGGCTTCCCAAGTTAGTGGACCCTCCACTAAAAAAAAAAACTATCAATGCCAATCATTGGTCCCAATGATTGGGATCCCTCTCCTCCATTAAATTAAAAGAGGAGTTAATGGGTCTCCACCCCCATTTAATAGGCCAAAAAAGAAGAAGAAAGAAGAGAGAGGAGTGAGAAGGATGGGGGTACACCCCCCCCCCCCCCCCAACTGGTTGTGGAAACCTGTGGGGGGTGCCCACCGGGTCCCTTCCTCCCTCTCCTAACTCTCTCTCAACCCTCTCTTACTCTCCCTCTCCTTTAAGGGCTGGTGGGGGTGCCCACCGGTTGGGGCCTGCTGCCCCTATAAATACCCCTTGGGGGGAAGATGAACGGACACACAGAGTGACACATAAACGAGAGCACATACAGACGAAGGCAAGACACATAAGCTATGGAGGAGGCTCTGCTGCTGGTTTTGCTGAAGTTGCTGTCCAAGGAGGCTCTCTTTGTGCTTTTTTTTTTAAGGTTCTTTAAAGAGGGTAAATGCTGTCAAAATTTCCTCAAGAACCTTAGCAAAATTGCCTTGTGGAGGACTTCTTGTACTCAAAATAAAGAACAATGAAATGAGCATGATGTTTTATTTTGTGTAATGCTAAATAAAATATTAAAGTTTGCATGACCTATGTTTTGGTATGATAATTAACCATGCACATGCTGGAGTAAGACTCATTCGTAATGAGGCCCTAAAGGATACATAATGGGTGTTCATAGGTCTGTGACCTCTTTTCTACCCCTTTAAATAAATATCCATTAAGGATATCCTTTAGTAGATTTGAATAATTTTGGAATAAACCCATCATGCTTGGTGCACGTGGTTGCAATGTTTTGAAGCCCAATAAGCTGGCCCATGGTTTTGGAATTAATCCTAATGCTATCCAAATGACTTAAATACCCTTGGCTTCCCTATTTAAATGAACCTAAGTCCTAAGACACGCCCGACCTTGAGCAAACAACTAACTAATAAAACATGAAGCACATTCTCACTAACTTAAATAGCATACCTCTAATGGCTCCAAAAGGACTTAAACACCCTCACAACCCTTAACAACACACTTAATGATAGAATCAATCCAAAATGACCAAAATACCCCTCTAATAATGAAAATATGTAAAAATTATAAAAAAATCCTAAAAAATATAAAACATGCCCAACATGCCTTCAGTGGCAGAGATCTGAGGCAGGGTGACCCTTTATCCCCATTGTTATTTGTGCTGGATTCCCAGGTCTTGAGTAGTATGTGGGAGAGAGCAGAAGCAGCTGGTCTTATTGCAAGGTTTCAGTCCGGTGCTCCAAAGAAAATGGTCTCACACCTCCAGTATACTGATGACACTATTCTCTTATGTTCAGGGGGTGGGGGGTGGGGAGGAGCAAGTTTTCCTAATTAGATTGATTCTAAAGATGTTAGAAGAAGTTACGGGCCTTAGGTGAATTTCCACAAGAGTGCTGTTTATGGTATCAATTTAACATAGGATTATATGAGGCGAGCTGCCTTAATTCTGGGATGTCAAAGGGGTTCTTTTCCACTATCTTATATGGGGCTGCCTCTATCCCTAGGACATATCAAATGCAGTGATTGGCAGCTGATAATACAGAAATTTCAATCCTGATTGGAGGCTTCTGACTTACGGTGGAAGGCTGACTTTGTGTCAGGCACTACTGGATAGCTTGCCAATCTATTATCTTTCATTGTTCAAGATCTCGAGGACGATGGCTAGACAACTTGATAGTATCAGATGCATGTTTTTCTGGGGAGGGGGCTCTGATAATCCCCGAAAGGTTTTCATGATATTAGCTAGGGCAAAGTTTGTAGGAGCAAGCAGAATGGTGGCTTGGGGATTAAGAATATCAGAGACTTCAACTTGGCCCTTCTATCTAAATGGCTGTGGAGACTTGGTATGGATCAATCTGGATTGTGATTAGATATCATCAAAGGGAAGTACTATCCAGGAGGCAGACTCTGGGATTTCCATAATCAGGTGGCTGGACAGGTATCTCATGTGTGGAAAGGCATCCTTGAAGCGGTAGATATTTTGGTGGCTGCTACTCAAGTGCGAATAGGCGATCGCAAGTCCTGTTCCTTTTGGCTTGATAGGTGGGCTTGTTCACAGCTGCTCTTCCAGGCTTTCCCTAGACTGTATGCTATTTCTATTGACCCTGGAGCCAGTGTTGGGCAGATGGTGGATTTGGGACAGATGGTGGATTTGGGAGGAGTGTGGAGCCCTCTTTTTAGGAGGAACCTGAGAGAGGAGGATATTGGGGAGTTACTGGCCCTTCTTGAGCTGCTCCAAGACTTCAGGTTAAATGTTTCTAAGCTTGATACTCTGACCTGGCTGTGGAATTCTAAAGGTGTTTTCTCGGTCAAATAAGTGTATGCTTTGATAGTGGATGGGGGATGTAGATTTCCATTATATGCTCATATTTGGAAACCAAAGTTCTCGTTGAAAGTCAGAATATTGATGTGGAGGATTGCTTATGGGAAGCTTCCAATGGCTGATAGATTGATCAAGTTTGGATGCGATGTCCCACCTACTTGCTGCCTATGTGGGGAGAATGATGAAGGGATTGACCATCTTTTTGTGCAATGCCCATTTGCTTCCGAGATTTGGTATTCCTTGTTCCAAAAGTTTCAAGTGGTGAAGACTCTGCATCCATTCGTGGAAGATTTGATACAACAGCGGCCATGTCATCTCCCTTGCGAAGGGGATAGGTTGCTTTGGTGGTTGGTGCTTCATGCTACATTGTGGGCACTATGGTCAGAGAGGAACAAGAGGATCTTTAGAAGGGAGACCACCTCTCAGGATAGGATTTTGTCTTTTGTTTTTGGTAGAGTGAAGGAATGGATGTATGCTACGTGTAAAGAATATGTGGGGAATTCGCCCTTTTTTGCTCTTTTGGATGGGGTTGCATGATTCACCACGTTGGTGTTGTGTAGAGTGAGGATGGAGAGTTAATTTTTGACACATGTAAATTTGTTTTTCGTTATATAATACAATGATACCATCCACCTTTTTTTATAAAAAAAAAACAGAACCTTGAAAATGATCTTAATACCCCCAAAACCTTAAAAATGAACAAAATACGCTCCTCATGATAAAAAATCAGTAAAAATCTCAGAAAAATATAAAAATCAGCCAGCATGCCCTAAATGCCCTCAACATCCTAAAAAGTGAGAAAAATTACCAAAATACCCCTAATGCACCAACAATCATTAAAAATTCCAGAAAAACCATAAAAAATGTTAAATCACTTAAAACATGCTGAGTACCCTTAAAACCTGAAACTTTTAAAAATTACCAAAATACCCTTACAGCCCCAAAATGCTCAAAACAGCCCCAAAATACATCCTAGGGTTTTGAAACCCTCTCAATCTATCAAGATTCACCACGAACACTAAAAATGACTATAACGCCTTGCACCCTTCACTTGGCATAATTACAAAAATACCCTTTTGGGTTTTAAACACTCGAAATCAATCCAAAACCCTTTAAAAGTCTTTTAAACCATACCAAGTCATTTTAAACCCCTCATAAGCTAGGGTGAAGCTTTGGGCTTGATCCAAATGATGTTTCCTATGCTTGAACTGCAGGTGCTTGTATTGCATGGCTTAGTGCTTAATTTGTGTTAAAGGGTGTCATTGGACGGTTAATCAAAGGTTGTCGATCAGTTGATCGGCGTAATTAACACTGACTGAGGTCAGTGGGGAAGAGGTCAAGTTCTCGGATCCTCGCCTGATCCGAAGTCCCGGACTCTCTAAGGGCTCATCCTAAGTCCTCATAGTCCACCCAAAAATACCCAACTATATTTAATCCGCCCATTCGAATAAAAAGGTGGAGAGGATATAGGGAAGCGAACAGGCCATTTCCCTCATGTCTCCCACATTGCAGCATTTCAAGAAGTCAGAGTTTCCTTGAATATCCTTGATGCGTTACATGCATAAATTTACTTATTTTCAAGGAAGACTGAACTAAAGAGAATATACAACTTAAAGGAGTTTTTACAAAAAAATTTGGTGTTGGGGCCTTGGGGTTGGGGGGCAGCAGCCACCCTTGTAGGCCAATGTTTGCCATGCTTTGCCAGCTTTATGGAAGATAATTCCAAGTCACAATTTTCTTCAATTTCTTCAGAGTATTACCACCCTTTGAACCAGTCTAATTCATTTGGTCTTGGATACGGAAGATAAGAAAATTCATATGAATTGATTGACAAATCATGAGTTATCCCGAGAATGTGGGGTGTGCTAGGATAGATTGTAGATTCCAAAGGTTTTAACAGAAAAGTGACCAGCAGATAACCTGTTTTCACCTCTTGCATCATACCAAACCTTCTATCCTATCACCTATGGACAGTTGGCAGAGTGCAGGGGACACCTTAAGTGTGGGTGCTCAATTCCCAGTAAAGCTGGCGACATGATAAAATAGATTTTCCTCAGACTTGGGATAAAGTTATTTTACTACATTACCATGCCTTGTGTTTTATTTGTGCATGCATATTGAATGGTTTGTTCATCAAAATGGCTTTTTCTCATTGACGGGGGATAATGATATAGATCACCAACCCCAATATAATGTCATGGTGCACTATGTGCAAGTTATACATAAACTTGAAGTGGTGGGAGTTAACATGGAAATGATTTAGACATCACTTCTATTTCATTCAATTTGTACTCTAATTGGTCTTGTTTCTATTTTATCAGTGTGTGACGGCTGAAGGTTTTGAACTGACAAGGATTACATTGGTTGATATTACAGGAGAGGTATTCCATCTTTTGCGCTCAATTTAGTTTGTGCATGAGGAATCCCCAGGATAATGCCTGAGATTTTCCTCTTGCTGACCCCTGTGCATCTGGTAATTTATGCATTGTGTGATGATTCATGCTCTATCATATTTGCCAACCTATTACCTGCCATCATCTGTTTTAAGATTCTCACAAAAGAAAGCTTCTGTTGTCTATAGAATGTAATATATTAAATGCTATGTCTATATTTATTGGATGACTATTAGTGTGTCAATATAGATGAACATTTATATGCACGCATGAAAATGTAACATAGACTAGGGCTGTAAATGGACGCCCAACTTCCATTGATCTGATCCACTTCTGACTCCCAATGCTATGAAATTAGATTGAGAGGCATGCAATTTTTAGACACAAATGATTCATTGATAGTGGAGAAGATTTAACATTGTGGATTTAAAATTTGACGTTCAGCTGTTTGTTTTTGGAGTAGGTGGCATCGTACTTTGATGCCATTGGTGGCAATGCATCCCTGCCTATATGCGGTCATTTTTTTAAAAGAGTGCTGTCAGGCTGCACCGGAGGGACCTGACTGAATAGTAGCACTCCTCTCTCTCTCTCTCTCTCCCACACACACGTGCACTAAGGCACAGCTTGGTACTGTGCCAGTCGCAACACCTCAATGCAATATATGTACAAGTCCTATATTACCAAATCCAATATATGTACACATAATACCACACATTCTAGCATAACCAATTGAAAAGCTTAGGAATACAAAAGAGCACATCAGAACATGCATATTCTGGAAACTTTTATGATCAAGGATAAACTTTCATTGAATGAACATGCAAACATTTCCATGCTGGCAGAGTAAGCATTAGTTATCGGCAATGAAAATGGGAGATTCTGTTCTAGATGCCTGAATTGTGTTGCAATTTCTAAATATGCCCTAGATGGCAAACATCCACACTGAATTATCACATTATCTAAGATGCAGATGTCTGCCATGTGTCTTAAACTTCACAGGGGTTGTGGTGTTTCACATACCACTTCCCATCCTCTGGACCCCCTCAAAACAGAAAAAATGATATTATTTTTTGGTTCTGTTTTCCTAAAAGCTAAAGTTGACTATTGTTGGTTGATCTTTTTTGGTCTTTCCATATAGCTTTAAGCTAATGCTCACTGCCCTTTTGTTGATCTAGGTTGTGCTAGACAAACTAGTGAAGCCTTCCAATCCTATCCTTGACTACAACACAAGGTATCTTTTATATTTTATGTTGGGTTCATTACTTTGCTTTTTAAACTAGGTTGATAAGTTGTTAGCCGTTACATATATTTGTAAATGATTAAGAATCCTGAAATGGACGCTGTATTTCTTTCATTTATACATTGAATGTTTTCTCTTTATAATTATCCAAAATGTATGGAGTACATTCTTGGTAAAAGTCATACGGTGCTTCAAGACTTGTTTCTTTTCCGAAGTTCCTTCAAAAAGCAGCAACTAAATGCTTGGAAAAGACTATGCAATAATAACTGACTGGCTATCTTGCATATTATCTCACAGTGTGACAATCTCGCTGCTTACCCTGGAAATGCAAGATGATAAGAGTGCCTTTTAGTCTTTGTTTCTCTGACACAGGGTTTATAGACCTTTTGACCTCAAGAGAGGCTGCTCATCTCTGTTAATCGTTAAAAATTTTGGAACTGCATACAATGTGCGCTGCATTCTTCTCTCTAAGGGCTATAAGGGAACCAAGTAAAAGTGTCTAAAAGAACCACAAGGACGGTTAGGACCAAGGCTAAAATTATTGTTATTGCATAACACTTGGGTTTCACTGATCGTGCCTATTCTTACTATGTCCTATCCACCTGTTTTTCTTGGATCAACCAGGTTTTAACAATTAAGCAGCCCTAGTTTGTTAAAGGATACTTGGATCTACTAAAATTTCAATAAAACATTTGGACAACACTAGAATGCACTCATCCAGCTTATCCCATCTATTTGGGGTCGGCTACATGAATCTTGTCCACCATCTTAATCTATCAATGCCATACTTGTGGTTGAAGGCAAGAACATCAAGTCCTTTCTAACTACATCTAACCACCTCATTTTAGGGCTTCGTAGGTGACTTCTACCCTCCTCTCTCGACTCTAATTTGATCACACCTCCTAACCGACGCTAAACTTGGGTGGTGTACATGACCAAACCATCTTGACCCATTCTCCCTAAGCTTAGGGCCAATAGGAGCTACACTTAAATCCTTATGTATATGTTCGTTCCTAATTTTATTTTTTCCAGTCTTTCTGCATATTCACCTCAACATGCTCATCTCAGCAAGACAGTTTTTGTACATGATCCTTTCTTGCAGCCCAACACTCAGTACCATATAATGTAGCAGATCTCACAGCCATCCTATAAGACTTACCTTTAAGTTTTAAGGGGAGCTTCCGATCACAAAGAACTTTAGATGCACTTCTCCACTTCAGCCAACATGCCTCGACTCTGACTTGTATTAATGGTCACCTGAAATGACCTGATCCCCTTAAGATCGGATTCAGATCAAAGTTTTTAGCCTTTCAATGGTATACTGCAGAAGCCCTGTAGACATGGCTGAAAATCTGACATACATTGGCATGCAGAAAGCTTAGGCATCTTTTAGACCATGGTTTGAATTTTCAGTTCAATCCAATAAAATTACCTTTTTGCAAGCTGGAGTAAAATTACCAAAACTTGCCTACTGCATTTATGTTTTCGAAGTCTGGAGATTGTGTAAGTAAACAGCTATCTTTGACAATCTTGAGTCTTGAGAATATGACGCCTGCTGCTTGGCATCAATCTTTGAGTGAGCCAGTTTTCCATCATAATGACTTTTGGGACTTGGACTATTTCTTTTAGATGCTAAAGTAATCTTCATCTTTCTTTTTTCCCCTAAAGTGAATAGTACCATGTATTGTATTATAGTAATCTTCATCATACGGACAGAAGTTCTATAAATTGGACACTGCCACTTCTATTTGTCTATTTGTCAAAGATGGGTGACCAACTGGAAGATCCTGTTGCACCATTAGATTTTCTAAAAATGCATAGTGAGGATAGAGTATGGAAAGTTGGAAATGATTCGATGTTTAATGAGTGTGCATTCCTTTGTTAAACATTGTAGACCTTCTATAAGCAATTTGACCTTTTATTTAATGCAGATTCAGTGGGATCACATGTGAGATGCTGGATGGTGTGACAACGACACTTGCTGATATTCAGGTTACTGGACTATGAAGCACCCTATAGCACTTACTTTCGAGTTCAGCCAACTGTAAACAATCATAAAGCACTGTTTCCTCCAATGATGGAAAAAGTCTGGATACATGGTAGCACTTACCTTTTGAGTTCAGCCAACTGTATACAATCATAAAGCACTGTTTCCTCCAATGATGGAAAAAAATCTGGATACATGGTTGGGATGATCAACTCCATTGCAGACTGGATTTATGATCCTGGCCAGTCCAAAATTATAGAAAACTATGAACAATGAATGGTACAGGAAAAAGAAGGAAGATAAACGAGATAGAAGAAGAGAGTGGAATCATAAAGAGATAACAGAGGAAAAAGAAATGATAATAAAAATGCTCCTGATGCCTATGGCTAGTGGGTGATGTGAAAAATGGTGGGCAGCAGTGCAGTGCAGATGCCCTAGGGCCAAAGGCCTGTTTTTATCTTTTGCTTTTCTTCCTTCCTTTTGAGAGTTTTTGAGGAAACCCCACAGTATTTTCTTCTAACTGAAGTGTAAATATGAAATTAAACCTGTACAATGGATTATATCCCAGGCCACTCGATAAAGATTACATTGTCGTGTGAAACCTACTTTTCATAAATAAATGTAGAACTCTGACCTTGCTCTGAAAGTCAGATCTGATTTCAGTGGTCCTTTCAAACCAGCTGATCCAGATGATATATCTGTAAATTCATGTTTCCTCCCACGAGGGAAATGCCTAGCTGTCTGAACCATGTGATGGAAGCATGCTAGCTGGTTTTCAATTTCCTTTTTTTTTTTTTTCCTGGAGTCTTGTCTGCTTATATTGTATAGCTAATGTTTAGTCATGATTTTCCTTTTCAGGAAGAATTCCTTAGCCTTGTACACAAAGAAACAGTCCTAGTTGGGCATTCTTTGGAAAATGACCTTTTAGCATTGAAGATATCCCACAAGTTAGTCATCGATACAGCCATTTTATATAGGAATCCTCGGGGAGCACATTACAAGATCGCTCTACGAGTGCTATCCAGAAAATTTCTTTCTCGTCGGATACAGGATTCAGGAGTTGGACATGACAGTATTGAAGATGCAAGAGCTGCAATGGGACTGGCAATTCTGAAGATTAAACATGGTAAGAAGGGCACAATGTCATTATTGCGATAGGAGACAATATCATTATTGTGATATGCAAAATTCTTCTGTATGTGGAGGCTAGATGTTGTCTTTGAGGTTGTAGTCTTTTATTTCTATTCTGCTATATTGTTTGTTCTGACTGTGTTCTGTTTGGATGCATGTGGGATGTAACTATTGATTTACTGGTGTGAAAAACAAGCACTGCTGGGGCTCAGGGTCTGTAAATGAAGGTTAGATGGAACCATACCCTGTGGCTAGCTGGAAACCACCCCTTTTTTTCTGGGGAACTGAGCAGGTGGTTGAGTGCACCCAATGTTCCGAAGACCGATAAGGCCTCCGGTTCTGCATTTTCTGCCCAGTAACCGAAGGGTGGGGAAAAATGACCAAAATCATAGAAAATCAAATTGGGCCATTGAACTGGAAAAGCATCCTGTTACACAGTTCCAATTGGTCTGTTGGACTTGAAAAGGCACATTTTTTGTTGCACCAGCTGTATTCCATATTTCAATTGTCAATGATGGCTTGTACCTTCATTAAATGAAGCCCAGTTCTTGTGCATTCATTCTGCAGTAGTGTCAATATCCTGTGTGATGCTTGTCAATGTGGCCGAGTCTGCTGCTCCCAAATGGTTTCCAGTAGAAATTTTAAATTTCCAGTGCATAGTTGGGAGGTCGTTGCTTGTTTGCCATAGTGGTGCGCTCCTCAAGATGTCATTTGCTTGTTTGTCATAGTGGTGAGCTCCTCAAGGTGCCCAGAACTCTTCTAGATCAGCTGTAAGAGGCCACTGTATCCTCTAGTCAGTTGATCATGAGTTCCTTTGACAGCCTACATCAACTCAAGGGCATTTTGGTTATGGTGAGGAGCTGTTGGTGGTGATACAGTTTTGGTGGTCAGGGTCTGTTGGTTGTTATGGAAGCTGGATGTAATCTGATGCAGGACAAGACACCCAGCTAACAGCATCTTTTTTTGTCGAATTTGGATTAGTAAAGATGGGCTTCACCTGTTATGGAAATTAAAGCGGAAAGTTTGTCTTGGAACTGAGACAGCAGCAGATTAACTGAGCTTGGTTAACACAGCTACTGGATCAATTGACTAGGTTCAGTTCAAGGGACAACACTTACATCCTGTGTTGGTTTTTTACCATGTCATCAGTTTGAAGCAAAGGACATTGGGTAAAACAGCAAAGATACAGTTATCAAGCCTGCTAATTGGATCTGGAATCTAAAAGGAAAGAAGGGAAAAAAGGCATCAGTTAGGGTTGGTATTGCAGGGCAGTGGTGCGTGTGACAACAGATGTCATTTGTCTGTCCCAATGTTTTAAAAATGCCTAGGCGGAGTGAGTTGGCCGACCCCCTTACTGCCTAGGCGGACAGCCTACGTGGCGAGGCAGCCACCTCAAATCCAAGGCAGCTATTTTTTTGGACCATTTTTATTTGAATTTCTTATATATGTCCTCTACTAATTGATAATGCTATTAACCACATACATCTCATATAAACTTATATAAGGATCATAGTACCTAATTCAATTATAAATCTTAATTTGCAAAAAGTTAGTGACTACACTCTGAAGAATAATATAGTACTAAACATGAGAGCTACTATGCTAGCATCTACAAACAAGCACGGGAGCATCTTATTAGTCTCCATGTTAGCTGCAGCCAGTTCTCACAGTTGTTGCAATAGGCATTATGTCAAATGAAGAACATAAAGAGCCATGTCCTACATAGAGACGAACCGAACCTTGCATTGTGGCCCAATGAGATGTATCAATTTTCAAGTCTCCGAGTCGTACCGACCCCCCCCCCCCCCCCCCCCTTGCCAGAAGGATCTTTTCTGGCAAGAAGCTTTATACTATGATCTTCATTGGCAAGGTACCTTGATGAAGTATATGTCACTTTATATTTGTGCAGAATTTGTATAGCTCCATAAACGAAGCTAGGTGGATTGACTAGATGTCTAAACAATTCCTTTAAAAACTACATGCAATGCAAGATTACTGCTTGAACAGGTTCCTATGCAAACATATTAAAAAAACCAACATACTAAGATAAGAACTTGCTGAGCACATTAACAATTCTTAAATGCATATTACCAATTTACAAAGCCACATATGAGTTATTGGTAGGGGTATAGTGGTCTTTTAACAAGAGGAGAAGACGTCCAACTAAAATCTCACAAAAGAAGACGAGTCGGTTTCCGCCTAGGCGGTAATGGGGTACGAGCCGACTAGGCGGCCCGCCTAATCGTCTAGGTGGCCGACTTTTAATCACTCGTCTCTCCTCTGGAAAAGTTTACAGATGGGAAAGGGGACAGTGGCTAGCGTGTGGGGTGAGCAGCAACTACGGTTGTCAAAGGGTACTCAAAGTGTGATAGTGTGACTTGACGCTACCTTTCTTAAGTGTACTTGGTTAGTAAAATTGAGTACATTTCATTTTTGGCTGTGCCTTGAGACAAAATTTTAACCCACTTAATGGGCTGCTAAGCTCAGGTCTGAAAGCCCAAAGAGTGCAATAAGTTTTAGATAAAAAGGTAATTATATTCAAGGATTGCCCTGTCAAAGATCTTGCTGCCATCTCGGCAGGCCAGAGAGAACTCAGAGAAATGTCGAAGAGGTCTTGGAAGAGTTTTTGAAGAGACCTCGGAGTGATCAAGAGATGGTTGTTTTCTTCCTTTTCCTTCTCCATCATCCTCATCTCCTGCTTCTGTTCTCTTCCTATTCTTCCTCTCTTATGTCCCCTATTATTGTCCTCTATTTTCTCCTTATGTATGTCCTCCTTTCTCTTAATTCCCCTCTTCCAGAGAGAGAGAGAGAGAGAGAGAGAGAGAGAGAGAGAGAGAGAGAGAGAGAGAGAGAGAGTACATTTTTATGTCAACAATGCTATTGTTTCACAGTATATCTTATACAGGTTGTTCTGCATCAATTATGACCATTAAATTAGGAGGCTAGGACTCCCTGGTCAGGTTGTCCTGTTCATCTCAAGGACTGGGGGAACCTAGTCGTTTAGATGGAAAGAAGGCTGACTAGATGGAAAGTAAGATTGTTGTTTTATGGGGGAAGGTGGTTCTGTTCATGTCAAGGACTGGGAGAACCTAGTCCTTAAGACGGAAAGAAGGCTGACCGGATGTAAAGTAAGATGGTTGTTTTGTGGGGGGAGGCTGGTGCTTTGCAAAGAAGTGCTTGCCAATTTGCGCATCTTTTCTTGTGCTTGCCAAGTTGACCATCTATCTCTTGTCCCTTGATCTCATTCCTATGAGTGCTTTGTTGTGGCATGGTGGGGACAGAAGATCCAAGGGTTAACATGATGTTAGTTGGGCAGAACATGCAAAAGCAGGATTGGAGATCAGAAACTTTGTAGATTTTCCCTTTGGTGCCTATAAATTTACAGAGTATAGGCTGCAGTCACAGGGTGCGCCCTCTTTAAAGAAGGTTGCAGAAGTCCCCCAGCCCCCAGGTGAACCCAAGGTACCTCATGCTCATTTAAGAAAAGTGGCCCCCCAATCAACGTAGAATGAAGGATGGTATACTCTGCTGCAGCACTCCCAGGGTCGGTTGTGGACTGTAACACACACACACACATGCACACGCACACTCCCTCTCTCTCCATATATATCTATCTATACACACATGTATGTATGTATGTATGTATACACATACACATGCATACACACGTGAACGTGTGTGTGTATGCGACCTGGCTGTGCAACAGCAGAAAAGCCTTTCTGATCATGATTGGATGACTCACATTTCTTAAAAAAAATTAAAAGAAATGGAACTTACCTGGCAGCACTGCATGGGAATACATCCCGCCCATCGGGTTGGGATCCGACAGGTATGTGCCCTTCCATACCCAGAGTTGGCACTGTCAGTGTTGTTGGACTCACTGTCAGACAGGCATCGATTGCTGGCATGGAGCGCATGCCTGTTGGACCCCAATCCGAGGGGCAGACCTCATTCCTGCCGATCCCTTTTTGAAGTTTTTCGAATCCTCCCCTCCTGCCTATGTGCTTTCTTTTCTTTTTTTTAAAACAAGAGCCATCAGATCATGATCGGATGTCTCTGCTGCTCTGCGGACAGGGCACACGGGAGGCCCTGGATGCACTGTAGCATTCCTCTGTGTGTGTGTGTGGGTGCGGGTGGGTGCGGGTGTGGGTGCGCGCGCGTGTGTAGACACGCATATACTCCGTGTCTACGCACAAATATGAGAAGGGATCCATTGTCACTGGTGGCACAATGGACACAATGCCACCTACTCCAAGATTACTTTATTCTAACACTAATTTCTATCCAATCTATTAAGTCTTTCTACTTAGTGAATTACTTATGAATCAAAATGTTGTGCTATTAGATCTATGATTTTTGGATATGAGTTCAATGATTTTTTTTGTCTGTATAATCTGCTTATCTTTAACTGCTTAGATCAGAAATTGAAGTTTGAGTCCATGTTTCTGGAGTAGGTGGCGCAGTGCTTATTGTGCCACCAATGGTAACAGATCTCTCAATTTTTCATTAGTGTATAATCTACCTACTGCATACAAATGTTACCCTGTTTGGATTAGAAGTCAAAGTTAAAATAACATGTTTTGCAGTAGGTGACATAGTGAACACCCCCCACCCCCCCCCCCCCCCCCCCCACCCACCCACACACACACACAGAAAAAAAAAAAAAACCATCTCCTCCTATGTGACCAAAAATAGGAGCCATAGAAATTAGGGCTACATCTTTGAGTGGGTGAACCCAAGCCTGAGCGGGCCAACCCAATGGTTGGGTTGGGTTAAGGTTTGGGGTCTTTCAGCCCAACTTTAGATGGGTTGGTTAGGTTGAAGGTCAGCCTAACCCTAGTCTGACGTTAATATATAGAAATGATAGTTTAGATCTATGTACTATGTTTCATTTTGTTTTATATCTTTGAATAAGAATTTATATTACAACATAACTACAAAGATATTCTCCGGTAGCAGTCATGTACTTATATTTGTATCTTATTTTTTTCAGCTATTTTTAAGCTAGATAAATTCATATATCTCTTTGTACAAGGGGTTCTAATGTTAGAGAAGTTAATAATATGGACTATTATATATATATATATATATATATATATATATATATATATATATATATATATATATATGAAGGGCTAGGTGTAGCAGAGTACACACCTGCCAGATTTTATTAGTGAATGATAACAGAATTATAAGTGGCTACTAAGGATATAAACCCACTCGACCTAACCCAATCCGATGAAAGTTGGTTACACGGGTTGGTTTGGGTTGGGTTGGGACAATGTTGGATGGGTTGGGTTAGGGTTGAGGAGGTTAGATTGAGTGTCGGGTTAGGTTGGGTTAGGGTTGAGGGTCCCTTGTCATAGGTAGGGTTAGGGATGTCCCAAACCCAACTAAACCCGATCTGAGTTGTAGTCCTAATAGAAATGATCATACCTATTTTAGTTGCCATTTTACCCTAATTTTTACTCTTGTATCCTCCATCATGTATAACCAGCTGGGCCATCTTGTCATTAACACCCATACGTGCACCCTAGACCTTATGTTGACATAAATTCCCTTCAACTGAAGTAGTTGATATTGTATTAAGCGTAGAACTTCCCTTGCACTATGGTTTGCTAGGTCATTCCATCTTCTGTTGACTTTTTGTTTTTGAATGAAATTCTGGTGTATCACCAATTTTATTGAATAAATAGATGTAATACATCTAAAAAAGCCTAGAGGAGAGGTTCCTCAGGCTAAAATTGAAAAAAAAGAAAAAAAACAGGATTACAACAAATTCATCTCTCACCCAAACATCAGGTTTCACTCCTAAGATATAACCACTCCAATTATAAAGAAAGGATGCCGCTTGAATACAAATATTCTCTATATATACCCGGGAACCCCTGAACAGATTATCATTCCTCTGCCTCCAGATACTCACAACAAACAGCAGGCTATCTTCTATTGACTTGTATGATTCAACTCAAATTTTCAACTTTAATATGAGTCAGTCGATACAAAATGGCACGAGTAAGCTTATTCACATTTAGAAGAGTTTGCTGACTCAATCTACCTAGCACAGGTCTGTACAGGAGACTGAGGGTATTTTAGTCTCCTAGTGTTTTTTTTTATTAGTTAAGGCTTTTCTTTATTTTTTTTTATATTTTCCCTTTTATTTGTCATGCACCCTGATAGTTAGGTTAACAACGACATTTCTGTCATCATGTAATTCTGGCAGTTGCCAGCCCATATAAAGAATAAAGTATGCCCGCGGTAGGGGTGAGCGGGATTCTCGTTTCAGGCAGCAATTGCCTGGGGCTTCTTCCTCCCCATCTCAGTCCCTTTCTCCTCTCTTCTTTTTCTTCTGTTGCAGCCACGAATCATCTAGATGGTATTAGAGCGAGTGGTGTGATCTAGAAGTGGCATGCTACAAAAACCACGACGGAGCTACAATACCCGTGGTTGCAATGGCGGATGGAGAAATTTTGTTCAATGGGGTCACGCGGATGGGCTAGTGGAGTTACTCTATTGAGTCAGAATCAGTGGGTCAGTGGGGTCACTCTAACAGACCCGGATAAGTAGCCAGTCACTCTAATTGGTCAAAATTAAAGGGCTTTAATAAAATTTACAAATCCAGTGGGGTCACAGGACCCCACTGGATATGCTGTGGATCCGTCACTGCATGGCTGTGCTGCAGTAACCGTGGCGGTGCTACAGTACTGCTACAGTACCGTGATGGTGTTATGAGGAGAAGGTTCTCCAATAAGGGAAGGCAGTTGCCTGATCTTCTTCATCGGCCCTCTATTCTTTCTCCTTTTGTTATGCATCGGCAGGTGGAGGATTGATGACTACGGCCAGATTCCTTTTTGCTCTTTCTTGGTTCTTGTGTGCAGCATATCACTCTACCCACCCTCTTTCTCTTCTCCGGAGTTTTTCTGGTGTGCGGTTGCCTTGGACTCTCAATCCAAGGTATTTCAGAAGGCTGTCCATCTCTTCCCTTCATCTAGAGGTGTGTCTCTTGGTAGTGCCCCCCTTAGGGTACCATCGTAAGTCAACAAAAGGGGGAGGATCATGGCCGAGACTTCTTCATTTCTTTCTCCAGCAGGATCTAATGGCAATGGAGGAGCGTCTGGGGTTAAGAGTAGGTCTGTGGTTAGTGGTAATGACTACCATGCTCTTCAGATCACTCTAGTAAAACTGAACAAAAACAATATCATTGTGATGACCTGGCTGGTTAATTCCATGGAAGAAGCTCAAAGAAAGCTGATCATGCGAAAGGAAACAACTAAAGATATGTGGGTGTTTCTTGAGAAGATGTATGGAGAGAAAAGGAATGCAGTTCACATCTATCAACTTGAGAATGCCATTTTTGCAATAAAACAGGTTACACTTTCAGTAACTGATTATTTTACCACTCTACAGACCATGTGGGATGAGTTAGACTATTATGATTATGAAGACTGGGACACTCCAACAGATCATAAACGTCATTTAAAGTACATCTAGAAAGGGAGAGGCTTGAAATTCCTTGGAGGTCTTAATCCAGAGTGGGAACAGATCAGAGCACATATTCTGACTGAATAAAAAATTCCATCTTTGGATGGAATATATCAAAGAGTGCTGGCTGAAGAAAGTAGAAGAGAAGTAATGCATGTGAACAACAAAGATAATGGTGAACAACAAAGATAATGGGGTTCAAGGTGTGCTGGACCACTTGGCATTGGTAAGAAATGCTTCCAAAGTAAAAAAAAAAACACCTGTGGGCAGTGTGTTAGAAGAAGAAGGCAAAGGCGTCCATAAGTGTGATCATTGTGGGAGACTGAATCATCCAATTGATAGCTATTGGAAGCTGTATCCTGAGAAAAAACCAGCAAACTTCCAAAGAAAAAAAGGGCAGACTACAGTCAAAAGGGAATACAACTGTTCAAACTTCAACTATTGAAGTCAGTTCATCAGATGTCCCGGTTCTAGGACTGAAAGGCCTCTCATCTTTAGATATTGCTAACATGTAGAAGATTCTTTCTCGCCTTGATACCACTGCCTTGACCTCCACCTCCTTGGGTAAGTCTGGTACCAGTGGGATGACACTTACCATTGATTCTAGAGCTACTGATCATATGACTGATAACTCTAGACTATTTTCCACTTATTTACTTCCATCTGGTCAAGATAGAGTTATGGTAGCAGATGGTACAAATGCTACAATTACTGGCAGGGGTACTATTAAAGTTAATGACTGGCTATCCTTGACTTCCACTTTACATGTTCCTACTCTTCTGATAAATCTCCTATCTATTAGTGGCTTGACAAAGTCCTTAAATTGTTCAGTAACCTTTTTTTCCAACCCATTGTATATTTTAGGGTTTGAAGACCAGGCGAATGATTGGGAGTGGTCGTGAGGACAGAGGACTTTATCACCTGGAAGTCAGGTGGAGAACTGCGCTTCAGTCTAGTGCTACCAGTCAAATAAATGCTGTTCATCTGTGGCATTGTTGTCTAGGACATCTCTCTTTTAGTTCTTTGAAGGTTCTTTTCCCAGAATTGTTTGTCAGTTGAACTAGAGTCTCTCCAGTGTTGTGTCTGCTAGTTGGCAAAACATTGTAGAACTGTCTTCTCAGATTCAATAAAGAAGAGCATTACTTCATTTATACTTGTTCATTCTGATATATAGGGTCCCTCTCTCGTGAGCTCTGTGGATGGCTATCGATATTTTATTACTTTTATTGATGATTTTTCTTTATGCACTTGGGTCTATCTTCTTGGATTCAGAGAAGAAGTTCCTTGAATTGTACATGCTTTTTCCTAGATGGTGGAGACCCAATTTAAGAAGAAAATAAAAAAATTCAGATCTGATAATGCAAAAGAATTTTTTGAAAAAAGTCTGAATATGTTCATGGAAGAAAAAGGAATGGTTCATGAGTCTTCCTGCCCATATACACAGTAGAACGGGGTGTCAGAAAGGAAAAACATGCATATAATGGAAACTGCCAGAGCCTTTCTATTCCAGTATCATTTGCCCAAAAAAATTTGGGTTGATGCCGTTCTCACAGCAGCATATATCATTAATCGTCTGCCATCCAGAGTCCGCAGATTTCGGATTCCCATCACTGTCTTGCGTCTTGGCCATCCTTTGTTTCCTTTACCACCTTGAGTCTTTGGGTGTCTATGTTTCATTTATAATTTGAGTTCAGGACAGTCTAAACTTGATTCTAAGTCTGTTCATGGTAGCTTTCTTGGGTATTCCTCTACTCAAAAGGGATACAAGTGTTTGGAGCCTCGCATAGGTAGAGATATATCCAAAAAGATGTCACTTTCTTTGAAAATTAGTCTTATTACTCCTCAGGTCTGTCTGAGGTAGGGGTGTTCACGGGTCGGGTCGGGTTGGTTCGGTTTAAAGAGAAAAAAATATCAAACCAAACCAAACTGATTCAACCTTAGAAACGGAACCAAACCAAACCGAAAAAGTTTGGTTTTGTTCGATTCGGTTCGTTTTAAATTGACACCATATACCCAACTTCAAATGGGCCAAGTCCAACTAACTGTCGGCCCCACCCACGAATCTACCCATCTTGTCTATTTAAAACTTTTATTGGGCCACTCAGCACCCACACGCCATAAGCCCACACGATTTGGAGTCAGTTGCTTCGCCTGCTTCTTGTATTATAGCCTTGTTTGAGAGTAACTTACCAAAAACTTCCGATATAGGACTATACACGCACAATCACAGTCCCACGCACAGCTCCAGAGACGACCTTCCTGAACACATCCACCGAGAGGCTCAGCCACCACTGCATGCTGCTGCTGCTGCTATCTCTTCCATCCAAAAACCCATCAAGCAAGTAGCTTCAACAGCAGCTATCTCTCCAGATCACTGCAGGGCCATTACAGTACCACCATGAGCATCAGATCACCAGGCGGGCCTAATCAAAAGCCAAAAAAAAAAACCGAGAAACCGGCAGATCTTCTAACACACAGCAAGATTAAACGACCAAAAACCCAGATGGAGATCGGCCCCCTCAACCCCAGGTAGATTAAATTAATTTTTGTGACCGATTTAGACACTTCCGACGAAAAGTTCCCGACTTCCTCAAGAACAGGAAGGGGGTGCGAAGAAAGGAGACACCTTAATTGGAGGCGATCCAGAGCAAGAAACGCGGAAAAATTTAGAGACCGTGAAAGCCAAATCCCTAGCAAACATCATCAGGGGGAGAGATCGGGAGAGGAAAAACCAACCTTGGGGCGGTTCGATCTGGTGTGGATGAGGGATTGGAAGGTGCTGCGCTATGTGGATGGGGAGACGGGGGCAGCTGAGTTGCCGTGAGGATTAGTCTGGGATCGGATTTATTGAAGTCTTTCGGTTCCTTATATTACCAGGTGGCTAAATATTGTTCTAACTGTTGACGCAGGGTGGATCGGGTTGGTACGGGTTACACGGGTTGAGGGGGTGTTCAACCCGAACCGAACCCAGACAGCTATCAAACCAAACCAAACCATAATTTTGGTCTGGTTCAGTTTGGTTTTTCGGGTTGAACCAAATAGTGAACAACCGTAGTCTGAGGGGGAGGTTCCTGTCCTTGCTCGGTCTTCGTTACCCTTTTTCATTCCTTGTGTAGAGAGTTCATCTCCTTCTTTATTAGTTGTTCCTTCCTCTCGTTCACCTGTTGTTCTTTCATCTTCATGTGAGAAAGTCCAAGATAATAATGCTACAATAGTGCATGATACTAATGTGACTGGAGACAAAAGTCTACTCTAGAAAATGAAGGAAAAGGCTGAACAGAGGTTAATTCAACAAGGAAGTCCTCTGCCTAAAGACAACTCCCATGAAGACGCTGAGGTCTCTCCATCTCGTGAAATACCAGAGTTACCAGCTGATCCCATTTGTGAGCCTTCTTGTGATTTAGATCAATATATTGCTGTTTGGAAAGGTGTAAGAGAATGCACTAAACATCATATGTCAAAATATTTGTGCTATTCTCATGTGTCTCCTTCTTTTCGTGCTTATCTTTTTGCTATTTCTAGCATTCCTCTGCCATCCTCTTTTCACGAGGCAGTTAAGACTTAAGAATCCCAAGTGGGTGAAGGCAATGAAAGAAGAGATGGGGACGCTTGAAAAGAATGGGCCTTGGTCTCTTGTTGATCTTCCTTCAGGAAAGAAGACTGTGGGTTGCAAATGGGTGTACACGGTGAAGTTTAAAGTTGATGGGACAGTGGAGCGATACAAGGCTAAAGGGTTTACACACTCATGGCATTGATTACCAAGAAACTTCTGCACATGTTGCCAAGCTTTCTACAGTAAGAGTATTGTTGTCTCTGGCAGTGCATTTCTCATGGGATCTGCATCAATTGTATGTTAAAAATGCATTCCTGAATGGAGATCGGACTGAGGAGGTGTATATGGATCCTCCACATGGTTTCAATGCTATAAGAAAGGTTTTGCAGGTTAAAAAAAGCATTGTATGGTCTTAAACAATCTCCACAGGCATGGTTTGAGAGACTAAGAACTGCTAGTTGAGAATGAGATTCAAGCAAGCCAATGCTGATCATACTTTATTTATAACATGGAAAGATTGCCAAGTTGTTATATTGCTGGTTTATGTTGATGATATGGTGGTTACTGGTGATAATCTGCAGGAATTATAGCCTTAAAGAACAATCTTGCAAGATAATTTGAAATTAAAGATCTTGATCCTCTCAAATACTTTCTCGGTATTGAAGTGGCAAGATCTCGTGACAGAATACATGTATCCCAGAGAAGATATGCTCTAGATCTCTTGAAAGAAACTGTAAAACTTGGTAGCAGACCTGCAGATATGCCTATTGAAGTAAATCATAAACTCAGTGGACAAAATGGACATGCTCTTTTTGAAGCTGATCAGAGGAGATATCAGCACATTTTTGGTAAATTGATTTACCTTACTTTAACCAGGCATGATATTACGTATGCTACTAATATTGTTAGTCAGTTCATGCATGCTCCCAAGACCACACACATGAAGACAGTTGAAAGAATTCTTAGATATGCGAAAACTTGTCCTGGAAATGGCCTTGTATTCAGTAAAAGGAAGGACCTTAGTCTTGAAGGTTTTTCTGATGCTAATTGGGTGGGTTCTCAGGATGATTGTAGATCTATCTCTGGACACTACTTATTTGGGTGGAAATCTTCTTGTCACTTGGCGGAGCAAGAAGCAGACTGTTTGTGCAAGATCTAGTGCAGAAGCAGAGTATCAGGCCTTGGCTTAAGCTGTCAGTGAATTATTGTGGCTGAGGATTTTGTTGAAGGATATTGGCATCCAGAGTCCTATTCCTATGAAACTATATTGTGATAATAAAGCTGCGATAAATATAGCCAATAATCCCGTTCAGTATGATCGAACTAAGCACATTGAAATTGACAAACATTTTATTCGTGAAAAATTGGATGTTGGAGAGTTGTGTCTGCCATATGTGAGATCTGTTGATCAAGTGGCGAATATCTTGACTAAAGGCATGACATGAGGGCTTCAGGAAAGTATTTTGTGCAAGCTAGGCATGGAAGATATCTATGCTCAGCTTGAGGGGGAGTGTAAAGGAGACTGAGTATTTTAGTCTCCTAGTGTTTTCTTTTATGGCTTTTCTCTGTTTTTTCTGTATTTTCTTCCTTTTATTTGTCATGCGTCTTGATAGTTAGGTTAACAGGGGCATTTCTGTCATCATGTAATTTTGGCAGTTGCCAACCCATATAAGGAATAAAGTATGCCCACGGCAGGGGTGAGCGGCACTCTTGTTTCAGGCCACAACTGCCTAGGGCTTCTTCCTCCCCATCTTGGTCCCTTTCTCCTCTCTTCTTCTTCTCTTGCAGCCGTGAATCATCTAGAAGGTCCATACAAGTCTACTCATGTTTTAAATAACATGAGTTGGGTTCGCATTGAGACAGTCAACCTATGAGACTTGAGTTGCCCATTCCTAAGGAGGTCATGGCAATGGCTCAGCTGCACGAGGATGTACCTTTAACCCTTCCACCTCTTGCATTGCAGAGTGTTGGGGTGAACTGCACAGACACTTGCATAGACAAGCATCAACCCCAAGCCATGCACATGCCAGTGTGAATGTGATGCATGCACTTGGTGCTGTGAAATGCAGCCAAACTCAAGACCTTGGGGAGCAACCTCAGGTCTGGAGTCCATAGACTTCAAAGCTGACACTCCCTTCAGAGTAAAATTCTGGCTGCAAAGGGTGACAAAAACAATATTACCCACATGTGATGGTCCGTTGCTTTTATATCCAGTCCTGTTGATACTGAATTATTAGAGGCATAGAGCAGAGACACTTGAACAAAAGGATTTGCTGTGCCCTTGCCCAAAGCTGACTTGGGAAAGGCTGTGTATCAACTCAAGCATTGTGAATTGTAGCAGAATGAGAGTCCCAGTTTCTGTCATGTTTAAAAGCAATAATATGAGGTTATGCTTATCTAGTCTTAACGGACAGAGATAAAACATATCTTACCATTGAAACCTTATTTACCTTTTTTTTGTATGATGTGACTTGATCATAGGCATGCTTGCCCATGTCTATGAAATGCATATTGCCTTCAGAGGAGGAAAATAAGAAATGTGTATGTATTTCATCTGTTTTCCATCAATGGACCCTATTTGCAAATTAACCACTGGCCGTTGTCTTCATAGGGCCGGACTTTGGCACAGCTCCATCTTTCATGCGAAAGAAATTAGTTTCAATTCTGCATGAGAGTGGCAGAACATGCTCACTTATCGATGAGATACCAGTGATAAAGAGATATTCAGATGCAGCATGCAATTCAATTCCAGTTTCATCAGATGATGAGGCTCTTTCAAGAGCTGTAAAAGAGGTCAGAAGAACAGCTCCCATAGATGTTGTTTTGTAGATTGTTGCAGTGCAGTTGCAAGGCAAATGAAAATCTTCTTTCCTATTATAGGTGAAGAAGGAAAAAGTAGAGTTTGTTTGGACACAGTTTTCAGGATTGAATTCTTATTTCAAGAAGCAAGCAGAAGATGTGGAGGCACTGAATTCTCAAGTTGCAGAAGCAATTTCTTTTCTCACTTGTAAAGCATTGTCCAAGGAAGGTGTTCTATATAGTACAACATCTGAGTTGAAGGACATACTGACATGCATGGATGCTAGAATCAGAAGATTATATGATGCCTTACCTCTCAATTCTATGCTAATTATTTCTACGGGACATGGGGACACAGCTATTGTTCAAAGGTATGCCTGATATGGATATGTGCAAACTTTTGTAGGGTATGTTTCTTCCCCTCCCGCCCTGCATTATTATACTTGAAACATTTTCAGCTAATGTGGGCATTTTCTCCCACTCAGAACTGCCTGGATTCTGCATTCATTAGCTGAATAATGATGATTTTGCTATTGTTTGATCATGATATAATTGACGGCGTTTATCCTATTTGTTGAGCTTATAAATTTACCATTTGACCCTTCTTATGAATGGTTGACTCATGCAACTTTGCCAGTGGAATTCTGAATCTAAGGAAGATATGGTATTAGATGCCACATTCAACATTGTAGGAAATATTTGATAACTTGGTTTACTTTCTTTTTTATTATGATAGATAAAGTCCCGGATAGAAATCTGAGCTTATATTATTGGATGTTACTTAGGGAATGTTGTATTTTTGCATGTTGTAGGTTGAGAAAAATGCTCACGAGTTCCAATGAGACATCGACCAGCCGTGAAAAAATTGTACAGGCCCTGGAAGAACTCCAAGCACGAGCTGAAGTAGCTCTATGTTTTGTTTGCATCAAACATTAGCCTTCAACATATTAAAGAGTACCCTGACATATTGACCGGATAACATCTCATTCCTTTAGGTGCATTGTTGTATAGTAGTATTCATCAGATGATCAACTGTGAGGCTCAACCACTAAAAATTTTGTACATGTAATTTATATTAGGAAGAAGGGCAAAAGTCCCGTAGATTTAATCCTTTTTTTTCATTAGAATGATGTTGTATGAATTGTATCCCATTTAAACCTTGAAAAGTATAATATTTGAGACAAATGGCTTTAGGAAACATATGGAGCTGTAGCTGAAGATATTTGAATGAGATGGTCATCATGGTCCAATTCGAACCTGCATGTTGGGTATGCCAACACCCCACAGCATGAGCTCATCGGTGAGTCCTTGTTACTGCTCTTCTTTACTATCTTATGTTGAAGGGGTAGCAACATGAGAGCACCAGTAAGCCTTGATCCTGCTACCTTAAGAGGTTTCTAGTCTCCCATGCTATTGGCCTGCTTCCCTAAAAGAGGTTTCCTTTCTAGTCTGGATCCTGCTTCCTTTCTAAACGTTTCCAGTCTCCCATGTTATCTGCTTCCTTTCTAAACGTTTGCAGTCTTCCATGTTATCTGCTTCCTTTTCAGTCATCTAGTCTTCTGCATAACCTCTGCAGTACCAGCACACCATTCTTCCATATTATTGCTCTTCCACCTTCAAAAAGGTTTCCAGTCTTCCATCTCATCTGTCTTCTTCCTTTTAAATCTTTTGCAAACCCTCTACAACACAACTCCCATGTGCTCAGCTTCCCTTTCCAGTCACAAACCTTCAGCATAGCCTCTTCAATACTGCACCTTCCCATGTGGTCCTAGGAGGACTCCCACCATGGCCTTAGATCCAATGACTTAGACGAAAACTGCTTTGAACATTGCATTTTGATAAATGCTTGCTGCAGTGCATGTGCACGGTCCTCAGATTGCATCTTGCAGTATCTAAGCTGTTGAGTTGGCAGGAGTGTGCAATCTCTCTCTCTCTCTCTCTCTCTCTTCATAGCTATTGGAACGGTGATACAAAAGCCGAACATAGGTGATCTCTGAGCTCGGTAAATTTTTTTTTTTTTCTTTTTCACTTGCCTGATGGGACTATTATGCATTCTTTGTGGCATCAAGCTAGTGTACTTGATCAGTGCCATTTGTTCGTCCTTAACCACTCTTTAAATTACTCCTTAGATCTCTACCAATTACTTTGTCACTGTTATGGTAGTCACTTGAAAGAAAAATTACTTTTCAGAAAACTGTTAGTGGTCCCGAGGTCGTGTAACACGGAAATGTCTCGCATGTGTTCAAACTTGTCGGGTCTTGTGGGGGAAAAGAATCTGTTAGAAAGAAAATATTAAGGTTTAGGAATGAATTCTTTCCAGTTACGTGTTAAGTATTTGGTCATCATGCTCAAGGGTGTGGTCAGATTTTTTGGTTTAGAGAGCCAAAATAATTTTTAATTGAGTTAATAGGGTATTATTTTGGTAAAACATAGTGTTTCGTATTATCTGTGATAATAAATAATAACAAAGATAATTAATAGTCAGTTATAATAAAAATTTTTGTATCAGCGATGCTCTTTTGTCATAGCAAACTATTAGTGGTGGAGTCGGTACCACATGTTTGTCTAGTCTCTTTCCAATGCATCTGAATATTCTACAGATCATCATACTTTGGAGTAAAGGACGATGCTAAGTTTGAAAATAGGGATTTTTACTTTTCAGTCCTTATAATCTTCCAAAAAGTCTTTGAAATCATCATGTTTCCTTAAACCTCAATAATCTTTGAGTCATCCTTAAAAAGTAAAAATTCCTTGAAAATAAAGAAAGGAGTAGCTTTGGCTACGTGTAAAAAATGTTAATCTTAACAAAAAGTGACCTTTAAACATATGAAGCACAGAGATATTGCAATTAACATTTTCACTGCAAAATTGCTAACATGAGTATCTCATATGTAAAATTATTTATGCACTAAATACAAAAATTTGAATGTAGATGATATGTTTTTCTACTCTCAAAATTTTGCGGACGGAAACAAACCTAAATAGAGATGTCGTTATAACAGAGAAAATTTATTTATCAAGAAGAAAACTCATAACGAATAGAATTATTTATCAAAGAAGAACAGAAGATTGTGCGCCTCCTGTTTGAAGAGAGAGAGAGAGATGGTTAGATAAGTAAATAGGATTCTTTTAATGGTGATACGATAAATATTTGTTTTTGGTTAGGTGGGGAATCAGTTCAGTGAGGTAGACATAAGCTATTCCAAATGTCTATCCTTAATTTAGTGTTGATTGCTACCACAATTATTGAACTGGGGATAAGGTAACCAATAGTACGAGGATAAATTCTATCTACTAAGTGAGGATCAACTTACTTGAACTCGGACTTATTTTGACCAGATGCAGTTCCTTGCTCATATTGAAGTCTGAAACAATGATAATGTTAAATGAAATGTAGTAATGGAAGTGATAGGTGGTAGTTCGGCATGGCCCAAATACCAATGGGGCGGCCTACTTGATGGAGTCCTCAGGCCTATATTCGCCTCCCCCAACCCCCTCAAATGGGGGGAACCTGGAAGTTGCCAACTTGGCATAGGCTTGTATCGGCCCAACTAGGATCCGTCTCCCCTGTGAAGCTTTAAGTCGGTCAGCTGTATTTCGGAAGAATCCTTTTTGTATCTAAATTTTCCTCAAGATGATCCTCCTTTCCTGATAAAGACAAGACTTACTGAGCTTTCTGGAGTTTACTCCCCCCGAACGGACTAGGAATTGTCTCTCGGAGGGGGTATATAAGGCCCCGTAACCCTACGGGCACATGTATGCTCTCTAGCACCTAAGCTCCGGCAACTTACCCTCCAGCATCCCTAGCCTTCTGAGTTAGGCATCATAGGAGGCTCCTCCGAACTGTTGTCGGGAGCCCTCTAACGGTGTTCTGTTTTGTAGGGACGTCCTACTGATCGGAGATTGAAGGCTCTCATTGTGGTGTACGAGATTTTGATCCATCATCTTTTAGCACCGTCTGTGAAAATCAGACATAGTTTCTGGTGGACGTGCCCTCAACTTATAATGTCATCTAGGGGAGAGAGTCAATTGGGCAATTTCGAGCCGTCCCCTCTAGTCTCAGAAACTCAAATTTTTGGCCGAAGAAGGGATGAGAGAAGTCCGTAGGAACTAGAACATTGCACTGCAGACATATCTAGCAACCACCAATGTTCAATTGAAGAAGCCCATCATAGCGACGTAAGCCAAATGAATGGAGAAACTTCAAGCCCCCCTTTTCTTTTGTTTGCTCTTTTCTTATTTGAATAAAGAGGGCGGAAAGCCCTTAGTTATGTTCTCAAGAGACTATTCAACATTGTTGCTCTCAATAAAGTTCTTTTATTTTTCACTATGTTGTGTATAGTAATAATGCTCCGAATAAGACATGTCACTATACAGAGAAGGAGCTCCCCACACGAAGAGGAGATAAAACTTGATCGGTCTACTACTTTTGTCGAGCCTCGTCTCGCAGAGAAGGGGCTCCCCACTGGAAGATGAGATAAAATTCGGTTGGTCTACTACCTTTGTCGAACCTCGTCTCGCAGATAATGAGCTCCCCACCCGAAGATGGGATAAAACTCGGTCGGTCTACTATCTTTGTCGAATCTCGTCTTACAGAGAAGGAGCTCCCCACTCGAAAATGGGATAAAACTCGATCGATTTATAACCTCTGATGTGCATTGTCTCATAGAAAATGGACTCCTCATCCGAAAATAGGATAAAACTTGATCGGTCTACTACCTCTGCCGAACTTTGTCTCGCAGAGAAGGGGCTCCCTATCCGAAGATGGGATAAAACTTGGTCGGTCTACTATCTCTACCAAGCATTGTCTTGCAGAGAAAGGTCTTTCCACCTAAAGATGGGATAGAACTCGGGCGGTCTACTATCTCTGCCTAACCTTGTCTCACAGAGAAGGGGCTTCCCACCCGAAGATGAGATAAAACTCGGTCGATCTACTATCTATGCCGAACCTCGTCTCGCAGAGAAGGGGCTCCTCACCGAAGATGGGATAAAATTTGACGGGCCTACTACCTTTGCCGAGTCTCATCTTGTAGAGAAGGAATTCTCCACCCAAAGATAAGATAAAACTCAGTTGGTCTACTATCTCTGTCTTGTCTCGTAGAGAAGGAATTTGATAGCTCAACTCGCCTTCAGACGCACCAAGCCATATAGTCAACCCCAAACAGACGTCAATACTAAATTGTCATGCACAACTTAGCCTGTCTCGTTCAGGGGAAGAGGGAGATACGCAAAGAAAATCACACAAAGACACACAAAGAAAATTTATACAATGAAGCAGTCAATTTAAAACATGAGTGATACAATACATTCAAATAAAAGTCTCTCTCTATTACAAAAATAAGAGAGAAAGACTCCTGAAAAAAATACATCAGGACTTGAGATGCTTTACTAGCGGGGCGATCCTTTAGAGAAAATGGGCCTATCCTCGAAGATTACGGAACCTTGGGTGGGAAAAATCACATTTGAGCTTCAACAAAGCCGGCAAGATATTCGTCGTCCTAATCAGTGTCGTATATCGGCTTCTTGACCTCAGCAGCATAAGCTGTCAGGGTTCGCTGATTTCTTCAGAAGCTCGAAAGGCAACAACCCCTTTTTGACGAATCACCTCTTGATCGGCCGTCCTCTCTTCGTGGATGGCCTTTAGTTCCCTCTCTGTAGCTACAACCCATTCCTCAGACACCCTTAGTTCTTGCTGAAGCCTCTCCGCCTCCACTGTGTCTGACCGAAGCTCTCTGCTTAGCTTGCAGAGTCGTGTGTGATGGATATAGGTGTCCTCTAAGCCACTCATAAGGCACCTATTTCAATCTGGTTCACTAATCAATGGTATTAAATTCATTATGTAGATTGACATATTTATAATTGCGCATAATGAAGTCTATGAATATGTGCAATAGTCATCAGATTATGATGAGATCATAATAATGAGACTGATGACTTATAAACACATATTCTCAATTGTTCTTAGTCGTAGGATGTTTGAGAAGAACATCAAACATCCGGTTATACTAGTACATGTTATTCCAGCTCATATGATGAGGGTGACTGACCTCGTTAGTTACTCGTGTGGAGACACAATGGTAAACCTGTAGGTGCTCATTGAGGAATGAGTTCACTGAACTGATCCGACATGAATCGCCGAATGGTAATTTGCCTGACTGTCAATCGGCTTGATTCATCGTCACAGTGGCGTGGTTGATCCTTGGACTTGAGACACCAAAGACACCTTGTCGGTGGACTTCTGGACTTTGACCTTGACCTACGAATCCCTATCCGCGGGATCTCTAATAGTCAAGGATCGGGTCCAACGGAAGACCTTCGAAGGTGATTGTGTGTTCAATAAAGGATCGTTCGCTCTCAGGTAACTGGAGAGAGAATGCTCTAGAATAGATCCGTAGGAGTCTCTGGCCAGAGCAGAAACAATATCAGAAAATAGGTTTTCGGATATTATAAAGCGAAGTCTGATTCAAGTGAGTTGACAATCTAGGGTTTGACAGTTGACCATACCCTAGGTTAACTCGAGAGCATTGTGCGAACGAAGGATTATAGCCACGTGGTAACTGTGGACGGACAGGTTCCATGAGTGGGTTGCTGAACCCCATTACCTTCCGGGATCATGCGGTGTTGCTTGGCACCCAACTTGATCGGAAGTCCGACCGAATTTACATGCAATGATAATTCGGTTAAGTAATTAGTTAATATTTAGATATTAATTAATTACATTAAGTCAATAACTAGTTATTGGACTTAACGGGCTGAAAACCGGACTGTTAAATGGGCCTAGAGGGTCACACGCAATAAGATTCTCAGTCGGTGGTACATAAGCGGGATTTATATTAACTCGGGGACTTTTGTGAAAAGTCGCGCCGACTTAATATATATACGCGCTGTTGAGAAACCCTGGGCCAAGCTCCAGGATTTTCCCTTGCTGGCCGTCATCCCCCCCTTTCTCTCTCCTCCTCTGGGCGCCCCGTTTGAGGCGCCGAGACAGTTTCCGTCTCCGCCGCGTATGATTCCCGAAAGTCGAGAATTCCTGTCGGCGGGATTTCAGCAATTGTTGCGGCGACGGATCTTCAGCGAGCGAGCTGATATGGACGAGGGATCGAGGACGAACCACCGCGGAGGATCGCGTGGATACCGCTGGAGGCCGGATGCTTGTGCAGCTCGCGGCATCGCCTCGACGGAACCGAGACGGAAGCGGATTCGAATCCCCGCACGGTAATCGGATTACTCCCGTTAGTTTTCGGTTTTAGTTTTTCATTCCGAATCAGATCAGCGGGCATCGGGTGGGATTTTATTCATCGTTTCCGCTGCGTTCTTCGCGTCCCGCTCAGATCCCAACAGTGTGAACATGGATGAGGCTAATCTAGACTCCGAATGCCAACGATCTGAAGGACCGCGACGCAGAGACCTGCTCATAGTGCAGTAGAGGCCACATTCTAAGAAGGTCGGTGGCAGTCATGGCCTGCAACTCTTGATCATCGGAGGGAAGACAGAGCTGCCTGAGGACCTCAAAGGCCATGAAGCTAATGGAGGCCGAGGTATCGTCGCCAACTCCCTGGAGGGTCACCTTTAGTCTTTCCCCCTCAGAGCCGATTGCATCTGCCTCGACAATTGCAGATGCCTCGCAACCTCCAACGCCTCACCGAGATCGAGGATCGAGCGAAGATCCCCAGACGAAACTCGGCCGCTAACTACTTGCCACGGGCAATTCCCCACATACATCGGGCCTGGATATCTTCCGTTAGGTCAGATTAAAGAATGCCCCTGATGGCCTAGACATCTTGGGGCCTGACTAGTGGAGGGGTGACCTCCGAAGCCAACCGAATGTTGGCCCGCTCGAGGGACATCTCTCCTGCTCCTTCACTCAGTGGAAGTTCCTGCTCTACCACTACTGTTGCTGGCGCTTTCCCCTCAGCGCCCGGCTCCACCCCTCCTTGGCGGTTCGGACCAAGAGAGTTGGATGTCTGGACGCCCTCCTGTTCAGCCAACCGAATGTCGCCTGGCACTGTGGCCGTTGGTTCAGGTAGCCCTTCGTGCACCGAAGAAGCCTCTGGAGAGGATGCCACTATTACCACTCCTTCAGGCGGAAGATGAAAGGAGGACGATGCACCTCCCAACGATGGCATTTTGTAGGGGGAGCATCCTCTGACCTGGCCTGCTCTCACTTTGCTTCAGGGGAGGCGGGGTCCTCAGTGAGGTCGTCCCCAATGGAGCTCGTGATGCTCCTCGCATGGTCGCCGCTGCTGGCTTCCGAAGGATGTACAACAACATCGGCCGGGGGACCACCTTAACTAAGGGGTTGGGTGTGTCCCCATGACATCTTGCTTGCCGTTGTTGGACTAGGAGGTGTAGGGCCCGCCTATCGAGCCGAAGTAGACCTTTGATGTCCCGAGCTCTCACTGCAAGGAGATTCGTGGGCACTAATGCCTCCTACTCCGCCTCACTAGCCTCTACTAGCTCGGCCTGAGGTTGCGGTCCCTTCCTTAGTTGGCTTCGTCAGAGAGAGGCTGTAAGGACTGAGGTTTCGGGCTTAGTTATCTGGTCGATTTTGGAGCCGAACTGCTTGGTTTGGGCCCTGGTGGGTCTATGGCATGCCTTCTAAATGACGTCTGGCGTGCACGATGCCATTTAGAATGGCTTCGGGCTGTACGGACGCCATTTAGATAGCTTGCTGCTGTGCCATGTGAGCCAACATTGGGGCGTGTGCGTACGGCCCCGATTGTGTGGTCTGATTGGCGTCGTGCGTGGCAGACGCGATTTAGAGGACGACGTGCGTGGCAGATGCGACTCAGAACATACGATCCCGTCCTATCGTCTGAATGACGTCGTCTGAGGGCGACGCGATTTTACCTGTTTTTGTTTGACTCCCCGAGCCTTCCTTCTTTCTCTCATTCTCTCCTTCTCACTCTCTCTCTTCATTCTCCCCGGCTCACTCTGCTTCCCCCTTCCCTTCCCCTTCCTCTTCTTACTCTTCTACCACTCCAACGCCCCTCTACCTCTCACCACTACTACCACCATTTCCATCGCGACACTTCACTCTCCGGACGGCGGCTGACATCCCGATGGAGTGACGGCGTCCACGGCGGTATCGACGACAGTTTTACGGTGTAGAGGTTTGGCAACATGGAGTTAGGAGGAGTTCAAGTGACCGGTAGGGGGATGATCCTTACATGTGATTTGGTTGTTTTATCTATATTTTTCTCGCTTTGAAGCATGCGATGTGTGTGGAGATTTTGGTAGAATAAGCATGTTTAAGGGGCTTTCTGATGGAAATGGTTATTTTTATGAAATGAGGATTGACGTATTTTAAGCGGTTATTTGGATTCTCCCTCTCCTTCTCTATTTTTGGGTATTTTGGGGTGAGTTTGGGGAGAGGAAATCCCGTTTTGTAGTCCGGGGGAAACGACAGGAAAATCAAGTTTCGGGCTCTAAATGGCGTCGAGCTAGGGCGACGTCATTTACAAATGGTGGCGACCATGAGCGACGCCATTTAGACCAGATTTGTCCCGAGGCCAATTTATGTAAAAATCAGTTTAGTTTTGAATGGCGTTGGACTAGGGCGACGCCATTTACAAATGGTGGCGACCGTGGGCGACGCCATTTAGGCCAGAGCCCCATAATTCCCATAATTAACATGTGTGTTTATTGTTAGACAATCATATTAAATGCATGCTTGAAATCATACATTGGGGGTAGAGATTTTTATATGATCGGAATCGCATTGTGTGTGTATGTTTATGCGATCTTGGACCTAGAACGACTATGGTTTGTGTTTGACACCTTGTGTCGGTGTGGGAGTGACGTGGTATCTGTGTGACAGTGACGCCGTACTGGTGTGGGAGTGGTACATGTTAGTGTGTCACTTGTGGCTGGGAAGAGGCAGAACCACCTGTGCCAGACAGGCCGAAGTAGCCAGCGTGCTATCCGAGGGGTTGTTGTTCTATCCCAGCGGGTCAGTGCTTTCCTAGTTTGACGTGGCAGTTTCTGGCACGTTTAGAACCGGGTTTGGTGTTGCTAGAAGTTTACTTTTTCGCCACTGGGCCTGATGTAACCTGAGATATCAAGGTTAGTGGCCTGATGTAACTCGAGAGGTTAGGGTTACGGGTTGTCCCTATAGCTTTGGCTTGACGGGGGTTTCACCGGTCCCCAGGGTCCTCGTGTAGCGCCTAGGCTTGACGTAGAGAGAAGTCCGGTCGATAGGATAGTGGTTTCGACTACTTGTGGGCACACGTAACTTGATAATGGTAGTTCACTAGTCCCAGTTAGTCCTAGTTTGACTCATTGCGTCACCCTACGGGGTCCGGAGCTCGTAGGGGCGGACAAGCGTGAGTTTTGGTGGTGTTGTGAGGCGCCGTTTGTACGCGTTCGGCTATGTGGTTTGTGTGTTTAGCTGAATCGTTGCTTGTGCACTGCGTTGTTGAGTGGGTTGCTTGAGTTACTTTTGAACTGTGCCTGTTGCATTTACAAATGCATTTATTTCATATCTCGCCGTAGGACTGTAGCTTTACTGCTTTCGTTACAGCTTTCCTTTACTTCTGCGGTGCCTGGTAGTGTTCCGGGAGGTGGGGATCGGGTGATCCCTACTGAGCCCAATTCTGGTGTGGCTCACTCCGTACGGTTTCAGGTGTGGACTTCTCTTCTTGGCGAGCATTGGCGTGTGGTGTTCTTCCTGGTGTGCGGGCCAGCAGTTATCTCGGTTCCGGGGTATCCCCCGATATTGTTGTACTTTTCTTCTGCCTTTACTTATTTAATTCTTTAGACCATGTAATTATTGTTGAACTGTGTATGGATATTAATATCGTGCTTCCTGCGTACTTGTACTTTTCTTGAGGTCCATATGATTGTTATATTTAGCCTCGTTTAACGCTTGCTTCTCCAGACATGTTGTTTGAGATTCGAGTGTGAACCCGTGGATAATGGTCTGAAACCCATTTAGTAATCGGGTCCCTTGATTATAGGGTGGCGGGTCGTTACAGAGGCAACTTCCTCTTCTTCGTCTTCCTCATCGGCTCCTACTATGGAGCCCCCTGTTTCGTCTCCCCATTGCCGCTGCTACTGGCCGAGGACGCTTCTCTATCCTCATCCTCCCCTCCGGCTCTACCTCTCACGACTGAGGATGCTGCTGATTCTTCCTCCTCTTTCCAGCCTCTCGCGTCCCTCTCATTTCCCCTGGTCCTTCCAGCTGACCCGAAAGGGGGCACTGCGAAAGTCATAGCCACCACCGTCGAGGGACGAATCCTTCGCTTAAACCACCGGCTTTTTCCCAGTTTTGGGTTTGCGTGAATAACCATGTCGTAGCTGGGGCGAGGTTGCAGTGGCCCCGACTGAGAACTACCTGTGACAACTTTCTTCTTCTCCCTCCTTAAGATGTTTAGGCAGATGAACTCTCGGACTCCCGACCCGGGGGAGGCGATAGTAACGGACAACATATGTTGAAGCTCCGGATCGAGGGCCGCCCCTAGAGGAATGCTTGTTGTGATAGGTCCTCCAACTCGCAGGTGACCAGGATGGGCCGCCATTGCCGACAAAAAACATAAATAGGAAAAGGATGCGAAATCCATCAAAACTCGGTGGATCGAAAGAAAGGAACCCTAAAGTAATCATACTTACGAGGAACATGGATCCCAAAGAGACCCGCCTACTGAAGGGCCTTTTTGCCGACCAATTCTCCGGCGTCGGGAGCCTCGCCTCCCAGAATGGCATCCACCATCTCTTGGTGAGCGTCAGATAGTGGCAAAGCCTACTTACGGATAGAATCCGTCGGAGATAGGTCTTAGAAGGAGACAGGAAAGGCCACTGCCCTATAGGGCGCTCTACTACCCAGAAGAAGGTCTCCTTCGAGAGTTTCACGCTCGAGAACTTCTCGAGTGAGATGTGCCTCTGTTGTGCACCTGGAAGTTCATGAACACCTTATTCAATTCTTTAGTGCCCTATATGGGCTCATATAGGTTCCAGAACATTTCCGTCGTCGGCGAGGGGTGCCCCTTGTCCTGAGCTAACATGGCGAACGCAAACGCCAACCTCCACGCTTTCGGCATCAGTTAGGCGGGGGTGACCTAGAATCGCTCCAACAGCTGGACAACAAAGGGGGGAAGCGGAAAATGGAACCCTGCTTCGTACATGTCCTTATAGGCCATGAAGGAACATCTCTTGACAGTGAATATCCGCTCCTACAGCCTTGACTATGCAAGGGTATACTTGGGAGGTATTTGGTAGGTGTCTTGTATCTTTGCCAGGAGATCCCCTAAAGCACGGAAAGGCCCCAACGTTCGACAGTCTTCTTCCACTAGAGCCGCATACCTTACATCCCTCGAAGCGTGGCGGGCCATGACGGTGAAGGTGGAGTGATGGTCATAGGGAATTTCTAGAGATTTATGTTCAAACCAATAGAGAGAGATCCTACAGGAGAGAAGGCAAGATACAAAAGACGATCCTCGATGCCAAGGTCCCCTCTCATGGACCCTGCCTCGCCTCTTATAGCCTCTAGCGTCGGGGTAACGACGGCGCAATGACTCCTAAAGAAGATGCTCCCGGGTGATGAAGTGACGGGCTGTGCAGGAGGTATGATTATCTGAAGCAATGTGCGAAGTCCGATCGGACGCGATGTACAGGAACCCAGGTCGCGGATTAAATGCACCAGCGAGGAGAAGGATGAACTGGCGCTTCCCGCGGCAGGAATGTGGCCCATCATTTCAAAATCTCATCAGGCCGAGCAACCATGCTCGGTCGATTTTTGGACGATGGCGTCATCAGCTCTCATACCTTTCTGTCAGACGCAACATACTGACCAAGCCAACCAACTAGGAGGGTAGTCATACCATCTATCGTAGTACCAACTTCATTCCTTGCCACGTCATCATGTCAAAGAGTGGGGGGCAAGTGATAGGTGGCAGTTCGGCACGGCCCAAATACCAACAGATCGGCCCACTTAGTGGAGCCCTCAGGCTCATATTCGCCCCCTCCCACCTCCCCTCCCCCCTTTGAAATCCAGAAGGTGCCAGTTGGCGTAGCCTTGTACCGGCTCGACTAGGATCTGTTTCCCCTACGGAGCCCTAAGTGGTCATGATGTATTTAAGAAGAATCCTTCTCGTATCTAAACTTCCCTTAAGATGATCCTCCTTTCCTAATAAGAGCAGAACTTACTGAGCTTTCCAGAGTCGACTTCCCCTAATCGGATTAAGAACCACCTCTCGGAGGGGATCCTTACCCGACTATTATATAAGGTCCCGTATCCTTACGAGCACATGTATGCTCTCTAGCACCCAAACTCCTGTGGCTTTCGCTCTAGCGTCTCCAACCTTCTGATTTAAGCATCGGAGGGGGCTCATCCGAACCGCCGCCGAGGACCCTCTAACGGTTTCTGTTTTGCAGGGACGTCTTATTGATCGGAGATTGAAGGCACTGATCGTGGTAGACGAGATTTTGATCTATCAGGAAGTTTAGGAGATAGCTCGAGGTTATCTCTCCTTATCTCATGGTCAACTCCACGTTGGGTTACTAATTATAGTGCCATGTGTGTTTAGAGGTTTTCACGGATGACAGCCATAGAGGGCACTAAAAGGTGGAATATGGAGGGGCCATGTTAACACAGATGGGAGAAGCATAATGGCCCCGTGGCTCGACCATGTCATCTGATTCCAAAATAACGACGACGAAGACCACTACCACTACCACCACAATAATAATAAAAAATAAAAACTTTATGGTTCACGAGAATATGTATTTTTTTCTAAAGTTTGGGATGAAGACTGTCTGATCTGCAACCATTCAGATCCGATCCCGATTCACTAATTAAAAGGGAGTATGTGAAGGGTATGTACTTACTACAATCCTGTATTCATTAATACCACCCAAGTTATTATATTATCTTCTAAATATTTAAAACCTGTCAGAACGAGGCTTACATCCCTCGTGGTCAGTAGCCTTTCTCCACATGAACATGTTCCGTCCATCTCCACGTGAACTTGTTCCAAGCATAGTTCTTCACACCACGTGAAGAGAGAGAGGTGCAGGTTCTGCACAAGGGTAGGATGAAGTTTAAAGTATTTTAAAAATAAGTTCTTTATTTGTTGGTCTTTAAAATTTTTTAATATTCTGAATTAAATTATTAATCCCTGTAATCTTCATATTTATTTTAACTTCCTATCTATCTATATGGACTTTTTAAAGAAGATTCAAAAATTTCAAGGAGCTAAAATAAATATGTAAATTGCAAGGACTACTATAGAATGTTGAAGGATTATGGGGTCAAAAAGAAAGAAAAAACCCTTTAAAACTTTAAAGGCAATATGAGAAACTTTAGGTGTGTAAAGTCCAACGTACAAGATTTTGAGATTATTTATGTAACTATCTCAAATAGTTTCCAATAACTCCAACTCCCAACCTCTTGTCTAGTTGTGTTCCACCAAAAGTGCTGTGGACTAGGCTTCGTAGGTCTTCCTCCATTATTTGAGTGAGACCTTCGTCCTTTCCACAGACAAAGGGCAGACATGTTGCATTACTTCACTTGCATGTGTCATAAATTTCTCCACTCCCGCAATTGGATGTTGGTTGTTGCTCGAGGGACTCTGCCACCAATCCCATCATTTCTTCTTTGTTGTTTTATATACATTTTTTTAGAATTAAAATTGTGGATTGAAGATAGATTTATGACCGTATTCGTTAAGTTATTAGTTTAAAAATATTATGTATTAACCAACTTATAAGCTAACAATTGGTCAGACAATCGGATCTTAGTCTACCGTATGTATTTGATTATAAAAAAATTATATCCGTTACTTTATCCGTTATGCATATCGATTAAAAAGGACTATCCATTAATTATAAACTAATGAACGTTTGGATAATCAGGCTATCGGTTACCATTCATCCTTAATTGTGGGTTGTTTAGTTTAAATAAAATATATTTTATGTCTCATAAAAGTATATTATTTTATAGTATTTTATGACTTTTTACGTCAAACAAAACGGCATCCATGAGATTGTTTGATTTGACGTTTTACGACTGCATTTTATGGGCAAACCAAACAGTCTCCTCAATGATAGCCTCCAGTATCACCTTTCAAATGATGCCCTTTAGAATTACCGCAAACTAGTTAGCATATACTTGTTCATTTCCTAATTAATCGCATAATTGGCGTTTGGCTACAGGGGTATATATATATATATATATAATAAGTGAGAGAAGGAATTTTTTTTTTGCATATATACCCTTTTCAAAGTGAATTCATGTAACAAAAGTTCATCCTACAATCTCATTTGCAAAACTTTTCTTTCTTCCTCTCACTTTCATATCCCTTGTCGTTTGGGAGATTAAAAGAAAACAGAGATCAAAACACCATCCTGTTAAACAGAATTCCCAACTCTCTGAGGCGTATGCACTGCATTTGTTGTGAATTACATAAATGAACGAATAAATAAATTCTAATGTCACGGTCCAACATGTCCTCGGAGTTTTAATACTTTTTTAAGTTGGAGCCCATGTGCATGTACTATTTTATGCGGCACCACCAATCTTCCACTAGCCGCCGGCATCAATACGTTGCATGGGCCCTTCCCAACGTCAGTCTTCTCAAAACGAATAATCTAATGATACCTTTGTTGGAGTGGGTATAATATCCTGCATCGATTTAATATCTGAATTTTGTGGTTTGCAAGAAGATGTCGAATCAGGTGTCTTGTCTAACTTTTATTTTTCGATTTGTGTCGCTTCTTCTCTAAATTTTAAGGTCTATCTTAACCGTAAGGGAGAGTTTTGGAGCGGGTATAGTCTTACGTCATTAAGATAGACTGTGAGCGGTGCTTATGACCCTAGGTCCTTCAAACTCAATATCCACGTTTTATGGTTTGTAAGCTGGTATCAAACTAGGTGTCTTGTCCAACTTTATCTTCTGATTTACGTCACTTCTTATCTAACTTTCACAGCCCATTCTGACCGTGAGGGAGAGTGTTGGAGTGGGTATAGTCTTACATCAGTTAAGATAGGTTGTGAACAGTGCTCATGACCCTGGGCCCTTCAAACTCAACATCCGGATTTTGTAGTTTGTAAGAACCTTATTATCATATCATCAACAACATCATATTCCATTTATTTAGGTGTTAGATTCATGAATTATGTCGAAGCACTTTAATTTATCTAAGTCATGTTAATAAGCAAATTGGAAATTAATGTCTCTTCTTGCATCTAATTGTCTTATTTTTCAATCTTTTTTTTTTCTTCAAGTGGAGTAAATTCAGTATGGAACTAAGAAGAATCCGCGAAGTTATTCATTATGCTATCAATTTAGCAAAATGGTCTATTTATCGATTTATAAACTAAAAATTGATAAGATAATCAGATTACTAATTGTCATATACGTTCAGTTGAAAAAAGGTTCATTTACGTTGCCTTATTTATTATGCATATAGATTTAGGAAGATTATCTATTAACTAGTTTATAAATTAACAGCCTATTAAGTAACTAGGTTATTGATTATCATTTGCATCCTCATCCTTCGAGTTTTTACAAAGCATCTTCACCTAACTTTGATCATACCTTCTAACTGGTGTTAAACTTGAATGACGGCGCGGGTGTAAGTCTATTTTTCCTTGACATATCATTAAGATTATTTTGAATTTTATCTCCTTTAATCTTTTTGCTTATCCATCTCATCATTCTCATCTCTAGCCACCACACAATTTTCAACTAGACAATTAGATGGTGAGGTCCTTATCATTATCCCAAGTATGATGTCTTCATTGAACTTATAATGTCAAGAAGATGTCTCAAATGTGTAAAATTGAGACAAAGTGTCTACATCTCCCTTGGAGGAACTAATTTTTTGAAGACAAATGCTGATAAGTTTCTGTAGATTTCATTTTTTTTTCCTTTCTCTTTCGAACTGTTAACCATCGCATTATGGATTCTTGAATGGAGCCCATGGGGTATCAACCATTCATGTTGGCTCATTTTCTTACATCATTCATCAAGTCTTGAGGTTAGTTTGAAAGCCTAAAATTTAAAAATTGATATTGAAGGGAATCTACATATCTTTCTCTCTATCCAGAAAAGAAAAGTTGGATTGTAAAAGGATTTGGAGTGGGAACGAGAGAGGTACTCTACATATGTCATGTCATCCATCTGCTGATCAAAAAATTATGGAAAAGATTATGACAGCAATGATTATAGTTAGAGGCTCCTCATTTAGGTGTAAAAGTTAATAAAGTTTTGAGCCTGTATTCACATTTTATCTTGAGATTGTACCACAAGTTTTTAATTTGTACTCCCAAACAGAAGTTGTACTCCATTTGATGTCATTACTTGATATATCTCAGCTCTGTTGTATCCAATAAAGAATACATATTGCTGATTCTCCCATACCAGGAGAATCACCAGTTCTCTTGATTCTTAAACCAAACCAAGGATCCTACCTTCTCAAGGGGGTGTTTGATTGTTGCATCAAATGTCTGCATCAATAGTAATTTTGATATTGTGTGTTATGCAATTTATTCATTTTTAATATTTATACACACTAAAGATTTGATCTTAACCATCCATAGAGCACATGTAAATTTTAATTTTCAAAAATTATGAAAAGTTAATCAAAAAATAAAAAAATTCATCAGATTAGCTCCTAAGATTATTTCCCATCCCTCAAAATTTTAGTATTCATCATCAATCTACAAATGTCAAATCGGACGGCTTAAGTTGAAAACCTCATGATTCGATGATGAAACTTAAACAAAAAAGAATGAAATTTATTTTGAGGAGACAGTTAAATATTTTAAAATTATTATAATTTTTTATTTTTCAAATATAATAAAAATATTAAAATAATATGTACCATTTAACTGTATGCACTATAGCAAACACACAGTAACACTCCCCTCTGTATATATCACTGCTGATGGAATAGGAATAAATGATGCCACACGTTTTCGAACGAAGAGCAGGGTTGACGACGTGCTTGTCCTTTGGGCATGTCTCACATGTGGCACCGAGCAATACTGTGCGTGGTTTCGTCTTCTTTTAATAATGGAAGAGTCTTTAAATTATTACCTTTGTATATTTTTTTTTGATCAGTGGCACAGTGGCCAGGTATGTTCAGGTATTTACAAGCGATCAAGGATCGATCCCGAGATATCCTCCAAAGTTGGAGATAGTTTCGCGACGGTCGAGAAGTCCGCCTAATTTAAGCGAGAATACCAGGTCCGCCTGATTATCCGGAAAAGTAATCCCACGGGTCAAGGGATAAAGATCCCAACAGCACTAAGGACTGTATGGCTTGGAAGTTTTTAGGCTCCAACCAAAATCGAACCTGAGACCTCTCAATTGAGAGATAAGTGGTGAACCAACTGCCCTAGATAGCTGGTTCACCGTTGTACATTTTTGAATGCCCAACTCCATCAAGATTCATAATTTTGTGTACTATGCAACCTTCTCCTCATTCTTTTATCCCCTCTCAGCTGGAAAAAGAAACTATCACAGTTTACTCAAGTTAAACATCTACCTGTTATTTTGTTCATGTTGTGTGTTGCTGATGGTACAAGGTCTCAAGCACACAAACATTTGGTCAATAAAAAGATGTGATCTGATTGTATTAAATATTTGTATTAACAATAAATGTGATGTTGATACCAACAGTAACTATTTGATAGTATTTTATTAATTCTATCATTTATATGTTACAAGAATTTATTATAATTAAGTTAATATCAACTTGAACGTTTATTAAAAGTATTACAACTTAAGCCTTGAGATTTTAAGATTGTTTCTTCTCCTTTCCCCACCCTCAACTCTTCTTCTTCTCTCTAGTTCCTGCCTTTCACATTCCTTCTCTATCACATATATTATTGTTTAAATACACCAAAGTAAAAAACTAACACTATACTAAAAGTAAGGGATTTTACAGATAACCCACTAAAAATCCCATATATGCAAAAAACCTCCTGTATCGTAAATGTATGAAGAAACTTCCTTTATCTTTCTTCTTGTTTTAGAATATTAAGCCTCAATTCATAAGTGAAGTGAGTGATGGTAGGCTTGACGATAGGGGGTTCTCTATGTATGCAATGATTATAAGAAATCTTTCACGTACATGCATTTTATAGGAGACTCTCTGCTAGTAGGTGGGGTTTTCTATATATATATATATATACGCATTTTACAGGAGGGTTCTGCATATATGAGATTCTTGGGTAGATTAGCTAATTCTTTAGTAGATTATCTAACTCCTAAAAATAATAATTAATCCCGCCAAACATAGTATAGTACATCAGAGCTAGTCCAGGAGTGCCCATTACTCTATTCATCAAGTGCACCCCACTTTGCTCCTGTCTACACTGGAAGTCATATTGCTTATTTGGCATTTTTCCAATGAAGAATGACATATGTAATCGTCACATAGCTAATTAACATACGTTTCTGTGTTGGTGTAGAAAAAATTGCTTCCATTGGTTGGCTTTGAATACAATGTCCTACCTACTTGATCTAATCTATTGGGTTCCGTATGGAGTTGGCTTTATATCTTTCCTTGTACCTTGCTATCCATCATGTCCTAATTAACACTTGATTAGTCTTCTTGCTAATCTCTTCAGTTCAAGTAGCCTACTGATCTCAACTAACAAGTGATCAACAACTCCAAGTTGTTTGCTCAACAACAATTTTAAAAATTAGCTTAGAACTTGTGCTGTTCATTCCTTGAGGTTTCTTGCAACCATGTATCTTAGCTAGGTTGCCCACTGAATGGGAAGATGGGGACGCCTGAACTCTCTCTTGTTGGTTAGGGTTTCCTACATCTTCCCGGGATCAGGAGTGGTTTGACAACCAAGATATATAGTACACTACAAAAAACTCTATTCTAATGCAAATAATTTTCAGGTCAAGGAAGAGTTTGTCAAGAAATTAACTCTAAACATGTAGAGAATACAATGCTTCTAGAACAGATTTTATTTAATATTTTTTAGATAGCAACCCCTGAATCTCTTGCGTTTAGAGATGAGCAACTCCCTAAATTTATCCTAGAGATGCTTGTCAAAATCTCAATATTTTACCTTCCAATACCTTTTCACCTTTTTCTAATGCGATTATACACTATTTAAAAGGCAGTTGGAGCAAGCCTTTACTACCTCGGTTTCTTTCTGAATGGTGTTCTCCTTTGGTTTTTTGGTCATATAATTAGGCAAAGCTCCTTGATATTGATTTACTTATTTGTGGTGTATATGCGGTTATTCTTATATATGGATACCAAGTATGCTATGAGTTGTAATAAACCCCTTTATGGTCTAGAATGTTTGCTTCCATTTGTTAAGGTATATAACTTGGTGGACCTTCAGATTTGTGATGGTGCAGTACTTGGGAAGGCTTCCAAATTGAAGCCCTCCCCATACACTCCACTTCTGAGGCATTTTCTTAAAACCTCTACTTCGGAAATTGGAACCTTTGGTTAAAGGCTAGAAATGTAGGAAAGGACACATTCCCAACTTCCATGACCAGCTGCCTCTGTCCCAAACAAGCTGCGCTGGCGAACACATAAGCTCTCCAATGGTTCCAAAGCAAAGATGTGCCAAATAGAGATAGTGGGCCGAAAAGGTAGTAAAAAAGAAATGGGATTTTTTCATGCAAGACCTTATTATAGAAGAATTATAGAATTGCCATTTCTGTAAGTAAGCTCACCTACACATCCTCACTGCATGAAAGTAGTTTTAGGTTTTTCCCTTGTCATAATTGGTGTCTAGCTCCTTATCTTGGCTATGTTTGGTCTAACCCTCAAATGTTTAACTGAACAAAAAGGGATATGTTTCTAGTCTCTATCTGTCTTCTCTTTGAGGGGATAACTTTTGGGGGCAGATGCACTAGAGTTCTATCATGCCAAAGGAAAACGCACGTGTATAGGAAATTAAAGCTTCACTCTCAAGAAAATATGCTAATAGATAAGGACTAGCTCAACTAAGAAGATAAGATTGAAGCTATTTTTATACAGTAGGGGTGTATAAGCAAATACATTCCAACACTGATGATTTTACAAATTTTTCTACTACAGATGTACATATGCTTGTTTTAATCTCAAAGGAAAACTACCGTCTCCTCTTTTAACCTGTTTATAGGTCTCGTTCCCTGTTGCTAATGGACATGTTGAGATACCCTTGGATTGGATCTTTTTACTTTTTTTTTTAAAGCTTAAAATAAAAATGATAATATTACCAACTAGGAGCCATTGCATCAGCATGGAGAGCAACAGTAAAAGGGCTAATTGAGCATGTATAAAGACAGGGCTAATTCAGACCACCTATAAAGAAAAAAAGAAACAAAAAGGACAGAAACTGTACCCTTTCTGGTCCCTATCCCATCCTTTTATTTTCACATTTCTTTCACCATCCTTATTTCTTGTCCTGATGGAGTAGAGGTGGACCACCAAAGAGGAAAAACCAACACAGTGAATACCATGTTCTGTCAGGCATGTTGTCCAGTGGCCCTTTGTATGTTGGGAGGAAAAAAATGTGGGCTTCCACCCACCCTTCTGGTGGCTTCCTTCCCTTCCATGTGGTGGTGGAAGAAAAGGTGGCTGCCTTCCCACCCTTCCTTCCTTGTGGTGGAGTCTCTCTCTCTCTCTCTCTCTCTCTCTCCCTCTCCACACACTAACATCAATGATTGTGTATCAGTTTCAGGTGGTGGCTATATTCTTTCTTACCTTTATCTTTTTAGAGAAAAGATTCATGCCTTTATGTATGGTTTCATATTTTTATCCTTTTATCCTCAAACATTATTAAAAGAATTATACACAATATCTTAATCTATCAGATGGTAGTGCATGTCAACATAAGCTTCACATTATGTTTCTGAAAAATATAAAAAGTTCTATTTCCACAACATAAACTGTGTTTCCAAATCACTATTCACCCGATCTCAACCTATGGAGCATTGTAAGATGCATAAAAAGGATTTTTAAAGATAAGCTAATCGCAAATGAGGAACAAGGGAAGCTGCCTGGGGGTGAGAATATCCGTACGAATGAGGATGCCACTGGCATCTTATCTAAAACAGGTGGAAAGTGAGGGTGCTAGATAGGTAAGGAGATGAACTTCTCAGTGTTCCCTGTCCAGGTAAATGTATCATTTGTATGACGTGAGATAAATCATAATCGTTAAAAAAAAGTTTAAAAGATCTCATCTCGTAAGTAAAATGTCATTATTGATCTCCTACAAACCACAAAATTCGGGTGTTGAGTTTGAATGAGCCTAAGATCATAAGCACTGGCCACAACTGAAATTAACCGATGTAAGACTATTTATTATATAGCCGCTCAAACACTCCTCCTCACAGTCAAGATGGACCGTGAAAATTAGATAATAGGAGGTTGCGCAAATTAGAATATAAAGTTGGGTCAGACCCTGCTCTGATACCATCGTACAAATCACAAAACCCAGATGTTGAGTTTGAAAGGACCTAAGATCATAAGCACTGGCCATAACTGAAATTAACCGATGTAAGACTATTATATAGCCTCTCCAACATGATCAAGATGCGTGAAAAATAGAAGCCTACAAATAAATTAAAAAATGGATGTATCCTTACCTTTATCCAAAATAAACAGGATACACAAAATCTTCCTAAACAAAAAATTGTACCCATACCCTTTAAGCTTCATCATTTGAGTGTGCATCCAACAAGATCCCCACCTCCAACCTAGGTTATTGCTCTCTTTATATAATATGTTTTTTTTTTTTTTCAAGTTTGGTGATGGGGTCACTTACACGTCTCTTCACGTGGCACTGATGTGGAAGGCTCCACTGTCTGTTAGATCTCCGCTTGAGCTTATCACCCCGAGCTCAGCATTGTGATACGTATACACGCAAGAAGCCCACATATCACAGCCCTTCCACCCCTCTTTGCCGGAAATCGAATCAGATACATGAGTTCGGAAGAGTACGGATCGAGGAGGTTTCCATGTTCCTTCCTAGTGGGCCCCGCCCAAGTGGGGTTCCATCAGTCCCGACCAATCTGGATCTGATCCGGATTCTTCAGATAAGTCGAGACCGGATACGGACCACAGCGCCTTCCATGGCCCCTTCCCCACTCAATTAATCGGTGGGCCCGAACAGATGGCACCGATCCCGGCCATCTAATTTGGATCTGGCACCGTATATTTTTCCCGGATATTGCGGCGTACCTAATTCGGTCCCCTGCGGGCCCCACGCGGGCCCGATTTTGGATTCCGGGTCGCCAATGAGCTGTCGCGGGCCAGCTCACTCGGTGGTGGATCTATCTATTTCAGATCCACCAATCAGGGCTCGCCTTGCGTGTCACACGCACGGTGAGGACTGTCGCCACGTTCTTGCCGGGTGTTAGCGACAGGAGGACCATGGGAGAACCACCCATCGGACGGTCCCGCTTAGCCCTTGCCCATCTTTGATAGGGATTTTAAAGGTTGCTTATCGGGTTTAATGTGATGTATCCTTGTCTTTAAAAATAGCTAGCACTACAGGGCTTATCAATAGAGGTTCTATTAAAACCCCCTAAAGAATCCAATATGCGTAAAAATCTTACATATAATGTGTGTATGGAAATAATCCCTCCATATGATCATTGTATATATAAAGAACCCCCTAACATGAGGTTTAACGTCATTCATATCACTTATAAATCAGACTAACTTTAAAACAAGAAGAAAATTTCAAAAGTTTTCTATATATGTAATGCAAAGGGCTATTTGTGTATACTGGATTCTTTAAGGAGTAATTTGCTAAAATCTCTTATTAATATTAAAAAACCATATATATCAGCCCAGAGGAGAAGCGAGCTCCCTCAAAGAGATCTAAACCCTCCATAAAGTGGGGGGCAGCAATAATTAGAAGGTTAAGTTACCAGATGGTCGTATGATTTTAGCTACTCAGCCTACTCTTGATCACCCGGTCCTGTAGAAAATGCTGGTAACGGGTGAACAACTGGTAATTAATAATGGTTTACCAACTTTTTTATTAGTCTAATGTTGATAATATGATGCAAATCTTAGCCTTCTCTCTCACAGTCATGATGATGGGAGACTACGCATGAAACGTGATCATAATTCTCGACAGAAACTACGTTGTTTTCCTTTTTAATTGTAGTTTTGTGTGATGCGTGCGCAAGCGCCTGTCCTTTAAAATATACCCATCTTTCCCGGCCGACACTCCTCTTTCTCCAATTCCAAAAACAATGGCGACTTTCCCGACATTTAAAACCGGCGACTTTACAGCACATCAAATAACATCTTAATTTTTATTATTATTATTATTTTTGAAAGTGTAAGCCGATTGATCATGTATAGTGGATCCTAAGTGGAGAGAGTTCAAACTTCATAAGATCGAGCTAATATCTTTCAAATTTTTTTTAAAAAAAATCAGATGATTTCTTCACTTATGCAGACAAATTTTATGAATTCAAAATAGTTATTTGGAAAGAAATCTCATAACTACACTAAACCGCATATGGAGGTGTCTTTGTGCATCCAATAATCCTCGAATCAACTACTCTCTCATTTGGAGAGGTCAATCTTAATGGTTTGACCGACTCGACTCACAGACCGATGATGAGCAATACCTTAATTAAGATAAGATCGCACCATGACGTAAAAGATCTTGTCCCGTCTCGATCGAATATGCAGTGCAGAGGTCTTTAAAGGCAGTTTATGATTATGTTTGAAAGTTAGGCCGATTGATCATGTATAGTAGATCCTAAGTGGAGAGAGTTCAAACTTCATAAGATCGAGCTAGTATCCTTCAAATTTTAAAAATAAATTCAGATGAATTTTTCACCTATGCAGGCAAATTTTATGAATTCAAAATAGTTGTTTGGAAAGAAATCTCATAACTACACTAAACCGAGTACCGAGGTGTCTTTATGCATCCAATAATCCGCGAATCAACTACCTTCTTATTTGGAGAGGTCATTCTTAATGGTTTGACTGACTCGACTCCCAGACCGATGATGAACAATACCTTAATTAAGATAAGATCGCACCATGACATAAGATATCTTGTCCCATCTCGATCGAACATGCAGTGCAGAGGCCTTTAAAGGCAGTTTATGAAGGTACTGGTCGATGAAATCACATTAATGTGTGGATATGTGTCCATTTATTTACCACTGTGGGTGAGAGCGGTTGGATCCGGATCCGGAAATTATCCTTGTAGTGTGGGTTCGGGAAAGGACGCCTCCTCCGGGCTTGCGTCGACTTCAGGAAGCACACGCACTGCACAGCACGTGCCGCATGCCGCCATCCGCGGCCCGGAACCCAACTGTCCCCTGACATCACATGCGCCCTCAATTATTGTGTTTTCAAATCCTGCAATCGCCACTCCCCCTCCCGGCTCACTACTTAAGCCCGCCCACCCCCTCCGTTCGGTCCTCACCCCTCACCGCCATTCTCCGGCTCTCCTTCTCTCGCCTTCGTCGCTGATCATCTCTCGCTTGCTCTGTCTTCTACGAGAATGTCGGCGACGATGGCGATGATGGCCACCAAGCTCGGCGGCGCCCTCACCGCGTCGCCGGACCAGCAGCTCAGCCGACGCGCGGGCGCCGTGCCGTCCACGCTCCGGCGGCGGTCGGTGAAAGTGATGGCCATGTCCGGGAAGACGCGCTTCCACCGGGCCATCGAGAAGGAGGGGATAGTGCTAATGCCGGGGTGCTACGACGCGCTCTCGGCAAAGATCGTCCAGGAGTCGAAATTCCCCGCCGCCTTCATATCGGGCTACGCCGTCACCGCCGCGATGCTCGGCCAGCCGGACGTCGGCCTCCTCACGTCTGCACCTCCAAACTCTTCACCATCTTCACATTTTGTTCTCGTCTCTTTGGTTCACTTCCATGGGTACAGCTAGCCAAGCAGAACCCTGACCCAAAAAAATGGCTGCAGGCCGCCGGAGATGGCGGACAGAGCTCGGTTCATCTGCGCAGCGGCTTCTAACATCCCCATCATCGCCGACGCTGGTAACGATCTCTTCCTTCTTCTAATCCACGTGGCTTCGCCTTCCATTCGCTGGGCTTTTGTTTGCCTAAACGAGCCTTCCAATCCGTCCGGAGGAGATCCAGAAAGAAAAAAAACTAACACTATGATGGGTAAAGTATATGTAAGGTTTGGGATCTGATAGATCCGGATCCGTAGCGCTGGGATTGAAATTATGAAAATGTGGACCCAGTAACACCCTTCATTGGGATCCAAGCTGGATCCGGAATCTGGGTGTGGGTCAGCTGGACGTTACCTTTACATTATTGCATGTGGTGGTTCGGTTTTCTATCTGCGGGCCCCCAATCTGAAATTTTATACCTTACGGGGGGGTGTTGACGCACAAAACTTAATAAACATTAAATCATGCATTTTATATCTCATACTTTATCCAACGTATTGAGAGTTATTTGACCGAAGAGTCTTATTAAATATGCTTTTGCACGAAAAAGTCGTATCAAACGTGACGTTACATCATGATTTGCCGTAAGGATCGAGTCGTGCCGACTCCGGAGACTCGTATTTTATCAAGGCAAATCCAAGTCGGCATGACTCGATCGAAATTATACGATTTAGAAGAACTTTTCTATATGACTCGTACGAATCGACACGAGTCGATCCGACTTATACCGGATCATGGAAGATCCGAGTCGGTGAACCTTGCATTACATATGATCAAGTGATTGTTCTTAAGGAGTGTGGTAAAGTGAGTGATCAAAGTGTGATATACTAGTATTACTGACCTGAGTAGGCATAGATGAATCTTTCACCTTTACCTTGTTCATGAATAATGGTTTATAATTAAGTTTGAACAGCCATGCCAGTAAATCCTCCTCCCATAACCTCACTTTTTCAGCAATCTGGATGAAAATTTCGATTGAAAGCCACGAATAAAATAAGTAATTTGAGAGCACCAAACATGTCTTTAGAAAAACTTTGAATATTAGATGCCAAGTGAATGTTTAAAGAATTAATCATTGTGAATTGGAATTTGTGAGGGCATAAACGTAATGAAAACTTTAGTCCAGGGCCATCATCTAAAAGTATGTCCAATGGGATAGTCTTATGTTGCTGATTGCCAATGTCGTCATGCAGTATTTTCCAGTTTTTGAAGGTTTTGCTCAAGGATTAAAGTTTTCCGAATGCTAAAATATAGGTTACTGTCTCATCCCTTAAGCATGCCCCGTTTTTTAACCTAAACTTGCACATAGTGAAAGTATGTATTCTGCCCAACTGATGACTTAAAAATGCATATTAGAATATATCCGTAATAATCATATTCACAAATAAACAGGATAAACAGATAATAAAGGTGGAAAAAGAAGAAAAAGATAAGCCCTAAACTAGTTGCAAGAAGTATTAAAAGATCAGGATAGATAGGCGTGCCTCTTAATTAAATCAATTTCGAAAGTTGATAGAATACACGTCTAAATCAGTTTGAATAGACAATAAGTGCTTGGCCTTTGCATCATTATGAGAAGATTAAACTTGTACTGAATGGATATCTTTCTTTCATGGTTAACATGGCATCTCAAAATATTCACTCCAAGTTAGATGCTAAATGATGTTATAATTATCCCATAATTTCCAGACACTGGTGGCGGCAATGCCATTAACGTTCAGAGGACCATCAAGGATTTGATTGCAGCTGGCGTTGGTGGTTGCTTCCTTGAGGTAATTAAATTTCTAGGGTCATTCTTACTTTATTTAATTTCCTCATCATTTCTTTCATTTCCTGAATGGGTTTTGTACTTTCCTCCAAATGACAGGATCAAGCTTGGCCAAAGAAGTGTGGTAAGCAGTTTGTTTTCAATCGTTGTCATTGGACTATAATTTCTATTTTCTTTGCTTCAATCATTTCAGTGGCCGTACACTGACCGGCTTTTTGTTCTTGCTCTTGTTCTCTCATCCAACAAGGGCACATGCGTGGCAAGCAGGTACTTACTTGTTCTACCTTCTCTTATGGGAAAAAAAGCTTCAGTAAAAACATTTTGAAGGATGCTAATCTGCCAAGCAACCGTTAATTATAATTTGTTCAAGCTTGATTTTGATATGCCTTACCCTTAGTAGCAGGATTAATTCACTTACTTCATCTTTGTTTGCACTCCAAGTGCTCTTACATCTATCAAAGAAGAATCGAATGATGAACTAGAAGATCCCCTACTCCCATCTAGCATACCATGCCCACTCCAAGCCTCTTAACCCTTTACTTCTAGTTCCTTGCTTGAAGTTTGGATTCAACTTTATATTGGCATCTTTCCAAAAGGTACAATGCAAGCACATGAGCCAACGCAAGAACATTGCCTTGCCTTGCTGTGAAAACCCAGTGTTCCAAAATATGATTAACTACCTAGAACACTGTGCTCAAAATTTATAGGTCACCTAGCCTAAGTTGTTTAATTAGGGATGGGGCAAGGCTGTAGTTGTTCCTATTTATCTTCTAGCAATGAAGTTTTTCTCATTTTATCGCCTTTGACTGCCTGTAGTGACTGCATTATATATGCACTTATATATCCAGGTGATACCAGCTGAGGAGCATGCTGCTAAGATAGCAGCTGCAAGGGATGCCATCGGAGACGCCGATTTCTTCCTTATTGCTCGAACTGATGCTCGCGCGATTTCAATGAGGACAGGACTTTCAGATGCCATTGACCGGGCCAACCTATACATGCAGGTATACACAAAATGTCAACATTTCATCTTGTTGGATATATAAAGGGAGTGCTGTAATTAATCAGATCCAATGGTTTACTCACTGCACATGGTGCAACGTATGTTAAATGCTGTGAGCGCAGGCAGGAGCAGATGCATCCTTTGTTGAGGCACCGAGGGACGACGATGAGCTCAGGGAGGTTGCGCGTCGCACCGTTGGCCTCAGGGTCTGCAACATGATCGAGGGAGGGGTCACCCCCCTTCACACTCCACAGGAGATGAAAGCCATGGGCTTCCATGTTGTTGAGAGCCCTCTGACTGCCTTATATGCATCTGCCCGTGCCCTAATTGACACCCTCAAGATATTTAGAGAGGAAGGAAGCACGAGGGAGCACCTCCACAGGCTGTGCACATTTGAGGAGTTCAACAAGCTGGTTGGCTTGGACAAGATCTATGAGCTCGAAACTCGATTCTCCACATACAAGGTTCCTGCCGAGGCGCCCGAGCCAGCACTGGTCTAATCATTGGTGCAACAATGTTTCGGCTGTGAAGGTAGCAGAAATAATTCTTGAAGGATGCACTTCATCTCCTGGAGTGAATAATTTGCCTGTTGGATTGGATCAGTGTATGGCAGCTTATTCATGAATTTGGTGGCTGAATGTTGAAGACTGAATAGTTCTTGGCATGCATGTTATTGGGGTTTGATTTATTTTATGCCTTTCTAAATTTTCAGATTTCCCACTAGTGAAAATAACGTGGTCTGCGTGTGTAATTTTAGTTGTCAAAAGCAGTATTTAGTGAAATTCTCAATAATAGTTGAGCTCATTGATTTCTATTTACAATGTTCAGTGTAGTGCCATTCTTGTAATAGCTTCTTAGTAACTATTAGTTCATACGACTTGCACTGTTTCTTCACGATGCAACTGTTTAGAAGACCCTGGAGAACCTATATTCAGAGATCATATATGCAATAAAGGAGATGCATGCTCTAATTCAAATATCAGACACAAAATAAAAGAACCCAGAGGCCGATTCTTCAGTTTGATATATATTGGCAAACATTCCATATACTACGCAAATAATGTGCAATTAAACTTCAGTGCATCCTTGGAAGCAATTTGGAGGAGCCCAAATCAAGCATTGACAATTTCCATTTGAAAGGGAGGGGACTCTAGAATGCATCAAGAATCAATATGAAGCTCACGGTATAAGTGAGAAAGCAGAAGCCAGAGGTTCCAATTTGCCACTTGGATTTCTTCCTTCTCTTCCTCTTTTCCTTTTCTCTCTCAAGAAGCTTGGCCACTACTGTTTATGTGGTGCAGGCTATACGTAGCTATATGCAGCAGAACTAATTGTATCACCTAACAACGATAAAAGATGATGCAAAAGGTCATGGATAGGAACAAGCAGATCTAGGAAAACAATTCTGACAAGTCAAGAAATCTACTGCATCTTATGTCTTCTCAAATACTTCCTGATTTATGAGTGGTGAAACCCTTAGAAAGTTGTTTAATCTAGTCAAAAGGTTAGCATATCCAAATCAAGATTGGTGCTTTTGTTAGTCTTCAAAAGGTAAGATCAAGTTACATGGGGATTGGAGGAGCACATGTTGAAGTTTCAATACCAATTACCAAGTACATATTGAGAAAGATTAAAAAGATGGATGATATTGATTCACGAATCACATGTCTAGTCCTAGAAAGGACATAAATGGGAGTTACTAAATAATGTGGAAATAGGTAAAGACCTTTATCAAGTACTAGGTAGCTTTATTTATTTGTCGACGAGCGTCCAAAAAATCCCCTCACATGTCATTGAGGGGGGCTAATGGGCTAATATACCAGGCCAAGCATGTGGGTTCGAGCCTAATGGGCCCACTGTGTGGACCGCGCGCGCTGGCCTGTCTTCAACTGATCTGGTTAAGGACGGAGATGATGGGCCGATCCCCTCAAAGTTTTCTGAGCTGAACATAGCTGCTGGGCCAACCCTAAGGATCCAAAACCTATTTCAGATCTAGGCCTCATCAACTCTCAAACACTCCCACATTGCACACGTAAGAAAAAAGAGTATCATTCTCAAGAGGGAGTAACACTTGCTTAACTCGCAGGTGCAACCGTTCAATCGTGCCATCATGTGATCCTACAGCTCATATCACATAACAACACAGTTTTGCGTTTGCAGTCGTTCGATCAGTGACGGACAGTATGGATGTCAGATGGCCCTCAATTCACCTATTCTTTAAAAAAAAAAAGAAGGTTATTACACCGTCGTCCAATTTTAGTGATCAGATGGCAACACTGAGGGCATTGCAATCTACGTCAGATTGCGATGCCTCCGACAATGCAATTACTCCATGCTAGTACCCAGACATTTAGATAATCAAAGCTAAGATGGCTGTGAGAAGATTATAACCCAATTCTAAACAACAGTGAACTCCTAACTGTGAGTGCGGTTTAATTTAGCAATGCGACAATAGATGCATCCAGTGGATGGGGATCAGATGCATCACCATAAGAAACCCTCGAGTATGAAAGTAGAGTAAGGATGTGCCATTTGTGGCTTTCCGACGCGCCCTCTATATCAGTAGTCGACAGTGTTCTTCCGATGCTGTTTGTGTAGTTGTACTGTTCACTACTTCCCTCTTCTATTGGCATGTTTCTATCTGTTCATATTAAATGAATGAAATGGCAGCATTTAGTGACAAAGAAAAGGAGTTAAGATTTCCGGAAAGGGCAAACAGCAAATGAAGGTAAGTTTATGGAATTGGTAGGAGACATGAGAGTAATGAAAACAATTGACGGATGGAAGGGGGCTGAAGAGGGATCATGGAGCAGATGGATTATTGGGAAAAAGTATATAAATTTAAATCGAATATCGTTGAAAGAAAATAAACCATATGATGTATGTGAAAAAGAGACAAATCCATTTCATATTTTCAAATACACAAGTTAGACATTTCCAAAGTAGTCGCCAATTTTTTTTTTTACTACACTCTCCTTGGAACATTGTTGAGATTGCGCTCCACCTTTGATGGCCATTTGTGGGGTTTCCTTTGACGAGGTCATATGTAGTGGCCGAGGCGGGGTGTCAGATCAAAGGGAATGAGATTGTTTCCTTTACCCTTTTTTTTTTAATATAACATTCATACTCCACTTCGTGTTATTGTTTATTGTTCTACTTATATTATAATAAAAGATTAATGATGAAGGAAAAACAAAACGATTCTGATTTTGTTAAAATTCTTAATTAACCAAGACACAAATATATATAAATAAAGTAGACAATTTCAACCCAAATCAAATTTGAGATGTAAAATTTGGCTCTACCATCGGACTCAACATAATAATCTGTGCACATGGAATCATGAAACCCATTATTCGCCCTTCACCCGATGGAGGATTTGGATTGCCCTAGTTAGCCAGGGGAAGGAACACTTGTAGTCCGTGTTTGGTGCTGACTTCTATTTGAAAGTATTTTTGTATTTTTATTTAGTTATTTTTTACGAAAGTCATTAGATCTTAGAAGTCATTTATGTGATATTTTCTTTATGTTTTGACTTCCAACTAAAAGTTATAAGAGGAGAGCTTCTAAGATTGGAGAAAAAGTGAAGTTGTTATGAAAGAGTTGATTTTTGTAACAAATTAAAATTAATTATAATCTCTCTTTCTTAACTCATTCTACGTAAGAAGTAAAAACTAAAAGTAACTTTCAAGTGGAAGTTTTGCCAAACGCGCCCGTAATCTCCAATCCTCTAGCACCACTTATGCAGCTATACTAGTGGGGTCCTAGAAAAGAGAGGGCGGTCAAACACTCCTTCTCCACCCTCCAATTTTCTTCTTTTCTTTTCAACCATCCGATCAAACGTCTAATGGGGTAGATATTAAATTTGGATGGTCTTCAAAAATGTCCAGCTAGGGCCATGGTAAGAAAGGGGAAGAACAGCTATCACTTTGCTACTCTATCAGCAAAGGTGATTTTTGAAGATTGGAGATTGTAGAAGTCCCTTCTTCCATGAGCCGAATCTCTCTGGACAGAACCTCCACCCTTGGAGTAAGTAGGTTGATGTATTCTTGTTTATTTGGAGCGCTGGCATGAGACTCAAAAGGTTAAACGGTTCTACAAAAAAATTTAAACTTTCTTTTTTTTATGTGGGACAATTTTTTTATTTATTATTTAATAAATTTATTCAATTAGATGTTAAATTAAATTGGTATCTCTATTCCCCTTGCAAAATTCTCCAAGGCCCACCTTGAAAACAACTGTGCCAATGGGGCAGGGGGCAATCTCGCCCCATCCACACTCCCACCACAATCTCTAATCACCCGTCGTCACCTTCCCAATCTCATACCACACACACATGCACACGCACAAAGCCGAAGAACAGCAGCACTTCGCACACCTAGACACCCCCCACACGCACACACAAAGCTAGGCAACCCATGGTGACCATGAACTACAGCGTGCTGACGCGTAGCTACGCCCTCTCGGGCGCCTCCGACCCGATCCGGACGCTCGCGCCGGCCTCGTCCGTGGCGCCGTCCGCGCCCAGCAGGCCCGGCAGGCCGACGCGAAGGACGCCAAGGGGGGTGAGGGGAGGAGAGCCGCGCTGCTCGGCCTGGCGGCCGCCGCCCTCTCCGCCACCGCGGCTGGCTCTTCGCCGGCCAACGCCGGTGTCATCGAAATGATTACCTCGAGAAGAAGGCCAACAAGGTTTGCTTCCCTCTCGTGATAGAACCAACGCGGAGGATTCGGGTGGATGGTGAGGTTTCCGGGGTGTCTTGGGGCGTGGAGGCATGCTTACAAGATGTTTGAACAAATGCGCAGGAGCTGAACGACAAGAAGAGGCTGGCGACGAGCGGTGCCAACTTCGCCCGCGCCTACACGGTGGAGTTTGGGACGTGCAAGTTCCCCGAGAACTTCACTGGCTGCCAAGATTTAGCAAAGCAGAAGGTATAGTGTCTTTGTCTAATGCAAGGTTCGCCATACCATATGGGATCCTGACTCAGGCGACTCGTACCGTACCAACTCGAGCCATGACATGGGCCAACTCGTTCAAATCCAATGAAAATTTTTATAAAATAAAATAAAAATATTAATATTAGTTCATTTTTATGAGATTGCGTAGAAAGATTTGAAACAAAAAAATTTATAAATCTAGAGAGATTTAGGGTTGAGTTGAAATATTTTTTTGAAATTCAAACAATGAATGAGAAATTAGAAAAATGTAAAAAAATTATATTAATCAGTTAATTGTTATGAGATTACATACCATAAAAATTTTGTGATTTGAGATTGACTATTTTCCCATGAAACTCTATTGAAATCCAAGAAAAAAACAAAAAATCCATTTTCCATGCGACTCGGCTCAACTTAGACAGACTTGTACGGATCATGGGAGATCCGAGTCAATATTTCTCGATACTCTTTATCTAGTGACCCACAAGGAGCGATTCCATACCTATCCCATCGTCTGCCTATCTGATTTATCTAGTGCGCAAACTCCCTCTTCTTGTTCTTTATTATTGGTAAATCTCACATGAATTCTATATTCCTCAATATAAAAACTTTATTGAATCTAAATTTGGTTGTTGCAAATGCCAAATTTTTACTAAAAAATGTCAAGTTAAGTTTGTACTTTCTTGTATCTTCAGTACTGGTATGACATCTGACATTTCAATAGGGCATTTCAGATAACTTTTTTCAAATAATCTGAAGTTATATTTACTTGAAAACTTTTATTTTATAATTATTTGAACAAAAGATTGAGGGATCAATTCCTCAAAGCCTAATGTTTGTTTATGACGCATTTTTTTTACTATTTGATGAATCTATTGGAGAATTAAGAATAAATCCTTCCAATTTTTGAGAAAACTTCTCAAGAAAGAATAAATATATAATTGTGAGAGGTTAAAAATAAATATTGTAACTTGAAAGTTTGATTCATAAGTATGATAGATTGTAGGAATGTTTTTTTAATATCTTATTATCCACCTGAATTAGGAAAAAGAGCCCAAAAGTCCCTTGCTGAATATGCTTCCCAGAGAAAGAAAAAAAACTCATATTATTTGTTCTTCTTTCAAGAATCAGCCCCTCTCTTGGACTCTCATCAACTCTCTTTTCTCTCTCATGCGCTTCTTTGTATTTTCCCTCTTACTAGAGTTCCGTCCCTCAAAAATTTTCATAGTTGTTAGTTCACGCATAATATATATTCAGCAAGAGAGAGAGAGTGCTACTATGCAATCGAGGCCTCCTATGAGGTCCCAGTAGACAGTAAATTGGTCGCTTTCAAAAACAAAAAAACAAAAAAAAAATCTTGCTGGGTAGCATTGGATGGATGAATGGATTCGCTTGTCCGTTTCTCTTTCCATGCGAAACCTATCTTTATTTTCAATATATATATATTTTCAATATATATATATATATATATAATTTAATCTAATGGTGAAAACGTGGATAGTGATTGGGATAACTTAGCAAAAAAGACCCTTCTGCTCTACTTATCCTAGGTTAACAAGGGTACGCATAAGCTCCGTTTGGCTAGGAAGAAAGGATTTAGCCATTAGCCATTTTATAATATTATGGTGACTTCCATTGACCAAAGTTGCTATGTAATCACATATTAATTATAAATGTATATTAACACTACTTATTAATAGCAATCATATCATTAAATCATTATTATATATAATATATTAAAGATATATATTGTATTTTATTGAAGATTAAGTTCTTTTTAATGATGCTTATCGATCATAATCCTTTATTCTGGTTAAATATGTATAAAAATAGGTAATATATATTTAAGATTAATACTAATCATATCATTAAATCATTATTATATGTAATATATTATAGATATTTTATTATATTTTATTGAAGATTAAGTTCTTTTTAATGATGCTTATCATGTCATTTAATTACCATTATATTAATGATGCTTATCGATAGATTACAAGGGCAAGCTTATCCTCCCTTTGGCATCAGATAATGGGACTTAGACAAGTTTGAGGTACTTGAATTGGTGGCATGAGATAAGTTACTTCGACAAATTTTGTTGTGATACCTTCAAATGACGTTTTTTTTGGTCGATATTGGAGATAGCAAAGATTTGTGTTTTATCTTTTGTACGAAAGGAATCAATTATAATAAAAAAAATATGGATTGTGATCGTCAGAGAATAAGATTATTAATAGAAAAAACAAATAAAGTGATTGCTTGAAGTAAACTCACTTTGAAAATCTTGAGATGATGTGGATTCAATCTTCTTCCTCTCCGATCAGTCGAAGATGAAGAACTTCTCTTTATCTTTATACCCTCTTCTTAACATGTGATTCAATCTACTTTAAGCACTCCGACTTCCTCTCAACCTTGCAATCAAAGATAAAATAAATAAAGAAACAAGAGATAGATTAGAGCTTTTGTGATTGTGTAGCACTTATTCTACTTATGCAACAACGCATGAAACTAAACTAGAAAAACTCACTTTATTGGTATTTTTTTTCCTAAACCCCTATATGCAATATAGGTGAAAATATGGATGGTATGAGATATGTGTATGTTATGAACGTGATTAAGCTAATGATGCATGCAAACATTGGATGAAAACTAAGGGAATTGAAAGAAAAGATGGAGATGATGAAAGTTGGCCCCTTAAGCCACCATGAGCCTTTCTTCTTCCTTCATGGACGAACAGCAAAATCATACACACTCGATCGCCATGCATTAATTTGTAACAAATAATCATAAAATTCCCGCAATAATTTACCATAAAATGACAAACTTGAGCCCCAAGTAACTACAAAAAGGAAAGTTTCCCTCCAACTCTTCCCAAGGATAGCACTTATCCATTATAGAAAGTACCATGCATATAGAACCCGAATCAAAAGAGAAATCTATGTTTAGAAGGAGTCCGATTCTTGGTGGCCACGGAACCATGAAAACGTCATATCAGACTGACGTGATTCAAAATCATATCAGACCCCCTTGACATGAATAAGGAAGCTGGATAAGGTAACAAAATTCACAGAAAAAGGAAAGATAATTATGAAAACTCAAAATCGCGTCAAAGGAGCTTGATGCGAATGAATATTATTCGAAAATTGGATGAAAATAGAAATAAGAATTTTGGTTAGATCGAGAAACTTAATCGTGTCAGGGGAGGTTGGCGTGAATAAGAAACTATAGCTAAAACCTGAAAAGTATAGGTAAAACTAACCAATTGAATCAAATAAAAATCAGTTTGGGGCATTGTGGTGTAATATGAAATGTGCTCAATAAGATGTCAAAAATAGCATGTCTACCACTGCCTCCGCCTTGGCATCTGTTTTGTAAGGGAATGACATGAAATGGAATGAATGACGGTGAATAAAATACATGAAATGAAGTAGAATGAACTAAAAAGATAATGTCAAGATGTGATGAGATATGCACTCAATATCTCATGATATGAATCTTTTTAAGATTTCAATGAGGTAACTTCAAGCAATCAATAAGATCAATCTTATTTAGATGGAATGAACAAAGGAGATAGGAAAGTGTGCACATGGGAACGAGAGAAAAGAATTATATCAACCTCTACGAGAGAAAGTACCTTTAGTCACAAACCTATAAGTTTCATCAATGGAGAGCGATTATTAGCCAATGTGGACGTACTATAACCATGGTAGATCTTGAAGGAAATAAAGATGAATATGAGATAAAGACAAATCCAAACAACAAAGAGTTCCAAAAACAACTCAAAATACCACAATGAGAATCAAGTACTAAAATTAGAATAGAATATTTCACATCACATTGGGATTTAGCGAACTTAATTGTCTTCATATGATTCAATTAATTAATCTTACACTTAGTGATTTCAATGTCCTACATGAATGCATGCTAAGATAAAAGAAAAATTAAAATATAAAAATATAAAATAATCAAGGATAAAGATTGTTAAGTTGCCACCAATGGGTCAAAACACCAGCTCTATGAACCAGCATTAAGCCGAAGTTGTAAGGAAATCACTAAAGGTCTAGGATTGCGCAACGGAAATTAAACTTTTTTAATCCTAAGATTTCCTTATAGATCGGTTAGGGTTGATTCCATAGGGGTGTCAATGGGTCGGGCTCGGCCCAGCCCAAGCTTAGCCCAACCCAGCCCGTGTCTCACCCTGGCCAGACCGGACCCAACGCGCATATCCATTCCAAGGCCCATGGGGGGCCCATGGGCACCCGTTCGCCTCCCCTTCTTCCACCACTCCGAAAGAGGAGAGAAGGCTCTAGACTTCAACACCCCCTCAACCACCCCAACTACCGACCGGGCCAAGCTCCGATGGACGAGTCCGTTGGCTCTAGCTCCCCGCCCCCCTCCCCCGTCCGCCGCTGCTGCCACCACCCCCCTGCCAAATCGGCCCAGCAGCTTTTCGACTGGATCACCCACGCCTTCCACCATCGCCTCCAATGCTTCGACGGCGCCTTCTTCGTCCTCGGCGCCATAGGCAACGTCTATACCGTCACCCTCTCCTGCGCGCCTCCATCCTGCACTTGCCCCGACCGTGCGGCGTCCCTCTGCAAGCACGCGCTCTTCGTCCTCCTCCGCATCCTCAACCTCCCCCCCCCCCCGACACCGCCTGCCTCCGGCAGAGGATCGCCCTCCGCCCGCCTCAGCTCCGCCGCCTGCTGTGGTCCCCCACCCCACCGCAACCCCCGGCCGGGTCCCGCGCCTGAGAGCGGTTCCACCAGCTCTTCTCCACGGAGCCGGGCGGGGCGCTGCGCACCGCCGAGAGGGGAGGCAAGCAAGGGGGGACCATCGAAGGAGGAGGAAGAAGAGGAGCGACGCCACCCCACCCCCCCAGCACGTCTGTGCAAGTTTTGATGATCTATGATAGTGAAGAGGAGGTTGGGGCTGCGATGTGGTTACAGGGTGTGCGGGCTTGCGGGGTTGCTGGCTAGGCCCGTCGGCCCTCTTATGGCCTGATGTTGGCCCACGGGCTCAACATGTTGGCCCAAAATGCAGCCCGAAGATGACCCAGCTTGGATTCCCGCAGGCCAGCCTGACCCATTGACAACCCTAGGGTTCTGTACCTTGCTATTTGGGATATGTCCGGTATCGGCCCCCTATCATTATGTGGCATGGTTGGTATGGGCCTCTTGTCTGTACGTGTCTCTCCTTGTGTACTCATCTATCTCCTATGGATTTTATTAAGCAATGGAATGGCAGAAGTTTAATGACCAAAAAAAAATTGTTGTTTTCCTTGGATCACTTTGTATAACTCACATGTTACTTCTTTCTTGACCTATATTGAAAGCGTATTTTATGTAAGAAAAGTAGAGGAATGGTATAGTATAGTCCTTCTTTCCATCTCATTTGTGATCTCCTTAAACATCATCCAATTTTAAAATTAGATGATTTTTTTTTTTTGAGAATGTAAAGATTAAATGGTGAGAAGGAAGTATCGAATTCACAAACTTAACTTCGACGCCTCCGAATGAGCATCGAACTTGAGTTCACTGCCACATCTCTAAAAGATGTAACCTTAATGTTGTCATGTCCATCTAAACAATGTATAAATTAAAACCAAAACCAAAATCCCGTCCACTTGAACTGATAAGTTCAAAGAAACAGTTTCACGGTACAAATGGATGAGGCCTTTTAAGTAAATATCAAGTCTGCTTGTTTCATGCTTACGAAGAGAATATGATGTCATGCATATATGGTACCACTATAGTAGAATAGACAAAACCCAAATATGCTAAATAAACAATGCCTCACAAACAAAGGAAATGCTCAATGCGTCATCATCATGCAACTTGGCTTTCTTCTACCTCTTACATCCCAGGCCTTTGTCCATCTCTAAGCTCATGGTGAACAAATTCAGTTTTCCATTCTTTTTTAACTTAATTGATGCAAAAAATTGAAGGCATTAACTAATAGAGGCAAGAGTTTTAATAGAGAGCATGGTAATTGGATGTTTGAGATTAAGATAGACAATCCAATGGTTGATATTCGCTCTGGATAGATGGAATATGCCTAGAATATTTTATTATTACAAAATTAATTATATAACGGATCAAATGAGCCCTCATGAAATTCTCTTCTCTTTATATTTTAAAATAAAATAAAATTCATTAGTAATTTTTAAATATTCAAATAAGTCTCTTAAGGTTGTTTCCATCACTCAAGTTTTAATTTTTACCATTTGATCTTGACGATCCATCATATCCGTCCGATCGGATAGGTATAAGAAATCAACATTTAAAATACTGAAAAAAGCGTCAAAAAAAATAAAAATTCATCAGATTAACTCGTAGGGTTAATTTCATCCCCTGAAATTTTAACTTTGATCCTCAAACAATAACGCATTTGATTGGACGACTACGATTAAATTTTTCAATCTAACAGTGAAAATTAAATCTCGAGGTGTTGAAACCAACATAGATGAAGGTATTTGAATATTTTAAAAAAATTTATGATCTTTATTTATTTTTTTAAGATGAAGAAATGAGAGTTTTGAGGAGGGCTCGTCATACATACATACAAACCGTGCTCAATATTTGGAGGTTTAAACCTCTTATTGGTGATCAATACTAAGATTTTTTTTTTAGAATTTTTGCATTGTCCGATCGCAAAATTTAATCATAATCTTCTAATTGAGTGCACACAAAAAATAAATTTAAAAACTCAACCCAAGAATAGGGATAAGGATAAACTATCCTATCCAAAGATGACTTATGCTTATGCCCACTCATTTTTATCTCAATATCAAATGGGATCTTAGACGGTAAAAGTCTTATTTTAATTTAATAATAGTGTATTAAATAAAAATATAAAATATTTTTATATTATACATGAATAAAATAGTTGACATTAAAAAAATGAATATTTTTTCCTATCTTTCAACTAGGTGTGTCAATTTATTTGAAAATTTAAAATATGTGAATTATATGTATATTATAAAATATTTGACTAACTATGTGTTAGATCCACAGTCCAATCTTTTTCCCTCCTCCTCCTCCTCCTTCACGTGACAAAAGGAGTCTGGTTCATCTCAGTAGGACTGTGGACCCTACTCCAACAGTATCCAATGAAACCCTGCCACCTGTAATAAGTTGGCCTTTTACCTGCAAACTCCTTTTCTCACGCAGTGCAACTGGTTGTCATCCCACCTAAGCAGGTTGCCGGTCATGCCCACCCTCTTCCCGCTCTCTCGTCTTCTCCTCTTCAAACCGCACGCACATACGTCTATTCACCGTCTCTTCAGCCTCTCTCATCTCCTCCTCTCCAACTGAGCTAGGACGAACCGGACTCCCTTCTCCTTCTCCTCAACTTCGGCCACCTCCGACCTCTCTCATCTCCCCTTCCCCAGCTCCTTTGCCTCTCTCCCTTCCTCTGCTCGTGTGTGCTGGTTCCCAACGAGGAGAAGATGTGTGCCACCTTTCTCGATGCACAAGCCCCATGCCGCCCCTCTCTCCCTTCCTCTGCTCGTGCGTGCTAGTCCCCGACGAAGAGACGTGCCGCCCCTCTCTAGTTCCTAGCCAGAGAAGCGCGTTCATTTGCTCGTGCGTGCTGGTTCTCGATGAAGAGACATGCCGCCCTTATCTTGTTCCTAGATTCTAATTGTAATTTTAAATCAAGAGTAATTTTTCCGTTGTATGCAATGGCAACTTCCATGTCCCTATTGGTGGGCTTTCATTTGGTTATGTACTATATTGTCAAATGATTCTTGTTCTACGTTTCAAGTTGACTAAAAATGTAGCTGTGTTGACAGGCCAATCTGCAGACCATAATCCATGGTGCATACTTGAGGTAGTCTAGGAAACAATGTGCGGATATCAAAATACATCTAAGCCACAAGCCAATGAAGTCTATTGTTATTTTATTTTCTCTTGCTGGATAAGTGATTTTGACCCTTTTTTCATTATATTGTTAATCAAGTAATGTGATTGTTTTACTCGCATTTCCTTCAAAACTTCTTGAAAGAACAACTAGAATACACATTCATTGGGAATATTTTGCTTGTACATTTGTTATTTTCAGAATTAAGGCAAATTTACAGAAGCGTAGATACCCTCATCATCCTTATAATCCTTGTCCCTCAACGTAGGATTGGCTTAATCTCAAAGGGCAGCATAGGGTGTGTTTCAAGGTTCTTTTAGACTTTGGGAAGTTGTCTGGATGAAGAGGAAGAGGAAAGTTTGTTATAGGGTTGTGCTCTTGTCTAGGCCAACTTTTAGCTAAACAGAGCACAATCTGTACTTTTTTTTTCATTTTTGGGGAGTCTTTCATGGTTCAATTTACTATGATCTAATGTGGTGATGTGCATGACGATTAACTTCAGACTACTAGTGTGCGCATGCCAAAAGCATGCCAATTGCTAGACAGATATGTCTCAATGTTACCTCTCTCATCCCCTTTCTCACTTATTTCAATCACGCGAAGTATTGTCCCATGGCCACACCCTCCTGCTACATGTAGCTAGCGCGCAACAAGTATTACTCAAGTGCCCATACAAAAAAAAAAAAATGCGAAAATTCGAATAAGTGGGCCAAAAGAGAACCATTCAAAAGGAGAATACTTGGTCCATACTGACTAATAGTACAATTTCTTCTTCTCCCCTTGGGTATATTCTATCAAGTATTCCCTACTCTACATGTAATGATCTTATTCTAATCAATTCTACCCAATGTTTCATGTACCATTACTGTCTTAAACAGGACATAGAAAAAGAATTAGAGTAACCTGTGAGGAGTAGGAGATGCCTTTGAGAATCACAAAGGGCGCTCGCAAATTTAACATCCGATTTTCCTTGCAGGTAAGTGCTATGGCCACTAGATGATGTAGATCCCATGCTTTCTATATCTCTTTGAGAATCATGGTAGTGTTTAGGAAGAAATAATTTAGGAATTTTTGCAAATAACTTCCTAAAAGGTGCCATATTTTCAGATAACCTATTATGGCTGTAGTTTGGTGTTCTAGGTCATATCCAAATGATTTGCGGTGTATTATTGTGCAGTCGCTCATGTCTCTGTCTAGGAAAACATAAACTTTAGTTATGGTTGTATGCACGTGTTCAGGGTAGTATTTTAGTGTTCTTGGTTGTAAGGATTGAGGTTTCGGATCCGGTTACCGGGTCAGTTTCGGGGTCGGATCTCTTGATTTGGGCCCTTGTGGTGTTGGGGCTTGGATTCCTTTTCGCGTCGAGTTTGCGAAACTCAGTTCAAACGGCATCTGTCGAGGTGGACGCGTTTTAAGTGGTGCCACGTAGGCGCCACGTGGGTTGATTTTTGAGCCGCGAGAGTACGGCCCCGGTCTTATCGACTGAATTGCGTCTTGCATGGACGACGTCATTTAGAATACGGCCCTAATATGTCAGTGTACGGCCCGGACTTGTCGTCTGAATGACGTCGGGATTGGACGACGCGTTTTACCTAGTTTCTGTTTGACCCCGCGAACTCTCCCTCCTTTCCCTCATGTTCTCCTTTTCCTTCTCTCTCCTCTCTTCCCTCCGAACCTCCGGCGCCCCTTTCCCCCTCTCCTTCCTTTCCTCTCCCCATTTCTCCTCTCCCTCCACTCCATCAACCTCCTAACTTCCTCCACTACCACTACCACTTCCTCCGCGGCGCATTTCTCTCGGGACGGCGGCCGACGTCCCGATGGAGTAACGGCGTCCACGGCGGTACCGGCGGCCGCGTGTGGCGAGGCGGTTCGACGACTTGGAGTTCAGAGGAGTTCGAGTAACTAGTAGGATGACGATCCTTGCGATGTTTTGATTAAAAATCATGTTTTTCCCGCTTTTGAGCATGTTTAGGGGACTTTTCGAATGAAAATACTAATTGCATGTAATGAGGAATTGTGGGTTTTTAATGGGTACTTAGTTTCTCCTCCTCCCTCTCTATTTTTATGGCGTTTTGTGCGATTTTGGGAGAGAAATCCCGTTTTGTAACTCATGGGAGGCCAAAGGAGAGCCTGCCTGTCAAGGTTAAATGGCATCTAGGGACAACGACGCCATTTAAAAAGGCGACTTCCACCTACGACGCGATTTAACCCCTCATAACAGACTTTGTCTCTGGACTGAATGGCGTCAAAGGACAGCGACGCCATTTAAATGGTGACCCCTTTGAACGACGTGTTTTAGGCCATCTTCCGATGCCATATTTCACATGAACCAGTTTAGAAGTCTTGAATGACGTCGGCCTTGGGCGATGCGATTCAAGACAGAATCTCATTAATTCTTGCAATTAACATGTGTTTACATTGATAGATAGTTTGGTTAATTGCATGCTTGAAATCATACTTGAGGACGATGATTTCTACGTGATCGAATCGCACCGTGTTGCGTTTTGTGCGATCGTGGGCCTAAAGTGACAGTTGTTAGCGCTTAGGCATCCCGTGTCGGTGTGGGAGTGACACGGCGCCAGTGTGGGAGTGATGGGGTAACGCCTAGAGAGAGGATCACCTGGTGTACCCCGGGGTATAGCTAGTACTGGTGTGGGAGTGGTACATTCGGAGTGTCACTCGTGCTGGAGGAAGCAGAACCACCTTGAATCAGGTTAGGCCGGAGTAGCCAATGCACTACCCGAGGGGTTGCTGTTTAGTCTCAGCGGGTCGGTGTTTTTCGCGTTCGGCCGTGTGACTTGTGTGTTTAGCCGAGACGCTAGTTGTGGACTCTGTGGTAGGGTGGTTTCGGAATCGTGCATGTTACTGTTATAAATGCATGTGTTTTATATCGAAATCTAGGAATTGTGTTACTGCTTTATTTAGTTAAATTGCCTATATTTGTATATTGCACTTGTGGGTGTGTGAGTGGGTGGTGGGGATCGAAGGATCCCTACTGAGTCTTTTTTTGATGAGACTCACCCCCTGTGTTTTCAGGTGATGGTTCCAGACATGCGTAGCGAGGAGAGTGTTGCCTTAGGTTGCGCGCCAGCAGCCGCTGTTCCAGGGTATTCCCCGATATAGTTGTTATTTTCTTTTCTGGCATGTACGCTTATTTATTTCTTTTATGTTGGAATGTGTAATTAATTGCTAAGTCAAGTCGAATTGTAATAATTTTTAATTTCTACACTTCCTTTACAATTCGATGTGATGTGAATGTATAGCTTAGTTTATCATTTATTTCTCAGACTTATCGAGATCCTGGTTTGGCTCTAAATTAATGATTCGGTACCTATTTAGTAATCGGATCTCCGATTATAAGGTGACGGGTCGTTATATTGGTAGTAGTTAGATGTTACAGATGATCAACCCACTTAACGTAGTACTTTCGTGCACTACATTGTATCTTACTGCACTTTGGTGTATTTATATGATATCAAAAAAATAGAAATTAGATCCAATTATGGGTATACTTTGGTATTCTAGGTCGTTTCCAAGTGATATGTGGTGTATTAATATGCAGTCACTCATGCCTATGACAAAAGAGGAAAGCAGAAACTTCACACAATTATGGTATTATGCATGTGTTCAAGGTAGTATTCAAAAGTTCTTGGTTGACCTCTTGCATGACTTAGATTTGCATATAACCCCCTTAACTTTAGTGATATTTGCAAACCCCCTTAAGTATGTGATTTATTTTGAATTTCATTTGACTTAAAATATTTTTACTCCACATAAAAATAATTTATTTTTTTATATTAAAGATATAGAAGAAGTTTATGAATAGATGTTTATGTGCTTGTGAGATTTATATATTTTATATTTATTTAATAACTTTCACATATTTTATATAAGCAATAATATTTAATTTTAAGTGAAATTCAAAGTAAACCTACATAGTTGAGGGTGTGATATGCAAATAATTAAGGGGACTATATGCAAATATAATTCATAAACGGGGTTATCTACAAACACAACATTGTTTAAGAGGTTATTTGCAAAAAGTCAATAATTTAGCTGCCACTTATACGCTGTTTATTTTCATGTGAAATTTTCTTGTTTTAGAATCATGAATGCTTATTTGATTATTTGTAAAACAAAATAAGAGGAATGTTTCAATATCCTCATTGTAGTTTACAATAGATCTTTGTTGTAAACCTAGACAAGGGAATTAGGTTGTCAAGGGGGCAGACAAAGCCCATACATGATTTTCATTTGCATTATTTTACATCATTTCAAATAATTGAAAGTTTCGTAAAATGGTTATATTATTTCAAATTATCTTCTTTTAGGCAACAACTCCTTAATCTTTTTGGTATATATGTAGGTAAATATATAATAAATATTTGATATTTATCTTTTTGGTATATATTTGAAGGTTCTCAATAGATTTGGAAGAAAATAGAACAGAATCTGCAGGGGGGTCGCCTAAAACATTTGAAATATATTATTTTTTTATTCTTAGTTACAAATGCTTCTTAGTAGATAATCTTGTTCTTTTCTTTAAATAAAAATATTGTTCTCTCTTTGATTTTTGTTCTTTTTTCTTGCAGGACAACATCAGTAGATAATATAACTTGTGACTCAGCAACATGTCACTCAAGAAATATTTCAATAGGTATGGAGTTTCAAAACACAGAAGAAGCATATGACTGCTACCTTTCATATGCTAAGGACATGGGATTTAGCATTCGGAAAGAACATTTGTCCAAGACTAAAGAGGGAATAGAAAAATCAAGAAAATTTGTCTGTTCTAGAGAAAGATGGAGAAGAGAAGATAAACGAGATCCACATGTTAAGGTTCATCGCGCTAAAACAAGAAAGGGGTGTGGAGCCAAGATATTTGTCAGTTTGTAAAAAAATGGTAGATACCGTATCACACACTTTGAGTCTTCTCATAATCATGAGCTTGAGACTCCATCAAAATCATTTATATTGCGTTCACATAGAAAATTTACAAGTACTCATACTGCAGTGATTGATATTGCTAAGACGTCTGGTCTACGACCTAAGGAGACATTTGAATTTATAGCTAACCAAGCAAGAGGTCGCATTTGTCTTGGTTATATTTTAGAAGATTACAAGAATCACCTACGCACTAAAAAGATGAATCAAATGTTGGAATTTGATGCAGGTGGATTGTTATAGTATTTTCAAGAAAGACAACATGAAGATCCATCTTTTATATATTTTATACAGGTTGACAAAGATGAAATGATAACAATTATATTTTGGGCTAATGCAAGAATGTGTTTTGATTATGATCGGTTTGGAGATGTATTGTGCTTTGACACAACATATAAAACCAACATTTATGGTTGACTATTTGCACCATTTCTCGAGGTGAATCATCATAGACAGACAGTTTTTTTTTTTTGTACTACTATATGATGAGACAGCAAGTACTTTTAAACGGTTATTTTCTACATTTGTAAAAGCAATGTCAGGAAAGCATCCCAAGACCATCTTAACCGATCAGGACAAAGCTATGGCTATTTGTATTGCTAGTGAACTTCTAAATACATATCATAGAATTTGTCTGTGGCATGTTGGGTTCTTGGGTTTCTCCGGATCTCCCGCGCAGTGGAAATAAAAATAAAACGGAGATTCATTCCCGTTTCAAAAAATCTAAAAAACTAGATTATAAGATAATCAATTCTTACCGTGTGCGGATTCGAATCCGCAACCGTTCGGTTCCGTCGGTGCGATACCGCAAGCCGTACAAGCGTCCGGCCTCTAGCGGAGTCCAGGCGATCCTCGTCGCAACAGATATCCTCACGTTCCTCATTCTTCGCAACCACGAAACCTCCGCCGGTCGCCGCAACGATCGCCGCAACGCGTGGACGATTTTCCGTCAAACGGGAGTCGGAGAAGCGACGGAGCAGATCCGGAGATCTGGATCTGTCTGGGAAGCCAGAGAGAGAGAAACAGAGGAGGGGGCGGCTAGGGTTAGCAGCAGCTTGACCTGCTCAGCCCGTTTGCTATATTTTATACTAACCGCGCAGTTTTTCATAAAAACCCCCGGTTTATATAAAACCCACTTATTTATCCATCGCCTTGAGAATCATTTGCGTGTGACCCTCTAGGCCCAATTACCAATCCGGTTAATAGCTCAATAAGTCCAGTAACTCTTTACTGGCTTTATTAATAAATTAATAACTATTTATTAATTAATTAATCAATCGAATTGATGTCGCACATCGAATTCGACCGGGCCTCCGATCACGTTGGGTACCAAGCAGCACCGCGTGAACCCGGAAGGTATTGGGGTTAAGTAACCCACTCTTGGAACCTTTCCGCCGACAGTTACCGCGTAGATATAATCATTCATTCATACAATGCTCTCGAGTCAACTCAGGGTATGGCGTGCTGTCAAACCCTAACTGGTTAACTCACTTGAATTGGATGCCGGTGATGATTATCGGAAAATTCCTTTCCCGATATTATCATCCGCCCTGGCCAGGGACTTTCGCGCATCCTTCCTAGAACATTCTCTCTCATCGTACCGAGAGCGAATGATTCCTTATTGACACTCAATTCCCTTCGACGGTATTCCGCTGAACCCGATCCTTGGCTGTTTAGAATCCCGTAACTAGAGATTCATAAACCAAGGTCAAAGCACAGAAGTCCACCGTCAAGGTGTCCTTGGTGTCTCAGGTCCGAGGGCCATCCACGCAACTGCGACAATAGAATCAAGCTGGTTGACAGTGAGGTATAGTACCATCCAGCGATTCAGTCAGATTAGTTCAGTGAACTCATTCTCCAATGAGCACCTACAAATTCGCCTTAGTGTCTCCACACAAGTGACTATGAGATCAGTCACCCTCATCGCATGAGCAGGAGTAATCTGTACTAGTCTAACCGAATATCCGATGTCCTTCTCGGATATCCATCGACTAGGAACGATTAAGAATATGTGTGTTTAAGTGATCAGTCTCACTAGTATGATTTCATCATAATCTGATCACTATCGCACATATTCACGGACTTCATTATGAGACGATAATTAATACAATTTACATACAATGAATATTATGTCATTATATTAATAAATGAACGAGATTACAAAGTCAGATTGGCTTGTAGGCCACCTAAGACTATGTATCAAAATGTATGCAAATGCTTAAGTCATGTTTGCAATGCTACAGACACATTCAAAAGAGCATTTGAAGATTGTGTTTATAATCACGAGAAAGAGGATAACCTTTTAGAGGCATGGCAAAAGATGATTGATGATTATGAGTTACATGACAATGAATGGTTGAAGCAATTATTTGAATAAAGAGAAAAATGGGCACTAGTTTATAGAATAAATACCTTCACAGCTCAGATGGTTAGCACTCGGCGTTGTGAAAGCATCAATAAAGTTTTGAAACAATATTTAGACATACGACAATCTATGGCTAGATTTTTCGATAACTTTGAAAGATTAGTCGATGACAGAAAGGCACAAGAACAACAATCTGATATAAACATGAGACAACGATTTTTAAGAGTGTGTGCACCCCACTACAGTTTTATTGGAAGCAGTGCAAATACATACTCCCGAAGTTTATGAGTTGTTTGAAGATCAGTACTAAAGGGGAATTGACTTATTATTTAATGTGTGCGATGAAACCAATGATGAGATGTCATGTTTAGTGTTTGATGATTTGAAACATTCACACAGGGTCACACTCAACTGTACAGAAACTTAAGCTACATGCACTTGCAAAAAGTTTGAATTTTCAGAGATTTTATGCCGTCATATCTTTCGGATCTTTTTGCACAAACAAATCCAGTCTATCCCAAAATGGTACATCTTGCCTAGGTGGACTAGAGAAGCAACAAAGTTTGTTATTTCAAAGTGCATAGATCAGCCTTCCAATGTTAGTAATGAGAAGAAAGTAGTTGCTCATAGATATACTATGCTCTTGTCCAACTTTGTGAAGCTGCCAACGGTAGCTGCAAAAAGTTTTAAACTTTATGATCATGTGCAAAATGTATGTATTAGAACAAATGACGAGATACTTGAAATGCTAAACAATTGTAACTTAAATGAACCAAGAAATAAGGATACTCAAATTGTGGATGTTCAGGATAGAAATGAATGTACTATTATGTGTCTAGCCAATAGTGACAATGTGAATGCAATAGATCTGAATAAGCCTTATACTGAAGTTGCTAGAGGGGTGAAGAGGAGGGTAGAGAAAGGTCGTCCCAGGCGAAGAATAAAATCATCTCTCGAGTTGAAATAGAAAAAGACATGAAGAAGATAAGTGGCTACTACATCAGAATGGACTATTACTCCAAGTCCTTTGGCTACCGTTGATCCTTACTTTCAATCATCAAACTCTTCTGCACTATGGGTAAAAGAAAATTTTATTTATCATCCTCAACATATGCCACAATTGCTTCAGGTACTTTACCAACAGAGAAATAGTTACTTTAGTTTTATTATTTATCATCCTAATATTTAAATTCTAATGTAGGATGTGGAAACTGATGTTGCTAAGTCGTTTGGAGAAAATTGAAGTGTTGCAAGACTACAGTCTGAAGCCTTCACTTTTGAAAAACTTTTTGTGTATATATGACAGATCTAAGACGTTTGTATAGATGACAAACAAAAGATCTTTTTTGTGTAGATCAAAAGAAGAAATAAAAGCTTAAGAAGCCTTCACTTTTGTAGAACTTTTTTTTCTGTATATATGACAGATCGAAGACGGTTGTATAGATGACAAACAAAAGAAGAAATAGAAGCTTAAGAAGCCTTCACTTTTGTAGAACTTCTTTTTCTGTATATATGACAAATCTAAGACGTTTGTATACATGACAAATAAAAGATCTTTTTTTTGTAGATCAAATAGAAGTGAGTTGTTATGAAAGTATTGAAGTGTGTTCTAACACCATAATCATTATTATGAATGAGTTGTTATGTGGTTATGAATGTGTGTGTTAAATCAAATAGAAGTCGTTGGATGTCCTCTACAGTATTATGAATGAGTTTTTCAATGATTGAAGTACAAGACTCATTTACGTATTATGCACTGTACTTAAACACTACGATAACTGGTTTGCAAGCTGTTGTTTTGCTCCATATAAATACAGCCTAGTGCACACAAATACAACGTAGTGCAGTAAACTACTACGTTAAGTGTTCCATAACCTGTAACCTTAAACTACTACATAGCCATGAAACCACCCTAAAAAGAACACAACACATTCATCTTCAAAGTATTTGGAGACCACCTAAAAAAAAAAAAAAATGATAATCGTTATATCCAACTCCATCCATGTTATCCCCCAAGCAGTGGACATCACATATACTATAAAAACACAACTATTAAGTAGAAAAGCACATCTGCATAGCCATCAAACCATCTGAAACTGGAAAACACAATACATCAATTAGAACCAAAGAACTTATTTACAAGTACAAAGTGTCACTCTTGATTTTGCTATCCCCATTACAGGAAAAAAAAAAAAACTTATATCTCCCTAGACTCCAAGTCCATCCACTGTACATCCATTGTACACATCAATAACGTCCCCATCAAATTATTTCAATTCTATCGCTTTCTTCTTAACAATATACAAAGCAAGCCAAGTCCTCAACGTGGTCACATCGTCCTGCATTCAAAATACTTTCAACATTAGAAAGATACAACCATATTATTCTATATAAAAATCTTAAACCTATATATACTTCATTTATACCTCAGAAAAATCCCATTAGACGTCTCCTTTACGTATGAGGCATTTTACGAACTTCATGACGTATAATCCACAATCCACACTTTTTATCGAAAAAAAATCAACAAGAGTCGTTAAATTCACATTTAAAAATCGGAATTCTATTGTTAACTGCATTTGAAACACACATAAAAGACATGTTATACCTCGTACTAGGTTGACTTGGACAATGTTATACGCCGTAAAAAAGATTGAGTATAGATGTCTCTGAGGAGATCAGTATACTGAAGAAGATAAACCATTTCAATTTGATTGGGCTTTCTGGGGTCTACTTCAATGAGGGCACTTGATGTCTTGTTTATGAGTACATGGAGAATGGCTCTCTCAACAAGTGGATATATGATAGAACAGGTTGTGAGGTCCTGACCTAGCTTCAGAGGGTGCAGATTGCTCTGGATGTTGCCGCCGATGGGCTTCACTACCTCCATAGCTACACTGAACCACCCTATGTCCACAAGGACATCAAAAGCAACAACATCCTATTGGATGGAAATTTTCAAGGCAAAGATTGCCAATTTTCAGCCTTGCAATGCCAACGGAGGGGAAAGAAGGGGAGTTTGTGCTAACCAAGCACATTGTTGGGACAGTGAGTTATATGGCACCACAGTACCTTGAGCATGGGCTGATGTCTCCAAAGGTAGATGTCTATGCACTTGGGATTGTGATGATGGAGGTGTTCATTGGAAAAGAGCAGAAACATAGGAGCAACTTGTATCCTTTATTTGAGATCAAATTATGGAGTGGGATACTAGTTTAGGAGGCCTGAATTGTAACCTTTCTTCTCCCTTGAATCTTCTTTGTCCTTAACTATCCCACACCAAGGTTTGTTATCTCGGATCATGGCTTTGTCTCATTGTCTCGGGGGGGGGGGGGGGGGGGGGGGGGGGGGTGTTGGAGAAAAGAAAAGAGATTCGATAAAATATTGGGAGATTGGGATTTAATCTTAGAACATGCATGTATGATAACAACAATATATATGTACTATAGACATATATCTCATATATAGATATATACGCAAGTGCTTAAAGAAGGCCCACATTTTTTAAAAGCAACTCGAACTTGACTAAGATGAGGTCAATTTGAATTTGATGGGATAAGGCTTCAAGTTGATGGTCATGAGCTTGAACTCTACAGAGATCATGATGTCCCAGTAATCCAATTGTTGTCCAACTTGAATGACTCAATATTTAAAATTTTCACGTAGATGCAAGTTGTGCATCTAATGTGAGTTGCACATGTTGACAAGCCATGTTGATTTAAATTTTTTACACATGCTTTTCATTTAGGAAGGCTCTCTGACACCCAAAAGGCCATTTATGATGGGGATGTACCATCCTTATTAAAGTTAGCTAATCTGACTGGGGATCTGCTGATGTCCTTGGACCTGGCTGAATCTTATGGAATGGGATTGGTCCATTCAAGCTGGACTCAGAGGATCCTTCATTCAAGCTGGACTCAGAGGATCCTTTTTAGACTGTCCTAGTTTGGCCATTTCATTCTCTTCGGACTGAAATTTTGGAGTTCCACCTTGAGTGGTCAGGCATAAGGTGAATTAAAGTTTCAGGCATTGCGTTCCATTTTTATGAATTGAAGTGATGGTGTGGTGGTGGGGTGTTGTGTTCTTAGTCCGTCTAACATGTGTATGGCTCAATCATTTACCCAAGTGTAGATAAATATGATTTCCTATGCAAATCTATTGGGAATTATATATCATCTGATTAATTTGCTAACATAAGTGGACTTGCACATGTGTCTCAAATTTCTTATTTTCCCTGTTGTTCCCCTCCTTAGAGTCAACACTGTTAGCTTCCCTTATGCAAGATATGAAATGCAAGAAGGGATATATTTGTCTAAGGTATCCATCACTTTCTTGCTGCTCTTGGCCTTCTAAAAGTCTGATTGACCAGGTTGTTTAAATTCTGATCTGTGTTAGTTTGTTTTTGGTCATCAATAGTATTTGTCCTTTTTTCTATGGTTCTTATCATGATATTTGATGACAACAATGAAGACAACTGAGAGAATTGTTTACCTATGAGCTTTTTGGATAGTGCTCAGTCTTGATGGTATGTTGGCTAATTCTGCATCAGTATGTCAGTTTCAATGGAGTTGCCTTGATTCAGTAGATATTAACCCCAATGGTGAATCTTGTGTATGGCTCAATCATTTACCATTTCAATGGAGTTGTCTTGTGTTCTTAGTCCGTCTAACCCCAACAGTTAAATACTCATGATATATCTTCATAGGTTTTACTAGCTGGTTCTTCCAAAATGGTAATCCAACAAGTTCTCGATATGACTATTGACAGGCAATGTACTCCTGGTATGTACCACCAGCCTGCCAAATTTTGCATGAAATCCCATCTCAGGATGCTCATCTCTTGTGTTTCTTTATGGTTGTATATGGTTTCTCCAGTCAATGCTATCTGATCATTTGGTTGTGCCACCTACTTTTCCTTTTATTTTAGTGATATGAAACCATTCGATGACTATGTTTATACTTTTCACATAATACAGGAGGTGTAGGAAAATGGATTTTCTGCTCTACAGGCTTCTCATCATTGCAAAGGCATATAGGAATATCTTCTAGTGAACAAAAATGAAGCACGGTTGAGCATAAAGCAAGGCAATTATCATGAAGCGGGGAAAGAGACATGCTTCCAAATGGGACGCTGTCTTGATAGAACATCATGGCAATACAAAAATGTGCTTCAGTAAAGAACCAACAGAAGCCAGTCAATGTTTCTCAATTACTTTAAACAAGTATTAATCCAAAGCTTAATTTGTTTTGAATCCCACAATGCCTAAAAGTGATTTGTTTAATCACGATGTTGATATCCCATTTATTATATATTTCAAGGAGTTAGTGTCCTTTATTTTGTCTAATGTTCCAGTGGAAGAAGAAAGTACTGAGATAGTTGCTCCCCTAATATGGCAACAAATCATAGTAGCTAATTAATTAGGGCCACCATATAGGCACATAGGCTAGCATGCCTTTGATTTGGCCATTTTGTCTGTTTTTTGTATTTTCTTATGAATTGAATGTGTCCTACTAAGTTCAAACATGTACGACCAGCTCATTGGACTGTCATCTGCTATTTCATTAAATGGAAAAATTGATTATTTTGCTAGAGCATGAAAACCTTCAAAATTCTCACTGGAAAATCTTTAATTCAGTAAATAATTTAGATAAATTTTGCCTTTTAAAAGAATGAAAAGCTAAATTGCAGAGTCTGAATCAAGTTTCTATAGGAAATTTTCCCAATTTTGCTTGATTTGTGCCTTTTAGAGCATGAACTAGTGAATCACTTTTGGTTTCAGCTTCTAAGATGATAGCTTGATATGGGCAACCTGAACCTGGATGATAACCAAGCCTTGCAGTGAGGGATCACAGAGGGGAGGGGAATAGAGAATGATAGGGAAAAAACATACCTACGAGCAGAGGAAGGGACGGCACGAGGCATCCTGAACCTGGCTGGTAACCAGGCCTTGCAGTGAGGATCACAGAGGGAAAGGAAATAGAGAAGGATAGGGGAAAAGTATACCAGCGAGCAGAGGAAGGGTCGGCACGGGACGGCACACGTCTTTTCCGTCGGGAACAGGCTTCTCCGTCCAAGAACTAGATAGAGAGGGGCAGCACGTCTCTTCGTCGGGGACCAACACGCACGAGCAGATGAAGGGAGAGAGGGGCAGCAAGGGGCTTGTGCGTCGAGAAGGACGGCACACGTCTTCTCCTCGTCGTGAACCAGCACGCACGAGCGGAGGAAGGGGGAGAGGCAAAGGAGCTGGGGAGGAAGGGGTGGTGGGGAGGAAGGGGAGATGAGAGAGGTCGGAGGTGACCGGAGTTGAGGAGAAAGAGAAGGGAGTCTGGTTCGTCCCAGCTCGGTTGGAGAGGAGAAGATGAAACAGGCTAAAGAGACGGTGAATTGACGTATAAAACCCAGGGTTTGAAGAGAAGCAGATGAGAGAGCGGGAAGAAGGCGAGCGTGACTGGCAACTTACTTAGGTAGCATGGCAACCGGTTGCTGTGCGTGAGAAATGAGTTTTGCAAGTGATGTAGACTGGATCTATCACGACCGGATCCCGCAAACGGGGACCCGGAAAAAGGAGGGTCCGGAGCTGGTCCGGGTCGAACAGTGACGAGGGGGCCCGACAGGGGTCCGCGACGGGGCGAAGACGGGGTCTTCTCGGGATGAAATGGACTCGCCCGCGGGGGGCGCGGTCCACCGCCGAAGCTGCTCTTGGATAGTGAGCCGCTGCTCCTTCGGCGGACGAAGGCGGCGGCGCGAGCAGGAGCTTCTCTCGGCGGAGTGGTCGACGAGCGTCGGAGCAGAGGCTGGAAAGTCCGAGACCGGACGGGGGGACGGCTCGCTCCCCTGCAGTGAGACCGAAGGGGTGGCTCAGGGCGAGGCCGAGTCTCCTGCTCCGGTGCGGTCGGACGGGGGGACGGATCGCTCTCCGACCAGGGGGTCCGGAGCCACCTTCAGCGCGAGGCCGAGGCTCCTGACGCAGGGCAGCTGGCGGGATCGCCCTCGGACAGCAAGTCCGAAGGCTACTTCAGCGCGAGACCGAGTCTCCTAGCTTGGGGCGGCCGGCGTTCGGCGTCGAGACCAGGGGGAGGAGTCCGAGGTCGGCGGCTGAGACCGACTCGGGGAGGTCGGCGACGATTCGAACCGAGCCCCTGCAGGAGGGAGAGAAGAAGAAAACCAGTCAGCAGGAGTCCCGGGCGTCAGCCCTGGGGAACCCCCTCCGACGGTCGAGTTAGCTTCTGAAGAAGATTCGATTCAGGAAGCAAGAAAGAGGTAACTATAAAGCTATTCGGAAGCTTGGGGAGGCATCCGTTTTTCCCACCACCCCCTTGGCTACAAATAGCAGGATACTTATAGCGGAGGGTAGCGGATGGTTAACGGTGGTAGCCGATATAGGACTAAAGGAGGCTTACTGACAAACCGCCATAGCGTCTGATCCGCCACCGGAGTGGGCCGGACCCGGCTACCGGGCCGAAGGGGGTTGGGCCGCTGACGGGCTGAAACCTGCCGGTCCCTGGGCTGCCGCGCTGCTCCCGGGCCGTAGGCTGGTGGGCCGCTGACGGGCTGAAGCCTGTTGGGCCGGGAGCGGAGGTGCCGCTTATGGGCCGAAGGCTACTGGGCCGCTGACGGGCCGAAGGCTCCCGGAGGGCCTGGTACTGCCGCTGTTGGGCTCAGTGGGGTTTGGGCCTGCTTCTATGGGCCGAATCGGATTCTGCCGCATCAGCAAGTAAACGAAAAAGTTATTACAGGTGGCAGGATCTGATTGGGTACTGGAGTTGAGTCCAAAGTCTTACCGTGACGAACCGAACCCTGACAAAAGGATAGGTTGGAGAAATCTTCTCTTTTTTTTAATTTAAGCCCACTTGTTTTCTCTTCCCCCTTCCTTCTTCTGCCTTGCGAATCAAACCAGAAAAGGAACCCGGGGATATCTAAGCGGCGCACCACAGCACGGCTGCCGGTGCTGCCCGCCGCCGCCGGTCAGATCGCCGATGCCACCCACAGCCGGTTTCTCCTGCTGCCGGCTTCGGTGCTCTTGCTGCGGTTGCTGCTAGGAAAGGGGAAAGCAGACGCAGGGACTTCAACGGACCTCCCTGGCTGCCTTCATTCGCCAGCTGCACCACCACCACCGCGGCAGAACCGCCGCCGGCCTCCGGCCACCGTCCCGGCGCCGCTGCTGGTTGCACCTGCTGACGCGCTGCCGCCGCTGTCGCTGCCCTTTTTTTCAGACGGAGGTCCTGCCCGCCGCTGGTCACCACCGGCCGCCGGCGCCCTTCGCCGCCGCTGGTGCTCTCTCTCTCTCCTTCCCTTCTCTTATTTTTTTCTTCTTCACCGTTCCAAGAAAAAATAAGAGGGAGGAGATCCACCGCCTAGCACCGCCCTCAACGGCGCTGCAGCAACAACAGCAACACCGCCACCTTGCAGCAGCCCTACCCTCGACGCCTCCCACGTCGAGCCGCCAGCACACCGCCAGCCCCGCCACCGGAGCACCACCAGCAGAATAGAGAATCCACTGCCAGCCACCTGCGACCACCGCCGCTGCAGCACGGCTGGGAAGCCGAGCACCGTCCCCTCTCGTCTTAAACTCTGGTGAGTTTCCCCGTGCAACCTCGTCTCCAACCTAGCTCTGTTACTACGTGGTGTAGAATCTAGGATCCCGGAGACACACGCACACACTCGCAAGAGAGAGAGAGAACAAGAGATTGGAGAAGTCGATTTTTCAGAGTTTTATGGTCTCATGCTGCACATTTCTGTGTTTTTTTCTTATGGGTTTGTTCATGGCTTTTGAAATGTTGATCTATATGTTGGCACCAGGAAAGAATTGACAATATTGCAAGCACCATAGATTACTACTCCCTCCAAATTGAGAGATGCATCAGGGCTGGGCAGCTCAACATAGGGAGGCTCCTACACTCCCACCTCATCAAGACCTCCCTCATCTTGAACACCTTCATTGCCAACCGCATCGTCGAAATGTATGCAAAGTGTGGGCACGCTTGTGTTTCCCGGCTGGCATTCGATGAGATCCCTGCCAAGAACGCCCACTCCTGGAACACCCTCTTGTCATCGTACTGCCGGGCGGGTCAGTTCGAAAGTGCACATGATTTGCTCGACGAAATGCCTGCACCAAACCTTGTCACTTATAATACTATGATCTCGGGCTTGACCCATTATGGGTGCCACCGGGAGGCGTTAAGAGTCTTCCAGAAGATGCAGAGAGAGTGTAGTTTTGGCACCATTGCCGACAAGTTTACGGTGGTTGGGGTCGCCGGTGCTTGTGGGGGCACAGCCAATTTGGAGTCGCTGCGCCAGATACATGGTGCTGTGGTGTTGATTGGGCTGGAATTCAACCAGATAATGTACAACACTATGATTGATGCATACGGGAAATGTGGGGATGTGGACTCGTCGCGCCGTCTGTTTGACGAGATGGAAGCAAGGGATGTTGTGTCTTGGACGTCCATGGTTGGAGCATATGCCTTGACAGGTAGGCTGGAAGAGGCTCATCAAGTGTTCGACATGATGCCTTTCCGTAATGCAGTTTCATGGACTGTGCTGATTACCGGATATGCACAGCAGGGACAGGGGGATGTTGCTTTGAAGCTTTTTGAAGAAATGATGGAGAAAGGCTTCCATCCAACAACTTTCACATTAGTTTCTGCACTAAGTGCTTGCACGAGTGTAGCACTCATCGGGCGAGGGAAACAACTCCATGGATATATAGTGAGGAGAGTTTTTGAATGTGGGTATCATGACAATGTCTTCATCCAAAATGCTCTGATTGACATGTATGCCAAGTGTGGGGATATGGATTCAGCTGTGTCATTGTTTGGGAGAATGCGTAAACGAGACACCATCTCTTGGAACTCATTGGTGACCGGGTTCGCACAGAATGGTGATGGCGAGCGCTCGCTTGCCTACTTCAAAGAGATGATAAGATTAGGAGTCGAGCCGAACCATATCACATTCCTCGGGGTCCTTTCTGCCTGTAGCCATGCTGGTCTAGTGTCTGAGGGGCGCCATTTGCTGGAGTCGATGGAGCAGTATGGTGTACGCCCCCATCCAGAGCATTATGCTGCCACTGTGGACCTTCTTGGGCGCAGCCGTCGACTGGAGGAAGCAACAGAGATTATGGAGATTATGCCATTTAATGATAAATTGGGTGGTGTAGGAACTTTGGGTGCTCTTCTTGGTGCATGCCGGGTGCACGGGGATGTGGAGCTTGCAAAGAGGGCTGCCGAGTCACTCTTTGCCTTGGATCCACTGAATGGTGGGAGGTACGTGATGTTATCCAACATTTATGCTGCTGCAGGTCAGTGGGAAGAGGCTCGGCACATGAGGAAGCTCATGAAGGAAAAGGGCTTAAGAAAAGAACCGGCTTGCAGTTGGATTGAGGTGCAGAATATGAGGCATACATTTTTAGCCGAAGACAAGTCACACCATCGAACAGAAGAGATATGTCAAACACTAACTGTACTTGTTGGCCACATCAAAGATTTAGCAGGTTGTACATCTTATGAACACGCTTTGTTTTGTGAAGAAAGTGCATGTTCTTGACATGCTTGCATGTCTCTTCTAGATCACAGGTTGTTGCTGCAGCTCGAAGTTGTTGACTTCTTGTGTTAAGGGTGTATTTGTCAAAATTTCTGCTTGAAAGTTATTTTTGGTTTCCACTTCTTACATAGAATGAGTTGAGGGAAAGAGGTTATAACTAATTTTGATTTGTTACAAAAGCCAACTCTTTCATAATAATCTCACTTTTTCTCTAATTTTGGAAGCTCCTTCCTTGTAGCTTTTAATTGAAAGTCAAAACACAATAAAAATACTAATTTTCAAGATCCGATGACTTCCATACAAAATAACTAAATGAAAATACAGAAATACTTCCAAATGGAAGCTGCGCCAAATACGGCCTTAATTTGCTGTTATTTCTTTGGCATTGCAGCTGCAAATGCTCACTGATTAATAGATGGGACGGTGGAGTAGCACTCCTGGAGCGTGGTGCCATGACCACATGCAGCTGGTGGTTGTAGCTGCAGTGCCTAAGAGGCATTGTAGCAAGTATTTCTCAAATTCAATTGCTTGCTCTGTGTATTAAAAGGTAATCAGCCCAGCCTTCTTGACCACTCACATATTCCAAAAGAGATAACATATTCTAGAGTGCAAGAGGGATAGGGACTCTGAACGCTGATGCAGCTCTCAAATTTTTGCCATGCACACATTAATTTTTTTGTTCCCTTTTCTTTCTCTTCATTCAATAATCAAGCCAATGCAAGCAAGGTGTTTATTGATCTGCCTCTAATACAACATCTTTCATAATTGCGCAGATTCTTTCCCTCATGACTAGAATGTAACTATCCTCGGAAGAGTATCCCAAAAAATTTTCTACTTGAGATTTGGGATTTTTTGTTTTCTGAACCAAGAAAGTCTCTCACTCTTTATGGATCTCTCTCTCTCTCACTCTCCTAATAACAGCTAAGATTCGATATTAACTCACGTAAGATTTGGCTTTTTCTGAATGCCCAATGATAGATAGTTTCAAGCAATTCTTAGCTTAACAAGAAAACCAGTCATGACGACCATGATGAAAACCAGCGAAACACTTGGAGCATAACAAAAATTGAAGAGTAATACTTGGTGAATTGTAATGTAGGGGGCAGCAGTCGGATCAGAACGACTGCTGCGTAGTTCGTCTAGATGAGGGAAGTTGGTTTTCCATTTTTTCTGTTTTTTGTTTGAATTTTTTTAATTTTTTTGAAGCATCCGATATTCGGGTTGGTCTCGATCCGACTGTATATTTTTTTTTTAAAAAAAAGTTTGGTACAAATCTCGATTTACATGTAAAAAATAAATTAAAAATTAAAAAAAATATACAGTCGGATAGGAGTCGATCCGAACGACTCAACTATACCATGCGATTTTTTGATCGGACGCTCCAAAAAAATTTACAAGATTCAAACGGAAAATCAAAAACCAACTTCCCCACCCAGATGGGGTTGGGCACAGCACTGCGGTTCCAACTGAATGTTGTTGCCCCTGCATTGCAATGCAGGGGCATTGCAGCAAGTATTACTCAAAATTAAAAGCCGTGTAAAAAATAAAATTTAAAAAAAAAAGTTATACAGTCAAATAAGGGCCGATCCAAACGATTCGACTGTATCATCCGATTTTTTGATCGGACACTCCAAAAAAAATTAAAAGATCCAAACAGAAAATCGAAAAAATAAAAAACTAACTTCCTGGGCGGGCTGTGCACGGCAGCCATTCCGACTGAATGCAAAAAAATGAGAGAAGCAAATTAGCGTCGCCCGGACTCGAACCGGAGACCTTCAGTGTGTTAGACTGACGTGATAACCAACTACACCACGACAACCTTTAGAACTACATTTCCATATTTTATATACGTATTTTTATCACGTATACAAGTCGCACATGCTCGCCAGTGAAGCATAGTTCAATTACCTTATTTCAAACAAATATTCTGTGCGCGCCATGTGCGCGTACACATGATCTTGCATATAAGACTAGCGTACGTACCATTGAAACATACTTTTTTTTGGCCTCATTTATAACACATGCTCCTAGCCAAAAATTTATTATTATTAACAATCTAATTTTATTTTAATATTAGTGATATTAAATTTATGAGATTTTACATATAAACCCCTATAATCTTGTGATATTATAAATAAGTCTTCCTATTCTGACTATTTACAAATAAATCCCCACAATTGCAACTTTCTTACTTATTTGTGACACTCTCAGGAGCTTATTTGTAAGCTTCAGGGGCCTTTCACTAATTCACTTTCTTAGTCCTTTTAGGAGCTTATTTGTAATACTCTCATGGGTTTATTTATAAGCTTCAGAGGCCTTTCACTAATTTACAGTAGATTATGGGGGTTTACTAGTAAATAATCAGATTATAGAGACTTATCTGTAATATCACAAGATTATAAGGACTTGTATATAAAAAATCGTAAATACAATTATATGTGAATGGGAGGATATCTAAAAGGTAGTATCAACCCACTCTTGCAAGGCCCAACAGCCCATAAGGACCCCTTGTTCGTACGGCCTACAAAGTTCTCGGGAGAATGCCTAATGACCAACACCCAGAACCCTACACTAAGAAACTTGAGAACACAGGGAATTTGTATGGGTTTTTTGCTCTGCATTCCCTGACAAAGTTCCTGACTTGTTTTCTCCTCCCTGTCAGGAAACTGTTTACCAAGAGCTCTCTGCTTCTTAGAGGACTTATTTTTAGCTCTCTAATGTTACCATTTGTTACCTCTTCATAGAAAAAATGTCAGTTTTGCCCGTCTCCTTCTCGCCCTTTTTCAGCCCCTTCCCGCCTGCTGTTGTTCCGCTCCTTCCTGCCTATTGTTGCCCCTTTCCAACTCCTTCTTGCCTGTCGTTGTTCTGCTCCTTCCCATATCTGTTGTTGTTCCTCTTTTAGGGTGCGTTCTTGTTGTGTCGCGTAGATACGAGAAAGTATGCGTAGTGATTGCTCTAAGGGTCTTGTAATGTTTAGACTGGGGGTTACAGATAAAAGCAGGCAAGGCAGACTCCAAGTCAATTAAAGGATAGAATCACTTGCTGCTCTCCTTCTTGTTCTTATATAGACATATCACTTTAACTTATATTGATATATCACTTCAATATTATTATCTTACTTTAATGTTACTGTTGCAAGTTCAGAGTTAAGTCTTCAATATTTATTATGTTTGATTTTTTGGCAACCTTCTTATTTTGTCTTCATCCACCTTTTTGTTCATTTACGTTCATCCACCTTCTTTGCCGCCTTCCTGTTCTTCTAAATTCACCTACCTTCTTCGCCACCAACTGCTCATTTACTTGAAAATTCCAAGAATATTATTTTTCCAGATATTAAGGAAAGAGACATATGCTGCTCTTCTCCTTGTTCTTCTAGCTTAACCCAAAGGGATTTGGTGCCTCACTTGTTTGTTGTTCTTAAGACATATTCACTTTAACCTATTGGTGCTATTACCTTCTTCGTTTTTTAGTGACCTTCTTCATTTTTTGGCGGCCTTCTTGTTCTATCTTCAGCCACCTTCTAGTTCTTCCAGATTCACCTACCTTCTAGGTTCACCCACTTTTTCTTGCCACCTTCTTGTAATTCTAGCTTCACCGACCTTCTGTCCTACATGTTGTTGTACTTGTGGCAATCCATAAAAGACATGACAGAAAAAACTTCAAGAACATCTTGCACATGAAACAAGTCAGGTGTTAAATTCAAGTATTCAGGCTTTGTAGATGAATACTTGAATTGTTCAGTAAGAACTTTATTTTACACAAACATTTATTTGCTCTTAATTAAGTGTTTAATATTTACTATCTTTTGTTTTGCTTTGGGTTTTTTTTTTGGTCTGAATACTAACTGTTTTGAACAATATATAGCAGTATAAGTTGTTAGATAATACTTTAACATTCAACACCTATTACATTAATATTCATCGCTTAATACTTTAACTATTTGTACAACACTACCATAATAACTATGTAATGCATGTTTGAACTTCTGGTAGGTGCTTCATGGACATGATTCCGACACATTGTTCTTTCGGAGATGATAGCTTTATTTTCTTTGTCGCCGTGACATGGGATTAGAGGAATAAAGAGATCACATATTTAAAAGATGGTGTTTAAGTGAGCAAAGATGGTGTATCAAGTATCATTTGCCAGGAAAAGTTGATTATGACACAACGTTGAGTATTAACGATGACATAGGGATTATGTTAGACTTGCATAAAAGGCACAATTGTACCTATGTTATGATGCAAATAGTCTGCAAGGCAAGCTATACACGTGAATCAAATTTGCAAAGAGGTGCAGGTAGTTCATCTATTCAATATTTGTTAACTGTTTTCATATGGCGAATGTACTTAAATTGGACCTAGTTTCTGCCCCCTCAGGGAGGATAATTTGGGCCTGGGGACTCCGCTTGGTGGGCTGGTCCGTTGATATTTGGGCCATGCCGAACTCCCACCTATCAATTATAATAGTCTTGACAATTAAGAAACTTTTTGAAATATTATATGTTAGTATTAAAATATACCTTTTAATAGGTGTTAATGTAAATACTTTGCAGTATAATACTCTTAACATTATAATAACAATCTTTAACACTGTTAAACTCTAACACTAAGATATTTTAAAGTGAATAGTATAACACTAAGATATTTTAGTATTAAAGTGTATTATTGTTCACTTTAAAATATTTTAGTGTTCAATTTTTTTTGTAACAATCTTTAACACCGTTAAACTATTACACTAAGACATTTTAAAATGAATACTATAATACTAAGATATTTTAGTATTAAAGTGTATTATTGTTCACTTTAAAATATTTTAGTGTTAAAATGTTTTGGTGCTAAAGTATTCTTATAGTTCTATTATACTATACTTTTTTAATAATATTCAAATTGTGTGATGATTTCTCAACATATCAAAAACAGAGAGTTTGCAACCTATTATATTTTAGTAAGATAATTTTAAAACAATTTAATATTATCAAATACTAATAATATATTAAATAATTTTTAAAAAAATTATAAAAAAATTAATCAAAATAAAAAAGAACAGAAAAAGGTTATGATGAATTAGTGCACAGAAATATGTAGTGATTTCTCAGGAGAAGAAAACAAGAGATAAGAAGTTTATGTAATGTTTTATATTTTAATAAGATAATTTAAAAATAATTTAAATTTATGACATACTGTGTATTAATTAAATTTTTAAAATTTTATAAAAATATTAATTAAAGTAAAATAAAAAATAACGATGAATAATGCACAAGGGTATGTGACAAGTTTTTAGGATAAGGCAAACTATAGGAACTTTACTCAATGTTCTATATTTTAATAAGATTATGAGGATTGACAAGTAAAAATCCCTTTATAATTTGGGAAAAGCATATTAATGCTCTGAACAAGACCTCAAAGCATTTGAACCAAGACATAAAAAAAAATATTGATGCTCAGAAGCATGATTTGACACGAGAGTGTTGACAAGAAACTTACCACAAGTATCAAAGAGTACATCAGCCCCACATATAATTTTAGGCTTCATACTAAATATGGAAACATCCCATTCTCCCCAGGTTCTCCCCACGTGAGCTCTAATAGCTGCAAAATAAACGATACATACTAGTGTTTATATGGAAAACCAAAACCCTGCAGCTTTTGATGTTTGTGTGTGTGATGGAATACTATACAATCTAAGATTGCAGATGCCACATGTCCTTCCCATGTTATCCAGCACCTGAAGTACAAATGTTAAAATATTACACTACTTAATGGCCAATCAATGAAAATTTGCACCGAAGTAGCTACAAATACAACATGGAAGATGGTCGAACATAACATTCAGTATAAAGCAACCTCTGAGAGATCTGAGACTGAAGAACCAAGTCACCAAATTATTCTGTATAAGAGATGCAAATTGCATCAACCATGAATAACGGATTTCAGATTAGGTGTAAGCATCCTTCCTTACATGTTAGTGACAAGAGTTGGAAAAGTTTGTATTTATGACAGACGCAAATAACACAAATTCTGTTTTCAATAGCATTAAACTAGTCTTAAAAAATAACATTAAATAATTTAAATTATATGACATGTTAACAATCACAACGGAGGTGACTTGACTTGTTATTTAAGCATTAAGTTACCACAAATGACATCACAAAGTACAATGGAACCACTTTAAATTTTAATAAGGTTAACTAATAAAAGTTGCTTCTAATTCACTAATAGTTTAACCTTTTGTTTCAACAGATTTTTTCATAGATATCGAGATGCAGCTGCTTACACACCCTCTTACGTGATGCAATCTGTCTCGCACACTACCTCTAAGTTACTTGAGCTGTCCATCAGAGACACATTCTGCTCCCCATTTTGCAGCCACTAACCCACTCAAGGAAGTTCCTGCACCAAGCTGGTCCATACAGAAGGATCACAAGGTTAACAAAGCCATAAAGAAAACAGCTACTACCCTGTAGACTTGCCGAAGAATGCAGTTCATTCACAATTTCTGAAAAAACTGATTGACAACAAATTGTAATCCCTTACACTTCCTAGTTGGGTTGGGTCAGGCCATGATAGTCTATCATGGGGGCACATAAATGAAAATTCAAATGGTGAGCACAGCAAATTGGATTAGTCAAACCCATCTATATTGATGGCTAGAAATGTAATAGGAATAAAATTTCTCTTCAGTACTTGAGATGAAACACGAAATCCTCTTTTTTTTTTTACTTTCAAGCAATTATTTGCTTTCTTCTTGTTTTATTGAATGGATAAAAAGAACAAAACCAAAAAGGGAGAGGCAGAAACATGGAATGAACACCAATAACAAAACAAATGCAGACAAAACAGCCTTAATGAACTATGAAATTACTATGTGAATTGAAAGATTAGCAAATAAAAAAACATAATATGAACTGAATCATAGGCAAATAAAAAACACATTCTCTAATGCTTGAAATGGTAACATAAATTGACAATGATAATAAAGATTTCTCAATGTGACTAAATTGGATTGCAAATTTGTCAGGAGGGGAAACTGGGGTGTCATTGGTTCACCTTTCCTGCCAAATCCCTAGGAATGCCCCTTTCATATGGATCAATCATATGTGCAGAATGGAGCAGTATCTAGAGAAAAATTGAGAATAATCAAGCAGTCTGCGGGTTTCCCATTCACCATTTAATGAAATTGTTGTCCAATTCACTTTATGAAAAGGAACAAGTCAGGTTAGAGGTCAATGGATCTTATCCAAATCGATCTAGTTCAGCTTGGTTCATTAATACTTATCCACCCTACCCCCCCAAACAAAAAAAAAAGGAAAAAACACAAGAAAAATCATGAATAATAATACTATACCAGCCAAACAGTTTCTAAGACTCGGAAGAAATGAGGAGAAACATTGGTCTAGGACTGTTGGAGAAATATTTTCTGGCTGCAAGGATTGTAACATATACAAAAATGCCCCAGATACAAAAGCACCTTAAAAAAGCCAAAAGGTGCTCCAAGAAGGACAAAGAACACCCCTCAATATATTAAAACAAAAGGAAGGCTAAGAAGAGTCGAGAAGACCCAAAAGGGAAGAGTGGGCTACAAAAGTGCTGAAGAAGCAAGGTGACTAATCTTTAATCTTCTTATAGATGAAAGAGACAATGTAGTTCTCCTGCCTGATCTTGCCCTTAGAAGATATGAAGGTTCCTTTTGCTCCAGATGATCCAGACAATGGCATGAAGAACCATCCACCAAATCTTCTTGTCACTAGATTGGGACCACAGCCTCCACCATCCAACCAGGAGCTCTCTAACTGACTGAAAGGGGACCAGATGCTGACCCGATCTGGAGAGAATGGTAGACCAAACTGAGAGAGGAAAGGGGCGGCCGACGAACAAGTTGGGGGGGGGGGGGGGGAGGGATATATGACATTGTGAGACTCCCATTTTGATTTTATTATCCTTTGATTTGAAAAATCTTAGTCGGATTTGAAAATCTTTGTGGAAATCTTAGTTTGAAAAGAGAATTTTAAGTTTTGAAAATATGTTCTCTTTTCTTTTAGGTAGACTTTTAGGATTAATCCTCAAAGTCTAAATGACTTCTGGATTGACTATGGATCCGTATTCTTGACCTCTCCCCACTGACCTCGGTCAGTATTAATTATACCAATCAAATATTGGTAACCCTTGATTAACCATCCAATAAGACTTGGAAGAAAACATAAAACAAGCAGAGTTGAATACAACATACAAGTCATTCTCTTTTTTTTGTTCTTTTTTTAGTAAAGAGAAGTCTATGAGTATCCTTTAAAGGATACTTAAAGGATCTTGAAGTTCTCACAAAAAGGTGAGTATTTTGAGAAAGGTTTCTTAAAATTATCCTTTAAGTATCATTTAAAAGGATAGAGGATTATTTGGACAGCATGTCCTCTCATTTGAGATCTTTTAAGAAGATATAGACTGCTTAAAAGATATCCTTATTTGATGAGGCATGAAAGCCGCCACATAATTAAGAATATTATTTAATGGTCCTTCAACTAATATGCAAGAACCACAAAATTCTTTTAGGTCATTTAACCAGTATAAATGAACCAGAACTTAATGATTAATCCATCAATAGGAAATAACCACTTTAATTAATGATTACCCTATCGATATAAAAATGAACAAATATTTATTATTATTGGTCCATCTATGAATAGGATAATCACGACTTCGTAGCCTGGCCCCCAATTAGGACAGAACCATAAAAGTCACTGATTATCCCAATTGATAAGGATAAATCAATAATCATAACCTTGATCACTCTACCAATAAGAGTGAACCATTAATCAAGTGGGCAATCCAACAATAAGATTAAACTATTAAATTTTGGTCATTCAACCAGTATGAATGAACCTGATTTTTTATTATTATTATTATTATTTTTGAAAAGAAAGACCTTGATCATCCAATCAATATGGAAGAGCCAATTAATTTTCTAATTTTTAATTGATTAATTAACAAATAGTCAACCAGATGATATAGAAGGGCCAATCAATGAATTAATTAACAAGTTTGTTAATTTAATTGGTTAATTGATTAACAAATTAACTTAACTGGTTAAATTAATTGATTGATTAACAAATTTTTGGTCAACCAAACATTATGGAAGAATCAAATTGATTTAATTGGTTGAATTAAATAGTTGATTAACAAATTTATTAATTTAATTGGTAGATTAAGAAATTTGCTAATTTAATTGGTTGAATAAATTAACTTAATTAGTTAAATTAATTAATTGATTAACAAATTTTTGATCACCTAAATATTATGGAAGAACCAAATTGATTTAATTGATTGAATTAATTGGTTGATTAACAAATTTGTTAATTTAATTGGTTGATTTTATTGGTAGATTAACAAATTTGTTAATTTAATTGGTTGATTTTATTGGTAGATTAACAAATTTGTTAATTTAATTGGTTGCTTGACTTTAATTGGTTAAATTAATTGGTTAATTAACAGATTTGTTAATTTAATTAGTTGATTGATTAACAATTTAATTTAATTGACTAAATTAATTGGTTGATTAACATATTTTGTTAATTTAATTGATTGAATTAATTGGTGGATTAACAAGTTTGTTAATCTAATTAGTTGATTGATTAACAAATTAACTTGATTGGTTAAATTAATTGGTTAATTAACATATTTGTTAATTTAATTAGTTGAATTAATTAGTAGATTAACAAATTTGTTAATTTAATTGGTTGATTGATTGGTTAATTAACAAGTTTTTGGTCAACCAAACAATATGGAAGAACCATGTTTAATTTTTTGATTTTTTATTTAACTTCCTTCTTTTTTAGATTAATATGACCAACCAACCAGTACGGAGGAACCATGTTATTATTTATTTGTATTTAACTTATCTTTTTTAGATTAATATGGCCAACCAATCAATATGGAAGAACCATGTTATTATTTTATTTTTATTTAACTTCTTTTTTTTAGATTAATATGACCAACCAACCAATATAGAAGAACCATGTTATTATTTTATTTTTATTTAACTTCTCTTTTTTTTTTAATATGACCAACCAACCAGTATGGAAGAACCATGTTATTTAATTTATTGTTTTCTATTTTTTATTTAAGTTAAGTTAATTTATTGAATGACCAACCAACCAATATGGAAGAACTATTTAATTAATTTATTATTTTCTGTTTTTAAGTTAATTCATATTTGAATGGCCAACCAACCAATATGGAAGAACCATTTAATTAATTCATTATTTTCTATTTTTTGAGTTAATTCATATTTGAATGGCCAACCAACCAATATGGAATAACCTATTATTAATTTATTGTTTTCTGTTTTTTTTATTATTTATTATTAGATGGCCAATCAACTAATATGGAAGAACCATTTAATTAATTGTTTATTTTTTATTTATTTTTTATTCAAGTTAATTCATAATTTGATGGCCAACCAACCAATATGGAAGAACCATCTAAAAAAGAAAGCAATGCATATGGAAATTGGACTATGAATAAACAAAAGAACTTCTAAATTTATTTCTCTCAAACTCAGAAATTACATCTAAAAAAACTATGAGCCTTCTTTTTTTTCTCCTCATTTTCTTGCTTGTGCAGGACGTGGAGCTTGGAGGCTGCAGTCGGGGGAGGTCTATTCCTTGGAGGCTTGGCCTCCTTTTATAGGCCCGGAGGAGGGGAACTAGTAACACCCCCTGCCGGTGCCACCTTGGCACTGGTGGCACCCAACACCAGTGCCAACTAGGCACCGGTGGGGGGTTGTTACCATGCGTGAGAGGGAGAGAGAGATAAGGAAAGGGAGGGGAGGGCGCAGTACTGTAGCGCTACAGTACCTGTGCTACAGTACCCTCCTTTCTTTTTTTGGATCCCCCTTCCTTCCTCTCTTTTTTTGATTTTTTTTTTTTATCTCCTTCCCTCTTTCTCTCTTTCCCTGACAGGAATTAGGGTCGGTCGTGGAAGGATTAGGGCCAACTGCTCCCTCTCTCCTGTGGTGCGTTTTCCCTGCCTCCTTGTGCGTGCCCTGCTGCAGATCTGCCTGAAGGAGGCTTCATTGGTGGCTGATTTGGCCCTGTTTGGGAGCTGGTTTTGCAGCAGGTATCAAGGTACTTCTACTCCTTTTTTTACTGTATCTGCATGTTGCAGTTTTTTTTTTTTTGCAACCAAAATTTGTTTCAACAATTGCCCCCCACGGGAGGCATGCTAGAGACAGCGTTGTAAGCATGTCTCACGTGTGTCTTCTTCGCTTGATTTTGCACTGTGTTGATTACAAGCGTGCATTTGCATTCCTTCATTCCTGACTGAACTTTAGACTCCTTTGTTCATCTGGAATTGCCTTTGATGTCTTGGAAGTTTTAATTAATAACTTATGATGGCTCCCTGAGCTTGACGAAGATCCAATCTTGCTTTGGATTTGGAACCACTGGCTTGATGCCTTTCCGGATTCACTACCCGGGTAGAATTTGAGAGCGAGAATCTGAACCTTGCGATTTTGAGATTCACTACTCTCTAGTTTGGTTGATAGGGTTTGAATACCCCACTTTGACACCTTAGGGTTTCACTACCCTGACTTTGCACTTTCTTGGAACCTCAAGCCCTAGCTTTGCATGTCCTCCAGGCTTGAAATGTCTTCATATTGCTTTTCCTTTTGTCATATTCTTGTGCTTCTTGCATCTTGCATTTAACTTGCCTGTTTTCTTTGTCTTAATGTCTGTAGCTTCCTTTTCTACCCTCTAATTAGATGGCGTTCGTTGGAAATTTCCCTATTGTGGGGCCGGCTGAGGCCATGGGAAAGGTTGACCCTGAGCTGCCCTTATTTGACTTTGGCTTTACCTAGGTGGCACGAGGTCGAGCTTGAGGACCTCTTTCCAGAAGGCATTACGCTATCATCTCCAAAGGCACAGCCTCCAGCCGATGGGACTATTGTTGTTTGTAGGACTGTTGACCCTCTTTGCTATTTTGATTGCCTTTCTGACTTTATGTCTTCTTTCTCTTCAGCTGAGGTCTCACTTCCTGTCATGTCGCCGGCTCTGGTGGTCTACGAACCCCATTTTGCGCCTTTAGTTCATGGTGAAGCTATTTTCTTTGCTCACCTCATATTGATTTCTTCCATTTTGCTATTAGACCTTGTCTTGACTTTTTTGCTTTCTTTATAATAGATTCTGCCTCTCTCGCTCGTTCAGGAGATACTGTCCTATTTTCAGATGCAGAGTTTGATCTCTGGCCAGCTATGGGTTTTAAGACTAGCAGCCGTGCACTGGTTCCATGGCATCCTGCTCTTACAATAGCTTCTCCTTCTTTTGCTTTAGAGGACTCTACTGGTATTGTTCTGTTGTGTCCCTCGTCTGAGGCTATCGAAGATCTTCAGACTCCTAGTTCAATTCCAGATTAGTTTTCCCCTTTGCAAATGCTTTTGTTGTTTTCCTCTTCTTTTTTCTTCTGCCAACACCAGTGCCCTTTCGGGTTTTTCACCGGAGTTAATCCCCTCTTGCTTTTGCCTGCACGCCCTTTTCGGGTTTTCATACAACAGAGGTATCCATTTTTGCCTATGGTGCCCTTACGGGTTTTCACCTTAGCCGGATTTTTGACCTTATTGCCCTTAACTGTTCCCTTTCTTGGGGAAAACAGTTAAGTCCATCGGAGCACCTCAATTTTAAACTCCTTTTCTTTCTTTCTTTTTTAGTAGGGGATCACGGCTCCCTTATAAGCCGGTATGCCTGGAAATTTTTCTTGTTCGATAGAGAATTACGACTTCCCTGTAGGCCGAAACAGTGGGATTTAGGATTTATAGGTTTGTAAAACTTTGGGGTGGATGAACTATTCCGGTGGGACGGAAGATTTGAATTTTCAAGAGAATGAAGGCTCCAAGTAGCCATGAATTTATATTTGAAAGGGATGAAGGCTCTAAGTAGCCATCGAACTTTTGGATTTCATGGGGATAAAGGCTCCAAGTAGCCATGAGCTTTTGAGTTTCATGGAGATAAAGGCTCCAAGTTGCCATGGATTTAGGATTTCAAGGGGATAAAGGCTCCCAGTAGCCATGAGCTTTTGGATTTCATAGGGATAAAGACTCCAAATAGCCATGGATTTAGGATTTAAAGGGGATAAAAGCTCCAAATAGCTATGAGCTTTTGGATTTGCATGGTAGTAAAGGCTCTAAGTAGCCATAGATTTGAGTTTGCACGGTAGTGAAGGCTCCAAGTAGCCATGATTTTTTTGGTATTTCATTGGTGGAGATTCCCCCGATGAGACAGTGTATTTTGGGTTTCAAGATATAACGGTTCTTTGGGCCGGCAACTTTGGGGTTTTGGGATAAAACGGCTCCTTAGGCCGGCAGTTTGGAAACTTGGGTCGGAAACTTAGGGTAACTTAGGGTCGGAAACTTAGGGTAACTTGGAATTCTTGTTTTGTTTGATGGGACGAGCAACTTCGGGATAGAGGAACTTTTTGAACCTATCCAAGGTGAAGGTCGGATTTTCCCACTTCTTTACCGAATCGGGAGGACATCGTCATCGTCGTCTCGGTCGTAGCCCTTTTATCGAATATCACCCCACCCTTGTGGAGTGATCTAAGAGTTTTCTCATCATAGACGACTCTGACATCCTCCCTGGATAAGGATGTGGGAAAACTCAACTCTCACTAAAAGATAGACGAGAAGAATTCTCCCCCCATTATAGTACTTTTGCAAGTCATTCCCCAATGGGTTGTTTTCTCTTTTTTCTTTTTTCTTTTTTTTTTACTAACCATAGCGTCCTCACGGATTTTCGCCAGAGCTAGCCCCTTCTTATTTTTGCATGTGTGCCCTTGCGGATTTTCATACAACAGGATTTTCCATTTTTGCCTGAGACGCCCTTTCAGGTTTTCACCTCAGCTGGGTTTAAGACATTTTTGCCCTTAATTGACTTCCTTGTTTGTAAGGAGACCAATCAAGTCTGTCAGAGCACCTCGTTTTTAAGCTCCTTTTTTTTTTCCAAGACTTCTTCGGCTGTATATTTTCAGACAGCTCATGCTCTGGGCATAATACAACTTCACGTGGCGTCCGTTCAATGGAGGAAATGCCACATCGCCTTTCTCATCAAGTAATTTATAGACGCCGCCTTCATATTACTTTGCTAACTATGAAGGGTCCTATCTAATTAGACTTGAACTTGTTCTTCGGACGAGCAGTCATCACGTCTTTTTGTTTGCCCATGACGAGATCGCCTTTCTTGAATACTCTTTCCTTTACTAATTTGTCGAAAGCCCTAGACATTCGGGCCTAGTAGACTTGCAGGCGTTGGTAAGCCGCCAATCTTTTGCCTTCGAGGTCTGTCAACTCCTCGTAGCGCCTTTGTGCTTCATTTAGGTCGCTTTCTTGCCATTTATAATGCAAAACTACCCTATAAGAAGCCAATTCAATTTCAATTGAAACTACCGCCTCTGCCCCATACACTAAGGAATATGGCGAGCAACCCATAGGGGTCTTGTAGATTGTGCGGTAGCCCCATAGTGCCTCATGCCTCTTTTCATCCCAACTTCGTTTTTGTCTTTCGTTGATCTTCACCAGCAGTTTGCATAACGTCTTATTGAAGGCTTTGGCCATGCCATTGGCTTGAGGGTAGTAGATTGAAGACGCATTCCAATCAATATAGAATTTTGCTGCCATTTTGTAAATTGTCTGGTTCTTGAAGGGAGTACCATTGTCCGAAGTGGTTTGGCTGGGCATCCCGAACCTATATATGATATTGTGTCGGACAAAATGCGACACTACTTCGCCTATGACTTCCTTTAGCGGGATGGCTTCTGCCCAGCATGTGAAATATTCTGTAGCGGCCAGGATATATTTGCACCCTCTTGATGAAGGTGGGAGTGGGCCTACCACATCCATTCCTCAATGGGCAAAAGGCCATGTAGGGGCCGTAAGATGTAACTGGTTTGGAGGCCTTCTGGGAATTGGCCCGAAAGTTTGGCATTGAGGGCAACTCTTGGCCATCTTCTCGCAGTCTGCGTACATTGTCAACCAGAAGAAACCTTTAATTTTGATGTTGATCTTCATCTTTAAGCCGGATTGGTGCGCTCCGCAGACTCCGGAATGAACTTATTTCATTATCTTCTGCGCCTCCTTTGGTGAAAGACACCTTAAGAGGACCGCATTTTTGTCTTCAGGGACCAGCCGATATAGAACTCCGCCAATCACCCTGTAGGACACTGCCCGACATAACAGTCGTACCCTTTCAGCTTTGTCATCTGGAAACCATCCTTCCTTGACTTTGATGATGAGAACCCGCCAGTCTTCTTCTACTGCTTCGTTTTCTTCAACAGCGTGGACTTCGAACACTGTTAAGCCATCTTCTTCATTTAGAGAGCTCGGGAAGAGTCTCCTATCATTTACATGGATTTCAGCCTCGCCTGCTAGTGGCAGCTTCAGAGCAGAGGCTAATTTGGCGATGGCATCCGTTTGAGCATTTTGCCCCCTTTTGACATATTCTATTTGAAAGGTGTAAAACCTTTCGCTTAGTCTTGTAGCAGCAGCATGTTAGGCCATCAATTCTGTCTTCCTTACTTTGAAGATCCCGAGGTCCTGTCGGATGACAAGGAGGGAGTCCCCATATACTTGGATGCACTAGACACCAATTTCCAGGACGACCTCTAGCCCTACTATCACAGCTTCATATTTTGCTTCGTTGTTCGTCAACGCTTCCATGAGTGCCATCATGCTTTATTACAGTTCTTGACGCCCCGTCAAAATACAATTGCCATGTCTTGATTTCTACTTGCTGCACTTCCACCGCTTCTTGTGCCGACAGTATTTCTTCATTTGACAATTCCTTGCTTAGAGGAGAGTCTTCAGGGATGGGATCAGCTGCCAAGAATTCAGCCATGCCTTGTCCTTTTATTGCCTTTGAAGGTACAAATGTAATGTAAAATTCCATAAGGAGCAAGGCCCATTTCCCTAGTCTTTCTGACAGTGCGGGCTGCTTGAGGAGGAACTTCAGCGGATCATATCGCAATATCCGTTGAACCTTGTGTGCCAAGAGATAGTGCCTCAGTTTCTTCACAGCGAATACCAAGGCCAAGCACATTTTCTCCATGGGAGAGTATCGATGTTCTGGACCTACCAACATTCTGCTTAGGTAGTATAGAGGTTGTTCTTTCCCGTCTTCATTTTCTTGGGCGAGCAATGCCCCCAACGAGACATCCATAGCCGCAATATACAGGATTAGAGATTTGCCGTGTACTGGTGCCCCCAGTACCGATGGATTGAGGAGATAATCATTGATTTTGTCTAGGACTTGTTGGCATTTTTCGTCCCATACAAAGGGTGCCCCCTTCTTTGTTAGTTTTGAGAAGGGTTGACATCTTCCCGATAGGTTGGAGATGAACCTCCTAATGTAGGCTAAACGGCCTTGTAATAATCTGAGCTCAGTCAGATTCTTAGGAGGAGGCAATTCCCAGATGGCTTTAATTTTGTCGGGGTCAATTTCTATGCCTCGGTATCTGACCAAAAATCCGAGGAATTTGCCACTGGATACACCAAAGGCACACTTCAATAGATTCATCTTCAATTGAAATTGCCGAAGCCTTTCGAGCACCTTCCGGAGATATGCCAAATGATCTTCTTTTCTTTCAGATTTCACGACCAGGTCATCAACATAGCACTCAACCAAGTCATAGAGCATTTCATCAAAAATCTTTGTCATGACCCTCTGATAAGTGGCACTAGCATTTTTGAGCCCGAAGGGCATTCGTTTGTAATTGAATACACCCTTAAGGGTTCTAAAGGCTGTAAAATTCTTATCTTTGACGACCACTCTGATTTGATTGTATCTTGAAGACCCATCTATAAAGGATAAAGCTTCAAAGCCCGTAGTGACATCTACGATTGTTTCTGTGATTGGGAGTGGAAAGTCATCTTTGGGGCATGTTTTGTTCAAGTCCCAGAAGTCGATGCAGACTCAGACTTGCCCATTCTTCTTCTTCAGTGGCACAATATTGGCCAGCCACACCGGATATATACATTCTTCAATGAAGTCAACTTCTCGCATCTTGACGACTTCTGCATTTACTTTCACCACCAATTCTGGCCGCATCCGCCTTTGGGGTTGCTTCCCAGGTTTGACATCAGGCATGATGGCCAGTTGATGTTCTGCCACTGAAGGATCCAGGCCGGGCATTTCTTTGTAATTCTAGGCAAAATAGTCCCTGCACTCCAGGAGTATTTCTGTATATGCATGTTTTTCTTCCTCGCTCAACAAAGGACTGAGGAAGATTGGACGTGGGTCTTCTAGTCCACCCAGATCGATTTCTTTCAGTTCATCCACCGTGGCTTGCCCCCCTTCTTCCATTTCTCGTGGAGCTGGCTGAACATCCACGAAGTCTTCTTCTTCGTCAGTGTCGGCAACATATACCTCATGCCATACTGACTCTTCTTCTATAGAATTAGACTCTACTGGGGAGTCCAACTGCAGAGGTTCTTCTTCTGGGCTGTCAACCTTTGCTTCCGAAGTTCGTTCTTCTGCTTCAGATGATGACATGCACACTGCATTAACTGCATAGTGGACAGGAGGACCATGGCGTCGACCGTAGCCTAGACCCCTTCTATCTTGCTTGGAGAAGGGAGGCTGACCTCTCACTTCAGCTGGATGCCAGAGTTCTTGAAAGAATTTGCTTCTGACTAGACTTTGCTTATTTGGAATTTTCTGATGTTGGCAGATCTTCTTGATGTATTTGGGCATATCTTCTAATTTTGAGATTTCTTCATCAACTTCTTGTTGAGGCGCTTTATGCCCAAACTCATCCTTAGGGGGATTTTCAAGCATCAAGTCTCCCTTATAGAAGACAATTCGTCGATTGTCTTTATGTGGGACAATGAAGGTCTTAACTTCTTCCACTGTATGAACTTCCCTTTGATAGGCCAGCTTCATTAAATTAGATGTCATGCAGACACTTGCCTCCACCCCTTCACTCATGAAGTTTGCTTCTAAATTGATGATGGGCTTCTCATACTTAGTTAGGGTCTTCGGCTTTCATCTGAACTTCTCTGCCTTGGCTTCATTTATGGTTATGCTCCCTTCTTCATCAAAAGACTGCTTCATCACCTGTTTTCCCTTGTCACGGGCTCCACCGGTTGTCGGGTCCATATCCTTGTCAAAATATAACTGCACATCGGCATGATGGCAATCATAGGCTTTGAATGGCTTCCGTCTGCAAAGATCCGATGTTGCTTGCCATCTTTGGTGTATTTGATGCATTGATATAGGGTGGATGGAACGACCCAATTCTTATGCAGCCAAGGTCTCCCAAGGAGTGCTTTGAAAGATGTATTAGAATCGACGATGAGGAATGACACTTGGGTCACCCAACCATCTAGAGTCAACTCAACATCGACTCTTCCTACAGCCTCTTCCGAATTCTGGTTGAAACCTGAGATTGTGACCCCTTTTACCTTCTTTAAATAAGGCATGAGGTATAGTGCCTGGTAGGCTTTGAATGATATGATATTAACGGTTGATCATGAATCTGTCAAGATTCGATCCATCTCTCGTCCGTTGATATGGCATTTCATGTATAACGGCCTATTATGGCAAGAAGAGGTCAGCAACATGTCTTCATCAGTGAAAGTCATCGTGGCTTCGTATACCGTGTACAATTCAGCTTTCACTTCAGCCATGTGGACTTCATAGGCTTCTGGGTCTTGTAAGACAATGATGAGGGCTTCTCTCAGTTCTTTGCTTAAGGAGATGGCTTCCTATATGCTGAGGCATGCCGGCATTCTTTTCATTGTTTGCAGAATCTTCCGATCTGCTCTTGCCCGAGCCTTTTCAGCTGATGGCAGTATCTCGGCTGCATTTTTCAGAGTCTCGCTCAAGGCTTTCTGCTGTCTTGACTCTTCTAGGGCTTCTTCGACCAAAATCTCATTTTCCTTAGAGTTAACTCTCAAGCCTACATTGAACAGGTCAGTTAGGGCTTCTATGCCTTTTGCAGCGTCGGGCGGCGCCGAAGGACTTGCCTCATCATGAATTACTATGGGATCCGCTTCTTCAAAACTTTCTAGAGGTCCTGCTTCTTCATCTGATGAAGGATAGAAGTAGACATTCCCCCTTACTTCTGGCTCTAGGGCCGGCTTTGGGATCTCTCCCCTAAAATGGATCACTTTATCTTGGCTTGTGGCATTCGGGCCCTTGTCGCGCCTGCCATTTCGGTTTCGGCCTTGGCCTCTTCCTCGACTCTACAAGTTATTTATTCTCTGGTATGTCACCATAGGTCTTCTGGATTTAGGTGAAACACACCTAATTTCATTGTCAATAGGGCCACTTGCGGCTTGAAATTGCATAGAGGCCATATTGCAAAAGAATGACTGGAATTGTTTTTCTAACTTTTTCATAATCACTTCTCCCTCCCAGAAAGCAACAACTTCTTCATCATCATGGAGAGCTCCTTTATCTGTATTCTTCATGTATTGCTGAAGCTGTATCAGCCAACATCTCAAACAAGATTTCTTTTCCATTTCTTCCCATGGTATGTACTTGTCTAGTAGCACCCTTTTCACCGATTGGCCTGGAGCATATTCCTCCAATTCATCAATGATCTTCTAAAGTTTCTGCAGAGATGTCATCTCAGGCTCTGGCATATTTGCAGCATTAGCTTGCTCCTCCTTCTTTATGAGTTTTCTTCTCTCGTTTTTCCTTCTATTTTTCTCTTGTTTTTTCTTTCTAGCTGCCTCCTTAATGAGACGGGACTGAGCCGACATCTTTGGCGGCAGAGGTGCATGAATAGGGGGCTTCTTCTTTACCATTTTCATCACGGGAGACTGCCTTTTCTTCTTCTTCTGGACTGAGGTCCATTCTTCTTCTGACTGGTTGCGCTCGAAGGTGGCCTTGGTGACTTGCTCCACAACCTTGTCTGGCAACATCTGGTATTCTCCAAACACCAATCTTTGTCCATTACTGGAAGGGCTTGTCTTTACTGCAGCCGACATCTTCTCGTCGTCCTCGGTCTTTATATGTAGCACATTTGTTGTGTATGTATTGACACTTCGACTGTGAGGACGGGGAGGATTCACCAAATATTTGCCCATATCTATCCCACCACTTTGAATCAACTTCTCCACTTCGTCTTTGAATGCAATGCATTGCTCGATGGAGTAACCTCTGGAACGGTGATAAGGACAATATCTGGGTACATCATCTTCAAGATTTTCTTCTTGTCTTCTAGGCTTGGGCAAAACCATTACCTCGTGCTTCATGCACAATTTGAATAGCTCCCGGATCTTTTCCTCTAGAAAGAAGTATTGTTTCTTGAGAGATGTATTACTTTTGATTCTTATCCCCTGTTCTTCGCCTATGGTTTGCCTCATTCGTAGGCTTTTTTTCAACCATAGGGATGTCTCTAGGCTCGCCATTACAGTGACTGCACCTTCTTCTCACAAGGAACATATGTTTCTTGTATTGGGTCTCTTTCTTCTTGTTCAGGTCAATGACCTGTTTGTCTTTTCTGCATTGTTGTACTGACCTTGACTCTTCGGTTGAGATGGACCGACGAGCTCTTTTTTCTGTTAATACTTCAACTAATTGCTCTGAGATTTCTTCCACCTTTTGTGTCAAGGTTGCCTGTTGTCGAACCAACTGTACCAAGCTTGCTTGGATTTCTTCTAGCATCTCCCTGGTGGGATCTTCAGATGGAGGTGTCGCCGGTGTATATGTCGGCATAGCTGGGGTAGAGTCTGGTGTGGCCTCTCACTCTGGAGAGGAATCCATGTATTCTTCTGGCTCCTCCTAGGATGAATCTTCATTTACATGGATTGCATTTACCGCGAAGGCCAGCCTCGACTTCTGATGCGTTTGGGGTGGACTGACCAAGTATTTCCCCATTTCTATTGCACCTTCTTAGATGAGTTTCTCAATCTCATCCTTGTAGAGGTAACAATCCTCTACCACATGTCCCAGCACGCGATGATATGAGTAGTAGTTTGGGTCATATGTCTTTCCAACTTCCGCTGGCCTCTTCGGCTCTGGAAGTACCAGTAGATTAGCCCAAACACAGGTGTCGAACAATTTCCTCGTATGGTCCCTCGTAAAGGAGTATGGCTTCTTCATTTTCTCACTGAGAGACAGAGATGACACTCTGCCCCCAGCCTTGGTATTCGACGTGGATGCATTTGTACTGGGTCTGCCCCCCAATCTTCTCCACTGTTGAGGCAAAGTCAACAGTGTTAACTTCCTTCACATTAGAGGTCCGCTCTCTGGGAGCCTTCCCCTTATTGAACATTACTGTCGAATTGTCAGTAAAGAACATTTCAATCTCTGACACTGCATTGTTCAACTTATCAAAGTTTCTAATGTTTGCCCCAATCAACTTCTCATTGACCTCCGGCTTCAGACCCCTTTTGCAGAGCTTTACTGCATCTTCAAGGACTGGCGGATTGTCGCACTTCATACTGAGATTCCGTCATTTCTTGATGTATTCCACGGCGGGCTCATTCTTTCCTTGCTTCACCTTCCGCTCCGACACTTTGAAGCGATCTAAAAACTTCTTTTGCATTTCTTCCCAATTATCGATGGAATTAGGCTTCAACTTAACATACCATTGGAATGCGGTCCCTGTCAAAGAGGTCGAGAAGAACCTCAAAAGGTATGCCTCTTCCATAACCAGTTCCCCCAGGTCGCTCATGTAATGGGCGATATGCTCCTGGGTAGATCCTTCCCCGTCATATCTTATGAACTTGGGGCGCTTCATATAGTTGGGAGGTAGCTTCTTGAACAGGTGGTGAACAGGGAATGGCACCTTGTACAAATCAAAGGTACTTATCCCGTCACCCTGCTTGGCCATTTTAGCTTCCACAATTTGCTCAATAAAGTGTTTCTGAGACACCGCAGCGTCTTCAAAAGAAGGATTAGACTGCTGGGCATTATGGTTTGACTCTTCACCCCGATTTCCTACAATTTCATTTAGGGCGAAGTTGACACCGGGAGCTTAGGGCCTAATCATAACTGGAATAGGAACTGCCCTTGGAGGAGGCCTATTCACTTGCACTGGTTTCTATTGTTCCTCTAGTCTCTGCATGAGACCCAAAAGAAGAGTCTTCAGCTACTGATTTTCTAGCCTCATCTCTTCCATCGTCTGAGGTTGACTTTGAGTTGCTTGTTCTTGGCTGAGACCCGGTTCATGGGCGTTCAATCCGTCTTCATCTTCACCTTCTGCAGCGACACCGCCGCCATTATGAGACTGTTGATTAACCCCTATGTTCCTTTGATTCAACCTCTGCCGGACTTGTTCCACTTGCCGCGTCAGAGGCCCATCCCGCTGAGCTATATTAGCAATCTCAGCCGGGTCTTCAAACAATAGGTTTAGCCTGTTACTCGTGCTTGAGGCATAACAAGTGTATATCCTAATACCATCTTCTGTCACTTGCGTGACTCTTCTTTTTTTGGGAATTTGTGGAGGCGGTGCCCCCAGTCTTAAGAAGACCGAAGTCCTCTGTTGATTTGATGGTTGTTGTTGTTGTCTTTTGGCCTATAAGGCCCCTTTTCTCTTCTAACCTTGCGGGGAACGAGGTCGGAAGTCTTCTTTTGTATTTTGCCTCACTGGCTCATTGAGCTTTTGAGGCATTTGCTTGGCTAGGGCAGTCCTACCTTGGCGAATCTTCAGGGCTTCCTTTTGGTCACCCATATTTGCTTTAGTTTGAGGTTTTGTCCTCCACAGGGTTGTTTCTTCTTAAAGGCATGCTTGCCTTATTTTGATATTTTTGCTCTGGCTAATCCAGAGCTCTTGCTAGTGCTTTCTACCCCCACTGACCGGGAGCTCTTAGTTTTCTGGTCTTCTTTTTGAAGGTTGCCTTATTTTGGCAGACCTTCGGGAGTACACCAAATCGGTTATGAACGGGAACCAATGGAACATGGCGAACCTTGGGTATCATCGGCTCTCCGCCATCCAGACGAATACGGAGATGGCCGACCAGGATCGTCTTTCCCATTATGGACGGGCTTGCAATTTTCTCCTTCTTTGGCCTCATGTTGGAGGAGGCGGTTGGCTTGATGTGGATAGTATTAACGACATAAACCCAGCCGGGTCTGCCATTGTTGTTCTTCTTTTGGGCGCAGGAAGCACACCCGGTTGTTACTTTCTTTACCGGAGGTGGCTCCGGTGCCGCAACCACCCTTAGGAAATAAGGGGATCCAACGACCGCTGGGAAATTGCCGAAGCATGTCGGCGTAGTTAAGTACCCACAGTGTGCATAGGTAGCAATCACCAATGGACCGTACATGACTTTAGCGACCATTGAGTTTGAATCTTCTTGCACCTGTATTGAACAGAGAAAATTAGGCTTGTCCTGATAGGTGCCTTATTGGATGGAGAGATGAAGGGAAGGAGAGGTCCCACCGGGCCTGCCAAATCTGTGAGACTCCCATTTTGATTTTATTATCCTTTGATTTGAAAAATCTTAGTCGGATTTGAAAATCTTTGTGGAAATCTTGGTTTGAAAAGAGAATTTTAAGTTTTGAAAACATGTTCTCTTTTCTTTTAAGTAGACTTATAGGATTAATTCTCAAAGTCTAAATGACTTCTGGATCGACTGTGGATCCATGTTCTTGACTTCTCCCCACTGACCTTGGTCAGTGTTAATTACACCAATCAAAGATTAGTAACCCTTGATTAACAATCTAATAAGACTTGGAAGAAAACATAAAACAAGCAGAGTTGAATACAACATACAAGTCATTCAATTTTTTTTGTTCTTTTTTTAGTAAAGAGAAGTCTATGAGTATCCTTTAAAGGATACTTAAAGGATCTTGAAGTTCTCACAAAAAGGTGAGTATTTTGAGAAAGGTTCCTTAAAATTATCCTTTAAGTATCATTTAAAAGGATAGAGGATTATTTGGGCAGCATGTCCTCTCATTTGAGATCTTTTGAGAAGATATAGACTGCTTAAAGGATATCCTTAATTGATGAGACACGAAGACCACCACATAATTAGGAATATTCTTTAATGGTCCTTCAACCAATATAAAAGAACTACAAAATTCTTTTAGGTCATTTAACAAGTATAAATGAACCATAACTTAATGATTAATCCATCAGTAGGAAATAACCACTTTAATTAATGATTACCCCATCTATATAAAAATGAACAAAAATTTATTCTTAATGGTCCATGTATGAATAGGATAATCACGATTTCGTAGTCTGGCCCCCAATTAGAACAGAACCATAAAAGTCACTGATTATCCCAATTGATAGGGATGAATCAATAATCATAACCTTTGGTCAATCTACCAATAAAAGTGAATCATCAATCAAGTGGGCAATCTAACAATAGGATAAAACCATTAAATTTAGGTCATTCAACCAGTATGAATGAACCTGATTTATTATTATTATTATTATTATTATTATTTGAAAAGAAAGACCTTGATCATCCAACCGATATGGAAGAGCCAATTAATTTTCTGATTTTTAATTGATTAATTAAAAAATAGTCAATCAGATGATATGGAAGGGCAAATCAACGAATTAATTAACAAGTTTGTTAATTTAATTTGGTTAAATTAATTGATTGATTAACAAATTTTTAGTCAACCAAACATTATGGAAGAACCAAATCGATTTAATTGGTTGAATTAAATGGTTGATTAACAAATTTATTAATTTAATTGGTAGATTAACAAATTTGTTAATTTAATTAGTTGAACAAATTAACTTAATTGGTTAAATTAATTGATTGATTAATAAATTTTTGGTCAACCAAATGTTATGGAAAAACCAAATTGATTTAATTGATTGAATTAATTAGTTGATTAACAAATTTGTTAATTTAATTGGTTGATTTCATTGGTAAATTAACAAATTTGTTAATTTAATTGGTTGATTGATTAACAAATTAACTTAATTGGTAAAATTAATTGGTTAATTAACAGATTTGTTAATTTAATTAGTTGATTGATTAACAATTTAACTTACTTGGTTAAATTAATTAGTTGATTAATAGATTTTGTCAATTTAATTGATTGAATTAATTGGTAGATTAACAAGTTTGTTATTCTAATTAGTTGATTGATTAACAAATTAACTTAATTGGTTAAATTAATTGATTATTTAACATATTTGTTAATTTAATTAGTTGAATTAATTGGTAGATTAACAAGTTTGTTAATTTAATTGGTTGATTGATTGGTTAATTAACAAGTTTTTGATCAACCAAACAGTATGGAAGAACCATGTTTAATTTCCTGATTTTTTTATTTAACTTCTTTCTTTTTTAGATTAATATGGCCAACCAACCAGTATGAAGGAACCATGTTATTATTTATTTTTATTTTACTTCTCTTTTTTAGATTAATATGGCCAACCAACCAATATGGAAAAACCATGTTATTATTTTATTTTTATTTAACTTCCCTTTTTTAAATTAATATGGCCAACCAACCAATATGGAAGAACCATGTTATTATTTTATTTTTATTTAACTTCTTTTTTTATTATTAATATAACCAACCAACGAGTATGGAAGAACCATGTTATTTAATTTATTATTTATTATTTTTTTATTTAAGTTAAGTTAATCTATTGAATGGCCAACCAACCAATATAGGAGAACCATCTAAATTAATTTATTATTTTCTATTTTTTAAATTAATTCATATTTAAATGGCCAACCAACCAATATGGAAGAACTATTTAATTTCATTATTTTCTGTTTTTAAGTTAATTCATATTTGAATGGCCAATCAACCAATATGGAAGAACCATTTAATTAATTCATTATTTTCTATTTTTTGAGTTAATTCATATTTGAATAGCCAACCAACCAATATGGAAGAACTATTTAATTTCATTATTTTCTGTTTTTAAGTTAATTCATATTTGAATGACCAACCAACCAATATGGAAGAACTATTTAATTAATTCATTATTTTCTATTTTTTTAGTTAATTCATATTTGAATGGCCAACCAACCAATATAGAAGAACCTATTATTAATTTATTATTTTCTGTTTTTTAATTATTTATTATTAGATGGCCAACCAACCAATATGGAAGAACAATTTAATTAATTGTTTGTTTTCTGTTTTTTTTTAATATATTCAAGTTAATTCATAATTTGATGGCCAACCAACTAATATGGAAGAACCATCTAAAAAAGAAAGTAATTCATATGGAAATTGGACTATGAATAAACAAAAGAACTTCTAAATTTATTTCTCCCAAACTCAGAAATTACAATCTAAAAAAAACTATGAGCCTTCTTTTTTTTTCTCCTCCTCCTTTTCTTGCTTGTGCAGGACTTGGAGCTTGGAGGCTGCAGCCAGGGGAGATCTATTCCTTGGAGGCTTGGCCTCCTTTTATAGGCTCGAAGGAGGGGCACCGGTAGCACCCCCTATCGGTGCCACCTTGCCACCGGTGGGGGGGGGGGGGGGGGGTTACCATGCGTGAGAGGGATAGAGAGATAAGGAAAGGGAGAGGGAGAGAGAGATAAGGAAAGGGAGGGGAGGGCGCAGTACTGTAGCGCTACAGTACCCTCCTTTCTTTTTTTGGATCCCCCTTCCTTCCTCTCTTTTTTTGATTTTTTTTTTTTATCCCCTTCCCTCTTTCTCTCTTTCCCTGACAAGAATTAGGGCCGGCTGTGGAAGGATTAGGACCGGCTGCTCCCTCTCTCCCTGTGGTGTGTTTTCCCTGCCTCCTTGTGCGTGCCCTGCTGCAGATCTGCTTGAAGGAGGCTTCATTGGTGGCTGATTTGGCCCTGTTTGGGGGCTGATTTTGCAGCAGGTATCAAGGTACTTCTGCTCCTTCTTTTTGTATTGTATCTGCATGTTGCAGAATTTTTTTTTGCAACCAAAATTTGTTTCAACAGGCATGAAAGATGCTAAGTGTAGTCAAACATCAAATTGCTTCGATTTGAATAATAGGGATTATGAAAGATGTTCCACTAGAAATATTCTTGTTATTGCTTCAACTCATATTCCCCAAAAAGTGGATCCAAGTCTAATAGCTCTAAATAAATCAAATTCATGCACTAAGATAAGAAGGCTTCTTATTCCACAACGACGAAAGCACCTTTTCGTTCTTTCATATTATCCGGACCATACCTTCCTTATATATGTCAATATCAAAAACAAAATATCAATATCCAAAAAAATATTATAATTTTAAATTTCATGTATTTCAAAATTTATATTTATATATAATATAAAATTATAAGATAAATAGAATATATATAATATATAAATATATATAATATATAATATATAATATATAAATGAAAATATATATATAATCCAGCCTTCCTTCTCCTTTCAGGGCCTATTCAAAAGAGAATCTGGTACCTCTTCTCTTGGTCATGAATATCTGAATAAGCTGAACTAGCCCCTGCGGATGTCTTTTCTTCAGAACATGACAATTAGAATTAAGCTCCGTCAACTGGCATGTGTATTATCTATATGGAGATCTTCCAATTGAGAAGATCCATCAACCTGATCCAGCCAGACATAAATTGTTTAGTTCGGTTTCTTCTAGTAAGGAGGAGGAGGAGGGGGGGGGGGGGGGGGGGGGATCTTGATTATTCAAGGCACGATCGAAGCATATCCAATGGTCTCTCTAGTAGGAAGTCTGGCATCAGCTACCCTTCACAAGAGAAATTTCACCTTCAATGGGGAGCTAGAGTTGCAAATATGAGCAAAAATAGGCTGCCTAGTGCCTCCATCAGTTATCATATTGTGGACAGACTTTACCAAGAAAACCCCATCCTTATTCCAAGCCATGTCCACCTATCCAAGAAGGTGGGCTGCAAAGCCTGATTATGCAAAAGAAGAATCAGATCAGAAATTGAGTTGGTTGATCTCATCCAGTAGAGCGCCCTTGAAGGTGGGAGACCAAACTGGTGATTCAACTCTTGGAGAAAAGACCTCTGCCAACACAGCAGGGGGGGAAGAAGCAAAAGCAGAGAAGATGTGGGCTTCATGTTTGTTTTTTTTTAATGGATGGTATCATGTATGTATATAAAAAACAAAAAGAGGAGGATGTACAATTGTTATAACAACCAACTCCCAAAAACCCTCAAAACAAAACACCAACGTGGTGAATCACTGTGATCCCTCCAAAAGCGACAAAAAGGAGGAGGGACTATTCCCCTAGTTACATAGAACCCTCGCCCATTCCCTCACTTTGTTACAAATAAAATTAACAACTCTCTTAGAAACCAATGCCTCATGCTTGAATATTCTGTTGTTCCTCTCGCCCAAATGATCCAAAGCGTGGCATGCAAGATCAGCCACCAAACCTTGCCATCTCCTCGTGCAAGAGGAACCAAGCCTCATGTGTACTACATTCTATTCAAAAATGGGGATGATCAGAGAATATAGTTTTGGAGGATACGTTGGTTTGAGTAAATCTCTTTTGGTAAAACATTTTCAAACTTGTACACTATCTTAAGAATCATCATCATCGTCATAGACCTATCTCATTATCTGGCGGCTGCATAAATCATGTCTTGCCATTATAATCTATCCAATGTCATATTTGTAGTTCAACCAAGCAAGGTTAAGTCCTGCCATATAATCTATCCAATGTCATATTTGTAGTTCAACCAAGCAAGGTTAAGTCCTGCCATATAATCTATCCAATGTCATATTTGTTTTTAAATATAGAAAGGTTAAGCCCTGTTTACTCTATCTGACTATCTCATTTTAGGCCTTCGCTAAGTTCTTTTACCCTCCTCTACACAGATGTAATCACACCTAACATGCATTGAACTTGACTGCAGGTGCACATGACTAAACCATCTGAGCATATCTTCTCTAAGCTTAGAGTCAATAACTACTACACCTAAGTCTCCATGTATGCGCTCATTCCGAATCCTATTCTATCTACTAGTCTTTTCGCACTTTGATCTTAATATCCTCATCTTTGCTACATATAGTTTTTGTACATACATTTTTTCTCACAAACCAACACTTGGTCCCATACAATATGGTAGGTCTCACAATAGTTCTATGGAACTTTCCTTTAAGCTTCATGAGGATCTGTCAATCAAAAAGGACTCTAAATGCACTTCTTCACTTCACTTGTAACATCCACTTGCATATCTCCATTGCCTTGAATAATGGAAGCTAAATATTGACAGTTATATTTTTAGGAATAACTAGACCGTCAATCACCATCAGGTTTTCCCGTTTTAGCTGCATTACTGAAATTACACTTCATATAGTTTGACTTATTTCAACTAATCTTAAAATCTTTATCTTCCAATCTATTCAACTGGCATTAACCCTCCGCATTCTCATAAATTAAAACAATACCATCCACATATAATATAGATCAAAGCATAGTTGTCAAGGCACCGCCTAGATGCAAAGGCGCCTTTGGTTGGTCAAGGCAATGGAACGCCTTTCCTATAGGGGAGAAAAGCAGGCCAGGCGCCTACTGAGGCGATCCGCTTAGCGATCCCAGGCACGTAGCAAGTGCATGGGCCCATTCGGATCGCTAATGGATCCACGTAGATCCTTTACTTAAAACCGAACCCCCGATTCCCCTGATACCCCTAAATCCCCTCATCGTCAGGCATAGCTATGGTTCTAAGCTTCGCCGCACCTCGCCGCAATTGTCGGTCATCATCGACATCATTGTTGTTGCTGTCATCGATCTCTGTCGACATCATCGCCGCCGTCGGCGATATTCATCAACATCATCGTTGCCATCATTAGTCACCGTCATCGTTGCCTGATGTCGTAGCCGTCGTCATCAGCCATAGTCGGTTCTACTACTGGCATCGCCTCCCATAGCCCCTAGCAGCCTTGCCCTCCTCCTAGTGCATGCACCTCCTTCTCCGTCAACGACAACGCTTGATGACCACCCACTCCAACTGCCATCTTTCAGTAAGGGACCCTCTCTCGCTCTCCATTCCAACTAATGACCCCACCCCATTTCTCTCTCTCTCACAGTCACACAGAGCTGATTGGAGCCCCACGCCCCACTCTCTCTTGCTCGTCTCTCCACTCCAGCTGATGCCCCCTATTTCTCTCTCACATATAGTCGCACAGGGGCTGACCATGGATTGCGGAATCGGCGGGTTCCGATCCGATTCGGGGGGGATTTCACTGTTCCCCCCCACCGATTTGAAAAAAAAAAAAAACGGCCAAAATCGGCCCGAACCGGACCAAATCGGGGCCGGACCGGCCAGATCGGCCGGTCCGGACCCGATCTGGTCCGGTTCGGGCCGGTCCCGATCCCCCCCTTAAGGTTTAAGGGTTTAGGGTTTAGGGTTTTAGGGTTTTAGGGTTTAGGGTTTAGGGTTTAGGGTTTAGGGTTAAGGGTTTAGGGTTTAGGGTTTAGGGTTTTAGGGTTTAAGGGTTTAAGGGTTTAAGGGTTAAGGGTTAAGGGTTTAGGGTTTAGGGTTTAGGGTTAAGGGTTAAGGGTTAAGGGTTAAGGGTTTAGGCTTTAGGGTTTAGGCTTTAGGGTTTAGGCTTTAGGGTTTAGGGTTTAGGGTTTAGGGTTTAGGGTTTAGGGTTTAGAGTTTAGGGTTTAGGATTTTAGGGTTTTAGGGTTTAGGGTTTTAGGGTTTAGGATTTTAGGGTTTTAGGGTTTAGGGTTTTTTTATGGATGTACATGAATTGCATTCATTCTTATTGTACATCAATTGAATAATATGTATGTAATTTTTTCTGATTTTTTTTTTATTTTTTCCTGATTTTTTCTGACTTTTTTTAATTTTTTATTATTTTTTAATCTGGCCGAGTCAGACTGGCCAGACTTCATCTGGATCGGCCGACTCGGCCGATCCGATCCGAGTCGGATCGGGATCGGCGGGTCCCGATTCGGGGACCCGATCCGATCTGAAATTCCTTGGGGCTGACGGCCTCTCTCTCTCTCTCTCTCTCTCTCTCTCTCTCTCTCTCTCTCTCTCTCTCTCACACACACACACACACCCTCTATGTGTGTGTGCGCGTGCCTTACACACACTACTGTCGCTCACACATTGTCTGTCATACACAGGCCAAAGCCATCTATCCTTGACTCAGCCTCTTTTTAATCTCTCTTACCCTCTCTGTCATTTAGTCACAGACATGAGTTTTTTTATAGTGCACAGACACAAACGAACGGCTTCCATTGTCGCCCAAGTTACCACCTAAGCACCGCTTAAGCGGTCACCTTAGCGCCTGAGTGCTTAGGCGCCTTGAGAACACCTCTTTACTAAGCCTTTTCTTACTATAGTGAACCATCTTATTTTAGGCCTTCCTTTAGTTCCTTTTGATCCTCTGATTGAATTTGATTGCACTGCTTGAATGTGATCCCCGTACCACACCTTCAAAGTTCTAACCAATTGAACTAAGCAATGGTGCACATGACAGAAACCATCTAAGCCTATTTTCCCTATGCTTACTATCACTTGGAGCTACACCTAACTCTCCATGTATGCATATGTTCATGAGTATATGCATATAAATGTTATGAATATACATACAAATGTTTTCTGAGCACACGTATGTAAGAATATCAAGAGTTACATCAATCACAAAAGGACAAAAGGGTCCACAGCTACATTAAAAAAATGCAAGAAACCACCAACACCACTTACCCAACCCACCCCCCCAGGAAAAGGAAATGCTATTCTCACAGGAAAGTTCTCTAATTTGTTTATCCAAATGATGTGGATGAATCACATACATCAACTTTTACAGTCTTAACCAACCAACCACTGTGAATTGGAGAAAATACACACGTCAAGATTCCCTATTAACTAGGGAAAGAAAAGTGAACAAGTTTCCCGTCACAGTAATAGTAAAAAGGAAGCTAACCTCAAAAATCTTTAACCTCCCGCTACTCCTGCTGGAAGTTCCCAGCCATACTTCATTGAGTTAATTCCATAGTGTCTGCCTATCTGGCAATTCAATGGAGGGCTCCGCTTCCATTTACATTGTACCTGGCATGCTCTTTTGTAGTTGCACTCTTGGGAGGGCTCCGTCATCTTAGACAACAATGAAAAATTCACTCTGAGATGACATAGTAAGCCCATAAGCACTTGGAGATCATCTTGGTGTTGGAGAAGGCACCCAAAGGGTGTAATGCTTGAATCGGAAAGGGCAATCTCCTGTGCCAGTGCACAGAAAGGCCACAGTATGCAATGCCAGGCAAATAGACCAGCAGGTCCAACACAAGCTTACTATGTTGCGGATATCATCTCTGACCTTAAAGGAATCATAAAGCTTGAAACTGAATTTGCTTGCCATAGAACATCAATACATGGCATCCAGTAGACAAGTAACACACGTCTAGCTCAATGATGAGTTTACCATTTCCTGCATCAGGTTGGCAACTCAAATGTGCTAAAGTCTGAAGATAACTTAAATCGGACTGGGTTCAAGGGGTTCGACTCATTGATGCATTTGGCAGCCCATTCCCCTAGCCTCGAATTTCCATGAGTGCGGCAAAAGTCAAATATCCTTGTCCACATAGGGATAGTGGGTTTGAATGGCATTCTGCAAACAAATTCCTCAAGTTCATTCATATGTCCATACCTGCCAAATAGTTCAATCATGCATTCATAATGCTCTATTCGGGGTATGACGCAATATTTTTCACTCATCAAGCTGAAATACTGGTGACCTGTTCTGACAATACCCCCATTGATGCAGGCAAGCAGAACACCGATGAAGGTGATATTATCTGGTACAATACCTTCTTTCTGCATTAAGTCAAATTGATCAAGGACTTCTCTGTCCATCCCACTGTATGCACACCCCAAGAGCATAGAATTCCACAACACTACGTCACGAGGACCTTCCTCTGCAAAGACCTTTGTTGCATACTCGAGCGAGCGACATTTGGAATACATGTCTACCAGTGCTCCTCTAACAACAAGATCACTCTCATGGTTGTTCCTGATAATGTATCCATGAATTTGCTTTCCATGATGAAGTGAAAGTACATTTGAACAAGCTGCCAAAGCTGCACTTAATGTGAACTCATCTGGGGAGATTTCTTCTATCATCTTGCTGAAAATACTTAAAGCCTCTTCACTCCTTCCATGGCGAGCATAATTTGACAGAAGAGCATTCCAGGAGATTATGTCCCGAAAAAAGGCCACTTGGCAGAACAATAGTTCAGCAATTCTCAGGCACCCACATTTTCCATACATGTCCAAGAGTGCATTGCACACAAAGTGACTTTTGTGGAAACCATGTCGATATGCAAAACCATGAACTTGTTTCCCACCGTAAACATCAGAAAGGCCTGCACATGCATTAAGAATCAGGACAATTGTAACATGGTCTATCTTTTCAGTTACTTTCAGCATCCATCCAGTGAAATTCAAGGCTTTTTCCCAAGAAAGGGCCTGGACATATGCTGCCAACATTGCATTCCATGAGATGACATTCCGTTCTGGCATCTTATTAAAGAGTGATTCTGCCTCACTTATTCTCCCGTGCCTTGCATATCCTGATAAGATTGACGTCTGAGTGACCACATTTCTAGGTCCACACTGATCAAAAACCTGACATGCATCATCTAGAAGACCACACTTTGCATACATTTGGACCAACGAAGTTGAAACTACATCATCTCCTTCAAAACCGAACTTTGTAATAATTCCATGTATCTGTCGTCCTTCCCTGTGCCCCGCAATGTTACAGCAAGCAGCAAGGGCATTGGAAAACGTAAAATTCAGTGGCTTGAAACCTTCCCTAATCATCTTGAAGAAAATGGACAGTGCTTCCACTTCATTCCCCGCCTCAAGGTATCGACGGACAATCACATTCCATGAAACAGGATTCGGGTCCTCAATCTCATCAAACATCTTCCTCGCGTCACTAATGCGCCGGCATTTCCCGTAAACATCCACCAGCGAGCTCCCCAAAATCACGTTGTCGCAGAACCCACGCTTCAGAACGAGGCCGTGTATCTGTCCGGCGAGAAATAACGCCAACACATCCCCGCAAGAACTCAAAACACTAGCGAACGTGATCTCATTCGCACGAACTCCGGCAACGTTCATGCTGGAAAACAGAGAAACTGCCTCTGCGGCGCGGCCCGCCTGCGCATACGCCACGATCATCGCATTCCAAGTGCCCCCATCTCGGCGGGGCATTTCGTCGAACAGCTCCCGCGCGTCCCTCAAGCTGCCGCATTTCGCATACACCTCGATGGTGCGGTTGAGGAGGAAGGTCGAAGGGGAGGATCTGAAGGCGACGAGATGGGACTCGACCTTGCGCGTCTCGACGAGGGCGAGCCTAGAGGCGCAGAGCCGCAGGAGGCGGGCGTAGACTGAGTCGGGTAAGGCGACGGGGGAGGCGGCGAGGAGGGAGACAACCTTCCGGAGGTCGCCGGCGCCGAGGTGGACGAGGATGCTCCCGAGGGGGGAGCGCGAGGGCTTGCTGGTGGTGGCGGCGGTGATGGGGAGCTTCCCGGGCGATGGAAGCGCTCTGTGGCGGGAGACGCCCTGGAGGAGGCGGGTGAGGAGGGCGGCCGCCGTGACGCCCATGGAGGGGGTTCTTGTCGAGCAGGCATCTGGTCTTGAAGAGCGTTGCGGCCAAACGCGGCTCTGTTGGAGCCGGCCCGGCGACGCGGTTTGTTTTTAATTTTTTGTTTGTTTGGGGGGGGTTGTTTTACATATAGGCCTTTCTTATGATATTACAAATAAGTCTCTTTAATCTGATTTTTACAAATAAACTCTTACGATTGTAATTTTTTTATAAATAAGTCATTTTAAGGGTTTATTTGTAACATAGTTGTCAAGGCGGTAAGGCGGACCAAGGCGTGCTCGGGGTCTCCGACCGCCTAAGCGCTTAGGCGCCCGCCTAGGCGTCGCCTAGGCGTACACTTCAAAATAATATATTTTATATCACAATAACTTAACATTAATATAAAAAATATGAAGAGAATAGCAATAATATCACATTAACATGAAAACAAATATTACAATAAAGTACCAAAGTTAAATATGTGACTGAACAATAATTAGAAAAACATAATTTCAAAGATAAAATACTAACCTCATATTTATGGAGTTCCTCTTCTAAAATCTGCAACATAATACTCATAACAACAATATATATATGATGCAAAAATGTAAACACATAATAAAAAAAGATAACTTCATTACATTAAATAAAGTTCATGAAGTCCTAATATCACATCCATCACTAAGCATAAAATAAAGAAGAAGCAACACATTAAGACTAAATACTCAAGAAAGCAAACAAATAAGACTAGTTCAAATGTCTAACAAAACTAATTCAAATAAAGTTTAAAGTTCTCTAAATTTTAAAGCCAAATGGTGCATGCTCAGGAGCCATGTTCCCATCCTCGTCCCCATCATCTTCATCATCATGTTCGCCATCTGACTCCCAAGATGCATTATCATCATCATCTTCTTCCTCTGCCTCTTCTTCCTGATCTGAATGGTTCTCTTCTTCATCATCACTAACCATGGGCATGGGCTGCGAAGTACTTCCTCTTTGTGGCATTTTGCCTCTCCTGAGTCTTTCTTCAGATGCTCCCATGGCTATGTCCACAGCTGCCCATGTGAGATCGTTATCATCATCATGAACCAAATCTTCTGCGTCCTTAGTCATCCACTCACTTCCCCAATCCAAATCTGCTAAGCATATAGGATCACTCTTCTCTGGATGATTCTTTCTTTCTATGAATCTTTCACGAAGGCGCCGATTGTATTGAACATACACTAAATCGTTCAATCGTTTATGCTCCAACCTGTTCCTCTTTTTTGTATGAATCTACATAAATAAAAAAGACAAATCAAAGACAACTAGAGAAATTCAAATCTGAAAATTGAATGAAAAAAATAAAAACATACTAAGGATATATCTCAAGTTAAATACTTACAAACTCAAATGTGCTCCAATTACGCTCACAACCAGAGGAACTACAACAAAGTCCTAAGATCCTTAAGGCTATCTTCATGAGCTCCGGTGCATCTCCACCAAATTGCATCCACCACTCAACTATAAAAAGAATTTAACTGGTAACTCTAGTATAATGTAAAATCATTTAACTTGTAAAACAAAAAAATACCAAGCAATAAAGAGAGATTGCAAGAATTTACTCACTTGGTAGCCTCCTTTCACGAGCTCTAACTGCCATTGGCTTTGCAAATAAGCCTTTTCCACAAATATAGTCTGCAACTTGATCACTTATTTTGTCTTGTATATCTCTTTCTGGCACCATCTTTTCAACACATTCATAAAAACTGCTCTCAAATTTTTTACCATTAGCAATATCTTTTGATTTGGCCTCGAAGTATAATTTGGGATTCAAAAAATATCCTGCTGCATGTAGTGGACGATGCATTTGATCTTGCCATCTTTTATCTACAATTTTCAAGATGGGTTGATAATTTTTTTCCTTTGAACCAAAATTTACAATAATTTGTTGCCTTGCATATTCCATGGCAGCATACATGTATCCCATGGCAGGCTTCTCATCTCCATCAACTAATCTCAAAACTTGCAAAATTGGTTGTGAGGCTCTTAAGACATCTTCAATACCATGCCAGAACTTCACCTGAAAGACAAAAGAAGCAACGTTTTTTCCCATAGTTGTCTTTGCCCATGCACTATTATGCCATGCTTCTGAAGCAAACAACCTACGCAAGCCTCTCCTTACAACATCATCGTGCAACCTTTCTAATGTAAGAAAAGCAGTTGCAAACCTTGTAACTCCACATCTCACAAGTTCCTTTCCCTTTGTCTCCTTTCTCATATAGTCAAGTAAACGTGTATGTGTGTAGATATATGAAGTCAACTTCTTGGCTTTTGAAATGACACACTTATATACCTTTAATTTGCCAAAATCTTCTAACATGAGATCAAGGCAATGTGCAGCACAAGGTGTCCAAAACAATCTTCTCCTCTTCTCCATCAATATTCTTCCTGCAGCAATATTATATGAAGCATTATCTGTCACAATTTGCACCACATATTCTTCTCCAATTTTTTCAATCATAGCATCCAACAATTCATATAAGAGGTATGCATCCTCTTTACGATTTGAAACATCAACGGACTCCATAAAATAAGTCCCTTCTGGACAATTCACTAAGAAATTAATCAACTTCCTCTGCCTTTTGTCAGTCCATCCATCACACATGAGGGTGCAACCATAAGTCTTCCAATGTTGCTTATACTCATCATGCAACTGATGTGTGCTCTCTACCATTTTTTTTAAGAGAGGCACTCTCAACATGTGATAACTTGGAGGCTTGTATCCCGGTCCAAATCGCCCCGCAAGTTCGAACATCACCTCAAAACTCTTCAACTTTGCAACATTAAAAGGAATTCCAGCCTCATAAAACCAGGTGGCTACAGCTTCATCAAGCTTCAATTTTTCTTGTTTCTTCCATTTACTCTCCAAAGTTGTTTGAACCCTCTTTCCATGTCTCCTTGCTTCAACAAAGTCCTCTGCACTCATCTTTGCAAAAGCATCCATTGGCCCCTTGTTTGGCTTTTTCTTCAACGATGAAGAACCTTTATCCGATTTGGGGGGAATTTCCTCGTCAGATGATTCATTTATACACACAAACTCTTGGACTGTAACTTTTCTTTTCTTATTTTTTGCCATCCAACTCAACATTTCTTCAGAAATATCCTTTGTTGTCTTTGGACATTTTTTTACATCACTGAATCCTCCTACTAAATGTTCTTTTTGTCTTTTGATCCCCCCATTTGTCACCAAACCACAAAGTTCACACTTCACTTTATTTTTATCATTTTCATCCGGCCAATAGGAATACTTCCATCCCGGATCATTTGACTTGGCCTTCTTCTTCTCTAACATTCCTTGCACGGATGCGGACTGCGACCCTGACTCTTCTTCCATTTAAATTTTAAAGATAAAAATCTGGCATGGGACAAATAAAAAGGAGTAAGAGAGTGGGTGGTATGTGACATGAGATGGTGAGAGAAACAAATAAGGTGAGAGAGAGAGGGGGTGGGTCTGTCATCTGTGACAGAGAGACAGAGAGAGACAGGATGAGAGAGAGAGAGGGTGTGTGACAGTGTGAGTGAGAGAGAGACAGATATGGCCTGAAAGAGAGAGAGTGGGTCTGAGAGAGAGAGAGAGAGAGAGAGAGAGAGAGAGAGAGTCTGAGAGAGACAAAGAGAGAGTCTAAGAGAGACAAAGAGAGAGTGGGTCTAAGAAAGAGGGTGTGAGTGAGAGAGAGTGAGACAGAGTTTGAGAGAGAGGGTACGACAGAAAGAGAGTGGGTATAAGAGAGTGAGACAGAGAGAGGGAGATAGAGAGCGTATAAGACAGAGAGTGGGATGGAGAGATATAGAGAGAGTGAGACAGAGAGAGGGAGATAGAGAGAGTGGGACGGAGAGATAGAGAGAGATAAAGAGTGTGTGTGTGTGAGACAGAGAGAGACAGAGAGTGTGGGTGTGTGAGAGAGAGTGAGACAGAGAGAGACATAAAGTGTGGTTGTGTGAGAGAGAGTAAGACAGAGACAGAGAGCGTGGGCGTGTGAGAGAGAGGGAGCCAGAGAGTGGGGGTCCGGGACAGAGAGAGTGGGACAGAGAGATGGAGACAAAGAGAGGGAGACGGAGAGACAGGGAGATAGAGTGAGACAGAGAGAGGGAGATAGAGAGAGTGGGACAGAGAGATGGAGACGGAGAGACACAGGGAGAATGGGAGATAGAGTGAGACGGAGAGAGAGTGAGACAGAGAGAGGGAGATAGAGAGATGGAGACAGAGAGACAGGGAGATAGAGTGAGACGGAGAGAGAGTGAGACAGAGAGAGGGAGATAGAGAGAGTGGGACAAAGAGATGGAGACAGAGAGGGAGACGGAGAGTGGGGGTCCGAGACAGAGAGAGTGAGATAGAGAGATGGAGACAGAGAGAGGGAGACGGAGAGACAGGGAGATAGAGTGAGACGGAGAGAGAGTGAGACAGAGAGAGGGAGATAGAGAGAGTGGGACAGAGAGAGGGAGACGGAGAGACAGGGAGATAGAGTGAGACGGAGAGAGGGAGATAGAGAGAGTGGGACAAAGAGATGGAGACAGAGACACAGGGAGATAGAGAGGGAGACACAGAGACAGTGAGAGATATAGAGAGGGGATGGAAGGCTCACCGGAGAATCGGAGAGTGAGACACAGCTAAGAAGGCCTCGCCGACGACAGCTCCAGCTGCAACAGGCAAAGGAGACGACGGCAGTTACAGAGGCGATTGCCGGCGGCGGTGGACGCAATCGGCGGCGAGCAGCGGTGGCGTCGCGACGAGCGAGGGCGGCGAACGCCGTGAACCCTAGCGGAGCGAGCGGAGCGAGCGAAAGGGGGTTCCGGGGTCGAAAGGGGGAAGAAGATGATCGTATCGGGTCGGGTTATTTAACGATGGTAGCCGGCCGGGTAAATGGGCCGTGGGTAGATTGGGCCGGCCCGGCCGGGTAATGGGCTGACCCAGCGGGCGCTTAGGCAGCCCAGGCGGGCTGAGCGAACCGCCTGGGCGCCTAAGCGAACCGCCTGGGCCGCTTTTTGAATCCCGGTTCAGGCGCTGGGCCGCTTCGTCCAGTGTACAGCGCCTATGCGCTTAGGCGACGCCTAGGCGTCCGCCTTGACAACAATGATTTGTAATACTCTCATGAACTTATTTATAAATTTCAGAGCCTTTCACTAATTCACGATAGATTGTGAGAGTTTATTTATAAATAATCATATTAGAAGGTTTATTTGTAATATCAAAATACTATAAGAACTTATATATAAATTTTTATTTTATTTTACTTTTTGTAGCCTAGTGCTTCTGGGACATAGTCCTCAGCTTCGAAGAGCTGAGATCGAGCCAGCTTGAGGCCATAAATTCCTCAAAGAAGAAGATATTTGCACTTGATGCGCTTTTTCGATCTGGGTGGGGTGAAGTTCTCCATGCAAGCGCACGATATTTTTGCAAAAAATCCGCACGTTGACGGGCTCGAACTCACGCACTTCCCAACAGAGAGATGAGGCGTACTCGATAAACTATTACGACACGAGCACTGGACGCCAGGCGACACGGTTGGACACCTAAGCCTACAGACGAGCCAGATTTAGTGTCAATCGAAGGTGGATTCGTGACCATATTCATTATATTACGTTTAAAAATACTGTCCATTAACTGATGTACATCCTCCCCTCCCCCCCCACCCAAAAAAAAAAAATTAATGTATAACAGCATGTTTGGTTTCAGTATTAAGGTGTATTAATATTAGTTTTAATATTAATACTAATATAGAATTTTTTTAGTATTTAGTTAAGTAATTAATTTTAAAACTTCTTCACATTTAAATCTTCAATTCTATCAAATTTAATATAAGTTGTATCCTATATTAATTTTGATTTTGATAGAGAGCATCGGGATACCACTCGCTCCCCTTCCCTCTCCCAAACTCGACCAAACGCCCTCCTTCTCCTCAGTGCTGCCATCGCCATCTCCTCCGTGCTGCGTGCCGGCATCGCCATAAGGAGAGCACCGGTCCTGCAGGCCGCAGCCGTCACCAGGGCCCAGGCGGCGGAGGGCGAGGGCAAGGACGCCTCCATCGACATGCATGTGGAGCAGCAGCCCAGGAAGGGGACCGCCGTGGAGCGCCGGCCCGCCCTTGAGATCTCTCCCTTCGGGCCGGTGGACCCGCTGTCGCCAATGAGGACGATGCGGCAGATGCTGGACACAATGGACCGGCTTTTCGAGGAGGCGATCGCATTCCCAGGGGGCTTGCAGGCGGGGCGTGGGGTGGCGGCAGTGGGCAGCGGGGTGGTGCGCACGCCGTGGGACATCCGGGAGGAGGAGGGCGCGGTGCAGATGCGGTTCGACATGTTGGGGCTATCGAGGGAGAAGGTGAAGGTGACAATGGAGGATGACGTGCTGGTGATCCGCGGGGAGCATAAGAAGGAGGAGGAGGGCAGGAAGGAAGGGGAGGAGGACGAGTGGCGGCGGCCCGGAGAACTGCGAGAAGGAGAAGATGACGGTGGAGCTCAAGAACGGGGTGCTCATGGTGACGGTGCCCAAGGCCAAGGTGGAGCGCAAGGTCTTCGACATAGAGATCCAGTGAGAACTAAGAAGAAGAACCACCGAGAAGGGTTAATCCAACTATGCCATGTGATGGTCTCCACTGCTATATATGTTTCCCTTCCATGATTTTTCTTTCTTTTTTGGTTTGTTTTACTCTCTGTTCTTGAGCTTTCAGAGTACTCATTGTTGTGATATTTTGGTGTGGTTGGAGAAAACTTAACTTTCACTCAATTGTTGGTTCTTATGTATTTAAAAATAGTATTATAATAATTAAAATTACATAAAATAGATGTCAATCATTTTGCAAATATTATCCAAACACTTTCTTATATCACTTTTGATATTGTTACAACTTCAATCAAACACCTAACACGTTGTATTGTATCAATTTTGATATTAATGTTCAATATCATAAAAATATTAATATCAAAATTGATATTGTTATTTGATATTCTAATCAAACAGGCCATAAGATGTTAATTTGTTGAATAATTAAAGCCCTTAGTGTGTCATATATATTCACTTAAAAAAATTATATCTATTACTTTATCTGCTATACTAATTGGTCGGATATTATTAGATCCCTTAGTGTACCATATACATTCACTTAAAAAAGGTGTACCTATTATGTTAGATACTTGTTTAAAAAGACTGTTTATTAACTATGTTATGAACTAATAATCCGTTGAATAACTGGATTATCGGTTGCCATTTACATCTCTACGGCCAATGAAAGGGGTCAGTTGGGGAAAAATGTGCCGGATCTGAGTTGGACTGTTTGGTTTAACTATCAAATCTCAATGCTATCAAGTCACAAGTTGAGAAAAATTGCATACAGAATTTACTACTATTCACTTAAGATTACATCATGACCTGTTATATTTTGCGGGAAAAAAGTTCACATCTATACTATAATATCAATATAGAGCTCCTACTTTACCGGCAATACTATAATCAGGACACGAAGCAGTAGCAGAATCTCTCTCTCCCTCTTACTCTCTTTATGAAAAATTAAGATGAGAATTAATGGGGAGGTTTCTCTTTTGTACTTTAATGGGGGGTTCTTCTCTTTTGTAAGTCTTTCACTTTCTATATTTTGTAGATGAAGAGTTAGAGTGCAGATTAATGAGAGTTCTTCTCTTCTGTACATCTTACCCTCTCTTTTGTATGTCTTTTACTTTCTACATTTTGTAAAATTTTATATTATGTAGAATGTTATTCTTGGTAAAATCTATGATTCTACATTTTAACTTTCCCAATTGAGTAATTGGCTAATTTCCTCTCTGTCTGTATTATAATTTTTAAACCTTGATTGAAGAGAGCAAGATTCCGAGGCATCAAATAGGAGAAGACAACCTCTTATCATATTAAAATTTTGATGTATCAATTTGTTAGATAGTTATAAAAATTAACTTGACTTATATTAATTAAAAAATATATTTATTCAAATCTGATATTTTTTCGTGCGATACATAGAACTAGTGAAACCCAAAAAAGAACATGTCATATGAAGTGTTGCGACTTAATTTAAAATGGACACTAATAGAATTTGGCTTACCTCATCCGAAGTGTTGCGACTTAACCGTGTATAAATCTACCTAACTTGCACTGGGTGCACACCCTACTGTCGACCTTTTAAAGGCTTTAAACAACATTGCAGGTTATGCTTCATTTATATACGACTTTATAATGGCGACCATAAAATATATAGAAGCATAAATATACTTCAACAATATTAAATTAAAAAAACTAATCTTAGCACGAATTGTATACTAATGTGTGGATCAGAGGATTACAACCAAACTCAGATGTGCTGTAAAAATCAGATTGAATCCACCGTATATGTCTTAAGATCCAAATTACATTTATTGCACTGTTTGTCCATGTACACTATCCAATATGATCTGTTAACTCATGTTAGTCTGATTAAATCAACATGCAGTGTTCATTTTTTTATTTCTTTTAAAATCAATTATTTTTGACAGCCTACCAATGTTCTTCTCCCAAGTCCCAAGGATGCAAGTGCTGAGCCCCCTTTGCCTGAAAACATCCAAATCACCTGGGAGATGCCCACTCCATTTAGCATTCTTTAATGCAGGTATATTCTATATTCTGGTCTGAAGCTTCATGGAAGCTACCAAGTTACTTAATGGCACTTGGGGGCATGTTTCTCATTCTGTATCAAGGAAACATCCTATTTGTTGTCACATGTGGTTTCTGGTCTCGGGTGCCCTTTGGGTAATTTGCCTCCCTTCATCCACTTCCTGGTCTTACAGCTTGAGCCTTAGCTTGTTGGGCCTTTCAGTGATGGCAATAAAGATAAGAGTAAATACTTGCTACGCCGCGGCGCAGTGCAGCACTTCGGCACTGGGTCATAGTTTGTTGGATTGCGTAGGAGTGTGATTCTATTTTTTTTTTCAATTTTTATGTTTTAAATGAGCAAAAAAATAGAAAAACTTGTATCTCTGACATAGCCATATAAGCTCAAATTCATCAGACAAGTGTCTGCCGAACTGACCCTCTGTACAATAAATAATTACTTGGGAACACAATGGAACCCACAAGCAGCTCCAAAATTAGGCCAACTCTTGTTGGAGCTCATGGACATGGGCCTAATTGGATGCCGGAGTGGGGGGTGAACGTGTAGAAGCTGGGGTAAAAATATTGGGTTCGTGAGAGAAAGGAGGCTTGGTGGGTCCCGCAAGAAACGGCCATTCCAGCTGGTCGTGGCGTTAGATTCCCTCTCGCTCTTCACAAGTCACCTCTTCAGACCTGTGAAAGTTTTGATCCGCACGTCCTTGTGCTCCCAAGCCATAAATGTATAAATTATATCCACACATTCAAATAAATTTTATAAAACTTTATAGATATCACCTCCCACGGCCCTTGTATGTGGAATCTGCTTGTCCGGTCTTCATAATTTTTGTAGTCCTAACTATTTTAAATTAATCAATGAACCTAAACCTTTCAAAGATCTTTTATGATCTTGGTGAACCAAACTCTGTTAAGTATACCCCTCAAATCGGCATTTCCTTTCATCTAATACGACGTATCAAAAAAAAAAAAACTCTCATGTCAAAGTCGACATAACAATTTCTGTCAAAATTTTAGACTAGTCGACTTAGAGAACCAGCTAACCGAGATAGAGGATCCATGACCAGTAAAATTAGAAATAACTCTTTTAAATCTTAAAGATCTTCCTAAAAAAGGTTTACCAAATAAGTATTCAATTATAGAGCTGTTAGACATAATAAATATATTAACAGTAAGAAGGGTAACATCTAATAATTTATTTAATTATTCTAATAATAAATTATTACATATTAATATCATCGACTCCAAAGGTACCCGAAAAGGCGTTTGAGTCCCATGAGTCATGTTCGCTAACTCCAGAATTACCGTGTTCTGGTTACTCGCGGTGACTGCCGAAAAACACTTCGCCGTGGCGGTGCCGCCACCGACAGGCACGAGGCGTATTAGTCCTGCCGTGTTCCAATGTGACGGCTGATGCATCGCTTTGGACGAAAGGTGGTGCAGGTCAAGAAGCACCATGGCATGTGGATTTATAATAATTTGCCGACACCCATAGGTGACCCTCCAGAGAACCCAATTTTTAGAGTACTATATCAACAGGCAGTACTTACATATCCTATGCGATGTTCTCTATGGGGGCCTCTCATTTTTCCCTCCCCTCACACCTAGTTCCTAGTATGAGTTGAAGAGCTTACGACTCAGTGACATTTGACTTCTCTTTGTAAGAGAGGTTTTGAGTTTAGATGTTTAGTAATACTTGATGCAAGGTCTCATCCCTCTTCCTAACCATAATGTGGGTATTATAGTGGGTAAATAAAAAAAATGATTTTTTTTAAGTCGGATCCAACATGGCTTACCCATTTGTACAGTGTAACATCAGATCAGATGATCAAACAAAAATCTGAAAAAAAAGAAAACAAACCTAAAAAATATCTTTAATGGGTCGAGTCTAATAACAATTTTTGATTTTTCAAATTTTTTTAGATCATCTGATGGGGCATTGTGATGTATGGACAACTAAGACATATTAGGTCTGACCTAAAAAAAATTTTAAAAAAAATATTTACCCACTACAATGCTTCTCATTGGGATTTGGAGAGCATTGCAATAGGTATTATTCTTAAATCTTACTTTCAACAGTTGTACGAAGAGAGAGAGATTTGTTCTACAGATTCGTGATAATGTATGTCTGAATGCTTTTCACAGATAATGAGACTCGGAAGGAGACTATTGTTCTATGGGAATTTCATGTTTGAAAGAGTCTCAGAAAAAGGCGAAGTTATCACAGCGGTGCAAAAAAAATCATTTACTTAAGAAAAACATTAATTTAAATATCTATATATATATATATATATTCTACTAGAGAGGCTTGTAGATACTTTTGAACAAAAAAGAAGTCTCGATTCCCCGGCTTCTATTGCTCTCTAGCACGCATCCTGTTGTTTGATGCCATCCCCCCTTGGTAGTTCTTTTTTACATTCCTTCCTCCTCTCCCTATCTCATGTTGTTGTTTATACGGGGATCTGACCTCCACTACGGTAGGTGGGATATATCAACTTGGCTACTGAAGTTGGATTACATCCTTATCATGCTAATCCAACGTAATCTCACGATCAGCTCCTTTTTTTTTGGTTTTTCCCGGGGAGAGAGAGAGAGAGAGAGAGAGAGAGAGAGAGAGAGAGAGAGAGAGAAGAAGAAGAAGAAGAAGAAGAAGAAGAAAAAGAAGGTAGTTATTGGACATTGACCAAACGGGTGAGAAGGGAAAGTTGGCAAGGGGGGAATTTACGATGGTTGACAAGAGAAAGGAAAGACGGAGAAAAGTTCAGATTAGGAAACTGAAATAGAACCCTACACGAGGAAAATACATATTAGGCAAGTGAAATAGAATATTACCATGGTCACTAAGACTCTCGTTGATCAGAGTTCAGTAAGATTCATTTAAAAGTAATCTTTTGTTGACATTAGAAATGTCAATTCAACTAAAGCTCATCTAAATTCCAACTAAAGTGAACTGTTTAATGATTAAAATATTGATTTATCTTAATCGTTGCATTTAATTTTTAAAGAAAATGCACAACACTAGGGGTGCATTTAGTTCTAAGTAAAACATACTCGAATGGAAAAAATATTCTAAGAAAATAAAATTAAAACAAAATTTATCATTTTGGTATTTAAGAAGATATTTTAACTGTTGTAAAAAAGAAAATTCTATCTCATCACATGGGTGCCAAAATCAAGAAAAAGAGGGGAGATTAATGGATTAAAATTTTCATTGATGAGAGTTTTTTAAATTGTCGAACAAGTTATTATGCTACATTTTTCGGAAAAATCGTTCGTACAACTTATTTTACACAAAACCAAATGGACCCTAAGAAGGAGAGGAAGAACTCAATGGTGGGACCCTTTGCAGGAGACCACATCCTACTTATTGAGCTGGGCTCCACTAGCAACTCAGGGTCCTCTAAAATGTCCCCAAATGGGTCACACAATTCTTTGCTGTACACTTGGCAAGGGAGTCCAAAGCGCACACAGGTGGGAGAAAAAGTGGGACACAGGCGGTGACCAGACGCCTCGGAACGCCCAAAGATGGACTCCCCACTCCAAGACGCGGCTCTTCTGGCTCTTCATTAAAAACGTCATTGTTGCCCTTAATCACATCCCCAAAGTAACCACCACTCGATTAAAACATAACAGTGCTCTGCGTTTTAATACCACCCCGAGCTCCCCGTTAACTCCCCCCTCCTCACCCCCGCCTCTCTCTCTCTAAAACGCTCGGTTTCTCTCTCTAAAAGTATTCTCCCCTTCTTCTTCTCCACACTCCCCTCTTTCCCGCTGGGCTGCCGCCAGATCTCGCACGGACGGAGGAAGCAGACGCGCAGATCTCCACCGTCCGATCCGCGCCGTCCTCGCGCTTCCCCGCCATGGCGGCGGTGGCGGGGAGCTGACCTGGCGTAGGAGAAGGCGGCGCCGCCATGGACATTGGCCGAAGGTGGGCGGCGAAGCGGGGGTTGTGATCTGGCTGGGAGGGGGCGGGGAGGAGCTGCTGGGGTTACAGAGCATGGCGACGGCGGCGGGGGCGGCGGGGAATGGCGGGGGGTGGGCCTACAAGGGGATGTCCTCCGACAACGTTAAGGGCTTGGTGCTGGCGCTGTCCTCCAGCTTCTTCATCGGCGCCAGCTTCATCGTGAAGAAGAAGGGTTTGAAGAAGGCGGGCGCGTCGGGGGTGAGGGCAGGTACGGATCTCTCCTTTTGGCGCGGTCGAATTGTGGGGCTTTGGGATCTGGTGGATTAGTTTTCTGTCGCTTGTTTAGATGTCTGTTGCTGCTGTTTTTCGTTTTTAGGGTTGTGAAATTCTGCTGGAAGACAAATTACTTAGAAGTATATTTTGGTTGCAATTGGAAGGGTTGGGCAAGTCGTGAGTTTGGAGTTCGGGTTGATGTCTTCGTGCCTTTGTTTGTGATTTTGCGCGGGGGGTGGGGGTTGTTGATGTAACAGAAGTCTATCAACATCTTGGGGATGTTGGGCATCTATTTAGTTCTTGTTGCCATCTATAGTTGACATGGACAAAGAAATTTCAGATTTGGAAGCACTATGGACTAGTAGGAGGGTACCCAAGGACAATTGCATCTGCTGCGAAGGAATACCCCCCCCCCCCCCCCCCCCCCCCCAAGTGGGCAGTGGAGAACTGGAGATGACTAGTCGGCACCCCCCTTCTGGAGAGGGAGTTGCTATTAGAGGGGAACCTTTTTCCTGAAGGTCGTGAGATAGCGAAAAGATCTTTATTTTTTTTCTTCTGAAGAAGCCGGGAACACTTTGAGATAAAAACAATAGTTCTCTAGGATACTGTTGGTTAGAATGAAGATAAACAAGTGGTGCAAGTTTTGTTTTTGTTTCACATGCATACTGTAGAGTTTGAACGGACACAATGTTTTCACTTTGCTTTATTGGTGGATGAATTCTTGCTCGTTCATGCATCCTTTGCCTGTTTTCTGGTGACCCTGGACCTTGGTTGCTTTGACTTTTATAGACCATGCGATATTAGTTTACATATAGCTTATTTTTAGAGATATCATAGTTGGCTGCAAATGATTATATATAATTTGCATAATATGAATTCAATAAAATCTGAAACATAGTTATAGTTCATAAGTGATTACACTGAATAAGGTTTTTATCCAACCATGGCAAATTTACTTCTGCATTAAACATTTTATGTTCTGGGGGAAGCCTTGCTGCAACTGTAAGATTCATTGTGACCTGGAGCTCACGAGCTTAAATTTGGAAACAACCTCTTTGCACAAAGTAAGGGTAAAGCTGTGTATAGGTGGCCCTCCCTGGACTGTGCATGGAAGGAGTCTCGTTGCATTGGGCTGTCCTTTTTTTATTAAATATTTTCGGTTTTCCCTTCATTAGCATTTCAAGAGGTTGAGACATTTGTATCATATTTTTTGTAAATCATCATCATTACAACCTTATTTCATTTATTTGGGTTTGTCAACACGAACTCTTTTGTGCCGCTTTCTTATGTTAGTGCCATATTTACGGTTAAACCTAGAAAAGCTATGCCCTTCTTAGCTATCTTGAACTATTTCATTTTACGCCTTCCCCGAGTCTTTTACCATCTTCAACTTGTTTGAATGTTTATGACTTTATTCACTTTTTCTTGCATGCCAATACATGAACTTTGTTCCCTCTTGTGTATCTTTAGTTGCAAATTCAGCATTTTATGCAAGAACAATGTAGCATACTGGGATATGTGGTCTAATTTGAATGCTTCATTCTTTTATTTGAACAGGAGTTGGTGGCTATTCTTACTTATATGAGCCTCTTTGGTGGGCAGGCATGATAACAAGTAAGATAACTCTGCTCTACTTATTTTAATTAAATGTTTTGTGTATGTTCATTTGGTTTAACACTTCCAAAAACTCCAGTTGGTATATGGACGTGGCAGGAAGCTTCCTCTGCGTGCCCTTGCTTAATGACATCCTTTAGCTCTGCCAAGTTCCTTGCAAAGGCATCTTGTACAAGAGGGGCACATCTCAGAATCCAATTGGACCAGTTTGCCTGTACAGAAACTTGTTAATCAATGAATAATCTCACCTATCTTTCTCATTTGAAGAATAATTTAAGATACAATCCCAATTAAGATGCAAAAGGTCTTAGTAGATTATTTATGTGGTACATGTAAAAGATTGCTCACTTTCTTTTGCATTGGCCTCTATGACAGAATGGTTGAGGTTTCCTTTTCTCTTCATAACAAATTATTCCTCTAGACAGTTTAACAACATTTATTGCAGGGAATCAAGCCATCAGATGCACACTGACCTTGTTGCCTTACATAACCGGATAGTCAAAGGAATTTAATTCAATCTGAATCTCAATCCTAATGATGTTAGTGTTTCTCAAGCTCCATCCCTGATTAATATAGGAAAAAAATTCTAATGCCTTTGTGATGGAAATGTTGATATGCTCATGACAGCTGCTTTATTTTAGGAAATGAATTGGATGTTGAGGGTGATCTGACAGTTGCAAAGGGTGTAAAAGTTCTTTTGCTGTTCTGCCCATTTCCGAGGCATCAGCCATCAACTCACTGTTGCATCCACGTTTCTATAAATTTGCTCTCATTACCCTTCTATCTAATAGTATCCCCCTCATTAGTGTGCGACGTTAGTGAGATCTTTTAGAGAGATTTTCCATAAATGTCCTATCTTGCAGTGCGCTGCCAACTCAATGGTGGTCACTAGCATGCAGCTCTCCCCATGCTATGGTCAATAGAGAGGCATGCCTTCTAGATAAGAATAGACCAATTAGAATGAGATTAGTTGGATCACACTTGTCAGGACCAATTTGATAGAGGGGGTATATTCATAATAATGGGATGCAGAAGAATAGTAAAAATATTATGACCCTGATAATGTAAAAAGACTTTTGGCTTGTAATGAGCCAAATATGGTTATGGTTACTATTGGACTTCTTTCTTACAATTAAACTTATTTTGTTACGTTGGAATCAGCCGGATTTTCAAGCTACATCAGCTTCAGATCTAGCTGATTCTGACCACTCACTATTATTTTGATCATCAACCATTGACCAACCATTATTGTCATTGTCATCAATCTTTCCTATCATTGAGGTTGGCTGCATGAATGTATGCAGTTCTAGAAGAGGTTTACATAGGTTTCATGGCCACTTGTTAGCCTGACATCCAGCCTCCTCTAAATGTTATGCCATAAACTGTACAGATTGAGTAGTTAGCATGTAGAGGAAGAACTACCGGGCAATGTATGTTACAAAATCTTGGTCCAAGTTGAAGTGCGGGTGGTGGATATCATATCAAAAGTCATTCGAATAGTTGTCAAATAGATAAGTATATGTGCATAATGGTTCATGACCCAATGCATGATCATCATTATGACTAACAGCTGTATCGATCAATTTGCATTGAACTTCGGAACCGAGAGCGCTGAAGAACTGGACAAGTGATGGGAGACAGGGAAGGGGAAACTAGAGGAAAGGCTCGGAGGCCCAGTGGAAGGGGGTAGAAGAAGAAGAAGATGTTGGGGAGAACAGAGGAGGGGAAGGGAGGAAGATGGAACCAGCCCTTCTCGGGCCCTTACACATGAGCACACACAGTGGCGGCCAGGGACCTTTCTATTCTCAAATAATTAGCTAATCATTAGGTTTCCCAAAAGGGAATACGTAAGATATATATAGGCCCCCAAATAGGAAGTCCTAACAACCAAAATTACCAGCTTATCCCTATGTCCCTAAAATAGGAAAAAAGTACAGAAAAATAAAGAAAAAAATAGGAAAGAGATTAAATGGGCCTCAATTGGGCCTTATTCATTTCCAAAATGCTCAAATAAAAATACGAAGTGCCTTAAAAGCCAAAGAAGGTGGCTCCATGCCTGATAGATGCCTGCTCTGTGTTGCCCATGAGCCCGCTCCTGCATCAGTAAGGTTTTCCAGCTAGTCGTCCATTTGATGCCAACATCCCATTCATTGAGCTATTACCTAGATATACAGTGGTTAGCGGGCAGATAAAGACTACCTATACAAGGTGCCAAGTTCCTAGAACTAGCTAGTTGGCGACGATATTGTTGATGACTTAAATATAAAAAGGTAAGTAGTTACATATAAGAAAAAGATGAAAATGCATACAATAAATATGAATAAACGAATAAAAAATGGAATATATATGTATGCATGCATGTGTGTATAGTGGGTGCCAAGTTCCCAGGGGTAGCTAGTCAGCGATGATATCTGTCATGACATAAAATATAATGAAAGCTAAATTGTACATAGAGGAAAAAAATGAAAATGCATACAAATAAATCAGTGCAAAGAATGAAAAAACAAATAAAAATAGGATACATATACACAAAAAAATTCAGTCATTCACAAAGCACGATCACAAAATATCACTAATCTAAGAAATAAATGGTCGACAAAGGAGACAAAAGATGAAGAAACTAGAATTATGGAAAATCAAGAAGTACTAGTCCTGATTGTTTGAGTATCAAGATGAATAATCTTACTTTTACTCTACAAATGAAGTAAGGGTACAGTTATTTATTCTTAGCCTCAGCATCCATGACCTGGTTCTGATTTTTAAAACCTTCTTCCTTCCACAACTGCTTCTCCGCCTCTTAGCTATTTGTTGCACCTGAGAATTTGAAATGCAAAGTTTGCATCCTCCTAAACTTAGAATTCAGAAATGTAACTCTAAATCCTCTGTTATTCGATGCCCTTCAAATGGCCTAAAGAATGGCTGGCACAAATGCTGACTATGTATTTTTATCTTCAAGTAAAGGACAAGCACTTCCCTGTCGAATAAAAGTTCAAGACTCTCCAGGATTCGACCATTAAGTTCTTATTGAGTTACAGAAGAGATACCAAATATATACCTCACCACACCAGATGCAATGAAAAGTGGTGTGGGTTTTCTTTTTGTCATTCACATTATTAGGTTTCCACCTTTTCAATTTGTCACAAGTCTGCATAGTTGTCAAGGCATTGCCTAGGCGGGCCTAGGCATATAGGCATTTTTTGTGAAGCCAGGCATCCCCGTGCCTTTCATGGGCTTCAAAAGCGGCCCAGGCACCTGCTTAGCCTAGCGGGCGCCTGGGCCAGTTCGGCCCACGAACATCAAACCCAAACCCACCCGACCCAAACCCCCATTTAAATCCCACGACTTGATACACACCCCCCATCTCACCCGCTGCCCCCTTTCCCACTCTCTGCTAGGGTTTCTGTTGATCGCCGCTGCCAATCGCCTCCACTGCCGCCGCCAATCACCTCCGCCACGGCCGTCGCCTTCGCTTGCTGTCGCCGAAGCCATTGATGGCGATCGCCGCCGACTTCATTGCAGTCGCCATCATCATCTTTGTCGCCAGTCTCCATCTCTCTCTCTCTCTCTCTCTCTCCATCCACTCCTCCTCCCTCCCGTCCCCTCTCTCTGTCTCTCTCTTGTGCGGGCGCCGTGCCGAATGCCCTCTCTCCTTCCTCCCATCTCCCTTCCCCTCTCCCTTCCCTTCCCCCTCTCTCTCTCTCACCCTATGAGACTATCCAAACAATCTCGCTCTCTCTCTCACACCCTCTCTCAGACTCCCTCTCTGTCTCACTCTCTCTCTTACCCTCTCTCAAACTCTCTCTCTCTCTCTCTCTCACACACACACACACACACAGAGGGAGGGCCGAAGCCCTCATTCTCTCTCACACCCACTCTCTCTCTCACACCCACCCACCCACTCTCTCTTTCTCTCTCTCTCTCACACACACCTGCCTACTCTCTCTCTCTCTATGTCCGAACAGTCTCTGTCTGCCTCTCACTTTCTCTCACACCCTCTCTCATACTCTCTCTCTGTCTCACTTTCTCTCTTACCCTCTCTCAAACTGTCTGTTTGTTTGTCTCTTTCTCTCACTCTCTCTCTCGCACACACACACACACACACAAGCACACAGGGAGGGCCAAAGCCCTCATTCTCTCGGACACACAGAGCCCCTCCCTCCCTCCCTCCCTACTGTCTCTCTCTCAACCCCCTCATTTTCTCTCCCTCACCCCCTCTGCCTCTTCTCTCACTCTCAAAGTCTCACTGTGACAGTGCACTAGTGTGCATGGTGCACTGTGCTGTGCACTTGTGACAGTGCACCTCTCTCTCTGAGTGATAGACTTATTGACTCTCTCAGCCCCTTCTTTCTATGTTGCGGATTTTCATCTCAACATGGAAGGAAATATTTGGTTACAATCTTTTATTCTGAATTTCATTTTTTATAATTATGTTTCAATCAAGTATTTTTTTTACTTCATAATAACAGACTATTTATTAGTTTTCATGGTAATGTCATTTTAGTGTTATTTTATTATAAATTTCATGAAAATGTCATATTATTGTGATATTAAATATATTATTCTGAAGTGTACACCTAGGCGGGCACCTAAGTGCGTAGGCGGTCGGGGACCCCGAGCATGCCTTGGGTCGCCTTACCGCCTTGACAACTATGCAAGTCAGGAAGCTACTGATGGCAAATCTCCAGAGGAATAAATTGATCTTAAATGGGATAAGTTTTGATGAATCACATTTTGGACGTGTTACTTTAACTCCACCTTGGATACAAGTTTAAGGGTTGATTTGACAGAGAATATCCTTGCTTTCTCACCTCCATTTTCTTTTGTCATCCTCCTTGGTGCAATTTCAGCTTTACAAAGAAGCCTTATTAATGCATCAGATCTCTTAGTTTCTCTATCTATCAGGTTCCATCTGAATTAGACATCCCACTCTTAACCCCCATTAATAAAGTGCAGGTGGCGTGAGATGGATCTACCTTGACTTGTGGAAATAGAGTATAGATTACAGAAGGAATTAGCAAGAGTTGTCTGATCACACCACTCCACTCATTCTCTCAGAACCTCACCTGTCCCCCGGTCCCCACTTATGGTTGATGGAAACTACGAACATGTGCTTATCCACCAAGATGTCCTTCCACACGTTGTACAGCATATGGGAATTTGACGGTCTTACGTCTCAAGTATCCCTATTACTGAAGTATTGAAGTATTTGGCGCTGATAATGTTTACTCAAAGTTTATTACCCTCTTTCCCCATCCTTTGCAACCATTTGTTAAAATGGCCATATTCAGATGGGCACTGCAAGGCATTTGAGTGGTCTTATTTTATCTCTAAGTCAACTTAAACATATTCTTGTCAAGGTGATTGATTTTATTGAATTTATCAAAACGTGAGTTCTTAAAATGAAGTTCTATTATTTTATCTCACATTTTCCCTTCATATTGTGATTTAGAACCATCTTAATATTATTGTCATTATGAAGATCAGAATCAGAAAGTTCATAGACATTTAGATGGATACTCATGGTTGTGCTTATGAATTGGTGCAGTGATTGTTGGGGAAGTTGCTAACTTTGCGGCATATGCATTTGCTCCAGCAATCCTCGTCACTCCTCTTGGTGCACTTAGCATAATTATCAGGCATGAATTTCGATTGTACATCATGTTGAATTTTTTATTTCTTTTATTTTTTATATTTGACAGTGTCCATTGTCTGTTACAGTGCCGCACTTGCACATATTATCCTACGGGAAAGGTTAAATATCTTTGGTATTCTTGGTTGTGTTTTGTGTATTGTTGGTTCCACTACGATTGTTCTCCATGCACCTCAGGAGCGTGAAATTGAATCTGTTAGAGAAGTATGGGACCTTGCTACTGAGCCAGGTATTTTAATTAATTATATCCAAGATCTCTAATATGTCATTCCATTGGTATCAGTTTTCATTAATAGATCAATATACTGGCATTCATTTTGGTTCCAATAGCAACATTCTTCATATTGAAATTGGGCCACAAGCATAATCATTTCTTGTATTTTCTGCAGCCTTTCTCTTCTATGCAGTCATAGTACTGATAGCTGTTTTCATACTTATACTCCACTATATCCCACAGTATGGACAAACACATATCATGGTATATATTGGTGTTTGCTCTCTTGTGGGTTCTCTATCGGTATGCTCATGCTTAACGATTGCCTCCTTTTAAGTACTGCTTGTTTAATTTCTCTTTTATAATGTGAGAAACCACTCTGACAGGTCATGAGCGTCAAAGCCCTAGGGATTGCTCTAAAGCTCACATTTTCAGGAACAAATCAGCTAATATATCCACAGACTTGGGTCTTTACGATAGTTGTTGGGACATGTGTCGTTACTCAAATGAACTATTTAAACAAGGTAATGAGATGCCATTTTTCATTTATTTTGCTTTCACAAGAAAATCATGTGGCTTCAATAGAACTAATAGTAGAGCATGCACTGTCTTGACTTCTATGCCAAATTTCTTTCCTAGTATATTGATGACTTTTTTTGTTGTAATGTTAACATTTATTTAACATGCTGTTGTATTTATCACTGAGCCGATTTCTTTGAGGCTCCGAAGAAAAAGGATTCTTACACCAAATGACTTGTAGATCTTGTGACTGCTAATAGTTTGTGCATGTCTGAGCTTTAAATCACGTAAGAACATGATTTAGATGGAGTATGGACGTGCTGAAAAATACATATATTTAAATGTCAATTTGACCTTTTAGAGCATGGCTATTCTGGGATCCAGCTACCAAAATTAGGACCGTACGGAAGCAGCCTCATAAATCATGGTGAGGTATTATTGTACTTTTTTATACCTTAACTAATCGATTTAAAATGATAATTCAATGAGGATGATCATTTCAGTGAATGAAATTAAACCACTTCAATTAAGGACACTAATTGAGCAAATGTTGGAGGATGCAGTTATTTTATGAGCCATCGGTTACTTGGCAGTGTGTTGTTGAGAACAAGGTTTGCCGTATCGCTGATCCATAACGGATCGTATCTTCTTAGACACAATACGATACGGATCTGACTTAGTCCGACTCACACAAGTCGTGCGAGTCAGGCCAATGAGTTTGTTAAAAGTAACAAGTGTAAACCACATTTTAGAGAAATGTATCATATTAATTGATATGAATTTTTACGTATCAAATGAGTAAAACTCAAGATACCACAACTCATTATGTATGAGTCGGCACGATCTGGTCTGACTCTGTACGTGCCAGCAAATTGGACTTTCGCCCAAATTCAAGTTGACTCATACGAGTCGGCACAATCCGTATGATACGACAAACCATGGTTGAAAAGTGTGTATATACTTCGGATAAAGATGTATGCATCTTTTGCTGGTTAAGTGGCCTTTTAATTTCTGTTCTTCTCTACATCTAACATTTACCTGCATACTGAAGTAGTCATGCAATGGGATTTCCAGACTGACTGTCTTTTGGGATTTAAAGTATACTTGGGCCTGTTAATTCTTACGTTGAAATTGTTAAAGTATACATTTCCAGACTGTCTTTAGGAATGTGTTGTGAGGTTAATTTGTGTCTAAGTGAGAGAGTGGGCTCATGCTTTTAAAGGAAATGTTGTAAACTCTTCCCTTATTTTGTTGCTTAAGGAAGAGTAGCTTACACCTACTCGGTGTCTTTTCTGTATAGGGGGTCTTTTTGTCAGTAACGATGATTATACTTGTAACTGTTTTGATATTTAATACATCTGTGGTACTGTCCACTTTAAATAAAATTATTACATTGAAATTAATTTTGGTGGTTCTGGCCCTGTGATTCTGTGCTTGCCAGACTTTTGCTCTGAGTTAAACAAAGATTTTAATGAAATTTAAATGGGAATTATGTCCGAATTTGAATTTAGTTTATCAATAGATTCTGATAAGTCATCTTTCAGATTTTTTGTAAATAACCCCCTAAAAGATTCAATATTTGTGGATAACCCCACTATACATTTCATATTTGCATATAACCCCCTTAACTATAGTGTTATTTGTATATAACCCCCTTAACTATGTGAGTTCACTTCGAATTTCACCTAAATTAAAATATTGTTATTTTACATAAAATATGTAAAAATATTAAATAAGAATACTAATAATATCCTCAATTAAAATAAAAACATCTGACAAGAAAAGTCACATAAACAATTACCTGTTAGCTTGTTATACGTAGTTAGCATAATTTTTTTTCCCTATTTTTATGTTGAATAAAAATATTTGAACTCACATGAAATCCAAAGCAAAGCACATAGTTAAGGGGGTTATACACAAATACCACCATAGTTAAGGGTGTTATATGCAAACATGAATTATGCAGGGGGTTATCTATAAATATGAAATCTTTTAGGGGGTTAGTTGCAAAACCCCTTTTTTTGTTTGGATATGGCCTTATTCAGAGTCTCAGACCATCCTCCTTTCTGATGGCCCTTCACTTCCACAAACAACTCCTTGTGTCCCATTCATTATTCCTTGTTCACTTGATATTGCTGCATGTAGCATTGATGTGAATTGGTTTTCTGCTGACTGCAGGCACACAGTCCGTCAAGTGAAACATTAGCCCATTTCTGATTCATTTAATGTCTGACAGCTGGACAAATGACATAGAGGTGAAAGCCGGGGTTGACACATTTTGCACTGCCATCAAATGTTTGTCAGGTGGGGCCTGGGTTTGGTCGTTAGTGGCCCATCCTTCACTAACCCTAGCCTCCAGCTGACCAAAAAGTGACCTAAAACAGTGATTACACATTTTTTTGGTCTAGAATCTGGATATAGATGATACAATCGACCATATCTGTGCTTACTTTTCAACCTTCAGGCATGTTGTAAAGTAAAATACAAAGTAAAATCAATCCAACTGCGAGAGGTCTGTCATCTCCCGCAGGTTGCCTCTGGTGCCAACCGGGTGCCTCTGGGACGCCCGGGACGGTGATCTCCGAGGATGGGGAGTTTGTTCTCCCAGCAGGTATCCTGTGCACGGTGTCTCCAGACAGGTCACCGGGTCTGGGAGTGCAAGCTCCCAGTGTCTTACCTTCGATGTGTGAATGCAGGGCATGTGTGGAGAGTGGGCGAGCAGTGGCCAAGAACCTTTGGCGAGGTGGTTGTTGGTAAGAAGAGGGATGAAGTGGAGGTTCAGCTGTCTGTTCGGGTGGTCCAGCAGCTTTTGCCGGAGCTGTTTGGGCCGAGGCTGTGCCGGCTTCACCGGTGTGTAGAGCTCCGATGGATTTCAGGGAGACCTTCTGCTCCGAGGCCCTCTGTAGAGCTCGTCTCCCAGATCCTCAGCACAGGAGATCCTGAGGCTTACTCCTGGGAGGTTCGTGATTCGGGGGAGAGCTTCCTAGCTTTGGCCTCGTCTGAAGAGGAGGCGAGACGGGTGATTACCTCCGGCTTTGTTGCCGGTGAGTCCTTCATGCTTCAGTTTGCAGCTTGGAACTCGTCGAGAGGGACCTACCCTGACCTGCCTTCGGCCGAGGCATCCGTCAGGTGGGTAGGAGTCCTGTTCATCTGGTGTGATCTTGAAGGTGTGCAATGGCTGGTGCAAGGGGTTGGTAAGTGGATGGAGGGCTCGATGAAGCTCATGCAGAGGGGAGGTTTGTTGGTGGTGGAAGGGGTCCTTAGGACCTCGAAGGGTCAATCCATGGTAGCTGGTCCCCTTGGAAAGCAGCTTTTTTCCGGTGGATGTTCAGGAGGTGAACAGGAAGGCCCCGCCGCCATCGTTCGTGTTTCCTGCACCCTGTCTCGAGGTTGAAGATGAGGGTGAAGAATAAACTGTGGGAGAGAGAGAACAAAACTGGAGGAAAACTGGAGGCTGTGGCAGTCAGAAACATACCACTGCCTCCCTCTTTTATAGGTTGAGTGAAAAGGGTTTACAATAATTTGGACGAGGACAAGAATACTCCTTGCTCCAATAAAACACATAATAGATCCCAACCACACCCAAAAGAAGAAAAAAAGAAAACAAACTCATAAAAAATTGGCTGACAGAATTACCCTTGACTATACTCCCCTTCAAGCTGAGCATATATGTCTAAAATGCATAGCTTGGATAAAAGAGAGACAAAAACTTCCTTAGACAGCCTTGTAGTAAAGACATTAGACAGTTGATCCATTAATCGAACATAGGAGAGGTAGATCTCCTTATTATCCAACTTCTCGCGAATGAAATGACGGTCAATTTCAATATGCTTGGTGCGATCATGTTGAACCGGGTTATTAGTAATGTTGATGGCAACTTTGTTGTCACAATACAGGCGCATAGATGTGTGAATTGAACACCAAGATCTTATAGAAAGAGCTTAACACATAACATCTCTGTAACACTATGTGCCATAACCCGATATTCAGCTTTTGCACTAGAACGAGCACAAATAGTTTGTTTCTTATTGCGCCAAGTAATAAGGTTGCCACCCAGAAACAAACAATAACCAGTGGTTGACCTGCTATCATCACGAGAACCTGCCCAAATCTGCATCAGTATAGGCATCAATGTTCACATGTGGAGCCCGAGTGTACAACAAGCCTTTACCAGGACAAGACTTGATGTAACACAAAATTCTTTCCACAGCCCGTATACGAGGAGACCAGGGAGCGTGCATAAACTGGCTGACAATATTGACTGCATAGGAAATGTCTGGTCGGGTGAGGGATAAATACAAGACTTTTCTGACTAGGTGTTGGTAGGAACCTTTATCAGATTCATATAGAAGCTCCCCACTGGACTCGGACAATCCATGATTGGTCTCTATGAGGGTATGAGCTGATTTACAACCCAGCTTCCCAATCTCTTGAAGTAAATCAAGACCATATTTCCGTTGGTAAACATAGAGACCTTTCTGAGACTTGGCTAACTCAATGTCAAGAAAATACTTCAGCTCCCTAAAATCCTCAACGTCAAACTCATGGGTCAAACTATCGTTAAGCTCCTGTATCTCTGTAATATGATCTCCAGTCAAAATCATGTCATCAACATACATAAGAAGTACTACCACACGATGTCCACCCATTTGATAAAGAGAGTATGATCAGAGTTGTCCTGTTAATGATAGCCAAGCTGTACCATGGCAGATCTGAACCTGTCAAACTAAGCCCTTGGAGACTGCTTCAAACCATATAATGCTTTCTTGAGCCGACAAACTCTCCCCTTGGCTTCTAATCCAGGAGGGGGCTGCATATATACCTCCTCTTGTAAATCACTGTTAAGAAAGACATTCTTAACATCTAACTGGTGAAGTTCCCAAGAAAACTGGACAACAAGAGAGAACAGAACTTTGACAGATTTGAGCTTGGCTACATGAGCAAACGTCTCCAAATAATCCACACCATAAGTCTGGGTAAAGCCTTTGGCAACAAGCCGAGCTTTATACCTTTAAATAGTACCATCAGAATGGTACTTAATAGTGTACACCCATATGGATCCAACTAAACTCTTCTCTGGAGGCAAAGTCGCTAATTCTTAGGTATTGTTTCTTTTGAGAGCTTGCATCTCTTCCTCTAGGGCATGCACCCACTTTGGGTCCTTAACAGTTTCTGTAAAGGAGTTAGGAACATGATAAGTAGAAATAGTAGCAAAAAAGGAACAATAAGATGGTGAGAGACGGGAGTAAGAAATATAGTGAGAAATAGGATGCTTGCACGTTCTCGTCTTTTTCTGGACATCAATAGGTAAATTCAAATCCTCAGGAGCTGTAAGTGAGGGAGTCAAAGAATGACCTGAAATTTTAACAGCTTTTTGAGATAATAGATATATAGAAGGCCTAGTGCCAAGTATGCCTGGAGTAAGTGAGAGTATCTAGTGGAGACTTGTCTGGCAATCCAAATACAACACTAGTCGTGTCGGTAATAAGGGATAAAGGAGGAGCCAACTCGGGAGGAGAATCACTGCAAGAACCATGAACATCCTACCCCTTACCAGAGGTCTGAGGGGCAAAGTAAGACTCCGACTCAAAAAATGTGACATCTTTAAGGACATATTTTTCCCTCTTTTTGGGTCAAAATATTTGTACTTTTTTTGAGTGGGAGAGTAACCCAGAAAGATGCCACAGGTGGCCCGATGATCCAATTTTGTAGATCCTGGAGCCAGGGAGTGAATAAAGCACACACAACCAAAGACTTTAGATTCTAAAATAAACAGAGGATGGTCGGGACAAAGTATCCGGATAGGGGACAGAAAGTCAAGTGTCCGAGAAGGCATACAATTGATAACATATGAGGCAGTTAAGACAGCTTTTGTCCAGAATTTATTGGGTAACTGACGTTACAAAAGGAGTGCTCGAGAGCTATCAAGTAAATGTCTGTTCTTTCTTTCAGTCACCCCATTTTGTTGGGGTGAGTAAGCACAAGATGACTCATGGATGATGCTCTCATTCTTCATAAAAATATTGAGAGTCCTCTCAAAGTATTCTTTTGCATTGTCAGATCTGAACACTTTAACCCGCCTTTCAAATTGATTCTCAACTATTTTGCAGAACATCTGAATAATCCGAGGTACCTCTTCACGGGTTTCATGAGGTAAATCTAACAACAATGAGAAAAGTCATCAATAAAATTAATAAAATAACGGTGACCATCCATAGAGGGAACATGAGATGGGCCCCAAATATCAGAGTGAATAAGTTGGAAATGAAAAACACTCTTATTCATAGAAACTTGAAAGTTGGTTTTATAATATTTGACAAGTTGGCAAACTTGACATTGAAGGGTGTCGACTCTTATTGACTTGAACAATGAAGGAAACATGACCTTTAGGGACCTAAAAGACAAATGACCTAAACGACAGTGCCACAAATAGATCATTTCGTGTTTCTTTTCCATGCCACTGATACTGGATTGAAATGAGTTCAACCACTAGGCTCCAAATGATATAGGTCTCCCACTTCATGACCACCCCAATCGTCTGTTTGTATTTTAGGTCCTGAAAAACATAATGAGTAGGAAAGAAGGTTACTAAGCATTAAAGTGATTTAGTTAAGCTGCTAATAAATAAAAGATTAATAGGTAGGGTAAGAACATGGAGTACAGAGGACATAGGTAGGTCATCACTGAGACTTATTGAGCCTTTACTCGCCACTATGGCACGGGTGCCATCTGCATTGGTGACCTTCTCCTGTCTATAACTCAAGGAATATGAAGTAAAGAGAGAAGAGGTACCACCAGTCATGTGATCTGTAGTATCTGAGTCAATGACCTAAGGGTTATTGGGGAAAGCAGAGTGAGTCACACTCAAGGTTGCTCCAACAGTACCTGGTGAGGAGGTGGTGGATGAAGATGTGCCAAGTTGAGAGAGGATTCGCTGAAATTGTAGAATATCACCAGAGGAGAGAGCAAACACCTGAGGAGTAATAAACCCACCATCCAGAAAAAGTTTGGAAGGGTCACCTAGGTTTTGATTGAAGGCCACATTGCTCTTAGCTTTTTATCCACTCTTAGAATTTCTCAACTTCAGTGGCTTCTTATCAGGATAAATGTCCCAACACTTATCTATATTGTGGTTATCCTTCCCACAATGTGAGCAATGTCTTTCAGTCTTCCTTTTCTCCTTTCCCTGATCACTATCACTCTTTACAGGTTTGGAATAGGCACTGGCAAGTGCAGATGACTCAACAACGTCGTGGTTACCTGCTGTGACAATATCACCACTCATTGCTTTCTTTCGCCCTTCCTCTCGCAACACCTTGTGATACACTTATTCAAGGGATGGCAGGGGGTTAATACTAAGTATGTGAGCTCTTAAGCTCTCATACTCAGGGGTGAGACCAGCAAAAAATTTGAAGATGCGGTTCCGCTCTACATGTTGCAAATAGACCCTCTGATCTTCAATACAAGTCCAACTATATGCAAAGTAGTAGTCCAATTCCTCCCACCTTACTTTTTAGCTAACCAAAGTAAGTGGTAATGTCAGTATTACCTTGTTTCAACTCCTATATATCAATTGTCAACTGATATATGCGAGAGACATCTTACTTTTGGCTATACATTAGGTTCAGAATATCCTACATTTCCCTTGCTCTCCTCTTCATCATAATTAGCTGTTGAATATTTGGACATACAGAATTAAGAATCCATCCCATAGCCAAGTTGTTCTCCTGCTCTTACCTAGCATAGGTGGGATCCTCATGTGCTGGTTCTTTAGTTCTACCATCAATATAACATGTTTTTCCTCGTCCTCCAAGGAAAATACGGGTAGAGACATACCATAGTCGGTAATTGGTCTTTGTAAACTTCTCTGAAGTCATTTGCATTGCAAGTAGGTGGTGCTCAATCGAAGAAGAGCCAATATGGCACATCAGGGAGGAATAAACTTCTTGATCAGCACCGCTGGTCGTAGAAGACTCCATGACAGCCCCACACGAGATAACATGAGGTGTATGTGACTCTCAAACACCAAGCAAAAAACTCCTCCAGGCACCAGTCTGCTCCTAAGGCAAAAAGGAGCACTATACACCAACAAACAATCACCCTGCCCTGCCCTTTGCTGCACAGGGAGGACCAAACCTGCTGGACAGATGGTGTAGCCCCTGCTGACGCTCCAAACTGAGCACCCGGTTGAATAAAAAAATAGAGCACCACAGGCCACAAACCACCAACGAGGCTAGAGGGGGTACCGGCCTGCTCTTTGGTGCCTTAGGACCACCAACAGGGTAAAAACAAGAGCCAAGGGAGGGAACGAACCTACTGAAAGACCACCAACAAGGCAGAAAAAAACCTAGAGAGGGACCAACCTGTTAATGATCACCAACAGGGCAAAGAAGGGGGACCGGCTTGTTCCTAGGACCACCACCAAGCGTCACTGAGTAGAGGAAGTACCGGCCTGCTCTTAGGTGCTCTAGAATCGTCAAAAAAAGGGAGTAGGAGGAAACCGGCCAGGTCTTGAATGCCCTAGGGCCACCGGATAGCAGCAGGAGGAAATCGGCCAGGTCTTGAATGCCCTAAGGCCACCGGACATGGCAAAAGAAGCCCTAGGAGATGATCGGCCTGCAGAAAAGGCCCCTAGAGAGGATTGACCAGAGCAAAAGAAGCCCTAGGAGGGTCCGGCCTGCTCTGATACCATGAAGAATAAACTGTGGGGGAGAGAGAACAGAACAAAAATTGGAGGCTACAGTATCAGAAACAGACCGTTGCCCTCCCTCTTTTATAGGTTGAGTGAAAATGGTTTACAATAATTTGGGTAAGGACAAGAATACCCCTTGTTCTAATAAAACACATAATAGACCCCAACCACTCACACAAAAGAGGAAAAAAAGAATAGAAACTAAAAAAAAATTGGCTGACAGAATTACCCCTGACTACAGAGGGCATGGGGGGTCGTGGCTGTTCGGGGCGCGGCCATTCAAATTTCAAACCTACACATTGGCCCACCTTTGGACCAGCACTGGTTTGTAGAGTGGTAGGTCCGATCGGGCTTGTCATATAGGATCCGGATCCGCCGATGGGGACCTGGAACTTACCCGAGTTGCTTCTTTCGTTTGGACCCGCGACAAAGCCCGAGGGAAGCCATCGTCCCTACCTAATAATCGCCATGGGAGGCCTGGGAGCCTCCTCTCCTCTAGCTGCAGAGCCTCTCAGCCACCTTCCTCGGCCTCTAGAAGGGCTCCAGATGCAGTCTGAGGCCTCCTTAGTCCTAGTTTGGGGGGGGGGGGGTTCGGTGATCCTGGCAGTAGTCTAGCCTCGCGCCGGTGCATCTTGGCGTTGGTCCTTTCGGTGCGGCTTGTGTAGAGTCCGGAGGGGTTGAGGTTTGGCTTTTCTATCCTCTCCCCACCTAGTAGAGGCCACCGGAGATCTTCTTTACCTATTGCCATGGACGATGGATGCGCAGTGGGTGCTCTTCGTGCACCAGTGTATTATCCTGCCACCCTGCCACAGGAGTTAGAGGCCGAGAAGTTTTCTTCTCCCTCCGATGAACCTACCAATAAGGGTTTTAAGACCCAAACTTGCAAGGACCTTGGACCAGCTGAGACTGAGGAGATGGTGCTTCCTGAGGAGACTTCTCAAGGCCCAGTGGGTGGTGAAGCTGCAACCGTTTGTGCAGATGAAGGAGAGGAGGGGAGATGGCCCTGGAGATGTCGGCCAAGGTTTTGGAAGGGGAGGGGGCTGATGGTCATGAGGAACATGGGATGATGGATAGGGAGGAGATCCAGGAACTCTTAGTTTTAGTGGAGAAACTTATGGGGGAGAAGGCCAAAGAAGTGGCAAATAAGATAAGAATTTCCTTTGTGGGTGTTGAGAAGGATGTTCATTTAGTTTTCTACAGAATCCAGAACAAGTGGCAGTTGGGTTTGGCCAGGAGTGTGAAGGGGGGTAAGAGGGGGGGGAAGGCGGATGGGTTTTGAGCGGTGTGGTGTGCTCTTTTTCTTGTTTCCTAATGAAGCTGCTTTCCTAGAATGTCAGAGGGTTGGGTAGTAGGGAGAAGCGGGTGACGGTAAGGGATTTGCTCTAGAGGCATAAAATTGATGTTTTGTGTACATAAGAAACAAAGTATGAGGAGTAGGGTATGGAGGTGTGAAGAGACATTGGTGGGAGTCGGCTGACTTCTGTAGCTATCTCTCTAGTTGAGGGGAGATATGGGGGGATAGTGATTCTATGGAATGAATGTGTGTTTGAGGAGATCACGAAGAAGGTGGGAAGGCATGCCATTACAGTCTCTTTCAGAAGTAAGGAGGATGGCTTCAGTTGGAATTTTACAGGGGTCTATGGGCCTCAGAGCAGAGACGAGAAGAAGGCTTTATATCAAGAGCTTTTGTATTGTCACGAGCTCTCTGACAGACTATGGTGTGTTGCAAGGGACTTCAATGCTACCTTATCTGAGGCAGAGAGGTCGGATGGATCTTCTTCTTTGTCAGTCATGCATGACTTTCAGGATTTTGTTCATCAGGCGGCCCTTATTGACATCTATACAAACTCGTGTTTTTTTTACTTGGTCTAATTTGAGAGCTCAACCAATATGTTCTAGACTGGATAGATTTTTGGTTATTGCTGATTGGGAAGATACTTGAAAGGTTCTTGCCTTTAGAGGACAATGTATGATCACAAGCCTGTTATGTTCATAGTTGTCAATCCTGTCTTGGTCCCTATCCTATTTTTCTATTGGGATGGGACGCCCCGGTGTCCCAGACAATTCCTGTGCCTCGTCCTGAAATTTTTTCCATACATATTCCAACAAATATAAAACATACATATACAATAAATAATATAAAAATATACATATAAAACATACATATACAATAAATAATATATAAATAAATATATAAATGTATAAATAGCGGGAGGATCCGCTAATTAATATAAAACATACATATATAATAAATAATATATAAATAAATATATAAATGTATAAATAACACAAGCATTGATGATACATTAAAACCCCTCAAACTAAGTTTACAAGGAGCTTAAGTAGTTAGAAAAAATTCATGTTAAAATATAAATTCTGGTTAGGAAAGGCTGGGATAGGCCGGGATGGGCAAGAATAGACCGGGACAGGCCGGGACAGACAGGGACAGGTACTGGGTCAGACATGTTTGGTTCTCAAGGGGGAGGAGAGAGTCTGCGATGGCAACCCCTATTTACAAACTAGGGAGACTTAAGCAGGATCTCCTCACTTGGAGTGTGTCCAAGAGGCTCCCTAGTTCTACAAAGGAGGCCATTCTTAGTCAATTGCAGGGCTATGAGGTGTTGGAGGAAGCTGCTTTGCTTGATGCCGGAGATAGAAGCAAATGGGATGATCTGAAGGTGGCATATCAGAACATTCTATTGAAATAAGAAGTTTACTGGAAGCAGCGATCCAGGGAGAAGTGGGTCAAGGAAGGGGACAAGAACACAACATTTTTCCATAAGGTGGCTTTAGGCAGGAGAAGGACCAACTACATTAACTCCCTCAAGGTGGATGGGCAGATTGTTTCTCAGCAGCAGGCAGTGAGAGCTCATATTCACTCTTTCTAGTCTCGTCTTTTCTCGGAGGAGGACTGTGAGCGGCTAGCGGTGGATGCTTCTATTCTCCCAGCTCAGTTGGGAGGGAGAATCTTTCTGCCCCCTTCACTATAGAAGAGCTAAAGGATGCTGTTTTTGCTTTGCCTGGGGACAAGGCCCCGGGACCTGATGGCTTTCCTCTTTTGTTCTATCAGGAGTGCTGGGAGATTGCCCACCCACTTCTTCTGTAGGCTCTTGTGGAATTCCAATAAGGGAAAGCTCATCTCAGGGGAGCTAATAGAACATATATTGTGCTTATTCCTAAAAAGGTAGGAGCTGACTCCCTGGGAGATTTTAGACCATCGGTCTTTTTAATGGGGTGTACAAGATTCTTGCTAAGATGTTGGCCTCCAGGCTAGTGAAAGTTATGGACGGTCTGATCAACTGCTGTCAGAGTGCTTTTATCAGAGGTAGACAAATTCAGGAGGGCTTCTTAGTGGCATGTGAGTGTCTGCATAGTATGAAGACCCATAAGAGGAAATGTTTGGCTCTCAAGTTGGATTTCAAAAAGGCATATGACAAGGTTACTGGAATTGTCTGTTTGACATAATGGGTAAGATGGGCTTTGGAGAGAAATGGATAAAGTGGGTCAGACTCTGTGTTTCCTTAGCCTCCTTTGCCATCCTTATCAATGGGATGCCCTCTCCTTATTCAGTGGACGAGGTTTGAGGCAAGGGGACCTTATATCCCCATTGTTGTTCCTTCTGGTTGCCAATGTTCTTAGTAGAATGTGGTCGAAAGGGGAAGAAGCAGGCTTTGTAAAGGGCTTTGAGGTCCCACCTCCATTACGCCAAGGATACCATCCTGTCCATTGAAGGTGACTCAGAGCAGGTCCTTAGGGCCAGACTCATGTTGGAGTTGTCGATGAAGTTATGGGACAGAGTGAATTTCCAGAAGTCGGTGGCTATCGGCATCAATCTGCCAGAAAGGATTCTGAACAGAGCGGCACTTATTTTTGGGTGCCAGAAAGGACTTTTTCCTATCTCTTATCTGGGCCTTCCCCTTTTGTCAGGTGTAATCAAATACAGAGATTGGAAGCCATTAGTCAGCAAGTTTATAGATTGACAGGGTGGAAAGGCAGGTTGCTCTTGTATGGTGGTAGACTGATTCTATGCCAAGCTGTGTTGGACAGTTTGCCTACTTACTTTCTTTCCATTTTTAGGATCCCTATGGTTATGGTGAGGCAGTTGGACTCCATCAGGTGCAGGTTTTTCTGGAAAGGAGGTTCCACTGAAGCTAAGAAAGGGGGATATGAAGTGGCCTGGGGAAGGATTTGCAGAAGCAAGCAGAATGGTGGACTAGGCTTGAAGGATATTCGGCTATTCAACTTGGCTCTGCTCTCCAAATGACTTTGGAAGTTGGGCACAGTCTCCTCAGGCCTCTGTGTACAAGTGATCAAAGCCAAATATTATTCAAATTCCAGAGTCTGGGATTTTCAGATTCAGGTGGACTACAATGTTTCCCCTCTATGGAAAGGTATTCTACAAGCCGCAGATGTTGTTAAGGCAAGGGGTGCAGGTGTCACTGGGAGATGGTACTAAATGTCGATTTTGGGTGGATAGATGGTGTGACTCTCAGTCTTTCAGTCAGCTTTTTGCTGGCCTTTATGTGCTTTCATCTCACCCGTTGATTCCAATAGCCCAATGCTATTAGCAGGACCAGCAAGGCATTACAGTATGGACGCCTCGCTTTAGGTGGAATCTCAGAGAAGATGAGTTCCTGGAGCTGGTTGCTTTGTGGGAACTGTTGGCAGCCATGTGAATTGATCCTTCCAAGCAGGATTCTTGGCATTGGCTTTGGGATAGGAGGGGGAACTTCTCGGTCAGGTCTGCATATATATATCATTGCTGATGGGGGAGTGAGCTTTCCTTTTTGCAGGCATGTCTGACATCCTAAGTCTCCCTTGAAGGTTAAGATACTCATATGGAGGATTGCTCTTGGCAGACTACCATGGCTGAAGGCTGATCCGTTTTGGGTGTGACATACGACCTTGTGCTCCGTGTGTGGGACCGAGACTGAGGACTTGAATCATGTTTTTATAAATTGCAGCTTTGCCAAGGAAGTATGGAATGGTCTTTTGGCTAGGGTGAAACAGAGGCTTAAGGTGGTGGTTAGAGTTGAGGAGTTGCTTTACTCCTGGTTGCAGTATCATATACATGCTAAGGATCGGCACATTTGGTGGCTCATTCTTCATGCCACTATCTGGACCATCTCGGGAGAGAGGAACCAGAGGGTCTTCAGAAAGAAGCTTCGGCGGCTGACCGCGTGGTTGATTTTATATGTGATAGGGTTAGAGAGTGGGCCCGTCTTTTCTGTACTCCTTGTACTCTGTCCTCTTCCTTTCTTGTTAGTTTGGGGGAGAGATGAGCGGGTCTTTTCAACCTTGGGCTTTTTTGAGTGTCCTGGCCCGTTGTGTTTTTTGTGGGTGCCTTTGTATAGTGGCACTCTTCTTTTGTAACCCACTTCTCTTATATTACGTACTTGTGGACTTCTCCACCTTCAAAAAAGAAGAAAAAAACAAAGTAAAATCATGATGATTAAATCTCATTTCAGGGGTTTATTGTATTGTATTGAATTATGCTTCGTGTATATTAACCGCTGTACTCTGTCATGAGGTATGTAACCTTTGGGGTACTGATTACAGGCACTCGATACATTCAACACGGCTGTTGTTTCACCTATATACTATGTGATGTTTACTTCACTTACCATTTTGGCTAGTATGATCATGTTCAAGGTTAGTGCTCCTTCTGTTGGAATTTGTTAGCACTTCACTTTCTTCTTCTTCAAGTTGCTGAAGCCATAGAGGTTTTACAATTGTTTCTTTGTTGGCTGGTCAGGAGATGTGTTACATTTCTTCGTTGGCTGGTCAGGAGATGTGTTACCTTGCATGCTGATAGCATTTAGTTGCAATTTTCATAGGTTGGAATTGTGATGTGATTAATTCCTCAAAATCCTATTTGTGACAGAACTAGTGTTGCCTGAGTTTGCTTATATGGTTAAGTTTCTTTTCTATACCAAAGTATATCTGAACATGTAATAGAAACTAGCAACTCGTTTGGATACAATAAGCACATTTATGTTACTGGTCTCTACATCTTAACAAGTAATCAAAGTGAATAGCTTAAAGCACCTTGGCATGTCATTGGCATCGAATCTGCACAGCTCCATAGAAATTGTCATTTTGATTACAAGTCCTTATGTTTAGCTCCATCGGCCTCAATGCTCTGGGTTCCTTCAGAAGCTGTCTCTCAATGCATGTTTGAAGTAAATGTAAAGTGAGGAATGGAGATGGCATGGTGTTGGAGCATGGCGGTAGATTGACATGTTATATGTGTACACCATGACCACTGTTCTAAGGAATGTAAACCAATGTTTGTGAGATGTGGATGAGAGGGCCACATAAGAAGCACTCGTGTCTTACCTTTCAAGTGTGATTTTCTAGTCTACCGACCTCCTTCCCTCTATAAAGTTTTCAATTATGGAACGTTTAAACTCATACTACAAATGTTGTTGGAGGAATCAGAATATTCAGATATGCCTGTTGCCAAAATTAAGGAAAAACCTTAGTACGCCTTAATGGGCTGAGATGGTGTATTGTAGGAACATGTGAGAGAGATCTATTCACATCAAAGTAGATTAACAATGCCTTACAATGTCTAATATATTGCTGGATTGGTAAAACAGATGGAAAAAGAATTATTTTTCATCTAGGAGTCTGAGATGGGTCTTATAGGAATGTGTGAGACGGATCTAATCTAATTGTAGCAAAGCAGGTCAACAATGCTTTGTAATGCCTAGGCGAGCGAGGCGATCAGTTGCCTCTCGCCTCTGACTACATAGATTCCATCTCTTGGTGATACTCTGATGGTGCTTGAGAGCCCTTGTGATCTCCGTCTCTTAGTGATACTCTTGATGGTACTTGAGATCCCTTGTGATCTGTAGCTTTGTATCCTTTTAATTTAGAAGCATGACCCTGAGAGCATCTCCACAATATCTCCAGGGAGCTCCTCTTTGAATAGTGACATCCGGAAGGGACATTATTTGTCACCTGCATTTTTCAAGAAAAATTGTACTGGTCAAGGAGGGGGTGCTATTATAATAGGGAGACTTCCTTTTTCTTGGATCCAAGTACTGGAGGGAAGATGGGCGGCTTCAATATTGTGGGCCTGAATGGGCGATAAAGAAGTTGGGAAATGTTTTGCAACGATGGAAACTAACTTTGAAAGTCTGAGAAAAGTTAGTTTCAAAGACTTTATGAGAATGGGAAAGCAGAGAAAAAGGCAATAGGAAACTTAACTTGTTGAGACAAAATGGCAATGCAATATTCTCATGCCAAAAAGAGCAGGGAAGTGTGAAGAATAACTTGCCAAGGATTTTGTTCTTTTGGTGCATGCTTATTCTATGGCTCTTTGTGGTGGAAGGCCTCCCTTAGCATAGAATGATATGTGTGTGCATGCGTGCATGTGTATGTGTGTGTATTGGTTGGATTTGTTCTCCCAATTCTCTTCTGAATTTGCCATCCAGTTTTGGGTGGCTGTTGTGTACATCCAGTATTAATTGATCATATATATTTTAGTAATATATCTATGATTTATCAGTTTTCCTTTTGTGATTTTGAACAAAGAAATAGTGGGCATAAACTGGTTGTGACAAAGCTGGTTCTGGAATACTTTATTGCTGATATAACCTAGGGCAGTGCCAAGCCACTGAGCTTTTGCCCTTTACGATGGGATGGGGGGTGGGAGATGGATTCTCATGCTGACATGAATCTTTATGGTAACTCCCATGTGGTTAAACACAACACAATATCCAAGCTGACTTGTAGTAGTCCAATCATGAGCAGGGCAGTAGGAGAGGCTACCTGGACATAGGGGCAAAAATGTGCCAGTGTAGAGCTGCCATTGCCATGGAACTGCCACTTTGTCTGACATGGGATAGGGATGAACCAAACTAGTTTGTCTTATATCAAGAAGTGAGAAAAAGTTACTGGACTATGTAGTAGGTTTTGGAACTCTGGATCCATAACTTGTCAGGTGCCTTTGGGGACAATCATGCAGTTTGGCACAAAGTAAAGAATACCTCACAGGCATTGGATCAAGTTGTGACAATATAGTATTCGAGTAGGACCTATATAAGATATGGGTTGACATGGGGGCAAAGCAGCTGAAAGTGGCCTGCAGTAACGTAGTCATGAGCCAGATAGGAGAGAGCTACTTGGATGAATGGGCGAAAACATGTCAATGTGGACCTTCCATGGCATGGAGCCACTATTGTATCTGAAGGTTTAGGGGAGGGATGAATTGGATTAGTCTCATATCAGAAAGCAAGAAGAATTATTAGGCTATATAAGTAGGGCATGGATCTGTAACTTGTGAGGTGCCTTTTGGAGACAAATTGTACGGGCTTGTTCCAAAGTGGATGATACCTCACAATCATCGGGTCATGATCATGATATGAATGACCTTTTCACTGCATTCTGATCATCTATAATTTGCATTTCAGTTTCATGTGATGGTTTACCATGAAGTGATACTTCCATTGTTATCCCCTGACCTTGTTGAGCCATGTTTAAATAAGAAACTGTGTTATCAAAGGCGGTCGAGGCGATCGCCTCAGAGGCGAGGCAAGGCGATGGTAAGCCACCTCGCTTTGGCTTTCGTCGCCTAGGCGATCGCTGGAATCGCTTCAGACATGAAGGCGATCGCGTCCGTGCGCCTTTGTTGCCTGCTTTGCCTCAGCTTGCCTCGCTCGCTGCTCTATTCGTCGGCTCAGGCCAATTGTTCATTGGCTCATCCCAAAGGCCCATTTGGCCTAGGCGACAGGGCCTAATACCTGTTACATATAAGCCCCCTACCCATTAATCCACCCAACCCGATCGAAACCCTAATCTCGAGCTCCCATCTGCCCCCTCTACTGCCCATTCCCCTTGACCCCGAGCCCCATACACCCTCGCTACGGTGCATTCCCTGCGACGACGACGGTGCTCCAGTCCGACTATGCCGACGGCGAAGAAGGCTTTCGGCTAGGGCGATCTCGAGCCCCATCCGCCCCTGCCACGCATGGATGGTAGTCCGGTACCGGTATCGGCGGCTACCGATACCGGTACGTACTGGCCGGTACTGGCCCAGTATCGGCCGATACCCTTTACAAGTATGGTACCGGTGCCGGCCGATACTGCCAACCATGCTGCCACGGTACATCCTTACCCCTTTCCTCTCTCTTTCTCTTGCACCCTCTTTGTGTATGTTACGGTACACCCTCACCCCCCTCCCTCCATCCCTCTCTCTCTCGCTTGCACTCTCTCTGTGTATCTCTCTCCAATCTCCACTTCTCTCTCTCTCTCTCTCTATATATATATATATATATATATAAAGGGTTCGAAGCCACCTCTCTCTGTCTCTCTCCCTTCACCTCTCTCCACTTCTCTCTCTCTCTCTCTCTATATATATATATATATATATATATATATATATATATATATATATATATATATCCACTTCACTCTCTATATTATAGGGCTTCGAAGCCACCTCTCTCTATCTCTCCCTTCATCTCTCTCTGTATCTCTCCACTTCACTCTCTTTGTCTATGTCGACTGCACACACACTCTCTCTCTTGCACCCTCTGTGTGTGTGTGTCTCTCTCTCTTTCTCACACTCTCTCTCTCTCTCTGTACCTCTTCACTTCACTCTCTATATTATAGGGCTTCGAAGCCACCTCTCTCTGTCTCTCTCCCTTCATCTCTCCACTTCTCTCTCTCTCTCTATATATATATCTCCACTTCACTCTCTCTCTGTCTGTGTCGACTGTACACACACACACTCTCTCTCTCTCCCCCCCCCTCTCTCAATTGCATTCTCTCTCTTTGGTATAGGGGCTCGGAGCCCTCTCTTTTTCTGTCCCTCTACTTCGTGCTCTCTCTCTCTCTGTATCTCTCTCTTTCTCTCTGTCGACTGCTCTCTCTCTGTCTCCCCTCTCTCTCTCTCTAAAGTGAAGTTACATGGGCTCAGAGCCCTTACAACTTCTAAAGAAGAGGGCTCGAAGTCCTCTCCTCTCTCTGTCTCTCACTCCCTCTGTCTATCAGAAGGGCCAAGGCCCTCTTCTTTCTTTGTCTCTATCTCACTCTCTGTCTCTAATCGTACATTTATATTGTGTTTGTTTAGCACTCTGTTGATAAATTTTCATTATGGTGGATTTATTTAGTAACAAAATTTCTATGAATTTGTTGATGATATCTTTGATTAGGTTAAATTTTATTTCAGTTGGCTTGATTTAAACTTACTTGGTTGTATATTTGAGTGAAGGAGTATGTCATTTTGTTTGATTTTATTTGTGTTTTTAGCATTTTTTTATAAATATCTGAATTATTAATTTTTTTAATGTCTTGTCGCCTCAAATGCCTAGGCCATGCCTAGACGTTTGAGACTGAGGCCAACCCCTAGTCACCTCGATCGCCGGCCGAGGCCCTCTCCCTCTCTCTATCTCTCTCCCTCACTGTCTCTATCCCACTCTCTCTGTCTCTAATTGCACATTTATGTTGTGTTTGTTTAGCACTATGTTGATAAATTTTCATTATGGTGGGTTTATTTAGTAGCAAAATTCTCATGAATTTGTTGATTATATCTTTGATTTTAATTAAATTTTATTTTAATTGGTTTGATTTAAACTTATTTGGTTGTGTTTGTGTAAAGGAGTATGCCATTTTGTTTGATTTTATTTGTGTTTTTAGCATTTTTTATAAATATCTGAATTATTTATTTTTTTAATGTTGCCCCAAACGCCTAGGCCATGCCTAGACATTTGAGGCTGAGGTGTAACCCCAAGCGCCTCGGTCGCCTTATGCCTTTGACTAACATAGATAAGAAATTTGAATTTCAACTTTGGTATGAATCTTTTTTATTTGTATTCAATTTATGAATTTTTCCTTCCACTCCCCAAAATTAGACTGACTCTGGTAACTAGTCTTACCCTTCCTAGTGTGCACCTCTTTTATGGTTTCTCGCTGAATATAGTTTGTTTTCTATAGCTGGGCTGTCTGAGTTGGAAGTATTTGTTTTTTAGCTGGACATGACGGAAGGCAGCCTAAGTTTCTGTTTCTGTGCGTTTATGTGAACGTAATAATTAGCCCTTTTTGCTCAAATGAAGAATATAAATAAGAGGCATATTTTTATGCAACATGTTTCCATTTAAACTTCTTGTTCCCTAGTGTTTGCAAGCATTATTCTGATTAGATTTTAACTCCTTGGTCAGGACTGGGATCGGCAAAATCCTACACAAATTGTAACGGAGATGTGTGGCTTTGTAACAATCCTTTCTGGGACATTTCTTCTTCACAAGACGAAAGATATGGGTGATGGTACACATCCGATTCTCTCCATAAACCCCTGTTATCTCGCTGTTGATTCGAACAGCAATCAATGCCCTTCTTCGCTGTTTTCCTGTTTTGCAGGCCTCAATCCATCCCTCTCAATGCGCTTCTCAAAGCACGTGGATGAGGATGGCTTCCCCCCTGAAGGCATCCCCCTAAGATGTCAGGAGTCGTTACGGTCACCGTGATCAACTTTGTGGTATCTACCTTTTGACACCTTCCACAGCTGCAATGGCGTCCCCTCCGCCTAGCACCTGAATCTATTCTGAAAGGAGAATCTTCAATTCTTCATTTCTGAAAGGGAGAAGAAAGCAGTTGATTTTTGGTGCCCAAGGAAGGGTTGGTTCAGTCCCCCAGTACACAAGCAATTTGTTTTTTTATGCATTACATGGCTTATATAGTTGATGTATCTTTAGCTTCAGCTGCAGAATTCTTTGACTCATGTACGGACTCAGACGGGGATTTTGGAATACAAGTGTCATTTATTTATGGGGGGAGCTCTCATTTGTAAAACAGTCAAGAGGAAGAAATCATTTGTTTAGCAAAAGGAATCCTCCTGGTTTCTAGTGGAATAACTTCTTGAATGATTTAGCAAAAGAAATCCTGGTTTCCAGTGGAATTACTCCTTGCGAAACGTTGGAAGTAGAGCATGTGCCACGAGTTATTTTGGCAGGTTACTTCTTGATATATATATATATATATATATATATATATATATATTCTCTTCATCGTAGTTGCGCCACATGTTTACCTACATAATTATGCGTAGTTATTTCACAAATCAGGCAGTCTTTTACAAGAATATGACTTGGGGTGGGAAGAAAGGAATTCCTCTGGTCTTCTAAATCTCATGCCATTTTTCTCATCTTGGAAGGAGTGAGAGACTAGCTGGATAGATGCTCCAAGAATATGACTTGGGGTGGGAAGAAAGGAATTCCTCTGGTCTTCTAAATCTCATGCCATTTTTCTCATCTTGGAAGGAGTGAGAGACTAGCTGGATAGATGCTCCAAGCGTGTGGGTGATTCTCCAACCTACATTAAAATTGATGAGGTATAACATCCAAATGCCCCCTCTTGTATTTATCAAGCAAACAAGTTTCAAGATCAACAGTGCTACTTTCTAATGTTTCAAAAAAACAGTACTACTTTCTCCTTTCAGAAAAAAAAGAGAGTGATACTTCTGCAATGCCTCCTGGGGCATTGTACTACAACCGTTGTCTGGGGATTGGATGGTATGTCATATTTAAGGCATGCTGCACCTTCTATGAGAGGATGTAGTGACTGTGTGCCATCAATCCACCTGATTGCAATGCATAGCGGTTATACCACACTGCCCAGGCGGCATTGCCGGAAGTATTACTCTAAGATCATATCAGTGGACACAGTGTTCTGTCATGTGGAGCTTCGGTGAGTGGAGCAGAGGGATGGATTAACCTAGTGGATTAACATAGAGTAATATGTAGAACAGGTATGTAGATTGACATGAATGTCCTATAAATGTATCCTGAAAAGTGAGATAATTTTCTTGAGATGAGACCAAAAAGTGAAATCAGTCCAGGGTTGACTTTGTTTTTTGAGAGATTTTGGAATACAAAACTCAAGATTAACTTGGGTTACTCTCTCTGTTATTCAGGTTAATTAATCTACTAATTCAAATTATTTTTTAAATTAACTGTAGAATAAAAAAGAGACATCTCGTTATCATTTAACCTGTCTGTTAACAAATAAACCTGGTACACAATGGGCTGTTCAGGTTATTTGGGATTTACATGGTTTTAATTGTCGGAATGAAATACGCTGTTGGAAATTAGTTAGATCTTCAGAATGACTGATTCGACTAGGAAAATTTGAATTGGATATTCCAATTAGAATAAAAGGCGATTTTTAATAACCTTACTTTTTATTTTGTTCTTTTATCAAACACATTAGACTGATGTTAACTTTATTCTCTTTAAAGTAAAAGCGTAACTATCAAATCAAGAACTCACTTCTAAAAGGGAGTTTTCTGATGATGCTTTGAGACATTCTATCCACGCTAGTAAATAGATTAAGACTTGACAATTCACCATACTTTAAGTTCACTTGAGAGCATTGGTCTAAATGAAGGACTATAACCTCGTAATAACTGATAACGAAAAGATTTTATGAAGCAGATTGCTTAAATATCATATGAGATTATGTGATGTTATTTGGCACCAAACTTTATTGGTAATCGATTAATCATAAGATGATAAATCAATAAAATATTTATTTCATATTTAATACTAAATACATTTCTTAAGTGAGTAAAGTGTTACTGGACTGGAAACCAAATTGGTATATAGACCTAGAGAGTCATACAAATAATCAATGGGTATTTAAGTAGAAATTTATATTAACCCAAAGATTTCTACGAAAAATTGCTAATCGATCCGAGTGGATTGGACAGCTGCACAGTCGGCAGGTGCCGATTTTTTACTATTTTTTGTTTTATTTCTATATTTTTTTAAAAGTTTTTGGAGCATCTGACAAAAAATTGGATGGTTTAGTCGAGTCACTCGGGTCGGGTCCGACCTGACTGTATATTTTTTTTGAAAAAAGATTTTTGAAGAATACCTCGATTTACGTGTAAAAAATAAAAAGTTTTTTTAAAAAAAACAAACTATACAATCGGGTCGCGCTTGACTTGAGTGACTCGGCTGTACTGTCTGATTTTTGATCGGACACTTCAAAATTTTTAAAAAAAATATAGAAAGAAAACAAAAAAACAAAAAATCGGCACCCGCCCGATTACCACCATGGTAGTCGGATAGTTGCCCCCCTGGGTGCAAGGGTGGACCCAGGCAGGTAAGAGGGGGGCCATCCCCCCCCCCCGCACCACAAGATTGCATAATGTACATATGTATTATATCATTACATAGAAACAAATGGCTTTAACTTGGCCCCCCTTAAATAAAATTTCTGTGTCCGCCACTGCCTGGGTGAGGTGTAGCAAGTATTACTCTATATAAATAATAGTTGGAAAGAAACCTTGGGCCACGCTCCAAAGTTTTTTCCAAAACCACTTACCCCCTTTCTTTCCTCTTTATGTTCATCCCCCTCAAAGGGGGGTCCTCTCTCCATCTCTCTCCTCCGCATGGTTCCACTTTACTGGAAGTCACTGTCCGCATGTTGCGGACATTCATAAAGAGAAGGAGAACAAGTGATTACACCAATCCCACAATAGAATCGAGGATGAGCCATCAACTGAAGGACCGTATAGATACCGTTGGAGGCCATGTACCTGCACGGCTAATGGCATCACTCCACCGAAACCCGATTGAATGTGGATTCAATTTTGCACAAGTTGAGAATTAGAATTTTCTGACTCCAGTTCGTTTTTGTGAAACAGATTAGGGAATCCACAAGGTAGATTGTATTCGGCTACGTTATTTGATAATTTAATTTTGTTCTACATCTCCCCCTACGATTCTTAAAGTAGTATCAAAGCCATTTTTGTTTTGATTTATTTCGATAGTCTAAATCATAACTTTAGTTGTTTCTATACAGTAAAATTAGATTTTATAGTTCTTTTTGCTATTCATGTGGATGAATTTTGATGTAAATTCCAAAAACAAGGTGATTTGGCACCCCAGAATCGTTTTGGACTCTTCATGGTGGTTTTCCAGATTATTCAGAAACATCGGAAAGGGGGTGCCGGCTACAAGAAACCCTTCCCAGGAGGCCGACAGTGCTAGACATCATCTCCTTTCAAGGGACTGTTGGGATCTGGGCGGGACGAGAAGAATGCAGCGGAATCGGACAATAGAATCATCATGCCCGATGCCCGTCGATCCGTTCGGAACAAAAACGCAGTAAAACCAAAAATCGAGAGTGATCAAATCATCGTGTGCGGATTTGAATCCGCATCCGTGTCGGTTCCGTCGAGGCGATGCTACTAGTCGCACAAGCGTCCAACCTCCAGCGGTATCCATGCGATCCTCTGCAACAGTTCGTCCTCGCTCCCTCGTCCAAATCAGCACGCTCGCTGATGATCCTTCGCCGCAACGGTGTCCGAAACACGCGGAGGAAAAAATTCTTGACTCCGCAGCGGAGACGGGAAGCACTCGGCACCCCTGAAGGGGGCGCCCAGAGGAGGAGGAGAGAGAGGTGGTCGGCCAACTGGGAGGGCACCTGGAGCTTGGCCCAGGGTTTCTACATGGCCTGTCTATATATTAAGTCGGCGCGACTTTTCACAAAAGTCTCCAAATTAATATAAAACCCACTAAAACACCACCGACTGAGAATTTGTATGTGTGTACCCTCTAGGTCCATTTACCAGTCCGGTTTTCAGCCCGTTAAGTCTAATAACACTTTATTGACTTATAATAATTAATTAATATCTCATATTTAATTAATTACTTAACCAAATTAACATCTTATATAAAGTCGGCCGGACTTCCGATCAAGTTAGGTGCCAAGCAACACCGCATGATCTCGGAAGGTAATAGGGTTCAACAACCCACTCATAGAATCTATTCGTCCACAGCAACCCACTTTGTAACTCATTGCTCATAGAGGCAAGTATGTAGCATTGTGCTATAGCGGAATCCTCCTTCCACTTCTCATACGCGATCACCTTTACCTCAGGGGCATCCAATGCTGGTTCAGCAGGAGGATTGTAAGGACTGAGATTTCATATCCGGTTATCGGGTCGGTTTCGATGTCGGACCCTTTGGTTTGGGCCCTTGTGGGGCTGGGGCATGGGCTCTTTTTCACGTTGAGCTTACTCGACGCGGTTCAAACGGCGTCGGGTTAGAGGGACGCTTTTTAGAATGTGCCACGTGAACCGGTTTTGGGCCGCGAGAGTACGGCCCCGGTCTTATCGTCTGAATGGTGTCTTGCATGGTCGACGCCATTTAGAGATCTGTCAGTGTACGACCCCGTGCTGTCACCTGATTGGCCTCAATCTTGGACGACGCGATTTGGCGCAGTTTCGGTTGTCGCTTCGAACCCTCCCTCCTTTCCCTCATTTCTCTCATTCTCTTCTCTCTCCTTCCTCTCTCCGATCCATCTGCTCCCCCTTCCCCTTCTCCTTCCTTTCCGCTCCCCATTCCTCCCTTTTCCTCCACTCCATTAACCTTCTAGCCCTCACCACTACCACCACTATCTCCTCCGCGACACATTGCTCTCCGGACGGCGGCCGACGTCCTGGTGGAGTAACGGCGTCTACGGTGGTACCGGCGGCGGCTTGCGGTGTTGTGGACCGACGGCTTAAAGTTAGGAGGCGTTCAAGTAATCGGTAGGGTGACGATCCTCACAGTGTTTTGCTTAAAACCATATTTTTCCCTACTTAGGAGCATATTTTAGGGGGTTTTTAAAATGGTTATTTGGATCCTCCTCCTCCTTCTCTATTTTGGGTGTTTTGGAGCGGTTTAGGGAGGAGGAAATCCCATTTTATGGCTCAGGAGAGGCCGCAGGAAAATCCTGCTTTGGGCGCTAAATTGCGTCGGGCCAAGGCGACGCCATTTACAAATGGTGTCGACCACGGGCTACGCGATTTAGGCCCAAATGCCAGAGGACAGTTCAGTTTTCTGATGGTAAATGACGTCGCGACCAGGTGACGCCATTTGAATGACGTCAACTATGGGCGACGCTATTTAGGCCCATCTCCCGAGGCCAATTTCCGTGTGAACCAGTTTAGGGGTCTTGAATGACGTTGGCTACGGGCGACGCGATTCAAGACAGAACCTCATTAATTCATGCAATTAACATGTGTTTACATTGTTAGATAGTTTGGTTAAATGTATGCTTGAAAACGTACTTCGAGGACGAGGATTTCTACGTGATCGGACCGCACTGTGTTTTGTTTTGTGCGACCGTGGACCTAGAGTGACAGTTGTTAGCGCTTAGGCACCCTGTGTCGGTGTGGGAGTGACACGGCGCCGGTATAGGAGTGGTGGGGTGACGCCTAGAGAGAGGGTCACCTGGTGTACCCCGGGGTATAACTAGTATTGGTGTAGGAGTGGTACATTCGGAGTGTCACTCATATTGGGGGAAGCAGAACCACCTAGAGTTAGACAGGCCGGAGTAGCCAGCGCGCTATCCGAGGGGTTGTCATTTAGTCCCAGCGGGTCGGTGTTTTCCGCGTTCGGCTGCGTAGTTTGTGTGTTTACCCTAGACGTTGGTTGTGGACTCCGTGGTGAAGTGGTTTCAGGGTTGTGCATGTTGCATTTACAAATGTATGTGTTTTATATCGGAATTTGGGAATCTTTGGGAGTTGTGTTTACTGTTTTACTTATTTAATTACCTATAGTTGTGTTGCTGTACTTGTGGGTGCGTGAGTGGGTGGTGGGGATCGGAGGATCCCTACTGAGTCCATTTCGATGAGACTCACCCCTGCGGTTTTCAGGTGAGGGTTCTAGGCAGGCGTAGCGTGCAGGGTGTTGTCTCGGGTTGCGCGCTAGCAGCCACTGTTCCGGAGTATATCCCGATGTAATTATTATTTTCCTTTCAGGCCTGTACGCTTAATTATTTCTTTTCAGTTGGAATATGTAATTATTTGTTGAGTCGAGTTGAATTCTAATAATTTTTAATTCATGCACTTTCTTTACAATTCGATGTGATGTAGAATGTTTAGCTTAGTTTATCATTTATTTTTCAGACTTATCGAGATCCTGACTTGGCTCCAGTTTTTAATGATTCGGTACCTATTTAGTAATTGAATCCCCTATTATAGGATGACGGATGGTTACAAGGATCATCTTCAAAGACGTAGGCAATTTGCTCAGGCCTGAGGACAATCTTCAGATTTTTGAGCCAATCTGAGTAGTTCGGGCATGTCAAACGATTGGCATCAAGTATGCCACGGAGTGAGTTATTCGACGACATTCTTGCCTATAGGAGATAAATAAAATTTGACTAGCAGACATCTAATTATGAAAATTTAAAACATGATATAGACTTTTAATCAAGTTTTACTCGCACTAATTTTCGACGGACTGTATAACCCTTGGATATACAGAACGGGATACGCCGACGATCTCCTAGTGGAGATCAGAATCTCAATAACTTATCGTATAGTCTTGTGGATAGTACAACGAACTGTAATACAATCAAAGAGTACCCATCTCATGGGACTTGTAACTCCTTACAATATCTGATCATAGCTTTGTTCTGCAAAGGTTTAATGGCCTTGTAGATAGTACAACAAGCCATTAATACTGGTCTAAGCATTACCATCATTACAAGACATGCATAGATTTGCATGCAGCCCTTGTGGATAGTACAACAAGGCTACATGATTTCTCTATCCCGATCAGAAGGCATCTCATGCCACAGCCATAGTCTCTCCTTATGAATAGACATGCCTTGTAGATAGCATAATAAACCTGCCTAAAGTAATTTGAGTTCTTGACTATAATGATGGAGGACCACGCGGTATTAGTTCTCAATTACTGATGTTAGGGCTTAGATTTTGGCGAGAGTTTTAGATAACTTTTATCTTGGTCTCATCATAGGTGATAATATATAGATATATCGTATATATTTACGTAATACTACACCTAGCATTTGATTCATAATCAAAGTAAAGAACAATGTATCACATATATGTCGAAGTGTGGTAATGGATAGCACAGTGGCTTGATTGGAGCAATATAGTCAAACTTACTCACAATCTAATATAACTTTTATACCAAATTCTTGCAAACTCATAGGCAATAAGATCTCCATCAAATGGCCTTCTTGGTTGCAACAATCGATCATCTTTGCTCCTTCCTCGATACCTTGATCAAATTACATATAATTTAAAGTTTTACATGTAAAATTGAAGAAGGCCTTATGGCGGTACAAATTTGGAGGGAGGTAGAAATACATCGAAGTATGAGAGAGGCAGATGTACGTAGACCCCTATTTATTAATAATTAATAAAATAAACCATACATCCAACCACGATCCACATCCACATCATCACATGATATATAAATTCACAGGTGAATATCCATGACCACGATGTCTTTTATTCATTCCATACATGAAATAGCACATCACATTGATAAATAAAAGAGTTTTCAAAATAATAATAATTTGGACTTTCAAAACTAGGATCCAATCAAAATTAGGATATTAGAATTTTCGAAAACTCATTTTATCCCTAAACATGCTTTTAATCTACATTAAAAGCATTAAACACATCACATGTGCATTCACTCCAAGTTAATCGAATCGAGAATATTCCATGCATATTAGGACAATTCTAATGATCATTATTCTAACAATTAGATTAAGATCTAATTATTAATCTAACAATTAGATTAATAACTAACTAAGTTAATTACCTAAACTAACTATTAGATAGACAATCAAATGTTAACAACCTTTGTTAAGTTAAAAGATTCCAAATCTTTTAAAATTTTGCCCAAGTAAATAAAATAATTTGGTTTTAAAAATTAAAACAATTTTAAAATTAAAACCAAATTATTAAAGAAAATAATTTATCTTTTTTTTTTTTTAATTTTAAATGGGCTAGGGTCAGGGCCTGGCCCCTATTGGTCCCTGGCTCGGGCCAGGCTGAGCCCAATAGACCCACTGGGCTAGGATTGGTGTGAGCCAACCCTGCAGGGCCTTGGCTCGAGCAGGGCCCATTGGGCTGAGGCCCCAGCTAGGGGCCTGACCCCACGTGGCTAGGAAACCCTAGTCGCGTGGGTTGCCCAAAAAGGAGGAGAAGGGGCCAGCCGGCCACTACCCAGCCGCCCTTCCCGGCGTCGGCACCGAGGCACGCGATGGCCGGCGACGTCACCTGGAGGATCTGGGGCACCGTTTCACCTCCCCAACGCTTGGGGATCACTCGAACGCGGCCAAAAACCCCAATGTTCTTCATCCCACGAAGAACACAAACAAGGCCATTTTTTTTTTATTTTTATGCTAAAATTCTGATCTAATCACCCGTTTTCATCGCATGAACATTGTTCTAATAGAAAAATCAAACCTCTGCATGAAATAATTACTAGAACGTTCTATTTAGAGATAGAAACGAACAAGAGAAACAGTGAAACCTAACTCTGATACTACTGTAGGGATCTCTCATCAATAGGACTGACGACATAGTGGAAACAAAAATAATAATTTAAATTCGATCTCGGTCCGTTTTGGTGATCAAAACTAAGAACAACGGTGAATGGATTTCACCTTGCGCGGATTCAAATCCGCAACTGCTCAATTCCATTGGAGCAACGTTGTGAGTCGTACATATGCTAGGCGTCTAGCAGTATCTACGCGATTCTTCTGTTGCGGGATCGTCCTTACTCCCTCGTCGATGTTAGCACGCTTGCCGATGTTTCTACGTCGCGTCAGTGCCCGCGGCATGCAGACGACAAATTCCCGGGAGACAGGAAGTCGAAGCGGCATAGAAGAACCAGGGTCCAGGTGCCGGCCTGGGTGCATGGTGTAGAGAGGAGAGAGAGAGAGAGAGGGGGCGGCCTACTTTGGAGAGAACTCTGGAGCTTGGCCCAGGGTTCTCTCGTGGCTATATTTTATATTAACCGCCTGGAACTTTTCACAATATAAAAACCCACTTAAATGTCCCAAACTGATAATCTATTTGTGTGTGACCCTCCAGGTCCAAGTACCAGTCTGGTTAATGGCCCACTAAGCCCAGTAACACTTTATTGACTCATTTAATTAAGTTGATATCTTATATTAACTAATTAAAACATCCAAATTAATCTCACACATTGATCGGTTGGGCCTCTGATCACGTTGGGTGCCAAGCACCGCGTGAACCCAGAAGGTAATAAGGGTTCAGTAACCTACTCAAGGAACCTTTCCGTTTACAGTTACCATGTGGATATAATCCTTCATTCGCACAATGCTCTTGAGTCGACTCAGGGCACGGTGAAATGTCAAACCTTAACCAGTCGACTCCCTTGGATTAGATGCTACCGTGTAATATCGAAAAACTCTTTTCCCGATATTATTGTCCGCCTTGGACATGGACTCATGCTTATCATTCTTAGAGCATTCTCTCTCTAAATATCAAGAACGAATAATTCCATATTGAACACTCATTTCCCTTCGAAGGTATTCCGCTGTACTCGATCCTTGGCTATTTGGAATCTCTTACTTAGAAATCAGTAAACAAAAGTCAAAGCATATAAGTCTACCGACAAGGTGTCCTTAGTGTCTCAGGTCCGAAGACCATCCACGCAATAGCGACAATTGAATCAAACTGGTTGACAGTTAGGTACATTATCATCCAGCAATTCAGTCGAATCAGTTCAGTGAACTCATTCTCCAATGAACACCTATAGATTCGTCTTAGTGTCTCCACACAAATGACTATGAGATCAGTCACCCTCATCATATAAGTAGGAATAATTTATACTAGTATAACCGGATGTCTGATGTTCTTTTCAGACATCTTATGACTGGAAACAATTAAGATTTTGTGTGTATAAGTGATCAGCCTCATTAGTATGATCTCTTTATAATATAATCGCTTTTGCACACATTCACAGACTTCATTATGAAACGATAAGAATACAATTTGATAATTATATATTATTGGGAATTAATTAATTAAAATTATGAATACACTCATGATTTTATATGCAAAACTACATGTAATGGTAGATAATTTTGTGCTCTTTCCTATGACACCAATTTTGTTGAATTCTGAGTTAATCACATCGTCATTTCATGTGAAAAACTGAGTGTATCACATTTGTGATTTTTTGATAAAGTTGAGACATTTAATAATTTTATTTGGACATAATTGTTATTTTTTCTATCACATAAATATAATTTAAATTAATTTATGGTTGGACCACTTGACACCCGTTGGAGTGGAAAGAGTTTGAATCTTGGCAATAACAAAGATTTTTTTTATAAACATGGCAAAAGAAGGGGCACAATAGACAATTTGCATTTCAAGGAAACCCTAGAGGGTGCCCACTCTTCCAAGAAACACAAGGAGCTAGCCGCCGCTCTCTATTCTCCTTCATTTTCTTTTATCTCTCTCATTCCACTTTTCGTTCTCTTTCCTTCTCTCTTTTCTTTCCTTTCTCTCTCCTCCTCTTTTTTAAATCCTCCTCTTTCTCCCAACCGATCTCTCCTGTCTCCCTTTCTTTCTCTAACCCTTTATTTCTCTCTCTCTCTCCCATAGGCTCTCTCCCCTTTTTCTGCTTCTTCCTCACTCTCTCTCTCTTTAGCTATCTCTTTCTTTCTCCCTTCGTACGCTCTCTCACGGTGCTTCTCTCTCTCTCTCTCTCTCTCTCTCTCTCTCTCTCTCTCTCTTCTCCCCAATGTCCTCTCTCTCTTGCTTCTGCCTTGTCGGCCGTGCCGGTCAGTGCCATGCGGCGTGCCTGCGAAGCATGCGGGCCACGGGCATCATCACCCGTGCCCGCGCGAGCGGGAAGCAGTAGCCACGTGGTGCGCTCCACTGTGCTGCCCCACCACACGGCCGCCACACGTCAGGCAGTCTACGCCCCGCCGTCGTCTATCGTGCCATGCTCATCGAAGTCGTGTGCCGGTCCACGCGCTCTGCTGTGCGCTGGTCCACTCCATGCTACCTCTCATGTGCCCGCTGTGCACCAGCCCTACCGCTCTAGTCCCATGCGCCTACTATGCACCAGCCTTGCCGCTCTAGTCCCATGCGCCCGCCATGCATAGCCTTGCCTGCAACCGAGCCACGCGTCGCCCGTGCACCCTAGCTAGTGCCCCATTCCATTGTGTTCTGTTTCTGCTATAACCGCTACCCTCTTCCCTTTCTTTTATTTTATTTTCTTGTATTTTGATAATCTCTTTTGCAGATTGTTTTATTTAGTTTCATTGGATCATGGGGCAATTTTATTTTCGCTGAAGAAATTTTACTATAATATTTTCAATTTAAAAGTTATGAAGCATGCTTGTTTGTTTTTAGACTTGCCTTCCTCTCTTAATTTCTCTATGTCTCACCGTTCTATGTGTGGTTTAATTTTAATTTCTTGCATTAAGTCACTTAGTTAGTGTTGCATGTTTAAGCAAAATTTCTAATTTCCTTCAAATGTCAAATTAGTTTTCGAATTTTAAGTTTAAATCTACACTGCTTAGAGTAGGTTAATCAAGTGGTCACAAGCTTTCTAGTTTTAATCTAATCCCTTTTCAAACTTTTGAGATTTTGATTAAAAATCTAAGGTTTTCAAATCTAAAAATCTATTTTCCTATGGATTCGACCCGATATCACTATCGCGCTACATATTAATCTTTGTGTGCGAATCGGAATTTAAGATTGATGTTCATGTATGCTTAACGACACATTATTTCGAGCAATCAATTTCTGGCACCATTGCTTGGGAATTAGATTTTTAGCTTTGATAATTTAGGATTCATTGTAAATATTCATGCTAACATCTTTCTTTTTATTTTGTAGATACATAAAAAAATGTGAAAATTGAAAAAAAGAAATTAAAATCTTCCTCTCGGTGAGTTTGTTCCAACTTGCCATTCTGTTGAATTTCCTTTTTAGTTAGTTTCACATAGTTAAACTTTCATTAATTAAAAAAATAACAAAAATCTAAAAATAAAAATTTTCATCTCAATATTAGAAATTGTCCATATTTAGGTCATGCATCATTTAGGACTACATTTTTACACAGTTTCATTTCTAGTAAATTTTCTTTTTGTTGAAGATTGCAAGGGACACGGTGAGATCTCTAACCTTCCTTAAAACCATGTTCATGTATTTCCATGGGTACATAAAACTCCTTGTTTGAATTGGTTGTGTACTTCACTTGAAAATATCTTAAGGGCAAGTCCATTAACAAAATAAAGTGGGGATTTCATCACCCTTCCTTGTCCCAAAAAACAACCATCCCATGCACTCTTTCACTAACCCAAGCCCATTAAAACTGAGTAGGAATTAAATCTAAGGTTCACAATGAGATTTGTGCCTAGCTTAAGCCCACTATCACTTATGGAGATCGGTGTCTAAGGCTAGAGGTCAAATGACAAATGCCTAAGTGGGTCGGTGGTTATTTGATTCGATCCCTACGATCCACCTCTTACCTGGCCGATTGACAATTGTGAGGGTGGACTCAAATTAGACTTAGGTTAATTTGTGCGAAACACATCATTTAGGTTAGTTTAACTATAAGTGTCTTAGGATTAATTGAGTGCTAACTTATTTGCATAATGAAAAAAAAAAATTCAACATGGATTGGAATCAAATGAACCAATTTCTTGGCCCATGTCAAAACTCTTTCACATCCTACAATCCACCTTCTTATCAGGAGAACTGTTGCAAGTGGGCCACCCCAACCCATTATGCTAATGATTTTCTAAATAAGGTCCGCTTTTCTCCATCTAACCAAGAACATGCCCATATTGTTCAAGGGTTGTCTCTACCTAATTACAACCAATGTCCAAACTTTTACAATTCAAATTGGGGAGCCCATCCTAATCATTCTAGAGAATCTGAGCAAGCCCAGTCTGTTAGGATCCGGGTGGGACACGAAGAACGCAGCGGAAACGACGAACAAAATTTTATCCCGCCCGATGCCCGCTGATCCGATTCGGAACGAAAAACTAAAACCGAAAATAACGGGAAGTAATCTGATTACCGTGCGCGGATTTGAATCCGCTTCTGTCTCGATTCCGTCGAGGCGATGCCGCGAGCCGCACAAGCGTCCGGCCTCCAGTGGTATCCACGCGATCCTCCGTGGTGGTTCGTCCTCGATCCCTCGTCCTTATCAGCTCGCTCGCTGAAGATCCGTCGCCGCAACGATTGCCGAAAACCCGTCGACGGGAATTCCCGACTTTCGGGAATTACGCGCGGCGGGGACGGAGACAATCTCGGCGCCTCGAACGGGGCGTCCAGAGGAGGAGAGAGAAAGGAGGGATGATGGCCAGTATGGGGAAACTCTGGAGCCTGGCCCAAGGTTTCTCAACAGCGCGTATATATATTAAGTCAGCGCGACTTTTCACAAAAGTCCCCGAGTTAATATAAATCCCACTTATGTACCACCAACTGAGAATCTTATTGCGTGTGACCTTCTAGGCCCATTTACCAGTCCGGTTTTCAGCCCGTTAAGTCCAATAACTAGTTATTGACTGATTATAATTAATTAATATCTAGATATTAACTAATTACTCAACCGAATTATCATCGCATGTAAATTTGGTCGGACTTCTGATCAAGTTGGGCGCCAAGCAACACCGCATGATCCCGGAAGGTAATGGGGTTCAGCAACCCGCTCATGGAACCTGTCCGTCCACAGTTACCACGTGGCTATAATCCTTCGTTCGCACAATGCTCTCGAGTTAACCTAGGGTATGGTCAACTGTCAAACCCTAGATGGTTAACTCACTTGAATCAGACTCCGCTTTACAATATCCGAAAACCACTTTTCTGATATTGTTTCTGCTCTGGCTAGAGACTCCTGCGGATCTACTCTAGAGCATTCTCTCTCCAGTTACCTGAGAGCGAACGATCCTTTATTGAAAACACAATCACCTTCGAAGGTCTTCCGCTGGACCCGATCCTTGACTATTAGAGATCCCGTGGATAGGGATTCGTAGGTCAAGGTCAAAGTCCAGAAGTCCACCGACAAGGTGTCTTTGGTGTCTCAAGTCCAAGGATCAACCACGCTACTGTGACGATGAATCAAGCCGATTGACAGTCAGGTAAATTACCATTCAACGATTCATGTCAGATCAGTTCAGTGAACTCATTCCCCAATGAGCACCTACAGGTTTACCATTGTGTCTCCACACGAGTAACTAACGAGATCAGTTACCCTCATCATATGAGCTGGAATAACCTGTACTAGTCTTATCGGATGTTTGATGTCCTTCTCAAACATCCTACGACTAGGAACAATTAAGAATATGTGTTTATAGGTCATCAGTCTCATTATTATGATCTCATCATAATCTGATGACTATTGCACATATTCATGGACTTCATTATGCGTAAATATAAATATGCCAATCTACATAATGAATTTAATGTCATTTATTAGTGAACCAGATTGAAATAGGTGCCTTATGATTGGCTTAGAGGACACCTATATCCATCATTCAAAGGTGGAGCCGGAGCAGGAGGAGGGCTCAGTGGCGGCATTGGACTGGGGGGCGGCGGCGGCAGAGGGCTTGGTGGTGGCTCAGGCACAGAAGGCGGGTTCGGTGGTGGGGCAGGAGCCGGCGGAGGGGGAGCTTGCATGCGCCTCCTCTTATGCTCCTTCATGTCCCATTCGCGTCCTCTGCAACGAGAACCAGACGACCAAGTGCTGTTCTGAAGAGGCTATCCTCTCCAGCTGCAGCCCTTCCTTAAGCAGCACCTCAAAATGGCGTCCCTCACCGTGCCAGCCTCCTTGGGCAGCGCCGCCGGCGTCACGCGCAGTGGCGGACGTAGGAATTTGGTCCAGTGGGGTCCTCAGATTGAGTATTATAGACCAAGTTGAAGGTGTGACAACCAAAGATGCAAATGGGTCGGATTCGGTGCGGATCTAAGGTAGATCCATGACCGTACCCATTAAGTCATCGGTTTAAAAATATTATCCGTTAACGATCCTATAAGTTAATAACCGGTCAGATAATCAAATTTGAGTGTATCATATGTATTCGGTAAAAAATAATGTGTATTCATTATCTTGTCCACTATGAATATCGATTTGAAATAAGTCATTCACATTTGTTGATAATTATATAAAAATAAGTCACCTTTCAATAGTGGATGGATCACAAACATTAACATCTATGAAAAGCAAAATAAAATATAAATGAGCCACCACCGAGGCTCACTGGATCACAAACATTTAACACTAAATAAATAAATAATAATATATAAATGAGCCACCTCCCAAGCTCGCTGGATCACAAAAACTAACATCTAGGAAAAGTAAAATAAAATATAAATGAGCCACCACCCAGGCTCACTGGATTACAAACATTTAACATTAAATAATAGATTTGATACCTTGACTTGGCCACTTTACGATGTCAGCAACCTTTTGCAACCTTTAGATATCAACAACCTAGAAAGGAAGATAAACTTTCCCAAATTAATAGAAGTTTCTTCTCAACATATGAGCTTGTTTAAATAAGCTGTTTACAATGATTTAAATCACAAATAATAAAGAATAGTTGATTGGCTTACATCAAAACTCAAGAAAGATTAAGGTATTGACTTTTAAAAAATAGACTCAAGAAAGAATAGTTGATTGGCCGAGATGGAGTTCTCATCCTTAACTCATACAGATATTTGGTTCGCATACTCTTGTTCTTTAAATTACATGGTCTCCTTGGTGAGGTTCTTCAATTTCTCTTAAGTGTTATAATCAGCTTGATGTTAAACCAACTTAATGACAATGCAGACTACGCTATTCCTATTGTCAACAGAGAAGATTTGAGAGCAAAATTTCAAAAAACTGATTCATTGAGCATAGAAAAGTGCGAAGCAAAAGTGGGGACTATATTTTAGAAACTAGACCTAGATTATGAAAATTAAAAATAAAGGTACATCTCTTTTCCAGCAATGACTCCTATGTAAATTGTTAAACGTAACTCCTTTCCTCGAACACCTGTGACATCTACCGGGTGGTCTTGTGTCCCAACATATATATGCAATAATAGATGGCACACTCGAACCAAAGAATAAATTGATGGAGACACCATAACTCATAATCGAATAAGAATATTATAACGTACTTTCTGCAGAGAATTTAAGTTGGCTGAGGCATGAGAAAATATATACGAAGGTGCATTTTGAATTCACACAGAGTTCCAAGTTTTTGAAGGAAGGAGAGGGTTAACATAGTGTATAAAGACTCAAGTCGTTAATTTGGCTATGATTAATGGAATAAGCAGAATGTTTGCATATAAATAAAACAAGAGAATGCATAAATCTTTGTTCAAAACATCTAATGAATCCAAAGACGAGTCAGTTACAACTTGAAAAATAGATATCCCAAGATTAATTCACAGTTAAAATAGGACACAAAAAAGCTCACAGGAGTCCTCAATCTGATTCCAAAAAAAAAAACCTCTTCCATGATCAAGTCAACATATGAGAGACTAAGAAAATAAATCACAAAACTATGCACAATTTTTTTCCTATGTGCGATAACCTTATTGTTAAAAAAAAAAAAAAAACCTTGTTCTGATTCTGTAGCACGTGGTGGGGGATCAACCGGTGAGGGCGATCGGAGTTGGAGGCAGTCGGGCGGTGGCGGTGGAGGCAGCTGGGCGAGCGCTGCTAGGCAAAGGCCGAAGCAGCCGAGCAAGCGGAGATCAGACTCGGAACTCGGAAGGCGACGGGCTGTGGGCCGCGGCGGCGCTGGGCGGAGCCGCAGAGGGCGGCAGTGCGAGGCGGATCAACGGCGGAGGCTGAAGGCGGACTGGTCACTGGAGGGCAGGGGCTGGGCTGGGCGGCTGGCGCCTGGCGGGTCGGCTGGCAGGGCTGGGGCCCTGGGGGTCCGGGCGGAGCTGGTCGGGGCTGGGCTGAGCCGCGGCGGAGGGCGGCGCGGATTGGAGGGCAGCGACCAGCGGGCCGCCGGCGCTGGCTGCGGCGGCGCTGGGCGGAGGTTGGAGGGCGGGAGCCGAGAGTGCAAGGGACTAAGGGAGGGAGGGAGGGAGGGCTGGAGGCGGACCAGTAGGCAGCAGCGTAGCCGCGGAGGCCAGAGGCAGAGCAGAGGGGGTGACCGGTCGGGACGCCGAGGCCCGGGGCTGGGTTGGGCAGCTGGCGGGTCGGCGGCGGCCGGCAGGGCTGGGCCGAGCGGAGCACTGGAGCTGGTCGCCGGGGCTGGACGGAGGGGCCGTGCCGCAGGGCCGCAGCGGGCGGAGGGCAGCGGACTAGCCGCTGGCCGGCTGGGCCAGAGCCGGTCGCCTCGAGGCCGTGGGTGGAGCCGCGAAGGCCGGAGGGGGCCGGTGGCCGCCTGCTGGGAGCGCCTACGCTGCACCGCCCCACATGCTGCACGGTGCTGGGTTGGCTTGCCTTTGCCGAGGCCGAGGGGCTAGGGTTTGGGAGTGGGAGTGGGAGCTCGCAGTCGCTGACAGGAACGGACGCAGACGTAGCACGAGCGGGGCGAGGAATGGATTGGGCGCTCCGCCCCTCTGCGCTCGGTTGGGGCTGCCAAAGTGGGCTGGGCGATCGGGCAGCCCAGTGGGTTCCTGCGTCTGTGGCCAGTGGGGTCCTGGACACTAAATATTGGACTGGGCCTCTACGATTTCGAAAGTCCAGTGGGGTCTTGGGACCCCACATCCTATACGTTGGATCTGCCACTGGTCACGCGGAAGTCGCCAGCCAGCCACCGCAGGCTCGTGGTGCCCAGGGTCGTCAGGGCCGAGAGCCAGGAAGCCGCAGCCCCAGGCAACAACGCCCATGATAGCAAAAGCAGCGGCAAGCGCAGGGGCGTGATGCTCGCTGTGGCGGCCGCCGCGGCCATGTCTGCGGTGGGCGCTGGCGCGCGCGTCGATGCGGTGGCCCTGACGGGCAAGCCCAAGCCACGGAACCCCGAAGCCAAGAAGAGGTATGCCACCATCTACATGACCATGCCCACGGCCAGTGTCTATGTGACCCTCCCTCGCCGCCGATGCCACCACCCCTGCGGCACTGTCATAGCCGTTTTTTATCCGGACTCGGGTATGTGCAGTGGAAAATGGATGAGGATCTTGGCGAATCCGGACTCGGATCCCATTGGATCCTCCCGATTTGCACTACTACTCGCAAGCGCGTGGTGTGCGCGAATTCACGGGGGAAGTGCGCCACACGCGTTGGCTGCACACCCAGTCGTTCTCAAAGATGAAAGGGATATGACGGAAGCAGCATCGGCAGAGCTTAGCCAGTCGTCGCCACTCTACTCTACTCTTGTGAGCAGCAGCAGCAGCACTACCACCACCACCACCGGAGAGCCTCTGTGGCGAGGAACGCCCACTACAGAAGGGATCCATGGTTATGGCTTCCCGCTCACCATCCTCTACCTCCCTCCAGTTTCCTCCACTGCAAGTGCTCCTGCTCCTCCTCTTCTTCTCCGTCAACGACGTCCCCACCTCTGACTGTTGGGGAACTCCCGCAGCCGGAGCTGTTGGCACGGAGAGCGCCAAAACCAGCATCGTGTTCACCACCCTGGGCCGGAGCCGCTACACCTTCGACGTCTTCTCCATGCCGGTGCCGCCCCTCGCCCCCTCCGCCCCCCTACTCCCCGTCGTGGGCCGCACCGAGCTCGAGCTGCGCGTGACCGACGGCGAGTCCGTCAATTACAACGGCTTCTTCCCCGCCGACCCTACCCGTCTCCTCTCCCTCCTTCCCCCCGCGCCTTCCCCCGCCGACGCCCCCCAGCAGCCCCTGGAGGCCCTCGTCTACGTCAGCGAGCGGAATGGCTCCTCCAACGTCTACCTCGATGTCTACCCCGCCCTAGCCGGCGCCGGGACCGGCGGGAGTATGCAGATCCCCCTGCTTCGCCCCGACGCCAACGGACACGTCTCCATGAAGGACCGGCCTTCGGTCGCCGGGGACCACCTTGTCTACGTCTCCACACACGAGGACTCCGGCGTCCCCCGGCGGAGCGGGGCCGCCGTGTACTCCACCCACATCCCCACCGGCGAGACGCGCCGGCTGACCCCCCGCGGGGTGGCCGACTTCAGCCCCGCAGTGTCGCCTTCCGGCCAGTGGACGGCGGTGGCGTCGTCCGGGGACAGAGGATGGGACGGGGAGGCCGAGGAGCTTCGCACGGGCATCTACGTGTTAAGGACCCTGGACGGGTCGGGGAGGACGAAACTGGTCGACCACGGCGGTTGGCCCACTTGGGCCGACGACTCCACCCTGTTCTTCCACAGAGAGAGCGACGACGGGTGGTGGAGCGTCTACAGGGCTGTCATCGGGGAGAGCCCCTCGGCGGTCGACGTCGACCGGGTCACCCCTCCCGGCTTTCACGCCTTCACCCCATCTGCCGGGAGCGGTTTCGTCGCCATGGCGACGCGGAGGCCCACCTCCGAATTCCGCCACATCGAGCTGCTGGATCTTGCCCGCAACACGTTTGTGGAAATGACAAGGCCAATTTCCCCCAACTCGCACCACTACAACCCGTTCGTCTCCGCGGATTCGACCAGGATCGGCTACCACCGGTGCAGGGGAGGCGGCAACGGCGGCGCCCCTCTGATTCTGGAGAGCATCAGCAGCCCCTTACCCGACGTTTCGCTCTTCCGGATCGATGGCTCATTCCCTTCCTTTTCGCCGGGGGGGGACCGCATCGCGTTCGTCGGATTGCCGGGGCTTTACGTGATGAACTCGGACGGGTCGGAGCAGCGTGAAATCTTAGCAGGGAACGCTTTCCCGACGGCGTGGGATCGGAAGAGGAAGGGTGTAATCTACACCAGCATCGGGCCAGATTTCGCCTCAGAAAGCACAGAGGTGGATGTGGTCTCCATCGTTCTCCCCCATGGAGGGGAAGGAGTGGGAGCAGCGCACAAGTCTGCTTTCCCCCTGGTCAAGAAGCTCACCATTGGAGGGGAGAACAACGCCTTCCCCTCGCCGTCGCCCGACGGCAAGTGGGTGGTGTTCCGCTCCGGTCGCTCGGGCCACAAGAACCTCTACATCATGGACGCAATTGAGGGGGAGAAGGCAGCGCTGCGGCGCCTCACCGACGGCCCCTGGACCGACACCATGTGCAACTGGTCCCCCGACGGGGAATGGATCGCCTTTTCGTCGAACAGGGACAAGCCTGCTGGCGACGGCTTCGCTCTCTACCTGATACACCCCAATGGGACAGGCTTGAGGAAGGTGTTCGACAGCGGCCATGGCGGAAGGGCGAATCATGCCTACTTTAGCCCCGATTCGCAGAGAATTGTGTTCACCTCCGACTATGCCGCCGTGTCCGCAGAGCCGATATCAAACCCCCACAGCTACCAGCCATACGGCGAGATCTTCACCGTGCACATCGATGGCTCCGGCCTCCGGCGGCTGACCCACAACTCCTTCGAGGATGGAACCCCTGCCTGGAGCCCCGTCTACATGAAGCCTGTTGATGCTGAGGAAGCATCACGTCCCTGTGATTTTGAGGACTGCCACTGGCTCAGCCAAGGGAGTCCTTCCAACTTTGCCTCGAGAGGTCCTCGGTGTGCTGAGAAGTAGCTGACTGGTGGGTGTTTGCAAGTAACTTGGTGACATACATGGTAAGTCACTCTGGGCTACATGAAGCATATTAGTGTGCTTGCTTGCTACGTAAACTGTCTTGTTCATATATAAAGAAAGGCTGTAAGTAGATGACTGGTGGGTATTTCCAAGTTTAAAGTAACTTGATGGCATGTATGGTAACTTATTCTACGCTACATAAAGCATATTAGTGGGCTTGCTTGCTAAATGCTACATAAACCGTCTTGTTCATATAAAGAAAGGCTGTTATGATGTAGAAACTGTGATTAAGAGATCACTAGTTTTTTTTTTTTTTTGGTCCTGAAAATCTAAGAGCTCAGGCGAGCCCCTCATGTTTACTCATTAAGCACCCACATAGGGGGAAAGGGCAAAGAAATTCAGAAGTTCAAACCACAGGTTACACAAAAATTAGCCTTAAGAAGGGCAGGCTGGATGCATCTAGAGTGGCACCTTGGCGTTGAATTCTCCTTTTGGCATTTGAGCTCCACCCAGATATTGTTCGAGATAATTGATGATTCTTCTGCAGAGTGTTGCACTGGTTGATGGAAAATGCTGGAAATTCATGTACTTGTTCAAGTTTGTAGGTTCTCTTTTTTCAATCTTTGGAATCCTTAAAACATTACAAAATGAAACCAAACTGACATGGCAGTTCAACTTACCTGGTTTTGGCCTTCAGGAAAGAAGATAGTGCAAGCCCAACGATTTTGATTTCACTTGTTTTGAAACATGTGTTTTTGGAATCTTATGACACCATTGGACAGCAACTAAAATGATTCTGTGAAATATCATGAGTTTGAAATGTTCGTCTTCGCCTAGAAATGTGGACAGAAGATGACATTTGCTTTCTACTAATTTCCCCACCATTTTCTTAAAAGGGCTCCGAGAAAAGATGACAAATATGACGGGAAATGTTTGCAAGGGCTTTGAAGACCTCTTACCTCCACATTTAGGGATGAGTTTCGTACGTCCAGTTCAACTACGAAACTGTAGAAAAGCACTATAAGGACTGTTGGGTCGGAGATTCGTCCGCTCCAGATCAGATGGTTAGGACTCTTTGGATCACAGAAGACTCATCGTGCTTCTACAAAACAAACACTAGATCAGAGGAGACCTCGGTTGCAATCCGGGAGAACCCTCTCCGATGCTTAAGTGAGAGAGTGTAGGGACAAGGAGAAGGTAGAGAATCTTGTGTATGACGTATCTTTCGGAGGGTACTAGGGGGTCCCCTTTATAGGGACAAATATGAGATAGTAACTGTGTCCGATCGGAGAGCGTGTTGCAAAAAGTTAGGTCCAATCTCTAGATGGGACGGGACTCTGGTTTCCTTTATTTGTTCCAAAGTTGATCCGAAGGATAATTCCTTTAGTAGGAAGTTTTATTGCTCTCGCAAGACATCGAGGCCCGTTTCGCATTGAGGCGCTCTATGTTGGAGCCTGGATTCATAGGCCTGTCGGTTAAAAGGCCCATCAGACTTTGGTAACGAGCAAGGGCATTCCTTAGCAAGGAAACTGACCATATAATCACTTTTTGATCTCATATGTGGAGCATTTTACATCAACTCAAACATGCAAATTTCTTACAAAATGAAACAAATCAAGGACGATTATGTATTTTACACAAATTAGAAGACTCTTGAGAAAGTGTCTAATAATGGTGAACAATGCTTATATAGCAAATGAGATAACAAAACATAGTAAGACCAGATGATAAATTCTTCATCTCGCAACTCGTTCAATAAGGAGGAACAGGGGGAAAAGCAAAGAAGGAAAAGGAAAGATTCACCGTATGCTCCAATTAATTTACACCAACTAAGTTCTTGTTTTGATCCTTTCAAGAACATATTCTAACTATAGTTATTCTAAATGAGATAGCAACATGATTACATGATCTCGTGGCTATCACCAGTCACCACTACAAAATAAAGCAAAAATGGCGACAAATTCACCACTACAAAATAAAGCGAAAATGGTGAGAAATCTCCTCCTATCCTTGAAAGTTGCTAATCTGACATTGGATCTTCGTATATGTCGGATGTGGCTCGCCCTTCCCATTGCGGGAAAGGTGGAGGTATGCATGGGTAGGACTCCCAGTCTTATTCCCATATGGACATGCCCGGGCAAGCATGGATGCGGCCATCCCACGTACGCGAGAAGGAGTCCCATGTCAGACTCGAACGTGGCCGCAAGGATGCGACGTGAGGATGTAGATCAGGACGTAGGGAGGCCGTTTCCTACGCGGACGCTGGTGTGGGTGTTCGTTTCTCACAAGGACGTGGGCTTTCCAAGGCGGTGCTTCATGGGTCTCAAGCTCCTATATATAGAGGGCCTCTCTATGTTACGGGGATCATCTAAGAGATCACTGAAAGAGAGGTCTTGTGCAGAGAGCTTGAGAGATGTCGTAAAAAAAAAAAAATTCTCTTGGAGTGGTGAGTGATCCTTCTGTAATTTTTCACATCTAGTGAAGCTTCTGATCATTGTCACCCGTGGACGTAGGAAGGCACACTACTTCTCCGAACTACGTAAAATCTTGTCTTCTTGCCTAGTGTGATTGTTTCTTTCTTTCCTCCACTTTCTTCATGTCTTGTGGATCGAAATCTTGGGTGCCGCCCTGTTCGTCGGGGTAGTCCATATTCTAACAAATTGGTATCATAGCTTCCGCTGAGATTCAGTCTGTGCTTATAATTGATGGCTGTGACGACATCGGCAATGAAGTGTTGATGTCGAAGTATTTGATGGGAAGTCGAAGGATTTCAACATCTGGCAGTTAAAGATGAAGTCTTTGTTGGTGCAACAGGGGCTGGATAAGGCGTTGAAAGAAAAGAAAGACTTGCCGACTAAGTGGATAGATGAAGAAAAAGAAGAGTACCTGGAGCGTGCTCTTGCTTCGATTCCTCCGTACCTAGCAAATGATGTGATGTGAGAGGTTGTTGAGACATCCCGTCAAAGCTCTAGCTCAAACTTGAATCGAGGTACATGACGAAGTCTCTCACCAACTGTCTGTACTTGAAGCAGCGGTTGTTCACTTTTCGCATGAAAGAAGGTATGCCTATTACCGATCATCTGAACGAATTTAATAAAATTATTATGGATCTTAAAAATATTGGTGTCAAAGTTGATGATGAAGACGAAGCCCTTATACTCTTGTGTTCGTTACTTCCTTCGTTTGAGAATTTCGTTGATACTTTGTTGTATGGGAGAGATGATATTCGTGTGGAAGATGTCAAGACATTCCTGAACTCTAAGGAGTTAAAAAGGCGAATGTTAAAAACTCATAGCAAAGATCAAGAAAATAGCCTGGTGGTAAGGGGTAGAACTAAGAAAAAGGAGTCAGGAAAGAAGGGCAGAGCAAGATCAAAATATAAGTCAACGAAGAAAGTTAAGTGTTATGAATGCAATCAAAGAGGGCACATCAGAAAAGATTGTCCGAAGTTCAAAAGGAAAGGCAAGATGCAGGCAGAGTTTTCTAATGATGCAGCAAATGTTGTTCAAGAGGAGACTGTTGACGATGAGACTATATTGTCGGTCTCTATTGGCACCACTGGGGATGATTGGATACTTGATTTTGGTTGTACTTTCTATATGTGTCCCTACAGAGAGTGATTTTCTACTTACACATCAGTGAGTAGTGGTACCGTAACCTTGGGAGATAACAGAACTATTGCAGTTATTAGGGTTGGTCCAATCAAAATTAAGATGTTTGATAATGTCATTAGAACACGGGAGGTGCGGCATATTCCAGAACTGCAGAAGAGTCTGATTTCCTCAAGTATTTTGGACATCCATGGATACCGGTTCACAATAGAGAATGGCATCCTAAAAGTTTTCTAAGGTGTATTTATTGTGATGAAAGGAAAGTTGACTGATGGTCTTTATCATCTACAGGACAGCACTGTGACAGGAAGTGCTGATGTGGCATCTAGTTCAGAGGATGATTCTACCCGATTGTGGCACATGTGGCTGGGTCACATCAGTGAAAGAGACATGATGGAGTTAAGTAAGTGAGGCTTGCTTGCTGATCAAAAGACTAGGAAGCTAGATTTCTGTGAGCATTGTGTGTTCGGCAAGTAGTGCAGGGTAAAATCCAATACAACAGTTCATAGGACTAAGGGCACTGTGGATTACATCCACTCTAGCCTTTGGGGTTCGGCTCTAATTGTCTCAAAGGGTGGAGCAAGCTATTTGTTAACCTTTATTGATGATTTCTTAAGAAAAGTTTGGATATATTTTCTGAAGAAAAAGAGTGATATGTTCATCACTTTCAAGCAGTGGAAGACGTTGATTAAAAGGCAAACTGGTAAGAAAATCAAACGCCTCCATACTAACAATGGTATAGAATTCTACTCGAAAAAATTTGAAGAGTTTTGCGAGAATGAGGGCATTGTTCGACATCGCACTATAATAGTAACACCATAGAAGAACGGTGTAGTAGAACGCATGAACAAGACACTCTTAGAGAGAGCGAGAAGTATGATATCTCTAACAGGTTTGTTAAAGGCAGAAGCTGTCAATATAGCTTGCTACTTGGTGAATAGATCTCCATCCACAGCCATAGAGTTGAAGACTCCCGAGGAGGTATGGTCTGGTTCTTATGTTGATTACTCTCACCTCAAAGTTTTTAGTTGTCCTGTGTATGCTCATGTCACATGTGACAAGTTAGAGTCAAGGGCGAAGAAGTGCATTTTCTTAGGATATGCACAAACTCAAGGTGTGAAGGTATATCGGTTGTGGTGTACCGATCCTCAGTCACCCAAGTTTATGATTAAGAGAGATGTAACCTTTGATGAGTCTGCAATGCTCTAGATGGGAGAGAAGTTAACAACAAAAAGTGGAGATCATGTTAGTGGCAAGCAAGGAGAGGTAGAGGTGAAGCTCTCAGAATACAATGCAGTGCAAAAGGAGACAGTATAAAGTCGAGATGAGACAGTTGATGTGCCAGAGAGCAGTACAACACAGCAGCAGATCCCTTAGAGGCAACACAGTATTACAGTAGACAGGTAGCGCAAGGTGATTAGGCCACCTAGCAAGTATAGTCATATTGACATGGTAACTTTTGCTTTGTTTGTTGTAGATGATGTTGATGAGGCAGAACCGTGTTCTTATAGAGAGACAATTGCATCAGATGAGTCCTCTCGATGGCAGTTGGCCATGCAAGAAGAGATTGAGTCTCTCTAGAAGAACAAGACATGGGAGCTAGTAAAAGTATCACCTGGTCAGAAGATTGTGGGATGCAAGTGGGTTTTCAAGAAAAAGGAAGGAATCCCTGGCGTAAAAGATGCAAGATTCAAGATACGATTGGTGGCAAAGGGTTTCACGCAAAGACAAGGCATTGACTTCAATGAGGTATTCTCTCGTGTTGTAAAACATACTTCTATTCGTGTGTTGCTTGCTATAGTTGCTTTGCTCGATCTAGAGTTAAAGCAACTGGATGTTAAGACATCATTATTACATGGTGAGCTAAAAGAGGAAATCAACATGCATTAGCCTGAAGGGTTCGTAGCTTCTGGTAAGGAAGATCATGTCTGCCTATTAAAGAAGTCTTTGTATGACTTGAACCAATCTCCAAGACAGTGGTACAAGAGGTTTGATACTTTTATGCTGAATCAAAGTTACTTTAGGAGTGATTATAACAGTTGTGTATATCATAGAAACCTTCCTGATGGTTCATTTATCTAGTTGTTACTATATGTGGATGACATGTTGATAGCAGCTAAGTGCCTAGAAGGATCTCGGAGCAGCAAAGAAGATTTTAGGCATGGAAATTCACAAGGATAGTGGCACTAGAAAGTTGTACTTATCATAGAAAAAGTACATAGAGAAAGTGTTGGAAAGGTTCAGCATGAAAGATTGTAAGGCTGTGAGTACTCCATTGGCAGCCCACTTCAGATTATCTGTAGAAGATTCCTCGAAGACTGAGAAAGAGGTGGAACTGGTGGCTAAAGTTCCATAGCCTAGTGCAGTTGGTAGTATTATGTATGCTATGGGGTGCACTCAACCAGATATTTCTCATATTGTTAGTGTGGTCAGCAGGTACATGGAAATCCTGGGAAGGTCCACTGGGAGGCCGTGAAGCGGATTCTTCGATGCTTCAAAGGTGCTTCTAATGTAAGTCTAGTATTTCAAAAAGGAAATAATGATGGTGGTCAGCTGGTTGGCTATGTCGATTCAGATTACGCTAGTGATCTAGATAAAAGGATATCCCTGACATGCTATATCTTTACTTTCTTTAGGTGTGCTATTAGCTGGAAGGTTGTTTTGTAGTCTACTGTGGCTTTGTTGACGACAGAAGCTGAGTATATGGCAGTGGCAGAGGGAGTGAAAGAAGCATTGTGGCTGAGAGGTTTGGTTGGTGATCTGGGATATGTGTAGGAGGCAACTCCAATGTACTGTGATAGCCAGAGTGCCATACATCTGACAAAAAATCAGATGTATCATGAGAGGACCAAACACATAGATCCCAGGTATCACTTCGTTCATGATGTCATCTTGCAGGGTACAGTTGCTGTAGTAAAGGTTCATACGGCGGAGAACCCGGCGGACATACTGACGAAGCCTATTCCTTCATAGAGTTCAGGCATTGCCTGCACTTGATCGGCTTACTGAACATGTGAGGTGGCCCCAGCGGGGGCACTGGGGCGTTGGCGGTCACAACGATCATGGTGGAGCTTGGCACTAGATGCGGCTTGTGAAGACAAGCCAAGAGGAGAATTTGTCGGATGTAGCTCGTGCTTCCCACTGCGGGAAAGGTGGAGGTATGCATGGGTAGGACTCCTAGTCTGATTCCCATGTGGACACGGCCGGGCAGGCATGGACGCGGGCATCCCATGTACGCGAGAAGGAGTCCCATGTCGAACTCGAACGTAGCCGCAAGGATCTGGCATAAGGATGCAGATCAGGACATAGGGAGGCCGTTTCTTATGCGACGCTGGTGCGGGAGTTCGTTTCTTACACGAACGTGGGCTTTCCAAGGCGATGCTTCATGGGTCTCGAGCTCCTATATATAGAGGGCCCCTCTGTGTTACGGGGATCATCCAAGAGATCACCGAGAGAGAGGTCTTGTGCAGAGAGTTTGAGAGATCTTGTAAAAGTTTTTTTTTCTCTTGGGATGGTGAGTGATCCTTATGTAATTTTCCATATCTGGTGAAGCTTCTGATCGTTGTCATCCGTGGATGGAGGAAGGCACACTGCCTCTCCAAACCACGTAAAATCTTGTCTTCTTACCAGGTGTGATTGTTTCCTTCTTCCCCCCACTTTCTTCGTGTCGTATGGATCGAAATCTTGAGCGCCGCTCTGTTCGTCAGGGTAGTCCATATTCTAACAATATCACAAGAAGAAAATGCTACATATATAGATTTCTTCCTCATTGGCTCCATTACGAACCATGTATCTGCAGTTGCGAATCATGTGATGATCGCACAAAGAGAAAAAGAAATGCCCCATCAAGGAAGAACCAGCGGATGAAAGAAGCTGTCATCGAACAACATCTATGACACAAAAAGCCATCCTTGGCTAAAAAGGGTAGGTCTCAACCAGTCTAGGATCAAAACAGGGTGATGCAGATTTCAAATCCTTGATTCCTTCTCAAATTAAAAGTGAATCATGTTTGGTTTGTTCTGTGTATCCAACTGGGGGAGTTGTGGCTGTTGGGTTTTCTCGATTTCTCCGGATCGCTCACGCAGCGGAAAATAAAATATTAAACAGCGATCCGTTCCCGTTTCGAAAAACTAAAATCGATTATCGGATAATCGAAGTTCTCACCGTTTACGGATTCGAATCCACAACCGTTCGGTTCCATCGGTGTGACACCGCAAGCGCCCAACCTCTAGCGAAGTCCACGCGATCCTCCCCGCGACGGATATCCTCGCGTTCCTCGTTTTTCGCAGCCCACGAAACCTCCGCCGGTCGCCGCAACGATCGCCGCAACGCGCGGACGATTTCCCGTCGAACGGGATTCGGAGAAGCGGCGGAGCAGATCTGGATCTGTCTGGACGCCAGAGAGAGAGAGAAACAGAGGAGGGGCGGCTAGGGTTAGCAGCAGCTTGGCCTGCTCAGCCCGTTCGCTAGGTTTTATACTAACCGTGCGGTTTTTCATAAAAACCCCCGATTTGTATAAAACCCACTTATTTATCCATCGCCTTGAGAATCATTTGCGTGTGACCCTCTAGGCCCAAGTACCAGTCCAGTTAATGGCCCAACAAGCCCAGTGACTCCTCACTGGCTTTATTAATCAATTAATAACCCTTTATTAATTAATTAATCAATCGAATTGATGTCGCACATCGAATTCGATCGGGCCTCCGATCATGTTGGGTGCCAAGCAACATCGCATGAACCCGGAAGGTATTGGGGTTAAGTAACCCACTCTTGGAACCTTTCCACCGACAGTTACTGTAACGACCCGCCACCCTATAATCGGGGATCCGATTACTAAATGGGTACCGAATCATTAATTTGGAACCAAACTAGGATCTAAGTAGGTCTGGGAAACAAATAATAAACTAAGCTAAACATCCACATCACATTAAATGAAAGTGCAGAAATTAAAAGTTATTACAATGCGACTCAATACAGCAAATAATTACATACTCCAACTGAAAAGAAATAATTAAACATACAGGCCAGAAATAAATAACAACTACATCGGGACATACCCCGGAACAACCGCTGAAGGCGCTCAACACACGGCCGCACATGCCGCTCTAAGTCTGCTGGGAGTCCTCACCTGAAAACCGCAGGGGTGAGTCTCAAGACAAGACTCAGTAGGGATCCTTCGATCCCCACTGCCCACGCACACACCCACAAGTGAAGAGTACAGCTAACGGTAAAGTAATAAGCACAGTGGTAGGTACAATATCTAATTCTCAACGTGAAATCACATGCAGTCGAAATATAACAAACATGCATAATCTAAACTAGCCGACTAGGGAACCCACAACTGCCGTCTCGATAGAACTCGTCAACCACACAAACAACGGTGGGAAAACCTCGACCCGCTGAGACCAAGCAGTAACCCCTCGGATAGCACACTAGCTACTCCGGCCCAACTGGCTCAGGTGGTTATTCCTTCCCTCAGCATGAGTGACTGTCCGAATGTACCACTCCGACACCGGTACTAGCTGACCCCGGGGTTCACCAGGTGACCCTCTCTCACTAGGCGTCACCCCGCCCACGCCCCCACCGGCGCTGTGCTCACGCCCCCACCAGCACAGGGTGATAAAGCGCTACAATGTCACTCCAGGTCCACAGTAACATAAAGCCCAGCACAGTACGATCCGGTCATGTGAAAAGTCCGCGATCGCATAACACACACAATAGTATCACCCGGTCATGCAGAATCCATCTCTACTGCGTACACCAAAACATGCACTAACCATCTATCTAGCAGTATGAACACATTTTACTGTCATGAATTAGTGAGGTTCTGTCTTGAGTTGCGTCGCCCAAGGCCGACGCCATTCAAGCTCCATGTACTGGTTTATGTAAAACACTGTCTTCAGAATCAGGCCTTAAAAGGCGTCGACACCAGTGGTCGCCTTTTTGAAAGGCGTCGACATCCTCAGACGCCATTTAGCACAGAAAATCAGGAATTCCAAAGGCCTTACTCAGGGGATTTCTGCCTTAAAAGGCGTCATGGCTACCCGACGCTATTCAAAAACGCGTCGCCCACCCATGACGTCTTTTAGTCTCAGAATCCCCGAACTGGCAGACTCTCAGTCAGGCGATTCCTGTCTAAAAGGCGTCGTGATGGCCCGACGCCCTTCAAAAAGGCGTCGTCCATGCACGACGTCTTTCAACCCCAGGAACCAGAGTCTGCCATGAGCCCGAGGGCTCCCTTTTCAACCCAAACAACCCCCAAAATCACCCAAAAACGGAGGGGAAAGAAGAGCAATACAACCCATAGGCAAACACATTCATAGAAATCCCCCATATCATCAAAAGAACTCCTAAACATGCTCGTTCTACCCCCCCCAAAAAAAAAACTAAAGATCCATAACATGCTTAAACGGGGGAAAACATGGCTTAAACACGATGCTATGGGAACCGTCACCCTACCGGATACTTGAACGCCTCCGAGCTTCAAGCCGTCCACCCGACTCGCCCCACGCCGCCGCCGGTACCGCCGTGGTCGTCCTTGCTCCACCGTGACGTCGACCGCCGTCCGGAGAGTAGAACGCCACAGTGGAGGTGGAGGTGGTAGTGGTAGGAGCTAGGTAGAGGATGGAGTGGAGGGAGAGATGAAATGGTGGGAGGAAAAGAGGGAGGAGGAGGAATCGCCGCCGAGTTCGCCGGAGGGGAATGAGAGAAAGAGAGAAGGAGAAAATGAGGGAAAGAAGGAGGGCTCGCAGGGTTAACCAGAGACTGGCTAAAATGCGTCGACCTCCGCGGACGCCTATCAGGTGATGAGACGGCTGCTCTGACAAGACTCTGAAACGCGTCGTTCAAGGCAGACGCCGTTCAGACGACATGTTAGGGCCGTACTCTGACAATCTAAGAGTAGCAGTCTGAAAGGCGTCGTCACACATGGACGCCGTTCAGACGACACGACATGGCCGTACTCTCGCGGCCCAAAGCCAGCTCACGTGGCACCCACGTGGCAGAACCTAAAACACGTGGAGCCTGAACTACAGGGTCCGACCCCGAGAACCGGATCCGAAAGTCTCGATCCTTACAGTTACCGCGTGGATATAATCCTTCATTCGTACAATGCTCTCGAGTCAACTCAGGATATGGCGAGCTGTCAAACCCTAACCGGTAGACTCACTTGGATTGGATGCCGCTAATGAATATCGGAAAACTCCTTTCCTGATATTATCGCCCGCCCTGGCCAGGGACTTTCGCGCATCCTTCCTAGAGCATTCCCTCTCTAAGTACCGAGAGCGAATGATTCCTTATTGACACACAATTCCCTTCGACGGTATTCCACTGTACCCAATCCTTGGCATATTAGAATCCCGTGGCTAGAGATTCGTAAACCAAGGTCAAAGCACAGAAGTCCACCGCCAAGGTGTCCTTGGTGTCTTAGGTCCGAGGACCATCCACGCAACTGCGACAATAGAATCAAGTTGGTTGACAGTGAGGTACAATACCATCCAGCGATTCAGTCGGATTAGTTCAGTGAACTCATTCTCCAATGAGCACCTACAGATTCGCCTTAATGTCTCCACATAAGTGACTTATAAGATCAGTCACCCTCATCATATGAGCAGGAGTAATCTGTACTAGTCTAACCGGATATCCGATGTCCTTCTCGGATATCCTCCGACTAGGAACGATTAAGAATGTGTGTTTAAGTGATCATTCTCATTAGTATGATCTCATCATAATATAACCACTATAGCACATATTCACGGACTTCATTACGAAACGATAATTAATGCGATTTACACAATGAATATTATGCCATTATATTAATAAATGAGCGAGATTTACATAGTCAGATTGGCTTGTAGGCCACCTAAAACTAACAATCTCCCACTTTGACTAAAGCCAATCACCTTTATACAATAAGCCTATAGACTCTAGGTGACGCTCAAACACAATTTGAGCTAACGGCTTTGTCAGTGGATCTGCTACATTGTCGACGGATGGAACTCTTTCCGCTACTACATCTCCTCTGGATATGATCTCTCTGATAAGGTGAAAGCGCCTCAGAATATACTTCGATTTCTGATGAGACCGCGGCTCTTTCGCTTGCGCAATGGCTCCATTATTGTCGCACAACAGTGGAACAGGCTCAGAGATGCTGGGAACTACGCCGAAGTCGGTGATGAATTTCTTCAACCATACTGCTTCCTTGGCGGCTTCAGCTGCAGCGATGTACTCAGCTTCAGTCGTCGAATCCGCAGTGGTTACTTACTTGGAACTCTTCCAGCACACTGCGCCTCCGTTCAAAGTAAACACGAATCCCGATGTTGACTTGCTATCATCTAGATCTGACTAGAAACTCGAGTCAGTAAAGCCTCGTAGTTTCAAGTCACCTCCTCCATAGATAAGAAACATATCATTAGTTCTTCTTAAGTACTTAAGGATACATTTCACTGTCTTCCAGTGCTCTTCGCCTGGATCAGCCTGAAATCTGCTCGTAACACTTAGAGCAAATGCAACATCAGGCCGTGTACATAGCATGGCATACATGATAGATCCTATGGCAGAGGCATATGGTATTCTATCCATGAATGCCCTCTCATCAGGAGTCTTAGGAGACTGCTCCTTTGAGAGATAAATTCTATGTCTCATCGGTATGAGACCTCTTTTGGAATTTTCCATGCCAAACCTTTTGACTATGGTATCTATGTACAAGGATTGGGTCATTCCAAGCATCCTCTTTGATCTATCTCTATAGATCCGTATTCCCAATACGTAGGATGCTTCTCCCAAATCCTTCATAGAGAAGTTTTTCGACAGGCAGATCTTTACTGATGACATCATAGGTACATCATTCCCAATGAGTAGTATGTCATCTACGTAAAGAACTAGAAAAGTGACTGCACTCCCACTGGTCTTCTTGTACACACAAGGCTCATCTTCATTCTTAATGAAGTCATAAGACTTGACTGCCTTGTCAAATCTTATGTTCCAGTTCCGGGAAGCCTGCTTCAGTCCATAAATGGACCTCTGAAGCTTGCACACTTTATCTGGAGATTCTTTGGATGTGAAACCTTCTGGTTGTATCATATACACCTCTTCCTCAAGGTTACCATTGAGGAAGGCAATCTTCACATCCATCTGCCAGATTTCATAATCAAAATGTGCAGCAATGACGAGTAGAACTCTGATCGACTTTATCATGACAACTGGTGAGAAAGTCTCGTCATAGTCAATTCCTTGCCTTTGACGATATCCCTTTACCACCAACCTTGCCTTATAAGTGTCGATCCATCCATCAGCACCGATCTTTCTCTTAAAGATCCACTTGCAACCGATGGGTACAATACCCTCGGGCAAGTGTTCCAAGTTCCAAACTTTGTTGGTGTACATGGACTGAATTTCAGAGTTCATGGCTTCTCGCCATTTCCCGGCTTCTGGGCCTTCTATGGCCTCCTGGTAGGTTTTAGGATCATCATCCTCATTATATTCTACCTTAGACTCACCTTCAGCAATATGTCCCACATATCGTTCGGGCAGTCTAGGTACTCTACCAGATCTACGAGGCTCATCTGTGTGTACCTGAACAGATTCAAAAACTGATATCTCATCTGATGATAATGCAGCTGTTTGGGGATCTGGAACCTCTTCCAGTACTATTTTACTCCCACTGTTCTCCTGGAGAAGGTATTCCTCTTCCAGGAAGACAGCTTTCCTGGCGACAAACACCTTTTGTTCACCAGGATAGAAAAAATAGTATCCAAAGGTTTCCTTTGGATATCCCACAAACCTGCATTTATCAGTTCGTGATTCTAGCTTGTCTGGATCATGCCTCTTTACATGAGCAGGACAACCCCAGACTTTACATCTTGCCTTTCCATATCTCATATGGAGTAGAGGCCACAGACTTGCTGGGTACTCTATTCAGTACGTATGTTGCTGACTCTAGAGCATACCCCTAGAGGGACACTAGTAATCCCGAAAAGCTCATCATGGATCGCACCATGTCCAACAAGGTGCGATTCCTCCTTTCTGATACACCATTCATATGTGGTGTATATAGAGGGGTCAGCTGAGAAAGGATACCATTATCCTTTAAGAATTGTGTAAAATTAGTACTCAAGTATTCTCCTCCTCGATCTGATCGAAATGCTTTAATACTCTTTCCTAACTGCTTCTCTACCTCATTCTTGAACTCCTTGAACTTCTCAAATGCTTCTGACTTGTACTTCATTAAGTACACATAGCCGAATCTTGAGAAGTCATCGGTGAACGTGATGAAGTAAAAAAAACCACCTTTGGCTTGGGTGGACATTAGACCACATACATCTGAATGTATTAGTTCCAAAATGTCCTTGGCACGTTCTCCATGTCCAGTAAATAGAGATTTTGCCATCTTTCCCATAAGGCAGGATTCACATGTTGCAAATGATTCATAATCAAATGTTGTTAAGTAACTATGCTTGTGCAACTTTTGCAACCTGCTTTCGCCAATGTGCCCAAGTCTACAATGCCACATGTAGGCCTGGTTCACACAATTCTTGCTCTTCTTAAGAGCATTATCTATTTGAAGATTGTAATAAGAAACATCTAAGAGATATAGACCGTTGACTAAAGATGCTGAAGCTATTGATTTATTACCATAATAAATCGAACAACTTCTATTCTCAATAGTCAACCTATATCCTATCTTGTCCAAACAAGATATTGATATGATGTTCTTTATTATGCTAGGAACATAATAACAATCCTCTAAAAATAAGGCGTCTCCTGATGGAAGCCTGAGGTTTGCTGTCCCAACAGCAATCGCTGCAACTTTTGCGCCGTTTCCTAGCCTCAATTCCACCTCACCTTGTCTCAGCTTGCGCTTACTTGTCAGCATCTGTGCATCATGACAGATATGAGAAGCACATCCGGTATCTAATACCTAAGATGTAGAATCTCTAACTAATAAGTTGATATCTATCATATAGATATCTGAAGCTTCAAACAGCTTCACTCTTCCATGAGCTTTATCATGAAGGAACTCCTTGCAGTTCCTTTTCCAGTGACTATACTGCTTATAGTAGAAGCAGTCACCCTTCACTACTCTCTTACTTTTGTCCTTCGATCTTTTATCGTTAGCTGTCATCTCTACTTCAGGAGCATCCAATGCCGATTCAGCAGGAGGATCAGCTCCAGAGACAAAGTCAATGTGCTCAGATCTGAAGACATTCTTCAAACTTCTGAACCAATCTGAGTAGATCAGGTAAGTCAAAAGGGCATCAAGTATGCCACGGAATGGGTTATTCGACGACATAATTCTCTACATGAGATAAGTAAAATATATTTAGCAGATGTTCAATTATTAAAATTTAAAACAAGACATGGTCTTTTGTTCAAGTTTAACTCCCACTAATTTTCGACGGACTGTATAACCCTCAGTTATACAGAACAGGAGACGTCGACAGTCTCCTAGTGGGGATCATAATCTCAATGACTTGCACTACAGCCTTGTGGATAGCACAACAAACTGTAATACAATCAAAGAGCACCCAACTCATGAGACTTGCAACTCCTTGCAATATCTGATCATGGCTTTGGTCCCCAGAGATTTAATGGCCTTGTGGATAACACAACAAACCACTAATTCTGATTTAAGCTAACCATCGTTACGCGACGAGCATAGATTTGCATGCAGTCCTTGTGGATAGCACAACAAAGCTACATGGTTCCTCTACCCCGATCTATAGGCATCTAATGCCATAGCCACAGTTTCTCCTCCCAATTAAGCAGGCCTTGTGGATAGCACAACAAACCTGCCTAAAGTGATTCGAATCATATGACTATAACGATGGTGGACCACGCGGTAAGTTCTTAACTACTCGCGTTACAGCTTAGAGTTTATCTGAGGGTATTTCGATAACTTTTATCTTGGTCACTCCTAGGTGATAGTATATAAATATATCGTATATATTTACTAAATACTATATCTGCTTTGATTCATAATCAAAAGAAAATAATGCATCACATACATGTCATTAGTGTGGTCATGGATAGCACAGTGGGTTTGACTAGAGCCAACAGTCAAACGCACACACAATCTAACATAACATTTACATTAGATAACCTGCAAACACATAGGCAAGAGATCTCTATCTTTTCGCCTTCCTGGTTGCAGCTGTGGATCGTCCTCGCTCCTTCCTCAGTTGCCTCGATCATATTACATTTAAATTCTAGAATTTACAAGTAAATTGAAGAAGGCCTTATGGCGAGTACAAGAGAGAGAGGGAGGTAGAAATATATCGGAGTATGAGAGAGAGAGGTGCGCAGACCTCTATTTATTAACAATTAATAAACAATCATACATCTACGATCCACACAATCCATTCATCACATGAATAATTGAATAAGCGCATATCCATGACCACGGTATGTTTTAAACATTCCACACATGATTCAGCGCATCACATGGCTAAAACAAAAGAGTTTTCAAAATAAATAATTTTCAGCTTTCAAAAAGCTGAGATCCAATCAAAATTGGTATTTGAATTTCGAAAACTCATTTTATTAACTTAACATGCAATTAAATCAAAATTTAAAAGCATTAAACACACATCACATGCACACACTCCAAATTAATAATTCCAGATTATTCCATGCAAATTAGAACATTTCTAATAATCTAACACTTAGATTAAACCCTATTAATAATCTAACAATTAGACTATTAAAGATTAATCTAACTCTTAGATTAATCTAACAAAGTTAATTAAAAATTTAACACTTAAATTAATAATCAACCAAATTAATTATTAACTACTAATCTAACACTTAGATTAGCCGATTAATGTTAATTATTAATTTAACTCTTAAACCAATAATTAACACTAACTAATTAATAATTAATTAATCTAACTATTAGATTAGATAATTAAAGTTATCATTAATTTAACTATTAAATTAATGACTAACAATAATTAATTAAGGACTACTAATTTAACATTTAAATCAGTCATTTAAGTTAATTATAATTTAACAATTAAGTTAATAACTAACTCAAATTGATAATTAACAATTAGATGTATTAATAATTAGTAATCTAACAATTAGATTAATAATTATTAACCATTAATTTTAACTCTTAAAATTAGATAAATTAAGGTCAATAATTAATTTAACACTTAAACTAATATTAACCTTAATTAATCCACAACTAATTGCTAATTAATAAATCCTTAATTAACTTAATGATTCAAAATCATTAAATAAAAGCCCCAATTAAATAAATTTGAATAGTAATTTAAATTTTCAAAACAAATTTTGAATTTTAAATTAAATTCAAGTTTTATTCACATTTTAAATGGGCATTAGGGGTTTTAAAATTGGAAAATAGGGTGGGGTTGGTCCAGCCGATTGGGCTAAGCCCTGGGCTCGGGCCCTGGCAGATGCAGGGCTCGGACCAGGGGCACTAGGCCCAAGCCTGGCTCAGCCAAACCCTGGACCCGGCCCTGTCGGTCCAACCGGCACGGGACCGGGCTCCCAGCGCCGGTTCAACCCGGCCCCATCACCTACCCGAGAACCCTAAAACCTGCACTTGCAGGTGGCGGCTGGGGTCTTGCAGGCCGCCGGCGGCCGGCCCCCCCGGCGCCGTCGGCCATGGCCGGGGATGCCCCCGGCGCCGGTGGGCACGCCGGCGCCGGCAGGTCGCCGGAGAAGCCTCCCGAAGTAGCCGGCCAAGCTCTTAAAGTCCCCAAAAACTGATTTTTTTCAGGTTTTTAAATCCGATTTGGGGCTCGATTTTGTAGCTCTTCAAGGCCACCATGGCGCCGACTATCATGCCCGGTGTGTAGTGGTGACTATCACCAAGAGATCCAGAGATCTAACCCGCCATCCCAACGCTTGGGAGGCATGTACAAAGCCGCTAAAGTACCCCGGTTCATCATCTCGTGAAGAACTCCGAAAACTCCAAATAAAATCCGAAAAATCACAGAAAAATAATCAAATTATTTGTGTTCATCTTATGAACACTATTCCGTCATTTTAATCGGATTAAACGCATGGTATAACTCATGAAAAATTAATTTAGAGATCCGAAACGGGACGAGAAGCAGTGGAACCTGACTCTGATACCACTGTTGGGTTTTCTCGGTTTCTCCGGATCGCTCACGCAGCGGAAAATAAAATATTAAACAGCGATCCGTTCCCGTTTCGAAAAACTAAAATCAATTATCGGATAATCGAAGTTCTCACCGTGTGCGGATTTGAATCCGCAACCGTTCGGTTCCGTCGGTGTGACACCGCAAGCCGCGCAAGCGCCCGGCCTCTAGCGAAGTCCACGCGATCCTCCACGCGACGGATATCCTCGCGTTCCTCGTTCTTCGTAGCCCACGAAACCTCCGCCGGTCGCCGCAACGATCGCCGCAATGCGCGGACGATTTCCCGTCGAACGGGATTCGGAGAAGCGGCGGAGCAGATCTGGATCTGTCTGGATGCCAGAGAGAGAGAGAAATAAAGGAGGGGCGGCTAGGGTTAGCAGCAGCTTGGCCTGCTCAGCCCGTTCGTTATGTTTTATACTAACTGCGCGGTTTTTCATAAAAACCTCCGGTTTGTATAAAACCCACTTATTTATCCATCGCCATGAGAATCATTTGCGTGTGACCCTCTAGGCCCAAGTACCAGTCCAGTTAATGGCCCAATAAGCCCAGTGTCTCCTCACTGGCTTTATTAATCAATTAATAATCTTTATTAATTAATTAATCAATCGAATTGATGTCGCACATCGAATTCGATCGGGCCTCCGATCACGTTGGGTGCCAAGCAACACCGCGTGAACCCGGAAGGTATTGGGGTTAAGTAACCCACTCTTGGAACCTTTCCGCCGACAGTTACCGCGTGGATATAATCCTTCATTCGTACAATGCTCTCGAGTCAACTTAGGGTATGGCGAGCTGTCAAACCCTAACCGGTCGACTCATTTGGATTGGATGCCGCTAATGAATATCGGAAAACTCTTTTTCCGATATTATCGCCCGCCCTGGCCAGGGACTTTCGCGCATCCTTCCTAGAGCATTCCCTCTCTAAGTACCGAGAGCGAATGATTCCTTATTGACACACAATTCCCTTCGACGGTATTCCGCTGTACCCAATCCTTGGCGTATTAGAATCCCGTGGCTAGAGATTCGTAAACCAAGGTCAAAGCACAGAAGTCCACCGCCAAGGTGTCCTTGGTGTCTCAGGTCCGAGGACCATCCACGCAACTGCGACAATAGAATCAAGCTGGTTGACAGTGAGGTACAATACCATCCAGCGATTCAGTCGGATCAGTTCAGTGAACTCATTCTCCAATGAGCACCTACAGATTCGCCTTAGTGTCTCCACACAAATGACTTATGACATCAGTCACCCTCATCATATGAGCAGGAGTAATCTGTACTAGTCTAACCGGATATCCGATGTCCTTCTCGGATATCCTCCAACTATGAACGATTAAGAATATGTGTGTTTAAGTGATCAGTCTCATTAGTATGATCTCATCATAATATGACCACTATAGCACATATTCACGGACTTCATTATGAAACGATAATTAATGTGATTTACACATAATGAATATTATGTCATTATATTAATAAATGAACGAGATTTACATAGTCAGATTGGCTTGTAGGCCACCTAAAACTAACAGTGGCAAGGAAGGGCCTCCAAGGATGTATCTAGGAACAGGGAAGAAGATGAAATGCCAGTGAAGGACTCCAGGGAGATGACCCAAAAGAAATCTTTGAAGAGTCACCCACCACAAGAGGATTTTCACTACCTTCTGATTTGCCCATCATCAACAACCCTATGACCTGGGTCTATTTGATTCATCCATGTCCACTGTGTCCAATCCATGCAAATGGGAGAGAGAAAGCATTAATCTTTCCTGGGGAAGAAGAAGAGACTGCCTATCCTTTGCTCAAGTCTTTGCAAACAATGGCAATTCGCTCTCATGAGAGGTGTGGGACGAACTATCTCCATTGGACTCACCGGTCTCCGCCCCCGACTCCCCGTCCGGCTTCTAAGACGAGCCGTCTCCACCTCCTCCTTGTGAGCCACCCTAGACGGTGTCAACACCAACCCGAACCCGCCGTGCACCACCTGAGGACTCGACCACAGCGTTCTCCTCATTAACGGTGCTCACCAAGGTTCAAAAACTCGGCTCGGATCGGCCGAGTCGGACCGATTTTGGGCCGTCCGTGCCGATCTCGGGTTTCCTGGCCGAGTCCAGGACTCAGATCGGGTGATCTGAGCCGGATCGGGCGATCTGAGGCTGGATCGGGTCCGGTCGGCTCGGATCGGCCCAACCCGGCCCCCAACGGCTAGTTTGACTAGCCGTTGGGGGTCAACCTAGCCGTTGCTGGCCGTTCCCAAACGGCCAGCAACGGCTAGTTTGGGCCTTGGGGGTCTATTTAAACCCCCCCAAGGCCCTCCTAAGGCTCCACAAATGCCCTTTGAGCCTCCTAACATTCTTGCTCTCTCTCCAACTCTCTTGATCATAGAATTCTCTCTCCGTCTCTCCCACAAGGTCACTACTAGTCTACTACAAGCTCCGCGATCTCTCCTCTTTTTGTGCTGTGAAGGAATGGCATCTCAAAGTGCTACTGAGCGGTCATCCGGGAATCCTCCTACGCTGATCCTACTTGGAGTCATTGCACACAGGTGGATATGGGCCAGAGAAAGGTACAATGCAAATATTGCAACTGGGTCGTCTCTGGCGGGGTCTACCGATTCAAACAACATCTTGCTGGAATAAAAGGTGAAGTTGCAGCATGTGCTCGAGTTCCTTCAGAGGTTAGGATCTAATTTCGAACTTATATGAAGGAAAAGGAATCAAGCAAAGCAAGTACTGCTAAAAGAAGATAGGAAATTCGAAAGGAGTTGTCAGAACCAGCGCGAAGGTCTGATGCTGGAGTCCGGCTTGGTGGAAGTAATCAACCTATAAATGTTGATGATTAGGATACAAGTAAGTTTCTTATTTAACTTATTTTAATGTTCGTCATTTAACGTTTTCAAACAAATAGTTATAGTAGATTAAATTTTTTTCTTTTACATTTAAAGCTGAATTGCGACGTGCAATGGAAGCAAGCCGTCGGTCCTTTGCAGATGAGGACTTATTTCGGCAAACTGTAAGATATGGAGGACAAGGAAGTGGCTCCACACCTTCTGCACAAGAGAGCACTAGCGCTGGCATGAGGACTAATGTATGCGAGGAGCTGCCTCAGGAGTTCACTAGAGCTGGAGATCCTAGAGTAGGTCCAATAGATCCATTCCTCACTAAGAAGAGGGATAAACAACCTTCTATTAGTGCTGCATTTAAGAACTTAAAACTTTGTAAGGAAAAGATAGGGAGAGCTACTGCTATGTGGTTTTTCTATAACAGTATCCCTGCTAATGCTGCCAAGGGGTCATATTATGAGTCCATACAAGAAGTTGAGGAACCTTACAAGAAGTTGGCAAAAGGGTTGAGGGACCTTTCCCATATAAGATATACAATAAGTACTTGGATATGGAAGTTGACGATATCCGAACATACATTACATCATTTGAAAGGATATGGGATGAGTATGGATGCACTTTAATGTGTGATAGATGGACAAGTACATAAATCTTATCTTCATGTTTTTATCTTATCTTCACTTTTCTTAAATCGAAATGGGTCTCTTTCTGATTTCTTTTCACGTTTTGAACTTTACATGGATAACAAGAAGAATTATGATCAACTTCTTAATTTACTGCAAGGTCGGAACCGTATTTTGGAAATCTATTGATACATGTGGAAAAATAAAGAATGCCCGGTACCTATATAAATTAATGGATCAAATGGTGGAAGAAGTGGACTAAAAAAGGATTGTCCAAGTGGTTACGGACAATGCAACGACGTTCAAGTTAGCTGGACAAATGTTGATGCATAAGAGACAACATCTATACTGGGTTCCCTGTTCTGCTCATTGGATTGACTTGATGTTGGAAGATATTTTCTCTGACCCGATGGTAGATGGAGTGGTCAAGAGTGGTCGATTTATCACCACATTCATCTACAACCACAACAACATTCTGGATATCATGTGCATACATACTCATGGAAGAGAGCTGCTTTGTCCGGAAGCCACCAGGTTTGCATCTCAATATATCTCTCTAGATAGTTTAAGTCAACAAAAGAACAACTTGATTAAGATAGTGGCATCGGAAGCTATGGACAAAACTAAGGAGCTCATTCAACTTAACAATCCAACAACCTATGTGAAGTGGTGGGACATAATAGACAGACGTTGGGAACACACTTTACATCGTGATCTTCATGCAGCTGTTAAGCTACTAACTTTCTATATGTATTATTTGTATACACATTTTTCTTAAGTAATAACTAATTTCGACTTATTTATTTAGGTTATTTTTTCAACCCTTAGTACATGTTTAGAACTGATGGGAAGAATGATAACTATGATAGTTGCTCGAAAGTGTTGATGGGGGCTAAGTCTGTTATTAAGCGCATGCTTGCAGATGAGGACAGAACAATAATGGCATGCAAGCAAATACATGATTACAGAATGATGTTATACCACTTTGGGACAAGTACTGTTCAAAGAGCTGCCAAAATTTTGAGTCCAGGTTTGAAAATTATTAACCAGATGTTCTACTTAATTTTTAATTATAGTTTGCACATTGTTGACATGGCCAATTTTCTATTTACAGCTGACTGGTGGCTAGATCATGGAAAAACATATGGGTATGAAGATCTAGCCTATGTCGCAATTCGGGTCTTAAGTCAAACAACATCTTCATCAAGTTGTGAGAGAAACTGGAGCACCTTTGGCTTGATTCACACCAAGCAAATGAATAGATTGAAGTCCAGCCGTCTAGAGAAGCTAGTATTCTGTCATTATAACATGAGGTTGAAGCTAAAAAATCGGGAGCTCATAAGGAACTTTCAAAGGCAGGAGAAAGAGAGAATTTCCGGACAAGTCATGGAGACGACACATGCTGAAGAACCCATAGACTTGGATGAGCTATTCGAGGAGCAACATCCACTAAATGCATGGGTTGATGCAAGTACCTCAAATGAGCCTAAATTCAACCCAAATGATCGGAAATGGGCGGAAGGTGAGTTAGATAATGTTCCACTACTTACTGATTTTCAACCTCCTCCTCTAAAACGTCAGAAGAAGAGCAAAAAACAAGTACCAAGCAAAAGGAAGAGTGGTACTGGAATTGAGATTGCTGATCTGGAGACTATCGAGGAAGAGGATAACGCCATAACCAAATGATGAGGTCCAATATCAAACCTCAAATGACTGGACATCAAAGACGAGCTCCAACGGTTCTGAAGATGGCAGAGATGTTACCAGTGCCCCAGCCCCACCTCCACCAATTCAACTCACTGGAGAAGAAGAATATACACATGCTACCCAAGATGAACATCATGGTAGCAGAGTAGGACGTGAAGAATCTTCCATTCAAATATTCAGCAGATTAAGGAGGAAGGACAAAAATAAAACTCCTCAGTGTGCAGATACTAAAGAAGAACTTAGGAGGGAGAGAGAATATCATGAGTAACTATCAGATGCATCATCATATTCTCCATACGAAGGGTATAGTCAGCCTACTGGATATGTAGTTTACCATCCTCAACATTCTGATACATCCGACTATTCAGGGGGTTGTCTAGAATATCTACAATTGTCGGTCATTTATACTAATACGGATGACTATAGCCAGTATGTGATGCAATATGAACAATACTACCAGAGCTATATATCATGGACTGAGTATGTAAGCCATATGTTCATTTAGTATAATGTACGTTTGGAATAAATGTAAGTTCATAATCATATATGTAAGTTTATTCATGATTTTTTTGTTCAACAATATCTTATGTACTTCAAATCAATCTATTTCAACACAATTATATATTAGACTTGTGTTTTATATTTTTTTTCTATTTTTTTATGCTATCCGAACCAGCCGAGTCTGACTCAATCAAAATCGGCCAAGATCGGACTGACTCGGATCGGAATCGGCCAATCCGATTGGTTTTGGACCGGCCGATCCAGGACCCGATCCCGGGTTTCTTAACCTTGGTGTTCACCCTCCTGCCCGGGCAGCAGCAGTGATGCTGCCGGACGATGCCCACTCTATACCGCCACCGCGGTCGACAATTCTCATCGACATGAGGGTTATGTAGAGCACTAGGAAGGCACGGCCGCCGATAACGGCAAGGAAGAGGAGGCAGGAGACAATGTCGACACAGTGAATACACCCCCACCCCGCCACCCCACCCCCCGCACCCCCGGCTTTCATCCAGGGGCGGCATGTGTTCCTGGAAGCTAATTGCTTCTTACCTGCCTCTCCCCTGCTCTTCCTCTTCTCCTCCTCCGCCTCCTTCTGGCACGTTGGACGTGGTCATGGCAATTTCAGAGGACCCATCATGCACGGTGGTGTTCTTGGCTACAGGAACACCTTTGGAACGCATTCAAACTATGGCGCAGGCAAAATGGGTTTGGCATTTTGTCGAACACTTGGTGGTTGACCGCCATCCCGGCGGGGTTAAGGAATCAGGCGGCCGCACTTGCTCGTGCCCAGGCTTGGATACTTGAAGGCGCCCGCGAACCGCCACCACTCTGAGCTGTCCCCGTTGGTGCAGGCGTGTAGCGGAGGCGCTGCTGGGCTGGCGGGCGGTGGTGGCATATGCACCACACAGTTGGAGCTCTTTCTTGGAAAGATATGGCGCCAAAATAAGCCCTGTCCAATCGGAGTTCTGGCCGAGTTCTAACTCATCCGATGAGCTCTGGACGAGCTTCAAAAAAAAATTTTAAAAAGTTTTTTTTTGTAATTTGATTGTACCATCAGGAGACGAAATAATTCTTAAGGTACAGTAAGTTATTCTTTCTTTGAAATTATTTATATTTATACTCTTAAAAATTATAGTTTTACATAGAATCAGATCAAATTTATCCTAAGTTGAAAATTAAAAAGAAAAAAAAATACTCTTTAATATTACGGTTCGAATTTTGATCATGTGAGATATAGTCTTTATTATTTGAATTGTCCAATCAAATGTAGAGTAGAGTTGGAGTATTCTCTCAGTTCAGAAAAATATAAAGAGTCATTTAATTCTGTCATATCTATGTTAAAAATTTTGTAATACGAAAATTCTTTTATAAGCAAATAAATGTATGAAATCATTTTCAGAAAAAACTTTACGTGCAAACAAGCGAATGAAAAAAATTTCAAAAAAATATTTTTAGAAATACCAAATGATCGGTTATGTTTTCATTTTCCTCACAAATTGATTTCTTAGAAAATTTTTTCCATTCGATTATGTTTTTACATGCAACCAAACGGACTCTTCGTGCTGCACACTTTGACGACTTGAATCGTATGAGTGCGTGATTTTTTATTCCTCTTTCTAATCTTTTCGATCAAATATCGTGTGTGGTCCGATGGTCGATTCAAGGTGATCCACCAACTTGGGAAATTCTTCTTTTGAAAAAAGATTTACGCATCCATCCAGGCAACATGATCGGATCGCAGTGTCTGAGGCGGTGCAACAACCATCCTCATCCAAGTAGATAGTAGTTTTACTACAATGCCCAAAAGATGGCTCAACAAGTACTTCTTTAGAAATTTTACCGAGTGTTTGTTACATGCATGGAACCTAATTTAGCACTCTTAGAAACAAAAGTATTTAGTTTAAATTTGATCCTTTTTATCATATAGTTTTTAAATTATGAAAAAAAATATTACTCGAATTTGCTGGTCCATGTCATGCCATTTGAGCAAATTTTTGTGCGCTTATAATATAAGGACCCAACTTTTACCATGGCCTAATAATAAGCCCATTATGTCATAAAAAGATTTTAACAAAAATAATTATAAGTAAATTTACAAGAGGAGGGAGTTATTTTGTTTTCTTTCTTTCTTTAGTTACATAGAAAATCGTATAGTCATAAATGCATGTTAGTTTTTCCAAAAGAGAGACTCAAGGAAATGAAAGCTAACTAAATGTCATTAATAAGAAACCTACAATTTAAATCTCCCAAGTTTGAGACAAGTTGTGATCGCAAGTGATAAAAGAGGCAAATTAAATGAACATTTATAAGGAATAGGTAAAACACCCTCGAAACCCTTCAACAAACACATTTCAAAGAGAAAAAAAAACTCACCTTTGAATGTTTTCTCTAGATGTCGAATATGCATATTAAAACTAACAAGTCATTAATAGAGAGAAAGGAGTGAGAAAATGAGAAAGCTCATAATAGACCTTTCTCTCCATCCATAGAACGAGAGCTTCTCCAACCTCTTTCGTCACACACACAGAAGATGTCCACGAGAAAAGAATAGAAGTTAGAAGAAGTTTTTATAATTATCATCAACAATGAGTAATACTTATTACAATGCTATGCATTCATGGCAGAACAGCCGTCCGCCGATCGAGACTAATTTAAGGGAAGCCTGTTGGGAGACATTTTTCATTTTTTTTATTTTCTTGTCAGATTTTTTTAATTTTTTAGAACGTCCGATCAAAAATCCGTAAATACATTTGGGTTGTTCGGGTCGGCCCCGTTCCGAATGTATATTTTTTTTTCAAAAAAATAATTATACACAAACTTCGATTTACGTGCAAAATATTTTTTGAAAAAAAATATACAATCGGATCGAGACCGATTCGAGCGACCCGGGTGTACCCTTGGAATTTTAATCGAACGCTCCAAAAAAAATTAAAAGAATCCGACAAGAAAACAAAAAAAAATAAAAAACACCCCCCAACCGGTTCTCCCTTAAATTAGATGGAGTGCATAACAGCCACTTGATTGGATCCGATCGGACGACTGCTGTGTCATACATTACAATCCAGATTGAATTGCAATGCATGATTATCATCAACTCCATAAATAATACCATACACACAAGCAGAATATAACAGCTGATAGATCCAAAAGAATTGTTGCATAATAAATGCACGTTACCATATAGACTCACTAACGGAAATATTGTAAAATACCATATTCTTGTGAGACTAAAATAGTGTTTCACAATATTTTACTATAGTTGGTATCAAATCAAATGAGCCCTAACATCAATTCTAGACAATTGAGGATCTGAGAAAATATCCACCAAGCCAAGAGAGTCCAAACTCTTGTTCTTCAATGTCTTCACCTGAAAATATTAAAAAGCTTATGAGACTCGGTATTAAATAAATATTTGAACACATGATATGCTATAATTTATAAATAAATGCATAGTAAGTTGCAACACATTTCATTGTTATTCTCATCACAAGACACAAGTTACATTGTGCTTCATCTTATTGACATGCAAGTTTAAGAATAAACATCCATACTAGTTAATAGGCCCAGTTTCGCTGGCCCATTTGCTGAATGGGCCAGCCCGTTAAGAGGTGCCCAAGCCTCCTATCGAGGCCCGATGGGTCCTTCCGTCCGCAGGCCCATGTGAATAGGTTCCTGCGTGAGACCTTCAAATCTGAGACGGACCCCGATGTCCTGCGGACGTGGGATGACTTCTCGTCGAAAGAAGTCCTTTCCGAATCCGTCCTCGATCTGCTGATAAGGACAACCAGCGCCAAATCACAGAAGCTAGAATCCCATCCCGTCCGGAGATCGGATCGGACCTGCCATATACGTCTCCCAATCGGACTCTCCGATGAGCTTTGAATCGGTCTTTATAAAAGAAATCCCCGGTAACCTCAGAAAGTATGTTCTAGGCTCTATATTCTACCACCTGTGCTCTTGTTCTCTGCTCTACAAACCCTAACTTAGGCATCGGTGGGGGGTTCCCCCAAATTGCAACCGGGGTCTCCTCTGACCTAGTATCTATCTTGCAGGAGTTACGGGAAGTTTTCTATGATTTGGAGGAGACTCAGCCGTCCGATCCAGATCGGATGAATATCCGACCCAACACTACCATTTACATCATAACTTGATCAATCCCCTTATTATTTCTAGTGTATAATAGCAACTGAGTTGTTAAGTGCACACTCTTTGAGAGGCATAGCACATTACAGGGCATAATACCTTCATCGATCCTCATGTCAAAGTTGTCATACGACTCGTACCTCAATAAGCGAAATGCTTGAATGATCGGATTTCTTCCCCACTTTTTTTACCCATCTTATGTGGCTGAATGGAATTGGCTTTTCTTTTGAGTTTTATCTTCACTCTATCTGTGATTTTGTAAAAAAAAAAAATCCTTGCATTAGACCCTTCCCTTATTAGGGGTAAAAAAAAGTGGGGAAGAAATCTCATCACACTAGCCGCGCTCAATAATACCTTCATAGATCCTCATGCCAAACAAGTCATACCTCAATCACAGTTTTATCATTACATTATTCTAAACATTCTTATTATTTATGAATTACGATATTAAATTATTTGCATATCCAACTACAACAAAAAGAAGGTATATAAATATAACATTGTCTACTCACCGATGCAATGAAACACTAGGATGTTGGCGTCTGAGCATAGAACTCGGAAGGTCCTACTCCAAATTGAAGTGAGGCCCAACCTCAATACTTTATATCATAAGTTTTTTCCATCCTCCTGAGAGTGCTATTAGGCAGAATGAGAACATGAACTGCCCCTTTAAAGATAGCATTGTCTATCATTGGTAATTATGTTTAAATTTTCAAGCCAATTATCTCAACTTTGTGTATATGCATTAGCTATATAATCTCTCATTTATTTACATATCCTAACAAAAAGTTCATTAGCTAAACACATCGTTGTAGATGACAAATGCTAATGCAGGGTCAAATAACATCCAAAACCACTCGGTGACTTAAAAACGTCAATAGATAATGTTGTCTCACACTTCCTCTTATCTCATGCATGGAACAATCTCTCAAGGACATAGCAACATCCATGCATAAATGGGCCTATCACTAGGGAGAATTTCACACACTTCCCAAGCACATAATTTCCCAATCCCATGAACATGTTGCACTCAAGTCGTCTCATTTTTGGAAATCAGATTAGGTGACCAGATGCACCACTATTTTAACCTCCGAGCAATTATCATTAGTTGGAGTTTAGCAAGACCTAGTTAAGCTGACATCATCACAAGGCCTCTTTTAAGTGGGTCCTACCAAATTCTAACTAATCAGAACTCTAACCATCCAGATGGTAGAACCTACTCTGATCTCCCATTGTTGGTAATTGGGAAAGTAGAAGATAATGGTTATCTTTAGAAGTTCTCAAGCAAGCCACCCCTTGTTGTACTATTATAAGGTCCATACCATATTTTCCCTTATGAGTATACATCTTGTTCGAATGACTTTCCAAATGCTGTATAAAATCCTCACAAGAGATGTAATCTACATCAGCACCCAACCAAAGAACCTGAGGCAGCAGTACTTAGTACTTGCACTTACCTTCCAACCAGCTACTTCTGAGCACACTGAGCACCTCTTGAGGCATAGTAGGTAGCCGTGGCTGTGTCGAACCAGTCGAGGTCATCAAAAGTGCAGGGAGTCGAAACCCCAGCAAGGTCCGCCGGCGGCCTCAACTCGAAGGGGCTCCAGGCGGCAGTCCCATCCTCGAATGGGTTGTGGGTCATCCGCTGGAGGCCGGTGCCGTCGACGCCGATGACAAAGATCTCCCCGTACGGCAATGCGCTGTTCGGCATCGACACCGGCTCCGCCGACACACCGGCGTAGTCAGAGCCGAACACAATTCTCTTGGAGTCGGGGCTAAACGTCGGATGGTTCGCCCGGCCGACGCCGCCACTGTGGAAGAGCCTCCTCAGGCCGGTGCTGTTGGGGTGTATCAGGTAGAGGGAGAAGCCCCACCCGTCGGTCTCCTCCCTGTTCGACGAAAAGGCGATCCACTCCCCGTCAGGGGACCAGGTGCACATGGTGTCGATCCAGGGCCCGTCGGTGAGGCGGCGCAGCGCCGCCTTCTCCCCCTCGATTGCGTCCATGATGTAGAGGTTCTTGTGGCCAGAGCGGCCGGAGCGGAACACCACCCACTTGCCGTCGGGCGACGGCGAGGGGAAGGCATTGTTGTCACCTCCAGTGGTAAGCTTCTTGATTAGAGGCGCTCCTTCCCCTTCACTGGGGAGGGTGATGGAGACCACATCCACCTTTGAGTGTTCTGAAACAAACCCTGGCCCAAGGCTGGTGTAGAGCACTCCTTTCCTCCTCGGGTCCCACGCCGTCGGGAAGGTGAAGTCCGGCAGGATCTCTCGCTGCTCCGAGCCGTCGGAGTTCATCACGTAGAGCCCCGGCAATCGGACGAAGGCGATGCGGCCGCCGTCGGGGGAGAAGGAAGGGAACGAGCCGTCGAGCCGGAAGAGGGAAATGTCGGGTAAGGGGCTGTCGACGCGCTCGAACAGAGGGCCGCTGGAGACTCCCCTGCAACGGTGGTAGCCGATCCTAGTCGAGTTCGGAGAGATGAACGGGTTGTAGTGGTGGGTGTGGGGGGAAATTGGCCTTGTCATTTCCACGAAATTGTTGCGGGCGAGGTCCAGCAGCTCGATGTGGCGGTACTTCGTGGTGGGCCTCCGCGTTGCTATGGCGACAAAGCCGTCTCTGGCGGCGGGGGTGAAGGCGTGGAAGCCGGGAGGGGTGACGCGGTCGACGGCGACCACCAAGGGGCCCTCCCCGAGGACGGCCCTGTAGACGCTCCACCACCCGTCGGCGCTCTCCTTGTGGAAGAACAGGGTGGAGTCGTCGCCCCAGGTAGGCCAGCCGCCGTGGTCGACTATCTTCGTCCTCCCCGACCCGTCCCGGGTCCTAAACACGTAGATGCCCGTGCGGAGGTCCTTGTTCTCCTTCCCCCAAGGCCTCTCCCCGTGGGACGCCACCGCCGTCCACTCGCTGGAGGGCGACACTGCGGGGCTGAAGTCGGCCTGCCCGCGGGGGGTCAGCCGGCGGGTCTCGCCGGTGGGGAGATGGGTGGAGTACACGGCGGCACAGCTCAGCCTGGGGACGCCGGTGTCCTCGTGGGTGGACACGTAGAGGAGGTGCTCCCCGGCGACGGAGGGCCGGTCCTTCATGGAGACGCGCCCGTTGCCGTCGGGGTGGAGCAAGGGGAGCTGCACCCGCCCGCCGACCGCGCCTCCGGAGGCGGGGAGGGCTGGGTAGGCGTCAAGGTAGACGTTGGAGGTGCCGTTGCGCTCGCTGATGTAGACGACCGCCTCCAGGGGCTGTTGGGGGGCGCCGGCGGGGGGACGCGCGGCAGGCAGGAGGGATAGGAGGCGGGAGGGGTCAGCAGGGAAGAAGCCATCGTAGTTGACGGCCTCGCCATCGGTCACCCGGACTTCGAGCTCTCCCCGGCCGACGACTGAGAGCAGCGAGGCGGAGGAGGCGAGAGGCGGCACCGGGAGGGAGAAGACGTCGAAGGTGAAGCGGCTCCTGCCGAGGGTGTTGAACAAGATGGTGCTCTTGCGGCCGCCGCTTGCATGGACATGTTGGGCGGCGGTGGTGCCCGCTGTGAGAGCTCCCCAGCAAGTGGGGACACCATGAACGGAGAAGAGGAAGAGGAGGAGGAGGAGGAGGGGGGAGGTGGAGCTTGGCGGCCGGGGAGCCATGTCCATTATGCTTCTGCAGAGTGGTCTCTGTTGCAGCAGCAGCTGCTGCTGGGGGTACTGGTGATGGTGTTGGTGCTCGACTGCTCGGCCCTTTTAATGGGTCAGGTCTCTTTATGGAGGTGCCTCGGTGGCCTGAATGGGATCAAATGGATCGGCCTTTGCACGGACCTAAGTGAAATATATTTCAAATCCTGCTGCGGGACTCACGTATAAATAAATTCTAACCAAGTTAATTTAAAGGCCCATGCAAATCCATGTGCTATGCCTCCACGTGATAGTTCGTAATATTTAAAGGGATTTTTCATATGTATCCGTTATCTTGTTTGTATTTATATTTTAGTTCATATATATTATTTTCAATATTCTTAAAATCTCAAAAGCATTATATTATATTCTTTTGTTAAAATACCGTTAAATCGAACTTAAAAATTTTCTATACATACTCTTAAAATTCACTAATATTTTAATTATGGCCGGGTCAAGGATCCAGTTGGCGAGTTAATGCAAAAGAAATTAAATATTAGGTAGATTATTTTAATTATATTTTTTAATGTATTCGATAATGATTCCAACTAAGAATCTTTTGGTGATCTGTTTAGGAACTGAGGATTCTTATTAATATGGGATCAAGTTTAAGGGCAGTGCTGTGTTTGTAGTACCTGGAACGTGGACTAGCCGGGGGAGAGGCACTGGAGAAATTTATGAGTCGTCTGCAATATTTAACAACAAACTATATATGGGAACAAGTAAGGACGAAGCCACATGGTGGGCAGTGGGGGCCACTGCCCGCACTAAAAATTTAGATCTTTTATGGTTTCTGATTTAACAAATAATCTTAAAAAGCTTTTTCTTATAAAAATACCCTCACTAAACTGTCGCTGGGGCTTCTTTTCGAATCCTCTTTACCTGACTCTTTCACATTTCATCGCGCGCAGCGTCTACCATTTGGTCCAACCAACAGGTATGATGGATTTGTGGGGGCAAGTGTGACACCGTGGAAGATTTGCGTCCACATCCGTCCGGACCGGACTACGAGTGTCACGTCCCTGTTGTTGTCTCACTGTAGATGTTAATTCGTCTGAGGTTTTGCTGACGTGGAATTGTGGCAGTGGGACCCACGGTGAGTGACACGTGATGCCGCGGCCACTCAAGTTCCCAATGGCAGTTGGCACGTGCATTATTGAGGGAGACGGAGTCCGCAGTGTTTGGATTACCGGTAAAATAATATTTTTTTATATTTGAGTCATCGTAAATTATTTTTCACTTTTTTTTCTATATTTGGAGTATCGTAAAGTATTGTACTTTAAAATTAATTGAGTCTTAAAATCTTCATTTTAGTTAATTTCGCTTTTTAGTAAAAAAATATTGTAAACTAAAATTGATAATTTTAAGATGAATATATTTTTCATTGACTTTAAAACCGGTTATTACAAAGCCTAGATCTTTCACTATTTTACACCTCCTTGGGTGGGTGTGCCGTCGGACATAAAAGAAAGTAAAAATTATATGTTTATATCTAGAGTGCAATATCCCTGGTGTGCTATAAGACATAAAATAAAGTAAAAATCATAGTTCTATAACTAGAGTGCCAAAAGCTAATTGGGTTAGTAGATTTTAATCAAATTTTGACTCTCTAACTTCTGCTATAAAGTACAAATTTGAAATTTATTCTGAATCTTTTATTCTTTTAGTCTGGTTTTTTGAAGTTGATCTCTAGAGACATTTCTAAATGAGCTGTTAATCTTAAAATCACGTTGACTAATGCAACACTATTCTTTTATTTAGTTTCTATTTCAATGTAAAAATAAAGTTTCAAAATCAGCGACCTAAAAATAAATAATTCTAATATTATCATTTTTAAAATCTATGGTTTCAAAATTAATATTTTATGAGGTTTTACACCAAATCAAATGGCCCATATACAATATACTTGAAACATTATAATATTATTTTTATCATAATTCAATTGTTAAGTAAAAAGCCGTAGAATGACATTTTCCTTATATTTGATTTGCTTTAAATCATTTTACTTTCGCATATTTGGAGTTTCGTAAATTACCATATTTCAAGACCGATTGATCCTCAAAATCTTCATCTTAGCTGATTTCAGTTATCAATCTAAAATCATAATAAATTAAACTCAGATATTTTAAAAATAAAGATTTTATTTTTGTTAATTTTTAATCCTGTGATTTCAGAATCAAAATTTTAAGGGATTCTAGGATGCATCAAACGAGCCATAGTGAAAATTTTCTCATTGAATGAGGATTACGAATGAATATGGAATGATCGCTATTCTTCCTCCCTTAATATATTATTATATCATCAACATCAATTGAGCGTGATGAAAGGAGGTCCACCGCAATAAACTCGGGAGGGTAGTTGAGATGTTGGGAGTACGTTGAGCTGCAATGACGAGGTAGTTGAGATGTAGGGAGCACCTTCAGCCACGTCTGACCAATCAGGAGGTAGTTGAGATGTGGGTACATAAAGCACTGTTGGACTAATGGAATACGTGGATAAATAGGTGACAAAAAACTGAAATTTCTGTACGTAGATTCTTATAAATTATCATATTTGTATGTATAGCATTGGTTCCCATATATTATTATAAATATCCTCTTAAAATTTTAATTATATTTTTGTCTGTCTTATTTTTTATTATTATTATAAATAACCTCATTGTGTGTGAACACTTGCAAAATGCCCCTACTGTTACTATATTTTGGCATTTAATCTCTAGTTGACCTTTAATCGTAAAAAAAGTCTAAAATCCTTTTATTCTTTCTTCAACTCTCTTTCTCTCTCTTTCCAACTACCTCTTCATCTCTCTTTCTCTTTATATGGCACAGTGTGCCAGTCAAAAGAATTCTTTTTATAAGGATATTTTCATAAGGTATTAAAAATTGGCAATTCAAGACGGAATATTCATTGTATCCTTAATGGAACCTAACTGCAAGGGCATTTTTGTAAGTACAAATGCAATGAAGTTATTTATAATAATATGGAACAAGATAAATAAATTTATTAACAAAATTTTAAGAGTTTTGTTTTATAAACAAAGTATTAAATTTATACATAAAATTATGTCTTATCCAATCATTTTGTGCCTTTCTCATAGTCATAATATGGCTTCCTATATATTAAAATTATAATTATAAATATTCTATCATATGCATGAATATGCAATTTATAATATTAATGAGCATATTATTGCTTCTTATTTAAAACTATTCTACTGTCCAAGCAAATGAGACATACAATATAGGACTTGCATTATTGTATTCAGTTCTTTATGTACCTCTCTTATATGTGTATTTTTTGGTATGTACTTGGTAAACTTATAATTCGCTCACAACTCCCTTCGAACTCAACTTTATTAAATTTAAGGGCCCTAAAAGAAAGAAGTGCGGATAAAACTTATAAAAAAATGCAAGCCATAATTAGTTATCCATGTCACTCTTATTTCTCTAAGAGTTCTCATTAGATATGTCATGTTATAATATTATAATATATATATATAACATTATTAAACATAAAAGGACCACCAGTCGAAGTACAAGCATTTTTGTATCCTTATGTATCCTATAAGCTTCGGATAAGGACTAATACTTTTGCGGTATCCTTTTCCGTTTGCATCCCTAGGTAGCATCATCATGCTTCTCCGCCCGCTCGCAATCCCATGTACCTGGTCTATCTAATTGAAATTTCGGACAGAGTCCTAGGAGTGTCAAAATAACTGTGAGACTGATTTGAACTGAAACATTTTGTATCCAAAAGGTGTATCTGTTTACCACATAATAATATCGTAGTATTTGATAAAATCTTAATGAAATCTCCATGAATTTGAACTTGAAATTGGCTGGTGTGTGAATTTTAGATAACGAAATTATTTGCAGATCCATTTCAAATTTAACTTAATTTGAACACGATATATATAGATTCAACAACTTTTAGATTCCGGCCTGCATCTACCCAAGTCCATCCCACTTACAGCCGTAAGCTGACATGCGGTAACATATCAAATGCTGCAATGCACGATGTGCAGAACTAAAGGCATCTGGCCTCAAGTCGTGATTCCACGTGTATCCAAATTCCAAACCATTGCTTCCGGTTGTTCTAGGCCACTATGGATAAGCATAGTTGGCTCTCAAATCATGGGCTAGCTTTATGATCCAACTGCAACTACGCAACAGTACCCAGCAAGGAGTTCATTGAACATTAGAGTGGTAGACCCATATCAATAACTCAAGACAATAGGACCGGTTTGTTTCATGAATACCGTATTCCAGATTTCCTATATCCGGATCTCTTATACTTAAAACAACAAGAATTTTCTTTGGGACACTTTTTCTTATCATAAGAATAAACAATTCGAGCCTTTTAGATGAGTTGAGTTATTCTACTGATGTTGCCAAAGCTTACCGCGGTCAGATTCCGAGAAGGAAATTCGAAATTGGATCGGATCGATGAAGAGGACCGACGGAGATCCGAGACGAGACGAGGGCGGAGACGGGGCCGAGGATTCAAAGCCGAAAGATACCCGGGCGAAGGCTCGCTCGGAGCAAAGCCGAGACTCTTTCGGTCGAGGCAGACCAGCCTACGAAAAACGTCGAGACCGGGGGGAGAAAACCCGAAGTCGGCGGCCGAGACCGACTCGGAGAGGTCAGCGAAGATTCAAACCGAAACCCCTGCAAAATGAGGAGAAGAAGAAGAAGAACCGATCAGTAGGAGTCCCAGGCTTCGACCCTAAGGAACCCCTTCCGATAACTAAGTTAGCTTCTGAAGAAGATTCGATTTAGAAGAGAAAGAAGAGAAGGCAACTTTAATACTTTTGGACTGTTGTCTTTGGTCCAGCAGACATACCTTCGGTAATAAATAGCCGTGTATTTATAGCGGAGGATAGAGGTTGCTTAGTGGTGGCAACCGATATAGGACTATATTTTGGTTTACTGATAAACCGCCATAGCGCCTAACCCTCCCACCGGAGTGGACCGGATACGACTACTGGGCCGAAAGGGGGGAGGCTGTTGTTGGGCCGAATGCCGCTTAGTAGGCTGAAACCTACTGAGCCGAAGGCCGCTGGGCCACTGATGGGCCAAAGACTGCTGGACCGTTGATGGGCCGAAGACCACTGGGCTGCTCTTGAGCCGAGGACTACTGGACCGCTAACGGGCCGAAAACTGCCAGTGGGCCTCTACTATCACTGCTGTTGGACTGATCTGAACGTTAGGTTTGTTTAATGGGCCGAATCGAATTCTGCCCCCATCATCTACTTATGCCGAGAATAACGCGTCCACACTCTCAAACTTGGATTCGCGGAATAAACGTCATAAGTTGTCCTATTCAACCCCTTATTTCCCAAACAAATCGGAACATGCACATCTCATTAAGTGCAGTATGTAGGATTTCTTCTCTTGGTGGTAGACTTGACCTAAACAGTTGCCTAATGGGCAGATAATCATATTTGATGTCAAAACATCCCCAGTGATTGGATATCGTGTGAAATTGGAACCTCACCCGCGAGTTGCAATGCAAAGACTCGGCCATTGAACCATTCTGAGCCGGAAAAAGGAGAACAAAAAGGAAAAAAGAAACATGCGAACCATATATCAAATTTACAGTGTCAGAAGAAATCAGCATCATCCTGGTAATCACAAAAGAGCTCGGAGAGTTGTTCATCAGTCCACTGTGCAACAGAAACTTTGGAAATCATACTCTTGGGCTCCATAACTCTATCGGGAGGCTTACCAAGAATGGAATCGGGTATAGATGTGCAACTCGTTTTGCAGAGAAAACTTCCTGATATTCCTTCGTTCTTTCCACAATCTATCTGAGTGTCACTTGAACTTCCGACCTGCTCAGCAGAAATGTGATCACCTTCCTGGTATGGAGAACCCGGCATGCTCCTCTGGGGGGAGGTAGCTGCACTAGCGATGTTCAGTATATTCCCCAATTCTCCACTTGGAGATACAGTCCTCCCATCATCAATCCTTCTTTTACTATTTGAATTCTGGATGACCTCCGGATGGTTGATGTTGTCTGCACCCTGCCTCACCAAGGAAGCTCTCTGTACGTCCCCAAAACCAACAGATTTGATGGCAGCTTCAGCAGCACATGTGGAGATTCCAGACAAACATTCTACCCGTCCATGATCCATTCTTCTTTTACAATGTGTGCTTTTCACAACTTCGTCGACGCAAATTTGTACAGATCTCTGTTTTCCTGTGGCTCCTCTCTCAGCTGTCTTGGATGCACCTAGAATAGTCCTTTGAGATTCAACTGCGACGCTTCTTTCAGATCCTTGACTCAACAAGTGTGCTCTTCCCACCGGTTCCATCTCACCATTCAATTCTTTACCTGGAGATTCAAATTCTTGTATAAAGTTCATATTGAAAGATGACAATAATCAAAATAATTGGAGGAATCATACCAGAAGCAGGACATTTGGCAGTCAAAGTTGGCAAGATTTGTCTACATGGAGGTCCACTCTCCTTTCCAAAAAGCTGCACAAGAGAACTGCATTTATCACATTTGAAAGACCTTGTTTCTTTGTAGTATCTTGTCTTGCAAGTGAACAAAGCATTAGGAGAGAGAATTTAAATATTTTTCAAGCAAACATATCCTAAAAAACATTTAAAGAGTAATGGAATCTTCATTTGCATAGGAAATGGAGAGTGTAAAAGAATGACAAAAGTGACATAAAGATCCTGAACAAAGCGTGACAGCTGACTAGTCTTGTTAGACTTTAGTAGCCTCTTCTCATCCACGACTTGTCAGTGCCAGAAACTTGGCATAAAAGCTGTTTTGAGGGGAAATGGCTTCTAGGTGATGAACAAAAAAATCACTTAATATACAAACAAGACACATTCTTCGGATTTCCTATTGACTTCTAACAAAATAACCAAACAAGATTGCCCGATCACATGCAATAAAGCCCAGAATAGTCCCATTAAATATCTCAGATTCTCAGCTCAAGATTGAAAAATAGCAGAGAGGAATAATAAGCCAAATAAAGTACTCAAAGACCTGCTCGGCACCTTACACTGGAGATAATGAACTCATAATTGCTCTTCAGATAGCCCCTTCCCAAATCCATGCCACATGAATGCAGATTTTGCTTATAGGGCATTCTTTTCCCTTCATCTTTGCCACCTAAATTCATTTGTTTATAACAGATCATGCTTACTATGCCAGTGAACATCCCAACATTCTCACCATGATTTTGCATCATCCGTGCCATTTAAGCATTCATATTTTGACCTTTTTTAGTATACCCCTTTCCTGTCCATGAAATGTCTTGTCTAGTTACATTTGATTCAAGTAATCTCTTGCATCCCATCCCTCCCTCCCCTTTCTCCTCCTTCGGATGCATGCATTATGTTTTGAAGTGTAAAGGAACTAAACTACTAAAAAACAAGATTGAAGGGTTCCCTTACATACATGCCTTTGGCTTCCCCCTCTCCCTTTCTATATTCATACTGATCACTCTTTGAATTTATTGCAAACAGTTCTGTAGATAACTCATCAAACAGTTCTTTATATGATATGAATGAGGTGTAACATAGAAGGAATGGTGTCCAATAGTTGCAACCCAAACAAGGTAATCTGAGACATTGGCACATGTCATATCAAGTGACCACCCAGGATAATGATAATCATTTTCTCATGCTGACATCCTGCAGAGTATGCAAAATTCAAAGCTCCAAATATTCTTGACCCAGATCATGCAATTGCACGTCAACTCATTCCAGAGTCCAGCTCACACAGTAGTGGGCACAAATCAACTTGAGCACTCTGATTAATCTTAGTTTGGTTAGTTAAAATAGTTTAAAGACAACCTGAGACTGTTAAGAACAATCACAGATCATTCTGGGTCTACAGCAACTGCTGGGATTGAGAGGTCACCAGCCCTAACCTCTTGCATCTTGCAATGCATACAATACTGTGAGTAAAGAAGATAAAACTACAGACATAATTTCGACAGTCTCTACACTAAGATTTGAGGTCCTGACCAGACCACAAAACAGTTCACATTATCAGTGAAAAATGGCGTGCTCCCGTCTTAGGAGAATTCTCAAACAAAAATAAACAAATGAAAGTCCATGACCGAGAATGTGTTGACCTTATCCATTACAAACTTGGGACAGTAACTAGGTTTTATTCCAAGCAAATCATTCCCTATAAATGAACATTCCCCAATAAAATTGCAAGGGATAGGAACTTTCTTTGTTATATGGGGAGCAAAACATACTAATATTGATTATGGCAAACAAAGAAGGTAAAGTGATCAAAGCAGGCAAGGAACAACACTGACACATTCCTAGAAAGCCTTTTATGCCTTTGAAAAGACCTTCTGTATAATCAGCCATAGAAGCACAAAAACTCAGGAGGACGATAAGAAAATTCACACCTAAACATGTTTTATCCCCACAAAAAAACAACATAAATGCGCCAAACATAGATTAGACATTCATATCAAGCTAAAAGCACTAGGCCCAATAGAATCATTAAATTCTGAAGGGTTAGCCAAAAGAAACAAGTCAGTATACCTTGACCACATTGTTCAATGTGACATTTAAATAAATTGCCGATTGCATGGGGGAGAAAACAGCCACCTGAAAGAATCACTTCTATGGTGTTATTTAAACCTACCATAGAACCATCACTTTGACAAGCAAATGAACTACAGGTGTATGTGAACAAATGTCAAGCTTCAAACAGTGGGACAGGAAACCTGCTTTAGAACAAGTACACAGCCAATTGACAAATCACTACCAAAGTTGCCTTCCATGATCACTCGCCGATGGATTGAAGCACCTATGGTGCCCGTAGGATCCTGCAAGGACAGCTCAGTTACAAAAGCATCAATCCCAACACCACACACACACACACACAAAAAGAGGGAAGCAATTACCTTAAGAGTCACAAATAGATCACCTAGACCATTAGGTTTGCAAGATTTCACAATTCCCATCAACTATCCATCAAAAAACATCAAATAAGACCGATGATTGAAACAAATCAACAAAAGCCAAAGCCAACAAGATAGAATAAATTCGAGTGTAGAGCCACCAAAAGGGCGAAAAAAAAGAAAAAAAAGTATCCACCTTTGCAACCCTGTCAGTGCTTCCGAGAGCCCTAATGGAGCTTATAGGGTGAGCTAAACTAGTAGTTCCATTCCCACCTGCACAGCACCATCTACTTAGAGGTAATTAAAACTTATCTGCATATCAAAACTAGCTACCATGATTAGAGGAAATAAAGCCAGCGTGCACATAAGTACAGTCTTATTATTATTATTTCCGTTTTATACCAAGAAAATCCAACGCGCACAGCCAAGGGTTCAGCAAGAAATCCTCGTCGACCTCCTCCCCTCCATCTCCGAGGGTTCTCCGGTCGTCCCCTCCCCTATCCACCCTCAGATCGCCGCGATCCTGCGCGACGGCGGCGGCCTGCCGGTGCATGGCGGCCTGGACGGCCCCCGCGGGCCCCGCAATGCGGCGAGGGGGTGGCGGGGCGGCGGCTACGCCGGCGGCGACTTCTTGCTCGGCGGGAGGCGGAGCTGACCGTCGGGGCTCGCGGGGAGGGTTTGACGGAAGGGGTGGGGAGGAGTGGGAGCAGGGGCGGAGGGGAGGGAGGGAGGGGAGAGGGTGGAGGAGGGAGGGCAGATCGGAGACGTCTACGTCGAGGGCGTCCTCCCACCACCCTTCTTCTTCCATGGAGAGCTTCGGATGGTAGTGGCGGTGGCGGCGTGCGCGGGTGGCGGTGGGGAGGGCATTTGGCTCGCCGTCCAAGGATTTGCGAGCGGCGCCGGCGAGAAGGCAGGGATGGCGTGGGCGGGAAGAAGTGGGGTCTTTGTGGGCCGGTTTAAACGAGTTGGGCTCATGTGGTCAGTGGTCTCAAAGTGGTCTTTTGGGTTCAGGTCGTCGTCGTCACTAGGTGGTCTATTGGACTCAGGTGCTCAATGCTCACCAAGTCCAACGTGGAACGCGTCGCGACTATGCAAGGCCCCACGTGGAGAGACCCGCCATGGTTATCGAGGACAAAGTGACGGACCGCTGCGCCATCATTACAGCCCATCTCGTCGCGTTTGAACAGACGAAACAGCCGGCCGACCACAGGGCGGTAGAAGTCAAAAGACCAGAAGACCCCTTCCTCATTCAATTATGGGCGGTTGAAGCCGGAGGTTGCAGCGGCCATCTCCGTGCATTTGTGTGCGGCGAGGACGGTTGGATCGGCGGATGGCTCTCCGGCAGATCAAGCGAGGAACATCAATCTTCCAGTTGCCGAGGAGAAGATGGACGAAGAGAAGGCCGCACACCAGTATGAGGGGCATCTGTAGTATTGATCTCCTAGAGAGCATGTACAGGTTTTCCGATTTAGGGTTGGGGAACATGTATAGTTTGCGAACCATGTTCCTGCTTCTGGGAGCATGTGAATACCCCCATCCTCACATCCATGCAGATGCATCTTAGATCCATGTTTATTCCCCACAGAGCCTGCTCATGTACTCCTCAGACCGTAGACGCACTCCCCAAACTACGCATATGGTCTCCAAAGCTCACATATGCTCCCCAGAACCCCTTCATGTTTTGTGGAGCTTGGCATGGTCCCCATATCCTCTACATGCTCCTCAAACATTATATACACTCTCGAGTTCCTCTTCATTCTCCCGAGGGCTTCTATATGCTCTCCAGACTTCTCCATGTCCCCAAGGGCATCTATATGTTCTCCTGGCCTCTGTAAGCTCTTCAGTTCCTCTTCACGTTCTCCAATCCCCCGTCATGCTCCTCAGAGCCTCTGCATTCTCCCCAATCCCTCTTCATGCTTTCCAGTTCCTCTATATGGTCCCCTGTCCAACTTTAGGCTCGTCAGTTTGTTTATATGCTTTCTAGCCCACCTTCATGCTTCCCAGTGCGTCTCCCCAGAGCCTTAATATGCTCCCTAGGGCCTCAATATGCTCTTCAGAGCCTCAATTGGCTACCCAAGGGCCTCACTATGCTCTCGACAGCCTCAAAATGCTACCCAGGGCCTCATTATGCTCCCGACAGCCTTAATATGCTCTTTAGGGCCTCAATATGCTCCCCAGGGCCTCAATATGCTCCTGGGAGCTTCAATATGCACCCCATGGCCTACATTTGATCTTTAGTCCATCTTTCTTCTCCCCAGTTTCTCTGTATGCTTCCAACCTACCTTCATGCTCCCCAGTTATACGCTCCCCCGTCCCTCTTCATGCTTCCCAATTTCTCTATATGCTCCCCTATCCCTCTTTATGCTCGCCAATTTCTCTATATGCTCCCCAACCCATCTTTATGCTCTCCAGTCCATGCTTCCCAATTCCTCTACATGTTCTCCAGTCTCTTTATGCTCTCCAATGCCTCAATATGCTCTCCAGTGCCCTATATGTTCTCCAGGGCTTTGATATGCTCCCCAAGGCCTCAATATGCTCCCCGGTGCCCTATATGTTCCCCAGGGCTTCAATATGTTCCCTAATGCTTCAATATGCACTCTAGGCCCTCTGTATAATCCCCAGGCCCTCTACAAGACCCCTAGGGCTCTATATATTCCCCAGCCCCTTCATGCTCCCAGTCCCTCACTAGTACAAATCCTTTCTTAGCCGACGGGCTTTAGGGGAACCGTCGGCGGTATTTTGAAAAGCCGACTCCTTTACTCGGTATTTTAGTCCTTCAATATGTAGGGAGGGGGAGGGGCAAGGCCAGTTGGCTTGGCTGGGTCCGAGTCGGCCCAAGGCGCCCTACTAGGTGCGCCTGGGTCGAGCCAAGGCTTGGGCCAGGCCCGACCCTGGCTAGACCGGGCAAGTCCAAGCCCATTGGGCTAGTGGGCCTCCTCCCTTTCTTATGTAGGGGTTTAAATTAAAAAGAAATTACTTTGTTGTGATTTTGAATCCCCTCCTTAATATAGATCAATTTAAATTATTTAAACAAAAGTTGTTTTGTTTCCAATTATCTAAGAGTTAGGTAATGTATTATTTTAGAATAGTTCTAAATGAGAGCATGGAATTTGTCTAAGACTAAAATTCGGATATGGATGCACATGTGATGTGTTGTTAAATGCTTTATAATTTAGATCTTAAAACATGTTAGAAATTAATATTTCAAATTTTTTAAATTATTCTCAATTTTGATTGGAATCCAATTTTATGAAGACCAAAATTAAATTATTTTTGAAAAGTTAAATTTCTAACCCATTGTAATGCACACCTTCATGTGTGGATGGTTAAAAGTTAACCGTGGTAATGGATATGCACGTTTAATTATGTCATATTATGATATGGAATGTTGTGGATGTATGGAATGTGATGGGTTTTAATTAATTGTTAATCGATGTGGCTTGCATGCCATGCCCCTCTCTTATTCCAATGTATTTCTATCTCTCTTTTTTGATGTACTCTTCCATAAGGCTTTCTATCATTATGATGTATAATTTTTATTAGTATTAAATTTAATTAATGTAATTGATCGTAATAGAAATCCAAAGAGCGAAGATGATCCACAACTGCCACCATAAGGCCTTGGAGATGTGATCGTCTGCCTTATGTTTGTAATTTTTTTATATAATTGTTATATTGAAATTAATGTGATTGACTTTATGACTATAGTCAAATCATCGTGTTATCCATGACCACATCAAATGAATATGTATGTCTGATACATAGTTTTTATTTGATTGTGAATCAAAATTATTATCTAGGTGTAGATAAATATATATGTGATATATAATTTATCACCTAGGATGAGACTAAGATAAAAATGATCAAAATCCTTTGTTTAAAATATTTAGATTGTTGCACAATAGTTAAGAACTAAATGCGTGGCCCGTCCATTATAGTTTTGGAACTCAGGTTTAGACTATGCAAGTTGTTATGCTATCCACAAAACCTGTCATTCTATTGCCAAGACTAAAACTATGGTATGTTGATGCCTTACCACAGGGTAGAAAAGGATATTACTTTGTTGTGCTATCCACAAGAGTAGCATCCTCATTTACTATTATAACGTAATGATGATAATGCTTAAATCATGAGTTATAAGTACCAAAAGTTGGCTACTCTCTGATCTTGGTGTGGTTTGTTGCGCTATTCACAAGACCACATCATGAGTCATTGAGATTTTGTTCCCCAGTAGGAGACCGTTGGCTTCTGTTTTGTATATCTGAGGGTTATACAGTCCATCGAAAATTAGTGAGAGTATAATTTGATAATAGTCTATATCATGTTTTTGTAATAAATAGAACATCTGTTGATTTTATTTAATATTTTTTCCTGTAGGTAAGAATGTCAACACATAATTCACTCCGTGTCATACTTGATGCCAACAAGTTGACATGTCCCAATTATTCCGCTTGGCTTAGGAACCTCAATATTAACTTGAGATTTGAGCAAATTGCCTATGTCTTGGAGGGTGAGGTGCCGCCTAAGTCGACATTGGATGCCGCAGAAGAGGATATGATAGCTTATGAAAAATGGATAGAGGACTCTCATCTTGTCAAATGCTATATGTTGGTGTCAATGAGCAATGACCTCTAGAGGCAACATAAAAAGATGGATGCCAGTTCCATCTTGTTCCATCTACAGGAGTTGTTTGAAGACCAAGCGGGTTGGAGAGATATGAGATATCTAAATTCCAGCACCTCTATACGCTCCCCCGTCCCTCTTCATGCTTCCCAATTTCTCTATATGCTCCCCTATCCTTCTTTATGCTCGCCAATTTCTCTATATCCTCCCCAACCCATCCTTATGCTTGTTCATGTTCTTGTTCATGCTTCCCAATTCCTCTACATGTTCTCCAGTCTCTTTATGCTCTCCAATGCCTTAATATGCTCTCTAGTGCCCTATATGTTCTCTAGGGCTTTGATATGCTCCCTAAGGCCTCAATATGCTCCCCAGTGCCCTATATGTTCCCCAGGGCTTCAATATGCACTCTAGGCCCTCTGTATAATCCCCAGGCCCTCTACAAGACCCCTAGGGCTCTATATATTCCCCAGCCCCTTCATGCTCCCAGTCCCTCACTAGTACAAATCCTTTCTTAGCCGACGGGCTTTAGGGGAACTGTCGGCGGTATTTTGAAAAGCCAACTCCTTTACTCGGTATTTTAGTCCTTCAATATGTTGGGAGGGGGAGGGGCCAGGCCAGTTAGCTTGGCTGGGCCCGAGTCGGCCCAAGGCGCCCTACTAGGTGCGCCTTGGTCGAGCCAGGGCCTGGGCCAGGCCTGACCCTAGCTAGACCGGGCAAGCCCAAGCCCATTGGGCTAGTGGGCCTCCTCCCCTTGTTATGTAGGGGTTTAAATTAAAAAGAAATTGCTTTGTTGTGATTTTGAATCCCCTCCTTAATATAGATCAATTTAAATTATTTAAACAAAAGTTGTTTTATTTCCAATTATCTAAGAGTTAGGTAATGTATTATTTTAGAATAGTTCTAAATGAGAGCATGGAATTTGTCTAAGACTAAAATTCGGATATGGTTGCACATATGATGTGTTGTTAAATGCTTTATAATTTAGATCTTAAAGCATGTTAGAAATTAATATTTCAAAATTTTTAAATTATTCTCAATTTTGATTGGAATCCAATTTTGTGAAGACCAAAATTAAATTATTTTTGAAAAGTTAAATTTGTAACCCATTGTAATGCACACCTTCATGTGTGGATGGTTAAAAGTTAACCGCGGTAATGAATATGCACATTTAATTATGTCATTTTATGATATGGAATGGTGTGGATGTATAGAATGTGATGGGTTTTAATTAATTGTTAATCGATGTGACTTGCATGCCATGCCCCTCTCTTATTCCAATGTATTTCTATCTCTCTCTTTTGATGTACTCCTCTATAAGGCTTTCTATCACTATGATGTATAATTTTTATTTGTATTAAATTTAATTAATGTAATTGATCATAATAGAAATCCAAAGAGCGAAGATGATCCACAGCTGCCACTATAAAGCCTTGGAGATATGATCGTCTACCTTATGTTTGTAATTTTTTTATATAATTGTTATATTGAAATTAATGTGATTGACTATATGGCTCTAGTCAAATCACCGTGCTATCTATGACCACACCAAATGAACATGTATGTCTGATACATAGTTTTTATTTGATTGTGAATCAAATTTATTATCTAGGTGTAGATAAATATATATGTGATATATAATCTATCACCTAGGATGAGACTAAGATAAAAATGATCAAAATCCTTTGTTTAACATATTTAGATTGTTGCACAGTAGTTAAGAACTAAATGTGTGGCCCGTCCATTATAGTTTTGGAACTCGGGTCTAGACTATGCAAGTTCTTATGCTATCCACAAAGCCTGTCATTCTATTGCCAAGACTAAAACTATGGCATGTTGATGCCTTACCACAGGGTAGAAAAGGGTATTACTTTGTTGTGCTATCCACAAGGGTAGCATCCTCCTTTACTGTTATAACATAATGATGATAATGCTTAAGCCGTGAGTTTTAAGTGCCAAAAGTTGGCTACTCTCTGATCTTGGTGTGGTTTGTTGCGCTATTCACAAGACCACATCATGAGTCATTGAGATTTTGTTCTCAAGTAGGAGACCGTTGGCGTCTCCCGTTTTGTATATCTGAGGGTTATACAGTCCATCGAAAATTAGTGAGAGTATAATTTGATAATAGTCTATATCATGTTTTTGTAATAAATTGAACATCTGCTGATTTTATTTAATATTTTCTCCTGTAGGTAAGAATGTCAATACATAATTCACTCCGTGTCATACTTGATGCCAACAAGTTGACATGTCCCAATTATTCCGCTTGGCTCAGGAACCTCAATATTAACTTGAGATCTGAGCAAATCACCTATGTCTTGGAGGGTGAGGTGCCGCTTAAGTCGGCATTGGATGCCGCAGAAGAGGATATGATAGCTTATGAAAAATAAATAGAGGACTCTAATCTTGTCAAATGCTATATGTTGGTGTCAATGAGCAATGACCTCTAGAGGCAACATAAAAAGATGGATGCCAGTTCCATCTTGCTCCATCTGCAGGAGTTGTTTGAATTTCAAGTGGGTTGGAGAGATATGAGATATCTAATTATGAGATCTAGCAAATAGATGTGAAGATTGTCTTCCTGAATGTAAACCTTAAGGAAGAGGTGTATATGATATAATCGAAGGATTTCACATCCAAAGAGTTCCAAGATAGAGTATGCAAGCTTCAAAAGTTCATTTATGGATTGAAGCAAGCGTCTAGGAGTTGGAACATAAGATTTGATGAGGCTATTAAATCTTATAACTTTATTAAGAATGAAGATGAGCCATATGTGTATAAGAAGATCAATGAGAGTATATTTACCTTCCTCGGACTTTATGTTGATGACATCCTACTCATTGAGAATGATGTAATGATGTTATCATCAGTTAAAATATAATTGTCAAAGAACTTCTCTATGAAAGATTTGAGAGAAACATCCTACATATTGGAAATACAGACCTATAAAGATAGATCAAATAGAATACTCGGGTTGACTCAATCCTTATACATAGACACAATTGTCAAAAGGTTTGGCATAGAGAATTCCAAGACAGATCTCATACCGATGAGATATAAAATTTCTCTCTCTAAGAAGTAGTCTCTTAAGTCTCCTAAAGAGAGGGCATTTATAGACAAAGTGTCATATGCCTCTACCATAAGTTCCATCATGTATGTCATACTATGTACTAGACAAGATGTAACATATGTTTCAATTGTTACAAGCAAGTATCAGGCAAATCTAGGTGATGAATATTGGAAGGCTGTGAAATATGTCCTTAAGTACTTGAGAAGGACCAAAGACCTATTTATAGTCTATAGAGGAACTGACTTGACACTTCGAGGGTACACTAACTTGAGTTTGCAATTTGATCTAGATGATAGCAAGTCTACTTCCATATTCATATTCACATTGAAGGGGAGTGCAGTGAGTTGGAAGAGTTCTATGGAAGAGTTCCAAGCAAAAAATCACTACAGATTCGACGACAAAAGTTGAATATATTGCTACAATAGAAGCCGCCAAGAAATAGTCTGGATAAAGAAGTTCATCACCGACCTTGTCATAGTACCGAGTATCTCTGATCATGTCTTGTTGATGTGTGACAATAATGGAGCGATTGCACAAGCGAAAGAGCTATGATCTCATCTTGGGCACCCCATATCCATGACCAACATCGGGAAACCCATGAAGAGCCTTTAGGAGTTCGGCATCAACTGCACAGGGGAAATTTGAAAATGTTGCAGTAGCTGCTTGACGAAGATGGTCACCGACAGCCTGAACCCTTCTTCAAACATGGCCTCGTGGGCGACGAACACACCCAGCCTCGTGGAGAGGATGCAGTCCGCAGGAGACGGCACCACTGGGTGATACTCGATTGGAACGTGATAAATCGCTCGGAGTTCAAGGAGTAACGCCTCTGTCGTGTGCGAGGGCCCCATGGGTCGTGGATCCGCAGTCACCTTGGCAGCATAATTCATGATTCGCTCCCCAAAATAGCTGTCGTCTGGCAGGAAACGAGCTGGGGAAGACAAAGAAATGGGCGTAGTGCGGCTGATGGGATGACCTCTAGGCGTCCCTCTCGTTTGCGTATATATCAAGGGAAAACGAGGCTTTTACCCTTAGAGCGAGAACCCCCATGGAAAGCAGGTCCTTAGAAATCAGAAGAACAGTTGGCGCTATGTTGACACCAAGCAACCCCATCAAGTTTGCCCACTAGCACATCGACATGTAAGCGCACTGCAAATGCCGCAGCGGGATGGGACGCGAGGAAGCAAGGTGACACTAGCTTCGTGTCAACAAGTGTCCCTCCACCGTATACTACCGCCTTGATTCAAGGCACAGCAACCCCCCTTACGAGTTATGCGGAAAGTCCACGCTTCACGTCACTCTTACTCTCGAATCTCAAAACTGAGAGTGAAGGGGCCAGTGACATGGGGCGATTGGGTTTCGGTCCAATCATGCCCAATAGTTGAAAAGTCTAAAGGCCCGCGGCCTATAGGTTGTCACGTGATGGCGTTATGTGGACTTCCCTAGGCTCTCCAGCAAGCGAGTTAAGGGCCGGGACCGACAACAAGGGGCCCTAGTTCACGAGAAAGCCGATCCTTGAAGGGGCTAGCGCCTCAAGCGGTAGTCCCGAGACCACCAGTGTTTCGGATGATGCTCCCAACTACTAAGAGAATATGATTCTCTTGGTGGCCCAAACCCCCACTTCGAGTCACAAACGCCGAGGTTTCCGACTTCCTGAGAGAGGTTCTTAAGACAATTCAAATCTTCCTCATCCCGCCATCGAACGGGCCTTCCAGTCAAACAGCATAACCGTGCATTCAGGACAGGTCCCCACGATCTATGCCCCTTATCAAGAGAGGAGAACGTACCCTCCAATCTAGTAGCCCACGATCTCTTCAATCAGGGGGCCCAAATCGTAAGCCATCCCGCCATCATTGCTGGACCACCCCCTAGGGAGCCTCAGGGGGAGGGAGGTATAAGTGTTCCTACCTCCCTCCAGAACAAGGTACACTCTCATGCACACTCAGACCCCAAAATTCCCTAGCCACAATTCTCTTTGACTCAAGGATCTAACTTAGGCATCGGACAGCCCTTCCCTCACTTAGGTGGGAGACTCCCTGACTGCTCTCTTCCCTTTGCAGGTCCTTACGTCTAGCATCTTCCTGAATACAAATTTTATCGTGTCGAGTAGCCAGAGATCAAATTGGATGGTTCAGATCACTGGACCACTTTTTGACCGCAACAATATACATTACCAAGGAGTCATATTTTTAAACTATTTTATTTTCATATTTTAAATTTTATACATTAATTTAAAGTTATTTAAATATTTTGAAAGTATTTTAAACTATTTTTCATGAAATTATCAAACTTTTGCTGATTTACAATTTTACTAAAAATTTGAGGATGTAGCAAACTACCAAAAGTTTTGGTCACTAAAATAAATGATATGACTTCAGAAATCATTCTTCCTCATAATGATCAACAAACTCCTTCAGAAAAAGGTAATTCTATTCTCCAGGACATACACACAATAACGCGTTTGTTTAACTAGTATAGACTAAAGTGTGCAACTACTCAATATGGAAAGCAATTCGTACAAAACAGTTCTCTATAACGTAGACTCAAAACGTAAGCCAATACATTCATAAAAAGGGGTGGTGGAGAAGAACATGTCAAGTGTCCACTCTTTTCCCTTCCCCCACGCCACCGACTTTCACCGGCACTCCGCAGCCTGACGACCACATCAACGGCGTGCAGAAGATTGATCGAGTTGAAAGATCAAGTCCAAAAGAATTCGTACCCTCATGCAAGTCATAGGCATATATATGGCTTTAGCCATTGATCTTATAAAGGACCAAGATGAATACAGTATTCACTGAGAGTAAGCAGTAAAATACCACAAAATGGAGACTTATGGTACAATGGAGTCTTTACACTAGATCGGGTTTGGGTGCTGTTTGGTTTGACGTAAAAATACCACAAAATACTGTATAACACTGCATTTCTACGATACATGAACTGCAGAATTTTACAACAATTTTACCCTAAACTTATGCTGAAATGATTGAGCGCTATGCAACTATCCCAAGCCCAGCAAAATTTTCACTGGTAACATCTGCTGCAATGCCGATTGCAGGATCGGAAGGCATGCAGACTTTAAGTTCCACTGCAGCAATTAGACGACATGCGCACTTTAAGTTCCACTGCACCCTCTGCAGGCCAACGCTGCAATTGGAAGGCGTCCGAGCTTTAATTCCTGCTGCATCCAGCAGGCAGTTGCAACTGCAATACCTTGGGGCATTGCAGCAATTATTACTCTTTTTAGTTCAACTTACAGATATCTAAACCTTCAGACTAAAATTTGAGAGAGAAGCTGGAAACAACAGGGTTTATCAACATCGAGTAAACGTCCGTCAACATAAGGCTCGTTAGATCCAACAGAAGACAAAAGTTTTTTTGGCAAAGCTGAGCTTCTCAACCCCTTACAAGGATACCTTGCCGAAGTGCCCATAGGATACCGCCTGACAAACGTCCAAACTAGCAAGAGAAAAAAATATATATTATTTCAATCGTACAATCTAGAGCCATAAAATCAAGGGGAGGCTCTCGGGTATTCTGAGACATGAGTTTAGACAGAAAAAATGGTACAAACCTATTAATGCAGGGATATGCAATCATATGACAGCTCCCAGACAAAGAGCACTTTGAAACACACTCTCCAAGACTTAAATAAGATCGTATGTATACAAAATGAAGTTAGCATATAATCTTATTGTTGGAAATGGCTCTTTCTTGTAAAGGAAATCGAGGTTTCACCCTCCCTTTCATTGGGATCATGTGAAATCGAAAGGACTCCAAACTCCTAGCGAACCAACATGCAAACCCTCGTTAACAACAACGGCTTGCAGCTCCCGTTATGGAAGGACATTGCACAGAAAAGGGGGAAACTATCAAATTCCAGACCCCTCATTAGTCAACCCTCGTGACCTCTTTGCAAAGAAATTGCACAACAAATGAAAATAAAATTTGAGAAACATCAAATTTTCTAGGATCCCTCTTTTTCCAGATTCACCATTTCTCTCTGGCGTTTCCTTTCTTCTTCTTCAAGTCCTCGTTTCTCATCCTCTTCTTCCTCCTTCAGGTCCAAATCTTCAAATTCCTTCTCAGCTGCCATGGCTTTTATAATTGGATCTCTTAGTTCTGATATCAACCCACCTCCAACTTTGTACTCTACCTCATCCCCTATCAAGAATATGCGCTGATCAGGTCCTGTTACCATGGGAATGTCGACTGCAAGTAGCTTGATGTTGTACTGAAACAAAACAGAGAGGCACGCATGCATTAGAAAGCTAGGAATGGAAGTCAATTGGAATTGAGGTTCCTTTTTTACTTGAGAATCAAGGGGAGGAGGGTCAAGGCTCAACTGGGAAACATGAATGAAAATAGACGTGAAATAGCATTCTGCATGCATATACTAAAAGAGGACTCAGATAGCCCTAACTACAGAATAATCATTGAATAAAAGTGAAAAGGGTTAATATTATCCTAGAATAATCATTAAATCAAAGTGAAAAGGGGTAATATTATCCTAGAATAATCATTAAATCAAAGTGAAAAGGGGTAATATTATTCTAGAGCAGCTGTAAAATGCACCTATAAAATGAATCAGGTCACTGATGTAGGAAAGAAAAAGAAAAAACCATGAGTTGAAGCATTTTGTTTCACGAAAAATAATTCAAATGAAGATGAAACATTTCAGGTGTTTATTCTCCCAAAATTTCAGATTTCAGATTTCATTGAAACAGTGGGAATTTGTTTTCCTATCAAGGTCTACCTTATTTTAAATCGACAGATGGTTGTCAAAAATTAGTCATAACTGAGTACTGAGCAGACCTGCCCCTTTTTCTTCTTTGCTTCAACACTCACGAGCCCTTTTCTCTCAGAGCCTCGAATAGGAAAAATTAGGAAACATCTCTTGCCACCAAATCTCAACTTGAAGTTCTTCAGTCTGGGCCCACCACCTGACATAACATATGCTCTCACATCTGTCCCAGTTAGAGGCGCTCCCATGATCTCAAGAATTCCAGCAGATGTATTCAATTTCCTCATAGCAATTCTGTAAATCTTGTCAGGGTTAACAGTGAATCTTGAGCGGATGTACAAGCCCTGAAAAGAAAAAGAAACTATTCTTAGCATGGACACAAGTTCCATAGCATTCAGAATTTGCATAGTAAAAGAGACACTATAATGAATCTCATTAAGTTGCAGTATCCCAGTATCAGCTAGAAAGATTTAAGTAGATTGAAGAGGTGCCGACATTGACAGAAAGCTTCCATACGTCTTACGTAACAGAGCTAAATTTATCCATCATTTTAGCCATTCGTACGTTAAAGAAAAAACATCAAATATCCAGCATGATTTGAAGCCCTTCCTGACAGTGAAGATATTGCGAGTTTTCTCTGACTCCACTAACAGAAACTAATCCCAAAAATGACAAGAAAACAATTTGCTTTTTGTAAATTTGATTGAAATTTACAACTGTAGGCACATCTATTCTTCTATTTGTTCCAAGGGTATCTAGACGAGGGGGAGAAAACTCCCCTCGGACCTTGCTAGGAGCCACCCAGGCTACTCTTTCCTGAGAAGCCCATGCAACTTATAACCCCCCCCCCCCCCAATCACCGCCTGTCCAGGCAGGAAATCCATGGTGTAAGAAATTGTTCTTACAAGTTGACACCTGAAAATAGATATTTCAATGTAAGCAGTTCAAATTTAATCAGCTTCTTCTCAGTGAGGGCAAATGCTCCTGCATTTAAATGTAGAAGCAAGTCAGTTGGTTCTTATAATACCAGGCCTGAAATTATCAAAGAAAGGGCGGATATCCCTCATCGAACTGAAGACTGGTCACATGAAAAATCAGGCACACACATCACATTAACTAAAAGCATGTCTGCAACATCCTGATATTTATCTTCTGAATTCCACCCAACCCACTTCAAAGTTCAAACAAACATGTCCTTCGGCTTCTGCCCAAGTCTCTAACTTTGACCAAGCCCACAGAAATAGATCTTTGGAATGCAAGTATTCATATTGCAGGTATATGAAAAAATATGTATAAAACCGGAAGTTAAAATCTCATATGCGATACATGTGCATATGCATGCAAGTACGTGAGAAAATTTCAGTAGATCAGTGGCAATATATAACTGTATCCAAGTATACGATCTACGATTAATTTCTTTAAAAAAGGAGGCCCTTGTCTGTCACTTGCCACCATAGGACACATTAAAATTTCATGTCAGAATATAATGCATTAGGATTCTGGCATCTTTTACTCAAATCATGCCATTAACACTCCACTGAGCCAAGAGGAATACACCTGCCTCTAGAGAGTCCATTGGCCAACAAAGAAGACTTTCCCCACTAGCCAGCCAGTTTGATGGCACTTCCTATAAGCCCTCTTCAATCTAGGCACAAATTTGTGGGGTTTTACATCAAGCAAGAGAGCAAAGTCAAGAGAACTTTGTCAATACTTCCATCTTTCTGGGTTTCAAAGAGCCAAGAATGATGAGATGAAGCTACCTATGATTCTTCATTAGATAGGACATCTGCATGCACCATAAGAAGGGCAAATTGACCAGCCAGTCTACTTGTGAAAGACTGCCTTGTTAGCAACTTCTATCTAAAAGGTAATATTATCTACATCCATTTGGAATTACCTTCAAATTTTCTTTCACAAACAATTGACTTTGAAGAAATCTCCGGACATGCCAAAACATTCTCTTTAGGGCATTTGCTCAACTGGAATCATGGGATAGAGAAAGATGCAATAGCACAGAATGAAACTGGAATGAAGAGTGCAGTAACAAAGGTGAAAAACAGGAATCCTGAGGACAAAGATGAGATTCCACTGAAGCTTGAGCAATCTTGACCAACCAGATAAGTGACAGCATTGAGAATAAATCTTCAATTCAATTTGGACAAAACAAAAGCCAGAGCTGGATAATTAGTTTACTGGAGCCTTTATTTAGTTGAGAGAAAACACAAAAAATCGTTCAAAGTATAAGGATACCGAGTGTTGCAAGAAGTGAGAAACAGTGATCGGAACAACAATGAGAAACAATGTTAAAAGAGTAAATTGCTTCTGGACTTGCACAAGATCAGTTAAAGAAGCTGCAGAAATCCAACAACAATTAATGGAGAGACTTAAAAATTCACACATGACAATACCAATGGCAAACATTGGTCAAGCCCTACAGAAGAAGATGCCAGCAAGTATATTAAGATTATAATGTGTCCAGAAAAACGAGTAAGAATACTATGTACGACGGCACAGTTTTTTGTCACAGTTGGGCTGTATCAGTATTCCATGTTGAGCCCTTATCTGCCTTGGTAATGCATCCTACAACAGCAAACACACACAAGAAATTGGTGTCCGGTGCATCCAAGTATATGGGGACTCCCTCCTTGTCAACAGGCAGGCCATCGGAATCTTTGAAGTCAGGTAGACAGAATTGATTGCCTATCATGTTGCTACTAAGGCTGAGCGAAAGGTTTTAAACCTTCCTAATAGAACATGTCAAAAAAGGGCAGAATACTCAGGCCGATGACCTCGCCAAATTAGTTGCCGCTCTGAAGTTGCCACCAACAGGCAAGGCTAAAATCCTCGTGAAAGATATGAGACTCTTTTCAAGCTCCCTGAACGAAGAAAACAGCCTAACATTGTTCAAAGTTAATGATGTTGAAGAAGGGGAAACAGAAAAAGATGATTGGCAGATTCCCATCGTCAAAATCAAAGAAGGTTGGCTTCCATATGATAAAGCTGAAAGGGTTCAACTATTACGTAAGGCAGTGTCCTATAGGCTGATTGGTGGAGTCCTATATCGGCTGGTCCTTGAAGACAAAAATATGGCCCTCTTAAGGTGTCTTTCCCCAAAGGAGGCTCGAAAGATAATCAAAGAACTCCACTCTGGGATCTGCTGAGCGCATCAGTCTGACCTAAAAATGAAGATCAATATCAAAATCAAGGATTTCTTCTGACCGACAATGTATGCAGATTGCGAAAAGATGGCCAAAAGTTGCCCTCAATACCAAGCTTTTGGGCCAATTCTCAAAAGGCCTCCAAATCAATTACATCCCACAAACCCTACGTGGCCTTTCGCCCATTGGGGTATGGATGTGGCAGGCCCACTCCCACCTTCGTTAAGATGGTGTAAATATATTTTGGCCGCTACAGAATACTTCACTCGATGGGCAGAAGTCGTCCCGCTGAAGGAAGTCACAAATGAAATAGTGTCGCGCTTTGTTCGGCACAATATCATATATAGGTTTGGAACGTCCAGCCGAATAACTTCAGACAATGATATCATATTCAAGAATCAAACAATCTACAAGATGGCAGCTAAATTCCACATTGCGTGGAATGCATCTTCAATCTACTACCCTCAAGCCAATGGCATGGTTGAAGCTTTTAATAAGACGTTTTGCAAGCTACTGGTAAAGATCAGTGAAGGAGCAGAATTGGGATGAAAAGATGCATGAGGCACTATGGGCCTACTGCACAATCTACAAAACCACTACGGGCTATTCGCCATATTCCCTAATTTATAGGGCAAAGGCAGTAGTTCTAATTGGAATTGAATTGACATCTTACCGGGTGGCTATGCATTATGAATGGCAAGAAGGCGACTTGAATGAAGCACAAAGGCGCTACAAGGAGCTGCCAGACCTCGAAGGCGAAAGATTGGCGGCTTATCAATGCCTGCAAGCCTATCAGGCCCAGATGTCTAAGGCTTTTGACCAATTAGTAAAAGAAAGAGTATTCAAGAAATGTGACCTCGTCATGGTCAAACAAAAAGATGTGATAGCGCCTCGTCTCAAGGACAAATTCAAGCTTAATTGGACAAGACCCTTCATAATCAGCAAAATATATGAAGGAGGCACCTATAAATTAGTTGATAAAAAAGAGAATGTGGCATTTCCTCCGTTGAATGGACGTCACATGAAGTTGTATTATCCCGGAGCACGAATTGCCCAAAAATCTACAGTCGAAGGAAAAGAGAGAGAGAGAGAGAGAGAGGTGGGTTAAAAACGAGGTGCCCCGATAAATTTAATTGATCTTCTCATCAAAAAGGAAGCCAATTAAGGGCAAAAAGGTCTTGAACCCGGCTGAAGTGGAAACCCGCAAAGACGCCTCAAGCAAAAATGAGAAACCCTACTATGTGAAAACCCACAAGGGTGCACAGGTAAAAGTAAGAAGGGGCTAGCCTTGGCGAGAATCCGTAAGGGCACTATGGTTAGTTTAAAAAAAAAAAAAAAAAGAACAACCCATTGGAGAAACGACTCGCAAAAGCACCCCATTAGGGAGAGAATTTCCTTCGTCTACCCTTGGTGAGGGTTGAGTTTTCCCACATCTTTACCCAAGGAGGATGTCAGAGTCGTCAATGACAAAAAAACCCTTAAATCACTTCACAATTGGTGGGGTGATATTCAATAAAGGACTACAACTGAGACGACAATGACGACGTCCTCCCGACTTGATAAAGAAGTGGGAAAATCCGATCTTCACCTTGGATAGGTGCAAAAGGTTCCTTCATCCCAAAGTTTCTTGGCCCCCGAGTAAAACCAAAGTTTCCCAAAGTTTTCGATCCGAAGAGCCGTTATATCTCAAAACCCAAAAATTTTCCAAAGTTTCCAACCCGGGGAGCCGTTATATCCCAAAACCCAAAATTTTCCAAGGTTTCTTATCCGGGGAGCTGTTGTATCCCAAAACCTAAAATCTTCCAAAGTTGCTGGCCCGTGGAGCCATTATATCCTAAAACCCAAAACTTTCAATCATAAAGCCTTAGAAATCCAAAATACCTCGTCCCACTGGAGGAATCTCCATTAATAAACTTAAAATTCATAGCTACTTAGGGCCTTTATCCCCTTGAAAACTCAAAATTCATGGCTACTGGGAGCCTTTATCCCCTTAAAAACCCAAATTTCATGGTTACATGGAGCCTTCATCCCCTTGGAAACCTAAAACCCATAGCTACTTGGAGCCTTTATCCCGTTAAAAACCTAAAGTTCATGACTACTTGGAGCTTTCATCCTTTTAAAAACCCAAAGTTCATGGCTACCTGAAACCTTTATTCCCTTGAAAATCCAAAGTCCATGGCTACTTGGAGCTTTCATCCCTTTAAAAATCCAAAATCCATAGCTACTTAGAGTCTTTATCCTCTCGAAAAAATCCAAAAGTCCATTACACTACTTGGAACTTTCACTTTCCAGGAAAATCACCAAATCCTCCGTCCCACCGGAAAAAGCTACGTCCAAAAGGCAAATCTCGACTCGGGGAGCCATTGTTCCTAGTCCCGCAGTAATCTTAAGTCCCACCACTTCGGCCCACAGGGAAGCCACAGCTCCCTACCGAACAAAATTGAGAACTCTATCCAAGTCTGGCCCACAGGGGAGCTATAATTCCCTACTAAAAAAAAGGGGAGCTTAAAATTGAGGTGCTCCGACGGACTTAACTATTTCTTCCTAGAAAAGGTACAGTTAAAGGCAAAAAGGTCACAAAATCCGACTAAGGTAAAAATTCGAAAGGGCGCCTTAAGCAAAAGTGGATAACCCCGCTGCATGAAAACCTAAAAACGCATGCATGCAAAAGTAAGAGGAGGCTAATTCTGGTGAAAACCCGAAAGGGCGCTGGAGTTAGTTAAATAAATTAAAATAAAATAGTGATACAACATTGAAACAATTTGAAACCAAAATTCCACAAGGGATAAATGTGTTGTCCAAGACAGACTTTCGGGACAACTAGAATGCTATCCGAGACAAGTCCTTAGGGTAGCCGGATCATGAAGAGTAGGGAGACAAAATCAAAGTCACCTTCGGAAAGACGGACGATATAATTATGATAAGAACCTGCTAAAGTTCAAGTCTCATCAAGAGACCTGATATCGTGCCTATGAGTCAGGTTGTCCAAGAAGCGTTTAAACGCATGTGAGGAACTGAAGGCAGTGTTCGATGCTCAGAGAAGCCGAGAGATCAGATGACCAAGCAAGTCAAAGTCGGACCAACTTCACCAAAAAGTTTTCGGGCGTCATCCAGGAGCAACAAAGATAGGCCTCCTGCCTCGGCCATGACGCAAAAGAGGAAAGAAGCGGGCTAAGTGCAAAAGGAAAGAAAGAACTGAGAGCAATCTACTATTAAAAGTTTGAAGGACATAGAAGCAAGATGAAAGCCTATGAATCATGGTAAAGTTACAAAATCCGGCTTACTACAGTTCAAAGCTTCTTCCAATTATGGTCACTTTCGCAATGTGCCCTAAAATGCCAAAAGAAGGTTATCCATACCTGAAGATCGGCTTGTCACAGTCAAAGTTTCAGCCAGTTAGGGTCACACAATGTGTCCTAAAATGCCATAAGAGTGGGTTATTAATATCCAGAGATTGTCTTGTTGCAGTCAAAACTCCAGCCAGTTAGGGTCACTTTCGCAATGTGCCTTAAAATGTCAAAAGAGGGTTATTTATACCCAAAGATCGGCTTATCACAGTCAAAGCTTTGGCCCGTTAAGGTTACTTTCACAATGTGCCCGACAATGCCAGAAGAGGATTAGCTATACCCAAAGATCGACTTGTTACAGTCAAAGCTCCAGCCAGTTAGGGTCACTTCCATTGTATATCCTAAAATGTCGAAAATGGGTATTCATGTCCAAGCATTTTGAAGAAGTTGGCAAATACCAGAAGATGATAAAGGATTGATCTCCTAGCAACTACAAGCTACACTTACTCAAAGACAATAAAATCCTGGAGGATTAACACCGTAAAGAATGGCTTACTCCCAAAATCTCAAGACAAGGTCCATGAGCACTCCGTTGAATGCACAGGATCACATGAGATGAAGCCAATAAGAGACCATGATGTGGATACGCAGGACATATGCCTCTGCCCCTTCTTCCGACACATGTCCCATGGAGGGCATTTGTTGAAACACTTTTTTAGAAGAAAAAAAACAGAAAAAAGAGAGAGGAGATAGAAGGAAAAAAACAAAAAACAAAAAAAAGGAGGAGGAGCCCATGCCCCTCCCCAACCGGTGGGCACCGGTGGACACCCCCAACGGTGGGAGGATGCCACCGGTGGGCTCTCCACCGATGGGGGGTGCCACTGCACCCCCCTCTCTTTCCTTTTCATCCATATCCCCCCTCTTCCCCACTTTATAAATTCCCCCTAGGGGGCTGCTGCAGAAGGGAAGAAAGAGAGGTTTTTCTGAAGGCGTGGAAGCTGTATCGGTAGAAAAAAAAAGTTCGTGGAAAGGCTCCGTCCAAGACTCCAAAGCACCGGGATTTGTCGTGCGTGGCATATATTGGGCTTGACCCTTGGATTAAGTTGTAATCATGGTAATGTATATGTGGTTCATTCATATTGGTTGAATAGCCAAAATTTTAATTAATCAACCATGTGGTTCATTCATATTGATTGAATGGCCGAAGTTTTAATTAGTCAATAATGTGTTCATTCATATTGGTTGAATAGCCAAAGTTTTAACTAGTTAATGTTGTGGTTCACTCTTATTGGTAGAGTGACCAATAATCATTGTTCCTAGCTCATTCCTATTAGTGGAATGACCATTAATCTTTTGGTTCTTTCCTATTGGTAGATTGGCCATGAAGTTGTGGTTCACTCTTATTGGTAGAGTGATCAATAATCATTATTCTTGGCTCATTCCTATTAGTGAAATGGCAATTAATCTTTTGGTTCTTTCCTATTGGTGGATTGGCCATGAAGTTATGGTTCACTCCTATTGGTAGAATAGCCATTAATCTATTGGTTCTTTCCTATTGGTGGATTGGCCATGAAGTTGTGGTTCACTCTTATTGATAGAGTGACCAAATTTCTAAATGATTCATTCCTATCAATGGAATGGTCAAAAATGATGTAATTTGATAGGTAACAAAGTAGATTTGAATAAAGTTTACATATGGTTGATGTATGTTCAATTTTGCTTGTTTAATGCATGTCTATTTTCATTGAATGTATGCTCAATTTTATTTGTTTAAATGTAAGTGTGTTGACCAAGTCGGATATGTTTACAAAATAAGTGAATTTTGGTTCCTTCATATCGATTGGAGGACCATTAAAGAACATCCTCAAGTATGTGGTGGCCTTCTTGCCCCATCAATTAAGGATGTACTATATGTATATTTATCCTCCTAAATAGACTTAAGAAGAGGGGATATGCTGTCCAAAAATCACATATCCTTTAAAAGGATACTTAACAGATATCTCTAATCATTTCATCTTCTTTAAGGGGTTCTAATGAATATTATGTCCAAAAGACCTATCTTCTTGACACACCTGAAGATCATAAGTTCTTATGTCCTCACGTAAACTTAAAAAAAATCCCTTAAGTATCTTTTAAGGACCTTTGTAGGATCCCCAAATAGAAAGAATCTATCTTTCATGCATGACATCAAAACAAGTTATTCGTTTTATTCTTGTTGTCTTAATGGACCTTAACACACAGTTAATCAAGGGTTTCTAATTAGTGATTGGCATAATTAACATTGACTGAGGTCAAGAGGGAGAGGTTAAACACATGAATCCACACTTCATCTAAAATCTTAGACTTGACGACTAACTCCAAGTTCTCTAAGTCTACATTAAAAAAGACTATGATTTCAAAATTTCAAGAATTCTCTCTTTTTAAAACCAAAATTCTTTTGAACCAGATTCTTTTTCAAAATAAAAATGAAGTCTCACATGACTCTATTAAAGAAAGAGCAAAGATAGAATCAATAGGAAAGAAAGTTTGTCAGAACCATCTAAGATGATTTAAACATGCAAAAGGAAAGCTTTAAAAAATCACTTGCTAAGAGATATGGTCATCATTGTTGTGAAGGCCCTAATAGGAAGGAGGAAAACCAGAAAAAACTTGGATGAAGGCAGTAAAAAAAGATGTACAATTATAAAGGCCGAAGATAATATGATACATGATCAAGTGGAATGGCAGGACCAATTCCGTGTCCATAATTCCAATTTGCAATGATGATGACAACTGCAATGACGACAATGAAATTGAAGAGGCCTAGATCTGGAAATAGGGACACCCGATAAAACTGTTGGACTTTAGCCTGGATCTCTAGAGGTAGTCTGGTAGATTGCATAGTCAATGTGAAATCAAAAATACCTCTACACAAAAAACATCAAATGCTCACCAAAGTGGTGGACACCTCACCATCTCATTGGTTTTTCTTTATTTATTTGTTAATATTTGTCATTTATCCTTTTTTTTTTTAACGTCATAAATATATGTTGAATTGTGAATGATATCACTGTATACAAATACAAAAGGATTTTATATGGTGGAAAATGTAGCTAGTAATTCTCTTGAATATACTAAGTTCTATAAACCGGGCTTCACCTTGGCACCAATCTAATACCTGAGTTCATTCGCGTAAGGTTATTTTGACTCTTCTCGAAGACTGCGTCAAGGGGAGGGAAACATTCTCTACGTAGGGCCGGTCAAGATCTTTGTAAGGAGGTTCGGAGATGATGTCATCTATATACGTTTCAGCATTCCATTGACGTGGGTAGCTCTGTAAAAACCGATTCCTGACACCAACCTCAGTGTCATCCTGTTGGTGACAGGTCTGTAAGACCCTCTGGGCGTGTCTGGACATTTCTTAAGTGTGAATGTTACATTCGATGCGTCTCCATGGGCACCCTTGTGGGCACTTCGGTGTATCGTGAGGATAACCCAACGCAGGTTACCTTGCGGTGACGAACAGGGAGGACCTGCAACTTGGCATGACTAACCAAGCATCATTCCTCCACAAAGGCCACTCAGGTGACAGTTACAAGAATGGCGTGGAAGTGAACAGTACCCGATGACAGTCAGGGATGAATATAGATCCAAGCAGTAAGGTGGTAGGCCACCGCCTTGATCGCCTTGGACGCCTTGACAACCATGCTCTGCATTGATCCCCATAAAAGAGATCCCAATCTTCTCAGTCAACTCTCAATTTTTAACTCAATCATCATTTCCACCACCTCTACAATCTTCTTAGTCTCACCCTGCCTCAGCCTTTCCTCTCCCCTTCCCTCCCTCTTTCCCTACCTTCCTCGTCTTCTTGTCACCACCTGATTCATCCAGCAGGTTCTCAAAAATTCCCCAGCTGCTCCCTTCAAGGGTATGCATTACAACTGAGCTCCTACACTCAGAGTATGAACTAGGAACCCAATCAGAGGGCAAACTCCCCCTGACTTCTCTTACGAAGGCCCCCTGCTCCACAGAAGACTCCATGTGCCACTAGATGTCAAGCTGATTGGAAGGTACTGAGAAGCGCCAAGTTCACCATACATGAGTACCATAAAAGGGTGTTGTCAGAGATTGCTACCACAGCTACTTTTCTGATTCCAAGCAATGAGGGACTGCTTGCACCCACAAGGATCCTGATTCCTACAGGTTCTATGCAAGTTGGTGGATTCCAGTTGATGCAGGAGCAAGGCCTTGGACAGCGCAGAGCAGGCAGTTATCGGGCTTGGAGTCACCTCTTTGGCTTGAAGATGATGCCTGGCCTAGTTGAGGCATGGAGAGACATTTATTTGCTTTTATTAGGCCTATTAATGGCCCATTATGTGTTTTTTATTTCCTAGGAATTTTAGAAACGTGGATAGAGACGGGAAGTCCTAGAGTCGGATTGGAAGTCCAAGAGTCGGGAGGAGTTACAGATCGAGTCTCTATAAATATGTATGCTCTTTAAGAAATGGAGAAGAAGATAAATATTGGAAAAAAAATAAAGTTACCTGATTTGTGTGTTTTACCTCTGCGACGGAGGAACCTAGATGGTGTGACGCCAACCCCTTCTCCCCTCCCCAGTGCGACGCCGGGGAAGCCCTCCCTGCCGGTGCGAGGCCTGCAGGACCCCATCTACCCATGTTCCCCCTCTTCCCCTTTGTCCCCCATAAATCTTGGTATCATAGCCAGCCTTTGGATCGTCCCCACGATGACGATCCAAGTCCTCCACCCTCCAAGCTACCACTGCGTCGCCACCGTTCCCCTGACGATACCACAGCAGCCCTCCGCAGCTGTTGTTGCTGACACCATCTCCTCCACCACTCTGCCGCCGGCAGCCCCTGCCACTGTCGCCGTTGCAGCCCGCCGACGCAACCCGCAGCCACCTTCAACGCTATCTGCCAGCACTGCTGGTGCCCTCTACAAGCCCCACCGGCGCTGCCGCCGGCCTCACCGCCTCCCACGTGCATAGCCACCATCCTCACTTTCCTTCTCTTCCCCTCTCTTTCTCGAGATCCATCGGGTTGAACAGAAAAGAAAAAAAGAAGAGAAGAAAAATAAAAGAAGAAAGAAGACGGCAAATAAGGAGCCGCGACCTACCGTTGATGTCACCGGTGTCCGTCGCCGCCGCTGCCAGTCCCTGCCGGCACCTGCGAGACTTGCATCTGCCCCTGCCGCTCCTTTCTCCGCCGCCGTCGTCTGCCGGGGTCCATGTTGCCGTCGCTCCCTCCACCACCACAGCCAAAGCCAGCGCGGACGTCCCCGCCTTCCACCGCCGCCGCCGCATGTGCCATCGTCGTCGCCGGTGCCCACCACTGTCGTCGCCCTAGCCGCCGACCTCCCCCGAAATCGCCGGTGCAGCCGCCTTCTCCCACCACCATCACCACCACTACCGGACCCCGCAGCCGCTGCCACTGCCGGCCTCCTCGCCGTCGCCGGCCCCCACCGCCACCGCCCCTAACCCCGCCTGCTCCCCTACCGCCTGCTGCCATCGCTGCTCCCTTCCCCTTCTTTTTTTTTCTGTTACAAAATGGAAGGAAGGGGAAGGCAAAGAGATGAAGGGCACATGCCCTTTTTGCCCTAAACCGGTTTGACCCGGTCCGGTCCGAACCGGTTTGACCGGGTCCAAACTGAGCTAGGGTCTGAACCCAAACCCCAATGGTCTGAGCCATTTTCCTTGTGTCCGAACCCCTTGGCCGTGGGTCCGAGCCAGTTTCGGGTGGTCCGAACCACCTGCTACCTGGTCTGAGCCAGGGTCCCCTGGCGTCCGAGCCGGGGTCCAATCCAGGTCGGGCAGTACAATAGGAGTTGTTGGCGCACCACCATCGTCGAGAAGTCATCCGAACTCCAAATTGGGAGCCGATTATGTCGTTGGGATCATATCGGCGAGGCCAACCTCATTGTACGTTCCGTCCGACAGCAGTGCCTCGTTTTGCATGCCGCACTTGTACGCTTTACTGGGGCACTTGTGCTCACCGTTCAAGATCGTCTCAGACCCCGATTTGAGTGTCGTCAGCAGCGTTGATCTCGTCTCAGCGAGGCCCATCCAATTTCAGCACACATCAGATCCTATTTACATCGATTTGTGTGCCACTTTTGCACACATATCGAGGTCATCGTTTGTGCCCATTTCGCACGCCGAACGTACCGTTGGCATCCTTGCAGTGAGGCAGACCTCGTCCAACGCTTCTTCAGCCAGTGGTGCATTGATCTACACGTCATCTGCTCTAGTCGGACGGATTTGTTCATACAAGTCGGAATCCTAGGTACACTTCCTCACCATGAATTTTACGTTTGAGGTGGACCTACCTGATTCCATGTAAGTTAGGGTGTTTCTTACTGCAAGTCCATTCGGCAATTTTATTTCGCAATCTATTGTGAATTCTCTCTCCTATACGGACTACATGGTTGTATCTGGAGACGGAGCCTGTGTGCAATTTTTCCATCTTCTAAAGAGCAAAAGCACTTCCCGATCCATTAGATATTATGATGATGCATGGTGCAGCGTTACACCACATAGTTCATATATTAGCTTGGGCAAAGAATGGATGGACGATCGACACGTTGTAGTTGATCCCACTGGGCGGGATTGTCTTTTACGACCGGAGAGATACCAGGCATCCTTTCGTATTCTCAATTCTACTTATCATGATCGGGAGAAACATCAACAGTTATATTTAGCTTGTTTAACTAAAGTGGTACCCTCACTTATTACTGGTTGGGATCACGACTTATTCGTTGCTTCTGGACTACATTTGATTGATGATACAGTGTTCGAGGTTAATGCCGCATGTATGGTTCACAGTTAGGATCACGCATTATTTAGACGGTCAGGATTGGATCGCATCTCTGATGATGTGTTTTGCGCTGATCTACTTGCTACTGCACCATTTCATATTATCTCATGGGATCATGATTTAATTGTTGAGGTAGGGTTATCTCTTATTACTGATGATGTTTTTACTGACTCAAAGCCTCGTCCAACACTTACTGAGGGTGTGATGATAACTACCCTATACGAGGATATGTATGATTTGCTACAGTCTCCAGTGGATACGATATGGCAGACCTTTTGTGATTCGCATGCAGAGGACCAGTTTGAGATTTTCTTGATATGATCATTTGCTTGAAGCCTCAAATATTTGATCCAATACCCGCATCCTTATACTTGCACATTTCAAAATTCGAAGACAAATTTTTTCGAACTAAGAGAGATTGATGCAGGAGCAGGTCCTCGGATAGCGCAGAGCAGGCAGTTATCGGGCTTGGAGTCACCTCTTTGGCTTGAAGACGATGCCTGGCCTAGTTGAGGCATGGAGAGACACATTTATTTGCTTTTATTAGGCCTATTAATGGCCCATTATGTGTTTTTTATTTCCTAGGAATTTTAGAAACGTGGATAGAGACGGGAAGTCCTAGAGTCGGATTGGAAGTCCAATTAGTAGGAGTTACAGATCGAATCTCTATAAATATGTATGCTCTTTAAGAAATGGAAAAGAAGATGAATATTGAAAGAAAAAAAAAAAGTTACCTGATTTGTGTGTTTTACCACTGCAACGGAGGAACCTAGCCGGTGCGACTTCGTCCCCTTCCCCCCTCCCCGGTGCGATATAAGGGAAGCCCTCCCTGCTGGTGAGAGGCCAGCAGGACTCCATCTACCCATTTTCCCCCTCTTCCCCTTTGTCCCCCATCACCAGTCCCCATTGCTGGAAGAACTGAAGAAACCTTCAATCTTTTTAGAAAGTAATTGTGGTTTCATTAATTTTATTGCAGCAAATAGAGAAGGTACAAAAGGAGAAATTCCTTACCCTAAACAACAGAGAAAAACTATGGGGTAGGTGCTAAACAGTCATTACCCACCTCAGCCACCTAGGCACAGAGATACGATGAATGAACCTACTCCAATTATAAATGAAAGACAAGGCTCTAAAATAATCATTCTCCATATAAGTTGTACTTCCCTGAAAGACATTGTTTTCTGCTCCTTCCAAATACTCCAACATATAGCATAAGGGATGATGGCTAACACTTGATTCCAATACTCCCCATCACGAACTTGAGATCATTTAAGTAATTCCACATATCTTGCATAGAATTGAAAGCAACATGTAAATCTGACAAATTACCAAACATTCTCCTAACATCTTTACTAATAGTTAGGATTGCAAATCGAAAGGATCCAATGGGCTCCGAGTCCGGATTCGCCAAGATCCGCATCCATTTTCCACTGCACAGACCCGAGTCCGGATAAAAAACGGGTCTTCTACCTCAAATCCGGACGGTCCACGTTTTCCAGCGCACCTTTTCGAGTCTATTGGCAATGGCGGACCAGGCTATGGCTATGACAACGCCGCAGTGGGTGGTGGCATCGGCGGCAAGGGGGTCGTGATGTTAGTGTCTCAGTTGGTGGAGGCACAGATCTGGCACGAGGGCAGGCCGTCGACGTCTTGATCTCATGGCGGCTAGCTCATCTCAAATCTGCAGCAATCCGATCTCCCTCCCTATGAAGTGTGAATCGCCTTCTCTCCTTCCCCATTCCTTCCTCCTAAGGTTTCCTCTGATCCCCTTTCCCACACCCCGCCAACTGGTACATAACATGGAGCATGGGGACCCCTCTCACTTGTGGCATACGTTGGCCGTGGGCATGGTCACACAGATGGTGACATACCTCTTCCTGGCTTCGGGGCTCCATGGTTTGGGCTTACTGTCAAGGCCACCGCGTCAACGCGCCTCCAGCGCACACCGCAGACACGGCCGCAGCGGCCACCACAGCGAGCATCACGCTCCTGCGCCCACCGTTGCTTTTGCTATCACGGGCGCTGCTGCCTGGAGGTGCGGCTTCCTGGCTCTCGGCCCTGACGGGCCCTGGGCACCACCAGCTTGCGACTGCTGGCTGGTGACTTCCGCGCGACGTCAGCGGCGCTGCCCAAAGGAGGCTGACACGGTGAGGGACGCCATTTTAAGGTGTTGCTTAGGGAAGGGATGCAGCAAGAGAGGATAGCCTCTTCAGAACAGCACTTGGTCGTCTGGTTCTCGTTGCAGAGGATGTGAATGGGACAGGAAGAAGCATGAGAGGAGGCGCATGCAGGCCTTCCTCGATCTCACCGCGTCATTTCTACGGTCCCCAAGGTAGGGCGGCGGATAGTGCAGATTTGCACGACGGAACTGGGCTTTCTGATCTGGTCGTAGGCGATGCGTCGTGTGGGGCGGGGCAAGGTGCGCGCGACCGCCGGGATAATGGGGATCAGCCCTCAATGCCGCGGAGGGGTTTGCAGCCGAAGGAGGCAGCGGACTTCCTGATCAGCGCACTTGTGGGGTTCGCGGCCGAAAAAGGTTGCTTCTTCTTCCTCCCCTCTTGTTGTCCGTGTAGGCATCGGAGTTGTTCACAATGTCATAACTGCCGGGGAAGAGGACCATGCTAGACCACATTTGATCCAAGGGAGCATGTGAGACCAGAAGAAAGGAAAGTGAAGGTCCGATGAAACGTCCACACATGAAAATGTGGACATCGACACGAATCAGATTTTATTATTCGGGTATGTGGGAAGAATAATGTCCGATTGAATCGAATCCGGTCGGATCAAATCCAGGTCTATCCGACCCATTTTACACTCCTACTAATAGTGCAACAAATAATGTCATCTACATCTTCATCTTCATCATGAAGCCCCCCGTAAGGGGCAGATAATGTCACAATCCCTCTGCCATTTCCTCCTATACAACTTACCATTATTCTGCACGTAAAGCCATCTACATGAGAAAAGTGATTTCACTTTCCACACTCCATTCTTAATTTAGTAAAGGAGGAATCTCTCCTCCTGCATGTCCAGTTGTACTATCTCTTCAATTATTAATAAGATTCTGCACCTCCAAAATGATTCGGTAGTGTGAACTGTGAAGTGTGGGAGGTCACCTTCAATCAGCTTATACAGTGCTTTAACTATGAGCTGGCCTCTATTATTTACCCAGGTACCTGGTCTTTAGGATCCAATACAATCTGAATACCTAAAAGCAGCAGCAGCAGTGGATTATAATCCTCCCACTCCTCAATCCTCCTCTAAGTATCATATGACAATGTATGGTGTTGGCTTCAACGTGATAGCAGCCTTTAACTAAGCTCCATTTGTTGTTGGCTAGCTGAAATATCTTTCTGAATCTATCTTTAAATTCCCTGCTCACTTGTCTTTCCAAAAATATGTATTATGGCCCTTACCTGCTTTAGCTTTGGTTTTAAGTATACCTTTCCAGAGGAGTGACACTAAAGTGGTGTTTTGTGTTTCCAGATAGAATATGTGCACCCCATTAATGCATGTGAGTGACAACCTTCTTCTCAAGGGAGGTGTCATCTGACAGCTTCGGTGCCACTGAAAATGCCTCCCCCCATCCTCCGACTGGCAAAAGACACATAAGGAGAGAGCCGAGGGTGGTAGACTGAGCATCACGCCAAGGGGCAAGCCACTGGAGGAAAGACTTTTGGCACTGACAGCCTCAAACATTGATGGTTGAGGGAACTGGATATATTGTCAGGTAAGGCGAACAAAGTTCAGGCCTAATGGAATTTGACAACATGGGCGAGTGGGACTCTAGATAGCCTGTAACTCCAGATTCAGTTCAGTTGTGGGTCAAGTATCAACCCATGCTCTGCCGTGATCCATCATCTGGGTTGCTATTGGTTTACTATTATGATATTATCTACATTCTCACCAAGAAAAAAAGGCTGAAATTAGCTCAACTCAAGTGAACTGATCACCCATAAGCCCCACCAGGCACCAGCCCACCTGAACTCGGGCCAATAAAGTATAACACCCAAAAGTCCAGTGTAAAGTATAAACCAAAAGAAGGGGAATGTACCAGTGTAAGGCAAAGTTCATCGACTTGGAGACCTGGATCGGATCGGGTTCGGCCAGATACAAGTTGGATCTAATCCTACTCGGGACGACTAGCACGAGTCAAGCTAATGAGTTTGTTAAAAGTAATGAGTTTAAGTCATATTTTAGACAAATGTATCATATTAATTGATATAAAATGTATATAAATTTACTTATCAAATGGGAAAAACTCGATTTAAAACAACCCTTTATGTATGTATGAGTCAGCATGATCCAGTCCGACTCGATGCATACCAGCGGATCGGACTCGCCCAGATACGAGTCAACTCGTACGAGTCGGCCCAATCCCGTACAATACAGCAAACGATGATGTAAAGTATAAGCACCCAAAAGTCCCTCATACAGAAGTACACCAGAGAGAGGAAGAACCCCAAAATCTCTGCAGAAAACTAGAAAAGAAGGAAACAAAAGTACCAAGGCAATGTCTCCCACTAAGCTCCCAAAAAGCCAAAAAAGGAGGAGATAGGTCCTTGATTACATAGAACCCTGGCCCATTCCCTCACTCAATCACATACAAAGCCCAGAACCCGCTCAAAAACTAGAGCCTCTTTCTTGAAGATCCTCTTGTTCCTCTCGCCCCAGAAGGCCTAAAGGGTGGCGTACAAGATTAACCACCAAACCTTATCACCTGGGGGAAGAGGAACTGAAGGGCAAAGCCGCAATAGTTCGCCCACCAAGTGTACATGTGGAAGATTGACGTGGACTTTGCTGAAGGTCTCTTGCCACACATCACAAGTGAAGTAGCAATCCACGAACACATGGTCCAGCGACTCATCTATGTCCCCACAAAGGCAACAAGTCGAGGGAACATCAACAAGGAATCGGACCAATGTATCGTGGGTAAGAAGCCTGCCTAGGGAGATCCTCCATTGAGAACCTTAAAATTTAAAGGCGACTTGGGGAGCCAGACTTGACTCATGAAGGAGTACCTCAGCCCTCCATCAGCAAGAACCTCATAGGTTGATCTGACTGAGATGACCCGAAAGCATCCCATCCCCATCTCCAGGCATCTGTAGATGAAACATTCAAATGGTGGTCCTGCAATAACATCAGAAGCTCTCCTAGGTCTTGGATCTCTCCTCTTGAAGATCCCTCCTAAACTGAGGTGCCCATGTCCCTCCCCCACTAGTAGAAGCGTCAAAAGCTTGTGCTGCCACTACCCAAGGCTCCGAGGAAGCAACAAAATGTCTGGCGAACCTCCGAGAGAGCGGCACCGAGCCACACCACTTATCCATCTAGAACAAGCATCTATGGTCATTCCTAGTGAGACAAAAGAAGCAGCACTCATGATGCCAGATGTAAGGTACCATTCTACACATAAGACACCTTATCTGTAGGTAAAATGGGGAGATCCCAAACTCTGGCCCTACTATAGTATTTCTTCAGGATCACATTCACCCAAAGGCCTCTCTCTGTAGTACCCACCTTCCAAAGCCATTTGGAGAGGTTGAAGCCTGAGATATCCTTGATGCCTAGACCATCGTTCTCCACGCTCCTACAAATTATGCCCCAGTAGACATCACGAATGCTCCTCCCCCCTGAAGGATCACTATTCCCTTTTCAAAAGAACCTACTCCGAATAGCTTCTAATTGTACTGCCACCGTCTTGGAGATCCTAAAAATAGATTAGTAGTAAATATAAAGACCATCCAAACTGACTTACAAAGCACCAGTCTCCCCCCATAAGAGAAGCCTGCCTTCCCAAACTACCAATCTAGCCTCAAACTTCTCGACCACAAGTTGCCAATCTCTACATTTGATGGGAGTCAGAGTGAGAGGGACTCCCAAGTAGGAAAGAGGGAAGGATCCAACTTGACACCCCAAAATGGTTACTACTGTACACTGATCACAGCAACTTATATTGATGCCAATAGCAAGAGTCTTCTGAAAATTCACTCTCAAGCCACTGATTTCATCAAGAAGTTCTAAGCAAAACCCGGTCATCAAAAGTTGCTCCTCATCCGCATGAATAAACAAAATGGTGTCATCTAAATATTTAAGGTGTATGATCTGATTGACTGATTCCCATGAGTATCAAGAGGAAAGCTCGAAATCAGCCCCACTACTTTCTTACACCTTGCTAATGATGTGGGCTACAAGAAGAAAAAGCAATGGTGAGATAGGGTCAGCTTAATGAAGTCCCTTGCCACTGTGAAAATATGAGGAAAGCACCCCATTAACTAACATAATGAAGGAGGTAGACGAAAAACAAGTTCTAATCCAAAAGATCCAAGTCTGACCAAAACCCATGATGTCCATCACCTTAAAAAGGCACTTCCAATTTACTCTATCATGTGCCTTCTCAAAATCCAACTTGATGACAACTCCTCTTTTGCCGTGCTGCTTCATGCCATGTAGACTCTCAAAAGCCACCAAGAAATTCTCAAGAATATGTCCTCCCTTGATGAAAGCACTCTAATTGTGACTGCAAAGTCTACTTAGAACACCCTCAAGCCTAAATGTCAACATCTTGCTAATGATCTTATACACTCCATTAAGAAGACTACTCAACCCAACTCAACTCAACGAAGCCTTAATCCCAAATAATTGGGGTGAGCTATATAAATTCTATGTCTCCACTCTAAATGATTTTGGGCTACCTCTTCTGAACGGTTTAAAACTTCCGAATCATATTGTACTACCCTCTTCTAAGTTAATCTAGGTCCACTCCTTCCTTCCTTCCTTCCCCTCCTAATGAAGGAGACGATGCATGCTTGGAGTTCCATTTATTTACATTTATTACGACCATTTATGGTCCATTATGAGTTTTTTATTTTCTAAGAGTTTTAGAAACGTGGAAGAATAAGAACAGAAGTCCAAGAGTCATGAGTTACAAATCGAGTCTTTATATATGTACTTCTATTTTTAGAAAAGAGATAGAGAAGAATTGCTTTAGAAAAAAAAATTTACATGTTGTGCGATCGGTTCACTGCGAGAGAGCGCCTCTACCCCAGCTCCGGTGCGACGCCGGCCCCTTCCCCCATCCCCGGTGTGACGCCGGGGAAGCTCTCCCTGCCGATGTGAGGCCGGCAAGATCCCTCTCCCATTCCCCCCTCTTCCCCTTTGTCTCCCATCAAATTGGTATCAGAGCAAAAAATTCGGTCCCCACTGCGCTGCCGTGCCACCCCCGTTCCCTGACGGAATCGTTGCTACCCTCCGCAGTAGCCGACGCCGTCACCGCATCGCCCGCTGCCTCGCCCCACCGCCGTCAAAGCCACCCATCACCATCACCACCACCGTCGAGCCCTATCTCCATCGCTGGTTAGCTCGGGTGAAGAAGGAACAGGGGGAGGGGTGAAGCTATCTCCGCCACCGCCGCTTTGATCCACCACCACCAGAGCCGTCTCTGCGCCCGAAGCCGCCACCGCCGCAGGCATCGTCACCGCCGCTGGAGCCCCCTTTTCTCCTCCCTGCAGCCTCCATCGCCACCGCCCGTCGGGGTAGCCTCTACCCTCACCGCCATCCACCGGCCTCACCGTAGCCGGCGCCGTCGTCGCCACCGGTCGACCACTCCGCCGCCGCCGCACCCCGCCACTACATCCCTCTTTGCCTCCCCTTCGTACTATTAGGTCGGAGAGAAAAAAAAGAAACAGAAAGGACGGGAGTGAGAAAACGAAGGGTCATGTGCCCTTTTCTTTTACCCTAAACCGGTCAGATCAGTTTGAACTGGACCGATCTGAACCGGTTCGACCGGGTCCAACCCGAGCTAGGGTCCGAACCCACCCCTTGGTTCGAGCAACCACCATTGAAGGGAAGTAGGGTTTAATTGAAGTTTGGTCTGACTAGTTCCTAGGTGGTCTGAACCAGGTGCTCCAGTGGGTCCAGCCCAAGTTCACAGTCGATCTGGCCCGCTGGTCTGCTACAGTGTCAGGCGGTGCACTACTTTCTGTTATCGCACCACCAGCACCGGATCCACATCAAAACTCCGATTCGCGCGCCGCTTGCGCCGTTGGGATCGTATCGACGAGGCCAACATCGATGTACGTTCCGTCTAACAGTAATGTCTCCTTTCGCGTGCCGCACTTGCACGCTTTACGAAGACACTGGTGCGCCGTTCGAGGTCATCTTGAACTCTAATTCGGTCGCCGTCAGCAACGTTGGTCTCGTGTCAGCGAAGCCAACCAGATTAAGCACACTGCGCCCCCAGCTTGCCTCGTTTTACGTGCCCCTTCTGCATGCATATCGAGGTTGTGGATTTGGGCTCCGTTTTTGGCACAGATCGTGTCATTGGCTTCGTCTCAACAAAGCGGACTCAGTTCCAGAGTGGTGCTGCCCCTACGGCACCTCGTTCTACGTGTCGCTGATTGATTCAACAGAATTGGAGTCTCGGGGTAATCTCTTGCAACATGTCTTCCACTTATTTTCGTTTTGATGTGTTCTTGCCAAATCGAGAATGGACGACATTGATGTTAGATGAGCGAGCGAGTGATAATGTGATTCCCCAACATATTGTTAATTCACTGTTGAAGACGGACGAGATTCTTGTAGATGGTGATAAGGCTTTTGTGGAGTTTTATCGGTGGGTTAAAGGTGTCACCACAGGACACTCCACTACATATGTGGATGGAGCTTGGGGTACTATAGATCTATGGAACTCTTCTATTTGCTTGGGTCGAGATTAGCTATCCGAGCGCCATGCTATAGTGGACTATGATAGACGTCGATGGTCCCTCTTGCACCCCCATTTTGATGGACGTGAGTTCAAGTTTCCTAATTCATCACTTTATTCTCCTAAGGTGATGGAAACACCATCAAAGGTACTTGATACAGTCTCCCCAGCTATAAAAGATGATCAATCAGAGGATGTATGTGAAGACAGCCCATTGTTGTCAGTTGCTAGTTAGCTATTCGTTGTGGATTCATGGGATCATAGTTTATTTGTGGATTCGGGGTTACACATGTTCGATGTTGTTGTTTCCGATGATAACTTATTATGCAGTGGTGGGCATGACCTCATTTCTCCAGAGTTTTCAGATTCTCTGTTAATTGTGGAGTCATGATCGGATCTTACTGATCTGATATGGCAGACCTTCTGTGATTCACATACAGCAGACCGGGTGGTGATTCTTGATATGATTCTCTACTTGAAGACTCCCACAGATGGTCCAATCATCCGCTTGATTATACTAGCGCACTTGAAAATTCGAGGACAAATTTTTTCGAACCAGGGGAGATTGATGAAGGAGACGATACATGCTTAGAGTTTCATTTATTTACATTTATTAGGACCATTTATGGTCTATTATGAGTTTTTTATTTTCTAGGCCTTAATTTGATTGCAGAATAGGTTAATCCGGAATTACTTATCCGGAATAGCGTATACTAAAATAAGGGGTGCTTAGCTTTGATAATTCTATGGGACCCATTGGCGGAATAAGAAGGATAAGCAATTATTGGGTCTAGGGTCGAATTGCTTATTCTCCTTATCCTCCGAATAGACTATTCGGCACTGGTATAAGCCATTCCGCTTGTCAAAGCTAAATTAAGCTTATTCTCCTTTTATTCTTCCTTATTCTTCTCCTATTCTCCAATCAAAGTGGCGCTAGGAGTTTTAGAAACGTGGAAGGATAAGAACGGAAGTCCAAGAGTCATGAGTTACAAATCGAGTCTTTATATATGTACTTCTATTTTCAGAAAAGAGAGAGAAGAATTGCTTTAGGAAAAAAAAAATTACATGTTGTGTGATCGGTTCTCTGCGAGAGAGAGCCCTACCCCAACTCCGGTGCGACGCCGGAGGTTATCTGCCGATGCAACGCCGGTCCCTTCCCCCATCCCCGGTGCGACGCTGGGGAAGTTCTCCCTGTCGGTGTGAGGCCGGCAAGATCCCTCTCCCATTCCACCCTCTTCCCCTTTGTCCCCCATCAAATTGGTATCAGAACAAAAAATTCGGTCCCCCACCACGCTGCCGTGCCACCCCCGTCCCCTGACAGAATCGTTGCTACCCTCTGCAGTAGCCAGCGTCGTCACCGCATCGCTCGCCGCCTCGCCCCGCCGCCGTCAGAGCCACCCGTCGCCACCACCGTCGAGCCCTATCTCCATCACTGGTTGGCTCGGGTGAAGAAGGAACGGGAGGGGGAGGGGTAAAACTGTCTCCGCCACCGCCGCTTTGATCCACCACCGCCAGAGCCCTCTCTGTGCCCCGAAGCCGCCGTCGCCGGCCGCCATCGCCGCAGGCATTGTCGTCGTCTGCTCGTCCCGCCGCCGCTGGAGCCCCCTTTTCTCCTCCCCGCAACCTCCATTGCCATCGCCCGTTGGGGTAACCTCACCGCCATCCACCGGCCTCACCGTAGCCAACGCCGTCGTCGCCACCAGCCGACCACTCCGCCACCGCACCCCGCCGCTACATCCCTCTCCGCCTCCTCTTCGTGCTGTTAGGTTGGAGAGAAAAAAAAGAAATAGAAAGGAGGGGGGTGAGAAAACGAAGGGTCGTGTGCCCTTTTCTTTTACCTTAAATCGATCAAACCGGTTTGAACCAGTTCGACCGGGTCCAACCCGAGTTAGGGTCCAACCCGAGTTAAGGTTCGAGCCACCACCATTGAAGGGAAGCAAGGTTTAATTGAAGTCTGGTCCGACCAATTCCTGGGTGGTCCGAACCAGGTGCTCCAGTGGGTCCAGCCCAAGTTCACAGTTGGTCCAGCCTACTGGTCTACTACAGTGTCAGGCGGTGCACTATTTTCTACTATCGCACCGCCAGCACCAGATCCACATCCATACTCTGATTCGCGTGCCTCTTGCGCTGTTTGGATCGTATCGGTGAGGCCAACCTCGATGTACGTTCCGTCTAACAGTAATGTCTCATTTTGCGTGTTGCACTTGTATGCTTTACGAGGATACTGTTGCGCGCCGTTCGAGGTCGTCTTGAACTCTGATTTGGGCGCCGTCAGCAGCGTTGGTCTCGTGTCAGCGAGGCCAACCAAATTCAGCACACTACACCCCCGGCTTGCCTCGTTTTGCATGCCCCTTTTGCATGCATATCTCAACAAAGCAGACTCAGCTCCAGAGTGGTCCTACCCCTACGGCACCTCGTTCTACGTGCCACTGATTGATTCAACAGAATTGGAGTCCCGGAGTAATCTCTTGCAACATGTCTTCCACTTATTTTTGTTTTGATGTGTTCTTGTCGAATCGAGAATGGACAACATTGATGTTAGATGAGCGAGCGAGTGATAATGTGATTCCCCAACATATTGTTGATTCACTATTGAAGACGTACGAAATTCTTGTAGATGGTGATAAGGCTTTTGTGGAGTTTTATCGGTGGGTTAAAGGTGTCACCACAGGACACTCCACTACATATGTGGATGGAGCTTGGTGTACTATAGATTTATGGAACTCTTCTATTTGCTTGGGTCGAGATTAGCTATCCGAGCGCCATGCTATAGTGGACTGTGATAGACGTCGATGTTCCCTCTTACACCCCCATTTTGATGGACGTGAATTTACGTTTCCCAATTCGTCACTTTATTCTCCTAAGGTGATGGAAACACCATCAAAGGTATTTGATACAGTCTCCCCAGCTATAAAAGATGATCAATCAGAGGATGTATGTGAAAACAGCCCATTGTTGTCAGCTGCTAGTGAGCTATTGGTTGTGGATTCATGGGATCACAGTTTATTTGTGGATTCGGGGTTACACATGTTCGATGTTGTTGTTTCCGAGGATGACTTATTATGCAATGGTGGGCATGACCTCATTTCTCCAGAGAGTTCAGATTCTCTGTTAATGTGGAGTCAGGATCGGATCTTACTAATCTGATATGGCAGACCTTCTGTTATTCACATACAGCTAACTGGGTGGTGATTCTTAATATGATTCTCTACTTGAAGACTCCCACAAATGATCCAATCGTTCGCTTGATTATACTAGCGCACTTCAAAATTCGAAGACGAATTTTTTCGAACCAGGGGAGATTGATGAGGGAGATGATGCATGCTTGGAGTTCCATTTATTTACATTTATTAGGACATTTATAGTATATTATGAGTTTTTTATTTTCTAGGAGTTTTAGAAACGTGGAAGGATAAGAACGGAAGTCCAAGAGTCATGAGTTACAAATCGAGTCTTTATATATATGTACTTCTATTTTCAGAAAAGAGATAGAGAAGAATTGCTTTAGGAAAAAAAAAAAATACATGTTGTGCGATCGGTTCTCTGCGATAGAGAGCCTTTACCCCAGCTCCGGTGCGACGCTGGAGGTTATCCGCCGATGCGACGCCGGCCCCTTCCCCCATCCCCGGTGCGACGCCGGAGAAGCTCTCCCTGCCAGTGTGAGGCCGACAGGATCCCTCTCCCATTCTCCCCTCTTCCCCTTTGTCCCCCATCACCTCCTTTATCCTAATATGCTTCACTTTTCTAATTGGAGCCTCCCTACGCCTACGCCTAACAAGCCCAAACCATCTCAATCTCCATTCTCTCAATTTGTCCTCAATTGGTACCACTCCTACTTTTTCTCTAATATACTCATTACGAATTTTATCTAGCCTAGTATGTCCACACATCCATCTTAACATTCTCATCTCGGCAACATTCATCTTAGAGACATGTTGCCCCTCCATCGCCCAATACTCGCTACCATATAACATTGCAAGTCTTATCGCCGTACGGTAGAATTTTCCTTTCAGCTTCGTTGGGATCTTGTGGTCACACAAGACTCCCGTGGAAAATCTGCACTTCACCCATCATGCTTTAATCCTATGGCTAACATCCTCATCGCACCCTCCGTCTTCTTGGAGGATCGAACCGAGATATTTGAAATGGGTACTTTGGGGTATTGTTGGTGAGGACACCAGAGCTACGGTTAGATTCCGCCCGGACTTCGTCTATCGCCATCGGAAAGCTCTTCCGGCATCCCTGTGGCTTGGAGACGATGCATGGCCTATTTGAGGCCTGGAGTTATATTTATTTTCTTTTATTAAGCCCATTTTATGGCCCATTATGTACTTTTTATTTTCTAGGATTTTTAGGTGCGTGGATAGAAACGGTTGAGGATTAGAAGTCCTAGAGTCGGGTTAAGAATCTACAGATCGAGTCTATATATAGGTATGATGTTTCAGAAATTGAGGAGATAGGATTTTGAAAAAAAAAGTTTACTCGAGTTTATTCCCCAACCGGTTCTCTGCGACGGAGAACACCCCTCTTTCTCTCTCCTCGGTGAGACGCCGAGGAACTTTTCCTCCTACTCCGGTGCGACGCCGGACAGGCCTCTTCCTCCCCCCCCCCCGAACCCCTCTTTTCTTTCCCTCCGAGCGTGTCCCTGCCGCAGTCACAGTAAACAGAAGAAGAGGAAAGCAGAACAAAGTAAAACCCTGGGTGGCCGTCGCCCGCAGTGTCGCCGGCGTCCGCCGGCGCCATCGCCGTTGCTGTCGGCCCACGCCGGTGCCGACCCTAGCAGCCCCCGTCCCCGCCGATGTCATACGCCTCGCCTACCGCGCCCGCCACCCTAACCGCAGACCTCACCAGAAGCCGCTATCGCCGCCATCACCGGCTGCTACCCCGACCGACGTTGTCGCCGTCCGCCGTCGCTTCCCGCCCTGCCACCTCACCCCGCCGCCGTTGGAACTCCGAAACCCCGTCGCCCCCTCTTTCTTCCCTTGCTCTTCTGTTGTAGGTTTGGTGAAGAGAAGAGGGCAAGGAAGGGGCACGTAGCCTTTAAAGAAGCCCACCTGGTCCAGCCAGGTTGGCTCAAGCCTAGGTCCGAACCCACACCATCACTGGTTCGAGTCACCCTTTTTAAAAGAGAACCTAGGTCCTATTTGATACCTGGTCTAACCTGGTTCTAAGAGTTCCAAGTGGTCCAAGCCATCTGGCTCAGCCTTGGTCCGAGCCAAGCTCGATCAGGTCCAAGCCAGGCTCGACCTGGCTCAGGCAGGTGCAACTGCAACAGTTACCACACCGCCTTCGTGCAGAGCTCGTCCGAATTCCGATTCGCGTGTCGTCTGCGCTGTTAGATTCGTCTCGATGAGGCCAACTTAGATCCAGTATGTTGCATCCCCGATTTGCCTCGTTTTTCGTGCCACTTCTACACGCATACCGAGAACCCTAATCGCGCCTCCCAAAGTCCGCGTCAGCCGCCTCGATGTGTGCCAGCCTCCCGGCGCACTGATTTTGCAGCACGCTTCTCGAGGCACTCTTCCAAGGACGTATGCGCCGCCAATGACCTGTCAACTACTGTGATTATCACCCCAGATTATTGTATTGTGTTTATTGTAGCCTTTTACCTCCCTGCAAGGAGTGGGGCCATTATTTTATTATATTTGGAGGGTGGTACACAAGCACCATGTGATCTTCTCCCACGCACCAGCGTGGAGGTACGTGATAGCCCTCTCATTACGATTTGCTTATCACGTATTTGCTTTTATCTGTCGCCGAATCGTGAGATAGGACCGAGCCCGTGATTCATCATCACAGTTGGTTGGGAATGCGTTACACCGATCCCAGATTTCGACAGGACTTTTGGTGGATTTAATTCCTAAACTTGTGGTAGTTTCTACCAAACAGTCCTACGTTTCCTCATCGCGAGAGGGACGGTTACTCAACTACTTCTATTGCTAGCGTGCTTATCTAACTAAACAATTGTGTGATTAGGCTGCATCTAGATAATAATTTAATGATTGTTGCTGATTCCTACCACCGCTAGTGAGTTTGTTAGTTATCCCGCATCAATTGCCATCCCATCTAAGTTAACTCCCTCCTTTTCACCTATCCGACTTTCACTAAACTTACAATGCATGTATTCTGTCTTAATTCTACTTAATCTGAAACCCTTAGCGCCTGTTTGATTGCGACTTAGCCCGCGATTATCCCAGGGTTATCTATTTTTTTGGTTTGAAATGAGGGGTAATATATATGGGTTAAAAGTGGGTTAATCTCGATATAACCCGAGTCTGTCCCGGGCCAACCCATCCCAATGGTTTCAGCGGGATACGGGTTATCACGCATTCACGTGCCCTTTCACGTTCCTTCCGAGGCGCTCTGTGGCCGCGTCTCGTCTTCTTCTTTGGGCGCTGCTCTAACGACCGTCTGATCGCTCTCTGGCAATCGCCTCTCCTCTTCCTCTCTGGCTCCGAGGTGTTGCTCTGACGACCGTCTGCTCACTCTCTGGCCACCGCTTCTCTTCTTCCTCTCTGGCTCCGAGGCGCTGCTCTGGCGACCGTCGAGGCGCTGCTCCTGCCGACCGTCTCCTCCGCCTCTGGCTTTGACGCGCTTCTCCTTCGCGAGAAGGCTCCGCGTTCGCCCCGTTCGTTCGCAGTCTTGTCCATTCTGTGCATACCATCCGACTGTCGTAGAAGATCCCCCAGGTTCATCTTCTCCCCTTCCTTTGGCCGCTCAAGGCTGCCATCGTCCTATCCCCTCCCCCTTCGTAAACTCGTGTCCGAGCGCACTGGGCATGGAGAACATATGGCTTCACCTCGGGTGCCTGTCTCTCGTCCTTTCCCTTCCGATGACATGGTAGTTCTGTGTTCCTCTTCCTATATCTATAGCAGATCGACCATGGCGGTTTCAAAAGGAGAAAATGATACCTTTGATTGCGGCAACCACTGCGTTCACCAACATCCATTCTGTTCGAACTCCCACGTTTGCGACTATCCCTTCTCCTACGAGCAGCGTTTGTTTCCTCCTTTCTGGACCGTGGACCGTCATCTAAAGCACATGTAGGTTTTTCAAACTCGGATCTGCAGAGGAGGATTTTGTTCACAAATGCCCCGATCTTCTCCTTTCCCTGTGTTCGTGTAAAAGTTAATTTTTTCCTTCTTCTTAGCCTTTATGTCCGGCTTATTCTTGCAACCGTTGTGATCTGGTAAAACGTTATTGTTCATGCGTGTTCCTACAATCGGTAAGTCATGTGTTTATATTTTTAATGGAGTTTGTTTGGAGAGGGTTTCATACATGCAATCCTTATTTCTGCGGTTTTTGTTCTTTCCAACCTATCCTACTGTCACAGATGATGACCAAAGCTATGTTATTGATGTTTATTAGTTCATGTGGTTTTTGTTGTCTGATTTGCTTGAAAATTTTCATATTAATTATTTTAGGTCCCTGCCCGTATACCTATTTTATTTATTTTGTTTCGGCAGGATTTCATACATGCAATCCTTGTTCTTGCTTGTTCTTTCCCACCTTTTTTACTGTCACGATCCTGACTAAAATTTCAGATTTGCTGATTATTACTTCGTAGGGATTTTGTTCTGTCATTTGCTTGAAAATATACATATGAATTAATTTAGGTCTGTCCCCCTATAGCTATTTTTCGTACATGCAATCCTTGTTCTTCCCGGCCTAGTTTACTGTCACAGATGATGGCCAAAATATCAGGTTTGTTGATTATTACTTCCTATGATTTTTGTTGTCTGATTTGCTTCAAATTTTTCATACGAATTAATTTAGGTATGTCCCCCTAAACCCATTTAAGTCAGTGCCCCTATATGCTGGCCTATATTCGAGTGATCTATTTCATGTATGCTTGGTTACCCAATCTCATTATACATGTTGTATGACTACTCACATGTCAACTGTAGGTGTGATTTACGTTCGCATCCGTCAATTGTCATGATGTCTCAGTCAGGTAAAAACATAAACTTATACATACAACCACTTTCCACTTGGAAAAGTTGGTCTCGCACGCTTATGGATTTCCTATATGAATGGCATGCATACATCCTGTCCTATTGTACAAAGCCTAAATGTTACCTTGCTTTCTACTTGAATATCTTAGACTCGAGAGGGAAGCCTCGGGTCAGTAATTGGACCCCCCGTCAAGACAGGATACTAGTTAACTTATTAGTGGATCAATACCATAAACATCATTGCCATCAGGGGACTTTCAAAAAGCATGTTTGGACCGACATCATGGTCCCCTTTAATGAAGCCACACATCTCAATATGGATCAGGACAATTTGTCCAATCGTTGGAAGAATATTAAGAGAACTTACCGGGAGTATCTACAATTGATAGATCGTAGTGGTTGGAGTTGGGATGACACCACCAACATGCCCATCCCTTCTGACAATGATGGATGGGAAGATGCTATTGCGGTATGTGCGTAGACTCCCACAATTTCAATACTTCAACCTAGTACTTGTGTAAAAAAAACAGCACTTGATTTTTTTTTGTCTTTTTTGCACAGTCAAATCCTAAATACAAGGTATTCTTTGGAAAGCCCTTTGAGTTGAAAGCGGAGTTGGATCTCATATGTGGGAAGAGCACGACTCGGGGGAGTCTATTCTTCGGTTCAAATCAAGTTGTTGATCTTGAACGTAGGAGATCATTTGGTGACGATGAGGAGAGCCGTACACCGATACGGCCACGGCCACAACTAATGCCACACCCATAGCCACAACCGGAGCCACATACACAGTCACAGTTTAATGCCATGGGGGTAGATTCTTTCGGCGATGAGTTTAATCCTTTCGACTTGTCGGCCTCTCAACGTAAATCTTTCTCCGACATGTTAGGAGAGGACACTCCTCCTGCACGTCACACTCCACAACTAACAGCCCCAACTGATGATGAAGCAATCTCCCCTGCTAAGAGACGAGCCACCCCTTATTCGTCTACGAGAGGAAAGAGGCGCCACAAAAGTATTGACTATGCATATGACTCGTTGAGGGAGTACACTGTTGTTAACAAAGAGAGGCTGAAAATGCGTGAACTGTTGAGCCCTCAATCATCATCACAAGCGTATGCCCACGAGGAGCAGGCAGTTCGAGAGTGTATAGTTAAGTAGAAATCTCTATCGGGCTTTACTCGTGAATTATTGTACAGCGGGGCTGGTCTCTTCATGGACCCAAGGAATCGGGTGGTCTTCTTGGCGCTAGATGATGAGGACAAGTTGGGATGGATCTACCACCATATTAAAATTGCACCTGCACCACCCCAGTAATATTGCTATGACTTGATGGGACTATTATTTGTACTATGTTGTAACACTTTTCCCCATTTTGGACATGCTATGTTTGGGAGCTGTTATAGGACTGTTATGTTTATTGCTTTTTATTTCCTTGCATGTTGTGTACTGTATTCTCCTATGTTAAAGTACATGAAGTCCTATTTTATCCTACATGCCTTTATTGCAGGATATTAAGTACCTCCAGAAATGGGCAAGTATAAATGCTATGTAGTATGGGTTAGGCGCTGCCTAGGTGTGTACTACAGTTGGGCTGAGTGCTATGCCCAAGTAAATGGTTATCCAGGTGCCAAGTTTAAAGGTTTCACATTGATGGAAGATGCAAACAATGCATTTGGGGGTATCGTGGCTGGGAGTTCTATTCCTCCATTAGTGGCAGTACGCACCGGTGTTGCAGCACCTCATGTGCCTCAAACAATGGAGAGGAATCCCACATCCATACCAATGCGAAATGTTGTTGTCGTCTCTATTTGCATCATGTTACTAATCTTGCTGCTGTTATTCTTAATCTTGGTTGGCCTAGTGATCTTATTAGCCCGTGCATAGACACCTGCATGATGTCTTGTTATGTTATCATGTTTTCATGTCTTCATGCTGCATTGTTCTCTACTTTCTTCTTTGTAATGTAAGTTCTATATGTTAAAGACATTACTCTTAATTGCTATCCGAATTATATTTACTTTATTTCCTTTAGACCTCGCCTATAATTTAGTGGCAACGAATTTGAGATGGGTGTAAATGTAGGGTACCCACATGCAAATTGGGACGACATGCTAAGGGAGATCATTGAAGAGGAGAATGAAATCTTCCTTATCTTCGACCACCTTAGCATGGAAGAGCTCCAAGGAGAGCCTATGCATAATGTGCGGGTGCCCAGACTAATGCACACCTCAACTTATACAGGCCGACTGTGGGTCGAGCACATTTTACACGGTCATGAGGCTCGTTGCTATAACATGTTCAGACTTAATCCACATATGTTTATTCGTTTGAGGGACACCTTAATAGGGAGAGATTTCATTAGGGACTATCGAGATGTTACTGCTAGTGAACAACTAGCCATGTTCCTATATGTTATGGGTCACGGACTTACTACGCAGGCTGCATGTGAGCACTTCCAGTACTCCTCTCAAACCATTAGTCAATATGTCAACCGTGTCATCAAGGCTGTCAATGATCTTAGGTTCGACTATATTCAACTCCCAACGAATTTGGAGAATGTACACCCATTCATTCGTCACAATCCGAAGTTCTACCCCTTCTTCAAGGTAAACCAAGATTCATATTTTCAATGTTTTGATTTTGGTGGAAGCAAATAATGTAACCTAATAATGTTATTGTAGGATGCCATCGGTGCAATTGATGGCACCCACATCCTTGCACATGTTCCCAAGTCGAAGCAATGTCGATATCGAAATCGTAAAGGTGAGATAAGTCATAATGTGATGGCGGAGTGTCCTTCGATTTGTAGTTTATTTATGTTGGTGTAAGCTGGGAAGGCGCCACTGGGGATCAGAAGATACTTTCAAGAGCGTTAAAGAGGGGTGGCTTCAGTGTACCACAGGGAAAGTATTACTTGGTTGATTGTGGGTATGCAAATACTAGTAGATTCCTAGCCCTGTACCGTGGAGAGAGATACCACTTGGAACAATATCAAGACTGTGGTAATGCTCCGTACAGGAGCATGCGGGATAAATTTAATCACCGCCATGCAGAAATCAGGAACTGTGTGGAGCGTGCCTTTGGCGTCTTGAAGATGCATTTTACCACGCTTAGGAAAAGGAACAAATATCCTTTTCGTACTCAGTTGTACATTGTGCTGGCGTGTGTTGTGGTTCACAACTTCATCCGTCTGGAGCAGGGACATGACTTCCACTTTCTGCAAAATGTTGTAGAGGAATATGGTGCAGGCGATGAAAATGTCGATCCATCAGTTGTCACCCCAACAGTTGAGATGAGAGCAAGGGAGGTCTTGAGGACGAACATTGCACGCCAGTTATGGGAGGCAGAATAGGATGTTAATCTATCAATCTTGGTCTACGTTTCTATGAATGGGATCATTTTATCGTTTCATCACTCTTTCGTTTCTTAGTTAATGTGGTGTTTGAGATGTGTTGTTGGACACTCTGTAAAACATGTTTTTGTCATATGCTTATGAATTTTGAGTATATAATCTTTTTTTATGTTCTATGTTGTCTTATACATGTTCCTAACCTATGTTATCTTGTGACAGGAATTTGTGTCAATTTCACCTCTTATCCTATGGCCACTAATGTTGCCCCCAATATGTATGTCAGACTCAATGTACATAGGTGGCAGGCGGGACATCAATTGCAGTCCCATCTACAGCACATATAATGGGTACCGATATGCATAGTTAGCGATGGTGATATTGTGATATCCATGATTTTGAGGTGAGGGCGATAATGAGGACACATATGAGATATGTAAACAGTTGGTTGGCCTTCATGGCAACCTTGTTTGACAAGATGACTATACTCATATTAAATCCCTCTTGAGTCCACCAACGAAACACACTAATCTACGACCAAGTCCATGGCATCGTTGCCTATTTCAATGGTTGTTTTAATTAATGCATAATAATGAGTATTGCAATGGTTGAGTATGTAATGTTTACTTGTGTTTGATGTTGTCTTACATATGTTCGTCTTGCGACAGGAATTTGTGCTAATTTCACCCATTATCATGTGGCCACTAATGTTGTCCCCAATATATACGTCAGACTCAATGTACGTAGGTGGCAGGCGGGGCATCAATTGCAGCCTTATATGCGGCACATACAATGGGTACTGATATGCATAGTTGGCGATGGTGATATTGTGATATCCATTATTTTGGGGTGAGGGCGATGATGAGGGCAAATATGAGCTATGTAAATAGTTGGTTGGCTTTGATGGCAACCTTGTTTAACAAGATGACTATACTCACATTAAATCCCTCCTGAGCCCACCAACGAAACATACTAATCTACAACCAGGTCTATGGCATTGCTGTCTATTTTAATGGTTGTTTTCAGCAAAGCATGAATTCCTTGCTTTGACAGTGGTAATGGTAGCATGGCTGAAAAATTGCATTTAGGACCAACCGGCTGAATGCTTGGTGTTGGAACTAGCTAAAGCTGATCCAATCAGTCCAACAAAATATATAATCTTTTTTAGCTTCATTCTCTTTTCCATTGTTTCTTCAACTATATTGTATAATAACAAAAAATCTTTATCATCTTTTCTCTTCGTAATTGGCATTTTCTCCTCGAAGGCAGAACAAAGAATGAGAACTTTTCTACCTCACCTTGAACATGAGATGTTATTAGTCCCGTAACTTATGGCATGCAAGCTTAGTTAACTTGTCTGTCATCCATCTCTGGGGACCCCCAGGTCCCTCCAAAATATTGTATGCATATGAGCCAAACTTGCATTCGGACCACATGCTTGTGTTACACCTGATTTCAACAGCTTCTTCCTCTCGAATGGAAACAACCCTTCTTTCCATCCATTCAATATCGAACTGTCTTCCAAAAGACTATCAGCAACTGCAATGTACACCACCATTGGCTCCTCCAAGGCAAGTATGTTAGCAACTCTCTCTACAATTTCATGTTTGCTACTACATATGTGATTGATATTTAATCTCTACTCAAGCTTGTTAAATGGATCATCCAGTCCTTCTCTATCCTCATGTGGACAGTTATATATGGCACAGGCTTCTCAGCCAATCTATCTGAATTAGAACCTGTTGCAGGAACACCATTAGTTATCTTCGTAATTGGCATTTTTTAGTATGGCATTTTTCTTGTATATTGTTTTGCCCTTTCACCTTGACTATGATGTGAACAAGAGGAGGAAGAATTTGTGATTTCTTAATATTTCTAATACATAAGTTTTGACTTATTTCTAATCATGGTGCATGTTTTTTATACTTGTTTGTCGGTTAGCTGACATGCTTGTACTCTATGGAGTAGTAGAAGATGAGAAATGAGAACTCTTTGTGGTGTGGAGATGGAATGTCTTGGTGATTATCAATGAGCACTGCATATGCCTTTACTATGGATGGAGGAGTTAGTTGACTGCGAAACTTATTTTGGAACACTTTTAAATTTGAACTCAATTCCATGCGTTTATGTTTGCTCTCCCAATCAACATTTTCCTACCCCCATAGACAATGCCTCCCATTTTATGGGCACAATAACTTGTATGCTGGTGGTGCATCCTTCCTGGTGCACATGTACTGCACTAATGGACTGTCTCTCAAATTTCTAAACTCAACTTACATACTGTTTTAATGATCTATATTGCTTCTATCATCACTAGCTAGATATTTGGCTCATTTTTGACGTGCGACCAATATTTGTCTTCACATTATTTCAGCATATTTCACACTCAGTATAACATGTTTGACTAGGGGATGGTTTCTTTGTTGATTGTCTTTTTATTTTATTTTTAGCTAGAGAGTCAATAGGAGTATAATGTCATCTTTTACCTTAGTACTAATGTTATGACACTTATCAAAAAAGTTTTGCTGTAGTTGGTGAATTTTATATTTGAGATGCATGTGTTTAGGTAGCAAGCAAATCATCATTGCTTTTGTTTCCTCCATACCTCTGTATTTTCTTTCTAGCAGCTTCTGTTTGGTGCTTTAGGGAATTTGTCAAAGCCTTTCAACCTCAAAAATCGCATGCATATTTATCCAGTTTCAATCCCCATCTTCTCTCTAGTTAATTAGACCTTTCTTCCAAAGGATAAGAACCAGGTTCGCAGGTTCTCTTAGTCTTGATAACATTGTCTCCTGCATGAACTTTGTTCTGTAATTTGCTCAGAAGTTTTTTAAAAATTACTTGGAGAAAATTTGTGGATGTTGAAGTAATTCAATATGGTGTTTTGACTGGCTTACAGAAAAAAAGAACCAACTGTGCTGCATAACCTGAGCATGTTGGTTATCCTTTTCCGTGTTCATTTTATTTTCGTGCACCTACATACCTTATTTCTAATCTCACAGATGATGACTTCCTCTTTCTGCTTGCACATGATTATTTCCTTGACTTAATTACTGGAGAGGATACTATGTGACTCAAGCTTGGAAAAAATTTGTGGATCTTAAAGTAATTCAATATGGTGTTTTGACTAACTTACAGAAAAAAAACAACCAATTGTACTGTATAACTTGAGCATGTTGGTTATCCTTCTCCGTATTCATTTTGTTTTAGTGCACCTACACACCTTATTTATGATCTCATAGATGATGATTTCTTCTTTCTGCTTGCACATGATTATTTCCTTGACTTAATTATTGGAGAGGATATTATGTGACTCAAGTTTCGACAAAATTTGTGGATGGGCTCAAGATGATACTGTGTGACTCAAGGTTTGACAAAGTAATCACTGACTTGTTTTATTTCTCATTTGTTCATTTATGAGCATTTTGTAATGAAAAGAATGGTTTTTATGTTCTAGGAATTCACGGAGCAGTTCGTGAGGGGCAGATAATGCATCACTTGAAAGTTGTCGATGCAGATGTTGATCAGACTCTTCGATGTTTTTTTTTAAAGGGACCTTGCTCTATGGTGTGGAGTGACTTGACTCGTTTCAGTGTGTTCTATGGGAAAATACGTTTCTTATACTATCAACTATTGATTATGGATGTTGTGAAGGTAATATGTACATAGTATCCCCCATTGAATGGGAGGGTCAAAACATTTTTGTAATGTATGGGTAAGTGTGTCAAAAGATTCTATGTACATCTTATTGACATGAGCATCCCAGGTCTTGGAAGAGGATTATCATCCAAACATGTTGTATTATGGTGTAAACTCATTTGTGTATTTTTTGATAATCAATAAAAATCAGATTTTTGATACTTCTTTCGGATGTTGTAGAGAAGCTTTAATAGGTGCATTATTTTTAAATCAGGGATATTTGATACGAACGTCATTAGTAACAAGTACTCATTTCAAGTGCACTGAGTTATATCCATATTTGTGTATTAGAGTATGAGTATCAAATTTCCAATTCGATGGCTAGCCTATATTTGGATTCGTATTCGTCTGTAAGATATGAAAAATAAATGTGGAGGTGCTCCTTGTCTAAGCTTTGTACATCCCTACATATTTCAGTTATTTACTTTTTAGTTACGTACGATACAAATATTCTATGGAAAAATATATTTGGATATGATTTAGCTTAGAATTTGAATAAGACGGGCAGAAAGTTCGGTCAAATAATTTGTGTACTTTTGAATTTCTAAATAAAACTCCCGTGCGCCGCACTCAAATTGAAAGAAATGGAAAAACGCTCGTTTGCTTGACGTTAACCTTTTTATTCATGTATAATAAAAAATTACTTAATACTTTCTATTTATTACACTGTATTAATATCATAGAACATCCAATTAAATGATAAAAAAACTCAATTTTTTACTCACATAAACTCCTAATTTGATTAATAATTATTTATTATATCATTATACTTGTTATTTAAACTTCTTAAAACATTCGCAAGAAATTTATAGATATGTTGCCAAATATTTTGTTAGTCTTTTAATTATTTGACCGATTTTTTGGCCGTCTTATTGAACTTATAAACCAAAGCATATATGAACGTATTTATGCCGTATAATACCCATATTGTATACCAATAAGTTCGGTCCCTACCGTAGATGTCCAATACTCAAAAATATGGTATCGGTATAATTTAAATAGCCCGGTGAAACATATTAAGTTATATCTTCATATTGAGATCATCAAAATGGTGAACATCAACGTTTGATTGTTAATTAATACCATAGTATGTGTACATAATAATGTTTTAATATCATTTAAGTAAGTGAAATAATTTGGGTAATCGAATTAATGGATGTAAATTAAACTCATAGTCCGTGTAATGTGATTATAACGTAAGTTCTAAAATTAATGTTATAATTGGGTTAAAAATAATAATACGTAAGTTAATTCCATGATAAAGTGAAATAATCCAGATTTGGTTGGGAATAAGAGAGGATTAAATTTGATTAGAAGTGGGCTTTGAAGGACAAAATAGGTACTTTTTAAATGTATCCCAGGTTAACCTCCACTTAGTTGCCAAATCAAAGTTACTTATCCCTAGGATAGCCCAAGTTAAGTAGGCAAGCTAACCTCCCGAAATCAAACCAAATACATGTTAAAAGGGGTCTAACCTAATCTTATCCCAATCATGTCCCTATTCCTATCCCAAAATCAAACAGAGGCTTAGACTCTAAGGTGCCCCTCCAAAGCTCTAGTTTTCTATTAATTCCCTCTTGCGTCTCATCTATCAATACAATATCATCTGCAAACATTATACACTACGGAATGTCTTCTTGTATATCCTTTGTTAAATCATCCATAACTAATGCGAAAAGGTAAGGACTTACTGCTGATCCTTGATGCACTCCAACGGAAATAAGAAAATCTCTTGTTTCCCCTCCAACTGTGCGGACACTAGTAGTTGCTCTCTCATACATGTCTTTTAACATTTGTATATACCTAGTAGATACCCTCTTGCGCTCCGACACCCACCACAAGACTAATAGGTCAAAAATCAGAGAGACAGACAGCCCCAGTTTTCTTCAGGACAAGAACAATAAAACTCTTATTGATGCCCTAGAGATGCACCTTGCCCTTCTGAGATTCCACTACAACTGCACAAATAAGTACTTGATCATCTCCCAGCAATTTTGATAGAATACAAGAGGGAAGCCATTTAGACCAAAAGCCTTATCCCCAAGCAAGGCAAACACTGCCCTTCTCACCTTCTCCTCGAAGACAAGAGCAAATAGGATCTGACAATCCCCCTCAAAAATGGTGCGAAGAAGCCCTTCTGTAACAGAAAGTCTTACCACATCCTCCTTAGCAAAGAGAGTGGAATAGAAGCTAGAAATGTGGCTCACCAATCCTCCCTCTGTGTAAGGCCCCGATCTCCAAATCTAAGGGAGCAAATGCAGTTGACTCTCCATCTTCCGACGCAATCCTCTAGAATAAAGTTGTGTTCATGTCCCTTAACCCACCTATCCCCTGATCTCTGCTTCCAATAGACCTCCTCCTTCAACAGGATTTCCTCGTACTCTACCTTAATCTTATCCATCCCCAGAAGTTGTTCTATGATCTTGTCCTTGGCCACCCCTCTCAAACCAAAATTTGAAATATGAAAGCCCAGGACCCCCAGGTCACCAGCTGCCATGGCAGTCCCTTGACATGCCATAGGCCTATGTTGACCAAACTCGCCCCCCTCTAACTTTAGGCTCCTCCCTCCTGCTGTTTGCATCCCTTCTATCTCTAGTGTTAGAGAACAAGTTACTTCCATTCTCTTGTGCTCATGTCCAATCAGATGTAGTTGGACAAGGAAAGCATGCCTTGATCTTCACCATCACCACTCTAGGAATGGGTGTCAAAGAGGACATTGTTGCATCTACCTCCATTTCACCAATTTAACCCTGAGATCCCCCCACCTCACACTGCATGTGTCCATTAACTGCACACATAACCACCCTAGTCAACCTTGGAATCGAGGAAATTTCCACAACTAGTGACTAGTAGGTTCGTGAGGAGAAGCAGTGACGAGCAATTCCACCATCCCCATTGTTGGGCAGGCTATCGAGAAATACTATCTAGCTTACCACAAAAACCTCTCATCACACTTGCTCCCCCATTTGTCTTCCAACAGTGCATAGATCTGCCAATCTTCCCAAGCATCATCGTTCATCCAAGCTTCAACACACCTTCAAGGCCAAAGAAGGTGTTCCTTTGAGGGAAAAATCCTTCTAGCTGCTCTTCACCACCCTTCCATGGCCTTTTATTTCACCAATTTGCTCCATCTGCCTATCCTAACTGCCTCCACAAAGGTTGGGGATGGTCTGTTTTATCTTCCTCCTGCCTGTTGAACCACTTTGAGGCATGCCCAGAGCTTTTGCGGTACAAAAATATAATGCTATCACAATAGTGGGCTTGAGGGTGTGACCATTTGAAGCACTTGCAGTAGTGGCCCAGTTGTTAGAAGGTCCAACCTTGCCAGAGATGTTAAGGACATCCCATGTTGATGGGAACCTTGTTGGCCCAAGAGGTCCCAAGGTCGGACATGGCAAGTATCACCAGCTAGAGACATTAGTTGTTGTGCCTCAAAGATGACATTTAGGGGTGTGACCATTTGAAGCACTTGCAGTGGTGGCCCAGTTGTTAGAAGGTCCAACCTTGCTAGAGATGTTAAGGACATCTTACATTCATGGGAACCTTGTTGGCCCAAGAGGTCCCAAGGTGGACATGGCCAGTATCACAAGCTAGAGACATTAGTTCTTGTGCCTCGAAGATGACATTTAGGGGTGATACACACACATCTAGGTTGGATCCTTCTTTTATCTTCCTTTCACTTTTCGAGAAGGAACTGAACACCTACCATCAGTCATTCACTCATTTATGTAATCAGTGAGATGAAATTTTTGATTTGTACTACTTTTTGTTTTCTTCTGTCAACATGAACATGGTACAAACCTGTGATGTCATAAAAATCAAAGTGCAAAAGGAACTAAAATATTATTCAGTTGTTGAGATGAACTAGATCTTTATGAGAACAACAAACTCAATTAATAAAATTTCATGGAATCATTGCTGAAATAATTCAAATGACAGTTATAGTAATTTCAAAAAAATTAAATAAAAACATTAAAAAGGGGTTGCACTGATCTAGGTGTCATAATTCTGTAAGTATGTCATCCTTATGAAACTATGATACCAGATGCCATCTAACTAAACCTTGCATGTGATGAATGTGCTATTTCACCTTCTTTCAAGTTTTTCTCTTGGCTTTCAAGAATGCACCCAGCACGATGTCCACATGTATCAATAGAAATAAATATAACATAAAAGGGCATTGTTCATCTAAATAGCTGGAATGGGCTATGATAGACCCACATTTGCCATTCCATAGTAGGTTAGCCAAGCCATTTAACAGTGGCAAAAAAGGGAGAAACTTTCACATAAGCTTGCTTATCAACGGTTGCGCTTTTTTTGGTTGGAAGCCACTTTTTGTTTTCATTTTCAGCATAAAAAATGTTAAATGTGAGTGACTATAACCAATTTTGGGTAGTCACAAAGGTCAGACTTCCTCTAATAATCCCATCTTTACTCCAATCTGGGAAGGTCCAACTTGAAACTTTCGGTGGGAAGCCACAAAAACAACTAAAATGCTACATAGCTTCCAAATCTGATAATTGCTGTGACACCTGTGGAAACCCAAAAGTTCATCCAGTTGGAAGCTGCCGCCAAACATGGCCTAATAGATGACAAAATCGAGCGAGCATGGCATCCAACTTAAGAAAGGATAGATCAAAAGGACAATTGCAGCACCAACTATTAAGTTGTAGCACAGCATATTGCTTGCCATCTCGCCGAATCAAACAGTTGAGAACAAAACTTTACAGCTGGGCTCAGACTGTTTCGACGTTAAGCACCAAAATAACTAAAAAGAAACGAGGTACTCACAGCGAAAGCCACCATGGCAGACGCCAGGGCAAGAAACCCGTACTTCGCCATTCCCTCCGAAAGCCCCACGAAGGTGCTTGCCACCCCAAACATGACCCTCCACAGCGCGATGCAGAGCACCACCCCCGCCGCCCCCACCAACACCAGGTAATTCCTCTTCCAGAACGCCTCCATCTGCAACCCGACTGCCTCCCGGTACCGCGCCGCCGCCGAAGCGACGGCATCGAGGGGCTTCTCCACCAGCGACCTCCCCAGAACCCCGCGCGCCTTCCCGGAATTCGCAGAGGAGGAAAAGCCCGACCTCAGCCAGTTGCCCCCAACCCGGCCGAGGCCGAGAGGAGTGACACCGAACCCAGACGAGTAATGCCCCTTCAAATTCCCAACAGGAGAGAAAACGCGGCACAGAGTCCCGCCGGGAGACGCAGGTCTGGAGAAAGCCTGGTAGGAACAAACCCTCCGCCAGATCTCCGACGAGGGGAACCAAGCTGGACAGCTTCCATGGCCGTGACCCCCCGGAGCAGAGAGGCCGGCGGCGGAGGGGGAGGAGGCGCTCCGAGCGGCCCCAGCAGAGGGAGGCCAGGGGTGGACGTGGGGATCGGAGATGGAGGAGAAGGTGGAGCTGCGGGGGGGAATTCGCTGGTGGTGGAGCGAGCGGATGCTGTGTAGGATCCGGTTCGAGGGGTTGGCCATTTGTGGTGGGAAGACGGGGGGTTTGGGGAGGGTTGTTCTTGGAAGGTGATGGTGTTGGGAGGTGGGACTTGCTAAGAGAGCGACAGCATGGCGGAGGGAGGTGGGGATGGGGGAGGCGCGGCCCCCGGCGGCGACGGGGGGCTCTTTGAGAGCATAGAGCTTTGGGTTTTCGACGGGTGGGCAGGTTGGACTTCGGAGGTGGGGTGATGGCTGCCCGAACTTGTCATAGGTGGCGGTGTGGAGAAATTTGATGGGAATTTTGAATTTTGATCTTTTTTTGCCATTTTACAATCAGTGTTAGATCTATGAATGTTTATTAAAATTAAATAATAAGTATATATAAATATATATATACATATGAAACGAAGAGTTTTCATCCGGTTCCTGTATGTATCACTATCCAACTTATTTGCATCTAATACAAGCATCCCTTCGAGTTGAGTGGTAACGTGCCTATGAATGTTGTCCGCTAGTTTAATATTTTAGTGTTATGTTTCTGATTTAATTCCGTCATTTAAATTTATTTCGGATTCAAGTTACGTAATTACGGAATCAAATAATATACAAATCGAAAATAAATGATGAGACACAAATAATCAAACAATAAATATATTATTTACCATCAATAAATCTAAATATTATATTATATTGTAATAATTAAGATTCTTAAATTATATTAAATATGCAATGAAAATAAAATCTCTCGACTCACTAAAGAAATATAAAAATGCATATCCTCTCTCAATTCTCCACTACATCAAATCTCAAAAAACAGTAAACCTAATCATAGATAACTTCTAGATGAGTATGCACCAAATTCTTTAGGCAAAACACTCTTTTTCAATTAACTCTTCATCATCGATCTCTGAAAATGTTAATAGGATTTATGAATACAACCATTCAGTAGGCAAATCAAACCTACTAAATACTAATAATACAATAATTAAAAAATGATAATGTCAAACATACATATGAGTTATTGTTCTACATGTAATTCAAATAAGAACACGATATAAAACATAATCAAATATAAAATTACTAAATCACACGTGTTTTTAATAATATGAACAAATCGAACTAACATTTAATATATAAGGTAAGATCATATTCTTATCTAATTAAATAAGTTTGCTAGTCATGATTAGAACTTTATATCAAACGGATCATATCGAATTGAACATATAGCAATTTATCATGGCATGATAATTTATCAAATCAGAGTTTACATTATTGAATAACTAATCAGAATGAAAATAAATTCGTAATCAAATTAGTTGAGATCAAAAAAACTAATCATAAATGTCAAAAGAACAAACTCAGTAGATTATAAGTTAAATCAAATGGATTTGAATAGCAAATTATGTTTCATAATTATGTGTCAAACAAATCAAATCTAAACATATCAAATACACATACATCCAATTATCATATAAGGAACTGAACAAATAAATACCAGAGCTAATAGACAAGTATGCTAAAGATATAGTACATGTATAGCCTAGGTTCATAACCCACCTGAATAAAAGATCATAAATTCACAATTACTAACATTTTTCCATTGTCCACAGATAAAACTCATCTACGGACGCTTATAGAATGAGCCATAATCTCCTTAAGATGGTAATGTCCAAACATTTATGAAACAAATATGGCACAAGTATATTTTCACAAATTTTAAACTTATCATAGATTTAATAGATAAAATCATACATATATATATGAGTCAAAATATACTTCTTTTACATATAAAATAATTATTTATGAGTCAAATAGGTCATATATACATAATATCATAATATAGCTAATCCAAATAGGTTGCTGGACAAAAACAATTTCTACTGAAATTTTCTCAAATTTTTCGGCCAAAGAATTATATTTTTCAACCAGGAAAGCTAATTTTTAGAACTAAAAACTCAATAAATATTGCCAAAATATAAAATATATCTAAAAATTGATCAAACTTTATGAACATTTCCAAAAGATCAAAGAAAACATGTAGACAAAATTTCATATAATTCGAACAACAAATGAATGATCTAAAGTAACAAAAGGGCATATGAAGAACTTAAGTCAAATTGAGACCAATGAATAATTAATATAATAATAAGTAAATTAAATACAAAAATTATTACCAACAAGTATAACATGTCAAAACCAAAGTATTGTCTAAAGAACGAAGAAGTTATCGTCAATTTAAGTTCAACTTTAGAAATTGGTCATGGATTCTAAAAACTGTAACAAAAGACCTCCATAACCGTAGCCAAAAGTGCTCACAACTGTAGCCATGGGCTTATGACTCCTTAACCAGTTAACCTGTAAGTAAAAATCACGTCAAGAATAGTGAACATGATTTTAAATTCACGTCAATGATCTACAATGCGATTTAGACATATTTAAAGGCGTCATATCTAGCTTATGCGTTCTTGTTTGCGTCACATGTTGCTAACATGAATAAGGCTTATCAATCCGAACTTAGAAAAATCATGATTTTTTAATAGAATACATGACGTTAATGGAAATTAAAGATCTCGAGACTATACATTGAGATTCCAGAATGATGTTTTGACTACTTTCAAAAAATAAAATCTTGTTTTTATATTAATACAAAATAAACATTTGAAGGGTTATCATCGCCTACTTCTTCAAGAAAAAATAAGCTAATCTTTTCCGATCAAATTCTTAAGCTCTAACTATGAATTCATTGTGTTTTAGAACTTTTCTCATATTCTCTAATCACCTAAAAACATAATTCATCCACTAAAATCAATTTCCAAAGATTAAACCAAAGACTTTTCTAGTTCTCGATGAAGAACATCGTATTACTTACCCTATAATTTAGGCTACGTGCAAAAGAACTTATGCACAACCTCAAGGTCTCATAATTTTTTTTCCTTCTTAATACTACCCAAATCAAGTCCCTTGGTTACAGGGTCGGAGTTCAACAGATAGAGTCTTGGCCAATAAGTAAAGTGAGTCTGTTTACAACTAAGAACCCAAATTTTTGTACGCAGTGTGTTTCCTTAGCTAAAACTCCTCAATTTTGACCACTTTAATGATTGAATTAGTCTTTTGTATCTTCTTTCCAACCATATCCACTATGCGAATTCAGAGTTTTGTGCACAAAGTTATCGCATTCTAATATGCTGTTGTCACACAATTTTTTAGGATCCAAAATTTGACTAAGGGTGGAAACCAACTAGTTTCCTAATTGAGTCATTAATGGACTTATTGGACTTATTTTGACTTAACTAATGACTTATATATTCTAAAATTATTATTATATTATGAAATAAATATTAAATAGATTTAAATCATTTTAGCCTATTAATTGACTTAATTAGACTTGTTTAAATCAAATTAGGCTTAATTAACCTTAGCACATTAACAAATTAATGGGTTTAAGATCCAGGATATAATATCATCTCCGCCTTAAAAAAAATTATCTTTAAAATTTAAATCAGCATATCTTACCAAATAAGGATGGATATTTCTTCTTTATGTCTTCCTCTACCTCCCAGGTAGTTTCCTTCTAACATTTCTGCATAAAATCTTCACAGAGGAATCACCTTGGTTCGAAATACTTGTTCCTTACGATCTAATATGCGAATCTACTTCTCTTTATAGGATAAGTTCTATTGCACATCCTGCAGCTCATACTCGATCACACGAGATGGATCTGATATATACTTTCTAAGTATAGAAACGTGAAACACCGGATGTACATTGGCCAATGCAGATGGTAATACCAACTTATACGCCATCTCGCTGTAAAATCTCAAATGGCCAAATGAATCTTGGACTCAATTTGCCTTTTTTGTCGAACTGCATCACATCTTTAGTAGGAGACACTTCAAGAATACATGATCTCCCACTTCAAATGCCAGTCTCGCCCTCTATTGTCTACATAACACTTCTTGCAACTCTGAGCACTGAGTAATCTATTTATGATAATATCAATCTTTTCGGAACAATCTTGCACAATTGAGGTCCCTAACATGCTTCTTTCACCAACCTCGAACCAACAAACAGGTGATTTACATGGTCTACCATAAAGTGCCTCATATGGAGCCATCCCAATGCTAAAATGATGACTGTTATTCTACGCAAACTCAATCATAGACAATTGATCATCCCAGCTGTCCTGCCATTCTAGGCTGTACGCTCTTAACATGTGCTCGAGCGTCTATATAGTCTTCTCAGTCTAACCATCGGTCTGAAGATGGAAAGCATAACTAAACTTCAATTGTGTGCCCAATGCTTTCTATAAATTCTTCCAGAATTGAGCATTGAATTTGGAATCCTTGTCTGATATGATAGAAACTGACACGCCATGAAGTCGAATGATCTCATCAATATACAACCTAGTCAACTCTTCCAAAGACTGGGCCTTATGGATGGACAAAAAATGAGCAGACTTAGTTATCCAATCCACAATCACCCATATCATATCATGCTTCTTCTTCCTTTTAGGCAAATCAGTAATGAAGTCCCTAGTGATATGCTCCCATTTCCATTGACAGGTCAAACATCTAGCAAAGAAGTATGTAATGTCTTTCTTCATGTCTGACCACCAACAATTCTTCTTCAAATCTCGGTACATCTTTGTGTTGTTAGAATTGGGTGGCCTCAAAGCCAATCATTGTACATTCTAGTTCAAATTATTAATAAAGGCAATCATTTCTTCATTTATAGTTCTCGCAAAGTAACTATCGTAATGAAGGTCCATAGACAAATGTATGGGATATTGAATCATGATGAGATCATGATAGTGAGATCAATATCCTCAGTCAATTGTCTTAAACAGTTTTCGATCATAGGATATTTGAGATGGACATTAAATATCCGATAAGATCGACACAAGTTATATTTGCTCATCTGATGAGGGTGAATGATCTCACATTCACTCGTGTGGTGACACTAAGACAAACAAGTGGGTGCTCATTAGAGAATGAGTTCACTGAACAGACCCAAATAAGAATTCCTGGATGGTAATTATACCTATTAGTCAACCAGGGAATTCAATCGTTGCAGTAGCACAGTTGGTCCTTTGACCTGAGTCACCAATGATACCTTGTTTGTGGACCATTATATCTTGATTCTCTGTCTAGTGAACTTTAACCATTAAGTCCACAATAGTCGGTCTTTCAGATACAGTGGAAAGCTTGCGAAGGTAATTGAGTGAACAACAAGGGATCACTCACTCTTGGTATAAGACTGGAGAGAGAATGTCCTATGGATGTGTACACATAAATCCCTGGCCATGGTCAAATGAAAGATATGTCTTTCTAGATATTAACTGTGTACTGGAATCCATCTGGATAATGCGATAGAGGGTTTGACTATAAAACCATACCCTTGCGTTATCAGGACATTGCATGAGTGAAGGATTATATCTGTGCGGCATCTGCAGACGGAAAGGTTCAATTGAAGGGAACAGTATCCCTTATATCTTCTGGGATCATGAGGTAGTGTTTGGTGTTGTTCATGATCAGAAGGCCAAGTGATTTAATCATCAGATGATAATTCACTTGTTTATTAAATTAATCATTTAACATGTGATGTTTAAATGTTAATTAATAAATATTAAACTCAAGAAACATTTCTAAGTTTAATGGGCCTGCAACCGGACTGATATATGGGCCTAGAGGGTCACACACATAAGAGTTCTCGTCAGACGGTGAGAGATGTTAAATTTCATGCTTATCTGGGTTTTTGTGAAAAGCTGCAGGATAAACATGAAGATTTAATGGAGAATTATCCAAGGCCAAACTCTTGGATAATCATGAGGATTAACTCTTGTGCTTATCCTTATTTCTATATAAGGAGGGCCAAGGGAGAGTGGTAAAAAGTTAGTTGGACGAATTTTACTCCCCAGACTCTCTCTCCTCTCTCTCTCTCCTTATCTCTCTCTTGGAGTGGATCTGTCTCTCTCCGCGCATGGTGGATTTGAGATCTGGTCGGAGCACTCAAGCCGAGGAGGAAATCGCGTCTGCTGCGGGAACTCGTGTGGATACCTCTAGAGATCGTGCGCGTGCGCGATTACCGAGTCGGCATCATCCACGGGAGATTCGAAACCCCGCAAAGGTGAAGAACTGTTCTTCCCGCGTTAGTTTTAATGTCCGTTTTACGACCCCAGCAACCGATACAATGGAATCGATTTTATTTTCCGCTGCGTTCTTGCAATTCCTTACATGTGTTCCCTAGATGTATAGAGAATTTGAATTTATGAGGTTCAACCAGTAATTCTTTTCTTAGCTTGTCATCATTCGCCATGCATAATCTATTGCCAAGTCGAATATCTCCATATGTACTTTTCACAACATCAGGCTTACCTTCCATAGTAAGAACAACATGATCCTTCTCTTGAGTCTAGATAATGCAGTCAATCATAGTAGACCGAATGGTCAACTACATCAGATATGACCTATTACTGTGTAATTGAGGGATGGATTCAATAGCATCTTCCATATCTTTCCACTCTGAGTGTAACTGTAAAGTTATAAGCTTTGTATTCAACACATCATCTACCACATTTGCCTTATCTGGGTAGTCCAAAGTGAAGTCATAAACTTTTAAGAACTCTACCCAGTGCCTCTGTCTCAGATTGAGATCCTTCTATGAAAAAATATATTTCGTGCTTTTGTGATCAGTGAATATCTCAAACTGTGCCCTATAAAGATAATACCATCAAATCCTCAAAGTATGCACCACAATGGCCATCTCTAAATCATAAGTGGGGTAATTCTACTCATGGTCCTTTAGTTGTCTCGATGCATATGCTATAATCTTATCATGTTGCATAAGCATGCATCCGAGACTTTTGCGTGAAACATCAATGTATATAACAGAACCATCAGTCCCACTTGGTAAGGTGAGCATCGAAGCCATAGTCAACCTCTTCTTCAGTTCCTAAAAACTCTGTTCACACTCAACTGACCACACAAATTTTGCACATTTGCGTGTCAACTTAGTCATCGGAGCAGTTATAGTAGAAAACCCCTTTATGAACCTCCTATAATATCCAGCCAAACCAAGGAAACTTCAGATTTTAGCAATAGTCTGCGGAGCCTCCCACTACATAACAACCTCCATCTTTGTCGGACTTACAGAAACTCCATTGTTGAAAATAATGTGGCCTAAAAATTGATCTTGATCAAGCTAAAACTCACATTTGTTGAATCTGGCATATAACTAATGAGCTCTAAGGATCTCGAGAATAATCTTCAAATGCTCCTTGTGTGCCTCCTCAGTTGAAGAGTAAATCAACACATCATCAATAAAAATCACTACAAACTAGTTAAGATATAACTGAAAGATTATATTCATTAAATCTATAAATACAGTAAGGATATTGATTATCTCAAAAAGCATAACCAAGAATTCATAGTGATCATACCTTGTACAGAAAGCCGTCTTAGGGATGTCTTCATCCCTAATATGCAACTGGTGATAGTCGGATCGTAGATCCATCTTAGAGAAGACCTTAGCTCATTGCAACTGATGAAACAAGTCCTTGATCCTTGGTAAAGAATACTTGTTCTTAATGGTGACTTGATTGATCTTGCGATAATCAATGCACATCCGCATCAACCCATCCTTCTTCCGGATGGATAATACTGGTGTAACCAATGGTGACACACTTGGACATGTGAATCCCTTGTCCAAAAGTTCATACAGTTGCTTCTTCAATTCTGCCAACTCCGTAGGAGCCATTATGTATGGTGCTTTCGAAATTGGTGTTGCCCCTGGCATGAGATCAATGGTAAAATCGATCTCCCAAGAAGGTGGCAAACTGGACAGATCATTAGAAAACACATAAAAAAAGTCCCTAATCACCTCAATGGCATTGTCCTAGATGTGTCATTATCAATCACCACATTAGTCAAGAATGTCTCACAACCTTGATTGACTAATCTCTCTACTTTCATGGCGGAGACAAACACTCTTTCAAACCTATTCTTTAGACATTGAAAGTAGAAACTATCCTCTAATTTTGGGACTCTGAAATATGACTCTCTTCTTCCTACAATCTAGAAGTGCATCATCTTTCTCTAGGAAATACATGCCCACTATAATATCAAAGTCCACCATGTCAATAACATACGGCCATGCAAATAAATCCTAGTTCGCTATGCGAACATGAAGAATAGACACTATAAGTGTGGAAATCAAGGTCTCACCAGTAGTTGTAGTGATAGTCAAGGTGTTAGTATTAGATGGTTTCAAAGCCAATTCGATACTATATATTAATTCAGTTTATATATAAATGTCATTAATTCATTGTGTGTAATTAATTCGATCCATATTTATCGTATCACGATAAAGTCCATAAATATGTGCAATAATCTTCGGATTATGATGAGATCATAATTACGGGACCGAAGATTTATAAATACATGTTCTTAATTATTCATAGTCATAGGATGTTTGAGAAGGACATCAAACATCCGGATAGACTAGTATAGGTTTCTTCAGCTCATATAATGAGGATGACTGATCCTATAAGTCACTTGTGTGGAGAAATTATGCTGGACCTGTAGGTGCTTATTGGCGAATGAGTTCACTGAACTGATCCGACTATGAATCGCTGGATGGTAAACACCTCACTGTTAACTAGCTCGATTCTTTTGTCACGGTTGCGTAGATGATCTTTGGACCTGAGACGCCAAAGATATCTTGTTGGTAGGTTTTTGAACTTTGACCTTGACTAACAAATCCATAACCATGGGTTATCAATAAGTCAAGTGATCGGGTTCAGGGAAATGCCCTCGAAGGTAATTGTGTGTTCAATACGGGATTATCCGCTCTCGGTAGTTTGAGAGATAATGTTCCGAGAATGATGCGCTTAAGTCCCTGGCCAAGGCGGACTCTATATCACATAAAGAGTTATCCAATATAGATTAGCAGCATCTAATTCAAGTGAATCGATCGGCTAGGGTTTAACAGTAAACCATACCCTAGGTCGATTCGAGAACATTGCACGGATGAAGGATTATATCTGCACGGTAACTGTTGACGGAAAGGTTCCAATAGAGGGTTGCGATAACCCTAGTGTCATCCAGGATCACGTGATGTTGCTTGGCATCCAACGTGATCGGAAGCCCGTCCGAATTTATTGTCGGACATTAAATTCGGTTGATTAATTAAATATAAGGATATTAATTAATTCAGTGAGTCCGTAAAGAGTTACTGGGCTTAATGGGTCATTAACTGGATTGGTATTTGGGCCTAGAGGGTCACACACAAAAGGTTTTCAAGTCGATGGATAATCCGACAGGATTTCGGATAAGTCTGGATTTTTGCAAAAACCCGCAAACAGGCTTATTATAAAAGAACGGATACTATGTCGGGGGCCAGCAACTCTAACCTAGCCGTCGTTCTTTCTCCCTCTCTCCTCTCTACTGGGCGTGTGACACGAGGCGACCATCTGGAGGCTCCGCTTCGACTCCAAACTGCTCCGCCTTCTGTCCGACGGGAGATTCTGAATCCGCATGTCGCGGTGGATTATGCGTAGCCAAACGGGATCTACGAACGCCGCATCGAGCGAGGAGGCGAGGACGATCCATTGCGATGAGAACAACGTAGATATCGCTAGAGGCCGGGCAACTGTGCAGCTTGCGGCATCGCTCCGACGGAACTAGAAAACGAACGCGGATTTGAATCAACGCAAGATAAATCCGATTTACTCCGGTCTTGTTTTGTTGATCAAAACGGGATGGATCCGATCCTGAATATTTTATTCCGCTGCGTTTTTCGGTCAGATCTCGACACAGCAATCCCAACACAAGGGTGGTACCTCTAAAAGTATAATACTCTCTATAGAATCAACAAATCTAGTGGAAACAAAACTATTTGTAGCTGTAGCACCAGAATCAAACATAACTCAAACACGTACACTCTCAGCTAGAATAGTACATGTGACCATGTTGGTGCCATCATCCGCCTCAGCTGCTTCATTTGTGAGCACATAGACACGCACCTTTCCTTTCACAGATGCTATCGGTGCAAAGTCGTCCTTGGACTTTTGGCAATCTCTCATCATGTAATCCGGCTCCCTGATAAAGTGTTAAATTGATCATTTAAGGGCAATCATATACATCATACTCATATTTTTATCTATAAAATAGCATGAAATGATAGATAATTGTGTACCAAGTCCAACGGTACCAATTTCGTCAAATTCTGACTTAAAAACATCGTCATTTCATGTGATTAAAGGAGTATAGCGCATTTGCGGTTTTTCGACAAAACCGAAACGAAATAAATAAATATGATGATATTTTTATGATAATGTGCTAATTTATATTTATTTTATGTGAACATGACATGCCGATGATGCAGTGCAGCTGGTGGAGTTTCCAGAAATTTGGGGGAGGTCTAGTGTTCAGATTTTAATAAATTCGACTAAAGCAGGGGTAAAAATGTAATTTGATGTCCTAATATTATCCTAATTCCATACCTAAGAAGGACCAGCCGCCTTCCTAAAATCCACTTTCCTTTTTGTAAAAAACCTTCCTTCCCAAACTCAATTCTCTCTGTTTCCTTCTCTCCTCTCTGTTTCTTTTTTTTTTGTCTCTGATTCCTTCCTTCTCTCCAGTTTCCTTTCCCACGTCTCTTTTTCTCTCTATATATTTCCCCCTCCTCTCTTTTCAGCCGGAACTCTCTCAATTTTTCCTCCCTCTTCCTTCTCCAACCTTTCTTCCCGCAGCCCTCTCCTTCTCCAACTCTCTCCCTCTGTCTCTCTCTTCCTCTTCCTCCTTCTCCCTCTCCCGCAGCCTCTCCCTTTCTCCTTCTTCCTCTCTCTTCTATTTCTCCGCAGCCCTCCTTCTCTCTCTCGGTTTTCTTTTCCTCCTTCTCTGCCATAAACTTCTTCTCTCTCCAGTGTTTATCTATCTCTCTCCAATGTTTATCTATCTCTCTCTCGGTCTCTCTTTCTCCTCTCTTCCACACCTCCCTCGGCTTCTCCATGCATGCTCCCGACGCACCATCAACCTGCCAGCAGCAACAGCACATCCACCTGCACGCAGCACGCATGCATGCTTGCTCGCATGCTGTCCGCTGAAGCACCTTCTCCACGCTGCCCAGCAAAGCACAAGCCAGCAAGTTGCTGCAATCCTCCACGCACCCAGCTGCTGTTCCTAGCGTAGCTGGCTGCATCTCCACCAACGCATCCGAGCTTGGTGAAGCCTGCACCAACCACCAGCTAGCATCCTCCAACGCACGTCGACGAGCCCCCTCCAGCTTCTCCACGCGCAGCCATCCACGCCAACCAGCACCCTGCTGCAAGCACCGCCCTAGCAGCTGCATCCCACGTGCATGCCGGGAAGCTTCTCCACGCCTTCTTCCTAACAAGTCCACGTGTTGCCCATGCACGTAGCTGACATCACTCAAAGCACCAGCGGCAAGCTCTCCACGGCGCACCAGCAACAGCAGCTGCATCCCACACGCATGCAGCAGCTCCACCAGCAAATTCCTGCGTGAACCAGCTAGCTCTCCTCCTCCAGCTCCTCCACATTCACCTGCAGCAACCGTGCAAAGCCTGAACCTCCACGTCTCAGCTGATTCCTCCAGCACCAGCAGCAACCGTCCACTACAAGCTGAAACCCACTGCGCATGAAGCCAGCACCTGAACATGCACTTGCATGCCTCCTAGTTCCACTGCTCCTGTTGCATAATATTTTAATTTGGTTTGGATTATTTTAGTTTAGTTAAGTTTAAGATGTTATTGTTTATTATTTCTTGTTGCATAAAATTTGATTAGTTAAATTTAGAAGTTTTGTTGTTTTTTATAACATGTTGTGAATCTCTTTCTCTTCTCAATTTTAAATATAGTTGTATTTGTGCTTTTAAAAATTAGTGTAGTTTAATTAGTAAGTTTAGTTTAATTTAATTAGATAGTTAATTAATCAATTCAAATTCCTAATTGTTTTAGATAATTAAAATCTAAGGTTTTCAAAATTAAAATTCTATCTCCCTGTGGATCGACTCGGACTCACCACTATTAATTTTCAAAATCTGATTTGAGTGAGCCGGATAAATTTAGATTGAACGTTTTCATGAGTGTTTAACGACGCACAATTTGGAACGATCACTCCCCACAGTTGAAGCATTTGTCAGTTGCATGCCAACACTCAAATCCTCCTTGGGGTCGCCCACACTATGCACATACTGGATGCTGCTCACGGCGGAAAGGTGGATCCTGAACATTCTTCCCCGTCGGTCCTTCCTGATGTTCGCGAAAGCTATCTGCTTACGCTCTGCTATGTAAACTATCGCCAATGCATCTTTCATCACTGTATATCTAAACAAAGCTATTTTGCTACGAATAGGCCCATTCAGTCTATTGACAAACTTCTTGGTTCTTTTCTCTTCTGCCGGAAAGAAACTAGGTGTAAATCGCTCCAACTCCATGAACTTGGCCTCATACTCGGCCACAGTCATAGCTCCATAAGTCAATGTAAGTAACTCGGTAACCTTTGCATCCCCAACATGAGCAGGAATTATAGCTCTTTTTTAGGATTGTGCTAGGTGTTTTGGACATAAAATTGGTATTTTTTTCAAGGATAAGCATACAACATCTTTCTATTCCCGAGTCTCACCAAGTTGGTATGGCCTCATCTTATCCAAGGTCCAAACTAGGGAACTGTTGGCTGAGATAGGGGGAGGGTTGAAAAATCCTTCGATTTTTTGTCAGATTGAGTGGAACAAAGTCTAGGCACTATCTATGAACCTCCTGCACATTATATGCAACATGCGATATTGCGCAGAAAAAAACTGAACATGCAACCTTACTTCCTGAAGCGAGCTTCATTTCTTGAATATAGAAATTTTTGAATGAGCAAATATAAGCTGATCAACCTCAACCGTCAGTCAGTCAGGATGGAGTCCATGGACGAGCCATTTGAACCTTACCGGAGTTGAGGAGTTGTCTATCATTGGGTTGATTTGAATATGAGACCCCTGAATATGAATTGGAGTCCTTGTGCCGACCAAGCCGTGGTAATGAGTTATTGAAAAACAATTCCACACTAAGAAGTTGCTAATTTACTTGTAGGCGCTTCTGTAGAGGTTTAGTAGTTCTTCTAGCTTAGTGCATATTTTTGGGATTGGGAGACATACTACATATATCAAAGTAATTAGAGTTACCAATACAAGAAACAAAAGAAGCAAAAAATGGTCCCTGAGTGATGACATCTTAAGAAATAGATATAGTTGTCTTATATGTTCTATTCACTGCCTTCTGGTGGAGAAGTGCAGGACCATAGCTAATAGACCGTTGCGTTCATGATCCAATGGAAAGACCGAAAGGACAATATCAAACAAATTATTCCTTTTTTCACATTGTTTTGATTGGATAATCTAACAAGACATTGGTAAAGATGAAAATGATTGTAATCCCTCAGCCATTTCTTGTTGATATATAATTAGTTTCCATAGTATCACCAATCTATAGTTTGTTACTTCCTAACCTTATTTTTCCAAAAGAGGTGGTTCATTTTCAATATTGGCTTCTGATGTTGCCTCATTGGTTAAAAGAAAACAAAGAAAATATGATCCTTTTAATGAAGATTCTATGCAGATGTAACCATCCTTGCAAAAGTAAGTACCGCCTTTAGGGTCTTGAGGTTTATGTGAAAATATAAACTGCTGGGGACGGGTGAATAGTGTAGTGGTAGGGCCTTGGCCGTCGGTAGGTTAAATTCTTGTAGGTTGCATATTCGAGCCTGCTCTCCCCAGTGTACTAACCCAGCATGTTGTCCCCCCTCGTGTGCTTGGTGGTTTGCCTGGTACACTTTAGTGTCTGGCCCGGAAGCTGCCTACAACCTCTACCGGTTCAGTCAGGTATACTTGGGTGTCTGGCCTGAAAGCTGTCCCTAGCCTTTATCGGAGTTTCCCGCGCGTACTATTCTATCTCAAAAAAATGTTATTTATCTTATTTTTTAAAACCAGTTTTTAGATTAGTTTTGCACGTTCTCATGCACATTGTCTACTTCAACTAGTTTGACAATCTTCACGCAGAATTGTGAGGCCGTGGTACTAAATCCCACTTGTGGACATATCTGCGGCGGGTACCAACAAAGGATTAACGTAAGTTTTGACCTCACGGATTTTCATATATTTGTAGCATTATGTATCGTTGTCCCACATACTTACTCCGTGGCATTACATATCGTCGTCCTACGGGTTTACTGGCTGATAATTGTTGTACATAATCTTTTTACTGGCTCTCCATTCTTTAACTGGTTCCTTGGCCACCGAAAAAATGGTCTTCCGTTCATAAAACATTCTTTTTCGTGTGCTTCTATGACTAGAGTGGTCCATTCAACTCAAGAAGTAACAAGGACTGCTACCCCACTAATCGTCATAAGTGGCAGAGCAGGCCATTCATTGACAGTCCCCCCAATCTCCACTCTTCCAGTGAGATGGGTGTTGGCTTTTTTCGGTTTCTCTGGATCGCTCACGCAACGGAAAAACAAAATTATTTACAACGATCTGTTCCCGTTTCGGAATCTAAAATACTAGATAATCGGATTATCTTTTCTCACCGTGTGCGGATTCGAATCCGCAGTCGTTTGGTTCCGTCGGTGTGACACCGCAAGCCGCGCAAGCGCCCGGCCTCTAGCGAAGTCCACGCGATCCTCCCCGCGACGGATATCCTCGAGTTCGTCGTTCTTCGCAGCCCACGAAGCCTCCGCCGGTCGCCGCAATGATCGCCGCAGCGCGCGGACGATATCCCGTCGAACGGGATTCAGAGAAGCGGCGGAGCAGATCTGGATCTGCCTGGGCGCCAGGGAAGGACAGAAACTGAGGAGGGGCGGCTAGGGTTAGCAGCAGCTTGGCCTGCTCAGCCCGTTCGCTATGTTTTATACTAACCGCGCGGTTTTTCATAAAAAACCCCGGTTTGTATAAAACCCACTTATTTATCCATCGTCATGAGAATCATTTGCGTGTGACCCTCTAGGCCCAAGTACCAGTCCAGTTAATGGCCCAATGTTAAGTCCACAATTTTACATAAATAACAGATCAAATTGACATAATTTGCTATCAATTTAAAGGACAAAACCACATGGAATGATAAGATAAACCATTTGCGCATTCAGAATCTGAATTTTAAAATTTCATCACTCCATGGATGGAATAAGGGTAGCAATTCCATTTTCTCAACAATTATTTAATGCACAGTTGAATGATTTATGGCTATGAGAACCTAACTGTTATTTTATGTGAAACAGGACATGAACAAGCAGATGGCATAGTGGTTGGACCACCGGAACGTCAAGGAAGCAACCAGGGTTCGAATCCTGGCAAAAACATCATTTTATTTTCGAATTTTAGCTTCAACTGGGGCCCACATGCCAACTAAGAGAGAAAGAAGGAGGGAATTCTGAAATTCAAAGAAAGGAGGATCCATTTTAGAAATTTGAAATTCAAAAAATACCAATTAATGTTTTTTATGAGGATCCCCTAATCATAGGGGACTTAATGAAAAGATTTCTTTTAAATCTCTTTTTGAAATTCAAACCCCCCATCTTTTCTATAAAACTAAGGGAGAAGGTCAAAAGGGGGGTGACCCCAAATGTTCAGAGATTTTTCTTAATCCCTTTCTCTCCCACAAGTTGCTCTCTCTCTCTCGGTGTTCTCTCTCTCTCCCTACGCATCTCTCTCTTTCCCAATTTTTTTCCTTCTCCCTGTCTCTTTTTCCCTTAGCCGCACTTTCTCTTTCTCTCTCCGGGATCTCTCTTCTTCTTTCTCCCACAAGTTTCTCTCTCTCACGCCCACTGCTCTCTCTCTCTACGCACCCCTCTCCCTCTGCAGACTCTCCCTCTCTCAATTCTTTCTCTCTCTCCCGTTCCGTCCCTCTCTGCGCCAGCCGCCGCTGCCTCGGGCCCCACACGCCACACGTCGGCCCACGAGCATTCGCTGAAGGGGCATCGTCGCCCGTGCCGGAGATTCCCGCCCAGCAGCGCTGCTGTCTCGGGCCCCACCAGCCACGCGTCGCCATCCGCCTCAGCCAGCAGCAGCGCCTGGGCCCGCCAGCGTCAGCGCTCCGCCACGCGGCAGCGCCAGCGAGCTCGCGCCGCCGCGCCTCGTCGCCCGTGCGCCTCGCTTGCTGCGCCGCCCTGCCTCGTCTGCAACGCTGCATTCACAGCAGCCTCCTGGTGCCTCGCTTGCCGCGCCTCACGTCGTTTGTAGCGCTGCCTTCACAGAAGCCTCCTGGCCTCATTGTTATTCATGTGTTATTTAGTTTAGTTTTAAGTGTGTTAAGCATTCAAGCATAATTTATTTTTATAATCTTCTTAGAGTCATTGTAAGTCTCCTTATTTCATTAATAGTGATGAAGTTTTTGTGTTATCATTTCTTGCAGATATTAGTTTTTCTCTTTTAGACTTAGATTATTTAGTTAGGTAACTCTATTTTGTTTAATCACATCCATGATGTCTTAAGTGATAGTTTCTTAATAAACTTTAGGTATTTTAGTGTTATAAAGGTGCTAATAAATTCTGGTAATTATCTTCTCTAAATTTGCTTTTAGAAATCACACTAATGAACAATTTTTGCTAAAAATCTCAAAGTTTTCAAAATAAGAATTCTAGTTCTCCGTGGATCGACCCGGTCTCAACCATGTACTACTTTGTTATTTTTAATTGAGATTCGGACATTAAGATTGATGTTATTTGTGTTTTAACGACGGCATTTAAATACGCATCACCCAACAAGCCCAGTGACTCCTCACTGGCTTTATTAATTAATTAATAATCCTTTATTAATCAATCGAATTGATGTCGCACATCGAATTCGAACGGGCCTCCGATCACGTTGGGTGCCAAACAACACCGCGTGAACCCGGAAGGTATTTAGGGTTAAGTAACCCACTCTTGGAACCTTTCCGCCGACAGTTACCCCGTGGATATAATCCTTCATTCGTACAATGCTCTCGAGTCAACTCAGGGTATGGCGAGCTGTCAAATCCTAACCGGTCGACTCACTTGGATTGGATGCCGCTGATGAATATCGGAAAACTCCTTTTCCGATATTATCGTCCGTCCTGGCCAGGGACTTCCGCGCATCCTTCCTAGAGCATTCTCTCTCTAAGTACCGAGAGCGAATGATTCCTTATTGACACACAATTCCTTTCGACGGTATTCCGCTGCACCCAATCCTTGGCGTATTAGAATCCCGTGGCTAGAGATTCGTAGACCAAGGTCAAAGTACAGAAGTCCACCGCCAATGTGTCTTTGGTGTCTCAGGTCCGAGGACCATCCACGCAACTGCGACAATAGAATCAAACTGGTTGACAGTGAGGTACAATACCATCCAGTGATTCAGTCGGATCAGTTCAGTGAACTCATTCTCCAATGAGCACCTACATATTCGCCTTAGTGTCTCCACACAAGTGACTTATGAGACCAGTCACCCTCATCATATGAGCAGGAGTAATCTGTACTAGTCTAACCGGATATCCGATGTCCTTCTCGGATATCCTCCGACTATGAAGGATTAAGAATATGTGTGTTTAAGTGATCAGTCTCATTAGTATGATCTCATCATAATCTGATCACCATAGCACATATTCATAGACTTCATTATGAAACGATAATTAACGCGATTTACACATAATGAATATTATGCTATTTTATTAATAATGAACGAGATTTACATTGTTAGATTGGCTTGTAGGCCACCTTAAACTAACAATCTCCCACTTGGACTAAAGCCAATCACCTTTATACAATAAGCCCATAGACTCTAGGTGACACTCAAACACAATTTGAGCCAACGGCTTTGTCAGTGGATCTGCTACATTGTCGACGGATGGAACTCTTTCCACTACTACATCTCCTCTGGATATGATCTCTCTGATAAGGTGAAAGCGCCTCAGAATATGCTTCGATTTCTGATGAGACTGCGACTCTTTCGCTTGCGCAATTGCTCCATTGTTGTCGCACAACAGTGGAACATGTTCAGAGATGCTGGGAACTACGCCGAGGTCGGTGATGAATTTCTTCAACTACACTGCTTCCTTAGCGGCTTCAGCTGCAGCGATGTACTCAGCTTCAGTCGTCGAATCTGTAGTAGTTACCTGCTTGGAACTCTTCCAGCACACTGCCCCTCCGTTCAATGTAAACACGAATCCAGATGTAAACTTGCTATCATCTGGATTTGATTGGAAACTCGAGTCAGTAAAGTCTCGCAGTTTCAAGTCACCTCCTCCATAGACAAGAAACATATCCTTAGTTCTTCTCAAGTACTTAAGGATACATTTTACTGCCTTCCAGTGCTCTTCGCCTGGATCAGCCTGAAATCTGCTCGTAACATTTAGAGCAAATGCAACATCAGGCCTTGTACATAGCATGGCATACATGATAGATCCTATGGCAGAGGCATAGGATATTCTATCCATGAATGCCCTCTCATCAGGAGTCTTAGGAGACTGCTCCTTTGAGAGATTAATTCCATGTCTCATCGGTATGAGACCGCTCTTGGAATTTTCCATGCCAAACCTTTTGACTATGGTATCTATGTACAAAGATTGGGTCATTCCAAGCATCCTCTTTGATCTATCTCTATAGATCCGTATTCCCAATACGTAGGATGCTTCTCCCAAATCCTTCATGGAGAAGTTTTTCGACAGCCAGACCTTTACTGATGACATCATAGCCACATCATTCCCAATGAGTAGTATGTCATCTACGTAAAGAACTAGAAAAGTGACTGCACTCCCACTGGTCTTCTTGTACACACAAGGCTCATCTTCATTCTTAACGAAGTCATAAGACTTGACAGCCTCGTCAAATCTTATATTCCAGCTCCGGGAAGCCTGCTTCAGTCCATAAATAGACCTCCGAAACTTGCACACTTTATCTGGAGATTCTTTGGATGTGAAACCTTCTTGTTGTATCATATACACCTCTTCCTCAAGATTACCATTGAGGAAGACAGTCTTCACATCCATCTGCCAGATTTCATAATCAAAATATGCAGCAATGGCGAGTAGAACTCTGATCGACTTTATCATGGCAACTGGTGAGAAAGTCTCGTCATAGTCAATTCCTTGCCTTTGACGATATCCCTTTGCCACCAACCTTGCCTTATAAGTGTCGATCCGTCCATCAGCACCGATCTTTCTTTTAAAGATCCACTTGCAACCGATGGGTACAATACCCTCGGGCAAGTCCTCCAAGTTCCAAACTTGGTTGGTGTACATGGACTGGATTTCTGAGTTCATGGCTTCTCGCCATTTCCCGGCTTCTGGGCCTTCTATGGCCTCCTGGTAGGTTTTAGGATCATCATCCTCATTATATTGTACCTTAGACTCACCTTCAGCGATATGTCCCACATATCGTTCAGGTAGTCTAGGTACTCTACCAGATCTACGAGGCTCATCTGTGTGTACCTGAACAGATTCAGGAACTGATATCTCATCTGATGATAATGCAGCTGTTTGGGGATCTAGAACCTCTTCCAGTACTATTTTACTCCCACTGTCCTCCTGGAGAAGGTATTCCTCTTCCAGGAAGACAGCTTTCCTGGGGACAAACACCTTTTGTTCACCAGGATGGAAAAAATAGTATCCAAAGGTTTCATTTGGATATCCCACAAACCTGCATTTATCAGTTCGTGATTCCAACTTGTCTGGATCATGCCTCTTTACATGAGCAGGACAACTCCAGACTTTAACATGTTTAAATTCTGGTTTCCTGCCTTTCCATATCTCATATGGAGTAGAGGCCACAGACTTGCTGGGTACTCTGTTCAGTAGGTATGCTGCTGACTCTATAGCATACCGCCAGAGGGACACTGGTAATCCTGAAAAGCTCATCATGGATCTCACCATGTCCAACAAGGTGCGATTCCTCCTTTCTGATACACCATTCATCTGTGGTGTATATGGAGGGGTCAGCTGAGAAAGGATACCATTATCCTTTAAGAATTGTGTGAAATTAGTACTCAAGTATTCTCCTCCTCGATCTGATCGAAGAGATTTAATACTCTTTCCTAACTGCTTCTCCACTTCATTCTTGAACTTCTCAAATGCTTCCGACTTTAAGAAGTGTAAGGTTCTCTGATTTCTCACGATCGCAAATGCAACAAAATAAAATATGAAAAAATTAATTTCAGCGATCCCTTGTCTGTTTTGATAAACAAAACTAAAATCCGGTGATCAGTTACCTTGTGCGGGTTCAAATCTACGTTCGAATGGTTCCATCGGTGTAACACCGCCAGCCACGCAGACGTTGGGCTTCTAGGGAAGTTCACGCGATCCTCCTCGCGACGGATTTCCTCACGTTCCTCATTTCTCGCAGCCCACAAATAATTCGCCATTCGCCGCAATGACCGCCACAACACACGGTCGAATTCTCGTCTCACGAGAGTCGAAAAAGACGTCGGAGCAGACTCCAGAGAGGGGGGCCGGCCAGGGGCGCCAGAGAGAGAGAGGGAGAGACGAGAGAGCGGCCAGGGCTGAGCAGCAGCTTGGCTTGCTCAGCCTACTCCCTACATTTTATACTTACCACGCGATTTTTCATAAAAACGTCGGGAAAGTATAAAACTTACTTTTAATCCATCGCCTTGAGAATCTTTTGCGTGTGACCCTCTAGGCCAAACTATCAGTTCAGTTAATGACCCAATAACCCAGTGACACCTCACTGACTTAATTAATCAATTAATAACTTATATTAATTAATCAACCGAATTAATGTCACACATTCAATTCGGTCGAACCTCCAATCACGTTGGGTGCCAAGCAACACCACGTGAACCCGTAATGTATTGGAGTTAAGCAACTCACTTTTGGAATCTTTCCACCGACAGTTACCACGTAGATTTAATCCTCCATTCGTACAATGCTTTCGAGTCAACTCAAGATATGGTGAACTGTCAAACCCTAACCGATCGACTCACTTAGATATGATGCTGCCGTATAATATTGAAAAGCTCATTTCTCGATATTATTCTCTACCCTGACCAGGGATTCCTGCGCATCCTATCTAGAGCATTCTCTTTCTGAATACCGAGAGTGAATGATTCCTTATTGAACACTTAATTACCTTCGACGATATTCCGGTGTATTCGATCCTTGGCTGTTTAGAATCTCGTAAATAGAGATCCGTAAATCAAAGTCAAAGTACAGAAGTCCACCGACAAGTTGTCCTTAATGTCTCAGGTTCGAGGACCATCTACGCAACTACGACAATAGAATCTAGCTGGTTGACAGTTAAGTACATTACTATCTAGCGATTCAGTCGGTTCAGTTCAGTAAATTTATTCTCTAATGAGCACCTATATATTCGTTTTAGTGTCTCCACACAAGTGATTATGAGATCAATCACCCTCATCATATGAGCAGGAGTAATCTGTACTAGTCTAACCGGATATCCTTCTCAGATACCCTCCGACTATGAACAATTAAGAATATGTGTGTATAAGTGATCAGTCTCATTAGTATAATCTCATCATAATCTGATTACTACTACATATATTCACGGACTTCATTATGAAACGATAATAAAACGAATTACACATAATAAAATAATACCATATTATTAATAAATGAACGAGATTATACAAAATCATATTGACTTGTAGGCTACCTAAGACTAACAAATAGTCTTTGAAACTTAATAGAAGTAGAATAGTATTTTTAAATAAGTATTTACCGTCAAAAGTATGTTCTGAATTTCAAAAAAATACATAATTTATTAGCATCCCTTAATTGCTTCCAAAATAAGGAACACTTAAAAACTGTCAATCCTTTGGATGATACTTGTTTCTGCTCCTGCTCCATGCTTCTATTGTACATGCTGACTCTGTTAGCAAGATAGTTGATGCCGGCTGTAAGGGTGCAAGCCAGCTATGTCTCCTCTCCTATGCTGTTCAGGGTGGTGATTCTGTGGTGCGTTAAGCTTTTAATAAGCCACATGTTACAAATAAAAAGAAGAATGAATTCGAGTGACTTTAGGATAGAAGTCCTTCTTGATCTTTTAATATGAAGATACTGCAGAACCAGTCAAAGACTCAAAGGCCATCTGTGCGTGGGGAAACTTAGTTGACTTGTCTCCTTATAAGCTTTGGGTTCTGATTTACCCATGTTGATGTTGGAATTTGCTCAGGTTGACAAGTGTATATTGAAAATTTTTGCAAGATGGCATCATTTGTTGAATGCATGGTAAAGGAACAATCACGTGGTTTTGTGCATATTTTTTTTTACTATCAAGGCCATAATTAACAGCTAATAGGGTGTTTGGGAGCACTTTTATGTTTGAAGCTATTTTGCTTTTATATTTTAATGCATATCACTTTTGACTTAATTTTTAAAAATGACATAGATAACTTCCTAAGTTGTTTGGCAAAATTGTCACAATTTTTAAAAATCAAGTACACATTTTTGGTAGTCACTGCTTCAACAATGTTAAAAAAATCAAATTATCTCCCAAATTACAATGAACACATCAAATCCAAGTCTCCACCAAGATTGTTCATGATGGAAGAGCTATGCTTCAGAGTACACACACATACGCACAGAGAGAGAGAGAGAGAGAGAGAGAGAGAGAGAGAGAGAGAGAGAGAGAGAGAGAGAGAGAGAGAGAGAGAGAGAGGAAGAAGAAGAAGAAGAAGAAGAGACCCTAACAAAGACTAATCAAGCTGTGGTATGTGGAGATTAGGAGATCAAGACCACATCCATTTGATGTGGGCAGCATGGTGGAGAGAGGGTGAAGGCCCCGTGCCGATCCCTTCTCAGGTAGCCCTCCATGTTGCTGCACGAGTAGGGCTGGCAATGAGTTGAGCCGCTTGCGAGCCGCTCAGTTTTGGCTCGGTTCGGTTCGGTTCGAAATCTCAAACGAGTCAAGCTCAAGTTTAGATTAAAGTTCTATTAACTTATTGAGTCGAGCTCAAGATTACTGTGGCTCGGCTCGTGAGCTCGTAAGTCAACTCGATATATTTAGTATATTTTTTTAATTTCTTCAAATTAGGTCAAGTTGATATATTTACTAAAAGATCTGTATTCCAACTGTGCATCAGATGATTAAATTTAAATAAAATATGTCTAAATTTGTGTGATTCGAGTTCGAGCCGAACTGAACTCGAATCTGACAAAAACGGGGCGAGCCGAGCTCGAGCCCAAATTTAGAGCTCGAACCGAACCGAACTCAAACTTGAGCCAAACTTCTTTGACCCAAGTCAAGCCCAAACCATCCAAAACTCGGCTCGACTCGTTGCTAGCCCTATGCACGAGGTCCGACGCCAATCTGTCTAGTGTCGCTGGTCGTTGTCTGGTGAGTAACAGCAAATGCCGTCCGTTTGAGAGGATGATAAGGAAGACAAAAGAGGAGGAAGGGGGTTGAAGAGGAGGAGAGAGATGCGTGCAAAGAAAGGGAAGTGGAATAAAGAAGAGGCGTCCGTGCTGGCATTTCTGAGAAAAAAAAAAAAAAGTTCATTAGTTGTTTTTCTTTCCAAGAAGTATCCAACTTCTCTACAAAATAGGAAAAGTGCTTCCAAACGGGGTTATAGCTCCTCTTTTTTCTTAAATATATTTTGAGAGGGAAAACATCAATAAAGATGTACCCAGACACCCTATAATGTTTTTTTTCTTCTAAAAAGTAGATACATATTTTACATAGTCATTTACAAATTTCATCCTAGATTGTGGACAGATTTTTATATACATTTCTTCTACTTCCTTTAAAGTGATGCAAAGAGTTTAAGTAATTTTGTTTGATTTTGATTACAGTACTGCTGATTATCTTTTTTCTAAAAAATCTTTATTTGGTTTTAAAACTGCCATACAAAATCGGTACGACTTATTTTACACAAAAAAATTTATCACAGGACCTGCTAGATGTTATTGGCAGATTAAGGGAGAAGCCATATCCCAAATCACGGTATTGTCGCGGTGTTCCTGATCAAAAAATCAGGATTTGGAATGAAGAAAAAAGGAGTTTATGAATTTCCTTTCTAATTGGTCAGGTTCTTTTGTCTGTCCGTTGCAAGGGTGGCAAGGGTGCTAATGCACAGGAAGCTCTTCGCCGTGCCAAGTTCAAGTTCCCTGGACGTCAGAAGATAATTGTGAGCCGGAAGTGGTCATTAAGCGTCAGTCTACTGCTGACTGCCTCTGACTTTAAGATGAAGCATGCCTCTGACTGCCTCCACTTGGTCCACTATTCTCATGCATCGTTTGTCTAATTCCAAGTGTAATAGCTGAAATTCTTCTTTAGCTTGGTCTGACATTGTTTGCTCCTCTCGTTTTCCCTGTTATCAGGGGCTTTACAAAATTAAGCCGAACGGACTACATTAAGTAGAAGGAAGAGAACCGCATTGTTCCAGTAGGGTTTGCCGTATTGGATTGACTCGTGCCGACTCGGACGACTCGTACCGTATCAAGACGAATCTAAGTCGGTGCAACTTGACCGAATCTATACAATTTGACCATACGACTCGTATGAGACGGCACGAGTCAACCCGACTCGTACCGAATCATGGAAGATCCGAGTTGGTCCAACTCGTGGAGATGGGGTTAATGCCAAGGTTGGTTTTTTGATTAATGGACACTTTCCATTAACTATACCAATGAAATAATAGTTTATTGATTGAGAATTAATAAAGGCATTTGACCGAGTTAGGAAATTTCTTGATCTTTCTTCTTACCTTGTGATGTTCTCATATGAGGGTGAACTCCAGGCAAATTTCTTTTCATTTGGATGCATGAATCCGTGTTCTCTGTTATCCTTTGTTCTTTACTTTTCTTAAGAAAATTCTCTCTGCTCTGAGCGGATATGAAACAGTCTTTATCTTATCTGTGACTAGGGCTGTCAACGGAAACCGATTATCCGATTTTTCGATCCGTTACCGAAAAAATATATCTGTTTCCGATAAAAAATATATGTCCGATAGTTATCGAAATCTATGTTTTAAACAAATAAATCAAGAAATCATTAATTTTCGATAATTATCGGAAATAATATTCGATTCGGAGAACATAATCGGAAACAAATCGAAAATGAAAAATAGACTTTCCGATTTTATCGAAAACGGAAACCGATAATGTACTTTCAGATCTTATTGAAATCGGAAACAGAAATAGACTATCCTTATCGGAATCGGAAAACGGAAACACATGTTTCTGTATCCGTATCCTACCCGGTTACAGCCTTATCTGTGACTACATTGGTGTTTTGTTTCTTTCCAAACTAAAGCGATAAAGTTTGGGTGCAATTATTATTTCAGTCCTTTTCATATTCCATCTCTTGTTCACCAACATTATCTTTGTTAATGAAGCTAAGAGGCGTGTTCAGTAGATATGCTAACTCAAATATAGCCTTTCCTTCCCCTAGTGTATCAAGACGGTCTTATGCAGACAGACCTTAGAACAGTTTTAGCATGATAGTAAGCTTGTTCAGTTTTTTTGGACTTTTAGTTTGCTAACATTGGAAGTTAATTCATCCTTTGGTGCACGGGCATAAGCCGCTCCTGTTTACTGACTTCATTGGGCGCAGGGGTTCAGCTTTAATGTGCTAGAATTGTATTGAATCATTTCTTACATTTGGTGTTCAGACATCATCGTTGACTGAGAAGATCACAAAGCTTACCTGTTTAAGAAAAATAAGGCTTTTGAAACTTATCATTGACAGCTAAGATCACAGTTCTTTCCTGTTTATGAAAAATGGAGGCATCAAGCTTCTATTTGTTACCTGATGTGAAATGGTCATTTAAGAGAAACACTTGCTGCAATTTCCTGGCCATTGCAGCTATAAGGCACATGCCATCCGATCTGCCATCCACTGATTGGATGGCAGTTACTGTAATATGCAGCAAGTATTTCTCTTCAAGTATGCACCCATAGAAACAAGAACACCGTTGTGTTTTTCCCATTGTGCAGGACACTGGTTTATTGAATTTGGCTTGTTGACACAGCACAAGATGCCTTAAATCTATATTAAGTGTATTGCAGATCTACCTAAATTTCAAGTTTTTTTAATTATATAATCCAACTATACTGCCATACATAGAATACTAATTATGTTCTTCAAAAATCAAATGGTTGTACAAAGTTTCCTCTTTGGGTTGGGCTTTCTTGCTATGTCAAACACAAAGATCAGTTACACCACATTTGACATGTGGAAACTCCACAAGATGCTCCCAGATGTGCAATATTTATTGAATTCAATGTTTCCAGGATTTCTAATATTAAAAGACGATGCCACATGTACGTATATGTATGTGTATATATTTTTTTCCTGTGTATATGTATAGATCATGGTTTATCGTATTGGACTGACTCGTGCTGACTCGTACTATATCATGGTGAATCCGAGTCAGTCCGGCTCAATCGAATCTGTACGATTTGAAACATCTTTTCCGTATGATTCGGCCGAGTCGACCCGACTCGTATCGGATCATAGGAGATTCGAGTTGACGAACCCTGGTACCCACCCTCCAAAAATAATTTTTTGCGTTGATGTGTTTATAAAGGTGCCATCAAATCACTAGCCTTGAACCTCATGTCAAACATGACATGTGGACCCAACACGTGCTTTTTGCATCCACACAGGATTGGTCTTAGTTGATCCTCACAAATTAGTGTCATCTTTGGTCTTGCTTTATATTTGTAGCTTTCAATCATGTCAATAGTGAATAAGGTGTTTCACAGGCAACCGTGAGGTTGCGGAATTGACTCTCACCTGGGGACACAAACGCAGCCCAGGTACCAACCTTGGTTCACGTGAGCACCAACCGCATGGACTTTGCCAGGGTGGGGGACGGCCCACTACTGAGAGTGAGGTTTGGCAGGCCCACGTCTTGGAAACCGGTGCGGGCTTGATCCTGGGTTTGTGGGTTTAACTCCTGGTTATCAAAAAAATCATGTAATGAAGAAGATACTCAGAAAAGGAGGTGACATGTTTTCACAATTTGGCCTCATTTGAGCAGAAGAATCACGGTCAGTTCTGCAAATAATCCATATTGACCATATACCTCACGGACTTCGCAGGGCTGGGGGTTTGGCATCCCCACGGCTCAGAGTACCAGTGTGGGGCTTGATCCTGGGTTCGCGGGCTTACTTTATTGGTTATCAAAAAATCATGTAATAGTGAAGAAGATAATAAGTAAAGGAGGTGGCATGTTTGCACAATTTGGCCCCATATGAGCAGAAGAATCAGTCAGTTCGTAGTAGTTGCCTTGGTGTATCTGCAGCTGCATTTTATTTTCTCCTGCATTTTGGGCTAGATTATGTTTTGATAATATGCTTGGGTATATGTTTGTCTCAAGTCATTATTTATCTCTTTATTCAAATTTTGGTAAAATGTTGTCACAAGCGGATTTCCTGTGCCATTGCGCAGCTTAGCTATCGTCAGCCTGGCAGAGCGTTTCTACCTGGCACCAAAGCGGCGTAAGTGCGTTATCCAAAGAACGTTGACCTACGTTTTCTCTTCCCAATTACCGAACCGTCACCAGCATGAACTGTTTCCATTTTGCAGTTGTAGGCCTTGGTTTATTTTGTTTGCGCCTGAATTCTGCTGTCGATGATGAGAATTTTGAGTAGGACCACTCCTGTGCTGGGTTGTATTCCTTTATTTCCAGACTTGTTGAGGGTGAAGATGGGGGGTTTAGCAAGTCGCTGCACGGAATGGGGTGTAGTCATATTTTTTTATTCTTTGAATATTTTTTATGGTGGGCTCTATCATGCTCGACATGTCCATACAACTTGATCTCCGGTCGGACGTCCCCAAGAATTTTTTAAAAAATAAAAAATCGAGCCCACTTACTGTTCATTGTATTTGATCTTTTTACTTTTTAGAATTTTTTGGGACGTTGGATCAGAGATCGGGTTGTACGGTATGTCGAGCATGATGGGGTCCACTGTGGACAAAATTCAAGAAATAAACAAAATAAAAAAATTAAACTTTGCTGTTGCAGCCGTCCGATCTAAGCAGATTAGACAGCTGCCCGCGTGCGATGCAGGCTGCACCGTAACGCAAGCAGTGCACTTGAAAAGTAAAAGATCCTTAAGACAATTTATTGGAGAAGAAAATTATGTTTATGAATTTTTTAAGAAAGTATGTGAGAAATCTAAACGTGTTTATGATCTCATGTGAAAAGAGAAAGTAAGCAGCGGATGAGCAAATATTTTTTAGGTTTCATTTTCCCATGGAAAGATGGGGGAATAGAGTTAAAAAAAATAGATATTTCTAAATTTTAAAAAAATGTGCATTTTTTAGTGTTTGTAAAATACGTGAAAATCATTTTAAAATAAGAACTATGGGAAGATTTAAGATTATGTAGCTTACGCAGCTGTTGTTTTTCTATCTCCATATGCTTCCTGTTTGACCTTTTGTAAGTGCAGGAAAACATTAGACTCCACCAGAAGGGTCTCTCATACTTTAGGATCACAATTTGTGATGTTTCTAAGGTGTTTTTTAACTCCTTGGTTTAGTTGAAGTATTTTAAAAGAAGTTCTCCGACGATGAAAACTTATGGTATTCAAGTTAATTTGCCCATAATTGGATTTGATTGCAAATGAGATGTCAGCTGAGGCATCATCCAGGATTTTTAGTAGTTTTTAATTGCGTGATTGCGGTTAGAAACTAATCAATGAATTCACTTGTATATTGTTTAACCTTATGGTATTCAAACGATAAAAATGTTAACCCGAGGTAGACCAGGATAAGGATATCTTTTTTACCTTTTTCAATCTAGGAAAAGGCATTTTTAAATTATGTGCTTCAATTATTTATTTTTATTTAATAATAACAATAAATGATTGAATGCGAACCACTGAGGAACTTTGACAAAGGACTCGTATAGGAGTAACATTTGGCGAACTCATGCACGTGTTCAACCTCGACGTCATTGTTGAAAGACAAATGATCCGTATGTAGTAGATTTGGAATGCACACAGTGCTTGAGCCATCTCTTAAAAAAAAGACACGGACTTAAAAATTATTTTAGCAGATGTAGGTCAGATCTGAACGATGACACATGAAGATAGTAGATAGGTTGCAAAGAATAATATATGGATTATGTTTTACTGATTGTTGTAGTAAACAACCAAAGTTATAATTTTAGGCTGTGTTTGGCGCTGCTTTCAATTGGTAATACTTTTGTACTTGCATTTTGCTATTTGTTATGGAAGGTCTTTGATCATGCAAGTTATTTATGTAATATCTTACTTGTGTTTTGGCTTTTAATCAAAAAGTACAAAGTGGACCTTTCAAGTTTAGAGAAAAAGTAAGGTTGTAACAAATCAAAATTTGTTATAACATGCCTCCCTCAACTCATTGTACGTGAGAGTGAAAGCTAAAAGTGGCTTTCAGGTAGAAGTTTTGCCAAACACGTCTTTAGTTATTTTGTGTGAATTAATTAGATCTTGCAAGTCATTTGTGTAATTTTTTATTTGTGTTTTAACTTCCAACTAAAAATTACAAGGTAAAATTTTCAAAGTTAGAGAAAAAGTAAAATTGTTAAGAAAGAGTTAACTTTTATCACAAAGTAAAATTAGTTATAATCTCTTTCTTTCAATTCATTCAACTCATTACATGTTTGTCAAACACATTGTGAAGGGATATATATATTTAAATATCTGCAAAACCTCGATTCACCACCCACCATCGTTGCCATCACCTACTCTCGTCCACCACGTCATTATCTCATTTGCTACCACACCTGGTGTTGCCGTCACCCATTACGGCCATCCATTGCACCGTTGTCATCGATTGTACCGCCATCGGAGAGTGAGAGAGAGGAAATGCTTCAAATTGTGTAAACTGATTAGGCGTATTACAACTTGATTACCTTTGTTACCTCGCCATCATTAGAAATATAAAAATGTAGAAAATCTATTTATTCTGAATTAAAAAATACAAAAATGCAAAATTGTACACTTTTATTATTGTTTTCAAGCTCAAAATTTGACCTTTCTTTTCAATTCTCCCTCCCAGATCTCAAAGACATACATAAATCTAGTTTGTTGTGATATGTTCTGATATTTGTTGGCCTTTCTCACTCTCTCTCCCCCCTCAACGCTTTGCGCGAGTCGTTTACTTGACGCCTATGTGCATCTGCTAGTATCATGCAATGGAGTAATTATTACTTGCTGCACAATACTACAATTTTGGGACATTACAAGCTTACAGCAAGTGTAATTTTTCATTTATTAATTTTTTTGATATCGGACCTCACACGTTTCACCTGTCCGTGTGGGCTGATCTTTTATCGGACAACTTAAAAAAATTTAAAAAGTAAAAAACCGAACGTCAATGAATAGTAAAAGAATATTTTTAATGGACCGAATCCAATAATAATTTTTTATTTAAATTTTTGATAATTTGATCAGATGTTAGCTTGTATGAATTGGTAGAACATGTGGGGCCGAATCTTAAAAATTAATAAATAAAAAATGAAAAAATGGTGCAATGGCAGCACCATGGGCATTGAACAAATATTACTCCATGGAACTAGATTTACTATTGGGCTCTCGTATGTGGCACAGATTTTTGTAGACACGCTAATTTTGACGTCATTTTGAGTAAATTTCATATCATATAATAATGTCTCAGAATGGTCTGATAATTAATCATTGATTAATTTTTATTGATTTTTTTAAGTGTCGGGTCGAACATACATGTTTAAGTTAATCAATTAAATTGATTTTAGCTCAAATTTCAGTTAAAATATGAAGAAGTCTAAAAGACGTCGACCCATGTGGACGCTATTTAGAGTTTATTCTTATTTTAACGTTTAAATTTGAATTTTAATCAATTGATTAATTAACTAAAAGGCGTCTGCAAGGCACGACGCGTTTTAGGTTTCTTAAGCTATTTCTACTTCTCTTCCGGATGTTTATCCTTATCTTAATCAGTTTAAAAGACGTCTACACATGTAGACGCGTTTTATCTAATAAAGATAAAGATAAGTTTTTCCGGATATTTATCCTTATCTTTAATTAATCTGAAAGGTGTCAGCCATGGTGGACGTTTTTTAGATAATTACAGATAAAGATGAATTAATCAGTATTTATCTGTCGGTTAAGATAGATAAATCTTAGATTTTTCTATGTTAATCGCGAACGCAGAAAAAGCCTATAAATATCTTGCATGTTGAAGAGTAAAAAAGTTGAGTCATATTGAGCCCTATTGAGAAAAAGAGAGAGCGTTATTATAGCAAGTTGAAGATCGGAGCAACAACGTCGGAACGCCAGAGCGCTGCCATTTCCAGAAGTCGGCGTCCTTTCAAGAATCTTCATCCTTTCAAGACTTCAACCCATTTGGCATAAGTGTTTCATTTCTACATTTTTATTCTACATTTTCAATTAATCTCATTCTTCATATTCACTTCATGCAACACACACCACAACATCAATCTTTTAAAACCTATTTGATTTAAGGGATTTCAAAACTATTTAAACAAGTAAATTTGATGTTCAATTGTTTGCTTAAAATCATGATTAGTATAGATACTGCTTCTACTTAAATTCTCATCATTGTTTCTTCGTTTCTTTCTCTATTTCTGCTGCATTCAACAACAACAAGAGAATCAAAAGGGGAAATCAAGTACAAAGCCAGAAGGACTTCTGGACGATCATCAACCTCAAACTCAACAGCAAGAATAAAAGAACAAAGAAAGGGCTCTCTTTCTTCAGCCGGCTGAAGGAGGGGAATCAAGGACTCAACATCTTCCGCGTTCAAACAGGTAGACGATCAAAACTCTCTTTTGAAACTTTTAAGTCAAAAGTTTCTGGCGATCACTGCACTTAGTTGCTATTTTTAATAGGTTAGTTTACACTAAACAACATAGATTTTTCATGTTAATCACACGAGCATTTTAAGCACCTACAGCTCTTTTGGCGATCACGGTGGGACTTGGTCTCGCCATCTTTTAGTCTCTTTTTGTTCTTGCTGTCATCAATCGGGCACCCACGGTGCACCATTTGTGTCTCTCGACACGTCCTCACCAATTGGTGAGTGTTTTAGTTTAATTAGTTTCCCTCGTGCACCACGTGCACACCCCAGTGGCAAGATCTTGCCCCCCCCTTGATTAGTTCAAAAAGCTATTTTTGTGATAAAAATGATGTGTGATTAATTGATTTCCTAGTTGTCTAGTTAGTAAATCATCATGTTAAAACGTAGAACTAAAACAATTTGCATGAGTCGATTGTTTACTGCTTTTTATCCTATTTGAGGAAGATTCAACCCAGAAAATCCTCCTGCAAAACCGTTTCTGCGAACTGAAAAGCGTCCAGGAGCACTGACGCGTTTCAAAATCGCGTCAACATCCCTAGACGCCTTTCAGTCTTCATAGTTTCTCTGCTGTCTGCATCTGTTTCTGCGAAAAAATTAAGTTCTGTGTTGAATAGCGTCGACTACCATAGACGCGATTCAGACAGTTTCTTAATTATTTTTCAGATCTGTTTCTGCGAAAAAATTAAGTTCTGTTTTGAATAGCGTCGACTACCATCGACGCGATTCAGACAGTTTCTTAATTATTTTTCAGTTCCCAGATTTCTGTGGTTTGAGTGCTAGCTACCCATTATTTATTAAGCATTAGAGGCCATCCAGGCCGTAGGGCATACGCATTGAGGCGAATACCCTCCTTTTCTTAGGAGCACACTACTCGACGTCAGCAACTCTCTCTGATTGGGTTGGTCCCTTGATCAGACTAGAGAAGTTGACGTTGAGACCTCCATAAGTCCCCAAAATCAAGGTATTCCTCCTTGATCATTGGGCTGGTTGTACCAATTGAAGTCCCGGTTAGATTCCGAAAGCGTTGTGAGAGAAAGCCCTAGAGAATAACGGTGGAAATCGAACTGAAACTAGGATCCTTTCCCTGAGCGAATTTGTGGTTTAATCCAATTCAAATAACTCAACAAGGAACCTGAAAATCACGTTAAACATCCACTTGTTTGATTAATCTCTGTGCAACTTGTTTGTTAAATCTTTGAAAAGGGAATCTAACATCATGCTGTTGCGATCAGGTAGAGACTTGAGTATGGCTCAAGACGCTATCATCAACTACGAGGGAGATGCTAATGCCCCTCGCGATTCGGACTACAACTATGAGAACGGGAGAGATGCTGATGCCTCCCGTAATTCTGCCCCCATTCCATATCGACAAGATGGGAATGTCCGGACTCCTCTTTTTCATCCACATGATCGATATCCTGATCTTCCCCCGCATGAATATGCGATCCCTAATCCCGATCTAGAGGGGGACATGAATCAGAATGATCCATCACCCTCTGATCCTTCGGATCTCGTCAACGCCCTGGGAGTTCTTGCCTCCCGACTGGACCCTCAGCAGTTTGAGGCAATCCAGTCTATTCTGAAGGGGAAGGCACCCGTGCAGCCTGCTGAGCCGAACCCTGTGGCACCCCCTGTTGTTACTCAACAACCTCCTCTTCCTCCTCCTTATATCCATCAGGCCATAGAAGGCCTTCATATTACTTCTCGGCCAGCTGAGCCATAACTTTCATCATCTAGGCAACCGGCTAGACCGCAAAAGCCTATTTATCAAAATACCCTCGGGCATGGCGGAAGCTCTGCCGGACCTCCTCTTTATTGTCCTCCCTATCCAACATACTCTAGGCAACAGGCCTATCAAGTACTTCCACCTCCTCCTCCTCCCCAGGCAGATCTGACCACGCAAGCGTTGCTGGCCAAGATGGAGCACATAGATGAGCAGTTCAACAACTTCCAGAAGATGATGGGGGTTAAAGCTGTGCCAGAGATCAGTTTACCGAGCCTGCCAGTATTCCATCTGCTACCCTCTGAGATGCCAGTGTACCGGAAGTACAACGGTACTGGTAACCCCTTCACACATCTGAAGGAGTTTATGTACGAATCATCTTTCTGGCAGAACGATAAGAGGTCGTTGGCCTTTTTGTTCAGGAGATCTCTAGAGGGACCAGCCCTCGAGTGGTTCTTTTCTCTGGAACCCTCCGAAGTAGAAGATTACGGTATCGTTTCACGCAAATTTATCCAACGATACCAGGACAGAGTTGCACCCTCCTTGTCTATCACGGACCTCATTTGGTAGTCGGAACAAAAGAAATTAGATTTTAGTATTAAGAGGTTGTTTGATTTGACGTAAAATAATACATTTTATATATCATGGAAATATGATAGTCATTATCATTTATGATATTTATATCAAATCAAATAATATTTAAATCAATTAACAAGTTTCTTTCATAATATTTTCCATTTTAAAATGTTTAAAGATGAACCATTTTGTGCCTACATGACGGTTGATGGTGGCATAGAGTCAAAATTCTCCTGTTCTCCAAAATAAACTTTTGATTCTTACGTTATAAAAAAAAAACCTTTGACTCTACTATTAAGGAAAACAAATAAAATATCATTTAAAGGAAAAGTTCCAACAAAAACGTTCTTCAATCTGTGCATATGGAGCTTTTTTAGAAAAAAGAGATTTCTGTTTGTATACTCATGTAAACTGCCCTATTTATGCTTATGCGCCTAACTCTCACATATTATTATAAGTATTCCTAACATTTTCAAAAAGATTACATTTATACTCTTCTGTCAAATGCGGTGGAATCAAACTGAATAATTTTACAGATATACCCCTACTTCACTAATATTTTACACATATGGTCCTAAACTCACTTAAACTTTATATTTGCACCCCCGATTTAATCAGAATTACAGCATCTTTCTAACATGTTTGATTGGAGTTGATGGTACTTTGACGGAGGGGTGAACTACAATCTTTTTGACATATATACTTATAACAATGTTGACAGTTTCGATTGACTTTCAAGGTCGGACGATAAAAATTAATGTCTGAAGAATGGGAACAATCTTAAAAAAATTATTTAAATATTTAAAAATTATTAATCATTTTTATTTTTATTTTTATTTTTACATAGAGAGAAGATGATTTCGAGCGGAGGAGGATTCATCTGATCCGTCTATATAATGTATGGGCACCCCAAAACAGCCAACTGCTATATTAACGGGGGTGAATCCTCGTCATTAGGTGGTCCAAAGTGAGACCAGGTAAAAATAAAATAATGAGAATGATGCCGGCTCATCTGCCGCCGCACAGCCGCGTGCACCGCCTCGGTTTCAAAGGAAAGCAAACCGCGTGCAATTAATTAATAAATGGGGTTTCCCCTCCATATTGTGGTGCTGTTAACCCTACTGCAATAACTGGTACTGCACCTTGGCAACGTAGATGAGATTTGACGAGCCCAGGTCTCCGTTCTAGATGAAGTAATTATGTGTATTTATCATGAATCTATTTGTATTTCATATAAACTCATGTTTCATTGTTCTGTATGGATATAAATTTACGTTAAGCTTGAGAGTGTCTCCATTGTAAGTTAAACTCCAAGTTTATTTTTTTATCGTCTAAATTAAGATTATCTTAATAATAAATTTATAATAAATATAATATATGCTTATGACTTTGTATCCCCGTAAAGTAATACTTGCTGCAAAGTCTCTGCATGTTGCACACCGGGACATTACATCAAGTATTTATTTATTTTTTTAAGTCGGTTCGGATGTGTTCTAATCGTCCGTACAATGTAATATTTGATCGAACGACTCAAAAAAATAAAAAATCAAATTTCAATGAACAATAAAACTTTTAAATAAAAAAATGATTTATCTTGTGTAATACCTTTGTGTGCAGCAAGTATTACTTATCTCAGTAAGGCCCAAAATTTATCCTCAAAAGATATAATAGGATCCACTTCCCATGCAAACAGCCAAGCGGATTTCCCTGCACAAATGCCTTTAACAAGACTCGCATGCGTCGCTATTGTAGACTCTCCCTTGATGCTGTGGAGTCTATGGCATTGGCAGGTTCCATCTGCCATTGCTACTACAAGTCTACAACTTTGACCTTTGCCACCGCAAATACGACTGCTATTCCCTTCCTGCAACTTTGCCTTGTCACTATTCTCACCAATGACACGTCGGAGTCACATGTGGGTCAGGTAAAAGAGTCACCCAACCCAACCCAACCCAACCCAACCCAACCCCCACAGCCCATCCCCTTCCGAAATGCCACGCAACCTCCCCCCACCTCCCCCTCGGCGTGACGCGCGTAAGAGCAAGCGCGACGAAGTGGCCTCCTCCGCCGTGGCAGAGCAGTAGAAAAGCTGAAAAAACCACCTTTACCACCAGCTCCCTTCCCGCACGCTCGCCAACCCAGACGCGAAGCTCCCACGCGCGGCGGGCCGGGGTGGAAGGGGGAAGCCACCTCGAATCTTCTCTCCTCCCTCCCCCCGCCATATCCCATCGAAGACGAACACCTCGACCCTCCGAGGTCTTCCTCTCCCATTCCATGAGCGCGTCGCGCGGCGTTCGCTAGGGTTCGAATCCGGTGCCCTCTCCTGTTCTTCCTGTTCCGGCCGATTACTCCGTTGGATTTGTTTCCGCCGCCGTTCGTTCTGGATTTCCGATCATTCTCGTGTCTGCCGGCCGGTTTGCTCTTGATTTGTGGATTTGTGGCGGCATCTGACTGAGGTGGTGAAATTGGTGGCGTTTTGGACGGCCATGGACACTTCCGGCGGGGGCTCGGACCCGTACAGGAGCGCGTCCGGCGGCGGCGCGGCGTCGAGGAGGTTGGGAGTGCAGTTGTCCGCTTCCAATCTGTTGCAGGCGCCCATTTCGGCGCTTCTGGAGTATTCTGGTATCCTGCGGCCTCGGGCGGGGTATCCAGAGGGCGAGAGCTTGGTCGGTGGGGGACGGGTTGCTGCGGGGTTGCGGGATCATGCCTCCGGGCGGTTGGAGGAGGCCGGGGTCTCCAGCTCTGGCGATGGGGAGGTTTCGATAAGGATTATAGGGGTGGGGGATCAGGATACTATAAGGGTGGGGACAGGTCCGCCGCAGCAGTTGGTGGTGGGGCCTGGGAGGGAGAGGGGTGCCGGTGAGAATGGTGTACAGGCGGAGCATGCTCCCACGGCGTCGGATCGGCAGAGTGGGGATGCTGGGGGTGACGGTGGGGTGGCGGACGGAGCTTCGTCGTCTATGTCGCCGCTGATTTCGCCAGGAAGTTCCGCGAGTACCGAAGGTGAAGCGGGGAGCGGTGTTGGAGGGAGCAACAGGGATTCGCCGTACCAGAGGTACGATATACAGCAGGCTGCGAGGTGGATTGAGCAGATTTTGCCATTCTCGTTGCTTCTGTTGGTCGTGTTCATCCGTCAGCACTTGCAAGGTCTTTATTTTCTCATTATCTCCACCTCGCTAAGTTAGCCTTTTTCTTACTATGTGCCTCTTCTCTGCAAAAAAAGTCTTCTATTAAATGTGCAAATGTTCTGCAAAAAAAGTCTTCTATTAAATGTGCAAATGTAGCTTACATTCCATCAATTTTTGCAGTGTGAAATCTTGGAAAATTTAAATAGGTTCTTAAATTTGGAGAACAACTGCAATAAACCATGAAAAAAAAAACCCCTTAGGCACACACCATTGGTTTTATGATATTGTCGTGAACCTGAGGTTTGTTGGACATTAGAACAATCGCACAATTTATGTGTTTTTCCTTCATGAAACAAAAACTCTAAAATGAAAAGTTTAGTGCATATATACTGGGATTGCTAGCATGTAAACGTGGAGGCAACCCTCTCTCTAGTCTCGCATTAACATCCATATATGCTGTTGGCAATTGGTACTGCAAGTCTTCTTACCTATCCAGATCAATAAATTTGTCCTTCATGTGTTTGCTGATATCAAAGATCATTGCTTAACGAACATATATGATCACTGATATCAAAGATTATTGGTCATCCAAGATTTTAAGTTGGAGCGGATACCACATTACATTTGTATTTCATTTTATCTCTTCATTAATGTGGGACAAAACTATTTTAAGATATCAAGGGGACTGGACACCATATTATGCTTATTTTTTTTGAACTACTCTAAGATAATTTATTTTGTCATTTAACTAATGTGAGACTATTCTAATGAAAACAACTAAAAAATGCACGAATGAATCCCAAGAAAACTTTCAGTGAGAAGTTATTGCAAATATGGTCTTCTTATGCTCTTGTAAGTTGTAACAAGTAGCATATGCTTTATTATCAAGAAATTAAGGATGATCATGGTAATCAGTTTGAAGGGAGAGAGGGTTTTGGATATCATGTAGATTTTCCCAAAGACTGGGCTAATGTGGAGATTTTGGAGAAAGCTGGAATTTTGGGATTCAAAATTCAGAGTAAGGTAGGTCAGTACCATAAACTATGGAAAAGTTGTTCAGAAAGTTATATCAGTCGACACAAAAGCCAAAGGGTACATGGGAACTACAAAGTCGTTTGGGTTTTGTCATTTATATATATATATATATATATATATATATATATATATATATATATATATATATATATATATATATATATAATTCGAGAAGTAAATCCACGAACCTAAAATTGAGTCCTGCATCACCAGTACCCTGAGTCATAGGCTCGCCAAACATAACATGGCGTTGGGCCTCCCAGGTTTGGCAAAGTCTGTGAGATTGGAACTCACGTGAACCCCAAGCGTTTCAGTCACAGGTATGTCCACAGGTGGGAATCGATACCATGACCTCACGGTTGCCCGTGAAGTGTGTTGTCCAACTCTCCCACCCCCAAGGCACGGGTTTTGTCATTCAGATACTGAGGATTTGAGATGAAGGCAATGAAGGGACACTAAAAAAGGTCCTTCAGGGTTGGGAGAGTTGATCAAAGCACTTCTCCAGTAACCGTGAGGTTGCAGTATCGACTCCACCTGTGGACACAAATTCAGTAATGGTACCAATCTTGGTTTGCGTGAGTTCCAACCTCATGGACTTCGCCGGACTTGGGGAGCCCACTGCCCAAAATTGAGGTTTGGTGGGCCCATGGCTCGGAGTACTAGTGATGTGGGACTCGATCCTAGGTTTGTGGGTTTACTCTCTTGGTTATTAAAAAAAGGACACCTAAAAAGAAGGATGATTATTTTGATGCTTAGTATCAGATGCATGAAAGCAGTAAGTAAAAACAGCTTGCTGTAAGGGACCTTTTTTGGAAAGTGAGCAAAAGGTCACAATTTCATTGCATAAAAGGAAGATATAGTAATACAAAAAACAGGAACAAAACAAGCCCCCAACAGACAAGGGCAATAAAAGGCAACACCCAAACCCAAAGTCCCAGAGAATAAAATAAGGATACAAAGCAAAACCAGGAACCACTGGATCAGATTGCTTCGGTGCTGAGACTTGGAGAGGATGTAAGTGCACTGCAGATCTGAGGAGATCCTCACACCCTTCCCTCAGTCTATCACCCATTTGAGTGTTCTTCTCATAAAATCATACAGATCATTATATTTCTGATTAAATCTTCTGGAATTTCTTTTATTCTACACACCACACAGCATGGCTGGTAAAATTAGAGACCCACAATTGTTTTTATGAATGTCTCGGGCAGGTAGTAACCCAACACTCCATCAAATCTATCACGTTAAGAGGTTCCTTCCATGTAATATGGAAGATCTTACAGATGGATCTCCACGATACATTAATAATCCCACAGTGGACAAGTGATCAGATCTCTCATTAAACAGACCACGGAAAATACAGAAAGACCTCTGATTTTAGAATATGCTGTTGAGTCTATCCATGGTCGGGAGCCTTCCTGAAGCTGTAAGGGACCTGTTGGTTAGGAAAAGTGTGGCAATTGTGTTTACAAGAGACAAAGAAGAAAGGATGGAACTTCCTTTGGTGAAATCAGTTGCAGGATTCAGAGCAGCAGATTTTGTGTTTAGACAGTCTATAGGGCAGTTTGGAGGTATTTTACTAGCATGCGATTCAGGGAAGTGGACTGGGGCCTTACTGGATTTTGGGAGCATTTGATAGCGGACAAGCTATTTTTGGGAAATTCAGGTTTCAAAATGAGTGCCTTCCTGGTGTCTATAACTAAATCATTGTAAGTGACAAAGTTTATGGATGGAACTCTATAAATGTCAAATCACACACATGCTTCCTGGTGTGTTTTGGGGGGGATTTTAATGAAGTTGGAAGACCATCAGCGAGGAATTGTGGAAAGAATATATCTAAAGGGATGGGGCAGTTCAATTCTTGGGTTGATGAGAGAGGATTAATTGAGTTGCAGTTATGTGATCACGGCTCACATGGAGTACTCCAGGCAGTCTCTTTCAATGTCCATGTTTGATGGTGTTTGTTGGTCCTCAGTTGGAGTCTTCTTTTCCCTTATCCAAGGTGTCAACTCAGCTGAGATCAGTATCTGACCACAGTGCGCAGATTGTGGACTGCCAAGCCTCCAATGAAAAGAGAAACAGACCATTATGAGTAGAGAATCTATTGCTAAAGAATGATGACTTCAGATCTTTGATCTCAAATACTTGGATATCAATGCAAGATGAAAAAGTCTCAAGACATTCATTAAAAGCCGGGCTTGCAAATGGAGAGATCATCATCAAAACCTTATCCCGTCTATTTGGGGTCGGCACATGAATCTTGTTCTGCCATGTTAATCTATCCAATTCTATACTTCTGTTAACATGTAGCCGGGAGAGATAAAAAACAAGGAGGATTTGCTGGAGCAAATTAGAAATCTGGAATTGTTAGAACTTAGCAGAAAGTAGAGACCTGTCTACCTAGGAAAAGCAGGGATTCACTATGCGGAAATAAAAGCATGGTATTTACAGTGGCTCGATGAGGAAGAGCCGAAGAGGTCAAATGGTAGCAAAAATCCAGGTTGCTTAGCTGAAGGAGGTGGTCTCAATACCTCTTTCTTTTATTCAGTAGCCAGTGTGAAAGGAAGAGGAAATACATCATAGTGCTTAGACTTGAGGGTTTATTTGTTTTGGGTGGTGGGGTGGTCTTTTTTTGGTGATTTCTACCATCTTGGTAGATTTCACTAGTGTTTCTCTTTTTTAGCTTATTATCTATCTTGTACGATTTATTTATTTATTTTTCCTATCAATGAATGTGGCTTTTTGCTGCCTTCCAAAAAAAAAGGATGACACTTGGATTGAGGATGAGGGATGAGGGTTGATAGTAGGGGAGATCATTAATTTTTGTAGCAACTCATTTTCAGCAGACAGGAGATGGTATTGGGTATGGACAGACCCTGAAGTAGTTTCACTTGATCAAGAAGAGGATGTTGATCATCTTTTCATCAATGTCATACTAGCAGAAAAGTGTGGAGTATCTCTGCAGATCTAGCTGACTTTAGTGTCAATTTTGCTACTGTCCAAGATATGTGGAGCACCTTCAAGACAATCTGAATAAAAAGGGGAAAGTGTACAAGCAGCAAGAATTTCTCATTCCTCATGCACTGTTTTGGAGCATCTGGAAGGAGCATAACGATTTAATACTGCGGGGATGTAATTTTTATGTTGGAAATATGTCTCTGGGCTCTCTCTTATTTATAGCTGTGGATTTTTCCCTATGTGGTCGGAGATGAGAGGCAAGTGAGGCGACTAGGGGTTCACCGCAGCCTCAAATGCTTAGGTGATTGCCTAGGCGTTTGAGGCGATGTTTTTTCTCTCATCACCACGAAGGAAGAAAATGGCAGTACGAGGAAAATATGTAAGACCTTGAGAAACACTGATCACGTCTAACATGTAATGACCAATTTGTATAAAGCACACATATAAGTAGTGCATGGTATTAGGAATAACAAAAAATAAGAAAAAATGTGGCAGCATGTAAAAGGAAAACAATATTAGACATTGTTAAAAGAGGCATTAGCGACTTTGGAATACGTAAGAATAAGAAAAGTAGTAGCACATAATTCAAAAAGAAACAAGCATTTGGCACGGACATCATAGGCAAGTGCCTAGGTGAGTGAGGCGAACATGAGGCAAGGCGAGGCATTCTTGGCTCACCTCAACCTAGTTCATCACCTTGGCGAGCGATGACAAAAAAATTTCCTTAATGTTTTGGTTGCTACCTGGAAAGGGGTGATCAGGAAGCTAAGTGAATATGTTCACCTCTTTTCCACCCGGTTTTACTACCTCTATTTACCTCGATAAAATTGCTGGTTCATCAACTATACAATTTTTTGAAAATGTGGCGCAGCTCAGAAATGTGGATTTTGTTTGAACAGAAAATTTAAATGGATCAAAGATCAGCCTGCCAAGATGAGGGTACCATGGAATGCTGTTAATTTATATAACATTTTGTTGATTGATAGGATCCAGACCAAAATGTGCTTCATCAGTGCCTAACTGCCTATGTTTCAGGGATTGACCAGGTTGAGTCCAAAGTTTTGATGTCAAGGATTTCCTTTGTTTTCTTGTCTGTTTCTACTCATGATCTTAACTCTTTCCACCCATATTCTTTATCATCACGTCATATAGTAATTTTTAACAGGTGCAACCCATGAATTGGGAAAATGCTATCGATATTTGACAGCCACATTAGACATTTGTATCCATGTCAACAAATGGCATTCATGTTGGGATTCTATTGTAACATTCAGATCTGCATTTTTATGCATTCTACCACATTTTTTATTGAAAGCTGTCTGTTGATATGGTTTGCTTCTATTTTATCCTTCAAAATGAAACTTGATTGATTTTACCTCTTGGCACTTGCTTATAAGTCCCTGTTTCGCAACAGGATAAAACTAATGCGGAATATTTGAGCTTGCATAGGATATTTCATCTTTGAACCCTGTTCTCTTTGGCTACTTATTGATGGCATATAGGATACCCATCAAAAAACCTTTTGGTTACTTTCAATGGAATAGAAGACATTCAAATCATTTTTTTAATTGACAATAATACCCTTGAACTAAAAAATCACATAATTCAAAGGAAAAAAGAACGAATTTATTCAACAAATCACTTTTTTATGAAGAATAATAATAAAAAAATGTTACGGTTATTGATTAATATAAAATTTTATGCAATTTATGAGCTAGTTATAAAATTAATAGGATTATGTCTAAATAATTAAGTAAAAATAATTGTCACATACAATTATCAAATATGTAACCATAATCATTGTTTTTCACATGCGTAAGGATTAAGAGATAGAGAACGTAATAATATGTGCAGTTAATTTTTTTTTATAAAATTAAGCAATTGAAAAATGGCCATTTGTTACTCACTCTGGCTGGATATGCTGACCCCAGAGTATTCAGGTTGCCAAGCAAAATTTTGACAGTATAACCTGGATTTCCCGCTGTTTGCATTTTGTCCCATTGCAACAGGGGCCAAGAGTATCTTGATTTTTAGGCATCTACATTTCCAATCTGTCCTCATATCACATTCTCAAGGTTTTGCTACGTTTGGATGTTTATCTGTCTTGACACTTGAAGTGGGTCCTTGTCATCCATACTATAGGGTGCTATTTTCTACCTGAATTTTTATCCATCTTTGGCTGCCTTCTGACATATTCGGGATTACTGACAGTATCTTTATGGGCTTGTAGGTTTCTTTGTCACAATCTGGATTGCTGCGGTGATGTTTAAGTCAAATGATATTCTGAGGAAGCAGACAGCGCTAAAGGTGATGTTACAAACAGCTGGTTATTCCTAGAATTTTGTACTCATCTTTGAAATTCTAATGTTTAATTGCTTCACATGGTATTGTTTAGCTCCTCTTTGTACTAAGAGGAAGCTTCCTCTGAGCCAGACTGCATGAAAGTCATCTGCTTCATGTGCATTCACACTAATTATATACAGTTAACCAAAAGTCATCCTTTAATAAAGACAACATTTGAGAAGTGACGTTTATCTTCAGTATTTCCATTTCATGTGGTGTCAATAATTGGAATGAATATATCTATCCCAATATCTGTATGCTGTTCATCAGGGATAATACAATTGGCATCTTGCACTCTGTGTTTGTGTCCATATTGCAGTAGGACAGAACATTAAGAACTTATGGTGGTTAAATTTCTTGAACCTTCCACCTTCAAAAAGAAAATTTTAGAGTCTTCACAATTTTTATTACTGCAGAATATTGTCAATTCATCGCAGTTCGTAATGGCTATATAAAGTTAAAATAACTCGTCGTCTCCAATGTTACCTGTTTATAAGTACCCTAGCAGTACCTTGCCCTGAACCCTAGCTGGGGTTTCCTGTGGGTACTATCCCGTCTCAGAAAAAAATTACCCTAGCAGTACCTTACTGGGTACTGCAATCTTTTCAAGCTTTATATTTGGAATTTGAACCAAAATGAAAGTCTTGGGAGGTGTATCTTACCATTCAGGAAGGATCTAGTACAGTTACTCATCTAGGAATGAGGGATCTGCGTAGATCCTGTCCTTAATCTTTGTTTTGGTCAAGTTTGTCCTAACTTTTTTTAATATTTCTTTTTCAGAAAGCTTTAATTCCTTATATACATTCAGTCTTCCTCACTGTACTTGTTTTATCTCAAGGAAATATTTCTAATTATTCAGCAGATTAGATATATAAATTGTGGGAGTAACGAAACAGGTTCAGCGAGGGGGAGCCTTGGTGCAACAGTAAAGTTGCTCCATTGTGAACTGAAGGTCACTGTTCAAAAACCAGAAACAGCCTCTCTGTAAAAAGCAGGCATAAGGTTGCATACAATTGACCCTCCTCAGAGCCCATAGTGGCAGAAGCTTTATGGAATTGGGCTGCTCCTAATGAAATGGGTTATATGTACACACCAGATCTATATCTATACTGAAGGTCATGAGTTCAAAAACCAGAAACACCTATCTGTAAAAAGCAGGGGTAAGGTTTCATACAATTGACCCTCCCCGGAGTCCATAGTGGCAGAAGCCTTATAGAATTGGGCTCTCCTAATGAAATGGATTATATATATATATCCTCTCCTAGAGGTACCAGGTAGTGATCATTAGGTATAGTCACATAAGCTGTTGAATTGACCTTTATTCCTATTGAAACTTGGCTGGACTTTCTTTTGTGGGAGCTTACACATCATTTTGATATTGTCTGATTGTATCTCTTTGCAGGGGGAGAGAAAAATTTCTATCCTTGTTGGCATCACACTTGTTTTCACATTGCATGTGGTTGCAGTCTATTGGTGGTACAGAAATGATGATGTTCTTTATCCACTGGTCATGCTTCCACCAAAAACAATTCCACCGTTTTGGCATGCCATATTTATTATAATGGTGAATGGTAATGACCTTTCTGGTGCCTACAACTATTTCTTATTTATGAATTTTATTTTAATTGTGCAGCTATCCTGTAAGATGTTTGAAAATGGAAACCAGGATGGGAATATGGATGTTGCTACCCAATTTAAATATTCAATAGGGATACTGGTTTTAGCTTTCCAGGCTATGGCATGAACAACATATATGATTACACAGATCTAGATGAATAGATGAGCATCCTACTAGGCCTTTATCCAAACATTGTGATAGGCATGTATGTGTATCATATATATTGTGGTGAGAACACCCGAGCTACAGTCCGTTTCCACCCCGACTTCGTCTACCGCCGTCGGAGAGCTCTTCTGGCGTCCCTGTGGCTTGGAGACGAGTTAGGGCTTATTTAAGGCTTGGAGACACATTTATTTGCTTTTATTAGGTCCATTATGTATTTTTTTATTTTCTAGGATTTTTAGGTGCGTGGATAGTAACGGTAGAGGATGGGAAGCTCTAGGGTCAGGAGTTACAGATCTAGCCTATATATCTATGTATGCTCCTTCAGAAATGGATGATGAATTTTGAGAAAAAAAAACTTGCGTCTTGTGCGATTTTGGCCTCTGCGAGAGAGACCTCCGCCTTCTTCCTCGGTGCGACGCCGAGGGACCTTCCCAGCTCCGGTGCGACATCGGAGACTGCCTGCCGGTGCGGCGTCGGCCGGTTCCAGGTCCCCCCCCACCCCTTTCTTCTCCATCATCGATTCGTGTCCTTACGGCCCCTGTTTGAAGAAGAAACGAAAAAGAGGAAGAAAAGGACGACGGAGAGAAGCCGTTACCGACGCCGCTGCCGTCGGCCCCCACCGCCGCTGTCACCAGCCCTGCCGTCACCATCTTCTTGCTGCTGTCCCCCTCTTCCTGCCGCCACGTTGTCGCCTCGCCCCGCCGCCGCCAGAGCCGCTCTGCCCGTGCCGTTCGCAGCCCTCTGCCCCTCGGGTTCGGGTGGTAAGGAAGAAGAAGAAAAGGGGGGAGGAAGAAGGGCTCGTGCCCTTTCTAGTCGGCCCGGTCAAACTACGTTTGACCCGGTCCGATCGAGCCATTGGGCTCTAGTCCGAACCCAACCCCCCTACTGGTCCGAGCCATCCCATTAGAAGGAACCCAGGTTTAAGCTGTTACCTAGTCTGACCAGGTCTTAAGAAATCCAGGTGGTCCGAACCATCTGGTTCAGTCCTGGTTTGAGCCAGGCTCCATCAAGTCCAAGCTAGGCCTGACTTGGTTCGTGGTGATGCGACAGGTGGTGCAACAAGGTCCGATAGCGCACCGCCCTCGTTCCGAATCCGTCCGTGCTCCGATTCGCATGTCGTTCGTGCTGTTGGATTCGTCTTGACGAGCCAACTCAAATCCAGTGCACTGCATCTTGGATTTGTCTCGTTTTGTATGTCATTTCTGCACGCATACCGAAGAGTCTGGTTGCGCATCTTGAGACCCGTATCAGCCGCCTCGATTTGCGTGCCTACCTCCCGAGGCACTGATTTCGCAGCAGCCAGCATCTCGGCTTGTCTCGTTTTCCATGCCACTTCTACATGCATATCGAAAATCCCGATTGCACACCTCGAGGCTCGCGTCAGCCGCCTCGATTTGTGTGCCAGCATCTCGGCGCACTGATTTCGCAGCACGTTTCCCGAGGCACTCTTTCAGCGACATATGCGACACCGTTAACGCGTCAGCTGCTGTGATTACCATCCCGGATCATTTTATTGTGTTTATTGTAGCCTTTTACCTCCCTGCGAAGAGTGGGCCATTATTTTATTGTATTTGGAGGGTGGTATACAAGCACTGGGTGATCTTCTCCCACGCACCAGCGTGGAGGTACGTGCTAGCCCTCTCACCACGATTTGCTTGTTACGTATTTGCTTTTATCTACCGCTGAATCGTTAGATAGGACCTAGCCCGTGATTAATCATCATTGTTGGCTGTGAGTACGTTATACCGATCCCGGGTTCCGACAGTACTTTGGGTGGATTTAATTCCTAGACTTGTGGTAGTTCCTCAACTACTAAACGGTCCCACGTTTCCTCATAGCGAGAGGGACGGTTACTCAGCTACTTCTATTTGTTGGCGTGGTTATCTAACTAAACAATTGTGCGACTAGGCTGCATTTATCTAATAATTTAATGCTTGTTGCTGATTCCCACTACCGCGAGTTTGTTAGCTGTCCCGCATCATATTGTCTTCAAACTAAGATGGGAATGGGATAAAGAAACTTCCATTCAATAATTTTAGGAAAATGTCAACTAAATAACAAAACATTAACATCATGTAGGTAAGCATTGTACTCTTGAAATTTAGCAATAGGAGCAGTATCTTTCAAATTATCCCTAGGTGTTATACTGCTACCTCCAGTTTTTGCCCTTGCACTTGAATTCTAGAAGAAGACTTCTTCATATGCTTGCTGTCAACAATCAACTGCTTATCTTAGATTCTTAGCCATACCAGGGTTCATGCTTTGCCCAAGTGTGGAATGAATATACCAGTCTTAAAAAGGTGTTAAACTTGTAGTTTGACCATTCCTTTTCACACAATTTCAAAGAGGGAGTGCCCCAAGTTTTTTATGTTTTTGTTTTTTGTTTCGGAGGGGTGGGGGTGGGGAGCTATGCAAAATCAGCCGAGCCTGAACTGAATTTTAAGAGAACATCATATGTAAAAATGTCTGGCCTAGATCAGGATCGGCCTATCTGGGGCTGATCCTATTGAAGCAGGCCAATTTTTCCCAGTTATTTTGTTCACCTTGAGCTGAGAGAGAGAGAGAGAGAGAGCGTTCACTTTGCTATGGCCAGTGGTAGCAGCAGCATCAGCTTGCTGTTGATGACAGTAGAAAGAAAGAGTGAGAGGGGTTTCTCCAGTGCCCTTCCTACAGAAAAGGGTGAAAGCAAATAGAGGGATGGAGAAAAAGGGTGGTCATTGGTAGGTGACTGCTTACTCACTCAGAGAGAGAGAGAGAGAGAGAGAGAGAGAGAGGCATCTACCACATTATGGCCACCAGCCGCCGCCGCCTATGTTGCCATTGACAGTGGACAGTGAAAGGGGTTTCACCTGTGCCATTCCCAAAGTAGTGGGAGAAAAGGAGAGAGCAAACAGAGGGATTGAGAGGGGGGAGGGTTCATTGTCAGCCACCTTTCCCACTATGTGTGTGTGTGTGTGTGAGAGAGAGAGAGAGAGAGAGAGAGAGAGAGAGAGGTGGGGTCATGACCAACTAGGGCTTGTTGTGGACACTGGGTAGAAAGGGAGAGTGGGAGGTTTTTTGCCTGCATACTTTCCTTGGAAGAGGGAGTGAGGAGTGAAACAGACATGGTTGGAGAGAGAGAGTGGATCATTGCTACGCAACTCCTTCCTACTGTGAATAGAAAGTGGGGTTGCTTTGTTGCAGGCGACTGATACCCAGGTGTCAGGTGTTGTAGTCAGTAACATCAAGAATGACTAGAAAGGGAGATGGGGATCAAAGCATGGATGGCAATACCGGTCGGTACGTACCGGTATCGGTAATAATAATAATAATAATAAGTACCAGGCCGGTACCGAACCGGTACGCCTGTGAAACACTTTCCCTTCTGACAGAAACAGATCTGTGAGAGGGGAGGCTCATTTTTTGCAGTGGCAGGGGAAGGGAAGGAGGGGAAGGAGCCGCCGCCACCTGCTGTCGCCGCCATTTGCCGCCGCCGCCCGTTGCCGGAGACGTTCTTACCGTTTTGGATGGAAGAAAAAAATAAGGTATGATATATATTTTAAATCTAGTGATTATTTTTTAGTTGTTAACTAATTATTAGATTGTTTACGTTCATTTTTTTAGTAAAATAGACAACCCCTAAGTTTAGACTCTAATTAGCAGTTAAAAATTGGAGTTTTTGTCTAATTACTTAAATTAAATATCAATTGAAGCCTAATTAAGCTTCATTGCATATTTTAAAGTAGGAGTATGCTGTCAATTGTGTTGATCGACGGTTAATTAGGAAAAAATCTTAATTTAGACCCTAATTAGCGGTTAAAAATGGGGGGTTTTGTCTAATTAGTTCAATTAAACATCAATTGAAGCTTAATTAAGTTTCATTGCATAAAGTAGGAGTGTGCTGTCAATTGCGTTGATTGACGGTTAATTAGGAAAAAAATCTCAATTTAGACCTTAATTAGTGGTTAAAAATTTGGGTTTTTGTCTAATTACTTAAATTAAATATCAATTGAAGCTTAATTAAGTTTCATTGCATATTTCAAAGTAGGAGCATGCTGTGAATTGTGTTGATCGACGGCTAATTAGAAAAAAATCTCAATTTTGACCCTAATTAGTAGTTAAAAATTATCCATTTATTTATGGTCATCCTAGGATCTTGAACATGTTCAGAGAAAAATCATCTGGAGGCCGAGATCTCATCCGTGCGGGGCCTACAAGATTTGTATCTAATTTTATTTCTTTAGAATCTTTACACAATTTCAAGAATGAGATCAAGGGGTTTATGTTTAACAAGGAGTTCTTGGAGTATATGCGAACTACTTCTAATGAATCTAAATCTGAACATTTGGAAGTGGGAAAAATCATAGAGAACAAAAAATTTTGGAGCCATGTGCAGACTTATATGAAGTTGATGGAATCGCTCATACAGGTCTTAAAATTGGTGGATGGGGATGATAATAATTATATGGGATATTTATACGAGGCAATTGACATTACTAAGGTGCATATCAAGAACGCATTTATCAACTCTTATATGAAGTGGTGGGACCTTATTGATCTCAGATAGGAAAGCACATTACACCACGACTTGCATGCAGTTGGTAAGTGAAATCTTATACTGTTACATGGGTAATATACAGTCGTCAAGTTCACATTGATGGAGAAGTGATCTAAGGCACACTGAATGTGATCGCACGCTTGTCGAAGACAATAGAAGATAGAATTGAGGCAGAGAGACAGGTGTTTATCTCTTATATGAAGAATTGACTTTAAGATATATTCAATTACTTATATTTTTAGGAGTCCATGAATTATATTAATTGTTAATTCTATCTTTGTAGATGTAGGCTTATAGGCTAAGGCTGGAGATATATAATGAAGATCCTGTGCAAATTGTCGTAGAGAAAGTAAGTCAAGGTATACTTAGTGATTACATTGTTGTCATATGTGCATAAGAAAAAAGAACATACATTGATTCATTTTTTTGTTTTTTACTGATGGCACAGCTGAGTGGTGGATAATAGTGTACAACAGAGATAGGGGTTATAATCCATTGGTTTCCGTTGCAGTGAGGGTTTTGAGTCAAACGACATCGGCAAGTCAATGTGAAAGAAATTGGAGCACGTTCAGCTTTATACACTCAAAAATTCGTAACCGGTTAAAGGCTGAACGATTGGACAAATTGGTGTACTGCCATTACAATATGAGATTGATGATCAAAAACATCCGGTTGAGACAACAATTGAGGGAGAAACGAGCTGCAGGGCAGGCAGAAGATGTTGTTGGCCAAATTAATGTGGAAGATTTATTTGATGATGATAATCCTTTGCAGACTTGGGTTGAGATACAAGCAATTGTCGATGAGCCAGTTTTTTATCATGATGATACAGAATGGGCAGAGGGCATACTAGATGGAGCTGTTGCTAGAGATCCAGAATTAAGAACGTCAAAAAGGCAAAAAGAAAATTCACCTCCTCCTTCACATGAACATCAGAGTCAGACTGAGCATGTGCCTTTATTTGCACATGATACTGAGTTTGAGCCTGCTAGACACTCAGAATCAGATAGCAGGTCAGTCACTCCTAAAATGGTTGAGCCACCATCATTCTTGAGAAGGAGTACATCTACACTTGAGAAGGTTAATCTGACTGCTAGAGACGATCTTGCGATTGATGAGATGAAGCAAATTTATGTGAGACATAGACCACGAGAAAAAGGATTATTGAATCGATTGAACTTGCAAAATGATCTAGAAAGAAAAGAAAGCCAACAAAAATAGGCATCACAAAAGAAAAAATCAAGTAATGTCAAGAGGGAGTTAATTGTTGATTATGATTAAGATGATGATGATGATGGGACACAATCTCTTAGTGATGATGTTGGTGCAACTACATGTGTTATTATCGGGGGTGGAGTATATGTACCTTCTTTCTCCTTGTATATTGACACTGAAAGAGGACATCATGAAAGTCAAGGAGATTATGATTCACAAGGTCAATATGGATAGCAGTCAGGTTATGGAGGTGGCCAACAAGAAGCAAACATGTATAGCTGGGGAGATCGAATAGAGTATGAAGGTTTTCAATTCCATCCACCCAGTAGCAGTTATGGGTCAGAGTCTTTTTCTTATCCTCAAGCTGCTTCTTTTCATCTTGATTCTGGAATTTCATCAAGTCAACAAGCGTATACTCCAAGAGGGATTCAAAGAGGGATGCGCGACTTGACTGCGTCATTGTTTAGTTATGGTGAATATAGGGAACATATGCAACCTTATTATACCAGCAATAGCAACCAGAGAATGAATCAGAAAGATCTACGGGTTATTATCCATATTAGTATACTCACTCATGTTTTTCATAGGTAAGGATCATTTGATTTCATTAACATTTATTATTTGTAAATGTTTAGTACATTAGCATAATATTTTTCATGTTTAATCTGTATGAAAATAGTCATTTAGTATGTGTTACGTGTACTTCTTTGTCTTAACCCACCTTTGTCACACTCAACACATATCTAATTAATTGTTTACATTTTTCTGATTTTTTCTAATTTTTTTCTTTTTTTCTGATTTTTTGGGGCCTTTTTATCCCTGTATCGGCCGCCACTGGTACCGGTACCGGTACTGCCATCCATGGATCAAAGAGGGAGGAAACAAGAGAAGAAGATGAATAAGAGATAGAGGGTCGGCTGGTACCGGTACCGGCCGGCACCGGTACTGCCATCCATGGATCAAAGAGGGAGGAAACAAGAGAAGAAGATGAATAAGAGATAGAGGGCCGCAACAAAGGGAGGGGATGATGACATGGGTCATAGTGCTTGATGGCCAAGGACGAGGTGGGGTTGGGTGCCAGGGTGGGAGCTCTTTTTCTATTTGAAGGCTGGTAAGCTAATTTCATACTTTTTTTTTTCCATGAGGGTGAGCCTTGGTGTAATGATAAGTTTGCTTCATTGTGACATGGAAGGCCATTGTCTCAAAAAGATGACCACAATCTTTTTTTTTTCTTTTTTTCTTTCTCTTGGGGGGTGATAGGAGAAAAGTCAAAGGGTGTTATAAACAAATACTAAAGATTCAATGGATATATAGCAAAAGTCTCTAAAGTATATATATATATATATATATATAAGGATGGTTTCTTTTTAATGATTCACCTGTCCTTTTCAGGGTTGGTTGGTGCTCATTGTCATTACATAAATTAAAAAGGAGGATAATCCTTTACTTTGGAACAGCCAGAAAGATATTGTGGTGGGGAGCCAGAATTCAAGTTTAGATCATGATTCGCATTTGCAAGGTTTTCCATGAGGTCCATGTGAAAGAATAGACAATATGTATTTAGGATTTTTGTCTATATTTTTTGAAATGGGATTAGTATCCATGCGAAATCTCGACAGAGGCTGGGGGCAGCTCCTGGGTCAGATGCTCAAGTATACCAACGGAGCTGCAGAGGCTTGAGGGCAGCTCCCGGGCCAAACACCCAAGTATATCAGGCAAACCATGCAACACGTGAGGGGGAAGAATGTGCTGGGCAGGGAAACATAGGGATTTGAACCCCTGACCTGTGGGAATTTAACCCGCCAAAGGTCAGGGCTGGAATGTAACCCTTCGGGGCCTATACACTATCCTACTTACCACATGCTGGGATTTTTCTCTGTATACCCATGGAATATTTAGTATTTGACACTATAATTCTGCCTTTGTTTTTTGGATTTTTTATATATCACCTCTTGCAATCTATCATATCAGGAATTTATCCTGTCTAATTCTGATATTTACAATCTCTGGAATCTCAGGTTATTTGATGAACCTCTAGAAAGCCAGTTAAGAATAGCCCCTTCAAGTTTATGGAAAACCCCCCTACAAAGGGAGTTTGTCAAATAAACGTGTAATTGTGGGGTTTAGAAATAAATATCAAGATTAAGGATGCTAATTAGTAAATATAGTAGGTTATAGGGGTTGATATCTAAAAATCCCTTTTCTCCTTTCTGAAACCCACAAAAATGGCAGTTATAGTGTCGAATTCAAAAGATCTTAACAGAACAAAACATCAGATTCAAAAATTTTCAGGGGTGTACATGTAAAAATCCCTCTTTATTTTAGGGGGATTTAGAGGAAAATTTGCCTTGATTAAAGGGTTTTAATCTCCACCTGCACCACTGATCTGGATGCAGATCGTCTACAGCCCTGAGTTGACCAAACTCAGTCAATACATGCACAAAGCTGACCCCAACCTTTTTGCAAAATCCCCATGTGCTGGGGCTTGTGGGTTGGCCCTGGGTGGCTAATGACAGAGTTTGGTTCATACAGGGCCATAGGTGATCTCCATGCTTCCTGATCCACCAGAAGATGTAGGTTGGCTAAATGTGCTTTAGATATTGTAGTGTGGTTGCTCTTGCATATGTTGGTTGGTAACTAAGTTCTGGTTTTCCTTTTGATTGTCAGATACTATGGTGAGGCAGGCAGCAATGATTGTCAAGTGCCTGTTGCTCATTTATTACAAGAATGGCAGAGGACGTAATTACCGTAAACAGGTAGTTCACATTGCTTCACATTGTTTCTTTTGCATATCCCTTGTTACTTGGATTTCATTCTAAAAGACGTCCTTTCTGTTCTAGTACTTCATGCTTGCACACTTCTTTTTTCTCTTTTGGACTCTCCTTATTTTGCAACCTCCTTTCTTCCTTCTAATTCAAATTGTTTCTATTTTGTAACCTCCTTTTTTCCTTATAATGCAAATCGTGGCCTCTTGGTTTTACCTTCCAAAAAAAAAAAAAAGAGGAATACTCAACAAGATTCTTCCATAGGATGAGATATCTTTGTCGTCTTTTAGTTTTGCTCACATTCCCCAAAAATGTCAAAAATTTGCTGTCCTCGATTCTCTTGGCAGCTGTCCCATAGTGTTATCTTGGTAACACAGCTTTGGGGCCTTACGTAATGCAGCTTCCTGGAATCTACTAGATGGGTGGATTCCACATTTTTTCTCAGTAGGAGTTTTAGACTTGATTGATTATTTGTTGATATAAGTTAGTATCTACTTTGTTGAATAACTTATGGAAATTATAGTGTGTGGTTTGGATGTTTTAATTCTTGTAAACTCAGTTTTCCTGGAAGTTAAGGCATCTGTTTGTCTTGATTAAGTATGGGTTTCACCTGAGTTCTGCTTATGCAGCCTGCATGAAGGCATGAAACATGAATACGGACAGAAGAATGAATATGCATGGTATGGGAATCAACATGTCTATCATTGCGTAAACATGCTGCATGAGCTTGTACTCCCCTGAACGGTTAGCCTTTCCAGTGGCACCACCTCACTCATCTACTTGCATCAAACAGGATTATGATGTGAAACTTAAGTTGATATCAAGGTTGAATAATGGTGTGTATGGCATATCCTGCTTTACTTTCAGAAAGACTTCATCTTCTAATACTTCCAAATATGACTATGAGGACTTCTCTAATGGATAGGAATGTATTGTTATGTGATAATGGCTTTAGCTGTATGCAACTATAGTCAGAAGGATTTCTACGTGGCATACATAGGAATTGTCCTAGCCATTTTTGTGATAACAAGTTTTAGATGCTCTGGTCGCTTCCGCTTCATTTGCTTTCTTGAAATGGGTTGCTGCCTTGAGATTATGACATTCCGGTAACAGTCCTTGTGATAAACTTAATATTCCTCCTGCTGTCTGAGCATGAACTCTGTGGATGGAAGTCTGTCTTGATGAAAGCTACATTATTTCTGATCTGTGTATGACACAGTTACATCTTTTCAACTGATTTTATTTTTTCTTCATTCTTTCTTCGGTAGCTTTTATTGCTCGCTGAAGGAACATTTTCTGCAAAATATGTTTTGCATACTTGAGCAGAAATGATATGAATGGCTCTCTCTCTCACTCGACTTTTTCAGGGACAAATGCTGACTCTGGTGGAGTATCTCTTGCTTCTTTATCGTGCTTTGCTGCCAACACCTGTCTGGTACCGATTCTTCTTGAACAAGGAATATGGGAGTCTATTTTCCTCTCTTACTACAGGGCTTTACCTGACCTTCAAGCTGACGTCAGTTGTTGAGAAGGTGCAAAATTGTGCCCATATGGTCTTTACCGCATGTGTAGCACTTAAGATTGCTGTGTGGGGGAAAAAAAATCATTGCTGTGAGAGATTTCTTTTGACAGCTCTCTGCTAATAGACACTTATTTCTTTTTATCTCTGCATCTAGGTTCAATCATTTTTCACAGCATTGAAGGCATTGTCACGCACAGAAGTCCATTATGGGTCTTATGCGACAACAGAACAGGTAAATTGGAGTACCTTATGGTATATTGAATGCTTGAAACTTGATGCAACTAATGTCAATGCATGTACCCTATAAAAGTTTTATCCATCACTTCTGCCAGTTGCATATAATCCCATTTCTCTATTGAGAACTCAGATCCATAAGATTTGGGGTTGCGGGCAGTCAGTCAAACATCTTGCTGCAAAAGCTTGACTGTTTCATGTATTTGACATATTATTATGTGGCAATTGACGCAGGTGATTGCAGCTGGTGACTTATGTGCTATTTGCCAAGAGAAGATGCATGCTCCTATTCTACTTCGCTGTAAACATATTTTCTGTGAAGACTGTGTATCAGAATGGTAGGTCTGGTTGCCTATGTTTTTGTTTGTTTTCCCCGTCAAAACCCCAACCCTGACACACATCCAATGTGTTTTGGAAATTCCTTGTTTTTCTTGGGTGAGTACATCCCTAGATGTCCATGGAGCTCTGTTTCAAAGAAACTAGTCCCCTTGGTAGGGAGCACAGGCTGTGCCTTATGGTTTGGATAAAAGGGTTAAAACCTGAATACCCCTTGGTATGGAGCACAGGCTGTGCCTTATGGTTTGGGTAAAAGGGTTAAAACCTGAGTACCCCTTGGCATGGAGCACAGGCTCCTTATGGTTTGGGTAAAGGGTTAAGACCTGAATAGAGGTTGAGTCCCAATTTTATCACTTCCTCTGGTTTGGAAATGTGGACAAGAATGAAGATTAACACAAAAGTGCATGTTAGCCTGAAATATACGTATGCAGGCTTTCTGCTATTGGGAAGTAAACTTTTCAGTGTCCATGTGACCCTGTATCAGTGGTTTGAAGCTTCATCGATAGTTATCTCCCTACTATAATCTGTTATGGTGGACATTGCGGGTTAATCCACACCTTTTTCCTTTTTATTTTGTCTGTCATTTCAAAACATGCGTATAGGCTTGAGGAAGAATCAAACAGGAAGAACACAAAGGAATTATTCAGGTACTAGGGCATGCACATGGATATGTAGCATATGTAGCCATTCATTGAAACCGAGATATCCAATGCTCTATGATTGTATTCGTAGCACACATTATTGCTGCTGTCCAGCCTCAAATTTTTGTTCTTATGCTAAAAGGGAAATTGCTTATTTGTTGCAGCATCAGTATCTCCTGACAAAGTTCCATGATATTGCACTTTAAAAACTGAAAAACTGAATAATGGTGCTTGGCTTGTGTGGCAATAGTAGTACAAATTTTGGATTATTTGTCATCATCCTATTGCAGATTCTCTGATGTTTGCTTTTCCATGCCGATTTCCTCAAGATGACCTGCATGTTGAATTACTAACTGGGATGAGCTACATTGTGCCCGTGTTCTCCAGGTTTGAGCGGGAACGAACATGCCCATTATGCCGGGCTTTGGTAAAGCCTGCAGATCTTAGGTCATTTGGTGATGGCTCAACAAGCCTGTTCTTCCAGCTATTCTAAAGTTTAGTACACAGTGAACTAAACAACTATATTCAGAAATGGGACTGCCACCTGGAAGGATACAGGAAAACGATGGCAACCTGGCACACTCACGCTTCCAGGTAAAAGTGAAGGTCATGATTCATTCTTTTCGGATGTTTTGTTGGAAAATTTCTTGGTGGCTTTCGCGGTTGAAATTGACGCCCATTTCCATATTTTCTGTATTGATGTAATGCCCTTACAGGAGCTTATAATGCATAGAAGTTCAACACAGTGAACACGTAAACAAATAAATGTAAAGAATGTATTCCACATTGAAGGGATCTTCAATTTTTTGAAGTAACTGTAATGAGATGTAGCTTACTGGTAGCCCAGTAATGCCATTGTATGGCTGTTTATAATCTGCATGTCTATGGCTGCAGTTTTACATATCCAGCAGGTAAACATCTGTTTCGGTGGTCTGCTAGCACATCGTGTCCACAACCATATGTTAGAATCAAATATGTAACTTGGGTTTGGATAAGAGATTGTTTCTTTAGTTATCAGACATCCTCTTTCAGATTCGTTTTTGTTCTCTAACAAGAGCACTTGTATACTGTTGACCCTTGCCCTTTCAATCTGTGGTTGGACTTGGCTAGAAACGAGGATGATATGGCAAACTACCACAGTTACATATCGTGAAAATGTACTAAAGGCTAAGTTTTGGGCATGTTTTTTAGTGAATCCAGAATAAGGAGGTCGAGACTTGGTAAAATAACTTGGAGGCACCAGAAGGTTTTAGAATGGGTGTTTATGGGTATTGTTTATTAAGAATTGAAGATTTTGAAACAAAGGTAAGGGCTACATATGTGAATGGAAACCATCGAGGTCATGAGATCTTGTTAAGAGGTGATAGGTTATCGTTTTCTTTACAAAACAAAAATTTTGGAACATCTACAATCATGCAATCCCGTATTTTATAAGTAATTGAGAGTTTGATTTTTAGTGGCCGAGAGTAATATTGAATGCCCTTTGCATTGTATAAAGATTGAATGACAGAGGGCAAAGAAATGGATACTTTTAGTATGTCCGACTTTGGTGCAACAGGTTGCGCTTTTTATAATGTACAAGACAAATGGTATGTCACATGTAGAAGTACATATTTACATATGGTTATCCGTATATTTATCCGTGGTCCGAACTTGTTCCAGATGAAGATGATGAACGAATGAAAGAAAAGTGTATCAATGCATTAAGTAGCACTCTACCGTGGGTAATAGCATCCATCCGCTTCTGATGATGCTTTTGGGATTTAAAGATTATCATGATGACTTTCAAAACAGAGGACGTATTTGGCGAAAATTTTAATTAAAGTTACTTTAGATTTTTCTTTCTAACATGAGGAAGTATCAAGTACAAGTTGTTCTAATTGATTTTGCATGGTTATGTAAGTCGAGCTTGCTTAATAATCTTGTTTCTATCGTAAGTTCAAGAAATTTCAATGAGAACTTTAAGTTAGAAACCAAAAGAAAAAACATAAATGGCTTTCAAGTCCTAATGTCTTCCCCCTGAAAATAACTGAAGTGAAACTTGTGTGATCTAAAAATATCTTCAGTTAAAGGCTGCGCCAAACATGGCTTAATTAATGTTCGAGTAATACCTGCTGCAATGCCTGAGTGTTGCATGTAGGGGGCATTGCAGTGGGTAATTTTTTTTTTTTTTTTTTTTAAAGATCGGTCCCGAGGCCCTAGACATCTGTACAGTGTAATGTATTGTCCGATCAGACATCTAAATTTTTTTTGAAAGATAAAAATTGTTATTGGGCATGGTCCATTAAAGACATTTTTCACTGTTTATAGAGGTTGATTTTTTATTTTTCCAGATTTTTTGGTGACGTCCGATTGGACATTGTACTGTACAGACGAGTAAGACACCTCGGGACGGACCTTAAAAACAAAACATTTAACCCACTGTAATTTCTTAAAGTGCAGCACAGGAGGGGTTGCAATAAGTATTACTCTTAATGTTTCAGTGAGCTTATTGTTGTCCATGCCGTTTGAAAGGCATATTTTTAAATCCTCGTCTGTGCGTAAACTTGTTATTTTCCTCTTCGTGTTTAGGCAGCATTTGGCATCGCGATTGGCCTCCTTCAGCTACCTACTGATTGGCCTATGTAGGAAAGAGTAATACCTGATGCAATGGGTGGCAACTGCCGTCCGCTCATGGGATCATATGGCACGCAAATTTTAAGGAAATTAAGAGTAACATCTGATGCAATGGGTCGGGGCCATTGCAGTGACAACTGCCGCCCGGTCAGATGGCATGCAAATTTTAAGTTTCATTATACCTCTTGCAGGGTGGTATAATGATCTTATGTTGTTCGATCTCAAGATCAGACTGCAGTTACAACATTGCATAAACATTACTCTTTTTCTAATTTTTTACTAAAATCGAGACGAGCAAGTGAAGGGAAGTTATGATAAAATTGCATTGATAGCCTTTTGTCCTGTCGAGTACTTTCATGAGGATTTTGATAGTCCTGTTCAAAATTTTGTATTGGCCTTGAGTAGAAGGTCATCATCTCCATGCATGGAACTTTTGTCAGGGCAACGATCAAGCGCTACTCATATGATCTAAAAGTTGCCGGCGAACTCAGAACCAAGAAAACTGCCCCAGCTTCCCTGTTTGGATGTAACTTAAGAAAATGCTAATAGGTTTATCATAAACCCAATTATCATAAACATGTTTTTCTAAGTTCAATGTTTAATTATTTTGCATAAACTTGAGTGAATTTATGAAAAACTTGAGAGAGATTCCAATGTAAACCAACACTTAGTAGGTTTATGGGATTGTTTCGAGTTTTATGGTAAACTCTAAGGTACACTCAAATGAGTTTATAATAAACTTATTTTTATACTGTCCAAACTAAAGATATGATAGAAAACGGGTTTATTATAAACGTAAACACGTTTATGCTTGCATCCAAACAAGTATTTCCTTGTTGCCCTCACGTCCGTGCCATCACTCTTGCCCTTGTTTGAACCTTTGGGAGCATGACGTAAAGGAGAGTTGATTTTGAAAACCTTTGCTAACCCTCTGATTGTAAAATAATAATAATAAATAAATAAAATAAATAAAAAATGTGGAAGAATCTAGAATAGGGGTGAGGAATAGCCTCCACGTACGTAAGATCATCCATATGAGTAGCACTATAAAAAATCTAAAGTGCAATGATTAGTGTCAAAATATTATTTAGGTGAAAAAAAAACTAAACTATTATGTATTTCTTGGACCTTAATCTGAATTTCATCCTTAGATTAGTCATTAACTTTTTAAACTTCCATCCTTAAAAACAAATGTAGTCTGATCATCCTTTCACGTTACCTTACACATGCAAAGACAGTGACAAGTAAATCACGGGTGATAGACTGGCAATGACAACATTATTGGGTGCTCGTTGATGTTTAGGGATGCAAATGGTGAATCTGTCCTTTTCTGAAATTTATAGGAAAGATTAGGCTATAAGTTTTCGAACAAAGATAATGATACTACATTTATCCTTTTTGTTAATGATAAGAACAAGACACTTGTTTCTTAATCATGTAACCTAATTATCTTGTGCTTTTTATTTAAGAACATAAAATATACATTTTTAATGTAATAAATAAATTTATGTGAACTGGTGTTCAAAGTCGAGCAATGATTCTTGTTTAGGAAGATTGTGAAAACCAGAAACTTAAGGGCCTAATGACCTCTTTTTCCCAATTCCTATGCCGGACTCCCTCTCCTCTGAGCACTCCACCTTGCTTGCTCCGGATGCTTCTTCGATCGTAGAGTTTCCGTGTAGAGAATAAAAAGCTCCAGTAAATTTAATCTTTATCCATCATAGTATGATAAATGTTAAGATAAAGGTAATGTATACTGACGCAGCCTTCACGCATGGAGATGTCGAGCCGAGTCGGAAACGAGTTCGAGTGAAAATACGAGTCCGGCAAAACTCCGTCTTGCAAGCACTGAGGATGAGTCGTCAGAAGGGGTTCGGGAGTATATCCCGGATAAGTCCCTCCAATGCTCAAGTTAGAAGGGTGCCAAGTGGCAGAGAGAGAGAGAGAGAGAGAGAGAGAGAGAGAGAGAGAGAGAGAGAGAGAGAGAGAGAGAGAGAGAGAGAGAGAGAGTACACTTTTTGGCCTCTTTTGGGTTATCTTTTTTTCACCCTTTTTTACCTGGCATAGGGTCTCTTTATTTATAGAAATAGAGTAGCTGAAGTTTCTTTGTGGCAAGTGATGTGAGACTAAAAGTGTAGGTTTCCTGTAGTAGAATAGCCACATTTTACCCCTTATAGTTGTGGCCCTTAGTGGGCTTTTGCGGGGCGGCTGGATTGAGCCCTAGAGAAGGCTGCAAGTGGGCCGGCCTAAATCGAATCTAGGGGGAAATCTCCTTATCATATACCAAGCATCATAGTCTGATAATGTTTGAGGATAAAGGTAACCTATACAAGAATAAAGATAATGTTAAGGATAGTTATTTTGTTTAAAAAAGATAAGGACACAGCTATTATGTGGCCTGTTAATTAACCTTTCGTTTTATATATATGATTATGTGGTGGTGGCAGATCCTTTATGGTGTTGGATAGACCAAACTCGGTCAATTTTCATCTTTCACCTTCATAACAGGTCGAAAAAGGGAAAATCTTTAATTCTAAGTTAGATGCACATCGGGATAGAGGGGTTTCTTTGCTAAGAGGCTGAATGTAGTCGACAGAGTGAGTGCCGACCGAGTCCAATCTATTCAGCATCATGAAGGGCCTGTACGAGCAGGTAGAGGTGAAAGGATGGACATAAAAAAAGTGGGCAAACAACTTCAGATGGGGTGGGGAATGCTAAAATCATCTTTCCATTCGGGGAAGCTAACCATTAGGGATCTAACAAGAAGAGCTAGAAGTTTGTTAACATTTCAAAAATTGAGTCAATATTTGACATGGTTGAGAGCAAAATAGTCTCACAAAAAAAAAACAGCTCCCAATATCACTTTCCTGTTGATGTATAATGAAGCACCTTTAGCCACATTCTATAGTCTTTAAATAGAATTGTCATTAGGACATCAATTTTCAGATTGGATCACCTAAGTCCTTTTTTTCATCTATTATGATCAAAGTCAAATGAAGTCCTGAAACCATTGTCACCATGCAACTAAATCAAGTGAATGTGAAAATCGCATTTTGGGTTCTTAATTGTTCATAACATTTTTTTACTTGAATCTTTTATTTAAATCGTCTGATTTCTCTAAGTTGTTCACTGTACATGCAAAAATTGCTGAAAATTTTACTTGGCTCTTCCCTGGTCTTCGATGCAGTACATGGCCCTCACTCTGCACGTCGTCAAAACCAGTATGAATGTGAAAGTTTGATGCGAGGTCACACATGTACATGTTGTAATACGCTTGCATAGTGTTTTTACCCAACTACATTAAATAAAATAAAAATTATCTTATTTTTTAAATATTCAATGATTCCTCAGAATCATTTTCATCCTTTGAAATTTAATTTTTACTATCCAACTCAATTATAGTCATCAAGTTGAATGCATGCGAATTAACGGAGAATACTAAAATCACAAGGAATGGGAACAACGTTACAAGCTATTTTTTTATTTTTTTTATTTTAAAAAATAGAATTTACATGTACCCACTCGACGAATACGATTGAGTTTCAAGATCGAACACAATCAAATGGCAAAAATAAAACCTCAATAAATGGAACAACTCCAAGGGAGATAATTAGTATTTAAAATTTTATCTTTATTGTTATGTTTTTAACATGAGGATGACGTGGAAACAGTGCGTGCGGTTGAACTGTACGAACTGTAGCAAACCGCATAATTATATATAAATATATGACATGAAGTGTCTGCTTGCAAGATGCATTTCCGGTCAAGCTCTATTCCTGCATTGATGCAAACAGCCTTACGGTGCACTACATAAGAACATGGGATACTACACATGCAAACTGCCTTACGGTGTACTAATAATATACCGAGACTTGAGTCCCCAAAGAGGCATAATAATGAACACTTTTCATGTAGTAAATCGCATGACAAGCAAGTCTTCTTATTAAATACTGACATGAAGTGTCTGCTTACAAGATACACTTACATTCAAACTCTATTTCTGCATTGATGCAATGCTCCCTCATGATATGTGGGACAGGCTGCCTCATTTCCAGCAACTTAACCGAAATATATCAGGTGAAGATGCGCTATCTCACTGCGAAATGCCAAGAGGCAAGAGTGACTTCAGAGCTGAGAATAGGCTTTTAGTAGAAGCAAACCATCTTAAGAGCTGAGAATAGGCTTTTAGTAGAAGCAAACCATTCCATGGTTCCATGATCAGAGCTTAGATCTTTGAGTTGATGTTTCCTCAAAAACGATCATCACCTTTCCAATGACCTTCCTTTCCTTGATAGCAGAGAAGGCAAGATTCGCCTGTTAAAAAGGTTAAATCAGGAAAATGAGTGTACCCATCCTATCTAGCAGTAACCGGAGAATTTCTAAAAAGTCTTATATGTTCCCTCATGATTTTTTGCCAACAGAAAATCTATGAGATGTTTCCCCATCCCCCAGCCAGTCCCGTAGATGAAGGTTATAATTATTTTGTCAGCATGTATTTGATAGAAAAACCAAGAATAGCAGGACTCAGGTGGAATCAATAGTTAAAATATCATTTAAGATGGAATCGCAACATCACTTTTAGATAGGCATAGGCCCATGGAATCCTTTTCCCCAAGTAAATGCTGAAATCAAGGCATGACAAACATTTGTAAGCTGTTAATAATACCATTTTGAGACCAAGGCTGCACAAGCTAATAATAAACATACATATGTTCAGAACACATCAGATACATTACTTCCGTCAGGAATGCAATAACAGCTACTGATGAACCAATAGGAATCTTTTTGACGACAATGAAGCCAGGCACTTGACCAAGTAAAGATCTCCCCCCCATGCCCTAATACAGATAGAATTTCACCAAGAAAACCTCGATGACAACTTTAAGATGGCCTGTTTGCAATTAAATGAACTGTGAGTGCTAAAATCTGTCTATTCCAACATCAAATGACTCTCATTCATAGGCAGGATCCTTAGCCTAATCCCAAGTATCCAAATCACACAGCAAAGTATTAAATCCCCAGCATACGAAAACAACATGAACTATCTGATTTCTGGTCAGGGGGACAAGTTCCTGCAATGACTACAGCTCCGCGTTGGCCTTTCTTTAAACCTCCTTTTTCATTACTTGGACTGAGTATTCAAAATGAAAATGGCTACAACAAAAGAATGCCTTCTCTTTAAAACCAACACAACTATAAAAGCATTTCTGTAACACAGGCAAAAAAAATGAAAAACATAATTTCACGTCTGAAAATCCTGAAATTCTTGGGTCAGACAGAGTGACGTACCTTACCATTTTTAATGACCGATGCAATATAATTACAATCATTTCCATGTTATCCAAGTTGACTTAATATCTTCCTTCTTGCAATTATTGAAGTTATACAACTTTTCATGCAGTAATTAGCCTAACCCTCCTCATGCAAGATGAAATCCAAAATATTACATCAGAATTTCTGCCATTAAGAATAGACTCATCTAGACACCATGTCAAGTACGCATTCTTTAGCACCTTCCAGATGACCTCTTCTCTGTCAGTGTGCAGAGAACAAATTGCACGTAAACCTCAATGTAATCTTGATCATCTTTGGAACATCTCTTTATTTGCAACATTTAGAGCAACTAGTGCCCCTATTAAGATTCTCCAATGATACATCCCATCTTCCTTGTTTCTTAAATAATATTTCTTTTCAATGGCATTCTTCCATAATTATCTTCCCCTCAGCCACTAACTGCCATACCCATTCACACAACACTACCCATATTGAATTTGGAGAAGGGAAATTTATGATCATGGCCACACGGTTTGATATCATGCAGTCAAGGATAGTAAATAGTTCTTTCGACCTGGAAATGTCTAAAACACACGAAACACCAAACTTTTCCCCTTCCTGTAGGTGGAAAGATGTTTTCCATACCAGATCATAAATGCATGCCTGTGTAGAATAGTTTAACGTGCTAAAAGAGGTGGGGGAAAAGCAGTATCAAGGGATAGAAACAAGTCACTGACCTCAAATAGACTGTATCTGTGAGAAATATTGATGGATATCAAACCCCTTGCTAACCAAGAAAGCAGTTCATTTAAAGAATCTTCAAGCACACTAGGGAAATGTATCTTGTAGCTCCCCCAATAAAGCCCATGAATTGTCCAATTCTGCACATAAAATATGTACATGTATTAAAATAAACTTATAAAATCAGAAACTAGAAAAATCCACTCGCCAGTACTAACTAGCATTAGCAAGCACCATATTCTCTGTAACAATCACATTGACTGAGAAAAAGACAACTGAATTCTACATTCCAAGGTTGGAAGAATTGGAGATCGGGCATGGATCAGCTCAGTCCAAACCGATCGGACCCGCCAATCTGATCCAATCTGGACCGATCCTGGGCCGACTCACTGATCCCGACCGATCTTGTCCGATCCTGACTGATCCCGGCCCACACTGGTGGATTGGGGCATGAGACCGGATTGGTTCAGGTCAAAACCGATTGGATCGGCCTTGCAACATTCTTATGTCAGGAACATAAAGGAACTTATTCCAGCAGGCATACTAAAATATTCACATGAACCAAAGAAAAAGCTGACCACATGCTCAAGGCCATCAACTTCAACACCAAAAACACATAAAACTCAGCCTTAAGTGACTCCAGGAAACTAGCATTACACCTGAGATACAAGGTAAGAGCTAAATGAGGCATGATTAAATCAAATGAAAATATGACTTATTCTTGGAGTAACATATATAAATAGCTTCAAGAATAAAAAGTAGTAGAATTTGCATTTCTGAAATATTCTCCAAAGATCTACCTTAACAAGAGCTATATTTGCAGGGATAACAGGGACTTCGCCACTTGCAAAGCCAATCACCAAAATATGTGCTCCCCAGTTAAGAAGTTTCATGGACTCTTTCATGAGTTTGCCACCAACTGGATCATACAGAACGTCAACCCCCTTGAGATTTCTAGTCTTAAGAAATTGCTTTACACTTTCTAGAACACCGTCCTTGCTCAAATCAACAACATGATCAACGCCCAACGACTTAAGAAACTCCACCTTTTCAGCACCCCTGAAATTTGATGGTTATGAATATGTAACACGCAGAGTAAAGAATGTAAGTGAAAAAGCATTTGTCTGATCTCCGAAAATACCTGGCAACGGCAATCACAATGGCACCACAAACCTTTCCTATCTGTACGGCTGAAAGCCCAACGCCACCAGCTGCGCCAAGAACAAGCAAGACCTGCATTTTTTTTTACATAGTTTGTATTTAAGTAATTTAGATAAGTGAATAAAATTTTTAAAACTCATGAAAAAAATTCAAGTGGGGATATGAATGGCCTATTTTGACATATACACAATCAACAACACTAAAAGGTTAATTTTCAGATATTTTCTTCCCGTGCATAGCTCAATGGAAAGATATACCTCACTTTGGAGGAAGGATGAGACTGCCATTCATGTAGTGAAATTAATTAGATCCAGAAAAAATAAAAATTGTAACAGACAAGCATAAGCGATGAAAGGCCTTCTTGGAGGAAGGATAAGAATGTCATTCATGCATTGAAATCAGTTAGATCCAAGAAAATAAAAATTGTCATAGCATCAAAAACAGGCAAAATAAAAGCAACAAAAAAGCCCCCAAGAAACTGATCACAATATATCAGTCATCCTGTCAGGTTAGTCATCAAGCCTTTGAGACCTGTAAAAAGACCATTAACTTGAGAGATGTGCCCACTGCCAAAGCCAAAGCCAGCTTCACTATGTGATAAAAGACCACTTCGAAAAGGATGTTCCCCAAATGCAATGTAATCCAGGTTTTTTTTTTTAATTCTTGTTATTCTCAAATCCCAACTCTCATTGCCAAAAGGGTCAACATTGCATTTGCTCTTGGACTTCTGCCACTATCTAGTTTAGGTTAGGAAATTGCAGTGCATCCCAAGAATGGAGCTAAAATCATTACTGTGAGGAGATTACAACACGAGATGAATGTCAAGTATCAACATGAATATGAGTGTCGAAAATGGTCAATTCCTAAAACTAAGACACGGGACATGGAAGCATGTCATATTATGTAAATGAGTAAAACTTGCTGCAGCGCCAGCACTGTTACACCGGCTGCTGGGTTTTTTTTTTCCTAAAACTAAGACATGGGACATGAAAACCTGTCATATTATGTAAATGAGTAAAACTTGCTGCAGCGGCAGCCGGTGTTACACCAGCTGCTGGTGTTTTATTTTTATTTATTTTTTTTATTTTTTTGGTGGACCCCATTATGCCCCATGCATCCGTACAATCTGATCCTAAATCGGATTGTTTTTACTGTTCACTGGACTCAGTTTTTTATTTTTCAAAAATTTTTGGGTCATCCAATCAAGGATTGGATTGTACACACATGTAGCTCGGATTGCAACCAACCAAAACAAATCAATTTTTCTAATTAAAAACACTGGCTGTCGGTACAGCAAGTTTTACTCTATGTAAATAAGATATAAATGTATTTATAAAAATATAAAATATAAAATATCAATAAACTAAAAATTATAAACAATCATTACAATTGAGCCCATATAAGGATGTGCTTATTGACACGTCTCTATTGACCAAGGTAGGCAGGATTGGCACGGATCGGCCGATCCAATCAATTTTGACCTGAACTAATCCTATAGGCTTTGACCTGAAGCGACCAGATCCCATGCCCCGATACACCAGGCCTGACGTAGGACCAGGCAGATCAGGACAAATCACCCAATCCCTGGCCAGGATCGGGCAGATAAGCCCGGATTGGCCGATCAGCTCCTCAAGGGTTAGTTTGGCTAGCCGTTGGATATGTTCCCAACGGCTAGCAAGGCCTTGAGGGTCTATATAAACCCCCCAAGCCCACTCCCCACACCCACCAACATCCATTCACTCTTTTCTTTCTCTCCCTAAGACCTCTCTCTCGCTCTCTCTCTCTCTCTAAGCTCTCATTCTCTCTACACTTGTTCCTTTTCCCATTGGTTGTAATTCAACTTTAAACTCTCCCTCTCTCTCTCTAAACCTCACCCTCTTTTTCGCTTTCCAAGTTTCAGTCACTCCTTTTTCTCCTCTTCCAATTTTTTATCTTCCGTTCTTTCTCTTCTCTTTCTAAGTTTCTATGAATCACTTTTTCATTCTCTCTCTTTAATTTTCTCTCATTTTAGATCCTTTTCTCTTAATCTTTCTTAATCACCTTTTGTTTTTGAAGATGTCAACGTCGGGGCAAAATGAGGCAACATCCGTTGCTTCTTGCAACGACCCAAGATGGAACCATTGCACCACAACAACCGAAGGTGAGCTGCAACTATTACAATCAAATAATTTCAAGTGGAGTCTTCCGTTTAAGGCAACATCCGGCGAGCATCAAAGGGGAGGTAAAAGCTTGCTCTAATGCACCTCCTAAGGTAAGAAATCAATTCAAAAACTACATATGACATGGGATGCAAAAGAGGAGCGACCTATGTTATGAAGGGCCGAATTAGGGAGTAGGTGACACATCCTTCCGCCATCGAAGTCCATATATACCCTCCGGGACAAGAACCCAAGATACAGAGAGAAAGATGTTTATGACATCTGAGGATTTTTCTCGAGGTAATGGTCATACACCTATTGATTTTTTTGTTATCCTACTTTCCCTAGACTAAATTATAGTTTTAATTTTCCTCTTTCTTTTTTCTTTCTTAAGATAATTGATGATTCACACGGGAGTCAAGGTGGATCCTTGCAATATCCAACATCTAGAAGGCGAGGCTCAACCCAAGGAAGCGATGCTCCTCCAATTACCTTCACTGACGAGCAACATTTTACCAAAGGCACACCAATAGGAGGCAAGGGCAAAGGAAAGCAGTAGTAAGCTAAAGCTACTAGCACAGGCAAGGACAAGGGCAAAGGAAGGCAACAGCAACAAGCTGAATTCATGAGGAGGGCAAGACAAACATAAGAAGAGCTTGTTCAAGACCACTTCTCTGCTGTTTCATCTCAAGCTTCATCGAAGGGTTATGGACCTTATGGTCCCCATGGATACCCAACCTGGTATTATGCAGCTCAACCACCACTACATTCCGAACTCAGGAGTTATCATGCTTATCCTCAATACTCAGCTACATCCTCCTATCAATCCTCAGGAGGACCTTACTATAAAGGTGAGACACAAAGATGGATGCCAGTGACAATCGTCTATAGCAACACAGATGAGGATAACTGATTTCTTGAAGAACATCAGCAGTGGTACGAAGCTTATAGATCTTGGGAAAACTATGTGTAGCATTTATATAGTTGTTATTATGTAAGACTACAATGAATGCGAGTGATGGGAATCCAAGACCAACGCAAGCTTTGTTGTACTCGGAAACTCATCAAAGTTCGTCTAAAGCATAGATTATTTTTAGAGTCCATAGATATTTTATTTGGCCCATTTAGAGCCCATTTAGCATTTTTTTTTATTTTTTCTAAATTTTAAGTTTAATTTTTTATTTTTAAGGGAGTTTTAGTGCGAATTTTCACAATAATTATTTATTAAGAAGTGTCTTAGTCCGTCTTAGAGTTGAGTAATCGAGCTGGAGTTGGAAAGGTCCCTAAACACTATATATAAACATGTAATATCTTTTTTTTTTAATTTATGGATGAATATTATTATGCATTTTGAGTTATTTTTTAGTGTTCCTCTTTGAGACGAAGAAGACGACTTTGGGATGGGGTTAGAGAAGCCCTGCAACGGGACTAGGTCAAACACCCAAGAATCACGGGGTGAGATGCCTCACATCGTTCCGCATCAACTTAGGTATCAGAGCTCAACTTTGATCCACAACCGCGTCGTTACTCTACTGCCGCTCGCCGCTGCAAACCCATACCCTTTTCTCTCTCCCACTTGCTTCTTCTCTCTCCCAGAATCTCCCTTTCTCCCTCCCTGTCAACAGCCTTCTTGAGGAAGCTGCCCTTCTTCAGCACGATCTGCATCGGCAAGAAAACCCATCCCTTAGCCGCCGCCAGTATCATTTCTTCTTGGTCTCCGCTCAAAACTCCTTCAAATCCACATACCCACTGCCGTTATGATCAAACTGGGAGAAGAGGGGGCCGTAGAGCTGGCGAAGCTCATCGCGGCTGGGCTTGGCTTCATCAACGCCAAAGTGGGTCTCCAGGACTCAGAGACTCTGCAACTCCTTGGCCATCTCGGCATAGAAGAGCAGGTCGTCGTGGTTAGTGTCAAGGCTGGCGAGCCAGTCGTCGACGGACTTGTATAAGGATTGCTCGTCCTCTGCGGATGATGGCGCCGTCGAGAACTTCCACACTCATCTTTTGGTTTCATAAGGGAACTCCTAGAAACTCTAGGTGATATCTGATGGTTGGATCCCATTTCTCTCTTCCCAGTCTCTCTCTCTCTCTCTGTGTGTTTCTTTGTTAACGGGAACAGAGAAGAAGACGAAGAAGGCAGGACGAAGACAAAGAAGAAGCCAAGAGGCATCACCCTTGCCCTGCCCTTTTCCCATTGCTCCATCTCGCACGGACAGATGTGGAACAGGAGGCACAGGACCCCATGCCTGTGCCCGCAGCAACTGGCCACCCTGGACCCTTCTCCACACTGCTGCAGTCTTAGACCCAATGGGTCCTTCCTCTTCGTGCAGCAACCTGGTTCAACCAGGTCTGATGTCCCGGGTGCAGGCCTGGTCGAACCCAATGTGTGAGCCAGGGCTCACTACAGGAGGAGCCGCTAGCAACAAGATCAGGCCTAGTTGGGGCCTTTGACCTGTGCACCAGGCTTCCAGCTTGGTGCACTGGGGCACACTGCACCGGGAAGTGCACCAGGAACCGTTAACATACCACCCTCCTTTTGGGACTCTCTCTCTCTTTCACGTGTTGGTCGTGGCACCGGCCTCCGCAACAAGTGCCAACCTCTTTCAACGTGACCCCACCAGAATGCATCGTTTTGCATGCCATCCCTACATGCTTTACAAAGACTTTTGTGCCCGCAGTTTGAGGCCATTTTGGGCTCCATTTCGCATGCCGCCCGTATTGATGGACTCGTCGCAACAAGGCCAACCTCGCTCTACATTTTGTTTGCTAGTCGTGCCTCGATTTGTGTGCCACTCCGACATGTACCTCGAGGAGGACTGAGAGCTCATCTAGGCTCCATTTTACGAGCCGAACGTGTCGTTGGCATTTTTACAGCAAGTACGTCTCATATGGTGTGTCATCACATCAGCAACACCTCATTTCATGTGTCGTCCCTACGCGCATCTCAAGGTCGTTTGGCATGCCAACCTTTATAGTCTCACTTGGTGTGTCGCTCCTACACATTACCCAAAATATCAACATTGGTTGGGTTGCATTAAAGAATTACCTAGCATGGGTCAAGTTAAAGAATGATATTGCGAGCTTTTGTGCCAGAATGGCCAAACCAAAAGAGGCAATTTACGAAGCCAACCAACCTTGGTTGAGGAGTACTACGACCAGATGGAAGAGGAGGCTTATGAAGCCAATCCAACACTAGCAGACAAGTATCTTGAAGAGGTTGAGTCCAATATGTTTGAAACATATGATGACATCCTCTTTGTTGAACTAAGGTCCTTAAGTCCATTTTGAAGCCGGTTCTACATTCTTGACTGAGCAAAATGAGCTGAGGAAGGAAGAGATAATCAAAGATCTGGTCTGTCAGCCAAAGATCAATCAAGACATCATCAACCAACACAACTTTGACCATATATGGTGCAATGTTGAAGCACCTTTCCACATTGAGTCGAGACTCTCCTCTGCATAGTAATCTTACCTGCATCAACTGTGCGTCCTTGCTCTATTGCTTTCATCATCTCACTAGAGGATAATGGTGGAAATCCAAGAATAGCACAAGCTTCGTTGTGCTAAAAAGCTCGCAAAGCCCGTCTGAAGTGTAAATTATCTTTAGAGGAGTCCATAGATATTTTATTTGACCCATTTTAGAGCCCATTTAGTATATTTTCTATCCTTCTAAATGTTAAGTGTGATTTTCTATTTTTTAAGAATTTTTAGTGCTATTTTTAACAATAATTATCTAATAAATAGTGTGTTAGTCCATCTTAGAGTTGGATAGTCGAGTTGGAATCAGAAAGGTCTCTAAACACTATATATAAGCATGTAATATCTCTTTTTAATTTATAAATGAATATTATTACGAATTTTGAATTTTTTTTATAGTGTTCCTCTTTAAGACAAAAGACGACTCTAGGATGGGATTGGAGAAGCCCTACGATGGGGCCAGGTGAGACGCTCGAGGATCGCGAGGTGAGACACATCTGATCATTCTGCATCAACGAGTATATCCACATTTTCTTGCCTTTTTCTTTTCTTTTCTTTTCTTTTTTTTTTGACTTTCAACTTCTTCCCTTTTTTTTTTTGCCTACCTCGCTATCGATAAGCGTAAACATCTATTGGCATTCACGTTGGTGCCGACAAGACAAGTCTAAGGGATAGAAATGTGCCTCCTAAATTATAGGTCACCTCTTTATCGTCGAAAGGCAGGTCCCTTTACCTACAAAATAGTCATATGAAATCTCCATTTCCCATATTTTTATCTTTGGTCTCCATCATCAAGATCCTTTGTTTCAAAGGTAGCCAAAGGAAATGTGGCCTCCATGTGGTAGCCTGTGCAATCTCAATCCTTTAACAAAAGTCAAATTTTTTATAATCATCTCAAACTTATTTTTATCTTTGTCCTCCATCATCAAGATCCCTATTTGTAATATCTCTTATGTTGGAAGCTTACGCAGTTTAAAAGATTGCCTCTCCTAAACTTACCTAGAACTCCACCGAGGCATCGTTTGCGGAGGAATCTAGATTCTAGAAAGAGCCATGTCCTCATCTCTTGAATGCAAATTTTAGTATAAGTTGTTGATATTTTAGAATCTCATCAGAGAGATCATGAGAACTCAAATTTGATGATACATCAAAGGACACTTTTATCCTCATATTACTCCCTTTAGGAACTTTATGAGGGAAAAAAGGGAAAGAAAGAGGGCATTATTGTTTCGAATCCTAAGATTCCCCTCCTATCCCCTTTTCAAAAGATATGTCAGGAATTGAAAAGATGCCCTTTTTCAATATGGAACAAAATCTGAATTCTAGTAAAATCTACTTGCCTTTTTTTGTTTGAAAAAAATTGGTACTTTTCAGATTCCCGCCGAATTTAAGGATGCCAAATCTGAAGTAGAATTGTTCACAAATGAGGCCCTATTCTAGGATGCTAATCTAGAGATCATTCCATGAGTTTTTGGAATGACCATTCTCAACAAAATTTTCATCCATCAACAATTAACACTTAAAAGGTAACTCAAGAAAAACAAACATGTTCAAGAAAGGTCATATTGATGCAAACCATTAGCAATGTCTGTGATATCTCTTATCCACTTTCTTGATGGATCTTTATCCCCAAGAAGTTCGCCTTTCAAGTCGCCACATACATTTTCTCACCAAGTCACTTCCCCAACAAGGGAAGCCCCAAACATTCAATTTTGAACTTTCTAGTGATTTAAATTCTTAGTTTGCATCCACCATTTCACCCTTCTTAAGATTGCACTACAAACAAGAAACATCATTGAGGGGGAGGGGGGATGATATGTTCCCATCTTCCTTCTCAACAAGCAATAGCATAGTCTTTAAACTTTAATCGTTAAAAGATGCCCAATCCTCTAATTAACTAGCCTTTTGAAGACATCTTGTCCCCTAGTTCTTTTATCCCCGACTTTAAGTTGTTCGCAGTCAATTAAGCAACAATAAGAGAGCTCCTCTTTCTACCATCTGGAACTTCTGTTCCATCGAAGAGAACCACTGAAAACCACAGAAGACGTTCTATTCATGTAGGAAGGCAGGATCGGCACATATCAGATCGGATCGGCCAATCTGATCGTTTTTTACCCAAACCAATCTAATACTGTGCCCCGATCCATTGATCTGCGCCAAGATCAGTCGGGATTGGTCCAAGATCGGACCAATTTTCTTAAAATAATTTTAAAAATAAATGGAGGACCAGTCCGCATTGGCCGATCTGATCGGTTTGGGCTGGAACGATCTACGCCCGATCCCTGATTCCTCCTACCTTGATTCATACAGATGCTGATCCATTCAACTCATTTCCAAGCACTCTATCAAGCCATTGAATCCCAAGGAAAATTCAACTTGCCATTTGACATGCCCTTTTCGAACATAGTTTATGTGGATCCTCTTACCTGCATTGTCCACAAACACACACACACACACTAGTGTACAAAAACATGTCTACGATATTTGCTCTAGCATAAGTTAACTGAGTTGCTTCCATGGCATCATAATTTGCTATGATTTCATGTGTTCCTCTCAAAAAAAAAAAACAATTTTGACCAACAATTATAATAATCTCAGTCCTCTTCTTTATTAGACGAAAAGTGCAAAGCATTTGCCAAGATTCTAATTTCTAACCAGCCATGTATTAGCCAAAGGCTTGACTTCTTTAACCCTTTACCAACAGCCCAAAATGCTTGACAGCAAGCTACCAAGAAGCCTTCCAAACTTGATGCCTCCTTCTGCCTAAAAAAATTTCCACTTAAGCCTCTTATCCTCCGAACTTCTCTTCTAAGATTCTCCTATGCTATCAGACTGCAAAAGCTCATAATAAGGCACTCCTTGTGGTTAATGTTTCGTAAGAAAGGATTGTAATACCTTCTCTATCTTCCTCACAATTGCTCGAAGAGACCTTACCCCTTTTTGTCCACCTCCCTCCACGAACAGTTCATAGGTAAGGGATTAACGCCAACTGAAGTAGGAGCAAATAGCATTTTGTATAGGAAAGAAAGTGAAAAGACTAGACAAAATGAGTAATAACAAATACAATCCAAGAATAAAATTCCAACAAGAATATCAGAAATGCAAGAGCAAATTAAAAGAGTATTAAAAAAGCGATCTAACTTTAAAAGCCCATCAATATCAGGACTCATAAAAAAGAAAGGATCCATACTAAGCAATTAGCAGCTAAGTTTGCTCCCAATTAAGACCTAATCGAAGATAAATGCATGCTGTTTTTTTTCATCCTTTGTCCTCAAAGTAGAGTAGTATATGTAACACAGGATGGTCCATCACTGTGATCAGCAAGTTTTCAATTGGGGAAGATCCAAACCAGAAACTAACCATACACACACTGTCGGGGAGGAATGGCCCTGCCAAGAAGATGCTGGAAACTATTTCAAAAATGCCAAGAGGAAACACAATGCATCAGCGAATGAAGAAAGAATCACCTGGCCCAGCTTCAGCCGTGCTCTGTGAACAAGTGCAACATGCGAAGTACCAAATGCAACAGGCAGGGCTCCAGCAGCGACCAGATCACATTGATCGGGAACTAAAAACCTTTCTCAGACAAGCACAAAATAAATATAAATTAATTCAAGTAGATCTCTGAAAGAAAATTGCATAGAATGACACAATAAATCAATGTATGTCAGAGTAATGTCCAAACTGTTATATTTCCTAATAGTGTCAAGATTGTTGTCCTTAATCTTTAGTGGATATATAGGTTACTCACCAATATAACACGACAAATCTTTAAGACCATAAAAGGACAAGATGACTGATGCTAGGGATCAACTTTCACTGGAAAAGAAATCTAACTCCAGGATGGCATCTAGAAAATGCATTTTAACTATATCCAATTGTTGTGTTAATGGGCTTGGTCCATTATGGGTATGGCCACGTGGGGCATGTGATGATAAGGATGAAGAGATGGGAGGCCATGTGGAGGGGTTATATGGGTGAAGCTAATAGGTGCAGGGCTAGCATCACCCTGTATCTCTGCCGCCTCCCTCATTTACTTCTCTCCCAAGCAACACATATTAAATAGAAATGAGAGAGAGAGCAGGAACGAGCCGCTGCTGCCGCTGCTGTTACAACCGCCTCTTTCTTCCTTCTCTGCACCTATTCCACTTCTCATCCCTAGCTGCTCTTCGGGGCCATCACCTCGTGCCTTGATTTGGAGCGTGAATTTGTAGAAGGAGACTCTCGTAGCCCTTCTCCAACCTCTAACATGTATATCCTCAATCGAATCACGTGTCAAAAGGTAATCCCAAACCAATCCCCATGCTTCCACAGCGTTTATTTTCCACATTCATCATTGGTCTTAGATCCAGGTTCTCTGATACTTGGCGAGTTGGTCCCCAATAGAGGAGATGTCGGACCACACGTCCACCAGCACTAGGACGAACGTGCGGATTTATTCGACGCAACGATTTTTGTCCGGTCTCTTGGCACAGAGACATGAGGCCAAAGATGAGGAGCGAAGTGCCGACGATGACCAAGACTTGTTGGACGACGACCCAATGCATGCGAGCCCCCTCCCGCTGCCCACTGCAGACACATAGCGCCGAAGAATTGAGTTGCACTCAGGCAGATGTGTGGCGTGCGTTCAGAGCAAGACGACAGAACGTCCAAGATAAAGCGCCTCGGCGGAGGCAACGGTGATGATAGTGATGTCAACCACAGCAGGAACAGCACTGTTGGTGGCCACGAAACCCCGCGGATCGGCCTAGTCGCCCTCTTATGGCAATGGGCTGACTGGCTATAAGCTGCTTGCCCCATATAAGTGGGCGACGTACGTGCCCAAAAGCATGCAGGAGCCATGGCAGGCGCTGCCTGGGCTCGGCACAGCCGTACTAGGCATGCGTGGCTAGACCATGCCCAGGCCAATCGCGGCCGGACCCAGTACGAGCTGGCAGCCCCCACAAGCCAGGTTCGGTCGAGACTCGCTGTGGGATGTGGGACCCGCTCCGGGTCCGTCACAATTTATAGGGACCCAGCCCGATCGCATGCGAGTTTGTGGACTTTGTACGACTCCAATTTCCTCCCACCCTTCATGGGTTGGTAGTTCAGACTTCAGACAAGAACTAAAAAGTTCAATCGTGGGAGTTCATCAGAGTCTAATTGGGTACTGTGTCCACATGACCATTCTCCACTTTGACCCACTCCAAATCCTCCAATTGTTGACGAATGGAGGATTTGAAGTAAATATTAGGGGTTATCCTTTTGCATAATTTGAACATTGATATATGTTGTGAAATGCATTTTAATTAGCAAATCCGCATATTCAATAATATTTACTATCTTGTTAATTTAAACGATCATGCGTTTAGATGAATAATAAATCATCGTCATTTTTCGTGTGTAAAATATTATTTTAGCCAACATGTGATTTGCCAAAAAAATGAAATTAGAATTTGTAGAAATAGCATTAGTGTTTTCTTAATAAAAACACTTTGTGAATGCTTAAATTTATTTGTTTTCATGGTGTATCTATGTATATTACATATTCATGTGTAATTAAATTGGCGATAATGAGCAACGTGTGTTTCTCTCATTATGATAATTTGTTCAAAATCACTCTAATGGCATTAAGTTAATTTATATTATCAGGAGATGATAATAGTAACCTAGATCTATTTTTCAATCCCAATTTTTAAGTAAATTTAATGATTATTAGTTTGAATTTTTAAGTCAAATTTTGGATGTGTAAACCTTGTCAACATAGCCCTCTATTTTTTTATTTTGTATAATGATACAATATGGCCACCAAGAATGTGATTGTTGATTTGACCAAGAGAGATAAACTTAACGGAACTAATTATGATAATGGCACCGGAAAATCCAATATATGTTGAATGAGCAAGAATCGCTCGAACATTTGACCACTAGCATGTCTCTACCCGAGGAGGGTAACACTGCCTAGCACCGTCGAGACCAAGAGGCCTACCGACAATAGTTAAATAAGGATTATAGCGTGCGTTTTACTATGTTAAATAGCATGCAGGATGATCTTATTGGAGAATATGAGAAATGTCAAACTGCTAAGAAAATGTAGGAACAGTTGAAGTTCCAATTTGGTGGAACATTGACTACGAGGTTAAGGGCTCTTGTCGTAAAGTTTGAGACCTACCATAAAGACTCGTAGGGAGATTACTTCTATCTCTAAGGGAGGATAGACACCAAAGTGCCGTAGAGGCAAGCGCAATGGAAAAAGAGACAAGTCAAAAGTCAAGTGTTATAACTGCGATAAGATGAGACATTTCGCTCATGAATGCATTGAACCGAAAAAAAAGTATCCCAAAACCCAAGCTCTCTGATGCGGGACGAGAAGAAGAAAGTCGATGCATGGCTTGGAGGCCAGAGTGGAGGAAGAGGATAGGGGGTAAGATGAAAGCAGAAGAGAGGAAGAAGGAGGGGGGAGGAGAGGAACAGGGGCGGTGAGGTTTCACACCCTCCCTTCACAGGATCCCTAAGGAGGAAGGAGACGACCAGGGCTTCACGCCCTCACACAGTTCATCCCATCTCGAGAGAAACGCACTACGGCGGCAACACACTCATTCATTCATTCTCAAATTTTCAATACCTTCCAAAGGAGGGATACAAGACAATATATAGAGACCCAAAAGAAACTCTAACATAACCCTAAGACTAAAGGACCAAAATACCCATTATTCAAAATAAAAAGACTAAAACAAACCTAAATTTCAAAAAGAAAAGAAAAAATACATCAATTGGGTCTTTAATGGGGCAAAAAAAACAAACAATGGGTCATGGGCTTTGTTTCAGCAGCTCCTAGATTCCCATTATTCTCTCTTGGTTCGAGAAAACTCATCATCGAGTTTTGAAACGAGCCAATATCCATAGAGAAATGATGGTAGGAAACACCACAGATAGCTCTTGAATCATTATGCACAGGAACACTTCCACTTGAGGAGGAAAGTGTGCCTCGATATCGTGCCATATGTGGTCAAAATCTTGCAGGCTACTGATGTCCTAAACGACCTTCGTCTGATCGACCACATCTCCCAGTAACTCTCCCGTCTTTGGCTCATTCTCTTCAATAAGGAAGAGGTCATCATCTGCTACAAACATTACCGAATCAACCTCCCCCAAATATTCATCTTCTAGTGCTCGATCAGCTACATAATGTACCTCTTCCATTTGACTTTCATACTCCTCGATTATCGTTGGGTTGGCCTCGTAGACAACATCCTTTGTCTTGGTTAGCATGGCACAAAAGCTCCGAATGTCACCTTTTAACCGGTTCCAATCGTGTTTTCAATCATTCTTGAAGTTGTTCCAATTATTCTCTAAGTTGCTCCATCCAAGATCTTCATACATCCCCCAATACCTGCTCGAATAGTTGGTAGCCATAGTCTCGGAAGCGTGAAGAGTAGCACACAAAATGATGCACCACTGGCTGAAGAAGTAGTGGACGAGGTTCGCCTCGGTGCAAGGATGTCAATGATATGATCGGTATGCAAAATAGAGCACGAAGGAGCCCTCGTGTGACCGACACAGTTGTCGAAGGTAAGCACATAAAACGAGGCATTGTCGAGACATCAACATGCTGGAGCTGAGTCGACCTCGCTGAGACGAAGCCAACGGTGCAGATGATGCGTAAATCAGAGCACGAACAAGTGACCTTGATATGTGTGCAGAGATGGCACGCAAAACAAGACATTGTCAGGGCAGCACCACACTAGAACTAAGTCGACCTTGCTGAGATGAAGCCAAGGACGCAAATGGCGCACAAATTGTAGTACAAACGAGTGACCTCAATATGCATGTAAAGGTGGCATGCAAAACAAGGCACTGACCACTGTCAGGGCAGCACCACATTGGAACTGAGTCGGCCTCGTTGAGACGAAGTCAACAGTGCAGATGGCGCGCAAATCGGAGCACAAACGAGTGACCTCGATATACGTGCAGAGGTGGTATGTAAAACGAGGCACCGTCAAGACAGCATCACATTGGAACTGAGTCGAGCTCACTAAGACGAAGCGAATGGTGCAAACGACGCGCAAATCGGAGCACGAACGAGCCCCTGGCATTGGCGGTGCCATGTGACCCTGTAGTGCACCTCCTGTGCACTGTAGCAAACCTAAAGAGGCATTGGTTCACTGGTTGATGCAAGCCTGGTGCACCCTAGTACGGACCACTTGAACCTGGTTGGACCATGTTCCAAATAGAGTCCAGGGGCTTGGGTGAACCAAGTTCCAAATAGTGTCCAGGGGCTTGGGTTGAACCAGGTCAAACTAGGTTTGACCAGGTCAAGTTGAAGGGCACGAGAGGTTGCCCCTGTCTCCTCTCCCACCTCCTTTTCAACCCTAATGTAGAGTAAGAGAGGGGGAGCAGATGAAGGGGCGATGTTGGCGGCGGCTACGGAGCTTGCAAACTGCACCGACAAGTCAACGGTGGGCGGTGACGGCAACAGAGGGCGGTGACGATAGTCCCAGATAGGCAAACGATGGCAAGAAGGGGCGGCAACAGCAGCCCATAAGGGCCTGCGGAGGACCCACTGGACCTCTCCCACCTACAGGTGGCTGCGGGGGCAGCCGACAGTGCCAGCAGGGGCGTATGCTTGCCCTGAGGACCTTGGCTTGTCCTCCCCTCCTTCCTTCCTATTCTTCTTCATTTGCTACTTCTTCTTCTCTGTTTCAGTCAACAGAGAAAACAGAGAGAGAGAGAGAGGGAGATCTTCTTCTCTGTATCAGTCAACAGAGAAAACAGAGAGGGAGGGAGATATTACGGGAGAGAGGGAAGGAGAGCAGGGGAGAGATAAGGCAAGGGGATGGTGGTGGGGAAGCATGTCACTATTCACGTGAACAGTGCATGAACAGTAATCGAGATTTTGGAGCTATAAAGAGAGAAGAAAAAAGGAAAAGAGAAAGAAGGAGACGGTGGACGGCGACGAGCGGCAGCAGTATAGTGGGAGAGTCGAAGTTGGGCTCTGATACAAAACTGATACAAGATGAGAAGGGGAAAACCGATGAATGGCTCGGAGGCTAGAGTGGAGGAAGACAATAGGGGTAAGACGAAGGAAGAAGAGAGGAAGAAGGAGGGGGGAGGAGAGGAACAAGGGCAGGAGGCTTCACGCCCTCCCTTCACGAGATCCTCAAGAAGGAAGGAGACGGCCAAGGCTTCACGCCCTCACACAAATCATCCCATCTCGAGAGAAACGCATTGCGGCGGCAACACACTCATTCATTCATTCTCAAATTCTCAATGCCTCCCAAAGTAGAGATACAAGACAATATATAGAGACCCAAAAGAAACCCTAACATAGCCCTAACACTAAATGACCAAAATATCCCTTATTCAAAATAAAAATACTAAAAGAGATCTTAATCTAAAAAAAAATACATCAATTGGGCCTCTAATGGGCCAAACAAAATAAACAATAGGTCATGAGCTTTGTTTCAGCAACTCTTGGATTCCCATCACTCTCTCTATACATGTTTGCTCTCATGTGTTAGTTACTCGAACTTATCTTGAGTGGATTATAGATTCAAGAGCAATCAAACACATTACGCGTGATCGAGCAGGGTTTGTAAATTATCGTCGAGTTCCAAGAGGCATGCAAAAAGTGTACATGGGTAACGGCTCCAATGAGGAGGTTTTTGGAGTTAGTGTGTACCAACTCAAGCTAAAATTTGGACACATGTTGATACTGCACGATGTACTCTTTGCGCCAGGAGTTCAACATAATCTATTATCACTTTCATCGTTGTTATCTTTAGGCTTTTTCTCTTATACTTGTTAGTAGTGGCATTGATATCTATTTGAATGATGTTTTGTATCGACATGCTTTATTGTCTAGTGGTTTATTTAAGTTAGAGATGGATATGGGTGATTCTACCTCTTTTATATCATATGTGGCTAATGATGAAGACCTAGATTCTGTGACATGACACACTCGCCTAGGACATATGGGACAGGATAGAATGACACATTTAACTAGAGACGGCCTTCTAGGCTCACTCGCGAAAGTAACTTTACATGTTTGTGAATCGTGTCTAACTGGAAAACCATGCCAAAAGCCTTTCAAAAAGGCTAAGAGGGCCGCTGAGCCATTGCAGCCTATCCATTTCGACATTCATGGATCTATGAGTATGAAGGCTCGCCATGGGACTTCCTATTTCCTTACATTTATAAATGATTTTACACAATATGATTATGTCTATATGATCGTTCACCACTATGAAGTATTAGATGCTTTTAGTACTTCTTAGCAGAGGTTGAAAATCAAACAGGCAAAAGTGTAAAAGTTCTTTGAACAGATCGAGGACGTGAATATATTTCTGATCAGTTTAAAATTTTATATGAGAAAAAGGAAAGTAGTAGACAAATTACTATTTCGCACATTTCACAACAAAATGGTGTTGTTGAGAGAAGGAATAGGACACTGTTAGATATGGTTAGATCTATAATGGCGCATGCCAACCTCTCAATATCCTTTTGAGGGGATGCCTTATTGATCGTTGCCGACATACTTAACCGCGTATCTTCACTGTCAATTCTTTCTAACCCTTATGAGTTGTGGCATGGTAAGAAACCTAATTTAGAGAACCTACGCCCATAGGGTCAACAAGGTATGTCTATGACATTTCCCATAAGTATAAAAAAATTAGGCCTTAAAGATAGAAAGTTTATCTTCATAAGATATCCCAATAGCTTACAAGGGTATGTAATGTATAGACAACACTCTGAAGGAGGAATGACATAAAAAGAGGTCTGAGATGTTGTTTTCTTAGAAAAAGAAATTTCTAGCCTTGACGACGCAGGGAAAAGTCTTGATCTCCATGAATTGGATGAGTCTAGTGCTCTCTTACCATCTTCCAGCAAAAGGAGGGAATCAGTTTCTGACCATGTGGTCGTTGAAGATAGTAGAGATGATCAAACTAGTCGGAGTGCACCCCTTCCTTTGCCCAGGAGAGTACACCACTAGAAGACATCCAAGTATGTCGTAGCAAGCGTAGATACACTCCTTGTTGTTGTTTTAAGATTGAAGAGAAGGCTTTTTTATGTTAGCCATGGATGATGAAGAACCTAAAAGCCTAAGAGAGGCTTTCTCATCATCTTCTAGGAATGAATGGGAGGCTGCCATGCAAGATGAGATAGACTCTATGGCTAAGAAAAAGGTCTGGGAGTTAGTTGATCTTCTGCCTAGGCGTACGACTATTGGAAACAAATGAGTTTTTAAAATTAAGCGCAAGACAGGTGGATCAATTGACAGATATAAAACACGACTAGTGGCGAAGGAATATATATAGAAGGAGGATATAGATTTTGATGAGACATTCTCTCCGGTGGTAAGATTCACATCAGTTCACCTAAACCTAGCTATTGTCGCACATTTGAATTTGGAACTCTTTCAAATGGATGTTAAAACTACATTTCTTAATGGAGAACTAGACGAGGAAATATATATGTTTCAACCAAAAGAGTTTGCGACTGCGAGACAAGAATGCGAAGTTTGCCATCTCAAAAGTTTCATTTATGGCCTTAAACAGTCATCTAGACAGTTGTATATGAGATTCCACAGACAAATTGTCTTATATGATTTTGAGACAATTGAGGAAGACTACTGTGCTTATGTTAAATGAATGGAAGAGAAGTTCCTTATCTTATCTTTATATGTTGACGACATATCGTTGGCTGGGAATAATATAGAGTCTGTCGAATCCACTAAACGATGGTTGTCTTCTGGCTTTGAGATAAAAGACATGGGTAAAATAAATTATGTGTTCGGAGTAAAAATAGCAAAAGATCGCTCTATGAGGTTTCTGAGTTCGTTTCAAGAAACTTATATCAATAAGATCTTAAAGCGATACAAGATGGATCACTCCAAACCCATCGACACTCTAGTAGACAAGAGTTATGTGTTAAGTGCTAGTCAATGCCCGCAAATTGAAGAAGAGAAGAATCAAATGTCCAAAGTGTCATATGCAGCAGCTGTAGAGAGATGTACATTATATTGTGTACTCGACCCAACATAGGTTATGTCGTGGGACTAGTGAGCCATTATCAGAGTAACCTGGTCTCGCTCACTGGAAACAGTAAAGAGGGTATTCCGAAATTTATGTGGAACGGCAAACCTCGCCTTATATTACGATGAAAGTGATTTAAGGCTAAGAGGTTACACTGATCCGATTAGGCCAACAGTGTTTATGCTAGGTAGTGCGGCTATTTCTTGGTGTTGCAAGAAACATGCCTGCATCGCATTATCCATGTTGGAGTGAGAATACGTGGGCTATGCAACAGCATGTCAAGAAGCTATTTGGTTGCAGAATTTCTTGCAATTATTGTCCATAACACCTCGTTCGGAGGAGATTGTGCTGTTACACGTCGATAGCACGTCAACTTTGGTCTACGCTAAGTAACCTATGTATCACGGGAGGACCAAACACATTGACATCGGATATCACTTCATTTGAGATCTGCTTGCGAGAGGGTTAGTGGCTCTCCGACAAATTTCTACCAATCATATGGTAGCAGACCCACTAACCAAGGAGATTACTAAAGAGGCTTTTCTAACCCATATAAGCATGGAATTCCAGCACGGATCGGGAGGCTGGAGTGGGACCTGCCGATCCCGATCCGAACCGGGATCAAATCGACTGGAATTGGCTAGGATCGGTCGATTCCGGCTAGATCGAGACCCGCCAATCCCGATCCGAATCGGCCTTTCCGGATCGGGATCGGCCAATTCTGCATTTCATGCATATAAGAACTATAAGTTTATGTAAATTGTAATGAGAACAGTGTATATGTTCCCTTTCTTAATGTATTTTTAGATGGAATACTTGTTTAGACATCTAATAAGTGTTGCTAGGCTTGAATTGACCCTCTAACACGGGTAATTCACTTTGACGTTGAGAAAGCGAGCAAGATGAGACATTTTATATCTATAGTACTAAGAGAATGAGCAAGATACATATGAAATATTATCAATAATGTCGCCTCAAATGAGAGCCGATATGAGATCTCTTAAGATCAAATACAAGATTACATTCACCCATATATCTTGTATAGCCTATATGAGCTAGATGTGAGTTTTAAGACAAGGCACTTAGTGGGAGCGACTGTGTCATGAGACTTAGGTTAGTCACATTAACAGTGACTAAGATCCCTGGTGTTAACAATGTTTAGAAGTGACACACCCACATTGGTGGAAAAACACCATAGCATGCATCTCATCACGCATATGCTATACTCGACCGTTAGTGAGAAATGATGAATGGATCTCTGCTTCATCATTGTGTGAACTCTTGGATCATATTGCTTTGATCCCACTTATATCCAATGTGACCTAAGAACTATGTCATAAAGAAGAAACTCGGCATCGTTACTTTAGCATGCTCCTTAGGACTACGATTGACACAATCTAACGGGACATGTCAAGGAAAGTGGTTGAGCTTAATCGAATTGACATGAGAGCTTAAGAAATGCATCTAAATAATGCACCATGTTTTGTGGATCATACCCCAGGGAACTCAGTCAGCTTTGTATAAATAGAGTTATGATTACATGACATTGAGATTTAACATTGCTCGTTACTTATATGAGAGATCCAGAGTGTTAAATCATGTGAATATAAGGTTGTTTGCGGTACTACGAGACTTTTAGAGCAATGTAGTCTGTTAGTTGTGGTGATGACTTAATGGATTGCTACTTACCTGATTAAGAATGTTCTCGGGAGGTCACACACTCCATTTCCCGTATGACAAAAGGATGGTAGCAGCCAAAAGAGATGTACTCTGACGGTCTTTCATGAGCAAGTGGGAGATGTTGTGGTAAAGGGTTTGGCCCATTATTGGTATGCCTATGTGGGGCATGTGATGATGAGGATGAAGGGATGGAGGCCATGTGGAGGGGTTATATGGGTAAAGCTAATAGGCACAAGGTTAACACCGCCATCTATCTCCACTGCCTCTCTCATTTACTTCTCTCCCAAACAACACATATTAAATAGAAATGAGAGATAGAGTAGGAACGAGCTGCTGCTGCCGCTGCTGTTGCAACCGCCTCTTTCTTCCTTCTCTACACCTATTCCACTTCTCATCTCTACCTGCACTCCAAGGCCATCACCACGTGCCTTGAGATTTAGAGTGTGAATTTGTAGAAGGAGACTCTTGTAACCCTTCTCCGACCTCTGAGATGTGTATCTTCAATCGTATTACGTCAAAAGGTAATCCCAAACCGATCCCATGCTTCCGCGACGTTTCTTTTTTGCATGTTCGTCACCAATAAAGTTGATCAAATTAAATGTAGGATAATCTTGCTTCCTCCACCAAACAAAAGTTTTTTACTTCAGCAGGGGAAGGAAAACTGCTCTACGTTGCAGAAGGAATGGACAAAGTTACGTAAATCAAATAACCTACGAGAAGTAAACTGCTTTGCATGATTCCCAATTCTGTATAACTCTGCCACATTGCATATCATGTTCTTACAAGAAATAATTACACATAAATAGGATGGAGCTAGGAAGGAGGACAAGGGGACTGTCACCTCACCCCACCCCAACCCATGTGATCCGAAAATCTAGGAGACATGTCTCACTCACACATCCTAGTTACATGTCATAATGCTGATTGCTCCACCTATGTCATGGTAATATTTCTTCTTCTTCTTCTTCTTCTTCTTCTCTCTCTCTCTCTCTCTCTCTCTCTCTCTCTCTCTCTCTCTCTCTCTCTCTCTCTCTCTCTCTGTGTTCCCGCCCCAATATATAGTTATCCTGCTAAATGTTATTCGTATTAGTAATTTTTATACAGCCCTACTAGCACTATGGCATGCAACTCTAAATGCAGATTCCATTCCATCTTTAAAACTTTCACCATAAATTGCAAATTGTTACCTCAGATTCAGTTGTCTATATTCATTGCAACTTCCAAATCACAACACAAGCCTTGATCCTCTCCTTTTGTCTTTAACTTACAAGCGATCTTAAATATATGATAATTCCGTTATAAATTTTGTAGTATGTCAATCTTATTTCAGATTTCTGTATACTTAGGTCTTGTATTAAGACATTGAATTCATCTACTAAATCTCAAGGAGAATCACTGATATACAACTTTCTTTTACATAAGTAGAAGTTTGATCTTTTCTTGTTTAGCTTACTACAAAGTTTTGTTTGATCTAGGTCTTTTGTTATATGTTACAAAAATTAAAAAAAATTTGTCATTTTCGTGATTGAATTAGACTCCTATCAACCCATAATATCCTTTAAGTGCCACACGGCAGTTGCACACCTCCAAATCTCCCAAGAACACACCCACCCGAAACTTCATATCCAAAAACCACCCGCAGCACAGGATTAGCAATAACTCACAGTTCCTTCTCGTCTGCGACGATGAGCTCCGCGAACGAGCCAAGCGCAGCGAAGGAACAAACCCTATCGCCGACCCTGAACCTGGAGACCCCGCTCCCGACGGCTTCGACAACGCCGGAGTAGTCGGAGCCGGGCACGAAGGGGAGGGGGGGCCTCTCCTGATACTTGCCCAGTATCTGCAGGTAGTTGGCGTAGTTGAGGCTCGTTGCCCGGATCCGGACCCTCACGGTGGTAGGGGAGGTGATCTCCGGTACCGGCAACGTGGAGACGGCGATGGTCGAGGCGTCGGAGATGGGGAGCGTGGGGTCTCCGAGCTTTCTGCAGAGCAAGGCCTCCATGGGAAGGGGAGGCGGAGGAGAGGGAAGAAGGAGAAGGAAATCCGACTTCGCAGGGCCTGCGTTGTTCGTGTCGCCGTTTTGTTTGTACTTTTTTTGTTTTTACGTTGACCGTTTTGTTTGTACTGTGATGTGATTTGGTAGATAATTTTATTTATCGTAAAATCATATTAGACATTTTGATACGATTATTTCAAATTTTTAAACTAAATATTAGAATCTTTTCAAACTGATCAATATATTTTTTCAAAACATTTGTCTATATAATAAAATTTTATATATTTTAATCATATTATTTACATTTTAAATAAATTTTATTAATTATATTTTATTTTATATATATATATATGTATAACTACGCATTTATATATACTTATGTAAATATATTCATATATTCTCCGTAGTTATTTTTAAAATATTATTATATCTGACACATGTATCAATACTTGAATTTGTATCATATCCCACATAGATCATAGGATACTAAATGCTCTCCGCCCTTTGGAGAGAGTAGAAGAGATTCTCTGGAACTCATTCACTGCATCTTATACGTCCTTGTTTACGGCGGTGAGATATACTTGCTATAATGTTATAGAGAATCGATTTATTCAAAAGCAAAATAGCTCTAGAGAATTGCAGCTGCAAGATCATGATCGGACGGCAGGCAGTGGTTTTACCTTTAAGGGGTGCAACAGGTCTTAAAAGGTATAAGCTGTCCAATCTCATCATCAGATGGCAATTATAACTACACTGTGCAATCTCAGCAAGGTCTAGAGAATATATGTAAAGATTTAGAGAATGGAGCCAAGAAGATTTCATTTCTTTTGCTTGTTCTTTAATATGTTCTCACTGACGTATAACATAAATAAACGGATCATGTTAAGATAAAACACTTAACTTTGGCCTATAGGAGTAGAGGCATATCTAAGGCACGGGCAAGAGGACAGGAGCATCTTGGCTCAAACTTTTTGAGACTAAATTACTCTACACGTGCTAACTTTTAGTTTTATTGACGGTACATCATGTTGACTAACGGCAATTCAATACGTGATGGTGTCAAAACTTTTGAATTGCCCATTACAATTTGGAGTCGGATTATTTAAGTGAAAAAATAAATAATAAAAAATAGAACGAGAGCCTTTAGGTGAATTTCATGCGCCATGTGTCCCACTCACATTATGAAAGTAAATTTCTTATCTTAATATTTTTTCTGTTTTATCTCAATAAATAATAATTTTTTCTTTGAATAAGATAAGTGCGATGAGATGTGCCAAAAGCCTGTCATATAAAGGTTGAAGTATACATGATCTCATTTTATTTTATTTTTAATAATTGGGTTTATTAAAATGAAAGAGAGATGAGGTGTACCTAATTTAATCTTTATGTCACTCTTGCTCATAAGAGTTAAGAATAAATTTGGTATATTTCATCTATTCTTTCTCATCAGATGATGAATTTATCTCTAGTGAGGAAAATATACAAGGGGCCAATATAAAATGTAAGAATATATGTTCTTAAAAAAATATATTTTTATTGGCGGTCGCAGGAACATGGTAGAGTTGATAGTGCCAGCCCATCTTAAAATGCAGACAAAAAGCGCAACTATTTTTCGTTATTCTTACTTATTTTCACAGGGGTGAGAGAGGGTTCCTGTTATAAAATTACAGGCAGCAATCAATGAGATGTGGGGTAGTTTATTTGGTGGTGTTGCCTTTCAAAAAAGAAAAAGTGATTGTTTTTATCCACTTGGATGTTGTTAGTTATGTACGTTCTCAAGCCAATCACATAGTTTGCATAATCTTGTTCTTATATTAATAATAAAGATGTTTATATTTGTTATGTGTGATCTGATTTAATATTTCATAATGAAGTTTATGAATATGTGCAATATATATTAAAATATCACGAGATCATAATAATGAGATTAACATCCTTTAGACATGTATTATTAATTGTCCTTAGTCGGACGATATTTGAGAATGACATCAAATATCCGGTGAGAGTAGTACGGGTTACTCCTACACAAATAATAAACATGATTGGTCTCATGGTCACTTGTGTGGGACACTATAACAAACTTATAGATGCTCATTGGTAAATGAATTTACTGAATTGATCCGACATGAATCACTGGAAGGTAATATCACATGACTATCAACCAGTTTGATTCATCGTCACGGTAGTGTGATTAATCTTTTGACATGAGATACTAAAGATACCTTATTAGTGGACTTCTGGACTTTGACCTTAGCTCATAGATCTCTAACTATGAAGTTTTAATCAATCAAGTGATAGAAATGATGCCCATGAGTCCCTAGTCAGGACAGGACAGCATATTAGAAAATGTATTTTCTGATGATACTATTGCTGAACCCCACTGCCTTCTGAAATATTGCAGTGTTATTGGGCACCCAACTTGAACGGAAACCTGATCGATTATCATGAGATGATAAATTGATTAAATAATAATTTAATATAAGATATTAAATTAATTACGTTTAGACAAAAAAAGATTATTGGATTTATTGGGCTCAAAATCGGACTAGCACTTAGACCTAGAGGGTCACACGTACAAAGATTCTCAGTTGATGGTTTTTAAGTAGTATTTATAATAACTCAGAGACTATTATGAAAAGTCACTTAAGTTATTATAAATGATAGTCGGGAGGGAACCTGGGCCAAGCTCCAAGTTCCTATAGATCATGGTTGCCCCCTTTCTTTCTCTCTTTGCAGTTGGCAACCCCTTTGAAGAGGACGCCCCTCTTCTCTCTCCTCTGCCTCTTCGATCACCGAATGTCGAGAGCCTTCTCTCGCATGTCACGAGCACCGTCGTAGAAGAAAAAAGCCGGCGATCGCGTCGAACCTACTGAGGGACCGAGGACGAATCATCAATATAAAGTCATGTAGATATCGTTAGAAGCCGAGGACCACCTATGCAGCTGGCGGCGTCGCTCCTCTGGAACTGAATGAACGCGGATCCAATTCCGTCTAAGATGATAAATGATCACTCGATTATTTATGTTTGGACAAAATGGATCGGAATTGGTGGGATTGTAAAATTTTAATTTCCACTGTGCTAAGTTCTCTGTCTTTTTTCTCATCCTGTATGAATCCTTACATATGCAACCTCTTTAATTCATCCTACATACCAGGAATGGCCCCTAGCTTTACTTTCTTGTAGTCCTTCAATAGTACTAAGTAGGGTGAAAATAATTAGGTACATCTCATAATCGCTTGCTCCTGTACATAGAGGGTGTACTTAGCCAAGAAGTCAACTAGGGCATGTACTTTAATGGCCATCCTCGGTCGATAGGAGAAGTTAAACTTTGAGAGCTCAATCACCCACTTTATCATATGTCCCAAAGCATCCGGTCATTGGAGAAACTGCCGCAAGAGGCGGTCGGTGACGACTTTGATCAGATGGGCCTAGAAGTAAGGTTGCAGCTTTCTGGCGACTACCACGAGGGCTAGCCCAAACTTCTTTGTTGTTGGATAGCGTAGTTTCACTCCTTGGAGGACCCAGCTTACGTAGTAGATCAGCCTCTGGACTCCTTCTTCTTCCCTGACCAGCACTGAGCTAATAGTGTAAGGGGTTATAAAAAGGTAAAGGGAAAGAGACTCACGCGGCGATGGTTTAGAGAGGACAGGCGGGGTAGCCAACTACTACTTTAGTTCTTGGAACACTTGTTGACATTCTGGCATATAGTTGATACGTCAGGGGTTTTCTTTCACCCGTAACAACTTGAAGAAGGGAAGGCACCGTTTAGCGGCTCTTGAGAGAAATCGACTGAGGACTACCAAACACCTCGTTAGCCTCTAGACGTCATTCAGCCGTGTCGGCGGCTCCATTGATAATATGATGTTGATTTTGTCAGGGTTGACTTTGATCCCTCGATAGGTGATCAGGAAGCCTAAGAACTTGCCTGCAGTGACCTCGAAGGCACATTTGGTGGGGTTGACCTTCATGCTCTATCGCCTTAGAATGTCAAACGTCTCCAGGAGATCTTTGAAATGCTCGTCGACGTATTTAGATTTCACCAGCATGTCGTCTATATAACTTTCATATTTCGCCCTATTTGTCGATCGAACATTATATTAACAAGTCTTTGATACGTAACGCCGGTGTTTTCTAATCCGAACGACATGCGGGTGTAACAATATAATCCCATGTTGGTGACAAAGGCAGTGTGTTCTTCACCCTTGAGACTCATTCAAATCTGGTGGTATCCCAAAAAGGCATCAAGGAAGCTGAGTTGTTCATGGCCAATAGTGGCGTCGATCAATTGGTCGACATTTGGCAGAAGGAAGCAGTCCTTGGGGGTTGCTTTATTGAGGCTGGTGAAGTCGACGCACATCTATCACTTTTTAGAGGCTTTTTTCACTAGAACAACATTGGCTACCTTATACTAGATAGCAGGCATCCCGAATCACACCTGCATTCAGTAAAGAAGTTACTTGTTCCCGAATAGCATCCTACCATTCTATAGCAAATTGGTGTTTCCTTTGTTGGATCAGCAAGAACCTTAGGTCGAGGTTGAGGGAGTATGAGTCAATGTGCTCGGGTACCCTAAGGAGCTAGGTGTCCGCCCAAGCGAACACGTCTAAGTGAGCAACATGAAATTTTCGGTATTCTTCCCTCTTCAGCTCGGATAGACGTGCTCCCACCTTAAGTTCTTGGTTGGTCGTAGGGCCAACCCTTATGGTGATCAATTCTTCAGACGGTTCGACTGCCTCCCTTGGTCTGTCCAGTAATTAGTGAGGGGGCTCGACAGGCTCCCGCATATGTTCATCGATCGCGGCCAAGTATGTCTGTCGCGAGGTGCTTTAGCTCCCATGGATTTCTCCTACCCTGCTCTCAGTCGGAAGTTTGAGATTTTGATGCAAGCTAGAGGGGACGGCTCCAAACTGTCCTAAGGATCCTCTCCCCAGCATGGCATCATATGGCAAGGAGGCGTCCATTATTTCAAACGTGATAGTCTGAGTGGACGTCAGGGGAGGGATGACTATTGTCACTAGGAGAATCGCGTGGCTTCCGACCAGTCGATTGCCTTTATCCTGTATATTTGCGTGGTCGAATTGTCAGAAGCTATATATATAAAAAAAGACACTTACGGGGCTTCCGATGTCGACAAGGACCCTCCTCGCTCGTCGTCCTGCGATGTCAGCTTCAATTACTAGTACGTCGTTATAGGGAAGGACTATACCTTGGAGGTCCTCATTAGAGAAGATTATCGTTCGTTAGGCACTAGGAAATTGTCTTATATCTTCCCGATTGGAATTTTGAGCTCCAGAGGTATAGACATACTTTCTCTTGCCGCCGCCTTCGTAGGTCACGTGGGTGCCCTTCCCGCGCGAATCATGCGGGTAGTATCTTCCCTAGTTGGTTCGTCGGTGATTTTCCTTGACCATGGCTTTTCCCAGATGTTTCCCACAGACGGCCCAAAAGATGATGATCCAAAATCTCGTCTACCACGATCAAGATCTTTTGTCTTCAATCAGAGAGACATCATTGAATGGTCCTTGCAAAATAGAACACTGTCAGAGGGCCCTCGACAGCAGTCCGAGGGAGCTTCCTCCGATGTCTAAGTCAGAAGGTTGGAGATTCTTAAGGAAAGATCAGGTAGCTTAGGCTCTAAAAATCGTACATTTATTGGTTGGACCGAGGGTCCTTATATAGTAATTGGTCCCGTACAAAGGGAGTCAAGAAAACCTTGTTGGAGGCAAATCCCGAGACCCAGTTCCATTCACAAGTCCGCATGACCAAGGTCTGCGAGCCTATGTTCTGATCGGAATAGGGGGATCTTGCCTTAGTGGAGAAGTCCCGATTAGGATCCTGTCCATATTCGAGCTCCCCTCGAAACTACTAGCTTTGGGCTGTCCTTCGTAGGCCATAACGTTCAGCAAGCCCAAGGATCAGAGCAGAGGGAGATTAGTGAGCCGGCCCATTAGTACATTTTGGCTGAGCAAAATTCTCATCCTTCAATTCCTATTTGAATAAAATTTGAATTCCATTCTATTTAGACTGGCAAATTAAAATTTTAAGTTTTGTAGAATCTGAATCCTCTTCCATCCTTTATTCAAAGCTTATTCCATTATGAAACCTGATCATAGTGACTCATATGACTTGGCTCATGAGTTAATATGAAAATATTTAATATATATACATTCATTTATGTACCCTAAAAATAGACGTTAAATATATATATTAATTTAAATAGTTTTAGTATATTTGAAGATCAGAGTGAATTGGTTGGTCTAGTTATGAGCCTTGAAGATCGGATCTGGATCAGACAATTTTCTAGTTGGATCACCAAATTTTAGAACAGTTGAATCAGATACACTTATTAATAAATCGGATTAGGCCAATCTGATCATAAGTTGAAACCTTACTCCATTGTGCTGTGAACACAATTTGATGAGTCAGTAACGAGTAGGGATGTAAATGGTACTAAAAAATCCAGTCATCCGTCCAAAGTTTAAATGTCAAAAATGATGTAGATTAAAGGATAAGGATTAACAAATTATCATGTGGAGAATTTTGAATAAGGACAAAGAGACACCTATTTCCAAATATGATTATCCATATAAATTTCTTTTATTTATCTTAACTATTGATCATATTAATCTCCATTCATGCATATTCTTAATTGGATGTCTTACTATCCATACCATTCTTTTAACCTTTTTCCCTTATTTATTATTTTGCAAGATTCATTTTCATAGATGTCACGTATTTCACAAGTAAATTTACAACGACTACCTAGAAAGAATTTATATATATTTGTATTTTAAAAGTAAGGATCTTGTGTGCCCTCTAAAAGGTTTACCCTGTGGCGGATGTCAGCAGTTTGAGTCTGCTTATCTCTAATCCGTGAACTTAGTCGAAATTATGATACATATAATTTTTACGATTTGTGTATCATAACACCTGGTAGTAAAATTTGTATTAATTTTTTTTTCGCATTTTTTGGTATTTTTTTATATACCACAGTAATTAGGAATATATCAAATAAGGGTCTTACCTCCCTTCTTCTACTTCGTCCTGAATAGTAACTAACACCAATTCAGTCACATTTTTATGTTTCGATTGAACACTTTCCATTTTTTATTATGTTCTAATTGAACACTTTTTATTTTTATTACATACCACAATAATTGAGAATATAAAATCTCTATCAAATAAGAGTCTTATCTCCCTTCTTCTACTCCGTTTCGAAGAGTAACTAACACCAATTAAGTCACATTTTTATGTTCCAATTGAATACTTTCTATTTTTTATTATGATTAAAATAGAAGATTATTCTTTTTACCAAATATATACAGATCAAATCACTTATAATAAGAACAAAAAATCTTTCTCGATCAATCCTTTTGTCCCTCATTATTCGAGAATAAGAAAGATCCGTAAGACTTAAGTTTATGTTCACATATAGTATTACCGGTAATTTAATCTTTAAGTATATATTTTTTATAATTTTGAGGGATACAATAAAGTTAAGAATAACGATACACATATTACTTTGAAAAATATGAATAAGATAGAGAACCGATGTGTCTCGTTTTACAGTGGAAGTAGCATCCCCATGCGTTTGGCCTCACAGCGTATGGTCTTGCGGCACGCGTGCTCCGGCTTATCACCTCCGGCGCCCCGCCATTCGCCTTCGCTCCCGCCAACCCTCTGCTCCGCAGCCGATAGAAACCCCACGGCCACTCCCTCCCCATCTTCCTTCTGCCGAAGAGATGCCTCTGGCTGTGGGATTTCGCCAACCCATCTGCCTCGCCTCACACATCACCGGGCAGATTCCAAGCTTCTCCGGCGACCCCCTTCCCGTCCCACCCGGGGTTCCGAGGATCCCCGCCCAGTCCCCCGCGCGGCGGGCGCGGGAGTTCCTCCGGAGATCCGCCTCCGTCGCCGGATCCGGCGCGGCGTTCCCTGGTAAGGCTCCTGCGTCAAGTTCTTCCGAAAGTTTTCCATTTAGGCTTGTACTGTACACGCCAGTCGTGGTTGTTTGATGATTGCTGTATGCTGTTGTCGCATTTCTTTTGTTGATTTGTTGTTTGTGTTCTCTGATGAATTTTGCAGAACAGTTGGTGGGCGTGGGAAGGGAGAAGAAGAGGCCAAGTGTGGCTGGCGTGGACCAAGATGAGTTGCTGGATCCGTCGATGTTGGCCGACCCTGACAGCGCCTTCTGCGAGTTCAAGGGCGTCCGGATACACCACAAGGTGTGCCACCACGAGGAGGAGCAGATGGATCAGACGCTGCAAGGTGGGGTTTTTTCTGGGCATGCGGGTGCCGGCGCTGGCAAAGTTGGTCTCCCCATGGTGTTGTTACATGGTTTTGGGGCGTCCGTGTTCTCATGGGGTCGAGTGATCAAGCCCTTGGCGCATCTGCTTGGCTCCAAGGTGCTGGCTTTTGATCGGCCTGCGTTCGGATTGACGTCAAGGACTGGGCTTTTTGGGCAGTGGAGTTCTGCAAAGGAGGATACGGCGCCGATAAATCCGTACTCCATGGCTTTCTCCGTGCTTGCTACGTTGTCGTTCATGGATATGCTGGGTTCTGAGAAGACGATCCTTATGGGGTATGTGAGGTTTTGGTACAAGTTGCCCTGTCTTGGATGGTTGGATGTGTTTTTAGCTTCATAACTCAGTTTGTTTAGTTAGTATTATGGCCATATTCCTGGAAGCTTAAACTTTCCGACAGCTGAAGCCTGTTGTCTCTCGAATAAAAACTGAGTTCTCAGGCACTCGGCTGGCTGTCTTGTAGCAGTCAATACTTACTTTGAAGCTCCTGAAAGGATTGCTGCTATGATCCTTGTGGCACCGGCGATCGTTGCGCCATTTTTTCGACGTAATGTGACTAAAGGAAGTCAAGAGGGAAAAGGAGCGCAGAGTGAGGGCCGAAGATCTACTACAAATATTCAAGGGAATCCGTTTATTGAGGTCTGGAGTCTCTTGTCCAGGTTAGTTGGGGTTGTTGCACAGGCAGCAATGCACATAATTAAAGGAATGAAGGACATGGTCGGATCTTTATACAGAAATATCTTATCAGCCATTCTGCGATCAACACTTTCTGTAATCCTGGTAAACAGAATCCTTATGGGAATCTATACTTTCTGCTTACCTGCAAAATTCATTAAAGTAATCAAGGCTGAATTATGTTATTTGTAAATTACAACCTTTTGATATTGTTTTGTTTTGGTGATGTCGATGTCCTGAAGCAACATGTGATAATTATATCATAAATCTCCATCCCATCTCTGTACACTTTTTGGAACTGAATTTCACTTAGTTGTCAAAGATAAACATAATTTATTTGTGAATGGAAAGGTAATTGATTAAGTTTTCAAAAATATACCCTGATTTAATTCAAGAAATGTATTCTCTTATGTGATTATCTAACTGCTTTTGTGACCTCCTGTCTTATCAAGCAGTCTTTGAAAATTTGAGTAGCCATGAAATTAGGTTGTCGTTGGCAGCCTAGGGCACAAGAAGCTGGTTAGTTGATGTTGCCATAACAACCTTGCTGAAAGCAATCATCCTAAATATTCAGATGAAGTATTCTAAACAAAATGACATGCATAAGAAGCATATTATGCATCATATACAAAATATGCATGAATCAACTAGAATTACAGGTAGATATATGAGTTTTATTTTGTACGGCGAGCATGTCTTCCCTTATTTATTTGCATCTTTCTATGAACTCAGGTGTTACATCTGTCTAATGTGCTTTATTTCTTGTTTATAGGTAAGAACGATCATGGATAAGTTTGGTATAGTGGCAATTCGAAATGCTTGGTGTGACCCAGACCGGGTCACTGACCATGTCATTCATGGATATACAAAGGTGGGTTTGGAAGAATTAACAAAGGCCCATGCGAAGGTAAAATTGTGGCATCTTATTTCTCATATTTTGTGATTATTATGCAGCCTCTGAGGGCTAAAGGCTGGGAGGTAGCTCTCCTAGAATACACTTTGGCCATGCTTACAAGCTCAGCTTCCGAATCGAAGCCACCATTAACAAGAAGACTGGCTGAGATCTCTTGTCCTGGTACAGACATTTGTTTTGTCTTTATCACTCCTACTGAATTGCTCAAGTTGCTACTTTTTTTTTTCTGGAAAGAATGTGCATATTTCTATAGACATTCCTTAATGATGTCTGTTGGTTCTTTTGAAATGCTGTACCGTGGATGCATTTCTGTTTACCTTTAAGGAAATGGAAAAGGTCATCTGATACAGTAAAGAATGGAAGGATGGCTTTGTCTTAACAATCAAGGGAATTAAAAAAGCACATTATTTCTGAAAGGATACCTCAATCAATAGAAATCAGTATTCTGCTGTGTTGGGTAGTTTTACAGTAGTGTATGACTCCTTGTGTTGATATAGAAGGGTAAACATGGGATACTGTCTACCCTTATCTGCTGATGTGGCATCCCGCATTTACATCTGCTTTTACTGTTAGCCAAAACCAAGAGCAGGATGGCATGCTCTTTCTCTCTGTACATTGTTTGTAATTTCGCAGGAGTTTCACAATTCACACAAACTGGTTTCATAATCCAGCACTCCAAGCAAAATCACTGACAATGCAAGCAGGAGTATTTTTTTTATTGTTTTAAGGTAAATGGTATAACTCAAATACAAACCTCATTGCATTCCCAATGGATCCTTTAGTTCATAGCAAAACCTGTATTTATTTCCCTTTTTATGCCTCAATAGCTTAAGTCTATTATGCCAATAATATGTTAGAAGCAGATGTAACAATTTACTGACTCACGGTTTTGTTTGCTGATTTTGTTTAGTGTTGATTGTTACCGGCGACACTGATCGGCTGGTTCCTTCCTGGAATGCTGAGCGTTTAGCGTCAGCCATACCTGGATCCACCTTTGAAGTAATTAAGAACTGTGGACACGTTCCTCATGAAGAAAGGGTGGAAGAGTTCTTATTGGTCATTAAAGGATTTCTACAAAGAACCTTTGGATGTCCAGAGGAGACAGCATTTGCAAGCAACTGAGTAGGCATGTTGTCAAATAAGGTGCAGAAATAAATGCCGAAATCTCAAGATGCCTGTAGAGTAAACTTGCCGGACATTTTCTGAACCAAAATACAAAGGCTAACCCGAAGTTGTTAGCTTTGCTGTGATGGTGTTTCACTCTTATACAGCACGCAACTTATTCACTGTAAATATCAGAAAGGGGGACTCAGCCCAGGGATGAGGCTTCTTTTCTCAATGCCGCTGCAATGTTTGGAGCTCCTATGAATTATTGCAGAAGATCAAAGTACCAGGAGCTAAAGCCATGGCTCCAAACTCAACCAGATCTGGGCAAAGTTGTAGTGTTGTGTATTCTCCTTATGCGGCTCTTTGGCAGCTGACTGAGAAAACTGGATCATTAAAGCTGCTCTCAATGGTGCTGGAGGCAGTGGTCCTTGGGTGTGGCGCTTAGCTACAATCAGGATAGGGCTTTTTGGATATCAATCCCCATAAACATAGCGAATTAGAAATAAGTTCTTGTATCTTGTGTATTTTGATGTTAGTCCATTTTTTTTATTTTTTTTCAGTTGCTTTACCCTAGTGGTAAACTTAAATCTTTTAGTTTTTAATTCCTACCGTTTGCTTCTGTTATTTTTTCTTATCTCTACTATAGTTAAACATAAGTTTAAATTTTACTCACTCTGAAAAAGTCACTTATATTTCTATTTAAAATTTGTGTTTTAGTTTCTACACAAGCAACTAGTGCTGCACCAGTTGTCCGGGCAATCAAAATTTTTTAGGTCACCCCAAATATGTCCTACGAGTTTGAACAACTCAATCTCTGATTGAACCATCTTCAATTTTTTATTTTTTATAGTCATTTTAAACATTTCTATCTACTTTAACATTTGTCTGAGGAATGTTTTATGAATATTTTATTCTTTTAAATAGTAAGTAATCAAGATTTAATTAAATTATATCAAGTTTATAGGGATTTATATCAAAATATGTAAGATATAGGGATTTATTTTGGATTGGCTATGTCTATAAGGATCGATATCTAAAAGGCTTAATAAGACGTATGGATTTATTTCGGATTGACCATGAGTTTTTGTCAATGAAAAAGTGAGTTTTTTATTATATAATCTCATGTTCTATAATATTAAAATAATAAATGTCTTATTTTAATTCAACAATATAGTGTATTAAATTGGAAGTGTTAAAGATTTTTGTATTATACGTGAACAAAAAGGTTAATGTCAAAAAAATGAAAAATTTCCCTATGGTCAAGATAACATCTTTGGCTTTTGGAATTTGGATGGCTTGAGTGAAATGTAAGATAGGTCTTAGTATCAAGAGAAAGGCATATATGCTCCTTAGAAGCCATGACAAATGTAAGATGAGTGAAATGTGCATTTGTATATTTGTGGGGTTACAACGGAAGACAAAGATAAACATCCCGACTTTCTTTTCCTAGATTTAACCTAGGAAACCGTTCTGAGTTCTTTTGTTTCATTTTGGGATAATTTCATGTTAACCACGTTCCTACGTTTCCACGCTTATCTGTGTATCCTCCTATAGATTCGTACAAAATAACATACTTATCAAATATGTCATTTTAATAGATATATATATATATATAATATCATTATAGTGGCAATTTTAAAACATTATATATATTTGGAGGGCACATATGACAATATGCCAATAAGTATAGTATTTTTCAAATTTAGCATACATTAATATGAAACTAATCTTTTTTCCTTCACAACAACATTTAAAATATCTCATAGTAAATGAGCCTCTGCATATGGTTTTGGTTAAGGCATCTCAAAGCTTAATATAGGCTTTGTTTAGGTTATTTCGGCTTATTTACTTTTTTTGCTTGGATGTATTGTTAGTCTGAAAATGAGTTACTCTGGGATAAATTAGAAAAGAAATTTGGTCAAAAGTTCAAATTACTTATTTTAATTGAATACAAGTTAAATTTATTTGTTTTTATTTATATTATATTTTTATCTATTTATATTTTATTTCTTGTATAAAATATCAACAAGGTTATTAAAGAAAAAGTCGCTTCTTTTGATATCAATAATAATTTTGTAGTAAGTAATTCCGGATAAGTAATTTGGTTATAAAGAAGGTCTAAAGAATCAAACACTTGTCAGGTGCGTGAGACGCCAATTTGTTCGCTTTTTATAGTTTGCATGCGGTAAGATGGAAGGCCCCTCATATTTTTGTGATCGCGGCAATCTCACTTACTGCGCGAAAAACTCGCCGTTGGGCGAATTCTACCTGGTCTCCAGTGGTGCCTTGTGCTGCTCCGATGGCAGCTTCCTGGGCAGGAGAGTCTCTGTCGGAGCTCCCCCTCCCCCATGGCCTTCAGGTACGTTTTCCTCTGTCTTCCTTCTCCCATGTTCTTCCGCTCCACCTTGCCATCGTGTCTCCATCGCCAGTCTGCCTCGCATCCCTACTCCTTCCCCTCACTGCATCCACCCCCGCCATTTCCCTCTCTTTCCACCCTTCTCCTCCATTTCTTCACCTACGCCCTCTCTGTTAATTTGTTTTGTCTGGACATCTCCTTTCGGCTATCGATTTTGATCCCACAGTGGGGCTCCGACGACCTTTGGTCTGAATTGATCAACCTTGGCTCAGCTTTCTACTATTACTGATGTAGACTGGATCTATCACGACCGGATTCCGGAGCTGGAATCCGAAGAAGAGGATCCGGAGCTGGACCGGATCGGTGTTTGAAGGGGCCCGACGGGGATCCGGAAGACGAAGGATGCAGAGGCGGAGCCGAGAGTCCGAGGCCGGAGGTGACTCGGAGCGGGCTTGCTCTTGGATAGTGAGCCCAAAAGGCCCTTCAGCGCGAGACCGAGTCTCATGTCTTGGGCCGAAGATCCTTCGGCGGACGAAGGAGCTTCGCGGATGAATCTTCTTCCGACTGCTGTCGACAGGCGACGAAGCCGAAGCCGAAGGTCCGAGGCCGGAGGTGACTCGGAGTGGGCTTGCTCTTGGATAGTGAGCCCAAAAGCCCTTTCAGCGCGAGACCGAGTCTCCTGTCTTGGGGCAGCCGGCGTACGGCGTCGAGACCAGGGAGAGGAATCCGAGGTCGGCGGCCGATACCGACTCGGGAAGGTCGGCGAAGATTCGAACCGAGCTCCTACATGAGGAAAAGGAGAAGAAAAACCAGTCAGCAGGAGTCCCGGGCTTCAGCCCTGGAGAACCCCCTCCGACGGTCAAGTTAGCTCCTGAAGAAGATTCGATTCAGAAGGCAAAGAGAGTAGCTTTAATGCTTTTCGGACAGTAGTCCTTTAAGGGTCTCAGAAGCTTGAGGAAGCATCCCTTGCCCCCTTTGGCAATAAATAGCGGGGTATTTATAGCAGAGGATAGCGGATGGTTAACGGTGGCAGCCGATATAGGATTAAATGAGGGTTTACTGATAAACCGCCATAGTGCCCGATCCGCCACCGGAGTGGGCCGGATTCGGCTACCGGGCCGAAGGGGGTTGGGCCGCTGATGGGCCGAAGCCTGTTGGGCCCTGGGCTGCCGCGCTGCTCCCGGGCCGTAGGCTGATGGGCCGCTGACGGGCTGAAGCCTGTTGGGCCGGGAGCGACGGTGCCGCTTATGGGCCGAAGGCTGCTGCTGGGCCGCTGACGGGCCGAAGGCTCCCAGAGGGCCCGGTACTGCTGTTGTTGGGCTGAACGGGGTTTGGGCTTGTTTTAATGGGCCGAATCGGATTCTGCCTCATCACATAGCCCCCCACTCTTGTCTTCCTCAGTTTTGAGATGGCGAGAGTATAGCCCGAAGCTGTCAGAAGAATATCATAACATGTGTCTTACCCGAAGCTTTGTTCTCTTTTCACTGGGAAGAGGGTGCCCTCGGTCGGCCGAAGGCTACGCGGTTGCTTCATCCTCGCTCGGAGTGACGACGAAGGCTCAGAGCTCAGAAGCCGAAGGGCCGAGCCATCTGATTCGTGTCAGGTTTCATTAAATGGACGGGATGGCGCGTCGCCTCGCGAGGAAGCACGGGACACGCGTCGCGCATCCGGTCGCTCCGTCAAAAACACAAAAGGATCCTGACCGCCCGCGGGTCGCGGATCGCCTCGGCTCTCTGCCCGAGGCTCCACTCGGATTGCCGCCGCTCCCTTCGTTGCACGCGGATCGGGACACGTGGCGGGCATCCGAGAGGTTAGCCGAAGGGTCGGAGCGCTCTCGGCCGTTGATCGCTCTGCTGCAAGTCCCGGAGCCGGCCCGTCATCATTGCCGAAGGACGGTGCACGTGGCGGGCATCCGAGAGGGGCAAGGGGACGAGCTGGATGATCTCGGCCGCTGGCTTCGGCGGGAGGCGCTTCGAATGGGCTTATAAATACAAGCCCTCAGCAGGGCACTGTTCTTCTTCCTGCTGCTGCGTTTGCGTTTCTCCTGCGATCATCCGAGCTCTTCTTCCTTCTCCAGCGAAAGGCTAGCTCCCTGAAGGCTTCGTCCGAGCTCGCCGGCCACTGCGGGAGGATCTCCATTCCTCAGGGCGCATCGCTGGTGGAGCTGGGTGGCTTGAGAGGCTGCGCTCGGCTCAGGAGAGACTTCCTCCCCCTTCCTGTGAGTAAGCTTTGGCCTCCTTCCTTCCTTCCGCGGCCTTATGGTCCGGAGTCCTTCCAGTGAGATTACTCCTTCGGACGAGGAGTATACTCCTTCCCACTCTCCAAAATCTTCTCTGTCAGATCCCCTCGCCTCGGATTCTCTTGCTTCCGCAATGTCTGAGGAGCCTGAAAACTCCGGGACTGAGGGGTCCGAGACTTCTGGGGCGGAGGTCTCCGAAGCCGAGGTTTCTGGGGCCGAGGCTTCCGGGGCCGAGGCTTCCGAGGCCGAGGCTACCCAGGAGGTCCGGAACTCAGGCCAGGCTTCCACCTCGGAACGCCGCCTTCCGGACATTGCTTCGGAAGCATCCTGCGCCCTTTCGGACGTAGAGGTGAGGAACTTAGTTTCTTACTTTCAGCTTCCTTCCTGGACGACCCCCCATCGGCCTAATTCCGCCACCAGGGCCAATACTGTCCGCCCGAGCTCCTTCTCCATCTATGTTGATAGCTTCGAGGCGGGCTTCCGCCTTCCTCTTCCCACCTTCGTCATTAATCTCCTTAGCTTCTACGGGCTGGCCCCGTCTCAGCTCTTTCCCAATTCTTTGCGCACTGTATACGGATTTTTGAGCGTCTTCGCTCGTATAAAGATCAACCCTTCCATCAATGTCTTCCGTTATCTCTTCAAAATCCAAAGGCAGGAGAAGTCCGAGTGGTACTGCTTCGTCCCTCGGGTCGGCCGAAGCATCTTCTCCGGGAAGCCCTCGTCCATCCACGGCTGGAAGAGGAAGTTCAGGCCGAATGGGCGCCGCTGGCTGCAGGCCTCTCGGACCCTCCTGCTTTGACCCCTGTGCAGAGCACTCTCGTGGGCCATGTCCAGGTTATGGCCCCGTACGACATCTGGGGGCTCCTCAGCGCGTCGGAGCGGCTGGTGAACGCTGGGGTGTGGCCGGATCCCCGGTCCGATCCGGTGCGGGCCTTCCCTTATCTTCCTCCCGGGGAGACTCCGCAAGGCCGCGGAGGAAGGGCTGCCGTTCCTCCGGCCGAAGCTCTTCCGGCTGAGGATGCTGATGAAGTTTCGGCCAAGGGTAAGTCGGCTTTGAATTTGCACTTGATCACCGTCTTGTTTCTAACATATCGCTCTTGTTTGCAGTAATGGCCGAGCTCGACGACCTCCTCGCCCTGATATCCGACTAGCGCGGTCCAGGCCGGGCGCCGGCCTCGCAGGCAGCAGGAAGGTCCGGCCGAGGTGCTGGGGCTCCGAGGACCCGAGGCGGGGTCCCAAGGACTGCAGCCTCCGCCGAGGGCCGCGCTGCCGCTGCTGCTCTTGAGAGGGAGCAGAAGACAAAATTTGCCGCTCGAAGGGGCGGCCGAGCTTCGAAGCGCCCCCGGGTAGAGGAGGCCGAAGAGGCGGAGGTGGCTCCGCTGGTCAGAAGGAGCGCCGGGGCCCGAAGGGCCGCAAGGCTGGCGTCTCCCGAGGCGCCGAGGGGCGACTCCCCTCCGGCCGTATCGGTAGAGGCCGATGACGGAGGCGCTGGGTCGCAGGCGCCCCGGGCGCAACGCGAATGGTGGCACCCCGAGCCGGGGGTGTACAAGGATGAGAGCATGGAGGACCCGCAGACGTGCCTCCGTCTGCTCAGCAGCCTCACTCTCCCTTCAGCTTTTGAAGAGCTGAAGGACCATTCCATCACCGACCTGGCGGCGATGAGCGCTCGGTTGGCGGCCAGGTAAGAAGTCTGAAAGTGTCTCAACTTATCTCTCCTTAGCTGTCTTTTGATTTTCTGACCCTTATCTGCTTTCGGTCTGCAGGCTGCGGTGACGGGTAGCGTCCTGATGCACCATCAGGAGCTGCTCCGACTCAAGCTCCTGAAGGCCTAGGAGGATCCGGCTGGTTCGGGTGAGGGTACCTCGGCGGTGCCCCGTGTCGAGCCCTTAGTCGATAGGCTCGCAACCGCGAGCGCCCGGGCGCGGGCGCAGCTGGAGGAGAGGGCAGCAGAGGCCCGTGCTGCCGCCGAGGCCAAGGCGAAGGCTGAGCGGGAGAAGGAGAAGGCCGAGAGCGAGCTTGCTGCGGCTCAGACTGAGATCCGGGCCCTCAAGGCACAGATCCAGGACAAGGAGTCCCGGCGGGCTTCGGAGAAGCGCCGCCACACCGAGGAGGTCTCGGCTCTGAAGTAGGAACTGGAAGAGGTGGCGGAGTTGGCCGTAGCCGATTACAAAGCCGGCCGCGACTACGCCCAAGAGATCCTCTGAGCCCAGCTGCTAGCGTCTTCTTCGGTCTTCGACCTCGGACTGGCTGTCGCCCAGAGGGCCTGCCCAAGCGTTGACTTGACCGGGGTCACCCTGTCGATGGGCGCGGAAGCCAGGGAACTCCTATCCTGGTGGAAGGATCTCATGGCCGAGAGGGCCTCGCCTCCAGTTCCTGAAGACGAAGCCGTGACCGCCGAGGAGGCCCCCACCGAGGCTGCCGCTCCTGAAGCGGTGCAGATCGTCGACTCTCCCTCTCCCTCTCCCTCTCCCGGCCAAGGCGCAGTCGAAGCGGAGTAGGAAGGGGTAGTCGAGGGCTGATACGAGGGTCCCGCCCCCCGGTTTTTGCTTTTCCACTTATGTAAGCCTTCGGCCAGGCACATGGCCGAGTTTGTACTTCCTTTCGTTTGTAAATACAAGGAATGTTTTTGGCTTTACCTTATTGTTTTCTGCATGACGAGTGGATCTGGCCTTTCTGAAATCCGAGATCTTTCCGTCGTTCGCCATAGTTTGCGAAGCCGGGACCAGATGTAGGTTCGGATAGGGCGTTGATAGAATCTCGCCAGCAGATACGGCTGCTTTAGATGCGGCTCCTGTGGCCGAAGCCGCTCCCGCTTCGTCTTATGCAGCCTTAGAGAATAACCTGCTGTGTCCTGATCCGGATTTACATGGCTGAAGCCATTCGTCGGATCGAAGGACTTGCGGACTTTAAGAGAACCATGCCGCTCCCGATACGGTTTGCATGGCCGAAGCCACTCCCGATACGGTTTACACGGACTTAGAAAAAACCATGCCGCGTCCTGATCCGGATTACATGGCCGAAGCCATTCGTCGGATCGAAGGACTTGCGGACTTTAAGAGAACCATGCCGCTCCCGGTACGGTTTGCATGGCCGAAGCCACTCCCGATACGGTTTACACGGACTTAGAGAATATCATGCCGTATCCTGATCCGGATTACATGGCCGAAGCCATTCGTCGGATCGAAGGACTTGCGGACTTTAAAAGAACCATGCCGCTCCCGGTACGGTTTGCATGGCCGAAGCCACTCCCGATACGGTTTACACGGACTTAGAAAAAACCATGCCGCGTCCTGATCCGGATTACATGGCCGAAGCTGTAAGGATCGAGACTTTCGGATCCAGGTTTCGGGTCAGACCCTGTTGTTCTAACCTTTGTGGGGGGCGGTAGTTCTGAGTTGAATCGCGTCAGGACCTGGCGACGCGTTTTGAACGGCGTCCACCTTGGCAGACACGTTTCAGGTGCTGCCACGTGGGTGCCGCGGGGGTTGGCCTTGGGCCGCGTGAGTACGGCCCTGTCAGGTCGTCTTAACGGCGTCTGCGAAGGACGACGCCTTTCAGACTGCGACTCTGGGTGTGTCAGAGTACGGCCCTGACAAGTTGTCTGAATGGCGTCTGCGTAGGACGACGCGTTTCAGAATCTTGTCAGAGCGGCCGTCTTGTCACCTGATAGGCGTCCGTGGATGTCGACGCGTTTTAGCCAGTTCCTGGTTACCCCCGCGAGCCCTCCTTCTTTCCCTCATTTTCTCCTACTCTCCCTCTCTCCTCCTCCTCCGGCGACCGGCGGCGACCACCTCCTCCTCCCTCTTTCCCTCCCACCATTTCGCCTCTCCCTCCACTCCATCCTCTACCTAACTCATACCACTACGACCTCCACTTCCACTGCGGCGTTCTACTCTCCGGACGGCGGCCGACGTCACGGTGGAGCAAGGACGACCACGGTGGTACCGGCGGCGGCGTGGGGCGAGAAGGGTGAACGGCGTGGAGCTTGGTGGAGTTCGAGTGTCCGGTAGGGTGACGTTCCCCGTAGCATTGTGTTTAAATCATGTTTTCCTCGATATGCATGTGGTAGATCTTCGGTTTTGGGGGTTAGAACGAGCATGTTTAGGTTCTCTATGGGGGTGTTTTCCTATGAATTGTCTTGCTCTTCGTTTCCCCTCCAGTTTGAATGATTTTTGGGGATATTTGGGGTTGGTTAGGGAGCCCTCGGGTTTAGGGCGTTCCTGGTTCCTGGGGCTGAAAGACGTCGTGCATGGACGACGCCTTTTTGAAGGGCGTCGGGCCATCACGACGCCTTTTAGACAGGAATCGACTGACAGGTAGACTGTCAGGTCGGGGAATCTGTGGCTAAATGGCGTCATGGGTAAACGACGCATTTTTGAATGGCGTCAGGCGTCCATGACGCGTTTTAACCACATAAATCCCCTGAATAAAGCTCTTGGAAATTCCGGATTTTCATGTTGAATGGCGTCTGGGGATGTCGACGCCTTTTAAAAGGCGACTACTGGTGTCGACGCCTTTTAAGGCCAGAATCTGAAGACTGATTTATATAAACCTGTACATGGAGCTTGAATGGCGTCGACCTCGGTCGACGCGATTCAAGACAGAATCTCACTAATGCATGCCAGTAAAACGTGTTCATACTGCTAGTTAGATGATTAGCACATGTTTTAGTGCACCCGATAGAGATGGATTCCTCATGATCGGATGGTTCTATGTGTGTTATGCGATCGCGGACTTTTCACGTGACCGGATCGCACTGTGTTGGGTTTTCAGTTACTGTGGACCTGGAGTGACATTGTAGCACTTTATCACCCTGTGCTGGTGGGGGCGTGAGCACAGCGCCGGTGGGGGCGTGGGCGGGGTGACGCCTAGTGAGAGAGGGTCACCTGGTGAACCCCGGGGTCAGCTAGTACCGGTGTCGGAGTGGTACATTCGGAGAGTCACTCATGCTGGGGGAAGGGGTAGTCACCTGAGCCAGTTGGGCCGGAGTAGCGAACGTGCTATCCGAGGGGCTACTTCTTGGTCTCAGCGGGTCGAGGTTTTCCCCACCGTTGTTTGCACGGTCGGCGAGTTCTATCGAGATGATGGTTGTAGATTTTCTAACGGCTGGTTTAGAATGTGCATGATTATTATAACTGCGATTGCATGTATTCTCACGTAGAGAATTAGGAATTGTACTTGCCACTACACTTGTTACTTCACCGTTAGCTGTACTTTACACTTGTGGGTGTGTGCGTGGGCAGTGGGGATCGAAGGATCCCTACTGAGTCTTGTTCTTGAGACTCACCCCTGCGGTTTTCAGGTGAGGACTCCCAGCAGACTTAGAGCGGCGTGTGCGGCCGTGTGTTGTGCTTCTTCGGCAGTTGTTCCGGGGTATGCCCCGATGTAGTTGTCATTTATTTTCTGGCCTGTATGTTTAATTATTTCCTTTCAGCCGGAGTATGTAATTATTTGCTGTAATCGAGTCGCATTGTAATAATTTTAATTTCCTGCACTTTCAATTCAATGCGATGTGAATGTTTAGCTTAGTTTATTATTTATTTCCCAGACTTACTAGATCCTGGTTTGGTCCCAAATTAATGATTCGGTACCCATTTAGTAATCGGATCCCCGATTATAGGGTGGCGGGTCGTTACAGTTGGTATCAGAGCATACGGTCTGGCAAATAAATAAATAACTAGGTTAAATGTTGTAAATTCGGCAAATAAATACATTATCCCGTACAGGCACGTCGGTAGCATAGGTTTTAGGTTTCTAATTAGAACTTTTTGATTTTGTAATTGTAGGTGAGTAGATGGCTCCTAGGAAGAGGATGCCAGTTATTCGAGAGAGGGGAGATGTCCCTAGTGGGTCCGAGGCAGGGAGGCCGAGTGTTGAGCAGTTTATTGAAGCCATGATGGATACCATGGCTAGATATCAGGCTCGAGATCCTAGCGAGGGTTCTAGTTCTCGGGGAGGGACTACAGCCACGCTGGAGAGGTTTTTGAAGCTGAGGCCACCTCACTTCACCAGTCGTCCCGACCCTGACGAGGCCATCCATTGGCTTAGAGAGATAGAGAAGACTTTTGACACCATGGATTGTGCTGCAGTAGAGCGGACCCCGTTAGCTACCTTCATGCTGAAGGATAGCGCCTACGGCTGGTGGACCACACTGAAGAGTTTGTCTTATGGGGACAGGAGTCTTAGGGAGATATCTTGGGAGACCTTTGTCAAGGAGTTCAACGCTCAGTATTTCCCTAGACACGTTCAGAGGGCCAAGGAGAGGGAGTTCATGGATCTGACACAGGGGAGCATGACGGTGCTTGAGTACGAGGCGAAGTTTGTTTCGCTGGGACGGTTCGTGCCTTTCATATCTCAGGACGAGGAACGTCGCGCGGAGAGGTTTGTGGATGGGCTTAGGCTCAGTTTGAGGAACTTCGTGGCGTCCCATTGTTGTACAGACTTGGCGTCAGCAGTTAGGCGTGCAGCAGCTGTAGAGGCTCAGCAGATCCAGTCGGCCCGGGAGAGAGGGCAGACTGTCCAGGGGCCATCTCGGGGCAGGGGTAAAGCAGCGGCACCGGCTCCTTCAGTCGGATTGGGATCATCTTCTCTCGGCTCCCGATTCAGGAGATTCTTCAGGGGTGGTGGCAGCAGTAGCGGCAGCAGCCGGCCCAGACAGGGGCAGCAGAGTCAGACAGTGTCAAGTGCACAGCAGGAGCCAGCTCAGAGGCTTCCGGCAGTTTGTCAGCAGTGTGGTGGTGCCCATGGCGGGACTCAGTGTCCCACTCTTCCCAGGAGATGTTTCGCTTGCGGCCAGCAGGGCCACTTGGCGAGGCAGTGCCCGCAGGGGTATGGTCAGGGACATGGTTCAGGTGACCAGAAGAAGCCGAGGACCCAAGGGAGAGTTCTAGCTATCACCAGGAGGGAGGCTCGCGCGTCCAACTTGGTGGAAGGTACACTCTCTGTCCTTGGGAACTCTGCGCACGTGTTGATCGATTCGGGTGCTTCGCATTCTTTTATTTCTGAGCAGTTTCTAGATATTCTTTCTGCACCCGTTGATGAGTTATCTGATGGTCTGATGGTGGAAGTCCCTTCTGGAGACTTCATGATATCCTATAATTGTCTGAGGAGTGTTCCTTTGACCATTGAGGGTCATGTGCTACCTGCCCAGTTGGTCGTACTTGCTATTCGTGACTTTGATATCATCCTGGGTATGGATTGGTTGGAAGCCTATTATGCGGAGGTAGACTGCCACAGGAAGAGGGTGCGCTTCTCTATTCCGGACATCCCGACCTTCTTCTTCCAAGGTATTAGGCTTTCTTCTCGGGGCATCCTTATTTCTGCCTTTAAGGCACGGAGGTTGCTTGTTGGTGGCTGTGAGGCTTTTCTTGCCTCTGTTGTTGTTTCTGATGTCCGTGCTAGTCCCAGTCCTTGGGAGGTGCCTGTTGTCTGTGATTTCGTAGATGTGTTTCCGGAAGAGCTGCCTGGCCTTCCTCCACAGCGTGAGGTTGAGTTCACCATCGAACTTGCACCAGGTACGGCGCCCTTGTCTAAGGCCCCGTATCGGATGGCGCCAGCCGAACTCGCTGAGTTGAAGGCGCAGTTGCAGGAGTTGCTGGACAAGGGTTTTATTCGTCCCAGTACATCTCCATGGGGTGCTCCAGTTCTGTTTGTCAGGAAGAAGGATGGTTCTTTGAGATTGTGCATCGATTATAGGCAGCTGAACCAGGTGACAATAAAGAATAAGTATCCGCTTCCTAGGATCGATGACTTGATGGATCAGCTGCAGACCGCGAGGGTGTTTTCCAAGATCGATCTAAGATCTGGATACTATCAGATGAGAATCAGAGATGTGGATGTTAGTAAGACGGCGTTCAGGACTCGGTATGGGCACTATGAGTTTCTGGTTATGCCCTTTGGCTTAACCAATGCTCCGGCGGCTTTTATGGATCTGATGAACCGAGTCTTCAGGACCTACCTGGACCAGTTTGTGGTTGTGTTTGTTGATGACATTCTGATCTATTCTTCTTCTGAGGAAGAGCACGCTACTCATCTTCGGGCAGTGTTGCAGGTCCTGAGGGAGCACCAACTTTATGCCAAGTTCAGCAAATGTGAATTTTGGCTGAACGAGGTGCACTTTCTTGGGCACGTTATTTCTGGTGAAGGTATCGCAGTAGACCCAGCGAAGATAGAGGCAGTGATGGACTGGAACAGGCCGATTTCAGTGACCGAGATCAGGAGCTTTCTGGGGCTTGCCGGATATTACAGACAGTTTGTTCAGGGATTTTCTTCGATAGCGGCCCCCTTGTCGAGGCTGACTCGAAAGGGAGTTCGTTTCGTGTGGACTGAGGATTGTGAGCAGAGTTTTATTGAGCTAAAAACTCGTCTCACGTCAGCCCCAGTGCTGGTGCTTCCATCTGGGTCAGGGAGATTTGTGGTTTACTCGGATGCGTCCCGTCGAGGATTGGGAGCAGTCCTTATGCAGCATGGCAGGGTGGTTGCTTATGCTTCTCGGCAGCTGAAGAGGCATGAAGAAAACTATCCTACTCATGATTTGGAACTTGCAGCTGTGGTGTTTGCACTGAAGATCTGGAGGCATTACTTGTATGGAGAGAAATTTCAGGTCTTTACAGATCACAAGAGCCTGAAATATGTGTTCACTCAGAGAGACCTGAACCTGAGGCAGCGAAGGTGGATGGAGTTTATTAAAGATTATGACTTTGACCTTTCCTATCATCCGGGCAAGGCGAATGTGGTGGCAGACGCTTTGAGTCGGAAGACGGTCATGTCATACCTTATGGTTCGGGAGTGGGAATTATTTGAGCAGGTGGTGGAATCCTCCTTTAGGGTTCCACGTGAAGAAGATAGAGCAGTACTTGTCAGCTTGACTGTGAGACCGGCTGTGTACCATGCTGTGATTGAGGCTCAGAGGGCAGATACAGAGTTACCCCAGATTCTCCAGAGGACTGAGGTTGAGTTGTGGGATGATGGTACCGTCAGATTCAGAGGCAGACTCTATGTTCCGACTGAGGAAGATGTGCGCAAATGTGTTCTTGATGAGGCGCACCGATCGAGGTATGCAGTGCATCCCGGGACAACAAAGATGTATCACTGTTTGAGGAGGCACTTCTGGTGGCCTGGTATGAAGAGAGATGTGGCTGAGTATGTGGCTAGATGTATAACATGTCAGCAGGTTAAAGCCGAGCATCAGAGACCTGGAGGGTTGCTGCAACCCTTGTCGATTCCTGAGTGGAAATGGGAACATGTGACGATGGACTTTGTGATGGGATTGCCCGCATCCCCTAGCAGAAGAGACGCTATCTGGGTCATCGTTGATCGGCTGACCAAGTCGGCACACTTCCTAGCCATTAGGAAGGACTGGTCGGTCGGCAAGCTGGCTAAGTTGTTTGTGGACCGGATCGTCTCTCTGCACGGGGTCCCCTTGTCCATTGTATCAGATCGAGATCCGAGGTTTACTTCCAGATTTTGGAAGAGCTTTCAGCAGGCGTTGGGGACTCAGTTGGCTTTCAGCTCGGCCTATCATCCTGAGACTGACGGGCAGTCGGAGAGGACTATTCAGACCTTGGAGTATATGCTCAGGGCGTGTTGCCTAGATTGGGGAGGTTCGTGGGAACAGCATTTGTCCACTGTGGAATTTGCCTACAACAACAGCTACCATTCTAGCATCGGCATGGCGCCTTATGAGGCTTTGTATGGGCGGCCGTGTCGATCACCGGTGTGTTGGTCTGAGATCGGTGAGAGGCGGATTGCAGGACCTGAGTTGGTACAGCAGTGTGCTGAGGTCGCCAGGACAGTTCAGCAGAGGTTGATCGCTGTCCAGAGTAGACAGAAGAGTTATGCCGACATCCGACGGAGACCACTTGAGTTTGAGGTTGGGGACCACGTGTTTCTCCGAGTCTCACCCTCCAAGGGTGTGATGAGATTCGGGAAGCGAGGCAAGCTGAGTCCGCGTTATATTGGACCTTTTTCCATTCTTGCTCGAATCGGGGAAACCGCGTATCAGTTGGCCTTGCCGCCCAATCTGGCAGGAGTGCACGATGTGTTTCACGTGTCCTTGTTGAGGAAGTATGTTCAGGATCCGTCCCATGTGTTGGACTTTTCAGAGTTGGAGGTCGCTGAGGACCTGTCATTTCCAGAGTACCCGGTTCGTATTGAGGATCGCAGAGAGCAGGTCTTGCGGAACAAGGTTGTACCGCTGATCAAAGTGATTTGGCAGTACCGCTCCGGAGGTGAGGCAACCTGGGAGCGAGAGGACGAGATGCGGGAGCAGTTCCCTTACCTCTTCTCGTGAGTTTTATTGTAAACTTGTATCCCTGTTTTGACCTTGTTGAATTCCAGCAGTCAATTTCGAGGACGAAATTTCTTTAAGGGGGGGAGAATGTAAGGATCGAGACTTTCGGATCCAGGTTTCGGGTCAGACCCTGTTGTTCTAACCTTTGTGGGGGGCGGTAGTTCTGAGTTGAATCGCGTCAGGACCTGGCGACGCGTTTTGAACGGCGTCCACCTTGGCAGACACGTTTCAGGTGCTGCCACGTGGGTGCCGCGGGGGTTGGCCTTGGGCCGCGTGAGTACGGCCCTGTCAGGTCGTCTTAACGGCGTCTGCGAAGGACGACGCCTTTCAGACTGCGACTCTGGGTGTGTCAGAGTACGGCCCTGACAAGTTGTCTGAATGGCGTCTGCGTAGGACGACGCGTTTCAGAATCTTGTCAGAGCGGCCGTCTTGTCACCTGATAGGCGTCCGTGGATGTCGACGCGTTTTAGCCAGTTCCTGGTTACCCCCGCGAGCCCTCCTTCTTTCCCTCATTTTCTCCTACTCTCCCTCTCTCCTCCTCCTCCGGCGACCGGCGGCGACCACCTCCTCCTCCCTCTTTCCCTCCCACCATTTCGCCTCTCCCTCCACTCCATCCTCTACCTAACTCATACCACTACGACCTCCACTTCCACTGCGGCGTTCTACTCTCCGGACGGCGGCCGACGTCACGGTGGAGCAAGGACGACCACGGTGGTACCGGCGGCGGCGTGGGGCGAGAAGGGTGAACGGCGTGGAGCTTGGTGGAGTTCGAGTGTCCGGTAGGGTGACGTTCCCCGTAGCATTGTGTTTAAATCATGTTTTCCTCGATATGCATGTGGTAGATCTTCGGTTTTGGGGGTTAGAACGAGCATGTTTAGGTTCTCTATGGGGGTGTTTTCCTATGAATTGTCTTGCTCTTCGTTTCCCCTCCAGTTTGAATGATTTTTGGGGATATTTGGGGTTGGTTAGGGAGCCCTCGGGTTTAGGGCGTTCCTGGTTCCTGGGGCTGAAAGACGTCGTGCATGGACGACGCCTTTTTGAAGGGCGTCGGGCCATCACGACGCCTTTTAGACAGGAATCGACTGACAGGTAGACTGTCAGGTCGGGGAATCTGTGGCTAAATGGCGTCATGGGTAAACGACGCATTTTTGAATGGCGTCAGGCGTCCATGACGCGTTTTAACCACATAAATCCCCTGAATAAAGCTCTTGGAAATTCCGGATTTTCATGTTGAATGGCGTCTGGGGATGTCGACGCCTTTTAAAAGGCGACTACTGGTGTCGACGCCTTTTAAGGCCAGAATCTGAAGACTGATTTATATAAACCTATACATGGAGCTTGAATGGCGTCGACCTCGGTCGACGCGATTCAAGACAGAATCTCACTAATGCATGCCAGTAAAACGTGTTCATACTGCTAGTTAGATGATTAGCACATGTTTTAGTGCACCCGATAGAGATGGATTCCTCATGATCGGATGGTTCTATGTGTGTTATGCGATCGCGGACTTTTCACGTGACCGGATCGCACTGTGTTGGGTTTTCAGTTACTGTGGACCTGGAGTGACATTGTAGCACTTTATCACCCTGTGCTGGTGGGGGCGTGAGCACAGCGCCGGTGGGGGCGTGGGCGGGGTGACGCCTAGTGAGAGAGGGTCACCTGGTGAACCCCGGGGTCAGCTAGTACCGGTGTCGGAGTGGTACATTCGGAGAGTCACTCATGCTGGGGGAAGGGGTATTCACCTGAGCCAGTTGGGCCGGAGTAGCGAACGTGCTATCCGAGGGGCTACTTCTTGGTCTCAGCGGGTCGAGGTTTTCCCCACCGTTGTTTGCACGGTCGGCGAGTTCTATCGAGATGATGGTTGTAGATTTTCTAACGGCTGGTTTAGAATGTGCATGATTATTATAACTGCGATTGCATGTATTCTCACGTAGAGAATTAGGAATTGTACTTGCCACTACACTTGTTACTTCACCGTTAGCTGTACTTTACACTTGTGGGTGTGTGCGTGGGCAGTGGGGATCGAAGGATCCCTACTGAGTCTTGTTCTTGAGACTCACCCCTGCGGTTTTCAGGTGAGGACTCCCAGCAGACTTAGAGCGGCGTGTGCGGCCGTGTGTTGTGCTTCTTCGGCAGTTGTTCCGGGGTATGCCCCGATGTAGTTGTCATTTATTTTCTGGCCTGTATGTTTAATTATTTCCTTTCAGCCGGAGTATGTAATTATTTGCTGTAATCGAGTCGCATTGTAATAATTTTAATTTCCTGCACTTTCAATTCAATGCGATGTGAATGTTTAGCTTAGTTTATTATTTATTTCCCAGACTTACTAGATCCTGGTTTGGTCCCAAATTAATGATTCGGTACCCATTTAGTAATCGGATCCCCGATTATAGGGTGGCGGGTCGTTACAGAAGCCATTCGTCGGATCGAAGGACTTGCGGACTTTAAGAGAACCATGCCGCTCCCGGTACGGTTTGCATGGCCGAAGCCACTCCCGATACGGTTTACACGGACTTAGAGAATACCATGCCGTGTCCTGATCCGGATTACATGGCCGAAGCCATTCATCGGATCGAAGGACTTGCGGACTTTAAAAGAACCATGCCGCTCCCGGTACGGTTTGCATGGCCGAAGCCACTCCCGATACGGTTTACACGGACTTAGAGAAAATAGTAACAAGTATCATGAACAAGAGAATTCTTTATTCATACCCTCCGGCTGAAAGCCTGGGGAGAGGTGACTTACATATAATAACGCCGAAGGCGCTCTACATTCCAGGTGCGAGGAAGAGGTTGGCCCGAAAGGGTCTCCAACCGGTAAGCTCCACGCCTGATCACCTCCCTGACCCGATAGGGCCCTTCCCAGTTGGGGGCAAGCTTCCCTGAGGCTTCGGTTGGCTTGGAAGCATGAGCATTCCTCAACACGAGGCTCCCTACTTCAAAGCTTCGGGGCTTTACTCGAGTGTTGTGGTACTTGGCCATGCGCTGTTGATAAGCCACCAGCCGGATACGAGCTTTGTCTCGGGTCTCTTCAATGAGGTCCAAGTGGTCTTGCAAACCTTCCTTGTTGGCCTCCGGACTGTAAGCAACGACCTTGGGAGAAGGAAGGCCGATTTCCACCGGAATAACGGCCTCTATCCCATAGGCCATGCGAAAAGGAGTTTCGCCGGTGGGGGTTCGGCTTGTCGTCCGATAGGCCCACAGAACACTCGGCAGCTCTTCTACCCATCGGCCTTTAGCCTCGCCGAGGCGGGTTTTCAATCCCTGCAGGAGGCTTCGGTTAGTGACTTCGACCTGGCCGTTTGCTCGAGGATGCGCCACCGAAGTGAATTTGTGAAGTATGCCGAAGCTGGCGCAGTTGTCGCTGAACCGCCGGCTGTTGAACTGCTTTCCATTGTCAGAGATGATGGCCCGAGGGATGCCGAACCGGCAAATGATGGACTTCCACACGAAGTTCCATGCATTGCTATCGGTTATTGACGCGAGGGGTTCGGCTTCGACCCACTTGGTGAAATAATCGACCGCCACGATGAGGAACTTTCTTTGGCCGGTGGCGACGGGAAAAGGTCCCAGGAGGTCGATTCCCCATTGGGCGAAAGGCCAGGGATCGGACAAGGGGGTCAGAAGGGTGGCTGCCTGGTGAATGAGGGAGCTGAACCTCTGGCACTGGTCACAGCGCCGCACGAGGGCTAAAGCGTCCTCTCGGAGTGTTGGCCACCAGTAGCCTTGTCTCAAGAGTTTGTGAGCCAGGGCCCTTCCTCTCGCATGCGCCCCGCAGACTCCTTCATGGACTTCTCTTGTGGCGTAGTCGGCTTCAGCCGGGCCGAGGCACCGCAGCAGTGGTCGGCCGAAGGACTTCTTGTACAGCACCCCGTCCAGAAGAAGGAAGTGAGATGAGCGCTGTCGAATGTGCTTCGCCTCCTTCGGATCTGGCGGGACTTCTCCTTGGAGAAGGAAAGCGACGAGGGGGGTCATCCACGTCTCGGCCTCGGCCTCAGTGACTTGCATGGCTTCGGTTTCGCCGAGGCTTGGTTCGGCGAGCTCCTCGACGAGGATCATTCGGCCTCCACCTCCGTCTTGGGTTGACGTCAGCCGGGAAAGAGCATCGGCCCGGGTATTCTCGGCTCTCGGGATCCTCACGATTTCATAAGAATTGAATTGGGTGAGGATCTTGCGAGTCACCTGGAGATAAGATGCCATCATCGCGTCCCGAGCCTCGTACTCCCCGGAGATGTGGCCGGCGATCAACTAGGAATCGCTGAAAGCTTTCAGGTTCTGGGCACCGAGCTTCTTTGCGGCCCGGAGACCGGAGATGAGAGCTTCGTACTCGGCGGCATTGTTTGTTGTTGGGAAGGAGAAGCGCAGGGCGTACTCCGTGACGACCCCTTCGGGCGATGCCAGGATCCATCCGGCGCCGCTGCCCGTGGAGCATGCGGAGCCGTCAACGAAGAGTCGCCATTCGTCCGCCGGCGCAGGAGCCGAAGTAGCCTCGGCTTCGACCACGTCGGGTGCCGGCTGAGGTGCCGCGGGGGCGCTGGGGGTAAGTTCGGCGATGAAGTCTGCCAACGCCTGGACTTTTATTGCTACCCGAGAGGCGTAGGAGATGTCGAACTCTCCTAGCTCGATTGCCCATTTCGCCAGCCTGCCGGACACCTTTGGCCGGGAGAGAATCTGCCTTAGGGGCTGGTCGGTGAGGACCTTCACGGAATGAGCTAGAAAGTAGGGCCGGAGCCTCCTCGCGGACGAGACGAGGGCCAGCGCCAGCTTCTCCAGGGCAAGGTACCGGAGTTCTGCTCCTTGAAGGGCTCGGCTGGTATAATAAACGGGCTTCTGAACGCCATCCTGCTCTCGGACGAGGACGGCGCTGAGAGCCGTCTCGGAGACTGCGAGGTACAAGCTCAGAGGTTCCCCGGGAACTGGCTTGGACAAGATGGGGACTTTGGAGAGGTAGGCCTTCAGCTGATTGAATGCTGTCTGGCACTCCTCCGTCCAGTCGAAGTTGTTGGCCTTCTTCAGCAGCTTGAAGAAGGGGAAACAGTAGTCGGCCGCTCTTGACATGAAGCGGCTGAGGGCTGTGATCCTCCGGTTCAGCTTCTGTACCTCTCGGAGGTTTGCCGGGGGCCGCATCTGCATGATGGCCGAAACCTTCTCGGGATTAGCCTCCACCCCTCGGTGAGTGACCATGTAGCCGAGGAACTTGCCGGAGGCTACCCCGAAGGCGCACTTGGCCGGGTTAAGCTTCATCTTGTACCGCCTAAGGGCGGAGAAAGTCTAGGCCAGGTCGGCCAGATGCTCTGCAGCAACGCGACTCTTGACCAACATGTCGTCTATATAGACCTCCATGTTTCGGCCGAGCTGTGTGGCGAATACTTTGTTGACCAGGCGCTGATATGTCGCGCCGGCGTTCTTCAGACCGAAGGGCATTCGGGTATAGCAGTACAGGCCCAAATCGGTCGTAAAGCTGGTCTTGCTCTCGTCGTCCGGATGCATCCGGATCTGGTGGTAGCCTGAATAGGCGTCGAGGAAGCTTAGCAGCTCGTGGCCGGAAGTCGCGTCCACCACCTGGTCTATCCGAGGCAGCGGAAAGCTGTCCATCGGACAGGCCTTGTTGAGGTTGGTGAAGTCCACGAACATACGCCATTTGCCATCTTTCTTTGGCACCATGACCACGTTGGCGATCCAGTCCGGATGGTGCACCTCTCGGAGGTGTCCGGTGTCCAGCCCCTTCTGCACTTCGGCTTGGATGGCGGCCCTCCTTTCCTGATTGAAGGTGCGCCGCTTCTGCTTTACCGGGGGCTGGTCGGGATCGGTATGGAGTCGGTGCTCTGCTACCTCCGGGTCAACCCCGGGCATGTCCGCTGGAGACCAGGCGAAGACGTCGAGATTCTTTTTCAAGAACTCAGTAAGCTTCTCTGCTTCAATCTTTTCTAGGCCGGAGCCTATCATCAGGACTCGTCCTTCGCCTCCCGGAATGGGGACGGCGAGGAGTGCTTCTCCCGGAGATGCCTCGGCCGATGACTCGATCGTTAGGGTTTCGGCTGCGGTCTTCCCCTTGACCGAAATCATATAGCACTGCCGGGCTGCTTCTTGGTTCCCTTTGGCCTCGCCTATATCATGGCTGGTATGAAACTTCAGCTTCTGATGGAAGGACGAGGGCACAGCTCCGACTCCGCCGATGAGCCTTCGGCCGAATATGGCGTTGTAGGCTGAATCTATCTTTACAACGGCAAAGTCCGTTTCAAAGGTTGATTGCCGGGGGGCGGAGCCTAAGGTTACAGGAAGTCGGACAATACCCTCTACTCGGCAGGGCGAGCCGTTAAAACCGATGAGGGAGCCCCGGTGAGGCTTCATATTAGCCTCACTCAATCCCATTTTCTCAAAACAGTCATAAAACAAGATGTTTGGGGCACTTCCATTATCCACAAAAATTCTATGTACATCATAGCTATTTATTACAGCATTGACGACGAGGGCGTCATCATGTGGGACCTGAACATTAGTCAGGTCCTCGGCGCCGAAGGTGATGTCTTCCAGACGAGGACGCTTCGGTTCGCCGTCAACCGCCGCTACGGTGTTGCGCTGCCGCGGCCTGGATCCTTCCCCCGGCCCTCCGGATATCATCATGATAGACCCAGAACTGAGTCTTTGATGGGATGACTCTACCGGGGCCGAGGTGGCTTTTGGCGGAGGAGCGGCTTCTATCGCCGGGGGTTGCTGTTGCCTGGGCGCTGCAGGGGCGTCCCGGTTCTGTTGCGGCGGCTGCTCTCGTCGATACTGCGGCAATCTTCCCTCCCGGATGATGCGGTCGATCTCCTCCCGGAGCTGCCGGCACTCATCCGTCGTGTGGCCGATCTCCCGGTGGTATTCACAGTACCTGCCGGGGTCCCTTCGGCGAGGATCGGTCTTGATGCGGTCAGGCCGCCGGAGCATGCCCTTCACCTCCATGAGCATCCGGGAAGAGGGAGCAGGTAAGGGTAGGTACCGCGGCTGCGGGTCCCGTCGCCTCTCCCTGTCCCAGTCCTCCCGGCGATATCGCTTTCGGGAGGGCTCTTGGTCTTCAGGCCGAGGTCGGACCACCTGGGGAGCAGGTGCCGAGGTGGCTTCGGCTGCGCCCTTGCCTCTGGACAGCATCAGGGCCTCCCGGTTGATGTATTTATGGGCCCGGGCCACGAGGTCCTGGAAGGTAGGGGGATGGCGCTTCCCAATGGAGCCGAGGAGCCCCTCGTCCCGGCACCCGCTGATCACGGCTGAGACCGCGATCGAGCTGTCGAGGTTCGGGATCTGGGCGGCCTCGGTCCGGAACTTGGTGAAGTACTCCTGGAGAGTTTCGGTGGGGCCTTGCCGGATGGCCAGCAAGCTGGCGGAAGTCTTGCACTGCCGGGTGGCATCATAGAACTGGTCGATGAACAACTGGCCCAACTGGACTAGGGAATGGATGGAGTTGGGGGGCAATGTCTCGAACCAGGTGAGGGCGATTTTTTCAAGGGTGAGGGGGAAAAGACGGCAGCGGACCGCCTCGGAGATCCCTCGGACCCGGAGGTAGGCGTTGAATCTCTGGAAATGACAGACTGGATCTGTCATCCCGTCGTAGAGAGGGCCCTTCGGTAGCTTGAAGCTGGGGGGCACCTCGGTGGCCAGGAGCTCCGCCGTGAACGGGGTCTGCTCCAGGATGCTGCTGGCGAGGGGCGCCCCGTGAGGCCGGGACACCATCTGCTGCATCTCTTTGCGCATCGCCATCAGCCGCCGGTCCAGGTCCGGGGCAGTTGAGGTGGCGACGGATTGTCCTCCGGTCCGGGCCGGACGGTGCTCCGATGAAGCATAATCTTGCTCCGTCAGGCGATCGACACGGGGAGCTCGGGCAGGTAGCGCCGAGGGCTCGCTGCGCGTCGCCGCGGTCTCGCTGGGAGAAACCGGTGTAGGCGCCGGCCGGAACCGGGCATCTTGAACTGGGTAGAGTGGGGGGAGCGATGCCTGCTGAGGAAGCTGCCCCGTCAGTCCCATGCGCTGGGCGATGGCGGACACCATCTCCTAGAGAGGCGCTAGGGACGTGACTCGGAGCGGGCTTGCTCTTGGATAGTGAGCCCAAAAGGCCCTTCAGCGCGAGACCGAGTCTCCTGTCTTAGGCCGAAGATCCTTCGGCGGACGAAGGAGCTTCGCGGATGAATCTTCTTCCGACTGCTGTCGACAGGCGACGAAGCCGAAGCCGAAGGTCCGAGGCCGGAGGTGACTCGGAGTGGGCTTGCTCTTGGATAGTGAGCCCAAAAGCCCTTTCAGCGCGAGACCGAGTCTCCTGTCTTGGGGCAGCCGGCGTACGGCGTCGAGACCAGGGAGAGGAATCCGAGGTCGGCGGCCGATACCGACTCGGGAAGGTCGGCGAAGATTCGAACCGAGCTCCTGCAGGAGGGAAAGGAGAAGAAAAACCAGTCAGCAGGAGTCCCGGACTTCAGTCCTGGGGAACCCCCTCCGACGGTCAAGTTAGCTCCTGAAGAAGATTCGATTCAGAAGGCAAAGAGAGTAGTTTTAATGCTTTTCGGATAGTAGTCCTTTAAGGGTCTCGGAGGCTTGAGGAAGCATCCATTGCCCCCTTTGGCAATAAATAGCGGGGTATTTATAGCAGAGGATAGCGGATGGTTAACGGTGGCAGCCGATATAGGACTAAATGAGGGCTTACTGATAAACCGCCATAGTGCCCGATCCGCCACCGGAGTGGGCCGGATTCGGCTACCGGGCCGAAGGGGGTTGGGCCGCTGATGGGCCGAAGCCTGTTGGGCCCTGGGCTGCCGCGCTGCTCCCGGGCCGTAGGCTGATGGGCCGCTGACGGGCTGAAGCCTGTTGGGCCGGGAGCGACGGTGCCGCTTATGGGCCGAAGGCTGCTGCTGGGCCGCTGACGGGCCGAAGGCTCCCAAAGGGCCCGGTACTGCTGCTGTTGGGCTGAACGGGGTTTGGGCTTGTTTTAATGGGCCGAATCGGATTCTGCCTCATCAATTACTATTATCCTTCTATCCCCTAGCACGTTCTCTTCTTTTAGTTTTGAAACCCATCAGCATCGGCGATGGAGAGATGTCTAGCCTGTCGAGCTGTTCCGGTCGCTTCTCCACAAATCCCTCTTTGGGTTCAAGGAGTGTTATGGTGGTGCTCGAGACTGTGAGCTTATTCCGTGCGTCCTCTATTGTCGGCGCACGCCTCCGAGTTCCCCTTCTTCGGTTGCCTCTCAACGACTGCAATGTTTACCGGCATACTTCGTCGGCCCCTCTGCGGTGGATATCCCTGGGTGCTCGAGCATGTGATGCTTCTTCTTCGACTTGTTGAAGGTTGTTGTCTTTGTCCATTGGTCCCTTCTGCTGGAGATCTCAGACCCATGGTTTTTTAGTATATTAATCTATATTTTTTTTGGACAATAGTCCAAACTGCTAGAGACCGAGTCCAACAACTAGCCCACCAGAGATCGACTCCGAGGGCCACCATCAACCCGCCGAAAACCCCCTTGCGGCCTTGCCCACAGCGTCCACTCGACCCCACGAGGGGCGAACACCCGACCTCCTCCCCCCCAGAGAGAAGGGTGTCTCAAAGGAGCCCCACTGGACTACACTGCTCAGACGTATATATAGTGCTTGTTTGTTCCCAACCTTGTAATAGGTAATGTCATGTTGTGGTGGGTAGGGATTGTGTACGGTTGTGGATTTTATTATCCTCTTGTAATTTTCATCAAGTAATATATATGAGTTTATTTCCTTAACAAAAAAAAGGACAGTTCTAAACTTCAACATGTCATTTGAAAATGCAAAGTTATTTTCTTTAGGAGAAAAAAATGATACTTTCAAGATTAAACTTTCTTTAACGAGTAATACGGTGCCGTCATTGCAGTGGGTTAATTTTTTTTCTCTAGGTCTTCTCCGAGGTGTCTTAACCGTCCATACTTTTTTTGTTCGATCGGATGACCTCATTGGGTTCGATTTTTGAATTTTCAGATTTTTTTGAGTCGTCCGATCGAGCATGGCACTGTACAGACGGTTAGGGCACCTCGGAAACGACCTAGAAAAAAAAAAGATTTTTTGTTTTTTTTTTACCCACTCTTCTTTAATTAGGAAAGACTGATATGTAATGTGCTAACTAAAACACTTGTCTTTCATGTGCCCACTCAAACCTTCTTCACTAGGAAAGGAGTTCATTGTATATTTGGGTTATATATATTTTATACGTAAATTTGACAAATTATGAGATAATTTAAAGATATATATGTATATAGATAGGGAAATCTTGATAATAGTTGATATATGTTTAATTTTATACAAGAGAAATACTAGTTGCACCGCACTAAGGGGCAACAAAGGTGAGCTGGAATGAGTTTCCCTATCTCCTTTTGCCATTTAGAAAGTCGGCATGACTCTTGTTGTCCTATTAAATGTGTTCCAATGTCAGCCGCACGTCAATGCACATGAAGAGGGCCGGATTAAAAATATAAAAATACCAATCAGACTACTTTTCGAGAGCATCCTAGAGCACATCCTGAAGCTCTCAAGTGCATGATGCTCAGAGTATCATGCGCTTGAGAACTTCTGGATACATTGAGTATCATGTGTTTGAGAGCTTCATGATGCGTCCATACGCCTTAGGATGCCTTAAAAAATTACTCTGATGGGTAATCATTATTATTATTTTAATCTAGCCCTCTTCACGTACTGTGACATGTGGCTGATGTCGGAATGCACTTATAAGGGGGACAAGGGTCATGTGGACTTTCCATATGGCGCAAATGATAGGGGGGCTCGTTCAAGCTCAGTTAGAGGCGTTGCAGCAAGTTTAACTCTTTGTACAATATCTTATCTCCACATGGATGAAATGGCAACTAAAGAAGTTATCTCTTATATGTATTTTCACATATTCTGTTTTGCTAGATAGTAAGAGAATTACTAATATATTTATTGTTTTAATATTTTTATTTTGTGCTCCCAAACAAATCCTTAAGTTATTTTGGGAAATGTAATTTTGAAAGAAAATCTATATAATAATTTAAAGATAAAATAAGAATAAAAGTCTACATATTTAGATAGCTTTTATATTCAAATGAGATTTTGATTTTAACTATCATACCTCTAACTTTTTATAATATTATGGTTTCTATGAAGATGATGTACCCTATGTAGAAGTTATTTTTCATCTCCAATGAAGATTTTCTTATTATTTATACTTTTTAGAGAGTAAAAGAATCAACATTTTTTTTAGCCTATGTTTAGCAACATAATAAATGTGAGGAAGAATATCCCGTTGGATGGATCATTCTATTATTCATCATTTTTTTGTTTGACAAGGGAATGAGATATTTAACCCTTTTTTATCGAGGGAGAGACTTCAAATAAAATCAATAAGTTATTATGTCTTTTGATAGAATATTTGACTTCTAAATATTCCAATTGCCAAATAGTAGTTTAGCATGGATGACTAGATAACCTTCTATTTCATCCACTTATTTTGTTGCCAAATACTAGCTTAATATCAATAAAATTTTAATTTAATTATTATCAACTTGGGTCTTGCTACTCTTCATCCTCATTCTAAATTATCCAACGGTCTCTACTTTTTTATAAATCAAACGAACCAACATATTCTCTCAATGTATTGTTTTTTTTCTTTTGTAAATTCCACAGTCATAGTTTGATGATGGAGTTGAGAAGAAGTTGATCGAGGGGTTGTTTCTTTCAATATGAAATTGAGGAATTTTAAAAATATTTTAATTTACAATGTTTTCAGATATTAAGGATAATGTAAAATAGTGTAAAACAAAATCCTATCTAACTTTTGTCCGTCCGCTTGGATAGCCTATTTCTTTATTTTGGTTTTCATGGGAGGATCACCATCTGATCTGAGCATCTTCTTATTTTGTTTTCTTATATCTTACATCATCGAAACAAAATGCTCTTTAACTTTTAGATCATAACAGTGCACTAATTTTAAAACTGATGATATTTAAAATCTAAAAAAATAAAAAAATTTAGAACCAAACGTCAGATCTTAATAAAAGAAGACGATAATAGGGTGGGTGGGCGGATGTTTGAGCGGCAGCAGGAAGACCAGGCCCACGTCCACCCGGATCACCGCGGTTGTGGGGCCCACATTAGCTTTCCATATCCACCGTCATATCGACAGATCATGGCGAGTTCCACCTGATGGACGGCTGCAAAAGGAAATCTCTATTCCAAACCTATTTAATCCCCATTTTCTCCCTTTTTCCTGCGTTTTCCTTCTCCCCTCCTCACCCGTTTGCGAATCCCTTTGGCTTTTGGGAGAGGGCAAGGAATAGAAATATTTTCCGGCATCCCATCCAAACAGTTAATTCCCAATTCGTGCCGATTTCTTGGACGGCTTTGGCGTTTTCTGTTCTCTGATCCGATCGGGTTGTGTTGTGCTATTATACCGGTCGTTTCCACTCCCTTTCTAATCTGTGTTCCTGAAAAAAGCCATTCTTTTTTATCCCTTCTTCTTCTTCTTCTGTTGCTCGCACAACCCCTTCCCGCGTTTGCGGTGGATTCTGTGAAACGGTGGCTGGAATCGGCGGTGGGTAGAAGGTAAGGAAACTTGCCTTGGATCTGGGGCATTTGCCGAAAGTTGGAATCTTGGCTCTTCGAGACCCCTTGTTCTTTGTTGATTTGTGCAATCTGAGTGATAAATTTGTCTTTTTCTTTTGTAGTTTTGATTTCATCCTTGCGTGTTCCAGATTTAAGTGGTGCTTTCTGACTATTCTTTCCTATCATACATGGGTTTGTTTTGGTTCTTGTATTGTTTCTTGTCGGGGTTAAACCGGCTTGGTATGGGTTTGTGGAGTTTGTTTTGTTTTATCATGCTCCTTGATCCTTCTAAGTTGTGGGTTGTGGCATTTGAAGCGTGATGAGTAATGTGTGATTGCCATCTGATAAGTGAATGCAGTTTTTTTTTGGGTTTCAGATTCCTGTTCCGTTTTGGGTTTATTAAGGAATGCTGTTAGAATCTTCAAATTCCAATCTTTGATACTGTTTAAGATGTTTATTCGGATGCCAGCATGGATTCTTCCAGATAAATTGTATACACATGCAATTTGGATTGTTTTAGTCCCTGTTTTTCCCCTTCCCTTGAAGGTGGATTCAGCTTAATGCCTATCCCTCATTTAGGGATTGGGTTGGGGTTGGGGGGGGGGTGGGGTGTGTGTGGTTTGCATAACCCCAAAATATCTAGAAAACTTCCAGTATGTTGGGGAATTATGTTGGCAACAATGGCATGTCATTTGCATCATATAATTTTGTCTGTATTTTGAGATTAATGAAAGCCGACTGCCCCCACATTTTGCTAGGAGACATTTAAGCTATCACTTCTTGAAGAGGCTGCGCCAACGGGGGCTCGGCTGCATGAGGGTGACTGGGCGAGCATCTAAAACACCTGGATGCATGTCAGACCAGGATATGGAAAATTTCATGAACGCTTAGGGTAGGGTATGCCAACGGAGCCACCCATGCAGTTGTTCATTATGTCTGTCTTGCAAGTAAGAACAGCTCTTTATAGGGTGTTTGGGAGCACTTTTTATTTTGAGACTATTTTATTTTTATAAATTATTTCATTCAAAATTTTGTTTCAAATTTTGAAAATAGTATAATCGGCTCTTTTACACGTTTGGCAAGATTACCATGACTTTTAAAAATTGTGGAGATGATCTATTTGTTTGAGAGAGAGAGAGAAAGTATAATGGACAAGAGAGAGAGTGAGAGAGATGGATATGTGTGTGCGTGAGAGAGTTATGGACGTGTGTGTGAGAGAAAGAGAGAGAGAGTTATGGATGAGAGAGAGAAAGTCACGGTGAGAGAGAGAGAGAGAGAGGGAAGTGGGGAATATTTATGGAAGAGAGAGAAGTGGAGCAGTTACATAAGAGGTGGAGGCTATGATGCATCTCTTTTGAAATAAAAACAAGGATTGAGTTGTTTTTATTTTTAAAGAATTTTATGAAGATTCCATCTCTTCCGATCTTCTCTTGTTTTCTTTTCAAAATAAAAAATTGAGAGAGAAAGAGGAGAAAAAACTATAACCAAACACCCTATTAGCTCCTTTTTCCTAAAGGCTCCACAAAACAACACTAGGGGCAGAGGATGGTTGTTTCCAATCCAAACTATTTTAGCTCTTCAGATCCTTGCAAAATGATTAATTTTTCCATCCAACTGTTAACCCTTTCCATCTCTTTGAAATGACTATTTTTCTGTCCTTATGCAGGACAAATACTCTACTATCACCCTAACGTGTTAGAATGGATGTCCATCACAGTATTGAGGTTTGGCAAGATTGATATCTACTGATGCTTGTCGTAGTTCCAGATGGATGATGAACCACGTCTGTTACCTCATGAGTTTTGTTATTCAGCAGATCCACAGAATAATAATAGTTTAGTCCACATTGTTTATGAGGCAAATGCCCACTGCATTGTCTGCAGAAGAGATTTTCAGCCAGAGACTGAAACTAATGAGGCTTTTGATGCAAGTTGTATTTGCAGAGACTGTAAAACCATAGTTTTTGATCTAGGATCGAATGTAACGACAAGAGACACTCATCGAAGGAGGCAGAGGGGAGGGAGGGTGAGACAGGAGAGTACGGAGTCAATTGAAGACCTCTTTCTCCAAGAATTTTCACAGCTCATAAATATGGTTAGACAGAACCATGGAACACAAGGTGATGGTGGCAGTGTGCTTAATTCACCATTGAATGGTAGTTCTAGTAGTCGGAACAGGTCATTGAGGTGGAGGCGGGCACTTTCAGATAATGAGAGTGAGGGGCACGATCACATGGATTCTATGTTTGGTGAGAGCGACTCCAACTTCAGCTTTAGTGGTTATGGTGGGGATTCTGATGCTTCAGTGGATGGGCATAGTGTGCTAGATCAAGATATGTTTATTCAGTTTGACGATGAGACTAATATCAACACTGATACAGATATCGATCCCATGCATGCAGGATTAGATCCATGGAATTCTGATGGTCAAGATGAAGATGATGGAGAATGGGAAGAAGCTGATATTGAGGAGGAAATGAGTGCACAAATGGATCAAGATACTCAAATTCAATATGTAAGTGACAGTCCTGTTGTGAATAGGGCACAAGTGCATTGGAGGGCACGGGAAGATAGGCTTCTGCGTTCTCCAAACATTTTTTCTGATCTAGAAGAATCCGAAATGCCTTCTTACATTAGGAGATCTGGTGACTATCTCAATGGAAGGGGTTTTGAAGAGTTACTTCAGCATCTTGCAGAGACCGATGACTCAAGAAGAGGGGCACCCCCAACTGCAGTATCTATTGTGAACAATCTTCCTTGTGTGCCTGTCTCCAAGGACCACGAAAAGAATGGTGGTTTGATTTGTGCCATTTGTAAAGATCCATTACTCATTGGTACTAAAGCAAGCCAGCTTCCTTGCTTCCACTTCTACCATCCATCCTGCATCCTGCCATGGCTAACCTCGAGGAACTCATGTCCTGTTTGCCGGTATGAACTTCCTACAGATGACCGTGACTATGAGGAAGGGAAGAGGATTTCAGGCAGTCGAATGGGGTTTCGAGAAACTATGCAGCAGGAACATGCCGAGGAAAGTTCCTCCAGTACATCAAGTGATCTGGAGGTGGAGGTAGGTGAAATGCATGACCCGGACCATGAAAGACTGGCACATTTGGATGCTGGAAGGGCTAGTTCTGGACACAACAGTTCAAATAGAGAGGGCAGCGGACCAGGATGGCTATTTGCCACTGCGGCTCCTCTTATCGGGATTGTGGGTGTTGTTCTTGTTTTGTGGCTGGGGGAACCTCTTGTTGATGGTAGGAGACACAGGAGCAACGGGGGTTGGGACAATCAGCAGCCACCGAGGTCCTCATCAATTAACCCATCTCCATTGAGTAGCAATAGGGGGAGCAGAAGGTGGTGGTCTTTCTTTTAAGTTTTGTTTGGGTAACAAGGTTTTAGTAGTAAAAAAATTGTTGTTTTCCCTTCCACGAAGCCATGCTATATTTTGTGGTATAGAATGAGGCACGGGAAATGGATAAATGCCTTCGTGTTGCAGTATTTCATGTTGGCATGCATGCTTGTATCCTTTTCCCTTTTTTCTTTTTCTTTATAAGCACGGATAGAGATTTTTGATGAGCATTGTTTAATGTGAAATTCCTATGATATTTGTCCCAAGGTGCTGCTGTATCTTTTCTAGGTATTCCTGTCTGTGTATGTTATTGCTGATCTCCATCGTAGAGATCTTAGTTACCCTCTGAAGTCTGAACTGCTACAGATGTCTGCCGGGTCTAATGGCCTTTTGGCATCGATAGAGCAACCACCGAAGGGCATCTATAAATCAGTGGCTTGAAAGTTGGACTGGACCAGCCGGTTAACCGGAGAAAATAAGAACCGGCGGCTCTTTCGGTCCGGTTCATAAAAAATCACCATCTTTTAAACAACTAAGAGAACACAACTAAAAACTAACTAATTTAGTTTGGTTCACATGAAAGCTGGCCAGTCCAAAGTCTAAAGTACTACATTTTTTTAATAAAATATCTCTTAAGACTATTCAAGTTCGAATTTTAGACCATTATATATGATGTAGACTGGATCTATCACGACCGGATTCCGAAGTCGGAATCCGAAAAGAAGGATCCGGAGCTGGGTCGGATCGGTGTTCAGAGGCCCGACGGGGATCCGGAAGGGGAAGGATGCAGAGGCGAAGCCGAAGATCCGAAGGCCGAGGGATGCTCGGTCGGTGGCTGGCTTGCTCCGAGAAGTCGGGGCCGAGGTTCTTTCGGCGGACGAAAGGGCGGCGCGAGACCGAGTCTCCTCTGTCGCGGGGCAGCCGGCACACGGCGTCGAGACCAGGGAGAGGAGTCCGAGGTCGGCGGTCGAGACCGACTCGGGAAGGTCGGCGATGATTCGAACCGAGCTCCTGCAAGAGGGGAAGAAGAAGAAAACCAGTCAGCAGGAGTCCCGGGCTTCAGCCCTGGGGAACCCCCTCCGACGGTCAAGTTAGCTCATGAAGAAGATTCGATTCAGAAGGCAAAGAGAGTAGTTTTAATGCTTTTCGGACTGTAGTCCTTAAGGGTTTCGGAGGCTTGGGGAAGCATCCATTTGGCAATAAATAGCAGTGTATTTATAGCAAATGATAGAGGATGGTTAACGGTGGCAACCGATATAGGACTAAACGCGGACTTACTGGTAAACCGCCATAGTGCCTGATCCGCCACCGGAGTGGGCCGGACTCGGCTATCGGGCCGAAGGGGGTTGGGCCGCTGACGGGCCGAAGCCTGTTGGGCCCTGGGCTGCCGCGCTGTTCCCGGGCCGTAGGCTGGTGGGCCGTTGACGGGCTGAAGCCTGTTGGGCCGGGAGCGACGGTGCCGCTTACGGGCCGAGGGCTGTTGGGCCGCTGATGGGCCGAAGGCTCCCGGAGGGCCTTGTACTGCTGCTGTTGGGCTGAACGGGGTTTGGGCTTGCTTCAATGGGCCGAATCGGATTCTGCCTCATCACATAGCCCCCCACTCTTGTCTTCCTCAGTTCTGAGATGGCGAGAGTATAGCCCGAAGCTAGTAGGAAAATAGCGTAACGGGTGTCTTACCCGAAGCTCTGTTCTTCTTTTTTGAGGAGAGGGTGCCCTCGGTCAGCCGAGGGCTATGCGGTTGCTTCGCCCTTGCTCGGAGTGAAGACGAAGGCTCATGGCTCAGAAGGCGAAGGGTCGAGCCCTCTGACTCGCGTCAGGCTTCATTAAATGGACGGGATGGGCGTCGCCTCGCGAAGAAGCACGGGACACGCGTCGCGCATCCGGCCGCTCCGTCAAAAGCACAAAAGGATCCTGACCGCCCACGGGTCGCGGATCGCCCCGGCTCTCTGCCCGAGGCTCTACTCGGATTGCCGCCGCTCCCTTCTTCGGCACGCGGATCGGGACACGTGGCGGGCATCCGGGTGATCAGCCGAAGGGTCGGAGCGTTTTCGGCCGTTGATCGCTCTGCTTCAAGTCCCGGAGCCGGCCCGTCATCATTGCCGAAGGACGGTGCACGTGGCGGGCATCCGAGAGGAGCGGTGAGACGAAGGGGACGATCTCGGCCGTTGGCTTCGGCGGGAGGCGCTTCGGATGGGGCTTATAAATACAAGTCCTCAGCAGGGCACTGTTCTTCTTCCTGCTGCTGCGCTTGCGTTTCCCCTGCGATCACCCGAGCTCTCCCTCCTCTCCGGCGAAAGGATAGCTCTATGAAGGCTTCGTCCGAGCTCGCCGGCCACCGTGGGAGGATCTTCATCCCTCAGAGCGCCTCGTTGGTGGAGCTGGGTGGCTTGAGAAGCTGCGCTCGGTTCAGGAGAAATTTCCTCCCCCTTCCTGAGAGTAAGCCTTGGCCTTCTTTCTTCCCTTCGCGGCCTTATGGTCCGGAGTTCCTCTTCTAGTGAGATTACTCCTTCGGACGAGGAGTATATTCCTTCCCATTCTCCCAAATCTTCTCTGTCATCTCCCCTCACCTTGGATTCCCTCGTCTCTGCGATGTCTGAAGAGCCTGAGGTCTCTGGGGCTGAGGGGTCCGAGGCTTCCGGGGCCGAGGTCTCCGGGGCCGAGGCTTCCGGGGCCGAGGCTTCCGGGGCCGAGGCTTCCGAGGCCGAGGCCACCGAGGAGGTCCGGAACCCAGGCCGGGCTTCCACCTCGGGGCGCCGTCGTCCCGACATCGCTTCGGAAGCATCCTGCGCCCTTTCGGACGCAGAGGTTAGGAACCTTGCTTCTTACTTCCAGCTTCCTTCTTAGACGACCCCTCACCGGCCTGGCTCCGCTACCAGGGCCAACACTCCCCGCCCGGGTTCCTTCTCTATCTACGTAGATAGTTTCCAGGCGGGCTTTCGTCTTCCTCTTCCCACCTTCGTCATCAACCTTCTCAGCTTTTACGGGCTAGCCCCGTCTCAGCTTTTCCCCAACTCTTGGCGCACCGTATACGGTTTCTTGAGCGTTTTCGCCCGTATACGGATCACTCCTTCCATCAACGTCTTCCGTTACCTCTTTAAAATCCAAAGGCATGGGAGATCCGAGTGGTATTGCTTCGTCCCTTGGATCGGCCGAAGCATCTTCTCTGGGAAGCCCTCGTCCATCCATGGCTGGAAGAGGAAGTTCATCCTTATCTCTCTGTCGAAGAACGAGAAGGGCGTGTGGCCCTTCCCTACCGAATGGGCGTCGCTGGCCACAGGCCTCTCGGATCCTCCTGTTCTGACCCCCGTCCAGAGCACCCTCGTGGGCCATATCCAGATCATGGCCTCGTACAACATCTGGGGGCTTCTCAGTGAGTCAGAGCGGCTGGTGAATGCCGGGGTATGGCCGGACCCTCGGTTCGATCCGGAGCGAGCCTTTCCCTACCTTCCTCCCGGGGAGACTCCGCGGGGCCGCGGAGGAAGTGCTGCCACTCCTCCGGCCGAAGCTCCTCCGGCTGAGGAGGCTGATGAAGTTTCGGCCGAGGGTAAGTCGGCTTTGAGTTTGCAATTGGTCGCTGTTTCGTTTTTAACACGTCTTCTCTTGCTTGCAGCAATGTCCGAGCTCGACGCCCTCCTTGCCCGGATATCCGATCAGCGCGGTCAAGGCCGGGCACCAGCCCCGTAGGCGGCAGGCGGGTCCGGCCGAGGCGCTGGAGCTCCGAGGACCCGAGGCGGGGTTCCAAGGACTGCGGCCTCCACCGAAGGCCGTGCTGCCGCCGCCGCTCTCGAGAGGGAGCGAAAGACTAAGTTCGCCGCTCGAAGGGGCGGCCGACCGTCGAAGCGCCCCCGGGCGGAAGAGGCCGAAGAGGCGGAGCCGGCTCCGCTGATCAGGAGAAGTGCCGGGGCCCGAAGGGCTGCAAGGCTGGCGTCTCCCGAGATGCCGAGGGGCGACTCCCCTCCGGCCGTATCGGCAGGGGCCGATGACGAAGGCGCCGGGTCGCAGGCGCCCTGGGCGCAGCGCGAGTGGTGGCACCCCGAACCGGAGATCTATAAGGACGAGAGCATGGAGGACTCGCAGACGTGCCTCCGTCTGCTCCGCAGCCTTACTCTCCCTTCGGCTTTCGAAGAGCTGAGGGACCACTCGGTCACCGACCTGGCGGCGATGAGCACTCGGTTGGCGGTCCAGGTAAGAAGGTTGAGTGCGCTTCAACTTAGCTCTCCTTAGCTGTTCTTTGACCGATTTTTATTTTCTAATCCTTGTCTACTTTCGGTCCGCAGGCCGCGGTAACGGGTAGCGTCCTGATTCACCAGTAGGAGCTGCTCCGGATCAAGCTCCTGGAGGCCGAGGGGGAGTCGGCCGGTTCGGGTGAGGGTCCTTCGGCGGGGTCCCGTATCGAGCCCATAATCGATGGGCTGGTAACCGCGAACGCCCGGACGCGGGCGCAGCTGGAGGAGAGGGCAGCAGAGGCCCGTGCTTCCGCCGAGGCCAAGGTGAAGGCCGAGCGGGAGAAGGAGAAGGCCGAGCGTGAGCTCGCTGCGGCTCAGACTGAGATCCGGGCCCTCAAGGCCCAGATCCAGGACAAGGACTCCCGGCGGGCTTCGAAGAAACGCCGCCATGGCGAGGAGGTATCGGCTCTGAAGCAGGAGCTGGAGGAGGCGGCGGACTCGGCCGTAGCCGATTATAAGGCCGGTCGGACTACGCCGAGGAGATCATCCAAGCTCAGCTGCTAGCGGCCTCTTCGGTCTTCGACCTCGGGCTGGCTGTCGCCCAGAGGGCCTGCCCGAGCGTTGATTTAACCGAGGTTGCCCTGCCGATGGGCGAGGAAGCCAAGGAGCTCCTATCCTGGTGGAAGGTGCTTATGGCCGAGAAGGCCTCGACCCTAGCTCCAGGCGACGAAGCTGTGCCCGCCGAGGAGGCCCCTGTCGAGGCTGCCGCTCCTGAAGCTGTGCAGATCGTTGACTCTCCCTCTCCCTCTCCTGGCCGAGACGCAGTCGAAGCGGAGGAGGAAGGGGTTGTCGAGGGCTGATACGAGGGTTCCCCCCCCCCCCCCCCCCCCCCCCCGTTTTTGTTTTCCTACTTTTGTAAGCCTTCGGCCAGGCGGATGGCCGATTTTGTACTTCCCCTTTTGTGAATACAGGAAGTATTTCTGAATTTCACCTCGTTGTCTTCTGCATGATTTGACCGAATCTGGCCTTTCAGAAGTCCGATATCCTGCCGTCGTTTGCTATAGTTCGCGAAGCCGAGACTCGATGTAGGTTCGGATAGGAAGTCGGTAAAATATTGCCAGTATATACGGCCGGGGCCTTCGTCAATGTGGCTCATAATATCCGAAGGGGTATCCCGCCGCCCTAGATGCGGTTCGTGTGGCCGAAGCCACTCCCGCTTCGTCTTATGCAGACTTAGAGATATATCTCGCCCCCCCTGATCCGAATTACATGGCCGAAGCCATTCGTCGGATCAAGGTTTTTGCGGACTTAGGAAGAACACCATGCCGCGTCCTGATCCGGATTACGTGGCCGAAGCCATTCATCGGATCGAAGGATTCGCGGACTCTGAGAGAATACCATGCCGCTCCCGATACGGTTTGCATGGCCGAAGCCACTCCCGGTACGGTTTACACGGACTTAGAGAAAACCATGCCGCATCCTGATCCGGATTACATGGCCGAAGCCATTCGTCGGATCGAAGGATTCGCGGACTTTAAGAGAACACCATGCCGCTCCCGATACGGTTTGCATGGCCGAAGCCACTCCCGGTACGGTTTACACGGACTTAGAGAAAACCATGCTGCGTCCTGATCCGGATTACATGGCCGAAGCCATTCGTCGGATCGAAGGATTCGCGGACTTAGAAAATAATACCAACATGTTTCCTGAAAATGAGATCTTTATTCATACCCTCCGGCTGAAAGTCTGGGGAGAGGTGACTTACATATAATAACGCCGAAGGCGCTCTACATTCCAGGTGCGCGGAAGAGGTTGGCCCGAAAGGGTCTCCAACCGGTAAGCTCCACGCCTGATCACCTCCCTGACCCGATAGGGCCCTTCCCAGTTGGGGGCAAGCTTCCCTGAGGCTTCGGTTGGCTTGGAAGCATGAGCATTCCTCAACACGAGGCTCCCTACTTCAAAGCTTCGGGGCTTTACTCGAGTGTTGTGGTACTTGGCCATGCGCTGTTGATAAGCCACCAGCTGGATACGAGCTTTGTCTCGGGTCTCTTCAATGAGGTCCAAGTGGTCTTGCAAACCTTCCTTGTTGGCCTCCGGACTGTAAGCAACGACCTTGGGAGAAGGAAGGCCGATTTCCACCGGAATAACGGCCTCTATCCCATAGGCCATGCGAAAAGGAGTTTCGCCGGTGGGGGTTCGGCTTGTCGTCCGATAGGCCCACAGAACACTTGGCAGCTCCTCTACCCATCGGCCTTTAGCTTCGCCGAGGCGGGTTTTCAATCCCTGCAGCAGGCTTCGGTTGGTGACTTCAACTTGGCCGTTTGCTCGAGGATGCGCCACCGAAGTGAATTTGTGAAGTATGCCGAAGCTGGCGCAGTTGTCGCTGAACCGTCGGCTGTCGAACTGCTTTCCATTGTCAGAAATGATGGCCCGAGGGATGCCGAACCGGCAAATGATGGACTTCCACACGAAGTTCCAAGCATTGCTATCGGTTATTGACGCGAGGGGTTCGGCTTCGACCCACTTAGTGAAATAATCTACCGCCACGATGAAGAATTTTCTTTGGCCGGTGGCGATGGGAAAAGGTCCCAGGAGGTCGATTCCCCATTGAGCGAAAGGCCAGGGATCGGACAAGGGGGTCAGAAGGGTGGCTGCCTGGTGAATGAGGGAGCTGAACCTCTGGCACTGGCCACAGCGCCGTACGAGGGCTAAAGCGTCCTCTCGGAGTGTTGGCCACCAGTAGCCTTGCCTTAAAAGCTTGTGAGCCAGGGCCCTTCCTCCCGCATGCGCCCCGCACACCCCTTCATGTACTTCTCTCGCGGCGTAGTCGGCTTCAGCCGGGCCGAGGCACCGCAGCAGTGGTCGGCCGAAGGATTTCTTGTATAGCACCCCGTCCAGAAGGAGGAAGTGGGATGAGCGCTGCCGAATGTGCTTCGCCTCCCTTGGGTCTGGCGGGACTTCTCCTCGGAGAAGAAAGGCGACGAGGGGAGTCATCCATGTCTCGGCCTCAACCTCAGTGACTTGCATGGCTTCGGTTTCGCCGAGGCTTGGTTCGGCGAGCTCCTCGACGAGGATCATTCGGCCTCCTCCCCCGTCTTGAGTTGACGCCAGCCGGGAAAGTGCATCGGCTCGGGTATTCTCGGCTCTCGGGATCCTCACGATTTCATAAGAATCGAATTGGGCGAGGATTTTGCGTGTCACCTGGAGATAAGACGCCATTATTGTGTCCCGAGCCTCGTACTCCCCGGAGATGTGGCTGGCGATCAGCTGGGAATCGCTGAAGGCTTTCAGGTTCCGGGCGCCGAGCTTCTTCGCGGCCCGGAGGCCGGAGATGAGAGCTTCGTACTCGGCGGCATTGTTAGTTGCTGGGAAGGAGAAACGCAGGGCGTACTCCGTGACGACCCCTTCGGGTGATGCCAGGATCCATCCGGCGCCGCTGCCCGTGGAGCACGTGGAGCCGTCCACAAAGAGTCGCCACTCGTCCGCTGGCGCAGGAGCCGAAGTAGCCTCGGCTTCGACCACGTCGGGTGCCGGCTGAGGTGCTGGGGAGGCGCCGGGGGTAAGTTCGGCGATGAAGTCTGCCAACGCCTGGGCTTTTATTGCTACCCGAGGGGCGTAGGAGATGTCGAACTCTCCTAGCTCGATCGCCCATTTCGCCAGCCTGCCGGACACCTCCGGCCGGGAGAGAATTTGCCTTAGGGGCTGGTCGGTGAGAACTTTCACGAAATGAGCCAGAAAATAAGGCCGGAGCCTCCTCGCGGACGAGACGAGGGCCAGAGCCAACTTCTCTAGGGCAAGATATCGGAGTTCAGCTCCTTGAAGGGCTCGGCTGGTATAGTAAACTGGCTTCTGAACGCCATCTTGCTCTCGGACGAGGACGGCGCTGAGAGCCGTCTCGGAGACTGCAAGGTACAAGCTCAAGGGCTCCCCGGGAACCGGTTTGGACAAGATGGGGACTTTGGAGAGGTAGGCCTTCAGCTGATTGAAGGCTGCTTGGCACTCATCCGTCCAGTCGAAGTTGTTGGCATTCTTCAGCAGCTTGAAGAAGGGGAAACAATAGTCTGCCGCCCTTGACATGAAGCGGCTTAGGGCTGCGATCCTCCCGTTCAGCTTCTGTACCTCTCGGAGGTTTGCCAGGGGGCGCATCTGCATGATGGCCGAAACCTTCTCGGGATTAGCCTCCACCCCTCGGTGAGTGACCATGTAGCCGAGGAACTTCCCGGAGGCTACCCCGAAGGCGCACTTGGCCGGGTTCAGCTTCATCTTGTACCGCCTAAGGGCGGAGAAAGTCTCGGCCAAGTCGGCCAGATGCTCTGTAGCAACGCGGCTCTTGACCAACATGTCGTCTATGTAGACCTCCATGTTTCGGCCGAGCTGCGGGGCGAACACTTTATTGACCAAGCGCTGATAGGTCGCGCCGACGTTCTTCAGACCGAAGGGCATTCGGGTATAGCAGTATAGGCCCAGATCGGTCGTGAAGCTGGTCTTGCTCTCATCATCCGGATGCATCCGGATCTGGTGGTAGCTTGAATAGGCGTCGAGGAAGCTTAAGAACTCGTGGCCGGAAGTTGCGTCTACCACCTGGTCTATCCGAGGCAGCGGAAAGCTGTCCATCAGACATGCCTTGTTGAGGTTGGTGAAGTCCACGCACATACGCCATTTGCCATCTTTCTTTGGCACCATCACCACGTTGGCGATCCAGTCCGGATGATGCACCTCTCGGAGGTGTCCGGCGTCCAGCCCCTTCTGCACTTCGGCTTGGATGGCGGCCCTCCTTTCCTGATTGAAGGTGCGCCGCTTCTGCTTTACCGGGGGCTGGTCGGGATCGGTATGGAGTCGGTACTCTGCTACCTCCGGGTCAACCCCGGGCATGTCCGCCGAAGACCAGGCGAAGACGTCGAGATTCTTTTTCAAGAACTCGGTAAGCTTTTCTGCTTCAGTCTCCTCTAGGCCGGAGCCTATCATTAGGACTCGTCCTTCGCCTCCCAGAATAGGGACGGCGAGGAGTGCTTCTCCCGGAGATGCCTCGGCTGACGATTCGATCATCAGAGTTTCGGCTGCAGTCTTCCCTTTGACCGAAATCATGTAGCACTGCCGGGCCGCTTCTTGATTCCCTCTGGCCTCGCCTATTCCATGGCTGGTATGAAACTTTAGCTTCTGATGGAAGGACGAAGGCACGGCTCCGACCCCGCCGATGAGCCTTCGGCCGAATATGGCGTTGTAGGCTGAATCGATTTTTACAACGGCAAAGTCCGTTTCAACGGTTAATTGCCGGGAGGCGGAACCTAAGGTTACAGGGAGTCGGACAATGCCCTCTACTCGGCAGGGCGAGCCATTAAAACCGAAGAGGGGGCACCGGTGAGGCTTCATATTAGCCTCACTCAATCCCATTTTTTCAAAACAGTCGTAAAACAAGATGTTTGGGGCACTTTCATTATCAACAAATATTCTATGTACATCATAGCTATTTATTACAGCATTGACGATGAGGGCGTCATCGTGAGGGACCTGAACATCAGTCAGGTCCTCGGAGCCGAAGGTGATGTCTTCTAGACGAGGCCGCTTCGGTTCGCCGTCCACCGCTGCTACGGTGCTGCGCTGCCGCGGCCTTGATCCTTCCCCCGGCCCTCTGGATATCATCATGATAGACCCAGAACTGGGTCTTTGATGGGATGACTCTACCGGGGCCGAGGTGACCTTCGGCGGAGGAGCGGCTTCTATCGCCGGGGGTGGTTGTTGCGTGGGCACTGCAGGGACGTCCCGGTTCTGCTGTGGCGGCTGCTCCCGTCGGTACTGCGGCAATCTCCCCTCCCGGATGATGCGGTCGATCTCCTCCCGGAGCTGCCGGCAATCATCCGTCGTGTGGCCGATCTCCCGGTGATACTCACAGTATTTGCCGGGATCCCTTCGGCGAGGATCCGTCTTGATGCGATCCGGCCGCCGGATCATGCCCTTCACCTCCATGAGCATCCGGGAAGGGGGAGCAGGTAAAGGTAGGTACCGCGGCTGCGGGTCCCGTCGCCTCTCCCTGTCCCAGTCCTCCCGGCGATACCGCTTTCGGGAGGGCTCTTGGTCGTCTGGCCGAGGTCGGACCACCTGGGGAGCAGGTGCCGAGGTGGCTTCGGCTGCGCCTTTACCCCTGGACAGCATCAGGGCCTCCCGGTTGATGTATTTATGGGTCCGGGCCACGAGGTCCTGGAAGGTAGGGGGATGGCGCTTCCCAATGGAGCCGAGGAGCCCCTCGTCTCGGCACCCGCTGATCACGGCCGAGACCGCGATCGAGCTGTCGAGGTTCGGGATTTGGGCGGCCTCGGTCCGGAACTTGGTGAAGTACTCATGGAGAGTTTCGGTGGGGCCTTGCCGGATGGCCAGCAAGCTGGCGGAAGTTTTGCACTGCCGGGTGGCATCATAGAACTGATCGATGAACAACTAGCCCAACTGGACTAGGGAGTGGATGGAGTTGGGGGCCAGCGTCTCGAACCAGGTGAGAGCGATTTTTTCAAGGGTGAGGGGGAAAAGACGGCAGCGGACTGCCTCGGAGATCCCTCGGACCCGGAGGTAGGCGTTGAATCTCTGGAAATGACAGACCGGATCTGTCATTCCGTCGTAGAGAGGGCCCTTCGGCAGCTTGAAATTGGGGGGCACCTCGGTGGCCAGGAGTTCCGCCGTGAATGGGGTCTGCTCCAGGATGCTGCTGGCGAGAGGCGCCCCGTGGGGCCGAGACACCATCTGCTGCATCTCCTTGCGCATTGCCGTCAGCCGCCGGTCCAGGTCCGGGGCAGTCGAGGTGGCGACGGATTGTCCTCCGGTCCTGGCCGGACGGAATTCCGACGAAGCATAGTCTTGCTCCGTCAGACGATCAGCGCGAGGAGCTCGGGCAGGTAGCGCCGAGGGCTCGCTGCGCGTCGCCGCGGTTTCGTTGGGAGAAACCGGTGTAGGCGCCGGCCGGAACCGGGCATCTTGTACTGGGTAGAGTGGGGGGAGCGGTGCCTGCTGAGGAAGCTGTCCCATCAGTCCCATGCGCTGGGCGATGGCGGACACCATCTCCTGAAGAGGCGCTAGGGACGTGACGGCAGCGGCCAGCGTTGCTACATGCTGCTGGAGCACCCCCACTCGGTCTTCCGAGGCGAGAGACTCCGGTATGGTTGGCAGAGGCAGGCTCGGCGGGGCAGAAGGGGCACCTTCGGAAGGCAGCATCTGCGCCGAGGCCTCCCGTGCTTCTGCTTCGCTTTGTCCGGACCGTCGGGTCACAGGTCGCTGAGACATGACTTGTTTTGTTGGTTTCCCACAGACGGCGCCACGTGATGTAGACTGGATCTATCACGACCGGATTCCGAAGCCGGAATCCGAAAAGAAGGATCCGGAGCTGGGTCGGATCGGTGTTCAAAGGCCCGACGGGGATCCGGAAGGCGAAGGATGCAGAGGCGAAGCCGAAGGTCCGAAGGCCGAGGGATGCTCGGTCGGTGGCTGGCTTGCTCCAGGAAGTCGGGGCCGAGGCTCCTTCGGCGGACGAAAGGGCGGCGCGAGACCGAGTCTTCTCTGTCGCGGGGCAGCCGGCGCACGGCGTCGAGACCAGGGAGAGGAGTCCGAGGTCGGCGGTCGAGACCGACTCGGGAAGGTCGGCGATGATTCGAACCGAGCTCCTGCAGGAGGGGAAGAAGAAGAAAACCAGTCAGCAGGAGTCCCGGGCTTCAGCCCTGGGGAACCCCCTCCGACGGTCAAGTTAGCTCCTGAAGAAGATTCGATTCAGAAGGCAAAGAGAGTAGCTTTAATGCTTTTCGGACTGTAGTCCTTAAGGGTCTCGGAAGCTTGGGGAAGCATCCCTTTGGCAATAAATAGCGGTGTATTTATAGCAAAGGATAGATGATGGTTAACGGTGGCAGCCGATATAGGACTAAACGCGGACTTACTGGTAAACCGCCATAGTGCCTGATCCGCCACCGGAGTGGGCCGGACTCGGCTATCGGGCCGAAGGGGGTTGGGCCGCTGACGGGCCGAAGCCTGTTGGGCCCTGGGCTGCCGCGCTGTTCCCGGGCCGTAGGTTGGTGGGCCGCTGACGGGCTGAAGCCTGTTGGGCCGGGAGCGACGGTGCCGCTTACGGGCCGAGGGCTGTTGGGCCGCTGATGGGTCGAAGGCTCCCGGAGGGCCTTGTACTGCTGCTGTTGGGCTGAACGGGGTTTGGGCTTGCTTCAATGGGCCGAATCGGATTATGCCTCATCAATATATATATATATATAGAAAGAGAGAGAGAGAGAGATAAATAGAGAGAGAGAGAGAGAGAGAGAGAGAGGGGTGCTACTGTGCGAAGTGCACAGTCCGTGCGATTTGAATGCACGGTCCAAAACGACTATGTCCCATATTTTAAAAAAAAATTATATATATATATATATAAATTATCCCAAGCGTAATTTTCAAATTCAAATCGTATTCAAATTGATTGTAGCTGTTTAATCTTGTGCGAGTTAGTTGGTGATGAATATTAAAATCTTAGTAGATGGAAACAACTTTAAAGATAATCTTACCAATTTTTTTATATTTTAATTATTTTCATGATTTTTTAAAATTAAATTTGCAAGTATCTAATGGACGGTTACGATTGGATGATGAAATTAAAGTTCTAAAGGATAGAAACATTTTAAAAGGCTAATTGAATATTTAAAAATTTATGATAAATTTAATTTTTTTAAATATAAGAATGAGGTCAAAACAGTACGTGTCTCGTACGTAGCGGTTCGCACAATAGCATTTCTCTCTCTCTCTCTCTCTCTCTCTCTATATATATATATATATATATATATATATATATATATATATATATATGGGGCGGCTATAACGTGTCCCGGGGCGCATCCCTCCCCCTCAAAAATCACCCATCCTTATTTAAAAAAAAATAAAAGTTATCAAAAAATTTAAAATATTTAAATACTCTCATCTAGGTTATTTTTTACTTCTTAAGATTTAATTTTTACTGTTGGATCGAAAAAATTTAACTATAATCATCTAATCAAATGCGTCGTTATTTGGGGATCGAAACTAAATCAACTATAAGTGTTAATTTGACGATTTTTTTTTTTAGTATTTTTAGATATTGATTTTTGATACATGCCAAGGTGGACAACTTGATTGATCATTAATGAGACGGTGAAAATTAAAATCCCAAAAATGAGGATCAAATATAAAGGATCTATTTAAATATTTAAAATTTTATGAATATATATATATTTTTTATAAGATGAATTTTCAAAGGGAGACGCATCTCACTTAGATGCGACCCGAGGCACGTTAATGCGCGCTCTATAGAGTGATATCAGAGCCTCTTCTGTCCCCTGTAAGTGCCCTTCTTTTCATTATCCGACTCACAAACATCTTACTAAGTTAAGACCTTAAAGTATGATCTTAGTTAGAGCCGAAAGTTAGTACCTTGACAAGACCTAAGAGAAGCCGTAAAAAAGGAGAACACTGTAGTTCTAACTCATACCTAAGATTATAAATTAAGAGTCAAACTTAGCAAGAAGTGGAGTATGTTAGCTAAAGATATTTCTTTAATCGTTACCAGTCGCTCCTATAGCAATACAGAGCCTCGACAATACAAAGCATCTAGTCGATTGTGCTAGTGAAACGTCACAATCTTTTGCTTCTCTTCATCGTCATATGAAAATGTCACTTCCTATTCCTCCACCACCTCCAACCGAAAATTCTCATGATAAAAATTATCATATCGATAAATAATATTGCTATCTTACTGCGTTGGAAAATACTCTCCTGATATGTATTATGATGAAGGAAAACAACCTAATCGACTCAATCATCCGTATGCACATACTAAACCTCAAAATAATAAAATTGCTACTATGTTAAATGGCATAATAGATTATAATCCTTGGACTTATAACCAACTAAATTATAAATTAGATACTATGACTCTACTACTATCTAAAATTGATAAAAAAATTGAACAAGCCAAGAGAAAAAAACCAGAAATAAATAATGAAATCTCCCATATAAAAGAACAATTACAGCTCCTTTTTAATCTAGAACAAATAACAAAACAAGCTGAAGAAGAACAATTCCGGAAATACCAAAAAGACGATGATCACAAAATTGACTATTCACAAGCCTTCATTAATCCTTTTAAATTTAATTTCCCCGATAACTTTCAGACACAAAAACTAGATATTCCTACTAAACCAATATTATCGTTTGGAAATGAAACTTTCGGACAAGCTAAACAACAGCAAGATTCCTCGTCATCTTCCAAACCTACTTTTCACACGAATAACAATTAGAATTTGATAAAAAGAAACAGATCCTAGATCAATACGCTAATAATTATCTAGAACAACCGACCACTGAGAATTTAACGACTTTACAAAAATTTTATAATATTTTTAAAATAAATAATTATTCGCTAATTTTTAATGCCAAAATAGACCATCTTGAACAAAACCTTAATACATACCATCTTGAACAAGATACAAATGAACCTACCACTACTATTAACATTACTGATCCAATATTTCCCGACACCACTGTTCCTGTAGATAATAATCTTTCTACAAGTGTAATGTTTTTACTACTTGTGGTTATAAACCTAGACCTCCTAAAGGAACAAAATATTCTTTTGAACAAGCTCATTATGAAGGATATCTAGGATCAAAAGAACTCATTTCTCTCCATATTATTATTTTCCTGAAGATGACCCGGAAACATATCCCAGGAAAAATTGTAATCCTTTTGATAATCCTCTTAGACAATTTGATCCCTTATATAGATATATATATAAGGGGTCGGTCTGAAATAGCTTGGACTAAAGGCCTCTATGGTTCGTTGTCTGATCTGATTTTGAAAACATTACATTGGTATAAACTATGAAGATATGTTTCTCAATAAATTAAGGTTTGATATTTTGCCGGAAGGTGGACATCATCTACCGTATATAGTTGACTCCAACCTCTCACTAGTGGAAATGCAGGGAACTATGAGATCACCTTACAGTGATCCATGAGAGATTGATGAAGAATAATACTTGCTGTAGACCATGTGTAGTGGTCCCTAAGTTTGACACTTTTTAAAATTAAAAAGTTTGCACCCTGTATTAGGGATGCAAATGGGACAGACTCAATACGTATCCAAGGTAAACTACTGGCCATATCCATGCGGCGGAAATCCTCACGCACGATGGACCGGAATGAGGCACGTCCGGTTGAAGAGGTGGGCCAAGCCGGGAAGGAGTTGACGACCTACACACCAAACATCCCACGCCAATAAGGCCTTGGGATGTATTCTCAAGGAGGCCTCTTCGACGTTCAAGTCAGCAAAGGACAGATGACAGAGAGTTATTGGCTGAGAGAGGAAGGTTCCACTTACCTGGATAGGATGTGACCGGCCCCTATTTATAGAATGGGAGTAGGTGAGAGCCTCTTGAGTTCTCCAATGTTGGACTATTCACGTAGTAACAAGATTCCTTCCTCTTAGTGATTGAATTATTAAATTGACCGAGTTGAGCAGGCCGATCCTTGTTGCCCGGCTGCTGGATTGCCCTGGGTGATGGGTTAGGTGAATAGAAGGAGAATATGAGATTTTAAAAAGTAACACTCTCTTTCTTTTTCTTTTTACCCTCCTAAAGTTCTTAAAAAGTAATAATACGAAGATAAAAGTGTCTTTTAATCTGTTTAATCTGTTTTCAAATTTGAATTCTAGTAGTCTTTTCAAATGAAATTATAAAAAGTAAGCAACTTCTCTTAAAATTTGAATTCAAAAGATGATGACATGGCTCTTTCTAAAATTTAAATTCCTCCAAAATTTTAAAGTCTCTAAAGTGTTCTCAAACGATACTTTAATATGTTGGAAGATTCTATTAATTTTGATAAAGTTAACTTTTAGTGGAATCTAAGAATATATACGTAAAAATATCTGAATATGGTTGACATATTCGGTTAAAGTTTACTTCGGATAGAAAAGGATACAGCCACAACTTTTCCAAGGACATTAGGGTATCTGTAACAATATGCAGGAGCGTACATACGAACACAATAGTTTACAAAACATCTATACAAAAATCCGAATATAAAAATGATGCGAATATATTTTCATGTGATATTAAATATAGTTTCAAACAAACATTAATTTTTTGTAATAAAAAATTTATAAGAATATATATTTCTTGCAATAATATAACAAAATGTATAAGTTTAATACGTGTATTTGTATCTATTTTGTTAGAGGTGTTCTTAAAATACATTAGGTCTTGTTTATCAGACTTTATACACTTCTGTAAACTACTATATTTGTATGTATATTCTTAACTCGTACATACTGTTGTTAATGTCCTTAAATTCTACAAAAGGATTGTAGTCATACCCGTGTCGCAAAATATCACAAACTCCAACGAAAATATTTCATAAATATTGATTAAATAAAGGCTATATATGCAAAATTATAGTAAATTTGGGAATATATATAGAATATTCTAGTAAATTTAGGGGCTTATATGTGAAGCCCTTTTCCATATTCGATGAAATTTTTGGCATTTTGATGGAGGGAATAACTGCAACCTTTTAAAGATTTTGGAGGTATTAATAACAACGTGTGGGAGTTAGAGATATCAATAAATAAATAAATATATATGTATATGTATACAAATATTAAATAAAGGGTTATTTGCATTCATTCCCCTATAGAGGGATGAATGCAAACAACCCTTTATATACATGCCATTGTATTTTGTATAATGTTAAAATTTAAGTAAAGATTAAAATTTAAATGAAAAATTAGATCTTTACAAAAGAAAAACAATGAAATACTACTTTAATTTTAATTTCATACACAATACAAGAAGAGTATACGTAGAGAAATATATTTGTTTTGCTCCTGTTCATAAAAGGGAATGTTTTTAAAATTATTGTTGATAATATTTTATAGATAAAAAAGTAAATTATAGTTTACATATTAAATAAGTTATAAGAAATAAATTTCTTATTACATTGATAGTATTATTTTAAAATTTTCCCTGTACAACATAGGCAGTATTTTGCTATGGAATAACTTTCAAGAGAGAGAGAATGTATAAGCTTAAACTCGAACTAATAAAATTCCAAGGAAAACCAAGGAGGCTTAAAACTTGGACCTCAAAAATTGGGAGGAAAAGGCTTAAAACTCGGACCAAGAAAACAATTATAGATGTGTTATGGCAAATCAGAGAAGAGGAGTTGAAGCCGCCATGAAAATGCCCACAATTGGCTTCTGGTATACGTTATAGATGTGTTAATAAAACGTGCTTTGCGCAAGCATCTTCTTAAGTAATATTGCTATCTAAAACAATTTTTTTTTAACATTTAAATAGTATACAAATAAAAATTCATACTTTAATTAATGCATAGATTTATTTTCTTAAATAGTATTTTTAAGGTATATAAGCATAAACTTATCCATTTTTCACACGAGGTAAAATTTTATGTTGGTCAAGGAAAATTATACATGAAAAAATTAAAAAATCCTTACCATGATAAATATGTATGTATACGTGCAAAAATCATTGAACCAATTAAGCAAAATTTGGTTGCATCTATAATAATTTAGATGACAACAATTTGTTTCCCATAGTTGGTAAACTTGAATAATTGGATACGTATACGTTGGAAATATACATAAAATTATACTCTAAAGTTATGATTACTAGTTCCAAATATATGCGATGCACGACATTTATGTGAAATTATTTAAAATATGTTAAATTTTATGTTAAGATAAAAATATCATATTGACTTAAATAACTTTGTCTTATTAAATTTTAAATTTCAAGCAAATAATGAAATATAAAGAAAGTTTTGCACGAGGACTATTAAACTTTTAATTTCGCCTCTAATCTGAAAGCATTTTGCTCGCATGATAAACTGTAGTGCTAGTTAGGTGAGTTGAATGAAGATATCACATGAAATCTAAAGTAGTATTGAAAAAAAAAAATGGTAACATGCAGTACATAATTAAGTATACCATTATTTTGTATGAGGACTACATGAAATCATAATAGCGTGTAAATTATATAAAGTACTATTCTAGCACAATAGATGACTATAGTACTTCCACATAATAAAGATCTTAACAATATTATTATTTAAAAATAGATCATTCGCGAAGGATATTGTCAATGTAGATTGACATTAAGTAAAGGTACGGAAGGTAGTTGTCTTCTTTGCCGGATAGTTTACTATTATATTAATATATTTAAAAATATTAATATGTTATAGCTAAAAATATTGTAACTAAATTTTTTTATGTGACTATAAATATTAAATATTATATGATATGATAATTATTAACATATAAAAATTAAGATAATAAATAATAAATACAAATATATATGACAAAAAATATATAACATATGAGTTAAATAAATCTATAAGATAAGTTAAATAAAATAGAGTAAGACAAATATTTAGGAAGAATATTATTTTGTATTTAATATTAATATAATTTCAATTTTTATTTTATTATACTTTATATATATTAGTATATAATTGTTAATTAAATTATGTAATTATGTTAGTATGTTTATATTAGTATATATATTAGTAATATAATTTATTAAGATTTAGATATTATATAACTTAATTTAGTTAATATAATATTTATATATTATTTTATTTATATTTATTTATGTTCATATTTTATTTAATTTAATTTACACATATTTATTTATATGATTTTATTTATAATTAAATATAACATGAATATATAAATAATATAATATAAATATATTTTTATTACTAAATATTTTATAATATTTTTAGGGGGTCATGCCCCATGCTCTCTTACGTCCTCCTCAGAAAGGGAGTTATGATCATTAATGAGTTATTTTAAAACGGGAGGGGTGGGAGTTATGAATGAGTTGTTTGAAATGGGTGGATGTGATAAGGAATAATCATAATAAGATTATGACCATTAATTATTTTTCTAAGAATTGTTTAATAATTTTTTTTGCAGGAAAGAGTATGAGAGTGCAATTAGGTTAGAAACTCTGTTTTATTAGTATAGTATAGATATTTATAAAAATATATGTGAAAATAAACTTTTAAACATGATACACCTTTTGTTTATTGGAATATTTGCAAAAGCAGTGTTCTTAAGATTGCAATTACGTATTTGTCTATTTCATTTTCATATTATTATAGATAGCCTCACTATATCACAATATTTATAAAAGTACCCTTATGGTTAACATTTCATTAAAAATATCTTGTTTAGGCTTGGTTAACGTCTAACCAAAGTTAGGAAAAAACTAAAATACACTTATTCTTTTCTCAATTCACTTGCTCTATCTTTTCATCTCTACCTCTTTTGTTGGCACAATATGTTAATAAAAAAAATATTTTTTCATACATGTATTTTAGTCTAAATATATATTTTTAATACTAAAAAAAGAATATTTATTTCATCCTTAACGATATTTAATTGTAAGGACATTGTTGCATGTATTGTCTTATTCCAATGAGGTTATTTATAATAATATAAAAATAAGATAGATAAGTTTACAATTAAAATTTTAAAAGAGTTATTTTCACAAAAGTTTACTTTTTATTTAAAGTGCATTTTCATATAAAGAATTAAAAGCAACTCAAAAAAATTACGTTATGACACCATACGTGAAAACTTAGTTCACGCGACAATAAAATGCATTTTTTACTTGAAATACATATGCCCAAAGTTACTTTCAGTAAGAAGAAAATGAGCGTATAGATGAAAACGTAATTTTATTATATCAAAATTGTTAATCCTGATTAGAATATGTAAATATTAAAAACTAAGTTAATTTACTCAATGACTTGGTAACCTGCGATCCTTACGTATTATAATAACCTCAGAAGTGGGACCAAGGAAAACGGGAAAGCCCAACCAGGATACTCCAAACTGATTGAACCGGCTAAGTCGAGTGGGTGTCGAATCGGCAAAGAGAAGTTGAACCGGCGGCGAAAGAGCCGGCTTCTTCTTCTCTCTCTCTCTCTGTCTCTCTCTCTCTATATATATATGGTTATAGATAGAGAGATATTTTAACTGCTCTGCTGAACCTCGTTTTCTATCTGTTCTTGCTGCCTTCCTCCGCCATTGTTAACAAGCACCGGCACCATGGCCAGCCGCCGCCATTGCTCGGTGCGCACCGCCGGCACCATGCCCGGCCGCATCCGCCACGACGGCAAGGGCGCTCTCCGCCAGCTCAAGCTTCTTGCCCGCCTCAGGGCTGCCAATGGCTTGTCCTTCTTGGACGACGACTGGATGCTCTCGGCGCTCGCCCGCCGCCCGCCGCGGTTTCTCCTCTTGTGCGCACGCCACCCGATCGGGCGACGCCGGCAGCCACAGCCGCCGATGTAGCCGTACCCGAAGAGGCGGAAGAGGAGGCGGAGGCGGAACAGCCTGTTGCAGGGTTGAGGCTGGACTTGGGGTCTTTCTACATGCCCAAGAAAGGGAGAGCCCGCGAGGCGAGGACGCCCATTTTCGTGAGCCAGGCGCTGGGTGCATTCGGCGTCCGCCGACGGGGTCGGCAGCTGGAGCAATCGTGGGATCGACGCCGGGGTGTTCGCGCGGCAACTCATGTCCTCGTGTGAGGCCGAGTTGATGGCGGGTTGTTCACGTCGTGGCAACGCAACCGCTGGGACGGCGCTGGAAGGCCTGCTGGAGAGGGCGCTGGCGAGGACGACCGCCAGGGGCACGTCGACGGCGTGCCTTGCGGTGGTGGACGGGCGGATCCTGTGCGCCGTGAACGTGGGCGACAGCGGCTTCTTGGTGGTGCGCGGGGGCAAGATCGTGTATCATTCGCCATTCCAGCAGCGTGGCTTCAACCAGCCGTTTCAGGTTGGCGGCGTGGACAGGTCCTACCCTCCGGAACACGCCAGCAGGATCTGCGTCGAGATCGAGCCAGGGGACATCATCGTTGCCGGGACCGACGGCTCTTCGACAACTTGTTCGATGAAGAAATCTTGGACGTTCTTGCGAGGGCCAAGGAGGATGGCTATGGGGCGCTGGAGGAGATGGCTTACGCGTTGGGGTGGGCGGCCGTGCAGGCCTATGAAGCCGGGGTCGGGCGGGAGACGCCCTTCTCGGTGGCATGCCGAAAAGCTAAGTTTTCGTGGCGCGGAGGCGGGAAGGACGACGACGTGACAGTGGTGATCGCAAGGGTTCGGTGAATCGATCCTGTGGTCGCAAGCGGGATAATGCTAACTATTTTCCTATCAGTATGATGGCATCAACTACTCATATGCATCCTTTGTGCATCAGGTAGGGTTTCATTGGTACTTTTCTGTTCGTATTTGTTCTTTCAAGTCCACAAAAGTTAGATGCAGGTTTCTGTTCTGTTTTTGCATTAATATGAACGTACGTTTCATATAAGATTATCCTTGCTCTAAGTCAGGTTGATCAGAGGGACTCGTGGTACCTATTTTCCTATCGGCGTGATGGCATCAGCGACTCATGTACATCCTTCTGTGTCCCGTTGTCCATTCGGTTAGGGTTTCATTGCGTACCTATTTTCCTATCAGAGGGATTCGTATTTCTTCTTCATGTTTCCCGCTATTATATGGCATTTTTAGGCCCTCTAATCGCGTGCAGTTTCTGTCCAAACAGCGCCGCCCCCCCCCCCCCCCCCCCCCCCCCCCCCCCCCAAAAAAAAAAAAAAAAGAAAAAAAAGAAAAGAAAAAACTGGATGCAGGTTTTCTATTCTGTTTTTTTGGTCCCTCCCATTATTTGCATTAGTATAAACATAGACCTCATAGAAGATTATCCTAGGACTAAGTCTGGTTGTTCCGAGGGATTTGTTTCAACCTATTTTCCTATTGGCATGATGGCATCAACTACTCATATACATCTTTCTGTCTCACCTTGTCCATCAGTTAGGGTCTCATGGATACTTTTTATTCGTATTTGTTCTTTCAGTGTCACCCATTATAATATGGCATTCTTAAGCGCTTTATGGTATGACTTTCTATCCACAAAAAAAACTAGATGCAGGTTTTCTGTTCTTATTCCTAGTCCTTACGTTATTCTCATTAATATGAACATATGTAACTTTTCAAAAAAAAAAAACATATATAGGTTCTATAGAATATCATCCTAGCACTAAGTCAAGTTGATGATCGCATGGTGGCTACTTTTAGAATTCTCATATCTGTAATCCTCTCCCTTAGTTCTTGTGGCTTCAGGGGGGAAGACATCTGTGGGCATCATTTGATGAGCTTTAGGGGGGAAATAAGCCATTGTGACTCTCATTGGGGATTTGGGCAGTCTTGAACAACAGGGAGGAAAGAGTGTTTGGCTTCAAGCTTGTTTTTATTTGCACTCTTTATATGCATTTTGCATTTGATTATTCAAAGTGCCTATTCTGCGTGCTGCTTTTTGATGATCTGTTGCATGGTTTGACATTGGTGAATTTGTGCGGCAACTCATGTCCTTTGGTGAGGATGTGTTGGAGGTGGCTTCATGTTGCAGCACAATGGGAATCCTGCTGGAGTGTGTGTGTGTCTTAGAGGGTGACTGCCAGACACATGTCCATGGCGCATGGGAGGCATGTCCGTAGGTTCAATCTTCCTATCGTGCATGAGAATATTGTGACTTGTTTGCATTAATATAAATAAAGGCCACATAGAAGATCTCCTAGTTCTAAGCCAAGTTATAATCAGCTAATAATCAGGCTTAGAGTTTTCTAATCTACAACTCCCTCCCTTTGCTTCGTTTTATGGCTTTGATCACTTGTAATCTTAGTAATGAAGCTTGTCAGTTGTCAATCGACAGATATTCTAAAAGTCCATTATGAATCGAGTATTAGTTTATTGTTCAGGCTACATTTCTCCAGCAATAATAGAGATATGTATAGAAACCTGCCTACATGCATATAATCCCTTTGAATGTGGAAAATATCTGAGGACATTCTTCGATGGACTGTAGGGAGGACAAAATCATTGTCACCATCATTGGGGATTTGGGCAGAGGCATGAACAGGAACAAAAACCCATTGGCCACAGTCCTGAAAAAGGTTTGGCTTCAAGCCCATTTCTATTTTCAATCTTTGTATGTCTTTTACATTTGATTATTGAGTGTTGCTTTTGATGATCTGTTGCATGGGTTGACACTGGCAAAATGTGGCAACTCATGTCCTTCTGCGAGGCTGAGTTGGAGGTGGCTTCATGTTGTAGCACAACAGGGACCCTGCTGGAGGTTGTGTGTCCATGGCACATATGGATGTACATCGGTTGGTTCATCCTTCCCTTGTTGCATGAGAATATTGTGACTTATGTTCATTAATACAAATAAAGGTCACATAGCAAATCATACTAGTGCTAAACCACGCTATAATCAGCTATTAATTGGTCTTAGAGTTCTCATATCTATGATTCCCTCCCTTTGCTTCATATTATGGCTTTTGTCACAGGTAATCTTAGTTCGGTCAAATGAAGCTTGCTAATCAACAGAAAGTTAAAAGTCAAGCATGAATTGATTATCAGTTTATTGTTGAGATTACATTCCTGCAGTAATAGTAGAGATTTGTAGAAGCTTGCCTAGATGCATATTATCCTGTTCAATATGGAAAATATCTGAGGACATCATCTGATGGGCTATAGGGAGAAAAGAAGCCATTGTCACTGTCACTAGGTATCTGGGCGAAGGCTTGAACAGGAACAAATATCCAATGGCCATGGTCTCGGAGAAGGTTTGGCTTCGAGCCCTTTTCTCTCTGCACTCTTTGTATATCTTTTACATTTAATTATTGACTGCTGCTTTTGATGATCTTTTGCATGGGTCAACACTAGCGAATTTGTGTGGTAACCCACCTGCGAGGCTGAGTTGGAGGTGGTTTTGTGTTGTAGCACAATGGGAACCCTGCTGGAGTCTCTCAGAGGGTGACCACCAGATGTATGCGCACGGCATGTCGAAAGGTATGTCCGTGGGTTCATCCTTCTCTTGTTGCATGAGAATGTTGTGACTTGTCTGCATTAATCAGCTAGTAATTAATCTTAGAGTTCTTATTGATCACAGATAATCTTAGTCCTGTCAAATGAAGCATGTCAATTAATAAATTGTCTACAAGTCCAGCACAAATTGATTATCACTTTATTTTTGAGACTACATTCATCAAGGAATAATAGAAATTTGTGTAGAAGCCTGCCTACAAGCATATAATCCATTCCAGTGGAAAATATCTGAGCATCATTTGATGGGCTGTAGGGAGGAAAGAAACCATTGTCACTGTCATTGAGGGTTTGGACAGAGGCATGGATAGGAACAAATATCCAGTGGTCACGGTCTCGAAGAAGGTTCGGCTTCAAATCCATTTCTATTTGCACTCTTTGTAAATCTTTTATATTTGATTATTCAAATTGCCTATTCTGAATGCTACTTTTGATGATTGTTGCATCGGTCAATACTGGTGAATTTGTGCGACAACTCACATCATGCTGTGAGGTTGAGTTGGAGGTGGCTTCATATCGTAGCACAACGGCGGCCCTGCTGGATTGTGTGTCTCAGAGGGTGACCACCAGAGGTACATACAGGGCTAGTCTGTAGGTGCATAGTAGGTTCATCCTTCTCTTGTTGCATGAGAATTTTGTGGCTTATCTGCATTAATCGGCTAGTAATTAATCTTAGTGTTCTCACGTCTATGATTCCTTCCCTTAGCTTCATATTATGACTTTGATCACAGGAAATCTTAGGCCTGTCAAATGAAGCGTGTCAATCAACGGTGAGTCAAAAGTCCAGCATGAATTGATTATCAGTTTATTGTTGAGGCCATGTTTGTCCATTAATAATAGAGATATGTGTAGAAGCCTGCCTACAACGATATAGTGGAAAATATCTGAGGGACATCATTAGATGGGCTGTAGGCAGGAAAGAAACCATTGCCACTGTCATTGGGGATTTGGGCAGAGGCATTAACGGAATCAAATATCCAATGCCCGCAGTCCTGAAGAAGGTTTGGCTTCAAGCCCATTTCCATTTGAATTCTCTGTATATATTTTACAATTGATTATTGACTGCTGCTTTTGATGATCTGTTGCATGGGTTGATACTGGTGAGTTTCTGCGGCAACTCATGTCCTTCTGGAGGCTGAGTTGGAGGTGGCTTCGTGTTGTAGTACAATGGGGACCCTCTTGGAGTGTGTCAGAGGGTGACTGCTAGAGGTACGTCCACAGCATGTATGGAGGTACGTCTGTGTGTTGTGGCACAATGGGGATCCTGTTGGAATGTGTCTCAGAGGGTGACCGCCAGAGGTACATCCACGGCATGTCCAGAGGAACATCCATGGGTTCATCCTTCCCTTCTTGCTTGGGATTATTGTGACGTATCTGCATTAATCAGCTAGTAATTAGTCTATGATTCCCTCCCTCAGCTTCATATTATGGGTTTGATCACAGGTAGTCTTAGTCAAATGAAGCTTGTTAATCAACATACAGCCAAAAGTCCAGCATGAATTGATTATTAGTTTATTGTTGACGCTACATTCCTCCAGTAATAATAGTGGTTTGTGTAGAAGCCTGCCTACAAACATAAATCCATTCCAATGTGGAGAATATCTGAGCACATCATTTGATGGGCTGTAGGGGGGAAAGAAACCATTGTCACTGTCATTGGGGCACGGAGGCATGAACAGGAACAAATATCCAATGGCCACGGTCTCGAAGAAGGTTTGGCTTCAAATCCATTTTTATTTGCACTCTTTGTATATCTTTACATTTGATTATTTGAATTGCCTACTCTGAGTGCTACTTTTGACGACTGTTGCATTGGTCCATACTGGTGAATTTGTGCGACAACTCACATCATTGTGAGGTTGAGTTGTGGCTTTGTGTTTTGGCATAAGGGGACCCTGCTGGAGTGTGCGTTGCAGAGGGTGACTACCAGAATTACGTTGATTAATTCTTTTCTCACGGCAATTCCAATGCATTATCTTTCTGTCTTTCTCATGCCAATTTCTGTTTGCAAAGAAATTGATAAGATCAGGAGAAGGTTTCTTTGGGGTGGGTATAATCAGAACAAAAGAGGTATTCCGCTGGTTAAATGGAGGAAAGTTTGCAAGCCTAAGGAAAAAGAGGGCCTGGGGGTCAGGAATCTTCGCTTATGGAATGTGGCGCTTCTGGGTAAATGGTTCTGGGAGTTACTGGAAGAAGAACCTAGCTTGTGGAAACAGGTTATCATCAATAAGCATTATATGCCTAGGTGCTGATTTCATTTACAAAAATCAAATGTATCTAGGATTTCTCCGCTGTGGACACATCATCAAATCTGGCAGTCTCTTTCAGAACCACATATGTCATAAAGTGGGAAATGGGCAGAATATATTCTTCTGGAAAGATAAATGGCTGGGGAACAATACTTTGAAAGAGTACTACCCTCACCTGTATGCTATAGCTGTAGATCGGTGGTCTTTGGTGCAAGATTGCTATGAAAGTGTTGAGAATCATATTCAGTGGAATGTTAAATTGCGCAGAAATCTGAAGGAAGTGGAGATACAACAATTTTCCTTGTTGAATGATTTGTATGCTGTTTCAATTCATACAAATGTGTTTGATAAATTGATGTGGGAAGTGGGAACCAAGCACAGGGAAATTTACTGTGAAGTCATTCTATGCTGTTTTGGAAGGTGAAATGCCCAATTATATGAAGAATGCTAATGTGTGGAAAATCAAATCACCTTTTAAAGTTAGGGCATTCATGTGGTTGATGTATGAAAAAAGGATAATTACCAAAGTCTATAGAAGGAAATGGTGTCCGGAAGATGATGTCTTGTGCTCATTATGTGGCAGCCACCCTGAAGATGTTGATCACTTGCTTGTTACATGTCATGTTAGTAAATATGTCTGGACTATTTTCTGGGAACTCTTGCACTGTAAACCGAACTTTCAAACAGCTCTGGAGATGTGGACCATCTTCAAGCATCTGAGGTCCAAATATAATCAGTGGGATTACAGAAGCTTTCTTGGGATTATTCCTCATGCAATCTGCTGGAGCATTTGGAAAGAAATGAATGATGCGATATTCCGGGAAGTAGAATTTATGTTGAGAATATTGCTATTAGAAGTTTGTCGTTTTTGTACAATTGGTCTCGTCATATTCTAGGTTTTTCTGTTGATAATTGGATAAAGGCATTTAAATAGATGATGCCATTGTAGTTTTCTTTTCTTATTGTTGGGATAGGAATCTCTCCTATCCTGTTTGATTGTACTTCGTCTCTTTTGAATAAAATTGATGGTACAATCTATTTTTTTCTCAAAAAAAAAAGGGGGGGTGACCACCAGAGGTATGTCCACAGTAGCACTTTTGAAGCTTGGGTGACAAGCTGACAACTTGTGGTAAAATTTACTCAGATGTTGCTGGTTTTGATTTTCAAGAACACTTGCATTAGATGATCAGATGCTTTTTCCTTTTCAGAAGAGAAGTTTGAATGGACTAAGAATTTGGAACCTTTTATATTAAACAAAGCTAAAGAATCTTGGAATCTTTTATATTATACAAAGCTTAGGAATCTCAGAATCTTTCACGCTAGATAAAGTTTACTTGGATACTTCTTTTTTCCTTCCTTAGTAAGCGCAGTAATCATTTTCTAATTGAGTTTGATTCGTTCACTAAGCGGAATGAACTGTCAATAGCAGGCCCTTCTCCCACACGAGTCTTCCTTTTATGTGATTCTAGGATAAAGATTGCACAGTTAAATTAAATATTAGCATAGTGTCTGGTGACTTGTTGAGCTAAAAATAGCATTTTAAATTTTAGTGCATCTGACACCCCTTGCTGGAAATATCTACTGATGCTGAATGTGGTCACAATAAGCTAGGATACCAGTTAATTCATATTGGTCCATTATTTTTTTTACTCTATTCTGATGACTAGACTTTGAGCTTTTGAATTGTGATTTTGCTTTACACCAGCCAAAACTCAAGAAAGCTCAGCATAAGATGAGTTATGTTCCTTTGCCTTTGCAACTATAGTAGTTGCTGGTTATTAGGTTTTGAAATTTTAGCTGCACTGCCTGAAAGCTAGTCTAACGGTTACCAATTATTGCAACAAGTGGAGGATTGAATCAGCAAAAAATAGGGTAAATAACCTTTCTGTCCATATCATGCCTAAAGTCTGCATTATAGGTTGAAAGGCTGATTTCTTTAGTTGGATGATAACTATGTTGACCAGCCCATTCTCCCATTTGCCTTCATCCATCATTCTATAGACTCTTTCAAACTGTGCATAATCTCTGAAGGTATCTTTTCGTTGTTGCGTGCGAATATTGTGGCCCGTGTGCATCCAGAGACAGAGCTAGGACTGTCATCAACTGGTTGTGAAGATCTTACGGGAAGTCCCCGTCTTACAAAGTCTGTCACGGAATGGGTTTCTGAACATGGAACAATAAAGTCACTTTTCTGAAACAGTTGTTTTCGCAGGATTATAGAGTTAGGAAAATAAATGGTTATGTCATCTTTTTTATTCCTTGTGTTGGAAAACTACCTTAAAAGCTTTTCTACTTCTGGATTTGCCAAAGAAAAAATCTTGTCGCCAACCCCTTTGACTCCTAGGAATGGCTTTTTGCAAGGAGTAAAATCGTAAACCCCCTAACCCATTCGTAGGAACTTGAAGATAACCATTCGTAGGAACTTGAAGATAATATTGTCTATCAGTGAAACTTTGCACAGAATAATTTTACCTAGATTAGTACACTAGGTTGATGAGACTTTCAACTTGGAAATTTAATTTAGTAAAAATTGAACAGTGAATGGGCAATAGTTTGGCCTAGCAATCTAATAGCTATTCTGAGTTCGAATATACTTAGATATAGCCCTTGGAACTTCTTGATAAGTGGGATTATTTGTCTTGTTTTGGGTTTTTAAATTGTCAAGGATGGTGTATGTTAAATGCAACACTTGACATGTTTCACAAAAGCCATCAAATCTGTGGCTAAGTGCATTTATTGACATAGGTGCCATTTTCTGTGTTGTGTTGCTTTCCCAAATCTTGTAAATTTTGCTAATGTGAAGTATCTTATTTCTGATATGCATAGACAATGAAGAACCAAAACAGTAAAATAATAGAGCCATTCTTCACGGATGCTATTTCTTTTGGGAGATGTTTCAGATCTGTGGCTCACTCTTATCTTTTCCTTTGTTCAAGGTGTGACTCATCTTTTTTGTCTCAATGCTTTGAACATGGCTTGGCTGATTAAAAGTTTATAATTTTGCACGTTACTTAGAATTGTATATTCCTCCCTGATCAATAAGTACTGATCTGTAACAAAAAGAGGAGGAAAAGGAGCAAAAGGACTCTAATTCATGCTAACTAAAATAAGATCACAAACAAAAAATATCTTACATTTTTTAAATTGTCTCTATGAGAGCAGGATTCAAGCACATGGCAGCGAAATGCAACATCCACTTGCATATGCCAAGCATCACTAGCCCAGTCTTAGAACTTGCAGTTTCTTATCTTCGCTGATGGAAAGTTTTTTCTTGCATTGTTTTAGGACAAAAAAAATATCTGAGCCACTCAGCACAGCGGGATATTACATCGAAGTTGTAAATATCTGGACACCATGAATAAACCTTGACCTCTACATTCAGTCAACTTAGATAGCATGATATCACTATAGATCTCAGTTATGTTGGTCTTAATCTAATCCTTTAGATCAAATGCAATTCAAAACTCAAAGAATGTTCCTCTAAGGCTCCGTTTGGTAACAATTTTGGGACTCTTGGAGACATTCAGATCTGAAAAGAGTCACATCATCATCTCTTGAATTCAAATTTTAGGAGAAGTTGTTTACTTTTTAAAATCTCATTTGGAAAGACCATGACAACTGGAAGACACATCAAAATACACTTTTATCCTCATGTTACTTCCTTTTAGGAACTTTAGGAGGCTAAGAAGGGACATAAAGAGGATGTTACTTTTTAGAATCCTCAGATTCCCCTCCCATTCCATTTTCAAAAGATATGCCAGGAGAGGCCCTTTTTCGGTATGAAACAAAATCTAGATTCTTCTGCCGGGTTAGTGAGACATGTAATTGAATTCACCCTTACGAATTGTATTTCATAAGGAAAATATTTTCCTTGGGGTTTTAATTGTGAAATACAATTCTCAATTTAGTGAATTTAAGTGAGAATTAGTCATGAATTCATTTCACTTGTTATTGAGTTAATAGGCTCAAATACAAACATGTGGGAGATGGCAGCCCCGAGATGGAAGGTGCTGGCCCGACTGGTGTAGACCCGATGTACGTTGACGGTAGCAGGGATAACCCAATATTGGAAGAGGAAGGGAGGAAGGTGACACAACTGCAGGGTCACATATGCTTGGAGGAGGCCAAAGAGCCAGTGGCCATGCCCTGCGGCCATGTCTATTGCTGTTCCTACTCATTCTAGAGGCTGGACTGGACAGGTGCTGCTGGAAGTGTCCCATGTGCATTGACAACATGGAGAAACCCCTCTCACTGCAGTCAGCATTCACAACTAGTAAGTTGCACACACACACACATGAAGAAGCAAGGGCTGACCTTGCTGCGATGGGGGAGGAGCAGCCTGGTTAGAAGAAGAAGCATATGTGAGGGAGCCCCGTCAATAGGGCTGACAATGAGCCGAGCCGAGCCAAGCTTTGTAAAGCTTGAGCTCGGCTCACTAAAAAAATTACGAGCTCGAGCCGAGCCCAAGCCAGGATTCAAGCCTATCCAAGCTCGAGCTTGGACTCGAGCCCAAAAAGTCAAGCTCGAGCCGAACTCGAGCCAAACTCGTTTGAATTAAAAAAATATTTGATTTAGACAAATTAGGTTCAATTAATATGACCGGCCTTCTTAACTACAACCCAAAGAAAAGAGCCCGTTGGATTTATGGTCCATACCCATTCAGGCATCCGGCCCGCAAACACAAAATGATGGAAGGTTGGGGGGGTTTTAATTTATAGAAACGTTGGAGGGGCAAAAAAACGTACCAGCCGATACCGGACTAAACACACGAAGGAACGGTAGGTGGGTGGGCAGGTGCTGGCCTGGGTGTTCTTAGCAGAATAGAAGTACCACATCGGTTTCTTAAAAAACTGTTCATTCCTTATATTCTTGTTAGTTGGGTAACTGACAAATATGTTGATGTCGCTGTCCGCTGGGGTGTTGTGCGACTCATTGAGTTTGTGAAACATTGAGTTAGAGGTATTTAACATTAAATAAATGTTATACATTTTTAAACGAGTTGGCTCGCAAGCTACTGAGCTGAGCTCGGTCGCACTCGGGCTCGGCTCGTTTACATACACAAGCTGTGTCTAAGGCTCGGGTTTGACTCGTTTGGGCGAACGAGTCGAGCTTAACTTGAGCCGAACTTGAGTAGCTCGCGAGTGTCTCGGCTCATTGCCAACCCTGCCCGTCAACATCCTTGGAATTGAATTCACATCTATTGGAGGTGTGAATTTAATCCTCCAATTTCCTTCTGAGTTTTAAAGTTTAAGCGGAATCGTATACGGTTCACTAACCTAAGAATTAAATTCCTACTCCCCTATGAATTACAAATCCCATGTCACTAACCCCCCACCTTAGAGATTCCATCTACCATTTTGTTTGTTTGAAACATTGAGTTAGAGGTATTTAACATTAAATAAATGTTATACATTTTTAAACGAGTTGGCTCGCAAGCTACTGAGCTGAGCTCGGTCGCACTCGGGCTTGGCTCGTTTACATACACAAGCTGTGTCTAAGGCTCGGGTTTGACTCGTTTGGGCGAACGAGTCGAGCTTAACTTGAGCCGAACTTGAGTAGCTCGCGAGTGTCTCGGCTCATTGCCAACCCTGCCCGTCAACATCCTTGGAATTGAATTCACATCTATTGGAGGTGTGAATTTAATCCTCCAATTTCCTTCTGAGTTTTAAAGTTTAAGCGGAATCGTATACGGTTCACTAACCTAAGAATTAAATTCCTACTCCCCTATGAATTACAAATCCCATGTCACTAACCCCCCACCTTAGAGATTCCATCTACCATTTTGTTTGTTTGAATATTTTTTTGCACTTTTCAGATTCCCGCCGAATCTGAGGACCCCGAATTTAAGGTCGAAGCGTTACCAAATGGAACCTAAAAGGATAACTTATTTTACTTGAGCTTATTCGAACAGATTGAATCTACTCGGTATTGCAGTTATTTGGCCTTGATGCAAACATTTGCTATGCATAGTATTGCTCAAACAAAATCAACCAGAGACATGAATTGTATCAGTTCTTGAAACCAGACCTAAAAGTGCATGTACCGAAGTGGGTGAATGGTAACCGAATATATATGGATACAATGTTTTTTGTAAATCGATAGTTCTTTAATGTGCCAACAATAGTGTGGCCTCCTGAAAGAATGTGCAGGCATCTGCTAAGCCATAGTAGTCAACAAGGTCTCACTGATTCCTGAAGTTGATTGAGTCGATCTTAACATTTCAAACCACACAATCTTAGAAGAGTTGGGTTCCCTAAGTGCAGGTGAGGATGGAATTGGGTAAGTCTAATGGGGGCATGGACTTTTAGAAAACCCTTCATGGGGAATGGAAAAGGTTGCACTTGAAGGGTTATTTTGAAAATCTTCTTTCTCTGCACTTACTGAGTTCTATCCTCACTGCAGTTAGAGGATCCTAATTCAAGGCCCCACTTTGTTTGCAGAATAAGTTATTACGTGGGACCCACTGACAGAATAACGTATGCTAGAATAAGGGGTGTTTCGGTTTGATAATTTTGTAGAGCTCACTGACGGAATAGGAAGAATAAGTAATTCTTGGGTCTAAGGTGTGATGACTTAATTCTCTTTATTCTTCGGATATGTTATTCTGCACGGTATAAGTCATTCCGCTTGTCAAAGTAAAATTATTCTTTTCTTATTCTCCAATCAAAGTGGCGCGAAATACAAGCCCTTTTTGCAGAAAATCCAAGAAAAAAGCAGATGAAAGTATTATTACACCAGGTGCAGAAGCATGAATCACTAACTGAAATACATATTTTTGGGGGATAAATTCATATGGTTCAATCGATAGGACCATGCATAAGGGTCAGGAAATGGACGGCAGGATTCATGCAAAGGGATCAGGAGCCTTTTTCATTCCAAAACGAAATTGCTACGCCTGTCACTCTGTGAGGGCTTGAAGTAGGCAATTAAAGGTATTCTTCACAACAGAAAAGCTTAGGTTCTGGGGGACCAAAATGAAAAATTTCCTAGCATTTGGAACGTTCATACAACAGATTCCGATCAAGAGATTATAAACTGATCTGCACAGTGATTAACTTCACGTCGTCCAATGTGTCAAACGAGAGTCAATAACATCTTTGCAGATAGGGATGAAAACTGTATTTTGATCCTTACCCTTAAAATAAAAAATATATTTTTAACCTAATTCTTTTATTTATATATCTATATCTTTATCCTTATCTTTAAAAGTTAAGGAAAATGGATACATATAAGTTAAATTATGGAAGATATAATGCTATGCATCTTTACACAGAAAAGTTAAATTATAAAAGTTTCAGTATATGTATGAAACACGATTATTATAAAATAAGCATCGATATGATTATTTCTAACTTTAAACTTACCATGTAAATAAACATATAATATAATAAATTTAAATTATAAAAAAATAAATTTATTAATTTGCTAATTACATGTAAAAGAAAATTTAAGAGTTAAACACTATACTATATATAAGTATATAATAAGGTGCCACGCCAAAACTTCCACATTTGTTAAAACTTTTAAAGGTTCTATGTTTTCATAAATATGTGATATTATAATACAAAATACACTATTTTCATAAATATGTTACATTATAATATAAAATATAAAAAGAGATGATTAAGTTACAAGATATGGAAACATTATTTCATTTTTTGTATTCTAAATAAAAAAATAAGAATAATATCCTTACCTCAGCCTTAAATTTATATTCTCACATGTCCTATAAATTACAAATAAAAACGGTCGGATGATCCCTTTCCCTTTTCATCCCCACTCGTCCGTTTCCTTTTTCTACCACTACTTGCAGACCATGTAAATAAAAGTAATACTTGCCGCACCACTAAGTGAAATATACAGGTAAACCACAATTTTCCTTTTTGAAATTTTTAGGTCAAACTCCACATGTTCCACATACCCGTACATCTAGATCTTCAATCAAATGACCCAAAAAATTCTGAACAATCAAAAATTGTTATTAGACTTGCCCATTAAGGACATTATTACTGTTCATCAGGCATGATGTTTGATTTTTAGAATTGTTTGATTGGAGATTGAACTGTACGGGCATGTAAAACCCAATCTAAAAACTTTCATTATTTTTTTATGGTGTAATTGCGTCACCGGTTAGTGCAGCAAATATTACCCTGCAAATAAAGAAGGTACATGTAAGTTGCCTCCCTAACCCCAAAGTCCAATTGGTAGAATCACAGGCAGCGGATATAAGCCATCTTGCACTGACATCAGCCCCATATAACAATAGCCAGTGGGAGATTGGGGTTTAGCAGCGTCGGCAACCAAGCTAAGACGACCTCCAAAGAAAGGACCAAAACCAGATAAACCACCAGGCTCGGTTGCATGTGCCAATGACCATCTCACATTTAACAAGTACCACCATTTGGATACAAAAATCTTTTGTAAATGACTGGATGAAAAGTAAACACGGTTGCCTTGTAATGGAGACTATCCAATTACATAAAGAAAACTGCCTAAATCGATGCATTTAAAAAAAAAAAAATCTATGCTTATTGTCAAAATGTTTCATTTAATAAATTAAACTTAAATTAATCATGTTACAAATTTTACAAAATGCCATCTACAAACTATACCGCCTGTTAGATGGGGAATGTACAGGTAGAAGTTATAGTTCTGAGGCATTTGGGACATTTGAGATGCTTGATTCGAACTTGGTTGTATCAAACATTTTCACTGTTGTTTTGTTGCGCCCACAGCTGTGCATATCTTCCTGCTCTTGACAAAAGAACTTCATGCGGACCCTGCTCCACTACCGTTCCGTTCTCCAGAACTATCACCTGGAAATCCAAATAGAAACCACAGGTACACGAAAATAAGCATGTGAGGTGTGGAATAAATCCATATATTTGAAAAATTATAGAACAGTAAACCAGAAGCACAGCATAGTTGTATGGAAAATTGGATAACAGCATGGGCAAAGACAACAAAACTCCTGACACCTTCCAGATGCAAATTAGAAGGTTCTAACCAGCTAGCAAAGGAAGATCCACAAACTGACTGGCATCAATGAAAAGGTCTCGCAAGGATGTTTCTTCTTTCAAATAAAGCCAACATTACTACTGATAAGTTTCATGTATATGTTGGGCCATGTGCACAACGTTCCAAATTAAAGAAATATACCTCAATATAGTGGGAGCATATTCATGGCACTGTGCAATAGTGAGGGGTTAGAATTCCAAGGACTTCACTACGGCACAAGAGCCCATCGGATGTGAGCAATGTCATGGCGTCGTGCCATAGTGAGGCGTTAGAATGTCCTCAGTATGTTGTATCTTCGTAAGCCAGTTTGTGTAACATAGTAGCTTGTTTGTACCCTTGTAATTTTATATTTTTTGTCACACAACATATTTGACCTTAAATATGAAGTAAATTGATATCGCAACACACAAAATTGATAGATTATTTGTCTCGAATGATAATCACATTGGATGCAAATAATTCATCAATTTTGAATCTTGCATATGTACGATTTCATATTCTTTTGTGATAGTTCCATATTTAAGGAAGAACAAATATGGGAGTTAGACAAAATAATATAAACTTTCATGTTTGATGTAACTTCATGAAAGTAACATGCAGAACAAATGTGGAAGTTAGACAAAAGAATACAAGCTTTTATGTAACTCTAAAGCTTGGACAATGGAAAAGTGTCATGCAACTCTACAATCAATGTAAGTCCACATTTTTTAGATTCCAAAGCTTGCATTCTTTTATGGACCACAAAAGGGATCAGGCTCAGATCCACCGATCTGATTGGTCTGACCCAGACTGATCCGTGCCTGATCCCCGATCCTTCACTGTATAAACAGCTCCTCAAAATAAGGCCAACTCTAGTATAGATATCAATATACACAAGCATGTGGATATGAATGCAATTAAATAATGCCAACTTCCAAGTCCTTCCTGAATAGCATTCATCACCTCATCACACTGCATGGCAGTCGTGAGCCGATGAGCAATGAAGATTGAGGTTCGATTCCTTGACAAAGTCTTCAATGAACTCAGTATTTCAGCTTCAGTCATGCTGTCAAGGGCGCTGGTAGCTTCATCACACAGCCTAGCAAAGAAATAGAGAGAAAAATAGCAAGTTGGTAAGACAACCGATTTCTCCATTAAAAAACTGATTGTTGCAGGTATTCTGTTAAAGCATCCTCAGGGGTAAACATAAACAAACAAACTCAACAAACATAATGATCAACAGACATAATAGTTTTTCTAACAGCACATTCACTCTGAGAAAGGTTCTGCATTTAAATAATCTCTAGATAATGCCTTGTCTGATTAAGATGTTGAATAGATAGATATGAACAAATGTTACAACATGACTGTTGACTCAATTCTGTCCACAGTAGATGCATATCTTTGGAATTATTGTTTTCTACTACAATGATATCAAAATTAATGTCCTCGACACCCATCATGAATGTGCATTCCATGAATGAAGTACATCTTCCACAGTATCTGCCAGAAAGCAATAACAGACAATAAAATATTTGCCAAAACATTTTACATGATCATCTCCATCCTCATGGACTCATGGCAGAAGTTTAAAGCAGTTACTTACTAGTGCTAGTACTATGTTGCCACAGAAACATAAAGCTAAAAAGAGACAGTGCACACAAAAAATAATTCTGTTTTCTAATTTGAGGGGCTGACAAAATATCAATCTCATGAACATGGGTTCACACATTGCTGTCCTGTCCAACAAATATATACCACCAAATAAGGATTCCTCAGGCATAGTGCTGTGAAGAAAGCTATGGGCTCATTTTCAGACAAAAGTAGAATAAAGATTAAGAAAGTGGCACACACATGATGCATATGGTAAAAAGAAACCCAAGTAATAAAAAAGGGGAGCTCATGACATATGATGGACATGGTGCATAGAGACTTACAAGATAGGTGTTGCTTTTAGGAAGGCACGTGCAAGTGAGACGCGTTGCTTTTCTCCACCACTTAACTGCAAAAGGAAGAAACTATCTTACATGAATAACATCAATCCATATGTTAGACCATAAAATGCTTCTCAATCACCCATGAATAAGTTCTGGTTACGACACTTCGTGACAGCTTTTATTTGACTCTAGAACAGTGGCATATCATGAATTTTGTGAAACACTGTAATGTGAAGGAAAAAGAACTGCATCGATCAATGAGAAAAAACCCAGAACTTCACATCTATGGCTAATACATCATACACATGCATTTATGTATGACAAAAAAATGGCTCACCATTGTTTACTAAGACAAGAAGCTCACCTTTAGTCCTCGCTCTCCAACTATGGTTGAATACTTTTCTGGAAAATTCATTATAGTATCGTGGATAGCTGCACACCTAGCAGCATCATAAACCTAGAAATTGAAAGAAAAGCATAAACAATTGTTGAAAAAACTGTAACAAAGCAAAAGATTGGTACTTTCGACATTCAACACTAACCTCCTCCTCAGTTGCTGCCAATCGACCATAATGTATGTTGTGGAATATCGTATCGTTGAAAAGTACCTACCCACAAAGGACACTAGTAATATAGCAGACAAAATTTTCAAGTTTCCAAGAAGGAGAATAACAAATTGTACACAGCTTGTGCCAGATCTTGCAAAATGTCTAAGAAGATGGCAGATAGCAAGACTTTTACCAATTTTCGTTGCAAAACAAAAATGATAGTTACTGTTAATAAAACATAATAAGGCCAAATCAATGAGTGTTTTAAAAAAAAAACAAGAATACAAGGTTGTCCATAAAGAGATGCAACATCCCAACTCAAGCAAGGGCCTTGGAATGAGAAACCTAAAGCACAAATACATTAATCCAATCTTCTTTATCTAAAAACAGGGTGGTTGATAGAGGGAGAGCAATAATAGATGGGAGGATTAATAACTTCGGTTTCTGTATGGAAGGCTGATTGAAGAAAACTGACTTGCTTTAGTAAGAAAGAAAATGTAAAGGCAGTTTTGGTGGCACATAAATGTGTTGTATAAGAGAAAGGAAACAAAATCAATTCAAAAACTTCGATCTGGCCTAAAACTGCCTTAAAAATTATTTTTTTGAACATTTATTTAATTTTGTACATTTTAATTAGTTATTACTATTTTATATTCTAGAGATTAGGTTCACCTTGATCCATATCAGATCATATCTTCCCAGATACGATACAATATCGAACTGATTTAGTCCGACTCAGTCGGACTTGCACGAGTCAAGCCAATGAGTTTGTTAAAAGTAATGAATTTAAGCCACATTTTAGAGAAAAATATCCTATTAATTGATATAAAAAATATAAATTGACTTATGCAATGGGAAAAACATAAGTATGAATTTACTTATCCAATGAGAAAAACTCAATTTAAAATAACCCATTATGCATGTATGAGTTAGCACGATCTAGTTTGATTCGGTGTATAGCTGCGGGCCAAACTCACCCAGATATGAGTCAACTCATACAAGTCAACATGATCCAATACGATATGACAAACCATGTTTAGAGATAATTATTGAAAAGGGCACAAACACTTTTAAGATATCCATTAGGGGCACTATAAGTCCAATATTTATAAGGTTCATATTTGAATGGCGCAAAAGTCATTTTTTTTTCTACCATGCTATCCAAAATACCCTCAATTGTTTTACAAATAGATTATCCTAATCTAAGTCTATATTGGAGACCTAAGTCGCCCATCCGCAATCAAGGCATAAACAGAAAATTCTCCACTAGCAGTCCATGTCTACACAATAGAGTCAACTCGATCTGTGTCCAAACTATACCTCTAAAGAGTATCTAGCAAAGCAGCACAGTTCGGGATCTCATCCTCTCTCAGATTCCTTCTAAATCTCAGAGTCCAAACAACATTACCATTATTACTCTCCACCACCTGCTCCACCACAGCTCTCGGATCTACAACAATGCTGAACGGCCTGGGAAAGTCAAGGGATAGAGGGGCCGGACCTTCCCATTTATCAGTCTAGAAGAAGCAAGTCTTGCCATCTCCCAGGACAAAGCGAGAAACCAACCTCACCACATCTACCGCCTCCATAATACCCTTCCAAACATGATATACATTATATTCTAAAACCAATTTGAAATCCCAAATTCTGCCCCTTGCATAGTATTTCTCCATGATAACTACTCTCTAAAGAGCTGGGGAATTCTGACCAAGCTTCCAAACCCATTTAGCTAAAAGAGCTAAATTGAAGTATCTAAGGTTCTCAACACCGAGGCCTCCATTCTATTTGCTCTTACACACTCTTCCCCATGAGATATCATGAACTCCCTTTCTGGAATTATATAAAGCACCTCCCTAGAAGAACCTGCTACGGATACCTTCAAGCTGCTTTGCCACCATCTTCGGGATCCTGAACAGGGAAAATAAGTAGATGGGAAGATTGTCAAGTACTGCCTGGCATAAAGTCAACTTCCCTCCATAAGATAATAAACGACCCTTCCAACTAGCCAATCTGGACCGGAATCTCTGAACCACCGGCTGCCAATCACTGCACCTAATCTGCCACGGGGATAGCGGCAATCCCAAATAAGTAATTGGAACAAAAATGAATCTGGGCTCACTCTCAGACAGATCAATCTCAAACTCCCTAGCACTAATCAACTATAATGTCATCATAGGTGGTGCACTAAAGATAGAAGGCTTGTGAGCAGATGAGACGATCAACTGAGTTGAGCAGGGAAAAGTAGGAGGGCTCAACAGTGCCGCACCAAGATTAGTAGTGCTGGAACGGGTAGCATCAAAAGAGGTAGCGGCACGAGTAGAATGAGAAACAAGAGTACTAGAAGGGGTGGTCTCCTGCAATGGTGCTGACTTCGATCGGGAAGGCAGTAAAGTGATGCGCAGGTCGCCAAAGGGAAACACACAAGTGTTGGACCGGCCATAGAGGACCACATCTATGTAATGGATCTATGGCCAACCAAGAATAAGGCTCCCGACCTCCATTGATAGAATGTCACACCAAATCTGATCCGTGTATGAGTGGAAATGCACCGGAACGAGGCATCTCGTCCGAATAGGAATGGACATTAAGTCCACCAATGACACATGGTAGGGGCAAGGATGATCAATAGAAATCAGCCCAAGACGTTCAACAACCTTCGTAGAGATGGCGTTGATGCAACTCCCGCTATCAATGATCATCTTGCACACCTTATCACCGACGCAATAATAGGTGTGAAAGATGAAAGTGCGGCGCCAATCATCATTGCCTCGAGGCTGAGTCAAAATGCAACAGACCACACCTAGTCTGCCTCCATTAGGCAGATCCTCAAATCTTCCACTCTGAAATACTCGGTCCGAATGCAGCCGACCATATCCTCCTCCTCCGACTGAAACTCGATAGCTAAATCAGCTTCAGCCTCATAGCTCACATCCTGCATCACGGGAAGCGGAGGCTCCTCAAGATCAGCGCTCTCAATAGCTAAAGACCTCTTAGGGCACTGAGAGGCATAGTGACCCAACTCCTGACATGGATAGCATCGCCCACGGGACCCACCATCGTATGACGGGCCACTAACAGCCGGGGCCTTACCCTTATCCTCTCGCCTATTAGGTGGGGCACCAATCAGGGGACATGCGGGAGGTAGAGGTAAAGCAGGTGCTGAGTCTCTCTACGGCATAAATCGGGGCCTGGGTAGAGGTAGAGGATCCTGGCGACTAGGCTCCACGGACGGGGTACTGGACCCCTCTATTGGGCTCCTGGCATGGCACACGGATCAAAAGGATGCTGGTAACATGGCCTAGCGCGCGGGGGCAAAGCCATCTCCAACTCGAATTGCTCCATCTCACGCACGACCTGATAGGCATGCTCAATGGTCGTTACGTGCTGATCGAATAGCTCCTGTTGTAAACACGACGTAGGCCTCTTCGAAAGAGGAAAAGACTCAGTGCACTCTCCTCTCGAGTGCCACACCTTAGCAGGCACTCATCAAACTCAGTAATGTACTCCGAAACAGATCGAGTCCTCTGAGTGAGGTTTTACCACCTATCAATGAGTTGACGCCGATAAGTCGGGGAAAGGTATTTCTCACGAAGCAACACATTCATGTCCTCCCATGACTCAATGGGCTCCGAGCACCTATGCTCGCATAAAGCCTCTTAACGTTAGACCATTAGGTTTGTACTTGGCCTATCAGCTTCATCCATGGATTGCGGAATCGGCCGATTCGGATCGGAATCGACGGGTTCTGAGCCGAGTTGGGGGGGAAATTACTGTTCCCCCTCACCGATTTAAAAAAAAAAAAAAAAAAACGGCAGAAATCGGCCCGAACCGGACAAAATCGGGTCCGGTTCGGGCCGGTCCCGATCTCCCCCTTAAGGGGGGATCGGGAACCAGACGCCAGCAGCGTTTCTGCTGCTGGCGCCCGGCCCTTCCCCAGCCCCCAGCCCCTCCCCAGCTCGCCGCCGCTCGCCGCCGGCCCCCCCGCCGCCGCCGGCCGTCCGCCGCCGGCCTGCCGCCGCCGGCCCGCCGCCGCCAGCCCGCCGCCGCCGGCCCTCTCTCTCTCTTTTTCTCTCTCTTTTCTATTTTTTTTTGAGATATCGAGCAAAAGGAGGGGATTTTCATCCCGTCATCGTCGGCCGGCCGTCCGGGAGCCGCCGCCGCCGCTGTGGTCGCCGTCACCGCCGCCCTCGACGTCGGATTTTTTGTTCGCATTCCGATTCGAGTTTAGGTATATTTCGAATTAATTTTTTAAAATTCTAAAAAAATTAGAAATGATGTATGATTGTGTTTATTGTGTAGATCTCTTAATATTTAGGTTGAAATTTTTTTTAGCATGTTGATTAGACAAAATTCTCAAAATTAGCCCTAATTAGGGGTTAAAAATTGGGGCTTTTGTATGATTAGTGTGATTAAGGTTCAATTGAGTGTGCCAACTACTCAATTGAACTTGTTAGGACATAAATGTGTATTTTTTTACATTAATTGCATGTTATTAGCGTTAATTAGTTAAAATTAGCCCTAATTAGGGGTTAAAAATTGGAGCTTTTGTATGATTAGTGTGATTAAGATTCAATTGAGTGTGCCAACCACTCAATTGAACTTGTTAGGACATAAATGTGTATTTTTTTACATTAATTGCATGTTATTAGCGTTAATTAGTTAAAATTAACCCTAATTAGGGATTAAAAATTGGGGCTTTTATATGATTAGCGTGATTAAGGTTCAATTGAGTGTGACAACCACTCAATTGAACTTGTTAGGACATAAATGTGCATTTTTTTGTATTAATTGCATGTTATTAGCGTTAATTAGTTAAAATTAACCATAATTAGGAGTTAAAAATTAAGGCTTTTATATGATTAGCGTGATTAAGGTTCAATTGAGTGTGACAAACACTCAATTGAACTTGTTAGGACATAAATGTACATTTTTTTGTATTAATTGCATGTTATTAGCGTTAATTAGTTAAAATTAACCTTAATTAAGTGTTAACAATTGGGGCTTTTGTATGATTAGTGTGATTAAGGTTCAATTGAGTCTGCCAACCACTCAATTGAACTTGTTAGAATCTGATTGCATTTTTGTGTTTTTATGTTATGCAGGAATATGGCAGAACAGGATGTGGAGCAACATGGTGCTGATCCTGGTTGGCAGCATTGCACACTAGTGGACAGTGTTAGGAGGAGGGTCAAATGCAACTGGTGTGGAAAGGAGATGGGTGGTGGCATCTATCGCCTAAAAAATCATCTTGCTGGCATATCAAGAGATGTCAATAGATGTGAGTCAGTCCCGCTGGCCTTAAAGAAGGAAATGAGAACTTATATGATGGGTAAAAAGGCACACAAAGATTTATCATCTCAACAACACATGGATTTGCAAGATGAGATATCAGGGCACCAAAGACGAAGGGATTACAGTCTACCTGTTCAGCGCCCGATCAATTTAGATAATGATGATGAGGAGGAGGAGGATGAGGAGGATCCAGATGACCATGATGCAGAGTACACAAGAGCTGTTCGTGCCAGTTTGCGGACAAACAGAGAAGATGAGGACCGGCGAAGAGGCATAGGATCATCAGGTGGATCAATGCCTGCTGTTTCTCAGCCTGAGATATTCGTTCCTAGGGGTTCTTCTGGTCGCAGGACTGCTAGTTCTATACTGAGTTGTGGATGGACATCAGATGTGGCACGCGGTCCTATGGACCAATTTTTGTACAGATCAAGGTCTGCCAGACAGCCTGGAATCAAGCAAGCATTAAAAGGAGTCAAGGCATCAGCAAAAAATGCCTTGAAAGGAATTGTGAAATGGTTTTTACATGCAGGTGTGCCAGCACATGCCGCATCTAGTCCATATTTTCAGACGATGGTGGATGCAATTGCAGATGCTGGACCTGGTGTAAAGGCCCCCACAGCTCGCTACATTTATGATGTTGGGCTTGAAGAAGAGTATAATGACTTGAAGGTATGGGTCGACAACTTCAAAAATGTGTGGAGGGAGCGTGGTTGTACCATCATGTGTGATGGTTGGACAGGGACCACAAGAAGATCCATGATTAATTTTCTTGTGTATTGCAGCGAGGGCACCATTTTTTTGAACTCTGAGGATGCCTCAAACAGAATAAAGAATGCTAATTATTTGTACAGGCTAATGGATGACGTGGTAGAGGAAATTGGTGAAGAAAATGTTGTGCAGATAGTCACTGACAACGAAGCAAGCTATAAAGCAGCCGGTAAATTGTTGATGCAGAAGAGACACCATTTGTACTGGGTGCTTTGTGCAGCACATTCTATTGACTTGATGATGGAGGACATAGGTAGAGATCCTTTTGTTGCTGAGGTGGTACAACAAGCTCAGATGATCACGGGATTTATTTATAGTCACAACAGGATCTTACATATGATGAGACATACAGGTGGACGGGATCTACTTCGTGCTGGCCCTACTAGATTTGCATCCAACTTCATTTTTTTAGAGAGCCTGAGTAAATACAAGCATCAGTTGGCCCAGTTAGTCCACTCTGACGAGTTTCTGGCACATATAGGGACACTGAGAGCCGATGCTAGAGAAGTTGCCTTGGCAGTGCAATCGCTAGTTGGGGAGAGAAGTTTTTGGGATAAGGTTTCTCGCTATCTGAAAGTGGTTGAGCCTCTGGTACGTGTTCTGAGGTTAGTTGATGGAGATGACAAAAATGACATGGGATATTTGTATGAGGCCATGGATAGAGCAAAGGAGCAATTGAGCGAAAGCCTTCCTACTTCTCATGACAAATGGTGGAGGATCATCGATAATAGATGGGACTCGACTCTTCATCATGATCTTCATGCTGCTGGTTAATTCTTCATCTATTTAAGTTGATTTTATGTTATTAATTTTGTTCACATTTAATTTTATAACTAATTAAAATTCAATTTATATGCAGGATATTTTTTCAACCCAAGGTATCAGTATAGTGAGAGCGTGCATAATGACGGAGAGGTCCTTCGAGGCACAACTAGTGTGATTACTAGAATATCAAGGAATACGAACGAAAGGATAGATGCCTTAGCAGAGGTACCGTACAAAGTAGGAGTTTATGAAACTGCATGCGTCTATCATTAACTTATGTTATTTATATTTATTTTGTAGATGGAGAGATTTAAATTGAAGATTGACATTTATGGAGATGATGACGTCAGGGCTGCAGTAACGAGGACAACTCCAGGTGAATTACATAATAAATAGTCAAATATTAAATTTAATGATTGGCATTTATGATTATTGATATCGTCGTCTTCTTTTTTTTTTGAACAGCTGAATGGTGGATCCAGATTAATTACAGACAAGCTGCCACAAATCCTTTGGCGTATGTTGCAGTGCGAGTACTCAGTCAAACCACTTCTTCCAGTCAATGTGAAAGAAACTGGAGTACATTCAGTCTCATTCACACGAAGGTTCGTAACAGATTGGGGGTTTCTAGGCTGGAGAAGTTGGTGTACTGTCACTACAACATGCGTCTAAAAATCAGGCAGATTCAGGAAAGACAGAGGCTTGAAAGACAGAGATTCATGGAGTTTGCTGGCAGACCAGTTGATGAGCCTGTACATCAGATTGATGTTGATGAACTGTTAGATGAAGAACACCCACTGCATTCTTGGGTGGAGAGCAGAGCAGCCAGAGATGCACAGCTTGAGTTTGATCCTCAGGATCGGAGTTGGGCAGAAGGTGAATTAGATGCAGTAGTTGCTCGAGATCCTGAATTTCAGACAACACAAGAAGGAGGTGCACTACTTCTGCAGAGGCGCCGAAAGTCAGCCACACTAGAAGACACTGCTAGAACTTCTGCCTCTCAGCCAGCACTCAGGAGATCAGCTACTCATGTGGATTCACAAAGAAGAAAGGAGAAAGAGCCAGCGAGACCTTCATTGCAGTCATCGAGCAGCAAGAAGAGAAAACAATCAAAAGGAAAGTCTAAAGAACGAGTGGACCCATCAAAAGGAGAAGAAGAGACAGTTCAGCAGACTGGAGAGACACCTGATGACACCCCAGCTTTACCACCTCACTTGGCCAGCATGTACGAGGCAGAAAGACAAACCTACAGGCGTAGAAGAAGGCGATTGAGGAAAACAAGCCAAGTGCGGAGTGATGGCTCCACTGATGATGATGATGATGATGATGATGATGGAGATGGTGATGGTGATGGCGCTGCTGCTGCTGGACTATTAGGAGGTTCTGCACTTGGGAGCAGTTACACAGGATACGATGATTACTCCGCACCTCCGAGTCATTCTGAAAGAACTCAAGGTCAGAGACAAGGACAAGAAAGGGGATTTGAAGGCCAACAACGACAGGCAGGATGTGATTGGCCACCATGGGAAGATGCACCTTCTTATCCGCCCATTTTTCATCCCCCTACACTACCATATTCAGACATCAGCAGCACTACTGAAGGGTACTCTGGACCTCCACCTATACAGTATGGCATTTTTGTCCCTCCAATACAATCAGGAGAAAGTTCAAGCCAACAAGCTTACACACCTAGAAGTATTCAAAGAGGATTCGAAGACCTCGCTAGTTCCTTGTTTGGCTATGGATATGCACCGGCAGATTATGGCCCGCCTGCTCAAACTTATGAACCGGATGATGAAGGATCACAAATGTGATCTTTCTAAGGTATTTTTCAACAACAATATCTTTTTTAATTAATGCACAACAAAAATTATTAGTTAGTTAGTTGTCTTTAATGTTTATTTTTTATGGATGTACATGAATTGCATTCGTTCTTATTGTACATCAATTGAATAATATGTATGTAATTTTTTCTGATTTTTTTTAATTTTTTCCTTATTTTTTTCTAATTTTTTCTATTTTTTCTGATTTTTTTTTTAAAAAAAATTTCCGGCCGAGTCGGACCGGCCGGACTGAGCCTGGATCGGCCGATCCAGATCGGCTCGGGTCGGGATCGCCGGGTCCCGATTCCCGGTCCCGACCCGAGCCAGAATTCCTTGGCTTCATCAGAGCAAAGCGAGCTCGGCGCTCATCAGACATACGTATCCATTTAAAGTAGCGGTTCATGCTGACCTTCCAATCCAGATATACCTTCGGGTCCAGGGACCCGTCAAAACTGGGAGCCTCAGCACGAGTGGCCCGACGATCATCCTGGTCACTCATGTTACGATGGAAAAAGGGCCTCCGCTCATCATAGCCATACCCATCTCTAGGGCATCTGTAGCGCCTCCCATCAACTCCAAATCCGTCTCGATCATCCCGATCTCTCGAGGAACGGGGACGCCTTTGATCATACCCCAAACCCGCTCTACCAAATCGACCAAACTGATCTTCATGACCAAATCGGTTGCCCCGATCATAATGATCAAAATGGTCACCTCGGTCATGTCGATCAAATCGATCATCTCATCGCACTGGTTAAAGCAGTCATATCGATTGAATCGGTCATCCCGATCATGGCGCTCATACATACCACCGCGATCATAACAGTCACCCTGATGCCACTGACACCTCCTCTCATGCCCCAATCCTGATCATGCATCCTATTATGCCTCCTACACTGACGTGCATCAAATTGGGTGGCGTAACCCATCTCATCAGTAAAATCATCATCAAACCCATGATCCTCACCTCGCCAGTCAAAAGTAGGATCTCTCACTCTAGTTGCCTCGATTGCCTCTGACTACATAGCTCTGTGTGTGTGTGTGTCCGCGCATGTGTGTGTTTGTTTGTTTGTGTTATATACATACAATTGTCACACTCTCACTTATGGGACTCTCTCCCTTACCTTCACTGTCTCACAGAGATGCATGACTCCTCTATTTCCCCACCCTATCTCTCCCTGGTTGTGCATCCCCCCATGCATTTGTCATTTAACTCCTCTCTCTCTCCTCTCTCTCTCTCTCGTCTGAACACATGTCCAATGTACCCCTGTCGCACACCATACCACAACCCCTCCTTGTACGTAGCTCTATGCACCATACACACACATGTAAACAGCCCCCCTCTCTCGTTGTGGATAGTGCACATGCATAGTGCGAGGGCACATACATTATCTGCAACCTTTGTTAACGTTTTCTAATTAACGGGCTTTTTGTTGTATGGTGACGAATGCACGCACATAGTGGCTAGTGCATACCATACAAGTCATAATGTCCTTCAGGGGTACGAGAGTTGGATACAACACTTCATGGGAAACCATGAGGTCGCGGTATTGACTATCCGTAGGGTATCAACTCATACCCGTCGTCACAAACACAATGAGTACCAACCTAGGGGGCAATGCCTGATAGATGTTTGGCGGGCCTATGGCTCGAGATATTGGCAATGCAGGGCTCAATCATGGGTTTGTGGGTTTACCCTCATTATTAAAGAAAGAAATTTATCAACACATTTGGCATATATTTTAAGGAGGTGCCTAAGTCACTGCCTAGGCACCGCTTAAGCAGCCTCCTTAATGTCTAAGCGCTTAGGTGTCCCACGAACAACTTGGATCGCCTTGGTGCCTGACAACTATGATAACAAATGCTTTGAGCTACCTAGGTTTAACTACAAATTCATGGCATTGGATGTATTAAAGTGGCAGGATAGGACTTTAAATGGTCTCAAGTAAATGGGGATAAGGCTCTGATCACAACTAATGATGATGATGACAATGACAATGAGGATGGCATTGAGATATAGTTGGCAGTGCAGATAACCACAATTCTGACTTAGAGAAACAACTTACTAATACATTCACAGAGCATAGATCAGTAAATTAATCTTAGAGTTACTCACGGTATCTTGTGGCACAACCACCATAGACTCCCGAAGGCTCTTAATTGTTACATTTCGTGTATCTTGACCATCTATCCTTACCTGCAAAAGGATTCATCGAATTCAGTTAGGATAATGATGAATCAGCAGTGAAACTTTTAAGTTCCCAGCATCAAACATTTGACGCTAAATATTCAGTTGACATAGGTATAAAAAGGAAAAGCACACATAATCAGGACACTATTAACCACCTTTCATGGAACAAAACAAGTAATCCCCAATAATAGGTACCAGGTAAACAAGAAATCTCAATCTTAATGATACCACTATATGAGCAATTTAACAGAGATAGTAAAATCTACACTGTAAAGAAACCCAAAATGAAGTCTGAAGGTGTCCATTTTGCTTCTACAATGGAAGCAGCAAATGAGGAATAACAATTAATGAAATCATATACATTACTATCACTAAAAAATATGAAATTCAAATAGATTGTCAATTTTACAATGGTACATCTAAAGGAAATTCTGATGCACTAAAGACTGAACAGAACAAAATAACACAAATAATCTTATAAGAGGGAATGCGTTGAGGCATGGTTGGCAGTACCGGCCGATACTGGTACGTACCGGTATCGGCCGGCACCGGTACCCTGGGTACCGGCCGGTACCAGACCGGTACTGGGCCGGTACCGGCCAGTACGTACCGGTACCGGTACCGGTACCCACCGATACCGGTACTGCCATCCTTGCGTTGAGGCCACTGAAAAGATGCAAAGAGGAAAGGTATTTTACTAGAAATCTACAGACATATACCCGTCTAGTTGAAGTACTTAACTATATTCAAGTATTGAACACCAGAACAAAAACAAGCAGACAGTTGCATCCCCCCTTTCCCAGAGGAGCTCTATAGATGTAGATGGTCCATAAGCATTACTAAAAAATACAGTAAACTAATTGTTGGACCTACATATGAACCATGACAAATCAGGAAGCTTAGCCATTATATACAATACATTAGCCTCCCCAGTGCTTACTTGTTTTGAATGTCTAACATGTAAAATGTACTGTTGTCTTAACAGTAATGTTTCATCTAACAAACAGGAAAGTGCAGAAAAGATATTATACACAGCTACCTAGTTTCTTTAGTGGATTACCAAACATAAGTTTGGGGCATTTGGGAGACAAGATGGGAATGGATAATTCATTACATTAAGACATGTATAACAAGAAAAATGTCAATTCTGTGGCTGATACAGAAATCTGCTGAAAACTGACAACTATAATTAGTAAAAAGTGAAACTCCCCAAAAAGGGAAAAAAGAAGGCTTCTGATTCTTACTGTTCCAGAGTCAGAGTCAAAGAATCTGTAAAGCAGTCGAAGTACAGTTGACTTACCTGAAAAAGAAAATCCGAAAGGATGCATTTAGTGCAATATAGTTGTGGAGAGATTAAGTATTAGGAAAAAAAAAAGAACATTCTTAAACATCAGCAACCAAAAGGATGATGCATTTTACAATCAGATCTCTATGTAGATACCCCTTACTCATATACTGATAAATTGGGAAAAGATTATTACATTGTTTGACCGGGCTTCAGATAATTTCATACCAACCCATCTCAATATCCTCAATTGTGAGTTCATATGTCGTCCATAACATTCAATAAAAAATGAATGTAGCAAAAACTTCACTCCATCAATGTGAAGTGCTTGAGATTGAATGTGTATGAACTTCTGCGAGTATATTGCACCCAAAGAACACTAATTGGCAATCTCCTATCTGGTCCAATTGTGTTGCTACCCCCCATCATTTATAATGTCATCATAAGCCTAGCCACATCTGCTAGGTTTGGCTGAGATTTAATCAAGGAACACAGTTTCGTTGTAATCATTCAACAGGCCACCATAGATTGCATCAACTCTATACAAGATGGCAATCACCTGGCTGAGACAACCTCACTTTGGTTTCATAATTGCATTCTTATTAACCCTGCCTATCATTCTGTTAAACATAGCATTAACAGAATTCTTTTATAGGTGGCTAGCAGGAGGGTTAGGAGGAATGTGGTAGTGACTGTGGAGAGGTTCTCCACAAGGATGTGAGATCGATGGAGCTACAAAAAGGTAGCAGTACACACAGATTCACAACCAGCAAAATTTGTGGGCATGTTACATAGGTCAATTAAATGGAAAAATTCTCATCTCTCACCAAACACCTACCACTCTTCTTTCTTTTTTTCTTTTTCCAAAAGTTGAGAATACCACAAATATATTAAACAAAAAGGAAGCAATCTACAAGGTATGAAGATCTCCAACAAGCTCATCTTATGGGCTCAAACTCAGCTCGAAAAAAAATTGCCCAACTCGGGGTCGACTTGAGCTCAGCTCAGATCAGAGTTAACTCACCAACAATCCGAACCAACTCATTAGAGACCCAGCACTAGAACGACTGGATGAGGCGAGCTGAAAGGAGGTAGGGCAAATATTTTATAGAAGAATGGGAGGGAGGGGGGGGGGTCTTCTTCTTTTTTCGATAAGGGACTAAAGTCCTTGTAGATCAGAGAAAGAGAGGAAGAACAGAGAGTGAGAGGGGAAACAGAGGTGGAGGCGGCTGCAACCTAATCTCCAGACCTAAAAGAGCCAGCCACAGACTTCTCTGCCCATTTATATTTCTAGGACAAACAAAAATAAAATACAGGACAATTTTACCCGTGTAACATGTAAATGTTTCGCCAATGACTACAGTACTCAAGGCAATCCCACGTCCATGTGCAGGCAGGTGGGAAACACAGGTTGCCTTGGACTTTTTAGTCTTGTATTGGAAACCATAAAAGGTTTCCACTCTTTTTCAAACTTTGACGGTTTCCAAACCGTTCAAAACAAAATGTGCACTGTGGGTGGCAGTATGATGGGCCTGGTGGCTGAGTTATGACTGGTGGTTTGTTTTGTAACTAGTGAGATTATAGAAGTTGCTATTTTGTATTGAGCCGGCTCGTCAGCCAGTTAGAGACGAGCTTGATGACACTTGAGCTTGGCTCATTTGAAGAAACGAGCTCAGCTTCAAGTTTGAGCTCGGCTTGTTTTACTCCATGAGTCGAGCTGAGATGAGCATTTTTGGAGCCGAGCTGGAGCAGCTCATTGAGTGGCTCGGCTCATTGCCAGACCTGATGACTAGCATTCTATCACAAATAAAAGAAACTATTCCTCTCGTCTCTAATGGTGAAATAAACACCATAACCTCTTCTGATGAATCCCTTAATGCTGCTCAGTGTGGAGGAAAGGGTGTTATCAGTTCCAGAATTCAAAGGAGCAATTGAATGATAAGGACAACCTTCCTAATTTTTCGGCTGACTGGAGCATGAACAGCTGATTGGAAAGGCTATAACCTTAGGCATTCAAGCTCTTAAGATGGCCAGCATTGTAAGATGGACTACAAATTGTTCTAGCAAAACTTTAGTCCCATATTGTTGGCAATGGTGGCTGTATGCTTCTCAGATAGGTCCATTACTCTTTCTTGACAAGGCACGGGAGCCTTTTTTGTAAAAAAGGACAAAACCTCGCCTCTGCTCTAGGAACAACACCTCCGCGGCTTGCCATGCACCAAAAAATTCCACAATATTGGTGCCCTCTATAAGAACCCTCCGTACAACACATGCCCAACAGAAATAGCTATGTTGTGGCTGGATTTGAGTTCCACATTGGTTGTCAGCAATGGTAGACATGTGTTCATGTGGAGATGTTTCTCTCTTTTTTAGAAGGTGACTGAAAGTCACTATTCTATTGATGACAAGAAAATTGTAATACAAAGGAGACCCAAAAGCACAGGTCAACTTGGTAGGACATGTCCCCAACCAAGTCTTAAACAAAACACAAGAAGTTACAAAGGATCTGTTTTATCAAGAAAATAAAACAGATTTACAAAAAGTGATTTCTCAACACAATAGATCCCTCCACTGCCAAGCCTTCTACAAAATATCAGAGTTCCCCTCGTTAAGGATATTTGCTGCTCTTCCCCACTCTTCCACCCATTTAAAAGTATCATTCCATAATTCAATAGCACTGCTATATAGATCACTGAACTTTCTCCTATTTCTCTCACACCAAATAGTCCATAGCAAAGCCGGACAAATGATGAACCAGAAATACTTCTGATCTGGAAAAGGACAAACCCCAGACCACCAGCTTAAAAGATCCATAACTGAAGAATGATCCACCCAAATAATACCAAATAATCTGCATATAGTCTTACACAGAATAATAACAATGCTACAGCCCAAAAACAGATGTTCTTGGTCCTCCTCAAAGATTGCACAGTAGACACAGAAATGATTCCCTGAAATGTGGAGCATCTTGGCCCTCTATCCTATAAGAATTCTGGACCAAGCCACCTTCCAAAGAAACACTTTAATCTTGTTAGGAAGGTTATTAGACCACACTAAATCCTTCCACCAAACCCTGCATCCTCCATTATTCAAAATATGAACAATAGACTTAACAAAAAACTGGCCATTAGAATTCCATCTCCAAACTCTCCTGTCTTTATTCTGAGTACAAATTCTAGCTTTGACAGTGAGATGGAGTAGGGTCAAAATCTCATCTACTTCCACATCAATTAGATCCCTTCTCAGCTGCAAGTTTAAATGATCTAAATCATCATGAGACAATACCTCTGCCACCGAAGCCTCCTTATGCTGAGCAATGTTGAATAAATTGCTGAATTGAGAGGAGAAGACAATACTAGAGCACCATTTATCTTTCCAGAATAAGGTATCACCAACCTAGATGTCACAAGAAATCGCCATGAAATCTGCATTCTTCACTATATTCTTCCAAATAGGGGACAAGTTATAAGTGATAGAAGGGTAAAAAGTCCATTTATTATCATCACAGTAATAAAGCTCCTTGATAATGATAGCCCACAATGTATCCGAGCACTCTCCCCTCCTCCACAACCATTTCATTAATAAGGCTTGATTGAAACTGGCAACTCCACATAGACCAATACCACCTTGCTCCTTGCTCTTACACACATTATTCCACTTGATTAAATGAAAACCTCTCTTCCCCCCTTTACCTCCTGACAAGAAAAAAGAGCTTCTGACTGATTCAATAATCTTCTCCACAGTCCTTGGAATCTTAAAAATAGAGGCATAGTAGATGGCCAATGAAGAGAGGACTGATTTGGACAAGATCAGTCTCTCTCCATCATAGAGATATCTACCTTTCCATCCTTCCAACTGATCTTCAAATCTCTTTATCAAATCATCCCAGTCCCTATTCCTGATAACCCCATCCGACAGTGGCAATCCAGATATTTGATAGGAAAAGAATTGATTCTATATTGCAAGGAATTTGCAATTTATTGTAATTTGTCTTGTGCCACATGTACCCCTACAATTTCAGATTTTTCATAGTTAATTCTCAAACTTGTAATAACTTCCACCAAGAGCAACAGATTTTTAATATTCTAGATATCTTCATTCCTTCCGGAGGTAAACAATAAAGTATCATCCGCAAACTGAAGGTGGGATAACAGAATATTGCTTCTACCAATGCTAAACCCTTCAATCAATCCCTGTTGAACAGCCTTCTCCCACAGAGTACTCAAAGTCTGCCCAATTAACAAGAAAAGCATTGGCAACATAGGATCCCCGTCTTAATCCTTTGGAACTCTTAAAGTAACCACACGGTTCTCCATTGACCAAAATAGAAAATGAGGATGAAGAGATACAACTCATCACTCATCTAATCCATCTGCCATTAAAACCCATGACTTCGATAGTATTGTGAAGACAATTCCAGCTGATTATGTCATAGGCCTTTTCAAAATACAGTTTGAGAATGACACCTTTCTTTTTCCTGCTCTTGTAATGGTGAATTGCTTCATATGCTGCCATATAATTATCCAATATGAATCTCCCTTACAAAAAGGCTGATTGATTTATCCCTACTGTGAATAACTTTCTTAAGCTGGGTAGCCAAGATCTTAGTTATGATTTTATAACACCCATTTAGCAAGCTAATTGGACGGAAATCACCCATTCTTTCAACACTTTCTGATTTCGGAATGAGGACAATAAGAGTGGAGTTGAAAGCCTTAATCTTTTCTGAACTGTCATAGAAATCTTGGACAAAATTGAGCAAATCCTCTTTAATAGTATCTCAAAAAAATTGATAAAACCCAATGGACATTTCATCAGGACCCAGAGCCTTATTGGGATCTGTGCTAAAAACTGCATCTTTAACTTCCTTATCAGAAAAAGGTACAGACAAATCTTCAGCATCAGAGGCATCTAACTTAGGAAGTATACCATCTTCCAAATGAGGCCTCATTGATCTCATTAGGTTCTGAGAAAGATTCTGAGAAAATTTTGAAAAAAATCAACAAACCTCCTCTTGATCTCATTAGGTTCTTCAATCACCACCTCATTATCTCTAATATGATCAATGGACAAAAATCTCTTTTTAGCACTAGCCACTGCATGGAAAAAAGAGATATTTGATCACCTTCTTTTAGCCAATGTTCCTTAGCTCTCTATTTCCATCTGATTTCCTCCTTCAACAGCTCTTCGTTAAACATTTTCTTCAAATCTTTAAGTTCCTACAGCTCATTAGAAGAGAGATCCATAATCTCACTTTTCAGTTCCAAATCTTCAATTTTATTCTTCAATAACTGTCTCTCCTCCGATGCCTTCCCATATTTCTGTTTAGCCCATTGTTTCAAACCTGTCCTTATCCTCTTCATTTTACTCTGAAATTTATATACAGCTGAAACAGACCCTGTAATTTCCAGCCACCATTTGTTGATCATATCTTTGAATCCTTCTTCCCTCTGCCACTTCAATTCATATCTGAAAATTCTGATCTTCTTTCTCTTATCTTCCATCATAAGTTGCAAGGGTATATGATCCGAAATAGCCCTACACAAACCTTTAATGTGTGTCAATGGGAAATTGTTGAACCAGTCAGTAGAGATCAATACTCTATCAATCCTAGATTGTTTACAATCCTGTTGTAGGTTAAACCATGTAAACTTTCTATTACGTATATCCATATCCATAAGCTTAACCTCTCTAATCCACAGATTAAGGCTGGCCATCTCCTTGCTCCACCTTTGACACCAGACCTTTCCCAAGGGAACCTTACATAATTAAAGTCCCCCACAATGCACCAAGCCTCAGGAAAAAGAGACTGCAATTTATAAAGCTCTTGGAAGAACAAATCTCTCTGTTATTCAGAATGCGGACCATACACAGATGAGATGACCCACCTAATATTGTGTGACCTTCTACATTTCCAAGTAAAGGCAACCGATATACAAATTTTCCTACATCATAGACATTGCTAACAAATTTGTTCCCATTCCACATTATTACCTGTCCTCCTCTAAATCCATCAGCTGGAAGAACTGCAATTTTATCTAATAATGGCCCACCCAGTCTTGGTAAGGAAAAATTATCAAAATTGGTCATCTTGGTCTCTTGCAAACAAATACAGTCCAAGTGAAGAGATATAACAAGGTCCTTCATAGCTCTGACTTTGAATACCCCATTAAGCCTCCTAATATTCCATGATATCAGATTCATGAAGACATGATGTGTAGTCCCCCCTCTTTAGACTTCTTCCCTCGAAGACTGTCCACAAGACATTATTTTTCACAAAATCTGCCTCCCTCTTCCCTACCTTGATACCTCCTCCCGTACCCTTTCTCCTGGCTGATTGTTGCAGGGCTTCATTTCTTTTCAATTTCTTGAGGAACCTCAATACCATCTCCTCTCTGCCCAGAAAAGATACCCCTATACGCTGACCAAACTGAATAATTTCCTTTGTCCAAGCTTCGACATCAAAAACCTGTTTCACAGCCAACGGCTCAACACACCCATCATAAGGGATAATCTGCATACACTGATTAACACTATGATCAAGTTCATTCTCCACAACCTGATACCACTCGGACCCTGACAGATCCTCTTGAGCATCAACCAAATAAATGTATGTATCCTCCTCCTGCGAAATCCCTTCCGTACTCTCACAGTCCACCCCGACCATCGTATCCTTGTTACGGATGCCCTCAACCTTCTGACTACTCACAGAGCTAGTAACCTGGGAACTCGACAATGCTGACAACCCTCAACTGAGCACCGAGATCTCCCTGCCGGAGCTCTATTTTCTGAAACAATTCTTAGAACCAGTTGCTCGTCGAGGAAGACGACGGTTCAATGACGAACCGGCAACAAACGTGTAAACCGAGCATAAAGTGACTTCTACCTGTTGAATCGACTCGAAAGAAGCCCGACTCGTGGATAAGTTAAGATCCGTAACATCCGGATCCCAAAGCATTGGGTCCCTAGTTGGATATGGATCCTCCTTAACCATCCCCCACCATTGTTCGTCTTCTTCGCCCGTTAACTTATCACCAACAAACTCTTGGACACCGACCACCAATCCTGTCTCGGAACTCACCGGCATTACCTCCACCACTCCTTTAATGGAGTGAGGAGCCTTCCCACTACCCAAAGACGGTATCTTCCTGCCCTTTGAGGATTTTGGGAGCGCCTCCAGAAGCCCATCCCTTCCAAGCAACCTCGTAACCCCAACTACATTAGTTGCTCTACCCTCGAGACAACTTTCCTGCCTCTTCACCTCCCTACGACTCGGCTTGACCGAGTTTGAAGGCTTGATACCCTGTTCTGACTCACCCTATATTGGCGGACTGGATCCTTCCGGCGCCCCTGTTTCACTCCCCTGAGCTCTGTTACTCGTAAGCTTCCTATATTCCATTACAACCTTAGCCCATGACCAGTCTTGCACCGTTGAAGGGTCCTTCCCTGGATCTTCCACGTTGATACAAACCCAAAAAACCCCACCTCTCGATGAGATCTTCAGTTTCTCGGGAATGTCTGTCATCTTGTCAATAGCCATTCTAACTTGAACAGCCAAAACATCAACACCCTTCAACCCTTTCCCATCCACTTCCCTGAGTCGGCCAAACTTGGAACATATAGCTTGAAAGGTAGTCATATTCCAGTGATGAAGTGGAACCCCCCGCAGGTGGCACCAAACTTCGATTTCATCGTTCATCGGAATGGTTCCAATGTCTGTCTTCCATGGAGAAAGTAGCATAACATAACCCTCAACAAACTCCACTTGACCCTTGGAGCATGCCAGGCTCTTCCACATCTCTAAATCAGCAAAAACTAGAAAGGAATTCATATCCAATCTTCGGATGCTCCAGTTGTGCACCTCCGGCCAGAGCGACTGCATTCTAGCCGTCACCTCCTCACAGTCGATATCTTGCCGAAGAGAATCCTCCTGGATAGAGACTACCACGATTGCTCCATATTACCCTTAACTGTCTGTTTTTGGGACCTTTTGCCTAAGCACCTCAATTTTAAACTCCCTTTTTTTTGGGTCGGTAGTGAATTGTGGCTTCCCTGTGAGCCAGATTTGGGTAGTTTTTGGAAGGTTTTGGGTATTCTTCAAGGATAGGAAAGCTTTCAGCAATCATTATTTTGGATGTTCTAGGATACGAAGGCCTTGAGTACCCATAAAGTTCTTTTGAGTTTCGAGAGCACAATGATCCTAGTGGGACTAGGATTTTGGGTTTTGACTTTTCAAGAGGGTCAAAACTCATGGTTGCCATGGACTTTAGGTTTCGAGGATACAACTCTCAGGGCCAAGGATTTTGGCAAATTTTGGGATACAACGGCTACCGAGAGTCGAGAACTTTAGAGGACTTTGAAAATCGTTGACAATTTTTTTTCGGTGGTACGAGAGATTTTAACCGGAGAGTATTTCATGCTTTTAGACCTTATCAGGCGAGAAATAAGGTTTTCCCACTTTCTTACCTAGTCGGAAAGATGTCGTCATCATCGTCTCGGTCTTAACCTTTTATTGCAGGATTTTTGTGTTACCCACCTGATGTAGAGCAACATGAAGGGTTTTCTCGTTACTAGCAATTCTGACATCCTTCCTGGGTAAGGATGTAGGAAAACTGACTCTCCACCTGAGGTAGGCCGAGAGAGCCCTCTCCTTACCAGGATATGATTTTCTTTTAATACTTTCAACATGGGTGGCTCTAGTGAGTTGTACCATGGTGAGTTGATTTGTATTTTTTTTTTTTTTTTTCAACTAACCTCAGCGCCCTTTCAGGTTTTCGCCAAAGCTAACCCTTCTTACTTCTGTCTGTACGCCTTACAGGTTTTCACACAGCGGGGTTTCCTATTTTTTGCCTAAGGCGCCCTTACGGATTTTCACCTCAGCCGGGTTAAAGATCATTTTGTCCTTAATCGACTCATTTTGGGGGAGGAGCTAACTAAGTCCGTCGGGGCTCTTCATTTTTAAGTCCTTTTTTTTTCTAAACACTGGCTGGATTTCGTTCCTTTTGGGTATGTAGGAAATTATCGCTTCCCTAAGGGCCAATTTGGTGGGACTTTGTAGAAGACTTCAGACATAACCAAGAACTTTTGAAGTTTCTAAGGATGACGAGGTTTCCAGTAGCCGTAATGACTCCGACGGGACTAAGACTTTAGGTTTTTAAGGGAATAAAATCTCCACGTAGCCTAAGAATTTAGGTTTTGCGAGGGGACATAACAGCTCCTGGAGGCCGAGAGTTTTGCTAACTTTAGGATACAATGGCTCTCAGGGACAAAGATTTTGGTGAACTTTGAGATACAACGGCTCCTGAGGCCAAGTATTTTGTGAACTTTAGGATACAACGGCTCCCGAGGCCAATATTTTTGGTGAATTTTGGAATACAACGGCTCCTGGGGCCAAAGACTTTGGTGAACTTTAGGATATAACGGCTCCCGGGGCTAAGGGTTTTGGTGAACGTTGGGATACAATAGCACCCGAGGCCAAGGTTTCTGGTGAACTTTAGGATACAACGGAAGTTTTGGGGTACAACGGCTCCCGGGGCAGAAGATTTTTAGTGACCTTTGGGATACAATGCGTCCCGGAGCCGAAGGTTTTGGTGAATTTGGGAGACGACGGCTCCCGGAGCCAAGGATTTTGGTAAACTTTAGGATAGGACGACTCCCGAGACTAAAGATTTTGGTGAACTTTAAGATACAATGGCTCCCATGGCCAAGAATTTTGGTGAACTTTAGGATACAATGGTTCATGAGGCTAAGGATTTTAGTGAACTTTGGGATACAACTGCTCCCGAGGTCAAGGACTTGGTGATTTTTTTTTTATAATTGTTGTAAAAGATTTTTCTAGTGGGACGAGAAACTTCATTAAGTGGTATTTCGATTTTTTTTTTCTTTTTTAACTAACTTCAGCGCCCTTGTGGGTTTTTACCAAAGCCAGCCGCTTCTTATTTTTGCCTATGCGCCCTTATGGATTTTCACATAGCAAGATTTCTCTTTTTTGCCTGAGGCACCCCTGTAAGTTTTCACTTTAGCCGGATTAAAGACCTTTTTGCCCTTAATTGACTCATTTTGAGGGTGGAGCCAATTATGTCCGTCAGGGCACCTCGTTTTTAAGCCCCTTTTTTTTGTCGGGTTCTACGGCACTAAGACTTTCCTTGCTATTGACTTTGAATAAATTCATGCTCTGGAACATAGTACAACTTCATGTGTCGGCCATCCAGTGGAGGGAAGGCCAAATTTCCCTTTTCATTCAATAACTTGCAAGTGCCGCCTTTATAGGCTTTGCTCACTACGAAGGGCCGGATCCAATTTGGCTTGACTTTGTTCTTTGGCCGGAATGCCACAACATCTTTTTGTTTGATCATCACAAGATCGTGCTTTTTGATGATCTTTTCCTTAACTAACTTGTTGAAGGCCTGTGACATTCTAACTTGGTAAATTTGTAGGGATAGGCCGCCAATCTTTTGCCCTCAAGGTCGGAAAGCTCCTCACAACGTCTTTGGATTTCACTCACATCGCCTTCTTGCAAATCATAGCGTAGGGCCACCCGATAGGAGAGTTCAATTTCAATAGGGACCAAGGTTCGCCGTATGTAGACCTGGATCGGATCGGGTCCGACCAGATATGAGCAGATCTGATCCGAATGGGCCGACTCCAACTCGCACGAGTCGGGTCGATTCAAGATTTTTTTTGAAAGAAATGTCTAATTTATTGACATAAATATGTACTTTTATAAATTCTACTTGATTTTTCTTGTTACAGTAAATGATTATGAGTTACATTTAAGAGAAAAATATCAATTTCATACATTTAACTATGTAAAAATGATATCCTAATATACTAGTTAAGAAGAATTTAATACAAGAAACATCAATTTGTAAAAGAAAGTGGCACACCAAATCTCATAAAAAGATCAAATGTAAAATTTTCAAACATCAACCTTGAAAACTCAAAATTTTCAAAGATAATAATATACATGATATATGTAGTACATGAGTGATGAAAGAACTCAATCATCCACATTAAAGTCATCAGAAGAAAGAAAAGACCCATCATCCTCTCCACCAAAGTCTAACTCATCTGAGTAGGAGGTGGGACATGTGACTGTCTTTGAATACATCTTACCCATCTGAACAAATGATGGTGTGTGGACAACAGTAGATGGAATATGAAACTCTGAAAAAAATGCTCGCACAACATCTACAATTTCTGTCCTAGATCCTCCTGCTGACGTAGATGACGATGGATGAGTCGATAATGTAGGTGGCCTGACTGTCGGCTGTCTAAGTCCCATACTAGATGATGCCTCCTCCTGGCTCAAAAGCCTCTAGAACTGTATATAGACGTCAAGAGGGACTGAAAGACATGGTATGCTATCTCGGTGTATCCTCGCAAGATGCTCCGAGAAACAATGTATTTCGCTAACAAGGTGTCCACACTAAAGACAATGAATCCGTTGATCTCCTGAGACTGTGTACCCGTGCTCCCATTTCAGATGAAGTCGCTTCGTGATATCTATAAAAGAAGAATTAATAGAATAATTTAACAACATGATCTTCATTTGAAACTATTGAACTATATTAGTATAAGACAAAGACATTAAGAGTTTAAGACTACAATAAAAGTAAAGAAACAAATATTAAGAATTGCGCCAATATAGATACTTTGTAGGTATGTCATAGCTATAAGTCCCCGTTGGAGCATCTCCTAGTAACTGAACATGATAGTAGGACAACACACAATCCTGATATTAGCTCCAAGTCATATATGAACTATATTTTTCCTGATAATCTGCTGATATGTCACATCACTCAGTGTATACGTTATTGGCCGTAGTACTGTAGGAACATAAGGTACACATTCACCATAACTGTAACTGCCATATGGATATGCATCTGAAGTAGAATATCCATATGGAACCAATGTCAGCTGCTGGTATCCGGAGACCGCATGATCACCACTATAAGACAATGTACTCTCATATCTTGTCTGCGGTCGTCGATAAGAGTTGGACGCATCAGAACTATATTGTCCCATACTTCAGCTTCTCTCATCCTTTGTGCTCAGCCCATAAAACTCTCTCACTATGTTGTGCAACCCGTACTCATACATGATGGTGTCAAGCTCAAAATCATAATAACGCTCATTATCTGAAGATGAGTCAGTACGCATATGATCTAACATGTCGACCCGCTGCCCCCTTCGACGATATAGAACCTTTATCAGAGCCCGAGGTAGTGCTTTATATAGTCACCTACCTTACGAGCATCATGGTCATTATCTTGAGTAACATGCGTAAAGTCCTGCTCCGTAGTAAAAATGATCCTATTTTTCCCACCCCTACTAATATGGCTAGCAGCATCATCACCCCCACTAGTATGGTTGGCACCACGACCACGACCACCACCAACAACACCCTTTCCACTACCCCCACCACCCCGCTAGTCACCATCATCTGTGTCATCTCCAGCTGATGAATCAAATTCACTCTATGAGACTCTAGTATCATAAAGAGATGGTGTCTCATCTTCGTCATTAGGATCTAGTATATATAAGTCTGCAATGTCAAGTGGATCATCTGGGACTACATCCTTCTTCTTCTTATCATTTCTAGATCCTCCTAAGACTTTTGACATCTGGGAGTTCATACTACTCCATCCCTTCTTCCCCTTTGAACCTAATTCTTTGCCACCTATTTACTTCTAGGCTACACCAATAGGGAGGCGTGATGGAGGACGTATATTAGAATGACGTGAACTCTAACTAGAAAGCTGTCTTTGTGCACCTCCACTTTGTGCATGCTGAGATTTAGATGGATGCTAAGGTATAGGTGCAACTGGAGGATGCTGAGGTACATGTGCAAATGGAGGATGCTGGGATATATGACCCTATATTAGCTGCTCCCACTCTGCATCATCATCCCGAGTTACTATACTCCTGCCCCTTGTGACCAACTGATCATCATCATCATCATCATCATCAACCTCTAAGCCAACCTCCTGATCATGACCTTGTGCATGCTCCTAATCATGACATTGTCTAGTAATATATTCATCATCATGGTTTCCGCCCTAGCCTATTGCTGTTGATACTTTTGCTGTAAAAAAGGTGTTAAGATGAGGGCCCTCATTATGATCTAGTATCTCATTGAGTTCTGGCTCCCCACGATCTGCTGTTTTGGCAATTCAAGCAACTATAAGACCTCATCTCGAAGATAACTAAGACCAGTGGGATCATAATCACCATCTCCCTTCTTTGAATCATTTTGTAAATGTTTAATCCTCAACCTCATACTGTAGTGGACATACACAAACTTATCTGATAAGATGTGTGACAAGTAATTCTTGATCTTTATATGTATGAATGCAAAGGTAGACCAATTCTGCTCACATCTACTGAAAGAAGAAGTCCGCGACAAGACCTTGATGGCTATCTCTCTCCACTTTAGTGCAGACTTGTCAAAATTCAACCACCACTTAGCTACAAAATAAATAATAGAAATCTCTATCAAGAAATGAAAAATAGAAAGATAAGTATGTAGAATTCTTCTCTAAATATTTTTTTTTACCAACATCATATCTCTCACAGTCAACTATAGCTAATGGCTTTGCAAAGGTCCCTATTACCTCCTGAAAGAATTACATCTACGTAATTAATAACATTATTAGGACCGTTGGATAGTAGACGTAAACAAATAAAATAAGAATAGATTGAGCACCCTACTTCATTAATTGTCTCCACTGCTGCATTTGGATAATCCATAAGTCAGTTGACCACCATTGTCACAGTTGCAATCAAGTCATCATTATATGTCAACTCAAGCATGTACTGAAATGACAGATTGAGATAATACGCTATAATAAAAGTGTGTTACTCATCAAGCATCACTAAAAAAGTAAAAATTATCATTAAAGGCCATGAAATATAAATTTTTTACCTGCCATATGCAACTCTCTGTCTATTTGGAAGTCCCACCTTCTTTCTATAATCTTCAAAAAAATTTCTGCATATTTTCTTGAGATTGTAAGTATCTTCCTCTTTGCAGCCTCCAATTTAGCATACACCAACCCTAAGGTTGGTGCCCGATCTCCATCCACCATCGTAAGACCTCATATAATGGCTCAATAAGCTATACAATAAACTTTATCTCCACCCAAAAATCACTATTGTTTACCAAGCCTTCAATTTTCTTTCTCTCGTCTGTCGCAACAAACGTGGAATGCAGTCATTTGTCACTTCTAAACATTTGTTTCAAGCCTACTTCATGTTTCAACATACTCTGCAAGACAATGAAGTTGGTAGCAAATCTTGTGATGGCAGCCCTTAACAACTCACCATGTGTATGATCTATCATCAATCTCAATACATAATAATGGTTGTACATATATCATGCAATCTTCTGTACCTTGGCAACATTCTTCTTGACAATATCTAGTTGTCCAATTTCTTTCAACATCAAATCTATATAATGGATAGAACATGGGTTCTAGAACAAATGAGGTTTGTAGAGCATTAGCTCCTCTCTTGCCTTCTTGTATGCGGAGCCATTATCTATCACCACTTGGACAATGTACTTCTCATCAATTTCCTCCACAACATTGTTTAAGTTCCAGAATGTACTCATAGTTGTGTATCTGATTTGATGCGTCCACAAACTTATGATAGAATATTTATCTGTTGCAGTACACAAGAAAATTAATGAGACTGCTCTTGGTGATCCCTGACCAGCCATTACACGTCATGGTAACCTCATACTTCTCCCACTTTTTTCTTGAATGAGTCGATGTATTACTTGATTTCCTTGACCTCATCATCAAAATATTTTCTTGTCAATTCTTTTAGAGTGGGATGCTTAACATGTAACCCCTGAGCCTGCGCTTTATGGATCATACTGGAGTAGTAAGGACTATTTACTGCATTGAAGGAGATGCTTGCATGCTGTCAAAATTTTGCAAAATCTCTTCCAAACATATACTTCAGACCATTCTTCTTGTAACTATCATCAACCCTTGTTTGTTTCCCATGCTCCTTAGAAAATATATAAGCATCAACCTCCTCAACATGAGTGTCTGACTTGTGCTTCTGAGGCCGACCTGTAGGTACTAGTCCACTAGTGAAATAGGAGGATATACACTTCTTAGATTGAGCCTGCCCCCTAGAGGAGCTCCCACCAACACCTGATGATCCACCAACACCCTGTTCTGCCCCTTGAAAGTGAACCCCCTGAGCTCTTATAAATTCTCTCTCCCGATACTCATGCCTACTGATCTCTAATATTGCTCGAGTACGTAGAGAAGAATGCTAATGTCCATGTACCTCCTAAACATCATCATCAAACTCAATTTAGCCTCCTCCTTCATCATCATCTCTCCCGCTGGCAACTCCGTAGATTATGCATTCTTTCCTCTCCTTGTCTGCAACCTTCTTTAAGCGGACTTCCCTATGACTTTTCAAGTGTTGAGCCACTTTGGTCCATACCTCCGTGGAAACATTTTTACACCCAATAAATACGTTATACCCTACTTTTTCCTCCTGCAAGATGCTTCTTCAACCGAGAAACACCACCACCATATCCTATAAATTAACAGTAGTTGCACTTGAACTTGTGTCCGTTGCCATCAACCATGGTCCCATGTTGCCATCTGATGTCTCCGGACTCTCGACGAGGGGGTGGGGCAGCCATCTACTTGCAACGAACAGAAGAAAAGTAACAATAAAAAATACATTAAACAATAACTAAGAAAAGTATGACTTGAAGTGCTGTTAAAATTATTCTTACATTAAAAGAATTTTATTATTTTTATTAATTTTAAAATTTTATTTTTTAAAATAAATTATTAAAGTAAACTTAACAAATTAAATAAATTACAAATATTAATTAGACATATTTAGAAAAGCATGACCTGAAATGCTATTAAAATTTTCCTTACAATAAAAGAACTTTTACTATTTTTTATTAATTTTAAAAAAACTAAATAAATTATTAAAATAAATTTAATATTAAATAAATTAAAAATATTAATGAGACATATTTAAATTTTAATATGCATGAAGAACACAAACATAATTTGAGGCATGTCCAAAATTTATATATAAGTATCACATTTAAAAAATATTAACTAATGATATAGTATATCATTAATTAATTTAATTTCTTAAAAAATAATATTTAAAACTAAAATTTTCATATTTAAAACATAGATCTCATCATGTTTCCATGCACGTTTATAACTTTATATAGATAGTTTTACTTTTAAAGTAGACTATTTACAAATTATTTTATATTTTAAATTTATTTAAAAATTTAATAATCATATTAATAAATTATTCTTCGTACCATAAGATTTGAATCAAAATTTCACCAAACATGTGAAAGTCATAGGTCTATGCCTATCATCACATAAATAGATCATTTATTTATTTATATATTTTTTTGCATTTAGTAAAAAGTTATAAATCAACCCCAAATTTAAATAAATCTATTTTTTTTTCATATCAAAATTACAAAGAGACAATGGATCTACCTATTCTTCATGTTTTAATACTGTAAACAACAAGAAAAGAATATGGAAAAAAAAAAATTAGGGTTTGAACGCTTACTTTCAAATAGAATCGAAACAAATCCTTAAAGCTTAAAAACCCCTTCTCCTTCAATAAAATCACCTCCAAATGCTCCAAATGCCTTAGATCTCCCAAAAACACCAAGAAAAAAGAAAGAAAGAAGAGGGGGAAGGGCTAGAAGGGTGCGAGTGCTTCGTCTGTTGCATTTCTGTCCGAACAGAAATGTAGTAGACAAGAAAACGAAGCTTTTAGGGCATTTCGTATCGGATCGAGGTGTATTGGGTCCAACTCGGGCCGGATCGCACTGACTTGAGTCGACCCGTGACCGGCTCGCACCAGATTGTCGTGGCTCGAGCCCGTATTGTGTGATCCGACATGAGTCGGACACAATACGGCTCGAGTTGGTGCAATCCGGAGACAGTCCAAGCCGTCGTTCGATCCGAGCATGCCAACAAATCGGGTCGGCCCAGATAAGGGTCGACTTGTACGAGTCGACCCAATCCGGTACGATACGGCTAACCATGGCAGGGACCATCGCCTTAGCCCCTTAAACCAGGCAGTATAGAGAACACTCAATCCGAATTTTGTAGACTGTGCGACAGGCCTACAATGCTTCATGCATCTTTTCATCCCAGTCCCGCTTTCGCCCTTCGCTGATTTTCACCAGGAGCTTGTATAGAGTCTTGTTGAATGCCTTGACATGCCATTATCCTAAGGATAGTAAATGGAGGATGCATTCCACTCAATGTGGAATTTAGCTGCAGCTTGTAAATTGTTTGGTTCTTGAACGGCGTGCCATTATCTAATGTGATCTAATTGGACGTCCCAAATCTGTATACGATGTTGTGTCCGATGAAGTGCGACATGACTCCACCTGTGATTTCCTTCAGTGGGACGACTTTTACCCAATGTGTGAAATATTATGTTGCAGCCAAGATATACTTACAACCTCGAAAGGAAGGCATGAATGGGCTCACCACATCTATGCCCCAATGGGCAAATGGCCATGTAAGAACTGTTGGATGTAGTTGATTGGAAGGTCTTCTAGGGATTGGCTCAAAAGCTTGACATTGAGGGCAACTCTTTGCCACTTTCTCGTAGTCTAGGAACATTGTGGGTCGAAAGAAGCTTTTGGCCTTGATGTTGATTTTCATCTTCGGATTAGACTGATGTACTCCACAATCTCAAGAATGGACCGCCTTCATCACCTTTTAGGTTTCCTTAAGAGAAAAAAACCTGTAAAAGAACTGAATTCTTATCATCGGACACCAGTCGATATAAGACACCATTAATCAACCTGTAAGAAGTTGCCCTGCACAACAGTTGGACCCTTTTGGCTTTATCATCTGGAAGCCAACCGTTCTTGATTTTGATGAGTGAGACACGTCAATCATCTTCTTCTGCTCCGCCTTCTTCCAGTACATTGACTTCAAACACCGTTAGGCCATTTCCTTCATTCATAGAGTTGGGGAACAACCTTCTGTCTCTTACAACAATTTCTGCTTCTCCTTCGAGAGGTAACTTCAGAGCAACCATCATTTGGCCAGAGCATCGGTTTGGGCATTCCGATCCCTTCTGGATGCTCGATTTTAAAGGTATAAAATCTTACGCTCAATCTTACTACGACAACATGATGCTACAAGTTCTGTCTTTCTGACTTCAAATATGCCTAGGACTTGCCGAACAACTAGGAGGGAGTCTCCATAAACTTGGATGCATCAGACACCAATTTTCAAAGCGACTTCCAAGCCCACGATCCGGGCTTCATATTATGCTTCATTGTTGGTCAGTGACTCAACTAGAGCATAGGAATGGTGTAGTATGCCACCATCATGAGTGACAAAAACAGGCCCTGCTTTGGCTAGAGTTGTTGATGTGCCATCAAGCATTGTGACGGTTCTCGACGCTCCAACAAAATACAACTGCCACACTTCGACTTATGCTTGCTGCACTTCAAAAGTTTCTTGTGCTGGCAACACTTCTTTGTCTAGTAGATCACTATTCAATGGAGTCTTCTGGTATCGGGTGAGCCGCTAGGAATTCAGCCATGCCCTGGCCCTTTGTTACTTTCTATGGTACGAGGGTGATGTCGAACTCCAGGAGAAGCAAGGCCCACTTCCCTAACCTTCCTGAAAGCATGGGTTGCCGAAGCAAGAATTTTAGCAGGTCAAACCGTGATATGAGTTCGACTTTGTGCGCTAGTAAGTAATACCTTAGTTTCTTGACAGCAAACACGAATGCCAAGCACATCTTCTCCACAGGGGAATAGTAGTGTTCAGGACCCACTAGCATCCTGCTGAGATAGTAGAGTGGCTGCTCCTTCCCATCTTCATTTTCTTGCATCCAAGGCTGCAATGTAGAGAATTAGCGGCCTGCCTTTTATAGGTGCTCCCAACACTAGGGGCTTGAGGAGGTATTCCTTGATTTTATCGAGGGCGTTCTGGCATTCTTCATCCCATATGAAAATGGCTCCTTTCTTTGTCAGTTTTGAAAAGGGTTGACATCTGCTAGACAGGATGGAGATGAATCTTCTGATATAAGCTAGCATGCCTTGTAGGAACCGGAGCTCGGTCATATTCTTGGGAGGAGACAGTTCTCTGATTGTTTTTATCTTGTCAGGATCAATTTCAATTCCTCATTATCTAATGATGAAACCAAAAAATTTGCCACTGGACAAACCGAGGGCACACTGCACAGGATTCATCTTTAATTGACATTGCCATAACCTTTCGAACACCTTGTACAAATCAGACAGGTGATCTTTTCTGCTTTTAGACTTTACAACCAGGTCATCAACATAACATTTGACAGGTTATGAAGCATTTCATCAAAGATTTTTGTCATGGCCCTTTGGTAAGTGGTACCGGCATTTTTGAGACCAAAGGACATCCTCTTGTAATTGAAGATTCCTTCCGAGGTTCGGAAGGCTATATGATTCTTATCTTTGACAACCATCCTTATTTGATTGTTGTAGCCTGATGATCCATCCATGAAAGATAGTGCTTCGAACCCTATGGTGACGTCTACCATAGATTATGTGATCAACAATGAAAAATCATCTTTGGGACATATCCTGTTCACGTCTCGGAAGTCAATGCAAACCGAACCTATCCATTCTTCTTCTTTATGGGCACAATGTTTGCCAGCCATACAGGATACATGCATTCTTCGATGAAGTCAACATCACGCATCTTACTGACTTTGGCATTCACCTTCATTTCTAATTCTAGACGCATCTGCCTCCGAGGTTGCTTCATAAGCTTGGTGTCGGGCGAAATAGATAGCTCATGTTTCGTCACAGAGAGATCAATACCAAGCATTTCCTTGTAATTGCATGCAAAGCAATCTTTGAACTCTAAGAGAAGCTCTGTGTATGTCTATCTTTCTTCTTCCTTTAGGAAGGATTAATAAAGATCAGGCAATGGTCTTCTGGTCCGCCCAAGTTGACTTCAATCAATTCGTCAACGATGGCCTATCCATAATGAACAGAGGCCGTCCATAAGCTAGGCCCATTCGATCTTGTCGAAAGAAGGGAGGTTGCCCCCTCACTTCAACCGAATACCACAACTCTTGGAAGAATTTACTTCTTGCTGCACTTTGCTTCTTTGGAATCTTCTGATGTTTGTTCATCTCCTTGATATGTTGTGGCAAATCATCCAGCTCTTGAATTTCTTCTTTAACTTCTCGCCGAGGGATTTTCCATCCGAAATCATCCTCGGTAGGACTTTCTAGCACCAAGTCTCCTTTGTAGAAGATAATCTGCCGGCCGTCTTTATAAGGTACAACAAAGGTTTTCAATTCTTCGAGAGTATGGACCTCCCTTCAAGATACTAGTTTCGTGAGATTAGGAGGCAGGTACACTGGCCTCTATTTCTTTGCTGATAGTGTTTGCCTCCAAGTTGATAACAGGTCTCCCGAACTTGGTAGGCTTCTGACTGGTAGAGGTGGACCTTTGTCTTCTGTCTGAACTTCGCGGCCTTGGTTTAATTAATGGTTACACCTCCCTCTTCATCGAAAAGCTCCTCTACCACCTGTTTTCCTTTGCGACGGCTTTTGCCAGTAGCTAAGTCCATTGCTTTGTCAAAATATAACTGTGCACCAGCATGGTAATAGTCGTAAACTTTCAATGACTTTAGGTCAACAAAGATCTGGTGTTGCTCGCCATCCTTAGTATATTTAATGCATTGATGTAGAGTGGATGGGACAAACCAATTCTTATGAAGCCAAGGTCTTCCTAGCAATGCCTTAAAAGAGGTGTTGGAGTCCAGAATGAGGAATGACACTTGGATCACCCAATCATCTAGAGTCAACTCCACATCTACTCGCTCGATGGTTTCTTTTGGATCCTGGTTAAAACTTGATATTGTGATCCTCTGTACCTTTTTCATATAGGGGGTGAGGTACAAAGCTTGGAAGGTCTTGAAGGACAGGATATTTATTGCTGATCCCGAACCTATCAAGATATGATCCGCCTCTCGGTCGTTAATTTTACCCCTCATATACAATGGCTTGTTATGGCAGGACGATGGTAGTAGCATGTCTTCATCAGTGAATGTCACTGTGGCTTCATACACTTCATACACTTGGGCTCTGATTTCCGCCATATGGACTTCGTAGGCTTCAAGGTCCTAGAGGACAACAATCAACGCCTCCCTTAATTCTTTACTCAAGGTGATTGCCTCCCAGATGCTAAGGCATGCCGGCATTCTTTTCATGGTTTGTAGCACCTTTCTATCTGCTCTGGCATAAACTTTTTCAATGGCTAGCATCACTTTGGCTATACTCTTAAGAGTCTCCTTTAGTGCCTTCTGTTGCTTAGATTCTTCTGGAACTTCTTCCGCTACAGCTTCTTTCTCTTCAGAGTCAACTATCAAACCTTCCCTAAATAAACGAGATTATCTGCATCCTCTATAGAGTTGGACTTAGTCGAAGGGCCTACTTCCTCCAAATTTGTTGGGGGATCTGTCTCCTCTGGCAGTTGGGAATGGTCGTCTTCATTAGATGAGGGCTAGAAATAAGCATTTTCCCTCACTTTCGGCTCTGGAACTGGCTTTGAGGGTTCTCCTATGAAGTAGACCACCTTTTAATTTGATGCGTTTCTGCCTCTACTACAGCCGCCATCGAGGACTCGACCTCAATCTCTTCCTCGGCTTTGCTGATTGCTTCTCCTTTGATAAGTTGCCAATGGTCTCCGGGGCTTAGGCAAGACACATTTGGTCTCATCGTCTAAAGTGCTCTCTCCGGCTTGGAATCGTACCAAGGCCATGTTACAAGAGAATGATGAAATTGTCGTTCCAGTCTCTCTACTATTAGGTCTTCTCCTCAGAACACACTAGCATCATCTACTATGGAGAATCCTTATTCTGCTTTTTGCATGTGCCTTCGGAGCTCTATCAGCTAAGCCTTCAAACGAGCCTTTCTTTCAAATTCCTCCTACGACATGAATTTGTCCAAGGGCAAATCTTTTGTAGGCCGCTATGGCTGGTAATCTTCAAACTCATTAATGATCTTTTGTAGCCTTTACGAAGGTGTGCTTCGTTCTTTCGGTACAGTTGAGGCACTAGCCAATGCTTCTTTTATTTTCAGCTTTCTCTTTCAATTTTTCTTCATGGTCTTTTCTTACTCTTCTTCTTAGCCGCATCTTTGACGAGATGGGATTTGGTCTGTGTCTTCACAAGTGGAGGGCCTCTAATGGTCATCTTCTTGGCTTCACTGCTTGGCTTCAGTATTTCTATTGGACTAGCTACTTCGTTTGTACCTTGGTCCATTGCTCCTCTTACTGATTTCGGTCAAAAGTGGCCTTAATGGCTTGTTTCACCACAGCGTCGGGTAGTATTTGGCACTCGCCAAATATCTTCTTTTCATTCTTTTTGAAGGAGGTGGCTTTTGATTCTTCCTCCTTCAAAGCTGCTTCTTGTCACTTCAGGCTCCGCCTTTTCATGTCTCTTACAACTGCCACAAGAGCGTCGACTATTGTCCTGATCCGAGGAGTAGGTGGCCTATCTAAAGTTACTCCTCCATATTGATACAGGGGCACTTTCTCAGGCCGGGTTTGATCATTTCATGAACTACCAACTCCACAAACCATTTTGTAACTATAAAATTTATATGCAACACATTCACCGTGTAACTGATTACATCTTGGTTGTGTGCTTGCGGGAGATCCACTAAATACTTGCCCATGTTTATTTTACCTTCCTGGATCAGCTTTTCCACTTCATCCTTAAACGTAAAGCATTGTTCAATGGGATGACTGATGAAGCGATGATATGGACAGTAATGAGGCACATATGTCTTATACATCTCTTCTCTTCTTCTCGGCTAAGGCAGAATGACCGCCCTTTTGTTCATACACAGCCTAAAGAGCTCCCGAGTCTTCTCTTTTGGAAAGGAATAAGACTTGCTGTGTTTCTCCGTTAGGGAGTCGTAACCTTCAAAACTTATTCTAACCTCTTCTTCGCTAACAACCTGCTTCCCTCAAGAATTTTCATCGACCAACATAATGCCTTTAGGGTTATCATTGCAATCACGATAACCCTTTCTTTTGGGAACTATCAATTCCTTGTGTTGTACCTCATGCTTCTTATTCAAGTCAATGGCATGTTTGTCATTCTCCTTCATAAAATGACTGTACTCCGATATGGGCTCTTCAAAAGGGATTGATCGGTGAACTCTCTTTTCTGCCAAGACTTTTGTTAATTGTTTGGATAAGCTTTCTACTACTTGGGTGAGTTCTGCCTACTGCTGGGAAAGCTGTCCTAAACTTACTTGAATCTCCTCCAGTGTTGCCGTGATGGATCCTTCTAGCGAGGGTGTTGATGGAGTGTAGGTTCTCATGTGGATGACATTTGCCACAAATGTCTGTTTCGACTTTTAATGTGGCTGGGGTGGGTTCATAAGGTACTTCCCCATTTGTACAACCCCTTCCTGGATGAGCTTCTCAATCTCATCCTTGCATAGATAACAACCTTTCACTACATGCCCCAGCATGTGATGGTATACGCAATAGTTGGGGTCATCTGTCTTTCCAGCCTCTGTCGACTCTTGGGTTCTATGAGCACTAAGAGATTCGCCCGGATGCAGGTATTAAACAATTTTCTTGTATGCTCCTTGGTGAAGGAATAAGGTCTTCTCATTTTCTCATTAAGAGATAAGATGACATCCTTCCATTCCCTCTTTGGTTGGATGTAGAGGCATTCATGTTGGCCTTGCCCCCCTGCTTTCTCTACCGTTGAGGCAAAATCAACAGCATTGACTTCCTTTACATTAGAGGTCCGCTCCCTAAGAACCTTCCCCTTATTGAATACTATGGCCAGATTGTCTGCAAAGAACATTTTGATCTCCGATAGTATATTGTTAATCTGATCGAAATTTCTGACGTTTGCTCCAATGAGCTTCTCATTAATTTTGGATTTTAAACCCCTTTTACACAACTTCACCGGATCCTCGTGGACCAGTGCGTTATTACACTTCATACTTAAATTCCTCCATATTTTGATATAGTCAATGGTAGACTCATTCTTTCCTTACTTCAATGTGACCAATTCAATGATGGTCACCTTCCGCTTCGACACCTTAAAGCGGTCAATTTATTTCTTCTGCATCTCTTCCCAACTACTGATGGAATTGGGCTTCAGCTTCCCATACTACTGGAATGTTGTACCCGTGGGTGAGGTCAAGAAGAACCTCAAAAGGTATGTCTTATCGATAGCCAACTCTCCCAGGTCGCTCATGTAGTGGGCGATACACTCCTGGGATGAGCCCACCCCATCATATCCGGTGAACTTGGGACGTTTAGTGTGGTTTGGAAGTAACTTTTTGAATAGGTGATGTACTGAGAATGGTACCTTGTACAGGTCAAAAGTGCTTATCCCATTACCTTGTTCAGTTATCTTAGCTTTTACGATTTGCTCGATCAAGTACTTCTGAGATACAACTACATTTTCTGCAGAGGCATGGAATTGTTGGGCATTATGGTTTGGTTCCTCACCTTGATTTTCCTGCACTTCATCAAGGGTGAAATTAACTCCCGGGGCTTGAGGCCTTATCATCGCCGACATGGGAATTGTCCTTGGGGGAGGTGCATTCACTTGAGAAACCTGAGAAGCCTTTTGATGTTCCTCCCACTTCTGTATGAAGCCAAGAAGTAGGGCCTTGAGTTGCTGATTTTTCAGCTTCATTTCTTCCATAGTCTAAGGCTGGGTTTGATTTTGTTGTTCAGGATCACCGCCCCTCATCTTGGGCATTCAACCCATGATCTACTCCCAAGTTTCTCTGATTTAGCCACCGCCTAGCCTGCTCCATTTGACAGGTCATTAGCTCGTCCCGTTGTACTATGTTGGTGATTTCACTTGGGTCATCTGGCAAGGTAGGTTGCTGGTTGTTAGTGCTGGAGGCATAGCAAGTCTAGATCCGAATGTCGAATCAGTCACTTTCGTGACTCTTCTTTTCTTCTGAGTGGATTGGACAGAGACGCCCAACCGCTCAAAAATAGATACTCTTTGCATAGCTTGTTTCTTTGGCCTGTAAGTGCCCTTTCTTTTCTGGCCTCGTAGGGAACGAGGTCAGATGAGTGGCTCCACCACTTGTTCTTCTTGCCCCAAGGGTTAGTGTGAGGACTGCTTTGTTAGGGTGACCTTAGCCTGACATATTCTGCGGGCTTCTTCTTTAGTTACCGACATTTTCTTCAAATGGAGGTTTCTGTCTTCCACAAGGTTGCCCCCTTTCTGAGGTACAATTGTCTTTGGTTGGTATCTTTGCTCTTATTGGACAGGAACCTTCGGAGTTCATTCTTCTTTTTGAAAGTTGTCTTGTTTTGGCAGACCCTTGGGAGAATCCCAAATCGATTCTGAACGGGAACCATCGGGATATGGCGAATTTTAGGAAATGGGCTCCCTACCATCCAAGCGGATGAGGAGATTCCCCACTAGGATTGTCTTTCCCATCTTGAACGGGCTTGCGGCTGTGGCCTTCGTCTTCTACCTCCTGCTGGACGAGGAGGTGAGTGAGATTGTAACGATGTTAATGGTAAGAACCGGCAGGGATCTACCACCGGTGGTGCTTCTTATAGCTAGATGCACACCGCTGCTTCTTCATTTTCGGCATGGACTCCAGCGCCGAATATGGAGATCTAATGACGACTGGGAAGGTGCCAAAGCATGTCGGAGTTGTCAAGTACCCGTACTGGGCATGGGTGGCGGTGATGAGCGAGCCATATGTCACCTTGGCGGCCATCGATCTTTCTTGTGTACAGAAGTGCCTACAGAAAACAGGGCAGCATTAGTGGTATTTTGGTGAGGGTATCACCAGACAGAGAGATGAAGGGAACGAGAGGTCCCACGAAACGTGCCATCTGTGGGTCAGGAAGTCTGAAACTTTGGATCAAGCGAATGAATCCATGAATTCGACCTCTCCCCACCGACTTTGGTTAGTGTCAATTATGCTATAAATTAACCGACAACACTTAATTAACCGTCTGGTGATGCTCTTGAAAGAAAACTACAAAATTTGAATAGATTGAAGTGAGCTCAGTTTTGAAAAGATGTTTGTGAAAATAATCTTTTTTTTTGAAAGAATTCAATCTTGAAAAGCAAGTTCAAATCATGTTTCTCGATGTAACAAATTCATTTAATACTTCCTTTAGGTTCATGTATCACGTAATGCATTTATGTTTCTTTTTGAAATCCTTAAAGGATAGTTAATACTTAATAGTTAACCTTAGTGATCCCTCTTGTGGTTCATGAAGGGCCACTAAAAGACCACTAAGGGAAACTTAACGTTGCCCTAAAAGATACTTGAACAATTTATGAGCTTTCTTGAAACACATGATTTGAGATCCTTTAACTATCCTTTAAGGAATTCACCACTGAGGTATCATTCTGTCCTTTCAGAATTCGTGATATGATAATATTTAAAAGAACCATTTAAATGAATATACATTCAAATCTACATGGTGCATTTCACTGAATTGAAGGAATACAATTGTATCATTTGATTAGTGAACACAAAGTTCGCTCACTTAATCAATGATCAAATAGAGTTTATGGTTATTTATATGATGTGAATAAACTAATTTTGGCCACTTGAACCATACAAGTGAACCAAAGATTTGGCCATTCAAACCATATGAATGGACCAAAGAAATCGGCCACTCAAACTACATGAGTGGACCGTTAAGAAATTATGACCATTCAAATCATGTGAATGGATTAAATTCATTTTAAACAAATTCAGTCATTCAACCAATATGAATGAACCGCTCATCTTAAACAAATTTGGCCATTCAAACGACATGAATGAACTATTCTTCTTTTCTTTTATCTTTTTAATCATAACGAGTTAGCGGATTCACAAGCTTTGTTCTGCAGTGTCCTCGGACAGCGTGTAGGGGCTTCTTTGACTCTCCAAAAGCTCCAAGAAATTCATCAACAAAACCTCCCCAAAACTTCTCTTCTGGGCTCCCTTGCAGCAGCCCCCCTAGGGGGGTTTATATAGCGGTGGAGGGAGAGAGAGGAGGGGGGCGGTAGCACCCCCCACTGATGGTGCCACTGGTGGGGGGGTGCCACCGGTGGTTCCACCCTTCCCTCCTTTATTTCTTTTTTTTTTTTTTTTTATAATGGGGAACCCCCCCCTCCCCGGTGGGTGGTTGGCTACCAGTGGGAGTACCCACCAGTAGCCCCCTCCTCCTCTTTTTTTGTTTTTTCTTTCCCTCTCTTCCTTACCCACTAGTAGGCAGTTCCAAGGGAACTGGTGGGGGGTTGGCTTCTATTTCTTACCCCACCCCTCTTTTTGTTTCTTTTTTTTGCTTACATGTACAAACCGGTGGGGGGTATAAAAAAATATGTTAAACAGTTTATTAGGCAGGTCAATCCTTCTTTCCCCATTAAAGCCCATTTTCCTGGAAAAGGACAAAATCCTGCCTCCACTCCGGGGACCATACCGAGGCCACCTCGACAAATATGGTTATATGGGAAAAGAGCCACTAGGAAACTGATAAGCACATGACCACCTTTGGCAACAATCAATGCCTGAATAAGCTATCCACAACACTGCTCCCCCAAAGCTCGGCATGTGCTGGAGGTTGCATTCTGACAAATGACTCTTGCTGTCAAGGTATTGTCCACTTTGGCTAATGGGCCTTACTATTTTGTCCTTTTCCATAGAAAAGGGCACTCCTTGGGAGGAGGGCAAGAATCCTCTTTATGAACATATGATTGTCTTCTCACACAACCAAATGAGAGACTATTGAAAGCCGCCTCCTCCTCCTCTCTCTCTCTCTCTCTCTCTCTTGCTTTGATACAACCCAGCAATGCAACAATAGCAGTCTGAAAACATCCAAGGGAAAGAGACCCATATTATCTTAGACAGAAAGAGCTTATAGAAGAGTAGTGCGGTTTCATAGTGGGTGGGTATGGAACTTCTTCAGTCTTCACTCCCTAATTCTACGCCATCTATTTATTATTTAAAGAAACTTGGAGTGTAAACTATACTTTTAAAAATTGGTACCTGAAGATGATCAACTACATCTCCTGAATATTGGACCCATCCTTGCCATTGACAAAGTGATCAGGGTTTGTAGTAGGAGCTCCATCTCGGAGGCCCTGTTGAAGATTGACAGTAGGATCTTTCCTGCAAGGTTATTGATCCGTGAAGCAGAGCAAACACTGCCACAAGGAAGCTATGTTTTAGTCATTTGTTCACGACGTGGAAGACAACACTATTATGAGGGGGGAATGTGGCACGGGCAGAGTGATCACTTTAAACTTCAAACAGCTCACTCAAGACCCTGAACTGGGATCAGACCCCACCAATAGAAGCTGGAATTTAGCTATCTGGCTAGATCAGGCTTTTAGGATGTATCAGGTGGAGGACGGGCAAAGGAAGGTAGAATCGGATCGGAACCTGCAATTGACAGGTCTCGATCCAATCCAGATTGGGATCAGATCAACTGATCTGAGGAAAGACACTGATCCCTGGATCGGCTAGAATTTTATTTTTAAAAATAAGAAAAATGGGAAAAATCAAGAAAAAACCAGGTAAAACGAACATCGCACACTAAGACTCGAATCCAATGGGAAACATTGTTAACAAAATCCTAGCTCGCAGGTCATATTAGCCTGAATCGGGCCAACACAGGCCACATTGATCAGGAACAGACTGTATCAACTTGATCTAGGCTGATACAACTGATTCAGGACTGACTTAGGCCAATTCAAGGCCAACTCAGTCTTCTATTTTTTTTATTTTATTTTACACTGTCCTAGGAGGATTGGTTTTTCCCCCCTGAAATTGGATCACTAGGCATTGACTCCAATCTGAATTGGCTGATCTTCTTTTGTCCTTTCTTTTTTTTTTTGGGAGAAAAACATAGATTGTACCAGAAGATTCAACCAAGAGTTCAGAAATCCCTCCTATATTCTTCAAAGAGCCCTTAACTATGTCAAGGATTGGGGAAGAGCAGCTGATCTCAGGATTGCATCAGACGAATACTTCATTTCCAAGGCTTGTAGATGGAAAAATTTTCTGTCATGACCCCAGATTCCTTGAGGCATTTCTGTTTGCCTCTATTTTATTTTCTGAATAAAATAGAAGCCTAGGGTTGTCTCATTTTGTTTGATGTGGGTTTGGGTGGTGGCTTTCAGCAATGTTGTTTGGCCTTTGGCCTCCATTGTATTTACTTTTTCTTCAATGAAATGTGACTATATGTCACCTTCCAAAAAAAAACATAGATTGTACCACCAATTTTACTATGAATAAAGAGAGGAAGTACAATCAGGAGGATAAGAGGGGTTCCTGCGCAAGAGAATTAAAAAACAAAATTAAACATACTAAAAAGTCTTCTACCAGATATCAGCTGAATTGGAAAATCTGGTGAACCATGACTCGCACTCCAAGTGGATGGCAGGCCTGATCACAGACCCAAGGCTAATTGCCTTCTTTGCCTAACAGCCATCGCCCAGCACATTCCTGTGCTACAATAGTTGGTGATTATTAACACTCTTCAAAAGCTTATCAAACATATACAGTTCCTATTACCTTTTCATGATTTCAGTTACTTGAGCGTTGAGACAGATATTTTAAGGGTCTAAAGTGCAAACAAAGATCATTAAATGCTACCCCAAACTGTGAGCATTTGTTTAGGACTATAGCTTTGCAAACCGATTGAGGAAGTTTTGAGTTAGACATAGTGCATCACAAAGAGGTCCTAATGCCTAGAAAACCTCTGGACATGCATACAGCCCACTTTATGCCCTCCATGAAAAGTTTCTTCTTTCAGATTTTGAAACCCAACACCCATGTGCTCTGTGAAACTGGATTGTAGGGAGCTATGAACCTGCCCAAGTCAAAAGAAACTCACCACGGAGCTCACCTGTGAAATGGATCACTGAATAGAGCAAGGAAGCTGAGTGAGCTGTTGGGATTGGTTCCATCCCTCACAGTTGCGTCAGGTTCCCAATTAGAGGAAGAAACTCACACTTTATTGGCATTGGAGATGCCGTATCCACAATTTGCACCCATGGAGAAGTGGAACAAGAAAAGTGAGAGAGTACAGGAGATCGGATGTAAACATGGATGGCAGTTTCGGCCGGTACCCCCATTTCGGTCCGGTACCGTAAAAAAAAAAAAAAAAAAAGATAAAAATGACTGTACCGGACCGGTACCGGTCCGGTTTCGGGCGTACCGGCCGGTACGCCCGAAACAGGGCCGGTACGCCCGTGACTGTCCCCTCTCACAGAAACAGATCTGTGAGAGGGGATTCGGGTTTTTTGCAGTGGGAGGGGAAGGGAAGGAGGGAAAGGAGGAGGAGAAGGAGGGGAAAGAACCGCCGCCGCCACCCGCCGCTGCCGCCGCCGCCCGCCGCTGCCGCCGCCGCCCGCCACCGCAGCCGGAGACGTTTTCATCCTTTTCCGGAGACATTTTCACTGTTTTGGGTGGAAGAAAAAAAGAAGGTATGATTTATATTTTAATGTAGTGATTATTTTTTAGTTTGTTACATATTTCTTAGATGATTTACGTTCATTTTCTTGATAAAATAGACAACCCACAATTTTGGCCCTAATTAGCGGTTAAAAATTGGGGCTTTTGTCTAATTACTTAAATTAAACATCAATTGGAGCCTAATTAAGCTTCATGACATGTTTTAAACTAGGAGTGTGCTGTTAATTACGTTGATCGACGGTTAATTAGGGGAAATCCCCAATTTTTGCCCTAATTAGCAGTTAAAAATTGGGGTTTTTGTCTAATTACTTAAATTAAACATCAATTAGAGCCTAATTAAGCTTCATGATATGTTTTAAACTAGGAGTGTACTGTTAATTACGTTGATCGACGGTTAATTAGGGGAAATCCCCAATTTTGGCCCTAATTAGCGGTTAAAAATTGGGGCTTTTGTCTAATTACTTAAATTAAACATCAATTAGAGCCTAATTAAGCTTCATGACATGTTTTAAACTAGGAGTGTGCTGTTAATTACGTTGATCGACGGTTAATTAGGGGAAATCCTTAATTTTGGCCCTAATTAGCAGTTAAAAATTGGGGCTTTTGTCTAATTACTTAAATTAAATATCAATTGGAGTCTAATTAAGCTTCATGACATGTTTTAAACTAGGAGTGTGCTGTTAATTACGTTGATCGACGGTTAATTAGGGGAAATCCCCAATTTTGGCCCTAATTAGCGGTTAAAAATTGGGGCTTTTATCTAATTACTTAAATTAAACATCAATTGGAGTCTAATTAAGCTTCATGACATGTTTTAAACTAGGAGTGTGCTGTTAATTACGTTGATCGACGGTTAATTAGGAGAAATCCCCAATTTTGGCCCTAATTAGCGGTTAAAAATTGAGGCTTTTGTCTAATTGTTAAATTAAACATCAATTGGAGCCTAATTAACATCCAATTTTACATGTTTTAAACTACGAGCATAATGCCAAATGTTCTTATATTTGTTTCTATTTTTTTTTATGTATTGTAGGAACATGGCTGAACAGCAAGAGCAAGACCCAGGGTGGGCCCATATCACCTTAATTAATACTGCAAAGAGGAGAGTGAAATGCAAATATTGTGGCAAAGAGATGGGTGGTGGAATCACCCGAGGGAAAGAACATTTAGCAGGGAAGACATGACAGGTGACAAGGTGTACTGTCTGTCCCCGACAAGTTGCCAACGAGATGCGTGAATTGTTGCGTGGCCGAAAAGCACAAAAAGAACAAAAGAAGGAAGATGAGGTTGAACTCCAAGGCGAAATTTCACGTAGACATAATACAAAAGGCAAAGGGATGTATACTGCGGCCAGTGGCATTTCTATACGTGAGAGGCAAAGGGCTGAACAAAATGTAGATTCTAGTGATGATGATGATGATGATGATCCTGACATGGCTGCAGCTAGAAGAGAGAGTTTGTGGCATCAACAAGAAGATGAAGCCCGAAGGAGAGGTGATGGACCATCAATAAGAGGCACAAGTCAACCTACAGGCCAAGTGGGTCCTATGGACAGTTATCTTTTTAGAAGATAGACTTCTACTCAGCCAAAAATTAAGCAAGCAATGAGAGGAGTAAAAAAGTCAGCTGAAGCGGCAGGACATACTTTTAAAAGCATATGCAAATGGTTTTTGCATGCAGGTGTTCCCTCACATGCTGCTCAGTCTCCTTATTTTCAGCCTATGATTGATGCGATAGCAGATCATGGTCGTAGGTTCAAAGCCCCCACACGTCGAGACATATATGGACGGGGGCTTGATGGAGAATACGAGGAACTTCAACAGTGGGTTGAAAGTTTTAAGGCAGTATGGAAGGAGAGAGGATGCACAATTATGTGCGATGGCTGGACTGGTACCACGAAGAAGTCCATGATTAATTTTCTTGTTTATTGCACAGAAGGGACAGTTTTTATGAAATCTGTTGATGCATCAAACTATTCAAAGAATGCAAAATATTTATTTGGTTTGATGGATCAGATGGTGCAGGAAATTGGAGAGGAAAATGTTGTCCAGGTGGTCACCGATAATGAACCAAGTTATAAAGCTGCAAGGAAGAAGTTAATGGACAAGCGCAAACACCTTTATTGGGTCCCATGTGCAGCGCATAGTCTGAACTTGATGCTTGAAGACATTGGTAAGGATCCAACTATCAGCAAGACTGTAAAGAGAGCCCAAAGAATTACCCAATTTATTTATGGTCATCCCAGGATCTTGAATATGTTCAGAGAAAAAGCATCTGGAGGTCGAGATCTCATCCGTGCAGGGCCTACACGATTTGCATCTAATTTTATTTCTTTAGAATCTTTGCACAAATTCAAGAATGAGATCAGGGGTTTTATGTTTAATAAGGAGTTCTTGGAGTATATGCGGACCACTTCCAATGAATCTAAATCTGAACATTTGGAAGTGAGAAAAATCATAGAGAATAAAAAATTTTGGAGTAATATGGAGACTTATCTGAAGTTGGTGGAACCTCTCGTACAGGTGTTAAAATTGGTGGATGGGGATGATAAGAATTACATGGGATATTTGTACGAGGTAATTGACATTGCTAAGGTCCACATCAAGAACGCATTTCCCAACACTTATATGAAGTGGTGGGACCTTATTGATATCAGATGGGAAAGCACATTACACCACGACTTGCATGCAGCTGGTAAGTGAAGTCTTATACTATTACATGGGAGATTATTTATTAAATTGACATTAGTAATTTTTCACCTAAATGCAGGTTATTATTTAAATCATCGAGTAATGTACAGTCGTCAAGTGCATATTGATGGAGAGGTGATTCAAGGCACATTAAATGTGATTGCACGTTTTTCGAGGACAATAGAAGATATGATTGATGCAGAGAGACAGGTATACTTAGTGAAGATCTGACTTTAAGATTTATCCAATTACTTGTAATTTGAAGAGCCTATGAATTCTATTAATTGTTAATTCCATCTTTGTAGATGGAGGCTTATAGGCTAAGGCTGGAGACATATAATGAAGACTCTGTGCAAATTGCTGTAGAGAAAGTGAGCCCAGGTATACTTAGTCATTGCATTGTTGTCAAATGTGCATAAGAAACGAGAACATACATTGATTAATTTTTTTTTTGGTTTCTTTTAATGATGGCACAGCTGAGTGGTGGATAATGGTGTACAACAGAAATAGGTGCTATAATCCATTGGCTTCCGTTGCAGTGAGGGTTTTGAGTCAGACGACGTCGGCAAGCCAATGTGAAAGAAACTGGAGCACGTTCAGCCCTATATACTCAAAAATTCGTAACCGGTTAAAGGCTGAACGATTGGACAAATTGGTGTACTGCCATTACAATATGAGATTGAGGATCAAAAACATCCGGTTGAGACAACAATTGAGGGAGAAACGAGCTGCAGGGCACGCAGAAGATGTGGTTGGCCAAATTGATGTGGAAGAGTTATTTGATGATGATAATCCCTTGCAGACTTGGGTTGAGACACGAGCAACTGTCGATGAGCCAGTTTTTGATCCTGATGATACAGAATGGGCAGAAGGCATACTAGATGGAACTGTTGCTAGAGATCCAGAATTAAGAAGCTCGAAAAGGCAAAAAGAAAATTCACCTCCTCCTTCACATGAGTATCAGAGTCAGACTGAGCATGTGCCTTTATTTGCACCTGATACTGAGCTTGAGCCTGCTAGACACTCAGAATCAGATAGTAGGCCAGTCACTCCTAGAATGGTTGGGCCACCATCATTCTATCTACATTGGAGAGGACTAATCTGGCTGCCAGAGACGATCCTGCCATTGATGAGCTGAAGCAAATTTATGTGAGGCATACACCACGAGGAAAAGGAGTATTGAATCGATTGAACTTGCAAAAGGATCTAGAAAAAAAAGAAAGCCAGCAAAAACAGGCATCACAAAAGAAAAAATCAAGTACTGTTAAAAGAAAGTAAATTGTTGATTATGATCAAGATGACGATGATGATGGGACAGAGTCTCCTAGTGATGATGCTGGTGCAGCTGCAGGTGCTACTACCGGAGGCGGAGTGTATGCACCTTCTTTCTCCTTACATGTTGACACAGGAAGAGGACAACATGAAAGTCAAGGAGATTATGATTCACAAAGCCAGCATGGACAGCAGTCAGGTTACGGAGGTGGCCAACAAGAAGCAGGCATGTATAGCTGGGGAGATCAAGTAGAGTATGAAGGCTTTCAATTCCATCCACCGATTCCACCCAGTAGCAGTTATGGGTCAGGGTCTTCTTCTTATCCTCATGCTACTTCTTTGCACCATGATTCTGGCATTTCATCAAGTCAACAACCATATACTCCAAGAGAGATTCAAAGAGGGATGCACGACTTGGCTGCATCATTGTTTAGTTATGGTGAATATAGGGAACATATGCAACCTTATTATGGATACCAGCAACAGCAACCAGATGATGAATCAGAAGGATCTACGGGTTATTATCCATAGTAAGGGACTCACTTATGTTTTTCATAGGTAAGGATCGTTTGATTTCGTTCATATTTTGCATTGTTGTAAATATTTAGTACATTAACATAATATTTTTCATGTTTAATCTCTATGAAAATTGTCATTTTGTATGTGTTATGTGTACTTCTTTGTCTTAACCCATTTTTATCACACCAAACACATAGCTAATTAATTGTTTACATTTTTTCTGAATTTTTTCTGAATTTTTTTCTTTTTTTTCTGATTTTTTTGGGCCCTTTTAAGCCCGTACCGGCCGGTACCGGTACCGGTACCGGCCGGCACCGGTACCGGTACCGGCCGGCACCGGTACCGGTACTGCCTTCCATGGATGTAAAAGGGGTAGTCACAGTTTAAAGTTTAGGAAGATGCAACGACCAGGAAATGTCGCTCCGAATGACCCTCCTACTAAGCAAGCTTCAAGGGTTACATGAGGCTTTTAAGCTAAGACTGATGCTCCTCCCTTGCAACCATGTTTCTCCTCTATGTTTTCACGGTGTAGACAAGACAACAATGAGAGGGACAGATACTTGAAGATAAATGTGAAAAGAAGGCTTCCTCCAGATCTGACCAATGTCTCACCAAACTAGAGAACAGTAATGCCGCAAAATGTTCATTATAACATGCTACTAGACATCCAAATGGGAGGAAGTAGTTGGAATTAATATAAGATTTCTACATTCTATAGTATCGACATGTGTTTAACAATGAAAGGTAATCAATCTTACCGCTGCCACTGGTTCCGACAATAGCCACACTCTTTCCTGCTGATACAGTGAAAGATACTCCATCAAGAATTTTTCGTTCTGCCAGGTATCTGAAAATAGAAATGTGGAAATGTCTCATTGACAAAAGGATGAAGTATTTGATGTAACTGAACGTCTAAAATAGGAAGACATCAAAAAGATAAATAATGGAACAATAATCAGGAAGCACTATTTCATTGATATGGGTCAGCCATGAGGTACAATAGGCGAGACAAATTTGGGCAGAGCCATTGGTGGCTGTTTTGCGATGGATATTTTTCTAAAAGGTTTTTTTAATTTTTAGTCCCCCTAATTTATTTAATTTTGGAAAAAACTTGTTATAATCTCTCTATTTAGTAAAAAATATGTAATCTCACTTTTATTTGGGAAAGACACTATTTCAGGGAGTTTTTAAAAAATATTCAGGGATTTTTTTCATTGTGGGGAGTGATAAATTAATAGTAAGAATACGAGTTTGCTTAATACGAAATTGTTTGTAAGGGCCGAAAACTAGAAAAACCCTTTTCTAAATGATCCATGTTCATGTCCAAGGGAACTTTGGACAGGATATACAAAAATCAGTAAACCCTTTCATAAGAGTTACAGACAGGTAAAAAGAAACAAGATCCAAGATCAGACCAGTTGTAATATAAATGCTCAAGGATGGAAACAGCAGTGTGTGACACATTGCTTACAACAGCTAAACAATGCAACACATGACATTAGTATCAATAGAAGCCAGCACCAGCCAATTCCAACCACACAATCAGGATCGATCAGATAGCCCTAACTAGACTACCAATAGCCAAGATTCATGCTCGAACATTTGTATTAGGCCTTCTAATGTTAGACTACATACAACCAAGGAAGGAAGGATCGGGGATCAGGCATGGATCAGCCTGATCAAGACCTTGGGGATAGTCAAACTCTATTCACAGGTGTTGATATAATTGAGGGCTTTATTGTAATTTTCCCTTCTGAGTACTGTTTTATTTTCTTTGTTTCTTCTGTCCCTTCTTACCCACTGGCTTATTACTCAAGCAGGGGCAGTTTAGTCATATACTTCTAATAGTGTTGCCTAATATTATAAATAGAAGAAATGGGGCCGATAGTGAGATTGAGTAGGCCAATCATTACTGCAACCTCCATCCTTGTTCTCTGCCATCCTCTCTCTCTCTCTTTCTTCTTTTGCCTGGATCTTTTCTCCATGGTATCAGAGCTCCGGTGGAGGAGAACTCCAAGGGTTTTGGAGTCGTGGCCTTGGGATCTGCTCCTCTGCTTGTGAACCCTTGTTCGGCTGCCCTTCTCCTCTACGGTTGATAATCGTGGCTGTTCCACCCTGTCTCTCATACCGGTCGGCTGTGGAGGGCAGTTTCTTGCAGCCCAAGCCTGTGGAGGAAGGTTTCTTGCAGCCCAAGCTAGGACTGGTAGGTTATGGAGGAAGGTTTATTGCAGCCCAAGTGAGGACCAGTCCTCCTCATCTCCTATAGAGAGCCTACCGCAGTCACTGGAGGACTATACTGTGAAGGTTTCTAGGACCTAGGGCAGCAGTTGGACGCAAAGGGGAATTTCTAACAGCAGATTCATGCCGTCTGGTTCGGACGCCTCTTCTAAAAGCACCGGTAGCATCCCTGTTCATACAGAGTTATCTCCTACGAAGAAACCTACATCCTCTTCCCATCATGGCAATCATGCTCTTCAAATAACTCCATTAAAACTCCACAAGCAAAATTATGTAGAGTGGTCATCTTCTGTCAAGATGTTTCTTCAGGGGAAGAGAAAGCTAGGCAATATAAACGGAAAAATCAAACAGCCAGATGTTGAAGATGATTGGTTTGATGATTGGGCTGAGGACAATGGAATTGTTATGTCTTGGCTTATGAACTCAGTGGAAGATGCCCCATGAAAACTGATAATGAGGAAGATATGCTAGAGATATATGGGTATTCTTGGAGAAGATGTATGGAGAAAGAAGGAATGATCTTCGAGTTTATCAAATTGAAAACAAAATCTATGAGACCAAGCAAGTAATAAGTCTCACAGTTGAAGATTATTTTACTGTCTTGCAGACTTTATGGGAAGAACTTGACTATTATGAGACTGATGAGTGGGATTGTAACAATGACCACAACTGGTACTTGAAGAAAATCCAGAAGGTGTGGGTGCTGAAATTTCTTGGAGGACTGAATCCTGAATGGGAACCCTTGAGGGGTCAGATTCCCAATGAGATTCCGATTCCCTCCCTTGAAGAGGTATACCAAAGAGTTCTTGTTGAAGAAAGTCATTGAGAATCTGCAAAATTCAGAACCAAGGATGGACAGCAAGTCAAAGGATGCAGCCACTGTCCAAGGTGCCTCCGCTGAAGGGGGAACATCAGGTTCCACAGAATCTAGACTTCTAGGTCTCTCTTCTAATGATACTGCCAACCTGCAGAAGTTCCTATCACGGCTGGATACATCCACTTTTCCTTCTCCTTACATGTGTCAGTCAGGTATTGATGGGACAGCAATGTTGCCCCGAAACCTAGTCATACTCCTTGGATTATTGACTCTGGAGCTACTGATCACATGAGTAGTAATCCAAGCTTCTTTTCTTCATATCTCTTTCTTCTGGACAGGATAAGGTGATGGTGGCTGATGGTGCTCAAGCCACAAATTGCTGACAAAGGCACAGTCAAACTTGGCCATCACCTTTCCCTTCCATCAACTCTTCACGTTCCTTCACTTCCAATAAATTTGTTGTCCGTTAGCTGTCTTACAAAATCGTTGAATTGTTCAATAACTTTTTTTTTCCTTAACATCACACTTTTCAGGACACGAGGACCCAGCGGACGATTGGGAGTGGTAAAGAGGACAGAGGACTTTATCTGCTTGGAGACGGCGAGTACAACGCTCCAGTTGCAGATGTCCAGTACTGAGCCGAGTTGAATAAAAGAAATCCACTCGTGGCATTGTCGTCTGAGACATCTCTCTTTCAAATCTTTAAGAGTCTTGTTACCTTCTTTGTTTCAGTCTGTTAGTCTTGAGTCCCTTCAATGTCAAGTCTGCCAATTGGCTAAACATTGTAGAACAAAATTTTCGGATTCAATAAAAAGGAGCACAAAGCCCTTTGCTCTTGTTCATTCTGATGTTTGGGGCCCCTCACCTGTTTCTTCCATGGATGGTCATTGGCATTTCATCACCTTTATTGATGTTTTTTCTTTGTGCACTTGGGTTTACCGTTTGAAATCTAGGCCTGATGTTCCTCGAGTTGTTCAATTTTTCTCCACTATTGTGCATACTCAGTTTGAGCAAGACATTAAGGTGTTTGGATCCGATAATGCAAAAGAATTCTTTTGACAGTCTGAATATCTTCATGGAAGATGCAGGAATTAACCATGAATCCTCTTGCCCTTACACTCCACAACAAAATGGAGTGGCAGAGAGGAAAATAGGCACCTGATGGAAACAGCTCATTCATTTCTTTTTGAGCACAAACTTCCCAAACGTTTTTGGATTACGGTAGTCTTTGCTTTAGCCTACATTATTAACTGTATGCAATCCACGGTCCTTGGCTTCCGCTCACCTGTGACAGTCCTACAACCTAAACACCCACTTTTTCCTTCGCCTCCAAGGGTGTTTTGTTGCCTTTGTTTCATTCATGTTTTAGGTCCAGGTGACTCCAAATTTGACCAGAAATCCATCAAGGGCATCTTTCTAGGATATTCTCTCACCCAAAAAGGATATAAATACTTGGATCCTGCAACTGGAAAAAAATATGTTCAGAAGGATGTCACCTTCTTTGAAACTCAATCTTACTATTCACCTTAGGTTATGTCTGAGGGAGAGACACACGGGAACTCTTCAGACAAAACTTCTCCTTTGGTTTCTTAGTTCACTCCTCATCATGTCACTCCCAATACTAGCAACCCTATTCTTGACACTTCTACCCCTCTCCTCGACGATATAGTCACATGGTAAAGGTGGTAGAATGAAGAGATGAATTTGGGTGAACAGATTGGGGGAGATAAGGAGAGAGAAAAAATAATAAAAGTGTACATAAGAAATGAGAAAAGACAGAAAAATCAGCAACAATATGAAGCTTCCTCTCTCCTTGAAAACCACTCTCTAGATAATGCAGGGACCTCAAGTCCCCCTGAACAAGCTCCAGAGCCTCAGGTTGAATCTACTACTGCAAATCTCTCTGACCTAGATCAACCTATTGCGCTCCTGCACTAGCGAGCTGAAGAATTTGAGGGAGACTGTACTCACAGGCAGAGAGCACAAGGTATCACCGTCAGTGTAAGGATTCATGAAAGAACATGGGTTTTCATATAAATTGTTTAAGGGGCTTATTAAGATAGCTATTGGGCCTTCATAATTTGGCCTTTAAGTAAATTTTTATGGGCTATGAATGGGTTCCAAAGCACACCTTAAAAAGTGTTTAAAAAAAACCTTTAAAAGCTTTTTGTCTTCCTCCAAGAGCCACCTCGCCATCTTCCAACCTCTTCCAAGGGCCACCTCATCCTCCTAGTTTCTTTCACTCCTCCTCATCCTATTCCTCTCCTCCCTCTATAAATAAGGGGGCAGCTCCTTAAGTCCTGACTCCCTATCATACCTCCAAGAGGTTGGACTAGTAGCAGCAGCACTTGAAACTCGTGGACCAGTACAAGCAACGACAGTAGTTCAGTAGCAACCTTCTGATAGTGGTAGGATGATATTGTCCTACTTTTCCCTCAACTTTATAGTTTAAAAACCTACAAGACGCTAAGATTAATTTACACAATTAGTTTAATCTGAGGAAGTTTTGTCAAACTGAATTCTTAGATACTATCCCTCGAAAAAGAGACACTGCTAAAATAATTTCCTAAAAAAAGAGTAATTCTTAGAAAAATACTATGTTAGAACAGTTTCCTTAAAAACATATTTTTCAAGAAAAATCTTGTCAAAATGTTTTCTCAAAGAAGTTGTTTTCCAATTCTATGGGAATGAACCCTTGTTTTGTCATGTAGTCTATTTCTTCTTATGATGAAAATGATAAGATATAGCACTTATTTTTCTTACCTCTTATGATTTCTTGGATAGAAATAAACATGGACAATGATAAAGCTTTAGTAAAATTTACATAAAGAATATTAATATTAAATTAATATATAAATATTAATGTTTGTGGAAGATGACTATAAAAATATTTATAATAATCGCATCTCCTTCTATCATACACATAATGTGATGATGAAATAAATAATATGAAACCTGACTCGTGATGACTCTTAAAACTATGCTCTTATGACCACAATTTCGTGATTTCAATTATATTCAAGGATTATGATCTTATAGCAATATTATTTTCAAAATACATACATATACAGTAAAGACGTAGCAACATTGCATAGGCGGGACAGGCTCTACGATCTATCCCTTAAGGATATGGGGATAATGAGACTTGTTCCTTATGATTTGTGCTACCGGGGCATAGAGCTTTCTCTTATATATATATATATATATATATATATATATATATATATATATATATATATATATATATATACAGAGTTTTGAGTCCAAACTTGAGTTAAGCAGGGGCGGAGGCATTACTTGAGTGCATTCATGCATGGACTGTGGTAAGGAGACCACATCTCCAAGTCAGTCTGCTTTCCCACCTTACTCGGTAGAATGTCCAGAGACTTTCCAAGGTAGACATGTAGAAGGAGATTGTCAGTGGACGGCTTGCTTAGCCACCTTACAACTGTTAATGAGTAGTTATCTATATTACTTCTGAAGGCAAATGGGCTGCTATAGCCACAAAGGCACATAAAAAGAACGTCTTGCGATGGCTAAGGAGCCGATTAAAAAGTAACTTACAACGATTATCAGTCGGATGAATATGACCTACGACTGCAAGAGGTTGATTATGAAATGAAATGTTTTAAGATATGACAACAACTGCTGATAACCAATGATGACTTATGGTCTATTCTTATATTTATATGATAAAAAATACAATGAACATAAAGAAAGGAGATCATGAGAAAAGTAAAAAATATGTCAACTATGACCATAATGAATATTGAGTTTGAAGGCTTACAGTAAAAGATGGCTGTGAGCGAGAGCGAGAGTGAGAGGGGTGTGAGCGAGAGCAAGAGGGGTGTGAGAAGTGTCTGCAATGTGGGGGAGAAAGAGGATCAACTAGCAGAGGGGAATTGGAAGCTCGTTCAAAGGAAAACGCGGACTCGTGGAGTTCAAAAGACCCTGTCTTCCTTGCCAGTGGACAAAGATTCCTGTATAAGGTGCCTGGGGAGAGGGCACTGGGTTAGAGAGTGCAAGGAGGAGGTCAGATGTCTTCTCTGCAACATGCAAGGCCATAGAAGACCTTCCTGTTCTCTCCGGCAGCATCATGTCCTTGTTGTTCATTCGGACCTACAACCTGAGCTGTCGCAAGCCAGGATCTTGATTCCTTGGTCTCCGGCAGTTGCAGGGGCTCGCTCTTCGCTGGAAGATTGCTTAGTGGTGTCAGTTTTGAAGGAGCCTTCAAAGCTGTCTTCTCCGGAAGCGTTTTTGGCTTTGAGGGCGGCTTTCCAACAACTCTGGCCAGAGATTGACAGCTGGTGGATTAGAGAACTGGACCAGGGATCTTTTCTGGTTAAGAGTCCCCGTCCAAATTGGTTATCCCAGGCTTGCAGGGTTATTCCTGGTTGAAGGAACAATGTCTTGCTGAATTGTCTGCCATGGAATACCTTGACGTCTACCTACCCTGTTCCCCATGGCCGTAAAATTTGAATTAGATTGTTTGGCATCTCGCTTCATGTTTGGAATGCGGAGACATTCCAGGCTATCAGCTCGAGTTTTGTTTTGCTAAAGGAGAATGATTCTCAGGCTTTAGATGGCTCCAAGTTCGTATTTGTTCGGGTCCTAGTGGAGGTATACTATGAGGAAGATGTTCCTGAGAGAGTACTGATCCATGTTGCGGGAAGGGACTTCTGGGTGAAACTTGTCAAGGAGTTGCCGTCTTCTTCCTTGCAATCCAAGGACAAAGAGATGGACTAGTCCTGGGCGGAGGTAGTAGCGGAATACAGAAACTTTCAAGGGAAAAAACAAAGTTCAAATTATGGTATGTCTGGAAGCTCGCCTGTGCTTTCTTCTGAGTTGATTGAGTCAGCCCCAGTGACTCAACAGAAAAAAGAGGAAGGACCGAGTTGGTGTTTGCCTAAGGGAGAGTCTCAATGGATAACTAAAGCGGCGGTTCAAATTCCTCCTCGGGCCAGGCAGAAGGCTGGAACCTGGGTTCCTGTGAGTAAAGAGGTGGCTGAGGAGGGGCAGAGTCAATGCTGGGATGTGGCACTTCTCGAGGCGAGGGCTGCGGGCTGGATTTCTTTGAGTTCTGAGGCTCCCATTGTCGGGTCTATGTGAGCTTGACCGTTGGACTCTTCAGGCGGGGAAGAGGAACAATATCGGGTTTCCGGCATGGATCCTATTTTGATTTTCGATCTGGCGGTTTCGGATTCCGACTAAATATCCGACTGGCCGGTTCATCACACAGCTAGTGTCGCTGACGAAGCTTAGGCAGTGAACCGGTTTTTTGACCTTCGTCCGGTTTGCGGTGAAGGTACTATTCATCTTCCTCCCCGTGATTCCGAAATTGCGATGGGGAAGTCTCCCGACAGCGAACTGGGGAAGACCAGTAGGTCGAAGATGGGTCTTGGGGTTGCTTCCAGGGCTGAACCAGGGAGACATGAGAGCCGCCATCTTGTTGACAAGGCTCAGAGGATTTCTGTTACGGCCCAGGTTTTTCCCGTTTTATCTGGTTCTCCGGTTGATCCCCAGGAACAAAGTAACTCCTCTATCCATGATGTTGAATCTGGGATGAATCTAAGTCAGGCTACAGTAACTGAACTGGACGGGTCGCACCTGACATTGGAACCCGAGGCTTTAGCTATCCAGCTGCTGGGAACAGTTATCTCTTTGCAGGGGACTTCCGGCCAGGATGTTTCTAAACCTATTGTTCCTTTCTCTCCCAGGCATGCTGAGGAGTATAATCAATGGGTAGGGGAAATCATGGAGTTTGGCAGGAAAATTAGGGTTTCTTTCCAAGGAAAAGAAGATGCAGTAGTGAGTTTTATCAATAAATTAGAAAAGAACAGAGGCTTTGCATAATTCTTTAAAGAGGAAAGGGATTGGAGGTGGTATGAAAATAGGGAAGAGAGAAGTTAATTTCATCAATCAAAATGAAATTGTTGATTCTCTTCGACCTAAGAAGCAGGGGAGCATGATTTCGGTTTAAATGTTTTTATGCTCTTGGAACATTAGAGGTCTAAATGGGGAGATTAAGAGAAGGGCTGTGAGGGATCTTGTCAGGGTTCATAATCTAGAATGCATTTTTCTGCAAGAAACTAAAATGGAGACTGTGGATGGCATATTCATTAAGCAGCTTGGAGGTACAGTTTTAACTAAATGGGCTTTATTTCCTGCACAAGGAAACAGTGGGGGTCAGCTTGTTATCTGGAATGGCAACAGATTCAGAGGAAGGATTTGTGACATGGATGGCAGTACCGGCCGATACCGGTACGTACCGGCCGGTACGTACCGGTACCGGTACCCGATACCTGTAAAGGGTATCGGCCGATACCGGCCGATACTGGGCCGGTACCGGCCGGTACGTACCGGTACCGGTACCCACCGATACGGGTACCGGTACCGGTACTGCCATCCCTGATTTGTGATATGGGTACATTCAGCATTTCGGTTATGTTTAATGAAGTGGCTGGTTCAGAGCCTTGGGTTGTCACCTCTGTCTATGGGCCTCATTCTCAACAGGATAGGAAGGAATTTTGGCAAGAGTTGGATAGGCTAGCTCTGCTTTTTCAAGGATTATGGTGTATACTTGGAGATTTCAATTGCCTCAGATACCCTTGGGAGAGGACCGACTGTCAGACCTGGAATTCAGATATGCAGAGATTTGGTATGTGGATATCTAATTATGGTGTGGTGGACCTTGAAATTTCAAATAGAAGATTTACTTGGTCTAACTTACAAATGCATGGCATTCAATCTAGGTTGGATGGGGTGCTGGTTTCGGCCAATTGGGTTGAAAAGTTTCCTGGTTCTCATGTTTTAGGCCTAAATAGGATGGTTTTAGACCATAATCCTTTATTTCTGAGGACTAAGGAGGCAAAAAGGAGGCACAAAATCTTCAAGTATGAGTTAGCTTGGCATACCCACGAGGATTTTAAGGGGCTGGTATCTAAGTGGTGGCAGGAGGAGGAGTCGACCTTTCAGGCGGCTGCTTCATTTTCTAACAAACTAAACAAGGTGAAGTCAAACATTAAAAAATGGTGTGCATAGACTTTTGGGGCAGGTTCTTCTTACAAGCAACGACTCTCTCAGAAAATAGATGAACTGGAAGCTAAAGCTGATGCGACTGGGTTATTTGAGGATGAAAACAAGGAGCTAGCTGATCTTAAAAGAGAATATAATATGTGGTTACTTAGAGAAGAGATAAAGTGGAAGCAGAGGTCGAAAGAGTTGTGGTTGAGGGAGGGGGACAAGAATACTAGATTCTTCCATGCAACTGCAACTGCAAAGAAAAGGTCTTTGAGAATTAATCAAGTGAAAGTTGATAATACTATGGTGGAGTTTGAGGAAGAGATGAAGAGTAGCTTTGTTTCATATTTTGAGAATTTGTTTAAGGAAGACGAGTGGCGGAGACCTCACATCCAGGAGGGTGTCTTACCTAAGATTAATGGAGATTAGGCTATTGAGTTGTGTGCACCATTCTCAGAGGAGGAAGTCAAATCTGCAGTGTTTAGTATGGAAGCAAACAAATCTCCAGGACCGGATGGCTTTTCTATGGGTTTCTATCAGCATTTCTGGGATATTATCAAAGAAGATTTGATGAAGGTAATGAGAGAGTTTCAGGAAAGGCCCCTGTGTATCAAACGCTTTAACTCCACCTTTATTGTTCTAATTCCAAAGAAGGAAGGGGCTGATTCCGTGACTGATTTTAGGCCCATCAGTCTTTTGAATGGGATTTATAAAATCATTACTAAGGTGCTGGCCAATCGACTTAAGTATGTGCTGAAGGAGGTGGTGCTCAGTTCAAATCAAGCAGCATTCCTTAGGGGAAAGTACATTCTGGATAATTTCTTATCAGCTCATGAAGCCATTGTCTCTCAGAAGAGTAGTAGAAAGGAGGGTGTGCTTGTTAAATTGGACCTTGAGAAAGTTTATGATCGCTTAAGCTGGTTGTGTATTCAAAGATGAATATAACAGCTTTTATAACATTATGTGCATGATTATTAGATGGGTCAGGGAGTGGGGTATTGCTGCTGGGATTGTAGGGGATCCGAAATCCTCTCCTACTCTGTCTGCTTTAAGGAAGGCTTTGAGGATGATGTGCTGATAGTGTTTCCTTGAGTCCTATTTTTTTAGTCATGTATATTTATCTTATCCTCTTGATAAGATAATTGTGGGTTTTTTTATCTGTCTGTGTATGGGATTTCATGTGGGTACTCTGAGCTTTTTGCTCCTTGGTGTAATTTCTGCATTTTATTATTAATGAATCAGTGATCTGTTTTTGATCACTTTCAAAAAAATGAATATTGAGTTTGAAGATCTTAGAATGAGTAAAGACTGCAACGATGAAATCATAAGAAAATCATATGATGTTTTCTGAAAATGTTTTTACGATATTTTTGGCGAATCATACCATCAAGTCATGATATTACTCCTTAACATTTTTTTCTGATTAATATGAATATTAAAAGAACATGGAAGCTTAAAGAAAAGCTTGTGTACAATGAAGGAAACAAATTTGCAAGAAGATGATTTATGCATAAGTTAACAATTACATATGTTTATAAGCCTATTTGATTATTTCATGTTTTTTTCTTGTTAATTCATTTAGATAAATGGACTTTAATTTTTAATATGGATCAATGGAAAATAAATGATCCCTACTTAGTCCAATAACAATTGAACTCACAAACTTGATTCAATATCTTTAGGAAGGATTCATAAGGTACGATTCAATAAATCCAGTTACATCAGATCCAACCTTTGATTCTGATGAAGATTAAGATTTGTCATTTGAATTTCTTGAGCTTTATTTATAATTGTGCAATTAGCAAAGATAAACCAAGATATGACAGACCATCTGGTCTAGGCAGTGGTACCATTTTCATTAAAATTGTTTAAAAGATTGGACTATTACAATCAAATCCCCCCTCAACTTTGGATTGTAGTCTATAAGCATTGATTCAGGTGGGTGAATATACTCTCAACCTCTCCTCGTCCATTTGTTGTATGTAGTTACCTCATCATCCTCTACCTCTTCTTCTTCTGTGCTTGGTAGTGAACGGCAAGCTTATGAGGGGATTTTACTCCTCTCTTTCTTGGGCATTTGTCTGAGAGGGGATCTTATGCATGAGCCTTACGTGTTCTACCGAGACTCGATGATTCATGAGTTAACACTACATATCTAGTAATGGACAGCCATTTTCTCTCTGCCACAGCATACATATTGTTCTTTTCAGTGTTTTCCTTCATGCATATGTCAAGATTTAAGAAATCCTACAGCACATCTCTTGGGTTCATGGATGGCAGTACCGGTACCGGTACCGGTATCGGTGGGTACCGGTACCGGTACGTACCCTTTAAAACATGGGTACCGGTGCCGGCCGATACCGGTACGTACCAGTATCGGCCGGTACTGCCAACCATGCTTGGGTTTGACTTGATTCTAGGAATGATAGGTGCAATTTTTCAAATTGCATGCATAAAACTTTTGTAAAGATTCAAGGCACCATACCCATGAATTTTTGGTCAATTATAATAGTGCAGCAAATAATTTTCACTGCTTTTAAATTCTGATTTTGATGTTTACTGCACGGGCTTTCATGTTTCAAAGGAAAAACAAAAAGAAGTGGTCCTGTGTGAGTTCAAGCCACAAGTGTGCACATAGTAAATGATCTGAAATTCCATTCTTTTTTTTTATTATTTTGAAGTCGAACAAAATTTTTGATCTCTGTATAATTTTAGATGTTTGACATTCGTTGTAACCTTAGTATTACATAGTTCACACTTAATTTAGGCCAATGCTTTAAAAGTGCCTAGGCAGGCCGAGGCGGTAGAACCACCTGCTGCCTAGGCAGACTGCCTAATCGGCGAGGCAGGTGCCTCATTTGAGGCACTTATTTTGTTAGTTTTTAACAATTTACACTATTTATGCACCATTTGGTCTGGCTAAACATATTTTTATTTCTGATGACATTTGGGATTTTTTTATGCACATGAATCATAAAGAAGGAATAGTTGTGACCTATTGTCACTTTCCAAATAAAAGAGATATAATAACTAAAGATGAAGATCAAGAGTCACATTTATTGGGGCATGAGGCTATGAATACATATTGTTGCATCTCAATAACTTATGCATGTAATGTTGTATAAGAAATCCTATAACTAATTGAGAATTATAGTCATTGTATACCAGATATGTATAGATTGAGCCTACATATATGAAAAAATTATAAATATCACCTTAAAGTGGAAAATTAGTGAAGAGTCGAGACAATGTATGGAATGCTAGAAAAGGGGTGAGGATACCATTCAATTTGGTGCATTCTGCTATTTACTGATGTAGAGTTAATGTAGTCTCTTTTTCTAATCATAAATTTAACCATGAATAAATATTAAACAATGAAGCAAGTTAACATACAGAAAGATCTTCAAGTTGTTATTACAAGTTTTCTGGTTGTACCCAACATCCAGAGATACAACACATGCTATGTAATGTATTATCAAGGACATTTAGGTAATTACATACTTACATGAAGGGGGGGTGGACTTTCTTTGAGACAAAACTATCAAGAAAAGTCTTAAGGCGGAAACCTTCGAGGCACCAACCCATTTGAGGTGCCTAGGCGGGCCACCTGATCATCTAGACAGCCACTTTTTAAAACACTAGGGAACCCGAAATTATAGATGATATCGTGCCTACTAGTACTGATTATTTTTGGGTTTCCATTGGAACTCAAAGTGACCTACAATACCTATTAATTTATGTCTTGCCAAAGCTATGGGTTGTCTATACACCTACCATCTCCCTAATCCAGTGGAAAGACTGAATCTTGAGGTTGGAGATGCAAGACTTCCCAAAGATCAATGACCTGTTTTTTTAGATTCTTGAGCTAATCATGTTCCTTCATCCCATGATTTTTGCTCTACATAAATTCCCAGTTTTTTTAACAAAAACACAGATTTGGTGATTTATAATTGCAACCATAAGTTCACAGTGAAGTAGATTATGGAACTAACACTTCATTTCTAAATGATTTCTAATAATGTGACTCCTGATTTATCAGTACAGAAAGTTATTTTTCAGAGCTAAATGTATAGTTTATTAAAGGGTAGGAATGACCGGACTTAATGCTAATGACTACTCTGGAAGATGTGATTTATATCATGATTTCAGCGTCATAAGGATCCTTGGTTAAAGCATATTTTGGTATTTCATGTACCATTGACCTTAACTAGGGATGCCCTCAAATGCAATTCTTAACCTTTCAGCTGTAAGTTAAGCCGTGTAAAAGGGCTGAAATTTGTGGAGAGTTTGTTTTGTGGCTAAAGATGCATACACCTTACATCACCTCTATTTGTGGTGTCTGATAGTAAGTGAGCAATGTGTTTTTAGCTGAGATGAGTCACTTATTCCGCAGAATTATGCAACTCACTGCATGAACTTATTCTGCAGGTCTCTTGGGGTCAAGGAACTGGGTTATTTCCCTATTATCTGTTGGGTTGCAGCAGATTTAGGGATGTCCTGTTCTGTCATGGCCAAATTCCAAATCTCAGGTATTTATGCCTTTTAACACAATGAGTCGTCTACCACTTGTGCGCATATGTGATCAGGTCCTAAGATACAATCATTTAGGCCGTGTGAGTTAATATCCTTACTCTCATCTCCCCATCCTTTCAGGACAGAGATACTTATTCTACAGTTCTCTGGCGGAGGCCGAGTTGAGTAGTTGGCTAGCTACGCAGGTCTGCCTCTTTAATCTTTTTTCTGCATCGTCTGGTTGTTGACACTGGTGGTTTAGTTCTATGGTATTCTGTTGACTTACCTTTCTATTGGGCTTCTATGAAACTTCCATATCCTACTAGCCAGCATTTATCAATATAACTGCTGCAGTTCTACCTTGCTTTTCCATCTGAGTGGTTAGATGTATTTATCTTTTGGCATGGCTTACATTCCAATAGCTAGTCCTTATTACACTTTGATAATGGCTGTCTTGTTTTGTTCTTTTCAGCCATCCACTTGCTAATATTCAAATTCTTTGGAAGGGTAAAGGAGTAAACGAAGCCTATATGAGTTAGTGCACTCCTATGCCCCCTTTTGTTTTGGGTGCAGATTTTGAGCTGGGTTAGTCAGAACTCTGGATTCACTTGAAGAGTACTCGAAGTGACCACTCAGACTCCACCAAGGCATAGTTTAGACGCACCTCTCTGACAACGACATCTCTGCGGCTTGGGGATGATCTTTATGTTTAGTATTTTTATTTTGTGCTATATTTCCACTTTCAGTTAGTTGGGAGGTGTTGACTGTATTTAGCGTAATTTACTAGGTGATGATGCGTTTGTCATTTTCTTCTTGTTAGAGTATTTTAGTCATATTTGTTTGGGTTTCTTGCATGAGGATAAGGGTGTTTCGTTATCACAAATGAACTTGATACCACAGCCAGGCCCTCTCAAAGGAATTTTATGATCAAAACTTTCAACATACATGTATGGACAAGTCTTTTGTTATTGGAGGTTAGAGATCCAGCCATGAATATTGGGATCAGACTTCCGACAGCAAGAACCAGTATTGGCACAGGAAGGAATGGGTTATCTTACCTAAGGGGCAAGAAGAGCCTTGGAAATAGGGAATATGCTTTTCGTCTATGATTTTATGCTTTTCAGGAAAGCACGCTTACATTATGCTCAGGGACTCAAAGATCTACTTGAAGCTTCAACTCTCAGACTACTGCAGAGCTACTTCAAGCTCTGAACTTCACAGGACTAGGGGCCTGGCCAGAAAGAATGACCAATGGTAGACAGCAGTAACGTTCACCAAAGAAATGGTGAAGCAGGGTTGCTCTAAGAATAGGTCATTAAAGCACATGTAAACCCATCCGAGACTCCTTTGCTCTAAGAAAGGATGGTTCCCAGGGCATCTAAGGATGATTCGTGCCATAGTAAGTTGAATGAGAAGGGAAATCCCAAGAGAACCATTTTAAGACATTGAGGGAAGCCACTGTATAGTGCCAATGACCATGAGAGGGATAAGGGGTTGTAGCATGAGGGACTGCTGACTTAGATCTACACATAACAATTTACCAGTTTCCAAAATCTCATCCTTGAGGACGACAAGCAAGGTGTCCAATACATCCAGATGTACACATGCTGTTCTGTTTGTCTTTCCATGTAAATTATCCATGAACCTCCTTCTCGCCAACCTAGAACTTTAGGACAGAAAAGGAGTTCACCTAGGCACCTGTAATGTACCATCCACTCATATTTTTACTTTCACTCAGTGGTCATCTGGACTAATTATAGCTGTATTCTCTGTGTGCTTGGGGATCCAGGGATGATCTCATCAGATCTCTATCAACCAGCCAAAACTCCAGGGAGGAGGACAATGTAGTTACCAAATCAAGTAGTTCTCAAATTATGAGTTGCATAAACCAATTAGATGTTGTGGATCAATGATGCTCCAGCATGTACACGTGATGGGAATGGAAAGAAACTTGTTATTGACGTGTGGGGAAGATCTGTTTAAGAAACAGTTCAAGAAAGGGTTGCCTCATTTCCTTCTTTGTTCCTCCTAGGTAAGGATCCAGCGGCATCCAGCCAGTGGGAAGCAAAAGGAATACCTAAGATGTAGTTTGAATGGGATACTTAGACAGGTTATTCCTTTGCCATTTAGTAATTTTGGAAGAGGCAGTCCCCAGATATATATATATATATATATAGAGAGAGAGAGAGAGAGAGATACCCAAAGTGTACATCATCAAACTGAATGCTTCCTCCACTCAATTTCAGAGGTTGGGCACTGTCCTTGTCCCTAATCTCAGGTCTCTCCTGCAAAAAGAACATTCAGAATTGTCATGTTCACAAACCATAAAAGAATAGGAACTGCTCAGCAGATCTGTATCCATGATATTACAATCAACATTATATTCACTGTAGTTTCCCATTGCAAACAACACATTAGATATTAATAGATATTAATTCCTCTCAACAAAAATTCAAGATGTGGTAGCCACCAATTCCTCTGAGAAACACACAATATTGAATGACCATATAATTTTTATTTACAGAAGTCTTTAATAGTGAAAAATTACTGAAAAGGCCACAGAAACTATCAAAATATCTAATGGGGCACTATAAATTTATTCAAAAGGGGCTCTCCTTCTAAAGTTCATATATAAATGGGACAAAAGTCATGTTTTCTAACACACTACCCAAAGTAAGCTCAATTTTTCTATAGTTAGATTGTCCCAAGTCCTAACCTAAATCTACATGATACGACTTTTACATTATTGATCACAAAAATTATTCTCTAATTAATAAAAAAGGCATTGATACTAGAAAATATCAAGAAAAATCATTCCTCTAAAATTTAGAATTTGGATGAAACTCCTAAATTTCTTTCGGAACTATTATATGTCTAAGGTCCAATATTGAAATCATTTCAAAGGTTTTGCCTTACTTTGTCCGTGTCAACAAACAATTCGAAATATCTCGACTTTTTCAGAACAGGTCCGAGTCAAATAGCAATGATTCGAAGCACTTCTTTTTATATTACACGATTTCGGAACCCAAGGACTCGATCGTATGGATATGTAAAATACAAGATTTCCAATCCTAGCAGGAAAAGGAGGGAAACGGATACTCAATTTAAAGTGAGTAAACAGAATTCCATACTCGATCTCATAGATATAGATAGAGTATATTATACTTATAAGGAGAGCATATTATTTGTTATTATTATTTAATACTATTATACTTATTTATATTTAATATTATTACAATTATCTATATTATAATTAATTATACATTACTTATCTATACAATATTTACAATATATGTATATACTATTTTATATTAAATATTAATACTATATATATATTAATACTATATATTAATTATATATTAATAATATATATATATATTTATTAATTATATATTAATAATATATATATATATATTTATTAATTATATATTAATAATAATATATATATATTTATTATTTAATAATATTTATATTTTTATAAAAAATTTAATATTGATTATTGCAATATAAAGAATTACTACAATAAAAAATATAATACAATAAAAAATATAAAAAATATATAAATATATAGGATATAAAAATAGTTGTAAATCTTACTTTAGTTAGTTATATTGTAAATATATAGTTATATTGTAATATTGTAAATATATAGTTAATTACAAATATTACTTAGTAAAAGAACAAATATGTAAAAAAAACTGAGAGATAACATTACCTTTGAATTTTATTCATAAGAATGCATAAAATAAATACATACTAGTTATTATTTATTATTTGTAAAATTTAGAATAATTTACTTGTAAAATGATTAAGGGTATTTTGGGTAGTATGTTGGAAGAAATATCAGTTTTGTCCCATACAGATAAAGTTTGAAACATATTTTTTAAATTTATAGTTCCCCTATTGGATATTTTGAAAATTGTGTCATACGTAATTCTCGCTATTTAATATTATATTATTAGAATGCAGGCCGACACAGTGGGTTATGGACCTAGTTTAATTGCCAACCAGTCCCAGTTTAGTAGCCCATGCAATAGGTTTTGGGCTTGGACCATGATGGGTGGATTGAGTATTAATGGGAGTCCAGTCTCAATCCCAAGTATCCCAACAGAAAGAGAAGAAAAGAATAGAGCTTGATTTTGTGGCCTAGCCCAATTCAGTCCCAGCCTAGAAGACCTCTCCCTGCCTAGATAAGTCAACCAATGTGTTTAAAAGGATCCGGAGACCACCTCTTTGTTACTTATCCCATATTTTTCTTCAATCATCTTTCACATTTTTTTATTGAATGTGGATGGTAATTCCAAAAAAAAGTGCAAGACTAAAAACAATTTTATATGGAGCCAAGTCATAACGGCCAAACAAGCAAAGACCAAGAAAACAATTTTGTATGGAGCCAAGTCATTCTTATTTCTTTATCTGCAATACTACTTGATGTTAATTTGCATCCTATAAATTCAAACCTACATGCATCTATATGTGAAGTATGGCTCTCTAAGACAAAGGTCTCCAGCTCGGGCTGTAACCAGGCCGGAGATGGAAATGAAAATACTAGTTTCCATTTCCATTTCATAGAAGATTCAAAAGAGGCAGATGGAAGCCGATCTATTCAAGCATGTTAGGATGTTAAACACCTCCACCATCACCTTCCTTGAAACAGGGTAATTTTGTCATCATAGACAAATAATAAGTTTTAGCAGGGATGGGAAAAAAATGAGGTGAACAGATGTGACATACCTTTTTTTGGACATGGCATCCAACTAGATAAACAATAAAATGCATTTTACCTATATACAAGCTCTATCGGTACAAGTGAAATTGTGAAAGTCCTAAAGTAAGAACATCTAAAAAAATGTTGAACTTTGCTGTCATGTTCCATATCAAATGGTAATGTGGCATTCTAAAGCATATGATGAAAACCTTGCATACATTTTATTTAAGCATCATGATGTTCCATTCTTCAATAAATGCCCAGCCCCAACCTGATCCCAACCTAGCCTTAAATTGGGAATTGGGAGTGGGTCAGGTTAACAGAATAGCAACCCAAAGAGACATGAAAATTCCATGGTGAATATGTCTAGGTCTGGACTAATCATGAAGACCAGTGCCCTCTTGGATCAAAATTGGGGGAAATCTGTCCCAATCCAAAACAAACACACTTTCACTCCTAATTATGAATTTAAAGATATCACATGATTGTGAAATAGTGATGACATCTTTATACTAACTTTGTGCAGCTGGCACATATTGGTCTGAATGATGGTCACTGCTACATTACCTTGGGTCCAACATGTGTCATCTCGCTTCTTGGTGGCATCTTGGGAGGCCAAAAGAGAAGAGGTTTCAGAGAGATGGAGAGAGACTTCAAAGAGATTGGCAAGTTATTAAGCGGTTTTGTCATGTTGGAGAGAAAAAAAGCCATTTTGCAGAAGTATTCTTGCATTGGGGGGTTGGGCACATTGAAAAGTTCAACCACATAGGAGTAATACTTGCTCAGTTGGCATGAGGGCTCTCCGTGTTCAAAACCACCTAGGGCACCCAATACCATGACCTGTAGGAGGTTCACATGGATTTGAGAATTTCCCAAATGCCCATAGACTTCATCCTGCACTACAAGGTAGTAGTTGAGACTCTTGAGAGGGTTTTTAGAAGCTCAGTGAAACATGGCCTCCCAAGGAAGGGGTAGCCCTTTTCTTCTCCTTTGCCTCCCCCTTATTTTTCTTCTCCTCTTCCTCCTCTCTGCCGCCACACCCATTATCTCGCTCCTCCTTTTGCTTCTTATTCTTGATCTCCCTAGACATTTCATCTTGGGACCCTTGAAGAGAGAGATATAATTAAAACGCATATGTAGTAAGAGAGAGTGAGAGCTGCAGCTGTAGCAGAGGTTTGTATGTTTAATACCTCTTTCATCATAGTTAACCCTTTTGCTGCCCTGGAACCAGCAGTCGCCTGCCCCCCAGCACTTCTCACCTAGGTGCCCAGGCCGTCCCACGATGCCACTACACCCACAGTGGATGACATGGGTATGATTGACTAAGGAGAGATCAGATGAGTTCTGCCAGCGAGGGAGAGGACAAGGCTGCAAGGGGGAAAGTGACAGAGAGTGAGAGGAAGAGTTCGTGAACCGGAGCGAAAGTGCAACATGGAGAAGAATGACAGAACGCCATCCCTGCAGTGACAACAGTGACATTATCTTTGACTGGGTGATGTTGGCAAGGCGACATTGTCTCCAAAGAGGTGTGTTCACAGTATCAAAGGTCAGAGGAGTTTACTTCTGGCTCTGGAAATCTATTGTGGCCAAGTATCCATAACAGCAAGTGTTTCTGGTGTCTTGGAAAGAGACACCAGGCTTCCACCTGTTGAAATGCTCACCTGTTGCTGATTTGATGCAGTTGCACAAAGAAAGGTGGTTTGCGATGGCAGTTTTTCTTTGACTTAAAAGATCGGGGGGAACAGTAGACATCTTCAGAAGATGCAGACACAGGAGAAGATCAATTTCATGATCCCTTCAGTGAAGGCTCCATGGTCTCTAGAGTTTGCCTCCAATATCCAGCGCCTTCAAAACTGTCTAGTCGGTCGTTTGCTTAAAGGACATCTTGATCGAGAGGAGATCCACATACTGCTGTCAGAAACGTGGCCGCCTGAGCAAGATTGGAAGATCAATGTTATTGACAACACGAGTTCTGTTCTCTTTTTCTATTGCAAACATAGTTGTCAAAGGTGACAAGGTGACCCAATGCGCTCTCGGGGTGCCTGGGGCCACTTAAGTGGCGCCTAAGTGCCTATTCTGGAGCAGGGAGAGGGGGGTACTGAACATTCGCGGGAGGGGGGCAGGTTCCAGAGGTTGATTTACAGAGGAGAGAGTTGAGTAGGTGCATGCACTTTGGGTGTGACTTGTGAGTCTGCTGTGTGTGTGCACAGGCATGTGTGTGTGTGTGTGTGTGTGTGTGTGTGTGTGTGAGAGAGAGAGAGAGAGAGAGAGAGAGAGTAGTCAGACACCCTCTGCCGCTGGTACCAGTTAGATAGATAGATAGAGAGAGAGAGAGAGAGAGAGAGAGACGGCCAGTACCTGTAGCTAAATCGTTAGTGTGAGGGAGGGAGTTGACCCTCTACACCGAGGGAGGAGGAGCAAGCAAGCAATGGCAGAACAACCACGGCTAGCAGTGGCACAAACAGCCATGATGAGTGGTGAAAACGGCTATGGCAAGCGGCATGAACAGCGATGGCGAGCTAAGCGAACAGCCACAGCAAGTGGCACTGGCCAGCAAATAGCGGCAATGACTTGGTGGTGGTAGTGGTAGAAATCCTAGCAAAGGGAAGTGGGGAAGAAGAGGGCTACGTGATAGGGTATCGAAGGCTTGGGGGGACTCGAGAGGGGTACTTAAAAGGTTCAGGCCCTTCGTGGGCCGTGCCATGCCAGGCATGCCTTGGGCACCTAGGCGTGCTAAGTGGGCCATGTAGACCGACTAAGTGTGTGCGCCTGTGCCACCTTTTCACGGCCAGAAGAGGCAGTTGGGTGCCTGGGACCTGTTGGAGTGCCTTTGCACCAAGGCAACGCCTAGGCCGCACCTAGGCATATGCCTTGTCATCCATGATTGCAAACAACAGGTATTAGGCTCTACACTAGAAATTTCTTCACCATCATAATCATTGATCCGGAGCTGATCGGGATTTGGCAGATACGAGTCAAATCCGATCCGACTCAGGCCGATTCAGGCCAGTTTTTTGTTTTTTTTTTCTGATCCTTTACTTTACGAGTAGTTAAAATATAATAATTATGTCTCACACGAAGCAGACTAATTCAGCTTATTTCAACTTTTCTTTCTAGATTATTTAATTTGAGGAATAATTATGACATAAATTAAGTTTTTGACTATAGTGGTTTATTAAATTTTTTTGAAATGGTACCACTAAATTGTATTAATGAAAAGGTTGTACAAGAGTAAATACAATGAAGCTCTCAAAAAGGACCCTCTACCCCCAACACCAAGAAGGTCTTCCAGTCATCCTTCCTCTAGTCTAGGTAGACACAAAAGGAGGAAGTGACATTGTGCTCAATACGAAAGATCCTCACATTCCCTCACTCTGTCCTAAACAAAATTTTCAATTTTGTCCGGACATGCAGCTTTCCTTCTTAAAGATCCTTCTATTCCTTTCACCCCACTTTTGCCCATAAAGTGGCATGAAGGACCAGCCACCAAATAACTTTGTCTTCCTTTCTATTCACAATATAGCGCCAAAGTCGAAGAAGGGACTCCACATTTCTTGGTATTCGAGATGGGTGATGCAATTTGTTATTTGCCACACTTCCTTGGCAAAACTACAACCCACAGCAAGATGATCAAGAGACTCATCTTCTTCCCTACATAGGCAACAAGTAGGAGACACATCACAGCTAAAGAGGATCAATCTATCGCAAATGGAAAGTCTAGCACAAAAAATCCTCCAAATCAAGGTCTTGATCTTCAAAGGGGACTTCAAGCTCCAAATAAAGTGGAGAAAAGGAGTTCTAAGTCCATCGTCTGCAATAATAGTGTAGAAACAGGAGCTGTCCTTCCCCTCCAGTCAAGAGTAAAATGGTATCATCTGCATATTATAAATCAGAGACATGTATATGAGGATCACCAATATGAAAACCAGATAACAAGCCCCCATTCGCGCCCTCTCCCACAATTGACTAAGCACCTGTGCAACCAGTACAAAGAGCAATGGGGATAAGGGATCCCCTTGATGAAGACCCCTCCTGCTGAGAAAATAACATGTCAGCTCACCATTAACAAAGGTAACAAATGATGCTGAGGAGACACATTCTGATTCATGCGACCAAAGCCCATCTTGTGAAGGATATCAAAGAGGCAACTCCAATTCACTTTGTCATAGGCCTTCTCAAAGTCTAGCTTGCCTTCTTTGTTGCTTCATTGCGTGTAAGCACTCATGTGCTATAAGAAATCCTTCCTGAATCTGCATCTCTTAAATAAAGGCATTCTAATTAGGGCTAATCACTCTGCCAAGAATAGCTTCAAGTCTAAAGGGTAGCATTTTGGAGATGATCTTGTACACCCCATTGAGAAGCTTAATTGGCCTAAAATGGGATAAGGAATCAGTGCCCTCCTTAGGGGTGAGAACAAGAAAGGTCTTGTTAATCCCTCTAATATGAGCTTTCCCTTCTTGGAAATCCAAGCTGCCCGCAACAGTAAATCATAGACAATCTCCCAACAATGTTGAAAGAACAATAAGGGAAACCTGTTTGGACATGGGGCCTCAGCAAGCCACAACTCCTCCAATGAGAAAGGAGCTGAAAGGCCAGCTCTCTCATCCTCCATCATCTGGGGGAGAAGGTTGTCATTTATAATAGGCCCAATATAATCCTCCTCCTTGAAAATATTAGAATAAAATGAAAGAATATGCTTAGAGAAAACCTGCCCCTCTGATTTGAGATAGAAACTATAGTTACTCCGCCTTCTCCCCAAAGCAAGACTTTGGAAATAAGTAGTATTCATGTCCCCTTCCTTAACCCATCTGTCTCTTGATTTCTGTTTCCAATAAAGTTCTCCTTTAAACAGAATTTCTTGATACTCTGTCTTAAGCCTATCCCTGGACAGCTTGTCCTCATCATCAAGCATGCCTGCACCCTCTAGTTCCTCATAACCTCAAAACTGCTGCAGAATCCCATTCTTGTCTCTAGGATCTTGGAGGCTGACCTGGTACGGGGAACTCCTGAGGAAGCCCCGAAACCTCCGGCTACAAGACTGGAAGGCGCTGCAGAAGTGCCTCTCCTTCTATGTCCCGAAGCAGTCCAATTTGGGGAGTATGTAGATGACATGACATCCCCCCCCCTCCAATGCCAGCAGAGATAGCAAGGCTCAGACGGAAGGAGACAAGCTTCGAAGCCATCCCCTGATCGCCACAAGGATGACCGGAGTCAAAGGCATCACTGGCTCCAGACGATACCCTCCTGAGGCGCGAGCATGGCTAACAGGCAGGGAAGAAGGTCACTCGTGGATAGGAGTTCGCCCCCAAACCTGCCGCCAAACTAGGTAAGTCATGGGTACAAAGAGAGGACTGAACCGCATGATCCATCGCTGCCCGGTTCCGTTCCAAAGAGTCTGGACCCAGACGGTTCACCGTAGGAATGGAGGGTTCATTCATCGATTCAAAATTTGAATCGATGGCTGTGATCGAGCCACAAGCCCCCCCCCCCCCCCCCCCGATGAGGGCATCTTCGACCTCCCGCCTCTGCACCAGAAACGCTAAGGATGCAGCCAGCGGCGCAGCGACGACGCCCTCCCCGAGCACTAAAACTCTCACTAGGGTCTCGGGTCTGGTATCTAACCATCGTGTCCATCATAGCCTCCATGAAACGCTCCATACTCAGCCTACCGGCCTCAGATCCACTAAGGACATCTCCCCGCTCTCTAATGACTGGCATCCTCTTCCTAGGAGCCATCTAATCACCTACGATCACATAAATCAAAAAAATTCTAATTAGAGTCCTAAAGCCTACACTACCGCCGTGCCTGTACGGGATAATGTAATTATTTGCCGAAATTACGATATTTAACCTAGTTATTCATTTATTTGCCAGACCGAATGCTCTGATACCAACTGTAACGACCCGCCACCCTATAATCGGAGATCCGATTACTAAATGGGTACCGAATCATTAATTTGGAGCCAAATCAGGATCTTGATAAGTCTGGGAAATAAATAATAAACTAAGCTAAACATTCACATCGCATTGAATTAAAAAGAAAATGCAAGAATTAAAAATTATTACAATGCGACTCGACTCAACAAATTATTACATACTCCAACAGAAAGGAAATAATTAAACATACAGACTAGAAAATAAAATGACAACTACATCGAGGCATACCCCGGAACAACGGCTGCTGGCGCGCGACCCAAAACAACACTCTCCTCGCTACGCCTGCTTAGAACCCTCACCTGAAAACCGCAGGGGTGAGTCTCATTGAAAAGATTAAGTAGGGATCATTTGATCCCCACCGCCCACTCACGTACCCACAAGTGCATCAACACAAATATAGATAAATTAAGCAAGCAAAGCAGTAAACATAGTTCCTAAATTTCGATATAAAACACATGCATTCGAAATATAATATGCACAATTCTGAAACCATTCTATCACGGAGCCCACAACCAGCGTCTCGGCAAAACACGCCAACCACACGACCGAACAGGAGAAACTCCGACCCGCTGAGACCAAACAGCAACCCCTCGGATAGCGCGCTGGCTACTCTGGCCTGACAGGCTCCAGGTGAACAAGTGACACTCCGAATATACCACTCCCACACCGGTACTAGCTATACCCCGAGGTACACCAGGTGACCCTCTCTCTAGGCGTCACCCCGCCACTCCCACACCGACGTTGTGTCACTCTCACACCGACACATGGTGCCTAAGCGCTAACAACTGTCACTCTAGGCCCACGATCGCACAAAACACAACACGGTGCAAACCGATCACATAGAACCCATCGTCATCGAGTACATTTCTAAACATGCAATTAACTAAACTATCTAACAATGTAAATGTGTTAATTGCAGGGATTAATGAAATTCTGGCTTGAATCGCGTCGCCCAAGGCCGACGTCATTCAAACTTCCTAAACAGGTTCATATAAAAACTGGCCTCGGAAGATGGCCTAAAACGCGTCGTCGTATGTAGCCGCCTTTTGAAAGACGTCGCTATCCCTAGTTGCCTGATAACGACAGAAACAAAAATAGACCTCGGGGTGATTTCACTTTAAAATGCGTCGAGCATGGAAGTCGCCGTTCAAAAGGCGTCGTTATCCCTGGACGCTCATCAGTCCAAAGACAGAGACTGTCATTTGAGCTAAATCGCGTCGCGGGTGGAAGCCGCCTTTCTAAAAGGCGTCATTGTCCCCCGACGCCATTTAACCCTCACAGACAGGTTCTTCCTCCGCCATCTCCCAATCCACAGGGTGAGATTTCCTCTCCCAAATCGTGTAAAAACACAAAAAAAGTGGAGAAGGAGGAGAAGAACCTAAATACCCATTAAAACACCCAAATTCTCATTACATGCAATTAGTATTTTCACCTCAAGAAAATTCCTAAACATGCTCCAAAACAGGAAAACATAGTTTTTAAACGAAATACAATGGAGATCGTCACCCTACCAGTTACTCGAACTCCTCCTAACTCCAAGCCGCCAACCCGCCTCTCCACACGCCGCCGCCGGTACCGCCGTGGACGCCGTTACTCCACCGAGACGTCGGCCGCCGTCCGGAGAGAAAAACGCCGCAGAGGAGATGGTGGTGGTAGTGGTGGGAGTTAGGAGGTTGATAGAGTAGAGGGAGAGATGGAATAGAGGGAGGAAAGCAAGGAGAGGGGGAAGGGTTCGCCGGAGATCGGAGGGAAGAGAGGAGAGATAAGAGAAAGGAGAGAATGAGGGAAATGAGGGAGGGTTCGCAGGATCAAACAGAAACTGGGGAAAACGCATCGTCCAAGCCCGACGTCACTCAGATGACAAGACTGAGCCGTACTCTAACAAAGCAGGGTCGTACTCTAAATGGCGTCGTCCATACAAGACGCCATTCAGACGATAAAACCAGAGCCGTACTCTCGCGCCCCAAGGCCAGCCCAGGTAGCACAGCTTAAAACGCATCCATATTGATGGACGTCATTTAAACCGCGTCGAGCTTGACTAAGTCCCAGCCTCATTAGAGCCCAAACTAAGGGATCCGACCTCGAAAACTGACCCGATAACCGGATCTGAAACCTCAATCCTTACATTCTCTCCCCCTTAAAAGAATTTCGTCTCCGAAATTGCTGCTAAAAATAACAAGATCGAAAAATAATTGTACAAGCTCACCAGAAAACTTACGGGAAAGGTAGGGAAACTACTCTGAGCTATAGTCAACATCTGCTGCACCACTCTGGCAACCTCAGCACATTGCTGAACCAACTCTGGCCTTGCTATCTGCCTCTCGCCAATCTCAGACCAATTCACAGGAGATCGACACGGTCGCCCGTACAATGCCTCATAAGGCGCTATGCCGATACTGGAATGATAACTATTATTGTAGGCAAACTCCACTGTAGACAGGTGCTGCTCCCAAGAACCTCTCCAGTCTAGACAACATGTCCTGAGCATATCCTCCAGTGTCTGAATGGTCCTCTCCGATTGCCCATCAGTCTCGGGATGGTAAACCGAGCTGAAGGCTAACTGTGTGCCCAAGGCCTTCTGAAAACTCTTCCAGAATCTAGAAGTAAATCTCAGATCCCGGTCTGACACGATGGATAAGGACACCCCGTGCAGAGAGATGATCCGGTCTATAAACAACTTAGCCAACTTACCGACTGACCAGTCTTTCCTCATAGCCAGAAACTGTGCCGACTTGGTCAATCGATCAACAATGACCCAGATCGCGTCTCTTCTGCCAGGGGACACAAGTAATCCCATCACAAAGTCCATAGTCACGTGTTCCCATTTTCATTTCAGGATCGGCAAGGGTTGCAACAATCCTCCTGGTCTTTGATGTTCTGCCTTAACCTGCTGGCAAGTCAGGCACCTTGCTACATAATCAGCCACGTCATTCTTCAAACCAGGCCACCAAAAGTGCCTCCTCAAACAACGATACATTTTAGTCGTTCCGGGATGCACTGCATATCTAGAACGGTGCGTCTCATCCAGGACACTCCTGCGCACGTCTTCCTCAGCTGGGACATAGAGTCTGCCTCTAAATCTGACTGTATCATCATCCCACAATTCCACCTCTGGTGTCTGGAGAACCTGCGGTAACTTTGCATCTGCCCTCTGAGCCTCGATTACAGCATGGTACACTACTGGCCTCACAGTTAAGCTGGCCAACACGGCTCTATCAGTCTCTCGCGGAACCCTAAAGGAAGATTCCATGACCTATTCAAATAATCTTCACTCTTGAACCATAAGATATGATACGACCGTCTTCCGACTCAAGGCGTATGCCACCACATTTGCCTTGCCCGGGTGATACGAAAGGTCGAGATCATAATCTTTGATGAACTCCATCCACCTGCACTGCCTTAAGTTTAGATCCCTCTGCGTGAATACATATTTCAGGCTCTTGCGATCGATAAAAACCTGAAATTTCTCTCCATACAAATAGTGCCGCCAGATCTTTAGTGCGAACACCACAGCTGCCAACTCCAAAGCATGGGTGGGATAGTTCTCCTCATGCTTCTTCAGCTGCCTAGAAGCATAAGCCACGACCTTACCATGCTGCATCAGAACCGCACCCAAACCTTGACGAGATGCATCTAAATAAACCACAAATCCACCGGAACTTGATGGAAGTACCAGCACTGGAGCCGAAGTGAGGCGAGTCTTCAACTTGATGAAACTACGCTCACATTCCTCGGTCCACACAAAACGAACTCTATTACGAGTCAACCTCGACAGGGGGGTCGTTATCGAAGAAAAACCCTGGACAAACCGTCTGTAATATCCTGCTAACCCCAAGAAGCTCCTGATCTCAGTTACTGTTGTCGGTCTGCTCCAGTCCATCACTGCCTCAATTTTGACTGGATCCACTGCAATGCCATCTCCAGAAATGACATGTCTCAAGAAGTGCACCTTATCTAACTAGAATTCACACTTACTAAACTTGGCATAGAGTTGGTGCTCTCTCAGAACCTGCAATACCACCTGAAGATGTGTGGCATGCTCTTCCTCAGACGAAGAGTATACCAAAATATCATCTACGAATACCACTACAAACTGATCCAAGTAGGTCCTGAAGACCCGGTTCATCAAATCCATAAAAGCCGCCGGAGCATTGGTCAAGCCAAAAGGCATAACCAAAAACTCATAATGTTCATACCGAGTCCTAAAGGCTTTCTTACTAACATCAATCTTACGGATCCTCATCTAATAATACCCTGATCTCAAGTCAATCTTTGAAAACACCTCCGCAGACTGCAACTAATCCATCAGATCATCGATCTTCGAAAGTGGGTACTTGTTCTTTATCGTCACCTCGTTCAGCTGTCTATAATCAATACACAACCTCAGAGAACCATCCTTCTTCTTGACAAATAGAACTGGAGCACCCCACGGATAAGTACTAGGACAAATAAAATCCTTATCCAGCAATTCCTGTAACTGCGCCTTCAACTCAGCGAGTTTGGCCGGAGCCATCCGATACGGGGCCTTAGACAAAGGCGCCGTACCGGATGCAAGCTCGATAGTAAACTCAACCTCTCGCTGAGGAGGAAGGCCAGGCAACTTCTCAGGAAACACATCAACAAAGTCACAAACTACAGGCACCTCCCAAAGACCAGAACTACTACTAACATCAACTAAAACAACAGAGGCCAGGAAAGTCTCATAGCCACCAACAAGCAATCTATAGGCCTTAAAGGCAGAAATAAGGATACCACGAGAAGATAGCCTAATACCTTGGAAGTAGAAAGTCGGGATGTCCGGAATAGAGAAACGCACCATCTTCCTGTGGTAGTCCACCTCGACATAATAAGCCTCCAACCAGTCCATGCCCAAGATGACATCAAAGTCGCGAATGACAAGAACAACTAACTGGGCAGGCAACTCATGGCCCTCAATGGTTAAGGAAATCTCACTCAAACAATTATAAGACAACATGAAATCCTCAGAAGGCACCTCTACCATCAGTCCATCAGACATCTCATCAACGGGTGCAGAAAGAATATCTACGAACTGCTCAGAAATAAAAGAATGCGAAGCACTCGAATCAATTAACACATGCGCAGAGTTCTCAAAGACATAAAGTGTACCTTTCACCAAGTTGGACACACGGGCCTCCTTCCTGGTGATAGCAAGAACTCTCCCATGGATCCTCGGTTTCTTCTGATCACCTGGTCCCTGCCCCTGACTATGCCCCTGCGGGCAATACCTCGCCAAATGGCCCTGTTGGCCACAAGTGTAACACCTCCCAGAAAATGCAGGACACTGAGTCCCATCCTGAGTACCACCGCAATGTCGACAAGCCGCCGGACGCCTCTAAGCTGCCTCCTGCTGAGCACTGGACACCGACTGACTCTGCTGGCTCTGCCTAGGTCAGCTACTATCGTTGTTGACGCTGTTGCTGCCACCACCTCGAAAGAACCTCCTAAATATGGAGCCGAGTGAAGACGATCCTGATCTGGACGAAAGAGCTACCGATGCTGCTGTCTTTCCCCTGCCATAAACTGGCCCCTAAGTAGTCAGTTCCCTCTCTCGAGTTGACTGCTTATGCTGTGCCTCTACTGCTGCGGTACACCTAACCGCCGATGCCAAATCTGTACAACAATAGGATGCCACAAAGCTCCTCAAATTGGACCTTAGTCCATCCACAAACCTCTCAGTCCGACGCTCCTCGTCTCCTAACATAAAAGACACGAACCTTCAAAGTGAAACAAACTTCATCTGGAACTCAAGCAACTGTTATGCTTTCTTGGGTCAATTCCATAAATTCCCTCTTCTTGACCCTTTGGACATGCCTAGGAAAGTACTGCGCATTGAATTCCTTCACAAATGTCTCCCATAGAATCTCCCTGAAATTCCTCTCTGCATATGACAAACTCTTCAAAGTGGTCCACCAATCGTAGGCATCATCCTTCAACATGAAGGTAGTCAAAGGCAAGGAATTCTGGATCGGATCGAGTCCCCGAATCGGGACCCGCCGATCCCGATCCGACTCGGATCGGATCGGCCGAGTCGGCCGATCCAGATGAAGTCTGGCCAGTCCGACTCGGCCAGATTAAAAAATAATAAAAAATTAAAAAAAATCAGAAAAAAATAAAAATAAAATCAGAAAAAATTACATACATATTATTCAATTGATGTACAATAAGAATGAATGCAATTCATGTACATCCATAAAAAACCCTAAACCCTAAAACCCTAAACCCTAAACCCTAAACCCTAAAACCCTAACCCTAAACCCTAAAACCCTAACCCTAAAACCCTAAAACCCTAAACCCTTAACCCTTAACCCTTAACCCTTAACCCTTAAACCCTAAACCCTAAACCCTAAACCCTAAAACCCTAAACCCCTAAACCCTAAACCCTTAACCCTTAACCCTTAACCCTAAAACCCTAAAACCTAAACCCTAAACCCTAAACCCTTAACCCTAAAACCTAAACCCTAAACCCTAAACCCCTAAACCTTAAGGGGGGGACCGAAATCGGCCCAAACCGGACCAGATCGGGTCCAGACCGGCCGATCTGGCCGGTCCAGTTCCGATCTAGTCCGGTTCGGGCCGATTTAGGCCGTTTTTTTTTTTTTTCAAATCGGTGGGGGGGAACAGTGAAATCCCCCCCGAATCGGATCGGAACCCACCGATCCCGATCCGAATCGGCCGATTCAGATCGGAATCGGCCGATTCCGCAATCCATGGTCAAAGGAGTCCTCTCAACCGCCGCACAAAACATGGTATCAAAAGTCTTCTCCATCTCCCTCAACCAATAAACAACATCATTAGGGTCGGGACGACCGGTAAAATGAGGCGGCTTCAGCTTCAGGAATCTCTCCAGAGCAGCTGAAGGCCCTCCCCGAGCACTAGAACTCTCACTAGGGTCTCGGGTCTAGTATCTAGCCATCGTGTCCATCAGCCTCCATGAAACGCTCCATACTCGGCCTACCCGCCTCATATCCACTAGGGCATCTCCCCGCTCTTTAATGACTGGCATCCTCTTCCTAGGAGCCATCTAATCACCTACAATCACATAAATAAAAAAATTTCTAATTAAAGTCCTAAAGCCTACACTACCGCCGTGCCTGTACGGGATAATGTAATTATTTGTCGAAATTACGATATTTAACCTAGTTATTCATTTATTTGCCAGACTGAATGCTCTGATACCAACTGTAACGACCCGCCACCCTATAATCAGGGATCCGATTACTAAATAGGCACCGAATCATTGATTTGGAGCCAAATCAAGATCTTGATAAGTCTGGGAAATAAATAATAAACTAAGCTAAACATTCACATCGCATTGAATTAAAAAGAAAATGCAGGAATTAAAAATTATTACAATGCGACTCGACTCAACAAATAATTACATACTCCAACAGAAAGTAAATAATTAAGCATACAGGCCAGAAAATAAAATGACAACTATATCGGGGCATACCCCGGAACAACGGCTGCTGGCGCGCGACCCAAAGCAACACTCTCCTCGCTACGCCTGCCTGGAACCCTCACCTGAAAACCGCAGGGGTAAGTCTCATTGAAAAGACTCAGTAGGGATCCTTTGATCCCCACCTCCCACTCACGCACCCACAAGTGCAGCAATACAAATATAGATAAATAAAGCAAGCAAAGCAGTAAACATAATTTCTAGATTTCGATATAAAACACATGCATTCGAAATATAACATGCACAATTCAGAAACCATTCTACCACGGAGCCCACAACCAGCGTCTCGGCAAAACACGCCAACTACATGGCCTTACGCGAGAAACTCCGACCCGCTGAGACCAAACAGCAACCCCTCGGATAGCGCGTTGTTATTCCGGCATAACAGGTCCCAGGTGGTTCTGCTTCCCCCAGCACGAGTGACACTCCGAATGTACCACTCCCACACCGGTACTAGCTATACCCCGAAGTCCACCAGGTGACCCTCTCTCTAGGCATCACCCTGCCGCTCCCACACCGGCGTCGTGTCACTCTCACACCGACACAGGGTGCCTAAGCGCTAACAACTGTCACTCTAGGCCCACGATCGCACAAAACACAACACGGTGCGATCCGATCACATAGAACCCATCGTCATCGAGTACATTTCTAAGCATGCAATTAACTAAACTATCTAACAATGTAAACATGTGTTAATTGCAGGGATTAATGGAATTCTGGCTTGAATCGCGTCGCCCAAAGCCGACGTCATTCAAGCTTCCTAAACTGGTTCATATAAAAACTGGCCTCGGAAGATGGCCTAAAATGCGTCGTCGTATGTAGCCGCCTTTTGAAAGACGTCGTTGTCCCTAGTCGCCTGATAACGATAGAAACAGAGACAGACCTCGGGGTGATTTCACTTTAAAACGCGTCGAGCATGAAAGTCGCCGTTCAAAAGGCGTCGCTGTCCCTGGACGCTCATCAGTCCAGCGACAGAGCCTGTCATTTGGGCTAAATCGCGTCGCGGGTGGAAGCCGCATTTCTAAAAGGCGTCGTTGTCCCCCGACGCCATTTAACCATCACAGACAGGTTCTTCCTCCGCCATCTCCCAATCCACGGGGTGGGATTTCCTCCCCCAAATCGTGTAAAAATACAAAAAAAGTGGAGGAGGAGAAGAACCTAAATACCCATTAAAACACCCAAATTCTCATTACATGCAATTAGTATTTTCACCCCAAGAAAACTCTTAAACATACTCCAAAGCGGGAAAACATGATTTTTAAACGAAATACAATGGGGATCGTCACCCTACCGGTTACTCGAACTCCTCCTAGCTCCAAGCCGCCAACGCGCCTCGCCACACGCCGCCGCTGGTACCGCCGTGGACGCCGTTACTCCACCAGGACGTCGGTCGCCGTCCGGAGAGAAAAACGCCGCGGAGGAGATGGTGGTGGTAGTGGTGGGAGTTAGGAGGTTGATGGAGTGGAGGGAGAGTTGGAATGGAGGGAGGAAAGCAAGGAGAGAGGGAAGGGTTCGCCGGAGATCGGAGGGAGGAGGGAAGAGAGAAGAGAAAGGAGAGAATGAGGGAAAAGAGGGAGGGTTCGCAGGGTCAAACAAAAACTGGGGAAAACGCGTCGTCGAAGCCCGACGTCATTCAGATGACAAGACCGGCCGTACTCTGACAAAACAGGGTCGTACTATAAATGGCGTCGTCCATACAAGACGTCATTCAGATGATAAAACCGGAGCCGTACTCTCTCGCCCCAAGGCCAGCCCACGTGGCACAGCTTAAAACACGTCCACATTGATGGACGCCATTTAAACCGCGTCGAAAAGGAAACTAAGTCCCACCCCCACCATGGATCAAACTTAAAGATCCGACCCCGAAAACTGACCCGATAACTGGATCCGAAACCTCAATCCTTACACAAGTTGACGAGGAGTCCCTTCGGAATGTCCATGGCACTAAAAATCTTTAGGACCCCCTCCACGGCTAGAAGCTCCCCACTTCCAGTAACTTCAAAACATCCTCCTCCCAAATACCAACCTCTTGCATGACAGGAGAGTCACAGAAAGCGATCAAAACTCCCCTACTTTGAGGCCCACCCTGGTCAATGTTGGCTTCAGATTGGCTCCTTGATGAATTTCCTAACGGGATGCTAGGAAAACATCTCCACCCGTCAGGAAGCCCTCTGCCACCACCCTAGCAGCTTCCTTCGATGATGGAGCCAAACCGGAAAAAATGCCTCCCAGATCTCTCACATCCCACTCCACAAAAGCCGGCAATCCCCCATGAAGGATCTCCATTACCATCCACATTTAGGCTTCCCCGCAACAGGAAAGAAGAGAACGCAGTGCTCCAAATGCTGATGTAGGCCCAAGAAATCCGGCAGAGGGGAGGCACCAGCCGCATAATAGGCGAAGCCCGGTCAGCCTCTTTGGATGGCTCCACCCTGTACGGACTCACTTCCTTGACAGCTTCCTCATAAGTCCTACAACCGAAGAGGCAGAGTCTTTGGATATGACCCTCCCCCCCGCACCGAAGGCACCTGATTGGATTCCTGCAGGCCGAGAGAGGGTGTCCTCCTTTGAGACAGTGGCAGGATTGTCTGCCGACATCCACCCCCTGGATACCATGCCATACGTCCTGCACGGATGGGCATCCTCCCTTTAGGAGGGACCGTGTTGTCTCCGGAGGCGACTGGTGGCACAAAACATGATTTCATTGTGGGTCTCACTAATGATAATGATATTAGCCAAATTTAGGAGAAATCTACCATATTAATCAATATAAAAATGTAATTACCTATTAAATTGCAAAAAAAGTCCAATTATTTACTAATTGGAGAAAACTCCAATTACTTATCAAATTAGAAAAGAAGGGTCTACTTTATAAGATACAAGTCTCATCAAGACTCATCAAGTAGGCTCGAACCAATTCGCAACGACGCACACCGGATCACAACGTATCAGACGAGTCACATACAAGTCACATGGTGTCGACACGAGTCGGCTCAAATCGGATGTGTCTCGATGAGTCTATGCATCCCACTATATCAGACTCACCCAAATCCAAGTAGGCACAATCCAATAGACTATAGCAAACCAAGGTTTACCGACTCAGGGATCCAGATCGGATAGGGTCTTGCTAGATAGGAGTTGGCTACGATCCGACTCAGGCCGACTCGCACAAGTCGCACAAGTCAAGCTAATGAATTTGTTAAAAGTAACGAGTGTAAGCCATATTTTAAAGAAATGTATCCCACTAAAAAAAATTAAGTTTACTTATCAAACGGAAAAAACTCAATATAAAACAACCTATTATGTATATATGAGTTGGCACAGTCCAATCTGACTCGGTGAGTGCCAACAGATCAGACTCACCCAGATACGAGTTGACTCGTACCAGCCGGTGTGATTCGGTACGATACGGCAAACCATGCGGCAAACCACAAATACATCTATTAGTTGGGAGGATGGTGTACCCAATACGAAGCTCCCGCCACTTGCGGGCCTTACCCCCACTAAGCAGAGAGGCCATTTCCTTAGTTCGAACTAGTGACCTCCACGTCACAGAAGGGGCAACCTAAATTAAGAACTAGAAAAGTAGACAATGGACCAAGTTTTCAGTGTCATTTGTATGGTATACCTCTGCAACTATGGAGTATAGAGGCTTTTAACAATTTAGTAGAGGTGTTTGGTTTCTTCAAGGAAGTTGATCGCCAAACAACATCTTAGATGAAAAGGAATATGGTTCATGTCACAGTTGATAAGGCTCTGTTGTTCCCAGAGAAGTGAAGTTGCGCTGGGCTAGCTCTGTGTTTTTTATTACAATTAATATTGAAGATGAGTCTTCAGGATCAGCTAAGAATATGAGTCGGACCTATGCAGAAGTCATGCAAGACTACAAGTGTAGAGTTTCTCAAGCTAATTTCCCTTTTCAAATGAGGAAGAAGGAACCCAACTCAGTTGAACCGAATTCAAACAGGCTAACTCAGTATTTTGGTGGCTTTCGCCCCGCTCTCAAGGCCCAATAGAACCGGTTATGCAGTAGGTTCTTAAACCTGTTGAAGATCCTAAAGAGGTGGAATACAATATTTTGATGATGAATAAACAGGAAATGGATAATTTTGTAGCTTCTGCAGACACCACATGGAAAGAGGCAATAGCACAGCTGGCATAGATTGTAGATGGACTCCAAACAAAAAGAAGGAAGTCTCGCGGGATGTTACCCTTGTGTAAAAGGAGGAATATGTGTCCCTGCAAGAGCCTTCATACCCTTGGGCATGCAGAATAGCTGTTCAACAGTAGGCCGAGAATGAGCACAAATTTAAAATAAACCTAGCGAAATTTCAGCAGAGGAGAATAATTTCCAAATCAGGGATGTTGATGACATCAAGGCCAGCACGCCGATTCTGGGAACGTCCCCTGTAACCAAATCTACTGTGGTGACGGCAAGCGGGGAAGAGTCCAATATCAGTGTTCATTCTACAGTTAAAAAGAGTAAGTCCCTCTTGAATACAGGAGGCAAAATCTCCCAGCAGATCTCCCAATGCATCACTTGGAAATGTGCACTTGGAGGGTAGTGAGACTCTCTAGTCCCCAAGCATGTCGTGATTGCATCCAGGAACCTGCAATTTCCTGGAAAGGTATTTTATTAAGAAGCAGCAAGACGAAGATACCCATTCAAATTTTTTATCTAATTGGTGCTGTTGAAGATAGTCCTACATCGGATATTCCATGGAATCACTATATATTGATATGGCTCCTTCAACTCAACGCCTAGGTTTTGGGTTGAACATTGAGTGGCGCCAATAACAAAACCTTTACATGGTATTAGAGTGGGCTTTGCGTCCTGGGTATCACCCATCTAGCTATGGTGCCTAACGCCCACGCGTCAATGCCTAATGTCGGCCTGCACATGCGGAGGCGTGTTGGGGATAGTCCCACATCAGATATTCCATGGAATCACCCATCTATATAATGATATGGCTCCTTCAACTCAACACCTAGGTTTTGTGGTTTGTAAGATGGTATCAGAGCAGGTGTCTTGCACAGTCTGATCTTCCGATCTGCGCCACCTCCTATCTAATTTTCACGGCCCATCTTGGCCGTAAGGGAGAATGTTGGAGCGGGTACAGTTCTACATCGGGTTTTGTGGTTTATAACATGTTAGAATAGTCCCACATTGGAAAAGGGACAAAAGAAACAATGATTAATATACATGGTGCCTACTCCACTAAATGCCTTAAGGTTTTGAGTTGGACGGCCCAATAACTTTAGTATAGTATCAGAGTCCATGGTTTAAACCGGGCCGCCGCACCCCGTCTTTGTGGTCCACATGGCATAACATAAAATTGACCTGTACGTGAGGAGGCGTGTTAGAATAGTCTCACATCGGAAAAGGGACAAAAGAAACAATGCTTAATATGCATGGTGCCTACTCCACTCAATGCCTTAAGGTTTTAAGTTGGATGACCTAATAACCTCAATATGGTATTAGAGCCCATGGCTACGAACTGGGCCGCACACCCTGTCTTTGTAGTCCATGTGACAAAGCCTAAAATCGACCTACACGTGAGGAGACGTGTTAGAATAGTCCTACATCAGATATTCCATAGAATCACCCATTTATATAATGATATGGCTCCTTCAACTAAATGCCTAGGTTTTGAGTTGAACATTGAGTGGGCCCAATAAACAAAACCTTTACATGGTATCAGAGCGGGCTTTGCATCCTAGGTATCACATGTCTAGTCATGGTGCCTAATGCCCACATGCCAGTGCCTAATGTCGGCCTACACATGCGGAGGCATGTTGGAGATAGTCCCACATCGGATATTCCATGGAATTACCCATCTATGTAATGATATGGCTCCTTCAACTCAACGCTTAGGTTTTGAGTTGAACATTGAGTGGGCCCAATAACAAAACCTTTACATGGTTTTAGAGCGGGCTTTGCGTCCTGGGTATTACACGTCTGGCTATGGTTGTTAATGCCTGCGTGTCAATGCCTAATGTCGGCCTGCACGTGCAGAGGCGTGTTGGAGATAGTCCTACATCGGATATTCCATGGAATCACCTATTTATATAATGATATGGCTCCTTCAACTCAACGCCTAGGTTTTGAGTTGAACGTTGAGTGCTTCCAATTAAAAAAAAAAAAAAAAAACCATTACAGGAGCAATCAAGAACTAATCTAAAAAGCCTCCTTGTGGAGTTTATAAGTTCATCATGGGCAAGCCATGCAATTGTGTAAACTTTGGAGATTCACAGATTGCACAGATACAAATCTCAATTTCAACAACAAAGGAAAGAAGGAAACATCAAGGCAGTGTGACAGGAGGATATCACAGTCCCAACAAAGTCAGAGACTGCACATATTGCATAACAAATAGTGACGTCTGAGTTTTGCAGTTTGTCATTTTTTGTTTCTATCTTTTTCTTTTAATGTAGTTTTGCTGTGACGATTGAGGAATCTCACCTCATTCCCTCATTGTACCATCCCAGTTGATTTGATAAGAAAATTGGTGGTATAATCCACACTTTATTTTTTTAAAAAAAGACAAATATTGATGTTGTGTATGAAAAAGCTCAACCATATATTTGCTTGTCTCATTTGTATGCAAGTCCCTAAAGATAATGGTAGCCTAGTGCCACAAGGCTCCCGCAACCATGGGCTATGGGAAAGTTAATCATATGCAGCTTACCTGTACCTTTTGCAAGCAGCCTGCTTCTGAATTTGAACCTGTGACCTCCAAATCTCGATGGACCAACCTTATGATTGCACCAAGGATCCCCCCCATACAAGTCCCAAAAGATACTACACGAACTCTCAATACTCCTTTATTCAAATTAACCAATGTCATTAACCCTTTTTTTTTGTTCGCTCCAACTCATATGCTTGTATACCATAATATAATGTTTATCAGATTGCCCTTTCCATTAGATCTCGCTCTTTATTCACATTCGTAATTGGCGGCCTTTGTGGATGGAATTTTTCATCATGCATGAATCCAACTGCCCTGCTTGTGGGTAGCTTATATGAACCTAAAGCATGTTCTAGGAGTTATATTTCTAAATTTTATGAAAGCTTGAGATATAAGAAAGATTTTATTTTTGCAAAAAAACGCTATTGCATGTGCATATTTATCATGAGAGGATCGGTGTTTATTAGCATATAAGCAAGAAAGCTAAGTACCTTTCCAGGGTCAATAGCAACTGAATCAGTAGTTCAAATTCCATTAATTTGTAATGATAACATACATTGACGTTAAGCTTCTTTTAATGTACAGAAGCATTAACCTGTCAAGTTGATCATATGTTACATTTTCAAACTCATAATTACGTGACAACTTTTTAAGATTTTGAAGCCTTCAAATATTTCATATTAGACATAACCATCTTCATCTTGCTATTTCGTCTAAACCTCATATAATTCCCTTGAGTGCTGCTATACCCATCATTTGGAAGAGGGGGGCACTTGTCAAATATGCTAAGAATATTCCTTCTGTGTTAGCTTATGAACTGACAAAAATACAATCTTTTGTCTAATGAATTCACCAAAAAATACCATTGTCACTCCATGTCCTAAAGTCTTTCTCTCTCAACCCCCTTCAAATCTGCTCCTCCCCAGTGCAGACCCCAAGGTTCCCCCATTATTTTTCTTTTCTTCTTCCTTTTTCTTTCTCCTCTTTGGACAACAAGAAGCCACCTACGAGGGGCTGCAGTTGCCCAACTGGGGCAGTTGAGGCAACACTCAGAGGGCTGTCCCAAAGGGATCTGGAAGAGGAAAAGGAAGAAAAGGGAGTGAGGAGAAGAAGACGGGACCAGTTCCACTATACAGCTGAAGAGGAATAGAGGAATAGAAAAATAAGAAGGAAGAAAAGGATGATGAATGGGGACAAGGGGTTCTAGTGTCTGGCTTGGGTGTCGATAAGGGTGATGCTACAGGTTTACAGCCCATCCCCTCCCCATCAGAGCCATAGATGCCCCATGTGAGTCCTGTGACAGCCACGGGATCCATGATACTGCAGCCATGGTTCTCTGTTACCTTTTACCCTTAATAAAGATAGAAGGGTGGCTCCAAAAGTTAAAGTTAACTACACTATGGTTAAGCTGAACAGACAATACTGCTCAAAGTCAAAACAGTGAGCTTATTTTAGAACTCACATGGATTGTAGGGAGTTAAAGGGAAATTAGAGGACTAAGCCAAAATTTTAGAAGTTTTTAAGGACTAAAATCTCAAAAAAAAAAAAAATATATTGAATTTAGAATTTTAGGCCAAAGTATGACTCATGAATCAAAAATGAAATATCATTCTTTTTCCCCTTTTAAAAGCACTACAAACTGCCTCCATTCAGCAGGATATTTCCCATATCTGGACATAAAGAGATTCATTCTAGCAGATTTGAAGTTGATTTAAAACCAGCTCAGATTCAGTTGACGCATCAATAAGAACAGAATGAATTAAAATGTGAAGTACTGAAAGATTGGAAATGCATTGAAGAAGAATAAAGGAGCAAAACTAGACATGTGTGCATTCTGTCATCATTCAACCTAAGAGATGGTTTAAAGTCGAATAAAATATAGAAGACAACAAGTACCCTAAAACAAGAGAATAAAATTAATCAGTAGCACTTGGTAGCATAGTGTTTCACCACCTAGGAGACAGGCAGAAGCATCAAACACCCCCCCCCCCCGGAAAAAAAAAACACCCAAATATAAATGGAAGAACAAGAAACAAGTGCTTAGAACTAGGTGGGAAATATGCGCCGGTAGTTATGGATGTGGAAATACATAGGTTGTGTTGCCTAGAATATGAAAAATGGAGAACCAACATGCACAGTAATTTTGCCCCAGAAAATTGTGGAAGAGAAGCACACTACAATTAGCTCTAGCAAATATATGCTAGAATTTAGCCTCAGAAAATTGTGTCCAAGGGGCGGAGGATCCTATCCTCTAAACCCATTTGTAGTGCTTTCATTTATTTAACAAAATTGGCAATGCATGCAAGAATACTTTTGAAAAACATACACAAAACTTCCTATCAAAAAACACTCCACAAGAGAAGAAAGTACCTCAAGCAATTGAAACATAGACTTCATGTCAATAAGGCTCTGCCTTGTTTCACGATATACACTACCAAGAAAGTTGAGAGGCAAAGAAAGCTGGAAGAGTAAACCATTGACCATAACCTGCATAAATCCAGCAAGAACAGCTAGGTTCAGACATGGAAATCTCACACACAAAGTCACAACCAAGATAAAAAATAAAATGCATCTGACAAAAAGACGGAAGACAGCATGGGTCTTTTTTAGTGCATCTACCATTTTCTAGTGTTAAGTATGAACTGTAATTGGTTTTTGGGTTTTCAAGACATGCAAAGTCAGTCTGACTTATACAAATCGGACTGAGTCATACCAAGTCAGAGTTGTCGGACTGATATTACTTGGTTTTTCAGAGAAACCGAATCGTACCGATTCAGTAATACCACCAACCTTGACTAAGACAACTCAACTTAAAACATCCATGTTTGTCAGACAAAGTGGATGCAGGAATGCCAGAGGGAACAAATAGTAGGTAGAACAAAAAAAGGAGACAAAATTCTACCAGATCACCAACAGTCATCTGTCCACTCATGATTCCATGAGAACACAACACCATTGCAGTTGCCAGTGCAGTACTGAATATTGCATTCTGACCAAAATTTAAGAAAGCGAGGCTATTTTGTGACTTCAAAGCAGCATCTTCATACTCTGAAAATAGAATATTCTCCAAACTATCAGGTTAGAAACAATATATTTTATCCAAACAAGATATAAATAATATTACTTGCAACGGATAATGCTCAAAAACCAGCAACAAATGACAGTTTCCCTATGACAATATACCCAGAAACTCTGTTCTGCTTCAAATTATGCTACACAAGACCTTTCCTCTCTGAAACACTTCCTAGGGATGTTTATGAGTATGAAGATGCCCAACAATAGAAAGGAAAACTATTTGTAATAACATAAAAGAAGTGACGCACATGTTCCCACCAAAATGATCCTGGAAGGCAAGGAATGAGAAAGTCTTTGAGAACTGAAATTTAAAACTACAAGATATTCTACAACATATTGGATGGATTGCTTTTTTTTTTTAAGGCAGCAAAAGCCACTTTCATTCATTGATAATAACAAAAAAGCACATAGACAGAAAAATAAAAACTCAGTATATGTCCACTAAGATAGTAGACATTACAGAAACCTCAGGGCCCACACAAAAAACGCCCACAATAAGAGTAGAACCCTTCTTCACAAACAAACCCCTCAGATAAAAACAGATTTCCATTGTACAATTTTTGAAAAAAATGACAGAGTATGAAATCTTATTCCCATGTCTTATGAAATTCCATTCTTGTAAGTAATAGATACAGTTCTCAATAACCCTACTGGACGAGAAAAATAGTTGTTGAAAATCTTAGAATTCCTCTCCCTCCAGATGACCTATAGCATAGCTGATAACAGAGGTTCCCCCACAACTTTAGTTCCTGCTGATGTGGACACTGCTGATTCCAGATAGAAAATAGGTTGCCAACCAAATGAAAACAGCCTTGATTCCTGCCTAGAATTTTGAAAAAAGCCTTCCAAATAGCATCCACACTACCACATTTAATGAAAAGATGATCCACAATATCTACAAATATCTCACAGAATGAACATAATCTTTTGTCTGGGGTTAAAAACTTGAGTTTATCCCCCGTAGGTAATCTACCCCAGGCCACCTTCCACATAAAAATCCTAATCTTTATGGGAAGAAATTTATTCCAAACTTGAGAAATCCAACTGATCTTGACTCCTCCTGGGTTAATAAACTTAACTGTAAAACTAACAGAAAACATGTCTTTTGGATCCCATCTCCAACACTTGTTATCTTTCCTCTCATTTAGTCTAAGGAAACTATGAAGTAGCTGGTTGAGTTGAAGGAATTCCCTCTCTTCTTTCACAAGGAAGTTTCTAAAGAATTCAAAGTCCCAAAACCTCAATTGAGATGAAGAGATATGGATCTCATTGATGCTTAAACTCTTGTTAGCTGAAATGTGGTACAGATTAGGAAATCTATACTTAAAAGCTCTTCCTTCCTTCCAAACATCTTTCCAGAATTTCACACTTTGACCATTACCCACAATTATAGAAATAAAGCAATTATAAAGATCCAGATTCTGTAAAATATTCTTCTACACATTTGACACTATACCTCTGAACTGAAAACTACCAATCCATACTTCATTTTGGACAAAATATTTGCTACGGATAATTCTTGCCTATATACATTGATCATCCCCTCTCAACCCTTCACATCTATTTTACCAGAAAAGCTTGATTGATATTCTGAATTGATACTAAACCTCCTTCCTCTGTACTTCTGCAAACAAATTTCCATCCTATATGATGACCCTTCACTTCCGGATTTTTATCTTTCCAAAAGAAAGCTGCTTTAATTGCCTCCAATTTCTTGCAAATTGTTTTAGAGATAGTAAAGATGGATAGATAATAATTAGCCAAGGTAGAGAGCACTGATTTGGATAAAATCCATCTCCCCCCTGCTGAAAGAAGGGATCATTTCCATCCTTGAAGCTTTAATTCAAACATCTTGACCAAAAGATTCCAATCAGAACATTTTAGCTTCTTGTCAGATAGAGGTAGTCCGAGATATGTAATAAGGAAATAAACGGATTTGAACATTTATCAAATTTGATATAACAGCCTTCATATCCTCTGAAACATTAACTCCCACCATTTCACTTTTTGAGGAGTTGATTTTAAGCCCAGTTACAGCTTCAAAAATTTTCAACAAAATCTTCAAATTAACAATCTTTTCTTCCTACGTGGATGAAAATAAAATTGTGTCGTTTGCATACTGAAAGTGAGAAATCTCCTCTTCCATCCTTCTAACTTTGATACCCTCAATAATATGACATTCTCTTGCTCTATTCCACATAGTACTCATGACCTGACCCATCATAATAAAAAGAAGTGATGATAAAAGATCACATTGCCTCAGTCCACGCGTGCTACCAAAATAGCCATATGGAGTTCCATTGATTAGAATGGAAATTTTGTTGTCCCAATGCAATTTGCTATCAAGTCTAACCATTTTCTTCTAAAACCCATCAGTTGCATTATCCTAAACAAGCATTTCCAATTTATTTTGTCATAGGCCTTTTCGAAATCAATCTTATATACAACACATTCTTTGTTCCTACTCCTTTGATCATGTATGCACTCATATGCTGCCATAAAATTATCAAGAATGTATATGCCCTGAATAAAAGTTGCTTGATGGATTGCTTTTGAGTAGTCAAAACTAAAAACGGTATATAAGATATTTTTCTCACATTCTATGGAGGTAAGGGGTTGGGCGTGATTGGGGGCTCGCATAGTGGGATTATTTTGCTGATCCCTAGTTTTGTTGAATTTTGTGGTTGGATTACTCATGTTATACTTGGTCAAAAGCCAAAACAATGGAATGTTCAGATTAAGGGATTTTTAGATGTGCTTCTTTCTTCTTACATTCTTTTCTATTAAAAAAAACAAAAAAGAGAAACATTTGGGTAAGGAATGAATGTGTTGCCTTATGGGAAAAGCTCAAGTAATATCTAACAATCACATATGTTAAAATATTGGCAACTGACTAGATATTTTTACAAGGCTTGATAGCCGAGACTCATGGTCTTTTATGTAAGAAGGCTGAACATAAATCTGGTATTCTGACTATGGACATGAGTGATATAGATGTATGAGGTGTCTCAATGACTTTGTTATGCCTATAATCAGTATGCTTACTCATCCCAAACTCTCACAAATCTCTGAAACCAAGCCAACCTGCACTTTGCCCACAAAAGGAAGCTATGTCCTTTGAACCATCATACTTCGTGATGGTCAAATATGGTCAATTCCTTGGGTGAAACCTTTGAAGAGCATCTAGATTAGTGCAGATTGCTCACCCCAAAATAGTACTCATTTGCACATTTGTTAGGAAAGAAAAAGATTAATCAGACTTGAAAATGACAAGGGGAAAACACCCCCGGGATGGCACATTGGGGTAGATGATGATCTGCAAAAATCGTGCAACAATGAATCTTCTCGTACATAAAGATTACATAAAGTTGATAAGGTAAAGTTGATTATGTACAAGCCAGGATCAAAATTTCAACCACTTGATACACATACATAGTGGTTGTCATTACACAGAATTCCCAAAACAGGCTGACATCTATTCAAAAGTCTAATCCATGTGGATCATCATTCCCAAATGTTGGTGATGACCATCATTCCCAAAATAACCTTAAAATCTCTCTTACAATGTTGGTGATGGACGGGTAAAATCTAAAGTAAGGGGGGGTATAGGGGAGGTTTTGAATGGGAGGATGATACCTTGTAATCCATGTGTCAAGATTCTAAGGTTACTTTGACACTCATGCTAACACTCGTCATATTCTTATAACTCCTTGCCACCTGTAAATATGCATAGGTCTATATGCTGCCACCTATCATGTTAAGATAAGCATGAATCTATGCGATTCCATTTATCATTTTAGGTATCAAGTTTAAGATTTATAATAGCTGGACGGTTGCTACGTCTTGCTTTCTTGCTTCATGCTTACTTGGAAACAAGTTTCTAGATTCCTTAAATAAGAAGAACAAAGAGTGAGTGAGTGTGTGTGTGTATGTCTGCGTGTGTGTATATATATATATATATATATATATATATATATATATATATATATATAGAGAGAGAGAGAGAGAGAGAGATTAAAGATTCCTTAAATAAGAAGAAAGTATAAATATATATTTATTTAGGTTAAACATGGTAAGTGATGTCGCATATACACAGATCTCTTAATTTAAGGATATAAGGATAAAGTTCTCAGAAATGATGACTCATGGATGTATAGGTATATCTAAGGGGGTTTTTGAAATCTTGGAGAATTTAATTTAAGCCCTACAAAGATAGTCAATTGCATTTTAAATGAAAACTTTCAATAATTGTACATATAGACTTTTGTAATAATTTACACATACATCCTCCCCCCCCCCCAACACACACACACATAAGTGTTACTTGCTAATAACTACTTGCATCATAAATTCACTAAAATCTAGCTTTTCCTTTATGAATCCTCAAAAACAAAATCTCCCTAATTTTGCAAACCATATCATTTTACAGGAGGATGCAAATAAATAAAAATATATTCATTTCCTATCTGTATTTGCATCCGATCTTACTGAATATGAATATATATTTTACATCTGTTTTACTTATGGATACAAATATGGTTATTCTAAAATATCAGTTATATAATTCTCAAATATCTGTATTCGAATATAAATTATTCATATTTATGTAATTATTGTAAAATAACAAAATCATATGGTTAACATGATTTTTATTCTTGAAATTTTGATACACATTAAAAATTTTATCTTTTTTTAAAAGAAATGTGGATTGTACCACCAATTTTATTCATAAATAAATAGAGGAAGTACAATTAGGGTGGGATAGTAGAGGTTCCTATCACCAAAAAAACAAAAAAATTACAATGTATTAGTCTCCTTTCTCCAAACATCCGCTGAAACCCTCAATATATGCTTGCTCCAAAAAAAATAAGCTGCAAGACACGTTCACAAATGTTTTCCACGTACATGTTGTCGCCCCTAAAGATCATGTTATTATGCTCCCGCCAAAGACTCCAACAAATTGCATGAGGTATTAGATGCAACAACCTGCTTCGAGCACTCTTTACGGATCCCCTTCTAAAAGAATGGAAGCTGTACCATAAGGATTCCAATGAAGTAATGTTAATGCGGCAGTCAAAAAGTTTCTCAAATTGCCTCCATACAATCTGACTGAGGGGACAGTGAAGCAAAAGATGTTCCACATTCTCTTCTTCTTGGTCACAGAATGAACACAAAATATCACAATTCGTATTCCACTTGTGTCTATATACCTTAGTCAAAATTCCTTTTTTCAAACACTAACCACATGCAGGCTCTAACTTTAAGGGGGGGATTACACCTTCCACACCTCATTAATTTTCTGATATTTGACACCTTCCCCTTCCAACAGGTTGTAGAAAGATTCAACTGTAAACACCCCATCATTGGTAATCCAAGAAAACGTATCTGGTTTAGACACATCCAAATTGTCCTGAGCTAGAAGCTCCAACAAAGCCTGGTAATCTTCTATTTCAGCATCCTTCAAGCTTCTTCTCATTTGTACATTCCAAATAACCTGGTCACTTTGGATATGGAAACAATCTTTCACCAAAATGAACATGAATAAAGCAAGTAGGAATACGGAAGGGAATCTTCTTTTTAAAATAACATCAACCAGCCATTTGTCTGTCCAAAACTGTGTATGCTCTCCCAAACCAATATTGATTTGAACTCTGGTCTTCTCCATAACTATCAAAGCCTCTAGCCAACTGTGCCACTTGTTCTTTATAATCAGCTGAAGAATGCACTGAAGGAAGTGATTAGTTTAAACCAGGCAGCATTTCTTATGGGAAGATACATTTTGGACAATTTTTTTGTTAGCCCATGAAGCCATTGTTTATCAGAAAAGTAGTAGAAAGGAGGGTGTGCTTGCTAAATTGGAGTTCGAGAAAGCTTATGAACGGGTGAGCTGGTTGTGTACTCTAAAGACTTTTGGTGCCATGGGTTTTAATCATAAATGGACTGACTTGGTCATGAGTTGCATATCCACTACTAGAGTTTCTATTTTGCTTAATGGGGAGCCCTGTGGTTATTTTAAGAGCTCGAGGGGGCTGAGGCAAGGAGATCATATGTCTCCACTGATTTTTATTTTAGTTGGACAGATTTTAAGTACCCTTTGGGATAGGGCGGCAGCACAAGGGTTGGTTGATGGATTTTCTGTGGGGAGAGATGGATTTTTGCTGTCACACCTTCAGTTTGCAGATGATACACTATTGTTCTCCTCTGGAAATGATGCTATGCTTTCTAATATGAGGAGATTACTGGTTTTAACCGAAGCCATTACAGGGTTGGCTATGAACTTTCAGAAATCTGAGGTAGTAGGAATTAATTTAGGCCAGGAGAGAGTTTAGGAAGTTGCTGAGACATTTTACTTGCAAGGTTTCTTCTTTCCCTATTTCTTATCTAGGGCTCCTTCTGTCTGATGTTCAATGCAAAGTCAGAGATTGGGATGATCTTATCAGAAGGTTTGAGTAGAGATTGGAAGGTTGGAAAGCTAGGTTTTTATCAGCTGGAGGTATATGGGTGTTATATAAATCAGTTCTATCGGCTCTGGCAATATATTATCTTTCCATACTCAAGATTCCGAAGAAGGTGGAAAGAATAATTGAATCTAAGAGAAGACTATTTTTCTAGGAAGGTGGGAAGAAAGAGTCAAGAGCTTTGCATCTAATAGCATGGGACAAGGTTTGCAGGAGAAAGGACCAAGGAGGGGTTGGTTTGGTGAAGGTTGGTACCTTTAATCAAGCCTTATTGGCCAAGTGGATTTGGAAGAAGGGAGAGGAGGAAGATGCTTTGTGGATCAAAATAATTAGGGGGAAATATTATTTTGGTACATCTAGATGGAATTTGTACCCAACCTCTTTATCTAATATGTCCCCAATATGGAGGAATATTAATAAGATGGTTGATTTGATTGCCCCTCCAATTTTTTATCAAGTGGGTAATGGGTGCTCAGTCAAATTTTGGGAAGACAGATGGGCTTCTTACCAGCCTTTGGCAGTGGAATTCACAAGCTTGTATCAAATTTCTGATGACAAGGAGAAATCTGTGTCTGAGTTGTACTATTATGGACAACACAGTCCATGGAATCTAACATTTAGAAGAGACTTAACAACTCAGGAAATTCAAAAACTGGTGGCAGTACTAAACATCATTCAGAAATTTGGGATTCAGAGAAACTGTGATGACAGAAGACTTTGGGTTTGGAATTCTAAAGGCAGTTTTTCTGTTAATGCTCTGTTAACAGTGATTAATGACAGTGGTGTTGGAGTGCCATGGGGGCTTACAGTTTGGTCCAAACTTTTACCTTGTAAGATCAATCTTTTCCTTTGGAAGATAGCTTTGGAAAGGTTACCTACGGTGGACAGACTCAGAAGGTTTTTTTCCTATACAGAAGCTTACTTGTATTTTTTGTGGAAGATTTCATGAGGAAGCTGATCATCTGTTTTGTCACTGTGGAATTGTCTATGCTTGGTGGTTGTCCTGCTGTAGGTGCCTGAATATTATTTGGGAGGAACCTTCCTCTATGCTTCAAATGTTGGAAGGGTGGGCTAGGCTTTGTCCTATACCATCTGAGAAGGAGCTATGGTCTATAATTCTCCCAGCATTTCTGTGGGGAATTTGGACTGAAAGGAATTTTAGAAGGTTCAGGAATGAGTTTGATAGCTCCTACAATATCATGAGAAGGGTCATAAAATGGGTTTCTGAATGGGGGAAAGCTGCAAGGGTAGTGGTGGATCTGAAATCCTCCATTCTTATGTCTAATTTGCAGCAGTGGTTAAGGATGAATGGCTGATGTTGTATTCTTTATTTGATTATCTTATCTCCTTGATAGGATAAGTTGGGGAGTGTTTCTTTGGGGAGGGGTTTTCTCTTAAACTTTGTAAGGGACTTGTGTGTGTGTTTTGAGAGTTTGCTTTGCTCTCTGATGTAATTTTTGCAGTTAAGTTCAATGAATCTGTGGCCTAATTTGTAACCTTCCAAAAAAAACCAATACTGATTTTAATATAAGGCTGCATCAAATCTCCTGCCTTTAAAATTCCTTTCCAAATTGGAGATAAAGCCGTGGAATGTTGCAGATGAAGAAACATATTATCTGTTGTATTATAATGCTTAAAAGAGATGATCTTCTTCCATAAAATCTGGTCGTCATGTAGCAACTCCCAAATCCATTTCCCAAGGAAAGCCAAGTTCATCAATCTTAAATTCTCAACTCCCAGCCCACCTTTGTTCTTAGATTTGCACACCCTGTCCCATTTGATAAGTGGAATGCTTCTGCCATTAGAATTTGTACACCCCCACAAAAAATTTCTCCGCATTTGATCCAATGTCCGGAGAACATTCTGAGGCATAATAAAAACTGACATATAGTGCTGAGGTATGGATGAAAGGACTGAATTCAACAATATACTTCTCCCTCCAAATGACAGGTTCCTGGCTTTCCACATGGCTAATCTGTTTTGCATTTTCAACACCACTGGATCCCAATCAGACTTAAGAGCATGCCTATAATGAAGAGGTAGCCCCAAATAGACAATAGGAAGGCATTCCACTTTACACCCCATAATAGATGCACATCTTTGGACATCCTCCTCCAAGTTAATAGGTATTCTAGAGCTTTTATCAAAGTTAATCTTAAGCCTGAACAAGCCTCAAGAACCTTTAACGAAAACTTAAGATTTCTCTAGTGCTCTTCATTCCCATCAAAAGAAGGGTAACATCAGCAAATTGTAAATAGGAAATGGCATACGGGATATGTAAAACCTGCACCCCAGAAATCCAACCTCGTATCTCTTGCCTTTTTACACAATCTACTCAACATATTGGCAACACAAATATCGGGTTCATATCCGTATTCATTTCTTACAAATATGAATATTAATTTTACAGTCCAATCATTATTCATATTTAGATTTGTATTCCCATATAAAATATGAAAACAAATATGGATATGAATATATTTGGTCCATATTCTCTCCGTTTACATCCCTAACTCAAACATGCTGTAACATATTACTCTGAAGTCCAAACTGTTTGCATAAGAGGTTGGTTCATTGGTGGCTTATATTTGTAGGAGACCTTCTTCTACATCTCTTTTTTTTAAATGAAAGTGGATAGTACATATAAAGGGATTTACAAGTGTAAAGAGTCACAAAAAAACCATGTACAAAAGATCACCAAGAAGGTGAGAAACAAGTTACCCTCTCAAAAAGGACAAAAAAGAAGAATGGGGTGCCAAAAGGCCCAAAACACTAACACAAGCAAACCCCATTCCTTAGCATGATCACAAATAAAGGAAACCAATCCTTTCTCAGATCTAGATTCTCTCTTGAATATCCTGGCATTGCACTCTCTCCAAATGAACCAAAGTGTAGATGGAGGATCAGCCACCAGACCTTGTGATCCTCTAGAGAACTCTATCACCACTACCATCCATAAAGCAAAGCTTTGATTGATATAGGCAGGAAATGTACATATGGGATTTTGTGTAGGATTTGCCTCCATACTTGCATGGAAAAGGAAGAAGTCATAAAAAGATGGTCTAGGGACTCCTCGGCCTCCCACACAAAGAGCAAGTAACATTGACACCATCTATGAAAGCAGCCAATCTGTCACATGTAGGGAGCCTCCCATGGGCGATTCTTCATAGAAGAATCTACACCTTCAAGGGGATCCGCATCTTCCACACGAACTGGAAGAAAAGGAAATTTGTACCTCACTGAATATTTCTTCTTGTTGTCACAGCTCCATTCCCAGGAGTCTTCTGAAAGTTGAGCAATGGTAAAACCCTTCAGCAGGTCTAAGAGAACCGAAAGCTGATCAAATTCCTCATCACATAGAGCCCTCCTAAAAGTTGGAATCAACTGATCTGATTCATGCATATGCACTGCAACAGCCAAGAGGGAACCTCTCCTTAAAAGCAAGGTTCGCAGAACTGGTACCGGAACCGGAACCGTTCAGGGCCGGTTGCGGTTCAGAACCAGTCAGAACTGGCAAAAACTGGCCAGAATCGGCTGGTACAAACCATCGGGAACCGCCAGTTCTGATTCAGCTCCAGTTTGAACTGGCTGGATCTGGAAGCCATGCTTAGAAGGAAGACCATCACACCACCTATCCATCCAAGAGCCACAATGACCCACTTTGAAGCACCTGCCGTGCCCCGGCCAAAACCACATCAGAAGATTTCAAAATATCCTTCCAGTGACTAAAAATATTGTTGTAGGAGGTTGAGGGGTTGAGATCCCCACCATCGCCCTTCTATAATACTTCTGTTTGATCACCTCAACCCACAGACCCCTTTCCTCCACCACCAATTGCCAGAGCCATTTGCATAGGAGAGCCAAGTTAAAGTCTTTGAAGTCGTTGATAGAAGAGGAGATGAAAAGTCTGTTAAGTAAAGCTTCACGCCCAGATGGTTTTCCTATGTTGTTCTTCTAAAATTGTTGTAAGGTGATCAAATGCAATATATTGGTAGGTATCTAAGAAAGTAAGGTGCAGTTATTAAATTGGACTTTGAGAAGGCCTACAATCATGGGAGAAAGGATATTCATTTTAGGTGTGGACCTTATAAGGTTTGGGATAGATATATTGGATAGATTAAATCTTACAATACTTTAACCAGGTTTGTCGTCTTCGTTAATGGGAGGCCATATACTTATTTTCACAATGGTAGGGGGTCTCCTATCTTACATCTACCCTTTGTTCCGGTGACGCATTCTTAGCAAGATCTGGTCTAAGGTTGAGACACAGACATTAACTAGAAATTTAGAAGCTTTTAGACATGCCTGCATTTAGAGATATCACACCTTTAATATACAGATGATACCATCCACTTTGTCCGTGATACTGAGGAACAACTACATGTGGTTAGATTTATGTTGAAGCTTCTTGAAAGAAAGGGGGGGGGGGGGGGGTGAAGAGTGGATGGCACCACATATATGTATTAAGATGAAAAAAGAAAAGTATACAAAAGTGTAAGCAAGAAGCTCTCAAAAAGAAACTCTATACAAAACATCAAGGTGGTGGATCACTCAATACCGCTCCGTTATACCAAATCTTGACCCACTCTTTAACAGCAGCAAAAATGAAACGAGCTACAGCCTCTGAGCCTCAGGCTTCATTCTTAAATCTCCTCCTATTCCTTTCTCCCTAAATAGCCCAAAAATGTAGCACGCAGAATCAGCCATCAATATCTACAGTCCACCCTTGGATCTAGATCACCTTACCGTAGCAAAGGGATTGCATCGATTGTGACGACCAAGGGAGTCTACATCCCTAGCTGAGAAACCACTGCTGGCCAAATCTCCCAAGCAAAAAAGCAACTCACAAACAAGTGATCCATTGATTCCTTGCATTCCTCGCATAAGCAACAAATCAGAGGCACATCGTAACAACATCGAATCAATTTGTCACAAGTGGGAAACCTACCAATGGAGATCCTCCACATAAGAATCTTCACCTTCAATGGCGATTTACGCCTCCACAGAAGGCTGAGAAATGGGTCCTGCATTGGTACCTCCATCTGCCATCATCTCATACACTGATCTTGCTGAGAGGGCTACAGAGGCACTCCAACCCCAGATCGAAGTGTCTAGACCAGATCTGAGGACTACCTTGTCTTGGAGAAGCTGCAGCAGATTGACTAGTTCTTGAAATTCATCATTTCTAAGATATCTTCTAAATTGTAGGTCCCACATGACTCCACCATAAGGAGACCTCCCATGAATCTGTGCCACCACTGCCTACTAATCAGTAGATTAGCAAGCACAGTGGAGCACTTGTCCATCCAGAATCTGCAATGACTCCCATCCCCTAGCAAAGTATAGATTAGCAAACGAACAATATCCTCAAACTGCATGATGCCTTTCCAAAGATGGAAAATTGAATACGAAGCCTGCACGTGCCTTCCACCATAAGAGAGAAGTTCTGCTTTCCAACTTGCCAATCTTGAATGGAACTTCTGAAGAATCGACTTCCAATCACTACAACAGATAGGTCCAAATCAGAAAAGTAATGGATTAGCCGGATTTCCATATTCAACGCAGGTGTATGATAAGCTAATTGCATGTTATTTGTTATTCAAATTGTTTTAAGTACTATTGTTTAAGCAGTTGTAATTAAATTTTAAGCATGCACGGATAGTGTCATCTAAGGCGGTATATATGGAAGAACCCACAATAAGTATCTAATGTAGCAGTACTCAATTTACGACCCAAGGACAATGGGGACTAAAATCTCAAAACTAAACTTCGGTTTGATGGACGGTAGAGTAAAAACCTCCGATCTCAGTTGGTTGTATCAAGACCAAGGCGCTCACTTGTCCATGTGTCGAGGTGTTTATGACCCCTTATGTTGTAGTTTGGATATCTGTCAGAAAGTATAAAGATTAATAACTTGTTTATCTTAAAATTAAGCCATCATTTAAGTTGTTCTACATAAAAGTAGCTGAATATGTAAGAAATTGACCTGCCGGAATAAGAATCAATTATGTATGAACACGATTTGGTTATTGACTGTAGATGGGTATGAATTTACTCTATGCAGGTTATTTTAAGAATTAAAATTTAAGAAATTTTTTGATCTACATCAGTTATGAAAGGTGCATGCATTGATAAACAATGAGACGTGCACAATGGTTTTGTTTCCTTTTGATCAAAGACATATGTATGAGAATGCAAATCATGCATTGTTTACAGCTATCATATGTTTGAAAATTTTACTTTATCTGTAAGCATGTGAATGCTTTTGATGCCTGTTGAGTTTTTTTTATACTCGTACACCCAATAATTAATTTTTTTAGGAGAGTCTGGTGGGCAATAAATCAAGAGGAGGAAATTTCAAACCTAATCGTGGGGAAATTTCATAGAAAATTTGTAAATTAAGCCCCACTTTTAGCAACAATGTAGTTCATCTATATTTATGTTTATAGTTTTGGCATGACTGTATATTGGAATTTGTAGATGGTTTAACATACAGTACTTTGCAAAATTTTCTCAAATCACAACATTTTGGTTAAAGTGACATTCCTGGAAAGAGATATTGACTTCTTTGGAAAGGGGTGCCACACCCTACCTCAGACCCCTACCACTACGGAAGAATGTAGAGCGCTCCCCATTGATGAGCATGAAGGAGGCATAGAAGATGTAAGCTCTAATCCAGGAGGCCCATCTCCCATCAAAGCCCATGTAGGTAAACACCTTTAAGCAACCCCAGTTAACACTATTACAGGCCTTCTCAAAGTCAAGCTTGCGGAGCATCCTACTCTTGTGCAAAAGCATCATGCCATGGAGACACTCATGCAGAATAAGGAAGTTATGAATCTACCTGCCTTTAATGAAAGCACTCTAATTTCCATTTATCAAACCCCCAACCATCCTTTCCATCCTGGAAGCCAACACCTTACCAGGGATCTTCTACACTCCACTGAACTGACTGGTGAGCTTGAAATCAGCAAGAGAATCAACCCCTTCCTTTTTCGGAATGAGCACAATAAAAGTCTTGTTCACACCCCTCAAATTAGCTTTCCCCTCCTGAAATTCCAACACTCCCTAAAGCAAGTCTTTAATGACTTCCCAACAATCTTGGTAAGACAGCATAAGAAAGCCCATTTGAGAGATAGCAGTGATTTTGAGAAATGCCAACATGGAATTCAAGACACTATAGAGTGGCAGTGATTTTTGGGTGCAATGTTGGAGAGCTTCCCCTTACTTCTATGGAGCTACAATCTACCTATGGAGGGAGAGTGCCTTTTTGTGGATCTGTGCTTACTACCTATGAGACTCCCATTTTGATTTTATTATCCTTTGATTTGAAAAAATCTGTGTCAGATTTAAAAATCTTTGTGGAAATCTTGATTTGAAAAGAGAAATTAAGTTTTGAAAACATGTTCTCTTTTTTTTAGATAGACTTTTAATATTAGTTCTTAAAGTCTAAATGACTTCTAGATCGATTGTGGATCCTCGTTCTTGACCTCTCCCCACTAACCTTAGTCAGTGTTAATTACACCAATCAAAGATTGATAACCCTTGATTAACTATCCAATTAAGGCTTGAAGAAAGCAAGAATAAGCAAGATTAATTACAGGCATGCAAGTCATTTTTTTATTCTTTTTTAGTGAGGAAGATTCCATGGATATCTTTTAAAGGATACTTGAGTTCTCACAAAGGGGTGAGTGTTTTAAGGAAAATTCCTTGAAATTATTCTTTAAATATCATTTAAAAAAGGATAGAGGATTATTTGGGCAGTATATCCTCTCATTTAAGATCTTTTGAAAAGACATAGCCTGCTTAAAGGATACTCTTAATTGATGAGGCATAAAGACCGCCACATAATTAGGAATATTCTTTAATAGTTCTTTAACCAATATGAAGGAATCACAACATTATTTTAGGTCATTTAATCAGTATAAATGAACCAGAACTTAATGGTCAATCCATTGGTAGGAAAGAACCACTTTAGTTAATGATTACCCCATCAATATAAAATGTACAAAGATTTATTCTTATTGATTCACCTATGAATAGGATAATCACGGCTTCGTAACATGGCCCCCAATTAGGACAGAACCATAAAAGTCACTGACCATCCCTATTGATAGAGATGAATCAATAATCATAACATTTGATCACTCTACCAATAAGAGTGAACCATTAATCAAGTGGTCAGTCCAACAATACAATAGAACCACTAAATTTAGGCCATTCAACCAGTATGAATGAACCTGATTTTTTATTCGTGCCTTTTTTTTATTTTTAGAAAATCTTGGTCATCCAACTCATGTGGAAGAGCCAATTATTTTTTCTCATTTTTAATTCATTAATTAACAAATGGTCAACCAGATGATATGGAAGGGCCAATTAATTTAATTAGTTGAATTAATTAGTTAATTAACAAGTTTGTTGATTTAATTAGTTGATTGATTAACAATTTAACTTAATTAGTTGATTTAATTGATTGAATAACTATTTTTTGGTCAACCAAACATTATGGAAGAACCATATTAATTTAATTGGTTGAATTGATTGGTTAATTAATAAGTTTGTTAATTTAATTAGTTGATTGGTTAACAATTTCAACTTAATTAGTTGATTTAATTGATTGAATAATAAATTTTTGGTCAACCAAACATTATGGAAGAACCATATTAATTTAATTAGTTGAATTAATTGGCTAATTAACAAGTTTGTTAATTTAATTAGTTGATTGATTAACAATTTCAACTTAATTGGTTAAATTAATCAATCAATTAACAGATTTATTGGTTTAATTGGTTAATTGATTAACAATTTTAACTTAATTGGTTGAATTAATTAGTTAATTAATAGATTTGTTGATCTAATTGGTTGAATTAGTTGGTAGATTAACAAATTTGTTAATTTAATTAGTTGAATTAATTGATTGGTTGACAAATTAACTTAATTGATTGATTAATTGATTAACAACTTTGTAAATTTAATTGATTGATTAACAAATTAATTTAAGTGGTTAATTGATTAATTAACAACTTAATTTGATTTGTTAAGTTAATTGACAAATTTGCTAATTGATTGATTAACAATTTAATTTAATTGGTTAAGTTAATTGATTGATTAACAGATTTGTTAATTGATTTATTAACAGATTTTTGGGTCAACCAAACATTAAATTATTGTCCAACTAAACATTATAGAAGAACCATGTTCATTATCTTTTCTTTTCTTTTTTATATGGCTAACCAACTAATATGGAAGAACCATCTTCATTATTTTATTTAACTTTTCTTTTTTTAGATTAATATGGCCAACCAACCAATATGGAAGAACCATCTTATTGTTTAATTTATTATTTTCTGTTTTTTTAATTTATTGAATGGCCAACCAACCAATATGGAAGAACCATATTATTATTTAATTTATTATTTTATATTTTTTAATTTAATTCAATATTTGAATGGCCAACCAACCAATATGGAATAACCATTTTATTGTTTAATTTATTATTTTCTGTTTTTTTTATTTATTGATTGGCCAACCAACTAATATAGAAGAACTATATTTATTATTTAATTTATTATTTTTTATTTTTTAATTTATTGAATGGCCAATCAACCAATATAGAAGAACCATGCTTATTATTTAATTTATTATTTTATGTTTTTTTAATTTATTGAATGGCCAACCAACCAATATAGAAGAGCCATCTTATTGTTTAATTTATTATTTTCTGTTTTTTTAATTTATTGAATGGCCAACCAACCAATATGGAAGAACCATATTTATGATTTTATTTATTATTTTCTATTTTTTATTTAAGTTTATAATTTGATGGCCAACCAATCAATATGGAAGAACTATTTTATTTATTTTATTTCTTATTTTCTATTATTTATTTAAGTTAATTTTAGATAGCCAACCAACCAATATGGAAGAACCATCTTGTTTATTAATTGTTTTCTTTTTTTTTAATTAATTTTAGATGGCCAACCAACCAATATGGAAGAACCATCTTATTAAATTATTATTTTCTATTTTTTGTTTTTAAGTTAATTCATTTTTTGAATGGCCAACCAACCAATATGGAAGAACCATTATTTTATTTTCTGATTTTTATTTATTCAAGTTGATTCATAATTTGATAGCCAACCAACCAATATAGAAGAACCATCTAAAAGAAATAAGGCAATTCATATGGAAATTTATCTATATAAAAAAAAAATACAATCCTAAAATATAGGCCTTCTCTTCTTTTTCCTCCTTTCTTTATTGTGCAGATTGGAGCCTGGAGCACTGGAGCCTTGGAGACGGGGGGGGCGGATATGTGCGTGCGGGTGAGAGAGAGAGAGATGAGAGGGGCGGTTAGGATAAACACAGAGGGAGAGAGATAGATAAGGATGAGAGGGAGATAGAGATGAGAAGGAGATAGGAATGGGGAGGAGAAGGAGACCGGCTGGTCTCTTCCCTTCTATATATATCTTTTTTTGTAATTATCCCCCTCCATCCCCCCTGCGGTTCCCTCTGCTGGCCGAGCCTTTCCCTGCTGCCGTTGTTGAAGCTTGCTGTCGGTGGAAGCTTGGAGGCTTCTTGTTGCTGCTGATTGGAGGCTTGCAAGACTGGAGACTTGTAGCTGCAGATTGGTGCAAGCTTTGAGGCTTGTTGCTGCTGCTCTTGCTGCACTTGCAGGGCTGGAGGTTGCATTGGTGCAGGCTTTAAGGTATGTGCATCCTTCTTCTTTGTTTCTTTTGTTTGATGCATGCATGTATACACATGTAGATGGCTTTGTAGAATTTTTTGGTTCAACACTACCCTTCTTATATATTATGAATCTGTCTTCAAAATCCTCAATCTGGTGGCAAAGAAGTTGGAGTCCCAAAGCAGCTTCTTTTGGCATGGCGGTAGTGACTAGTGTGGGGGACGTAGGTATGTAAAAGTAAAGAGGCCAGAGGTCCAGGTATTAAGAACATCTGGAACTTCAACTAGACACTTCTTAATAAGCGGCTTTCGAAGCTCAGCACTGAGAAACATGGCTTATGGCTGGAAGAGATAAGGTAGAAAACTAGAAATACTATAGAAGTTCAAGGATTTGGGAGATGACCCTTACCACCTTGAGCCACATTTCTTGTCTATGGAGTGATATCCTTCAAGCTAAGGATGTGATGCAGGTGGATATCTAACTTTTTTTTTTAGAAATGGATCGTCCACTAGTATATTAAAGAAAAGAAGATGTACAAGTGTGAAGGGAGGAACAAACTCCCAAAAAAGGGCCTATACAAAAGACACCAAGAAGGTGTGGAACCCACTAGTTCTCCAAAATAGACAAAATATGATTACTTACCTCTGGGAGAAAGGTTTCCTCAGTTTTATAGGCTATCTTCAGATCCTTGACGATGGTTGCATAGGCATTTGATGCAAGCAAACACTTCATTCAGAGGAGACTTAGATGATGATCAGATTATGCAGTTGAAAGAGCTTTTCTAACTTTTTTATCACCAGAATTACCACTATTGTTCCCTGATAGCACGAGCTTAAACTGTGCAGCTGAGATGGCAGTTTTCTACATGCCAACAGTTATTGAACTTCTGGCCAACCCTCTCCTGTCCTAACTTACCTTAGACAGATATTTATCCCTAAATTATAGCGTGTTGGTGTTAGGCAGCTGATCAGAGAACTTCACTAAATCTTTGAATCTTTTATTGGTTCAAGTTGACTACAACCGGTGGGGGAATGCCTATGATTGATGAAGATTCTGACTCCAGATTATCCGACATTCAATATGCATGCAGATTGGGACAGACTGCAAAGCTTCCTTTTTTCTAATGTCCCTTCAAGAAACTAAGCTATTATTTCAATCAGATTGCCAATTTTCCATCATTTTCACCTCGTGACAGTTCATTCCTGGCCAACTAGGTGCTGCCAAGTGTCAACTGCTTTGCCATTGAGTTTTGGCTGAGCAGGAGTCACCATCCTTGGATGTTGTTGTATATCTTCTCCAGGTAGTGTGCAGCGAACCAGTACCTGTTCATGTCTAGCTAGCTTAGTTATGACACTAGGAGGCTAATAATTTCGAGTGGACCACCCGGTTCTTGCCAACTGGTTGGCATATGTGTGACAGGATACTGCCACCTAGAGTACACGCCCGTTTTGTCCATTGGACAGTGCTACCAACCGGCCAGTATCATCCAGTGGTCACTCTGTAGACCTCCAAGCACCTTCATGTGGTCAGTGTTCTATCGATGACTTCATCCCGCAGTAGTTCATGTTTGGCATAGTGGATCACTTCATGCAGCGGTTATTAAAATTTGACCGACCAGATGCAGCTGTTCAAATTTGGTCAACCAGGTGACTTCACATGTTGACTTGCAATAGTTCCTATATAACCATTATTTACAGCCACATGTGGCAGGTGTTACCTTTCAGCCCATGATTTATCCTATGGATGTTTCCTGCCATATTCTTCACCTGTGGGTGCTAGTTTCTAGCATGTTGCTTCAGCCACTGGACACTGCTCTCTGGCACACACCTATAAGGAATTGGAGACTATATTCCCAACATCCAAGTAACCGGCCAATGTCAGTTCTTCCAGTGTAGGTGCAAGTTGTAGCATTAAATGGTAAACATAAACCACAAGATGTCTGATTTAATCAAATTTACATACCTAAAACTCCAAACAAAAAGTACATTACAGCAACTACTAGGAGATCATCAATGCAAGATTCCAACAAGTCATAGAGAATGTGAGTTCCACCAGAATGGACTTTTACATAAATGGAAACAACCAGCAAAAGCACCAATGGCTAGGTCACTAAGTTCTGCATCAAAACAGAGATAAGAATGGCTGGCAGATGTAATCAAGTGAAGAAACATATTATAATAACTGCTTACTCTTCAGAAACCCATCATACTTCGCAACTTCAAAAGCCTCATTGTTGAAATACTTGACAGTCTGGGATATGTATATAAATTGGAAGCCAATTAGTAAAAGACAAGTCTACCCAATTGCTTCGTTTGAATACTACAAGAACTTTAGGAGAATACAAATGTGAGACAACAATGGCCTTTAAAGTCACCTCATAGTTCAAAAGTGAATCAAGTGCTTTTGAACTTGCGTCATTGTCAGCCTTATTCATGGCCTGTCTAAACTTAGTCCGCCACTGGCAAAAAAGAGGGAGAGATTCCTCAGAAACATAGTTGTAAATAATGGTTAGCTGAAATAAAAGACCAAAGCACATTCACAGAAGACATTAATTGAGTCAAAGTGCTTTAATATAGAAATCCACTCCACTAAATGATGGTTCCAAGCAGTAGTAGTTCATTTACAGAAAGCAGTATAATAGGATTTCAGTAAATTAAAAAGCAGCATGTGATGCTATAAGTATAACAATCATACCTGTGTCACAACCAGAGTAAAACCAACATATGTCGCAACAGACAATGAGGTGATCCAAGCAAAAGAAGCCCCAAACTTATATGCTAGAATACCCGTGACCATAGCAATCTGAAAAGGGGGGGAAAAAGGAAATTCTCAAACTTTTTTGCCTGGAATGCAAGGTCCAGAGTTTGTGATTCCATGTTCAGCATGGAAACACTTGTAAAACATGAACCATATTCAATGGATTTCAGGTATGCCTAAAAAATGGCATACAAATAGCATACAAATACAGAGGAAAATTAGGACAACGTTCTGCAGCAGGGAAGTAAAAGCAACCAATTGGATCAAAAATGCTTCTGCCATTCTCCTTAACCTGTTAGAAAATAGCATACTTACACCATGATGGTGTAATGTAGCACACACTAACCCCCTAGGAAGGCAACAATACAAGAGTTGAGAGTAACCACTTAAAATGAAGGCTCATGATGACAACCATTTTGCTCCAGATGCGCAAGGTTCCTCCTTAGCCAGAACTCTGCTAAGAGGAACCACAACAGCGCCATCTACACTGGGAACATCGACACTCAGGCTGAACATGGGAAGTGGAGGTCAGTACCATATAACAGGGGATTGAGGTTTGTAGAGCACCTGAACCCCAAGGGAAGTTTGAGACATACCATACAAGAGGAAACTGAAGTTTGTAGAGGACTGGGACCTCAAGGGAAGTTTGAGATCTGAAGACCAAACATCAGGAACGATCAATGCTTCCGACATCATGGTTGGGTAACCAAGCCACAAAATATCACAATGCTTATTTGCTGGAACTGCAACCCAATAGGAACTGAAGCTACCATTGTTCAAAGAAGGATGTCCAGGGTGAGGGGAAGATGTCATCCAGCGGTAGATTCCTTATGTTGAAGCACCTTGGTTCCGGGACTTCTTAGAAAATATGAGGGCATCACGGGGGAGTCACATAGGGTACCCTAAATAGGATGCAATAGAAGTCAGCAAGTCGGTGAACAGGATACTCCATGTCTCCAACAATGGCCATTAGACATGAAATGCAGAATTGGCCGATCCCGATCCGGATTGGCCAATTCGGATCGGGATCGGCAGGTCCCGATTCCGGCCGATCCGATCCCGATCCCGATTCGGATCGGGATCGGTGGGTCCCAATTCGGGGACCCGATCCGATCCAGAATTCCTTGCATTAGAGAGGAGAAGATTCAACTTCAAAGTGTTTCTGTGTTCATGTAGTATCCTGAACTTCCTGTGCCCCATCTTTTAAAATTTATTAGACAATTGCAAAACAGTTTGGGGATGATTGCAAGCATTAAAATTTTGTAGGATTAGTTGCAAAATGCTTAGAATTATCAACTATCTACATCCAAAGACACAGTAAAATTTTGTAGAACTAACCAGACACATGCACTTAAACAATTGGTGCATGCCCGATAATCGTTAGTAAATGATTAGTGAATACATGTCGGCCAAATGACTGGCGCATTTCCCATGTCCACAAGAGGTTGGTATATGATTGACAAGTGTTGATGATTGACCGGTGGATATTGGCAAATGATTGCATGCATGTTTGACTCATGTTATTGAATAATAAAGACACTATCATTTAGAGAAAAGATTAATCCAATATGGGGTAATTTAAGAAAAGGAAGAGTCCCTCACAACTATAAATAGACCCACAATCTCCCTTCTTAGTATAGTCCAGGAGAGCTTCATCTGCTAATAGGACAATAAACTCCATAAATAAAAGGGTCCCTTCCACTTGCAGCTCAATGTAAAGAACCTCCAGTTGTGCACATAAGGCATAAGGGAGACATCTAAGGGGGCTAAAGAAGTGGAAGAGCCAAGACATAAGGGAGACATCTGAAGCAGCAGCTAGACACATACAGAAGAACTCCAGGCTTCTTACATCAGCCTCCAGTTAGAGGTAGGACATGTGTTCATTGTTCCTAATTATGACTCTATGAGCATATCTTTCCACTTTCTTTTAAGTTTGGGTTCTCGGGGTTGAATAGGTTTGTGCACCCCTCTACAGTTTCGCTTGGATTTAGAAAGCATAATATTCCATATTCTTAGGTGTCAACAACATATAGGTGAGGTGTCTTCATTCTTTAGCGGAGGATTTCTACCCGTCCATGACTCTTTCACTATATGCGAGTCTAGTAATAGTTCTGAACTAGAAAAGTTGCATATGTCCATTTTCCTCACAAAATCTGAAAATCATTACTATTTACAGCATGCATAATGAACTTATTTAGAGTTTTAATAAGGTTTTTCATGATTTGAATCTGAGTAAAGCCCTTATGTCCAGCACATGTAGTTTCTTAAGAAAAGATTCAATCTTTCTCATTTAGCTTGAATTTATAGCATACGTACATGAAATTTTTGAATTGAAGTCTAGTCCTTAAGCAATTGAGTTTTTCTTAGAGTCTTGGGATGCAAATTACAGTTGGTAGCGACCTTAATATGGGTTGGCTTACTGACCACAAGTTTTACCGAGCCAAGTGTGAGTCTTGTGTGAGAAGGCTTTTCATGAAATCCCTTGTATTGGGTCTTCCAGTGATGCGACCTGCTATGCTTAATGACTGGTCCGGACTGTGGCCTATTGTGGCTAGTCCTGAAGGATGAGATTTTTCTTTTTCACTTGAGTTAGCCTCTTCTGTTGTTGTTTTAGGTGGAGTGGCATCCTCACATTAATTTACTTTCTCTTCCGACTATGGATTCCCTTCAGGGTGGAGATTAGGAACACTTGCCAACCTACAACCATGGGGATCAGGACAAGACCTCAGACAGGCCTTTACAACCATAGAGAATAAGATTCATCCTTGAGATTACTGACTGTAGGATAATGAGTAGAGTCTGGCTTGTATGCACAGGTTGTTGGGTACAAGACACTATGGGTTCCCAAGCCGTGCAACCCAGATAGTCCTTTACCTGCCTGTTTTTTGGGACAGACGACATTCTATTGGGGCCCACAAGCGAAGGCTTGGTAGAGCTTGCTAGCTAGTGACTACATGGGGCAACCACCCCGACAGCAACAGTGTGGTGGGGAGCTTGTCGCTTCTGGGACAAGGTCAGGCTTGGCCATTTCATATTAGAAAAAATGGTTGACCAAAGGAAGGGATGTTGGTTAGCAGTACTAATTTGGAGAACAACTGTTGACGAACAAGAGCAGATGAAAGAAGAAGAAAAGATGAAGATGAAGATGAGTCAAGTGACAAAGTCAAGTCGGCCAATCTTGTTGACAAACTAGTTGAGTCATCTCATTTACGATCTATTGAATCAAGGATCGATGACTTGCCAAAGTTCCCACTTCCTGAAGGAGGTTTTCCAGTAGAAGAAAATGAAGTTCACAACTTTAACCCCAAAAGAATTGTTGGTGCCTTACAAGGGCAGTTTCCTCAACTTGGCCAATGAGGCATGGAGAAATCCTATCTCCAACTTGGCTTTTCAAGTAGCTGCTAGTCTTCAAAAGGAACTAAGGGCTCAGAAGAAATCTTTCAACCCCTGTAAAGACCAAATATAAAAACATGGATAATTTTTAGAAGTAATAAAGTTTAAGGTTTAGAAGTAGATGGTCAAAAAACATGAAGATTTATTTGAAATTCTCACTAGAGCTTCTAGCCTTATGAATTAGAATTAGGGACTCTTGAATGGGCTAACTTTACAGACGATTTAGACCATACTTGCCCAAGTTTGACCAGTTCCAACGTAACCTTGATTTGGCCAAGTATTATCAGTATGACAGTGAGGACCATGTTGACTTAACTTGCCAGATTCTGGATTGTTAATATGTAATATGGGTGGTACGACATGAAATTTTTGTATTAGTGATAGAATGACATTCTATTGGAGAATCAAATACAGGTATTTTACATTGCTTTCGAAAATGATGTAGATTATACCACCAAGTATATTAAGAAATATATAGAGGCGGTACAATCAAACGGCTTGGAGAGATTCCTCGCCGACAACAAAAACAACAAGCACAAACACCTCAGTGAAACTTACCTACACCAATGCAAAAAAATTACAATTTAATCCTCCTAACTACAACCACTAGCAAAGAACCACAAGACCACTTATCTTATGTAGCAATAAACTGACTCTTCCTCCTCATGTCAAAATCTTCACACTTTGTGTCAGACTTGGATATATTATTCTTACTGCAAGACGATAGCAATTCTGGTTTATTTCCCACTTGAAAATTTGATTTCCATAATTTTCGGAACTGACCCTGCTTATTCTGTATTTGGATGCCTAATGTTGTTGCTTTTCAAAGGAGCTCATCATCATCCCATGTATCAATGAAATTTCCTGACATCTTATTCCTTCTTGCAGGCGCACTGACTATTTGGATCTCACCAGGAAATCTTTGCAATGAATCAACTCCATCGGCCGTTGTTCCATCCTTATCCAGCGGCACTGAATGCACAACCAAATCATGGGATTTAGATAGCATGTGACTCCTCCTTTATCAAGCCCTTCCAAAACAACAGAATCCATATCGCCACCATCCGATATCAAGGGAAAAGAGCCATCTGTCTTATGATTATGGAGACCTCGCCACTTGCCCCCCTTGTAAACATGTAGCATGCCCTTTTTGGACTTTCCAGCAGACTCCTTAAGGCCAGTTACTATTTGGGAGGCCAGCCGTGAGATGGCATTTTTCCAGGCGTCATCAGCATCTTGACAGAAGCGTACCCTACTTTCTTTCTTTCTTTTTTGAAGAAAATTGTGGGATATCACCAATTTTATTGAATAAATAGAGGTAGTACATCCATGATGTTAAGAAGGAGAGGAGAGATTCCTACCCTTCTAAATACATCCAAAAAGGAAAACTGAAAAGGAAAAATTCTGAAACTATTACAATTCTGAAAACTCTAAATCTCTGCAAACCATTTAGCCCATTTCACTGCCGGCACTTTAAGAATGTATCTACTCCATCTATAGATAAAGGAAACCGCTTGGAAACAAATATTCTCAATGTTAGGCTCTCCTCCATTGAAGATACAATCATTTCCTTGTCTCCATATGGACCAACAGACTGCATGCCGGAGGATAAGCAGCACTTTTGTCTGATCTTCTTTGGGGGCCTTGATCCTACTATTCTTGAAGCAACCCCACATATCATGAATGTTGTTAAAATTGACAGTGATGCCTGCAATTCCAGCTGTAATTTTCCACGTTATTTTATTATACTCGCACTGTACAAAGAAATGATTCACTATCTCCACCCACTGGCCACAGAAGGAGCATAAAACATCTGCATTAGGCTCCCATTTCCTCCTATAAACTTTATTGATGACTCTTCTTTGGAGCATAAGCTACATGAAAGCTTGCACTTTGATGGGGGATTTTACTTTCCAAACTTCTCTGAACTGGGAGTAACTTGGAAGATCGCCCTCGATGCTTGAATACAATGATTTAACTGAGTAAAGCCCATTATGCTTACACCATATAAATGTGTCCTGCTGCAATTCATCTAAATAGACATTTGAGAGCAATTCCAAAAGAAGACAGTAATCTTCCACCTCCTTATGTTTGAGACCTTTCCTCACTATAATATTCCACTGCACAACTTCCCCTTCTTTGCATGCAACTTCCTGAACCGTAGCATGTTTATGAACTGCCAACATGAACAAAGTTGGAAATTTGTCTTTAAGCACTTCCCCTTCCAGCCATTTATCATAGCAGAACAGAGTGGTCTGACCATTCCCGACTTTGATCTTGATACCCTCTAACGCCCACTTCACTGATTTCAGTATCCCTCGCCAAATAGGAGAAATGAGAGACTGATTATTGCACTTTAAAAAGAATTTCCCATACCTGGCATAATGTTTTTCCTTCGTAATCCTCTTCCACAACTACTGATCTTCTGAAAACAACTCCCATAGCCATTTCCCCAACAGTGCCATATTCATTGAGGTCAAATTTTTTACCCCCAATCCTCCCTTTCATTTCGGCCTAACACACATTCTTCCAAAATACGAAGTGAATAACCTTGGTCTCTGCTTTATTACCTTCCCACAAAAACCTTCTTCTGATTTTATCCAGCCTCAAGATGACAGTTTTTGTAAGTGGAAAAACTGACATATAATGCAAAGGCATCGCAGATAGCACAGAATTAACAAGCACAATTCTTCCCCCCAATGAAAGATTTCTTGCCTTCCATACCGATTACTGAGAGCTTCTTCTGTAGACGAGCAACCAAAGCATCCCATTCACTTTTATTCAAAGACCTGAAATGTAAAGGCAATCCTAAATACAGAATCGGAAACTGTTCAATCTTGCAACCTAATGCAAGTGCACATTCCTGCAGAATATCCTCCTCCATTTTGACCCCCACTATTGAGCTTTTATCATAATTTATTTTCATTCCAGAAATGCACTCATAATTCATCAAAACAAAAAGTAGATTTCTCACCTGTTCCACACCTCCCTCCAGAAAAGTTCGAGTATCGTCAGCATATTGCATATGAGAAATCTTAGCCTCTGTTTTGAGAACATTAACTCCATGAATCATGCCTTCTTCTTCAGCTTTCTCGCACACCCTGCTAAGCACATTTGACCATGGTTGGTAGTATCGGCCGATACAGATACATATCAGTATCAGTGGGTACTGATACCATACTGAGTAAACTGATACCGGCCGATATTGGCCCGGTACTAGGCCAAAATAGACCCGGTACTGGCCAATAGTAGCCGGTACGGCCGATATCGATACCAGTACGTATCGGTATCGGTACCCTCCGATACCGTAACTGCCATCCTTGCATTTGACCATAATAATAAATATTGAGATAATGGGCCCCCCTGTCTCAATCCTCTAGAGCTGACACTTACATCAAGAATAATTGAGAAATTAGCATTTGAGAGACAATCCTTCAGAATATCAATCCACTCCCTTGGAAAACCATGAAGTCTCATCACATTGAAAAGACACTGCCAAGCAACCCTGTCGTAAACCTTGTTAAAATCAAGTTTGACGAGTAAACCCTGTTTTTTAGCTTGCCTCATTGAAAAAATGATCTCCTGGGCACTTAGAAAAGCATGAAAATCTTCCTTCCTGGAATGAAAGCATGATGATTCTCCTCGGTAAGCTTCCCCACAACTTTCCCAAATCTGTTAGCTAAGACTTTAGTAAAAATCTTATAAGACCCATTCAAGAGACTTATAGGCCTGAAGTCCTTCACCTCCCGAACTTCCTCGTTTTTAGGTATCAGCACAATAAAAGTTTGATTTACAAACTGACCTCCTTTCTTTTTAGCAAAACAATCCCTAACTGCATCAACCACATCTGTTTTAACTACATCCCAAAAGGTCCGGTAGAAAAACAAAGGAAACCCATCAGGCCCTGGTGCCTTATCCCCTCACAAACTAATTCACTAGTATCTACTTGCACTGCCCTCGAATCTAACTCAGTCGTCTCCTTTCTCCTGCTAGGGCAATGTTTCTCCCTGTTAGATCTGTAGGAACGGTAGACTTGCACCACTTCTTTGTATGTCCAATCGACATTAGAAGAAGTAGGCTCAACTTCAATATCAACACAATAATTATTTGCACCCCATCCGAACTTAATAGAAATTATCTTCTTAGATAAATCTGAAACCTCCACCAACACTTGTGCATAAGCAAGATTATTCCAATTCCTTGTATCTGGATCCACCTCTTTCAAAGTGCCAAAAGTGTATGTGATATACTTGAAGACTTCTATACTCCCCACGTGAAAAGGAATACCTTTCAAACGACACCAAACTCTATGCCCTTTAGCAATGTCACGAACACCTACCTTTCATTCCATTCACTCCAGGTAATCAGGAACTTGTCAATCTTCGAGGAACGTTTGTTCAGAAACTGTTCCCTCACTGTGGCATTAGAAAAGAAAAATAAAACTTGTTTCTCACTCAGACGATTGATTTTCAAAACATCAGATGCCAAACACAACTTTTTCAACTCTAAACGGATTACATTAACATCCAAAATGTCGAATGAGGATGAACCAATCAAACTAATGCATAGAGAAAAAACATTCTGATTAAACATATGAAACAAAGGTGCACTTACAAACTTCAAATCAGCGTTGCAGGGATCACTATAATGCTTCTGCGAGCACTCCAAATCAATGTTGCAGGGTGCAAACTTATGCTTCTGCGAGCACTCCGAGGGAACAAACAATTTTCCAGTGCATACATAGCTGCGATGTCCCACAGATTTGCATAACCAGCAAACAACTGTGTTTCTACATGAAGAAGCTTTGTGACCCTTTTCTAAACAACAAAAACCTGTAGCATCTTGGATCCGACTTCCCACCATATACCGGTTGAAACTCAGGCCCATTCTGCTGTGACGACGACCCTCTGTTCTTGCAAAAAAACTGACGTGAAAGCTTTCTCATCCCCCTCGCTCTCACCTTCAGCCTCCTCGCCGGCTGAAGGGAGAGATGTCATTCCCGTCTCTCTCTCTCTCTCTCTCTCTCTCTCTGGGTGCAGCGGTCCACGACCCCGCTCCATCCCGCCGCCGCCCGCCCCGCCTCAATATAATGTGATTTTTCTTCTTGAAGTAGAGTTGACTGTTTAATGGTTGGAGATCAACATAATGAACCCAATCCAATCATTGTAAGGTATTGTTTGCTTTAGGGTCCCATAAGCATGTACTGTTTTGTCCTCAAAAAGTGCCTCACAAGTAATGAATCTGAACCTCCCATATATAGCTCGCAACACTTCAACCATCCTAGCTTGCAACATCCTCGAATATGAGAAGAATAAGGAAAAGTCCAAAATTCTGGCCATTGTATAGTAGTTCCCCTTGATCATTACCTCCCAATTGCCCCCAACCCTCCACCCCCCCCCCCAACAAAAAAAAAAAAGAGATCAAGAGAGACCCTCCATAACAACTCAGAAAGGCAAGCATTTTGGACCCCACCTCCCTGCACATTACACACATTTAATGGCAGGTGTGCCTTTTCCACCTTCCACATTTCCACGACAGCCTGCCCTTGAAAAGTACACTAATCAGTGTCCAATTTGTGTTACAATAGTTTAGTAATCTGTGTAACTGTAACAAAGGTGCTAGAAGATTTCTATATATATATATGTGTGTGTGTGTGTGTGGGTTGGGGGGGGGATGGGGGAATGGGTTCATTACCCTGTTGATCATAGTGGTGAGCCATCATTATTTTCCCACTCTCTGTTCTCAACGTGATATAAGAGCCGGTTTGCTTGTTCAGTTTCCCCCCATTTGCTCACTGATTCGAGGACCACTGCTCTGAACCTCTTCGTTATTTTTTGCATCGAGGTTTCCTTCCTCTCTAACGGCTACTTCTATCTCCATAGACATAAATTTTTAACGTTCTTCAATGTGCACCTCCCTCTAATTCTCAGACAGCTGATACCTTGATGGAGCTTCATTTGACACTTCATCCTACATATGTTGAGCTTCTGGCCTATCCGACCTTTTTTTCTTTGGAAGTAGCCGATTTGTTATCGATAGCTTGTTCAGGCTTAGTCTATTTGACTGTTTCTCCTCTGACATCACGTTGTTCATGTTGTGAGCCAGTTTGCTGGTGCACTCACTTTCATTCACTATGCTACTCTCAAGCATATTCTGCACTACGTTCATGGCACGATTTGAAGTCTTTATTCATGTGTCTCACTTCTTCCCTCAAGTTTTATCACATGTTAACCATGCAGGTGACCCCACTATCACATTCTACCAAGGTTTCTGCACCTTTATGGGCAGTTTTACTATCTTTTGACATACTAGGAAGCAAGTGGTGGCTCTTCAGCCTAGTACTGAGACTGGATATTGTGTTATGGTTAACGCTTCAGCTGAGATTGTCTGGCAGTGGCATCTGCATGACCTTAGTGTTGCTTCTCCAGCTCAGACTCTTTTATGTTGTGATAAGGAGCGCTCTTCAGATAGATAGCAACCTGGTCTTCCACAAGTGGTCAAAGCATGTAAAGATTGTTCATCGGTGCTACCTCTCTGGCACACTCACTCCTCCTCCTATATGTCCTACTGAGCACATTGTTGACCTCTTTATCAAGTCTAAGACAATACCGTATGCACTTTATGGAATTGGTTGACAAGCTTGCAATTTATGATCCAGAATGAGTTTGAAGGGGTTGTTAAAGCGACCATGTGTACCTCAGGTATCGCTTTTTACATTTGTAGGTTCTAATACCCGTTGTATAGGATATCATGTTCTAGCCCTATTTGTATTAGGAACACCTCGTAATACTTGTATATATAAGGCTAAATATTCTAACCCTATTTGTATTAGGAACACCTCATAACACTTGTATATATAAGGCTATTGCCCTGTTCGTAATAACAGAGAACTTGCATTATTTCCCCAAGTTCTCTATCCTCAGCATTACCAAAACTCTAGCTGGTATCAAATGCCTCTAAACCTAGAAGATCCAGTGCCTACAAAAAGTCATCCACTTCCACTGCTATAGAAATAGCCTGCCAATTAGTCTCATCATAAACCTTCCGAAAATCCACCATCACAACTACATTTTCTCTATATGTGTGTCGATAAATCCATCCAAAAATTACGACAAAAATCTCTTGTACCGAGCGACCTTTGATAATGGCATTATAGTAAGCAATATTTTTTTCAGGCAGATTTTTCTATGTATCGGTTGATCATATTGAATGTTTTTGTTTCTTGTTCAATTAATAAACAGCAGTCAGTTGACCACCTTGCAAAAAAGAACTGCTACAGAAAAACAAAGACTGAAACTATAAAATCAATAATATTGAAGCAAACTAACCAAACTCATGAATGTAGATATAATTAAGAAATATTCCAGCATTATACCTCTAAGATGGTGGGTACAGCAGTGAAAACCAATGCAGAAAGAACAAAATTTATCCCACGGCTTCCACGATCAATTATGCGACTCAATGCACCAGTTTGCCGACTGTAAAGTGCAATTACATAAGAAACACATTGATGAGTGTTCCAAAGCTTCAAAAGAACAATCTCTTTTTTTAAAGTGGACGGTACCACTGTATAATATAAAATGAAAAAGATAAACAAGTAAGAACTGAAAAGGAAAACCTCCCAAAAATAGCCTCACTCTACAAAGCACCAAAATGGTGTGACACTACACATCCTCCAAAAGAACAAAAAAGGAAGAATTGTCTATAAGATCTTTACAACGCACCCTCATCCACTCCCTCACTCTAGAGAATATAAAAGAAATGACTCTATCGGAAACAGATGCTTCCCTTTTAAAAATATTCCTCTCCGACCAGATAGCCCAAAGTGTAGCATGGAGAATCAGCCACCATAAAATACGGTCACCCTTCCAAGGCAATGAAAGAGACCAATTTTGGATCAAATCAGCCACCGAATTATCAAGAGACCTAACAATATTGAGCTTCTCGAGAATAGCCTTCCAAACCTCCGTAGAGAAATTGCAGCCCACAAAAAGATGGTCAATACATTCATTCTCCTCTCCACAAAGACAACATGTAGCTTGAACATCACGGCGGATCCGAATCAACCTGTCAGAAGTCTACCAATAGAGATTCTCCGAACTAAAACATTAACCTTTAATAGGGATTTAGGAGACCAAATCTGATGAAAATAAGGGGATCTAGTCCCACCATCCGTTATCACAAAATATGCCGATTTGACTGAGAACCTCCATTGGCCATCCCATCCCCAACTCAAGGAATCAGCATGAGAATCAACAATCATACAACCCTGAAGATTCTGTAGGAGGGCAGCCAGCTCTGGAATCGCTTCTTCTCTCAAGTTTCTTCTAAACAGAGGTGTTTACACCCCCCCCCCAACGCAAAGGAACCTATCCACCATCTGAACCACACGAGCCTGAAGCTAGGTAGCAATAGAGAACAATCTAGGATACGTAAGAGATAGTGGAGCCGGAGAACACCATTTGTCAGTCCAAAAGCACACAATCCTACCATCACCTATGGTAACAAAAGAAGCAGTTGTGAAGATGTCTGAAGGTTGTAAGATTCCTCTCCAAACATTAGAAGCCTTGTACTCGATATCAATATGGGAATCCCAAACTCTCTACGGTAATATTTATCTCTAATGACGTCAGCCAGAGCCAGAATCGTTAGTGACAAGTTTCCAAAGCCACTTGGATAACAAAGCCATTATTAAAATCACGAATGTCTTTAATACCCAGTCCCAGATATTGCTTGCTCTTACATACTCTCCTCCAACACCCTCATGTTCTCCTCCCCTATGACTGTCAGTGACTCCTTCTCGGAAGAATCTATTACTTCCAACTGCCTAGAAACTGATTTAGGTATCCTGAATATGGAGAGAAAATAGATGGGCAGACTATCCAAAACTAACTTGCACATAGTCAACCAACGTCCATATGAAAGGAGTCTTCCTTTCCAACTTGCCAACCGGGACTACAATCTACTAATAACAGGGGACCAATCACTGCATAGAGGATCAAAGAAAGCCCCAAGTGCATGATTGGGAATGATCCAATCTGACAATCCAAAATATTAGCAATCTTCCTCAGGTCCTCACCAGAGATGTTGAGGTCAAAAATAGCACTCTTCTGAAAATTAACCCTCAAGCCAGTTACCTCATCCAGAAGCTCAAGGATCAACCTGGAAATCATAACCTACTCCTGTCCCCCGGAAAGAAAGATGATGGTGTCATCAGCATACTACAAGTGAATAGCAAGATTGTTCTAAGGACCGCCTTGGAAACCTGAACTAAGACCCAATGCTTCCACCCTACCCCACATACAGCTGAGGACTTGTGCCATAAGAACAAACAAAAGGGGGAGGAGTCCCCTTGACGGAGTCTTCTGCCACTATGGAAAAAAGGAGTAGGTTCCCTGTTGAAGAGAACAGTAAGGGTAGCTGAAGATATACAGGCCCTTATCCATGACACCCATTTCTCACCAAAACCTATTTTCATAAGGATATTAAATGGATGTAACCAATTTACTCTATCATAAGCTTTCTTAAAATCAAGAATGAGCACAATATCACATCTTTCCTAAAGCTTGTTACCATGCAAACATTCATAAGCAACCAGAAATACCTCATGGGTTTGCCTCCCTCTGATAAAAGCACTCTGGTAAACACTAACCAGCTTATGAATGACCCCCTCCAGTCTGATGGATAACATCTTTTTTTTTAAGGTGACCTTAGGTTACAATTCATTGATAAAATATAAAGGTTACACTTGACCGTAGTCAATACAAAGCACTTTGACCGAAGTCAATAAAGAACACTACACAGAAAATTTATTCAGAGGATAAAAAGTTACAGAAAAAGCTTCTTGAACTTGAATATTGCAAGGAGAAGAGGAGAATCTTCCAAGTTGTACAGGAGCCCAGCAGCTTTCGCCCAGTTATAAGTCCACATGACCGCTCTAGCCAAGATGTGATCTATCGGGTTGAATGTTTGACTGAAAATTCTAGAGTTCCTTTCAAACCAAATGGACCAAAGCATGGCTGGCAAGAGCATTGACCAAATCTTGAGCTCGGAAGGAAATGGACAAATCCCATTCCACTCTTGGAGAAGGCTTGGTAAATCTTGGTAGTCCATCCATTGAAAATAGAGTAGCAGTCCAATGGATTTCCATAAAACATTAGTGACCCCACAGTGCATAAACAGATGTTCAGCATTCTCTTTCAGAATACCACAGAAAACACAATTAGAGGTTTTGACATGGAGAATGAATTTCAGTCTGTCCATGGTTGGAAGTCTGCCCAATGCCAACTTCCAAAGGAAAACCCTAATCTTGGTAGGAAGAAGGGAAGACCATACAAAATGATACCAAGGGACTCTCGGTCCTCTATCACTAAGAATTTTGGTAAGAGCATTGACAAAAAAAATTCCTTTACAATTCCAAGCCCAAAATCTTGAGTCCTTCTGCAGATTAGTGGGTGAAAAGTGATGTATAAATCTGAGAACAAGCAAAAGTTGATCCACTTCAATTCTTATTGGCTCTTTTCTAAGGCTAATATTCCAATGACTGCTATCCTATGGAGAATAGATGAAATTAATTGTCTTCCCTTTATCCTCTGCAATACTATATAAGTGTTGAAACTTGATTGCTAGTGGACTGTCCGTGCACCATCTGTCTTCCCAAAATCTGATCCATTTCCCATCTCCCACAGTGAAATTGTTGGCTATGTTGACAAGATCTACGAGTTTGTTGATGGATAACATCTTGGAGATGATCTTATAAACCCCATTCAACAAACTAATGGTCTAAAATCTGATGGGTATCAGCACCTGCTTTCGTAGGGATGAGAACCAAGAATGTCTTATTGATGCCTCTAAGATGTGCCTTCCCCTCCTGAAATTCAAACACAGCCTGAAGCAGCAAAGGGTAAATCAGTTCCCAACAATATTGAAAGAACAGCTGAGGGAAATCGTCGGGTGCAGGGGCCTTATCCCCAGGTAAAGAGAAGATTGCAAATCTAAGCTCCTCAAACAAAAAGGGGGCAGAAATACGGGATATCTCCTCCTCAGACAAAACAAGAAGAATACCCTCAAAGATGGTAGGCCTAACACTTTCCTCCTCTGAAAACAAGTGTCCATAAAAAGACATGACATGTCTAACCATCTCCTCCCTCTGAGCAAAAATCCTCTTACCATCCCTTAGACTGGGAAAATGATTCTTCCTTCTTCTACATGAGGCAATCCTATGAAAATAAGCCATCTTACTATCTCCTTCCTTAATCCATCTATACTTGGACCTCCGTTTCCAGTAGACCTACTTTGCTATTGGTAGGACTTCAAAGAGCTCATCCTTAAATTTATCCCTTAATATCTCATGTTCCTCATCAAACATACCTACCTCCTCAAGGGTGTCAAGGCCGTGAAGCTGACCTAAAATGTTCTCCTTTACCTCCTTCCCCAGACTCTTGAGACCAGCCCCCACACTAAGAAAGCATGAGCCACCTCCCTTAGATTACTTACCACAGTCGCCATAGCACAACCATGACTCGGATTCTGTTTCTAAGTTTGAGAAACAACTTCCATAAAACCCTCTTCCCGTAACCAATACTTTTCCATCATGAACAAATGCTTCCGATGAAACCAGTAGTTAGGTACAAAATAATGGGCTTTGATCAGGAACAGTCCGCTGCAAGCACGAGGCCCTCAAGTTGGAAAGTGACTTTCCCAATTTAAGAACATGTCCAATCTAGAGCAAATAGGATTTACTCTTAAGTTGGACCAGGTATAGAGGGCATTATTAGTGGATAAATCAATCAAAGCAGATCTCTGAATAAAATCTGAGAAATCCTCTGTTGGCCCCATATTGGAAGACCCATCAGACATCTCTTCTGCAGAAAAGAGCACATTGAAATCAAAGGCCAAACACCAAGGTCTATTAGCATGAGAATGCCAAGAGGACAGCTATCCCAAAGAATTCTGCTTCCTTCGTTAAGGGCCATTAACTCCAGAGAAGCCCCACAAAAAATCATCCTCCATGCTCCTGAAGGTAATTGTAATGGCATGCCTTCCCACATATCTACTCACCTCTTGCACCATATATTTGTTCCAAAGGATAAGAATACCACTTGACCTACCCACCATTAAGAGACACCACCTCTGGTCAGACTCCCACCTCCAAAGTCCCTCCAAAGCTCCTACCCCTCCACCTCTGATTTAGTCACTTGAATATAGACAACATCAATTTTGCATCTCCTGACCATATCCCACAAAACCAACCTTATGTCCCTCCCTCCTAGACCCCTAATATTCCATGAAACTAATTTCATCATTGACCAAGAGAAACCTCTTCCCTCTCCCCCTCGTTAGCTTCACCTCTGTCTCCCACACTGCCCTCCCTTCTAATAGATTTCCCTCCCCTCACACCCCTAGCAACAGCCAACTGCTACCTTTTCCGAAGTCTATAGAACACCGAATGAATATCCTTGTCCATACCTTCAAAGGAAACCCCAATGCTTGCTGCCACCTCTTTTGCTTGTGACTAGACCATTTTCCACCTTCAAGATTAACTCCTTGACCTCCTTCTAAAGATCTCCTTGCAAAAAATCCTCCTTAGCTTCCTGAACTACCGGGGTTAACTCCACCAGTACTACCTCTCCTTCCGCTGGGCTGCAGTTATCAGAATCTTGAAGGCATTCATCACAGTCCCTGTCCTTAGTGGAAACAAAGTCTCTAGACTGCACTTGCTCTTCACACGGCATGTAACGACCCAATATAACCCTTGTGAGTTATTGTCCGCTTTAGGTCAAGTTCGCACAGTTTTGTCCCCAAAAGGTGCCTCACAATACAACCCATTCATATATAGCCTAATAACGTTTTCCCATTTTCCAGCACAAGACTAATATGGTTCATTCCTGCTCCAGTACCCAGACGCAGTGGTAGCTCCATACCATAACTGCTCTACACCGTGGTGGCTCCACACTACTTCACTTGTGGGTACCCCTTTTCTATGGGTAACTCTCTCCTCTTACTTGACTCGTAACTGGGTCATTACAGGCCCATCAGCTTCCACGCGATTCATCCCCAAACCCGCCCATATCGTACTGCACGGATCTTGCTTTAATACCATGTCGTAACAACCCGTTCCAACCGTTGTGAGGTATTGTCCGCTTTAGGCCAAGTCCGCACGGTTTTGTCCCCAAAAGGTACCTTACAAGTCATGGATACAACCCCTTCATATATAGTCCAATAACTTTTTTCCTATTTTTCGATATAGAACTAATCCGGTTCATTCTCGCCCCAAATCCCACGCACTAGTAGCTCCAAACCATGGCAGCTCCACACCGTAGGGGCTCCACACCACCTCACTTGTAGGTAGCCCTTTCCTATGGATAGTCATTTCCTGTGAATAGTCCTCTCCTCCTGCCCGGCTCGTAACTGGGTCATTATACGGCAACCCCGATCATGCACCACCCAGTTGTCTCAGAAGCTTCAGAGGGTCCCCAAGCTCCTCTTGTACGGTTGTACCTCAACTACCCTCGAACCAAGCATAACCTACTCTACTAGGCCCATTGTTGCACTAGGGGCCACCATGGCAGGTTTGGGAGAGATAGTAGGCACACCTGTATCCAAGGACACAGCCTTCAAATTGGGAGTGACCACACCAAAAACCCCATCCTCAAGCCTTGTAGACATCCTTACGGTGGACGAAGGCCCATCCTCATGTTCTACCAAGGCAACCGTCGCCTTGGCCTTGCCAGACGAGCTCGTGGAATTGATCTAGGAGCACCGGCGTGACTTTGTTGAATCTTCAATGGCTATTGGGTAAAGGGAACGATCTAGATCGGGTGAACGGGCGGGCCCCGAATGAAACCTTAAACCAGGTAAGTTCCGGGCTAAACCTACAGGCATGCTTCAGGTAATGAAGGAACCTCTAGCCAGTTCTAGGATGGCCAAGTGGTCCGGTTCCATGATAGCAAGAACCATCCAACCCAATGCAAACCCGGTCTAGTCTGGGTTTAAACGGGCGACTGGAAGCTTGCCATGACGACTCACCCCCCCCCCTCTCTCCTATTCTTCCTCCCGCCGCTTACCACGAAACCCTAGTGGGCCTTGCTCCAATGGCGGCACACCCACACCATTAAGCACCAGGATGGAGATCAAGAAAATGTTGTCCCCCAAAGGGATGAGAAGCCCTTCAAGAACCTCCTCCCAACTGCAGACATGGATGGATCCCTCAACACAAAGGATCCCACTCCTACAACGCACGACTGCACTACTCTCCTCCCATCTTCCAATCTCCTTCGTGGAGAAGGTTCGAATGATACCCCGAGTATCCCGCTCGTGGAAACCTCGAGTGGCATCAGAGCACCCCACTTCCGATGCCAATAGGGTTCCTCTAGGGAGACGATACCCGGCGAACCCCCGACCTAGGAGCTGCTAGGAGTGTGGCGAACCTGGTCATCTAGACAAAGCTGTCCTCTCTGTCGCAAGTCTTATGTAGAGGTTATTGTGGCTGCTGACACCTAAGGCCTTCCTCGCTAAAGCCCTGGCCCTAGGGGCAGAGGATAGCTCTCTAGATGTGTCGAAGTGTTTCTTCAGCATTCTGTAGTCCTCCATAGCAGGAAACAAATAGTGAAGAGGTGTCTGCAAGCTTGATTTGTTAATGGGCTAGGCTCCCCCAAAGACATTCTTCACCTCCTTCTCCTTGCTACTAGGTGGATTGGGCAAGGATGGGAAGTCCATCAGGTCACCAAGAACGTTTTCTTGGTGGTGTGCCCTTTGGAGGACCTGGCTGCAGAGGTCAATGTTGAGGGGGATCTTAGCCCGTCGTCACCTGGTAATCAAGATAGTGTCATTGGATTTCCACACAGCTACTTTCCCAAACCCCAGACCATTGCAAGTTGGTACGCAACTGGCTGGTGTGCCCTTGACCCTTATGGAGGAGGGCATCGTCCATACGATGGTCTCCAATTTCCAAGACATCACTTCCTAGTTCTTTGGATCAGGATTGGTGTTGGAAGTCTCGATACTTGTTAGGGACTCGTCAATGAAGGACAACCCCCCAACGATCGTCGTGACAGATGTTGACATCTTCATAATGCAAAGGTGTAGAATTCAACAGATGCTGACATCTTCATTTGTTTCCAAGTATTTTAAAAAATGATTCGTGGAGAATCTATGCTTCTACCTTGTAACTGGCTGTAGCATGTACTTCCAAAAAAAAAAAAAAGATGCAGCATGCACTTTCAAAAAGAAGTGGCTCTGGCATGCATCTTGTGTTAGATCTTCCACCCACAATATGTGCCACAATGCCCACAATATGCGCCACATCCGAATAGATTTTAGCATGCCTCGTCTCCCAGAGTGCTATAATAGTTGCACCACCAAACAAGATTTTTCGGAAATGTGGATGGTACCACATATTTTTTTTGAAATAAAGTCGTGGACTGTACCACCAATTTTATTCATATACTATGTGGATGGTACCACATTGCATATTAAATGAGAAAAAGGATGGTACACAGGGGTAAGGAATAGAAACCCTCCAAAAAGAACCCTCTAAACAAAAAACACCAAAGGCACCACCAAACAAGATATGGGACCAAAGCAATCAATGACTATAATACAACTGTGGACAACATATGAATGATAATTGCACTCAGTACTTAACATAATCGAAAGACTAAAATCTCATCACATAAATCAGATCCAGCCACCTTGGTCAGATTTTGTGCACCCGAATATGAAGGGACAGATGTAAGGAAATAACGAAAACATAGGTGCAACCTGTGATATCTGGGCAGGAGGAAGTTCAGGTAGTGTTATCCTCTTACTTATTTTCTGCCTTTTTTATGTGCATCTATGTATTTTATTTTTATTTTTTCTGTGTGTTGGAAGGGGTGCGCATGGGGAACTAGGGAGTAGGTGCATAGAAGAAACATGAATATGGGTTAGTTCCATTCAATTTATGACTGAGAAGAGAAAAGATGAATGGATTTCCCTTAGCTGTTGATGCACCAACGATGGTGAATTTAGTATTCCTTTATAAAAAATCCATACAATTATAAAACTAAGTATATAACTAACAGCAAAAAATGCCAAAAAAATGACTTTATGCGTTTAACATTCAACTGCACCAAAATCCAAAGATCAATCCGTGTTTCAAGAAAGACAAAACAACAGTTCATCAAATGTTAACTTCCTTCCAAACCTCCTTTTCCTATAAGGGGATGCCCACATGTTTCAGAAAAGAAAAAGAAGTGATAGCCAGAACTAAACTCAACAACCCACACCACCAGAGACATCAAGGTTTGCCATAATCCTGAAAACCTGATTTGTATCGGTCTAGATCTAGCTCGCTTTGACTCATAAAGTAACTCAGACCAGCTTGTAAGGACTTGTACAAGTCTTCTTAAGAATCTCAACTATCAATAATGTGCTAATGGACTCGATCATATCACAACTAAGCCGATCCAAGTCAGCAAACCATGGTATACACAAACATATACAAGGGACCTTAATACCAGGCCAGTGTTCCATAGCAAGTGCTGCAATAGAAATGAAATGAGTTTGATGCATCACTGCATTGGCAAAAGCACTTTTCCATCAAACAGTCATCCTGCACATGACCCAAATACCCCATGTTGTATCTCAAAGGTTACTCGCACATTTTAATAACCAAGAACCAAGAGCCAATGTCCACGTGATAATTTTCTATCTGAATGATGAAAGGAACAAGAAGCCGTGGCAATATTGCAAATATTACCCATGCCTGTCAAGAAATTGGCATAATATAAAAGGGGAGATACCTTAGATGATATCGAAGATCCAATTCATGCAGATGCTCAAACACCTGCAAAAGTGAATACAATATACTAATATATCTGCACATCAAGAAATTGAAAAATACAACCAAACCAGATCTTCAGCATTAAAAAAGTCAATGAACCACACAATATAAACAATATATCCCAATTTAAGGGGTTTGCAATGAATGACAATCAGTCAAATGAGATTGATTGTCTATCAGTAAACCTTTATCAAAATGTAAGCACTTCTCACATTAAACCCATCATCCACCTCACAGAAAAAGGAATTTCCATGACCATTCTTTCTAAAGAATATACTGAATCATCGCCTCTGACACATTGCAAAAGCTTACAACTTACAAGTGTTGGAACAGAACCCAACCACAGAATCCAAGATCCCATACACCAGATAACGAAATCTATTATTGTTGAGGAAGACTACCTAGGCGATTTAGACAAGAACGCAAAGGCAGAGGTTCAATAAGGCAGTCAAGATTAGTGAGAGCTTGGTGAAAATTAACAGGCACCCATGTATCCAAGGTGTTCCCAGCTAGAACATAGATGACAGAGCAAATAATTGCTCAAGTGCTTTTTCAAGGAATACACTGGACAAAAAATCTAAATGATTGCTGCTTCATATCATCCGAACAATTACTGGTGTAGCAGTTTTCTTTGCACCTTGGTTAACGATTCTTGATACTGATCTTTTGCTCCTCTTTCATTAGTTTTTCTCTTTTTGTATATAGTTTTATCAGGAAAATAGGCAATGTTACTCTACATGTAGCTCTTATTGCCATGTAGTCTCAACCCATGCATGTGTAGATAATTTCTCCAATATACAATATCTAAACTAAGACATATGTTATACCTATCTAAAAACATTTCTCCAGACTCAAATATACATCCACCCAAGTAGTTCATGGTATCAGTTGATTTATGTTTATGACTGTATATATCTTCATTTGCTTAAATATACAGTAATGAAACATATTAATTAGTAAAAAGAATCTAGCAAATACAAAATAAGAGGAATCTTCCTTGGTCAAATGTGACCCCAAGAACAACCAACGACATGTACACGATCCGGGGACCATAGTATCCTTTTTTTAAGTGGATAGTACCACATGTACTAATCACAAAAAGGAGTTACAGCAATAGAGGACACAAATAGTCCCCCTATACAAACACCAAAGTGGTGTCCAAGAAACAAACAAAACCCCAACAAGAACCAAAACAGGTACACAACAAGCATTCTATCCCTCTCCCAGCTTATCAAAAAAAGAAGAGCCAGATCCATTGAAGTTCCTACAACAGACTCTAAACCACTCTCTCACTCTGTCACATACAAAAGCAGCAACCCGTTGTTGATCAAATGCCGCCTCCTTGAAGATCCTCCGATTCCTCTCGCCCCAAATGGCCCAGAGGGTGGCATGGAGAACCAACCACCACATCATACGATCCTGCTTAGCGAGCCATTTCCTTTCCCACTTCAGAATTAACAAATCGATCTTGTTTCCCAGCTGCACACTTTGACCAAGTTTGCCCGCAAGAAAGCTCCAAACAGCACCCGCGTAGGAGCAGGTGACAAACAAATGGTCTAATGATTCATCCTGTTCGCCACACATGACACACATAGAAGGTAAATTGCAATCAAAACCACTCAACTTGTCGGTCGTGGGAAGTCTGCCCAACACAATCCTCCAGACAAGAATCTTCACCTTCAATGGGGATTTCGGAGCCCAAATATGACACTGAAAAGGGCTCCTCAAACCACCATCAGCAATCACCTGATAGGCCGATTTGACAGTGTAATTCCCCTGTGAAGACACACATCCAAATCCATGCGTCTGCCGCACTTTCATGAATCTTCCAGTCTCCCAGAAGGTCCAAGAGCGCAGCAAGCTCTTGTATCTCCTCATCCCTGAGATACCTACAAAATGATGGACTCCAAACAGACAAGTCCCAGTCCACCAAGTGAGCCACGACAACATCAGGATCTGAAGCAATCTCAAAGAGCAAAGGGAAAATCTGTGACAGTGGTGTTGGAGCACACCACCTATCCTTCCAAAAACGGCAGCACTTGCCATCACCAAGAGAAACCCCGGTAGCTGCTACAACAATATCTGAAGCTTGAAGAATGCCCTTCCAAACACTGGATAGGTTGTACTCATGAATGGGACTCACATCCCAAGTCCTCCCATCAGCATAACATTTCTGCTTGATAATCTCCAGCCAAAGGCCCAACCGAACAGACCTCAGTTTCCATAGCCATTTTGAGGGCAATGCTAGATTGAAGCCCCTTAAACCCTTAATGCCCAGATCTCCATTTTCTTTGCTCTTGCAAATTCTTCCCCAACACACCCCATACCCACCTTTCTTGGTGCCATCTGAACTCCCATGCCAGAGATATCTGCATCTAATGGCTTCCAACTGCCTAGCCACTGTGATCGGGTTCCTAAAGATAGAGAGATAATATATCAAGAGGCTGTCAAGGACCAAGGTACATAAAACCAGCCTGCCACCATATGACAAAAGCCTGCCCTTCCATCTTGACAATCAGGATTGGAATTTGCTAATCACCTGCTTCCAATCACTGCAGTTGAAGGATCTAGGAGACAAGGGAAGCCCCAAGTAAGAGATGGGGAAGGTACCAATCTGGCACCACATAATGAGAGCCGCCTTCTGAAGAGTTGTGGTATTCACATCAACCCCAAGAACCTGACTCTTCAGAAAATTGACCCTCAAGCCCGTGACCTCATCCAGTAGCTCCAAGATAAATCTAGCATGAAAAAATTGTTCTTCCTCCCCTGCCAGAAAGAGAATAATGTCATCAGCATACTGCAGATGAGAGATCCAAATGGACTGCGGAGCCGCTTGGAAGCCTGAGATATAGCCAGCCTCCTCTGCTCTTTGCCACATACTACTAAACACTTGTGCCACAAGAACAAATAATAAAGGCGACAAAGGATCGCCCTGTATTAGCCCCCTATCATTGTAGAATAGTTGAGTAGGTGAACCATTAACCGAGATGGCAAAAGAGACAGAAGTCACACATTCTCTAATCAAGGAGATCTAACTATCTCCAAAGCCCATGATATGGAGGACTTCAAACAAACAAGCCGAGTTCACCCTGTCATATGCCTTTTGAAATTCTAGCTTCAAAATTCTACACCCCTCCTCCTCTGATGCTTCATACCATGTAAATATTCCTGAGCCACCAGGGAACCTTCATGAATCTATCTGCCTTTTATAAAGGCACTCTGATTAGCATCAACTAAGTTATGAACAACTTTCTCCAACCTAGATGCCAACACTTAGAGAGGATCTTGTAAATCGAGAAATAGGTCTAAAGTCTGTCAAGGAGACAACCCCCTCTTTTTAAGGAATGAGCACAATATGACTCTTGTTGATGCCCCTCAGGTGACTTTCCCCTCTTGAAACTCCGTGAAAGCCTGCAGAAGCAAAGGATGAATAATCTCCCAGCAACACTGAAAGAAGAACAATGGGAAGCCATCAGGGCCTGGCGGCTTATCCCCATGAAGATCAAAGACTGCCTTCCTAACCTCCTCAACAGTGAAAGGAGCCAACAAAACCTCCCTCTCTTCGAGCGAGATCCTGGGCAGCATCCCTTCATCAATGTGCGGCCTCTCCACGTCTTCCTCTACAAAGAAAAGAAGAGAAGGACATTATATGACTAGTAATCTCACTTCTACTAGACAATGTCTGACCATTAGCCTGTAAGGAGCTAATTCTATTCTTCCTCCTGCCTAAAGCAATTCTGTGGAAGTATTCTGTATTTATGTTGTCCCTGGACCTTTGTTTCCAATATACCTCTTCCTTCAAAAGAATACTTTGGTACTTGACCTTCAGCTCACCCCATTCAATCCTCTCTTCTTCAAAGCTGCCTCTTCTAGGGCCTCGAACCTCCTCAACTGCAAAATAATAGCATCTTTTTCCTCGTTAGACAGAAGCCTCTTCGAAGATCCCCAAATGGACAATTCATGGGCCAAACACTTGAGATTGCTGATCACCGTGGCCATAGCTGAACCTTTCCAAGCACCTGCAGTCCACACCTTTCTAATAGTATCAAAAAACTCTCCTGTATCCAAAATTTCTCCAGCCTGAACCTCTGCACCCGGTGAAAGGTGAAATTAGAATTCAACAAAATGGGCTTATGGTCAGAGGTGGTACGCTGAAGACAAGAAGCCTGCAAGCTGGGAAAATGTTCTTCCCACTCCACAGATACCAAAAACCTGTCCAGCCTGGAACAAATGGGTTGGGTCCTGAGATTAGACCAAGTGAAAAAGGCATTATCTATATGAACATCAACCAAAGCTGTCTGCTGAATGAACTCCTTGAAATCTTCCATGACACCCAAGGTTGCCGAGCATTCCAACCTCTCGTCAAGAGAAGTAGTAGCATTGAAGTCTCCCACACACCATGGCCTGCCAACTTGGGTTTGCAACCTAATAAGATCATCCTAAAGAGGCTTCTTCTCCTCCCTCCCCTGAGGGCCATACAACCCCGAGAAGCCCCATAGGAACCCATCTTCCACACACTTAAAGATAATAGATATGGCGTATCTTCCCACGTATGTATCCACCTCCACAGCAAACTCATTCCACAGCACCATGACTCCTCCAGAATGGCCTACCGCCGGCAAAGCTACACCCTTAGTCAATCTTGCCCCCCCTATTTCCCTCCAGTCAACACCATTAACCTCCTCCATTTTGGTTTCCTGTATACATATGATGTCCGCCCTGCACCGCCTAACAATGTCCCTCATCGCCACCTTCCTCTCCCTGCTACACAGCCCCCTAACATTCCAAGATAATATCTTCATTGTGTATCAATATTACCCCCCTCCCCTTCACCACCACAGCCCCCCTCCATCACATCCCTCTCACCCCTCTTACATATTTTGCCTTCTTTCACCCCCCCCCTAGCCACACTCAGTTGCCACCTGTTGCGGATCTTCTGGAGCATAGCATGCATGTCCCTCTCCACCCCCTCAACAGTTTGACAACCACTTCCTTTGCCTAGACCTCCAAAAAGCTTTCCATCTCTGAAAGAACCCTCTTGACCTCATCCCGATCAACCTCTCCAGCCTTGGATGGAGGTGACTCCGGGACACCTCTACGTCTTCATGGAGTACATCCTCCGACTGATTCCCCTCGCCCCCTTCTGCATCCAGGTAAAGACGAACAACCGAAGGAGAGTCAACTCCAACCTTGGTCCCTACAGATGTTGCATGTTGTGTCTTCCGTTGTAGGGGGGATCCCGACTCCAGTAGGATACCTGCGGCTCCGGAGGTGTGCTGTGGGGGGAGCCCCCACAGCCTTACTCCTTCTGCTAACTACCTCCGCCTGCACCCAGCTACTGTTGTGCCCAGTTGTTGCTTCCGCCATCCACCCCTCCGAAGCAAGCTCCTCTGACACCATTGCGCCGTGAAGTGCATCATCCTTTCCGGCACAGTGAACCCCCTGCTCTATACCAGCCCCTCCCGCATGCACCTAAGGAGCACCGCCACCCTCTCTAGAGCCTCCCCTCCATCTCCGTACCCTTCTTGGAGTTGCCAGAGTCACCACCAACCGTCGTCACTTACAGAGCGCCTGCAGACGAGCCTCACATGGCTATCGGGTGAAGAAGGCAGCATTCTCCGGGCCTGGAATCGGGTCCTGCTCGAGCCGCAGAATCAGGTAAGTTATGGGTCCCGAAACTGCTACCTGAGCCAATCCAACTCCCGACCCATTCACGAGAGTGAACCGACTCCGACTCATCACAGGCGAAAAAAAGGCGGGTCTTTTGAAATTAAGGGACCGGCTGGGCAAGCGCCACATAGCCCCCTCCATCCACCATCTTCAACCTCTGATCTCCTGCCCTGAAACCCTAAGCTATCCTTCCCCTTCTGTGACGGCCGCGACAAAGGGGTAAGAACCTGGACCTCCACAGGGAAAGAACGCCTCTGGAAGGTCAAGAGTAGACCTTTGGGCGTTTAAATTATTTGTTTAATTAGTTTTCTTAAATCGTTTAAAAATCGATTTGTTGTCCGATTTTTCCACTGTTAGGCGCACTACTCCAACCCGCACTACGCACTACACTGGCTCTAAAAATTAAAATTTTATCTCAAAAATTAAGATAATTGTCGGATACGATTAGTTAAATTTGATTTTGATTAATCTAATAATTATCATGTAAATTTTGAGATTAATTGAAGATTACGTATAAATTCAAACTTTCAAATTTTTAATTATTAGATAATTGTTAAATTCGAATTATGAAAAGATTATCGTTAAAATTCAAATTTTGAATTTGTAAAATTATTGGATAATTTTCAAAAGATCAAATTGTGAATTTTAATGAAAGATAATTGAAAACGATCATTTAATTAAATTTCATTCTATTTAGTTTGATCATTGGATGATTAACTTGAATTAGAATTTCATGATTGTCTTAATTATCATGATTGATTGAATTTAATTTTAAATTCATGTATGTATCCCCTTATACGTATGGAATGATTCTGTGTATAGATGTTATTGTGATGCCATAATTATTTTGGTCTTAAAATTACTTTTGAATGCAATAATGAGTTTTTCAAAACTAATCATGACCAAAATTTCTCGGATGCACAACCCATGATTTCAATCCAAATATAAAGATTATTTTCAAAATAACCCTTATGTGATTGATGTGATTGTGTATGCAATGGTGGGTGATCATAGGCTTAGCTCAGTTCGTTTGAGGCCTACAAGCCTCCATTTTCTCTCTATTTAATTTCCAATGTAATTTTATCTTCCTCCGATGAATGTACTTGCCCTAAAGACTGCTGGAAATTATTTGGCATGTAATTCTTTTTCCAACCTGCGAGCCGTGTAATTATTGTAATTAATGTTGCGGATGGAGCTTGAAAGTACAGAAGACGAACTGTGAGGATGATCATGCTATTTAGGAAGTAGGCTGGATATCTTCGTAGCTTTACTTAGAGTCCATGATCACCCAGGCTTATTTATTTGCATGGGATGTATTTATTTTGAGCAATTACTAGATACAGTAAATATATAGCACGAATATATTTATTCTACCACTTAAGGTGAAACCAAAATAAACTCTTTATTAAATATTAGATCTATGAACATGGCTTTAGAAGTCGTCGTGACCCTCCACCATTATAAGGTGACTGAATGCCATTATCTCATAGATTTGTTGTGCTTTCCACAAGGTTCATGATTTGGTAGCAAGATCTCAGCCTTTAAGTATTGCTTCAATGGAATGAGGAATTGAACTTGACCTTGTTGTGCTTTCCACAATGGTCGGATCACGAACTCATTCCTATATAGTAATGGTGGTGCGATCTAACTGGGAGTATACTTTGTTATACTTTCCACAAGGGGATGATTGCTCGGGGGTCGAAAGTCGGATATTGCATTGGATGCAAGTGTTGTTGACTGCCCAAGGAATGGGATGTGATTTGTTGTGCTTTCCACAAGGTCGCATCTCAGTTTTGTTGGGATTCTGACCCACTAGGATGATCGCCGTGATCTCCCATTCTATATGATTGAGGGTCATACAGTTCGACGCAAAGTAGTGGAGCTAACTAAGATAAAAAACCACATCTAAGTTAGAACCTTGAACGCATGCTAAAATATTGTCTTTTATTTTTCATTCAGATCATTATGTCGTTGTCTAAATCACCTCCGTCGCATCTTGGATGCGAACAAATTGACTAGACCTAATTATCAAGAATGGTTGCGTAATCTGCGAATTGTCTTAACAACCGAAAAGATTGTGTACGTGTTAGACACAATTCAACCTGAACCTCCCGCTGATGCCAAGGAAGGTGATCAATAAAATTATGCAAAATGGTCGGAAGATTCTTCCCTTGCGCAGTGTTATATACTGCCTCTATGGCTCCCGAGATGCATAGGCAATATGAAAAGACATATTGTAGAGCTATACTTCTCCAACTACGCCAGCTCTTTGGTGAGCAGGGTAGGATAGAGAATTATGAGTTCTCCAAGAAACTTTTCAAGACTAGGATGTCTAAGGGTGCTTCAGTACATACTCATGTACTGAAAATGATGAAGTGGATAGAGAAACTCAATGGGCCAGGATTCAAGTTGGATCTTGAACTTAGCATTGATCTCATTCTCCAGTCATTGCCTAAATCATTTTCTCCCTTCATCATGAACTTTATCAAGAATAAGATTGAGGTTTCTCTACCAGAACTCCTAAACATGTTAAAGAGTGTTGAAGGGACCATGCAGAAAGAAAAACCATCTTCTGTAATGATTGTTGGTCGAACCAACAAGAAAAGGAAGGCTACCCAGACACCCAATAACAAGAAAGGGAAAAAAACTGACTAAAGATAATCAGATCACCAAGGCAGGCAAGGGCAAGGGCAAGAAGAATGAAAAAGACAGCAAATGCTTTCGGTGTGGACAGATTGGTCACTGGAATAGGAATTGCAAGATAATTCTGAATGAAGGTTTCCAGTGATAAGATAGAAGTAAATCATGCATATCTTTGGCATTGCAGACTTGGTCATATAGCAGAGAAAAGGATTTCTCACCTATGTTCAAATGGATACTTGAATTCATTCGAATCAAATCATTTGATACCTGTGAGTCATGTCTCATGGGGAAGATGACCAAAGCTTCTTTTAGTGGACATGGTGAAAGGGCTGCTGAGCTTCTGGAACTCATACACACGGATGTATGTGGACCCATGTCAATAGAAGCTAAAGGAGGATATCTTATTGATGACTTCTCTAGGTATGACTATGTGTATTTAATGAGATATAAATCACAAGGTTTTGAGAAGTTTAAGGAATATAAGAATGAAGTAGAGAAACAGACTGGTAAAAGTATTAAAACTCTTCGATCGGATCGAGGAGGTGAATACTTAAGTCTCAAATTCACTTCTTACTTAAAGGACAATGGAATAATTTATCAGTGGACTTCACCATATACACCACAGCATAATGGTGTATCTGAAAGGAGATATAGGACATTGTTAGACATGGTCCATTCCATGATGTCCTTGTCAGAATTACCATTGTCTCTATGGGGGTACGCCTTAAAGACAACAGCCTACTTGTTAAACAGGGTTTCAAGTAAGTCAGTTCCTAACACACCATATGAGATATAAAAGGAAAGGAAACCGAACTCTAATCATATTAAGGTTTGGGAGTGTCCTACCCATGTGAAGAGGAATGACGCAGATAAGCTAGAGTCGAGAACAAACAAGTGTACGTTTATAGGATATCCAAAAGAGACATTTGAATATTATTTATATCACCCTTCTGAGCAAAGGGTCTTAGTGGCCAAGAGAGTTGTATTCCTAGAGAAGGAATAACTCCTCCAGAAAAACAGTGGGAGTCAGATAGAATCGGACGAGGTCCATGAACCACGAACTGGGGACACAGCCTCATTAGATGAGACACCACTTACGGAAAATGTTCAAAATGAAACACAGATATTACGAAGATCTAGTAGGGTACCTAGAGAACCTGAGAGATATGTTGAACATGTATGTGACAGTTCGTCTAAGGTACAGATAAATGAGGATGATGATCATCAATCCTATCAGGAGACAATTCGTAATTCTGACTTCGAGAAATGGAAGGAAGCTATGGATTTAGAAATCCAATCCATGTATACCAATCAAGTTTGAAACTTAGTTGATATACCTGAAGGGAAGGTCCCTATCGGCTGCAAATGGATCTTCAAGAGGAAGATCGGAGCAGATAGACAAAAACACTTATAAGGCTCGACTATTGGCAAAGATATATTGTCAAAGACAAGGAATTGACTATAACGAAACTTTTTCACCAGTAGCAATGATAAAGTCAATTAGAATCCTCCTTACCATTGCAGCATATCTAGATTATGAGATCTGACAGATGGATGTGAAGACAGCTTTCCTTAATGGAAACCTGTCAGAAGAGGTGTACATTGTACAATCTGATGGATTCACATCTAAGCAACATCCCAATAAGGTACGCAAGCTTCAGAAATCTATTTATGGAATGAAACAGGCATCTCGAAATTGGAATTTGAGATTTGATGAGGTTATCAAATCTTTTGACTTCATTTGAAATGAAGACGAATCCTATGTTTACAAGAAGGTCAGTGGGAGCTCAATAACCTTCTTAGTTCTCTATGTTGATGACATCTTACTCATTGGGAATGATGTAAGGATGCTGACATCAACGAAGTCTTGGTTGTCCAAGACATTCTCCATGAAGGATTTGGGGGAAGTATCATATGTGCTGGACATAAAGATCTATCGTGATAGATCAAAAAAGATGCTGGGAATGTCACAATCTATGTACATAGATACTACACTCAGGAGATTCCAGTTGGAAAATTCTAAAAGAAGTCTCATTCCTATGAGACATAGAATTTACCTATCTAAGGGTATGGCCCCTAGAATACCTGAGGAAGTAGAGCACATGAGTCGGGTACCCTATGCCTCGGCAATAGGATCGATCATATATGACATGCTATGCACTCACCCTAATGTGGCTAATGCTTTGAGCATTACCAGCAGATATCAGAGTGATCCAGACGAAGAGCACTGGAAAGCAATGAAATGCATCCTTAAGTACTTGAGAAGAACTAAGGATATTTTCTTACTGTATGGAGGAGAAGAGGACTTGCAATTGAGAACATATACAGACTCTAGTTTCCAGTCAGATTTGGATGATAGCGAATCCATGTCTAGATTTGTATTCATGTTAAATGAAGAAGCAGTCAGTTGGAAGAGTTCCAAGTAAAAAACGACTGCGGATTCAACGACAGAGGCAGAATATATAGTTGCGGCTGAAGCTGCCAAAGAAGCGGTATGAATGAAAAAATTCATCTCAGAACTTGACATAGTTCCCAGCATGTCGGCTCTCATCCTATTATTATGTGATAATAATGGGGCCATCGCACAGGCGAAGGAACCTCGGTCTCACCAAAAGTCGAAGCATATTCTAAGGCGCTTCCACCTGATTCGGGAGATTGCTGCAAGAGGAGATGTGAAGGTTGAGCGTATATCATCAGAAGACAATATTTCAAATCCACTGACTAAGCCTTTGTCACATATTGTGTTTGAGCGTCATCGGAAAAAGATGGGCCTCAAGACTGTGAACAATTGGTTGTAGTACAAGTGAGAGATTGTTAGTTTTTTTGGTGTCCTACAGACTAATTGTAGGCCATGTAAGCCCAATGTGTAGTACAATCTTGTTCAATATAATTAAATGGTAATTTGAACATAAACTTGTAATATGTTGATGCTTTGCATTGTCCCTAGGATATGTGGTTGTAAAGTCAATTTCAAGATGAGATCTCGAATGTTAGTTTGACTATACATGGACACATACCTTAAATTGTTCACGATTGAAGAGTAATCACTCTGGACATTGATTACTCGTAAATCGGCACGCATGATGTGTAGATGACCAATCTCACGGTCATAGGTGCGGGGCACCGACACATACGTGTGGGTGTTCATCATGGGAGGATGTTCATTGAACTGATCCGCTGATGGATCTTCAAATGGTTAATTATACCTAATGTCAACTGAAGATCCATCTGTCTCAATAGTATCGTTGATTCTTTGACCTGAGACATTAATGAGGTCTTGCGTGAGGACTGGTGTGGTTTAAAGTTTGGTTAAATGACTTTAACCATAAGTCATGAAACACCGAATTATTAGCCACATCGGGATACATGTGAAGACCGTTAATGGTCAAGGGAGGATCGCTCACTGTCAAGTATATCACAGACAGTTAATGAGTCATGACATAGATGCTCCACTAAATCCCTGGCCAGGGTGGTATCAATTCGTTTGGAACGAACGTGAAATTATTATGGAGGTTATGGTCAGACAACACGATCACTAGTGGTTTGACGAAACCATACAACACGATCAAATCAGACTCATAGAATGACCGAAAGATTATAACGATACGGTAATTGAAGACTTACAGATGCTAGACAGGGAAAAGGTGAACCCGGCATCCTCTGGGATCACGCGGATTTGCTTGACCCAACGTGATCAAAAAGGTCCAGAACAAATTAAACGGCTATTGGGAATAACCGGTTTAATTCACTTCTAATTAGATTAGAAGTCAATAGATCTTTAAACCAGAGTGATAATAGACTTACAGGATCACACACAAATAACTCTTGCAGAACGGAATATTATTGTATGGAAAAATATACTAAAGTATTAAATTCTTTTGAGAAAAGAATTTATAAATGGCTTAAAAATATATATACAATAATATAAATGACATATATAATATATGTATTATTAGGCTTATTTGATAAATAAACTAATAATAATATATTGATATATAAAAGGTCATCGGGTTTAACATTTAACCGCAGTTACTTTTAGCCGAGGCGGTTAAATGACGGGATTAGCTGAAATAGCGGTTCAAACTGCCACCTTTAAACCCTTTATAAACCCATATTCTCCAACCTGCAGAAGCTAATGCTTTAATCAACCCATTCACCATAGTTGGCCGTCAAGAAAAGAAAAGAAGAGTTGGACTCTTCCCAGGTTCTTGAGGCAGGAGGGTTTGTGCAGGTTTTGGAGAAGGTGAACTTCGTTGCTGCAAAGGGTTGGTGTGGATTAAGCTCTAGAGGCCGGACGTTTGTGCGGCTCAAAGCTTCGAGGAGTTCGACATCGATTTTCATAGGATAACATATTTTGTGCAAGGTGATAAATCTCGTGTGATTTATTTAGATCGTTTTTGTTGCATCAATCGGAACTCGAACCGATTTGGGAAATCATTTTGTTTTATGTTCTTCCGCTTCTGTGATTTCCCGGAGGGGTTACGACCGAACCCAACAGGATCAACCAGAAGAACTTTAGAGTCCTCCAGGAGCCTACCCCTCCCTGTCATCCTCCTCCCTTCCACAATCTCCACAAAGGAGCCTCCCCAAAAGAGCAGGATAAGCGAACATGCTCGAAACCCCGCACCTAAAGCACCTCACTGGAGCTTTGCAGTCCCTGGTGTGGTGTCCGCTCCCAAGGCACCGGCCACATCTTCTGACATGCACAGACGGCCATCCCTTCCATCCCCTCAGTTGACCACCACCTCCGAGCAGGATGCAAATGGCTCCTGAGGCGAAGGGAGAAGCAGGGATGCTGCTGCTCACCTCACCTCGTTCAGCGGGTGAAGGTTGGCATAAGGCGCATCTCACCTCACCAGGGCTCCCAGCTTGACCATAGTATCATATTGGGAGGAGCTTTCTGAATCCAGGCAGAAATCGGAGGATAGTCATGGAGCAGAGGAAGGGCATGCGCAGACCCTGTTTGGTTTGAATCCCTTGAATGAGTTGGACAGTTGTGAAGATAACATTGAACATGCCTATCTCTTGGGGAAGGAGGATTCTCCTCAGGTTCTAACAGATCTTATCCAATCGAACATGCCACAAATGTGTTTTAAGGATGCAGAGAAGGTATGTTTGAAGAAAAGGAGTTAGCTGATCTATCCATGGGTATAGGAAGGGATAGGGGTCGAATTACGCAGCAGGCCCATGATCCCAGTAACTTCAAAACCTATAGCCATGATACTGCCAGAAGTAAATGAAATTGGCTCAGATGAGATTCTACAATTTGGAAGACAAATTGGAGTGTCATTTGAAGGCAAAGAAGATAATATTAGAAGTTTCATCAAAAAATTGACGAGATATGATAAGCTGAAGAATTCTCCAAAGAGAAATGGTCACGGGGGAGGTGTAAGGATTGGTATAAGGGAGCTGCATTTTGTGCTGTGCAGAACAATGAAGTGTTGTATTGCCTTGGAGGTAAAAGGAAAGGGGGGTGAAGAATTTGTTTCTTAAATGAACTTCTTGACATGGAACATCAGAGGTCTTAAATGGGAGACTAAAATGAGAGCTATAAGGGATATCATTAGGGCTCTCAATCTGGACTGTATTTGTATTCAAGAAACCAAGATGGACAATGTTGGTGGTGCAATAACTAAGAAGTTAGGTGGTATGATTTTGACAGTGGGTTAGTATACCTGCAGAAGGGGCCAGTGGGGGACAGATTATAATATGGAATGGGAATAAAATCAAAGGTACTCTGTGTGATAATGGCAAATTCAGCAACTCAGTCAGATTCTGCTCCAAAGAAATCCAAGATCATGGGTCATTACTTCAGTATATCAGCCACACAATCATCAGCTAGGGAGGAGCTTCTTCAAGAATTAAATAGGCTTTACAGCACTTTTCGAGAGGGATGGTGTGTCCTTCAAGACTTCAACTGTGTTAGATATGCTTGGGAGAGGACAGGGTACCAAAACTGGACTAAAGATATGGAAGACTTTGGTAGTTGAATAAGGGACTGCGGTAGGATGGATTTGGATATCCCTAATAGAAGATTCACCTGGTCCGATCTTCAGCAAGTTAGTGTGCAATCCAGGATTGATGGGGTACTACTATATCAAATGGCTAGTAGAGTTCCCTATGACTCACATAAAAGGAATGAGTAGTACAGTTCCGAACCATATTCCTATACTTGTGTGTACTGGGGAAAAGGAGAAAAGTAGAGAATTTTCAGGTATGAATGGCTTGGCATCATGGTTTGAAGAACCGGCCAGTTCAAATTGGAATCGGCAGATCGGAACCAGCGGTTCCCGATCCGGTTTGAACTGGCCGGTTCTAGCCGGTTTTGGCCGGTTCTAAATCAGAACCGGCCCTGACCAGTTCCGGTTCTGGTACCAGTTCTACGAACCTTGCTTGGCATAGACAAGAACAATTTAAAGCGTTAGTCAGTAACTGGTGGAAGGAGGCCGACAGAATTTGCTTGCTACCCTTTGTTAAGAAGCTTAAGTGGGTTAGAGGTAAAATCAAGAAATGGAGTTCACAAACTTTTGGAAGGGTCAATGCCACTCATCAACAGTTAATGAAGAATATTGATGAGCTGGAGGTCAAGGCAGAAGAACTGAATTTATCAAAGGAAGACGCACAAGCTCTTAGAAGTTACAAGGAGTACAATGAGCTGGTCCTTAGGAAGGAAATTAAATGGAAACAAAGGGCAAAAGAGCAATGGTTGAAAGAGTGTGATAAAAATACCAAGTTCTTGCATGCAGTGGCCAGTGCAAGGAAAAGGCCTTCAGAGATCGAGCATGTTAAGGTGGATGATCTCTTAATTGAATCCAAGAAGGATATCCAAGAAACTTTCATTGCTTACTACAAGGACCTTTTCAAAGAAGACAATTTGTGGAGGCCACATCTGCAGGAAAATGTTCTCCCAAAGATTGATGAGAGAAAGGCCGAGGAATTACGTTTGCCAATTGTAGAAGAGGAAGTGAAGCAAGCAGTTTTCAGCATGAATGTGAATAATTTTCTAGACCAGATGGATTCTCTTTAGGATTTTATAAGTTTTCTTGGGAAGTTATCAAGGAAGATCTGATGGGAGTGGTGAAGGAATTTCAAGACAGACCAGTATGCATTAGGACTCAATTCCACTCATACTGTACTAATTCCAAAGAAAGAAGGCGTTGAAAGAGGCTCCGAGTACAGACGGATCAGTCTTTTGAATATCTGCTACAAGATTATCACAAAGATCCTAGCTAATAGACTGAAGAAAGCGTTGGTAAATGTTATTAATAGAAATCAATCAGCTTTTCTGGAAGGAAGCTACATACTTGACAATTTTCAAGCAGCCCGTTAAGCTATTCATAATCAAAAGATTACCAAGAAGGAAGGGATTGTCCTAAAATTAGATTTTAAGAAAGCAAATGAGTCACCTGGTGGTGTGTTCATAAATAACTAGGTCTATGGGCTTTAAACAAAAATGGATAAACTGGATCATGAATTATATCTCAACACCAAGTTTTTTTCATTTTGTTAAATGGCCAACCTTGTGGTTACTTCAATAGCTCAAGAGGATTGAGACAAGATGATCCAATCTCGCCTCTTATTTTCCTCATCATAGGTCAGATATGAGCTCTCTCTGAGACAAGGCAGCTGATCAAGGATTGGTAGATGGGTTCAAAATTGGAAGAAATGGACTTCAACTCTCACACTTACAATTTGGAGATGATACCCTATTGTTTTCCTCGGGTCAAATGGGTGTGTTGAAGAATTTGAAGATCTTGTTGATTTTGACAGAAGCAATAACAGGTCTAAGCATTAATTTCCAGAAATCAGAAGCAGTAGGGATTAATGTGGAAAAGGAAAGACTGGATAGCATGGGTGAGGTTCTCAATTGCAAATAGTATCACTTTCCAATCAAATATTAGGCTTCCCATTATCTTGTGGTCCAGTTAGATTAAGGGAGTGGGATGACGTAATCAGAAAATGTGATCAAAAGTTAGAAGGATGGAGAGCAAGACCGCTTTCAGCTGGTGGGAGATGGATCCTCTCCAAATCAGTCCTCTCCTCATTAGCCAATTATCATCTAACCATTCTTAAAATTCCAAGATCCATTGAGAGAATGATAGAGGCAATGAGGAGTTCATTTTTTGGGGAAGGAGGGAAGCGAGATGGGAAAGGCCTACCTCTTATTGCTTGGGATAAAGTCAGCAGAAGGAACAAGGAGGGACTGGTCTGGTGAAAATTGATTACTTCAATAAGGCAATGTTGGCAACATGGCTGTGGAGATTGGGGGAGGAAGTGGAACCACTCTGGGTGAGAATAGTGATGGAGAAGTATTATCATAATACTTCTAGATGGGATCTAGTAACATCAAGAACATCAAAGTTGTCTTATATCTGGAGAAAAATTGCACCATTGCAGGATTTGGTTTGCCCAGCAGTCAAATTACAATTAGGAAATGGGGAATTGGTAAGCTTCTGGAAAGACAAATGGTTCTCAGATGTTCCATTCAATATACAGGCTCCTAATTTATATCAAATAATAGAAGACAAAAATGCTTCAGCGGCACAAGTTCTCTCTCAAGGTAATGATCTTCAGTGGAATTTTAATCTCAGAAGGAATCTCACAGAGATAGAATTGGAGGAGCTGCTCAGAATTTTAAGACTAATATCAGAAGTTCAACTAAGCAGGGATCAGGAGATAGAAGAATCTGGATCTGGAACATCAAAGGATCTGTTTCACCAAGTGTTCTTACTTGAATTATCCAAGATGGTGGTACTAGAGTGTGGTGGAAATCTTAGTTTGGTCCAAACATCTACCGATCAAAATCAGAATTTTTCTTTCGAAGGTGGCTTAAAAGGCTTTCCACTTCTCCAAGATTGAAGAGAATCTTTAACATTCACAATTCCAAGTGTGTTTTCTGTGGTCTGTTTGAGGAAAATCAGGATCACTCATTCTGTCAGTGGTATTATTAATCTAAAGTGGAGGACACTATGCAAAGCAATAAAGGTTCAGTGGGTGGAACCCACAGACGTTTTACATCTCATGCAAGGTTAATCAGCAATTTGTCCAACTCATGCACAAAGAAAGATGTGGTCCCTGACTCTTCCAGCTATGATGTGGGCTATTTGGTTGGAAAGGAACATCAGAAAATTTAATCAGGAGTTTAACAACTCCTCAAGCATTCTCAGAAGAACTATTAACTGGGTGAAGGACTGGGGGAGAGCAGCAGACATCTGGGTTACATCAGAGGGGGACCTTATTTAATGGGCCTGCAAGTGGAAGGATTTTACTCTCTGATTGCCTGTATTTCATTTAGGTCATCTTGTTTAGCTTCTATTTTATGTTCTTAATAAAATAGAAGTATAGGGCCTGCTTTTTCCTTTTTGTCTTCTGTGGGGTTGGCATTCCTGCCTTTTTTGTATGACCAGTGGCCTTATTTATAACATTTCATCTTTAATGAAATGTGACTTTGTCACCTTCAAAAAACAACATGTGTGGAGAGGAGAAGAAGATTCGGGGAAGAGAGGGTGGTTGGGTTCTAGTGAGGAAGAAGTCTGAGGAGAAATCTAAGTCTGCTAAGACACTGGTTAGAAAGAACCAATGTTTCAAATGCTTGGACATTGATCACTGGGCAAAGGATTGTAGGAATGCTTGGAGGTGTTTGGCCTGTGGAGGGATCAGTCATAGAAGATTGGGATGCAAACAGAAGAGTTCTGTGCAGAGGACTTCTCAATGTCCCCAGTGGTTGAAGAAGGAAGGAGTGGAGAAGGTAGTGATGCGAAAGGGTTCCCCTTCTGATTCTGAGCTTATAGTGAAGGACATCCCTTCGTCATCTGAAATCGATGCTGTGAGAAAAGGGTTAGAGGAATGCATGGTTTTAGATTTTCAAAGTCAAACTCACATCGGCAACCCACAACTAAGCCCCACCGCTGCTGCAACCGTGTGCCTTCCAAGTTGGGAGTACTGAGGGACGCTCGAAGGTCAAACCCACCTAAGAGATCCTTCCATGGGGTGTGTGCATGGCATGGTAAGCATTCTGACCGCATACTTCACTTTATGCAGAGCATGGCCTTGTCCAGAAGGTTGGTGGATTAGGAAGTTGTTTGGTGGTTCCTACCCGGTGAAATTTCCACTTCCTGCTTGCGTATGTTATCAAAGGTGATTGAGGTGATCGCCAAGGCGACGAGGCGAGGCGAGTGATCGCAAGTCGCCTCGCTTTGGCCTTCGTTGCCTAGGCGATCGATGGGATAGGCTCAATCGCCAAGGCACTCACCTCAGCGCGCCTCGGGCTCTTCTTCACCTCGTCTCGCCTCACCCGCAGCGGCCCGGTGCAAACCTGCCCATTTGAGCTAGCCCAAAAGGCCCATTATCTATGCTATATAAATTGTAACCCACTAACCCACCCACCCACCCGATCAAACCCTAACCCCAAGCCCCCCTTCACCTCCTCTGTTGCCCATTCCCCCCAAGCCCGATCCCATACGTCCCCTCCACGATCTCTGGCGATTGCGCTCCAGTCCAGCGACAACAACGGCGCTCTAGTCCGGCGACAGTGACGGCAAAGAAGACTTCCGGCGACAGTGACGGAAGGCTCTGGCTCTAGCGATTCTCTGGCTGGTAAGCCCTAATCTCTCTCTCTCTCTCTCTCTCTCTCTCTCTCTCTCTCTCTCTCCTTCTATCTCTGTCTCTCTCCTTCTATCTCTGTCTCTCTCACCCTCTCTTTCTCCCTCGACTACTCTCTCTCTTTCTGTCTCTCGACTACTCTCTCTCTTATAGGGGCTCGGAGCCCCCTCTCTTTGTCTCTCTCACCTCTCTCTCTCTCTCTTTCTTACAAGGACTCAGAGCCCCCGCTCTCTGTCTCTCTTCCTCTGTCTCTGTCCACCTCTCTCTCTACATCTTTCTCTCTCCCTCTGTATCTCTCCACTTCACTCTCTTTCTCTGTCGACTATTCTCTCCTCTCTATGTCTCTCACACTCTCTTTGTCTCTCTCCCTCCCTCTGTCTCTCTCTCTCTATGTCGATGTTGTAATAGACTTATTCAGTATTGTGTTTGTTTAGCACTTTGTTGATAAATTTTCCTTATGTGGATTTATTTAGTAGCAAAATTTCTATGAATTTGTTGATTATATCTTTGATTTTATTATATTTTATTTCAATTGGCTTGATTTAAACTTATTTGATTGTATTTGAGTGAAGGAATGTGTCATTTTGTATGATTTTATTTGTGTTTTTGACATTTTATATAAATATATGAATTATTTATTTTTTTTAAAATGTCGCCTCAAACACCTAGAGCATCACCTAGGCGTTTAAGGCTAAGGCGACCCCCCAGTCCCCTCGGTCGCCTCACACCTCTGACTACATAGCTGCTTGCAGAACAGAGTGTTCGCCTTGGTGAAGGTTGTAGTGGAGTAGAGGCCACTGTGGTTCGGGCCTCGGTAAGTTGATGTTGCAAAACACGAAGAATTTGATTGTTCGTCTGTTTGGTGCTGCCTGTATGGGATTCATCTGGTCTTCTGGAACATCAAAACCCTCCAAGCCATGAACTCCCATGTTTGGACGCCTTAGTTTGATAAGAGGACACTGAACAGAGTTTGCTATTGACAGTGGTTGAGCCATTCCAAGCATGGTCAGAACTAGGAGTGGCAGCAGGAAGCTCAGTATCTCTATCAGAGTTGAGGAGGAGGAATCCTCTTCCACAGACAAACAAGATTCTTCTCAGGTGCTTGAGACTCCTTGGACCTGGGCAGATGTTGTGGCAGAATACAGAAAGTACAGGGCGCAGAGGCAGGGGGAGTTAGGTGGAAGTGGAACAGAGGAGATCAAGGCTCCTCGTAGTTGAAGGAGGAGACCAAGTCATCTGCCACTAACTCACCTGCGGTTTTGGTTTCTTGGGTGAACTCGGGGAAGAGAACTCAGGTCTCGCTTTCAAACTCACCTTCTGGGGGAGAGGAATAGTCAGTCTTCGGGTTGCATGCCTGCAGGGAGCACCCTGGGAACCTCTCTCAAGATCTCTGCTCCTCTGGTGGTAGCTTTCCTCTGAGCAATAAATATTTTCCTCTGAGCATCAGTGGTTGCTCCAGTAAAGGGTACTTGGGTTTAGTTGAACCAGTCGATGGTTCTAAACCAAATAGAGACGGGTGCTGATTGAGGTTGAAGTCAGTCGTCCTCATAGCTTAGATCGAAAGCGGTCTTTCCGGGTGGAGGAGATGAAGAATCTCCCGGCCCTGTTTGTGATTTCAAGCATCATCCGGTCAAGTTTCAGATTTGGCGCAGATCCGGCTTGGGCAGGTTTGTCCTTACCCATCCGCGCAAGTCATCAAGGGCTTTATTTGTGCCTGGCCCAGTTCTGGTTGTATCTTGGCATCGTCATCTTCCCATCTTCAGCGGTGGAGCTAGGGTTCGTAGGAGACAGCTGTTGGGCCGGAGCTTGAACCTGACTGTTCACCAGTCGAGGTGAAAGGAGGGATGCAGTTCCTTCTCTGATGGACGTTGATGAATTCCCACCTTGTTCTCCCCTTCCAGCTCTGCCCCATAGGTCACTGGTGCTGGTCGCCCAGAACAAGCCCTCGTCATGCTTCTCTGGAGATGGTCTTCTCCTGGTGTGGCCCAGAGGTCAGTTGGATGAGTCCCTCTGTCCAAGCATCCCTCCATTCCTCTTTTTTGTTCTCCAGGGGACCAAGTACTGAGGCTTCTTGTTCTAGAGATTATCCTTATTTTTTGTTTCGGTCTCCAAAGGTCTGTGCTGGGCTTGTGGAAGTGAGTAGGGGGGCTGTGCTGTAGTGATGGAGGCAAACATATAGGGGTTTGAGGCGAGGGGGAGGATACTCAGTGGTCAAGAGAGTTGGGGTGGATGGGGAGAAAGCTATTTCCTCTGTTACTCCCCTAACTAGCTTAGATGAATGGGAGGACGGGATTAGTCAGTTTGGTCATAGTGCCAGTGTATCATTTGAAGAAAAGGTAGCTACTGGTGGAAGTTTTATTAAGAAAATGCAATGGTTAGAGAAACTCCGTAACAGTGTGAAGAGGGAAATTCAAGGTAGAAGCATTAAGCTTGGTATAAGGGAGTTAGGCTTAGACAGAGCTACAATTTTGGTGGATTGTCTTAGACATGAGAAAGGTAAGAATGTGGTGCCCAATTATCATCATGAACAAAGGTGCTTGCTTGGAATTGCAGAGATCTTAACAGCAATTCCAAAATCTCGTCAAGTATTTGGTTGTCCATGCAAAGCAAGATGATGTATGTGCGCGGGAAACTAAGATGTCTTCTTTTGATGATCAGTTGATTAAGCATTTGGGTAGTTCCAGTTGATTAAGCATTTCGTCTGATGGCAGCTTTAAAAAACAGTTAACTCCGCTGTGAAAATGTTGATAGATGGAAGTAGAAGAGTTCCTTGGTTTCAAATAAGATGATCCCCAAAAAAATTCAGATTTTTTCTACGGAAACTGGTGTGGAAATGGATGGCTACAGGAGAGAGGCTGAAGAAGCTCAGAAATGATATCAGAAGTAACTTTATTTTATGTGGTCTCTTTGAGGAAAATGTTGATCACATGTTCCTCAATTGTGGAGCTATTGACATGGTCTAGACGCTGCTCTTCGAAACTCTGGAGGTTTCTTGGACCAGCTACTCAAATATTTTACACCTTTTACTGTCTTGGGAGAAGATTAACCCGACACCTATATTTGAAATCTGTGCTTACCAGCAATGCTATGGGCAATCTGGAGGAAGAGAAATAAATAGAATCTTCAGAGACTCTTTTCAAGATCTTTATTTTATTATCAAGACCTGCACACTATTTTTGCAGGATTGGTTCTTTGCTTCTCAGGGGTCAAGTCGCAGAGTTCAATCACCATGGATAAATTTTATAATTGGAAAAAAATATTGCTGTAATTGGGATTGGGGTTGTTTTTGCAGGGAATGTGGAGTAGCAGACTAACAAAAGAATCACAAACAAAACATGCTCTACACTAAATACAGAGCAAGCAACAAAATAAAGGACAGGATAGAGTGGTACCTTCCTAGAAACAGTACGAATTGCTCTGGCTGCTACCTTAGAAAACACAACTGTCCGCAGTTCTGCCAAGGAGAAGGAGAATTAATGTAAAAATTAGAAAGGAATTGCAAAATAAGAAAATATGATAACTTCAGGATATGAGACAGAAAGGAGGGGAAAAAGCCCATTCATAATAGAAAGCTTCAAACTGACTCTATGAAGTACTAAACGATTACTTCATGTAAGATACCAGAGCAAGCAGATGCCCCAGCCCGTGCAATTCCATATCCAACCAAAATAGCTGCTGGGCTAACAAAAAATGCCAGCAGAGTAGCATTAGCTTCTGTAAAGGATGCCATTAAACTTTCAGAGCCAATAGCTGCCGACAGCCAGTCAACAGCAACCTTGAACAAGAAAGGAACTTGAACATTTATAACCTGTTGTTGAATCACATAGTTACATATTAGGCAGCCATCAATATTTATAGTAGCAAAATGTACATTTCAAAACAAAATCTTGTCTCCATAAATAAGAGCGCATCACATAGGATTCTGTTCAATGCACAGGTGTTAGAGGGTTAGGTTACAAGTTGATGGGGAATATACTAGATATGAGCATTCACAATTCAACTGCCTAGTGAAACTTCAAGGGTAAGGCTGCCTCAAAACATTTACTTTCCAACTAAGATTTTTACCCCAACATAAAGCATTAAGCATAAAACATAATCATGCTATTTATGTCTCCCTTCCAACTTATTACCAGCATCCATTCACATGGAATTATGAGTCAGATCGGCTCCCAGGATCGGCCGGTCCTGATCCCGATCCAATCCAATCTGGATCGGCCGATCCTGTCCAATCTAGGGGAAGAATCAAAAAACTAAAAAATAATTAAAAATGGAAGAAAATCGGAAAAAACGGCCGCTTCCAAAATCAGCCAATTCCAATCCTGATCCGATCCGATCTGGATCAGGCGATACAGCTAATTCCAACCCGATCTGGGCGATCCAGGCTGATTCCGGCCAATTTTCTTTTTACCTCCCTAGAATCAGATCGGCTCGTGCCAATCCCGATCCAGGTTGCCCTATTCCAATCCAGATCGGCCGATTCTGCATTTCATGTCCATTCATCCAACTAATTTAGGGTACTCTATAGCACATTTAACAAAGCATCATGTCCACTAGAAAACGCTGGCAGTATCGCATAACTGCAAAAAGAATCTAGCTCCAAATATGCATCCCTTGGATCAACATCCTACAATGAAAATCATACAAACTGAGAATGTATTTGACAGACCAATATACAACATCATTTACTGACTTCATAGCATTAATAAGCTCTCTTAATGATGCAGTGAAAGCTGAATGGAATGTTCTGAAATTCAAAGAACTCTCATCCTTAACATGTACCAAGAATTATCCATTCAGTGGTTTGGAGCAATGAGGAGCTTATTCAAAAAGCCTTCTTGTTGTGCATGCAAGTTCAACACAGGCAAGTGGGACAGCTACATAAATTGTTTAAATCCATAGATTGCACTTCTTCAAGTTTAAACAAAAAAGAAAAGGAAACCATCAAGCAGTGTGGTGGAATAATATGCAGTATCGACAAAGATGGACATCATGGCCATCTAGCAGTCAAGAAGTTTTTCAGATTTTCTAAGCTTGGTACTTTTCTTTTTTATGAAGTTCTGGTGTGGTTTGAGGAACCTCACCTCAACAGTTTGATGGTACCATATATGTCTATTTGATTAGTAAAGTTGGTGGTATAATCCACACCGTATTCAAAAAAAAAGAAAACTATCTATTCGGTGGTTAAGGAGGTTTCGGACTTTCAGTAGAAAACAACTAGCAACTTGGAAAAATAAGGGCAGAGGCATGGCATGATGTCATCTGCAAAACCGTCAACTGCCAAAGAGGAAGACAACCCAGAATGTGGGCCTACTGATATTGCACAACTGTAACTAAAAAGCAAAGATCCACCAATTTGCCATGAAGGTAACACACAAACACAGGTGTTCCAATATAAACATGAATGTGTGAGACTTCATTTTTAATATTTTTTTAAAAGAATTTTGGTTTAAAAGGATTTTTGGTTTAAAAAGAGAATTCTTGGAGTTTTGAAAACATAGTCTTCTCTTTTTTTTAATGTAGACTTTGAGAACTTGAAGTTAGTCCTCAAGTCTAAGATTTTTGGATCAAATGTGGCTCCATGTGCTTGACATCTCCCCACTGACCTCAGTCAGTGTTAATTACGTCAATCATTGATTAGCCACCCTTGATTAACTGTCCATTAAAGCCCTTGAAATAAAAATGCACAACAAGAAAGAAACACACACATAAAGGAAACAAGTTTTTTTTTGTTTTAGACACTTGCATGGACTTTGTGAGTTCGGTGTCTATCTTTTAGAATCCCTTTAGAAATCTTAGAGGATACTATAGAGGAATTTAGAGGACTTTAGACTCGCATAAAGGCATGTGAGCTAATGATCTTTAAAAAGTTTTAAGAGAATATGTTTTCGAGCAAAATCCCCATTAAAACCCTTAAAGGTCATCATAGAATTTGATAGTGTCCTTTAAGCATCCTTTTAGAAATCCTTGAGAAACTGTTAAGGAAATCATTAAAATTAGATGGGTCCGGACAGCACCCTCTCTTTCATTTTACTCTTTTTAGGAATTCGCAAGGAAAGGACTTAGCTAATGGGATATGATAACCACCACATAACTAAGACTATCCTCTTAAAGTTTAATAGTCCTCTAACCAATATGCAGGAATCCAAACCCACTTATCTTGAAAGCATATCTAACTTGGTCAACACATTCATCATTTAAACAAATGAAATTAAGCATGTATCAAATAAAGGTAATTAGGCATGCATAAAACAAATAAAATTGGACATACATCAACCATGTGCAAAGCTTTATTTGAATCTACTTTGTGTACATGTCAAGTTACATCATTTTTTTACCATTCCATGATAGGAATGAATCATTGAGAACTTGCTCACTCTACCAATAAGAGTGAACCGCAACTTCATGGCCAATCCACCAATAGGAGAGAACCACACAACTTAATAGTTACTCCACTAATAAGAATGAACCAAGGAAATTGAATATTGGTCACTCTACTAATAAATACGAATGAACCAAGAAAATTGAAAATTGGTCACTCTACCAATAAGAGTGAACCACACTTTATGGCTAATCCACTAATAGGAAATAACCATAAACACATTGGCCATTCCACCAATAGGAACGAACCACATAATTAAATAACTGAGATTTTGACCATTAAACTAATATGAATAAACCACTTGATTAATTAACATGAAACTTTAGCCATTCAACCAATATGAATGAACTACATAATTAATCAACTAAAACTTTGGTCATTCAACCAATATGAATGAACCACATGTTATTAATTAACTAAAGTTTTGGTCATTCAACCAATATAAATGAACCACACATGATTAATTAATTAAAACTTTGGCCATTCAACCAATATGAATGAGCCACAGATTAATAATTAATGAAAATTTTGACCATTCAACCAATATGAATGAGCCATATGTACATTAACATCATTACAAGATGATTAAAACAAACAAATGGGTCCTTGTTTGGATCCTTTTTCCCACGCACAGAAATCTTCAATAAGTCCTCCTTTGTTCTCTCTTTTTAGCAAAAAGAACCTTCAAAAATCCTCCAGAGCCTCCCCATAGTCTTTAGTTTTTCACCCCTTGAAGCAGCCCCCCTTATGGGGGTATTTATAGAGAAATAGAGAGGTGAGAAAGAGAGGAAAAAGAGGAGGGGAAGGGTGCGGTAGGCACCCCCCACCGGTGGGGGTGCCATGGTGGCCCCCTTTGTTTTCTTTTTTCTTTTCTTTTTTGCTCCCATCGCTTCCTCTCTTTTTCTGTTTGTTTTTGTTTCAACTAAAAAAATGTTTCAACAGAATGTAATCCAAACCGACCTCAAGGATTAATACACATCAAGCTCATTAACTCATCAACCAACGACTTATCTTTTGCATCCACATGACAACAGCACCCTATATGCCTCATAAGTTTGAACAACTGTAATAACCATAAATCTGAACTGGGTAAAGCCTGGAAATGTAGGGGCACCAATATAATTTTCAAAGTCTAGGGTTAAATTGTAAAAAGTCAATTGGGGATAGACATGTCAATTGGCCTAAGTCCAGCCTATCTAATAGGCTGTAGGGTTATGGGCCAGCCCAGTAGGAATTGTAGTTTCGTTATTGGGCCCATATATATACAGTAACCAAATAGGATAAAAGTACAACTACAAGTGGGGGCATATATACATCATCTCTCTAACACCCCCTCAAACTCATGAGGGATCATAAACAGGAGAGTTTGTCATCCAACTCTCTAAAGGATGAAATTGTTTGAGATTTCATGAAGAGGACAGCATTTTTTTTTTTTTTGGAGGAGGAGGATGGTAACACAGTTTCATTAAATGAAGTGTACAAATATAGAAGCAAAAGAACTCTCAAGAAAATATTTTAATTAACTTTCAAAAAAATATAGAAGCAAAAGAACCTTTCCCCAAAATATCCTCTTATACAAAAGACACCAAGTAGGTGTGCACCTCACAATCCCCTCAAAAGAACAAAAAAGGAGGATCTACAAGTATCCTTGTTACACAAAAAGAAGGCCCACTCCCTCACTCTCTCCCCTACAAAAGAAACAATCATATCCGCTATCGAGACTTCTTTCCGAAAGATCCCTATATTCCTTTCACCCCGTATAGCCCAGAAGGTGGCACGGAGGATCAGCCACCACATTGGAATGTCATCTTTGTGCACCCTGCGTGTAGCCCATTTGCAAAAAGGTCCTCCATCGAGTTAGCATACAACATCTGCTGGCCAATAGTAGGAAAGTTCAGCTGCCACACCTCCAAAGCATAGGAGCAACCTACAAATAAATGATCAGTTGTTTCCTCTGCATCACCACAAAGAGAGCATGTAGTCGGAATGTCATCTATAAATCCAACCAGCCTATCAGAAGTGGGTAGCCTGCCAAGGGAGATCCTCCACATGAGAACTTGAACCTTCAGTGGATTCTTGGTACCAAACAAGGCTAGCGAAAAGAAAGCAGATTACCCCCATCAGCTACGACAGACTACACAGATCTCACTGAAAAGAGAGACGTAGCCTGACACCTCTAAGTCCTACCATCCTGCTTGGTGGGATCCAAGCAAACATCAAGAAGGAGAAGTAGGCCATAAAGTCCCCTATCTCCTCATCTCAGAGAGGTCTCCTGAAACTGGGACACCATCCTCCCCCAGCTTGAGCCACCTCATAAACTTGTGCCACCATCACTGTTGGCTTTGTGGCGACAGCAAATAATCCAAAAAAAAGAGTACATATGGAGGCCCCAACACACCAACGGTCTGTCCAAAAGAAACAATTGTGCCCATAACCCAAGAGAGAGTCGCCTCCCCGTCTGACTCACACTTATCGACTATAGAACGCCCCTCCACACACGGGAGATACCATGCGGAGAAGTGACTATCAAGTCCCATGTTCTAGAGCTCCTATAGTATCTTTGTCTGATGATTTCCTTCCACAGCCCTGCATCAGAATGTATCAACTTCCATAGCCATTTCGAAAGGAGTACAAATATTGAAAGCATCAATACTCTTCATACTAAGGCCACTATTCTCACTGCTCCTACAGACCTTGTCCTAGCTGATGTCAAATCCTCCTCTCCTAGGTTCCTCGCAGCCATGCTAGCAGAACAGGCACCAAATGGAATCCAACCTCCTTGCTAGCTTCTTTTTTTTTTAAGAAGATGACTGAAAGTCACAATTCTATTGATAAAGAGAATGTGAGATACAAGGGAGACCCCAAAACACCCAATGAGCTTGGCGGGACATACCCCCAACCAAGTCGAACTCTAAACAGAACAGAAATTACAAGAAAACATGGTTTATCAAGATAATAAAACAGAATACAAAGTGAGAAGCATTAGATGAAGTGACCCCTCCATAACTCAGCCTTCTGCAGAATAACAAGATCCCCATCTTTCAGGATTACTGCAGCATATCCTCACTCTTTCACCCATTTAAAAGTGTTCTTCAATAACTCAGTAACACTGCTGAACTGATCATTGAATTTTCTCTTATTTCACTCACACCAAATAGTTCACAACAAGGCTGGACAGACGATGAACCACAGAGATTTCTGGTCTGGAAAAGGACAGACTCTGGACCACCAGTTTAAAAGATCCAGAACAGAGGAAGGATCCACCCACTCAATTCCAAATAATTTGCACAAGATCTTCCAAAGAATAATAATAACTCCACAGCCCAAAAATAGATGTTCCTGATCTTCTTCAAACAAGGCACAGAAGACACATGAATATTTCCCTGGGATATGAAGTAATTTGGCCCTCCTGCCTGTACGAAGTCTAGACCAAGCAATCTTCCAAAGAAAAACCTTAATTTTATTAGGCAGGTAGTTGGACCAAACTAGATCCTTCCACCAAACCCTACAACCACCATCGTTTAGAATGTGGGCAACAGATTTAACTGAAAACTTCCCATTAGTACTCCATTTCCAACCTCTAATATCAAGTATCTCATCACATAACCTGACATTGGTGATACGATTAAGCATTCTCAAGAACTCCTCTATTTCCACTTGAGTGAGATCCCTTCTCAGATGCAGATTTATGATACCTGAATCATTTTCAGCCAATACTTCTGCCACCGAAGCATCTTGATTCTGGGTAATGTTAAAAAGATTGCTGAAAGAGAGGAGAAAGTCAACCCAAAACACCATTTATCCTTCCAAAAAAGTACGTCGCAGCCATACCAATCTTGAATTTACAGGATAAAGTAATAAATTCAGCATTCTTCACAATGTTCCTCCAAATCGGCGACAAGTTATACAAAGTAGACGGAACAAGACACCATTTGTTAGTAGCTGAATAATATAAATCCTTGATAATAACTGCCCAAAGTGCTTCTGAACACTCACCCCATCTCCACAACCATTTCATTAACAAGGCTTTGTTGAAGGTAGCTACTCCACAAAGTCCAATACCTCCTTGTTCCTTACTTTTGCACACATTATTCCAATTGATTAGATGAAGTCCTCGCTTGCCCCTTTTACCACCTGACCAAAAAAAGGAACTCCTAGCAGATTCAAAAATCTTCTCTACAGTTCTTGGGACTTTGAAGATAGAAATATAGTAAATGGCCAATGAAGAGAGAACTGTTTTGGACTAAATCAATCTCCCTCCATCAGAAAGAAATCTACTCTTCCATCCTTCCAACCTATCTTCAAACTTCTTGATCAACTCATTCCAATCCCTGACCCTAATGACTCCATATGATAATGGTAGTCCGAGATATTTAATAGGAAAAGATTTAACTCTGCACTGCAATGAATTAGCCATATCTTGTAAACTGTTATGATCCACATTTATACCAACAATTTCAGACTTCTCATAGTTGATTCTCAAGCCAGTTATAACCTCCACCAGGACCAGCAACCTCTTAATGTTCAGGATATCCTTACTGCTTCCTGGTGTAAACAGAAGGATATCATCTGCAAACTGGAGGTGCGATAATAGGATGTTACTTCTTCCAAAAGAAAACCCTTCAATCAGCCACTGTTGGACTGCCCTGTCCCAAAGTGTAATCAAAATCTGACCAATTAGCAAAAAAAGGAATGGAGACAAAGGATACAGGAAGGCAGTCTGAAGATGGACAAGAAGTATACAGGAAGGCAGTCAAAGACTGTGACATAAGACCAACATCCTGCTATAAGAGAGCAGTCCACCCTTCCACCCTACCAATCTGGACTGAAATTTGTGAGTCACCCTCTACCAATCCTAGCAACGCAGAACCCCAGAAGAAAGTGGAGACCCAGATATGTGATGGATACTCTCTTGGCATCGTACAATCAGAGGTACCCTCCTCAAAGCCATTGAACCCACATGAATCACAATAAGGCGGCTTTTGTGAAAGTTGACCCTAAGACCATAGACCTCATCCAACAACTCCAGGATGAATCTAGCCACAAAGAAGTGATCCTCATCCTCCCCAGCAAAGAACAAGATAGTGTGGTCAGCATGCTAAAGATTGGTGATTAGAACACATCCTTACTAACCCTAAGTCCAGTCAACAATCCCCCCAATACTGTCCTATCCCACATACTACTCAACAAAAGAGTTACCAACAAACAGCAAAGAAGACAATGGATACCCTATCGAAGACCTCTCCCACTACAAAAGTAAGGCAACGGATCCCCATTCATGAGAATAGCAAAAGCAACAATGTCAAGCAAGCTCTAATCCATCCCACCCATCTATCTCCAAATCCAATCTTCCTTAGAACTTGAAACAAGCACTCCTAGTTGACTCTATCATAACTCATAAGCCTTCTCAAAATCTAGCTTAAGCACCAAGCCCTACTTCTTTTGTTGCCTTATGCCATACATGGATGGCAATACAGGTATCGGTACCGGTAACAGAGAGTAGCGATACAGGTATGTGTCGGCCGGTACCAGCCCAGTATCGACCAATACTATTTACATGTATCGTACGAGACCAAGCCGATACCGATATCAGTATCAGCCGATACTGCCAATCATGATTGCAGCAGATACACTCTTAAGAAACCAAAAACTTCTCATGGATCTATTTGCCCCTGATGAAAGCCCTTCGATTCCAATTAATGAGTCTGTCCACCACTGTTTTAAACATGGATGTGTTGAACATATTTTTTTGAAGAGGGGCATGAGAACAAAAAGGAAAAGAAGAGGGGGGAGGAAGAAATAGAAGCCCCCTCCACCGGTTCCTTTGGAGCCCCCCACCGGCGGGTGGGGAAGAGAGAGATATAGAGAAAGAAGAAAAAGACGAGAGGGAGGAGGGGCATGGAATGCAAAATCGGCCGATCCCGATCCGATTCGGTCGATTCCGGCCAATCCAATCCCGATTCGGATCGGGATCGGCGGGTCCCGATTCGTGGACCCGATCCAATCCGGAATTCCTTCTGGAAGGGGCTACCGGTGGGCACACCCACCGATTAGACCCCCCCACCAGTGGGGGGTTTCCCATTTAAAAAATAAATAAAAAGTGGGAAAAAGGGGAAGAAGAAGAAGAAGAAAGAAAGGAGGGGGAAGAGCCACCATTGGCACCCCCCCCCTCAAGCCAGTTGGGCCAACCAATGGGGAGGGGGGGCACCGCACCCCTCCCTTCCTCTCTCTCTCTCTCTCTCTCAAAAATTTCAAAAAAAGAAGAGGAGGGAAAAGGCACCAATGGGGGGTGTCACCGGTACCCTACCGCCCCCCCAACCGATGGCCTCCTCTTCCTCCAATATAAATATCCCAAACGGGGGATGCTGCAGCAAGCTTGGAGAGGCCTTTTCGGACAAAACAAAAAAGCACCGAAGCTCTGCCTGTTGACAGATTCAAAGCCCCGACGCCGTGCGCGGAAGACTTGCACAATTGTAAACATTTTGCTTATGTAAAAAGGGACAAAATGATGGTCCATTCTTATTATTAGAGTGGCCATGAATTTAATAAATTGGTGGTTTATTCCTATTTTTGGAATGGCTATTAAATTTGTAGTTCACTTTTATTGGTAGAGTGACCAAAGCCCTTTTCTTGATTCATTTCTATTGGTGGAATGGCCATTAAATTTGTGGTTCATTCCTATTGGTGGAATGGCCATTAAATATGTAGTTCACTCTTATTGGTAGAGTGACCAAAGCCCTTTTCTTGGTTCATTCCTATTAGTGGAATGGCCATTAAATTTGTGGTCCATCCCTATTAGTGGAATGGACATTAAGTTTGTGGTTCACTCCTATCGTTGGAGTGACTAAAGTGCATTTCTTGGTCCATTCCTAATGTTGGTATGGCCAAAAACTTGTAAAATTGTGGTTCATTCCCATCAACGGAATAACCGAAGTTTGATTCGATTGAATGTGACTAATTCATGACCAAAGTGTAGTTGTAAGGAACATGCTTAATGAAATTGTGCATGACTTGTGGTTGTGTTCAATTTGACTATTTCATGTGTTCGCTCAAATTATTAATTGATTTAAATCAGATTTAAAGTTAATTAACTTCGGTCCCATCATATTGATTAAAGGGCCATTATTTTACGGAATTGTCTTGGTTAAGTGGTGGCCATCACGTCTCACTGATCAAGTCTCTTCCTTTCAAATCTTCAAAAAGATAAATGAAGGAAAAAGCAGATTTTGACACTTAAATAATTCTCATGAACCCTTGGAGTTTCATAAAGGATATTTCAAGGATACTATCAAACCAAAATGTATCCTTTAAGGGTCTAAGAAGTATCTTGCCCAAGACATGCCCTCTTGGCATCCTTTAAGGGTCTCAAGAAGGATCTTGCCCAAGGCATGCCCTCTTGGCATCCTTTAAGGGTCTCAAGCTCACATGCACTCCATGTAAAGTGACATCATTTAAGTATCCTTTAGGATTCTCAAAAAGGATTCAAAATGAACATCAAGTTCGAAGGTGTTTAATATAAAGATCAATCAAATGATGTGTTTGACTTATGGTGTGATTCAATACTCCAAACTTTAGTGCGTTATTATTTCAAGGACATCAACGGACGGTTAATCAAAGGTTGTCAATCAGTGATTGGCGTAATTAACATTGATTGAAGTCAATGGGGAGAGGTCAAATTCACGGATCCACTTGTCTAATCCAAAATCCTAAACTCCCTGAGGACTAATCCTAAGCTCTTAAAGTCTACACTTAAAATAAAATAAAATAAAGATTCTTTTGAAAACTAAAGATCTTTTAAGTTCTTTTCAAAAGGAAAGAGAATGATTTCAAAAATCAAGTCTCACAATGTGCTAACATTTTGGTGATAATCTTGTACATGTTATTCAAGAGACTGATAGGCCTATAATCAAAGAGGCAATCAGCCCCTTCCTTCTTTGGGATAAGCACCAAGAAAGTCTTGTTAATGCCACCGAGATAGGCCCTCCCCTCCTAAAATTCAAAGCTATCGATGTGAGATTTATTTTGACAACCTCCTAGCAATGTTGGAGGAACAGCAGAGGGAAGCCGTCTGGCCCAGGAGCTTTCTCAGCCAAGGAGAAGACAGCCCTCCTCATCTCCTCCTCAAAAAAAGGGAATAGACAACTAACACCTCTCTTCCATTGTCTCATGAGGTAGGAGGTCATCAGCAATAGAGAGGCGCCAACAATCCTCCTCTATATAAAGCATGGAATAGAAGTCCTACACATGTCTCTCGATGACCTATGGCTAGGAAATCACAAGGTCACCATCCCTTAAAAATCTAATGAGGTTCACCCTTCTTCTACCTGAAGTAATCCTCTAGAAGTAAGCAGAGTTCCTATCCCCTTCTTTGATCCATCTCTCTCTTAACCTCTGTTTCTAATACATTTCCTCTTTAAGAACAATGTCTTTATAGTCAGCCTTAAGCTTAATCTTGAGGTTCCTACCCTCCTCATCAAGTAGGCCCGCCTTTTCCAGTGCATCCAGAGCCTCAATGTTCGCCACAATCTTGTCCTTAGCCACCTTGGCAGGGAGGGATTTTGGTAGCTCCCCACTGCGTGAGACCACACCCCCAAAAAAAAAAAATCCTTCAAGTTCCAAACCAAAGTTGCTGTTTGGGAGCATCCCTGCCTGGCATCCTTCCATGTCCTCCTCACCGCATTTATAAAATCATCCTCCTTCAGCCAGTACCTTTGTAACTTGAACATGTGTTTGTTAATTCTCTTATTGGTCGTGAGAAGGATCAAGTTGTGATCAGAAATCGACCAGGCAAGACAGTCAGCTTGGAGCCTAGGGAAGTGGTCCTCCCAGTCCACAGACATAAGGAACCTATTAAGGGTAGAACATGAAGCAACATCCCTCAAATTGGGCCAAGTGAAAAGGGAGTTGGGCATGGGAATGTCGATGAGAACTGCCTCCACGATGAAGTCCTAAAAATCTTCAATGTTCCGGTCAGTTCAGACCTCCCATGTGGCACAGAAGTGGCATTGAAATCACCCATCACACACCAAGGCTTCCTAGAGCAGTGATGGTGATCTAACATTGCCTCCCACAACACCCTTTTTCTCCCCTCTACCTTGAAGGGCATAGACCCTAGAGACATCCCATATAAATTCATCCTCCACAGTTTTTAGGTGTATTTTGGGGACAAAATCATGTGGACATAATCCAGAGCAAATGCTACATGACAAGGTTTAGATTGAATCTTTAAATTATGGTATCACATCAATAGAATATGAGCTCATTTGGAGATGAGGGTTTAGTCACAAGTCCAACGGCAAGAAAGGACTATCTATAAGCTAAAACTAGTGTAAAGCCAAAAAGTGATGTGAAGCCACCACTATAGTTGAGAACTAGAGCAGGGATATTTGTCACTGTTTCTATGATTTGCTTCACCAACATCTCCAAAGGATAACTGGTCACACTTCATAGAATGCATGTGTGCCTATAATGTTCATGAAAGCCGACTTAATTCGGTCCAACAATCATACCAGATGCAAAATCGTGATGAATCCTACTGTATGTGGTAAATATCAATAGCATAATCTAAACTGTGAAGAAAAGACCAAACTGCCTACACAAGCGTAAAGATGTTTATTTATGACCAAAACTATGCTTTATGCAGCAATAGTTCACTATCTATTAGATAACACTAGCAAAAAACCTGCGTGATGCACGGCCGAGAAAGAAATTAAAAAATCAAACTAAAATTAGTCAAATTCACATGATGTACAGTTAACTGAGTAATGATTATTTTTATATATTTTTATGCAACTTAAGAAAATAAATATTTTTTTATAATTCTTATTTAACTTTTATGTGATAACTACATAAATTTATTTTGTACTCATTATCTTTAAGATGTGTGCATGTGTGTGAGAGAGAGAGATAGTGGAGATTATAAGGAAATCCTTAGAATTTTTAGTTTAAGGATTGGGATAAGGTTAGGAGTAGGAATTTTTCATTTTTGTCCATAAAAATTTAATGTTAAATCTTTTTATTTAAAAATAAAATCATATGTTGCATATTAACAATTTTTTTGACCAATCATATATTTTTAAATATTAACGGTCACTTAACACTACGCATGAGATACAAAAAATTTATAGTTGAAAAATGTACAAGGAAGAAAACAATAAAACTAAAAAACAGATGTAGCTCCTACCTCTAAGCAAGTACGACTAAATTACTATAAAGTTACTTCATATTATGGTCCATTATTGAAGAAAAAAATAAAAGGAGATCTAAACATGATATAAAAATAGTTTGCAGTTGTGAAAAAAGTTTAAACAAAAACATGAAGAGGGCGGGGTTGCATTTAGTGGTGCGACATGCCAGAGAGAGAGAGAGTTATGGCCATTAACGAGTAATTTTGAAATGGGCGGAGGTGAGAAGGGGAAAGAATGGCTATTAGTGGTGCGGCATGCCAAAGAGAGAGAGAAAGAGAGAGAGTGTTACGGCCATAATGAGTTGTTTTAAAATGGGCGGGAGTGAGAAGGGGAAGGAATGGTCATAATAGGGTTATGACCATTAATGACTTCTCCTAAGAATTGTTTAATATTTTTTTAGCCGGAAAGAATATTAGAGTGCCACGTCAATTGGGCTAGGAACTATGTTTTATTAGTATAGTATAGATTTGGAAATAATGCAAATCAGAAACACACATCCCATCATAATTATGCATGTACATACCAAATTAATAAAGCAAAACATAATACACATCACATCATAATTATGCATGCATATATTTACATAATAATTACAGATGTTTCCAGTCTCCAAAGTAGAAGAGTTCGCACCTTTGCCCCTACAAGTAAAAGCAATGCCATGACAACCCTCAGACGAAATTCCACACTATCTTTCAACCACAAATACTTCACAAGATTATAAAGTATTTTTGTGTCAGCAATTTCTCCGTCAATTTTTTCTTTCGTTGTTGAATCCTTTTTAAGCTCCTTCACAAGTCCTCCCACTGGCTTTGATTCTGTCATGTCACTGGCAGACGTAGAGGCAAATGAGCGGACCCTATATAACATGTTATGCTGCAAGCAGTATAAGTAGTTTTTAGATTGCCATGTTCATGTTCTCCAGTAGCATTTGAATATCAAAAGGCATTCCTAAATACTCCAAAGAAGAAGTAACACTGGAAACTGAGAATAGGAAGTCAATTTGGTAAAACCCTCTGTGACATGAGGGCAACCTGCCACATCCACCCCTCCCCCCAACAAATTACAAAGTATGAAAGATAACCATGATTTAAGAGGTAAGTTTCAAATGTGAGGCTTGCGAGAAAGAATTTACTCATGTCGCAACATATGTTGTATAATTTTGCGAATGTTAGATGACAATAAAGCGACTTTGGTCAGAGCTTAAGGTCGAAAGAACTTTTAGGATGAACCTTTGTCCTAGAGAAAAACTACACCTATCATGTTTTTTTAGCCTTGTTTTTTCCTGCTTACGTGTGTGTAAGGTGCTGTTTGGTTTGACGTAAAACGTCATAAAAAGCAGTACAGAACAACATTTCCATGAGACACAAAAAACAGTATTTTACAGCATTTTATGATATTTTACGTCAAATCACATTATCCCTAAGAAAATAGTACAACAATACCGATGAATAGTACGACAATGCCAAACATGCCATTTATCCCCACTTAAATTCCTCACACCCATTCTTAAGATGATCGTTTCCAAAGAACTCCTAAATCTACTCAAATTAGGAACAGATAAAGTACCGGGAACGAGGATCATAGAAATACCAGTTCCATCGGATGCCTACTCCCCATCATCGATAAAGAATTATCGAAGAAAACGCCACCCAGACGTCTGATAACGCCGCCTCTCCTCGCGTATGCTGGTTTCCCCTCGCATGGTTCCCGGGCAAACAGAGGGTTCCCATTTCTCGACACCCCAACACTGCTACAACCACCAGCGTACCCAGAGACACGACCAACGAAACCCACGGGAGCGCGGCCTGGGTAAGCACGGCGCCCCAACGTAGAAGAGAGCGCAGCACTACGGTAGGGCGCGAGGCCATTGTTCGCCTCCACCCCGCTCCGGAGGACTCTGCGAGCGCCGAAGCACCTCGAGACCACGCCCATGGCGGAGACGCCCTTCCCGTCCTCCGATTGCTTCCAACGAAGCTAGGGCTACGGCGAACAACCGAATGGGCAGACCTCCGCGAGCACCGAAGCACCTACAAGGGCGAGAAAAACTTGGAATTGCCAAAAGCGTCGCTTGCGGCCGCCATTAGAGAGGCATAGATGCTGGAAGAAGAATGGGGTTTTGGTTGGGGAGGGGCGGATCGAACCCTAGGGCGGATGGAGGGGAGAAGGAGAAGAGGAGGAGCACGAGAGAGCAGGAGGTCTGCGCTCGCTCGGTCGGCCGGCGAGGAGGAGCAGCGTAGAGGAGGCGCCTCTCGCCAGTGAAGTGGACGTCCTTCTCCGGTGTCCTCTGAATCTTGACCGTCCAAAATCAGAGACAGTTTGCGTAGATGATAAGTGATATCCGTTTTGTTCGGGTGGCTCACTCGAGCATTTTGTAAGGGATTTCTCATTAAAATAATATTTTGTATTAAAAAATTTAAACTTTTAAGTAGGGCTGCAACTTTAGGTAGGTCAATCTGAATCCGAACGGGTCAACCCGATGGTTAGGTCAAGTTGAATCCGATCAAGTTAGGGTTTGGTTGGATTAGGGTTGGGGGTTTTTTCAACCCGACCTTACATGGGTTGGATTGGGTTGAGGTTCGGCCAACCTGACTTAATCCGAACCTGATGTTAATATATATAAATGATAACGTAGATAATTAGAATATACTTCATTTAATTTTATATCGTTGAATACAAATATAATTTATAATATGAACATGGATGTTCTCAAATAATAACCATGTAATCATGTGTCTACCTTCTTTTTTATTACTTTGTTAAGACAGATACATACATTTACTCATACCTTTATACATGGAATTTTAGTAGAAAGAAAGAAAAGTTAAAAATATAGGCCATTAAGAATATAACCTGACTCAACCCGACCCAACCCGATGAAGCTTGGGTTACATGGGTTGGGTTGGGTTGGGTTGGGTTGGGGCATTGTTAGACGGGTTGGGTTAGGATTGAAGAGGTTGAGTTGGGTTGGGTTAAGGTTGAAGGGTCTCTGACATAGGTTGGGTTAGAGTTGACCACAACCCGACCCAAGTTGCAACCCTACTTTTTAGTATAAAATAGTGTTTACAGTGAAAGTGCAACTTAGTGCACACACCCAAGGCACGCACACCCTCGTGAATCACATGCGCACCCCAAATTGGATGTGTGCGCTCGTTGCACACCCTTAGGATTGGTTTGTTTGCGGGACAAGGATTGATCAGGATGCATTATTTCACTTATTCGATTTGGGAGCCCGGATACGTTATTCTTTGTTATTCTGGACGCGGACGCATTATTCCTTGAATAAGTATAATAAATCGTTCTATATAAAAGGCAGGAACTATTTATTCCAGTGAATTACTTATTCTATTCAAAGTGAATTCTTCTTATTCTAATAATGAAAGATTTGGGAACAAGAAATTTGGAATACCACATCCTCGTAACAAACCAGCCCTTAGGATAACGAACGAGTGTTTCGCTTACAATAATGGTCATCTAACATGCCATCTGGACCTGCCAGGTGACAAGTAAGCAAGTTGGTGCATGATTTTGGTAAGTCTGACTTTGAGTCAGTATTTGTCAACGCAGATTTTAGGTTGCATCACTTGATCCCCTCTTCCTCTTATGCATCTATCTTCCTAGGTGTTGATTTTCTAAAATGAGAAGTCGCAATGGCAATGCTTCCTACCTTTAAGTTGATGTTATCAATACTGACTTTAGGTCAACATAATCTATGTTGTCTTTTATTGACATGGTCCACACAGGTGTTGTCAAACATGCTAATATGGCCTAGCCATTGACTATTTTTACAATTTTTTTAGTAATGATTGAACTTTTATACTGTATTAAGACATGATTATTTTAATAAAAATCTATCTATAAATTTTCACTACTCATTGTATTTTTTTCAAAAAATCATTTTGTCTTAATCCATGATTTACGAACTATACACATGTGATTGTGAAGACCAATGTACCATCTCCCTCCCAATGAGCATACCATACTCATCCTTTACTCCTACTTCCCTTAGAAGGAATTTTCACAATGACGCAAACAAGTATTATAGAAACTTTTAATTGATATTAAAATATTGAAAAAATAGAAAAAGGGAAAATTATATGGTAGGACGACCGGTGACTTCCTACTTAATGAGCTCACCGCCGCGAGTGCTTGCCCAAGCAACAAACTCAAAGAGAAGAACTTGAGAAGCATGTAGTCAGACGACTGTAAGATGAACCATCACATAAGCTTTTCATGATGCCAATGGTAACCCATAGGTGTCCCCAAGGCAAAGATAAGCCAACTTCGGTGAACTCCTAAAAGATATGGCAAATTAATGTTGTGACCAGTTTCTATTAAGCATTGTCTAGAAGGCAATAGGGAGAGGACTAGAGTGAAGATAATGAGAGAGGTCCTTGAGTCGAAGGGAAGAACAACCTAAGGATACAAAATGGAAAAGAAGAAAGGGCAATAGCGAAGGTCTTTGAATCAAACGAGGATGAAGAGGTGACCCAATTACATCGGCCGCAGATCGACTTAGAAGGAAGGCTGAAAGCTTATAGCAAAAAGATAGAACAAGACTATATATTGACAAGACACAAATATGAAAAATTCAAAAGGTTACTTGATTATTTCTCCATAAGGAAAATGATTAATCCAAAAAAGGATAGGGTCTCTCCCTAAGGAGGAGGAGCTTTCTCTAGGAGGAAACATCCCTCACCAAATAGGAGGGGCGCTGTGGAAGGGTGGGTTAGGGAGTACGAGCCAAGGTAGTGATCAATCTAAGTTATCTTCGCTACTCTTCACTATTTACTAGAGAGAGTTAAAGTTTTTAAGCGAATTTTTCCACCTTTAAAGTTGTAGACAGCTTTGCATAGGAACAATTATTGTGTGTCTCTTGAGTGTCTTGGGTTAATCTCGCAAGTGACTATTAACTGAGCTATCTAGAGACGTAAAGGGCCACCTAACCATTCAAATAGTAACTTTATGTTCTTGACTTGTATGTGTCTGCATCCATGTCCCTCTATTTGAAAATTATTCAAAAGGAATACATAAGAATTAAATTATCAGATGGCATTAAGTTTTACACGTTTTTTTGCATCTCTTTGAGATTTTTTTTATAAATATCTAGTAAACTAACAAAGAGAGAGAAAGGGGGCTGAGGGTGGCTATGAAGCATCACACATTGTTAACTATCTTCGAGTCATCACAAAAGTAAATGTGGTGTATTTCTTGTTCTTTAAATGCGCCAAACTTAGGATTCAAGCATCTACACTATTCAGATTCATGCTCTATAAGCAATAGTCACTAATGAAGTTGTTCAACTTCGATCATTCGTTCTCAAAAAAAAAAAAAAATCTAACATATTATATTATTTCATGTATAACATTCATAAATATACATAGATGGATAAACAATTATGAGATAATGAAAGAGTTGTTTTCTTTTCCTCGTCATTATAGTGTATATCATGCATGGAGTGTAAACTTCATGTGGTTTAGATTTATTGTTTCCATTTGCACCTCTAAAGTAAATGGTTAGGTCAATAGGACAAACGTCATGGCCTCTAAATGTAACATCTTTATCCCATCAGACATTGCAATATGATTTTTTAATAGTTTGAATCAATCTAATAGAGTCAACGAATTATATCTTTATGCTTTTCTTTTTCTTTTGCACCTCATATCTATATACTTCATTTTTGACAATTACATAAGAAAGATAATAGAGAGGACTGAAATGAGCACTAGATACCCTTCTAGAAATCTCAAACTATCAAAATCATGAGCATCGGCATGTACGTTATTAGATCTAAGTGGTAGTACAAGGATCCTTGGTTGTTGTCCTTGAGAAATGGTTGGGTGTACGTCCATTCCTTTGAGAGACATTTTTATGGGATTTTTATCTATCACAATTTCACCTTTTGATTTTCAATGAAACTAACAATCATTGAGTCACTCTCTTTTAGGATAACATATTCAAAGAGATGCCGAGTCTTTAGTGAACCTTTAACAGATATACTTACGATTAGTTCCCCTTTTAGCTAGCTCCTATTTACCTGTTCTTTTAAGCTAATCACTAGAGCAATTATGATTTGAAGTCATTTTGGCCTATGAAGGTAACACCATACATCGGCCTAACCCTTTTGGTATACTCTTTTTTTATGATAATTATATATTATATTTATAAGGCATAATTATATATGAACTTTTCAAAATAATATTCATTTCATTTATACTTATCAAACATGATATGTATGTAGAAAAGGATTCTATAAAGTTGGGGATGAAGAACAAAGGGTATGGGAGCAAGGTAAGGAAAGGGCATACATCAACGAGAAACTACCAATTAACTACGCAATTGTGTTTTTGATAAACGTATAAGAAATGGGGATTGGATATTAGACGCATTCAATGGTTAAGATGTGTGAATAAAACAAACAAATTGATAAATAGTAGGGTCCAAACTCTAAGAAGACACGTGAAGTGAGACCCATAACACGACAAGAAGGGTGACCTCCATCTAGAACTAAAGAGAAACTCTTCTAATTCTCGAGTCAATAAATGATCAAGATATCAAAAAAGCACTAAAAAATCACATACATTGAATATAATCACATAGATTGAATATAGATGGGACCTTTGCTCGTAGGAATCAGTCTCTAACCTTCTTCAATGATGAAGCAATGTAGGACTAAATAGTAAATCCATAATGATATATGGCACCCATTGTCCTGCCACGTGTCCCCAAAATGATGATTAACTAGGGATGTGCTTGGATTTATGCCACAAGGAGTTCTATGATTGGGGCCCATTTAAAATTTATCGGACCACATATTAGGCCTAAGAGAGTAAGAGGCCCCTTGTGCAATCTAGGTGAAGGGAGTACATAACCCACCCTTTTCATTCTTGATCATGTTCGTATGTTAACGAGGCATGTTGAGTTCAATGCAGAACCTATAAAAAGGCTCTATAAGTGTCAAACTTTGCCCATCATTTGGTGTGCATTGAGTGTTAGGGCTTGGGAGTAACTCTATCAATTCTTTTTCTTTTGACCTTGCTGATTTAGCTCCACTTTCCCAACCTCTAACTTTTAGCTTGCCACCTCCTTTGTTCTCTAGTAAGTTTCACATGCCTTCTATTTTTCACATAGTTCTCACATCATTTCCTTACAAAAGGGAGATCAAATAGCATCTCTCATCAAGGAACCCTATGTCCCTTGTGATGGATATAGGTGTCCTCTAAACTAATCATAAGACACCTATTTCAATTTGGTTCACTAATAAATGACATTAAATTCATTATGAAGATTGACATACTTGTAACTGCGCATAATGAAGTCCATGAATGTGTGCAATAGTCATCGGATTATGATGAGACAATAATAATGAAACTGATGACTTATAAACATATATTCTTAATTGTTCCTAGTCGTAAGATGTTTGAGAATGACATCAAACATCCGGTAAGACTAGTACATGTTATTTCAGCTCATATGATGAGGGTGACTGATCTCGTTAGTTACTTGTGTGGAGACACAATGGTAAACCTGTAGGTGCTCATTGGGGAATGAGTTTACTGAACTGATGTGACATGAATCGCCGAATGGTAATTTGCCTAACTGTCAACCGGCTTGATTCATCGTTACAGTGCGTGGTTGATTCTTGGACTTGAGCCGCCAAAAACACATTGTCGGTGGACTTCTGGACTTTGACCTTGACTTACGAATCCCTATTCATGGGATCTCTAATAGTCATGAATCGGGTCCAGCAGAAGACCTTCGAAGGTGATTGTGTGTTCAATAAAGGATCGTTCGTTCTCAGGTAACTGGAGAGAGAATGCTCTAGAATAGATCCGCAGGAGTCTCTGGCCAGAGCAGGAATAATATTTGAAAAATGTTTTCGGATATTGTACAACAAAATATGATTCAAATGAGTTGACCATCTAGGATTTGACAGTGGACCATACCCTAGGTTAACTCAAGAGCATTGTACGAACGAAGGATTATAACCACGTGGTAACTGCGAACGGACAGGTTCCATGAGTAGGTTGCTAAACCCCATTACCTTCCGAGATCATGCGGTGTTGCTTGACATCCAACTTGATCGGAAGTCCGATCGAATTTACATGAGATGTTAATTCGGTTAAGTAATTAGTTAATATCTAGATATTAGCTAATTACAATAAGTCAATAACTAGTTATTGGACTTACGGGCTAAAAACCAGACTGGTTAATGGGCCTAGAGGATCACATGCAAATAGATTCTCAGTCAGTGGTGTTTAAGTGAGATTTATATTAAGTCAGGGATTTTTGTGAAAAGTCGCGTCGACTTAATATATATACGCACTGTTGAGAAACCCTAGACCAAGCTCCAAGGTTTTCCTATGTTGGTCGTCCCCCCTTTCTCTCTCCTCCTCCTTTAGGCGCCCCGTTCGAGGCACCGGGACAATCTCCATCTCTACCGCGCGCGATTCCTGAAAGTGGGGAATTCCCGTCCACGGGTTTTTGGACATCGTTGCAGCGACGGATCTTTAGTGAGCAAGTTTATACGGACGAGGGAGTGAGGACGAACCATCACGGAGGATCGTGTGGATACTACTGGAGGCCGGACGCTTGTGCAGCTCGCAGCATTGCCTCGACGGAATTGAGATGGAAAAGGATTCGAATCCGCGCACGATGATTTGATCATCCCGTTTGTTTTTCGGTTTACGTTTTTTCGTTCTGAATCGGATCAGCGGGCTTCGGGTAGGATATTTCATTCATCGTTTCCGCTGCGTTATCCTGATGTCCCGCCCGGATCCTAACAGTAGTATCAGAGCCAGGTTGCCGCTCTGATCCGCTTTGGGACGACGAAATAACTATTCTAATTAGATTCCATGCATAAATTTTAAATTTTCTTGCGGAATTTGTTCATACGATGAACAATAATATCTGATATTATATTTATGTAGAGAAAATCGAATTTTGTTCGGGGTTTTCATTTTGTTCTTCATGTGGATGAAGAACAACTTCAACGGTTATTGTTGTTGGATTTCTGGACAACGTCGGCCGTCCTCGTCATCTCCGATGTGACCGACGGTGGGCGGCGACCTTACCACCCCCCTGTTGGGCGGCGACAACCGACGGTGGAGCTCCCTCTCCTCCTCTTCTCATTCTCATTTGATGTAGAAAAAAGAAAAAAAAAAAAAAAAAAAAAGGGCGTCGGATGGTGACAAACAGATTAAAGGGGGCTTGCCGGAGATCCGCCGGCGCCAGGAAGGCCAACTAGCACCACCAGTCCCGTCCGGGGTGGCCGGGAGGGCGGCGCCTCCACCTGGTTCTCTTCTCCAGCGCTGGAAGGGGTGAACCAGGCGGGCTCGGGGGCGGCGGCTAGGGCAAGCCTTAGCCGCAGACCCGGGCCGGGTCCTGGCCGGGCCTGCTTGCCTGCGGGCCCAGGCCGGACCTGAGCCAGGCACAGGCACACTATAGGCTGGCTTGGCTCGGGGCCCAGGCTCTTGGGGCGGCCCAGGCCGGTCTGGCCCGAGCCAGCTGGCCCACCCGACCCATTTAACCCATCTAGCGCTAATTAAACTTTTAAACCCCTTATTAAAATTAAATCCACCCCTATTAATTGTAAAGGAAAACTAAACATAGTTTAAAATTTGTTTTAAACTAAAGTTTATAATTTTTCAGTTAATAAAGGGGTGTTTTTTAGATATGATCTTAAAGGGAAATATAAATAAGCATTAAGATATGATCTTAAGTTAATTAACAATTGTTGTTAATTTATTTTTTAATTAAGTGATTAAAGGGGTTTATGTTTAAGATATGATCTTAAATTTATATTAACAAGTGTTGTTAATTAATTGATAAGTAGTGACATAAATATTAATTAACAAATGTTGTTAATTAATCTTAATTAGGTGATTAGATTATTTTAATTTCTTAGTAATTGTTGTTATCAAATTAATTATTTAATTAAGAGACATTTAATAAAGTGGTTATTAAATGTTTTAGTTAACTCTCTATAAAAGGTTAATTATTTCTTGAGAATTAACGTTAATAAAAGTTATTAAGGATTAATTAACTCTTAATAACATTTATTAAGATAGTTAATTAGTATTCTTAAGAATCTCTTAATTAAATTTTGAAGATCTAATCTACTTGAAAATTGATCTTTTAATAAAAGTTATTAAAAGATTAAATTAAGTCTAATTGTTAGACTATTTTAATTAGAAATGTTCTAATTAATATTTCTTATTGATTATTATTAAAAAATATCATTTAAAGGGGATACTTAACAAGGAGTTGTTAAGGAATTAAAATTGGAATTAGAAATTCTTTTATAACTGTTATTTAGGAATTTTTAATTCTAACTAAGTGTTATATTGTTTTGCATTAATAATTGTTATTAATGTGATTTAAAATTAATCTAAGTGTTAGATTAATTAATTTAGAATTGTTCTAAATTCTACATGGAATATTTTAGAATTTTAATTTTAACTTTGTTTGTGCATGTTGATGTGTTTGATGCTTTAAATTAGATTTAAATCCATGTTAAAAAATAATATTTTCAAAACTTCAAATTATCTAATTTTGATTGGTACCTAGATTTTAAGAAAACCAAAACTATTATTTTTTAAAAAAATTAACCTTCATGTGATGTGTTTTATCATGTGTTGATAGTTAAAATTTGTGGTGGTCATGGACATGCACTTACTTAATTTCATATCATGTGATGGTGTGTGATTTTGTAGATTGTTATGAAATGTGTAATGGATTAATTAAATATTAATTAATGAGGCATGCGTACCTCCCTCTCTCTCTCGTTACAATGTAATTCTATCTCCCTCTATTATTGTACTCGGCCATAAGGCTTTCTTTGACAATTAATTTGTATTTGAAATTATTTCAAAGTTTACATTAATTGTAATTGATCGTGTCGGCTCAGGAAAGGCGATGATGATCTACAAGTGCAACTAGGAAGGCGAAAAGAGATGAGATTACCAGTGCCTGTGTGTTTGCATGATTAGATTATATAATTGTTATATATTTATAGTGATTAATTGTATGGCTCTAGTTGATCACCGTCCTGTTCATGACTACATAATGAACATGTATGATTGATGCATTCTTTTTAGTTTTTGATTATGAATCGATTGCTAATATCTAGGTATAGTTAAATATATACGATATATTTATAAACTATCACCTAAGATGAGACCAACATAAAATAAACAAAACCTTCAATATAAAGTCTAAGCCGGAGCGCGAGTCATTGAGAATGCGCCGGGTGGCTCTCTATCAATATAGTTTTTAAAACTTGATTCAATGATGACATTTTCTATGCGCCACTTTGTTTGCCGGATAAGACGGAATAAGGCTCACTTATTCTCGGAATAAGCCTAATACCAATTTGTTTATGGGAATGGCGTATTCGTCTTTATTCTCAAAATAAGCCGAATTGGGCGAATACGCCATTCGGGCCCATCCTCTGGAATTGCTAATTTGGCCTACTTTTCTCAGGGGCATGGATACGACAAACGCCCTCGTCATTCGAGCCATGCGAAAGGTTGGTCCTCTTTCAAGATGCCTATGTCCTTCGCCCCGGTGAAATCCTCGCCCTCCCTTGCATCGCCTTTATGCACCTTGTCGCGGTCCCTGTAAACCTGCATGGCAGAAGACGCCAGTCGCCGCCCCTCTGCACCTGCGTTTGACAGGCTCTAGAGCTGCCGTTCCTTTGCCGACTGCACAAACTGGCGTTGACAACGCTGCCCATCAGCGGACCAAGTGTTCGTCCATTGGTTTCTATGCAGGTTCATCTCCTGTTGATCCGATTGTTTATTTGACCGAATGAGTTCCCCCTTCCTTGCCCTACCTCACGATGCCTTCTCCAAGGAGAAGCCTTCCAGCGCCGATTTGATTTTTCTAGTGATGTCTTCACATCCATCTGCCAGATTTCATAATCAAAATGTGCAGCAATGGCGAGTAGAACTCTGATCGACTTTATCATGGCAACTGGTGAGAAAGTCTCGTCATAGTCAATTCCTTGCCTTTGACGATATCCCCTTGCCACCAACCTTGCCTTATAAGTGTCGATTCGTCCATCAGCACCGATCTTTCTTTTAAAGATCCACTTGCAACCGATGGGTACAATACCCTCGGGCAAGTCTTCCAAGTTCCAAACTTGGTTGGTGTACATGGACTGGATTTCTGAGTTCATGGCTTCTCGCCATTTCCCGGATTCTGGGCCTTCTATGGCCTCCTGGTAGGTTTTAGGATCATCATCCTCATTATATTGTACCTTAGACTCACCTTCAGCGATATGTCCTACATATCGTTCGGGTAGTCTAGGTACTCTACCAGATCTACGAGGCTCATCTGTGTGTACCTGAACAGATTCAGGAACTGATATCTCATCTGATGATAATGCAGCTGTTAGGGGATCTGGAACCTCTTCCAGTACTATTTTACTCCCACTGTCCTCCTGGAGAAGGTATTCCTCTTCCAGGAAGACAGCTTTCCTGGCGACAAACACTTTTTGTTCATCAGGATGGTAAAAATAGTATCAAAAGGTTTCCTTTGGATATCCCACAAACCTACATTTATCAGTTCGTGATTCCAGCTTGTCTGGATCATGCCTCTTTACATGAGCAGGACAACCCCAGACTTTAACATGTTTAAATTCTGGTTTTCTGCCTTTCCATATCTCATATGGAGTAGAGGCCACAGACTTGCTAGGTACTCTGTTCAGTAGGTATGCTGCTGACTCTAGAGCATACCCCCAGAGGGACACTGGTAATCCTGAAAAGCTCATCATGGATCGCACCATGTCCAACAAGGTGCGATTCCTCCTTTCTGATACACCATTCATCTATGGTGTATATGGAGGGGTTAGCTGAGAAAGGATACCATTATCCTTTAAGAATTGTGTGAAATTAGTACTCAAGTATTCTCCTCCTCGATCTGATCGAAGAGCTTTAATACTCTTTCCTAACTGCTTCTCCACCTCATTCTTGAACTCCTTGAACTTCTCAAATGCTTCCGACTTGTACTTCATTAAGTACACGTAGCCGAATCTTGAGAAGTCATCGGTGAACGTGATGAAGTAAGAAAAGCCACCTTTGGCTTGGGTGGACATGGGACCACATACATCCGAATGTATTAGTTCCAAAATGTCCTTGGCACGTTCTCCATGTCCACTAAATGGAGATTTTGCCATCTTTCCCATAAGGCAGGATTCGCATGTTGCAAACGATTCATAATCGAATGCTGTTAAGTAACCATGCTTGTGCAACTTTTGCAACCTGCTTTCGCCAATGTGCCCAAGTCTACAATGCCACATGTAGGCCTGGTTCACACAATTCTTGCTCTTCTTAAGAGCATTATCAATCTGAAAATTGTAATAAGAAACATCTAATAGATATAGACCGTTGACTAAAGATGCTGAAGCTATTGATTTATTACCATAATAAACTGTACAACTTCTATTCTCAATAGTCAACCTATATCCGATCTTGTCCAAACAAGATATTGATATGATGTTCTTTATTATGCTAGGAACATAATAACAATCTTCCAATAATAAGGTGTCTCCCGATGGAAGCCTGAGGTTTGCTATCCCAACAGCAATCGCCGCAACTTTTGCGCCGTTTCCTAGCCTCAATTCCACCTCACCTTGTCTCAGCTTGCGCTTACTTGTCAGCATCTGCAGATCATGGCAGATATGAGAAGCACATCCGGTATCTAATACCCAAGATGTGGGATCTCTAACTGACAAGTTGATATCTATCATATAGATATCTGAAGCTTCACACAGCTTCACTCTTCCATGAGCTTTATCATCAAGGAACTCCTTGCAGTTCCTCTTCCAGTGACCATACTGCTTATAGTAGAAGCAGTCACCCTTCACTACTCTTTTACCTTTGTCCTTCGATCCTTTATCGTTAGCTGTCATCTCTGCTTCAGGGGCATCCAATGCCGATTCAGCAGGAGGATCAGCTACAGGGATAAAGTCAATGTGATCAGATCTGAAGACTTTCTTCAGGTTTCTGAACCAATCCGAGTAGATCAGGTAAGTCAAAATGGCATCAAGTATGCCACAGAGTGGGTTATTAGACGACATAATACCCTACAGGAGATAAGTAAAATCTATTTAGCAGATGTTCAATTATTAAAGTTTAAAACAAGACATGGTCTTTTGTTCAAGTTTAACTCCCACTAATTTTCGACGAACTGTGTAACCCTCAGTTATACAGAACAGGAGACGCCGACAGTCTCCTAGTGGGGATCAGAATCTCAATGACTTGTACTACAGCCTCGTGGATAGCACAACAAACTGTAATACAATCAAAGAGCACCCAACTCATGGGACTTGCAACTCCTTGCAATATCTGATCTTGGCTTCGGTCCCCAGAGATTTAATGGCCTTGTGGATAGTACAACAAACCACTAATTCTGGTCTAAGCTAACCATCATTACGCGACGAGCATAGATTTGCATGCAGCCCTTGTGGATAGCACAACAAAGCTACATGGTTCCTCTACCCCGATCTATAGGCATCTAATGCCATAGCCACAGTTTCTCCTCCCAATTAAGCAGGCCTTGTGGATAGCACAACAAACCTGCCTAAAGTGATTTGAATTCTATGACTATAATGATGGTGGACCACGCGGTAAGTTCTTAACTACTCGCGTTACGGCTTAGAGTTTATCTGAGGGTATTTGGATAACTTTTATCTTGGTCTCTCCTAGGTGATAGTATATAAATATATCGTATATATTTACTAAATACTATAACCTGTTTTGATTCATAATCAAAAGATAAACAATGCATCACATACATGTCATTAGTGTGGTCATGGATAGCACAGTGGGTTTGACTGGAGCCAACAGTCAAACGCACACACATTCTAATCATAACAATTATATTAGACATCCTGCAAACACATAGGCAAGAGATCTCCATCTTTTCGCCTTCCTGGTTGCAGCTGTGGATCGTCCTCGCTCCTTCCTCGGTTGCCTCCATCATATTACATTAATTCTAGAATTAACAAGTAAATTGAAGAAGGCCTTATGGCGAGTACAAGAGAGAGAGGAAGGTAGAAATACATCGGAGTATGAGAGAGAGAGGTGCGCAGATCTCTATTTATTAACAATTAATAAAGATCCATCATTCATCCACGATCCACACAAACACATCATTCATCACATGAACAATTAAAAGTGCATATCCATGACCGCGGTGTGTTTTAGACATCCACACGTGATTCAGCGCATCACATGGCTAAAATAAATGAGTTTTTCAAAAATAGATAAATTTTGGCTTTCAAAAAGCTGGGATCCAATCAAAATTGGCATTTGAATTTTGAAAAACTCATTTTATTAACTTAACATGCAATTAAATCCAATTTAAAAGCAATAAACACACATCACATGCGCACACACTCCGAATTAATAATTCCAGATTATTCCATGCAAATTAGAACAATTATAATAATCTAACACTTAGATTTAAAACCCCATTCATAATCTAACAATTAGACTATTAAAGATTAATCTAACTCTTAGGTTAATCCATCAAAATTAATTAACAATTTAACACTTAAATTAATAATTAACTCTAATTATTAATTAACTACTAATCTAACTCTTAGATTAGTTGATTAATATTAATTAGTAATTTAACATTTAAATTATTAATCAACACTAATTAATTAATAATTTTCATCTAACACTTAGATAAGTTAACTTGAAATTAATCATTAATCTTAACACTTAAAATCAACAATTAACTCTAATTAACTGATAATAACTAATTTAACAATTAAATTAGTCAATTAGAATTAATTATTAATTTAACACTTAAATTAATAACTAATTCTAAATAATAATTAACAATTAGATGTTTTAATAACTAATAATCTAACATTTAGATTAATAATTATTAACCATTAATTTTAACACTTAAAATTAGATAACTACAATTAATTATTAAATTAACACTTAACTTAATAATCAACCATAATTAGTTAAGAACTAATTGTAATTAAAATGATTCACAATCATTAATTAAAAAACCCAATTAAATTTCAAAAGATTTTTTGAAATCAGTTAAAATTAAAATCAAATTTTAATTCAATTTTAAATGGGCATATGGGGTTTGAAATTGGGTTTAAGTCATTTATAGAATGGGCCCAGCCCATTCATGAACTGGCTCGAGCCACAGGGGAGCCTGGGCTCGGCCAGGGCCCGAGCCAGGGTCCCTGGGCTCGAGCCAGGGCTCGGCCACTTGGGCCCAGGGGTCCTGGCTCGCCCAGCCGGCCGGTCTGGCCGGTTGGACCGGCCCCGAGCCGGTTCCCCCCAACCTGCAACCCGACCCCTTCATTCCAGCAGAAACCCTAGCCGCCGCAGGTGGAAGGGGGGGGATCCGGCGCCGCCGCCGGCCGGCCTCCGGCGTCGCCCGGCCCCGGCCGGCGATGCCCCCGGCGCCGGCGACGTGTCCGGCGCCGGCAGGGCCGCCGGTGACCCCCCGGTTGGGGTGCAATCCAAGCCCAAAGAACCCCCAAAAATCTGGTTTTGCAGGGTTCCAAAATCCGAATTAGGGCTCGAATTTTTCAGCTTTTCAGGGCCACCCTGACGCCGGAAAAAATACCGGATGTGCAGTGGTGACTATCACCCAAAGATCCGGAGTCTCGGCCGGCCATCCCAATGCTTGGGAGGCCGATTTAAGCCGCCGTAAAGTCGCCGTTCTTCGTCTCACGAAGAACACGAAAAACCCCCAAAATAATCTCGAAAAATCACGGAAAAATAATCAAATTATTTGTGTTCATCTTATGAACACTATTTCGTCATTTTAATTGGATTAAACGCATGGAATAACTCAAGAAAAATCAAATTCGGAAACCAAAACGGGACGAGAAACAGTGGAACCTGGCTCTGATACCACTGTTGGGTTTTCTCGGTTTCTCCGGATCGCTCACGCAGCAGAAAATAAAATTTTTACATCGATCCGTTTCCCGTTTTGAAGAACTAAAATACGATAATCGGATTATCGAAGTTCTCACCGTGTGCGGATTCGAATCCGTAGCCGTTCGGTTCCGTCGGTGTGACACCGCAAGCTGCGCAAGCGCCCGGCCTCTAGCGAAGTCCACGCGATCCTCCCCGCGACGGATATCCTCGAGTTCGTCGTTCTTCGCAGCCCGCGAAGCCTCCGCTGGTCGCCGCAGTGCGCGGACGATTTCCCGTCGAACGGGATTCGGAGAAGCGGCGGAGCGGATCTGGATCTGCCTAGACTCCAGAGGGAGACAGAAACTGAGGAGGGGCGGCTAGGGTTAGCAGCAGCTTGGCCTGCTCAGCCCGTTCGCTATGTTTTATACTAACCGTGCGGTTTTTCATAAAAACCCCCGGTTTGTATAAAACCCACTTATTTATCCATCGCCTTGAGAATCATTTGCGTGTGACCCTCTAGGCCCAAGTACCAGTCCAGTTAATGGCCCAGTAAGCCCAGTGACTCCTCACTGGCTTTATTAATTAATTAATAACCCTTTATTAATCAATTAATCAATCGAATTGATGTCGCACATCAAATTCGACCGGGCCTCCGATCACGTTGGGTGCCAAGCAACACCGCGTGAACCCGGAAGGTATTTGGGGTTAAGTAACCCACTCTTGGAACCTTTCCGTCGACAGTTACCGCGTGGATATAATCCTTCATTCGTACAATGCTCTCGAGTCAACTCAGGGTATGGCGAGCTGTCAAACCCTAACCGGTTGACTCACTTGGATTGGATGCCGCTGATGAATATCGGAAAACTCCTTTTCCGATATTATCGTCCGCCCTGGCCAGGGACTTCCGCGCATCCTTTCCTAGAGCATTCTCTCTCTAAGTACCGAGAGCGAATGATTCCTTATTGACACACAATTCCCTTCGACGGTATTCCGCTGTACCCAATCCTTGGCGTATTAGAATCCTGTGGCTAGAGATTCGTAGACCAAGGTTAAAGTACAGAAGTCCACCGCCAAGGTGTCCTTGGTGTCTCAGGTCCGAGGACCATCCACGCAACTGCGATAATAGAATCAAGCTGGTTGACAGTGAGGTACAATACCATCCAGCGATTCAGTCGGATCAGTTCAGTGAACTCATTCTCCAATGAGCACCTACAGATTCGCCTTAGTGTCTCCACACAAGTGACTTATGAGACCAGTCACCCTCATCATATGAGCAGGAGTAATCTGTACTAGTCTAACCGGATATCCGATGTCCTTCTCGGATATCCTCCGACTAGGAACGATTAAGAATATGTGTGTTTAAGTGATCAGTCTCATTAGTATGATCTCATCATAATCTGATCACCATAGCACATATTCAGGGACTTCATTATGAAACGATAATTAACGCGATTTACACATAATGAATGTTATGCCATTTATTAATAATGAACGAGATTTACATTGTTAGATTGGCTTGTAGGCCACCTAAACTAACAGTAATCACCAATGGCTATATGACCTTGGACATAGTCTTCATTGGACTGCACAGAGGGTAGTGGGGCCTGCATTGGTTGTGGGACAGGTTGTGGGTGTGATGGGATGTCGACCGCGTGTGACAGAATGTTGCGATTCAAAGGCCTGCGTCGGCGTCTATTCACATATTCAGACGCATTCATAGACCCTTCTGCATCTTCCCCATTTGCCGTGCTACTGGCTCTCATGTAATCCATCTCTCTTAGGAACTCAAAGGTTTTGCCTTTTAATGTACGAAAGTCACTATTTGCCTGAAAAATTGAGAGTAGTCATTACCTTTCGGTTACTGAGTAGCAATACGAAAAAGTATTTGTTATTATGTTAAGATGATCTTACTTCAATGGCTTCCTCCCATGATTCTGTTCCTGGCACAGGCATTTTTGCTTCGTCATCCCAACTCCAACCAGTCCTTTTAAATAGCACCGTAAGTTTCACATAAATCCCTTTTAGGACTTTCCATCGATTTTGCAAATGATCCTTGTTGTAATTAAGATGCGTTGCAGCATTGAAGCTGGGCGCGATCTGGTGCCAAACTTGCGTTTTGAAGGTACCCTCAATATGATTTCTCTTCTCATATTGTTCCATGAGAAGGTGAATGAGGATTTTATCTTGTTGGTTGGTCCAGTTTGGGGCACGGATCCTACCAGTTCCCCCAATTCTGGCTGGATGGTTACCTTTGTTTCTTTTAAATGCAAAAGGGCATTCAATCACAATGGAGGAGGAAAAATTTTAGACTAATGACTATCATGAATAAAATATAATAACAAAAATAATGAAAGGAAAGTAGATGAAATTGAACATTATAAAAGAAAAATAAAATGGCAAATAAACATAGACTTACCAGAGGTGGAAATATTATGTTTGCGCTTTGTGCACTTCCTAATGATAAGAAAGAACACAAGTGAATAAAATGCGCACTAATTGAAATTAAAGTGTAAAGAACAAGAACTGCCAAGAGAAATGGCATAATAGAGAAAGAACCGGCATCACGACCTGGCCTTACGAAAGGAAAATAAAACTACTATTTACCAAAATCATAAGAAAACTGGATGTTAACATCATCTTTTGCAAGACTGCAAGCTGAAAATAAACTGTTACAGGCTCCGGTTAGTGGAAATAAAAATGCTAACCAAATAATAAATGGATGCTAAGAACATATACTTTGATTTTGACAAGCTTGCTGAGGTCGGTTCTAGTTATCGAATTTCTTTGGAAGATTAAAGACTGGTGTCTCCATGGTTTATTAATAGCTGTTTTGCATGTCACTGCAATAGTTACTACAAACCTGAACAAGATTATTGATGTTAAATATTACCCAGTTGAAACAGCAAAGAGGTCAAATATCCGGCACAGGCCAATTGGCATAGGTGTGCAGGGTCTTGCAAATACTTTCATCTTACTCGGGATGCCCTTTGATTCACCAGAGGTAGTTAACATAATTGAATACAGCCGTGAACTCAATCATGCTTTGCTTATGATGTGCAAGGTAGTTGGCATAGGTGTGCAAGGTCTGTTTTGCATTAGCTTTCTATTGAATACTGTGTTAGCAATGTGCGTCATGAAATATGGACTATCAGAAAATACAGCCGTGAACTCAATCATGCTTTGCTTATGATCATGGTTGCAAAACTCACCTTTTCCCTTGAAGTAACACAATGTCCCTCCTAATTCCTATATACCTCAATCTAAGTTTCATTGTGAATTATTCTAAGTTTGTTCTGGGTGGCAGTACAATTCTGCCATTCTTGCTTTGGACATCAACATTTTCACAGGTTTTGAAGAAATGGTTTCACATAAGAAGTTGACATTGAAAACTAACCATGCCAAACTATGCTACATAGTGTACTGAGTTGCTATTTCTCCAATTGAAATGTGCACATCCTGTGTCATGTGAAAAATGTATGGATGTGATGAAGGTTTATTCTACATACCCTAGGCAGGTGAACATACACTATCAATGGCTTATGATGTGATAATAGATGAACGTGACAAAAAATATAAATATTCACAAAAATAGCACAGTACAAAGAGTGAAGATCAAAGTGAAAGAAAGTAAGCGATAGGATGACATACATTCTATTCGTTCAACAAAAATTGGCAAGTCTGTATGGTTTATGTTACTTAAAATAAGATTTAAATCTCATGATGTGAATAGAGAAACAATTAATAGAGACACACGAGGAGGAGAAGCGTCGGGGCAAAAGATGCATTGGGGATGAAGCAATGCTTTCTTTCTCCACTGCAGTGCGTGAGCGCACTAAAGTTCTCAGGGACTTGCATGTAGATCGGGCTTCATCCAGGTGTTCCAGCGGAGGTACCAATGTGTCCGATACACCGACGGATGTAGAAGAAAGGATCCCGACGGTGAAGGAGTGTATGGACGACCTATGTCGTGTTCCGAACATGCCGCGTAATTTGTATTTCAAGGCCGTGAACCTCTTCGGTACAGCGGCCATTCGGTCGGTTCACATGGCTCTGCCGAAGGAAGAGAAGCTGGATTGGGCCATTGCCTGGACTACTTGAGTTCACTTGCTGCATGTCGTCGTTATCTTGTCATCATATTTTATTTTCGTACTTGGGGATTGGACCATGTTATGTCTTCATTCTACTTGTCCCACTTGCACTTGAACTTATGTATTTTGTCCGTATCTTCTGTTGATCGTACTCGTTTATTTTGTGTTTGACTAATTAAGTAATCTATTTTCGACTAAAGTTAAATGAATGTTGTACTTCTTAGTTGTAGAACCATATGTGGTGAATTATGTCTATGGTGCTAGTATAAATTGAAATTTGTATTCGTACATCACATGTAGGTGGATCATTTTAAGTAAGAATGGGACGTTTTAAGTGTTACGTTGTATGGGTTGGTCGTAAGCTTGGTTTGTACCTGACTTGGGGAGAATGTTATGCCCAAGTGAATAGTTTCCCAGGAGCTCGATACAAGGGGTTCCACTCAATTGAAGAGGGAGAGGCATCACTGTATGTTGTTGTGGAGCAGCCTATGCTGAGAGCTAGAATCACCCGCGAAGAATGTGCATTGGCCACTCCAAGTTGCGTACGAGCTTTGAGTGCTCTCCCTGCATCACGCATGTCAACCGATTTCTTATGGCAATATTGTCTAATGATAATCCTTTTGTTCGTAGTTGTTATCTTACTTTTTTTAATCTTCCTCGGTGTAATTTTGATGTCCTTGAGAGGCCGTTGATGTATTTTAAAGTTCCTTACTGTTAAACTCCTTTGTTTGTTCTTCTAACATAATCTATCGTTTAGTTTCTTTCAACTATGTATCATATTGAATTGGAATGACAATTAAGGGTGCTTTGTGTAGACATGAATGATTTGATAATGGAGTTCATTAATGAGGAGGACGAGATGATTGAAGAGATCGAAGAAGTCATACTTGAAGCAATATCAGAGCAATATGCTCCGAGTGTGCCTAGACGAAAGATGTTTACTTCGGCGCATATTGGTCATGTATGGATACAAGAGGTGCTACAAAGCCATGAACGGAGGGCCTATTGGGCCTTCAGGCTTAGCCCTAGCATGTTCAAGACACTGAGGAACATGCTAGTGGACATGGGCTTACTATTCGACTCACGACATGTCAATGCCTATGAGCAATTGGCAATATTCTTGCATGCTACTGGCCATGGTGTTGCTACTAGGGCATTGTGTGAGTATTTTCAACACTTTTCACAAACAATCAACCATTATGTAAATAATGTTGCTATGGCATTGGCATCTCTTAAGACGGAGTTCATTCAACTTCCTTCTCATGTGAGTGAATGCCACCCTCATATCCGAGGGAAGGATTATTTCTATCCTTACTTCAAGGTACTCAGTTTTCTTGTTGCATTTCTTTTTCAATTGCCAATAAAACTCCTTAAGCCTCGTCTTATATTCTCATTATACTGTGTAGGATGCAATTGGGGCGACTGACGAGACGCATATAATAGCTCATATCCCACGAAAAGATCATGGTCGGTTTCGTAACCGCAAGGGTTATATAAGCCAAAATGTTATGGGGGTAGTCTCTTTCGACCTCACTTTTCTATATGTTGGTATTGGTTGGGAAGGCTCTGCAGCTGATATGAGAGTGTTGAAATGGGCATTAGATCATGGCGGGTTTCGGCTCCCTCGTGGCAAGTATTATCTTGTCGACTCTGGGTATGCAAACACACGTAGTTTCTTAGCTCCTTATCGCGGACAAAGTTACCATATAGGCAGCTTTAGAGGTCGTGGTCGTCAGTATACAAATAAAATGGAAAAGTTCATCCATAGGCATGCACAACTTCGAAATTGTGTAGAGTGCATCTTCGGTGTGCTGAAGAATCGTTTTCAGATCTTAAGAGGGGGTTGTATGTACCCATGGGCAACACAAAGAAAGATAGTGTTAGCATGTTGTGTTGTCCATAACTTCATTCGTTGAAGAGAGGGACATGATGTATACTTTAACATGGCAAATGAACGTGGACTTGCAGAAGATGATGGTGATATTGACTACCCCATTGACGTTGGGCCTAGCCAAGCTGAGCTAGCTGTAGGAGACCATGTCAGGGAGGAAATTGCAGACCAACTTTAGGACGAGAATACTTAGATTTGCTTAATGTTTTCTTTGCTGGCTCCACCACCAGTTATGTATGACTTTAATTGTATTATATTTCTAGTTGCTAGATATTTCTATTGCTACTCTTGAGGTTGACTGTATGGCATATAACTTAATTCGTATTTGGACTTTGTTTATTTACATTTATGTACACTGAAAATTGATGTTGCTTTATATTTTGAGTTAACTGCTCAATATATCATGTCATTTCTTTTTACAGGTGGTGCGCAAACATGGTTGGTGCTTCTTTCTTACACAGACATTCAGATAGCAGGAGGGCATGATTGCAGTTGTATATCGATTGCACGTTTGGGTAGTAGGAAGGCATATGTGCAACCCTACTCAAGCATGTGTTCGGATATTAGGACAGCATGATTACATCCCTTTCTAATTATTGTACTGTATGGACAATGATGAAGAAAGAAGCAGTGAGTCTATTGGTTGGATGGCTTTTAAGCAACCCCAATAGATGATGAAACTCCTTTTTCTGAGTCCATGTTCTATTTCGTTTTATATATATTGTTTGTGTGAATGTGGTGGAGGTTGCATGAGCCTCGTATGATTTCATGCTATTTTGGAATGCTTCTTTCTTACACAGACACTTAGATAGCAGGAGGACATGATTGTAGTTGTATATCGATTGCACGTTTGGGTAGTAGGAAGGCATACATGCAACCTTACCCAAGCATGTGTTCGGATATTAGGACGATATGATTGCAGCCCTTTCTAAGTGTTGTAATGTATGTACAGTGATGAAGAAAGAAGCAGTGAGTCTATTGGTTGGATGGCTTTTAAGCAACCCCAATAGATGATGAAACTCTTTTTTCTGAGTCCATGTTATATTTCATTTTAAATATATGTGCGTATGGATGTGGTGGAGGTTGCACGAGCCTCGTGTGATTTCATGCTATTATGGAGGTTGCATGAGCCTCATTTGATTTCATGTTATTATGGAGGTTGCATGAGCCTCGTTTGATTTCATGCTATTTTTATTAAGTTATTATGATTTTATGCATGAGCCTTGGTTGATTTTATGTCGTGTATTATTTCTTTATTCATGTATCGTGGAGGTTGCATGAGCCTCGATTGATTTCATGCTATATATGCTTATTTTTCATTCATGGTTGTGGAAGATGCATGAGCTTCCCATTGATAGGCCCATGAAGTCTACCATAAATGTTACTGTCATGTATGTTTTATACTGTCATTTCTGAGTCGTTTACTATGTTTGTCTTATGTTTATTGGAGAGTCTTATATATTTTTGTCCATCTTTTCATGCTAGAAAGACCAGGGGTTTCCAAGCAGCAAGAGTAGTCTTTTCTGTCATAGTAATATTGTAAGTTTTGGCAAAGACTACTTTTGTACGAACAATGAATTTTTCTTTATTATGCACATTGTATATTTACCTTTCTTGTAAGTATTTGGTCTTTCATATGGAATAAAAAGTTACTGTGTACACATTCCAACTCATGTTTGCGTGGCATGCGCCATAAACTCACAAGTATGCGTGTATCTAGTTAGTATGAAATTGAAGCTTGCATAATATATGCTTGTATCTAATTTTCTAATCACTATCATGTATTTGTAAATGAACAAAATTTAATACCGATGTATATATATATATATATATATATATATATATATATATATATATATATATATATATATATATATATATAATGTATATTTGTTATTATATATGGTACACGAATATATACAACAATATATGCTCCGTATATATGTATTAACTTATATTCGTATATATTTTATTTTTAAATTTATAAAATTTAATACCGATGTATATATAGGTATATTTGTTATTATATATGATACAGGTATATATACAACAATATATGCTCCGTATATATGTATTAACTTATGTTGGTATATATGTTTATTTTTAAATATACAAAATTTAATATCGATGTATATATATGTATAAGTATTTATTTGTTATTATATATGGTACACGTATATATACAACAATATATGCTTTGTATATATGTATTAACTTATATTCGTATAAATTTTATTTTTAAATGTACAAAATTTAATACCGATATACATATATATATATATATATATATATATATATATATATATATATGTATATTTGTTATTATATATGGCACACGTATATATATAAAAACATATGCTTCGTATATATGTATTAACTTATATTCGTATATATGTTATTGACATATATCTACGTATATGTTTATATTATTTACATTGTAAAATTGGATTTTCAGTATAGAATATTTTAATGATATATGAAAACATAAAATATGTTATATTTCATATTATAAAAAGTTACAAACGATTTTATGAATTGGTCAACCTTGGTGAAGAAATGAATTAAATACCATTGGCTTAGACTATTACCTCTTATCCTTGCAAAGCGGTATTAGTGAGTGCTTTAAGAGGAAGGGCAATCAAAGCAATTGGAATAAGCACTTTATTCTCGGTCTTATTCTCCTTGGTGCAATCAAAGCAATTGGAATAAGTACTTTATTTTCCCTTGAATAAATACTCGTTGTCAAACCAAAACCCCTCTTATTCTGGAATACGCAATCCGGAATATGCAATTCGGAATAACCTATTCCGTAAACAAAGTGGGGCTATGTGTTTACCCGAGATCTGCCACTATTTGATGAAAGGACTATTAACTATTGCATTATGATGCCGTGAAATTGAAATAGAGGAACGGTGTAGCTATCCTCGCGTTTACCCGGAAGTTGTATTCTTACTCTACTCTGTCACGTATTGATGGTAAAGCTTATACCAGGGATAATGGTCTACTATGTTTACCCGGGACCATTAAAGACCTGAGAGCCGGAATAAGATCAAATATTGCAAGGAGTTGCAATTACCATGAGATGGTTGTTGTAAGATAATAGTATGATACTATGTGTTTATCTGAGGTCATACTATGATTCTTGGAGATTCTGATTCTCACTAGGAGACCATCGGAGTCCTCTGTTCTGTTTACCTAAAGGTTATACAGTCTGTCGAAAAATAGTGGAAAATAATTTAAGATAAAAGACCATAATTGAATTATAAGAACTATCTACTTAAATCATGTTATTTCCTTAGTTTACTAAAATGTCGTCTATTAATTCTAGATTTGGTATATTGGATGTCAATACTTCTTATATTCAGATTGACTAGAAAACTTTGAAGAATGTCTTCAGGGCCAAGTGAAAGTCACTATCCTAATCAGTTGTCATGAAATCTCTTAGTTGGATAGACCAAGAAGAAGAGGTATTCATGGTGTGCCTTTGAGAAAGGCAAGCGATAAGATTTTAAACGATCGAACTCACACCTGAGAAGGATAAAGACAAGTTAGTTGGAAGAGAGAGGTAGCAGTTCTCCCACTGCAACTAAGAAAAGATATTGGTAAAGGCAAAACGAATATGAAACTTAAAAGAAGTTTCAGATATTCTTAATATCAACCTTTTCATGTCTATTGAAGAATTAGCGTATCCAATATGAGATATTGGAAATGATTCTTAGATCTGCAATAATATACAGATTTAGACAAGTAAAAGAAAATCGAGAAAAAATAAGTGTTGAGTTAGACTCAACAATTGTTCAAGATATGTATAGGTTACTATCGGACAGTAAATCTTTATATATCTATAGGAGGTTAATATGAAACTGAATAATTGTTATTTAGTTATATAAGATATCAAAAATTATAAAAGTGAATAACATTAACTAAGAATGAACAATAGTTGTTCGATAAGATTTTATAAACTAGTTAATGCACTATAGATTCTTGATGTGACATTTCATGTGATGAATGTTCACAAGTCTCCTATAGAAATGAACTGTGTGAATCCTAAATATCTATGACATTGTACACTGGGTTGTACAATAAGAAATTATTAGTACTTATACATACTGATGTAAATAGCCCAATATCTTCTTAAGGCGAAAGATAATCATTTCTATTGATTTACTTTAATAGTTTACTCTTGAAAGATTCGACTGTATGTACTTACTGAAGTACAAATTGAATGCATCTGAGAGATTAAGATATAAGATCAAAGTGAAGTGACAAATAGGAATGAGTATTAGAATTCTTTGATTTGATCAAAGAAATGAATACTTACGTACATGATTCACACAAATTATTAAAAGGATAATTATATTTTTATTCGATTGATCCTCATTGTACATCATAGTAATATGATAGAATGAGGAATTACATCTTATTAAGATATGGTGCAATACATAATAAGATTTGCCTAATTCTTATATCTTTTTGAATATGAGTATTGACGTTAGATGTCCATACTTTACAGATGATTTCAAATAAGTCAGTGTGTGTCCATATAAGATATGGAAACCAAATAATTCATATGAGATGTGAATTATAAACAAACCTGATTTTAAAGTCAAGTTATACCCTAGTGTAAATTTGTGAGGTGTCCAAAGATTTTGGATATTACTTTTATTAGCCAAGCGATAATGAAATAATTATCATCCTGAAAGCTGTCTTCTATTAAGAGGAATATATCGTCAGAAAATATAGTGGGAACTGATAAAACTAGAAGATGTTCTAGATCCATAAATTAACACAAGATTATTAGATAATCTTTAGTTATTTGGAACCACTAATAACACACATTAGAGAGCTTCATAAATTTTTAAGATTCTCTCAATGACTAGAATGATATGTTTGACATCAGATTTAACAGAATGAGAGGAACTCAAAGATATGGATTATGATCCAAAATCTATGATGATGTTTTCTATCATTACAACTTTGAAATTGGTAAGAAATTAATAATTATAAGCCATAGTCCATAACACCTATTAAGTTCGGAATTTGATAGTGGTGCTAGAGGGTATTGTACCTAAAGCAAGCAAATATTTAGAATGAAGATAGAAGAAATGGACTACTTAAGACTTATATAGCAAACTGAAGAAAATAGTCAAGGTCAAAGTGTTGACTTTGACAAGTTTTTCCTCAGTGATGACCATAAACAAGTATGTCAGAATTCTACTTGCCAATACTGCCTATCAAGATGATGGCAGTTGGATATGAAAAGCGTTCTCTCAATGTGATTGAGGAAAAGATGTATATGATACACCTTTAAAGCTTTTAGAATATTTAGGAAGCAAGTTATGATTTCAAAAATCTATTTGAATCAAACTAAAGCTTCCCAAAGTTGTAATAAGAGTTTTTGACTTAATGGTCAAATATTACGTGATCATTAAGAATGATTACGGATTGTGTGTGTTCAAAGAGGACAGTGGGAGTACGGCCGCTTTAGTAATGCTTTGTGATAATAACATCAACGTCTTTGAGAATGATATCATGATGTTACTATCAGTAAAAGCATTATTAACCATGTTTTCCTCTATAATAGGTTTGGTTATAACATCTCACGTATTGGAAATACGAATCTATTAAGATAGATTGGTGGAGATATTACATTAACCTTTATGTCAAAATATTTGACATAAAATTCATAATAAATCTCAATTGTTGAGATAAGGAATTTATGTCTTTAAGGAAATGTTCCTTGAAGGATACAGGGGAACCTATATAGTAGGAGTTAAGAACATCGCTGAGTACTTGAGAAGTACTAAGGATGCACTCATGTATATGAAGAGGATGATTTGAAACTATGAGGTCACACTGACTCAAATTTCATGTCAAATCATGGTTTAAACAGTGTGGATGAAAGAGTTCATCTGTAACGACCCGCTACCCTATAATTGGGGATCCGATTACTAAATGGGTGCCGAATCATTAATTTGGAACCAAACCATGATCTAAGTAAGTCTGGGAAATAAATAATAAACTAAGCTAAACATTCACATCGCATTGAATTGAAAGGAAAGTGCATGAATTAAAAGTTATTACAATGCGACTCGATACAGCAAATAATTACATACTCCAACTGAAAAGAAATAATTAAGCGTACATGCCATAAAATAAAATGACAACTACATCGGGGCATACCCCGGAAAAACAGCTGATGGCGCGCAACTCACAGCAGCACTCTCCTCGCTAAGTCTGCCTGGAACCCTCACCTGAAAACCGCAGGGGGTGAGTCTCAACGAAAAGACTCAGTCGGGATCCTTCGATCCCCACTGCCCTCTCACACACCCACAAGTGCAAAACACAGCTGAAGGTAAAGTGACAAGTACAACAGTAATTACTACTCTTAAATCTTGATATGAATCACATGCATTCAAAGTATATAACATGCATATCTCTAAAACTAGTCTACCAGGGAGCCCACAACCAACGTCTCGGTAAAACACGCCAACCACACAAACGAAGGTGAGAAAAACACCGACCCGCTGAGACCAAATACTAACCCCTCGGATAGCACGCTAGCTACTCCGACACAACTGGCTCAGGTGGTTACTCCTTCCCCCAGCACGAGTGACACTTCACAGGTACCACACCCACACCGGTACTAGCTAACCCCGGAGTTCACCAGGTGACCCTCTCTCACTAGGCGTCACCCCGCCACTCCCACACCAGCGATGTGCTCCACCCACACCAGCACAGGGTGATAAAGCGCTACAACTATCACTTTAGGTCCACAATCGCACGAAACACAACACGGTGCGATCCGGTCACAAGGAATCCATCATCATCGAGTATAATTTAAAGCATGCGTTTAACCAACTAACCAACTGTCTAACAGTGTAAACATATTTTAATGGCATGAATTAGTGTGATTATGTCTTGAATCGCGTCGCCCAAGGCCGACGCCATTCAAGCCTCCTAAACTGGTTCATAAAAAACTTGCCCTCAGAACTTGGCGTAAAACGCGTCGCCACGGGTAGTCGCCTTTTGAAAGGCGTCGTTGTCCCTCGTCGCCTGTTAGCGACCGAAAACAGGGACAGGCCATGGGGTGATTTCCACTAAAAATGCGTCGTTCACGCAAGTCGTCTTTTAAAAAGGCGTCGCTGTCCCTGGACGCTCAATAGTCCAGAGACAGAGTCTGTAAATGGGTCGTGGGTGGGCGCCGCCTTTCTAAAAGGCGTCGCCTCACCTCGACGCCATTTAGTCCCGACAGACAGGTTCTCCCCCTCGTTTCCCCCAATCCACGAGATGGGATTTATCCCCCAGAACCCACAAAAAAAGGCACAAAACATAAAGGGGAAGGAGGAGAACCTAATACCCTTTAGAACACCCAATTTCTCATACATGCACTTAGCGTTTTCACCCCAAAAATACACCTAAAACATGCTTCAAACGCGGGAAAACATGGTTTCAAACGAAATGCACTGGGAACGTCACCCTACCGGTTACTTGAACTCCTCTAAGCTCCAAGCCGCCCACCCGTCTCGCCCCACGCCGCTGCCGGTACCGCCGAGGTCGTCGTTACTCCACCGGGATGTCGGCCGCCGTCCGGAGAGAAAACGCCGCGGAGGAAGTGGTGGTGGTAGTGGTGGGAGTTAGGAGGTCGATGGAGTGGAGGGAGAGATGAAATGGTGGGAGGAAAAGGAGGGGAAAGAAATCGCCGGAGCCGCCGGGGAGGAGAGGAGAGAGAAGAGGGAGGAGAAAATGTGGGAAAGGAAGGAGGGTTCGCGGGGTTAACCAGAAACGCGTCGAGCTGCACGGACGCCTATTAGTTGACATGACGGGCCGTACTGACAGAATCTGAAACGCGTCGCCTACTCAAGACGCCGTTCAGACGACAAGACCGACACCGTACACTGACAACCCAGGGTCGCAGTCTGAATGGCGTCGTCCATCGCGGACGCCGTTCAGACGACACGACAGGGCCGTACTCTCGCGGCCCAAAGCCCGCCCATGTGGCGTCCACGTAGCACATCGGCAACCCAACTAAATGGCGTCCACCCATCAAGACGCCGTTCAAAAGGCGTCGTGCATCGTAGACGTCATTTAGATGGCACTCCTCAGTCCCATCAGGGCCCAAACCAGGGAATCCGACCCAGAGACTGATCCGATAACCGGATCCGAAACCTCAGACCTTACATTCTCCCCCCCTTAAAAGAATTTCGTCCCCGAAATTGCATGCTAGAATTTAACGAGGTCAAAACATAAAGATACAAGCTCACAAGGGAACTTACGAGAAAAGGTAGGGAAATTGCTCCCGCATCTCGTCCTCGCGCTCCCAGGTTGCCTCGCCCCCGGAGCGGTACCGCCAAATTACCTTAACCAGAGGTACAACCTTGTTCCGAAGGACCTGTTCTCTGCGATCCTCAATACGCACTGGAAACTCTGGAAAGGACAAGTTCTCAGCGACTTCCAACTCTGAAAAATCTAAAACATGAGATGGATCCTGAACATATCTCCTCAGCAACGAAATATGGAACACATCGTGCACCCCTGCAAGACTGGACGGCAAGGCCAGCTGATATGCCATTTCCCCAATCCGAGCAAGAATGGGAAAAGGCCCAATATATCGCGGACTCAGCTTGCCTCGCTTTCCGAACCTCATCACACCCTTGGAGGGTGAGACTCGGAGAAACACGTGGTCCCCAACCTCAAACTCAAGCGGTCTCCTCCGGATGTCAGCATAACTCTTATGTCTGTTCTGAGTTGCAATCAATCTCTGTTGTACCACTCTGGCAACCTCAACACACTGCTGTACCAACTCTGGCCCTGCTATCTGCCTCTCGCCAATCTCGGACCAATACACAGGGGATCGATACGGCCGCCCATACAAAGCCTCGTAAGGCGCCATGCCGATACTAGAATGATAGCTGTTGTTGTAGGCAAACTCCACCGTAGGCAAATGCTGCTCCCAAGAACCTTCCCAGTCTAAGCAACATGCCCTAAGCATATCCTCTAGAGTCTGTATGGTCCTTTCCGACTGCCCATAAGTCTTGGGATGATAGGCCAAGCTGAAGGCCAACTGCGTGCCGACTTGGTCAGCCGATCAACAATGACCCAGATCGCGTCTCTTCTGCTAGGGGATACAGGTAATCCCATCACAAAGTCCATAGTTACATGCTCCCATTTCCATTCCGGGATCGGCAAGGGCTGCAACAACCCTCCTGGTCTCTGATGTTCGGCCTTAACCCGCTGACAAGTCATGCACCTAGCCACATACTCAGCCACATCCTTCTTCATACCAGGCCACCAAAAGTGCCCCCTCAAACAATGATACATCTTAGTTGTCCCGGGATGCACTGCATATCTAGAACGGTGCGCCTCATCAAGGACACTCCTGCGCACGTCCTCTTCGGCCGGAACATAGAGTCTGCCTCTAAACTGACTGTACCATCATCCCACAACTCTACCTCTGGTCTCTGGAGAATCTGCAGTAACTCTACATCTGCCCTTTGAGCCTCAATCACAGCATGGTATACTGCTGGCCTCATAGTCAAGCTGGCCAACACCGCTCTATCATCCTCACGTAGAACCCGAAAGGAAGATTCCACAACCTGCTCAAATAATCTCCATTCTCGAATCATAAGATATGACACGACCGTCTTCCGACTCAAGGCGTCTGCCACCACATTCGTCTTGCTCGGATGATAAGAAAGGTTGAGGTCATAATCCTTGATGAATTCCATCCATCTACGCTGCCTCAAATTCAGGTCCCTCTGTGTGAATACATTCCTCAGGCTCTTGCGATCAATAAAAACCTGAAATTTCTCTCCATACAAATAATGTCTCCAGATCTTCAGTGCAAATACTACAACTGCCAACTCTAAATCATGCTTCTTCAGCTGTCTAGAAGCATAGGCCACGACTCTACCATGCTGCATTAGAACTGCACCCAAACCTCGACGTGATGCATCTGAATAAACTACAAACCCACCTGAACCTGATGGAATCACCAACACTGGAGGTGAAGTGAGGCAAGTCTTCAACTCAATGAAACTCCGCTCACACTCCTCGGTCCACTCAAAACGAACTCCCTTACGAGTCAATCTCGACAAGGGGGCCGCTATCGAAGAAAAACCCTGGACAAATCGCCTGTAATAACCTGCTGGCCCCAACAAGCTCCTGATCTCAGTCACTGTTGTTGGCCTGCTCCAATCCATCACTGCTTCAATCTTGGCTGGATCCACTGCGATGCCCTCGCCAGAAATGACATGCCCCAAGAAGTGCACCTTGTCTAGCCAGAATTCACACTTGCTAAACTTGACATAGAGTTGGTGTTCTCTCAGAACCTGCAATGCTACCCGAAGATGTGTGGCATGCTCTTCCTCAGAAGAAGAGTATATCAAAATATCATCTACAAATACCACCACAAACTGATCCAGATAGGCCTTGAAGACCCGGTTCATCAAATCCATAAAAGTTGCCGGAGCATTGGTCAAGCCAAAAGGCATAACCAAAAACTCATAATGTCCATACCGAGTCCTAAAGGCCGTCTTACTAATATCAACCTCACGGATCCTCATCCGGTAATATCCTGATCTCAAGTCAATCTTTGAGAATACCTTCGCAGACTGCAGCTAATCCATCAAATCATCGATCCTCGGAAGTGGGTACTTGTTCTTTATTGTCACCTGGTTCAGCTGTCTATAATCAATGCACAACCTCAGAGAACCATTATTCTTCCTGACAAATAGAACTGGACCACCCCACGGAGAAGTACTGGGACGAATGAAACCCTTATCCAGCAACTCCTGCAACTGCGCCTTCAACTCAGCGAGTTCGGCTAGTGCCATCCGATACGGGGCCTTAGACAGGGGTGCCGTACCCGGTGCAAGCTCAATAGTAAACTCAACCTCTCGCTGAGGAGGAAGGCCAGGCAATTCCTCAGGAAACACATCTACAAAGTCACACACCACAGGCACCTCCCAAGGGCTTGGACTTCCACTAACATCAGCTAGAACGACAAAGGCAAGGAAGGCCTCACAACCACCAACAAGCAACCTCTGGGCCTTAAAGGCAGAAATAAGAATGTCTCGAGAAGAGAGTCTAATACCTTGGAAGTAGAAGGTTGGGATGTCCGGAATAGAGAAACACACTCTCTTCCTGTGGCAGTCCACCTCAGCATAATAAGCCTCCAACCAATCCATGCCCAGGATGATATCAAAGTCACGAATGGCAAGCACAACCAACTGGACAGGTAACTCATGGCCCTCAATGGTCAAGGGAACATCCCTCAAACAATTATAAGATAACATGAAATCCCCAGAAGGAACTTCTACCATCAATCCATCAGATAGCTCATCAACGGGTGCAGAAAGAACATCTATGAACTGCTCAGAAATGAAAGAATGCGAAGCACCCAAATCAATTAGCACATGTGATGAGTTCCCAAGGACAAAAAGTGTACCTTCCACTAAGTTGGACGCACGAGCCTCCTTCCTGGTGATAGCTAGAACTCTCCCCTGGGTCATCGGCTTCTTCTGATCACTTGGTCCCTGCCCCTGACCATGCCCCTGCGGGGAATGCCTCGCCAAATGGCCCTGCTGGCCACAAGTGAAACACCTCCTAGGAAAAGCAGGACACTGAGTCCCACCGTGAGAACCACCGCAATGCTGACAAACTGCTAGAAGCCTCTGAGTTGACTCCTGCTGAGCGTTGGACACCGACTGGCCCTGCTGACCCTGCCCGGGTCTGCTACTACCGCTGCTGCCGCTACTGCTGCCACCGCCTCGAAAGAACCTCCTGAATCTGGAGCCGAGTGAAGACGATCCTGATCTGGACGAAGGAGCTGCTACTGCTACCTTTCCCCTGCCACGAGCTGGTCCCTGAGTAGTCAGTCCTCTCTCCCGGGCTGACTGATTCTGTTGTGCCTCCACTGCCGCTGCACACCTAACCGCCGATGCCAAATCTGAGCAATAATGAGATGCCACAAAATTCCTCAGACTGGACCTCAGCCCATCCACAAACCTCTCAGTCCGACGTTCCTCGTCTCCTGAGATAAAGGGCACAAACCTCCCTAGCAAAACAAACTTCGCCTGGTACTCGAGCACTGCCATACTCCCTTGAGTCAGCTCCATAAATTCCCTTTCCTTGGCCCTCTGAACATGCCTAGGGAAGTATTGTACATTGAATTCCTTTACAAAAGTCTCCCATGGAATCTCCCTGAGACTCCTATCCGCATATGACAAACTCTTCAGAGTGGTCCACCAATCGTAGGCATCATCCTTCAACATGAAGGTAGCCAACGGAGTCCTCTCAACTGCCGCACAATCCATGGTATCAAAAGTCTTCTCCATCTCCCTCAACCAGTGAACAACCTCATCAGGGTCGGGACGACCGGTGAAATGAGGCGGCCTCAGCTTCAGAAATCTCTCTAGTGTAGCTGAAGACCCTCCCCGAGCACTGGAACTCTCACTAGGGTCTCGGGTCTGATATCTAGCCATTGAGTCCATCATAGCTGTGAGTGCTTAAAATGAGTGTGTGATTATCATGAAAAACTATGTTTTTTAAGTGAAAAATAAACCTATTAAAAAGAAACTAAGTGATGTGATCGCTAGAAACTTTTGACTAAAAAGTTCCAAAAGAAGATTTGATCGCCTACCTATTTAGATGTGGGAGATGTTGAGCTCTTGGTTCCCCTCCTTCAGCCGGCTGAAGAAAGAGAGCCCTTTCTTGTCTTTGTTCTTGCTTAGGCTGTTGTTGAGTTTTGAGGATCGTCCAAATTCCTTGTTGTTTGCTATTGATTCCCTCCTTTTGATTCTCCTTTGTACCTTGCAAGAAGTAGAAAGAAATAAAGAACAATGATAAGAACTTAGGAAGAAGTAGTATCCATTCCAGAGAAAATTTTAAACATGCAACTAAGCAGATAAACTCACTTGTTGGAATGGTCTTTTAAACCCCTTTAACAAATAGGTTTTGGAAATGGTGCTAGTATTATGTGTGTTGTATGGAGTGATGTGATGAAGAATGTGAAATTAATGGGGTGAAAACAAAATGTGAAAAATATGCAGAAATGAATTGAAAGCTAATGCTGAATGGCCCCTGGAAGCCTTGATCTTGAGAGGAGGATGGATGAAAATTCTTGGAAGCAGCAACACTTCAGCGTTTGGACGTCGCCTTCAAAATTCCTTTGCTTTAATCACCACCAAAATAATTACTAATGATTACTCAATATCACTCTCTTCTTCTTTTTTACTCATTCAAGAGGCGAGGTATTTATAGACTTCTTTGCGTCTGCGGATTTACATGAGGAAATCTTGAGATTTATCCAGTTTAACTGACAGATAAATACATATTAATTCATCTTTATCTGTAATTATCTAAAACGCGTCGCCCATGGGAGACGCCTTTCAGATTGATTAAAATAAGGATAAACATCCGGAAAAAATTTATCTTTATCTGTAATTAGATAAAACGCGTCGCCACTTGAAGACGCCTTTTAGAGTAATTAAGATAAGGATAAACATCCGGAAGAGAAGTAGAAACAACTTAGGAAACCTAAATGGCGTCGTGACATGCATACGTCTTTTAGCTAATTAATCTACTGATTAAAATTCAAATTTAAACGTTAAAATAAGAATAAACTCTAAATGGCGTCTTTTAGACTTCTTCATATTTTAATTGAAATTTGAGTTAAAATCAATTTAATTAATTAACTTAAATCATATCTGTTTGACCCGACATAATTTAGATAATTAATTTAAAAAGATCAATAAAAATTAACCAATGATTAAATATCAGACCATTCTGAGGTATTATTATATGATATGAAATTTACTCAAAATGATGTCAAAATTAGCGTGTCTACAGCTGCCTCACCTTGACATCGTCTTTGCAAGGGGGTGAAATGAAATGGAATGTACTGAAAAGGGGATGCCAAGGTGTGATTAGACACGCTATCAACATCACATAATTGGAATTTTTCTCAAAATCATCGATGAAGATAGCTCAAAGAGATCAATAGAATCAATCATGTCTGGATGAGGTAGGCAAGGAAATAAAATAAAATCGATCAACCTCCTCGGAGTGTAAAGCACCTCAGGTCGTAGACACTACATGTTTCATCATGGGGAGCGTTTGCCAACCAATGTGGACGTGATGTAGCCATGATGGATCTTAAAAGAAAACAAGAAATATTGGATAAAGAGTCCAAGAAAGGATAGAATTCCGAGGATATCTTCAAGCGAGTCTCACTGAACTGATCCGACATGAATCGCCGAATGGTAATTTACCTAACTGTCAACCGGCTTGATTCATTGTTACAGTTGCGTGATTGATTCTTGGACTTGAGACGCCAAAGACACCTTATCGGTGGACTTCTAGACTTTGACATTGACCTATGAATCCCTACCCATGGGATCTCTAATAGTCAAGGATCGAGTCCCGCGAAAGACCTTCGTAGGTGATTGTGTGTTCAATAAAAGATTGTTCGCTCTCAGGTAACTGGAGAGAGAATGCTCTAGAATAGATCCGCAGGAGTCTCTGGCTAGAGCAGAAATAATATCAGAAAAGATATTTTCGGATGTTGTACAGTGAAATCTGATTCAAGTGATTTGACTATCTAGGGTTTGACAATTGACCATACCCTAGGTTAACTCGAGAGCATTGTACGAACGAAGGATTATAGCCACGCAGTAACTGTGGACGGACATCTTCTATGAGTGGGTTGCTGAACCCCATTATCTTCCGGGATCATGCGGTGTTGCTTGGCACCCAACTTGATCGGAAGTCCGACCGAATTTACATGAGATGTTAATTCGGTTAAGTAATTAGTTAATATCTATAAGTCAATAACTAGTTATTGGACTTAATGGGCTGAAAACTGGACTGGTTAATGAGCCTAGAGGGTCACATGCAAATAGATTATCAGTCGGTGGTGTTTAAGTGGGATTTATATTAAGTCGGAGACTTTTGTGAAAAGTCGCGTCGACTTAATATATATACGCACTGTTGAGAAACCCTAGACCAAGCTCCAGGGTTTCCCCATGTTGGCCGTCCCCCCTTTCTCTCTCCTCCTCCTCTGGACGCCCCGTTCGAGGCGCCGAGATAGTGTCCGTCTCCGTCGTGCACGATTCTCGAAAGTGGGGAATTCCCGTCTGCGGGTTTTCAGACATCGTTGCGGCGACGGATCTTCAACGAGCGAGCTGATACGAACGAGGAAGCGAGGATGAACTATAGCGAAGGATCGCGTGGATACCGTTGGAGGCCGGACGCTTGTGCAGCTCGCGACATCGCTTCGACGAAACCGAGACGTAAGTGGATTCGAATTCGCGCACGGTGATTTGATCATCCCGTTTGTTTTTCAGTTTATGGTTTTTCGTTTCGAATCGGATCAGCAGGCTTCGGGCATTATATTTCATTCATTGTTTTCGCTGCGTTCTCCTGATGTCCCGCCCGGATCCCAACACCTTGACCATCCAAATCACCTTCCTTGAATAATTCAAGAATATATGCTTTTTACTCTACTTTTGTTGATGCCAAGGAAACTTGGAAACTTCAATCCATTTATACAAAACTAGATAGTTTAAGCTCTTTATTTAATCCATTACGAATTTTTGCAGCCAAGGAAACTTTGCCTTGATTCTTCCTACCTCTAGTGAGACAAAAATAACCTTTGAAGGAACTCAGTCACGGTCTAGGAGGAACATATGAGAGTTGGGTTTAAGGTCGTGATCCTAGGTCTTATGGGTAAATTTCAAATGTTTTAAGGGATTGCTCTATGTCAACCAAATTCTTGGTATTCGACCTTGTTAGACCCTTGACCAATAGAGTGCCAAGTTTAGATAAGATGATAAAATATATGCGAAATTATGATTTCAGAAATCTATGACTATGCAAAGATCCGTCGAATTAGTGGCTTTGAATGCATTGGATCTCCCCAAACACTAGGCAGATGAGGTTGTGTTCTGATTGCTCGGGCTCTTTCTATCTTTCATTTTCACAGCTCTGAGAATTTTGCTTGGGCTTAGTGGGATTTTCACTTCTCTTGGACAATTCACTTGGTTCACTCCATTGATCGGTCTAACTGTCGATTGAAGTGCTTCAACCCCTATATACATTTGTCTTGAGAAGGCTCCATTTGATTCTGTTAGACAGTCTTGAAGGCTTCTCTCTAACATTCAGATTTGTGAGGGTAGATCATAGCCATTGTGAATGGTTCTTTCTAATGTTTGAACCACTGTAAAAAAGACGGTATCTATTATCTCATAGTTTCTTAAAGCTTTTTCCTTTAGGTTCAAATAACTACAATTGGCCCAATAGAAACATTCTAAACTCACAACAAACTGTTAGTTCAAGTCAAAGGAAAGACGTGGAAAAGCGTACATTTTTTAGTCCTTTTGAAAAAAGCTATTTTGGCTCGTTTATTAGAACAATTGAGCTAGCTTTTTGCTTCAAAAAAGATGTCAGCATGAAGAAATAGACAATTTAGCAGGTAGTGATAATTTAAGGAGTAATAGTCGATGCATCACATGCGACGTAGCAAATCTTAAGTGGATTGCAGCATTTAACTGGGTTGCACCACATGTTCACCCCCTTACCGCCTTTTTAGTTATAGAAATGTGAATGGGCTAGCATTTCTGATAGCATGTATTGTCTGTCTTGTCCTCTTGCTTCTCTTTGAAGATAACATCTTTTCATCTCGAAAATACCCTTTCCCGCTCAACCCATCACCTACCCACCTTATCATTTCTTACTTAGTTTTATCATTTCTTATTCATTTCTATTACTTCCAACGCAGTTTTATTACTTCCTACATAGCTTTATCACTTTTTATATAATTTTATCAATTCTTACGTAATTTTATCACTTCTTGTTCATTGTTATCATTTCTTACACAATTGTATTACTTCATATGTAGTTTTATGACTTCCTGCATAGTTTTATCATTTTTATTCATTATTATCACTTAATTTTCATTTTATCACTTTCTATACAATTTTATCACTTTCTACATAGTTTTATCACTTCCTATATAGTTTTATTACTTTCATTCACTTTTATCATTTCTTATATAGTTTTATCATTTCTTGCACATTTTTATCACTTTATTTTCATTTTTATCACTTTCTACATAATTTTATCACTTCCTACGCGATTTTATCACTTTATATTCGTTTTTATCACTTCTTATGCAGTTTTATCCTACACACTTTTATCACTTTCTATTCATTTTTATTACTTGTTATGCAATTTTATCATTTTTTTTAATTTTATCACTATAAAAAATAAATAGAAAGTGATAAAACTATGTCAAAAGTGATAGAGCTATGTAGGAAGTGATAAAAAATGAAAAAGAAATGATAAAACTACTTAGGATTTTATAAAACTATGTATGGAGTGATAAAAATAAACATGAAGTGATAAAATTGGATAGGTAATGATAAAATTGTATAAGAAGCGATAAAACGACATAGAAAGTGATAAAATTGTATGAGAAGTGATAAAAATGAACATAAAATGATAAAACTGAATAGGAAGTGATAAGGTGGTAGGTGACGGGTTGAGGTGGGAAAGGATATTTTTAAGATGAAAAGATGTTATCTTCAAAGGGAGGTGAGAAGACAGGACGGGCAATAAATGCCACCAAAGATGCTAGCCCATTCACATTTCTACAATTAAAAAGGTGGTAAGGAGGTGTGCATGTGATGCAACCAAGTTAAATGTTGCAATCCACGTGTTGCTATATCGCATGCGGTGCAGAAAGTGATAAAATTACATAGAAAGTGATAAAAATGGAGATGAAGTGATAACACTATATATGAAGTGAGAAGATAGTGGGTGATAGGTTGAGATGAGAAATGGTGTTTTCGGGATTAAAAAAAAAAAAAGTTATCTTCAAAGCGAGGTGAAAGGACAGGGTGGACAATAAATTCTATCCAAATTGCCAACCCATTCATGTTTCTACGGTCAAAAAGGTAGTAAAGGGGGTGGACAGGTGGTAAAACCCAATTAAATGTTACAATCTATGTATGCTTTGCTATGTGCTATGTCGCATGTAGTGCAACAAGTATTACTCTAATTTAAAAAATAATATATAGTTGACCGAGTTAAACATTACTACAGATTGAGCTTGCGGATGAATGTACATAAAATATATGATTAGATATATCATGCTATAAGGATATGTTTGTGTGGATACGAGTGAAAAGAAGTATGACATGAATGTTGTCCTTAGAGTGAAAAGGCAATATAGTTGTTTTAGTGCAATATCTGGAATGGATATTAATGCACCTGACAGCTTTCCAAATTATTTTAAGGTTCTTCAAGAGAGACATCTTCTAATGAGAGCAGAAGCATTAAGGGAAGGACGTTCTTCTAAACGTTCCACAGAAGATGAGAGTTAATGTGCTAGGCAGAGTTGTGTTAGGCATAGTTGGTTCCTCCAAGAGGTTCTTCTGAGCATCCGCTACCAAGTTCCCTTATCCTCAGTTTGTTTGCATAATAGCTTAAATCAGAATAAGGAGGAAGTGATTTCTTAAACCAGAATAAGAGGTATTTTAGTTTGGTAAGTAGTTGGTATTCCACCCAGAATAAGTAGAATTGCACTGCGCTATTCCAAGTGATTTGGTAGGAATAAATAGAATAAAGAAGAGAATAAAGAGCGGAATAAAGAGTTCTCTTCCCCCATGTTATTCCGCTTAACTCCTGGTATAACCCATAGTACCCTGGGTTAAGCACTCCCCTCCACCAAAGTGGATTAAAAGGTTTTAGGAGAATAAAACACCCTATTCAGAGCTTATTCCACAAACAAAGTGAACCTTAAGGATTGCGTATAAGTTGTTAGGGGGACTTACTTTCTTTATAAAGTTCCTGCTTCTACTGCAGAGACCTTAATCATGAGTTGCATTATAGAGACTTGCTTCCCCAATCAAGCCGTTGATGTGAGAAAAGTTATGTGACACCCCCTCTCGTAGATGTCATCTCAAATCCAAACGTCACGAACTAGGAAACCTACAAGGCATAAAAGGTCAAACTATCTATATATCAAAAAAGGAATATAACTATACCATTTCTATTAACATAGACATACATAATTCACATTATTTACAATGCTATTATATCTTCTAACCTAAAACAATATAACATTCTATGTACCTAAAAGAACTAAACCTATTTTGTCTTACGCAGTGGATTCCCATAAACTTCTCAAGATCACTCTCATACCTCTTTCTTATCAGAGAAAAAACCCACAATTTACTACAAAATTCTGAAGAAACAATTAATTACATATATGAGTCTTAAGACCAAGCATGCATCAAAATCAATTGTATGCTTATTTTATAATAATTTGGCAAAGCATATGATCATTCTAAGTTTGATATGAATCTCTGTATGTTCTGCATATATAACACAAAGTCAAGGAATATAACTAACAAGGCAATACAAACTCTAAGCCTACATGTAAATTGTTGGAATTTACAACTGCAGTTATTTATTAAATGATTTAAGATTTACAAATGTCCTGTAAATTAAATCATATGCATATGAGTTTAACAGATCAACTCATGTACATAAGCTTCATATCATATTCAAATGCAATGTCTGATATTCGGCCAATGAAAATAATAATTAGATCAAATTATATGCAATTTTTAATTGCATATATTAGACATGTATCTAAACCACGACATGAAAGGGCAAACAAACATCTTCAGCACCTAGACGAATGGTGCCAATGATTTTGAATAATTGCTGAAGATCAGAGGTTAATCCCTCACCGTCTACTAAATCGAAGTTCATTTCGAGATTTGTTCAGAATTTGTCATCCTCAAACATCAAATCGATTACCTGTAGTAGACATTTACTACAAAGTCGCTTAAATATCCTCTTAAGATGGCATTGCTCATACACTTACCATTATATAGATATGCAATTTGGGATTCAAGATAAGCAGAGGGACATATAATTATTTTCACACGATTGACAATTCAAATAGACATCTCTAAAAAATTCTAAATTAAATCTAATTAATGAATTCCATTTGATTAGCCTAAAATTGATAAAAGAATAAATTGACAATATATTAAATATAACTATCAACAACTGATGAGTTAATTACAAAAAGTCGGATAAACTACATATGAATTTTAGAATTCAACTATCATTAATTATTTTAGGATCTAAACATATTTTTTATTTAGAATAAGGTCGTTTTAATTTAAACTTAACTAAAACATCTCCAAATAATTTACACAGTCTTTATATGCTAAAACTAAATTCTAAATATCAAAATAAAATTAAAATAATATAAATAACAACTAGCATGGCCTCTTTTTACCATATACCTACCTTTAGAGTGAAGTACTCAAACAAGTTCTAAAAATCCCCTAAACTTCTAAAACAAATTTCTTGTATCTTTCTTTTCTTCTCTAGCTAAATTTCACCTAGTAACTCTCTCTCTCTCTTGAGAAATTGATTTATTTAAATGATTTAAACTCATCCAAAAGCCATCGCCCCACCGCTCAACCCCCTATTAACACCAAGCCACATGTAAGCCATGTGTTAAACGTATGGCGCAACGATAGTTTGGTAATTCAAAAATAATTTCTAACTTTCTTTTGACTAATTATATGACATAATTTGAGAAAGTACCCAATATAAAACTTGTAGATAATTTAATTATCTTTCAAATGGGTTAAATTTTATTTCATTTAGACATTCCTACACAAAGTTACGCTATTATAAGTTATTTGTTCATTTAATTTAATTAACGAAGTTTAATGGGCTCACATTAATAGGTGGGCCGACCTATTGGGTTTGTTTTATGAACTCTAATATGATTGTGGTTTTTTCATAAAGAAATTTTCGTCTTCGAAATTTAAATTCCATACATACCGAATAATTGTGGATATTTTCTTCTCATTTATTTCTCATTTTTTCAAGTAACTTATTATGTTGAATAACTCTTCCACAACATTTTTACAATTAGAATTATCTTTGTCTGCAGTACTTGTTCCTTTCGGCCTAAGGTACTGACTGGTTGCTCTTTATATGTAAGACTTGATTGTATCTCTAATAGTTTATAATCAATGATATAAGATGGATATGGTACATATTTTTTCAACATTGATACATCAAATATGTTATGGATCCCTTATAGTGATGGTGGTAAAGCTAGCTGATATGGCACCTCACTAGTTTTCTGCAAAATCTCAAATGGTCATACATATCTTAAGTTGAGTTTTTTTTTTTGCGAAACCTCATCATTCCTCTAGTATGAGAAACTTTTAAGAATATATGATCTCTTATACTAAACTCTAACTCCTCCCTTCTATGATTAGTATAGCTTTTCTTCCTACTTTGAACTGTTCGTTGCCTGATCAAAGCAACTTTTTCTGTGCAATCCTACAAAATTTGTGGTCTAATTGACCTTTTCTCACTGACTTCATCCTAACAAATTGGTGATGTATATGGCCTAGCATATAATGCTTCATATGGTGCCATCGGTATACTTGCATGATGACTGTTATTACATGCAAACTCTATCAATGACAAAGGTTCATCCCAACCGCTCTTCTAATCTAAACTACAAGCTCTTAACATGTCTACTGATATTTGGATGATTCTTTTTTATTGTCCATTTGTTTGAAGATGAAAAGCTGAGCTAAATATCAATTGAGTGCCAAGTGCCGTTTGCAACCTCCTCCAAAATTTTACTCTAAATCGTAAAACTCGATTTGAAATAATAGACATATACCATGAAGTCGCACAATCTCTCTAATATATAAATAAGTTAAATCCTTTATTTTGTCTTTGCAATCGCCAGAAAGTGAATTGACTTGGTGACTCTATCAACAATCACCCAAACATAATTACATTTCCTCTTGGTTCCAGGCAATTCCATCACAAAATCTATGGTAGTATGTTCTCATTTCCATTATAGAATCTCTATCATTTGTAGCTATCTTGCTGGCCTCTAATGTTCACCCATCACTTGTTGGCATGTAAGACATCTATTAACAAACTCTATTATATCTTTCTTTATGCCAATCCATAAAAACTGTTTCATTATATTTTTGTACATCTTTGTATTGCTTGGGAGTATAAAATATTGTGATATGTGTTCCTTAGTCAACAAAACTTTCTTCATTTCCTCTTTTCAGAGTACACATGATTTTTCCTGAAATATTATAGCTTTATCTGCACTCTGAGTAAATCCTGACCTCCTAATCATTCCCTACAATTGTTGATCATGTGCCTAAACTTCTATAATTCGATTAACTATTGTAGACTGAATAGTCACCTGAGCCAAAAAATAAATCCTCCTCTTTATACATTAGAGAACACTCCACTACATCATATATCATCCTCCACTCTTGGTGTAGTTGTATCGCCATTAGCCTCTTTCTACTTAATGCATTTGCTATCAAATTGATTTTCCTTGGATGAGAATTCATTGTGAAATCATAATCGTTTAAGAATTCAATCTACCTTCTTTGCCTCAAATTCAGATCTTTTTGAAAGAAAGTGTACTTTAAACTTCGATGGCCCAGGCTATGGAGAACCCAGAGAGGGGTGAATGGGCTATTAAAAATTCTAATGCAAAGTACTATAAAAATGTACAAGAAAGATAGATAAACAAGCAATAATTGTACAAAATACACAAGGACGTTTATACTGGTTCGGTCTTCAGACCTACATTCAATCTCCAAGCAACCTATTAGGAGTTCCATTAGTACACTAGTTATATAAGGTACCAATCACTTGCAGGTTACAACCATAATAACACCCCCAGTCACAGCTAGTCCTCTCTTCCCTCAAGAAGAGGCACAACCTCTTGCCACGTAGGTCCTCCCTTCTTGTCAAGGAAGAAGTACAAATCAAAATTTTTCTGATCAAGGATTAAACAAGATGCCTCTAAGTAGATTAGAGTGTACAATAAGTACAAAAACAAAGATCAAGATAAAGGAATGGTAAGAAAATACAGAATCTTGATTAGTTACAGAAGAGGCCATAGAGCTTTCAAGCAACACAATGAAGATGAACGTAGTGGTCATAGTACTCAAAGTAGAAACAGGCTCTCTCAGGCTTTTCTTTCTTGCCTCTCTTGAACTAGAAGGAGTTTGGACACAAGGAGTGGAGTTTTTTTGAATTTGAACTCGTCTTCTTTATATCTTCTTCTTCTAACCAATGTCTCCAATTTATAGAAAATTTTGGATTGATTCGTTAAGGCACAGCTTTCCTCCCATTATCTCTGTGAGATTCTCTATGTTTAATGTTAACTTTGTTGAATCTAACTTTAGCGAGATTGTGTTTTGCCTAGAGAGAGCAAACGGGTCACTCTCAACTGTAAGCTTTCATACGTTGTCTCCATGTCTTCCAAATTTGGTTACGTAATCCTCACCTAACCCTATTAAATTACTAAAACAAGAAAATTCTCATATAATATGTTGACTAGAAGGTAGGTGAGCACAAAGAATTAACTAAAGTAATTAAGATAAATCGTAGATGAGATCTCTAGGTCGTACGAAGAAGATAAACAATGTTGGTTTAGAAAATTGATTATAAGGGTCTAAGGAATCGACTAAGTTCAAAAGGAATCGATCATGAGATCGATTACAAAAGTGGTCAGTTAATTGATTCAACAGATGACCTTATTCGCTAACTGATAGACACTCTAATCACTACACACAATGATCCATAATCGATTCAAAATGGAATAGATGATCGATTTAAAAATAAGTCGGTAATCGATTTAGAAATACACAAGTAGTCTATTCGATATCAAGGTCTCGGTTACCTCGAGGTCGACGTCGCTTACAACCCCGGCCCGCAAAATTGCCCTCCTCTATTAGGAGGGATCCGATAAGGCAGTGGGTCCTCCTGCATGGGGGTAAAGTTCAAGACCGTGAGGAAATCCCAGGGAGGAATGACCTTGGGGTGTCGGGTGATGAAGAAGAAATGGTTCTTCCATGATTTGTGGCTCGAGGTGGAAGAACTCAATCGAAGAAACAAATTACGAGGACAGGCCTTCACAAAGAAGAACCCATCATCGATTAAGGTGTGGGGAGACACTGGAACATACAGCGGAACAGCACGGTGGTGGGCTCGACGCGCCGCTCATGACAAACAAGGAGGAAGGCGTAGATATAGACCCAGGCATTCGACGTTAGCTGTGTCGACGCCGGTCGGTATTGGACTCAAAGGCTACATACAAACCTAAGTACTGGGAGCCAGAAACCCGCCAAAAATATCTTCCGGTACGCCACAAAGGAATCGGGGGCCTCAGATGAAAGTCGGTCATCGAGACTGGCTTCCACAAGACGGTACCCGTGAGGCACTTTATACTCCTCCGTCATCCGCCTCAGCTCATCTTGCTTAATCAGGCTGCGACTATGGTGAGCCAAGGCAGGAGCCTTCCTCTCGGACTGGCCAAAAGAGCTAGCGACTTCATCTGAGGCCATTGAGGAGGGGGACGACTATTTTGTGCAAGGCGATGAGCTGCTAGAAGAGGAAGACGTAGATTTTCGAGACTGGGAAGCTGGCCCAGCAGTAGGAATCAAAGGAAAAGAAGTTCCTGGGGAGTCCGAGGAGTCAACAAAACTAGAGGATAGGATGAACTCACCGCGAAAAGCAAGAAGAACTAGGCAGCTTGGAAGCTCTTCCTCCATTGGCTCAACAGGCAGAGAAGAACTCAAAAATAGGTGCAAGAACAAGTCTGCCTCTCTTCCCACTCTCCTATTTTTATTGGGGAAGGACAACAATTTCGCCCCTTTTCCACCTAGGACCTCGAGCATGCCAAGGTGACCCGTTATGATGACGGTATGAACTATCAACTCGAAGATGAGGGGACACACCCCGCGACGATAGCCCCTGAGTGCCCAATCACATGCGTGGAAGTGCCACGTGGACCAACCGACTTCCCGTTGAACGCTCGGGGATCATAGGATGGAAGCGACCCTATTGTTCTTTATAAAGGAGCGTCGTTTCACAGTACAACCGATGTCCCCAGGGATCACTAGGGGATTATGAAACGACACGAGTTGGGCACCCTTCTAAATGATAGCCGGTGCCACGCGTCTCACACCTAGTGGTGAAGGCGACCTTTCGATGGGCCTCTCGCGCAGTTTCACTCCCACATTCGAAATTTGAATATAGGAGTGAGGGAGCCAGTGATGAGGGGTGATTGGGGCCGGCCCAACCAAGCCCATTTAGCCCACGGGCCCAAAATCCCTATGGCCTACTAAAGCTAGTGCGAGGGGGACAAGTGGCACTCGGTATCCTGACTTGCATGCAGAGGTGGAAGTCCAAAGCATCAAGTCCAAATCGCTAGATCTCTGACCTCACATTCGGTAGTAGCTCCCAAGACCTCCCATGATCTCGGTTGAGCCCCCTTATGACTCGGGCACACGCTCATTGCCCTCAATTCTTTGTTATCAGCAACTCAGTTTAATAAAGACCAGGGACCCGGTGTTGGAAGTCCCCTTTCCCCCGGTCCCTCGCGATAACGAAGGTCCCCCCAAGGGGCGACCCCTTTGTGCCTCCGTGCCATCAGGTGGATCTTTTGGGATACAATTGCCCACTTATAGAAGGTCCTCACGATCCGCCCCCTACGATCGCGAGCAAATATCTCCTTGCCCAATATCCCAGGATCTCCCTAATCAAGGGGATCTAATCGTGGGCTAATTACCCCTTCAGAAGAAACCGTCTTTAGGATGCCTCAGAGGAGAGGGACTATATAATCCCAGGATCTTCTCCAGTCCAAGGTATTCAATTCTGAGCACAAAGAACTCTTAGCAAGATCTCATCTTCTAGAACCTGACTTAGGCACCGGAGGATTTTTCTTCCCAACATATTGAGGGCCTCTCTTGACGCCTCTGTTCCCATCTTGCAGGTTCTACCCTGAACGTTTCCGCTTCATACAAATTATATTGAGTAGCCGGGATCTTCGATCGGATGGTAATCATGGTCCGACCAGTTTGCAACCGCTACACCGATTTTTTATTTTTCAAATTTTTGTGCGCCGTCCGATCGAAGATTAGCATATATGAACGCGTAGGACACCTGGAGGCCGACTTAAAAAAATTAAAAAATATTTTGTCACTCTACTACACCGACACACTGAAGTATTCAGAAAAGAAAAGCTATTGATGCCTCCATAAGTGCAAGTGTCACGTATTTGCCAGGGAAACAGAGGGCGAACCCATGCTTGACGTGGTCCACTGGCAGTTACTAGTTATTTACCAAAAAGGACCATACCAATGCCCAATAGCTCCAAACCTTGCAATTACGTCCAATCCGATATATCTCATTGTTAAAAGAACCACAAGGAAATAACATCCTTTTGTTCTTTATTAACCAACCAATCTACGATGCATGTTGGTGATGTTTTTGTCTAATCATGGAACTTAGATTGTGAAAGTCAATAGCTTTGCAAAGCTTAAGAGCTAAACACATCACCATGTTATGATCTTCTCAATTGACTAATTTGAACCATCCTGACTCTTTTTTTGATCAGTGGCACAGTGGCCAGGTATATACAGGTATTTACAAGCGACCGGAGATCGAAACCGAGATATCCTCCAGAGTTGGAGATAGTTTCGCTCTGGTCGAGAAATCCGCCTAATTAGGCGAGAATTCCAAGTCTGCCTGATTAACTGGAGAAGTAATCCCACAGACCAAGAAATAAAGATCCCAACAGTACTAGGTTGCATGGTTGGGAAGTTTTTAAGCTCTAACTAGGATTGAACTTGAGACCTCCCAATTGGGAGGCAAGTGGTGAACCAACTGCCCTAGGCAGCTGGTTCTGAACCATCCTGACTCATTAGCTGGAGTTATGCCATGTTGAATAGTAGTTGAGATTTTACAAAAATATTTTGACCCAAATCTTAGAGGAGCACATGAGGAAAATGGAGGATCTTTAGACTAAGATTCAAGATCTCGAGGGCGGATGTCAAGAATCTGCAAGGCATTCAGGTTGGCAAAGTCGGCAACGGTGGAGGCCAAGAGGAACATTGAGTTGGAGGAATAAGGTAAGGGAGGAGAATGTGAGGAAAATAATGAAGGAATAGGTGACCATATAGACTTTGAGTAATATTTCTTGTATTGTCCTTAAGTGAGTTAGAACGAACCCTCCGTCTCCTTGCGCCATCTGGAAAGTCTACATGACCCCTCCCATTAACTGCGCTCTGATGTCATCCGCACGTTAGTGCACATGAGGGGCGCGAGGTTAAATATATATATATACATATACATATATATATATATATATATATATATATATATATATATATATATATATATATATATATATGAGGCAGAATCCGATTCGGCCCATTAAAACAAGCCCAAACCCCGTTCAGCCCAGCAGCAGCAGTGCAAGGCCCTCAGGGAGCCTTCGGCCCATCAGCGGCCCAACAGTCCTCGGCTCGTAAGCGGCACCGTCGCTCCCGGCCCAACAGGCTTCAGCCCATCAGCGGCCCACCAGCCTACGGCCCGGGAGCAGCGCGGCAGCCTAGGGCCCAACAGGCTTCGGCCCATCAGCGGCCCAACCCCCTTCGGCCCGATAGCCGAAGTCCGGCCCACTCCGGTGGCGGACCAGGCACTATGGCGGTTTACCAGTAAGCCCGCTTTTAGTCCTATATCGGCTACCACCGTTAACCATCCTCTATCCTCTGCTATAAATACACCGCCATTTATTGCCAAAGGTATGCTCTCTTAAGCCTCCGAGACCCTTAAGGACTACGGTCCAAAAAGCATTAAAGCTACTCTTTACCTTCTGAATCGAATCATCTTCAGGAGCTAACTTGACCGTCGGAGGGGGTTCCTTAGGGCCGAAGCCCGGGACTCCTGCTGACCGGTTTTCTTCTTCTTTCCCTCCTGCAGGAGCTCGGTTCGAATCATCGCCGACCTTCCCGAGTCGGTCTCGGCCGCCGACCTCGGACTCCTCTCCCTAGTCTCGACGCCGTGCGCCGGCTGCCCCGCAATCAAGGAGACTCGGTGTCGCGCCGCCCCTTCGTCCGCCGAAGGAGCTTCGGCCCCGACTTCCCGCAACAAGCCAGCCACCGACCGAGCACCTCTCGGCCTTTGGACCTTCGGCTTCGCCTCTGCATCCTTCGCCTTCCGGATCCCCGTCGGGCCCCCAAGCACCGATCCGACCCAGCTCTGGATCTTCCTCTTCGGATTCCAGCTTCGGAATCCGGTCGTGATAGATCCAGTCTACATCACGTGGCGCCGTCTGTGGGAAACCAATAAACAAGTCATGTCTCAAAGACCTGTTACCCGACGGTCCGGACAGAGCGAAGCAGAGGCACGGGAGGCCTCGGCGCAGATGCTGCCTTCTGAAGGCGCCCCTTCTGCACCACCGAACCTGCCTCTGCCAACCATACCGGAGTCTCTCGCCTCGGAAGACCGAGTGGGGGTGCTCCAGCAACAAGTAGCAACGCTAGCCGCTGCCGTCACGTCCCTAGCGCCTCTTTAGGAGATGGTGTCCGCCATCGCCCAGCGCATGGGACTGATGGGACAGCTTCCTCAGCAGGCGCCGCTCCTCCCACTCTACCCAGTACCAGATGCCCGGTTCCAGCCGGTGCCTACACCGGTTTCTCCCAACGAAACCGCGGCGACACGCAGCGAGCCCTCGGCACTACCTACCCGGGCTCCTCGCACTGATCGCCTGACGGAGCAGGACTATACTTCGTCGGGATTCCGTCCGGCCCGGACCGAAGGACAATCTGTCGCCACCTCGACCGCCCCGGACCTGGACCGGCGGCTGACGGCAATGCGCAAAGAGATGCAGCAGATGGTGTCTCGGCCCTACGGGGCACCTCTCGCCAGCAACATCCTGGAGCAGACCCCGTTCACGGCGGAGCTCCTGGCTACCGAGGTGCCCCCCAATTTCAAGCTGCCGAAGGGCCCTCTCTACGACGGAATGACAGATCCAGTCTGTCATTTCCAGAGATTCAACGCATACCTCCTGGTCCGAGGGGTCACCGAGGCAGTCCGCTGCCGACTTTTTCCCCTCACCCTTGAAAAGATTGCCCTCACCTGGTTCGAAACACTGGCCCCCAACTCCATCCACTCCCTAGTCCAGCTGGGCCAGTTATTTATCGACCAGTTCTATGATGCCACCCGGCAGTGCAAAACCTCCGCCAGCCTGCTGGCCATCCGGCAAGGGCCCACCGAAACTCTCCAGGAATACTTCACCAAGTTCCGGACCGAGGCCGCCCAAATCCCGAACCTCGACAGCTCGATCGCGGTCTCAGCCGTGATCAACGGGTGTCGGGACGAAGGGCTCCTCGGCTCCATCGGGAAGCGCCATCCCCCTACCTTCCAGGACCTCGTGGCCCGGGCCCATAAATACATCAACCGGGAGGCCCTGATGCTGTCCAGAAGTAAAGGCGCGGCCGAAGCAGCCTCGGCACCTGCCCCCCAGGTGGTCCGACCTCGGCCAGAAGAACAAGAACCCTCCCGAAAGCGATATCGCCGGGAGGACTGGGACATGGAGAGGCGACGGGACCCGCAACCGCGGTACCTACCCTTACCTGCTCCCCCTTCCCGAATGCTTATGGAGGTGAAGGGCATGATCCGGCGACCAGATCGGATGAAGTCGGATCCGCGCCGAAGGGACCCCGGCAAATACTGTGAGTATCACCGGGAGATCGGCCACACGACGGACGAGTGCCAGCAGCTCCGAGAGGAGATCGACCACCTCATCTGGGAGGGAAGATTGCCGCAGTACCGACGGGAGCAGCCCCCGCCACAGCGAAACCGGGACGTCCCTGCGGCGCCCAGGCAACAACAACCCCCGGCGATAGAAGCCGCTCCTCCGCCGAAGGTCACCTCGGCCCCGGTAGAAGCATCCCATCAAAGACCCAGTTCCATGTCTATCATGATGATATCCGGAGGACCGGGGGAAGGATCAAGGCCGCGGCAGCACAGCTCTGCCGCTGTAGCAGCAATTGACGTCGAGCCGAAGCGGCCTCGCCAAGAAGACATCACCTTCGGCTCAGAGGACCTGACTGATATTCAGGTCCCTCACGACGACGCCCTCGTCATAAACGTTGTAATAAATAGCTATGATGTACATAGAATATTTGTCGATAATGGAAGCGCCCCAAACATCTTGTTTTATGATTGTTTTGAAAAAATGGGATTGAGTGAGGCTAATATGAAGCCTCACCGGGGCCCCCTCTTCGGTTTTAATGGCTCGCCCTGCCGAGTAGAGGGTATTGTTCGGCTCCCTGTAACCTTAGGCTCCGCCCCTCGGCAACTAACCGTTGAAACGGACTTTGCCGTTGTAAAAGTCGATTCGGCCTACAACGCCATCTTCGGCCGAAGGCTAATCGGCGGGGTCGGGGCCGTGCCTTCGTCTTTCCACCAGAAGCTGAAGTTTCATACCAGTCATGGAATAGGCAAGGCCAGAGGGAATCAAGAAGCAGCACGGCAATGCTATATAATTTCGGTCAAGGGAAAGGCTGCAGCCGAAACCCTGGCGATCGAGTCATCGGCCGAGGCATCTCCGGGAGAAGCACTCCTCGCCATTCCGGTTCCGGGAGGCGAGGGACGAATCCTGATGATAGGCTCCGGCCTGGCAGAGACCAAAGCAGAGAAGCTTACCGAGTTCTTGAAAAAGAATCTCGACGTCTTCGCCTGGTCTCCGACGGACATGCCCGGGGTTGACCCGGAGGTAGCAGAGCACCGACTCCATACCGATCCCGACCAGCCCCCGGTAAAGCAGAAGCGGCGCACCTTCAATCAGGAAAGGAGAGTCGCCATCCAAGCCAAAGTGCAGAAGGGGCTGGACGCCGGACACCTCCAAGAGGTGTATCATCCGGACTGGATCGCCAACGTGGTAATGGTGCCAAAGAAAGATGGCAAATGACGTATGTGCGTGGACTTCACCAACCTCAACAAGGCCTGTCCGATGGATAGCTTTCCGCTTCCTCGGATAGACCAGGTGGTGGACGCAACTTCCGGCCACGAGCTCTTAAGCTTCCTCGACGCCTACTCAGGCTATCACCAGATCCGGATGCATCCGGATGATGAGAGCAAGACCAGCTTCACGACCCATCTGGGCCTATACTGCTATACCCGAATGCCCTTCGACCTGAAGAACGCCGGCGCGACATATCAGCGCCTGGTCAATAAAGTGTTCGCCCCACAGCTCGGCCGAAACATGGAGGTCTACACAGACGACATGTTGGTCAAGAGCCGCGTTGCTGCAGAGCATTTGGCCGACTTGGCCGAGACTTTCTCCGCCCTTAGGCGGTACAAGATGAAGCTGAATCCGGCCAAATGCGCCTTCGGGGTAGCCTCCGGAAAGTTCCTCGGCTACATGGTCACTCACCGAGGGGTAGAGGCTAATCCCGAGAAGGTTTCGGCCATCATGCAAATGCGCCCCCCGGCAAAGCTCCGAGAGGTACAGAAGCTGAACGGGAGGATCGCAGCCCTAAGCCGCTTCATGTCGAGGGCGGCATATTACTGTTTCCCCTTCTTCAAGCTGTTGAAGAAGGCTAATAGCTTCGACTGGACGGATGAGTGCCAAGCAGCCTTCGACCAGCTGAAGGCCTACCTCTCCAAAGTCCCCATTCTGTCCAAGCCGGTTCCCGGGGAGCCTCTGAGCTTGTACCTCGCAGTCTCCGAGACGGTTCTCAGCGTCGTCCTCGTCCGAGAGCAAGAGGGCGTTCAAAAGCCAGTTTACTATGTCAGCCGAGCCCTTCAAGGAGCGGAACTCCGGTATCTTGCCCTGGAGAAGTTGGCTCTGGCCCTCGTCTCGTCCGCGAGGAGGCTCCGGCCTTACTTTCTTGCTCATTCCGTGAAGGTTCTTACCGACCAGCCCCTGAGGCAGGTTCTCTCCCGGCCGGAGGTGTCCGGCAGGCTGGCAAAGTGGACGATCGAGCTAGGAGAGTTCGACATCTCCTACGCACCCCGGGTAGCAATAAAAGCCCAGGCGCTGGCAGACTTCATCGCCGAACTCACCCCCGGCGCTTCCTCGACACCTCAGCCGAAACCCGACGTGCCCGAAGCCGAAGCCACTTCGGCTCCTGCACCAGCAGACGAATGGCAACTTTATGTGGACGGCTCCGCCTGCTCCACGGGCAGCGGCGCCGGGTGGATCCTGGCGTCACCCGAAGGGGTGGTCACGGAGTACGCCTTGCGGTTCTCCTTCCCAGCAACTAACAACGCCGCCGAGTACGAAGCTCTCATCTCTGGACTCCGGGCCGCGAAGAAGCTCGGCGCCCGGAACCTGAAAGCCTTCAGTGATTCCCAACAGATCACCAGCCACATCTCCGGGGAATATGAGGCTCGGGATGCAGTAATGGCATCTTATCTCCAGGTGACTCGCAACATCCTCGCTCAATTCGATTCTTATGAAATCGTGAGGATCCCGAGAGCCGAAAATACCCGAGCCGATGCACTTTCCCGGCTGGCGTCAACTCAAGACGGGGGAGGAGGCCGAATGATCCTCGTGGAGGAACTCGCCGAACCAAGCCTCGGCGAGCCAGAAGCCATGCAAGTCACTGAGGTCGAGGCCGAGACATGGATGACTCCCCTCGTCGCTTTTCTCCTCCGAGGAGAAGTCCCTCCAGACTCAAGGGAGGCGAAGCACATTCGGCAACGCTCGTCCCATTTCCTTCTCCTGGACGGGGTGTTATACAAAAAGTCCTTCGGCCGACCGCTGCTGCGATGCCTCGGCCCAGCTGAAGCCAACTACGCCACGAGAGAAATACATGAAGGGGTATGCGGAGCGCATGCGGGAGGAAGGGCCCTGGCTCACAAGCTTCTAAGGCAAGGCTACTGGTGGCCGACACTCCGAGAGGACGCTTTGGCCCTCGTACGGCGCTGTGACCAGTGCCAGAGGTTTGGCTCCCTCATTCACCAGGCAGCCACCCTTCTGACCCCCTTATCCGATCCCTGGCCTTTCGCTCAATGGGGAATCGACCTCCTGGGGCCTTTTCCCATCGCCACCGGCCAAAGAAAATTCCTCGTCGTGGTGGTAGATTATTTTACTAAGTGGGTAGAAGCCGAACCCCTCGCGTCAATAACCGATAGCAATGCTTGGAACTTCGTATGGAAGTCCATCATCTGCCGGTTCGGCATCCCTCGGGCCATCATTTCGGATAACAGCAAGCAGTTCGACAGCCGTCGGTTCAGCGACAACTGCGCCAGCTTCGGCATTCTCCACAAACTCACTTCGGTAGCTCACCCTCGGGCAAACGGCCAGGTTGAAGTTACCAACCGAAGCCTACTGCAGGGACTGAAAACCCGCCTCGGCGAAGCCAAAGGCCGATGGGTAGAGGAGCTGCTAAGTGTTCTGTGGGCCTATCGGACGACAAGCCGAACCCCCACCGGCGAAACTCCCTTTCGCATGGCCTATGGGATAGAGGCCGTTATTCCGGTGGAAATCGGCCTTCCCTCTCCCAGGGTCATTGCTTACAATCCGGAGGCCAACGAAGAAGGCTTGAAAGATCATCTGGACCTCATTGAAGAGACCCGAGACAAGGCTCGTATCCGGCTGGCGGCTTATCAGCAGCGCATGGCCAAGTACCACAACACTCGAGTAAAGCTCCGAAGCTTTGAAGTAGGGAGCCTCGTGTTGAGGAATGCTCATGCTTCTAAACCAGCCGAAGCCTCAGGCAAGCTTGCCCCCAATTGGGAGGGGCCCTATCGGGTCAAAGAAGTGATCAGACGAGGGGCTTATCGGTTGGAGACCCTTTCGGGCCAACCTCTCCCTCGCACCTGGAATGTAGAGCGCCTTCGGCGTTATTATATGTGAATCACTTCTTCCCGGGCTTTTAGCCGGAAGGTATGAATAAAGATCTCTTTTTCAGGAAACCTGTGGGTATTTTCTTCTAAGTCCGCGAGTCCTTCGATCCGACGAATGGCTCTCGGCCATATAATCCGGATCAGGACGCGGCATGGTTCTTCTAAAGTCCGCGAGTCCTTCGATCCGACAAATGGCCCTCGGCCATATAATCCGGATAAGGACGCGGCATAGTTCTTTTAAGTCCGCAAGTCCTTCGATCCGACGAATGGCTCTCGGCCATATAATCCGGATCAGGACGCGGCATGGTTCTTCTAAAGTCCGCGAGTCCTTCGATCCGACGAATGGCTCTCGGCCATATAATCCGGATCAGGACGCGGCATGGTTCTTCTAAAGTCCGCGAGTCCTTCGATCCGACGAATGGCTCTCGGCCATATAATCTGGATCAGGACGCGGCATGGTTCTCCTAAAGTCCGTGAGTCCTTCGATCCGACGAATGGCTCTCGGCCATATAATCCAGATCAGGACGCGGCATGGTTCTTCTAAAGTCCGCGAGTCCTTCGATCCGACGAATGGCTCTCGGCCATATAATCCGGATCAAGACGCGGCATGGTTCTTCTAAAGTCCGCGAGTCCTTCGATCCGACGAATGGCACTCGGCCATATAATCCGGATCAGGACGCGGCATGGTTCTTCCAAAGTCCGCGAGTCCTTCGATCCGACGAATGGCCCTCGGCCATATAATCCGGATCAGGACGCGGCATGGTTCTTCTAAAAGTCCGCGAGTCCTTCGATCCGACGAATGGCTCTCGGCCATATAATCCGGATCAGGACGCGGCACGGTTTTCCTAAGCCCGCAGATACCTTGGTCCTAGGGTGGCTTCGGCCACATATACCGGATCGGGAAGCGGCAAGGTATATCTCTAAGTCCGCGTAAGCAAAAGCAGGAGCGGCTCCGGCCGCGCGGACCGCATCAGAAGCGGCAAGATACCCTTTCGGACCTTATGAACCACATTAGCCAAGGGCCCGGCCGTATATACTGGCGATATTCTATCAACTTCCTATCCGAACCTACATCGGGTCTCGGCTTCGCGAGCTATAGCAAACGACGGCAGGATCTCGGAATTCTGAAAGGCCAGATTCGGTCAATCATGCACAAAGCATCAAGGTAAAGCCCAAAAATACTTCCTGTATTCACAAAAGGGGAAGTACAAAATCGGCCATCCACCTGGCCGCGGGTTTACAAAAGGAGAAAAATGAAAACCGGGGCGAGCCCTCGTATCAGTTCTCAACAACCCCCTCCTCCTCCGCTTCAACTGCGTTTCGGCCAGGAGAGGGAGAGGGGGAATCAACGATCTGCACAGCCTTAGGAGGGGCAGCCTCGACAGGGGCCTCCTCGGCGGGTACGGCTTCGTCGCCTTGCGCTGAGGCCGAGGCCCTCTCGGCCATAAGCCCTTTCCACCAGGATAGGAGCTCCTTGGCTTCCTCACCCAACGGCAAGGCAAGCCCGGTTAAGTCCACGTTCGGGCAGGCCTTCTGGGCGACAGCCAGCCCGAGGTCGAAGACCGAGGAGGCCGCTAGAAGCTGGGCTTGGATTATCTCTTCGGCATAGTCCGGGCCGGCCTTATAATCAGCTACGGCCGAGTCCACCGCCTCCTCCAGCTCCTGCTTCAGAGCCGATATCTCCTCGGTGTGGCGGCGTTTCTCCGAAGCCCGCCGGGAGTCCTTGTCCTGGATCTGGGCCTTAAGGGCCCGGATCTCAGCCTGGGCCGCGTCCAACTCCCGCTCGGCCTTTTCCTTCTCCCGCTCAGCCTTCACCTTGGCCTCGGCGGAAGCACGGGCCTCGGCTGCCCTCTCCTCCAGCTGCGCCCGCGTCCGGGCGTTCGCGGCTACAAGCCCATCGATCATAGGCTCGATACGAGGCCCCGCCGAAGGGCCCTCGCCCGAACCTGCCGAGGCCGACGCCCACTCGGCCTCCAGAAGTTTGTTCCGGAGCAGCTCCTGATGTTGAATCAGGACACTACCCGTTACCGCGGCCTGCGGACCGGAAGCAGACAAGGATCGGAAAGAATTAAAGTAAGCTAAGGAAAGCCAAGTTGAAAGCACACTCAGAAGCTCCTTACCTGGACCGCCAACTGGGCGCTCATCGCCGCCAGGTCGGTGACCGAGTGGTCCTTCAGCTCGACGAAAGCCGAAGGGAGAGTGAGGCTGCGGAGCAGACGGAGGCACGTCTGCGAATCCTCCATACTCTCATCTTTGTAGACCCCCGGCTCGGGGACCCACAACTCGCGCTCTTGGGCGCTGGGCGCCTGCGACCCAGCGCCTTCGTCCTCTGCACCTGCCGATACGGCCGGAGGAGAGTCGCCCCTCGGCGCCTCGGGGGACGCCAGCCTTGCAGCCCTTCGGGCCCCGGCGCTTCTCCTGATCAGTGGAGCGGGTTCTGCCTCTTCGGGCTCCTCCACCCGAGGCCGCTTCGACAATCGACCGCCCCTTCGGGCGGCGGACTTGGTCTTTCGCTCCCTCTCGAGAGCGGCGGCGGCAGCACGGCCCTCGGAGGAGGTCGCAGTCCTCGGAACTCCGCCTCGGGCCCTCGGAGCTCCTGCGCCTCGACCAGACCCGCCTGCCGCCTGCGGGGGTGGTAGCTGGCCTTGGTCGCGTTGCTCGGATATCCGTTCGAGTAGGGCCTCGATCCCGGACATTGCTGCAAGCAAGAGAAGACGTGTTAAAAGCGAAATAACACAACCAGTTGCAAACTCAAGACCGACTTACCTTCGGCCGAAGCTTCATCAACCTCGTCGGCCGGAGGAGCTTCGGCCGGAGGAGCGGCAGCGCTTCCTTCGCTTCCCTGCGGAATCTCCCCGGGAGGAAGGTATGGAAAAGCCCGCTCCGGATCGAACTGAGGGTCCGGCCATACCCCGGCATTCACCAGCCGCTCCGCATTGCTGAGAAGCCCCCAGATGTTGTACGGGGCCATGGTCTGGATGTGGCCCACGAGGGTGCTCTGGGTGGAGGTCAGAGCGGGAGGATCCGAGAGGCCTACGGCCAGCGGCGCCCATTCGGTAGGGAAGGGCCACACGCTCTTCTCGTTCTCCGGCAAAGAAATGAGGATAAACTTCCTCTTCCAGCCATGGATGGACGAGGGCTTCCCGGAGAAGATGCTTCCCCCGATCCGAGGGACGAAGCAATACCATTCGGATCTCCCCTGCCTCTGGATTTTGAAGAGGTGGCGGAAGATGTTGATGGAAGGAACAATCCGTATACGGGCGAAAACGGCCAAAAAACCGTATACGGTGCGCCAGGAATTGGGGAAAAGCTGAGACGGGGCCAACCCGTAGAAGCAAAGAAGGTTAATGACGAAAGTAGGAAGAGGAAGACGAAAACCCGCCTGGAAACTATCTACATAGATGGAAAAGGTACTTGGGCGGGAGGTATTGGCTCTGGTGGTGGATCCAGGCCGGTAAGGGGTCATCCATGAGCGAAGCTGAAAGTACGAGGCAAAGTGGCTGACCTCTTCGTCCGAAAGGGTGCAGGCTGCTTCCGAAGCAGTGTCGGGACGACGACGTCCCGAAGTGGAAGCCCGGCCCGGGTTCCGGACCTCCTCGGAGGTCTCGGCCCCGGAGGCCTCGGCCCCGGAAGCCTCGGACCCCTCGGCACCGGAAGCCTCGGGCTCTTCAGACATCGCAGAGGCGAGGGAGTCCCGAGTAAGGGGAGATGACAGAGAAGATTTGGGGGAATGGGACGGAGTATACTCCTCGTCCGAAGGAGTAATCTCACTCGAGGAAGATCTGCGGATCATAAGGCCGCAAAGATGAGAAAGGAGATCGAGGCTTACTCTCAAAGAGGGGGAAAAAGATCTCTCCTGGACCGAGCGCAGCCTCTCAAACCACCCAACTCCACCAGCAAAGCGCTCCGAGGGATGGAGACCTTCCCGCGATGACCAGCAAGCTCGGAGGACGCCTTCAAAGAAGCTAGCCTTTCGCCGAAGAGGAGGGAGAGCTCGGGTGATCGCAGAGCAACACAGGCGCGGAAGCAAGAAGAAGAACAATGCTCTGCAAGGGGCTTCTATTTATAAGCTCCATCCGAAGCGCCTCCCGCCGAAGCCAGCGGCCGAGATCGCCCCCGTCGTCTCACCGCTCCTCTCGGATGCCCGCCGCGTGTACCGTCCTTCGGCAATGATGACGGGCAGGCTCCGGAACTTGAGGCAGAACGATCAACGGCCGAAAGCGTTCCGACCCTTCGGCTGATCACTCGGATGCCCGCCACGCGTCCCGATCCGCCTGCCGGAGAAGAGAGCGACGGCAATCCGAGTAGAACCTCGGGCAGAGAGCCGAGGCGATCCGCGACCCGCGAGCGGTCGGGATCCTTTTGTGCTTTTTACGGGGCGGCCGGATGCGCGACGCATGTCCCGTGCTTCCTCGCGAAGCGACGCCCATCCCGTCCATTTAATGAAGCCCGGCACGAGTCAGAGGGCTCGGCCCTTCGCCTTCTGAGGCGAAAGCCTTCGTCGCCACCCCGAGTGAAGACGAAGCAACCGCTTAGCCCTCGGCCGACCGAGGGCACCCTCTTCTCAAAGAAAAAGAACAAAGCTTCGGGTAAGACACCTGATTACGCTTTTTCGGCACATTTCGGGCTATACTCTCGCCATCTCAGAACTGAGGAAGACAAGAGTGGGGGGCTATGTGACGAGGCAGAATCCGATTCGGCTCATTAAAACAAGCCCAAACCCCGTTCAGCCGAGCAGCAGCAGTGCAAGGCCCTCAGGGAGCCTTCGGCCCATCAGCGGCCCAACAGCCCTCGGCCCGTAAGCGGCACCGTCGCTCCCGGCCCAACATGCTTCAGCCCATCAGCGGCCCACCAGCCTACGGACCGGGAGCAGCGCGGCAGCCCAGGGCCCAACAGGCTTCGGCCCATCAGCGGCCCAACCCCCTTCGGCTCGATAGCCGAAGTCCGGCCCACTCCGGTGGCGGACCAAGCACTATGGCGGTTTACCAGTAAGCCCGCTTTTAGTCCTATATCAGCTACCACCGTTAACCATCCTCTATCCTCTGCTATAAATACACCGCTATTTATTGCCAAAGGTATGCTCTCTTAAGCCTCCGAGACCCTTAAGGACTACGGTCCAAAAAGTATTAAAGCTACTCTTTACCTTCTGAATCGAATCATCTTCAGGAGCTAACTTGACCGTCGGAGGGGGTTCCTTAGGGCCGAAGCCAGGGACTCCTGCTGACCGGTTTTCTTCTTCTTTCCCTCCTGCAGGAGCTCGGTTCGAATCATCGCCGACCTTCCCGAGTCGGTCTCGGCCGCCGACCTCGGACTCCTCTCCCTGGTCTCGACACCGTGCGCCGGCTGCCCCGCAATCCTTCGGACCTTCGGCTTCGCCTCTGCATCCTTCGCCTTCCGGATCCCCGTCGGGCCCCCAAGCACCGATCCGACCCAGCTCCGGATCCTCCTCATCGGATTCCAGCTTCGAAATCCGGTCGTGATAGATCCAGTCTACATCACATACATATATATATACATACATAATATATACATATACATACATACATATATATATATACATACATATATATATATATACATACATATATATATATATATACATACATATATATATATATATATATATATATATATATATATATATATATATTATATATATATATATATATATATATATATATATATGTCAGACTAGTTTTTGAGAGCATCCTAGAGCGCTTGAATACATCCTAAAGTTCTCGAGCGCCTCCAGATCATGCTCTCATGCTCAAGAGCAAAGCTCTCAAGCACTTCCAGTTCATGCTCTCATGCTTAAAAGCATCTTGGAGTGCTCGAACGTGCCCTCGAACGCTACATGATGCTCTCGAGTGCCTTAAGATGCTCTCGAAAATTAATCTAACATGTAATTTTTTTTATTTTATTTAATCTGGTTCACGGTGACGCACGGTTGACGTCAGAACGTACGTAATAGGGGGACAAGGGCAATATATGCTTTCTAGATGACAAAAATGGATAAGAGAGCTCAATCCAGTTCACTTTGCTGCCCCCTTGTGCCGTGCGGCTAGTATTTCTCATAGGCTTTTGAGGAGTTCTGAACAAAGATTGTTCCAAAGGGAAGAGAAGTTACAACAAGGCCCTCAACTATGCTAAGCTCGTTCACCTTCAAATCGAGTAGGTCAAAGTCCCTCGACATGCCTGCTTCACTTTGTTTGCAGAATTATAGAAGAATAAGACTCCTTATTTTTAGAATAAGGATCATTTAGCTTTGATAGTTCTATGGGATCTACTAGTGGAATAAGAAGGATAAGCAATTCTTGAGTCTAAGGACAAATTGCTCATTCTCTTTATTCTAACATAAGCAATTTTAACGCGGTATAAGCTATTCCGTCCATCAAATTAGAATTAACTTTATTCTAAGAATAAGGAACTTTATTTTTCTCTAATTCTGCAAACAAAGTGGGGCGGATATTTGTTCTTATCTCCACCCGCAAGCACACTTACACAATACTTGTGTGGTGGGTGTTTTGAATTGACGGATACGTCTATTCTCATCTCATCAAATCCATAATCACAAGCTAACATGATCTAATGTGCTAAGATGAGCTAGGAAGAAAAGAGGGAATGGTTGCTTACTTACTTGATGTTGATTTCCCCCCAGTGCAATAATTGGCAAACGACTAAATTTGAGTCTACAACTTCAGTGGTACCCCGCCTACCATATTATTTGGTTGTTAAAACCATTTTGCACCAAATGAAAGTTGGACATTGAAGTGTAAAATAAAATTCAACTTAAGAAAATAGTTAGTGTTTTCTTTAAAAAGACAGAATTAACCCAACACAAATGGACAGATTATGCCCAAAAGTGAAGCAATGTTAGGTATACAAAAACTAGGAATTAAGCAAAACACTGTAGTTAGTGGAGCATCCCTCATGATTTGAAGGAAGAGCGAAGAGCCAATAGAGAGAGATGGTAAGAGTGTAGAGATGGGCAAAATGATATTCATCGGATTCTATTCTCCCTCAACCATGGCAGACAAGGAGATAAGCCTGAGGGGAAAAAAAAAATATTCTGAGCATCTAAAGGGTATTTTCTCAATTTACATCTTCACATAAAAATATATTCCGAGCACCTAAAGTTGAAACAACAGTAGATATTGAGGTATTTGCACATGCTGCTCACCGATAATTCCGCACGAGAAGTCCTTGGCTGTTTGCCTATTCGTAATATTTCCATATTTTTAAAACCCTTAACAAAGAGGTAAATCCTTCGGTGAAGTGTTGTACCATATAACAGAAACACCGCGTCCCCTACATGATCAATGGCACTTCTCTTCTCAAAAACTCCCACAGATAACTAAAAAAATTCACACAGGCAGCAAAACTAAACCAGCTTTTTAATTTTTTTTTCAAAATTTAATGTAACAAAATGTATGTTAAATATACATCTGCCCTTGAAAACGAGGATGCATCATAGCTGGATCCGCATCTCGAGAATTTCTATATGGTAAATCGATCGAATGATATGCACAATCAGGGGACGGAAAAATAGCAGCACGGCAGGAACAGGATATGAGATAATTAGAAAAGTAAGTTCATATATAAAACAATCCATCCGGCCATCGAGAAAACTGCAAAGATGTGAACCCAGAAGAGCACTGCAGCTGCCTCTCTCCCACAACCTCTCAGATTGGCAACAGCACCTGCATTGAATGAAAGGGAAAAAAAAAAAAACTCTACTGCTTACCAGGCTATTGGATAACACAATAAAAGTGGCAATTGATAGATTAAAGATATATTTTATCCTAAAGGACATGGAATCAGGAAGAGTACTGTTAATAGCATTAAGATCAGCATGAATATAAGAAACTGATAAAAAAGGAAGTCGCAATCCAATCATAGACCTTCACATGGGTGGTTGTGTTCGTAATCAAGGACAATTCACATAAATAAGTTTTTTTTTCTCATTTCTTTTGCTAAATAAGGAGAATGTTGTTGAATTTTAATATTAGCAAGGACTTATTTCTTTCCCTCTCTATCCCCTCAACTGCAACCGCTTTCTTCTCATGGCAAGGAACCTCACTTGACATAGATACAAAGCATGCCAGCCGGTGGGTGCATGGGATATTTTACACAGCCCATAAACCACCAAGAATTTTCAAACAAGTGGAACTTGAGAACCGACAGGATCAAATCAGCAAACACCCAAGCAGACCAAATCGTCGAACCTTGTAGCTGACACTGAGTAATGCAAGGTACCAGAACTAGCCTGACTTAGGTTACACATGATTAACCCAGACTGCTTTTGGGTCCTGATTCCTGACTGACCCAACAAAGTGCTGGTTTCAAACACCTTAGTGGGTTATCCAGGTCGGACAAAGCTGGACAAGTATCAAATGGAGTTATTCTAAATATTCTATTTGTGTTTTTATTCTCTTTAAAGTATATATACCACAATTGACGTATGCCCACATTTTCTTAACTGTTTATCCTTGCAGTCACTCAAATAAGTTGAGTTGGAGTCTCTTTTGCGCTGTCTCCAGGCACCCATGTTTTGATACCTCGAATCAGTCTACCTACCCACATGGCTTGATTATTATTCTTCCAATATAAAATGTGCTATCGACATGAGGATAAAATTACCAGAGAGAATCGAAGTTGGCATTGTATGCTGGAGGAGGAGGACAAATTTGAACATTTTGTTGCCTCTTGGGAGGAAACCTAGCTTGTCCGCCAAAGAAACAATGCCAAGTCCTGCTGGTGGAACCAACAGTAATCGTGCAAAAACTATAGCAGCCGTCGTCCGTAACCCAAGCTTAGAACTTCCGGGACCTGGAAGACAAACATGGCAAACATAGGAAATGCCCACAATCTCTGTCAGTATAATCACACAATTTAGTACCGCTAGGTGTAAGGTCATTCTTTGTTTGAATTACCATCATAGATATAATCACAAGCTTATTAGTAGCGGTCTATTTTTTAGTTCCTTAAGGAATAATATGCAATATTGCAATTGATTTTACTTTGAGGTGCGTACTTGATAATATTACCAAAGATTGTAGTACTTAATAAATACATACGGTGTAGCTCGAAAATGAAATCAACATGTAGATTATTTTTCAAGATAGTGTGTACTGTCAACTCTTCCATTGGATGGTAAATCTTTTTTTAAAAAGCATTAACATGGTCTCTCTGCCTCGGGACTACACATCGTTCAGACAACAGAAAATTCCAAACGTAACTCTTCCCTGCATATCACCTCTGTGACATCTAAAGCCAAGGCAAAACATTTCTACATGAACATAATTCAATAAGTGAAGAAAATTGAGAATAGAATACATCGGAATGGCACAAGCATGCACAGAAATACAAGAACCTTACCATCAACGAGATTGCCCCCTAAAGCCAGTAAAATGCACGGGATCATGGCTTCCCTGCATTCATTCATGCTATTGTCAGATGAATATACTCATTATGCAAAAAGGTAATTCAGCAAAAAAAGTTCCTAAATTAATTTAAGTAGATTCCATCAAGATATATTTATGGCGTTTATTTAAGTAGATCACCATCAAGATATTTACTTCCAGCATATATGACATTCAACTTAATTAAGCACAAGTTTGGGATGATTTACCTTGGCTGCAATAGGAAACACGGAACTGAATAGCATAACAATGATTCTATCTAGATGATCTAAATTATATAATTTATCGAACCAAGTAACAAGCACATTCCAATTGCAAAGGCATAAGACACTTTCTTCTTGAGATATTTTATAAAGCAGTAGATCCCCTCCCATTAAGAAAAAGATGATAGAAATTTGCCATGCTGTCCTGGGGGAAAATTCAAACAGAAAAAGAAATACACAAGCAAGGAGAAATGGAACAACTTCGTCGAGCAAGGCACAACATAGTCCCGTGTCTATGTGCTGCAGAAAATTGGTCCACATACCCTAGGCCAAACTAAGATATAATAAGGTACTGGTGAAGGGGAAAAAACTTCAGAAATAAAAAAGGATGAAACTACCCTTCAGCTTATGAAAGAAGGGAAGGGTATGAGGGCTCTTTTGCCCCAAAATTTTTTGTGAAATCAGATAAAAAGTTTCAGTAAATGGAAAAACAACAAAAATCAGGTTTGAGGGATTAAAAAAAAAAGAAAGACTTCCCATGGGCCCCTTTTGCTTCCCAAGGGCAGCAAACCCTTGAAGAGCTGCTACCCATGGTGAGCAGCAGGCCCTTGGGGGACTGCCACTCACTATGGCTGGCAGACCCCTGAGAAGAGGGGTCTGGGGCTGCTGCCCTCTTTTCTGCGTCGCGCATCCTGCGCCACATCCTTGCCTCTTCAGCTCCATTTTATGTGGAAATTCCTCAAGGAAAAATGTGGAAATTGGAATAAGGTGGGCCCACACCATGCATGGTTGGGCCAATGAAATGAAGCCAAGTGGAGCCTCGTTGTTGCCCTCGTCATCACATTGTCAACGCCACCTAATGCCTCGTCATTGCCATATGGTCCAATCAAAAGGGATGAAGACTTGGGCCAATAAGAAAATGCCATGTAACAAGGCCACATGCTGCGAGAGGGGGAGGAGGGCGGGGTGTTTCCAATGAGGTGCGGTCGCTTGGCTCCCCCCCCCCCCCCCCCCCCCCGAAAAAAAAAAAAAAAGGGAAAAAAAGGTTGGCCACCCCATGGCCAACTCTATAAATAGCCCCCACCCTTTCAATATGGGATGAATGAATGGATGCATAAGCTTTATACAAGGCTGTATCTAAGCTCTCCTCCATGCTTTTCTTATGTAAGGTTAGGTGAGCTGCAGGGCGATGCCTCAATTTGATGCATTGCGAGCTCTCCGTAATGCACCTATGCTTTATAAAGTTGCTACATTTCTAAAGTCGTTCCAAACCCTCTTTGGCCCATCGCCGCGGCAACCATGGTTGGCAGTATCGGCCGATACCGATACGTATCAATATCATCATGGTCCGATACAATACCTATAAATGGGTATCGGCCGATACCGGCTGATACATACTGGTATCAATACCCTCCGATACCGGTATCGATACTGGTACAACCATCCATGGCGGCAACGCGATGAGGGTGAGCCATTAGCAACATTCCCCTTAGCTTATTCTCCAACACGTGAAGAATCAGACACATCGCGTGGTTACGTGTCACAAGCACCTAGCAACATGTCCTCCTTTACCAAAGACATGACATATACGTTATACTAAACCCGTCTTTGGCTGGTCATTACAACAATGCGACGATGACAAGCCAGCAGAGACGTTCTTTTTGGTCTATCTTTGCACGTGTGAGGGTGGTGAGCCATAGAGTGCAGACCTTCAGCCCCATATCGTACATCCGCGAGAAGCAGCAAGCAGTGTGTGTAATCTAATAATGGCCTATATGCCTTCGAGATCCACAGTGAACTGTTTTTGGGCTGGTCCGATCCAATCTTGTGCCCCAATCCACCGAGTTGGGATAGGGATCGGCCATATCAGCTCGACTCGGATCGGACCAACCTGGCCCCAATGGCTAGTTTCAAAGTTCAAACTAGCCATTGACAATAACTAATTTGGGAATGGTTCCCAATGGCTAGTTTGGGCCTTGGGGGGTCTACAAACACCCAAAGTCCACTCTTCACCCCATCCAAGCTCTCTCCCTCTCTCTCTAAGCTTTCTCTCTCTGGGCTTTCTCTCCCTCTCTCTAAACTCTCTCCCTCCCGCTCCCTCTTTCTAAGTTGCCTTCTCTCTCTCTCTCTCTAAGCTCTCTCCACAGCGATCCATGGTGATCAGATCAGATCAGCTCCATGGCGATCGGATTGGCTCCAAAGTCCAAAGAACGCATGGCTCCCCTTGGCGATTGGATGGCACTCCCAACACCATTAATGATACCCTACGACGATCATTAAAATTATACTAGATTATCATAGCCTTATAACTTTCACATTCCTTCATCATACTTCCATATTTTTGCTTGGAAGTATTACAAAAGAATATGAATTGGTACATGGATAACACCAAATTGATGAATAATTTGTGGCGAATGATGATGGCATTGGATGCAAATAATTCATCAATCTTGAGTGTTGTGCATATACGAATTATATTCTTTTATGATACTTCTATTATTTAATGAAGGATAAATATGGAAGTGCAACGAAGAAATGTGAATTTTAAGTGTTAGGATTTATTTTTTGTTTTTTTCCCTTTCAACCAATTGCAAACATTGTAAGTTTAAAATTTTAAATCATGCGTTTTTTACGTAAATCATATGAAAAAGGAACAAGAAAAAGAAGGATACTTAGAACCTATCCCAGTTTATGGGCGATATTAGAGATACAATCAATTGCAAAATGAGGACGGTCGAAGTACCCTTCTAGTTGGTTGTGTCCAAAGGTACATCCACTCTACTCCTGGATACAAGTAACAAGAAGGATACTTTGATCATCCACATTTTTGCAGTAAGTCACATATATCATCCATAAAGAAGGATATTAGGTTTTAAGTATCCTTTTTCTTGTTTCTTTTCACATGATTTAAAAATTTTAAACTCTATGACGTAATTGTTCATATATTTGAAAATGAATGAGATTATTTTGCATAACTTGGCGATCATTTTTTTCATTGTTCATTTTTTTGGTCAGATGTTTCAAAAATTAAACAAATAAAGGGGACTGGACCGGATCGGCTTGAATAGGACCAGCTTGGATTTGATTGGCCGGTCCGATCGATCCTGAACTGGGCTAATCCAGGCCCGATCGGCTGATCCGGATTATTCCTTCCTTGTTGACAACAATGGCATGCTGCAAACTGATATATTCCCTTCATGATGGACGAGCTGATGCTGGCTTGTCAACTCATTAGTAGTGGGTAGCCAGAGTATAGACAGCGACAAATTGCAACATATCTTGAAATTCGTACTGCGCACAAATGCATGTTAATGCAATATGAACAAATCTCATAAAATCATTTCAAGTCGATAGGAGACATGCTTGCTTCACAAATGCGCAATATCTGACCCGCTCAGCCTTATGGCAGTGGTGCTCCAAGTTTGGCGCATTATCCTCAGATGGAAACATCCCTAATAGCACCTCAAAGGCGTGAATCACCTATTTGCTCCAAAAGATGAATCAAAGTAAATTACAGCACGTGCTCACATGCACCGCCAAATCTCGACACTCTAAGTGAGGCAAGAAAGGGCAATGAGCTCATGAAGGGGGTACATCATGTGCTCACATGCATTGCCGAATCTCGGCACTCTAAGTGAGGCAAAAAAGGGCAATGAGCTCATGAATAGTGCCTCGGGTCCTGTGCCATACAGATGAATAGTACCTCAAGATGAGTGCCATGTGCAATCTTGTCCAGATGAACAAATAACATGTGCTCACAAGGCACAACCCCTAATTAGGGTTTGATGAGGGTGACAAAAACATGAATATTGTGCCTTGATAAGCAAGCTGTCCCTTTCTACAAATAAATGAATCAAATCATGACCAAATTTCCTGAGAAAGACCAGATCAGGGCCAATACCCACCTACGGCATATGAATAGTACTTGTGAATAGTGTTATGAATAGTAACTATAAACAATACCCTCTTATAATGTGGGGGACTAAGGGGGCCCATGAAGTGCACCGCACTACGCTTTCTGACACGATGTATCCTTGTGGTGCAATGTCAATTAAGCATCAATTTGATATGTTCAAAGGGGCCAAAGCCCTGATATAATGTGATGCGTGATAAAGTGAGCATGAGCTAAGAAATTGTGCTGCATGGCAACATCCAGGCATGGGACTGAGAATAAAGTGAGCATGAGCTAAGAAATTGCGCTGCATAGCAACAGCCAGGCATGAGACTGAAATAAATCAAAGGATTTTCTTGCCGTAGCAAAATGTAATTAACGCTAGTTTGTGGACTGGTGGAAAGAGTCTAAATTCAAAAGAATGGAAAGAGTCTAAATTCAAAAGAACTCAAATAACTCTTCCCATTGGGTGAGTCAATATAAAATTGTTAAATGTTTCCATGTGTCCACAGTGGCGACTCTAAGTCAAAACTCCAAAACAAAACCCCAGAGCACAATTGCCTCACCATTCAAAATAAAATAACACCCAACAAATGGAGAGAACTCATAATTCGCCCACAAAAAATAGAAACCACTTCTAATAGGTACCTCACATTAGTGCTGGTGGTCAGTCCCCATGAATGTTTCCATTTCCTTCCTACTAAACCATAGATGGCATGAAGATTGATATTCATGCCCTTTACAATTGGAAATTCAGACTGAGCCTGTGCAGATTTTCCAGTTTCATGTTCTGTTTGGGGCCCGACCGAGCTATCTCTCCTATAGGATTATTTTATTATTATTTAAAATCCTATTGTTTTTGGTCTTTTATTTTTATCTGAAGAAATATAGGTCGGTTTTATGTATTTTATTTCTTGGATTATGAGAGCTTGGGATTAGCCCTCAGGAAGTCTGGGACTTCGGATCAGGCGAAGATCCGAGTATATGACCTCTCTCCACTAACCTCAGTTAGTGTTAATTACGTCGAGCAACTTGATTAACCGTTCGTTGATGCCCTTATAACATGCAACACTACTACTACTTGCAGCACATGCATATGAGGATATATTTTAGGTTAAGCGCTTGGCCTCACCTAAGTTTAGGATGGATTTATTATTGATTGGGAGACTTTTCAAAAGGTTTTGGATTGACTCCGAGTTATCTGGATTGATCCCAAGTATTTTAGACTCATAAAGGTATTTTTGTAATTATGCCAAGTTGGAGGGTATAGGGGTATTATGGTCACTTTAGTGACGTGAGTTTTAATGATTTAGGAAGGTTTCAAAACCTTAGGAGGTATTTTAGAGTTATTTTAAGTGTGTTTAGGTTGTAAGGGTATTTTGGTAATTTTACCCGAATTGGATTCCTAGACTTAAAGTCTATTTTCTTAGGTATTTTTGTAATTATGTTGCATTAGGGTTATTATGGTCATTTTAAGTTTTTTAACATTTTAGGGAAACTTTAAAACCCTTATGATGTATTTTAGGATCATTTTCGACATATTTAAGTTATAGGGATATTTTGGTAATTTTACCTTAAATCGGGTTTATTAGACTTAAAGTCTATTTTTATATTTTTCTGAGATTTTACTTATTTTTATCATATTGAGGGTATTTTGGTAATTTTACCTATCTTATTAGGGTTTGGAAGGTATTTTGGGCATAGGAGAGGTTTTGATATTTTTTAAGAATTTTCTGTAATTTTTACAGATTTTTATCATGAGTGAGAGTATTTTTGTAATTGCATTAAGTTTTGGGGGCATTTTGGTCATTTCGGGAATTTTATATGTTTTCAGATTTGGTTCTCTGTTTTTTACTGTTTTTTACTGAATTTTACTAATTTTTTATTAATTTTACTGATTTTTATTAATTAATTAGATATATGAAGGATATTTAAGTCATGTTTTTGAGTTTATGTAATTTTCAGATTTGGTTTTCTGATTTTTACTGAGTATTACTAGTTTCTACAGAATTTTTTTAATTTTTATATTCATTTTACTGATTTTAAATATTTTTTATAGATTTTATTAATTAATTAAGCATGGGGAGTATGTTAAGTCATTTTTTAACTTAAGTATATTATTTTATGTCTCAATGTTTCATTATTAAGTTTTGATTATGAGTCTAAGTTTAGTTATGCATGGAGTGAGGCCAATGATATTTTAGAATATTTAATTATATATTTATGCATTTTAGTTAGTTATTAAACTAATTAATTATGTATGTGAAAATATAATAACATAGTGTTACTTGAGTAATAGATTCATGAACACACATACACACATATATGCTCAAAGAACAATATTGGCATTTCATTCATAATTTCGGCATAATCCCATCTTATAGAACGACGATTTTACAATATAAATTAGGTAGAGCTTCTCCTTAGGAATAAACCTTAGGAAGAGAGCCATCCGAAACGAAAAATATCTTCCAAACGCAGCAAACCCGGGCAAGAATACTGGATTTGGTCTTCAAATGGGCAGAATTTCCCCTAAGAAATTTTGGGCCAACGAGGCATGGAGTTCTTCCTCCCCTTGGAGGGGAATTTATAGACCTTGGAGGCCTTAACTGGTGGGGGTACCCACCGTGGGACTTTGAGGTGGGGGGTGCCACCGGAATTTTTTTTGAGGCCTTAACGAGGCATGGAGTTCTTCCTCCCCTTGGAGGGGAATTTATAGACCTTGGAGGCCTTAACTGGTGGGGGTACCCACCGTGGGACTTTGAGGTGGGGGGTGCCACCGGAATTTTTTTTGAGGTGGGGGGTACCCACCAGTAACAAGTGAGAGAGAGAGTGAGAGAGAGACTAGAGAGGAGGGGGGGGGGGGTGGGGGGGAGGGGGGGAACATATTAAAAAAAGGCCCAACATGTTCATATCCAACACAAATACAAGAAATGCATAACAAAATGCAAAGACCCACAATTATAAAATAAAAAATGCTAGAGACACCAGAATATAGCAATTTGGTTGGCAAGCTTCAACTAAGTCAGTTTTAGATGAGCTCTTCTATGTTGTGATCTAGATTGTCTTCCAAATGCTACAGCCATAAAATGTGTATTCCAGTTTTAATCAAGTTATAAAATCACAATTTCACAAATCTGCTGATCCCACCTGGGACCAGATTTTCTACTAATTTGATGCCAAAGCCTCCTGATTCCTAGGAATAAGGTTAAAATAAATATTAGAATAATGGAGTCTGCAATGCTTAGCCCAACTGATAGTATTATCGATCCCAGTTTAAGTTGTATCTCAGAAACCTATTTAAACCTTCACTCCGATCTTCAAAATTTGTTCAGAATACCACAGAAACCATACAGCTAAAGCATAAAACTAAACGTCAGATAACATATTTTTCACTCTTTTGCAACATGAACACAAGTCAAATATTCAACCTATCTACCTAACTCTATATCTTCCATCTCAAATCTATAAATACGTAATCTACGTGTACACATTATACTCTATAACTTCAGATTGGACAGAAAAAGTAGGTGAGTTAAAATGAAACAATTTAGGAAATTAGGAACAACAAGATGAAAAAGAAAATATGCGTAAGAACATTGCAGTATACAGAAAGAAGGAAAATGAAAAGTACATATATACCCGAGAATGATGCAGCTATCAGTGAAAAAGAAGAATGGAGCATCGTCTGTTAGGATCAAGCGCTTCAAAAAAGGTACCGTACCAATAACCATGGCCAGAATCTGTTTGCAAAGAAAGAGACGTAAACTAAATTACAAAGTGAGAAAATAAAAATATCATGGCTAATGCTCAAATGAAATTGAACACAAGGCAAGAAACTCCTTTTCACTTTAATTGTGAGGACAACTACAGAGTTATCTGCATCAAGTGCTTGTTGTTTCTAAGGCGAATCACCATACAAAGTCACAAGAATCCACTGTACGTGGCAAAGAAGTTTGAATTGCAGGTTCATGTGCAACACGGCGTTATGTGACTGATTTATGTGACAAAGAGACCAGCTCAATCAATTTCAGACTTCAGTTATCAGTTTGGAAGTAGCCTCAGTCCAAGGAGCAATAATCAAACCAACTTGGTTAACATGTAGTTAAAAATCAGAAATAGAATTTGAAGAGCATGTCATTTATACAACAAAGATAGAAAATCAATGGATCAGAAACCTTTATCCCATCTATGTTAAGGTCGGATAGGATCTAGTCAGAAATTAAGGCTCCCAGTAAAATGTGGACAAACATGATTTCTTTGTGTCAAAGTAGAAGTGACTAGAGTCCTGATTAAGAGATCAACTTACAGACGCGATAATAGGGGGCTGAAGAATCTGCTTCAACTTTAGTTTGTCCACGAGAAAGCACAAGATGTGAGCCATCTGCATCAAGCAACATACAACCAATGAACCTACTCTACAAGAGAAATTCAACTAATGACAGCTAAATTTGACACACTGTCATTCCCTTCCAGAGGTAACCAAAGAATAGGCCATTATGTGCACCAAGACATGCAACACACACACATGGAATTGTTAGGTCCTTGATATTTTTGTCAGAAGATTTGATGTCTCTTATCATACTAACTCCTGGAATATTTGCAACTATTATTTACCATCACAAGTCTTTAACCTTTCATTTTGCCCATTTTTGAGAAATGAACTGTTCCATGCATTTTCAGTGGGGAATATTAGGCTATAGCTGATAAATCCAAGGCGAATTAGGTACTAACAAGGATTAAAGTACTTTTTTTTTCAACAAAAGCTACTTTTTATAACAATGCCAACAACGTAAGGCTGATGCAGCCTCCAAATGTCAGCCTACTGGCAGCAAAATATGTTACTACATTTATCACACGAGTTTAGTACAATTAAACCAAAATAAGGGTTATCAATGGAAATGCTTTGATCGGCATGTGGAAGGACAAGAGGAGATCTCATATCAAATGACTCCATTATAGAGTTGGTAGGAAGTAGGGGTTATATTGAAGCTATTTGAAATGTTTGGACATGTGCAATGGAGGAGGACAAGAGCTATATTCACCATTTTGTGATGATTCTAACAAGTGAAGAGAAAGAAGACCAAAAAGATTTTGGAAGAAGGCAGTGAAGAAAGATAAGAAGTAAAATTAAGCACTTCATTTCGATTAAGTTCCCATTCAACGCACTTAAAATCCAGATTGATTGAGATTTTGCAGATGATGATGAAAAAGATGATGATTGAGAACCTAGTGTTCCTATATGATAATGACAGCAAGGAACTAAAGTAGCTTTTTGGTTCCATTTGTTTATGGCCGTGTCCTAAAAGAACACTATTTTATTTTGCATAATATCCCAATGGCTTGGAGATAAAATAATCTTCAATAAATGTGTGAAGATGCTTTATCTCACAATGCACATCAGAAGTGGAGACGATGTTTGGCATTGTTCAATGCCATTGGGGAAAGTAGGCTTCCAATTGTGACATATTACACTAAAATTCAAACTTATATGTATTGCTCAAGGTTTAAGAGTGTGAAACTAAATAAGTGTACAAAGGATCACCCCTTTCTTCAATGGGATTAACAATGCAGATGCATACTTTTCCTCTCTTTGAAGAATTTTCTGGTGGTTCAGTCTCCTTTGCAGTCAGCAAAGGCACTTGCTCGGGTGAAGGATTGGGAGGAAGGTTCTTAGTTGGAAGTGCATCCTCTTCGGTGCAATCAAAGGAACCTCCACGTGGAGGTGCAAGCATCTGAAACACATAAGTGTATAGAATAATAGCACCAACCTGCACATAAACATAGGCAAAGCTATAAGAGCATATTTCAAGGAATGCAGCACCACAGAAAAATGACTGAAAAATATTCATCTGTATCAAACCGAAAACAAGTTGTAAGCATCTTAAATCAAGTAAAAGAACATGATGTCTCAAACAAACAGTGGAAAAGCTTGCACAAATAAGTATTGATTTGTATCAAACAGAAAACAAATCAAAAGGACATGATGCCTCAAACGAACAGTGGAAAAGCTTTCCCAAATACAGCAAACTGAACAAAACCCAACCCACATCCAGCAAGTCTGAGACATCTATCTCCAAACCTGTCCCATTCTATCTTTATCTATGGCACCATAGTTCTACATGCTGATACACTGATAAATTGAGAGAGAGGGAATTGCAAAGAATGATGTGGATTCGGAAGAAATATGTACAGCTTGAGTGGGTTTATTGAAAGAAAATAAGCTAGCTATTCTTGTTCGTCATTCAACCAATCACAGCCTTCAGAGGTCTTATCAAAACTGTGGAGGTTGTAGCAATTTCTTAGTCACTGAATGTATTACCTGAGACCAGCATAATAATAGTGAAGACAATACCGAAACGAGGCAAAAGTGCGAGAAATGAATGCAATCAAGGCATAAGAAGAAATTAAAGGCCTCTTCTTTTGTATGGTTCTCTTGAGTTTTTAGTCTTAAATGTTCAACAAACATAAATTCTGGAAAACATGGAGATAAATACCTCTCAAGATCATGAAGAATAACAGTTCACTATCTGTAAGTTTCAGGAATTTTAGCAAATAACTAACACAACTTCTACATGTAGAAAACCCTTTAAAATGAGTATATGAAAAAAAACTCTATAAAATCATTGGATGCATTGAGAACCTCCTACTGTCAAGTCTATCATCACTCACATCACTTATAAATTAGGGATTATTTTATAGTGAGAAAGTTTAGGGGATTTTCTACATATATGTATAATGCAGGTTTTTTTGGGGCAAATGTGAGATTCTTTAGAGGGATTATTTGCTAAAAAACCTAATTTTATATCAAAATCTCAGAGATGAGACATTCTGAAGACCATGATTTTGCATTCCCCAATCGCCTGAAAACGTAAGCATGCAAATATCAAGGTATCTGGACTTTTGAGTAATAGCAACATGAGAAGATTTCCACTTCCATTTGACCTATGTTAAGAAATGTAAACTTGTTATATATTTACTTCTATTACTCCAGCCAAGCAAATATAGAGAAAATAACTCAAAGTCAGAATTTGGAAAATATATTAGTAATGGTCCATACAATTAGCTGTAGTAAGAGAGTATATTGATGCAGTTTGGTTAACAATGCTGTGATATTAGAATTTAGAAATCAGTGATGATATGGAAGAAACTACAGTGATAATTTCCTATATTGAGGGCCAAAGTGGTAATGATTTGAAATAATGATAGGAGCAATCAAGATGCTTCTTAAAGAATGAACATTGTGTATCATAAGTGGATACATCGCGCCGGTTTGATAGCTGTACTGCTTATTCCGGTCTAGGCAATTCTGCATTGCTTATACTGGGAAAAACCTTGTTTTGCTTTGGTAATTGCTCATCTCCTCTTGCTGGAATGAGCCATTCTAATTAGGCAAAATAAATAAATAAATAAAATATGACAAAATCAGGGGTCATTAATGCTTATTCTAGGTAGAGTAAGCAATTCTAGCATTTTTGCTCGAATTACTTATTCCCACTTATTTCGGAATAAGCCATCCCCACTTGGTATAAGAAACCTGCGCAACGAAAGCGGAATTGAAAGAATAGGGGGGAATGAGCAATCCTATTCCCCCTTATTCTGCTACCAAACCAGAGAAGGAATAATCAATTCTCCAAAAGTTGGTAACAACACAACTAAAAAAGACAGAACAAGAGGTAAACTCAGAGACTTAAGAATTACTACTCAGTCCTCAAGCATCCCACACAGTCTCCAGTCCAGGCCCTGCAATACTCTGATCCAAAAGCAACAAGATGCATAGACAATGAAACTGAGCTTGAAAAATCTCCCCACAAACACCATTAAAGATGAAGTCCTGAAAGCATCATGACAATGATACTCTAGATCCAAAGCCCTCTCCTTTGCAGATGGGCCATTCATAGTCAGCCGTACTCTATCTATCCTAGCTCAATTAGTCCACAGCCAAAATACTCAAGGAAATCCAGACATATTATAAAGAGGGAAAATGCAAGAAAACCATGGTCATCCTCAATTGGTGAACCAATCATAAGCCTTATCTAATCAATCTACAATCGGCCAACAGCTTGCATACATCCTGTATTGGATAAAGTATAATGTCTAGCTGTCACCTTGAAATGCCTTCCCTTTTGCAAGTCTCTTACTAATAAACAATTGGCAAGGAACGGATGACTGCATTATCTTCCATGTTCTCTCGTTTTAATTGGTTTGGACCAAACTGTGTGCACTATCTAGGATTTGAACTGGTTAACCAAACTGGTTGAGAATGCATACTGAAGTATCCTGAAGTATGCACTATCTAGGATACAGTACAACCGAATGGATAAGTACCAGAAAATAAAAGGAAGAAAGAAAATTACTGTGTTCACACCACATTACAGGGTATGAAAGCAAAGAAGTAACATGATAGCATGCGCTAGAGATGGCATACTTCATGCCTGTGGTTGAGAATGCCTATTCAACACTATAGGCTTCATTAGACTCAACTTCTTTCTCCATCTATTTCTCACCTGAAGTACATTCTGTACGAAATCTTGACCTCTTAGAAATTTGTAATACACAATTATAGCTCTTTGCCAGAATGTTGTCATGGATCTAAGAGAATTCTGTAAATAAGTTGCTGAAACATCATTTTCGAATTTTAAAAGGGTGGTCCACTAATAATGGCATTAAGAGTAACAATCATTCCACATGAGAGAACGTTAAATCATATGTTTTCTAGAAATTACTTTCTGCCAATATATACCCCATCATGGAATGTGTTAGGGATCACAATCCACCAATGCTTAAAATTTAGCAGAAAACTAAGGTTTGCAGAACCAGACCAGGGTAGAACCGGCTGAACTGGACAGAATCGGCCAAAAACGGCCAGTTCAAACTGGATCACGAACTGCTGGTTCCGATCTGGTTCTGCCGGTTCCAGTTTGAACCAGCTGGTTCTGCAAACCATGCAGAAAACACATATAGTCTCTAAACCTACTGTTACCTATCATGTTTTAGAGAAAAACTAATCCAGGTAGGTATCACTGACGTAAACAGCTCTTGTGGAGCATAAATAAATGACCAGGTAAGATTGCTACAAGAAAAAAAGTTGGGCCAAAATATGAACTATAAACATAAATCATGGATGCATCATAATGGATAATTTTAGACATGGCATACCCATTGGCCAAATGATATATATGCAGTCCCATCCTCAGTGCATCTGTTTGAGTCCCCGAAAGGATTGGATGCATCTCGACATAAAGCAGCAATTAGAACAAGAGGAACGTTTCCAATATTTCCTGCATTTAAGCTGAATATATGAGACGGAGAAAGTTTTGATATACTAAAAATAGGATTACAGAATAAGTTTCATTACGTTACATAACCAGAATGCTATAGTACAAACAGATTTGTTGCCTCGGTGCATATACATGGCCATTGCTGTTCATATGCTAAACACAAACAAAATTGCACACATAGGGGAGTATAAATGCTTCAAATGTTGTACTTCAATTAGGAATATAACACACAGTATAAAGGACATGACATTGAAAGAATACACTAATGGTACTATTAATGGACAACATGATAAATAAGAGAGGACAACATAAGATATGACCTAAGGGGAGACAGCAGATGACACAGTACATAATGCATCAATGCATCTAATTCAAATAAGCATACTACAAAACAATCAAAGTGCTGACAATAGTTAGTTCAATATGGTATAGGTATTATACAGAAAAGTACATTCAGATAAACTTCGGTAAAAATTTTGAAGGGGCGGTAAAAAATACAGTCAAACAGTCAAAAAATTGAAAGAAGACTCAGCAAGCTACATATAGATTTTTTTTATCAGGATTTTCAAAAATTAAAAAAAAAACTATAATCATATACTAAAGAATATTAACCAAATTATAAGATTTTGTCAACAAAAAGTAAGTTTTTTAAACATGTAATCTCATATCTTATGAGGTTTAAGTGACAAAAGTGTTAACTTTATTTGATAATATGGTGTATTAAATAAGAAGGATTAAACATTATTGTCTTGTACGCGAATAAAACTGCTGGTATAAAAAAAGAGTACTTTTCCCTATCTTTTGGTTCGTGTGGCATACAGGAGTTTTATTCAGAAATTCAAAAATATGTGAATACTATGAGGATTATACTTTGTTTTACTAACTATGGTGCTGACCATGTCCACAACAAAATCTAATGAAAATTTCTGCAGAATCTGTATGTTAAGAGAATTCTGGGATAATACTTTAATGGACAACAGTCACAACACAGAATAGAAGTGATACAGACAACAGCTGAGATGATCTAGAAGAAGTCAAATTGCATAATTTCTTTATACATCTGATTCAAATAAGTGCATTGCAAAATATTAATTACCAACTATGTTTTACCATAAACAGGTTTCATGGAGGCCAAGCAAAAAAAAAAAAAAAAAAAGGAGAATCGATGAATCTTTTCCCCATTAATCAATTAAAAAAAGGGGGGCCATGGATGATGACAAGATCCCATTAGCATGCACTTGACGGCAGGCTGGGGCACTGATGCAAAGCAAAGCTTATGTAAGCTCAAGGTCTCAGATGAAAACATGGAAAGTGATCTTCCCCATTTTTGGGGTGGGATTAAAATGAACAAAGAAAAATAGCAGGTGACAGTACCTAAGTACTCATTTGCAGAAAAAAATTAAAATGATTGATTATGTATTCATAGGAAAAAAGAAACTAAAATGTAGGTCTGTGATGGGAACAAGTGACTTACCAATCCCAATGTGTATAATAGTGAACTTGAAGTAGGGATATGGAGGCCGTATGACAGATGCAACAAGAAAACCTATTAATGAGCCTGATATTGTAGCGAGAATGATGTTGACAGGAATAAACCACCTGCAAATGTAATTTATAATTTAGTGTTTCCATATATCTCAAGAAATTGTCAAACAATTCTATGGCCAAGAAAGGAGATATGCTATGCATATAATATTATTTATAACGGAAAAAATTGGAAAGTGCATTGCCATAAATGTGAGAAGACAAGAACACTACATTGACGGCCTCCAGTCTTGGAATCCAAAGCAACACATATGTACTACGGCAGAAAATGGACACTTGCAACTAAATATAATCAACTAGTTTCTATAAGATGTTATCATCTCTATCACCACTATATTACTTTTTAAACCTCATTTGATACCACATTTGCCATTTTGGGCTCACGTAGAGTATGGGGCATTCAGCAGGATGTGCAGATCGGAAGTTTCATGTTTCCTCAACAAACTAACAAGGGACGTAGGAAAGGTCCTCACCATTCCATCATTCTCTGCAGTGTGATGGCTCGTCCAAGTTGAGAGAATATCAGACAAGGAAGAAGAAGTGAAAAAACCAGCTGCAACATATGTTTAGACACCCTGTCAGTGTTTCTAGAAACAATACAGCAGCAACAGGAACAATAAGAAGAAGCAACAGAACCACACAATAGCCTATTTTATTTCTTCATTTCTTTGTAGACATATGCGGACATTGTCTAAAGTTTCGGGAACAAATAGAGCAACTTTTGGTTGAAGACAGACATAACTTAAACCAATAAGCTTATTGAGGCCTAAAGAATATCCAGATCTCATTCCAACTTTTCTTCGTAAGTTCATGAATTTTGCTATCACACCCGAAGTATCATTCTCAAGTCAGAGAAAGAAATCTGAAGACACATAAATGTCTTCATAACAAATCAGCCAAGTTCCAAGCCCCTCCCTGAAAAAATGGCTGCTTCAGAACAGATCTTGGTTTCCCGGTGATGTATTTTGCTTTCTATTTATAGCAATCGGCATAGAATGTAACTGAAAGGAATCAAATTCTTAGTTCTCACCCCATTTAAAAGCTTCCGACCACTAGCTGGCAGGATGTTGACATACTTGGATGCCATGAGGAACCCCATGAAGCACATAGTGAAAACCTTTGCAATGGGCAGAACAGCAAACATCATAGTCGCCAGGATGGATTGTCCACCACCCTGGCTACCCAGGATCGTTGACAACAAAGACCTCTCCATTCTCCTTCGTTCCCGCAGAGAGAACAGCACCACTGGAGGAAGTATTCCAATTCAACACATCCACCGGAACTCCTTCGGAAAAACTGATGGATGCATAAATCCTCACATGCACTCTAAATCCAGAAATGCATAGAGTTGCTCATCTCAGAAGAAGCAAGCATTCGAGCTAGATCGTTCAGATGCCCATCTTCCAGAAAAACTCGACTCCGTCCATTTTTTTTTTAAAATTCAGTTCCTGCATCAAAGAGGAAACAACAAACTTTCATTAATTTTTTTTCCTTTTTGATCTCAAAATGAAATCGGATTTCTGTAATTCACAAATTCAAATTCAACTAATAATAATAATAATAATTTTATAACAGTATCAGTATAAATGAAGAACCAAAATAATCTGAGAAACGTGTTAAAGAAAGATCATCACTAAACCCCAACTCTCCTTTTAATCCTTCAACACAAAGGAACCGACAAAACACAGCAAACCTTTTAAAAAAAAAAAAAAAAAAAAAAACTCTCGCGGCGGTCTCTCCTCCTTTAACTTCCCCACCCATTTCCGCCAAAAACACCATCATTCCCACCAAAATTCTCATCCCGCTCTTCACCATCAAATCCTTACAGAACCACCCAACATCCGAACCACTCCTCGCTCCCCCACTCAAACCCACACCAATCCCCGACGGCCCCAACTTCACCATCCCCCTCCAACACAACCGAAGACAGAACACGCCAAATCTCCCAAAATCCCACTGGGAAAACTCCACTTCCCAACTTCCCCATCCATTTCCGCCCAAAACACCACAATTCTCATCGCCGCTTAAATGCTCGCAAAACACCCCAACATCCGAACCACTCCTCTGCTTCCCATCCCAATCCAGAACGATCCACGCCGCCCCCCGCATCCACCACTCCCACAAACCACAAAGCCACCATCCAAAACCCACCCCAAAAAGGTGCCTCGACAAACAAAAATCCGCAGAAAAAAAAAGTAAAAAAAAGAAAAAAACAGAGGAAAGATCACCTGCACCGCCCGCTTCTGCTCCCCCGACGAATCCTAAAACCGAGCTCCCACGCACCCAATCTGGCCGCGCGGAAGGCGAAGAGACCTGGAGAAGGGGGGGAAGGGGAGACGGGACTGGCGGGTGGGGAAGGTGGCGAAGCTCGTGACGCCTGCTGCGCTTCGAGCGGATTCGACTGCAACGAACTCTGCAGCGTCCTGGCCGGGAGGGGCACCGGCTTTATAAGCTGGGGCGCTGTGATGCCCGAAATGCCCTCGCCTGAGGTGTAGAATAACGAGAGTGCCCCTACGTGGCACGTAGCCGTTTTTTCTATCCTTTTGGGTTTTTAATGTTAAGGGGGGGCACGTGCCTCATGGCCGGGCGCCAGCCGTTGGGTTGACGCTGCGCTGTGGCCATGCTGTGATACCATTTTTTTTATTTTTTTATTTTTTTACTGGGATGATGAAACGGCGTTCCTCTTTGGATTCCCCATACTCATTAATACTCGTATAAATGTATTATATAAGGAGTTAAAACTTGGTACAGCTAAACAACAACTTACATTATTCATATAATTCGCTGATCTGACGATCTAAAACACTTTTTATTGTTCATTTAGATTTGACTCTTTATTTTTTAAATTTTTTTAAGTCGTTTGATCAAAATCAGCCGGTGCGAATACATAGGACATAATGGGACCGGCTTAAAAGAATTTCAGCAGAAAATTTGGCTGTACCGGCAGTCGGTGTAGTAAGTTATCCTCTCATATAAATGAGTTGCTTGGTGTTGCTGTACATCGTAATAAAATATTATGAAAATCTGTTGTTTAAAGTATATATATCTATACATATATATTTGTATTTGATATACGTGTGTTTTGTGTTTAAAGTGTTGTAGAATGTTTTACAGCATTTTTTGTTATGTTTGGGATATTCTACATTATCGGATTTGATTTTATTATTTTATTTTTTGTCTACGCATATGATACGCCCTCTTATACGAATTTGGTTTTGGGAATTATTGCAGGTGGATTTTGTTTTGACTGGTTCTGAAACTAGTAAATGTTCGGACTATGCTATTTAATGGCCTTATTTTCTAAGAAGAATAGTAACAAGTGACCGGAAACGCCTCTAGAATTAAATAATCAGGTAAAAGTACTCATTTTTTAGAGTTATATCTGGATTGCATATACACAGTGTAGGCATAATTATAATTTTTTTTTTTACATTCCTTAAAATCCATTGGATCAATAATGAAGAGAAGATGTATACAATAATTTAGGAATGTAAATATAATAATTAAGTGTACGTAGGATATGCTTACGTATGTGATTGAGTTTAATTAAATCCATGGATAATTAATTAATATGACTTTGTCCAATTAAATATTTGTCATTTGCCAAATTGGTAATGGTAGTTATGATATTAATGATGAAGTTTAACACTTTATCGAGACATATTAATTATATAAGATGTCAAAATATATAGGAGAACGACTTTAAGAATTTATACTGCCTACATAATTGACATATATCTATGTATGACCACACTGCTGACGTGCTCCGTGATGTGTGGCCGTACGGAGAGAGAATATATAAAGTTTAGTAGTGAAATTCTTCTTCTTCTTCTTAATTAAGTTTCTTAATAGAAAAGTCATTATTCTTTAACAAATGCTTACCCACTTTAGAGGTATCGGGTTCTATTCTCTGGTCAAAGAAATCAATTCCTGCATGTATACTTATAAGGAATCTTACTTATGTGAAAAATGCTATCTAAAATTCATATATGCCAATAAGACAAGATTCTTTAGATCTTTTTTTTTGCGTCTCGATAATTCTTTCACTCTCAGAGACTTGTGAAGGTGAATTAATTATTCGAACAAATATAAAATTCACTCTTAACTTATGAGAATGGGGGAAGATAAGGTCGAAGAGATCTACCTATAGTTCTTTTATCATTATTCATGCAATGGACTTAATCGATTAAATGGAATATCACGGTTTATTTTTGGTACAAAATGTGATTTTAGAGATACTTAATTCTTGTGCAAGTTAAAAATACAAAGGGGACATTTCTCATATTACGATATTTTAAGGATGTTTTGTACGAAAGAAGAAACAAGGAAATCACCCAAAGAACATGAAACACGATTCTCTAAATCTTAAGTAACAATACCTTCATGAAACACAATGCTCCAACTCTTTGGCAACAATACCTTCATGAAACACAATGCTCCAAATCCTTAGTATCAATAAGTACCTTTCCTAGATACCTCATTCATTAATGACCTTGGTTTTGGCTCACTAGCCAGACCATGACAACAGCCCTCTTTCATCAATTCCGTACAAATTATTTATATACTCTTGCAAATTATTATATTTGTATGTATGTCTTTGACTCCCACACATTGTTATCAACATTTTTGATATGTTTTAAAAAAATTGCAATTATATCCCTCCCGTAAAAGTGCCATTAACTCTGAGTATGCTCCATCGAAATCCAAAGCATTTTGATGAGAGCGCAATTTTTTTTGAAAATATCAGAAATATCTATAATAGTACGAAGAGTCAAGAGTATATATACAAATACAATACTTTACAGGGATAAGGTGAAAAAAAAACTAGAGATTAACTTCCTTGGGAGGGTAGTTCCCCGGTTGGCCAGGTGGCCAGAGAACCCTAAAGTTGTCACTTTCGCCACTTGACGTGAGGTTGCTTTGGCCCAGAGAACCCTAAAGTTGTCACTTTCGCCACTTGACGTGAGGTTGCTTTGGCTGACGTTTAAATCTATCTTTTAAAATTAATTGTATCGCTATCCGCAAGATTAAAAGATGTCAGCTTCTAATATTCTGTGGTTAAGAGAAAAAGTTTAGTGATCGAGATTGTCATCTGTTTCCATTATTTAATCTGAGTCTTTTATCTGCATTCATCCAAAGTTATATTATTCTACAATGTTTAATAGAATAATTATATATTAAGTTATATTTATACATATTAATAACTTGAATTTTATTGAGATGTTGTTCATAGAACACAAATAAACTATAAAATGTCATAAATTATGGTATTTTATGTCTTACAGAAATACGATATTTTATAGTATCTTGTATTATTTTATGGCGAATCAAGTAACACTTAAGTCAGCCCATGAGAAATAATAAAGGGATTTTTTTTCTTTCAATCTCTATAATTTACCAATGTTCCTTGTAAGTCTTTGCAATCCTAAAAGCCTCTGTATAATCTATGAATCATCCTTAAAAAGTCCCACCAAAGGGGCTCTTTCCTTTTAGAGAGAGTTGATCTTGTGGGGACGTTTTAGATAGTAGTAGGGACTAATAAAGAACATAAAGTTGCAGAGCGTTATAAAGAATTTTAAAAAATTATAAGGGTTGAAAGGTGAAAAATGCCAATAAAAAATAATATGTACATAGTTTGAATTTCGTTAACATTTCGTTTGATTTGATGTAAGATTTTATAAAATGTACGTCAAATCAAATAATACTAAACAGTCTGCCAGTAACTATAACTATACAAACCAAGTAAAATTGAGTAACCATTGTGTGATAAATTACATATGAGTCCATTTGGTACGGACCTTATGCTGTAAAAACCTCAACACCCTAGTTTATTGGCTGATGTGCAAAAATGGTAGTTAAATTTTTTTTCCGTCCACTAAAATGAGATTTTTGGGATCCATGGTAAGATACATATAGCATTTAACTTACACTTGTACCCTTGACGTGTTATAGTTTTATACTTGTATCCTTACAGCTTTCTCTTAAAACTTAAAAGATGTTACAGTACCCAAATCAAGCTTCTGGATTTGACCCGACGCGTCGATATTGACACCGATGGTTGAGGAGTTGGAAGGTTCGAGCTAGGGATAAAGGGAAATTTGATTATTTGATTGTTCGCCTCATTTCTAATTAAAAAAAAGATTTAGATAAAAAAATTTCGATCTGAAAACTAAGAGAATTAGAAACGAAAATTTCTGATAAGTTATTAGAAATGGAATCTGTTGTTTTTATATGCTAATTACGATTTTTGATTTTATAAATAGTAACTATAACATGTATAAGTTTTATTATGCATTAAATGCATTGTGTCTAATATATAAAATTTAATATACATTAAATGCATTCTATCAGAAATTGGAGTTTGAAACGTGACTTTATTAACCTAGTATTTCTATTTCTGTATCTTACCTGTTTAAATCTAAAGTACTTGCTGCACCGTGGCGGACTCTATTGCGCACAGTGATGCGTCTAATCATGCACTTGTAAATAACCTTTTTATTACACAACATGCTGCCGGATGGCACGTGATTAAGGTTTGTCGTACCAAATTGACTCGTGCCGACTCGAGTGACTCGTACCGTATCAAAACAAATCTGAGTCGGTGCGACTCGACCGAATTTATACGATTTGGCCATATGACTCGTACGAGTCGACACGAGTTGACTCGACTCGTACCGGATTATGAAAGATCCGAATCAGTCCGACTCTTCAAGTCGACGAACCTTGCATGTGGTGCCGTGAGTATTACTCTACTCCTAATTGGAATATAACTTCTAGTCTGAAACGAATCAGATTTGTGAGATTCTTTTGACTAGTGACACAGTGATCAAGTATTTACAATCATATAGAGAGGACACAGATTTGATTTGGAGCAAAAGTTTGATTTTTCGTCTCAGTAGGCGATTATTTCACACAAGATTAATGATTTGCTTAATCAGATGATCATTCTAAGTAGGAGTCCATCTCTATAAAGTAATCTCTTACCATCTCTATAAAGTAATCTCTTAGACAAAAAAAGACTTAAAATTCAGTGAGGGTATAAAAGTCTAAGATCCCACATTTCTCAAATCTAAAGCCTCCCTTTGAGAGGCAAAAGTGGAAACCAATTAGTATACGGCCCTGATGCCAAGTGATGGTTCACCAGCTGTTGCACCGTTAACGTCATGATAGTGGCCACCGCATTCTCCTCTTGGACGTCACTTGTAATTGCGCCCCCGACAGACGTCCGAAGAATAATTTGGAAGCGTCGCCTTCCACGTCACCCTGTACCAAGGGGACCAATAGCTTTCTTGGAAAAAAAATACCAAAATGGGTACAAAAAATTTCAGAATATCTAATAAGGGCATTATAGATTTATAATATCTCAAAAATATACTCTTTTTAAGAATTATATTTATATGGGATAAAAGTCGTATTTCTTTACACATACTATCTAAAATACATTTTAATATTTTACAAATAAATTACATCCAATTTTATTATTTATAAAGATCTGACTATCTCAAACTCTGACCAAAAGTTAATTTATGAATAATAACTAGTATGGTTAACTTATGTTGTGCGTGTTTATGTCGACAACTTTTATTTATACACAATGTGTAAATAATTTTGTAAAATTTACATAAAAAGGTAAATGACCGTTGATGAGAGGGGATAGAAGATGAATCTCTCCCTAGACTAGAGATGGATCGTCAGAGAAAAAGTTACAGCAAAAGGTGAAAAATAATGTTAGAATTTTGTCAAGAGGCTCTAATTAATTTTATATTTATTTTTAAAGTATGATTAAGTTTGATTGAAATATTATAAAAACATTTGTTCTAAGTAGCCAATTAAGTTCGTTGACAAAAGCATCTATACAAACGAAGATCACAATGAGGTATTTTAGACTCATATTTAACTAAGTCTTAAACTACATAATTGTATTAAAAGTATATGAAAGTAGAGGTACATTTGATAAACAGTAATTAACCAATTATAATTATAATAAAATGCTATATATGACTGGATCATCTAGAAGGACAAATACATAATCTGCTTATGATTTTTTTTTCGCTTTCATGTGTTTATCAATAGAGCAGATAAAACATAAGAAGGGGAATAAGTTATAAATTTAAGAAAATTAAGATGTCAATCTTCATAACCAATACAAGACGTCAAAAATTTTGGGGGTGGGAGGAGTTCATAATTGGCCCCTTGACTCCCCCTCCGCCTCTGATGATATTAATTCTACGTAGAATGTGTTTGATTTCTTGCTCTAATTTTAATTTGATTATTCAAAAGAGATCGTTATTCTTCAAAATCAACATTTAATTTAGATGAGAAATGAAGAAAGTGTAGAATAGGAAAGTTAAATAGTTGAAGACTTCACTTTTTTAACATGGATAAAAATTTTGAGTTTGGATGCTAACAAATTGCAAGAATATGGATTCAAACCTTATTCAATCGCAAGTCCGAATTCTATTGTACTCCATATAATCAAAGTGAAGAGTAATACTTGCCTCACCGAGTTGCTGCACCGCATATAGTGCAACCCAATTGTTTTTAAAATTTTTGAATTTTTTTTAGGTGGGCCCCGTCATGTCCTATACGCCCATATAATCACAAAAAGTGTCGGCCATGATTGGACCAACCTAAAAAAAATTATAAAAAAAAAAAAAGAACATTGTTACTACATGACGGCTGCCTGCGCGCTGTGCGGGCAGACGCGGTGCAGCAAGTGTTTCTCCAAAGTGAAATATAGAATCTAGATCCTCTTTCATGTTATTCCAAGCTTATTTATTACTGACCAACATTTAAGAATGAATCAAGCTAGTTAGAGCTGTAAGTGGACCGGGTCTGGAGGGTCTGGATAGATCCAAACTCGAATTAGTTTAAAAAAGAAAGTGGTATGATTTGTTCTTCTATTGTTGAAAATGGATCCACTGTCAGACTTAGATTCACAAAATTCTATTTGGAGAATTTAAATTAAAATTAATTAATGGGTCTACTATTAAGTTATTGGATATATTTAGACACAAATTTATCAGGTCTAAAGGATCGGGTCTTGGATCTCTGACCCGTTTTGACTGCCCTAATGCTGGTGGAAAGCAAATTCTCTGCATGAAGTTGTAGACTAAATGCAAGACAATCAATCTTTGTTCAGTCGGCATGTAAGTTCAGTTTTGTTTTTAAAGCTCCATGCATCGAACTTTATTTAAGTAGATGTGGGTTTTGGTTTTGATTTTTTTTTTTGACTTCCACATAAGATGAAATGACGACCCTATTTGGATGCAACTTTAAAAAAAATATAGATGGAGGTATCATCAATGCATTTATCATAAGTTTATTTATCATAAAAACATACATAAAATCGTGTTTGACCACTTTTCATCAATATAATTAAGTTGATGGTAAGTTTGAGAGAGCCTCCTGTTAGGTTCTTGGATTTCTCCAGATCTCCCGCGCAGCCGAATTAAAAATAAAATCAGAGATCCGTTCCCGTTTCGAAAAATCTAAAAAAAATCGGATTATCGGTTCTTATCATGTGCGGATTCGAATCCGCAACCGTTCGGTTCCGTCGGTGCGACACTGCAAGCCGTGCAAGCGCCCGGCCTCTAGCGGAGTCCATGCGATCCTCCTCGCGACGGATATCCTCACGTTCCTCGTTCTTCACAGCCACGAAACCTCCGCAGGTCGCCGAAACGATCGTTGCAACGCGCGGACGATTTTCCGTCGAACGGGAGTCAGAGAAACGGCGGAGTAGATCCGGGGATCTAGATCTGGCCTGAGGCGTCAGAGAGAGAGAGAAACAGAGGAGGGGCGGCTAGGGTTAGCAACAGCTTGACCTACTCAGCCCGTTTGCTATATTTTATACTAACCGCGCGATTTTTTATAAAAACTCCCGGTCTCTATAAAACTCACTTATTTATCCATCACTTTGAGAATCATTTGTGTGTGACCCTCTAGGCCCAATTACCAGTCCGGTTAATAGCTCAATAAGCCCAGTAATTCCTTACTAGCTTTATTAATCAATTAATAATTCTTTATTAATTAATTAATCAATCGAATTGATGTCACACATAGAATTCGACCGGACCTCCGATCACGTTGGGTGCCAAGAAACACCGTGTGAACCTGAAAGGTATCGGGGTTAAGTAACCCACTCTTGGAACCTTTCCGCCGACAGTTACCGTGTGGATATAATCCTTCATTCGTACAATGCTCTCGAGTCAACTCAGGGCATGGCGTGCTGTCAAACCTTAACCGGTCGACTCACTTAGATTGGATGCCGCTGATGAATATCGGAAAACTCATTTCCCAATATTATCGTCCGCCCTGGCTAGGGACTTCCGCGCATCCTTCCCAGAGCATTCTCTCTCTAAGTACCGAGAGCGAATGATTCCTTATTGACACACAATTTCCTTCGACAGTATTCCGTTGTACCCAATCCTTAGCTGTTTAGAATCCCGTAGTTAGAGATTCATAAACTAAAGTTAAAGCACATAAGTCCACCGACAAGGTGTCCTGGGTGTCTCAGGTCCGAGGACCATCCACGCAACTGCGACAATAGAATGAAGCTGGTTGACAGTGAGGTACAATACCATCCAGCGATTCAGTCGGATCAATTCAGTGAACTCATTCACCAATGAGCACCTACAGATTCGCCTTAGTGTCTCCACAGTGACTTATGAGATCAGTCACCCTCATCATATAAGTAGGAGTAATATGTACTAGTCTAACCGGATATCCGATGTCCTTCTCGGATATCCTCCGACTAGGAACGATTGAGAATATGTGTGTTTAAATGATCAGTCTCATTAGTATGATCTCATCATAATCTGATCACTATCGAACATATTCACTGACTTCATTATGAGACGTTAAATTAATACGATTTATACATAATGAATATTATGTCATTATATTAATAAATGAACGAGATTACAAAGTCAGATTGGCTTGTAAGCCACCTAAGACTAAAAATCTCCCACTTGGACTAAAGTCAATCACCTTTATATAGTAAGCCTATAGACTCTAGGTGACGCTCAAACACAATTTAAGCCAACGGCTTTTTCAGTGGATCTGCTACATTGTCGACGGATGAAACTCTTTCTACTACTACATCTCCTCTGGATATGATCTCTCTGATAAGATAAAAGCGCCTCAGAATATGCTTCGATTTCTGATGAGACCGCAGCTCTTTCGCTTGCGCAATGGCTCCATTGTTGTCGCACAACAGCGGAACAAGTTCAGAGATACTGGGAACTACGTCGAGGTCGGTGATGAATTTCTTCAACCACACTGCTTCCTTGGCGGCTTCAGCTGCAACGTTGTATTCAGCTTCAGTCATCGAATCTGCAGTGGTTGCTTGCTTGGAACTCTTTCAGCACACTGGCCCTCCGTTCAAAGTAAACATGAATCCAGATGTAGACTTGCGGTCATCTGGATCTGATTGGAAACTCGAGTCAGTAAAGCCTCGAAGCTTCAAGTTACCTCCTCTATAGACAAGAAACATATCCTTAGTTCTTCTCAAGTACTTAAGGATACATTTCACTGCCTTCCAGTGCTCTTCGCCTGGATCAGCCTGAAATCTGCTCGTAACACTTAGAGCATATGCAACATCAGGCCGTGTACATAGCATGTCATACATGATAGATCCTATGGCAGAGGCATAGGGTATTCTATCCATGAGTGCTCTTTCATCAGGAGTCTTAGGAGACTGCTCCTTTGAGAGAATAATTCCATGTCTCATCGGTATGAGACCTTTCTTGGAATTTTTCATGCCAAACTTTTTGATTATGGTATCTATGTACAAGGATTGGGTCATTCCAAGCATCCTTTTTGATCTATCTTTATAGATCCGTATTCCCAATACGTAGGATGCTTCTCCCAAATCTTTCATAGAGAAATTTTTCGACAGCCAGATCTTTACTGATGACATCATAGCTACATCATTCCCAATGAGTAGTATGTCATCTACGTAAAGAACTAAGAAGGTGACTGCGCTCCCACTGGTCTTCTTGTACACACAAGGCTCATCTTCATTCTTAATGAAGTCATAAGACTTGACAGCCTCGTCAAATCTTATGTTTCAGCTTCGGGAAGCTTGCTTCAGTCCATAAATGGACCTCTGAAGCTTGTACACTTTATCTGGAGATTCTTTGGATGTGAAACCTTCTGGTTGTATCATATACACCTCTTCCTCAAGATTACCGTTGAGGAAGGCAGTCTTCACATCCATCTGCCAGATCTCGTAATCGTAGTGTGCAACTATGACGAGTAGAACTCTGATCGACTTTATCATAGCAACCGGTGAGAAAGTCTCGTTATAGTCAATTCCTTACCTTTGACGATATCCCTTTGCCACCAACCTTACCTTATAAGTATCGATCCATCCATCAGCACCGATCTTTCTCTTAAAGATTCACTTGCATCTGATGGGTACAATACCCTCGGACAAGTCCTCAAAGTTCCAAACTTGGTTGGTGTACATGGACTGGATTTCTGAGTTCATGGCTTCTCGCCATTTCCCGGCTTCTGGGCCTTCTATGGCCTCCTGGTAGGATTTGGGATCATTATCTTCATTATATTCAACCTTAGACTCATCTTCAGCAATATGTCCCACATATCGTTCGAGTAGTCTAGGTAATCTACCAGATCTACGAGGCTCATGTGTGTGTACTTGAACAGATTCAGGAACTGATATCTCATCTAATGATAATGCAGTTGTTTGGGGATCTGGAATCTCTTCAAGTACTATTTTACTCCTACTGTCCTCCTGGAGAAGGTACTCCTCTTCCAAGAAGACAACTTTTCTGGCGACAAACACATTTTGTTCACTAGGATGGTAAAAATAGTATCCAAAGGTTTCATTTGGATATCCTACAAACCTACATTTATCAGTTCGTGATTCCAGTTTGTCTGGATCATGCCTCTTTACATGAGCAGGACAACCCCAGACTTTAGCATGTTTAAATTCTGGTTTCCTGCCTTTCCATATCTCATATGGAGTAGAGGCTACAGACTTGCTGGGTAATCTGTTTAATAGGTATGCTGCTGACTCTAGAACATACCCCCAGAGGGACACTGGTAATCCTGAAAAGCTCATCATGGATCGCACCATATCCAACAAGGTGCGCTTCCTCCTTTCTGATACACCATTCATCTGTGGTGTATATGGAGGGGTCAGCTGAGAAAGGATATCATTTTTCTTTAAGAATTGTGTGAAATTATTACTCAAATATTCTCCTCTTTGATTTGATCGAAGAGTTTTAATACTCTTTCCTAACTGCTTCTCTACCTCATTCTTGAATTCTTTGAACTTCTCAAACGCTTCTGACTTGTATTTCACTAAGTACACAGCCGAATCTTGAGAAGTCATCGGTGAAGGTGATGAAGTAAGAAAAGCCACCTTTGGCTTGGGTGGACATTGTACCACATACATTTGAATGTATTAGTTCCAAAATATCCTTGGCACGTTCTCCATGTCCAGGAAATGGAGATTTTGCCATCTTTCCTATAAGGCAGGATTCACATGTCGCAAACGATTCATAATCGAATGCTGTTAAATAACCATGCTTATGCAACCTTTGCAACCTGCTTTCAGCAATATGCCTAAGTCTACAATGCCACTTGTAGGCTTGGTTCACACAATTCTTGCTCTTCTTAAGAGCATTATCAATATGAAGATTGTAATAAGAAACATCTAAAAGATATAGACCATTGACTAAAGATGCCGAAGCTATTGATTTATTACCATAATAAATCGAACAACTTCTATTCTCAATAGTCAACCTATGTCCTATCTTGTCCAAACAAGATACTGATATGATGTTCTTTATCATGCTAGAAACATAATAACAATCTTCTAATAGTAAGGCGTCTCCTGATGGAAGCTTGAGGTTTGTTGTCCCAACAACAACCGCCGCAACCTTTGCGCCATTTCCTAGCCTCAATTTCACATCGCCTTTTCTCAGCTTGTGCTTACTTGTCAGCATCTGTACATCATGGCAGATATGAGAAGCACATCCGGTATCTAATACCCAAGATGCGAAATCTCTTACTAACAAGTTGATATCTATCATATAGATATTTGAAGCTTCAGACAGCTTCACCTTTCTATGAGCTTTATCGTTGAGGAACTCCTTGCAGTTCCTCTTCCAGTGACCATTCTGCTTACAGTAGAAATAGTCATCCTTTACTACTCTTTTGCCTTTGTCCTTCGATCTTTTATCGTTATCTATCATCTCTGCTTCAGGGGCATCTAATGCCAATGAAGTAGGAGGATCAGCATTAAGGGCGTAAGCAATCTGCTCAGATCTGAAGACATTCTTCAAGTGTTTGAGCCAATATGAGTAGATCAGGTAAGTCAAAAGGGCATCAAGTATGCCGCGGAGTCGGTTATTCGACGACATAATTCCCTACAGGAGATAAGTAAAATCTATTTAACAGATGTTCAATTATTAAAAATAAAACAAGACATGATCTTTTGTTCAAGTTTTAACTCCCATTAATTTTCGATGGACTGTATAACCTTCAGTTATACAGAACGGGAGACGCCGACAGTCTCCTAATGGGGATCATAATCTCAATGACTTACAGTACAGTCTTGTGGATAGCACAACAAATTGTAACACAATCAAAGAGCACCCAACTCATGGGACTTGCAACTCCTTACAGTATCTGATCATAGCTTCGGTCCCCTGAGATTTAATGGCCATGTGGATAGCACAACAAACCACTAATTCTGATCTAAGCTAACCATTGTTACACGACGAGCATAGATTTGCATGCAGCCCTTGTGGATAGCACAACAAAGCTACATGGTTCCTTTACCCCGATCATATAGACATCTAATGCCATAGCCACAGTTTCTCCTCCCAATTAAACAGGTCTTGTGGATAGCACAACAAACCTGCCTAAAGTGATTCGAATCCTATGACTATAACGATGGTGGACCACGCGGTAAGTTCTTAACTACTCGTGTTACGGCTTAGAGTTTAGATCAGGATATTTAGATAACTTTTATCTTGGTCTCTCCTAGGTGATAGTATAAATATATCGTATATATTTACTAAATACTATATCTATTTTGATTCATAATAAAAAATTAAAACCATGCATCACATATATGTCTAGTGTGGTCATGGATAGCATAGTGAATTTGACTGGAGCCAACAGTCAAACGCACACACAGTCTAACATAACATTTATATCAAACTCTCCTGCAAACACATAGACAAAGGATTTCCATCTTTTCGCCTTCTTGGTTGCAGTTGTGGATCGTCCTCGCTCCTTCCTCGGTTGCCTCGATCATATTACATTTAAATCTAAATTTATATGTAAACAGAAGAAGGCCTTATGGCGAGTAGGGGTGTTCACTGTTTGGTTTAAGAGAAAAAAATTTCAAACCAAACCAGACCGACTCATCTTACAAATCGAACCGAACCGAACCGAAAATGTTCGGTTTACTTCGGTTTGGATCGGTTTGAACCGACTTAAGTACAAAATTTTATTTACATTTAATTTAAGCTCATTTATTTAATTTTTATTGATTTTAATCTAACATAAAAACGCATATTCAGCCACCGACCCAATTGATGGCGGCCCAGTTGAATGCTACGAAGTAAACGTGTGTGTTTCTTTATAGAGGCTATGTAGAACGAGTGAAACAAAATGTCCGGTACAGGACTAAATTTCTATGAATGTTAGCTTTTGGCACGTAGGACGTGTCGGCAGCGGTGCGGGAGTTCAGCCGGATGTTGTTGAACATGTGGCCGGACATCTTCCTCTTCGTGTGTCGCGGACGGTGTTCCACAACGACCTGCGCGAGGTGCTCGGTCTGGTGCGTATCCCGTGCTACATCATCGAGGGCGTTAAGGATGTCTCTGTCCCTGTCTCCGTTGCCTCCTACCTCAAGTCCCACCTCGGCAGCCGCAACACCGTCGAGATCCTCCAAGCCGAGGGCCACCTCCCCCACCTCAGCGCCCCCGCCCTCCTCATCCCCGTCCTCCACCGTGCTCTCTTTCGGTTGTGACCTACCGGTGGGTCGTGCCGGCAAGCCTTGGATCGGGTTGTGGAGGGAGGAAGGAGGGGGACCAGCACCACCATGCTGCTGTAGTGACAACGTAAGAAAAAGGTTGGTTGGATGGGCAACACGTGGAGAATAAACAGCGGTCCAGGGGGCTCCCGATTTTAGCTTTCTATGAGTTTAGTCTGGTACCGGCCACATGAAAAGGTTTTTAAGCTCTTTAGGTTCTAACGTGCTCCCGTTTCACTGCGACCAACATGTCGTGTATTGAGAGTATGACGTGCACCGGCCTAGTTAAGTGAGTATATTATATAATAATATTATTATTTTAACTTTTCCGGTTTGGTTCGGTTTCTACGGGTTGAAGAAGTTCGGAAACCGAACCGAACCGAACATATTTTCAACCCGAACCAAACCGAAAATTCGGTTTGATTCGGTTCGATTTTTCGGGTTGAGCAAAATAGTGAACACCCCTAATGGTGAGTACAAGAGAAAGGGAGGTAGAAGTACATTGGAGTTTAAGAGAGGGAGAGGTGCGCATACCTCTATTTATTAACAATTAATAAATAACCAACATACATCTACGATACACACACATCATTCATCACATGAATAATTAAATAAGTGCATATCCATGACCACGGTGTGTTTTAAACATTCCACACATGATTCAGCACATCACATGGCTAAAATAAAAGAGTTTTCAAAATATATAATTTTGACTTTCAAAAAGCTGGGATCCAATCAAAATTGGTATTTGAATTTTGAAAATTCTTTTAATCAATTTAACATGCAATCAAATCTAATTTAAAAGCATTTAAACACACATCACATGTGCACACAATCCGAATTAATAATTCCCAGATTATTCCATGCCATTAGAACAATTCTAATAATTTAAACAATCTAACAATTAGATTGAACAAAATTAATAATCTAACAATTAGATTATCAATAATTAATTACAAATCTAACTCTTAATCAGTAGAATAAAATTAATCATTAATTTAACAATTAAATTAATAATCAATTTTAATTAGTTATTAACTATTAATCTAACTCTTAGATTAATTAATTAATTAATGTTAATAACTAATTCAACTCTTAAATTAATAATTAACACAAATTAATTATTTAAAACTAATCTAATTTTTAGATCAGTTTATTGATGTTAATTATTAATTTAACTCTTAAAATATCAATTAACATCAATTTAAATTAATAACTACTAATTAAAACAATTAAATTAGTTAATTAAAATTAATTGTCAAGTTAACACATAAATTAACAATTAGTTCAAATTAACTAATAATTACTAATTTAACTCTTAAATTAGCCAATTAAAATTAATCATTAATTTAACACTTAAATTAATAATTAATTGAAATTAATTAACAAGACTTTGTTAACTATAATGATTCATAATCATTAATACCTAATAAAAGAAAATTGAATAATAATTTAATTTTTAAAACATTTTTGAATTTAAATTAAACTCCAATTTAATTTTAATTAGGCTTATAGGGTTTTTGGGGTTTAATATGGAATCATAGAATGGGCCCAGCCCATTAATGTACCTGGCTCGAGCCACTGCTTGAGTCTAGGCTCGGCCAGGGCCCGAGCCAGGGTCTCGGGTCCTTGGCTCAGGGGCCTAAGCCCGGTCAGGGCACCTTGAGCCAGCCGGGTTAGCCGGTTGAACTGGCTCGGGCCACCCTCCTCCCACTTGCAACCTGACGAGCCCTAAAGTTGCAGGAGACCCTAGGTGGAGGCCCGACGGCTGGAGGGGTGGCAGGCCGCCGCTGGTGAGCACTCAGGCGCCGCCAGTCGCCGCCGGCGACCCCCCCGACGCCGGCGACCTGCCCGGCGCCGGTGAGGCAAAGGTTCGGCCAAGCCGATCCCCTAAAAAACTCCCCAAAAATCTGATTTTCGGGTTCCTTTTGAAACTGAATGAAGAAGAAGGAGATGGGGCACCAACCGACCATCTCCAGAGGCCACTTCGGTGCCGGCTATGGGTCCAGAAATGATCAGCAACCCTTCCCTTAAGATCGGGGATCCCGACCCTCCTTCCCAACACTTGGGAATCCCGAACGCGGCCGCCTAAAACGTCGGTTCTTCGTCCAACGAAGAACACAAATAAACCCCAAAAAAATTCGAAAAATTGCATAATGAAATAATTCGATTATTTCGTGCTCATCATATGAACACGGTTCCAGCAATATCATCGAATCATCACATGAAATAATACACTGAAAAAAATAATTTCGGAACCCGAAACGGGACGAGAAACAGTGGAACCTGGCTCTGATACCACTGTTGAGTTCTCGGGTTTCTCCGGATCTCCCGCGCAGCGGAAATAAAAATAAAAACGGAGATCCGTTCCCATTTCGAAAAATCTAAAAAAATCGGATTATCGGATAATCGGTTCTTACCGTGTGCGGATTCGAATCCACAACCGTTCGATTCCGTCGGTGTGACACCGCAAGCCACGCAAGCGCCCGGCCTCTAGCGGAATCCACGCAATCCTCCTCGCGACGGATATTCTTACGTTCCTCGTAGCCACGAAACCTCCGCCAGTCGCCGAAACGATCGCCGCAACGCGCGGACGAATTCTCGTCGAACGGGAGTCGGAGAAGCGGCGGAGCATATCCGGGGATCCGGATCTGGCCTGGGGCGCCAGAGAGAGAGAGAGAGAAACAGAGGAGGGGGTGGCTAGGGTTAGCAACAGCTTGGCCTGCTTAGCCCGTTCGTTACATTTTATACTAACCGCACGTTTTTTCATAAAGACCCCTGATTTGTATAAAACCCACTTATTTATCCATCGCCTTGAGAATCATTTGCGTGTGATCCTCTAGGCCCAATTACCAGTCCGGTTAATAGTCTAATAAGTCCAGTAACTCCTTATTAGCTTTATTAATCACTTAATAACTCTTTATTAATTAATTAATCAATCGAATTGATGTCACACATCGAATTCGATCGGGCCTCCGATCACGTTGGGTGCCAAGCAACACCACGTGAACCCGGAAGGTATCGGGGTTAAGTAACCCACTCTTGGAACCTTTCCGCCGACAGTTACCGCGTGGATATAATCCTTCATTCGTACAATGCTCTCGAGTCAACTCATGATATGACGTGCTGTCAAACCCTAACCGGTCGACTCACTTGGATTGGATGCCGCTGATGAATATCGAAAAACTCATTTCCCAATATTATCGTCCGCCCTGGCTAGGGACTTCCGTGCATCCTTCCCAGAGCATTCTCTCTCTAAGTACCGAGAGCGAATGATTCCTTATTGACACACAATTCCCTTCGACAGTATTCCGCTGTACCCAATCTTTGGCTGTTTAGAATCTCGTGGTTAGAGATTCATAAACCAAGGTCAAAGCATAGAAGTCCACCGACAAGGTGTCCTTAGTGTCACAGGTCCAAGGACCATCCACGCAACTGCGACAATAGAATCAAGCTAGTTGACAGTGAGTTACAATACCATCCAACGTTTCAGTTGGATCAGTTCAGTGAACTCATTCTCTATTGAGCACCTACAGATTCGCCTTAGTGTCTCCACACAAGTGACTTATGAGATCAGTCACCCTCATCATATGAGCATGAGTAATATGTACTAGTCTAACCGGATATCCGATGTCCTTTTCGGATATCCTCCGACTAGGAACGATTAAGAATATGTGTGTTTAAATGATCAGTCTCATTAGTATGATCTCATCATAATCTGATCACTATCGCACATATTCACGGACTTCATTATGAGACGTTAAATAAATACGATTTATACACAATAAATATTATGTCATTATATTAATAAATGAACGAGATTACAAAGTCAGATTGACTTATAGACCACCTAAGACTAACACCTCCAACATAATCAACTCTAAGTAGATTTATGAATTCAAAGTAAGGGAATCATAGAAGATGCATATTGGGATCGAAATCGAAGGTATCGGCACCATCCTTTTACGGACCGATTTGAGGGTATTTTAGTACTTTAATTTGGAAGGTAACATATAATTATAACTTTGAAAAATAGATTATATATATATATATATATATATATATTTGGGGTGCTCTTTGGTACCTTTGTGTTCTTTCTCTTTTCTTTTTCTCTTCTATGTTCATGATTCGTTTTCTTGTTAGTTGCATATAAGTGATCCAGTGGGTGAGACACATGAGACTAATCCACCACAACAAAACTAGAACTCGATCCATATTTCATTTGGCAGTGAAGAAGTACATGATATCTCTCCAAATCTATTTGCCATAGCCCAACATGAAAAGGGCGGAATGCATCTTAACAGCAAATTTAAAAAAAAAAAAATGGAATTTGTCAGATTTTGATCTTATTTTGTTTGTTAAAATATTTTGATAGAATTTGAACCTAAGACTTCCATGTGGAGGCAGTCAGGCAGGGGTGTAAGAAAGGGCCATATCTCCTCTCTCACAAACTCCTTCAATTTAACTTTCTTTTTCTTCATTTTGACAGCCCAAAGTTATGAGAAATTTCTCTAGTTTGTAAATTTTATAAGACCTCTTCATAAATGGCAATTAATAAGGTGAGATTAACTTAAGAAATCCTCCTAAAATAATTTTGTTTCAATTTGGCCCTGTACTTTGAATCTTATGCAAAATTTCTTATGAATCTTTCACATATTGACCTCTTTTAATTATTCCTCTTCCTTAAATATCTTTTGATCTTGGTATCCATGGAAAAGAGAAGAAATCTTTTGCGCCTGTTGGCGAGAGCCTGGGTTTCTTCCTGCAACATTGCCAACAGTCCCCTATTGTCTACACTATAGGATGTCTTTACTTACATAGATCAAGAACAAATTACTGATATAAAAGAAGAGAAATATTATTTCTATTCTCATATAAGCAGAGTCATACTAGGGGTAGACAAAGCTACAAAGAAGATCTCGTCTCATGGAAAGCAAGGTCCTCGAAAAGAAAGGACTAAATTGTGAAAAAAATGCAAAGAAAAGATGGGCTTCTTTTGGTCAGAAAAAATAGAAAAGGGACAAGGGCCAGTTCAACGTCAGAGTTGTTTCGAGCGCTAACAATAAAAAAAACTAGAGGGAATGATTGTAACTAAATTAGACCACAGAGAATAATACCAAATTCCTCTAAAACTTCATTTGTAGGCAAAACTTTAAATGCCAAAAAAAATTAGGGATGCATCTTATCGGCTGTTAAGGTTAACTCCTACTCTAAATTGAGCTTAGGTTGGTCTTCATTCATAATCATTATAATAAAATAGGTTTTTATTTGAAAATCAATTACATACTTTTGTCGACTGAAATATTAAAACCGTGTTTGGCATAGCTTCCAAGTGAAAATATTATTAGACTTTGCCTAATTATTTTAAGAGAAAGAAAGTAGGTGTTAGAAGTTGGTTATTTTTTGACTTCTAAGTAAAAACTCCAAATTATAGATTCCTTAACCGGAGAAAAAGTGAAATTGTTGGAGAAGATTTGACTTTTTTTTTTTAAAACTACCTAAAATTAGTATAATCATTTGTATTTAATACTTTTTTATGTTGAAAGAGGAAGCTAAACTTGCCTCCCAACTAAAAGTTAACACTGAACTCACCCTAATTCTCCTTAATCACTCAGCATATGTTTTCATGTTTGACATGGCTTTACTCTGAAGTCACTTTTGATCTCTTCTTATAACATAAATAACGAAAAAAATGTTAGAATTAATTTTAAATAGCCATAAAAGTCAAACCTCTAATTTAAGAAACTCCAATTTTGAACTTTTGGGTGTAAGAGAAAAAACTAAAATGATATATAACTGATTTCAGGTCTTATCTTTTTTCTCTAAAAATTAACTAGGTAAAAGCCCAAAAATGCTTTCCATTGGAAGCTGCGGTTAATATGGTCAACAAATATTATATACAAGTAGCTACAACCACTTAGATAGTTATAACAGTCAATCATTTTTCAATAAACTCACATTTTCTTTAATTTAGGAAGCTATTGTTAATTGGATGCCAAAAAATAACTCAAATATTATATAAGTGACCTAGTACCTCTTTTCTCTATCTCAAAATAATTAGATAAAAATTTAAAAAGTATGTTATTAAAAGCTACACCAACCTAAGCTCAACAAAAGTGACTTTGATTAAAAATTTGAAATTTTTACTTTTCAATCCATATAATCTTTTAATATTCCTTATAAACTCCTATAATATTTATATTCTTTATTAATCCCTACAATTATTTAAAACGTTCCTAAAAGACCCCCTCCTTAGAAAGCCCCTCTAAAGGGACCTTTTAAGGATGATTCAAAAATTACCAGAGGTTTTAAAAAAATATAATGCTTGTATGAATTTGTAAAAAATATTAAAATAATTATATAGACTGAAAAATAAAAATTCCTTGGAAGCTATTGACTCCCGTACTCTTGTAGGAACTTTGGTCGCACGAGGGACCTGTGATGCATGCTTGGAAGGTGGGTGAGAGGTGACCACAGAAAAATAGAAGGGGAACTTAAAAATGTGGAAAATAGGCGCCGAGCAGATGTGGATCCTTCTGTCATTATTTGAAAGATTCCCGGAGGGCAAGGGGTATTTCACTCACAAGTCCCAACTGAACCTGAAGCTACATAAGAGACAATGCCTTCAATTATGATTATTTTGCAAACAAAAAAATATTACTGCATTTGATTATAGGTAATTATATTTTTTAAATAAAAAATTGCATATATGTTTCTAAAAATATTATATTGTATCTCTAATTCCCGTATATTGTTTTCGATACTCCTGAAATCTTATGAATGTTGCGATTATATCTTTCTATCAAAATGCTGTTAAATCAAATTTAAATATTTTACGTACATACTTTTAATTTCATTAATATTTAACACATATATAGTCCTAAACTCACCAGCATTTTGCATATGTACCCCTGATGTTGTCAAGATTTACGGAATCCTTTTGACATGTTCGATTAGAGTTTATGTTATTTTGACAATGGAGCATAACCGCAAAGATTTAAGGGGTGTTGAAAATAATATGTTGGAAGTTGGGGATATAGATATAAATATAATATCTTTCAGAGATATATATGCAAAGATTTAAACTTTTGGGGGTCTCAACGTCAAGGATTATATTTATGATTCATCGATTAGCTGTAGTTCAAAAACTTTTAGTTTTAATGACGCTAGAAGATTCGTTTTATTCCATTAGACAAGGTTCAACATGATGAAAGGGAAACACAAGCGTCTTCTCTCGGCCAACTGATCTAAAATATAATATATTTTTGTCCTTTTTAAATTATGCTATATTAATCGCACACCTAAATGTTTAAATGTTGGTCTATTCTTGACAACTTAGCAAGCACTCCACGTGCTCCCTCACTAAACGCACTTCTTCTCAGCTGTGATGGTGTGGATCCAATTGGCTATTTGAGTAGCATTGTACTTTTCTTGTAAGGTAGGGGTTTTAAAAATGATATTTTTACAATTTAGTCCCTGAAAATGTAGCATTTTAACCCTTCTAATCTTGATATTTATAATTAAACCTTCACTCTCTTGTGAATTGGTGAAGGCCCAGAAAATTACAAAAGAAACCCTGAGAGTGTTACAAATAAGTCCTTGAGGAGGGCTTATTTGTAAGAGGATTGTAATTATGGGACTCATTGTAAATAGTTAGATTAAGAGGATTTTTTATAATATCAAAAATTTGTAGGAGATTTAAAAAATAAAATAAAAATCTAAACGGGAGACTTGTGTCATAAGTTTGTGGAATATACTTTTTTTCTTACTCTTCGCAAATGATAGGATTAATTTATGACAAGACTGCCTTTCATGGTAAAATCTCTGAACTTAGAACCGTAGGTTGAAGAAAATACTACTGTTATAACACGTGCAGAATTACTTTCTTATTTAAATACATAAATTTGAATTCCCAAAAAGCGAAAAGTATTTGATTAGTGCGAGACAAATTTTACTTTCTACACAACTCACGAAGAATGAGACTTAAACTCATGACCTTTATCTTATTCTCGAATAGGGCAGGACATCGTTCGATCATATGAGAGAAGGATTTTATTTTTAAAAATAAATAAATTATTAGAGTGTTTTTTTACTCAAAATATTTCCGGAGATCTCCTTCGTGTAATTATTCCAAGTTTAAAACCCTCAAGCAAGGAACAATAATTTTCTTATACATCCTTTCACATAAGAACATTCACTTTGTAGAGGTGAGATTTATGTTCGATACTTCCCGAAAAGTTTACTACTGCTTAGCATATCATTGGCAATCAGATAGAACAAGAGTCTAGTTTGTATTGTCTTCATATTTAATATGTTTTTAAAGTTTTTTATATCAAAAGTTGTAACATCACCACGTTGCACCAAGTAGAGCTCTTCCGAATGTTTGGGGGCAGGTGGGCCACCTTTTCCGTGCCGTGGCCGCGTCGCTTTGGTTAGCCGACGCACACATGACCGTGGTCCGTGGACACGTGTCCGGCGCCTTGGGGTTCCACATGGTTCCATGGGCTTCAGCTTGTGTTTGTCTTGAGAGCACCTGATCAATCAGAGATTGCTATCATACGGCAAGTGACAATTCTACCCGCTCGCGGCTCCAAATACAGGAATTGCTCTTGATTGGTAAAATTTAGGAGTAATACTTGCTGTAATATTTTGTGTATTGTAATTTAGGTGAATTAAAAGTATTATTGTCCAGATCAAATGGTTGTCCAGCGGCTCACTGGGTGACAGAGGGGGCAGATTTTTTTAATTTTTCAGATTTTTTTTAATTTTTTAGAGTATTCAATCAAAAATCGAATAGTACAGCTAGTGAGCACGTGTCGACACCAAGCTGGTTGTATTTTTTTTTTGAATAAATTTTATTTTTGCATGCAAAATGAAGTGTTTCTTAATTTTTCTTTTTAAAAAATACAACCAACTTAGAGCCGATCGCAACTCACTGACTATACTGTCTGATTTTTGATCGGATATCTCAAAAAAAAATAAAAAAATCTGAAAAAAAACAAGCCCCTACCCTACCCAGTGGGCGGCTAGACAGTCGTATGATCTGTTGGATTGGATGACAATACCTTAAGCAGTGCAATCCACGTGAATTATAATACACAATGCACTGCAGCAAGTATTACTCAAAATTTATCCGAATAATTATCCTAATGATAAATCAGTGAAAGAATGACTTAGAACAACACTTGGAAGAGGGCCATATTTGGAAGTATCCATTTCAAAAGAGAATTTCGGAACTAAGAAACAGGGTTGGATTATTATAGATTATTTTCATAGTTCTATAATTTTAAAAGTATGAAAGAATGTTAACTGTTTAATGATGACAATTCATCTTCAGAATTTCATTTTGGTGTTTTAGAAATTCTTGGTTTCACTAAAATTTTTAGATTAATCTTTTGGATTGAAATAAAAATAAGATTGTAAGACTAAGCTAATATTAAAAAAGTTCTTGCACAAGAAGTAATTTCTATGACAGATTATATGCATACAAAGGCATCTAGGGATCTTTCACAGTATAGCATCTTTGGATCTTTCACATTTTGTGACCCCCATGAGCACGTCTTTCACAAAAGGAAACCTAAAGATCATGGAACACAGTGCTCCAAACTAGTAACAGCCTTTTGAAATGAAGGACCCCTCTTTCCTGACTAAAAAAGTCCCCGAGCTGTCTATTTCGCCCATTGATGCTTGTGATGTAGATTTGGCTGATTTCTAAATTCACTTTTATACGCTATTTGGTTATAAAATAATTGTTTACACAATTTTAAGTAGATGAAAAACTTGTAACAAAAGAAAATTTGCTATAACTTTTCAACTATATGAGTCAAATCATTATGTTTGACAAGAAATACGATTAATTTAAAAATGCCCAATTATCCTTCCATAGTGGCCAGGCACGGGCAAAGGCATAGGATAGCGTGGGTTAACTGTGTCTACACCGGCCTCACCACTTGGACACCTGTGGGCTTGGAGCGAGGATATATGGCAGCGGTAGAGTCAGTGGCAACATTGTGGCTCTCATGACCACACTTGCAGGCAATATTGAGACTGCGGCAAGAGGAATATTATTATATTATATTTTTTATCATTTTTTTTTTCACTTTCATTAAGATTCTTTGATTGTTCGACCATTTGATTAGAGCACTCTCATTAAATACACAATAATCATCGAAAAACAAGGACAAGGTGGCCGCAAAGATGTAAAAGTTGAGTCTCAGCACTAGTGGATGGTGGAAGTAGAGGAGGAGGGGGTTAGAGTGAGAGCAAATAGAGGAGATGGATGGAGGGAAAGGCAATGGTAGGGTTTTGGGTGGGTAGGAGGAGGGGTACATGTGACAAGGGAAAACATGTTTGCCACTCATTTTGTTTGTCATATTTCATGGAGGTTTGTCAGAATATATTTTAATTATGTTTATTAAATATTGTTGGAATTTATATTCAACAATTAGGGAGAAATTACCTTTCAATCACTATTGAAGAAAAGATCTTCGCATGGTGAAGTGGAAGTGAACATAATCATCCTTGTCATGTGGGGAGACTATCAGATAATACATTGCAAGGTGTAGGTGCTGAAAATGCTCGTGTGATTAATATGATAAACTATGTTGTTTAGTGTAAACTAACCTATTAAAAAACAGCAACTAAAGTGCAGTGATCGCCAGAAACTTTTAACTTAAAAGTTTCAAAAGAGATATGATCGTCTACCTGTTTAAACGCGGAAGATTGAGTCCTTGGTTCCCCTCCTTCAGCCGGCTGAAGAAAGAGAGCCCTTTCTTTGTTCTTTTGTTCTTGCTGTTGAGGTTGAGGATCGTCCAGAAGTTCTCCTGGCTTTGTGTTTGATTTCCTCTTTTTGATCTCTTGTTGTTGTTGTTGAGTGCAGTAGAGACAGAGAAACAGAAAAATAAAGAAGAAACACTGATGAGAATTTTAAGTATAAGTAATATCAAAGCTAACCATGATTATAAACATGTTTAAGCAGCAACTCACTTGTTTAAATGGCTTTGAAACCCCTTTAAAACAAATGGGTTTTGGAAAATTGATGCTGTGGTGTGTGTTGCATGAAGTGAATATGAGAATGAAACTAAATGAAGATGTAATTGAAATTCAGAAATGAAACACTTATGCCCAGTTGGTGAAGTCTTGAAAGATGAAGATCTGGAAAAGGGACGCCGTCTTCTGGAAATGGCAGCGCTCCGGCGTTCCGACGTGGTTGCTCCAATCTTCAAATCGCTATAACGTTATGGCTTGGCTCAATTCAATTCTCTCTCTTTTTTTTACTCTTTGATAGGCAAGGTATTTATAGGCATTTTCTGCATTCGCGATTAACATAGAAAAATCTAGGATTTATCTATCTTAACCGACAGATAATTACTGATTAATTCATCTTTATCTGTAATTATCTAAAACGCGTCCACCATGGATGACGCCTTTCAGATTAATTAAGATAAGGATAAATATCCGGAAAAACTTATCTTTATCTTTATTAGCTAAAAAGCGTCTACCTGTGTAGACGTCTTTTACACTAATTAAGATAAGGATAAACATCCGGAAGAGAAGTTAAAATAGCTTAGGAAACCTAAAACGCGTCGACCTTCACAAACGCCTTTTAGTTAATAAATCAATTAATTAAAATTCAAATTTAAACGCTAAAATAGGAATAAACTCTAAATCGCATCCACACAGGTTGACGCGTTTTAGAATTCTGAATCGCGTCCACACAGGTTGACACGTTTTAGAATTCTGAATCGTCTCCACACAGGTTGACACGTTTTAGAATTTCTGCATATTTTAACTGAAATTTGAGCTAAAATCAATTCAATTGATTAACTTAAACATGTCCGTTAAACTCGACACTCAAAATATCAATAAAAATTAATCAATGATTAATTATCAGACCATTATGAGGCATTATTATATGATATGAAATTTACTCAAAATGACGTCAAAATTAGCGTGTCTACAGCTGCCTCACCTTGGCATCGTCTTTGCAAGGGAGTGAAATGAAATGGAATGTACTGAAAAGGTGATGCCAAGGTGCGATGAGACACGCTCTTAACATCACATGATTGGAATTTTTCTCAAAATCATCAATGAAGATAGTTCAAGGAGATCAATGGAATCAATCATGTCTGGATGAGGTAGACAAGAAAATAAAATAAGGTCGATCAACCTCCTCGGAGTGGGAAGTACCCCAGGTCGTAGACACTGTAGGTTTCATCATGGGGAGCGTTTGCCAGCCAATGTGGACGTGCTGCAGCCATAATGGATCTTAAAAGAAAAACAAGAAATATTGGATAAAGAATCCAAGAAAGGATAGAATTCCAAGGATATCTTCAAGCGAACCTCGAAGATAATCAAGATACTCAATTCGGAATGAATTATTTGATTAATGGTCTGAAACTTAATCAATAATTAATCCTTATCACAATGATTTCAAAGTCCTACATGATGCATGCTGGGCTAAAAGAAAAATATAAAGTCAAATAAAATATAAATTAATCAAGGATAATATTGTTAAATTGTCATTAATGAGTCAAGATACCAATTCTTGTAATTCAGTGCTAAGCCGAAGCTAGTTTATCCACGCACTGTTTCACAAAAGTGGAACCATCGTCCTCACTAATTAACAATCCAACGGCCTATCCATGCGATTAAGAATTCTCTGGAATTATCAATGTTTTTGTTGTAGGGGAACTCAAATTCCAGTTTCATCAAAAACACAAGGTCCTTGATATGATCTAATAAATACTTAACATATAGTAATGCGAATGCAAAATAATTACATGGAATAATACAAGGGTAGAAATAACCGTCTTTTTAGCCACGGTCAGGACTTCTTGACTCCCACAGTGGGATCTTCTTGATATTTTCCAGGTTTGCAATCATTTCTTTGAATTTCTGAAACAGGTTTCTGGTTGTTCTCTACTCGGATTCCAACTCTATCAATGCCTTGTGTCTTGTATACAACTTGAACAAACATGTTAAGTATCTGTTTAGGCTTAGCCCCTTGCCTGGTTAAGTAATCGACTACTTGATCCTATCCTTGATAAAAGGGTCAAGGGGCATAACCTTTATTAACAAAGGTAATGAGAATAATCAAACTTAAGCAAAATGTAACATGCAAGCAGACAGATGTTCACTGAAGATAAAAGGAATGAGACACACTAAATGCAACAAGCAGATGCTAATTGAAATATTTTTGTTGTTTTGAAATATTCATTTTTGTTTGGGGTTTTGAAATATATGTTTTTTTTTTGAATTTTGACATATGTATTTTTTTGGTTTTTTGACTTATGTATTTTTTGGATTTTTGACTTATGTAATTTTTTTGGATTTCTGACATATGTATTTTTTTTTATTTTTGACATATGTATTTTTTTTGGGTTTTTGACTTATGTATTTTTTTGGGTTTTTGACTAAAAGATCAGCATGGTACTTAGATCAAAAGTTCATATTCATTTTTTAACTTAATTTCCAAATTATTCTTTAACAACTCAACTTAAACCCATCGTGTTTGAATTTGTGTTTCCATTCGTGATCCCATTTGATGATTTGACCCTTAGTCAATCTAAGCCATTCCTTAAGTTTGAAGTACATCTCTTTAGAAAGAAAAGATGAATAAGTTTAGAAAGCCCATGAGAAGGTTCCGGAGACTTAAAAAGATGTTCCTTTCTTACCCTAATATCCGTTGGGGTTCGGTCATTTTCTTTCCGGGGTATTTATCGACCTTGCGTTCCCTTTTGTTTCATTTCATGGCCTTGATGTAACGTTTGTAATGTAATGACCTTTTGATTTGTCATTTTGGCTTTTGCCTTTTGCTTTTCTTTTCTTTTCTTTTCTTTCTGCTTCGGGACGGATCTCCCCCTTTTTTTTATGACGGCCTCCTACTAAGATGACGGGTACTCTTGGTAGTCTATTCTAAACCTCATTCCGACATCATGGGCCGAGTATAAAACAGAATTTTTGCCTAAAAAAGAATGATTTGTACTTTACACTTTCGGTCAAGCTTTCGATATTCTTTAGGCCTTGTCATCTCTTGTTACTCACGAATCAAACGTGTCAGTGTGTGCAATAATGGGTTTGAAATTAAGTTATCCAGACTAATAAGGAAATTTGAGTTTATAAACTTCCTGATTCCATTGGTCTTTGTACCATACTGATCGACTCTTTAACCTAAGGATAGTATTTCTTAAGATGTAAACCATTCCAGGGATGTTTTAGCTCTTCTCCTTCTGCATTAACAAGACGATAAGCGTTACCAGGAAAAGCGTGCGATACAACATAAGGTCCTTCCCAGTTGGGTTGGAGCTTAGAACGCGGACCACCAGGTTTTATAAAAATTCTTTTGACAACCATTTCACCAACTTTGAACTTACGTTCAATGACTTTCTTTTGATAAAAACGTGCTAGTCTGTTTTGATAAACTTTTGCATGATTAGCAGCTGACCATCTTTTCTCGTCTAAAAGTTCCAATTGAGCAAGGAGTGCTGAACGATGTTCATCAATGAAAAATTCCTTATTCAATTGTACTCTTAATGACGGTATAAGGATCTCATATGGAACTACCGCCTCCATTCCAAATGTTAAGGAATAAGGAGTTTGCCCAGTGGGTGTGCGGATTGAAGTTCGGTAGGCCCATAGAGCCTCAACCAATTTTTCTGGCCAATCTGCGAATTTATTAGATTTACACGTTTTCTTGATGATTTTTATCAAAGTCTTATTTGTTGCCTCTGCTTGGCCATTGCCTTGCGGATAATAAGGAGACGAATGATGCAATGCAATTTTATACATGTTACAGAGGTCCTTCAATTCCTGTGACACGAACTGCGGTCCGTTGTCGGTGACGATGGTGCTTGGAATTCCGAATCGGGTGATGATGTTCTTCATGATGAACTTGCAGACGGTTGATGCTTTGATCTCCACGTACGCTTCAGCTTCTGCCCACTTGGTGAAGTATTCCGTTACCGTGAGAATGAAAGATTTTTGCTTGATGCCGGAATCTGGGTTACCAAGAGGTCCAATAATGTCGAAAGCCCACATGGAGAAAGGCCATGGGGAAGAAACAGGATGGAGTGAAGATGCAGGAGAATGAATTTTGTCGGCGTGAAGTTGACACTTAGCACACCTACGGACATATCCTACACAGTCTTCTTCCATGGTTGGCCAATAAAATCCTTGTCTAAGGATCTTCTTTGCTAGCATCTGTCCATTGACATGACCACCACAAACTCCACTATGAGCTCCTTCCATAACCTTCCAAAGCTCATCTTCGTCTAGACATCTCAGAAGAACTCCATCAAAACCTCTCTTGTACAATGCTCCTCCAACTAAGGTGTATCTTTGAGCAACTCTCCTGATAGCTCTCTTCTCCTCAGTTGTAGCTTCCTCAGGATATGATTGATCTTCACAATATTTTGCAATTTCATAATACCATGGCTTCTGTTCATCATCCATTTCTTCTAACAGCTCTATTAACATGATTTCTCTTTTCTCAATGGTATCTCCGTCTCTGACTTTCTTCAGCAACTTCTCCTTAGTTCTAAGGAATGAAGGATCTTTCACGGCAGGTGAAAGACGCCTGTGAACTATGATTGATTCGGATTGTTTGCTGATTGGAAAATCAAGAGAAGATGCGAGTGAAGCTAGAGCGTCAGCTAAGATGTTTTGATTCCTAGGGACATGGACAAAGATCAATTTCGTGAAAAGCTTTGAGTAAGCAGAAGTAAGCTCCTGATAAGGCTTGAGCTTGGGATCGAGAGTTCGATACTTGGTCAGCACTTGGCGAAGAATTAGTTGGCTATCACCTACGATCCTGAGTTTGGTGGCACCATGGGAATGAGCAGCCTCGAGACCAGCAAGAAGTGCCTCGTATTCAGCTATATTGTTTGTGACTGGAAAATCAAGCTGAAAGGCTTGTGGAATGGTGATACCTTCAGGTGATAACAGAACGATACCGATCCCTTTTCCATGAGAATTCAGAGCTCCGTCAAAATACAGAGTCCACATATCATCTCTGATTTGATTTACGGACATTAATTCCTCATCCGGAAACTTTGATCGGACTGGATCAAATCAGGGAAGGGGATGATGAGCAAGATGTTCTGCTATGGCATAGCCCTTGATCGCTTTCTGTTGAATATAAGTGATATCGAATTGAGATAGAAAGCTTTGCCATCGCGCTAACCTATCAGTAAGAACAGATTTTTCCAGAAGGAATTTGATCGGATTCATCCTAGCGATGAGATGGACTTCATGGGCCAGAAAATAATGCTTCAATTTCTGCACAACCCAAACCAATGCTGCACATGTTTTCTCCATCGCCGTATACCTCTGTTCAGCGGGGTTGAGAAGTTTAGAGAGATAATAGGCTGCCCTCTCTTTTCCTTCTTCATCTTCTTGTGCTAGGACAGCCCCCACTGCATCATCCAGGACTGAAATGTAAAGTATCAATGGTTTGCCCGGAGATGGTGGTCTCAAAACAGGAGGACTTGCTAAATACTTCTTTAATCCATCGAATGCCTCCTGACACTTATCGTCCCAATCGAATTTGACTCCTAGCTTGGTAAGCTCGTAAAACGGCTTACACCTTTGTGAGTGCTAGGAGACAAAACGGCGAATAAATTGCAACCTCCCGATTAATCCTCTCAACTCTTTCAAGTTTTTGGGAGGTGGCATTTCTCTAATAGCCTTCGCCTTGTTAGGATCGATCTCAATTCCCCGTTTACTGACGATAAATCCAAGCAATTTCCCTGAAGATACCCCGAATACACATTTCTTGGGGTTCATCTTTAACTGATATTCTCTCGATCTTTCTAACACCCTTGCCAAAACTTTGGCGTGCTCAGCCTTTGTTTTAGATTTAACCAATAAGTCATCCACATACACTTCCAGATCTATGTGCATCATGTCATGAAATATTGCCATCATAGCCCTCTGATAAGTGGCTCCAGCGTTCTTTAATCCAAACTGCATGACAACATAACAATATGTTCCCCAAGGTGTAGTGAATGATGTTTTCTCTTGATCTTCTTCTGCCAGCTTAATCTGATTATATCCCGAAAATCCATCCATAAATGATAACGTCTCATAGCCAGCAGTATTATCGATGAGTACATCAATATGAGGCAATGGAAAATCGTCTTTAGGATACGCCCGGTTCAAATCGCGGAAGTCAATGCAAATCCTGACCTTCCCGTCTTTCTTCATAACCGGGACTATATTGGCCACCCATTGTGGATAGAGGACAACTCTAATAAATTTAGCTTTATGTAATTTATCGACCTCTTCCTTCATCTTTAAAGCCATTTGTGGGTGGAATCGCCTTAATTTCTGTTTGACCGGGCTAACTCCGTCCTTTAATGTCAACCTGTGTTCAACTAAAGACGAGTCTAACCCCGGCATATCTTCATAACTCCAGGCGAAAGTGTCCTTATAGTCCTTGAGTACTTGTACCATTGCCTTTTCATCCTCTATAGAAAGATTTTTACTGACGAGGATAACCTTAGGTTCGTCTTCAGTCCCTAAATTGATTTCTTTGGTGGGCTCTTCTACGGCAGCTGAGGGTTCATCAAATCTCTTTACTCCACTGGCATATGCCTCAGCCGCGTCCTCGTCATCTTCCTCATTTTCAACAATGGGGTCCTTTTCATGTACTAATTCATATACCCCGTACCCATCATTGACTGACTCATCGTCCATGCAATCTTCTGACATCTGAATTGGATTTTCTAAAAGCTGAGGGATCAAAGAACAAGAAGAGCATTTATCAACTAAGTCCTGGAGGTATCTATCTGGAATTTGCCTACCCTTAGGCTTCCTAGACTTCCTAATCTGACTAGACTGCCTAACTTCACTATCATAACCTAACGAAGACGAAGCAGGATGAAAATCCTGGGATACAAGTGGAAATACAAGAGAATCCTCCCGAGGGGAGGGACAGAGTAAATCTAGGAGAGAAGCTTGACCGAAGGATCCGCGCGGCGGGGTGCAATTGGACAAGTAAGATGTTTCCTCGATAAGGACTTGGGAAGAATTTGTTGCCGAATTGGCGTTTTTTTTTGGACAATGAAAGAATTAAACGTAAAGCAAGAATGAATACTAATGGGAGGAGAATCAGACGGAGGAAGTGGCACCAAGGCCAGAGGATTAGGGGGATCATATAGTAATATGTCCCAGATCAGATTATACAACCTCTCTAGATCGAGAGGAGGTTGTGGTATAATGTCCCGAGGGGACAGAGTAATCATGACGGGCGGAGCCCGTGGAATATCTTCAATTATGACCCGTGACCAAGTCGGGGTCAAGAGTAGTGTACGAAAAAGAGTATGGAGCATGAAGACATGTGAAGGATATGTCCCCCTCCAGAGCAGATCTGTTGTGTAACCAGCTTCACAGGGGTCATCTGGTTCCCCTTCGCCAGTCTCTTCAGACAGCAGTATGCGCTTGTCAAATATGGCACCAGGGCTTTCAATCAGTTCATCAATCTGCGGCGGCCACTTAGGTTCTGCAGGATCCAGAAATAGTCTGTTCAGTGAAATATAGAGGTCCCTCAGATCGAACCACCTGTACCATTCACATTCAGGATCATGAAATTTCCTCCTTTTCATAGGCCGCAGAGCCTCCAAGGATTGGTACGTAAGTAGTTCAGAGCAATGTCTGGCCAAGTCCCTCCCATATATATCATGGAAGTCAAAACAGGAAGTAATGACTACCGTATTGTCATAGCTAAGTATGGGCCCTTTTACAAAGTGCGTACATAGGGTCCATGTTAAGGGATCTCGGCCTTCTTTAGGTGGTGTAGACATTGCCTCCCAGATCTTCGGACCTTCTTTGATCTCTGCTTGCTGAACCGGATCTTGTTTCAGTTTTATTGGCCTATAGCCCAGACCACTTCCAGGTGCTGCTCGATGATTTCTGACAGGAGTGGTCCTGCCTTGCAATTGTGTGCCCAGACCTTTTCCAGGCTCGTAGCCATTTTTTATCATGATCCTCCATCCTGGGGTACTCATGCACTTCCCCCTTTTGATAGCATTTAATGGGTATGGAGAAATAGTAGCGGCTTTCAGAGGATCAGCCACTGGACGGTAGACCTGTAATACCGACAGAAAAGGTTGTCGGCCAGGTGAAACAGCAGATTTAATGTTCAAGGAATGAGCAGCAGCAAGGATCGGCATGCTCGTTACTTTAATTATTCGTCCTTTGTAAGGGAATTTGAGGCATTGATGATTCGTAGAAGGAATCGCCTCAAGAGTTTTAATATAAGGACGACCTAAGATGGCATTTATGGAAGGGTCGATTTCCAGGATGTGAAATTCGACCTCTGCATGACTTACAGGGCCCAGCTCCACCTTTAAATAAACCATTCCCAGAGGGGAACGGGTAGAATTGTCATATGCTGTCACTGAGATGGGGCTGGGCAGCCATTTCTCTTTGGGCACACCGCACAGTTCCAGGGTCTTTGGAGGTAAAACATTAATCGAAGCCCCTGTGTCGACCAGGCATGCATCCACGGCCTTCTTACAGATGTTGACCGTGATACTCAGGGCCATGCTTCTGGCTGCTGGCGGTGCTAGTTCCGATGTGTGAAATGTTATGGAGGGCTGATCCCCCTGAGGAACTAGTAGTGCTGCAATCTTCTCTACCGGCACGTCTTCATTGACCATCACCTTCTGCAGATATTCCATTAAAGCTTCTTGGTGACTCTTGGATCTTTTGATCAGTTCGAGTATAGTGATCCGTGCCGGTGTCCGATCCAGGTGTTTCAACAAGTCATATTGAGTGCCTGGTGCACTCTCTTCATTGTGGGCTTCCTCAGTCGGCTGTGATGGGCCGTCTCTGACTGTGGACTGAGGGAAGACCTTGTTGAAAATCCTTCCACTCCGAAGCGCGTGTTCCTCAACCGTAGAGGATCCGGGTGACACTTTAAGTACCGCAGGGTTGGATAGTGCGGATGGCGTAGAAGGTTGGTATGTAGGTGATGGCGTAGGACTAGGTGGTGATGGCGCGGTGCGGATTAGAGGCCTAGATGGTTGGATGGTGGATGGGTAAGAGGTTGGCGAAGTGGGGAATGATACGCGTAATAGCGGTCTAGATGGTAAAGGGATATCTGGGTAGGTGGTGGTGGTAGCGGGTGAAGTAGGAAATGGTATGCGTAATAATGGCCTACATGGTAGGAGGGGCGCGTTATTGGTTTGCGGGGGGGTATATGATGGAGGCGTAGTGGTGCGGGGCGTAATGGGTCTAAGGAAGGCGGGTAGTGGTAATGGGTTATTGGGCGTGGGTGAGTGATATGTGGGTGTGGGTATAGGGGTGATAGTAACGGGTTGTGGCCTTGGTATGTGGATGGTGCGGCGTGGTGGTCGCTCTGCGGTACTTTGAACGTGACCCGTTGAACAAAGAGAGGAAGAGTCCTCTACTCTCCATTGCTGCCCACGACCAGCCTCAGATTGGCTGTTCGTCAAAATGGGAGCAACCTGGTTTTGGTTCTGGTGCTCCGGGAGTGGATTCTGCACTATGCCCATGTTGGGTGGTGCTACTGCTTGTGCCGGTGGTCTTGCTTGCTGCTGCTGCTGCGGTCTCCTCGCTTTCAGGGTTGTTATGTACTTTTTCATTTCCTCCCAGTCTATGTCGCCCTGCTCGTTGAGATCATGAATATAATCTCTGAATTGAAAGCAGGTGTCAATGGTATGCCCAGGTTGCCTGTGGAAGTAGCAATACCTAGACGTATCGGCATTTTGAGGCCAGACGGCCTTCTCCCTTGGCAAAACTAAGGCATTAGCTGCCATTAAAGCACTGAAGATATCCGCCAAGGATTCAGGGAGGGCCGGGTACTCTGCCCTTTTCGGGCCTGGAGGTCTCCTCTGCTGGTTGTAGTCACCAGGAGGAGGGACATTGTGGTACGCCGGCGGTGCACGCGGCTGGTACTGTGGCTGTTGCTGCTGATATGGCTGCTGAGGGGGCTGCTGATACTGCTGTTGCCGTTGCGGCTGTTGCTGTAGCTGTTGCTGGTTTTGATTCGGCTGCTGGGGCCGCTGGTACTGCTGTTGATAATGGGGGTTCTGTTGCTGCCTGTATCCCTGTTGGCTCGGCTGCAGTGGCCTCTGGTACTGCTGTTGGTTCCTCACAAACTGGGGCGAGTTATTGTTCATGGTACTGACTTGCTCGTGAGAGAGCGTGCCCTCAGTAGTTGGACCTGTGCTAGGAGAATTCGGCACTGCAGACTTCCGAGGTGGAGGCCTGCTAGGTCTGTGAGGATCAAAGACGCTAGAGAACGTAGCGTCCTTGAAGGCATTCTGGCAGTACCGTGCCCTTTCATAGAGCTCTGCCATATTAGTCAAATTGTTCAAGGAGAGGACTAGCTTGAACTGGGGCGTGGCGTTAGAAATTAACATTTTCACTTGTTCAGATTCAGACAAGTGATCTTTCACTTTTTCAGCCAGGCCTCGCCACCTGTCAGCAAAACTGACAAACTCCTGATCCGGTTTCATTTTTTCTGCAATGAGGTCCGTGATAGACAAGGAGGGTGCAACTCTGTCCTGGTATCGTTGGATGAATTTGCGTGAAACGATACCGTAATCCTCTACTTCGGAGGGTTCCAGAGAAAAGAACCACTTGAGGGCTAGTCCCTCTAGAGATCTCATGAACAGGAAAGCCAACGACCTCTTGTCGTTCTGCCAGAAAGAGGATTCGTACATGAACTCCTTCAGGTGCGTGAAGGGGTTACCAGTACCGTTATACTTTCGATACACTGGCATTTCAGAGGGTGGCAGATGGAATACTGGCAGGCTCGGTAGACTGATTTCTGGCACGGCTTTAACCCCCATCATCTTCTGGAGATTGTTGAACTGCTCATCCATGCGCTCCATCTTGGCCAGCAACGTTTGCGTGGTCAGATCTGCCTGGGGAGGGGGAGGAGGTGGAAGTACCTGATAGGCCTGCTGCCTAGAGTACGTTGGACAAGGAGGATAATAAGGATGAGGTCCGGCAGAGCTTCCGCCATGCCCGAGGGCATTTTGATGAATAGGCGTTTGCGGTCTAGCCGGTTGCCTAGATGACGAAAGTTGTGGCCCAGTGGGCCGAGAAGCAATGTGAAGGCCTTCCATGGCCTGATGGATATAAGGAGGAGGAGGAGGAGGTTGTTGAGTAATAACGGGGGGAGCCATAGGGTTCGGCTCAGCAGGCTGCATGGGTGCCTTCCCCTTCAAAATAGACTGGATGGCCTCGAACTGCTGAGGGTCCAGTCGGGAGGCAAGAACTCCCAGGGCATTGACAAGATCCATAGGATCGGAGGATGAGGGATCATGATGATTCATGTCCCCCTCAAGATCGGGATTGGGGATCGCATATTCATGCGGAGGAAGATCATGATATTGATCGTGCGGATGAAAAAGAGGAGTTCGGACATTCCCGTCATGTCGAACTGGAATGGGGACAGAGTTACGAGAGGCATCAGCATCTCTCCCGTTCTCATAATTGAAGTCTGAATCGCGAGGGGCATTAGCATCTCCCTCGTAGTTGATGATGGCGTCTTGGGCCATACTCAAGTCTCTGCCTGATCGCAGCAACATGATATTAGATTCTCTTTTCAAAGATTTAATCAAACAAGTCGTGCAGAGATTAATCAAACAAGTGGATGCTTAACGTGATTTCAGGGTTCCTTGTTGAGTTGGATTAAACCACAATTTCGCTCAGGGAAGGATCCTAGTTTCAGTTTGATTTCCACCGTTATTCTCTAAGATTCTCTCTCACAACGCTTTCGGAATCTAGCCGGGACTTCAATTGGTACAACCAGCCCGATGATCAAGGAGGAATACCTTGATTTTGGGGACTTATGGAGGTCTCAACGTCAACTTCTCTAGTCTGATCAAGGGACCAACCCAATCAGAGAGAGTTGATGACGTCGAGTAATGTGTTCCTAAGAAGAGGAGGGTTTTCGCCTCAATGCGTATGCCCTGCGACCTGGATGGCCTCTAATGCTTAGTAAAATAATGGGTAGCTAGCACTCAAAACACAGAAATCTGGAAACTGAAAAATAATTAAGAAACTGTCTGAATCGCGTCGATGGTGGTCGACGCTATTCAACACAGAACTTAATTATTTCGCAGAAACAGATGCAAACAGCAGAGAAAGCCTGGAGGCTAAAAGGCGTCTAGGTGTGATGACGCTGTTTTAAAACGCGTCAACTTTCCTGGACGCTTTTTAGTTCGCAGAAACAGATTTCCAGAAGGATTTTCTGGGTCGAATCCTCCTCAAACAGGGTAAAATGCAGTAAACAATCGACTCATGCAAAGATTTTTAGTTTCAGATTTTAAACAGGATGATTTACTAACTAAACAACTAGGAAATCACTCAATCACACATCATTTTATCACAAAAACATCTTTTTTTTGAACTAATCAAGGGGAGGGCAAGATCTTGCCACTGGGGTGTGCACGTGGTGCACGAGGGAAATTAATTAAACTAAACACTCACCAATTGGTGAGGACGTGTCGAAAGACACAAATGGTGCACCGTGGGTGCCCGATATGATAATAGCAAGAACAAAAGAAACTAAAAGACGGCGAGACCAAGTCCCACCGTGATCGCCAAAAGAGCTGTAGGTGCTGAAAATGCTCGTGTGATTAATATGATAAACTATGTTGTTTAGTGTAAACTAACCTATTAAAAAACAGCAACTAAAGTGCAGTGATCGCCAGAAACTTTTAACTTAAAAGTTTCAAAAGAGATATGATCGCCTACCTGTTTAAACGCGGAAGATTGAGTCCTTGGTTCCCCTCCTTCAGCCGGCTGAAGAAAGAGAGCCATTTCTTTGTTCTTTTGTTCTTGCTGTTGAGGTTGAGGATCGTCCAGAAGTTCTCCTGGCTTTGTGTTTGATTTCCCCTTTTTGATCTCTTGTTGTTGTTGTTGAGTGCAGCAGAGACAGAGAAACAGAAAAATAAAGAAGAAACACTGATGAGAATTTTAAGTATAAGTAATATCAAAGCTAACCATGATTATAAACATGTTTAAGCAGCAACTCACTTGTTTAAATGGTTTTGAAACCCCTTTAAAACAAATGGGTTTTGGAAAATTGATGCTGTGGTGTGTGTTGCATGAAGTGAATATGAGAATGAAACTAAATGAAGATGTAATTGAAATTCAGAAATGAAACACTTATGCCCAGTTGGTGAAGCCTTGAAAGATGAAGATCTGGAAAAGGGACGCCGTCTTCTGGAAATGGCAGCGTTCCGGCGTTCCGACGTGGTTGCTCCAATCTTTAAATTGCTATAACGTTATGGCTTGGCTCAATTCAATTCTCTCTCTTTTTTTTACTCTTTGATAGGCAAGGTATTTATAGGCATTTTCTGCATTCGCGATTAACATAGAAAAATCTAGGATTTATCTATCTTAACCGACAGATAATTACTGATTAATTCATCTTTATCTGTAATTATCTAAAACGCGTCCACCATGGATGACGCCTTTCAGATTAATTAAGATAAGGATAAATATCCGGAAAAACTTATCTTTATCTTTATTAGCTAAAAAGCGTCTACCTGTGTAGACGTCTTTTACACTAATTAAGATAAGGATAAACATCCGGAAGAGAAGTTAAAATAGCTTAGGAAACCTAAAACGCGTCGACCTTCACAGACGCCTTTTAGTTAATAAATCAATTAATTAAAATTCAAATTTAAACGCTAAAATAGGAATAAACTCTAAATCGCGTCCACACAGGTTGACGCGTTTTAGAATTCTGAATCGCGTCCACACAGGTTGACACGTTTTAGAATTCTGAATCGTGTCCACACAGGTTGACACGTTTTAGAATTTCTGCATATTTTAACTGAAATTTGAGTTAAAATCAATTCAATTGATTAACTTAAACATGTCCGTTAAACCCGACACTCAAAATATCAATAAAAATTAATCAATGATTAATTATCAGACCATTATGAGGCATTATTATATGATATGAAATTTACTCAAAATGACGTCAAAATTAGCGTGTCTACACAAGGCTGAGGTGGTACTCTAAGGAGAGATAAACCAAGGGAAGGAGGCTTTGGAAGAGAGAAAGGAAGAGGGAGAGAATAACTAGCAACTAGATCTCCTCCTATATACCTCTCTTTTATAAATATGGGTCTCTTATAGACACCATAACTCTGGAGCTTCTTTTTCCCACATAAAGAGGGACTCTTCTAAATTTGATCTAAGTCTATTTTATTCACAAATGTGGATGATAAAGTTTAAACCCAAATCAAACTCTATTATGCATCTCCCACTTAAAAATATTAGTTATCTAATAATCTTCCATAACATCTCATCTGATTCTTCCTTTCATACAAGAAAATGACGTATGCGATTGAACGAGAAAGATCTAAAAGTGAGAGGTATTATCTCGTCTCATATTTCAAACCACATACTCACACCAAGTTAAGCTGATCTGATTCCTCAGAGATCCCTGTCTTGACCGCTTAAACAATGTGTTTGCTCTTATAGTTGTATTGAATATGTCCAACATAATCGTCTAGGTAATGAATCACGATAACAGAGGTGTGATATTAGTTGACTTTTCCTACACCATACATACCAATATGCTTTTACCTGATTACATGCTCCGTTGGATCACATGCCTCATGGCTTTTGAATAACATTTTAAAATAACATCAACAAGTATCCACTTCATGACAAAGTATATAGTCCTAAAAGGTACAAAAAAGTATTGGGACTCATACAATGGAGTAGGGAGCCATTTAATCACTCCTCTAATGATTGTCATAGATAGAACATACAGTATTATTTACATGCTATGGTGGATCCAAAAAATAAGATATGCTATGCTCAGGTACTATACAAATCAGTAACCCTACGCTCCTCCTAAGGGCATATGGGTTGCCCATATGGCATAATCGCATTTGGCTATCATTGGCTACATAAGAAAAAGATCAATTCTATGCTTAACTGATTTCAATCACTGCCCAATATTCCTTAACAATATTGGGAGAAATTAAGAGAGAGATACCAATGATTAATGTGTTCCTTAACAATCTGTTTAAACTTCACTAGTCAATATTCATGCAGTAACTTAACACATTAGTCTTCCCTCTCTCTTACATGTATTCACTCATATCCATCATTATTGTCCTCTCTCTTTCTCCCCATGTCCCTCCAGTAGACAATAATATCTATTTGAAAGTATATATTGTGTAACATTTGGTATATTAGAACAAAACTTTTTGACATGAGAGTAACATTTTGCATGTTCACTATCATATCTTAACTCCTATAATGTTACTAAATGGTAGCATTGTGTGAGCTATAAGATACCATCAAACTCAGGCCTTGCTTCAATTGAAGTGCATGTGTGCCATAAAGGAGGAATACACTGTAACTCATATATTTTATTTTTTTCATTTTTGTTGTCAAGTGGAAGTGCAATGATGCATGCAACTGATACATCTTAATAGACCGAGAGATTTGAACTTTGCTTCTACATGACCTGATCAATTCGACCAGATAATAGTTACAGTGTTTCCATTTATTTCCTAAATACAATGTATCCATGAATAAATTGTCCTAACTTTTAGTAAATAAATTTCATAGTCAACTTAAGATTTTGAAATTTTAATAGTAGATTTCAAAATTCAACCTCATGAGCTAATAAGCCTAAAATACCCACTTTTTTCTACTTGAAGTAAGATTTGAAAATCTATGCCTTGAGAAAATCCATGCATTGAGAAAATTTATGCTTTGAGATTTCAAACAAAAACAATATTTAGAAATCATGTCTCCAATTCTATTACAACTAAAATCTAAGACCCCGCTTGGAATTTAAATTTTTGATAATTGATTTTCTATCGTGAAATTTCATTCTTTTTGTTCTAAAGTACATTTGCACGTGCACTTTAACTAGTATAAATAATATATAAAGATAATGATACTTTCATTCCGTCACTAGTCCAACAAAGGTTTTAGTCTGGAAACAAATTGGATGCCAAAGGTGACTCTGTGACTCCAACTGTTGTTCCATCATTAATGGCCATCGAGCTCAATCACCCCCATGGTATTGTATTGATGTCACTTGAGATTGCAGCCTTCATAGAAGTCTTAAGAATAATTTGAAGTCATTTTACCATAGAAGCTATCATTTTTTATGTTTCTTTTCATAAAGGAGGTTGTAGATTCAAATCTTATTTTCAACAATTGTACAGGAGGAGGTATTTATCCTATGAATTCATGAGAGCCTATTCTAAGTGCCCTTCGTAGGTGGAGAGATCCTTGGAGAGAATATTGCTCTCTTCAGTGGGTTAAAGAGGCAGAACTATTGTCATAATGTGAAAATATGCCGAATATTATATGCTCTCTCTTTTAGAGAAGCTCTATAAATACTTCTGACAAAAAAGAGTTTTTTTTTTGGACAGTTGGCTCAATGGACAAGTATTCACTATGAGTGGGAGCGGTTCCAATCTTACAGGTAACTCCCTATTAGAGATATATTTTTTTATCTAATTAGGTGATTGTTCTAGGTCACTCCTACCATTGAAAGAAGAAATCCTACAAACTATGCCCTCAAACATGAGGCATATATATTTGGCAAGGTATTTTTGTACAGAGATAAGGAAGGTTAAGTCTTTTGGGGATATCCTCAATGTCGGGGTCATGCATGGGGATAAGTCATTCTAACCTTTTGTTGCAATGCTTTATCCCCATTGCTAACCTCATTTTTCCATCCCACACTTTTCCCTTCTCCCTACCCCCATTGCTAACCCCATATTCGTAATATATTAAATAATTATTAACACTTAATAGCAAATGCCAATGTATGCAAAGTAAGTGAATTACATGGTTAAGATGGTAATTATCTACAAATTATAACGAATATTTTGTATTACATTATTAACATTTAATCATTACTAACTTATGCAAAATAAATATAGTATAGGCTATTATTATTGATGTTTATGCCATTAGTAAAATGTGCATTTACAATCGTAATGATAATATTAATATTAAGAATAATTAATATTACATAACTATTAACACTGAATACCAATTGTCAATCTATGCAAAGTTGCTAGACTATATAAGATTATTATTGACACTTTCATCATTTGTAAAATATGTTTTCAAGTTTATACATTGCTAACACTTAATCGACATTGTTATACATATTAAATAATTAATATTAAATTAGCATTATTAATTTATACGAAACTAAGTAAGGCATGTAATTATTCTCAATTTATTGCAATAAGTGTTAATGTATTTCAAAAAATTTCTAAATCTAAACTCATCAATCTTATGTCGCCGTGTTTCAAAATGTTTCCAAGTCTCCCTTATCCCGGTCAAATTGAGATTAATGTATTCCCCTTAATCTAGAATAAGGATAGTATATTATCCCGATACCAAACAAGACCTAAGAGTTGAACCTATAACTTAGCCAAGTCAATTGGCTTCCTAAAAAAGGAAGTTGGCTTCCTAAGACTTTTGTACATATACTTTTGTAAATGACTGTATTTATATTTATATGTATGCTTCTCATATATCTTTAAGTATATTTTGACATCTTGAAAAAAATTATGGTTATCCCCATTCAATAAAATACTATAAATTCTAATCAAATATGTTGAAAGGAATTGATCAACTATGACGAAGTTAAGAGTAAATATACAAAAATATTAGAATCTTTTTGACATATTATGTTAGAGTTTTTGATATTCTAGTGTGGATTCAAACAAATTGTGAATGGTGAATGTTCCGGGAAAGTCTCTATGGGTTAGCTATGGATGTGGCGACTAGAATTGTACAAACCAATATTTTTGAAGATATTGGAGATATTTATAATAATATGTGAAACTCAATGTATACATATAAATATTTTAATTTACAAGAATATATATGCATATAAAAAATCTTATCTTTTTTAGATTTCTTTTAAGAGTTTGTTGTCTTTAATCTAGTTAATTTTGAAAAGCTCTTATAGTCTCTCTATTTAGTAAAAAATTTATGAAGTCATTTTACTTGGAAAAGATTATTTTTTCAGAATATTTAAGGGTTTTATTTTGATTTTTCTTGTAGTGTTTATCAATAAAAGCCAAGACTTCAAGAAGCTATAAGTTTGATTAAGAGAACTTATTCTAAAATAAGATTACTTGTAGGGGTCAAAATCTAAAAATATTTTTCCTTAGTAAATGCCCACAGCTGCTTTATAGTTATTTACTTGCATAAGTCATTTGCAAGTATGTTGACAATCCATAATCATATTCTTCAGTGACACACTTCGTACTTGTGATTGGTTGTGTAACAGAATCTAAATCCGTCTTAAATGAGTGGAGAATAATTTTTTGTTAAAAAAGATAAAATTATATATAATATAATATGGCGTCCATTCTACTCACAACCCTCAATGGTAGAGACAGAAAACCTCATAATTTGATATGGTATTTGATGTAGCCGAGGCTATATCACTGTCGGATTCTGGGCACGGAATCCGGCTGCCAGTCGATGATCGAGAGGTCGAGAGGATCCGAAGTCGAGAGGGAGTCGGAGACGAAGGGCCGTCGGCTCCTACAGAGAAGAAAACGTCAGCATGATCTCGGGTTGCAGTAGCCCGGGAGAACCCTCCGATGGTTAAGTCAGTCACTGATGAAAGACTTAATATTAGAAGAAGAAAGATATAGGACTATTCCTAGTTTCGCGATGAAGTGTCGGAAACACCATATGTTCGTGGGCAGCCGACATTTCATCTGGGTGGGTAAGTGAGCCGAACCCACTTTGGCCCAGTTGGCGCCAGGGCCGCCGCAGAATAACCCGCATTCAGTTCATTGAACGAGCTGAACCCATTTCGGGCCAATCAGCCTAATGGTCTCCTGGACTTAATGAGTTCAGTTTGAAAGGTTGGACCGGGTCTGTCTCGGCCCAAGACGAACATGGGCTGCCGAATACGGACGATGGCTGTTCGGCCCAATCGAAAATTGGGATTGGACTCAATTGCTGGGCCTAGTGAGATTTTTCCTCCATCAGTATTAACGTCTATAACTATGTTCATGGCTCGCACTCTATGTTCATCATTTTCCAAGAGTAGACTCTAAGTAGATCCATGTCACTTTAAAAGTTTGGGTTACACTCAATAATTGAATGGAATATATCTACCTAATTTAGCTAGAAAATCAATCAACTAATTGCCTTCAAGGTAGATCTTTCCATCTCTCTCTCTCTCTCTCTCTCTCTCTTTGTGTGTGTATGTGTGTGGCTTGTTGCTGCTGCTACTGCGGTGGAAGAAGGGTGGAGGAACTGCTGAGGCGGTGGAGGAGATGGGAGGTTTTGCGATTTCTCCATGCGGGAAATATGGACAGAGATTGCTTCTTCTTATTTTCTTTTGCTCCCTAAACTGCCCTTTCCTTAATAGATGGAAGATGTTTACGTGGACTAATCTCGTTTAGGTGTAGATAACAATCGAGAAGAAAGTCTACATAGGATTCAAACTCCATAAAACCCCAGCTATGAACCAATAGGAAGAGGATTCTTAGCTTCTCTATCCATATCACAATGGAGAAAATCAAGTGAAAAAATAGAAAATAAAATTTTGGAGATATTAGAGAGAGGCTTAAGCGTCAAACTTATAAGTAAGGTGTTTGAGCTTTTTTTTTCTTTCTTTCTTTCTTTTGAGACTAATTTACACTTAAACTTTTATTTTATTTTTAAAATTATTTCACTTTGATTCTTCCATTGTTTGACAAAATTATTACTACTTTTTAAAAAGCTTGGAAGAGAGAGAGAGAATCCATTAGCTAACCATTGTGTTCTTCCATGTATTGAGATCTTAATCACGTATATAAGAGAGAGAGAGAGAGAGAGAGAGAGAGAGAGAGAAAGGCATTTAGATGCTATGCTCTTCCTCTGCGTATTCAGGTCTTATTCATCAAACTATGTCTTAATGTGAACGTTAGACGAATCACACAGAGAATCTTGTTAATTTACGTTGGTGCAGTAAGGGAGAGAGAGCGTGAGCATACGCAACATCATTAATCTAATTAACTGTGTTCGGACGTGAAGCACCTCCTTGGCATAGCCAGTGGCGCAGCGCGGAGGTAGCTAACCCCCACCGCGGTGCTCCAGATGCCACTAGCCACGCAGAAACAACGCCCGCGGAGAGGAGAAAGAAGAAACGAGAAAGAATTTGCACTCTCCAAGGAAACTCAAAATATCTACAAGATGGAAGAAGAGAGAATTTTAAGCATTTTCTACGTACAAAATAATCAGCATCAAAATCAAACCCTAAATCTGTTTTATTCCTATCCAAAAATTTTAAAAAAATAATAAGTTTTAATTAAAGTTGGTCTGCCCGCTAGGAAAATAGTGAAATTTGACTTGGGAAATGGCCCCTTACTACCAATAAATTGCACCAGTTGTCTTGGAATGCCAATTCTGAATTAGAGTTTTCTACGCAAATTTGACACCGAGTGGAAAGTTATATCCGCTTTACCTACAGAGCATCATCAATCCACCTCTTTTCTTCTTATCTTTGCACTCACTCTAGGTCAACACCAATCGGGCTGCATCACAAGCTCTAATGCTCCCGTATTGTAATAGAGTCTTGATCTTATGTTAGAACTGTATTTGGCGAAATTATTAGTTGAAATCAAGTTACTTATATTTGTTTTTACATAAGAATAATGGGACTGATCATATATATAAGTCCAAATCAATTTTTAGTAATCTCATTTCTAGTTTTAGATGGAAGTAAAAAAAAAAGACTATAAAATTGTACAAATGACCTTCAATGCCTAAAGTCATTCTCTCAAAGATACTCATGTAGATGTTTATGGTTATGTTAGGAGCAACTTTTAATCTAAAGTACTTTTGAGTTTTCACCTACTTATCATGAGGGAAAAAAATAATCTTTAGAAGTCGTTTACATAATATTTTGTTTGTTTGTTAGTTAGTTTTCAACTGAAGCCTACAAGTTAAAACTTTCTAAATCATAGACGAAATATGATTGTTAGCGAAGACTTGTCCTCTATAATTATATAAAGTAGGTTATAATTAGTCTCTCTCAATAAATTTAATGTTAAAAATAAAGGTTGAAAGTGACTTTTGTCAAACCAAGGGTACTTGCAATTAAAAGCTGCACCAAAGGATGTTTACAATGGACGACCATTTTCCAGTGAGTAATGCTAGTGAACACCTTTTTATAAAGATATTTTTGTCTGAATATTAAATTTAATGATTGAAGAGGTAATATTTGATGTATCCTTAACGAAGTTAACAATTGTAGGTGCATTTTTACTAATGTTGCGACTCAGTGAGATTATTTATGACAATATAAAATTAGATAGACAAATTTGTAATTATATATATATATTCTTTTTTGACAAAACCACATGAACCTACATGATCTATAAGTTTCATCAATTTTGCTGATGGGGAACTTCTGAACTTAATGATTACGTCTGATTGATAGAAAATCGTGTGATTGCTTGTTTTTGATAAAATGTGAGGTGAATTACCAAAAAATTGTGGGATCATCTTTATTTAACAACAAAAGTAAGGGACACTAGTAGCCAGTTATTTTGGATCTGAACTAAAACCAGTTCCGACAATCCAAATATCTAAAGAAAAAAACTATTGTCGTTAAATAACCAAGCGATTTTTCCTCTACAAAAAATAATAATATGATCGGATCTTTTATTCCACTGGTATTTAATTTTTTAAATCAAATAGAAAACAAATCTTCTGTATATTTATCAGACCAAGAAGTACGCCAGCTGAACGTCCCAGATACAACTACATTTGTCTTCAGTCTCTAAAGAATCCAATCATCTCACCTTAACCCCCCGCACGGTAGCTTCCCCGGGGTTTACCAGGCAACTGGGTTTCTCTCATCATCTAAAAAAAAAGAATCCAATCATCTCGAAGTCACCTGGCATCCCATGCTCCCACATGTGACATGTTTGTGTTTGTACCTTTGGCACAAAATAAAATAAAATTGTGTTTGTACCTGTGCCTCTTTTTGGATCTTTTCATGGATTCTCTCTTCAGTGGAAGTCCAACCAGACACAGCTTTTAAATTCAGATAGCACACATGTTTGAAGGGTTCCCATGTGCAAGAGAACAGCCCAACTAGATACACCTTTTAAATTCAGGTAAATGTTTCCTCAAATATGACCATACGAAGGACAAAGGTACAAATATAATTAGTGTAATGTCTATAATTAGATCTAGAAGACTTAAGGCTCAGACAATTTGCTAAAGATATTTAGAGAATTTGAAAATGTGGGACACAGTATAATTTTGGATAATTCACTTAAATTTTTTAAAAAATATTATTATATAACTTCTCAGAATGAAACAATTTGTGTCTATCTCTCTCCTTCTGAAGAATTTTTTTTGAAGAAATAGAGTTTGATAACAAGGCTTTTGGGCAAAGCTTTTTATGTCCCCATTGTTCTCCATTGATAATTGAGATCCTGTACCTTTGTTTTTGGTTTTCAACTCTTAAAGCTAAGCTTATTTCATAATAAACCTTCCTATCCTTACTATTAATTCATAACTTCTCAAAATCATCAGTTATTTAATAAACAGCTACAAGGATTTTTTTGTCCAAATTAATGGATTGAACAAAAGATCTTTTATCTTTTGTCTATAGTTGCTTTTGAATCAAGTCTTATGAAATAATGTGGAGTTGAGATATACTATAATTCGAGGGTGGGATCTGTTTCATCCAGTTTTAGAAAATAATAAAAAAAAAAACCCTTAAAATTGCTGTACGTGTTTGATTAAACGTTTTAGTTAACGGCTAATTTTGACATTCACTTTGAACATAAAAGACATTGAAAGGGGATAGTTGTAACACATTTGAAATAGTTATCAAACCTTCTCGAATAACTTCAAATTTCCTTCCAATCTGAGAAGCTTTGATTTAAGATTTTTGGTTGAGAGCCAAAGATTGTTGGTTGAAAGCCGAAAACTAAATAAATAGTTTTCAAGGTCTAGAGCATGCTTGGCAAAAATTTTCCTTAGAAGCCAGTTTCTTTAGAGCATGCTTAGCAAATTTCTACCCAATATATGAAGATTCAATTAGTGACGTTTAGCTTAAAGTCAGAATCAATCAAATTAAAGACCGTATAAATAGCATTCTAGACTTAAAATCATCCCCTTAAAATAACTGCACTGAAATTCGTTGAAGCAAGAATATGCCTGATTGAGAATTATGCTAAACATAGTTCAAATAATTTTTTCTCCTTCTCAATAAATGAGCCAATTAAAATTATGTGAAAGCTCGAGAATAGTTTTTAGTAAAGAGTAAAACTTTCTGCATTGGCAGCTGCCGGTACTTTTAAAATAAAAAAATTAGATTTTTTAAAGATGTGTCCCAACTCAAAGTATATGTTCGTACAATCCGACCTTCGATCCGACGATTAAAAAAATTTAAAATTTTAAAACTAAGCTCCAATGAATAATTAAAAAAATATTTTTTACTATTCATTATGACTTAAGTTTTAATTTTTCAATAGCCATCGGATCAGAGATCAGATTTGTATGAGCATACATGGCATAATGAGGTCCAGCTTTTAAAAAAACAGTTTTTTTTTTAAAAAAAAAAATACCCGCCGGTGCAAGTTGTTTCTTTATTAAATAATGGCCGAATACGTTGTTAAAAGTAATTCATGCAACAAGATCCACCAGTACATTTCTTAAAGGTCGACCTTAGTTTTTGTCCATTTAGTACTTGCTATTTTCAGAAAAGATTCAGTCTTGCTCAGTGAAGTCAAGAAGAGTATATATAAAAATTCTCACAAATTTAAGGGTGCGTATGACATTTTGACGGAAAATATATAACAGCACCCTTTTCGGGGTATCTAGTTTCAACCACAGTCCTCACCGTTATAAGATAAGATTATGACCATGGAATAGTCATCTAATGTATCAACTCTACAAAGAAATTTACATCTTAAGGTATAGAGTACCTCTTTGGCGCGCGTGGCGCAATAAACATGCTCTCCGATGTTGGCGGGGACATTTGGGTTCGAATCTTGTGAGGGGGACTCTCACGGATGAAAATTTCCTTTTCCTGCATTTAATCTGATGGAATGTCGAATCCGACACTTTTAGTAGGAATCTCTTTCCTCGTTACCACTAGACTTTCGTTCGGAAGAAAAAAAAAAAAAAAGTACAAAGCACTTACAACAGTAGAATCCAATTTGAATTCCTAAATTGTAATTTTGTCCACATTGCTTGGCACATGGTGCCGACCTCATCCATCCCCCACGACTTGTCTCCCTATCAAGGTGCGGGCAAATGTTGTCTTGTAATTGCCCGCAGGACCATCTACTTTGAAGCGGGTTGAAAAGAAAAAAGGCTAGGTATCATATTTATTACATTTTTTATTTTTATATTATTGTTATTATGAACTTTTATAAAAAAATAATATTTTCAGTTGTAACTCTTCGATTTTCAATGCCATCCGAGTTGAATAAATATTCCATTGAGAATTTAATTGAGATATAAAATATTAGGTTTTTGAGGGTATACAATAAAGCATGTAAGAGTTTAGAAGTACATATGCAATCATTTTGACTATGTGAACGGACTAAATAAGTATTAATCTTTTTTCTATCTTTGTTCACCTCAAATTAAGGTAAATAAATGATAGGTGTAGTAAACTTAGAATGGTAAAATATAGTTTATTATTGGCATATATATTATAGTATAATCATATCAGGGGCTGTAACAAAACATGATAAGTTTTAGACGTATACATGTAATTATATAAAATTATAACCCTGAATTGAAGGAACACCTTGGTACTGTACTTTCTTTTATTAATTTCTTTTAGGACCCTCAAAATCCATCCGACCATCATATATTTTATGAGTAATACTTTTTGCACGCAGACAGGTTGCAGAGCTACAAGGCACCCGCGATTTCAAATGCTCCCAGTGTTGCAGCAAGTAATACTTATTTTTTATATTATCATTCTACACCTTCATAATAAACCATATTTTATTATTTCGATCTGTATTCACCAATTTGAGTTTTGAGTTGAATCCAGATTCCAGACGAAGAAATTATAGTTAGGTTTGGCTTGTGAGTGTTGACGTAAGCTTAGATCATGAGTACCCTTTGCCAACTACAGCTCGATTACCCTGAGCCTAACTTGGCCCATCTAACTTGTGCATCTAATCCTCTCATGCCATGCTTTCCATGTATTAAATTACTATGATATTATTTTGGGCACATAAATTATGTACAAGAAAATCTTTGATGATTAAGATGGATGAGTATTTTAATAATTAAATCTTCTCAAGTATTTCAATTAAGGCCCTTTACTCTATTGGTATCAGTCATATATATCAAAAAAAAAAAAAAAAAATCAACTTAGCGTCAATAACAGGACTTTGGCAGTAAGATAGACATCACAGTCGCCTAACCTAACACTCCATAACATTGGAATGCTCTCACCCTACTGCCAAGTGAAGAATCACATTAGACAACCTCCCTTCCAAAGGCCCAATGAGAGTTGCATGCTCCATAGATCGCATGGTTTGACACATCCATGTCAAAGATCAGCTCTTTTTTTTTATCTTTTTTTGAAATTATTGTATGTATATTCCTAGAATTATTATATTTGTATGTATACCCCTAACTCCTACATATTGTTATAAATGTCCCTAACATCTTTAGAAAGGTTGCAATTATACTTTTCCCGTCAAAATGATGTGAACGTTAATCGAATATCTCAAAAAAATTAATATTTTTAAATATACATTCTTAAATCTATCAAAATTTTGCATGTATATACATATATATCTAACTTTATTAAAATATATATGAAACCCTTCGATCATATTCTATCGAAATTCACATATGAATGTAATCTTTCTGAAGATGGTAGGGGTAGTTAGAAATATATGAGGGTTCAGGGTTTTTTTGCATCAATACCCCTCAAATACACCGTATTTACATGTGTACCCCCAACTCCCACGTATTAACATCAATACCCATAAAATCTTTAGAAAGTTGCATTTATATCCCTCAATCTAATGATTTTGCATAAATACCCTTAAATTCACTAACATTTTGCATATATGGCCCTCAATTCACTAAGATCTCGCATTATGTAACCCTGACATCTCTGATGATATCATGATTTATGCAATGTTTTTGACATATTTCATTGAAATTCACTTAAGTTTGACAGGAGAGATATAAATGTAACATCTTGAAGATTTCAAGAGTATTGATGATAATATGTGAGAGTTGAGAGTATACATGCAAATACGGTGTATCTGAGGGATGTATATGCAAAAAAATCCATATAAATATGGTGGTTTACCGGAATATATATATATATATATAACCTTTTTTTTCCCATGAGGATGTGACCATAATAAAAAGTGAAGGATCAAATGGCCCAACCACCCCTCCAAAGGCCCAGTAAGGCAGCTCCACACCCTCGAAACGTCACGTGACTCAACGCCCGTTCCAAAGGCCAAGAATGGCAGACGCTGCCCGTCCCCTGGAGTGGCAGGCGCAGCAGGCAGGGCCCGTCCCTGCAGTGTTTGCTTCTGTAATGTGATTTTTTTCTAGTAGCAGCCTCTTAATCCCACTCAACTGTCAGTCCAAAATGGAGGCCACCTCACTGGAGGAATTCTGCACAAGTTTGTGATATCCAGGGATGATTTTATACATATGAATGATCTTTTAGGTTTTTTTTCTTTTTTTGAAAATAAAAAGGTTCCCACATCTTCACTTGAGGTGGAAGATTTGTCAGGTCAAAAATGAAGATGAACCAGGTTTGAACAACTATCCACTGTTCCATTTTCAAATTGTTGAGTAGTAGTTTGATTCAGGGTTAATTATCCCTAAAATATCCCTTCTGAATTTAACTCAAAAAAGTAGTTTGATTTGATGCATCACTTAATACGAGGTATAAGTAGGGTTTGCCGTACCGGATCGACTCGTGTCGACTCGTAACATATTAGGACGAACCCGAGTCGGTGCGACTCGACTGAATTTGTACGATTTGACCATGCGACTCGTACGAGACGGCACGAGTCAGCACAAGTCAACCGGATCATAAGAGATCCGAGTCGGTCCGACTCGTCGAGTCGGTGAATCTTGGGTACAAGGGATAAATCCATTAGGTTAATTTATTATTTATTTAAAAGAAAGATAATTCATACTTATCTCAGATCTCTTAGACAAAATTGAGTTAACCGTAACTCCGAATCAAATTGACAAGGTGTCATTCACTGCTAATAGTCCTAAACTTCCAAGTTCTATTTGACTGACTTCAAAATTGATTCTAAAGATCAATCTTCATGTTGCATCACATTGGCAAAGGCAGTGGGAACTGATGTCAAATAGATGGAGTCACCTTCAGTATCCTATGATTTACCAATAACTACTTGTATTGGTCTGAAGAGCTAGTTATTATTGAGACTAGCCAGGCTGAGCTCTAATCTGAGACTACATAATTATTGCAAGAACTCACCTCTATCTCTTAACATAATTTGAGGACCAGAAATGACATTTCATGCCATTTTTTGACCAGAAAAAAGCGGCATCTTCACTGCTATTTTACTAAACTAAAAATGATAATTTATGTTGGTTTCATTTTCTAGTTTTACTTTATGACGAGAAATCAACATTATCCACAATCCAGATGTATCTGTTAAAGAGATCCGAATTTGAATTCAAAACCCAAGCATTGAGTTGAGGGAAATTCTCAACATGTGTAGAGAAAAGGCGCCCACAGAAAATCTGATATGGGATTAAACCTCAATACCTTCTGGCGTCGAATATGAATGGTTACGGCATAAGTGACACTATGGATGGGTCGGGTAGAGTAGAACAACCCATCAGAAAAGGTCCAACTCTAATACCATGTTAAAGAGGCTGAACTCGAACTTAAAACCTAAGTATTGAGTTGAGGGAATCCTCAACATAAGTAGAGGGAAGGGGCCTACAGAGAATCTGATATGGGACTAAACCTCAATAGTGTCATCGTAGACGACCATTTGCTTTTATAACTTCTCAAACATGGGGAGCGGACTGTCACTGTCAGCCTGACTTACCTGCCATTCCATTTTGAATTGAGATAGTCTATGGTCCTCGGCGGTACGTAGACGATTAGTAAAGAGGAGGGGGGTGCAAAAATTCTCAAAATCTCACCCCACCCAGTCCCCCCGTGATTGCAAAATGTTCTCTCCCTAAGACCATAGACGATCTCAACTCTTCCACTTTTCAGAAAGCTCACATAACGAAGGGGAACAACAAAATCTTGCTGGGCTTTTTAACCTACCTTTCCTAGCATGAATCAGCACTTAGTTTTATTTTTTCAAATTAGAAGTATTTGTAGACCATTCTAGTAGAGATGGTATATATCTCGACTATTTAAACTAATGTTTTCTTGTAAGCAGGAGATTTTTTCACACCTTTGCAACAACTCTCCTTCTTTCCAAAACTATTTCGAATTTAAAGGTCTTACCGTATAGAGACTAATAGTCTCCCCACATATAGGGGTGTTCACAGTTTGATTTAGTTTGATTTTAGAAAACTTTTAGAGAATCAAAATCAAATCAAACACTTTCAAAATCAAATCAAAACAAACCGAAATAAGGTTTAGCAGTCATAATGAGATCTTATTTCTCAAATAAGTCTTCAACACTTTAATAATTTATATAATAAATAAATAATTCTTATAACAAAGAATAAATATATTATTTAGTTATTCTAATTAACTTCTAATAGATGATTTAGGATGTAATGATGAAAGAAATTAAATTTATTTTGCAATAATGGGTCATATTACTCTTTATACTAATAAAAACTTATATTACACTTTACATATGAACGAAGGAAGATGTTCTAATAGAGAGTATCATAGTACTCCATTATACTTCATAATTTTCAATGATTTTTATTTAATATATATAATAACCACTAAATATTTACAAATTTATGTCCTTATAAGTAACTTGATTTGTTCGGTTCGGTTTGATTTATGAAGCGTAAAAATCAAACCAAACTAAATCTTTTTTTTCGGTTTGGTTTCAACTTAAATAAAAAAAATTTAGACTTCAAATCGAACCAAACCAAATTAAATTAATAATTCGATTTAATTTTAGGTTTAAACTAAACAGTGAACACCACTACCTACAGGTCTTGCCACTTGTAAGAAGTACTCGGGATTAGACCTCATGGACGCTTGAGACAGATTCCTCCGCCTGCACAATCACTAGAGATGGGATTCCATAATGGCAGTCCATATGCATTGTATGTTGTCAACGTTTGCGAGAACACATGTAAGCATGCGTAGGACGAAAATAAATAAAAATATCAATTGCAGTGTTTTTAAGACTAGACATCAAAATGGAAAGGCCTTCGATTGGATCGATTTTTGGGTTGACTTCCTAAAACCAACATTTCAATTGGATCACCTCATTTAGTTAATTGCTATTTAACATATGCATAATGTACTTATGTGTGTGCTGCTTTGAACCACTTGCTCATACTATATATATATATATATATATATATATATATATATATATATATAATAAAATATAATAAAATTTTAAATATTTAATACCCCTCTTAGGATTATTTTCACCCCCTGTGATTTTATCTTGACCGTCCGATGTGATCAGATCTTGAAACTCGATCTTAACCGTCTATTGGGTACATGTAAATTCCGAATTATAAAAATAAAAAAGAATAGTAAAAAAATAAAAAAATCGTCAGCTTAGCCCATGTGGTTGTTCTTGTCTCGTAGGATTTTAGTATTCACCACTAATTTACAAATGTAAAATTAGATAGCTTAAGTTGAAAGTCTCATGATCCAATCAAATAAAACTTAAATCAAAAGAGATGAAATTTATTTTCAAGAGAATAAATATTTAAAATTTTATTATAATTTTAATTTTTTATAAATATAGAGAATGAGTCAAAACAGTGACCATAAGCACTATAGCAAATGCATCATAGGACTCCTCTCTCTCTCTCTCTCTCTATATATATATATATATATATATATATATATGAAAGTAATACAATCTAACGGTTAATAAAAACTATAAAAAGAAAAGAAACGCGCAACGCGGAGCAGAAAAGCCACCTCCGCACACCCCGCACTGTGCGGAGCGTCCCCCTTCCCCCAGAACGCGCAGGGGAGCACATTTTTCGTGCGTGCCGGGGCGGGAAACCCGCTCCCCTCTACGTTCATGCGGAGGGGTCAGGTGCATCTATGCGTCTGATCTATGATCAGAAGGCTAATAGTTTATTTTTTTTTGTTTTTCTTTCTTTATATTTCATTTTTTTTTCCCGCTGGGCCTTACCCCTCTGTAAATTTACGGTGCCGAAGGCGCCGCAACGTCCCTGAAAATTTAGTAGAACAGTGCATAACATCATGACCATATATACATATAATTCAAATTTGAATAGTTAAAGTGACAGTCTGCAAAAGAAAACATATTCGACCTCGATACAACTAGCTTTCTTGTGAGCCGCACTGAATTCGCAAGCACTAAATCGGTTCCCTCGGTTTTTTGAAGGTAATGGCTTTTTCGGCTAACCGGCCATTCCAGTCCAAGTTTCCAACTACAATTGGACTCTGTAGCAAAGGCTGGCTGGTGGCCTGCTAGCCTGCCTTACCTGCCAAGCTGGATTTCAGAAAGCCCATCTAACAGATTCGAACAACAGAGACGTGCTGGCTGCTCATCTTCCATTCTACGTGCGAATCACCACCTACTTAAAATGTTCTACAAGGATTTGATAATGGCAGTGCATATCCATTACATGCTTTTCGCATGTTTAAAAGAATATATACATGCAAGTACACTAAGTAGAAGTCCCAATACCATAGGCTTAATTAGATAGTGGTGAAAAAGTTACCGTGGGGTAAACTGTCGACATGAGAAATTTTTGGTGCACAACTGTGTTGGCAGTGAAGTGTCAAGTGTAATCAAGCATGTTGGCTGTTGGCCCATGGTGGTCCTGCGCAATTAGTCCCACATCGGTTTCTGGGTTATGGTTCCAGTGCATATGACTCTGCGCCTCTGAGTCTCAACACTGTGATTTTTGGATTTCATCCTAGTATCAGAGCGTCGATCCTAGGCCTGACCTCTTTCGCCTCCCTTTTCATTTCCACGGCCTATGGTGACCGTGAGGGGGAGTATTGGCTGTTGGCCCATGGTGGCCTTAGGCAATTAGTCCTACATCGGTTTCTGGGTTATAGTTCCAGCGCATATGACCTTGCGCCTCTGAATCTGAACACCGTGATTTTGAGATTTCATCCAAGTAAAACAATGCAAAATATTGAGAAAGGAGCTACACTAGGATGTGTTTTCTTCTTGTGTTTATATACAAGAGTTCTACAATATCATAGGTTTTGTACATAGCAAAAGAACTATACATGACAGGACCATGGGGAAGAAGATACATATTTTAACAACTCTATTCGCACCTGAGCCTCATGTATGTCAGAAAGTATAGGTGATCCTATTCATATATTTACCATCTTTTATCAACGTAATGCATGCATGTGTTTGCGTATGCGTGCATGCATGTGCTTGAAAGTCACTTCCTTCCACACATTTGCGTCCTAATTTAATTTGTTGTAAAATGCAACTTTGTAATTAGATGCATCCCTCCATGAGCAAAGTGGAGAAACATTGAGAATTCGGGATCTTTTTTTTTTAAATTCTGACAAAAATTAGTATTTGGCATGGAAGGCTGTTGAAATGGATTTGAAATTAACTAGTCAATATTTACATTCAATTCAGTGTATTTTGCCGAAAACTAGTCCGTGGCTTGGAATTAATGATGGTGAAATGGATTGAACCTTAAAATTTATTTCATGCTCTATTTATATTTGAGGAGAATACTTTCTGCAGTGGCTCCTGAACATTATAATATAATAGTGGATTGGATGGCCTTAAATGTGATGTACCGTCTGGTTGTATTGCAATGCCTAAGAAGGATTGCAGCAACTATTTCTCATGTTCAAGTAGTATATATTAGTGCCCCTGGACCGGCTGGGTTTAACCCAGGCAAAGCAAAGTTCAAGCAACATTTGATAAAGAAAGATCATTAATTCCCCGTTGCACCCAAGCTCAGTTTGCTAGTGTCCTGCCCAACTCAATCAAGGCCAATTTTTATTTCGCCCGATCGGGAATTGCCAGGTAGGACACTTCAGGTCCGACTTACAATTTTTTTTTTTTTTTTTTTTTTATCCACTGCAATGTCTTCATTGAGATTGGAGGAGCATTGCAGCAAGTATTACTCATTTTTATTAGGAGAAGGATTTACTATAACGTCCCAGCCCGTGGATTTGCAATGCCTGGGGTGTTGTCGTCCACTTAGATGATAGTGTAGTGTGAATTTTTTTTAACTTTAAGAAATAAATTTATTTTCAATTTGACTTCATCTTAAAAAAAAACTTATGTTCACTTAATCTGAGCCATCAGATTGCACAAGTAATTGACACCGCAGTGCGCTTGTTGTAACCTGTCTTTCTCTTTTATGGGACAACAACAATCACTGTTGGACACATTTGGGGAGGCACCACCTGTTATATGAGGTGAGATCCCCAGTCAGGAAATGCCATCACCTTCCACACATACAACACTTTGATGGTAGAATATGTTACAATGGGATTAGTTATTATGGATTGCTTATTCTAGAATAAGCACTTTGACAAGCGAACGAAAACTTAAGTGGAATACTTAATTCTTAGCTGTGGGGTGGAATTACTTATTCACCTTATTCATTTCATTTGCATAATTACTTACATTAGAGAAAGGTTTTGAAGATTTCTTATATTAGAATAAGAGGCATTTTGATCTAGTAAGCTATTAGTATTCTACTTAGAATAAGCTAAATTGCACTATGCTATTCCAAGTGATTTAGTAAGAATGAGTAGAATAAAGAGTAAAATAAAAGGTAGAAATACCCATGTTGCCTTACAATTCTAGGCAAACGCATCATTGCCAAATTAGTTATTAATGTCTAGAGTATTATGGGGTTCTTTAACTTTTTATTATTATTGTTGAAATATATAAATAACTTTTAAAATCAAAATATTATCTCTTTTTCCTCAAATTTAATAAAATATTTATTTTGATTTTATAATAAAAAATTTCAATTAACCAGGAGAAATTTGGGTTCAATTGTGACTAAAGTTATCTTTTTATTGGCGTCAAAAAGTACCCTCATCAATTAGAAGTGCTTAAATAAATATTATTACGAGAGCATTCTGAGCATAAATTAACTAATTTCACTAAGTTAAATTTTTTTACGATTCTAATTACACAATAACGCTCCCATTAGTTAATTTACTTTGACCGTAAAAAATGTAAATACTATAGTCCGAATAGCAATACGTACAATGATTTAAAATGTACAAAGAAAAGAAAATATACGTAAGCTCAGTCACATAAAAAATGTAAAATTTTCATAATCGTCATAACCGAACATAATCATCAAAGAATAAAATAATTTGTAATCGTACAATCAATTATGCAAAAAAATACATAAACAAAATCATCTACCATAATAGTCACTTGCACGACGCATGCAACAATTAAGTATAATTCTAATTTTATAATATGCATCATTAGCGAAAAAGAATATTATAATGCATCATTCATTTTGCTACTTTTGAGCCGATTCCACAAGCAACACGCTCGGTGGATGTACATAAGCACTTTACCTATGTTATCAATAATTTCACATTCTATGCACAAAAAAAATGAGTACATTATAAATAAATAAATAAATAAATATATATATATATATATATAAAACAACATTCAACTTATAATACATATTGTTGTCATAAACTCGCCATCAATCAGTACACTGTAACCTTATCAATTATTCATTATTTCAATGCTCGAAAAAATATGTAATATAGAAAAGATCATTGTCCAGTAGAATTGCTCCATGTAATGAAGCCATCTTATTTGTAATACCGATATTTTTTTAACAGAAATAATAATAATAAATAAATAAATAATAACAATCATAATAATTAAAGAAGCAAATATAGTATACTATAGTTAATTGAATAAGTCCATTAACTTAGTTTCATAAGTGGTGTAGCCTATTAAGTTGAGTAAAATTTTTGGATTCAGGTATCCAAGACAGCAAGTTAGTAATTTGGCAATAACTTTCAGTGTGTAATTCATATTTTGACATGATTGATATTGTTGGAACGAGCTCGAAGAGATGTATAACTTTGTAGAATATCGTTTTCGTAGATTCTTTTGTTTACTAGGTCGAAAAATTAAATATTCAGATAAAAAAAATAGAGATATATGAAAGGAGTCCAATTTGAAGTAAGATTCTCTCCAATTCATGAAAGTAGAACTTAATCCAATCCGAGGGTGGTTTGTGAAGGTCACGTGGGATTAGAATTTTGATGTTTGTTCTATATATAGGTGAATAAAGGCGTGATTAAACCCTACCCGTTGTTCTCCATCAAAGAAGGTGTATAGTTTGCTCTTGTTCTTGAAGAAAGAGAAGAAATAATTCTCTTACCTTCTAGGAGCCTTGGAGGTCGAAGAGGAAGGTTAAGAAGTAGTTCCTCTTGTTGGGAGTCGAGATCGCTTAAATTTTAAATTTTGGGGATTGTAGCATAAGAGGTAGGCGATAATTACCTAAAGTATAGATTATTTTGTATTAATATGAAAAAATTGATTTTAATTTTCAAAAGTGGTCAAAACATATTTCTGGAATGATATTTGATGAGCATATGATCTTAATTTATGCTTTGACTCAACGAAATTTGAGCAAATTCGTGAAATATTGCAATTTTGGAAAAACTGGTCAACTCAAATTCCCAGATTCGCAGATTATCATCAAAATCCAAAATTTCTCAAGGATTTACAACAAGAACAATATCTAATCATATTAATGGATATCAAACTTTGTCTTTTAGGTAAGAAAATAAAGTTGAAAATAAAAATTTTTCTACATAAAAATAGCTATGGTTCATGGTTAATCATTACTTGCCACACAACTGAACAACTAAGTACACAAAGAAGCCCGTTTGGGCATGATAGGAACCTCCTGCATGCATGTCCTCACCACCAGGAACGCTCTCAAGCCGTCCTCCACACGCACACGAAGAACCACCACGAACCACTCGCGTTCTCCCTCCAAACTACTCTCAAGCTCTCCCTCTAAGTCTTATTAGGTTTTAAAGATGCAGTAGAGGGCCATGCGGGTGAAGGGGAACTATACAAAGACGCACGGGTCAAGTTCCATGTGGATTTAAACCCCCCACAGAAGGAAAGAACTGGCTTTAAGTCGGACTGGGCCTACGAAGTTAAATCGCATTAGTCCAACATGATGTGAATCAACAAGATATATTTTGTTGCTCTCAGCTGACGCGAATCACACCTGAAACTAGGGTCCTCCTATGGCCTCCCTAACACCACTAATGGGCCACTCTAAACTGCTAATGGGCTTCTAATGGGTTACCTAATGCCCAAGAATTATAGACTTAATTTAAAGGATGGAGGGATGACAATAAGAAGTTTTTCCTACCAGAGCATACTGAAACGGAACCAATGAAGCCTCTATTTCCTCCTTGGAAAAAAAACACAGCAGGTGCTCCTTGATCCATGAATGAAGGTTTATGGATAGTCGTAGATGCTTTTGGGCAAAGATTCCCTTCTGTAAGGATGCATGTAAGACTTGGATGGAGCCGACAGTAGAGAAGTTTGTGGAGGAGGGGGAGGGGGAGTGAGGTCGCCTCTAATAGCAGCCATGACGGTGGGTGAAACCTAGGCTGATAGAAACCCTATCAGCGGTTTGTTATTTTTCAACCCACCAATGCACCTACTAAACAAATAACCTCCAACAAATAAAGAGATTTACATGAGATTCACACGTGTATATAATTTTTCATATAGCTAACAACTGTTAATATGTTCTTGTGATGATAGATCACAAGGCTAATCAAAAGATATCATAGAAGACTTGCTAAAATAAAAGCACGACTGATTGGATCATAATTATATCTTAAGTTCTATTTAATACCATATTTCACTTATACATACTGGATATGCATCCAACCACAACATAAGGAACAACTACAAATATCAAAACATCTAAGCAATCAAGTGCTAAGATTTTGGCTATTGTCTAAAACCCCCGTTACCGCATCTATATACCTAATGCTTATGAGTTCTAATCTTTCCCACAAATACTTAGAAAGTAGGCTCAAAATTCTCTTGAAAATGACACTATCCATTCACGTCTTTATGTATAAAGGTTGCACATACTTACAATATGTAATCATAATAAGTAATCATAATCATTCCTATGATCATATTTTGTCAAATAGATTTATCAATATTTTATTCTATAGATGTGTAAAAGTATCATTTCAATGTGCAGAGTGACCTAGAAGTGCAAATCAGGTGAAGTTAGTTCTAAAGTCATAATAAATGTATCTCATGATTTTCATGCATTATATCATAATTAAGATTAATCGTATTTAAATGGGTCAAACAGATCAAAGAAACAAAACTAGATGAATCGTTTGAGTGGTTACTCAAATCAATATTTTTCATATATCTAATTATGTTTGAAGACATTCAAATAAAAGAAAAGAATATTATTACAAATTAATCATGCTTAAGGTAATCATATGCTTAAGGTTCTTCTTAATCCTCCTTTGTTCTTTGAACTCTTAGCCTCTTTCCTTGTCCTTAAGTTCTCCTTAGATACGAAAGGCACTAGTAGTATCCACTCTTAGTGCTGCAACTCGTAATAGTGGCTCTCTTCTTTTGCTCACCTGCTTTTCCCTCTTTTCTCTTTCTCTCACTCTCTATACCTGTGTTGTTATTTCTTCTTTCTTGGAGATGTTGAGACTAAGGTGGGTGCTGCCTTCCGAAGAGGAGGAAGAGAAGGGGATAAGGGAGAGTTTCTATTTAACAAGTTTAAATGTTGTCACCTCGGACTAGAGGTGTTAAATTCTAGCTAGGATCATTGTTACTTAGTTGGTTCCCACCTATCATTCTAGGTGTCAAATTTAAGAGTCATAAGTCTATATTCTGGCACCTATTGCTTTTGGATAAGCATAACTCTATATGATGCCACTTATTACTTTCGGATGAGCGTGACTCTATACGGTGCCACCTATCACTCAGCTATCTAAAGATCTGCATAATAATTTCCTAAAATGTTAAAATAGTGAAAGTAATATTCTAGAAAATTATAGAACTCTACTCTTTCTAACCAAAGCGGTCTCACCTCCATCTGAATTTTCTACAATAAGTTGTGTAAAATATCGAACAAATGTCAAGTGACCCGTGAATAATAGTTGTGTCAACTTAATGGGCTAACTCTTATGGACTTAATGGACTCAATTAACTTAAATAAACTAAATAGGATCGAAATGTTAGGCATATCATGAACAATCTAATCTAGCCCGAACTTGATATTACTTCATTTATAAGACAACTTAGATTATTAGGATACGTTTTATTTACCTTTATATATTTAAATAGGAAATATTGATGTAAGAAAAGGAAATTGAGAATGTGGGCTGTTAGACAATAATTTGACTCAACCTGACCTAATTCAACTGAATTTAACTAAAAATCGCTAAAGGTTGAGTTATATAGGTTGTATTAGTTTGAGTTGAAACATTATTGAATGGCTTGAATTAAGATGAGACATTAAGTTAACACATGTAGCCGCCCAAGAAATCCAACACCATCGAGATAACATTAATGCCTATTTTATGGCTTGAGAGTATTTTTAAAGAGGGCCATGGTGAAGACAATGGGGAGGAAATGAAAGAGAGAAGCTCCTCAAATCTAGTGGTGCTTTCCATGGTGAAGAGCTTTTGACATTAGGGGGTTGTTTAGTGTACTATAGAATATTGTAAAATGATAAAAAAAATATTATAAATTGACATCTTTCTAATGTTTAGATTATTACAAAATTTTCACATATTTGACGTGCTGTAAATTACTGTACGTCTAAACTAATTAATTAATATAATACTCTTTTAACTGATTTTGATTTTTTGTTCAAAATCATCGAAAATCAAAAGCAATGATTTTAAAGTTGATCTTCCTAAAATCAAAGATTTTATTCTTGTTGGCTTTAAAACCTCTCACTTTAAACTTGATATTTTTTCGCACATTTAAGATTTATATTTTATGTCGAACCAAATAACCTTTTAGAGATTGCACATACACAAAAATAACATCCTCGCAAGGAAGTATGAGCGAATCCCTTGACGGAGAGTTTCTTTCTATTATAGTGAGCTACCATCTTTAAGAATTTAATATCGTTGTCTTTCTTCTCGAGGACGGACCATATTTGACACCAAAATATTTCTCGTAGAAATTGTACTTCCCTGAGCTTGCTGGCTGTGGGCATCCCTAACATGCATAAGTTATGTTGGGAAAGATTGCTTCCTACAGTTGGCAGACGTAGAAACTTTATCCAGTGAAGTCATTCGGGCATTAAGTCATAAGTATGGTTGGATCAATAGAATCTTGAGTTAGATCATATGAGGTCTTAAGTTAGGCCAGTAAGATCTTAGATTGGATCAGTAAGATCTCGAACTAGACTGCTTTAAATTAACTTGATAGATTTGACAAAATCCAGTAGAATCTAAAACCCCACTGGATGTACGTTGAATCTGCCACTGGCTTCTTATGTAGGTTGAAGAGAGAGGCCTTCCTCCTCAACCATGGCAATCTTATTATCAAAGGGATTAATTACCAAAACCATTACAGTTCCATGATTGGGTAATTAGCAACCTAAGGACCTTTTTATCTAAGGGAGATGCATAGGAGTGGATTCACTTGAAGGGGCATTAACCAAGACTCATGAACAACCTGGCCAAGGGAAGCATGACAGATCAGGCACATGCATACGGCTGGTGAAGGACGGTTCCCACCTTGCTTCTCAAAGGGAGATGTGAGGGTGTTAAGCGTACTACTTCCAGTTGGAAGCATATGTAGGTTTTCTACCTCGTTATTTTCAATGGAAGAAACTAGGCCGTACAAGGCATTTATGCTTGTTTGGTTGTTTTCCTATTTTCAAACCAAAATATTTTAATTGAGCCTTCTTGGATGACATAGAAATAGAGTTTATGATGAAAGATTTGACTACTGAAACCGTGCAAGTTAGATTGAACTATTTCTACTCTTACATTTTTTCATATTTAGAGCGAGAGTAAAAAATTTTTTGCTAAACATGTCATTGAATTAGCCATGCTTAGCCAAGGCAAGAGTCACCGAGATATTGCCAAATTCAATGCGCCTCCTCTGAATCCCATTTCGGGGCCAAAGTGTGTCACTATTCACAAGGGTAAAGATGAAAAAAATAGCTTCCTTAAAAGAAGCGTAGCTTCTATCTAGTTTCTGTGTATATTTTTTAGACAATGTTAATTAAGACATCACATTTTTTACTCTCTCTTACTATATTTATTTAAACATCTCACAACATCAGATTGCGTGGTCGCACGGATCAAATGTATGGTCAGATATTTCAGATTACAAAAATATAATTTTTATTTTTTTAATCCTCCGATCAAAAAGCATTACCCTCGAGCTAAACAGTCAAACTTGCCCAAAAAATTGTGGTGCTGGCCGTTCAATTCGGACGGAAGGCCACGTGTAATTATGCCGTGCCCGCCAGCATTCCTATATAAAAGCCCTGCTCATTTTGAGGCGGGGCCTCTCTTTCTTATTTGCGCGGGGCGCTCTCTCTCTCTCTCTCTCTGTGCGAAAGAATAAGAAGAAGAAGAAGAAGGCGATGGCGGGAGCCCAGGAGCCACCCCGCAACCCGGCGCCGCTGGGGCGCACCACGCCGTCCTTCCGCCTCCGCAACCCCAGCCTCAACACCATCCGCCTCCGCCGCGTCTTCGACCTCTTCGACCGCAACGGGGACGGGGTGATCACGGTGGGGGAGCTGGGGCAGGCGCTGGGGCGGCTCGGCCTGGAGGCGTACGCCGAGGAGGTCAGGTCCACGGTGGCGGCCTTCACCAAGCCCGGGCACGCCGGCCTGGAGTTCGAGGACTTCGAGGTGCTCCACCGCACCCTGGGGGACGCCCTCTTCGGGGACGTCGGCGGCGGCGGAGACGACTCGGAGGTGGCGGAGGCGGAGGTGGACGAGGACCTGGCGGAGGCGTTCAGCGTGTTCGACGAGGACGGGGACGGGTTCATCTCGGCGAGGGAGCTGCAGACGGTGCTGAGGAAGCTGGGGCTGGCGGAGGGCGGCGACATGGCGCGCGTCCACGAGATGATCTGCGCCGTCGACGACAACCACGACGGCCAGGTCGACTTCTCCGAGTTCAAGCACATGATGCACGGCATCGCCGCCGGGGCCGCCTGAAGAAAGAAAACCCTAATCTCCACTCTCTCTCTCTCTCTGCATCGCATTTTCGTGGTAAAGGTCACAAATTTGCCTTCTTTTTCTTTTCTCATCTTCTGCCGGGTTTTCCTAATAATTTTGCGGTCTCTGGTGGGTTTTGGGGCGTGTGCCACGCCTTGTGAGGGACGTGTTTGCCTGGTTGGATTGCTGTGTGTAACTTCGTCTGATGAATGTGATTGGGGTATTTATCCCAAGAAATCAAGGTATATATTTTTAAGAAAAGAAAAACTTACTCCGATTCAGTTAATACGTAATTTTTACATCCTTTCTAGAAATATGTACGGACCCCACAAAGATACCATAGGACTTGGCAACATGCCAGCCATGTGGGCCTGTGCAACCGGTTACAGGCGGTTGTACCTCCTATGCACCCTGCAGAAAGAGGGGAAGGGGAAATTGGAGGCACCCTGTTTATGCTTGGTCATATTGGCTCATACGTGGCGCCACCCGATTGGGAATTGTGGGAAGTCTCTTGCTCCTGGGTTTTTTTCTTTTTTTCTTTTAAGGGCGGCAGAGTGACCAGGTATTTATAGGTATATATAGGGTTCGAATCTGAGATATGGTCTAAAGTTGAAGATAATCTCAAGCTGGCCGATAGGTCCATTAGATTAGGTAAGAATTTCAAATCTGTCTGATCATTCGGAAAAGTAATCTCATGGGAACAAAGATCCTAACAACATTATATGACTCCTAACAATATTATATAACTGCATGACCGAAGAATATTTAGGTTCCAACCAGCATCGAATCTGAGACCTCTCAAACGAGAGGCAAGAGATGAACTAACTGTGCCAGACAACAGTTCTCCTCTCATAGATCCTTCATGAAGCAATGGCGGATGCAGCTCATTTCAGTAGAGTCTCAGGATCTTACTAAAATTTTAAAAATTCATTAAAAGAGTCTTAATTTAATAAGGTAAATTTCAAATTTAAGTATAAAGGACCCCACTTAATTTTTTAGATGATCCGTAGGATCTTAGTTTCACTCGGAGCTCAGTTCCACTGAATTTTTTACATAGTATTATGATATTTATTTATGATTTAATAAAAAATTCATTGAGTGTATTTGAAAGAAAAAAGTCTTCACAACGAAGTGTATCAATATATTTAATAATGATCCGAGTGATCCCACTGAACAAAATTTCTACGTCCGCCACTGTCGTGAAGTGTCGTTGCACAAATAACAAATTGCTCAGCAAGCATTTCTCTTCCTAGAAACGGACACTTGATGTTCAGCAAATGGGTGTGACGATTCACAAATCATGTTGTTAGCATGGTTCATAAAATTAACGTTGTTGGCATTTGGAAGGTAGTGTCCTAAGCATAATCATATGTTTCTTTAGGTGCATGCGTACATGGATGTTGTTTATTGATATCGTCTGGGACAAGCATATTTGCCAAAAGGGAAAATGACAAAAATATCGTTACCATTATCTAATAGATAGTCCATGAAATCTAATTCTGAATGACCAGGGGATACCGGAAGAGGTCAGTTTCCGACAGATTTTAACTTCAATAGAATTTGGAATTCTCAGAGGAAGCTTTTTTTTAAAACAAAGTACCACTTATGCATTTATTTGTTTATAAGATATACTAATAGGGTGTTTGTTTGCGTTATAAATAGTGTTTTCTCTGCATAAATATATTTCTGTGTTAAAACTGTATAAAAGGTGTTTGGTCACATGATTAAATTATATTTTGAAAAAAGTATCCTTCGTTAAACATGATAATAAAAAAAGAGAGGAAGAATCTTTTTTTTTTTTTTCTGTGACGCAAACCTCCCTTCCTCCCCCGACCGGCGCATCGCCTTCATCCATTTCCTCCTCTTTGCTCACTCGCTAGCCCTTGGAGATGCCGCCCTCAACGCCACCGGCCTCGAGCCCTCCCTTCCCCTCCTCCATGCGCTCGCCCACCCCCACACCCGCAGCCACCCCGGGTTCCGTCACACCCCGCCCCTCTTGGCCTTCCACGTCGATCTCCTCCGCAAGTTGCACTCCTTCGACGAAGCCTGGTCCGTGCTCCTCGCCGACGAGTCCGATCAGGCTGACGCCTTCGTGGTGCTCATCCGTTGATACGCCCCCGCCGGCATGCCGCAGGCGGCAATCCGCACCTACGAGTACATGAGGAACTCCCGGCCCTCGCCACCGCCACGCCGCCTCCTGCCGACGCGGATCACGCGACGGACCCTCTTGATCTCCTCGTCGACGCGCTATGCAAGGAAGGCCATACGCGAGCGGCGGCGGAGTACTTGAGCCAGAGGAAGGCGGCGGAGCCCGGCTGGTCCCCAACCGTCCGGTCCTACAACATCCTCCTCAACGGGTGGTTCTGCTCCCGGCGGCTCCACAATGCCGAGCAGGTGTGGGAGGAGATGCGCAGCCAGCAGAGCATCTCGGCCATGAGTTCAGATTATCTTAGTATAATTTTAAAAAATGATACTAAAAAATTATAACAAAATTTCTTTTATTATATTTTTTTTATCTTAAAACCGTTAAAAAAATTATTGTGCAACCAAACACCCCATAAGATTATGTTTGATAACACAAAAGACTTAACTCTGAAATTTGAGATTCACAACTTGAACCTGAGTTGGATAACACAAATTCTGATTGTTAAATGAACTAACTATTTGGAAATAACAAAGATGACCTCTGAATGGATGACATACTTATTTGTTTTATTTTTTAGTTAATAATAATAGATGATGATGACGACCATATCTTCCTTGTGTCATAGTAAAATTTTGAAAATATGAATATATTGGAAAATATAATGTATATAATAAAATATAAATAAACTATATTAAATTAAATTATTTATAATAATCATGGTATAAAATATAAAATCAATAACAAATAAATGACAAAAGTGGGATGTACCGTCCTTACATTGTGCGTGTACACAACTTAGTCATGCATGAGTAATACAATTTATAAATGTAATTATATTCAATTTTGATTGATAATTTATTTTACTAAACATGTATCTAGTATTGTAGAATATTAATTAAATATAAAAAATATAAAAATATTAGTAATTTGACGTTGAATATTTTGTTATTTTGACGCAAAAATAAAGTAATTTTAATGCAAATTTGAAAAAAAAAATATTTTAAAATAAATATCTTATATAGTGTTCATTAAATGTTGTAAAAATATCACTATTAATTGTATCATTTTATTTTTAATATTTTAATACTTAAAATATTTTGATGGAGAATGAGAGAACGAACGCTACTTGTTAAACAATTAATATGGAGAACGATGGATCGGCGGGGGACTCATGCGGTTAACGTGGATAATGAGATGGAGGGGCGGTGAGGCCAGAGAATAGGAGAACGTGGCTTTAGGATTCTCTTCCCCACAACGATGTGCATGGCATGCGGTCAATGACTCCTAGGGCTGTCAATGGATACTCGAGTTCCAATTATCCGTTCCGTTTCCGTTTTTATTAGTGGATACGGAACTCCGTTAAAGACCACCCGTTAAGTTATAGGAAACGGAAATGGATCTCCGATAGTTATAGGAGTCGGAAACGGAAACACTCATTTCCGCATCCGCTAACCCGTTTCCGTTTCCGAATGATCATGTACTTTATACATCCATCCACACACACATATATATATATATATATATATATATATATATATATATATATATATATATATATATATAATATCTAATAGTGAGAATATCTCTTAACAATTTGATAAAAAAAAGTCATACTAAAAAGTTAGAAACTTTTTAACACTTTAATATAACTTTATGGCACATGTTTGAGTATATTTATATGTAAATTTAGATTGATAGATAAAGTAGATTTCAAAATTCAAAATTTATAGATTATTAATTTTTACTTATATTAAAACTTTGTAGGTTCTTAAAATTTTTAATTACTAGAAGAAAGTTTATCAAAAAGTGAATAGTAATAATGATTTTAAATATCTTCTTAACATAGCGATGATGATAATGGAACTTCCGTTTACTTCCGTTTCTGTTTCCGATTTTCGATTTAAAAGCGGAAATGGATGCGGAAGCGGAAATACTCACTTCCGACTCCGTTTCCGTCTCCGATAAATCTTATAGAAAACGGAAGCGGAATGTGTCATTTCCGTTTCCGTCTCCGACCCGTTGACAGCCCTAATGACTCCCAACACTCAGGAAGTGGAAGCGGTAAAGACAAAACAAAAGGGGCACCCTTTCTAGGCCGTACGGGAGAGAAGGGGGGTGCTATCTCTAGAAAAATCTTAGAATTTGACCTGAGATTTTTTTTTTAGTGTTTATTTATATTAAATTAGTGTAATCTTTTACAAAAGTTTTCGAATTAATATAAAATTTACTTAAGCACTATCAACTGAGAACCAATGTGTGTGTGAAATTCTTAGTCCAAGCACTTGTTCGATTTTCAATCTAATAAACTCAATAACATTTTATTGACTTATGTTAATTAATTTAATATTATATATTAATCAATTAATTAATCGAATTAATATCTCATATTAATCTGTTGAACCTTCGATCAAGTTAGTGTAGACTCATTAATTTTGATCTCATATTGAGTAAATTTCATATTACACTTATAATATTCTAAAATAGTTTGATTTTTAATCATTAATTAATTTTTTATTAATTTTTTCGAATTGCATTAATTAACGTCGGCTATTGCCGACGTTATTTAGATTTCTAGCAGAAATCAGTTTCAAATTAAATTCTTAAATTCAGATAGGATTAACTTAATGACGTCGCCTATGAACGACGTCTCTTATATCCTAATACGTCTAGGTTTTCGAATTTTAATTTCAAATTAGTTTCCTAATTATCTAAATTACGACTACTACAGTCGACGCCTTTTAGTTTTTCTAATCGTTTCTAATTTTTCTCGCGAATTTCTTTCTAGGTGTGAGTGCTTTAAAATGCTCATGTGATTAACATGAAAAATCTAGGTTATTTAGTGCAAAATAAACCTATTAAAAACAGCAACTAAGTGCAGTGATCGTCAGAAACTTTTGACTAAAAAGTTTCAAAAGAGGGTATTGATCGCCTACCTGTTTGAACGCGGAAGATGTTGAGTCCTTGATTCCCCTCCTTCAGCCGGCTGAAGAAAGAGAGCCCTTCCTTTGTTCTTTGTTCTTACTGTTGAGTTTGAGGTTGAGGATCGTCCAGAAATCCTTTTGACTTTGTGCTTGTTTTCCCCTTTGATTCTCTTGTTGAGTGCAGCAGAATAGAAATGAAAGAAATGAAGAAATAATGATGAGAACTTTAAACAAAGGCAGTATCTATTCTAATCATGATGTTAAACATGCAATTAAACAGCAAACTTACTTGTTTAATGACTTTTGAAACCCCTTAATCAAATAAGTTTTGAAAAGAATGAATGTGGTGTGTGTGTTGCATGAAGTGAATGATGAAGAATATAGAACTAAATGAAATGAAAATGCAGAAATAAAAAGACTTATGCCCAATGGTTGAATTCTTAAATGGATGAAAAATCTTGAAAGGACGTCGGCTTCTGGAAATGGCAGCGCTTCAGCGTTCCGACGTTGTTGCTTCGATCTTCAACTCGCTCGAGATTACACTTAACCTTTAATGGTGCTCAACTTTTTTTAACTCTTCAAGATGTAAGGTATTTATAGGCTTCTTCTGCGTTCGCGGATTAACATGAAAAACTTCGGATTTATCTATCTTAACCGATAGATAAATACTGATTAATTCATCTTTATCTGTAATTATCTAAAACGCGTCCACCATAGCTGACGCCTTTCAGATTAATTAAGATAAGGATAAATATCCGGGAAAACTTATCTTTATCTTTATTAGCTAAAACGCGTCTACATCTGTAGACGTCTTTTACACTAATTAAGATAAGGATAAACATCCGGAAGAGAAGTAGAAATAGCCTAGGAAACCTAAAACGCGTCAGGACTCAAAGACGCCTTTTAGTTAATTAATCAACTAATTAAAATTCAAATTTAAACGTTAAAATAAGAATAAACTCTAAATGGCGTCCACACAGGTCGACGTCTTTTAGACTTCTTCATATTTTAACTGAAATTTGAGCTAAAATCAATTCAATTGATTAACTTAAACATGTCTGTTAAACCCGACACTCAAAAAGATCAATAAAAATTAACCAATGATTAAATATCAGACCATTCTGAGGCATTATTATATGATATGAAATTTACTCGAAATGACGTCAAAATTAGCGTGTCTACACTAGGTTGGCCCTTCCTAATTAGCTAAATGACGTCTTTTGATCACGACGCGTTTCAAGTACTTTCCTGATAAGTATGATTTGACCGAGTTAATCCGGTTCCAGACGATGGAAGGGTTTTCAACTCCTTCCATGTCTATTCAGGATAAGTCCGAGCCGCGGGAGAATCTTTTTGAAGATCAAACAACTCTAATTGAAGCCTCTATATATACCATATCCTTAGATACTTTGAAAATGGTTGGCCAATGGTGTTTTGAAGTTAAAATCAAGGTGAAAAGAAGTTCTCTACTGCAGAAAATGTACAAGGAATTTGAAGACTTCTTCTTCCTCCTTTTTCTTCTCCATTGAGACTTAAGAAGACCAAAACTATGGAGGGGCCAACCATACTCATCCCTCTTGTTTTTCTTTACTAGTTTCTTCATAATTTTCATCATTTGTTTACTATTTTTACATGATTCTTCATCACATCACTCCATTATACATACACTCACATCATATTTTTTATGCCTACATGAGTTAGGGGTTTAAAGAAAAGAAACAAAAAGTGACTTTTTCTTGTTTAGTTACATGTTTAGACTAATAGTTAAAATAGTTACTATATCATCATAGCTCTAATCCACTTATTTATTTTCTTTGTTCGATTCTTTTACAAGGTTTGAAGGCTTCGGAAAGATTAGAAAGAAGATTGAAAAAGAACAAAATCTACAACAAGAACAAAGCAAGAGTAAACAAAAATGAAGACTCTTCTTTTTCGGCTGGCCGAAAGAGTTGAATAAAGAACCCACAATCTCTCAGTTTTCCACAAGGTGAGTAAAGCGATCAACTTTTTTTTTTTCTTTTGAAACATTTGATTTTTGATGATCATGGTTCAATTAGATTTGTTAATCATCCAACACATGAAATCACGAAGATAGCACACACAATTTGAGCACCTACAGTTAGATGCTAAACAATACTGCATGATCTCGAAAGATAATTAGGTTCAGCAATCCGCTCAAGGAATTTATCCGTCAATAGTTACCACGTGACTATAAACCTTCATCCGTACAATATTTTCGAGTCAACCTAGAATATAGTCAATTGTCAAATCCTATTCATTCAACTCACTTAGATTAGATGTCGTTGTACTATATCAAAAAATTCCTTTTCTGATATAGTATTTGCTTTGGCCTGAGACTCTCGCGCATCATTCCTAAAGCATTCTCAATCACTTTCGAAAGCATTCTGTTGAATCCGATAACTTGACTAATTAAAACCCTTTAGATAGAGATCTTTGAGACAAGGTCAAAGCCTAGAAATCCACCGACAATCTATCCTTGGTGTCTCAAATCTAATGACTAATCACGCAATTGTAATATTGAATCAAGTTGGTTGACAGTCAAATAAATTATTATCCAGCGATTCAAGTCGGATCAGTTCAGTAAACTCATTCTCCAATGAACATATGTATGCTTGCCCTAGTGTTTCTACACATGTAACTATGAGACTAGTCACCCTCATCATATTAACTAGCATAACATACACCAATCTGTCTGGATATAAGATATCATATCTCAAATATGCCATGACTGGGAACAAAAATAGACATTATGGTTAAGAATATTGGTCTCATTATCATAATCTCATTATGATGTAATATTTCCTACATATTTCCAACGACTTCACTATGCATAATGAGTTAAACGTCAATCAACATAATGAATTAAATTGCCATTTGTTAAAGAACGAGAATGTACATAAGTGCCATATGATTGGCTTTGAGAATACATATTTCTAACATTCTTCCACTTATACTAAAGTTAATTACCTTCACGTTCGATCTCCATCAAACTCAGGTGACGCTTATAAACAGTCTGAGATTAAGGCTTAGTCAGTGGATCTGTTATATCATCTTCAGACGACACTTTATCTATTACAATATCTACTTTGGTAATGATCTTTCTGATCAGGTGAAAGCGCCTCAAAATGTACTACGACTTTTAATGAGACTGTGGCTCTTTCACTTAAGTAATCGTCCTAATGTTGTCGAACAACAGCGGGACTAGATCAGAGATGTTTGGAACTGCTCCTAGTTTGAAAAAACTTCTTCATCCACATTATATCAGCAACAGTGTATCATGTCCCTGTCATCAAGTCTGTAGTGATTTCTTACTTGGAATTCTTCTAGTCTACAACCTCCATAAAGGGTAAGAACAAATCTTGACATTGATTTCCCTTTTACCAAATCAGATTTGAAGCTTGAGTCAATACAACCTCGTAGCTTCAAATTATTTTCTCTAATATTAGAAACATATATTTAGTTCTTCTCAAGTACTTAAAAATGTATTTCACCGCTACCAGCGATATTCTCCTAAATTTATCTGATACTTGCTTATAACACTTAGAACATACTATACATCAGATTTAGCATATATGATGGTATACATGATGGATACTATTGTAGAAGCATAAGACATCCGACTCATGTATGATCTCTCTTCAAGAGTTTTAAGGAACATTTTCTTAAAGAAATTAATTTCACGTCTCATCAACATGAGACCTATTTTGAAATTCATCGTGTCAAATCTTTTGACATTTGAGTCAATATACTCGGATTGGGCCAAGACAAGCATCTTTATCGATCTATCTCTATACATCTATATTCTCAATATGCAGGATATTTTACCCAAATCCATCATAGAGAAATTTTAGATAACCATGTTTTTACTGATGGTAACATTCCTACGTCATTCCTAATGAGTAGGATGTCATCAACACAAAGTACTAATAAAATGACTATTCTCCCACTAACCTTCTTATACACATATAATCCATATTCATTCTCAATGAATTGATAAGAATTGATCATCAAGTAAAATCTCTAATTTCAACTTCGGTAAGTTTGCTATGACCCATAAACGGATCTATGAAGTTGACATATCTTAGTTCGTTTCCAAAGAGGAGTGCCAACACGAAGGAGTGTGGTGTTTGAAACGGATTCAGAGTAATCTATCTCGGGAAGGTAAATCGCGTCGTGACAGGACGATGCGTTTCAGATTAAACGGCGTCAATGCAGGCTGATCCATTTAGAGAAATTGATATTTGTTTGCTTGATGAGTTCATTGTTTCACAATAATTGCTTATTTGTTTATGAGGAAAATTGCTAATGAATTTTGAGTGTAGGAACATGAAGATAATGAGATGCTTTATCTCATCATGCAGTACTATGAAGTCCCACTGAGATCATTAAAAATAATAGTTATCTATTTACTTGTATTTTTTCATATATTTGGTTTTGCATCATTACTATATAGTATTAATTATTAAATTATATCAAGGACCTTGTAAATTTAATCAATCTGGAATTTGAGTTCTCTATCATAAACAATGATGATTCTAGAGGATTCTTAATCGCACTGATATGCTGTCAAATTGTTACTCTTTTGAGGACGATGGTTCTATTTTGTGAATTGATGCGTGGACAAATAAGCTTCGGCTCAATATTAGTTTGCACAATTGGTATCTTGACTTATTAGTAGTAACTTGGTAACATTATATTTGATTAATTTATATTTTAGTTTATCTTAATCTTTTCATTTTAGCCCAACGTCTTTAAATTCACAGTGTGAAAATTACCTCAATGATTAATTTTTAGACTATTTGTTCTAAAGTCGTAACATGAGATGAGATATTCTATTCTGAGTTGAGTAATTAGCTATCTTTGAAGTCATTTTAAGTTGTCTTTTGAAAATTAACTTTATTTGGATTCATTGTCCTCATTTTATCTTTATTTTTCTTGAAATTCATTATGGTTGTAGCACGTCCACATTGACTGGTAATCACTCTCCATGGTGAAACCTGTAAGATTGGTGACTTAGGTACTTCCCCTTGTGGAGGTTAATCTATTTTTATATTTCTTGTACCCTCGTGCACATTTTGTTTCTTTTCATCCAAAATAATTGTTGGTTTTTGAAGATTGCTTGAAATCATTTTAATGATTGCTTTTGAAAAATTCATATCATATGATGTTAAGCGTGTGTCTTATGACACATTGACATCACTTTTTCAGTTCATTCCACTTTATTCCATTCACCGTCTCTTCATTTCATTACATTTCATTCCCTTGCAGAGTCGATGCTAAGGCGGCGCAGCTGTAGATACACTGATTTTGACCTCATATTGAGTAAATTTCATATCAAATTTATGATGCCCCAAAATAGTCTATAATTTAATCATTGGTTAATTTTAGCCCCTTTGTTTGAAAATTCTTTAATTCATGTCGCCCATAGTCGACTCTATATGAAATTAATTTTGGCTCAAATTTCTTAATTGGATAATGATTAAGCTGAAAGGCGTCATCCATAGTCGATGTAATTTAGTTACTTCATCCTTGCCGATTACTAATTTGAATTCTAGTCAATTTTCTATTTATTTAAATCACATCTTTGCAGGTCAACGTATTTTAGATATTTTGTAATTATCTTTGATTTTCTCAAGATTATCTTCCTTTAATTAGCCCCTCTAAGAGACGTCTGGATAGGCCGATGCCTTTCTAAAAGGCGTCGCTTATGGCCGATGCGATTTAGTTGCATATTAATTAAGTTCATTTAACCGAGATTATCTAATTTTCTTAGATATAAGGTTTTAATGCGGCCAGTAATTATCCGTAGTAATGTGCGCCGAAATAGAGAGATTTTTAGACTTAAAATCTTAAAAAATAATCTATATATATAGGACACCCCTTTGAGCCTTCAAGAAAGTTGGCCGAAATGCTGTCAAAGCGCTTTTCTATAGTGCGAAGAAAACCCTATAGTTCTGAATGTGGACAACCTCACTGGAGCTTCATCTTCTTCCTCCAAATATCTTCGTTCATCTCTAAGAAGCTTTGGAAGCCTGGTGGCTTTAGAGGGGCCAATTTTTTTCTTTCTTATTCTTCTTCTTTTGCTTTTGTTTTCATTGATTTTTCATATTAGTTGCATTTCATGCATCATTATGATCACTTCTTTCACATACACTCACTAGCATCCCATGCTACACCCTTTCCTTTGCATATAGGAGTTTAAAGAAAGCACAAAACAAGTGAGTATTTTTAGTTTGATTGCATAGTGCTTCGTTATAGAATAGATGCTACACTATTCAAAGCTCTAATTATTCTTTTATCTCTCTTTGTTTCTTTGTCTTTCTTGCGAGGTATTGGAAGAGGAATTTGAAAAGCATCACCACTTGCCGTACGTCATCTTTGAGAGAGTGAATATCAACAAGAAGGGTTCTTCTTTTTCGGCCGACCGAGGAAGGAGAAATAAAATGATCCACAATGCTCGCTGTTTGGAAAGATAATTTGCGATCATTTCATTTATTTTCTTCCGAGATCCTCGATCTCTGGCGATCACATTTCATTATTATTTATAGCAATATTGTTATGTGTCTTTGAAAACATACTTTGAGCACCTACAAATACAAAACTCTCTTCTAATCCACGAACCGAGAATCTTTATGCATGTGACCTTCTAGACTTAAAAATCAGTCCAATTTTCAGTCCGTTAAGTCCAATAATACTTTATTGACTTAAAATAATTAACTAATATCACATATTTAATTAATTACTCAATTGAATCACATCTTCATGTAAATTCAGCCGGACCTTCGATCAAGTTAGATGCCAAGTAATATCGTATGATCTCAGAAGGTAATGGGGTTTAGCAACTCACTCAAGAAACTTATCTATCCACAATTAATGCGTATATTTAATCTTTTGTCCGTTCAATGTTCCCACGTTGACCTAAGGTACGGTCAACTGTCAAACCCTAACCAATTAACTCGCTCAGCATCCGATGTGTTTATTCAATATCAGAAAACTCATTTCCTAATATTGTGTCTACTATGGTCATGGACTTTCACGCATCTAATTCAGAACATTCTCTTTCTTATTATTGAGAGTGAATGATTCATTATTGAATACACAATCACCTTCGACGGTCTTCTGTTGAACCTGATCATATGACTTACTAGAATCCCATGGTTAGAAACTCATAAGTCATGGTCAAAGTCCAGAAGTTCACCGACTAGATGTCTGTAGTGTCTTTGGTCCAAGAACTATCTACGCCACTGTAACGATGGATCAAGCTGATTGACTGTCAAATAACTTATCATCTAGCAATCCATGTTTGATCAACTCAGTGAACTCATTCACCAATGCGCACCTACGAGTTCAACATAGTGTCACCGCACAAGTGACTATGAGAATAGTCACCCTCATCGTATGAGTTGGAGTAACCCGTACTAGTCTCACTAGGTATCCGATGTCCTTCTCAGATATCCTCCGACTATGAATTATTAAGAATGTATATTTATAAATTGTCATTCTCATTATGATGATTTTATCATAATCTGACAGTTATTGTATACATTCACAGACTTTATTTTGATACGAATAATAAAAATAAATGGTTTACACATAATGAATGTTTATTACCATTAAATAAATGAATGAGAATAAGTTTGATTGGCTTATAGACCATGCATAGAACTAACACATGAGGATGGCTGGTTTGTACAATGGGGTATGGTCCTCATGTTTGTATGTTGAGGTGACTTCCTTTCACACCACTGTGCTTGTACTTGGATTTAAGCTTTATGTTAAATAAATATCATCCTTCTACCTAAAAAAAGTGGTAATCATCCTCTTAGTACCACTCAGGCAAAAACTTGATGCCCGTTCCCCAAGCTCCCACATAACCCTCGGTTTCTCTTTTCCTTCTTCTTCTTTGGTTCCCTTGGGGAGGGGGTGCTTCTCTTGTAGAGAACCCCTCTCCCCCACCCTCTCCTTCGGAGGAAACATTCTCTCATCTAGGAGGTTCATCTCGAAAGATTTTTGCCATGTAAGTCTGGGACTTCCTAGTTTTGTTTCTCTATCTCTAGACAGAGTTTAGTTCTCTTCAGTTTAGTTTAGTTACTTACTCCTTTCCCGAGTTTAAGTTAATTTTTGCTCACAAAGTCTTTTTTACATTTGCTCCACTCATATAGTTCAGTTCTTGCCCTCTTAGAATTCTACTGTCACTTCTTTGCTTTCTTCGTTTCTCCCCCGTTTAGTTCGCTCAACTGTCTGGTTGCTTATCGTGGTTGTTATGTCGTATTCTATAGAAGACATTGATTGCCTGTTCTTACTTTATAGTGCAGTTTATTCGATTCTTTCTGGAATTTCAAGACCTCGGTTGTTTGCGTGCAATCACCATATTCCGTGCGGTGGCGGACGTAGAAATTTTGTCCAGTGGAGTCACTCGGATCATTATTACATTTATCGATATGTTATTTTTATTATATTAAAATATTAAATTAAAAATTAAAAATAAATATATTTTAATCATTATAAAATTAATATACTTCAATAAAAATGATACACTTGGTTACAAGGAGTTTTTTCTTCGAGATGCACTCAACGAATTTTTTTTTTAAATCATAAATATAAATCATAATAGTATGTAAAATGACTCACTACCCAGACTCACTAAATTACATATCTTGTCTACAGTGATGCCAAGATGACAAGGCCGATTGCACTTCGTAGTTATGCAGCTGTAGTCGCAGTCAAGGAAGGGAGGAGTTGGGGGAATTGTTGAGCAAAAGAGGTTAGCCGAAGGCAACGCTGAACTGTCATTTTCGGGAAGGCCGTGTGACAATGGAACAGGAGGGGGGGGGGCTCGCCCAGACGGTAGGGCACGACAGAGCTGAGGAGAGAAGAGAATGGCGGAGCTGTCGGACTAGCAAAGCACTGCAGTGCTGAGCTGTTGGGTTAATGGTGATAAGGGTTGTCAGCATGTGGCAGTTCGAGTCCATTTTCGTGGGCCTTCATGTCCACCGTTGAACTGGACTCCGAGTGAGACTGGGGTCCTATGGGTCATCTAAAATATCCAGTGGGTTCATCTTATGCCTACCTTATTAAATTAAGACCCTTATAATAAAATTTTAGTGGGTCCCAGGATCCCACTGAATACAAGTTGGGTCCGCCATTACGTGCAGGGGTTATACTCTCCGAGGCCATGTTCATCTATTCAAATAGTCATGCTAATTGAAGCCCATCAGTATCTGAAGGAGTGGCTCGCTTCTTTGTGAAGATGAAGACGCCTTCTTTTGGTGCCTTATTCGGCAAGGCCCAGTTAAATTCTCTGGCAGCTTTAAATCGCTGTAGCGCCAATTCCTTTGTCCTTTTCATGTGCGTCAAAGTCGCTCTTCGGGACACCTCCGGGACATGGCTACGTATGGTCCTTATTTGGGGGTATGGTTTGGCATGTGTGGGGTTGTAAAGTCTTTGTTATGTATGTTTCTTTGGTTGAATGAAAGAATATTTTACTGTCAAAAAAAAATAAAAATCCTCTCAGTACCACTCAAAATCTGTCCAACCAAGATCAAGAACATTGCTCTCATGGTGTGGGCGAGATTGAAGCATCCTTTGTCCGAACTATGCCAATGCAAGCCCTGCTCATAGTAGCAAGTCATAAATGCTCATTATAGATGAAATAAATATTCTGGGGTTTATTGATGTGTGTCAGTTTAGAGTCACGAGAATTGTGTGAATGTTGGATCCACCTGACAGTCAATCTTTTTATCATTCATTTTTAAATTTTGAACATCTAATTTCTAAATGGCCATTTTAAATAGTTATTTAATTTGATGCAGAATATTATAAAATATTATTTTATAGAATATCATATTTTACGTCTCATGAAAAATACAGCCAAACAGCAAAATAAAATTACCTTATATTATTATGCAAAAAAATTTCTTTATTATCTTAACAAGAAAATGATTATCTAACCCTAGAGTTTAGGTAGAACGCAAGGCTAATGAATTCACCAGATAATCTCAAGTTAACGAATGGGGATTCAAGATTCTAGATTTACAATCAAATAAGATTTTAACCTTTAACATCATGCTGATTAAGTTTTTATAATATTTTTTCTTGTATAAATAATGTGGTGCATGCAAAAGCCACTTTCGACTCTCAAAAAGGAGTCTAGATTTGTTTTAGATATTAAAAAACTCATAAATTCTTCTAAAAATCAACAGATTAAATCTGCAGACTTGCAAATGATAATGCAGTGGAAGCCAGTGAACCCAAACTCATACTGAAGTAGATGCGGTACCACAACATAATTTAAAAAAAAAACTAAAAAATAATATAAACTAGTATTCCCACTTCCTCAAACCAAAATCTTCTGGACCTTATTATCGAGGCTAAAATTTGTATTCCTAAATTACGTGTTTGGGTGCTATACGTATTCATTTTGATATTGCTATTTTGTGGGGGTGTCTAATGAATGTAGTAGATTTATTCAATTTATTTGTATTATTTTTGAATTATTATTATTATTATTATTTACCTGTTACAAACTTTTGGTATTACAAATAAATCCTCTTAATCGAAGTATTTATAAATATACTGTAACGACCCGTCACCTTATAATCGGAAATCCGATTACTAAATGGGTACCAAATTATTATCTACGGATTCACACCCGGATCTCATACGACACGTCTGGAGAAGTAAGCGTTAAACAAGGTTAAATATAACAATCTCACATACTTCAAGGAAAATACAAGTGCGCAAGAAGTAAATTAATAATGTCCGTACACAGTCCAACGATAATTACATGGTCCAAAGAATTAAATAAGTACAGGCAGAAGCAAAGTACAACAACATCGGGGCATACTCCAGAACTGAAATAGCCGCTGGCCCGCACACCAAGGAGAACACCACACGCCGTCAATCGCCAAGAAGTCCACACCTGAAACCGCATGGAGTGAGTCACACCAGAATTGAGATCAGTAGGGATCATCCGATCCCCGCCTCCCACACACACACACAAGTGCAACAATACGAAAATGAAGGCAAGTTAATTAAAACAGTAAACACAGTTCCTAAATTCCGATATAAGACATATGTATCCGTAATGCAACAGGCACAGTTCTAAGCAATTCAAGTAACCCAACTCAACACCACTGTTCGTAACCAAAGATCCGGCTAAACACTCAAACCACACTATCGACCGCATACAAACGTCGCCTCACAACACTACCAACACCCACGCATGTCCACCCCTACGATGTTCCGGGCACCGTAGGGTGAGGCAGTGAGTCAAACTAGGACTAGTGAACCACCACCGCCCAGTTACGTGTGCACACAAGTAGTCTAGACCACTGTCCTATCGACCGGACTTCCCTCAACGTCAGGCCTCGACACTTCAAGAGGGCCCTGGGGACCGGCGAAACCCCCTCAAGCCGAAGCTATATGGACTACCCGTAACCCTAACCTCCCGGGTCACATCAGGTCAAAGGGCGAAGGGTACCACTCGTAACCTCGATATCTCAAGTTACATCAAGCCCAGTGGCGAAAGGATAAACTTCAGCAGCACCACACCTGACTCCACAGTAAGAAACATGCCGGAATTTGCCACGACAAACTGGGAAAACACCGACCCGCTGAGACCAAACAACAGTCCCTCGGATAGCGCACTGGCTACTCCGGCCTGACCGGCTCAAGGTGGTTCTGCTTCCCCCAACCATAAGTGAAACACTAACATGTACCTCTTTCACACCGGTACGCCAACAATGCCACTTAGACACTGTATCCCTCCCACACCGACACAAGGTGTCAAATGCAAACCACAATCGCATAAACACATGTACACACAATGTGATTCCGATTATACATAAATCATCGGCCTCGATGTACGATTTCAAATATGCATTTAATAAGGTTCTGTCTTGAATCGCGTCGCCCAAGACCGACGTCATTCAAGTCCCCTAAACTGGTTCATGTGAAAACTGACCTCGAAAGTTGGCCTAAAACGCGTCGTGCACGATAGTCATTTTTTAAAAGGCGTCGCTGTTCTTAGTCGCCTAATCATGACAGAAACAGAATCAAGCCTCCGGATGGTCTGAACTAAAACGCGTCGTTCTAGGAAGTCGCCGTTTGAAAGGTGTCACTATCTCCGGACGTCATTCAAAGCAGAACTCTATTCTCACATAAACCGCTTCCGGGACAAATCTGGCTTAAATGGCGTCGTCCTAGTCTGTCACCATTTCAAATGGCGTCGTCCTAATCCGACGCCATTTAGAGCCCAAAATCTGATTTTCTGCAACTCAACCCGAACCTCAAAACGAGGTTTCCTCTCCCCTAAAATCAGCCATAAAAATACCCCAAAATAGGAAATGAAGGGGAGAATCCAATTTACCACTTGAAACACACTAATTCTCATTTTATAGAAATGACAATTTTCATTAAAAAGCCCCTTAAACATACTCATTCTATCCAAATCTCCACACACGTCACATGCTTCAAGCGGAGAAAACATGGATAAAACAACCAAATCACGTATAAGGATCGTCTCCCTACCGGTCACTTGAACTCCTCTTAGTTCCGTGCCGCCGAACCGCCGCACCGCAAACCATCACCGGTACCGCCGTAGACATCGTCACTCCGCCGGGACGTCGACGCCGCCCGAAGAATGAAGTGCCGCAGAGGAAGTGGTAGTAGTAGTGGTAAGAGGTAGAGAGGTGTTGGAGTGATGGAAGAGGAAGAAGGGGAAGGAGAAAGGGAAGGGGAAACGGAGGGATCGGAGAGAGCGAAGAGAGAGAGTGAGAAGGAGAGAATGAGAGAAAAGAAGGAAGGTTCGGAGTGTAAACTGAAACAGGTTAAAACGCGTCGTCCAAAGTAGACGCCTTTCAGGTGACAAAATCGGACCATACTCTGACAGAATCTCTAAATCGCGTCATCCATCTAAGATGCCGTTCAGACGACATGACCGGGACCGTACTCTCGCGACCCGAAAACTGACCTACGTGGCGTCCACGTGGCACCGACGTGGCAACTCTAAAACGCGTCTTCCTCTCAAAACGTCGTTTGAACCGCATCTTGCAAGTTCGACGCGATAAAGAACTTATGCCCCAGTCCCTATAAGAACTCAAACCAAGAGGTCTGACTCCGAAACCGACCTAATAATTATACCCGAAACCTCAATCTTTACATATGTCTCCACAATCATAACCTTTTTACAAATAAACCCTTTTAAGAACTTATTTATAAAACTCTCAAATATTTATTTGTAATATTTAAGAGTCTTTCACCAATTCACAGTAGATGTGAGGACTTGTTTGTAAATTATTGGAATAAGAAGGCTTATTTGTAAATACACTATATTTTCAAAAGTTAGAACGTAAAAATATATATTATTAAAAGTACATATTTGGTTTGACTTTATTAGTTTAATATCTATTTGTTATTAAGATATGTTGTTATAATAACAAATCTAACATAATTCTAAATATGCATTAAAAATATTATGATTTACATCTTTGACAGTGCGATCCGCTTCTCTCTTGTTTTCCCCTCCTTATTATACATCTTTGACAGTGCGATCCTCTTCTCTCTTGTTTTCCCCTCCTTACCTTTTCTTTCTCCTTCAGCAATGCTCTGTTATATTTCTTTTGTATCAATTTTATTATTAATATCATAAATCTAAAAAAATAAAATCATAATTATTATTATTTTAGATATGAATGTTTGCATATGCACCCTTATTAACTATCATATTTTATGTAAACCCCTAACTCCCATATGCTGTTATATATACTCCTAAAATCTTCAAGAAGCTTGCGGTCGTATCCCTCTATCAAAATGTCATTAAACCGAACTTAAAAACTTATATATATATATATATATACATATTCTTCGTTTACTAAAATTTCATATGTGTACCTCCGACATTATCAAGATTAATAAAATCTTTTGGCATATTCGGTTGGAACTCACACTCCCGTCATTTTGACAAGCGAGTATAACTGCAATTTTTTTGAAGATTTCAGAGTATTAATAATAATACGTAGAAGTTAGGGTGTAGATAAATATAATATTTGTTATGAGTATATGCACAAAAATATTTATTAAATAATGTCCCAGTGGATCTGGTTTCCACTTCCCGCTGTGAGCAGTTCCCGTGTGGACTGAGTCAAGCGTGTTCGCCTAGGTGGGTGGTGCTTTCAGACAATGCCGACACGCCCCACTTCGGCGTGTTCTCCACCTGATATGCAATCTCAACCGTTGGAAACCCCAATCTCTACTAAGAAACCTTTTCCCATGATTTCCGCCTCTTTCCCTCACTTTCCCTATAAAAACCCCGGTCTGCCCGAAAACCAAGTTCTTTCCGCGCCTCCTTCCTGGCTTTCCCACCCGCGCCGCCCACAGTTCCTCGCAGGGGCGCGCGCGCACCCACCAGAGCCCGCCGTCACGGTAGGTCCGCCGGAAATGCTGATCTTCTTCTCCTTCCTTGCTCGGATCCGCTCGGTTTATGGCTTGGGATCTTCGGAAGGAGGTCTAGGGTTTGGGCATTGGTCGCTTCGGCCTTCTGGAGCCGTCTTTTTCTAGGCCTGGAGTGTTTCTTTATCGCGCCCGTTTCATTTGTTTGATCGAAGTCTCTCCGCTTTCAGATGTTTGGAGGCTTCTGACTTCCTGAGTCATAAATTTGTTATCTTTTTTTCTTCTAGATGATAAGTTCTGCTCTTTTGTTCATGGTGATTTCATATTTGCTCGAAATCACTCCGCTTTCAGATGCTGTCACAAATTTTCTTTTCATTTGGTTTGGGGTCTGTTTCTTCTAGGGTTTCTGTGCTGAGGATGTTATAATGTGAAGAGAGTTAATGGTTCTTTTTGCAGATAAATCGCATTGGAACCAATTCTTCTTTCTTTGTTGTAGGCTTCAGTGATCGGCATTGGGGCTTTGCCAGTTGCCACGTACCGCTGCTTTCACCCAGAAAGGTTTGATTTTTCTGCAAGTTTGGTACCTGCAGAGGTAGAGGTAGAGGATCTGAAGGCTCGGACCTGCAATTTTTGCTGTCTAGATGGGATCTGAAGTCTTGGTTGTTGGTGGAGGGAGCAAGCCGGACATGTTTAATCCAACGCCATGGGGTGTTTTCAAACGAAGACAGTAATGATAGCATAGTTGATTTAAACCGCCCGACTCTATTTCAGCTATAAAGTTTCAAACGAGAGGAAATTGCAGTTTCTGAAGGTGGTGGCAGTGGAGAAGGGTGGTGTTATGCTTATGGGGGAGGCTGAGGGCAGGGTGGATTTGGATCTTTGCAAGAATGGCTTGTCAAAACCAGGCAGTTCAGGAGCTGACAAAATTTGTCCCTCCAACTTGGCGGCTCCTGAATTGGTTGTGGGGCCTGTTACCCCTTTTCCAGATAGAGAGAATGAAGTTGTCTCTTCACCTTTAGGCCGATCTGAGGAAGCAGATCTGGTGTTGGTTTGTCAGACACCACCTGGGAGCACTTTTGATCCATTTGCCCCCGGACCCAAAGAGCTGATGTTTGCTCCCAAGAAAAGGATGCTGAAAAAAACCTGTCCCCTTATCCGGCGGCAATTAAATTTTGATTCTTGCTGTGATTCGAAGGAATGCTTGGCGGGCAATGTTATAGAAGAAACTTTGGAGGAGGAGAGATTCTTGGAAACTGCTTGCAAGTCTTTCCTCGATGTCGTTGTTCCACGCAGAACCTCCATGTCTGAGGAAATTGCAGTTTCAGATGTCAGTGGTCTAGAAGGGAAGTGTGGTGTTGGGAGTGAGCATAATGAAGGCAGGGATGGGATGGATCTTTGTGAGAGCTACTTGTCAAGAGTCGGCACTTTGGGTGTTGACGATGTTTCTGTCTCAAAGACGGTTAGTGAGATGGTTCTGGGTCCTCTTACGCCCTTGTCGGAAAGCAAAAATCTACATGTTTCTTCACCTTCAGATCAAAGTGACGGAGGAGATTTGGGGTCCAATTGCCAGACACCAAGAGAAGGCACTTTCAATCCATTTGCCCCTGTGCCAGAAGGACTGATGATATTTGCACCTAAGAAAAAGTTGCTGAAGGAAACACATTTATGTGCCCAGCGGAAGCTAGACTTTGATTTTTGCTGTGATTCAGAGAAAAATTTGGTGGAATATATGTCAGCGGAGACTTCAGATGAAGAGAATTTCTTAGCAACAGTTTACAGGTCTCTACTTGATCTCATAGTCTCTTGTCAGGCTGGAGAATCCATTGGTGAAAGCTCGTTGGTAGATTCAGCTCGCCTTGATGGATCAAAGACACCCAGATCATTGCCATTGCTAAACGGCATTGCAGAGACATGCCCTGGTGCACCTGTGCGGCCCACATCGAAATCAAGGAAGTTCAGTGTTAATATTTGCCGAAAGCTGGAATTCTGAAGTCTATTAGATGCCCTCACCATGCTCTAGCTAGACGCCAAGGGTAAGGGCATGGAAAATTTGATATTTAAGTGCTGAGCAGCTTGTGGTTTTAAGATCCAGCATCCATGCAGTCCCCACTGGTTTCTTACCCAATGTATACTGTTCCTTCTAATGTGATGAGCCCATCTTGGTTCCAGTAGGCATCAACATTTCTCTTTTTCTGTTTTCCATTTAGGTGTTTCTATACTGAAGTTTGGAGGTCCTGCCGTGTTAAGGTTTGGAGTCCACCTTGAAGGTCACGTTGTACACTAAGCAGTGAAGGAAATGTGGGAGTTCTTGCCATCTTGAGCAAGCTGTCGTTCTAATTCTGCTTGTCCAACTGGAAGATTGTATCCGAGTCACTTAATTGTGCGGATAACATGTATCTTTTTGTGAAGAAACTAATTCAGTGTTAACCTGACGGTGGCTTTGTGCTCACCTTCATTCATTGGCAATATGTAAATCTAATGGATTGTGGTTTACTTGTTGATGATACTGCTGATTATTTCCTGTCATTGGTCATAATTTCCCTCGCAAGTTTCCATATTTACTCTTTCAGGCATTATTATTACCTTGTTTTACTCACGAGAATTCTGTTTTCAGTGCACCATTTGTCTGCATGGAGGTCAGTTTAGTTTACTCTTTCAGTGCCTTTAGAACTAACCCAGGTCCTCTAATCCTCATTGGAAGAACTGTGCTGGGTTAATGTCTGCTTCGGCTAGCTGACATCCTAACCCACCTTCGGCTACTCCGAAGTGAAAGAGGCAGTGAAAGAGGTGAACCTCATGTTATGCCAGCTTATCGTGAAGGTGATAAGATGAGATTGTGAAATGAATGTTCAACCATGAGGTGTTCAGCTCAAGAAAAGTGTAATTTTGTTAAAAAAAAATTTCTCAAAGATAAAAAAAATCCGAACTACACCTTTATATACCTTATCTTAAAGGTGTTGGTAAACGTACACGTATGCTTGTAAGTATGTTAGTATCAATATGTTTACATCTTAATTATTATCTTATCTTCTTTTCATTAATAACTTTTATTAATTTTACCAATGTCAAGATTAAATGTGTAGATCGTGGCCGTAACTCTTGTCTAATTTGAACACTGTCAAAAAACAGGTTACTTTATGCATTCCTTCAGCGGTACGTCATAGCTTATCCGCTCCAATCAACTCAAATGGGTATGTATTGTACATTGAGTAACACTTGCTTCGTGCAGCAAGTGCGGTGCAGCGTAGCAAGTATTACTCTTTTATAAGTTATGAACTAATACAAGCGTACTCTGACTACCGAGAACCGGCATATGTATCGACTCTTCAAGATTCCAAATTGCACCGCCGGCCGACGTTGATTTATATTAAAATTTTTGCAGTGATATTTGAAAATAGAGTAATATTTGCACACACTGTCGGCTGCACGATTTTAGAAGTAGGACTGTGTCTGTCTTTTTCATTGTCCAACTAAAAGAACCATCCGTATAAACCTAACTTGGGTGATCTATGGAGCTCAATAAATTCTTCTTAAAATAAAAGACTTTGTCCGCTGCACTTCCATCTGATCTTAAAAACTTGCAACAATATCGAACCGTTGCAATTCATGTAGCACGGCAAACACCCATTGCAGCAAGCATTATTTCGGAAAATGTACTGTTCAGTACCGGGAGTTGCAGCAAGTATTACTCTTGAAAATATACTCTTCAAGTACACTTCATTGTGCTCAAACTATTCAAAATATTGACCCCTGGTCCAGTGACCATACTGTTTACATAGTCTGTTCAAGAGTACACAACGCCATCTGTCAATCAACAAGTTTTCTCTATCATTTTCACCATTACTTACAGGCATATCTTTAAATATTGACATAAAAGGATTTAGACTATATACATACACCTACATTTTTTTGCAGACTTGCAGTAGCAAATACGTGATTCTAAGTCCAACAAGAGAATGCAAAAAAGACCATATGAAAGAAAAAGCATGCAGTGTCTGTGATCTACTTACAGAGGTCGCATGATTTAGCTTACCATTTAAGAGGGCACTCCTTGCTAACCGTTTGATCTCTCTTACTAGCTTATCCAACAAAGTCCAAAGCAACTACAAAATGTTCAGCTTCAAGAATGCAAGAAAATCTCATCGGACTCTACAAGAATTTAGCTTAAACACATCTCTGATACAAGCGAAACTTAGCCAGCTTCTACAACGCAAGTATCACTCTATGCTTCTACTTTGGAGGATCCCGGTGGTAAAAACGGCTCCCACCATCCAAACTCATATTTTGGATATGGCGCTGTCCACTTTTCCGGCTTCTCAAACTGCAAATCTACTGGACTGGATGCTAAAGCTTCTTGGAGACTGTCAGCCTCAAAGGTTTCTGTCAACACTCTATCTAGTCTCAGCTTCATGAACCTGAAAATCCAATCCCAAGATGCAGATCATGAGTATAAACATGTCTAATCGAGATAGCTACATTTGTGCGCCTATCACAATACTGATCAAATAATTATCAGCGAGTGTATCACAAAAGCTAAGAGTGTGCTTATTTCTTCCTCATGATTTCAAACACTTGGACAACTGTCTTTTTCCCTTTTTTGGTAGACATACACTTCAGAAAGTCTTCAGTTCCTTGATGGTGGCAAGCACATTCTGATAAGTGAGAAGTATAGCATAGGATAACATCTACTTCATACACTTCCTGCTGGAACTTTCTTCAAGGATTGGATCAAATCGGCCAATCTGGATCCATTTTCAATTTTTCAGCCACCAGACCTAATTTGGATCCCATGTTTGCAACTCCTTGGTTGAGATTGGTTCCCACGACTTACTTGAAATGACCTCCCCAGACCACTCTCATATGATGCTGTCACACCCCACTTTAATGATATGATTCTTATGTAATGCTATTATTACAGATAAGCAGATGGAATCTCTTAGTAGGATCGTTTACTTCCCCATTGCTTGTGATGCCACTAAATTTATACGATTGTGAAGAACAAAACAATGTGCTGAAAGATAAATTTGAGCATGCCCGTGACTGGAGAAAATGGTTTATGCAAGCACAGGCAATGATTAGAGCCATTTGAAAATGGGAAGCATGAATTTTAACCCAAACTAGACTTGCTTGCACCAGCAAACTGGTGAAAAAGTAACGGCTCCAATGTGGTCTAACAACTTGAGATAGTTATATAGATACAAGAGGTCAAGCTCAGATTGCAGGCTCAGTTTCTCTACATAAGCTATTGCTATATGAGCAGAATAACTAGAGTGATGGCATTAGAGTCATCCTCTAAAAACAGATTTCACATGCAATGAACATTCCATTCTCACCCTGGCACCAATTCTGAGACAAAACTGGCTCCTGAGAAATGCAACAATTCTAGGAAGCTGTAGACATAAGACACAATGCTCCCACTGCAGGTTGAGTTCCCTAGGCAAGCTATTGTCATATGGACGTGGATCAAAGGCTAACAAGTACAAAAAGGGAAAAAAATTATTAAGCCAATGCACATGAGATTATAAGCTGATTATCCAGATAAGATGTTGACCTAGCACTTGGAAAGTATTTTCAGAATGGAGTACTAAATTATGGCATATAAACAAATATAGTATGCACTCAGGCAGCATAGTATAGGGTTTAAGTAGGGGTGGGAACGAGCCGAGCTTTCATTCGCTCAAGCTTGACTCAATCAAAGTTATTTGAGCTCGAGCCCGAGCTCAAGCTTTACATCAGCTCATTTTGTGGGCTCGAGCTCAGCTCGAGAGAGAGTCAATTCAGCTCGAGCTCGGCTCGAGAACACAGTTCAACTCAGCAAAATAACTGAGCCAACTCAATTTTGTGCCAATTCAACTGGCTTAATGACGTGAACTGGGTGAGATCCTGCTATTCTTAAAAAGAACCTGGGGATGGGCTTTTGGGATTTCTCTGATACAGTACTAAAAAGTCCCCTCCAGCGGCGTGCGCAAGCCACCGTGCTGTGGGAGTCTGGCCGCCACTTTTTAATCTAGTATCGGATGTTAAACTTTTTTACCCATCCCCTCATAAGTGCCAGCATTATAAACGTGTTGAAACCTTCTGGAGTTGGGCTCAATGCTTTGTGGATTGCGCTTTTAGTTGAATTTGGTCTGTGGTTGTCAACGTTAGGAATAATATAGCTATATATTTTATTCCGAGCCAAGCTCGCGAACCGATCCAGCCAAGCTCGGTTCGTTTGAGCAAACGAGTTTTGATTGGAGCTCGGACTCGGCTCGTTGGCTCAAGTGAGTCGAGCCAAGTCGAGCTAAACTTGGGCCGATCTTGAGCAGCCCGTGAGCGGCTCGGCTCATTGCCAACCCGATGTTTAACCATAAAAGGGCACCCTAAATTGACAAATAAGGTAATCTAAATCATCTTTGAAACATCTACATAGAGAGATAAAGAAGCATCACATGAAACTTCAAACTCATACAGAGATGTTGATGCTAAATTCCCTCCCAGTCATCAAATTTTGGCACTGTGGTGTTCTGTGCTATCGACGGTAGTTCTGACGCGATTTTGGGGTCCAGGACACTTATTGATTGATTCTTCAGTCACGAGGAAAGCATGCCTTAAAAGGACTACAACAACGTTGCCTATTCAGACGTGAGGAAAAGACACCTTCAAGGGACTATACCAATGCTACCACTTCCAATAAGAAGATTTGGCATTGCCCATCTTCTCTGAAGGCTCAAATGTCTTTCTTCCATCTGCCTAGGAAATCGATATTTACCATTTACAGGCAAACTTATTTGCTTGCTATGAAGAACCTGCAACTAGAAGGAAAGAGAACCCCAAAACGCACAAATTAAGCGAAACCTGAAATTGATGACCAAGAAAAGGGACTTACGTGATCCAAGTGCCATCGGTGGAGACGAGAGCGACGGCAGGCCGCCTCAGCCGCTTGGTGATGTTGGGGAACTTGTCCAGGAACTTGGGCTCGATGACCAGCCAGAAGTCCTGCTCCCGGTTGCGCTCCCCAAAGAGGCGCATCCTCTCGGCCAGCACCTCCTGGAAGTGCTCCTCCTCGTCCAGCATGAATTTGGCATTCGCCACCACAAAATAGTACTTCTTCGGCTTATCCTGCATTCAGAGAACGGAAAGAACATGAGAGAAAAGGGAGCAGCTCCACATTGAGATCTGATAGGAAAAGATCTTCTCAACAACGCCCAAAGCCGCCATCTTTTTCCTCAAAAATGCAAGAGTAATGAAGCAAAACATTGCTTGGATTTGACGTAAAATACAGAAATCTTTGGATTAAGTCAGCAATTCCAAAACCAGAAGAAACAAAGACAATGGCCGAGGTTTTAAAGATGCTGGTTGGTTTGATGCAAAATACTGTCCAATGTTGCTATAAAACATAGCATTTCCGTGAGACATAAAATACAGTGCTCCCAGCATCTAACGCTACTTTACGACAAACCAAACAACCCCTTTGGCTTTTTCCGTCCCCAAAAAAGAAAAAAAACAAACCCTTTTGTGAAAACAACAAAATTCGTGATCCCTTCGTAAAACCGTTCCTCTTGATCTTAAATTTCAGTAGTTTATGCCGGTCCAAACATAATGGAACTCACAAATCTCAGTACTTTACATCAAAACAACCGAAAGAGATCCAAAAAATCCAGTCTTTTACGTAAACCCAAGAGACCCATCAGTGCTCGGAGGAGACTGGGAAGTTTGGAGGGGGGGCCACTGGGAGCTCCTACCTCGTCGGATGGCGGGGAAAAGCCCTGCTGGACGGAGTCGACGGCGACAGCTCTGGTGGGGAAGAGGGAATGGAGCAGCGGCCGCGGCCGCCCGCTGCAGGCGACCCGGAGGTCGGCGTTGTTTGGCCTGGGGAAGCAGCTGGGCTGGGGCTGGAAAGAAGGCAGCTTGGGGAAGCAGGGCCTGTCGCCATGGCTCGGCGCCGCGCCCGCGGGGACGGCGGCGCAAGGAGACCCCAGGGTTAGAGCAGCGGGAGCCACCATGGCCGGGGTGGGAGAAGGGCGGCGAGGGAGGCGGGACAGGGGAGGGCGGGGAGAGGAAGGGCCTTATCCACGCCATCTAAAGCGCCCGCTGCCCGTTAACAGGAGTTACTTGACATGTCCCTTCGCCGTCCTTTACGCTTAACGTGTCTCTCAGTTGGCTTGGTTCTGTGAGCAAGACTGCGTGATTAGTAGTAATTAATCATGAGTTAGAATATGGGCAAGGGATGAACATTTAGTATGTTATTAGAAATTATTAAAGATAAATATAATATTAAATATACATTTTACTTTGAATTCTCTCACAGGCCGATTAAGCCGAATTTGAGTGCTCCAACTCGACTCATTTGATCAAACGAGCTCACATTTGAGCTTGAGCTCAACTAGTTTGATCAAACAAGCCGAACTCGAGTTGGGTTCAAGTCACTCATTAGCAGCTCTGCCGTGCCTAAGGATTACATCCACATCTATGATCCAGGTATGTAACCATAATGGACGAAGAGAAATACTAACTGCAATGTTGTAAGATATTGTTAGTCGTTGGATGACACATAGCCCCTACACTGTCTCGTAGGAGTTGCAGAGGAACTTAAAATCTGCACATTATCTAACCCCATAATTAGATGGTGACCGTAGCCGCAATACATTTGAGACATTGGAGCAAACATTATCCCATGAAAAAGTGCTACTCGCATAGAAAACTTTCCCCACTTTTCACTAACATTTGTGTTGCTGTTTGAGGTCATGTGTTGTTCTTTTGATGGGTATGTTATGTCAAATTTTAAACAAACATTTAACGTCTAAAGACCTTTTGTGTGTGTCCCGAATCCACTGAGTACTCCGGAACTAAAGAACTCCCGGGATGTCCCCTCTGACTTCACCTGAGGTGATCTCCTCCTTTCTAAAGTGAAGGGCTGACCAAAGATGTGAATCTATCTGGCTTGTGTGCGAAGGATATGATGTTGTTAGTGTTGAAGTTATTGGGCTATCTAACTCAAAATCTTAAAGCAATGAGTAGAGTAGGCATCATCTATTAAACATTTTTTGATTTTGTCTTTTTTCGATGCAGGACTATTCTAACACGCCCCCTCACGTGTAGATCGATTTTATGTTTAGTCACGTGGACCACAAATACGCAGTGCACAGCCCGATTCGTAACCATAAATTCGGACGTTGAGTTTAAAGAGCCCAAGATCATAAGCACTGGACACAACTAAAATTACCGATGTAAGACTATTATATAGTCACTCCAACACTTCTCCTTACGGCCAAGATGAGCCGTGGAAATTAGATAAGAGGAGACTGTGCAAATTAGAATTAGAAGATAAATTTGAAAAGATAAAATTGGGCCAAGCCCTGCTCTGATATCATCTTACAAACCACAAAATACGGGTGTTGAGCTTAAAGGGCCCAAGACCATAAGCACCGGCCACAATTGAAATTAACCGATGTAAAACTATCTAACAGAAATAACTTACCGGGGCGAAGGATGTGAATGTGATGTAGTTCTTGACTCGTACGTCCTCTTCCGGCTAGGAACGCAAATGAGCAGGATTGGGTATTGTTTCAAAATAAATTCATGATCCTATTCATTATGCTGTTAGTTTAAAAATACGGTCTTTCGATCAATCTATAAGCCAATAATCAGTTGGATACGTATTGAGCTGATAAAAGATTAGTATCCATTGTCTTGTCTACCATGCATGTCAATTTAAATTAGTATAGCTAGGTACTTGGATTTTCGGTTACCATTTACATCCATATATACTTGAGTTGGGTGAATTTCTTGATATATCTGAACTATTTTAGTTTGCTATTATGACAAGGAGCTCATTAAGTTGAGTATATCTAAAGTCGTAAAAAAAAAAAATATTCTTGTCTAGGAGGTTTACTTTGATTTCGAGATGCAAAAAATGCCCACAATTTGGAAGATTGAATTTGCATTCAGCATACATAGAAAACTAGAAGAAGAGAGATTTATGGAGTAGATCCACAGGGGCAGGCGAGTAGAATAAGCAAGCAGGCCGAGTAGAACAAGCAATCATGTGATATTTTTAGGAAGTGTGCAGATTGATATGATCTGATTTTAAGAACATGTTTATTAATCTTAAAATATTTGAAGATTACATTGTATAAAATCAGATATTTATTCGATATAAATTAAAATATTATGATTTAATCCACCTTGTAATTCAATTTGAACATTCGAAAATCCATAACATATAAAATTTTCTTACAAATAGAATTGTTATTTAACTATGTAGTTTTCAACTTAAATCATGTATGTTTAAAGCCTGCCAAAATGTAGAAATAATCATTAACTTTCTAATATCAAAATAGAAGTTTTAATTTAAAAACACCTTACCTGTAGTCCTTATGAGTTTTTCAAATTCCCGTTCAATTCAGCTTATTCAGTTTGATTTGGTCTTCAAAAATTAAAAACATGACTAAATTGTATAATTGAACTTAGATTTAACTGAAACCTTTTTATTTCTGGATCAAAACAAACCACATCATTTGAACTTAGAGCTAAACAATGACCAGCCCTAGTATCTTGAGGGTTTTTTAATGTATCAGTTGAGAAAGGATTCCAAGAGTGACCTAGTGGGTCTCTCTCTCTTATTTTATTATAAGAAAATATTAGGGAAAACTCCCTTATTACTAGAACAATTACATTACTCCCCCTCAAAATGGGGCAAAGATATCACAAAGGCCCATCTTGCCAATCAATACAGAAAAAAGAGAGGGACCTAATCCCTTAGTCAAGATGTCTGCCACTTGGTCTGAGGACTGAACAAAAGGAATGCAAATTTGGCCACGATCAATCTTTTCCTTGATAAAATGACGATCGATCTCAATGTGTTTAGTGCGATCATGCTGTACTGGATTGTTCACGATCTCAATTGCTGCCTTACTATCACAATACAGACGAAGAGAGGACCCATTCCACAATTGCAACTCCTGAAGCAATTTCTGTAACCAGAGAAGCTCACATACACCCAGTGCCATTGCTCTATACTCTGCTTCTGCTGTTGACCGAGCTACCACAGATTGTTTCTTACTCCGCCAAGCAACTAAATTACCTCCAACATACATACAATATCCAGAGGTAGAACGCCTGTCATCCAGTGATCCAGCCCAATCTGCATCAGTATACCCTTCTACACGAAAGGTATTATGCCGAGAGAATAGAAGACCCCGACCTGGACACCCCTTTAGGTAGCGCAACACTCTATAAGCCTCCTCCAAATGTCTTTCGCGTGGATCATGCATGTACTGACTAATAACACTAACTGCATAAGCTATATCAGGTCGGGTATGTGACAAATATATCAACCTCCCAACCAACCGTTGATATCTTCCTTGGTCAACAGGCGCCCCATCATCTGCCACTAATCGATGATTCGGATCTATCGGGGTAGTAGCAGGCTTACACCCCAACATCCCGGTGTCTTTGAGTAAGTCTAACACATACTTTCGTTGTGATAAAAAAATCCCACTGGCTGACCTTGCAACCTCGATCCCCAAGAAGTATCGTAGTGGACCTAAGTCTTTCACCTCAAATACTTGCTTTAACTTGGATTTTAGCTGCTTAATCTCAATATGATCATCTCCTGTAACAACAATATCATCAACATAAACAAGAAGAACAGTCCTCTTCCCCTCGGAATGCCTATAAAACAGAGTATGATCTGCATTACTCTGTCGATATCCCATACCTTTGACAGCTCGGCTAAATCTATCAAACCAGGCACGAGGAGATTGTTTGAGACCATATAGTGAGCGTTTCAATTTGCAGACCTTTCCAGTGGTTGTTTCATTATCAAAACCAGGTGGTATCTGCATATAAACTTCCTCCTGAAGATCACCATGTAAAAAGGCGTTCTTTACATCCAGCTGATGTAATTCCCAACCAAAGTTGGCTGCACATGAAATCAGAATACGAACAGAATTCATTTTTGCCACAGGAGCAAAGGTCTCATCATAGTCCACTCCATATGTCTGAGTATAACCTTTTGCTACCAGCCTAGCTTTATACCTTTCCACTTTGCCTTCTGGTGTTTGTTTCACAGTAAACACCCATCTGCATCCAACAGGACGCTTACCAGTTGGTAGAGATACCAGTTCCCATGTTTGATTTTTAGATAAAGCATTCATCTCTTCTGTCATAGCCTCCTTCCACTTAGGATCTTCCATAGCCAATTGCCAAGTATTGGGAATACAAATAGAGTCTAAGGCTGCAGCAAAACATTGATATGATGGAGAAACAGACTCATATGAAACATAGTTAGCAATGTCATAACGGTACCTAGCAGGAGGGACAATAGGGCGAGTGCCCTTTCGTTGTGCAATAGGAATATCAAGATCAGAGACAACTGGAATAGTGGGAACAATGTTACCGTTATGACGTGACGTAGATGCCTCAGAAGGAGAAGTGGATGGAGCTTCAATCGGAGAAGACACTTGGATAGTAGTAGGATGCACATAAGACTGCTCTGTAGCTTCATTCCTTGGTGCTGCTCCATTCCTTGGCTCCCCCTGAACACCATCTCCACTATGATAATACTCCCCCTGGACACCAGACCTAGTGGGAGTGAACAAAAACTCTCCTGGAAGAAATAAAGCTGGTGTGCCTCCATTGGAAGGACTAGGCTCATAGTAAGCTTCACCCTCTCGAAAGGTAACATCCATAGTGACCAAAAACCGCCGTTCCGGAAGATAATAACATTTATATCCTTTCTGAGTGGCAGAATAGCCAATAAACACACATTTCAATGCCCGGGGGTCCAATTTACCAACAGATGGCCGATGATCCCGAGCAAAGCAAGTACATCCAAAGACTTTAGGGGGAACCACATAGTCAATTGTCCCTTTAAGAGACTGAATGGGAGAGACAAAATTAAGGATCCTGAGGGGCATCCGATTAATTAAGTAAGCAGCAGTCAACACTGCCTCTCCCCATAAAAATTTGGGAACATTCATAGTAAACAAGAGGGCACGGGTCACCTCCAATAGATGTCTATTCTTTCGCTCAGCCACACCATTCTGAGCAGGAGTATCAACACAAGTTGTTTGATGGGCAATTCCATGAGCTTGAAGGTATTCACAAAATGCTCTATTGGTATATTCAGTCCCATTATCAGAACGCAGAATTTTAATTTTGGCACTGAACTGAGTGTCCACCAACTTATGAAATTCCTTGAAACAACTGAGAACTTCACCCTTACTTTTCAGCAAATAGACCCACGTCACTCGACTAAAACAATCAATAAATGTAACGAACCACCGATGACCGGTAACAGCAACAGTATTACAAGGTCCCCACACATCAGAGTGAACAAGTGCAAAAGGTTCAGAACTTTTATTCCCAGAAACTGGATAAATTCCTCTTGTATGTTTGGCGAGTTCACAATGGTCACAAACCAACAGATTTGCATTACACTTATTTGATAAAGACGGAAACAAGCGTCTAAGAATAGGAAAGGGAACATGACCTAGCCGACGATGATGCAACACAATCTCTGATGCAGCACTATCAGCAGAAAACGTAGACTTGTCCATATCAAGCTTCAAACTATGCTCTCCATCCTCTAAGTAGTAGAGTCCATTGTGCAATTTACCATATCCAAGTGTCTTCCCCGTTTTCAGCTCCTGAAAAAGGCAGTAGGAAGGCCAGAAAGTAACAGAACAATTCAAATCTTGAGTAATAGAACTAATGGAGAACATATTTGTAGGAAATGAAGGAACATGCAAGACAGAGGACAATCTCAGAGAAGGAGTACAATCAATAGATCCCTTGCCCGAGATAGAGGTAAAAGATCCATCAGCAATACGGACTTTATCTTTTCCCAAGCATGGGATATATGATTGAAACAAAGAGGATATACCTGTCATATGGCTGGAGGCTCCTGAATCTATTACCCAGGAGCTAGATTTGCTACCTACACAACTAAAAGCATGTTCCATATTGGACATAATACCTGACTGGGCAAAGTGAGATGAGTCTAAATGCCCCTCTGGTTGGCTAGGTGTTTCCGTCGCAGAGGAGGTAGTGCCAGAAGATGCTTCATACTTGTCTATCAATCGGCGCAGGATCTGATACTCATCTGTAGACATACCTGGTATGCAGTCCTCAGTTTCCTCAGAAAGATGGGCCTGTCCAAATGGACGGCCACGGCCACGACCACTAGCACGACCCCCACCACGACGGCCCCCACTATCACCACGACCACGACCACCACGGCCAGACTGAGAAGGACGACCATGAAGATCCCAACAATATGCCTTGATGTGTCCTGGTTTCTTACAGTGGTGGCACACCTTCTCCCCTGACGACTGCATTTGAGGCTGCACAGTAAGAGCAGAGCGTACAGGAGCACTTGTTACTGAAGTGACTCGCCGCCGGGTTTCCTCGCTTAAGACAGTGGAAAAAGCCTGTCCCAAACTAGGAGGAACCTCCCGAGCCAATAGCTGAACACGAACAGATTCAAAGTCTGAATTTAGCCCATAAAGGAAGTCTTGAACACGTTCATGTTCAAGGTATTTCTGAAAGCCATCAACATCAACAGAGCATGTAGGAACAAAGGTCCTATAATGATCAGCCTCAGACCAAAGCCGTTTCAGTTCTGTGGCATACTCTGTCACAAATAAATTACCCTGACGAAGCTCCCGCAATTGGGATCGGATCTCAAAAAACTGTGCAGAGTTAAGGTGTTGGGAAAACATTTGGGCCACTGCTTCCCACACCTCATGTGCGGTCTCCAGTAACTGCACACTTTTTGCAACATTGGGCGCCATGGTATTAAGGAGAAATGCCAAGACAGCTGAGTTCTCCATCTTCCACTGCGCCACCCCAGGCGCATCACTGGCAGGTTTTTTCACCATACCTGTCAAATGTCCCTCCAAACCGCGTCCCTGCACAAGTAAACGAGTGCTCCTCGCCCAAGTCAAATAGGTGGCTGGTCCATCAAGTTTTACTGCCACTTGCAATGCACTAAGGGATGTATTCTCTCGAGTGAAATCTCTCGGAGTAGTAGCCGATTGCACAGCAGATATCTGGGCGGATATAAGGCGTCCAATAAGACCTTCAAGGTCCTGCATAGTAACCGGATCCGCCATCCCTTCGTAATACCGGAGCACAAGAACAACGAGGAACCGCACCACACAACCACACCCCCAATTTCAACAATTGGGTATCATCAACTCAACACAACCATCCACAAACCCTCAGATGCAAAAGGAACGACAGCATTGAAAGGAAAAAACATGACAGGACTTTGCTGGAACCTGTTGAGGCAACGAAGGAGACAATTTCGCAGCAGGCAGTTCGCGGTGCCCTGCGGATATTGTTGATGTTGATGATTTACAAAGAAAGGTGTGGTGCTCTGTGCTCTGCGGCAGTTCGCGGTGCTCTGTGAATCATAAACAAGAACAATTTCGCGGTGACTCTGCTGGGCGTGGCACTCTGCGGCGGAGTGCGCCGGGCCGTGCGGGGCTGTGCGCGGCGCTCCGCGGCGGAGTGCGCCGGGCGGATCGGGGATGTGCGCGCCGGGCCGCGGCGGAGTGCGCCGGAGCGCAGCGGAGGGCCTGCGCCGGCGCCGTCCTCCTTGACGGCTCTGATACCAAGTTGAGAAAGGATTCCAAGAGTGACCTAGTGGGTCTCTCTCTCTTATTTTATTATAAGAAAATATTAGGGAAAACTCCCTTATTACTAGAACAATTACATTAGTATCACTGTTACAAACCTTTTTGAAATATTTGTGGACCGAGAGCCATTAATTTCTTTGACATATTCTGAATGTTCTTTTTCAACAGATCAAAATTACCCTCACTTTAGCAAAAAGGCCATATCTCTCACTGCACAATAACATTATAGAAAATGCATTTAAGCGTATATACTACTTTGCATGATACTATGTACAAACCTGTTGTTTTGCTGTGTGCACGCCATTAACTTTTCTTGAGATACTTCATAATATTCTTCACAACAAATGAAAATTAGATATAAACTAGAATAAAATTTTAACAACAAGATCATATCTCTTCCCGCACCTTATGTCCCCTCCCCTCCTGCAACACCCCCCCCCCAAAATGTGAGCAACCCTAGTGTCTCCCTCACCCTGCAGTATACTTGCTGAATATATTCAGTGCAGAGAGGGAGGTGAGGAGGTTTCTTGAAAAACCCCTCTTTTTAGAGTGTTGGTTACAGTTTTTTTCCCTCTCTCTTTCAGTTTTATTTTGAAAAGACAATAAGACTTACACCTTGTTTGAATTCTTCTGTCCTATTTTTAAGGAAAAGAATAGGAAGAGAAGAAATATTCATAAATTCTTTTAAAATAAAAATAATTCAATCCTTTTTTTTTTTTCAAAAAAGATGTATCATTACCTCCACTTATTCTTTAACCGCTCCACTTCTCTTTCTCTCTCCCGTAACTATTCTCCCGCCTCTCTCTCTCTCATACATACGACTGTAACTTTCTCTCTTTCTCTGTCAAACACAAGTCCATAGCCTTCTATCTCTCTCACACGCACACGTCCATTACTCTCTCTCTCTCTCTCTCTCTCTCTCTCTCTCTCTCTCTCTCTCTCTCTCTCTCTCTCTCTCTCTCTCTCTCTCTCTCTCTCTCTCTCTGTGTTGAACACGTCCATAACTCTCTTTCTCTCTCTCATGTCCATTACACTCTCTCTCTCTCAAAGGAATGGGTCTCCACAATTTTTAAAAGCCATAATAATCATGCCAAACGGGTAAAAGAGCTCATCATACTATTTTCAAAAATTGAAATAAAAATTTGAATGAAATAAATTTTAAAAATAAAATAATTCTAAAATAAAAAAGTGCTGCCAAATGCCGTATCACTGGGAGGATCTCAATTCCTCCAAGAGTTGACTTGCCTTTGGATGTGTTTGGCACGGCGTAAAATTTGTTGTATACAGAGATTTTTCAAAAAAGTTGATAAATGCTTAGTGATTTAAAAACTTCAAGCGCCCAAAAAACACACCCCTTGAGAATTTTTAGATCCAAACCTCCATCTCTATATAATGATTAACTCTTTTACAAAAATTATGCATGAAAATTTTTTTACATTGGAATAAACAGATTCGTTTTTCCAAAATCCATACAACCCCAGCCCACAAGCTGGCTGGTTTGCTCACGGTAACGTCGAAGACTTTTTTCAAGACGATGGCATCCCAAGTCCGAGCTGATGCGTACATCCAACCATGTAATGTGCAGCACCAGGGGAACTGAACTGATATTGTACTGGCCTGTTCATGGAACCATGTTACTTTCAGCACCAGAGGAACTGAATCGATATTGTACTAATGGACCAATGGCCTAAGACCTACTCTTCATTACGAAAAAAAAAAAAGAATAATTCTCCAAGATATTACTCATCTATGCTAAATTTTAAAGCTTACGGATATACTAACTTATATATCTTCTTAATATATATATAATGTTCTAAAATCGCCACGGCCATGACATTCTTAATATTAGGAGTGTCAATTGGGTGAACTGGACCATTGGTTGGCCCAATCCAGCTCAACCTAAGCTATATTAAATTGCGCTGACTCAAACTATTTAAAATGAGTGGAGTTAAATTTGACTTGACATCAATTAAATTTGAGTTGAATCTAGCCCAAGCTGGTCCATTAACTTTTACATAAGTTTTACTTGTTGCACCCACAACCCCCTGCCCAAAAAAAAAAACCAACGTTTCAGTTATATCACATGACCTGATCTCCGATTAAATGATCCAAAATACACTTTTAAAAACTGTTATTAAACTCAACTCATTAAGGGCATTTTTGTTTGTTGGTCATTAGGGTTTGATTTTTTACTTTTTGAAATTTATTAGATCGTCCAATTACATACTAAACGGACATAGGGTACATGTGAGACCTGATCTAAAATAAATTAAAAGAAAAATGATGTACTTGCACTGTCGTGCAGCGTACACTGCAACAGATAACAGTCTTTTTGCTTATAGTTCCATTTGACCACCACCCCAATGGCCATTCGCGAACGTGCAAGCCGCAAATTAACTCAAACATCAGATGATAAAAATAGGTAACACATCGGACTACGTTTCTATCAAAAAGCTATGCCTTCGTTTCATGGGGTAGAATGTCGTTAAAAGCCAACATGGATGGACTTTGTTAGAATTGGCATGAAACCGAGGACATTTTGAATTGAAGCTCCATCAAATTAATTGGACTTGGAGTTCAAAATTAAGAAACAAAAGAAATTCCTTAAAACATTTCTTTCAATCTTTTCAGGACAAAGCAAGAAAGGTTACTAAGAACAAAACAAAAATCTTCCTGGATATCTCACAAATACACAGGCCAAAGTCTCACAGAAAAAGTGAATCCCATGATCGAAAAGAAATTCCAACATTTTTGGTTGGCCACAAATTCTTTTTTTTAACTAGAGCAAATGCGCCGATAGTGCCACAACGATGAAGTCCATGCATATTACGGCCGACGGAGTGCCCACAAGAAACTACAAATCACCCATCTACAATACAAAAGCGAACTTGTGTAGAGACCATTTGGAAGGGGAGAAAAGAAACCATAAAGCATAAAGATGTTTCATAAATATGCAGTCTGTCAGGTGATCATCGCAATTCATCAGGCAGCAGAAAAGGAGTGTCATTTGTTTGGAGTTTTAGAGCAGAACTACAAAGAAAATGGAACAAGAGAGAACAAAAATCTCTGATCCATGGTTGCAGCCGCAGAATGATCACAGACCTAAACAAATAAAGACAGAAGCCATGGCAAATCTCAGCTTATCTAACCTGAGTAGAGAAAAGTGAAAGCAATTAAAGGGATGTCATACACCAGCATTAGATATAATTTCTTTAAGATGTGCTTTTAGGGCCTTAAAGAAAGAACAGTGGAGTTCCTTACAGGCAAACACATAAGCAGTGTCACAATAAAATGGAGCCCCCTTTCCAAAAATGAGGTTTGGATTTCAGAAATGAAAGTGACATCACAAACAAAATATTGATTACAACGGAATCTGAAAATAAGCACACATAGGAAAATTGTATAAGCATCACTAGAAAAGACCGTGCACAGATAAAATGAGAAAAATATCCAAAACATGCTACAATGTTGGAACAACTGACATCTCTTCTGGGTTGAAAGCCTTGATAACCTACTTATTTCGCGCAGATAAGACAGTTCTTTGCACAAGTTATCAGCCCTAATGTTGCAGGGGATTTCAACACATTTTGTGCTTGTATCCATGGGAATTTCGTCATACGTCATCATTGCAAGCTGCTTGAATACAAAGGATTAGTATCCCCTTATTTTGCATCAAAAGCAACACTCTTTACTCAGCTACAAAGTAGCAGCTACCTAGTCTATGACTCCAATATTACCTCCCAAATAAGATGCTGTTGTTCCACACGTTCAGGCAAACAGATTTTGCATATGCAAGCAATGGCAGTTATAAAACTAGTGCTAAGCAGAATGCAGACATGGGAAGGTCAAGAACTCAACAATAGTCACCCTATGTCTTATTGACCAATGGAAGTGAAGGGAAAGACTCACACAAGATTCACTGTTCTATAGAAAAGGAATCAGGGAATCACAATGTGACTTGGGAGAAAAGAACAAGGTTCAAGTGGTTTACATTCTTTTTCATCATTCCAAAACTACCCATTTTCCACAATATTTAAGACAAGTTCACACAAATGTATCAAAAGTATCCATACTGTTACCAGAAATATTAACTAATCCCAGTACCCATATCAAAAAAGCATTTGCATATAAAGTCTGGTTACTGCAAACATGGCTAGGAAGGACTGCTATAGGTGAATTTATTTCATCATTGGACCAGAGGGTGGCCAAATGAAAAGGAACGAAATGACCGATGTGGCCATTGTAAGCAAAAGCATACATTCTGGTTCAGTTCAAACCAATATTATATCATAGTATTGATATAATCAATATTAAAATTTTAATTAGGATTCAGATCTGGTACACCCATAACACACCAGGTCCAGGTCAAGGCCGCACCTAAGTGCACAACATGCTGGGCCAGGCAACTCCCTGAACCCAAATTGTCCAATGTGGGACAAATTGGAAAAAAAAAAAAAAGGGGGAGGTGCCTGGCATATATCTCGCTCTCTGCTCAAATCTCTAGGAAGTTAGATGACAATGATTACAATGATGATCATAAGAACAAGAATTTTTAAAGGTTTTTACAGTTTTACCTGATAATTTTCATTAGAATTGGATCATATCATTACTTTCAGAACCAACATGAATCGTTAACATAAAAGCAAGGGCCATGCAGAAAGTTGTCCATTAGAATGGCCAGCATTTGGTCCCGGAGTTGGGCTAAATGGCACCCACTGCATTCATAGTTTCACAACAAACTCCAGAACAATGGCCAGAACATAATTTAAAAATCAAAAACCAATTCTACGTGCATGCTCATTGCAAATGCCAGGCAGAAGACGCTTATCCTTCCAGACATAACACTAGCTACACAGAGAATTTGCACCTGTCAACATTGACAATTGTTTGAAGGCAAAACAAACTCCAAAAACCGGCCAGAACAGAATTTAAAAATCAAAACTAATTCTACGTGCATGCTCATTGCAAATGCCAGGCAGAAGATGATTATACTTCCAGACATAAAACGAGCTAGAAAACACACAACTTGTCACCTGTCTACAATAACAATTGTTTGAACACAAAACAATCAGTCAGTATTCTGAGAGTAATGTTGAATTCAAGTTATTTGTCACACCTTTTCTTAAAAGAAATAAAGACATTGGATCCATGTTAAAATCTGTTTTTGCAGACACCGTGCTCTCTCTCTCTCTCTCTCTCTCTCTCTCTGTGTGAGAGAGAGAGAGAGAGATTTTGGTTGTGTGTGAGAGACAGAGGGAGAGAGAGTGCTCATGCTCAAACATGTCCTTCCTAATTTAGATTTGTATAAATTCATTTTCTGCTGCCCCTTGTCCAAGGCATGTTGAGTTTGATGTCTTTATGCTCATACTACAACTAGCCTGACAACACAGTTGGGGAGAAAAAACCTCCATACTCTTAGTTCATCAATTGAGCTGATCATTTTCACCCAAGTGTCTAAGAAAACCCACATGATTTCTGAAAGTTTACTCTTCACTCACCATTTGGGAACGAACTCTAAATAGCTCATGGCCAACTTCCACTTTGTCATAGAGTGCTTTCCATTGTAGAAATACTCATTGAGAAGAAACAGGAACCCATTTTCCCCAGTGCTGAAGAGAAATTTCCACATGGACTGATCATGGATGGGAAAATGTTCTACAGTGCATTAAGATTGGAAGTTTTGCACCACCGAGGGTTAATGGATTTTGGGAAAAGAAAATCTGATTTTCTAGCAATTGTCAGAAAGGATGGACTAAAACCTAACAGATTTTTGATTTTCCAGAAATACCCCTCTCCAGATTCTGAAAGAAAAAAAAAAACAGCTGCTTTATGTCTTTCTATCATCATGAATGAAAATCAGACTTCAAAGTCTGAGGCACCAAGTGCTTGTTTGGAACAGATCAACTCCCGTCTAGGATTTCAACACCTTGAATCTCACCCAGAAGCATTTCCAAATGCTATATGGGAGGATATACACACATTTGGTCAAAAAGATCAAACTAAAATGTAAAATATCATAAAAGCTTTTAAAATTGAAGCCTTCTAATAAATTTCATTTTAAACGTCAGCATATAAACAGCATGAGTTTAATGATGTTTGATCAAATATGATAGCCTAAGATCAAAATTATTACCACTTCACTTTCCCATCCTTGGGCTACCACCCTATATAACTTCTATCGAACATGTGCCATCGTAGAGAAACTAAAGAAATATTACCCTGATGTGGCAGATGAGAATTCAACAGAAAAAGATATTGAAGGAAGAACATCGAGTCCCTGAAATGGAGCTCCAGAGATGTTTTTTTTTCCTGTTGGTAGGTGCATGGATGTTCAAAGCATAGTTACTGAGACGGGAAATGAAAAATGGGAAAGTGAGAAGGGAAAGCAAGAAAGGCTTTTTTTTTTTTAGGATCTCTGCCACAGTGGCAGAGACGGGTCTCTTTAAATCAGAAAAACCCCAACACGCCAGGTTCAGACCTGGGGTCTCCCCCTATCCCATTACCACCTCATATCAACTGGGCAAGATCCCATCGGTGAAAGTAAGAAGGGATTTCAACTCAACTCAACTCAACTAAGCCTTAATTCCAAATTAATTAGTCGGTTATATGGATTCTCTGTCTCCACTCTAAACGGTTTTGGATTACCTCTTCTGAAAGATTTAAAGCCTCCAAATCATATTGTACTACCCTCCTCCAAGTTAATTTAAGTCTATCCCTTTCTCTCTTCCTTTCATCTATCCTAACATACTTCACTTTTCTGACTGGAGCCTTCCTAGGTCTACGCCTAACATGTCCAAACAATCTCAATCTCTCTTCTCTCAATTTGTCATCAATTGATACCACTCTCACCTTTTCTCTAATATCTCATTACGAATTTTATCTAGCCTAATATGCCCGCACATCCACCTTAACATTCTCATCTCGGCAACACTCATCTTGAAAACATATTGCCCCTTCATCATCCAACGCTCGCACCATACACCATTGCAAGTCTTATCGTCGTACGGTAGAATTTTCTTTTCAATTTCGTTGGGATTTTGCATCCACACAAGACTCCCGTGGCGAATCTCCACTTCACCCATCATGCATTAATCCTATAACTAACATCCTCCTCGCAACTTCCATCTTCTTGGAGGATTGAACCAAGATATTTGAAAGAGAAACACTTGCTGCTCCATTGGTGCAGCACGCTTCGCACCAAGTCCCGCGCTGCCGTCCAGACAGTAACAAGCAGTGTAGCAAGTATTTTCCTTTTTTTTTTTAAAAATGCCAAAATGGGGGTCTCCCAACTCGGCATCTGTATCGTCCAATCTCAAAAAAAATAAAAAAATGAGATCGTGCACTCGCGCAATCTGAGCCGCACGATCCGACGCTGCGCAACACGCGGTGCAGCAAGTATTTCTCTATTTGAAATGGATGCTTTGAGCGCGCCACGAGCGGTGCAACGAGTATTTCTCTATTTGAAATGAGTGCTTTAGAGTATTGCCATCTCATAAGCTAACTCCCTCCTTTTCGCCCCTCCGACCTTCACTAAACTTACAATGCATATATTATGTCTTAGTTCTACTTAACCTGAAACCCTTAAGGCTCACTTTGTTTGTGGAATAGGGCCAGAATAGCTGGTATAAAGGCCCTATTCTGATTTGGTTGAGGGTATGCCTAATTCCTCCAATTCCCCCAACTCCCCAAATCTACTTGAAATATCTAATTCCCCCAATTCTCTCAATTTTACCTTTTATTTCACTCCTTATTCCACTTATTCCTACCAAATCACTTGGAATAGCGCAATATAATTCTCCTTATTCTGGGTGGACTACCAAATCAAAATATCTCTTATTCTGGTTTAAGAAATCCCCAGAACCTTATTCTAGTTTAAGTTATTCTGCAAACAAAGTGAGCATAAGAGTCTAAGGCACTCCTCCAAAACTCTAATATTCGATTAACTCCCTCTTGTGTCTCATCTATCAACACAATATCATCCGCAAACATCATACACAAATTCTTATATATTTTTTGTTAAATCATCCATAACTAATGCGAAAATGTAAGGACTTATTGTTAATCCTTAATACAATCTAACTAAAATAAAAAAATCTCTTGTTCCCCTCCAACTGTGCGAACACTAATAGTTGCTCCTTCATATATGTCCTTTAACACTTGTATGTACCTCATAAATACTCTCTTACGCTCCAACACCTACCATAAGATACATAAGTCTTCTCCAAATCGATGAACATCATACGCAGATCTTTTTTCATATCTTTTGTATTTCTCTATCAAACTCTTAATAAGGAAGTTAGCTTCTATAGTTGATCGACCCGACATAAAACCGAATTGGTCGGCCGAGATAGTTGTATCACAACATAAACGATGTTCCACAACTCTCTCCCACTGTTTCATAATATGACTCATAAGTTTAATTCTTCTATAATTTGAGCAATTCTTGATGTCTCTTTTATTTTTAAAAATAGATACAAGAGTGCTCTTCTTCCATTCATCTGGCATTTTCTTAGAGACTAAGATTTTATTAGACAATCAGATTAACTATTCAACTTCTACATCTTCCAAATATTTTCACACTTAAATAGGAATTTCATCAGGGCCATAAGTTTTATCTACTTTCATCCTCTTCAATGCTTCTTTGACTTCAGAAAATCTAATCATCCTAGTATAGTTCACATTATGCTCTATTGTAATATTACTATCATTAAAAAGATTACCAAAGTAACTTCTTCACCTTTCTCTGATGTCCTCATCTTTCACCAAAACATTTTCTTCCCTATCATTGATGCGCATAACTTGGTTAAGATCCTTACATCTTCTCTCTCTCATCCTTGTCAATATATAAATATCTTTTTCCCATTCATTAGTTCCAAATTTCTCATACATCTTTTCAAAGGCCTAAACTTTTACCCGACCAACAGCCTATTTTGCTTCCTTTTTTGTTATATTGTATTATTCATAACCCTTATTATTTTCACACTTTGGCAATCGTTTATACCATTCTCTTTTACTCTTCACCGCCTTTTATACCTCATCATTCTACCATACCTCTCCTTCGCAGGTGGGCCATGTCCTTTATGGTTTGTCGTATCGTACCGGATCGAGCCGACTTGCACGAGTCGACTCGTATCTAGGCCGACCCGATCCTCTAATACGCACCGAGTCGGACCGGATCATGTTGACTCATACATGCTTAATGGAATGTTTTAAGTTGAGTTTTTTTTTATTTGATAAGTAAGATTATATTTTTATATCAACTAATATGATACATTTCTCTAAAGTGTGACTTAAACTCATTAAGTTTAACAAATAACTCATTAATTTTAACAAACTTATTGGCTGGACTCGTGCGACTCGGACCGAGTTGGCCCGAGTTGGATCGGTATCATACCATATATGGAAAGATACGATTCGATACAGATCCGCGATACAGCGAACCTTCCTCTGAAGAAATGACACTTCCCTTGTGCCAATCTTCACCCCACTGCCATTGTCTTTTCTACTGAATCTTGCAGCAAGGTTCAGGTCCCTTCAATCTTTCTCAGAAATTTCCTGACCACTTCCTCTTTGTCAGAAAAGGAGATACCAACCAACCCACCAATATTTTTTATATATCATCTAACCACTCCAAATTTTCCTCCGGATTAATAACTGCAAGGGGTAAACAATCTTCAGATGAATCATCTCCTATCACTATGATTGCCTTACCATCTTCAGCACCTTTATTCTGACCATGCCACTGTAAATCGTACACCTCCGATTGAAACGACATGATATCCTGATGACAATCTGTCACTAACACTTCCTCTTCCTTATACTGACCCTTCTCACCCTTTTTTGTCATATAATCTGAGAACCCAGAAGGACTGCTCCTCAAACTCTGGCCATTTACATAATCCCCATATACCGTAGTACCGGCCGAAAGAAGCTGCAGAGATATAATATCCCTCCCAACCACAACCCCCGAATCAACTGGGAAACCACCAACCGCGGTGGAAATGGAATGGGGGAATTGAATTCCTATCACCATCCTCGGAGAAGCTTGCTCCCAAAACTTTCCATCAGCCCCATGGTTTGCCGTATCGTACCGGATCAGGCCGACTCGTACAACTCGACTCGTATCTGGGCCCGACCCAATCCTCTGATACGCACCGAGTCGGACCAGATCGTGCCGACTCATACATGCATAATGGAATGTTTTAAGTTTGAGTCTTTCCTATTTGATAAGTAAGATTATGTTTTTATATCAATTAATATGATACATTTCTCTAAAGTGTGACTTAAACTCATTAATTTTAATAAACAAATCATTGATTTTAACAAAATCATTGGCTGGACTCGTGCGACTCGTCCGAGTCGCACCGAGTCGGTTCGATATCGTATCGTATCTGGGAAGATACGATCCGATACGGATCAGCGATACGGCGAACCTTGGTGCAGATTTAACCAGACTTACGAGTAGAGGGATTTGAAGGCTTATTACCCTTTCCTTCTTACGAGTAAATATTCTTCTTCATTTTACAACTCAACACAGGATTTGAAGAAGAGGAAATGTTTTTAATATTCCAATTCAGTTAAGCCCAATGTTCTTCTTAGCAGTCCTTTGATGACTTAAAACAAGCAAATCAATTGGTGGAATGTTAGGGGAGTTGTTTGCATCGGCTACATCTCCTCTCCTTCTCTAGGAGTGGAGCTGTTGGCCAGAGAATCTGTTGTTCTAAACTTATGGAGTGAAGCGATTGGCACATAGGGGGCATCTCGAAGAAGGCATATCAAATTTCGGCAGTAGTGATGCATGTCTTTTAATAGTGCTGCTTATGGATTGATAAAGATTGGCTTGCTGGAAAAGTTGATTAGTGCAGACTTGATCTGCATGGGTGAAGAAGATGATCAATCGCAACTCTTAGACGTAGAGGAGTGCAGGGTTCGGTTCGATTTTGGATGAAATTTCTCCAAACCGAATCGAACCGAACCGAAATGTTTTGGTTCAGCTCGGTTCAAACCAAAATTCTTTATTTTATTCATATTAAATGTATATATATATATATGTATTTAATATTAACATTAAAATTTAAAAATACATACTTATACATAAATATGTATTTGATACTAAAATACTAAATATTTATATATATAATGTTAATATAATATATATATATTTATTTATTTACTTATTTAAAAATCGGTTTATCGAACCGAACATGACCCCAAACCGAACCAAACTGAATCACTTGGTTCGATTCGATTTTTTAGTTTGAACCGAATTATGCACAACCCTACTTAAACGGAGGTTCAGGTGGCTCGTTGGATCCCCTATAACCTTTAATCATCCAAATTTGATGAGAGCGGTTGGGCTATTAATCATATTTGGATCTAGTTTTAAATCATATTTATATTCTATCTGTATAATGACTGCACTTATGTGACCTTGGCTTCTTTTAAGCCCTCTTTTGTTCAACGAAATTTGTGTCATGCTTTTCTTCCTTGGGGTCTCTCTCTCTCTCTCTCTCTCAAAAGGTGCAGATTTAACCAATATTTTTATTTATAAATAAATAGAGGAAGTACAATCAAACAAGAGGGAGAAGAGAGGTTTGGTAGGAAGTTGATGGAATAAGATTCTAATGTCCCGATCCAACCTTTGTGAAGTATCGATTGTTTTGGCTAAGCCCGCATGATTTTGTTCCCAAGAAGCACCCTCACAAGTAATAGATCTAAGTCTCTTATATACACATAACTTTCTTCATTTTTCGATATGGGACTAATATGATTCATCCCACCTTAGCCTCCAAAGATGATGGGGCTCCACTATACTGGCTTCACATTGCTGTCTCATAGGTAGCTCTTTTCCTCATGCCTAGCTCGTGATTGGGTCCCTACAAGCCTACCAACTTTCGCATGATTTGTTCACGACCCAAATCATACTGCATGAGTCTGGCTTTGTACATTATATATCAACTAGATATAACCCTTATGAGATATTGTCCATTTGGGCCAAGTCCGGATAATTTTTTCCCCTAAAGGGTGCCTTACAAGTTTAGGCCTAAGTCCCTTACATATGCCCCGACAACTTTTGTTGTTTTCTGGTATGAGACTAATCTTCTTCATCTTGCCCTAGCCCCTAGACACAATAGTCACTCTACACTGTGGCGTTACGTAACATCGTCCCACGAGTAACCCTTTGCTATTATCAGGTTCGTCATTAGGTCACCATAGTACCTATATCGGATAAGGTAACAAATTTATTTATAATTGAGGCAAAAAAACAAGGATTTATTCGATACATATAAAATATAAATATTACATATCTTAGATATTGTGCGTAGCAATGTGATTAGATTAAAATCCCATGGCTAATAGGAACAAAATAATAAAGTATTATTGGATTATCTGATAATAATAATTTCATCTGATCTGATAAGATAACAGTATTAGATAGATGTATCTTTTTCTGATCTTGACCAGCTGTCCTACCTCGGAACTTATTATGTGAAGGAGTATGGGTTTTGACTCCATTGTGAACCCATCTAACTGGAAATTTGTTTAATATTTAGCTAGCTAGCAATATACTAGATAGTATATTAGGAAAGCATGAGAAACATGATCATGAACACGTCCAGGACATCAAGACATTACTTTTGGGTCTATTCTAGGTCTAGCTGTGTGTAGATGTGACTGGAAGAAACTCTGAATCTTAGTGGTTCTGGTTTGAACCATACTGACTTGTTACAAATCTATATAGAGCAACCCATCTGACTTCCTGATCTCTGTCATAGGTGGACCAATTAGCATTGCTTTGTTGTTTTTACCTAAAAATGACTTTCCTACACATTTGATTGTAAAGATTACCCGATAATACTGCGACCTATAGCATGGGGATTTTTGTCTGCATGGAACTATAGGGAGTACATAATCTTGTTTTCACAATCTGCATTAAGTTGAGGAAGGAGACTGCACAGCTAATAAAAAATATTTATGTAGAATAACTATTAGTTTTTCCCCCTACTAGAATGCATCTATGTTGTGTTCTATTTCTCACACTATAAGTTAATCCTCATTTTTCCTATCTCTTTACTCTATGTTTATGTTAAGAGGACAAATTTTCTCTTTTACTCTTGTAGACAAAAATGAAACTAGATGACGGTGAAGCAGGAAAAGGTGACTATTTGGCCCCCACATTCTTTTTGCAACTGCTATCAAACTTATCCATCAAAAGGAAAAATTAAAAAGACGTTACATTTAATTATTATAAATGAAACCTCATATGCATGAAAATGAACAGATAAAGCTCATAGGAAATGTCTACCACACTTTGAACTATAGTCACGGGAAAAACACTTCTATATCTTAAAAATATTGAATTTTGTCTCCTATCTGTCTCAGTTGTTCTTCGTTTCACCATTGTTTCTTATTAAAAAATATTATCAAACAAAGTCTTTCTCATGATAAAGGAGGAGGCTTGCGGTACATGACAACCAACGTAAAAATTGTCACATCTCATGATATAGATTATGTCAAAATTAACGTTAGGGTGTTCTTTACTTACGACGCACTGCACCGGAGTCCGGGTGTAGTAAGAAATAGACAGGGATGGAGGACGTTCTCCGTAAGTCGACTCGTCACGTCGGCGCCTGAATGTGGTGTTAAATTAGCAAAGGTTCTCACATCATGGACGGGTGTGGGTAAAGAAGTTAGTTCATAGAATCGAACAGAGAATAGGACATATGACAGGTTTAAAGAATAATAAACGTTACTATAGAAAGAATTCTAGGAAAGAGCGGGTTGAGAGGAGGATCATAGTAGGTACTTGGAATATCGGATCTCGTATAGGAAAGTCGATGGAACTTGTTGACACTATGGAAAGAAGAAAAATCAACATTGCTTGTATTCAAAATATTAAATGGATAGGAGAGAAAAATAAAGAAGTGAAAAATACATGCTACAAATTATGGTATACAAGAAATGAGAGAAATAAGAATGAGATATGTATTATTGATATCTTTGTTTCATTGTCAGTGACTACCTGCACAACATTTTCTTTACCAATTTCCTCTACCACCTCATTCATTAGCCTGTACAAATAATCATGGATCTTATTGTGGTTCATATCTATTGTGGTTCATATCTAACCATCACATATGATGGTACATACACGCTCATTCCACACATTTTTGAAATTGTCGACTCGTCTTCAACTCATTGTACTCCTCTTCGAGCCCAACATCATAAATGTAGCAAGGTGTGGGGGCTTTTACACCAAGCCCAGCATCAGCAATTGCATTCACCATCGTCTAAAAGTATGGGCTGGATACATGTATGTGCTGACACACCTGCATGTAAAAGCCACTTCACAATTCCTTTCAAAGTATTTTTTTGCTGAAATCTTGACTCCTATCAATGTTTACTTGATTCCAGATTATCTGGCAGACCCTGATCTGTATAAAAATTGGTCAATAGGACCATGTGTCACATCTGACGTCCGTCCACAATCCAACACAATACTAGCAGTCCTGCGAAAGAAGAACCCCTAAGAAGAGATCTCCCAGACTGAGAACCGGTAGACACGGATCCAACTGATGATCCTATGCCTCTTCGCCGGTCATCATCTTCTCTATTTGTCTGCATACTGGTACGAACAACTCTGGTGTATTCTGGATCAGGGTCATCCTGATCCTCATCATCATCATCATCATCTAAATTGATCGGCCGCTGAACAGGCAAAACTATAATCCCTTGGTCTCTGGCACCCAAATATCTCATCTTACAGATCCATGTGTTGTTGAAATGATAAGTCTTTTTGGACTTTTTTACCCAACATATAAACCTTCATTTTCTTCTTCAAGTTCAGTGGAACCCACTCACATCTGTTGACATCTCTTGTTATACCAACAATATGATTTTTTAGGCGATACACGGCTCCACCCATTTCCTTTCCACACCAGTTACATTTTACCTCATTTGCCTACTGTCCAGTAGTGTGTAATGCTGCCAACTAAGATCAGCACCCTGCTGCTCCACATCCTATTTATATTGTCCTTACTCTGTCATATTCCTGTACAACATAAAAAGACACAAATAAATTTAAGTAGCACTAATCACTTACAATTAATGCACAAATGTATACAATCATATTATAATAAGTTCAATTGAGTGTTTGGCACACTCAATTAAACCCTAATTACGCTAGTCATATAAAAACTCCAATTTTTAACTCCTAATTAGGGTTAATTTTAGAAAATTAGCACTAGCAATATGTAACTAATGCACAAATCTATGCAATCAGGTTCTAATAAGTTTAATTGAGTGCTTGGCACACTCAATTGAACCATAATTTTACTAATCATACAAAAGTCACAATCTTTAACCACAAATTATAGTTAATTTTAAAAAAATTAGTGTTAATAACATGCAATTGATACACAAATCTATATAATCAGGTTCTAATAATTTCAATTGAGTATTCGGCATACTCAATTGAACCCTAATTACACTAAACATATAAAAGCCCTAATTTTTAACTCATAATTAAGATTAATTTTGAGAAATTAATGCTAATGACGCACAATTAATCCACAAATCGATACAATTATGTTCTAATAAGTTCAATTGAGTGTTTGCACACTCAATTGAACCTTAATTATACTAATCATACAAAAGCCCTAATTTTTAACTCCTAATTAGGGTTAATTTTGATAATTTTGTCTAATGAACATGTTAAAAAAAAAAAAAAGCTAAATATTAATAGATCTACACTACCATACATCATTTCTAATTTTTTTAAAATTTAAAAATTTTTAAGATAGAAATATACCTTATCTCGGATTGGGATCCAGCAAAACAATCCGACGTCGACAACGGCAGTGACGGCGACAATAGTGGCGGCAGTGGCTGCCGGACGACTGGCCGGCGATGACAGGGTGAAAACCACCTTCTTGCGGTCAAGATCTCAAAGAGAGAGAGAGAGCGAGAGAGCGTTATGATCTGAGGGATACGGACATGGGTGTCAAGTGTCGACACAGATACGCGTGTCGGACACAGTAGATTATTAAAAATAAGACATGAGGACACGGCAATAATAATTTTGTATATTTAAAATTATACATTTAATTATTAACATATATGAAAAATTACTAAAATATTAAATTACCAATCAAGTTATTAAATAGGTTACCTAAAACTTAGAATATTCCAAAGCTTAGACATAAATAAAGCATACATAACAAATTTTTTATAAGAACTTGTTAGAAGAAGGGCCTTAACACAAATATCAACTTTAAATCATATTCTTGTGGCCCCCACTCATTTCTTATCCACTAACTCACGCAACAAGCCAAACTTTATCAACCCACCCATTCACATGCGAAGCGAGGAAGAGAAGTAATCGGTGCATGCAGCGGAGCATATGGCGAGAGAAGGAAACACATAACACGGGGCGAGGGACAAACGGGTGCCGTGTCGACACGGCTTAGAGGGCATCTCACCCGTGTCCTCCAAATCAAAGGGAGAGAGAGAGGATGGCAGCGGCGGCAGGGGGCACCGGCTGGAGGAGGGGGATGCAGGCGTAGCACAGAGGCAGCAGCAGCAACAACAAAATGTTGTTGTTGCTGTCACCCGATCCCCCTTTAAGGGGGCATCCGGGATCAGCCCATATCGTCCTATTCGACCCGATACGGGCCGATCCCAACTTTTCTTTATTTATTTAATCTTTGTGTGTGTGTGTGTGTGTGTGGGGGGGGGGGGGGGGGGGGGGGGGGGGGGTCCCTCAAAAAAACAAAAAAAAACAGATAAGGACCTGCTGATCCCAATCTGATCGGGATCGGCCGATCCTGCAATCCATGTGCTTTTCCCCTCCTCATTTTTTGTTCCAAAGCCAAAACATCCATGAACCTTCTCATAACCCTCGCATTCACTTTATACATGTTCATTGAGATCCCCACCAATAAAAATATTCTCTTCATTTGGTATGCTCTACGTAAGGTCATCCATATCTTCCTAAAACCTCTGTTTACTCTCACTATTTAATATAACTTGTGGAGCATAGGTACTAACTATATTAATCGTATCTCCCTCTATAATTAATTACACTAGGATAATCATATCTCCTACTCTCCTCACCACGACCACTGCATCCTTCAAAGATATCAATAATATATATCTCATTCTTATTTCTCTCATTTCTTGTATACCATAATTTGTAACATGTATTTTTCACTTCTTTATTTTTCTCTCCTATCCATTTAATATTTTGAATACAAGCAATATTGATTTTTCTTCTCTCCATAGTGTCAACAAGTTCCATCAACTTTCCTATACGAAATCCGATATTCCAAGTACCTACTATGATCCTCCTCTCAACCCGCTCTTTCCTAGAATTCTTTCTATAGTAACGTTTATTATTCTCTAAACCTGTCATATGTCATATTCTCTGTTCGATTCTATGAACTAACTTCTTTACCCACACCCGTCCATGATGTGAGAACCTTTGCTAATTTAACACCACATTCAGGCGCCGACGTAACGAGTCGACTTACGAAGAACGCCCTCCATCCCTATCTATTTCTCACTACACCCGAACTCTGGTGCAGTGCGTCGTAAGTAGAGAACACCCCAACGTTAATTTTGACATAATTTATATCATGAGATGTGACAAAAATTTTACGTTGGTTGTTATCTACCGCAAGCCTCCTCCTTTATCATGAGAAAGGCTTTGTTTGACAATATTTTTTAATAAGAAACAATGGTAAGACGAAGAACAAAAGGGACATATAAGAGACAAAATTCAATATTTTTAAGATATAGAACAGTGTTTTTCCCGTAAGTATAGTTCAAAGTGTGGTAGGCATTTTCTATGAACTTTATCTATCCATTTTCATACATCTGAGGTTTCATTTATAATAATTAAATGTAACGTCTTTCTAACTTTTCCTTTGGACGGAGAAGTTTGATAGCAGTTGCAAAAAGAATGTAGGGGCCAAATAGTCACCTTTTCCTGCTTCACCGTCATCTAGTTTCATCTTGGCCTACAAGAGTAAAAGAGAAAATTTTATCTTCATAACATAAACATAAAACAAAGAGATACGAAAAATGAGAATTAACTTATAGTGTGAGAAATGAACACAACACAGATGCATTCTAGTAGGGGGAAAAACAAATAGTTATTCTACATGAATAATTTTTATCAACTGTGCAGCATCCTTCCTCAACTTAATGCAGATTGTGAAAACAAGATTATGCACTCCCTAAAGTTCCATGCAAAAACATAAATCTCCATGCTATAGGTCGCAGTATCATCGGGTAATCTTTACAATCAAATGTGTAGGAAAGGCATTTTTAGGTAAAAACAACAAAGCAATGCTAAGTGGTCCACCTATGACAGAGATCGGGAAGCCAGATGGATTGCTCTATATAGATTTGTAACAAGTCAGTGAGGTTCAAACCAGAACCACTAAGATTCAGAATTTCTTCCAGTCACATCTACACACAGCTAGACCTAGAATAGACCCAAAAGTAATGTCTTGATGTCCTGGACACGTTCATGATGAGGTTTCTCATGCTTTCCTAATATACTATCTAGTATACTACTAGCCAGCCAAATATTGAACAAATTTCCAATTAGATGGGTTCATAATGGAGTCAAAACCCATACTCCTTCACATAGTAAGTTCCGAAGTGGGGCAGCTAGTCAAGACCAAAAAAGAATGCATCTATCTAATATTGTTATCTTATCATATCATATGAAATTATTATTATCAGATAATCCAATAATACTTTATTATTTTGCTCCTACTATCAGCCATAGGATTTTAATCTAATCACATTGCTACGCACAATATCTAAGGTATGCAATACTTATATTTTATGTGTATCGAATAAACCCTGCTTTTTTTTGCCTCAATTATAAATATATATGTTACCTTATCCGATATAGCTACTATGGTGACCTAATGACGAGTCTAATAATAGCAAAGAGTTACCCATGGGATGATGTTACGTAACGCCACAGTGCAGAGTGACTATTGTGTCTAAGAGCTACGGCAAGATGACTTAGGGGCATATGTAAAGGACTTAGGCCTAAACTTGTAAGGTGCCCTTTAGGGGAAAAAACTATCCGGACTTGGCCCAACTGGACAATATCTCACAAGGGTTATATCTAGTTGATATATAATGTACAAAGCCAGACTCATGCAGTATGATTTGGGTCGGGAACAAATCATGAGAAAGTTGGTAGGCTTGTAGGGACCCAATCACGAGCTAGGTATGAGGAAAAAGGCTACCTATGAGACAACAATGTGAAGCCACTACAGTGGAGCCCCATCATCTTTGGAGGCTAAGGTGGGATGAATCATATTAGTCCCATATTGAAAAATGAAGAAAGTTATGTGTATATAAGAGACTTAGATCTATAACTTGTGAGGATGCTCTTGGGAACAAAACCATGCGGGCTTAGCCCAAAACAATCGATACTTCACAAAGGTTGGATCGGGTCATTAGAATCTTATTCCATCAACTTCCCACCAAAATCTCTCATCTCCCTCTTGTTTGATTGTACTTCTTCTATTTATTTATCAATAAAAATATTGGTTAAATCCGCAAGGAAGAAAAGCAGGACACAAATTTCATTGAACAAAAGAGGGCTTAAAAGAAGCCAAGGTGACATGAGTGAAGTCATTATACAGATATAATATAAATCTGATTTAAAGCTAGATCCAAATATGATTAATAGCCCAACCGCTCCCATCAAACTTGGATCACTAAAGGCCATAGGGGATCCAACGAGCCACCTGAACCTCCGTCTAAGTAGGGTTGTGCATAATTCGGTTCAAACTAAAAAACCGAACCGAACAAGTGATTCGGTTTGGTTCGGTTTGGGGTCATGTTATGTTCAATAAACCGATTAAATAAGTATATATATTATATTAACATTATATATACATATATAAATATTTTAATATTTTAGTATCAAATACATATTTATGTATAAATATGTATTTTTAAATTTTAACGTTAATATTAAATACATATATATACATTTAATATGAATAAAATAAAGAATTTTGGTTTGAACCGAGCTGAACCGAAACATTTCGGTTCGATTCGATTCGGTTTGGAGAAATTTCGTCCAAAATCGAACCGAACCCTGCACTCCTCTACGTCTAAGAGTCGCGATTGATCATCTTCTTCATCCATGCAGATCAAGTCTGCACTAATCAACTTTTCCAGCAAGCCAATCTTTATCAATCCATAAGTAGCACTATTAAAAGACATGCATCACTACTGCCGAAATTTGATATGCCTTCTTCGAGATGCCCCCTATGTGCCAATCACTTCACTCCATAAGTTTAGAACAACATATTCTCTGGCCAACAGCTCCACTCCTAGAGAAGAAGAGGAGATGTAGCCAATGCAAACAACTCTCCTAACATTCCACCAATTGATTTTCTTGTTTTGAGTCATTAAAGGACTGCTAAGAAGAGTATTGGACTTAACTGAATTGGAATATTAAAAACATTTCCTCTTCTTCAAATCCTATGTTGAGTTGTAAAATGAAGAAGAATACTTACTTGCAGGAAAGAAAGGGTAATAAGTCTTCAAATCCCTCTGATTTATTCTCTTACTAGAATTATAAAGAGCTAGTTCAACATGCAACAACACTATGCTTGCAAGTTTCCATAAATCAAGCAGGTCAATTACAGAAACTATGCAAAGATACAACAGCAGATTCTAACTCTACCAAGAATCTGGAGAAAGTCAAGGAATTCCGAATCGGATTGGGTCGCCGAATCAGGACCCGCCGATCTCGATACGGATCAGAATCGGCCGATTCTGCATTTCATGGGAGAAAGGGCCTTCTATGAAGCCATCTTTGCGTATAAAAGCTAAGTCAAGCAGAGAATAATATTTGTCACATCTCATGATATAGATTATGTCAAAATTAACGTTAGGGTGTTCTTTACTTACGACCAAGGTAGGCCAACTCGGGGGTCGGACTCGGATCGGTCCGGTCCTGACCGAGTGGATCGGCCGATCCGATCCGATCCCGAACCGGTCCGGACCGAGCCGGACCGGTTTGGCCGATCCAATTTATAAAAAGGGGAAAAAATAGAAGAAAATAGGGAAAAAATAGAAAAACAAGTCCAAAAAATAAGAAAAAATTTCAAAAAATCAGGAAAAATTATATTTACCCAAAACTTATCTAGGACCTTGGGTAAGCCCTTGAATTTTTATTAACTTTGAAAAAAACTTGAATACAATACATAGGGGGGACATAAAACCTTACCCCTAAGTATTACATGATAATAAAAAAAAAACACTCACACAAAGTGACAGAACAAGTAGACATACATTTATTCTAGCCTTACATTGTAGGTGCTATACAAATGTTGCACATAATCGGCCCAAGACATATAAGCTTGGTAACATTGTTCATATTCCTGTACAAATCGGTTATACTCATCTGTGAATGAGTAGATTATTGTCACCGGTATCCATCCTTGTGTCTTTGGCTCATGATAAGATCCTTCTGAGGTTGAGGATTGATAAGAGGAAATATCTGAAGTTGGAGGATAAGTGGGATATCCTCCTAAGTAACTCGATGCATCATAGGGTGGTGGATGTTGATAATATGTACCTGGATATCCATAAGGACTATAACCCTCTAATGGAACTTGAGAGGATGCATCAGATGAATGCTCTTGAGAGGATGTTCTCTTTAGGAGCTCTTGTTGTTGTTTCCCTTTGCCTTTATTTGTTGCTGATGTGCCCTTAGCCAACCTACTGGAGTGGTCATCATCCTGCGTAGCATGCGTAAATTCTTGCTCTCCTGTGAAAATCATTGGAGGAGCTTCACCATGTTGACTTGATCCTCCACGTCCTCGAGATGACCGTTGTTGCAAGGATCCACCTTGACTTCCATGTGGATCATCATCATCATCGTCAGGGGTAGTCGTTGCCGAAGTAGAGTCGTCTGAAGTTTGGTAAACGACCTTGTCGCTCGGCTCTGGTGTCTCGTCTGACTCATCTTCTTGTACAGTTTCTAAATCTGCAATATCAACATCCATTAGTTTGCCTTTACCCTTACCTGAACTTTGTGGGGTGGATTTCTTTTGCCGTTTTGAAGGAGGTGGAAGTTGAAACTCAACAGACAAGGGGACACCATCTAATTGTCCTTCTGTCCATGACCGATCGTTTGGATCGAATTCTGATGGACTCAAAACATTCCTTGCATCCACCCATGCATTCAGTGGGTTCTGCTCCTAAAATATCTCGTCCAGATCGATTGGTTCCTCAACTTGTTGTTCTGCTTGCACCGGTCTTCCAGCAACTTCATCTCTCCATCGTTCTTCTTCTCTTTGGTTCTCTTGAATTTTTTGAAGATTCTTTAATTTCAAGCGCATGTTGTAGTGGCAAAAGACCAATTGTTCTAATCTCGCTGAGCTTAATCGGTTCCTTTGCTTGGTGTGTATCAAGCTAAATGTAGACCAGTTCCTCTCACAGCCAGAAGATGAGGTGGTTTGGCTCAATACACGGATAGCAACATAAGCAAGATCTTCATAACTTGGAGCCTTCCCATGATCCATCCACCAATCAGATGTAATTCCATAATGATCCAACTAACAATTAGTATTGTAATTTGTAAAGCCTATGCATGATAAGTTGATAACAATTTTTTGAAAGTATTAGTTATGTGTAAAATTCTAAATACCTGGTGAAAGCAACATGACTGCCCGTTGAGCACGATGAGTACCAAAATGTAATGTCCGGAGCCTATAGTGATGCATTTTGTTGCATGCTATGATAGCTCGATCCTCATCATGTAACAAACGCCGAATTACATTTTGAGTCCCACGGAGTACTTCTTCATCATTGGGCGCATGTTGAGTAGCAGAGCTATATTGGTATTTTGGGTTGAAGAAATGACCTAAAGAATTGAAAAATAAATTAAAAATGAAATAAAACTTATAGGAAATAAAATGGCGACCAATATGGATTGACTTATTTTGTTACCTGCCGCATGCAAGTCATGGTGGAGTGTCATATCCCATCTTGCATCTATAATATCCCACCACTTTCTGTATGTATTTTTGTTGGCCCTAGCAATGTCTTCCTTTGCACGGTCCATAGCTTCATATAAATATCCCATTGTGGCCTTCTTATCTCCATCCACCATCCTCAGAACCCGCACAAGAGGTTCAACTACGCTCAAGATCATCTTTATATCCTTCCAATACTCTCGGCTCTCAATCAAGTCCTCAACCTGCTTCCCCTTGTCTCTAGCATCATGCTTCGCGTGCCTTGTCATCCAATCCTCCCATCCTTTACTTGAAATCATCTGCTTCAAGGGACGTTTTTGTGATTGTATACTCTCCAAGGAAATGTATGTGGAGGCGAAACGAGTTACCCCAGGACGTAGTAACTCCCTCTGTCCAGTGTGTTCACGCATCAACGTGAGCACATAGTTATGGTTGTAGATATAGGATGTGATGAATTGGGCTGACTTCACTGTTTCAGTAATTTTGACATCTTTCCCAATATCTTCTAGCATCAAATCTAGGGAATGAGCAGAGCAAGGAAGCCAATATAGATATGGCCTCTTCTCCATTAACATATGGCCAGCAGCTTTATATGAAGCTGCATTATCTGTTACAACTTGGACAACCAGATCTTCTCCCACCTGCTCCACAATGTCATCAATTAACTTGAAAAGACATTCAGCATTCTTTACCTTTCCACTAGCATCTACGGACTTCCAAAATACAGTCCCAGCTTGACAGTATATAAGGAAGTTAATCATACTTCTTCTCGTAATTCCTATTCAAATAATGTTATAGATGTTAGCGAATGTCTAAATTAACTAAAAATATAATATGTTAATCTAAGATTCTAATTTCTAAATATGTTAAACTAATTCAATGTACTCACCTGTCCAGCCATCTGTCATTATTGTGCATCCTCTTTCATCCCAAATTCGCTCAAACGACTTGATATACTCCTGGAGATCACTTACCTCTTGAGGAAGATAAGTGTTGTATATCTCCTTGGGAGTTGGTCCAGGAATACCCTTACCCACATCTCCAATAGTCTCAATCATGTCCTCCCAATAAGGACCCTTTGCAGCATTGGCAGGTACACTGTTATAAACAAACCATCTCGAAACAGCACGGCCAATCTTCTCCTTGCATACCTTCAGGTTCTTCATAACAGCTGTGATTGATGGTTGTCTACCTCTCCGTCTTGTTAGGAAAACATCTATAGGACCCACTCTAGGATCATTGTCCCTAGTCAAGTCATGAATTTCCTCCTCGTTGGATCCATGTCCGCATCCACTCCCTTGCCCAACGTGTCGACCGGTGCGTCTATACACATCCTCATCAGCAAAAGATCGTCTACTTTCGTCCATGGCTCGACGTATATCATCTTTAAATTAAAATAGATGATTAGACTAATTTAATCGAGATGAAGTATAAAGAAGTAAATAATTAATTGAAAATTTTAAATCAAATAATACCTCGAGAGAAGTCTTCAAATGCAGTGGATCTCCTTCTGGTAGGGTCTATGTCTCCCTCCCGAGATCTATCTCCGGGAGGGTGAATATGAATACCTTGACCTGAGGGCCGTGTCATTTCCTCCCTAATTTGGCCTCTCATCGTTGATGCTGCTCCTTTTTCCAACTCTCTTTGTCGTAGGTAATTTTTGAATTGATTTTTTACCTCTAGTGGTGCAGCAGTACAAGCCTTCACTTCTCCTTTGACACCCCCAATATGTTGTTTTAGACGAAAAACTCCACCCGAAATAATCCGACTGCAGTAGTTGCATTTGACTTTGCGTGAAGCCATGTCTACGACGGTGCAGTGGTTCCATCCCGGGTCACCACGAGAGGTGACAGATGTGGCCTCATTATGCTCAGAAGTCGACATCTTTAAAAATAAAAAATATATTAATAGGGAAAGAGATAATTAGTAATTAACTAATTACATAAAGAGAAATGGTGAGAAATAAGAAAAAACATAGAGAAAGAGAGTGAGATTTCATATCATACCTCGAGAGAGAGTGAGAGACAATGAGAAATAAAGCTACAAAGACAAAAAGAGGTTAGAGAGAAAAATTAAAATGCAATAAAAATAATATGATGAAAAAAAATTGATGTAGTCCGTCGGTCCGTCCTTTAGAGTTTAGAACTCTAGAGAGCTTTGGAAGTTTGGAGAGAAAGAAGTTAAGAGAGCTTTGAGTCTTTGAGAGAGTATCAGAGCTTAGAGAGAGAGAGAGAAGTTTTAGAGAGAGAGAGAAATGAGAATTTGTGTGAATGAGGGAGAGAAGGGTAGGAGGGGGTTTTATAGGGACTTGGGGGGGACTTGGAGGGGCTTAGAAGCCCCTCCTAACCGTTGGGAACCCATTGGGTTCCCAACGGCTACCCAACGGCTAGTTCAGAACTAGCCGTTGGGTGGCCGGGTCGGCCGGACCGGTCCGACCCGGGTTGGGGTCGGCCGACCCGGCCGACCCCAACCTGATCCCGGCTGGGATCGTTGGGTCGGGGCTCGGGGTCGGGTCGGACCGCTCTGATTCCAAGCGGACCGGGCGATCCGATCCGACCCGGTCCGACCCGGCCGACCATGCTTACGACGCACTGCACCGGAGTCCGGGTGTAGTGAGAAATAGACAGGGATGGAGGACGTTCTCCGTAAGTCGACGCGTCACGTCGACGCCCGAATGTAGTGTTAAATGAGCAAAGGTTCTCACATCATGGACGGGTGTGGGTAAAGAAGTTAGTTCATAGAATCGAACAGAGAATAGGACATATGACAAGTTTAGAGAATAATAAACGTTACTATAGAAAGAATTCTAGGAAAGAACGGGTTGAGAGGAGGATCATAGTAGGTACTTGGAATATCGGATCTCATATAGAAAAGTTGATGAAACTGGTTGACACCATGGAGAGAAGAAAAGTCAATATTACTTGCATTCAAAATATTAAATGGATAGGAGAGAAAAATAAAAAAGTGAAAAATACATGCTACAAATTATGGTATACAAGAGAAATAAGAATGAGATATGTATTATTGATATCTTTGAAGGATGCAATGGTAGCGGTGAGGAGAGTAGAAGATATGATTATCTTTGTGCAATAAACTATAGAGTAAGATACGATTAATGTAGTTAGTACCTATGCTCCACAAGTTATATTAAATAGTGAGAGTAAACAGAGGTTTTAGGAAGATATGGATGACCTTACGTAGAGCATACCAAACGAAGAGAATATCTTTATTGGTGGAGATCTCAATGAACATGTAGAAAGTGAATGTGAGGGTTATGAGAAGGTTCGTGAAAGTTTTGGCTTTGGAACAAAAAATGAGGAGGGGAAAAGCACATGGATTGCAGGATCGGCCGATGGAGGGAAAAAGCACATGGATTGCAAGATCGGCTGATCCCGATCAGATCGGGATCGACAAGTCCCTATTTGATTTTTTTTTATTTTTTTATTTTATTTTATTTGGGGGGGGGGGGGGAGGGGGGCATATTAAATAGAAAAAGAAAAGTTGGGATCGGCCCATATCAGGTCAAATCAGCCGATACGAGGTGATCCCGGATCCCCCCTTAAAGGGGGATCTGGTGACAGTTGCAGCAACATTTTGTTGTTGCTGCTGCTGCCTCTTTGTTGTGCCTGCAGCCCCCTCCTCCAGCCGGTGCCCCCTGTCGCCGCTGCCATCCTCTTCTCTCTCCCTTTAATTTGGAGGACAAGGGTGAGATGCCCTTTAAACCGTGTCGACACGGACACGAGTATTGACTCGTGTCGACACGGCACCCGTTTGTCCCTCGCCTCGTGTTACGTGTTTCCTTCTCCTGCCATATGCTCCGCTGCATGCACCGATTACTTCTCTTCCTCGCTTCGCATGTGAATGGGTGGGTTGATAAAGTTTGGCTTGCTGCGTGAGTTAGTGGATAAGAAATGAGTGGGGGCCATAAGAATATGATTTAAAGTTGATATTTGTGTTTAGGCCCTTCTTCTAACAAGTTCTTATAAAAAAAAATTTATCTATGCTTTATTTATATCTAAGCTTTGGAATATTCTAAATTTTAGATAACATATTTAATAACTTGATTGGTAATTTAATCTTTTAATAATTTTTCATATATGTTAATAATTAAATATATAATTTTAAATATACAAAATTATTATTGTCGTGCCCTCCTGTCTTATTTTTAATAATCTACCGTGTCCGACACGCGTATCCGTGTCGACACTTGACACCCATATCCATGTGTCAAACACTCATTTAGAGCTTTTGTATGATTAGTGTAATTAGAATTCAATTGAGTGTGTTTGGCACACTCAATTGAACTTATTACAATCTGATTGCATATTTTTTTTGTATTAATTATATGTCATTAACATTAATTTGATAAAATTAATCTTAATTAGGGGTTAAAAATTGAGACTTTTGTATGATTTGTGCAATTAGAGTTCAATTGAGTGTCAAACACTCAATTGAACTTATTAGAATCTACTTGTACAATTTTTTGCATTAATTGCTCATCGTTAGTACTAATTTCTCAAAATTAACCTTAGTTAAGGGTTAATAATTAAGACTTTTGTATTATTAGTGTAATTAGAGTTCAATTGAGTGTGCCAAACACTCAATTGAACTTATTACAATCTGATTGCATTTTTGTGTTTTTATGTTATACAGAAATATGGCAGAGCAAGGACATCATGAACAGGATGTGGAGCAACAGGATGTTGATCCTGGTTGGCAGCATTGCACACTAGTAGACAGTGTTAGGAGGAGGGTCAAATGCAACTAGTATGGAAAGGAGATGGGTGGAGGCGTGTATTGCCTAAAAAATCATCTTGTTGGCATATCAAGAGACGTCAACAGATATAAGTCAGTCCCGCTGAACTTGAAGAAGGAAATGAGGACTTATATGATGGATAAAAAGTTACAAAAAGATTTATCATCTCAATAACACATGGATTTGCAAGATGAGATATCAGGACGCCATAAATGAAGAGATTACAGTCTACCTGTTCAGCAGCCGATCAATTTAGATGATGAGGAGGAGGAGGATCTAGATGACCCTGATGCAGAGTACACCAGAGCTGTTCGTGCCAGTTTGCAGACAAATAGAGAAGATGAGGACCGACGAAGAAGCATAGGATCATCAGGTGTATCAGTGCCTACTGCTTCTCAACCTGGGAAATTCGTTCCTAAGGACTCTTCTGGTCGTAGGACTGCTAATTCTATGTTGGGTTGTGGACGAACGTCAGATGTGACACGCGGTCTTATGGATCAATTTTTGTACATATCAAGGTCTACCAAACAGCTTGGAATCAAGCAAGCATTGAAAGGAGTCAACGCCTCAGCAAAAAATGCCTCGAAAGAAATTGTGAAATGGTTTTTACATGCAGGTGTGCCAGCACATACAGCATCCAGTCCATATTTTCAGACGATGGTGAATGCAATTGCAGATGCTGGACCTGATGTAACGGCCCCTACACCTCGCTACATTTATGATGTTGGGCTCAAAGAGGAGTATAATGACTTGAAGATATGGGTCGACAACTTCAAAAATGTGTGGAAAGAACGTGGTTGTACCATCATGTGTAATGGTTGGACAGGGACCACAAAGAGATCCATGATTAATTTCCTTGTGTATTGCAGCGAGGGCACTATTTTTTTGAAGTCTGTGGATGTCTCAAATAGAATAAAGAATAATGATTATTTGTACAGGCTAATGGATGACGTAGTAAAGGAAATTTGTGAAGAAAATGTTGTGCATATAGTCACTAGCAACGAAGCAAATTACAAAGCAGCTGGTAAATTGTTGATGCAGAAGAGGCACTATTTGTACTGGATGCCTTGTGCAGTACATTCCATTGACTTGATGATGGAGGACATAGGCAAAGACTCTTTTGTTGTTGAGGTGATACTGCATGCTCAGATGATCACGGCATTTATTTATAGTCACAACAAGATCTTACATATGATGAGAGAGCATACAGGTGGACGGGATCTTCTTCGTACTGGCCCTACTAGATTTGTATCCAACTTCATCTCTTTAGAGAGCCTGAGTAAATACAAGCATCACTTGGCCCAATTAGTCCACTCTGACGAGTTTCTATCACATATAGGGACATTGAGGGTCGATGCTAGAAGAGTTGCCTGGGCAGTGCAATCGCTAGTTAGGAAGAGAAGTTTTTGGGATAAAACTTATCGCTATCTAAAAGTGGTTGAACCTCTGGTACATGTTATGAAGTTAATTGATGGAGATGACAAAAATGACATGGGATACTTGTATGAGGTCATGGATAGAGCAAAAGAGCACTTGAGGGAAAGCATTCCTACTGCTCATGACAAATGGTAGAGGATCATCGACGATAGATAGGAGTCGACTCTCCATCATGATCTCTATGTTGCTGGTTAATTCTTTATCTTTTCAACTTGATTTTATTTGATTAATTTTAATGACATTTATTTTTATAACTAATGAACCATAATTTAAATGCATGATATTTTTTCAATCCAAGATATCAGTATAGTGAAAGCATGCATAATAATGAAGAGGTCCTTCGAGGCACAACTAATGTGATTACTAGAATATCAAGGAATACGAATGAAAGGATAGATGCCTTAGCAGAGGTAACATAAAAAAGATGAGTTTATGAAAATCCAGTCTCCTATCATTAACTTATGTCATTTATATTTATTTTGTAGATGGAGATATTTAAATTGAAGATTAACATTTATGGAGATGATGACGTCAGAACTATAGTAACGAGGACAACTCCATGTGAATTACATAATAAATAGTCAAACACTCAATTTAATGAATTATTACCATTCATTATTAATATCGTCGTCTTCTTTTTTTTTTGCAACAGCTGAATGGTAGATCTAAATTAATTATAGACAAACTACCACAAACCCTTTGGCATATGTTGTAGTGAGAGTACTCAGTCAAACCACTTCTTCCAGTCAGTGTGAAAGAAACTGGAATACATTCAGTCTCATTCACACAAAGGTTCGTAACAGATTGGGTGTTTCTGAGCTTAAGAAGTTGGTGTACTGTCACTACAACATGCGCCTAAAAATCACACAGATTCAAGAAAGACAGAGGCTTGAAAGACAAAGATTCATAGAGTTTGCTGACATACCAGTTGATAAGCTTGTACATCATATTGATATTGATGAACTGCTAGATGAAGAACACCCGTTGCATTCTTGGGTGGAGAGCAGATCAGCCAGAGATGCACAGTCTGAGTTTGATCTACAGGATCGGAGTTGGGCAGGAGGTGAATTAGATGCAGTAGCTGCTCGAAATCCTGAATTTCAGACAACACAAGAAGGAAGTGAACTTGTTCTTCAGAGGCGTCGAAAGTCGGCCACACTAGCAGACACTACTAGAACTTCTGTCTTTCAGCCAACACTCAAGAGATCAGTTACTCAGATGGATCCATAAAGAAGAAAGGAGAAAGAGCCAACGAGACCTTCACTTCAGTCATCTAGCAGCAAAAAGAAAAAACAATCAAAAGGAAAGTCTAAACAACGAGTTGACCCATCGGAAGAAGAACAAAGGAGAGTTCAGCAGACTGGAGAGACACTTAAGGACACCCCAACTTTACCAGCTCATTTGGCCAGCATATACGAGACAAAGAGACAAACCTACAAGCGTAGAAGAAGGCGGTTGAGGAAAATAAGCCAAAGTGGAGAGTGATGACTCTATTGAGGATGATGATGATGATGATGGAGATGGTGATGGTGATGGCGTTGCTGCTGCTGCTGGACTATCAGGAGGTTCTACACTTGGAAGCAGTTACACAGGATACGAAGATTGCTCCGCACCTTCGAGTCATTCTGAAGGAACTCAAGGGCAAAGACAAGGACATTAAGGAGGATTTGAAGGCCAACAGAGACAGGCAGGATATGACTAGCCCCTATAGAAACATGCATCTTCTTATCCGCCCATTTTTCACCCCCCCACACTATCGTACTTAGACATCAGCAGCACTACTAAAGGGTACTCGGGACCTCCACCTATACAGTATGGCATTTATGTCCTATGTAGTCAAAGACGAGAGGCGACCGAGACGACCAGGGGGTCACCAACACCTAGGCGATGGCCTGGGCGTTTGAGGCGACATTTTAAATATATATATATATATTTATAATTTACTTTTTATACAAAATGTCAAAAACACAAATATAATCATACATAATGACATATTCATTCACTCAAATTATCAAATATAACCAAATAATTTCAAATCAAACTAATTGAAATAAATTTTAATCATTCAAAAATGCAATCAACAAATTCATGGACATTTTGCTACTAATTAAATCCACCATAATGAAAATTTATCAACGAAATGCTAAGCAAACACAATATAATTGCGCAAATGTAAGGTAAATAAGTAAGGCAAACAGAGAGTGAGGGTCGGGCAGACATACAGAGTGAGGCAGACAGAGAGAGTAAGGAGATTGAGAGTCTGAGAGTGAGGCAGACAGAGAGTGAGGGTCTGGCAGACATAGAGAGTGAGGCAGACATAAAGAGTGAGGAGACTGAGAGTCTGAGAGTGAGAGAGACAGAGAGTGAGAGAGATAGACAGACAAAGCCCGAGAGATTTAGAGACTGAGAGAGAGTGAGGCAGACAGAGAGTGAGGGTCGGGCAGACATAGAGAGTGTGCGTGAGACAGAGTGCGTGAGAGAGTAAGAGTGAGAGTGTGCGTGAGACAGTGTGCATGAGAGAGAGAGAGAGTGAGACAGTGTGCGTGAGAGAGACAGAGAGAGAAAGCAAGAGAGAGTGAGAGTGAGACAGAGAGAGAGCAAGAGAGAGGCGGAGAGAGTGAGACAATGATACAGTGTGCGTGAGAGAGAGAGAGAGAGAGACTAAGAGAGAGTAAGATTGAGATAGAGTGTGCGTGAGAGAGGGAGAGAGAGAGGCGGAGAGTGTGAAACAGTGAGAGAGAGCGAGACAGAGTGTGCGTGAGGCTGAGAGAGGGCTTACCTGCCGTCGCCGTCGCCGGAGAAGTTGCCAGAGAAGTAGCCCGCCGCCGCCAGAGATGCTTCCCGCCGCGAGAGCTTTCGTCGTCGCCGAAGAAGTCTATTGCGCTCGGAAGAAGGGTCTCGGGACAAAAAGGTTAGGGCAATCTGTAAAGGTCGTAGAGGGAGGAGGGTTAATAAGGCGGGCAGATACCTATTGGGCCGGTTTAAGCCCGAAACGAACCGGACGGTTTGGGTTTTGTGGGCTCGGTGGGCTTTTTTTCTAATGTTGGCTCCCTGAGGCGCCGAAGGCGGACGAGGCGCGCCTAGGCGAACACCTGGGCAAACGAGGCGGTTCCCGCGATCGCCTAGGCGAAAAGCGAGAATGCGAGGCGCCATACCAACTCCTCGTCTCGCCTCGTCTCCTAGGCGTTTGCCTCGAGCGCCTTTGATAACATAGTTTATGTCCCTCCAGCACAATCAGGGGAAAGTTCAAACCAGCAAGCTTACACACCTCGAGGTATTCAAAGGAGATTCGAAGACCTCGCTAGCTCCTTGTTTGGCTATGGATATCCAGCACACATGTCGGCAGATTATGGCCCGCCAGCTCAAACTTATGAGCCGGATGATGAAGGATCACAAATATGATCTTTTTAAGGTATTTTTCAACAATAATGTCTTTTTTAATTAGTGCACAACAATAATTATTAGTGAGTTAGTTGTCTTTAATATTTATTTTTTATGGATGCACATGAATTGCATTCATTGTTATTGTACATTGATGCGGGACAGGAGGGGATAAGAAGTGGGTTTAGAGGAGGGGGAACCAATCGGCGTCACACCGATGGGCGGTCTCCGGAGTCGCACCGGAATAGGGGATCCTTGGCACCACACCAAGGAAGAGAGTATTGGGCTCTCTCACAGAGAACCGGCTCAGCAAAAACAACTCATATTCTTTTCTTTCAATTCTTCCCCCTTTATTTCTAGAACAAGATACATATATAGATGGTAACTCCTGACTCTAGATATTCCATCTGACTCTAGGACTTCCCTTATAACTCCTAGAAAATAAAAAGACATAATGGGCCATAAATTGGCCTAATAAAAACAAAAGGGAATGGGAGAGGGCCATTTGCTTCGTATCCTGCATCAATCTCCCCTGGTTCGAAAAAATTCGTCCTCGAATTTTGAAGTGCGCCAATATAAATAAGCGGACGACTGGATCATCTATAGAAGTCTTCAAACATAAAATCATATCAAGAATCTCAAATTGGTCTGTTGTATGCGAATCACAGAAGGTTTGCCATATCATATCCATGGGAAACTGTAGCAAGTCATACATATCCTCGTGCAGGATAGCTATCATCACATCTTCAGTAAGTGTTGGATGAGGTTTTAAGTCAGCAAAAACATCATTAGCAATAAGATGTAACTTTGCCTCAACAAATAAATCATGATCCCATGAAATAATAGGAACTGGTGCAGTATCAAGTAGATCTGTGCAAAACACATCATCAGAGATGTGATCCAATCCTGGCCGTCTAAACAATGCGTGATCCCAACTGTGAACCACCCATGAGGCATCGACTTCGAATATTGTATCATCAATCAAATGTAACCCAGAAGTAATGAATAAGTCTTGATCCCAACCAGTAATAGATAAGGGTGCCACTTTAGCTAAACAAGCTAAAAATAACTGTTGAAGCTTCTCTCAAACGTGATAAGTGGAATTGAGAATACGAAAGGATGCCTGGTATCCATCGGGTCGTAAAAGACAATCCCGCCCAGTGGGATCAATCACAACTTGTCGCACGTTCATCCATTCTTTGCCCAAGCTAATATATGAACCATTTGGTGTAATCTTGCACCATGCATGATCATAATATCTGACGGATCGAGAAATGCCTTTGCCTTTTATAAGATGGGAAAACTACACACAAGCTCGGTCTCCATAGATAACCATGTAGTCCGTATGGGATAGAGAATCCACAATCGATTGCGAAATAAAATTGCCGAACGGACTTGCAGTAAGAAACACCCTGACTTGCATAGAATCAGGTAGCTCCACCTCAAACATAAAGTCCATAGTGAAGAAGCGTACCTAGGATTCCAACTTGTAAGACAAATCGGTCCGAATAGAGCAGATGATGTGCAAATCAATGCACCACTGGCTGAATAAGCGTTGGACGAGGTCCGCCTCGCTGCAAAGATGCCAACGATACGATCGACGCGCAAAACGAGGCACAAAAGATCACATTGATATGCGTACAGAAGTGGCAGCAAATCAATGCAAATCGGGTCTGATGTGTGTTGAAACTAGATGGGTCTTGCTGAGACGAGACCGCCGTTGATGGCGCTCAATTCGGAGTCCAGGACGACCTCGAACGGTGAGCACAAGTGCCCTCGTAAAGCGTGCAAGTGCAGCACATAAAACGAGACAAGTTGACCGCTAGCCGCTGTAAAACCAATACGCCAAAAACTGACAAGCAAATCGAGGCGACTAGCACAAGCCTCAGGATGCGCGATCGGAGTCCTCGTATGCATGCAGCAATGGCACGCAAAACGAGGCAAGTTGGCAACATCAGCACTCTGGATCTAGATAGGCCTCGTTGTTACGAGCCCAACGACGCAAACAGCACGTAAATCGGGGCACGAACGAGCTCTGTGTGAGGGCGGTGCGATAACAGCTCCAATTGCACCCCTGTTGCACCACCAATAACCTGGACTGGCTCCTGGTTCAGACCTAACTGCTCCCTGGTTCGAACCTGGTGGCTCAGACCACCTCTTCTTCTCTGAACTTGATCTAATCAATTAACCAATAGGACCTAAGGACCCTTTAAAGAAGGTGGCTCGGACCCGTGTGTTATGGGCTCGGACCAGTTTGGCTAAGGTTCAGTTCGAACCGGGTCAAACCCGGTTTGACCAGGTTGCTTTATAGGGCACGAGCCCTTCTTTTATTACCTCCCCACCCCTTCTTCTCCTTCTTCAACCTAACCTAACCGAGCCAGCCAAAAAGGGGGGGCGACTGCGGACGAGGCGGCGAGGCATGCGGCGTCGACAGCCGGCGGGGCAACGGCGACGGCGACGGCGGTGGGGTACGGCGACGAAGCCGACGGCTGTCGCTCGTGGTGGCGGTGGCGGCAGGACGGTGACTGCGGTGGTGGCGGCCGACGACGGCGGCAGCTCTGAGGCGCAGAGACGGCTCCGGCGGTGGTGGATCAAAGTGGCGGTGGCTACAACAACTTTCCCTCCCCTCTTCTTCTTTTTCTGTTCGTTCTTCACCCGAGCCAAAAAAGAAAGGGAAGAAGGGCAGCGATGGTTGTGGGCGGTTGTTGCAACGGTGGGAACCAGCAGCAGGGGCGGTGTCGACGGGCGCTGCAGCGGCGACAGCGAGAGGCGGCACCGGCGGTGGTGGCGGCAGAGCTGTTTCGACGGCACTGGCGGGGCTGGCTGGCAGCCGGTGAGCGCGGTGGCAGAGGCCTGGCTGGCGGCCGGTGAGTCCGACGGCGGCGACCAGGCGGGGGCTGCGACGAAGGGCTACGACGGGCTGGCTGCTCCAGCGGCAGCGGGGCAAGGTGGAGACGGTGATGGCACGGCGGCGTAGTAGAGAGCCGAGGTAGGCTCTAATAACAAAAATTGATGCGGGACAGGGGGGATAAGAAGTGGGTTTAGAGGAGGGGGAACCGATCGGCGTCACACCGATGGGCGATCTCCGGAGTCGCACCGGAGTAGGGGATCCTTGGCATCGCACCAAGGAAGAGAGTATTGGGCTCTCTCTCACAGAGAACCGGCTCAGCAAAAACAACTCATATTCTTTTCTTTCAATTCTTCCCCCTTTATTTCTGGAACAAGATACATATATAGATGGTAACTCCTCACCCTAGAGATTCCATCTGACTCTAGGACTTCCTTATAACTCCTAGAAAATAAAAAGACATAATGGGCCATAAATTGGCCTAATAAAAGCAAAAGGGAATGGGAGAGGGCCATTTGCTTTGTATCCTGCATCATACATCCATTTAATAATATGTATGCAATTTTTTTTTATTTTTTCTGATTTTTTTCTTATTTTTTGAATTTTTTATTATTTTTTTAATCCGTCCAAGTCGGACCGGCTGGACTTCATCTGGATCGACCGACCCGGCCGATCCAGATCGGGTCGGATCGGGATCGCTGGGTCCCAATTCGGGGATCCGACCCGACCTAGAATTCCTTGCCCCATTCCACTCCAACTCTTGAGAAAAATTTGACTGGCAAACTAGAAGACCCCCTGCCCCCATCTCATTCCCATTACCACTCTGATGACCACTCCATGCAACTATACCCAAGAGTATATTCAATGACAGCCATTACTGCCATAAGTTACACCAGTTTTTTTTTTTTTTAAAGGGGCCCAGAGGCCGATTATGTCCAGCTATTTACAAGCGGCCGGGGTTCTAATCGGGAACCCGAGATATTCCTCCAAAGTTGGAGATAATTCCGGCTCGGTCGATGGGTCCGCCTAAGTAGGCGACAATTCCAGGTCCGTCTAATTTCTGGGGAAGTAATCCCACATACCAGGTGATAAATATCCCAACAACACCAGGGGGCTGCATAGCTAGGGGGGTTTTAGGCCCCAACCAGAATCGAACCTGAGACCTCCCTTTTGCAAGGGAGGTGGTGAACCAACTGCCCTAGGCAGCTGGTTCAAGTTACACCAGTTATCAACACTCTCCAGGACAATAAGCTCATAGCCCAAGTTCCATCACCACAGTTTTGATATCAAACTCTCATATGAGCATCCACGGTGCATCTCCTCGGGAAGTTTCATCCTGCCACCCGGTCAGTGCATGATCCGGCAGGAATTACCTCAACCACAGCCCAGTACCAAAGGGGGCACCATTCTTCCGACTGTGCCCGTCGGAGCCCTAAGCGACGCACAAGTTCAGTCCTGCGAGCCAGCCATGGGTAGGTCCCCATTACCTAAGGAGAACATTCTATGGAAGCTTGCAAATTACACAGAGTAAACAATGACATACTTCAAGAACAACAACAGCAGCAGCACAACTAAACAGGCGTTGGGAAAAAACAGAAAACACGGCAACAAATTGAAACTACGTATAAATTGTTCAAGGAATATATAAAGAAAACAAGTTCGACTACAAATGAGCAGGGTTAGTACCTTCCAAGAGCCAGCCGTGGCCACGCCGAGAGATGGAGAGCAACGAGGTCATTACCGCCGACGCCGTCGCGGTGTGCATCGGCAGGAGGGACTCCAAGCAGAAGCTGCTCATCTCCACGGGAGACCTTTCGAGGAACACGATGAGATAAGCACGGACGGCAACGTGGGGGAAAACCCTAGATCACAGCGATGGAAGTGCTCTACCTGAGGAGTATGCGGGGGGCACACGACGGCCGGCGGAGAGGGGCGGGGCGGGCGGCGGCACTGGCTCCGCCCGAAGCAACCTTCGCGGCGGCGCTCCTGAGAGAAGCCGAGCGGAAGATGGACCTGGCAGCGGTGGCCATGGACGGTGGTAGTGGTAGCACTGCGGAGAGACGGCTGCTGAGAGAGAAGGGGTAGACGGTGGGGCTTCGCAAGAACCCTAGCGGAGACTCGCCGATAGCACGTAAATGGTATCCAAAAATCCGTTTATCCGTCCGTTCGGCTTAAAGGTCATGAAAAGATATAAAATTTAATATTTTTTGCACATATATCCCAAATACACCGTATTTACATATATATTCTCAACTCTCACATATTATCATCGATACTCCTGAAATCTTCAAAATATTGCACTTATACTCATCTCGTCAAAATTAGGTGACCTTCAACTAAATATGTCAAAATTATTACATAAATTGATATCATCCTAGGCGTCAAGAGTACATAATGTAAGATTTTAGTGAATTGAGATGTATATATACAAAATATTAGTAAATTTAAGAATATTTATGCAAAATTATTAGATTGAGGGGTATAAATGTAACTTTTTAAAAAAATTAGAGATATTAATGCTAATACTTAAAAGTTGAGAGTATACATGTGCATCTTGAGGGACATATATGCAAAAAACTCTATAGTTTAAAGGTAGATAAGTATATTATTCATATCCTAATGATTTAGGACAAGGGACATCCTTTTTTGAGTCCAATTATCAAAGCATTTGTCCTCTTTGTGTCACTTAACTTAACTATTGATTATATCTTACTTAGAATTCTCATTTCTAAATGAAGTCTCCAATTATACCCACATAATTCCATGTCTTATTGTCTTCCATTCCACCCCTTCTCTCCCTCCTTTATTAGGTTAATTTTTACAAGTGTCATGTGATTACAAATAATTTTAAAGAACTTATAGCTATGTATATTTTTAAAAATAATATTCTTTTGTTCTCAAAAATTAAGCTTATTTTGACAGAGTGTTACCGATGATTTAACTTTTATGTTTCTATTTCTGATAATTTTAGAAGAAAAGAATAAAGATACATATTTTTTAAAGAATAAGGACTACTTAAAGGATGAGGACAAGAATAGAGTTAGTATTCGGTCGAGTATATATCCTTTTACATCTGATTGGCCGAAGTGGTTGTCGGAGGCTTAAAGCAGTGATGGTTAATGCCCTGTTTGGTTATACTTTCAAATTTGATATAACATCAATTCTGATATTAATATTTTTAACATATTGAATAGCAATATCAAAATTAATATGGGGTAACTTTTAAGTGTTGGAATGAAAAATGATACAATACCCTCGCTGCCCTCCAGGACACCTCACCAGCCAGGAACCAGCCTCCAGTTGCGCGCCACCCACCACCCTATCCTCTGTACCTCTCATCTGCAGCGGCAAGCCCCCTCTCTCTTGGCCGCCACAAGCCCCCACCCACCTTTGCTACGCCTTCAACGTCCTCCTCCGCTGCCTCCTCGGATCTCATCACCTTCCCCTCCATCAATGCTGCTTTGCCGCCCACCTCTGCTATGCCTTCAACATCCTCCTCATTCGTCGCCTCCTCGGATCTCTTCACCTTCCTCGTCGTCTTGATCAGGCAGACCATCTCACACTCCTATCTCTCCCTCTTGTACTTGTAGTTGACGGGCTCCAAGCCTCCAACTCCAATAGCACCATGCCGAAGGTGAAGATGTCAGGCTTCTATGATGAGAGCCCCCTGTTGTGGATCTGCAGCACGATGTACCCCCTATATCCCTTGAACCTTCACTTGTGGTTGCTGGACCACTTTAGCTTTGATGGAGGGGGGCAGGGAGGTTCTCGCTGATCTCGCTAATCTCGTTGGCATCATCGGCTCCGATCTCCCTATTCGCCTCATCGTCGTCAGAATCGGAGGACATGGAGATCTCCTCGGCCAACTTTGACGCACCGAAGTGGCAGATCTTGGCACCATGGCATTGCTTCAAGATCATGCTATGGAGTTCTTGGAGAGAAGTTGCAACAGGACTCAAGGCTCCTCTGTCAATTTTAATACATGTTCTCATATGTATTAAATCTGTTAGAGTTTAGACCTTAATTGTGAAGGAGTTTTGAAATTAATATTGACCAATCAAACACGTAAAATAAACTCTATTAATGTCAATATCAAAAGTGATATTGATATGGGTATTTAATATTGTAACCAAACATGTTGTAAAATATTGTGAAATAGCTGTGTTTTGAAATCATTTATTGGTCTTATGAAATCTTAAAGCAGTGTTGGTTAAAATATTGTAAAGTGGCTGTGTTTTGAAATCATTTATTGGTCTTCAATTTCATAAAAATAAAATATTTTATCTTTATATTTTATTAATTTTGAAATTTTGGATTTAAAATCAGATAAAAGATGAGCCATTAAAATCAGATGAAAGAGTGCTGCGTGAGTTAATCGGTTTCAAAATCCAACATTTTATGATATTTTAAATACAAAAGATTTAACAATACTTTTAATGTTAAAGAACATGTCAGTGTTGTATAACAAGATAACCCTAGTTTTCCATTGGTTTTGCAAAGTTAATTGTGAGACCTATTTGGCAACACTTTAGGAGTCCAACATGATTCTCTCACATGTATTATTTTTATTTTCCATCCTCTTTTTTTATTGAATGTGAAGAAGAGTTCTATCCACTTGAGAAGATCAATGTTGTGTTCATCATTCACCTTTTTGAAATCAGTGAAGTTAAAAACAATGAGATAGTCTAGGATGTTATATGATTACATTCTCAAATACTTTGACAGATACCCTAATTCTTATGAAACCTATCCTAGTAAATCAAACCCTCAGAATAATTATCAAATACAACCTTAAACTATACTAGGAAACTCTTCCTGAAGTACTTCTCAAAAGTAATTCTAAATAGAAGTAAGTGCCTTCAGAAAAAAAAAGAACTTCTTCTGTTAAATGGAAAAAACTTGGGAACAATAGCCAAAAATATTTCTTAAAGGATTTTGATGTGAAATATCCTTATTCAAGGTAGGTCATAAATTGTCCCTAATAATTTATACCGTACTGTAAATATGAATTAATAGTGATAATACTTTGTAATGACACAAGACTTCCATAATACAAATAATTTAATATAGCGGTTATAATGTACTTAATGTAATGGGAAGACCATACATGTAAAATTGACATATCACTTGTTAATCGTGATGTTTTGATTAACTATAAATACATATTATTACATCACGTTTATAAATGAAAGTGAGTTATTATTCATCCACAAACTCTCTGTTCCTTTTTCTTCTTTTTTTGAAAGGAAAATTAGCTCAAGTTTCATTACTGGTAATCAGAAGTTAAAGCTGAGAGAATACAAGGGGTAACTTCTCCTGGGTCCCACTGGGGATTACAGCTCAAGAGTTTGGTAAAATTTGCTAAAGCATGTGTCAGCTTGTTTGCAATTCTAGGAATTAAATTAACAGTGATGTTGTTGTGAATTTCCAGTGATCTTCTGCGAGAAGAGACGATGCTCCTGATGCGCCATGGAGGGGTCTTCAAGCGATTTTGCAAGAGGTCCGCAACGACCTTTGCGTCGCCCTCGGCGGCAGTCGCCATAGTCGTAGTACTAGCCAATTTGATCCCAGCTTTAAAAGCCAAAGCCTCCACCGTTGTTGGGTCATTTGTAGTAGTTATGCAGGCATGACAAGATATCAACTAGTTGAGATTGGATGTAGAACTAAGTTATCAAAATATTTGCTACGTCTCGCTTTCCAGATGAACCATAAGATAGTGGCAATTCTACCCAGGAAGTTCTAAACTCTGACTACTGTTGTTGGTGAGGTTGTCTACCCAAGTGAGGGACCAGTCTTGGAAATTACCTCTGCAGTTGTTGGTGTAGATACCCATTGACGAGGCAAACCAAACAGCCTTAGAAAAAGAGCACTTAATAAACAGATGCTTGAGATCTTCCTAATGTCCATTACAGATTGAGCAGATCGGATCAGTGCTCTTGGAATGCGCTGCTCTGATGGCGTTCAGAGGGAGGGCATCCGCCAAACACCTCCATAGGAAATGCAAAACTTTAGGAGGGATGAAATTTTTTAAATCACTACTGCATAAGATCCTCCAGATACGATTTGGAGAAGACGTCGAAGATTTAGGCCGACTTGGTAGAGAACACCCCATTATGAGTAAACGACCAGATTAACATGTCCTCACTCCTAGGGAGTGGGATATTGCTAATGCTCTTACAAATGACAGGGGGAAATATTTGTTCTAGCAAATTAGTGTTTCAAGTATGATCGATTGGTTTATGAGTTGACAGATTTCGTGAGGTAAGTTTGTAGAGCTTGGGGGTGAACTCTGCTGCAAACCATTCGGAAGCCAAGGGTCTTCCCAGATATGATTCTCTTACCATTTGCTACATTCCACCTGGCACCTCCCCTCATCAGGTGTTTAACACTCGTAATGCTACTCCAAATTTTTTATTGTTGTCTGCTTGGTTTTGAACTACAGAAAGAAGCATTACAATTAGATACTTCACAGATAGAATCTGAGCTCACATAGCATTTGGGTTGTTGAGGAACCTCCAAGAAAGGTATAAGAAGAGCCTTGTTGGTCCAGCTGATGTCCCTCACGCCCAGACCACCCATAATTTTTGGTTTGGTAATATCCTTCCAAGCTTGACATAGCAGTGATGCGCCCCCACGCTGAAATTCCACCAAAAACCCCTCTGAAACCTAGTTAATTGATAGCGGATCTTCTTAGTAAGTCTCATATAGCTCATAAGGTAAGTTGGGATAGCTGAAGTAAATGGATGATTTGGAGTAGTTTATCTTCTGACAGACCAAGCTTCAAAAGTTTGAAGGCAAGTTTGATAGCATTTGCTTCATCTGTAGTGGCCTCTCCGAAGACGATTAAATCATCTGCAAATGCCAGATGAGTAACAGCTGGTGCATTATGTCTCACTTTGAAGCCTTTGATTTCACCTGAATCCTTCTTGTCAAGGAGTAGCTTGCAAAGAACTTCTAAACAGATAATAAAAAGATAAGGGGACACAAGGCATCCCTGTCGGATCCCTCTTGAAGGACTAATGAAGCCTTGAGGTTGGCCACTAACCAAAATGGAAAAGGTCGCAGATCTATAACAGTTTGAGATCATCCTAGTTACCTCCACAGAGAAGCCAAGCTTACTCCAGGTATCCACAATAAAGCTCCATTCTAACCGATCGTAAGCCTTGCTCATGTCCACCTTAAGACAAAAATGAGCTATCTTGCCTTTCTTCATCTTCATGCTATGCAAACACTCTTGAACTATAATAATGTTGCCCACAGCTTGGCGGCCAAGGATGAAGGCAGCTTTATTTTCAGAAATGATGCGACTGAGAAGAGGTTTAATCCTGTTTGCAATGATCTTTCCTACACTTTTATAAACAACATTAGTGAGTCCTATGGGTCTAAAATCACCAGGATAGAGTAGACTATAGGCTTTGTTCTGGGAAGCAAGAAGATGTATGTGTGATGAAGATTATGGGTTGTAATTAAAACGATATTTAAACCGGCTCTGAATGAAACTAATCACCTCATCTTGGATGATACTCCAGTTGTGTCTATAGAATTCCGCCGGGTATCCATCAGGGCCCGGGATTTATTAGAACTCCGACGTCTAGTGCTGGAAATATGGAATAAGTGAGTATTACGATCTCCATCCTGTAACCAGTGAGTCTTGGCTCGTTGGTGCCAATATAAATTCTCCATGTGAAGAAGAATCTCCAGCTCTGTGTTGAGGCGGATAATGGCTTCACATACCTCCTCATAGAAGGGTTTCCTCTGAAGCTGAGATAAATTGTCTTTTCTTGTTTTGCCCATAAGTCTTCTTGCTAGTTCTCTGGTAAGGGTGTGATCTGCTCCTGGCCAACTTTCTCAGAGATGATAGCCTCCTTACCCCCCAAACCTCCAAGGTAGTGGGGATATCTTCTTGGGTGTGCTTCCTAGAAACTGCCAGATTGTCCATTTTGGGTGTTTGGCTATGGGTTGGAGGTTTTATATTCATAGGCAAGGGCTGAGGTTGAGTTTGTGTGGGATAAGGGTCATCAAGCTCTTCAATGGTCATGTGATTGTGATTTGGATTAGGTTCTGATGCTTCTGCCAACACAATGGTAGGGTTTGCCAAAAGTAAGCTGGGTTTCATCATCAGGTAAAGTGGGTTGTGGTTGTGGAAAGGTTAAACAAGATACACCATTAGTTGGTTTTGAAACAGAGCATTTCATTGTGGGAACTTTACTGCCAGATGGACTTGCCACTTTAAGCACAAGTTTGGCTTGAGAAAAACTAACAGATAAAACAGAAATTGGGGTGGGTGGTTTAGGTTGGATGCTGCGGTTTGACTGGTGGTCACGCCTGGTGGGGGAGTACCTGGGACTATCTGATTCATGGGCCACCATGGCAGTACTGTCGGTTTCAGGTAAGGTGGCAGCACATCTTTGACCCTTGTCCTTATGCATCCTTGTCTCATGAGAGCTCTCCTCCCCCTCCGCCTCAGGTGATGGCAGGAGTTGTTGAGTTCAAAGCCTGATCTCCAACGAACCACAAACTGCAGAGCTGGCGTCTTTCTTGGGAGATCGGTTCTCCGAGTATATAGGCTTCCTCCCTGCTGCTGTCGGAGGTGTTGTTCTTAACCAATCTCCATACTTGGGCTTCAATTTTTCTGTCATGTATCTTTGCACTTCTGCTGAAAGATTTGGCCGAATCATAGCTTTGAGGCTAGCTAGATCATTGCAAATGCTTCTCTCATGCCCAATATATCCACAATAATGGCAGAAACATGGGAGCTTCTCGTAGATAATTGGAAAGCACATTTGACCTCCCAAGGGATGAGAAGCATAAATACCTTTCTGGAGCGACTATTCAAGTCAATCTTTACTCTGACTCTTTCAAATTCTGTCCATTGAGAAGCTTCCTCTGCAAGAGGTCGCACTGGAATACCCACATGAGATGCCAACTTCATAATGGTGGGCATCGTCTTTTTTTAATCAGTGGCACAGTGGCTAGGTATGTACAGGTATTTACAAGCGACTAGGGATCGATCCCGAGATATCCTACAGAGTTGGAGATAGTTTTGCGCCGGTCGAGAAGTCCGCCTAATTAGACGAGAATTTCAAGTCCGCCTGATTATCCGGAGAAGTAATCCTACAGACCAGGAGATAAAGATTCCAACAACACTAAACCATTAATTTTTACGCTAATGGTGGGCATCGTCTGAGCCCCAAGAGGGAGGTCGTGGATGTGGATCCACATTTCAGCTTTCTATAACTTGTAGTCTGTCGACAAGGTAAAAGGGTCTTTAAAGGAAAAACGACCACTTTAAAAGTATCTAAATTATATTAATAAAGTAGAGTTTTTAATCTTCGTGATGAGGGTAGTCTCAGATGTTTTTCTATAAAAAAAAATATTAAGTAATTCTTAGGATAAGTCATTAATGTTCAGAATCATTATAATTACTTCTTCTCTTCTCACGTCCACTCATTTCAAAACAACTCATTAATTGACTATAACTCTCACCCCACCTATTTCAAAACCACTCATTAATAGTCATAACTCTTTCACTCTCTCTCGCTCTCTCTCTCAAGACAGATTCTCTATCTCAGGGACAAACACAAGAGAGTGGGGGCCATGGCTCCCTCCAAAAAAAAAATTAAGAAACTTCTTTTGTAATAAAAATATTATTTTTAAATTATTTATATTTTACTTTATTTATCTTATAATAAAAATATTAAAAATTAAATTAAAAATTAAAATTATATTAGCATTAAATAAAAATAATATTATTCCTAAATGTTTGTCTTACTCTTTTTTATTAAACTTATCTTATAAATTTATTTAACTCATATGTTATATACTTTTTTGTCGTATATTGTTTGTATTTATTATTTATCATGTTAATTTTTATACGTTAATACTTGTCATATTATATAATATTTAATATTTATAGGCACATATAATATTTTTAATTATAACATTTTTAGTTATAATATATAACATATTAATATTTTTGAGTTTCTATATTCTACTAATAAAAATAGAGTTTTTAACCCAGCTGATGCGGCACTAAAATATTCTTTACCGTCAAAAAAATTTATTAAACGATTCTTACGAGATATCATTAATGCCTATAATCATTATGATTATTTATTCACTCTCACCCCCACCTATTTCAAGGCAACTGATTAATGGCCATAACTCTTACCCCCACCCATTTCAAAACAACTCATTAGTGATCATAACTCTCTCTCCCCATCTATTTTAAAACAATTCATTAATAGTCATAACTCTCTCTTTCTCTCTCTCTCTCTCTCTCTCTCTCTCTCTCTCATGGATGAACTTAGGAGAGCGGAGGGCCATAACCCTCCTAAAATTGAAGAACTTCTTTAGTAATAAATATTTTTTTAAATTATTTATATACAATTTATTCATATTATAATAAAAATACTATAAAATAAAATAAAATTCTAAATTATATTAATATTAAATATTAAATAATATTATTCATAATATTTGTCTTACTCTATTTTATTTATCTTATAAATTTATTTAACTCATATAATATATACTTTTTTGTCATATATTATTTGTATTTATTATGTTAATTTTTATATGTTAATAATTGTCATATAATATTACATTTAATATTTATAATCACATATAATATTTTTTAGTTATAATAGTTTTAGTTATAACATATTAATATTTTCAAGTATATTAATATATACGGTAAGCCACCTAGTAAATAAGACAATTCAAAACCCTAAAGTTAAAGCATAACTTATGTATGTTTACTTGGAATCAACTTTCATCGATAGTACCTTTCATGAATGATCTGTTTTCAATAACAGTATTGTTGAATTCTTTATTATGTGGAAGTACTATGATCATTCATTATGCTCAAATAATATTTTACCTAATTTGCGCTGGTATGTTTTCATCGTAGTCCTCATACAAAATTATGTCTACACTTGGTTATTTACTGCATGTTACTATTTTTTTTCTTTTTCAACACTATTTTAGATCTCCTAAAATTTCTTCATTAAACTCACATAGCTAGCACTAATACAATTTAGGCGAAATGCCTTCAAATTAGAATCCTTATTAAGCAAAATTAAAAGTTTAATATTTCTCATGTAAAATATATTTATACTTGATTATTTGCTTAAAATTAAAACTTTATTAAGACAAAATTATTTAAATTACTATAATTTTTTCATCTTAAAATTAAATTTATTATATATTTTAAATAATTTCACATAAATGTCGTGCATCGCACATGTGTGAAACTAGTCCATAATAATTTAAAGGAACTCTTTTACTTGCGACAAGGATTAGACACATCTCAATTATATGATGTTGCTTTCTTTTTATGGAATTGACAAGGCCTATTAAAGTAGCTAGAATGGACCAAGTTGGCCTGCTAAGTAGATGACCCAACAACCTACCTGCGACGGCCCCAACAATCGACGGTGGGCTTAGCTAGCAGCCCAGGCCCATGATGTAGCCTAGCTTACGTGGCAGCCCTTCATTTGGCATAGGGTGAGTGTGCCCCTCCTCCACTCAAGGGGCAGCGATTGGCCGATGGGGATTGGCCCTAGAAGCCACATCGTCAACAATTAGATCCTATATACTCTATTGTGGCCCTCCAAAGAATGATATGCAACTATAACTTCACTTAAGATACGATGTAAGATGCCTAGATTAGTGGCGGACGCAGGAATTTTGTCCAATGGGGTCATCCAGATTGAGTACTGTGGGCCAAATTAGAGGGAGGGGGGCAGCTAGGGATGCAAACGGGTCGGATTCGATGCGGATCTAAGGTAGATCCATGATCGTATCCATTAAGTAATCGATTTAGAAATATTATCCGTTAACGATCTTATAAGTTAATAATCAGTCGAATAATCGAATCTTAGTGTATCATATGTATTCGGTCAAAAAAAATGTGTATTGCTTACCTTATCCACTATGGATATCGATTTGAAAAGACAATTCATTAATTGACCTATAAACTAATGATCGGTTCAATACTCAAATTATTGATCGATTAACATTGCATAGCTAGAGCTGCAATGAGGTTCACTTAGACTGAACGATTTATTTGAAAGATATGGATGGACAGAGGGATGAGTGTGCAGTTGTACGCAGGGCCATAGGCTGGACGGCTGGGCTAAAGTCGTGCGAGTGGGTCAGTGGGGTCCTAGGACACCCTGACCTGGACTAGGCTATGGAGTTACAAAAATCATGTGGAGTCCTGGGACCTCACTGGCCAAACAGTGGATCCGCCAGTGCCTCAGATAGCTCATACCAATGTTCAAAGTAACTTGATCATCATAGGGTTTTTCTTAAACTCTTCACCGGACTTAACCTTTCACATTGTAAATTATAAGGACTCCTATTTTAGATCGGCTCAAGTCAACCATTACGTCGATGCTCGGGTCCTGAGGTTAGAGGTCACCATTTTGCTTTGTAGTACATAGATAAGACAATCTATAGGAAATGCTAGAAGGTGCTATATAGAGGTGAAGGGTTTGTATTAAGTGTTGCCATCACTTTTAGGCTCCTTTATCTTTCGACCAAATATATTATAACATGATTTTTGAATGCAAAATGAAAATATCATGCACTTGGGACTTGGTAATCATTATAAAAATTATTTACAAGAGACAGGAGATGGTGATATGATACTTGATGCCAGTTCAACAAAATTGGAAGCAACGAACTCGTTATGTTTGTTATTGATGATGACGTAAGAATGGTAGTAGCTTGGAAAGTCATAGATGCTAGGCAGATGTTCACTGATATCGTAAAAGAAATGAGAGGAAGGAAAAAAAAAATTAAAAAAAAGGAGAGGAAGTAAACGGAGCTAAATTTTGAAATTTTGGAGTCCACTTAGAATAAGTATTTCTCTTCCCATGCATAATATATAATAGTTAAATGTCGAAGGAAGAGATCGTAAACTCTTTTCAATAATGTATTATCCACTTTAACCTATGGAAGTGGTCTCGTAGTTTTATCTTTTTGGTAAAAATGCTCTTATTGAGAGAAATATGAGAAAACTTCTTTATAAGTACATTCACACATATGGTACCAATATTGAGGGAAAGAACTATAGGCTCTCTCCAACAAAGGTATTGTCCATTTTGGCCCCCGTGGAGGTGGCCTTATGGTTTTATCATTTTGTTAAGAAGATGACTCTTGTTGGGAGAAAGGTGTGGGACCTTCTTTACAAATAATAAATTGTCTTCTCAACAACTAATGTTAAACTAAAGCTCTCTATTCTATGCCTCTACAAAACTTTTTTTTTTTTTTTAATTCTTTGGGTGAAAAAAATTACACCAAAAAGTTCCCTATCTCTAAACCAAACTTTTCTTTTTAATAGAGAAAAACCATGATTTTCTCTTATTGTCTTTAGACTTCTCTTCATCTATTAGCAATAGTTGAAATTCAACATTAACTTACATCAATTCGACCTTTTTCAATAAATTTAAACTATACAAGACATTTATCTTTTAGGATAATCTTTAATCTTGAGAGGGCCTAGTTTCGTTGGCCCATTTGTTAGGTGGGCCGGCCCGCTAAAGAACTCCCTTGCTTGCTACCAAAGTTTGATGGGCTTTTTAACGGGCAGACTCATGAACCCAGGCTCCAACAGGGAGCTCCCCAATCCGAGATGGACCTCGATGTCCTGGGGGCACCAGGAAACTTTCTATTGAAGGAACTCTCCTCCGGATCAACTCCGGAACATATAAGGGAAGCTAGAGTCATGTCCCGTCTGGAGATTGGACCTAATTTCTCGCAACGCGCTCCCTGATCGGACTCGGTTACTGCCTCATATATGTCCTTATAAAAGGGACCCCTTAGTACCTTCAAAAAGGTACATCCTACACAAGATTCTCTACCTGCTTCTTGTCCCTACACTCTCTGACTTAGACATCGGAGGGGGTTCCCCCGGATTGCAACTGGGGTCTTCTCTGACCTGGCATCCGTTTTGTAGGAGCGCGAGGAGCTTCTGTGATCCAAGGAGCCCTAATCGTATGATCTGGAGCGAATGAATCTCTAACCCAACATCTTTTTAGCGTAGTCTATGGGAAACCAACAAAAACTCATGGCCAAAAAGAACAGTAACCGCTCTTAGTGCGGTCTTCTTACCGACCCCCCATTCTTCCTCTTGTTGCCCAACCAATTGTCCCTTCGATCGCCCTTCCTATCACGGCACCTATTGTTCTCCCTTCTGTTCCCCCTGCTATCCAAGCCCCTGCTATTCAAGCCCCGGTTGTTCAAGCTAATATACCCCTGGTGCCCATAGTCGCATTTGTCCAAGCCATAGTTGGGAACCTAACTCCTCTAGGAGATCTCCAACGAGAAGGGCTCCCGACTATAATAGATCTATTACAACGATTAGAGGAGCGGCTTGACCGTGTAGAGGGCCTTCGAACAGGTGACCCTGAGCCGACCAATCCGCAGTAAGGCAATCCACAGCAAGAGCTTCAACCAGCTACCCCCTGGGTTTCCCAACCTTTGTTGGGGCCCCGTGGACCTTGCCTGGAAAGTCAGTAGTCGAAGATGTGCCAACTGACCCCCTAGGCAAGCTGAGGGCAATCACAATAGTGGACGAAGAAGGGTCGGCATCAGTGCCGACAATTCTTGACTTCATCCAACCATTCTACCACAGCATCTTTAGAGTGTTGCCCTTATCGAGGTCGGGGGAGAGGCTCCTCCCGAGGGAGGTCATCCGACCAATCGTCAAAATCCTCTATTTCCCAAAGTTGACAGACTTATAGGAGCGATCGCTGACATCATAGGCGTCCCTCCAACAAAGATCGCGTGTGGAAGCTAGAAGAACATGTGGAAACGCTGCTCCGACATGATTACGATGCAGGGTGGACGGCAAAGAAGGTGCCTGGTCATGTTTCACCAGGCGCGTGTTGAAGGCACCCCTGTCGCACCGCTTGCTGATGCATTGAAGAGGTATAATGGCACTCGGGATCCTGACGACCATCTGCAATCCTTTGAAAGCATCTTCGACCTGTTGGATGCACCTGACGCGATCCGGTGTCGCGCTTTCCCCATGACCATTGAGGGACTTGCCCGATGATGGTTTGTCCAACTCAAACCAGGTTCCATCAACCGCTTAGTAGAGCTGAAGAGAGCTTTCAGAAGTAATTTTGCACCCAGTCTGCACACGCCTGCCAAGACTACTATGGTATCTTCAATGCGACAGGGGAATGATGAAACCCTACAGACGTTTTGGACTTGTTTCCATCCCCAATCTGGATGTGCCAAACGTCGCTCAATACTTCATTGCTAGAATCCACAACCAGTAGGTCCGCTTCGAGTTGAGTAAGCAGCTCCAAATAGATCTCCCAGACTTTCCCTGGAGAGTGAATCAGTGTATCAACAATGAAGAGCTTTTGCATGCCTACCTAAGCCTATCGACCAAGACAGGAAGAAAAATCCGAAACTGACCCGGGGGAAGAGGTGTTTTGATCGTAACGCTGACGATCGACCGCTTAAGGGACAGTGTTGGGAGCTCCGTGAAGGCCGGCGTGAACATCCCGACTACAGGAGGGAAGAGAATTACACCCTTCTCAACATGCCGATGAACTGGATACTCCGGGAGATCAAGGATGAGGGATATCTCAAGTGGCCAAGGAAGATTAAGCTTGCCCCGGGGGCAGAAAAGTCGGGCAGGTTTTATGCCTATCACCATGAATATGGGCACTTCACCTCAGAATGTCACAATCTCAAGAGAGAGATCGAAAATCTAATCAAGAGGGGACACATGAAGAAGTATATTGCAAACCCGGAGCCCGATCAACGGTGCCGTGATCGGTTCCCCCTATTGTCGAGTGCGACCCTTTGGCCTAAGCCGAGCGTGTGATCCATGTCATATACGAAGGATCGACTAGCAGAAGAGACAACAACAAGAGGAGGCGTAGCTACACCTCCAAGACCTAAAGAACAACTTGGGAGGTCGCCTCAACCTCCCACTGGCCCCTGACAAAGGAGCCGATCACATTCACATAAGTAGACCTTGAGGGGCTAATATTACCTTACAACGATGCCCTAGTGATAGAGTCTAGGATAGCCGACTTCAACGTAGGAAGGGTGTTTGTAGATAATGGCAACTCTCTTAATATTAACTTTCTTGATTGTTTCAAACAGATCGACCTAGAGATGAGAAGATTGAGGAGGGCCTGAACACCAATATATGGCTTTAGTGGCCAGCCTACTATACCGAGGGCGTCATTGCCCTCCCCTTAACTTTAAGGACACCACCAAAGGCTCTCACTCGGGAAGTAGAGTTTACGGTGGTAGATGTACCATCTGCATACAATGGCATACTGGAGAGAAAGTCCCTAGGGAAGTTCTTTGTCGTGCCTTCATCTCTTCATTATAAGCTTAAATTCCCCACTCCTGACAGGATCGGCGAAAAGCGGCATAATCAAAATGTCTCTAGGCAAATGTACTTGGACTCTACCAATGCTCAGTTGAAGAAGCCAGTCATGATTGTGAGAGAAATTGCAGAAGATTCAAAAAGGTATGCACAACCATCAGAAGAGTTGGTTATTGTTAAAGTAGGACCGGCAACTGACTAAGAGTTAAAGATAGGGGCTTCGTTGCCTGAACAACAGAAACTTGAATACCAACGGTTCCTTTCTCAGAACCTAGATGTATTTGCCTGGGAGGCGCCCGCTTTGCCAGGAGTACCTTCCGGAATTGTTGTGCACTCCTTTAATTTAGATTCTAGCCATCCTCTAGTGCAGTAAAGGAAGAGGCATCTTGCTCTCGATCGACAAGAGATAGTCAAGAAGCAAGTGAATCATCTCTTGGGGATGGGCATGATCAAGCACGTCCAATATCCTGTCTGGGTCGCCATCGTAATTTTGGTAAAAAAAGGCAAATGGTAAGTGGCGTATGTTGTAAACACCCGATTTTGGACACACTTTGGTCAAACCCATATTACAATCATAATCCATCACATTTGATCCATCCAATTCAGCCCATTAACCAAGTCATTTGTACAGCCCTCTTCTACTTTTTGTGGACGTCGGGGTTGTCCGCCTTCCACTTTCTATAGACGGCGGGCTTGTTTGCCTTCCACTTTTTAGAAAGTGGACGGTGGGCTTGTTGGCCTTCCATGAAAACTGGAAGGTGGGGTTGTTCACCTTCCACTTTTTGTAGACGGCGGGCTTGTCCACCTTCCACTTTTCAGAAAAAGGCGGAGTTGTCCACCTTTGACGAAAAGTGGAAGGCTAAGTTCTCTACCGTCCACTTCATGGAACCGCCTTGACCTCGTCTCCCCACGTTCCCCTCTGGCTGAAACCCTTGCACCCCACTATGCCGAGCACTCCCCACTATGGTGATTGTCGCAACCACGGTCTCCCACTTTGACTGATTTTGATTGGCCCCAGGTGATTAATGGGGATTTAGACTCCTAATTTCCCTTTTTTTCTTGCCCTCCATTTAAATCTCTAACTCCCCTCAGAGGAGGAGGTTGGCAAGTCAGAGGGGGGGTTGGCAGGTTGGAAGAGAGAGGAGTTGGCAGAATTGAGAACGAGAGTAAGTAGTTTGGGAGCGTCGAAGAGACAGAGGAAGACCAGGGAAGGAGTCCTTCCTAACACACGGGCTTGTTTCTCTAACTCTCTCCCTCTTCCTTTGTGTTTCACCATATTCTTCGTTCACCCATCCTATAATCCCCTTTTTACCATAACCCATTCATCTTTTCACTATGTCACACATGTACACTTCATTGTATGCATTCTAGGATGACTTAGTACCCATTTAACAGAGGTTTTATTAAAAGACAGGAGGTGGGTGACCACAGTGCATGGTCACCTTCCCTCCCAAAACACCAATCCGGTGTGTCTCCTTTTAATTCTTAGTTTACTCATTTGTATGCATGGACAGACTCCGCATGTTGCAGTTCTAATCGAGTTTCTTTCTTCTATTTACTTCTTTTTTTTTTTTGTTAGGGCTCGGACCACAGTTTGCTCGTGGAGAGCCGAGTTCTTTGTTCCTGCCGGCTGTAAGCAGAGAAGAGGAACCCACCATCCCCCGTTCCCATACATCGTGAACGAACTTCTTCATCCTGCGGAGCACATGAACCCAAGGTAATGCTCCTGGCGATCAACTCTAATTTCTTTTTTTTACCTCACCCTTATGGCCCTAGTTATACGCTGAACGGAGGAAGGGATCAGAGAGAGAAGGCTACCCTTCGGGCATCCACAACCCTCTGGCGATCACGGTGGGACCCTTGTTTACTTGCCGCCACGCTTGGAAAAAAAGGTAAGAAAGGTAAGAGCCCTGAATAAAACCATTCATCTACTTATTTTTTATTTCTTTTTAGTTGTTGAAGGCAGACAACTCTGCCGTCTAAATTCCAGGACGACAGACAAGTCCGCCGTCAACTTACTGTGGACGGCAGACTAGCTTGCCGTCCAGATCTTGTGGACAGTGGACAAGCCTACCGTCCCCAGTCTCGGACGGCGGAAGAGCCCACTGTCCACTATTGGACGACAGATCACCCTGCCGTCTAGTGGTGGACGGCGGATCATCCCGCCTTCAAGTTTTTTCTTGTTCATTACTTTTGGGTGATTTTTTAGGGTGCTATATGTTGGATTTTAAGGAAGAGCCTACATCATACTGATAGTTACACCCTCCCGCTGAGTTTGACTCTCCATCTGAGGATTCCCACTCAGATGTGACTAGTCTTATTCTGCTGGAAATCTCCATGAGTCTTTGCGAGCTAGGGATTCCCACCTAGACGTCGAGTAGGTTGTATCTAAGCCACTTAATAGGATCCTTTGGGACTACGTGAGAAGATAAGGATTTTGCCTCTCAAAAATCACCTACCCATAGGTGTCATTGAACGAATCATTTATTAACTAAGATGTCTAATCAAACTCTGGTGAAACAATTTTATTAAAAGAACATGGATGCTAAGAGTTGAACACATTTTGTTAGAAACCAACACATCCATAATACACAATTAACTCAAAAGTGGGACATAAAATTTGTCAGGATTTGTATTTCATAATGGACCACATATATTTCAATTATGTCTATGATGATATGGATGGATTTGGGGACAACACTACCATAATCCCTTGTTTGAAATTGAGGAAGACCCATAGCAGATGTTTGTGGGGGTGCTCCAGACATCTAGAGAAGAGCTTAGGGGAAGATGTTTGGATGAATATTCTTCTTCACAAGGAGAAGATGACCTTGTAATCTATAGCAGAACCATTTAAAACCAAAGTGAGGATCCGGAGCTTTTTGTCGTGTTATTATGGTACACTCCTGACGAACTCATCCAATTGTTCTCTCACAGCAAAGCTCAAGTCATTACCCCTCAAAAAACTCAGTTTCAAGGTTCTTCCAATAAAGCTCATACTCAAATCAACCAATCAAACTCCTACTCCAGTTGTTCCACCTGTCATGACTAATCTAGTCACTCAAGCTACACCTCCTAAGCAGGAAGAATTCATATCCAAGAATGAGGTTGAAACCTATGTGCGCAAGCTCATGGCCGAGAACCTCACCCTAAGGCAACCTCACTCTCTTTTGAGCTATTGCAAGCTCCCTCCTGCCTATTTTCCAGCAGGGTTTAAAGTCCCCAAATACAGGAAGTATGATGGTAGGACTGACCCTCATCACCACCCTTCAGGTTTCCTCATGGATTCTCATCAGTGGCTCTATGACAGAGTCCTCCTTGTTCACTTGTTCCAAAAATCCTTAGAAGATGAGACCTTGAGATGGTTCTCTTCCTTGTCCGCCACAAACCTAATCAATTTCGATATGGTCTCTAAAAAATTCATCACTCACTTCAATCATATGACAACCCTGCCTCCCACCTTATTTGATCTTATGATGGAAAATATGAAGCCCGAAGAGGACTTCACGAAGTTTGCCAATAGGTGGAGGACAATGGCTTCTAGGGTGGAAGTGACAATCCAGGAATCTCAAGTTGTCACCATGCTAGTCAATAACGCTACCCTACAGCTTCGAGATATCCTCATGTTGAGCGAACTTCATATGTTTACACAACTTTATAATCGAGCTCAGGTAGTTCAATCTCCGATCTGGGATTCCACCTTGCCACCCTTATTCGAAAATTGGAATAGGAACAAAAAGACCACACAAACTCCAACCACATAGAAAGCAATTGTCAATGAACAAGTAAGCGCCTTGGGACAACCTTCGAAGTCACTCAATCCTCAATCCAAATCAGATAACCAATCCGATCATAAGCAATACTCAGTAGTCCCTCCCCCGACTAGCTATAGTCATCCAATACCTAAGCGTACTTCATATCGACCTCTACTAGAATCATTATCAGACATTTTCTATGCCCTGCTGTCTTGCAATGCTATTCAGCTTCCACTACAGTGTGAAGGTACCCCTTGCAATGCTGATATGTCCAAGTAATGTCCGTATCATAGAATGCTGGGGTATATGATTCATAATTGCTTTGCTTTTAGAGATTGGGTGTATGATTTGAACAATGAAGGTAGGATCAATTGAGAAGACATGAAGAAGGCCGAAGCTTTGAAAGCCAGAAAGGAGTTAGGAATTGTGAAGGACCCTCTGTTAGAATCGTTGTGTCGAGATCCGACTGAAAAATACAGCAGAAATAATTATTCGGGATCGGATCCGTCTCGTTTCGATCAATAAAATATTCTGGGAAATCTAATTTACCTTGCGCGGATTCGAATCCGCGTTCGTTCTCCGGTTCCGTCGGAGCGACGTCGCAAGCCGCGCAGGTGCCCGGCCTCTAACGGTATCCACGCGGTTCTCCTCGCGATGGATCGTCCTCGCCTCCTCGCTCGATGCGGCGTTCGTAGATCCCGTCTGGCTACGCGTAATCCGCCGCGACATGCGGATTCGAAAACTCCCATCAGACGGAAGGCGGAGCAGTCTGGAGCTGAAGCGGAGCCTCCAGAGGGCCGGCCTCGAGATGTGTACCCAGGAGAGAGGAGAGAGAGAGGGCGGCAGCTAGGGTTAGGATTGCAACCCTCTATTGAAACCTTTCCGTCATCGGTTAGCGTGCGGATATAATCCTTCATCCGCGCAATGTTTCTGAATCGACCTAGGGTATGGTTTACTGTTAAACCCTAGCCGGTCGATTCACTTGAATCAGATGTCATTAATCTATATCAGATAACTCTTTATCTGATATAGTGTCCGCCCTGGCTAGGGACTTAAGCGCATCATTCTTGGAGCATTCTCTCTCATAATACCGAGAGCAGATGATCCTATATTGAACACACAATTACCTTCGAGGGCATTTCTCTGAACCCGATCGTTTAACTTATTGATAACACATGGCTAGGGATTTGTTAGTCAAAGTCAAAGCTCAGAGACGTACCAACAAGATATCTTTGATGTCTCAGGTCTAAGGATCATCTACGCAACCGAGATAAAAGAATTAAGCTGGTTAACATTGAGGTATTTACCATCCAGCGATTCTAGGTTGGATCAATTCAGTGAACTCATTCTCTAATGAGCACCTACAAGTCCAGCATAGTGTTCCACACAAGTGACTTATAGGATCAATCACCCTCATCATATGAGCTGAAGAAACCTGTACTAGTCTATCCAGATGTTTGATGTCCATGTCAAACGTCCTCCGACTAGGAATAATTAAGAACATGTGTTTATAAGTCTTCAGTCCCGTAATTATGATCTCATCGTAATTCGAAGATTGTAGCATATGTTCATAGACTTCATCGTGATACGATAATTATAGATCGAACTAAATATACATAATGAATTAATGCCATTATATTAATAAACTGAATGATACATAGTATTGGATTGGCTTTCAAACTACCTAATACTAACACCCTCTACCCTCTCACCAGGTAGCCCAAGATCCTTCCAACTCTTTAGGGAAAGTGAACACCCTTGTCAGAAGTGTGGAGCCGAGAGTTGTTCGCATAGTACAATATTGGCAGTATGAGGAGGTCGGGGTACGACCCAAGTGCCCCACTAATGCAGCCAAACCTAGAAGGCCCTCGACAGAAGTCTTTGCGATCCTCTAAGACAAACCTTTGGTCCTAATCAGACCAAGAGAACAACCAATAACCAGCAACCCAGTCACCCTAGTCCAAGTCCCGTCTATCTCAATCAAAGAGCCTCCTTTGTCCATTTTGTGTCCATCATCAAAGCCAGGTCCATTAACTCAGTTCAACCTGATAAACTCACCACCAGTCCAACCACTAAAATCAGTCCAAGTAGTAGATCCGAGTCCGATCGGTGTTACACTGAGAAATCACATTGTCCCCCTAGCAAGTCAAACATTAGACTCCCAGGAGAATTCAAATCTATTTGGTGGGTCGACTCAATCTGAATATGACAACCTGCGGCATCTGGAGAAGACTCCCGCCAAAATTTTGGTTCTCGAATCGATTAGGAGATCTTCGACACATAGGGAAACCTTGTTCAACTTTCTCCAACAAATCATAGTCAATGAAAATCTTCCTACTAGTGGAGTCACCAATGCAATTCTCTCAGTTACCCAAACACCCATGGTCTCTTTTTCAGATAAGGATTTGGCTCCCCCAGAATGTCAGTCTCTTCCTTTTATGCTTGACCGCCATACTCAATGGTTACTTAGCAGATTCCATCTTGCTAGATATCGGTGCTCAATTAATGTATGTCCACTCAAAACCCTCAAGAAGATAGGAATCGATCAAGACCAGATTGAGTCCCCCTCCATGATGGTCTCGGCTTACGATAATTCTCAAAGGCCAACCTATGGGAAAATCTTCCTTCAACTGGAGATTGGCCTGGTAGCCATGGTTTCCTAATTTTACATCTTTGTTGTCAAGCCCATATATAACACCATTCTGGGAAGACCGTGGATCAAACTCTAGGAGTGCCTTCCACCAATCATTAGTGCTATAAATTTCCATATAATGGGAAGATTGTTAAGGTCAAAAGCGCTCCTTATATCGAGTCTTTGGATTCAATGTCAGCTTAACAAATCCCGTCCATGATCACTTCTAGAAAAGGGAAGGAGCCCATTCTTTCATCGGTCAACTCTCAACCCAAACCTTGCCTAACATAGGATGGCGGCTCATGGATAAAATGGGATAGAATTCAGGCTCTGGGATAGGCAAGAAAGAACAAGGGATTCGAGAGCCTATTTATGAAAATTCGGCTATTAGGGGATTTTGATTGGGATACCAACCAATTAAACCAGTTGAGGAATCAAGAGAATGGATTCTCTTGGATCACTTTGTGAAGAATGTGCAGGAATATCCTAGGATGGATCACCTTAAGGATGAGTTGAAGGAAACAAGCAATGGAGTTCAAAGGGAGGATGAAGGTGATTTCGGTACACAACTGCTATTCCACGAACCAACCACTCCACAAGAAGGAGTCTTCTTGGCGAGAGATGAATCGGCACCCACCGCATTCATTCCCTTCCTATTCCATCCACCTTACCTTCTTATGCTCCCATCACCGGTCGTAGTACATTCCCTTGAGTGTCTTATGCTTGAAGTCTACGACCACCAAAAAAAAAGTCCTACTTCAGGATAGGAGGATGTAAATCACCATTGAGGAGCCCACATGCTGGGACAATTCCACCACCATCAGGTCTTTGTCTCAAGGACCCACTCTTGTCTCTTTAGTAACGTATCCAACTCGCTTTAAGAGCTTTGTATATATAGCTTAAGGGTTAGGATAGCTTCCTCTTTCTCTAGGAGTTGTAGAGATAAGCAAGTTCCTTCATTTTTAGTTCAAGAGCTGGCAAATAAGTGTAGATAATTGAGAAAAGTTGAAGAATTCCTTCGGACAAAAGCCGTCTTTGAACCACAAGAGCCATTGGAATGTGAATATTGCAATGATGGTCTAGGTGTGTTTGAACTTAGTGAAGGTGAAGATGAGGAAGATGATGACTTGGCAAAAACATTCGTAAGCGGGATGAGGTGGTTCGATGAGCCTTCGTCAGCCGTCCACGAACCCACCAAAGAAGATAATCTTGGAACTGAATAAGATCTGAAGATAGTGTTAATTAGTGCTAAATTGAGTAAAGAATAAGAGCAGTCCATTGTCACCGTAGTCAAGGAATATCTTGACGGGTTTACATGGTCATATGAAGACATGCCCGGGTTAAACACGGAACTAGTGGAGCATCGGCTTGTCCTCAAACCTTATGCCAAACTAGTAAAATAAAAGATGAGATGGTTGCAACCAGAATTAGCACTTAAGGTCAAGGAAGAGGTTGATAAATTACACAAGGCCAAGTTCATTCGAGTAGTACTTTATACTAAGTGGGTAGCCAATATCGTCCATGTAGCTAAAAAGGATGGAAGGGTTAGGGTCTGCATAGACTTCCGAAACCTCAACCAAGCTTCTCCAAAGGATGATTTCCCACTCCCTAATATAGGCTTGTTGGTTGATAATACCGCCAGATATGAAATGCTCTCTTTTATGGATGACTTTTTTGGGTAAAATTAGATCAAGCTAGCAGAAGAAGATCAATAAAAAACATCTTTCATAACCCCGTGGGGAACTATTGCTACGTGGTCATGCCATTCGGACTTAAAAATGCTGGAGCCACTTATCAAAGGGCGATGATGGCAATTTGTCATGATATGATCCACACTGATATGGAGGTTTATATACATGATATCCTGGTAAAGTCTAAGACAAGGGAAGGGCATGCTTAAATCCTCAGGGCACTGATGCAGAGATCGAGAGAACACCAACGATAGATGAACCTAAAGAAGTGTGTACTCACGGTTTCTTCCGGCAAGTTGCTAGGGTTCATGGTAAGTAGACGAGGGATTGAGGTAGATCCAAATAAAGTAAAGGCAATAGCGAAGATGCTTCCTCCTAGGAATGTTAAGGAAGTAAGGGCCCCATCGGCCGTCTACAATAAATTAGATAGTTCATATCCCAACACTCTTTGAGGTGCAAACCCTTTTATGAATTATTGAAAGGAGGAGCGAAGTTCGAATGGAACAATAAGTATCAAATGGCCTTCGATGATTTGAAAAGTTATCTCCTCAACCTGCCAGTTTTTATGGCTCCTATCTCCGGGTGGCCTTTACTGCTATATGCCTCCATCACTAAAGAATCAGCTGGAGCAGTATTGGCCCAACTAGACGACGAGAAGAAAAAAAATAGCAGTGTACTACGTCTCCAAATTGTTCAATGATGCTAGAGCAACCAGTAATAACGGATAGGCTGGTGCAATGGCAGACTTTCTTGAATCAATTTGATATCACCTATATGAACCAGAAAGCTGTCAAGGGGCAAGCAATTGTTGAACACCTAGCCCACCACCCATTGCCTAAATTTTCGCCCACCAACACTGAGTTTCTGGATGAGGAGTCGAATGTAATTGTGGATGATAGTCCGTCCTGGGTCCTCCACTTCGGCGGGCATTTAACTCTAAAGGCAGTGGAATAGGGGGAGTCCTCCTATCTCCGGAAGGGGTGAGTATCTCGCATGCTTGCCAGTTGTCTTTTCCGGCGGCAGAAAACGTTGCCGAATATGAGGCCCTCCTTGCAGGGTTAAAAATGGCATTGACACTCAAGGTTAAAGAATTGAGAATCATCGGGGATTCACAGCTAGTTCTTCGCCAAACAGTGGGCAAATACCAAACTCGGGATCCCAAGTTGAAGCCATACCGAGAATTGGTAGGTTCACTGATTAGGCAGTTTAGAAAGATTACCTTTGTCTATGTGCCTAGGTCATAGAACATCCTAGCTGATGCCTTAGCTCCTAATCCTCTGCCTTAGAAATCCCCCTCACTAGGAGTTTAGAAATTGTCACTGTACAAAAGCAAGATTCCCCCTCTTTGCTGGATCCATGGTTCCAACAATTTCTTCTCCCACTTGAGTGTATTTCGGCCGTCACTAAGGAATTCATACCCGAATGGGATGATGGAAATCCTTGGTATTTCGACATCCTTAATTATCTTCGAGATAGGACCTTCCCGGCCTATGCTATGGCCTCTTATTGTAAGGTCATCCGTCGTGCGTCTCAACGTTGCATCATTTTGTGTGGGATCCTTTACAAACGGTCCTTTATTGGAATACTTCTTCGGTGTCTAGATGATGCTGAAATCTCCTAGATCATTGAAGCTGCCCATTCTAGCGAATGTGGAGGTCATGTCGATGGCCGCGCTCTAGCTCAAAAGCTCCTCAAGTCCTATTACTAGCCTTCAATAGAGGCTGATTATATCATGTTCGTTCGTAAGTGCTTGAAATGCCAGCTACATGCTGACAGGATCCATGCGCCATCATCATCCCTCCATCCAATCGTTTCCCCTTGCCCATTCGTCATTTGGGCATTCAATATCATTGGACCTTTGGAAGACCGGTCAGGGGAGATCAAGAAGAAATCATTCATCTTAACCGCCACTAAGTATTTTACTAAATGGGCTGAAGCAGAAGCATTCACTGAAATCAAAGCGTCCACGATGGTGAAATTCATCAAGCGCAATATTCTTACCAAGTTCGGGACACCGCATGATTTCATCACCGACAATGGACCGTAATTTGTCTTCCAGGAACTCCACGACATGTGTAGTAAGTATGACATTACATCATTTTGCACCTTACTACCCACATGGAAATGGACAAGCAAAAGCAACTAACAAGACTCTTATCCGAATCATCAAGAAAACTTGTAAATGTAATAATTATTCGGATTGGCATGATCGCTTAGTTGAGGCTCTTTGGACGTACCGCACCTCTGTCTAAACACCCATTGGACAAACGCCATATGCATTAACGTTTGGGACGGATGCGGTACTCCCATATGAGATCCTCCTTCTTTCGCTAAGAGTGCAGTTGGACAAAGAAATTAGCGATAATGAACGTCGCGAAACCATGTTAACCCAACTGGAACTGTTAGACGAAAGAAGGCTGATGGTGGTAGATCATGCACAAGTTTATCAAAAGAGAATTGCAAGATTCTATGCAAAGAAGATCCTTGAAAGAAAATTTGAGGTTGGAGAAGATGGTTCTTAAGAGAAAAATGATTAAAACTTCTAGTCCTAGGAGCAAATTGCAAGAAAATTTGAAAGGTCCATTTGTAATTAAAGAGACATATTCAGGAAATGCCTATCGCTTGGTCAATGAGAATGGAGAATAATTGCCTCACCCTATAATGAGGTCTATCTGAAGAAATTCTACCCTTGAAATGCACAAAAAAAAAATCAAAAATTTTAAAAATTCAAAAAAAATGTAACATTCAAAAACCAAAAAAATAAGATATCTAAAAATAGCAAAAATACTTGTAAATATGTACATATCCTAAAGAAAATCACAAAAAAAATCAATAAGACACAAAATCCAACCATTTAGTGACTGTCATGTAACACCTGTCTAAGTCTAGTTGCATGATACATTGAATTATCATTGAAATTTGAATAAGACATTGGTCCACCAGAACCTTAGATGTATCTGCTTTACACATTCGCATGTTTTTTCAAATGAACCTTCTTAAAAATGAGTTCGATGACCTTTGCTTTTCTCCTCTCGACTGATCAGGATAGTCGATGCCCTTAAACGGTCAAGTTCAGCAAACTACAGTTTATGACAACTTGATAGATGTCACCCCTCAATTAAGCCTGGATATGAAATGTAAAGGACCGAGCACATAAAGAGGGCAGTATCCCCGTAGGCGGAACAAGCAATGAAAAAGCAAATAACCATGAAAATGTCAAGAAAAATCAAAATGGTTCAAGCAATCACAAAAAAGCGTGATCGTGACCGCGCCCGACGATGAAATCCATCAGAGACCTAAAAAGTCAAAAATAAATAGGGGCATCTAGGAGGCCAAGAAGGATTCGTTTTGTCATAACTCGATCTTTTAATGATTTTGTCGATCCTCTTGTGAAGTGTATCTCCCCATTTTCTTCACTTTCTCTCCTAATATTTAGTAGGAGATAGCCGTCTAAAGACTAAACATCATTTTAATATAGTTTGTTTTAAAAATCATCACATGCTTACATGGTCAGAAAGGATCAAAATGGGTGAAGAGAAATATCCATGTTTCTGGTGAATCAACTTCTTAACTATAATCTCAATGAGCATCTTCAAAACTCCAGGCTTAGGTCAATGCAAGCGCGTCACCTATAGGTGCGACAGCATCTGATTCCGGGTCAGCGTCGCGCGGTTGACCGTTAGGGTTCCAAGTTCTTCTATCTTATACCTTCTAGGTTGTGAGGAAATAGACCTGGGTCGGGCAAATCATTTACCTCGAAAACTTTTTAGGCAATCACTAGGTAGTCGAAAGCAAAAATATTTTCAACTTGTTAAAACACTCGCATCCGCATATCTAATTTGTTAATATCTGCTAGCATTTGCATGTTTGCTTGTCGCATTGTTTCAGTTATTTCCTTATGTCTAGTGAGTAGGACACAACCCCTTGACCCTATGCGAAGGCTAGGGAAAAGGTAGTTGCTCTTTTTGGGCAAGGGGCCGAAAACAGATACTACTAACCATTTTTCCTCTGAGTGTTGCACATATAGGAAAAACATGTATGAAAGAAAGAAAGAAGACTCTATGTCCAGGAAGGCAAACTCTTTCGCTACCCATGGAACATGGAAGACGGACACTTCTGCCGTCGAGTCGAAGCCAAAGGGAGTCGGATTGGCATTCCACCATGGCGGATGGCGGACCTTTGTCCTTTATTTCCTTGTAGTCTGTTATTAAAATGCTGATTTACATTTGTTGATGTGCGTTCTTGCAACTGCAGGAAATCCGAAGCAAGTAGGATTAAAGATACAGGAGGCTAATAACTTTGGACATATAGACTATGAGTTCCACTTTAAACAAAACAATGAGGAATCTATATTCTCTAAGTTATTCGAATGGCCAATAAATTCCTCCTTTTTGCATTTAGATTAAAAAAATATTTACAGTTTTAAACCAGCATGCATTGCATAAGCATGATTCATAGGAGAACGTTCATTTGAAATTCCGCCTTGGGGGCAATGACTACGATTTGTCACTTTGTCTACCCCATTGGTGATCCGTGATTTTAACGAATGTTCGCTCATTAGTTCTATGAATTGCACGACCCAACCAACTTTTGAAGTCTTGTACTTGAGATTCTCTCACTTGGCCACCTTGCGCCAGGCAACCACACGCCCTTGTGTTGAAACTTCAAAGTAATTTCAAGTTACACCCTTTATCTTTCCTGCTTGAGATCCCCTTAGGCCGGATTGCTATGCATCCCTAGTGCGCCAAGGCCTCATGGTTCCAGTACCCGAGGATCTCCTAGATTGTGATTCTCCAATACGGATTATTCTTGTCCTAATCACCCTTGCAACTCAAATAGCTAATTTTCGCACATTCATCACATTCACTTGTCATCCTTGAGAATAGCTCATCCTTCTCCAAACTGTCCAAAAATCAGGTTCTATTTCCGGAATGCCCATTTATCATTTCGCATCATTCCACTACAAAACGGACGTTCCAGAAGGGCATTTGTAAACACCCGAATTTGTACACCATTTGGTCATAAAACCCATATTACAATCATACTCCATCGCATTTGATCCACCTAATTCAGCCCATTAATCACAACGCCCATTAACCAAGTCATTTGTGCGACCCACTTCCACTTTTTATGGATGGCAAAGTTGTCCGCCTTCCACGAAAAGTGGAAGGCGGGGTTGTCCACCTTCCACTTTTTATGGATGACAGGCTTGTCCACCTTCCACTTTTTAGAAAGTGGACGGCGGGGTTATCCGCCTTCCACTTTTTGTAGACGGCGGGTTTGTCCGCCTACCACTTTTTGTAGACGGCGGGCTTGTCCGCCTTCCACTTTTTAAAAAGTGAAAGGCGGGTTGTCCGCCTTCCGCTTTTGTGGAAGGCGGAGTTCTCTGCCGTCCACTTCATGGGACCACCTTGACCTCGTCTCCCAAAGTTCTTTTCCAGTTGCGACCCTCGCACCCCACTATGTCGAGGACTCTGCGACTGTCGCGACCACGATCTCCCACTTTGATTGATTTTGATTTTGCCCCTGGTGATTAACGGGGATTTAGGCTCCTAATTTCCCTTTTTTCTTCTTGCACACTATTTAAACTCTCTAACTCCCCTCGGAGAAGGAGGTTGGCAAGTGAGAGGGGAGGGTTGGCATGCTAGAAGAGAGAGGAGTTAGTAGAATCGGGAGCCAGAGTTAGCAGTTTGGGAGCGCTGGAGAGACGGAGGAAGACCAAGGAAGGAGTCCTTCCTAACACACGAACTTCTTTCTCTAACTCTCTCCCTCTTTCTTTTACATTTCACCACATTCTTCGTTCACCCATCTATAATCCCCTTTTTACCATAACCCATTCATTTTTTCACCATGTCAAACACGTACACTTCAGTAAATGCATTCTAGGATGACTTAGCACCCATTTTAACAGAGGTTTTATTAATAGACGGGATGTAGGTGGCCATAGTGCATGGTCACCTTCCCTCTTAAAACACCAATCCGGTGCGTCCCCTTTTAATTCTTAGTATATTCATTTGTGTGCATGGACAGACTCCGCACATTATAGTTCTCATCGGATTTCTTTCTTCTGTTTACTTGTTTTTTTGTAGTGCTCTTACCACAGTTTGCGCATGAAGAATTGAGTTCTTTATACCGGGCGATCAGAGGCAGATAAGAGGAACCCACCATCCCCCGCTCCCATACATCACGATCGAACTTCTTCATCCTGTGGAGCATAGGAACCCAAGGTAATGCTCCTAACATTCTAATTTCCTTTTTCACCTTACTCATATGGCGCCAGTTGTACGTTGAACGGAGGAAGGGAGCAGAGAGAGAAGGCCACTATAACGACCCGTCACCCTATAATCGGGGATCCGATTACTAAATGGGTACCGAATTATTAAAATTTGGAGCCAAATTAGGATCTTGATAAGTCTAGGAAATAAATGATAAAATAAACTAAACATTCAACATCACATGAAATTGTAAAGGAAGTGTATGAATTAAAAATTATTACAATTCGACTTGACTCAACAAATAATTATATATTCCGACTGAAAAAAAGTAATTAAGTGTACAGGCCTGAAAGGATAATAACTACATTGGGGCATACCCCGGGACAGTGGCTGCTGGCGCGCAACCCGAGACAAAACCCTCCACGCTACGCCTGCCTGGAACCCTCACCTGAAAACTACAGGGGTGAGTCTCATTGAAATGGACTCAGTAGGGATCCTTCGATCCCCACCACCCACTCACGCACCCACAAGTGCAACAACACAAATATAGGCAATTTAAATAAATAAAGTAGTAAACACAACTCCCAAAGATTCCTAAATTTCGATATAAAACACATGCATTCATCAATGTATCATGCACAACTCTGAAACCACTCCATCACGGAGTCCACAACCAGCGTCTCGGCTAAACACACAAACCACACGGCCGAACGTGGAAAACACCGACCCGCTGGGACCAAACAGCAACCCATCGGATAGCGCGCTGGTTACTCCGGCCTGTCTAGCTCTAGGTGGTTTTGCTTCCCCCAGCACGAGTGACACTCCAAATGTACCACTCCCACACCGGTACTAGCTATACCCCAGGGTACACCAGGTGACCCTCTCTCTAGGCGTCACCCCACCACTCCCACACCGGCGTCGTGTCACTCTCACATCGACATAGGGTGCCTAAGTGCTAACAACTGTCACTCTACGTCCACGGTCGCACAAAATACAACACAATGCGATCCGATTATGTAGAAATCATCGTCCTTGAAGTACGTTTTTAAGCATGCATTTAACCAACTATCTAACAACGTAAACACATGTTAATTGCATGGAATAATGAGGTTCTGTTTTGAATCGCGTCGTCCATGGCCGACGTCATTCAAGACCCTTAAACTGGTTCATACGAAAAATTGGCCTCAGAATATGGCCTAAATCGCGTCGCCCTTGGCAACCGCCATTTAAATGGCGTCGTTGTCCCTGGACGCTATTTAAAACAGAGACAGAGTCCTTTATATGGGCTAAATCGCGTCTCGGGTGGAAGCCGCCATTTAAAATGGCGTTGCTGTCCCCATACGCCATTTAGCACTCGCAGACAGGTTCCCCTTTTGGCCTCCCCCGAGTTACAAAGTGGGATTTCTCCCCCAAATCGCACAAAAACGTCAAAATGGAGAAAGTAGGGGAGAAGCCTAATTACTTTCATAAAGAATCCCCTTAGAACATGCTTTCTACTCCAAAAGCACCCACACATATTTTATGCTTTTAAAGCGGGAAAATCATGGTTTTAAACAAAACACTGCGATGATCGTCACCCTACCGGTTACTTGAAATCCTCCTAGTTCCTAGCCGTCGAACCGCCACATCACGAGTCACCACCGGTACCGCCATGGACGCCGTTACTCCACCGGGACGTCGGCCGCCGTCCGGAGAGAAATGCGACGCGGAGGAGATGGTGGTGGTAGTGGTGGAAGTTTGGGGGGTCAATGGAGTGGAGGGAGAGGAGAAATGGGGAGAGGAAAGGAAGGAGAAGGGGGAAGGGGATGTGAATGTGTCAGAGAGAGGGAGGAGAGAGAAGAGGATGAGAGAAATGAGGGAAATGAGGGAGGGTTCGGGGAGTGTCACCTAAGACCGACGCCAATCAGACGACAAGACGGGTTCGTACACTGACATACTAGGGCCGTACTCTGAATGGTGTCGACCATGCAAGACGCCATTCAGACGATAAGACTGGGGCCGTACTCTCGCGGCCCAAAACCAGCCCATGTGGCACACTCTAAAACGCGTCCCCCTAACTGGACGCCGTTTGCCCCAGCCCCACAAGGACCCAAACCAAGGGGTCCGACACCGAAACTGACCCTATAACTTGATCCGAAACTTCAATCCTTACAGCCACCCTCCGGGTGTCCACATATGTGTGTGTACTTCACCAACCTCAACAAAACTACTCCGAATGATTGCTTCCCACTACCCAATGTCGACCAGTTGATCGATGCGACTGCCAGTCATAAGTGCCTGAGCTTCCTCAACGCCTTCTCCGGCTACCATGAGAAATAGATGAACAAAGTATATGAAGAGCACATCGCGTTCATCACAGAGATAGGGTTATACCGCTACACCCGGATTCCCTTTGGATTGACAAATGCAGGGGCGACTTATCAAAGACTGGTCAATCGAATGTTCGATCGACTGATTGGACGCAACATGGAGGTCTATGTGGATGATATGCTGGTGAAGTCCATTAGGGCTGCCGACCATCTGGAAGATCTCATGGAAACCTTCGACACTCTGAGGAGGTATAATATGCTTTCGAAGTTACGGCTGGAAAGTTCTTGAGTTTCATAGTCACCTAGAGGGGAATTGAAGCCAACCCGGACAAGATTTCTGCCATACTCTCTATGCATTCACCACCTCATCTCCAAAGGCTTACTAGAAGGCTGACGACGTTCATCAGTTTCCTTTCCAGGGCGGCAGAGTGGCTGCTTCCCCTTTTCTAAGTTGTTAAGGGTAAGGGAAACCCTCCTGACAGATGAGGAAACATCACGTGGTAGCCGGAATGCCAAAAAGCATTTTAAGAACTCAAAGACTGCATCAGGCGTCCTACGGAACTTTCGAAACCGGTCGCAGGTGAATAGTTTTTAATATGCTTATCAGTAACACCTTCCACTATTAGCTATGTAACGACCCGCCACCCTATAATCGGAGATCTGATTACTAAATGGGTACCGAATCATTAATTTGGAAATAAACCAGGATCTTGATAAGTCTGGGAAATAAATAATAAACTAAGCTAAACATTCACATAGCATTGAATTAAAAAGGAAGTGCAAGAATTAGAAATTATTAAAATGTGACTCGCCTTAGCAAATAATTACATACTCCAACTGAAAGGAAATAATTAAGCATACATGGCAGAAAATAAAATAACAACTACGTCGGAGCATACCCCGGAACAACGGCTGCTGGCGCGCAACCCAAAGCAACACTCTCCTCGCTACGCCTGTCTGGAACCCTCACCTGAAAACCGCAGGGGTGAGTCTCATTGAAAAGACTTAGTAGGGATCCTTCGATCCCCACCGCCCACTCACGCACCCACAAGTGCAGCAACACAAATATAGATAAATTAAGCAAGCAAAGCAGTAAACATAATTCCTAGATTTCAATATAAAACACATGCATTCGAAATATAACATGCACAATTCTGAAACCATTCTACTACGGAGCCCACAACCAGTATCTCGGCAAAACACGCCAACCACACGGCCGAACGCAAGAAACTCCGACCCGTTGAGACCAAACAGCAACCCCTCAGATAGCACGCTGGCTACTCCGGCCTGACAGGCTCCAGGTGGTTCTGCTTCCCCCAGCACGAGTGACACTCCGAATGTACCACTCCCACACCGGTACTAGTTATACCCCGAGGTACACCAGGTGACCCTCTCTCTAAGCGTCACCCCGCCACTCCCACACCGACCCCGTGTCACTCCCACACCGACACAGGGTGCCTAAGCGCTAACAACTGTCACTCTAAGCCCATGATCGCACAAAACACAATACGGTGCGATCCGATCACATAGAATCCATCGTCATCGAGTACATTTCTAAGCATGCAATTAACTAAACTATCTGACAATGTAAACACGTGTTAATTGCAGGGATTAATGGAGTTCTGGCTTGAATCGCGTCGCCCAAGGCCGACGTCATTCAAGCTTCCTAAACTTGTTCATGTGAAATCTGGCTTCAGGAAAAGGCCTAAAACGCGTCGTCATATGTAGCCACCTTTTGAAAGGCGTCATTGCCCCTAGTCGCCTGATAACGACAGAAACAGAGACAGGCTTCGGGGTGGTTTCAATTAAAACGCGTCGTGCATGCAAGTCACCGTTCAAAAGGCGTCGTTGTCCCTGGACGCTCATCAGTCCAGAGACAGAGTCTATTATTTAGGCTAAATCACGTCGCGGGTGGAAGCCGCCTTTCTAAAAGGCGTCGCTGTCCCCCGACGCCATTTAACCCTTACAGACAGGTTCTTCCTCTGCCATCTCCTAATCCACGGCGTGGGATTTCCTCCCCCAAATCGTGTAAAACACTAAGAAAAGTGGAGAATGAGGAGAAGAACCTAGATACCCCTTAAAACTACCAATTTTTCATTTCATACAATTAGTGTTTTCACCCCAAAAACCCCCTAAACATGCTTCAAAGCGGGAAAAACATGGTTTTTAAACATAATACAACGGGGATCGTCACCCTACCGGTTACTCGAACTCCTCCTAGTTCCAAGCCGCCAACCCGCCTCGCGACACGCCGCCGCCGGTACCGCCGTGGGCGCCGCTATTCCACTGGGACGTCGGCCGCCGTCCGGAGAGAAGTGCGCCGCGGAAGAAGTGGTGGTGGTAGTAGAGGAAGTTGGTAGGTTAATGGAGTGGAGGGAGAGTTGGAATGGGGAGAGGAAAGGAAGGAGAGGGGGAAAGGCTTCGTCGGAGAGTCGGAGGGAAGAGAGGAGAGAGAAGAGAAAGGAGAGAATGAGGGAAAGGAGGGAGGGTTTGCGGGGTCAAACAAAAGCTGAGTAAAACGCGTCGTGCAAGACCAACGTCATTCAGACGACAAGACCGGGCCGTACACTGACAAACCAGGGTCGTACTCTAAATGGCGTCGTCCATCCAAGACGCCATTCAGACGATAAGACCGGGGCCGTACTCTCGCGGCCCAAGGCCGACCCACGTGGCGCCCACGTGGCACAGCCTAAAACACGTCCACATTGCTGGACGCCGTTTGAACCGCGTCTCACAAGCTCGACGCGAAAAAGAAACTAAGTCTCAGCCCTACCAGAGCCCAAACTAAGGGATCCGACCCCGAAACTGACCCGATAACCAGATCTGAAACCTCAGTCCTTACAAGCTATGTCCTTGTCAAGGAAGATGGTGGGAAGCAAAGACCGATCTATTATGTCAGTAGAGTCATCCAAGGCCTAGAGGTTCGATATCAAGCGGTGCAAAAAACTACATTGGCCCTGGTGACGGTAGCAAGAAAGCTATAGCCTTACTTTTAGGCCCATCCGATCGAAGTGGTCACCAACCACCCCCTTCGTCGACTACTTCAGCGATCGAATCCTTCCGACCGCATGATAAAGTAGGCGATCAAGCTGTCAGAGTTTGAAATCACCTGCCAACCGAGGACAACCATCAAAGACCAGGCCCTCGCTGACTTTGTGGCCAAATGTACACTGCTGGCGTAGGAACAGGCGATCAGGTTGTGTGAGGGACCTGTCTGGCAGATCTTCACATATGGGTCAGCCCGAGCGACAGGCTGCGGGGTCGGACTCATTTTGATATCCCTTGATTCCCAAGAGGAGGAGAGCCTCTAGTTTTCACTAAGGTTCCTGTTTCAAGCTACCAACAATGAAGCGAAGAACGAAACCCTGATTTTCGAGATCCGTATGGCCAGGCACTTAGGAGCAATGCATATCCAAGCACATTCAAGTTCGCAGCTCCTCGAAAAGCAAGTCAAGAGAGAATACGAGGTGAAGGAACCTGCAATGAAGAGGTACAAGGAAATGGTCCTCCAACTAGTTTCTTCCCTCGAGGGATTTTAAATCCTCTACATACCAAGGGAGCATAACTAGAGGGCAGACGAGCTAGCCAAGTTGGCTTCCTCGACCTAGCTGATCGGTCGGTCGATCTTTGTTGAAGAAGTCTTGAAGCATACAATCAACCCGACGGACCTGACGGAAGTCTCCCAAATCAATCAACCCGACGGACCCGACGGACTTGACGTATCATGTTTCTTTTGACCGAAAGATCGACAAAAAATAAGGCAGTTACAAAAGGAAGCTCTGACGAGCAAAAAGAAGAAAACGTAGCTACTGCCGAGCCACGTCGTCATCCTCCTCGGCGCCCTCCTCGGGAGATGTCCCTTGTTTGCCCCATGCTGCTTCTGCATCAACCAGACCCTTACTGTACCCTGTATGGTAGGCAAGGGCTATACTTTCGTGCCTATTTTGTTCGCATATTCGTCCAGCTCTTGCTGAAACTCTCTAGAAGCTCTGTACGGGGCGGCTCCTACAGCGAAGCCTTCTTCACAGGTTGCAGCCACGCGAGAGTCGGTTTCTCGGTGCAAGGCATCTCTCTCCCGCTAGAGCTCGATTAGATCCTCCTCTGATTGTCTTGATGTAACCTCAACCTCCGACAACAGCTCCCGGAGCCGATAGATTTCCGCCGAAGAATCCAACAACTCTTTCTAAAAGACCTCGAACCGATGGGCCTCCTCCTACAAACTCCCGCTTAAAGTTGCCGCATGAAAGACGCTATGAGATGCTAGCGAGGAGATCTTTGCAGACAACTCGTCACCGGACGGGCTCCAGGACTGGGAATCCGCTGGTGGTTCAACAGAGAAAGAGTCTGGACCGGTGTCCCACCTTGTGGCTGCCGCATGTTCCTCCCTGGCGATTAAGGCCAGGACCTCTCCTATGAGCACTTTTGCCTGAGTGACAGGGCGGCTCGGAGCCGCTCTCCGGTTCTTACCGGGAGGAGAGTCTAACTGCGGAGAGCGAGCAGGGATCTTCAGGCTTCTGAGTTGCGCTAGATGGAACACCTCCTACTAAGGGTTTGCCTCAGTGATCATCGCAGCCAGGAGGTCCTTGCCCTCCACCGCGGGAGGAGGTACCGAAGGGTGGGTACTCTTGTCGCCTCCTTCCTCGAGTGGTGGCCTCATCGTCGCTTGGGGGCTCAGAGGAGCACCCGTTTCCCCCTCAGGCTCTATGACTCGAGGGTCATCCGCCTTAACCCCTGGCTCATCGTCGGCCGCCTCATATGCAAAAACAGAGAAGATTTGCATTCAATAACCATGCAATTTGTTCGCTAACCAAACAGCCGGGAAATACATTAGGATCAAGGGACGCACCTATTCGCCGTTCGCCCTGGCGAAGTCTTTTCAATGGTTAGGGGCTCAGAGAAGGTACATCTCCTGTCGAGGGAGAATGCGCGATCGCCTCCGAGGGGGATACTGTAATTCTTCCCCTTCGCCCCCCCTAGCTTTTCGAGGAGGAGGACCATACCTCCTCCACTACTGTAGCATCCCCGTCGACCGTGCCGCCCTCCTCACTATCCGTCTCTTCACTTGACGTGGCTGCCGAAGCTGACGCCAAATCGTGCGATGCAGGAGAGCTCACCGCCCTCTGACTGCCCACCTCGGGTTTCTCGGACGCGGTTCCCCTCCACATTACCTAGGCAAGGGGGAGGTCAGATACGAGTGACCCTTCGGTCCCTTCTACTTGCGGGACTGCCTGAAACGCTGCTAAGACGGCCGCATCATCCTGGCTCCCTATCGCCATCGCCAGCAGGGCTCATATGGACCGAGTTGTGAGATTAACACCTTTTTATATCATGGTTTAGGGCATGGAGGGAATAGGAAAGGATTGGAGGCACCTGTAGTCACTTTATCGCCTCTCCTCTTGCTCCGCCTTTCGACATCAGGGCGGATGAACTCTCAGACTATCCTGGGTTCGACCATCGTCACCGTCGAGGCCCCTCTCGGGTCTTGAAGGGGAACCATAGCCGGAACTTCCCCCCCAGATTGTGGGAGATGGGCGTCGACTCTTGGACATGAAAGCGGATGCCAATCAGTAGCGAACAAAAAAGAAAGGAGAAAACCCAAGATACGCATCAGGAAAGACATTTACCTGGGACCGGCATGTTGGGAGAGGGGACTGACTACTCAGGGAACAGCTCATGGCAGGGGAAAGACAGCAGCAGCAGAAGCTCCTTCGTCCGGATTAGGATCGTCTTCACTTGGCTCTAGATTCAGGAGATTCTTTCGAGGAGGTGGCAGCAGCAGTGGCAGCAGCGGTAGTAGCAAACCCAAGCAGAGCCAGCAGAGTCAGTCGGTGTCCAGTGCTCAGCAGGAGGTAGCTCAGAGGCTTCCAGTAGCTTGTCGACATTGCGGTGGTACTCACGGTGGGACTCAATGTCCTACATTTTCTGGGAGGTCTTACACTTGTGGCCAGCAGGGCCATTTGGCGAGGTATTGCCCGCAGGGGCATGGTCAGGGGCAGGGGCCAGGTGATCAAAAGTAGCCGAGGACCCAGGGGAGAGTTCTAGCTATCACCAGGAAGGAGGCTAGTGCGTCCAACTTGGTGGAAGGTACACTTTCTGTCCTTGGGAACTCTACGCATGTGTTAATTGATTCGAGCGCTTCGCATTCTTTTATTTCTGAGCAGTTCGTAAATATCCTTTCTGCACCCGTTATTGAGATGTCTGATGGACTGATGGTAGAGGTTCCTTCTGGGGATTTCATGTTGTCTTATAACTGTTTGAGTGAGGTTCCCTTAACCATTAAGGGCTATGAGTTACCTGCACAGTTAGTTGTGCTTGCTATTCGCGACTTTGATGTCATCTTGGGCATGGACTGGTTGTAGGCTTATTATGCCGAGGTGGACTGCCACAAGAAGAGGGTGTGTTTCTCTATTACGGACATTCCGACCTTCTACTTCCAAGGTATTAGGCTCTCTTCTCATGGTATTCTTATTTCTGCCTTTAAGGCCCAGAGATTGCTTGTTGGTGGATGTGAGGCTTTCCTTGCCTCTGTTGTTTTAGCTGATGTTAGTAGTAGTTCCGGTCCTTGGGAGGTGCTTGTAGTTTGTCACTTTGTTAATGTGTTTCCTGAGGAGTTGCATGGCCTTCCTCCTCAGCGAGAGGTTGAGTTTTCTATCGAGCTTGCACCCAGTACGGCGCCCTTGTCTAAGGCCCCGTATCGGATGGCTCCGTCCGAACTCACTGAGTTGAAGGCGCAGTTGCAGGAATTACTGGATAAGGATTTTATTCGTCCCAGTACTTCTCTGTGGGGTGCTCCAGTTCTATTTGTCAGGAAGAAGGATAGTTCTCTGAGGTTGTGCATTGATTATAGACAGCTGAACCAGATGACGATAAAGAACAAGTACCCACTTCCGAGGATCGATGATCTGATGGATTAGTTGCAGTCTGCGAAGGTGTTTTTAAAGATTGACTTGAAATCGGGGTATTATCAGATGAGGATCCGTGAGGTTGATGTTAGTAAGATGGCCTTTAGGACTTGATATGGACATTATGAGTTTTTGGTTATGCCTTTTGGCTTGACCAATGCTCCGGCGACTTTTATGGATTTGATGAACCGGGTCTTCGGGGCCTACTTGGATCAGTTTGTGGTGGTATTTGTACATGATATTTTAATATACTCTTCTTTTGAGGAAGAGCATCCACACATCTTCAGGTGGTATTGCAGGTTCTGAGAGAGCACCAGCTCTATGCCAAGTTTAGCAAGTGTGAATTCTGGCTAGATAAGGTGCACTTCCGGGGACATGTCGTTTCTGGAGATGGCATTGCAGTGGATCCAGCCAAGATTGAGGCAGTGATGGATTGGAGCAGACCGACAACAGTAACCAAGATCAGGAGCTTCTTGGGGTTAGCAGGATATTACAGACGGTTTGTCCAAGGTTTTTCTTCGATAGCGACCCCCTTGTCGAAGTTGACTCGTAAGGGAGTTCGTTTCGTGTGGACCGAGGAGTGTGAGCGGAGTTTCATTGAGTTGAAGACTCGCCTCACTTCGGCTCCAGTGCTGGTGCTTCTATCAGGTTCTGGTGGGTTTGTGGTTTATTCAGATGCATCTCGTCGAGGTTTAGGTGCGATTCTGATGCAGCATGGTAGGGTTGTGGCCTATTCTTCTAGGCAGCTGAAGAAACATGAGGAGAACTATCCCACTCATGACTTAGAATTGGCAGCTGTGGTATTTGCACTGAAGATCTGGCGACAGTATTTGTATGGAAAGAAATTTCAGGTCTTTACCGATCACAAGAGCCTGAAGTATGTATTCACGCAGAAGGATCTGAATTTGAGGCAGCGCATGTGGATGTAATTTATCAAGGATTATGATCACTACCTTTCTTATCATCCGGGCAAGGCAAATGTGGTGGCAAACACCTTGAGTCGGAAGACGGTCGTGTCATATCTTATGATTCAATAATGGAGACTATATAAGCAAGTGGTGGAATCTTCCTTTAGGATTTCGCGAGAGGCTAACAGAGCCGTGTTGGCCAGCTTAACTGTGAGGCCAGCAGTGTACCATGCCGTAATCTAAGCTCAGAGGGCAGATGCAGAGTTACCGCAGGTTCTCCAGACACCAGAGGTGGAGCTATGGGATGATGGTACAGTCAGGTTTAGAGGCAGACTCTATGTCCCAGCTGAGGAGGACGTGCGCAGGAGTTTCCTGGATAGGGCGCACCGTTCCAAATATGCAGTGCATTCCGGAATGACTAAGATGTATAATTGTTTGAGGAGGCACTTTTGGTGGCCTGGTATGAAGAAGGACGTAGCTGATTATGTGGCAAGGTGCCTGACTTGTCAGCAGGTAAAGGCAGAACAACAGAGACCATGAGGATTGTTGCAGCCTTTGCCTATCTCGGAATGGAAATGGGAACACGTAACTATGGACTTTGTGATGGGATTGCATGTGTCCCCTGGCAGAAGAGACGCGATTTGGGTAATTGTTGATCGATTGACCAAGTCGGCACATTTTCTAGCTATTAGGAAGGACTGGTCAGTCGGCAAGTTGGCTAAGTTGTTTGTGGACCGGATCGTCTCTCTGCACGGGGTGCCCTTATCCATCGTGTCAGACCGGGATCCGAGATTTACTTCTAGATTCTGGAGGAGTTTTCAGAAGGCCTTGGGCACGCAGCTAGCCTTCAGCTCGGCTTCTCATCCCGAGACTGATGGGCAATTGGAGAGGACCATTCAGACACTAGAGGATATGCTCAGGGCATGTTGCTTAGATTGGGGAGGTTCTTGGGAGCAGCACTTGTCTACAGTGGAGTTTGCCTACAACAACAATTATCATTCTAGTATCGGCATGGCGCCTTATGAGGCATTGTACGGGCGGCCGTGTCGATCTCCTGTGAATTGGTCTGAGATTGGTGAGAGGCAGATATCAGGGCCAGAGTTGGTACATCAATGTGCTGAGGTTGCCAGAGTGGTGCAGCAGAGGTTGACTACAGCTCAGAGCAGACAGAAGAGTTATGCAGACATCCGTAGGAGACCGCTTGAGTTCGAGGTTGGGGACCACGTGTTTCTTCAAGTCTCACCCTCCAAGGGTGTGATGAGATTCGGGAAGCGAGGTAAGCTGAGTCCGCGATATATTGGGCTCTTTCCAATTCTTGCTCGAATTGGGGAAACGACGTATTAGCTAGCCTTGCCGCCCAGTCTTGCAGGAGTACACAATGTGTTCCATGTTTCTTTGCTGAGGAAATATGTTCATGATCCATATCACGATTTGGATTTTTCAGAGTTGGAGGTCGCTGAGGACTTGTCTGTAGGCGCCCGGAACGTCGCCCGCCGCTGCTGCGGGCTTTGGGCGAGGGCTTCTTCGTTCGTCTTAGCATTGGGGCGATTTGGAAGGGTTATAAATTAAGGTGTGTGATCGCCAGGAGCATTACCTTACGGTCCCTGTGCTCCGCAGGATTGCAAGAGTGATAGCGTTCTGAGGGAGCGGCAGACGATGGTTTCCCCTTCTCTTCTTCCGGCCGGCCAGAGGAGGAGAGCTCGGCAGTCTGCACGCAAAAATATGGTAAGGGTCCCTGAAAGGAAAAGACAAGACAAAAGAAGAAGATAACCCGATTAGAACTGTGATATGTAGAATATATCCATAAAAATATAAAAATTGACTAGAATTGGAGGGAGACGCACCGGATGGGTGTTTGGGGAGGGACGGTGACCATATGTTATGGCCACCCACCTCCCGTTTTTTTGTTTAAAACCTCTGGGGAGTAAGGGTTGCTAGGTTATCCTAACATGCATGCATGTAGATGGGGGGTGCTCGTGTGTGAAAAGTGAAGTGATGTGTTAAAAGTGGAAAGAAGAGTGAGAGAGGGAAATGTTACGGAATGGATGGAAAGTGGGAATGCAATGAAGTGAAAAGGAGAAAAGTAAAGAGAGGGTTAAGAAGACAAGCCCATTTGGAGTGCGAATGATTCCTCTTGAAGTTCCTCCTAAAGCTCTCTGACTCCTTGCCCGCTCAACTCCTCAAAGCCGACCCACTTGTCAACCTCCTCCGAACCTCACCCCCCCAGAAAAACCCCCTCTGCTCGAGGGGACATGGGGGTTTAAATAGGTGAAGGGAAAATAGGAGAAAATAGGGGTCTAAATCCCCGTAAATCATCATAGAGCCAATGGGAAGTGGTCAAGGATCGGAGGTGGTGCGCGCGGCAGCCGCCGGAGTGGAGGATGATCGGAGTAGTGGAGGTGAGGGTGGCAGGTAGAGGAGATGGTGGGGAAGACGAGGTCAAGGTGGTAGTTAGGGGAGTGGGCGGCCAGCCAACTTGCCTTCCAATCTCGTAGAAGGTCAGGTAACTGGCCTTCCACGGAGAGGTGGAAGGCAGCCCGGTTGTCCTTCGAAGGGGGTGGAAGGCGAGGGGTGGCCTTCGAAGGGTGGTGGAAGGCGGGCTGGCTGGCCTTCGAAGGATGGTGGAAGGCGAGGGTGGCCTTCGAAGGGTGGTGGAAGGCGGGCTGGCTGGCCTTCCATGAAAAGATGGCTAGAGTCAGGATTGGTTAATGGGCCTTGTTATTAGTGGGCTGAGATGGCTAAGATGAGGGGTTTAGTGACGATGGGCTAATGATGGATGGGGTTTATGACCAAAAGGGGGGTCCAAAATCGGTGTCTACAAATGCCCCTCCGGGACACCTGTTTTGCAGTGGAGTGGAGCGGAATGATAAATAGGTGTTCCGGAAATCAAACCTGATTTTGGACAGCCCGAAGAATAAATGAGCTATATCCAAGGATGATATGAGAGTGTGACAGATGCATGAAAGTTGGCCATTGGGATTCAAGGGCGCCTAAGAAGAGGAACAAATTTCAAACTGGAGAATCACAATCCGTGGGACCCTCCGGTGCTGGAACCGCGAGGCCTTGGCGCACCAGAATGCAACGATCTAGCCCAAGGGGATCTCAAGCATGAAAGATGGAGGAGTGTGACTTGAAATGGTCTCGACACAACGGGCGCGCGGTGGCCGGGCGCATCATGTGATCGCCAAGTGAGAGCATCTCAAGCACACGTATTGAAAAGGATGAGGTCTTGCAATTCAAAGGACTAACAAACGAACGATCGCTAGACTCACAGATCAACAATGGGTTAAGTAGAGTGGTAAATTATGGTCATTGCCCCTAAGGTGGGAATGGTGGATGATACTTATGCAATGCATGCTGGTTTAAAAATTAGAAAACAAATTCCTAATGCAAACAGGAGGGATTTATTGGCCAATCGAATAACTTGGGGAATATAGACTCCACATTGTTTTGTTTAAAGAGGAACTCAGAGTCTATACGCCCAAAGCTATTAGCCTCCTGTATCTTCAATCCTACTTGCTTCAGATTCCCTGCAGCTGCAAAAACGCACATCAGTAAATGTAAATAATCAATGATCCACAATATCTTAATGACAAGCTGCAAGGAAACGAGGGACAAAGGTCCCTTTCGAGTCGAAGCCAGCACGGAAGATATGGCCATTCTCAAAGTAGAATGCCAATCCGGCTGCTTTTGGCTTCGACTCGACAGCAAAAGTGTCCACCTTTTGGACATATAATCCTTTTCTTGTATGCACAATAATGAGGAGAAAATAGTTAGTAGTATATGTTTTCGGCCTCTTGCCCAAAAAAGAGCAACTACCTTTTCCCTAGCCTTCGCATATGGTCAAGGAGCCGTGTCCTACTAACCAGACAAAAGGAAGAGTATTGAAACTGATGCGACAAGTAAATATGCAAATGCTGGTGAATATTAACAAGTGGGGTATGTGATGAACGAAAACATGTTTTTGACTTCGACCACCTGGTGATTGCCCAAACTTAGCCTGATTGAATGATGAAAGAGAAATGCGCACTCAACTTCCCAGGTATCCTAAGCACACATCTAGATTGATTTGGGCCTCTAAACTCCTCAAACTAACCTTGACCAGCTAAGACTCATACTGATGACAATACCGTCATGCCATACTTAGGCTCTCAGCTGCTCCCGACCACCAAGTTTGCCCAAAAAGTTTTCGAGGTAAATGATTTGCCCGACCCGGGTCTCTTTCCTCACAATCTAGAAGGTATAAGATGGAACACCTTGGAACCCTAACGGTCAACCGCGCGACGCTGACCCGGAATCAGACGCCGTCGCACCTATTGGTGACGCGCATGCATTGACCTAAGCCCGAAGTCTTCGAGAGTGCTCATTGAGATTATGGTTAAGAAATTGGTTCACCAGAAACACTGACATTACTCTTCACCCATTTTGGACTTCTGTGATCATGTGAGCATGTGATGATTTTTGAAAAACGAACCATTTAAAATGATGTTCGGTCTTTAGATAGCTATCTCATGCTAAAACCTTGGGGGAGAAAAAGTGAAGAAATTTTGGAGACAAACCTCATAAGAGGATCGACAAAACCATTAAAAGGGCGAGCTGTGACAAAACGGACCCCTTTTGGACCTCCTAGATGCTCCTATTTTGACTTTTCAGGCCTTTGGTAGATTTCATGGCCAGACACGGTCATGACCAGGCTTTTTTGTATGATTGCTTGAACCCTTTTTCTTTTGTATTTCTTTTCCACTCTTGACATTTTTCGGGGTTATTTGATATTCCGCCTGCAGGGACACTGCCCTTTTTACGTGCTCTGGTCCTTTACATTTCATTTTTTGGCCCCCTTGAGGGGTTACATCTATCGGGTTGTGGGGAACCGCAGTTTGCTTAGCTCGACCGTTTAAGGGCGTCAACTGTCCTGATCGGTCGAGGGACGAAGAGCAAAGGTTGCAGTTGACAGTGTACTAAAGACCTCGAACTCATTTTAAAAAGGTTCTCTTTGAAAAAACGTGTAGGTGTGTGCATCTCAGGATGATCATAGGGATCCGTATGAAAGTAAAGTAGACACGTCCAAGGTTCTGGTGGACCAAAGTCTTAGCCAAACCTCAATGTTAACCCAATCTGACATGCAATTAGACCTAGACAGGGGGTTGTGTGGCAATCACCAGACAGTTGGATTTTGTGTTTTTTCTGATTATTTTTTTTTGTCATTTTCATTGAAGTATGTGCATATTTACAAATATTTTTGTACTTTTTTTTTGATATTTCATTTTTTGGATTTTTGAAAATTTTGAATTTTTTGTGTGATTTCATGGATAAAACTTCTTTAGATACACCCCATTCCATGGGTGGGGTAACTCCTCTCCTTTTTCGTTGATTAAGCGGTATGCATTACCTGAGTATGCCTCCTTGATTACAAATGGTCCTTCCCAATTTTCTTGCAATTTGCTCCTGGGACCAGGAATTTTGATCATTTTTCTCTTGAGTACCATTTCCCCAATTTCAAACTTTCTTTCGAGAACCTTCTTTGCGTAGAATCTTGCGATCCTATTTCTGTAAACTTGAGCATGGTTTGCCGCCATTATCCTTTTTTCGTCTAATAGTTCCAGTTGGGTTAACATGGCCTTACGACGTTCGACGTCGCTAATTCCATTGTCCAACTACACTCTTAGAGAAGGAAGGAGAATCTCATATGGAAGTACCGCATCTATTCCGAATGTCAGTGCATAAGGTGTTTGTCTGGTGGGGGTTCGGACAGAAGTACGATACGCCCAAAGAGCTTCTACTAGGCGATCCGACCAGTCTGAATAATTGTGAGATCTGCAAGTTCTTTTGATGATTCGAATGAGAGTCCTATTGCTGGCTTCGGCCTGACCGTTTCCTTATGGATAGTAAGGCGAAGAATGGTGAAAATTAATGCCATACTTACTGCACATGTCCTGGAGCTCTTGGGAGATGAATTGTGGTCCATTGTCGGTGATGAGATCGCACGGTGTCCCGAACCTGGCGAGAATGTTGCGCTTGATGAACTTCACCACCGTGGATGCTTTGATTTCCACAAATGCTTCCGCTTCAGCCCATTTAGTGAAATATTCAGTGGCAGTTAGGATAAATAATTTCTTTTTTATATCGCATGATCGGTCCTCCAAAGGTCCTATAACGTCGAATGCCCACATGGCGAAGGGCTAAGGGGAAATGACGGATTTGAGAGATGATGAAGGTGCATGAACCTTGTTAGCATGTAACTGGCATTTCAAGCACCTCTGAACAAATATGGAACGATCAGCCTCCATCGAAGGCCAATAATAGGACATGAGGAGCTTCTGAGTTAAGGCACGACCATAGATATGACCGCCACAATCATTGGCATGAGCTGCTTCCATGACATGGTGAATTTCGGTATCATCTAGACACCGAAGGAGCACTCCGCTGAAGGATCTTCTAAAAAGGCGACCGCCTAAGATAAGGTATCGTTGAGATGCACGGCGGATAGCCTTACGGTCAGAAGATGTGGCATAAGATGGGAATGACCCATCGCGAAGGTAGTTCATGATATCAAAATACCACGGATTCCCATCATCCCAATCGGGGGTGAGTTCTTCCGTGACAGCAGAGATGTGTTCAGATGAGCGGAGGAATTGTTGGAACCAGGGGTCCCGGAAGGAGGGCGAGTCTTGCCTATGTAGAGTGATGGTGGCTGAACTTTTGGTGACGGAAATCTCTAGTGCTGAAGATAAGGAGGCCAGGGCATCTGCTAGGATATTCTGAGACCTAGGCACATGTACATAGGTAATCCTTCTTAAATGCCTGGTTAGCGACTTCACTAACTCCTGATATGGCTTCAATTTTGAATCTCGGGTTTGATACTTGCCCACGGTTTGGCGGAGGATTAGTTGAGAATCTCCAATTATCCTCAATTCCAGGACTTTGAGGACCAGCGTCAATTTTAAGCCAGCTAGGAGAGCCTCATATTCAGCGACATTGTTGGTCACTGAGAAGGAGAGTTGGCAAGCGTGCGGAATACTTACCCCTTCCGGAGATACGAGGACCACTCCTATCCCACTGCCTTGAGAATTAAGCACCTCGTCAAAGTAAAGGACCCAGGATGGAGTATCATCCACTATTAGACCCAACTCCTCATCCGGGAATTCCTCGTTGGCGGGTGAAAATGTAGGCAGTGGATGATGAGCTAGGTGTTCGGCAATTGCTTGCCCCTTCACAGCCTTCTGATTTACATAGGTAATGTCAAATTGGTTCAAGAAGGTCTGCCATCGCACCAGCCTATCTGTTACAACTGGCCGCTCTAGCAAATATTTGATCGGGTCCATTCTTGCTAGGAGTTTGACCTCGTGGGCGAGGAAGTAGTGCTTCAATTTCTGCACTACCCAGACGACGGCCGCACATGTCCTTTCCATGGCAATGTATCGTTTTTCAGCATCGTTGAAGAGCTTGGAAAGATAGTAAACTGCTCTTTCTTTCTTCTCGTCATCAAGTTGGGCCAATACTGCTCCAGCCGATTCTTTAGTGGTGGAGACATATAGCAATAGAGGCCGCCCCGGGATAGGAGCCATAAGGACTGGTGGATTGAGGAGGTAACTCTTCAATTCGTCGAAGGCCTTTTGACATTTATCACTCCAAATAAACTTTGCCCCTCCTTTCAATAAATCATAAAAGGGTTTACATCTCACAGAATGTTGAGATATGAACCGTCTAATGAATTGCAAACGGCCGATGAGACCCTTTATATCCCTGACATCTTTAGGAGGGGGCATTTCCACTATCACCTTCACTTTGTCTGGATCAACCTCAATCACCCTTCTGCTCACCATGAACCCTAGCAATTTACCAGAAGAAACACCAAATACGCACTTTTTTGGGTTCATTTTCAGTTGGTGCTCTCTTGACCTCTGCATTACAGCCCTAAGGATTTGAGCATGTCCCTTCCTGGTTTTAGACTTCACTAAGATATCATCCACATAAACCTCCATATCGATGTGAATCATGTCATGAAAGATTGTCATCATAGCCCTCTGGTAGGTGGCTCCAGCATTCTTAAGCCCAAATGGCATGACCATATAGCAATAAGTTCCCCATGGGGTTATGAAAGATGTTTTCTCTTGGTCTTCTTCAGCTAGTCGGATTTGATTATATCCTGAAAAACCATCCATGAAGGACAACATTTCAAATCCAGCCGTGTTATCGACCAGCAAGTCTATATGAGGTAATGGAAAATCATCCCTTAGACATGCATGATTGAGGTTGTGAAAGTCTATGCAAACCCTAACTTTTCCGTCCTTTTTTTGCCACGGGGACGATATTAGCCACCCACTTAGGATAGAGCACTACCCGGATGAACTTGGCCTTGTGTAATTTGTCAACCTCTTCTTTTACTTTAAGTGCTAATTCCGGTTGTAGCCGTCTCAACTTTTGTTTCACGGGTTTAGCATCAGGCTTGAGGATTAGCCGATGTTCCACCAATTCTGTGTTTAATCCGGGCTTATCCTCGTATGACCAAGCGAACCCATCACGATGTTCTTGGAGCACGGCTATTATGGACCCCTCTTCTTCTGGACTCAAACGGGCGCTAATTAGCACTATCTTCGGATCCTCCTCTGTTCTGAGGTTGACTTCTTTAGTGGGTTCATCGATGGCTGATGAAGGTTCATCAAACCGTCTCATCCCATTGACAAGTGGTTTGGCCAAGTCATCCTCATCTTCCTCTTCACTAAGCTCAAATACTCCCAGACCATCACTGCAAGACTCGTCTTTCACCAACTCCAATGGTTCAGAGATGACCCCTATCTGAAGAAACTTATCCAACTTTTTCAAAGCTTTACACCTATTTGCTAATTCCTGAACTAAGAACGAAGGAACTTGTTTAGCCCTACAATCTCTAGACAGGGAGGAGGCTATCCTAATCCCTAAACTACTATGTACATGACCTGGAGAATGGGTCAGTTTTGTCCTGGATGGGACAAGGGTAGACCCTTGGGGCAAAGATTCAACGATGGCGGGGTTGCCCCACCACGTAAGCTCCTCGAAAGTAACTTCCCCCCCTTCAGGATGGGAATTGAACTTTTTTTTTCGTGACCGAGCGCCTCTAACATGAAATATTCAGAAGAAGTGGCGTCGACCGGAGCTGAGAGCATCGGGACGGAAGGTGGGTGGAATAAGAAAGGAATGAACGTAGCAGGGGCTGGTTCATTCCTAGCCAGGAAGAGCCCTATCGGTGGGTTGCTTGTTTCACGAAACAAGGATGATAAGCCAAAATCTTCTTCATTTCCTTCTCGACTACCCTCATGATTTTCTTGCACATCCTCTGCTATCCTGGGCAATTCCTGCTTCTTTCTCACAAAGTGATTCATGAGGGACCACTTCTTTGTTCCTTTTGGTGGTTCAGTAAACTTATAACCCAGGCCACATCCTCCAATGACAGGGTTCTCTAAGATGGGGTCACGAATGCCTTGTTCTTCTCTCCCTAATCCGGAGCCTGAGCTATACCCCATCTTACTCATGAGCTGCCAACCTATGCCAGACCTAGGCCTAAGGTGAGAATTCACTGATGAAAGAACGGGCTCTTTGCCTTTCCTGGAAGTTATCATGGACGGAATTTGTTCTGCTGTCACTGAGTCCAATGACTCAATGTAGGGAGTGCTTTTGACCTTCACAATCTTCCCGTTATACGGGAACTTATAGCACTGGTGGTTGGTGGATGGGACTCCCAAGGTTTGGTCCATCCACGGTCTCCCTAGAATAGCATTGTAGATTGGCTTAAGATCCAGGATGTAGAATTCCCAAATCATGGATACCGGGCCGATTTCCAGTTGCAGGAAGATCTTTCCATCTGCTGGTCTCTGGTAATTATCATAAGCTGAGACCATCATAGAGGTGGAATCAACCTTCTATGGGTCTATCCCTACCCTTTTGAGGTTCTTAAGGGGACATACATTGATAGAGGCCCTGGTATCTAATAAAATGGAGTCTACTGAATGACCATTGAGAATGGCGGTTAGGCACAGAGGAAGGGATCAGCACTCAGGGGGAGCTAGATCCTTTTCCGGGAAGGAGATCATGGGGGTCTGAGTGACTGAGAGGATGGCGTTAGTGACTCCACCACTAGGAAGATCCTCATTGACTGTGATTTGTTGTAGGAAATTAAATAGCGTCTCCCTGTGTGTGGGAGATTTCTGGATAAGCTCAAGAATAGAGATCTTAGCAGGGGTCTTCTCTAAATGCTGGACGATGTCGTACTCAGACTGGGCATTCCCCATGGTAGGGATTGAGTTACCTTGAGAGTCCAAGGGTTGGCTCGGAGGAATGATGCGATTCATGAGCATTACCCCTACCGAGATCGGATCCGGTTCCATTGGTGACCTTATGAGATTGAAGCCGGTTATCGCTCCCGGGTTCCTGGTTGGACAGAAGATAGATAGGGTGGGCCCCTCGGCTGTGATCGGAGGGATCTGAATGAGAGTGACCGGCTTGAGAGTTGTCGGTTGCTCTTTGGGTCGGATTAGGACTAAAGTCTCGTTAGGGGAAAGCGTGGAGACTTTTGGAGTAACTCCTTTAGTCTCACGCAACCAAGTGGGATCTTGATGCTTTATCCCAGACTCTTCATACTCCCAGTATTGTTCTCTGCAAACTATTACGGGCTCCAAGTTTTTGATCAAAGTGTTGACCTTTCCTTGAGAACTGGAGGAATTTTGAACCACTTGATGAGACGGTAACGGGTCTTTCACAATTCCCAGTTCCTTCTTAGCCTTCAAAGCATCAATAACTTTTCTCATGTCCTCCCAGTTTATCCGACCTTCATCATTCAAGCATACACCCAGTCCCTGAAGGTGAAGCAATTGTAGATTGTGTGTCCCGTGATCCTATGATAGGGGCAATACCTGGACGTGTCTGTATTGCGCGGAACACCTTCTCTCTGAGGTGGGAGTTCAATGGCGTTACAAGCTAGCAAGGCATAAAAAAATCTGCCAATGATTCTGGCAGAGGCGGATATGATGCTCGCTTAGCCATAGGACGACTGTAATTAGTCGGGGGAGGAACAGCTACATATTGCTTCTGATTGGGCTGAGTGTCAGACTTAGGGTGGGGATTGGGAACCCTGGTTGGCTGTGCTAGCATGCTGACCTGTTCATTGATGGTGACTCCTTCTGTGGTAGGAGTTGGTGTGGCTTTCTTGTTCCTGTTTCTGTTATCAAAGAACGAAGGCAGAGTGGAGTCTCGAATTTGGGACTGAACTACCCTGGCTCGGTTATACAGCTGAGCGAATGTTTGAAGTTCGCTAAGCATGAGAATAGCTCGGAGCTGGGGGGTAGCGTTGTTAACAAGCATAGTGACTGCTTGTGCTTCAGGGATGACAACCTCTGCTCTAGAAGCCATAGCTCTCCACCTATTAGCAAAGTGAGTGAAGTCTTCATCAGACTTTATTTTTTCCATTACAAGATCAAACAAGGTAGGGGGCAAGGCTGCCATGTGGTTGAAGTGAGTAATAAATCTTTCAGAGACCATATCAAAGTTGATTAGGTCAGTGGCTGGTAGAGAAGAGAACCATCTCAAGGCCTCTCCCTCGAGAGACTTCTGAAAAAGGTGGACAAGGAGGACTCTATCGAAGAGCCACTGGTGGGAATCCATGAGAAACCCGGATAAGTGATGATGTGGGTCAGTAGTACCATCATACTTCATGTACTTAGGTACTTTGAATCCTAGTGGAAAGTAGGCCGGAGGGAGCTTACAGTAGCTCATAAGAGAATGAGGTTGCCATGCTGAGATTTTCGGCCATGAGTCGCCGTACACAAGTCTCAACCTCATTCTTATAGATGAACTCCTCTTGCTTGGGAGGTATGACCTGGTTGATGAGATTATATGGGATTGTGTGAGTGGGCATAGCTTGACTTGCCTGGGGTCGGCTAAAAGATCCTTGGAATTGGGTTTTCCGAGGAGTGGCATCCTGAATTTTGCCACGGGAAACCAACTGGATGAGTTGATCCGGAGTATAGCGTGATAGTACGGCAATAAGTTCCGGATCTTCTCCAGGATTTTAGATTGTTCTACTTGAAATTACTGGCTCATCTTCTCCCTGCGAGATAGAAGATTCATCAAAATCTTTCCTCGGAAGTCCTTCTCTAGATGCTTGGAGCATTCCTATGAAGGTTTGTTATGGATATTCTTCGATTTCGAACAGAGGGTTGTGTATAACATTGTTACCAAGCTCATCCATGTCATCATACACATCGTTAACATACATTCGGTTCATCATGAAACACAGACCCTAAATAATTTTATATTTCACTTGAAATGTTAACAGTGTATTATGAGAGTTGGTTTCTAACAAATCAAGTTCAAACCCTTAATGACCCTGGACTTTTCAAAACTTGTTTCACCAAGGTTTAGTTAGGTGTCCTTAAATTTTGAAATAACTCCCTCAGTGACACCTATAGGTGGATGATTGTGAATGGAGAGGCTTAATTAATCCTTCACACAAACCCGGGGTTCCTATGAGGTGGTTTCAGGTACAACCTGCTCAGCGGCCAAGTGGGAATCCCTGGCTTGCGGAGACTCACGGAGGTTCCCAACAGAATAAGACTAGTCCCACCAGAGTGGGAATCCTAAGGTGGAGAGTCAAATACTGTGGGAGAGGTGACTAGAGGTGTGATGCCGGCTCTTCCTTAAAACCCCCGTGGATAATACCCCAAAAAAACTCAGAAATTTAACAACCAGTAGGCCAGAACATATAACAAATCAACAAAACAGGCAACAGAACATCAACAACAAGTATAAAGGACGGCCAGGGACTTCGCCGTCAAAGGCAGTGGACGGCCAGGGTCTTGGCCGTCAAAGACAGAGGATGGCCAAGCATTTGGCCGTCAAAGGGAGAAAACGGCCAACAAGTTGGCCGTCAAGCTGGAGATGGCGGCCAAGGGGCCCGCCGTCCAATGCAGTGGACGGCCTGTGAGTTGGCCGTCCAGGGGGCGGGTGACGACTAGGTGAGTAGCCGTCCAAGGTGTTGGGCGGCCAGTTGCTTGGCCGTTTGGCAGCTTTTTTCGCCCAGATCAAAATAAAATATATCAGGTCCTTACCTTCTTACCTTTGATCGCGATGCGTGCAGCGGGCTATAGGTGTCCCACCGTGATTGCCAAAGGGTTGTAGGCGCCCGGAACGTCCCCCGCCGCTGCTGCGGGCTTCGGGCGAAGGCTTCTCCGTTCGTCTTAGCACTGCGGCGATTTGGAAGGGTTACAAATTAAGGTGTGTGATCGCCAGGAGCATTACCTTACGGTCCCTGTGCTCCGCAGGATTGTAAGAGTGATCGCGTTCTGAGGGAGCGGGAGACAGTAGTTTCCCCTTCTCTTCTTCCGGCCGGCCAGAGGAGGAGAGCTCGACAGTCTGCACGCAAAAATATGGTAATGATCCCTGAAAGGAAAAGACAAGACAAAAGAAGAAGATAACCCGATTAGAACAGTGATATATAGAATCTATCCATAAAAATATAAAAATTGACTAGAATTGGAGGGAGACGCACCGGATGGGTGTTTGGGGAGGGACGGTGACCATATGTTATGGCCACCCACCTCCCGTTTTTTTGTTTAAAACCTCTGGGGAGTAAGGGTTGCTAGGTTATCCTAACATGCATGCATGTAGATGGGGGGTGCTCGTGTGTGAAAAGTGAAGTGATGTGTTAAAAGTGGAAAGAAGAGTGAGAGAGGGAAATGTTACGGAATGGATGGAAAGTGGGAATGCAATGAAGTGAAAAGGAGAAAAGTAAAGAGAGGGTTAAGAAGACAAGCCCATTTGGAGTGCGAATGATTCCTCTTGAAGTTCCTCCTAAAGCTCTCTGACTCCTTGCCCGCCCAACTCCTCAAAGCCGACCCACTTGTCAACCTCCTCCGAACCTCACCCCCCCAGAAAAACCCCCTCTACTCGAGGGGACATGGGGGTTTAAATAGGTGAAGGGAAAATAGGAGAAAATAGGGGTCTAAATCCCCGTAAATCATCATAGAGCCAATGGGAAGTGGTCAAGGATCGGAGGTGGTGCGCGCGGCAGCCGCCGGAGTGGAGGATGATCGGAGTAGTGGAGGTGAGGGTGGCGGGTAGAGGAGATGGTGGGGAAGACGAGGTCAAGGTGGTAGTTAGGGGAGTGGGCGGCTAGCCAACTTGCCTTCCAATCCCGTAGAAGGCCAGGTAACTGGCCTTCCACGGAGAGGTGGAAGGCGGCCCGGTTGGCCTTCGAAGGGGGTGGAAGGCGAGGGGTGGCCTTCGAAGGATGGTGGAAGGCGGGCTGGCTGGCCTTCGAAGGATGGTGAAAGGCGAGGGGTGGCCTTCGAAGGGTGGTGGAAGGCGGGCTGGCTAGCCTTCCACGAAAAGATGGCTAGAGTCGGGATTGGTTAATGGGCCTTGTTATTAGTGGGCTGAGATGGCTAAGATGAGGGGTTTAGTGACGATGGGCTAATGATGGATGGGGTTCATGACCAAAAAGGGGGTACAAAATCGGTGTCTACATTGTCCTTTCCATAATTTTCAGTACGTATTGAGGATCACAGGGAACAGGTCCTTCGGAACAAGGTTGTTCCTCTAGTTAAGGTGATTTGGTTGCATCACTCCGGGGGAGAGGCGACCTGGGAGCGCGAGAATGAGATGCGGTAGCAGTTTCCCTACCTTTTCTCGTAAGTTCTCTTGTGAGTTTGTCCCATTATTTTTGATCTCGTTAATTGGTAGTAGATAATTTTGGGGACGAAATTCTTTTAAAGGGGAAGAATGTAAGGATTGAGGTTTCAGATCTGGTTATCGGGTCAGTTTCGGGGTCGGATCCCTTAGTTTGGGCCCTGGTGGGGCTGAGACTTAGTTTCCTTTTCGCATCGAGCTTGCGAGACGCAGTTCAAACGTCGTCCAGCAATGTGGACGTGTTTTAGGTTGTGCCACGTGGGCGCCGCGGGGGCTGACCTTAGGCCGCGAGTGTACGGCCCCGGTCTTATCGTCTGAATGGCGTCTTGGATGGATGACGCCATTTAGAGTACGACCCTCGGTTGTCAGTGTACGGCCCGGTCTTGTCGTCTGAATGACGTCGGGCTTGCATGATGCGTTTTACCCAGCTTCTGTTTGACCCCGCGAACCCTCCCTCCTTTCCCTCATTCTCTCCTTTCTCTTCTCTCTCCTCTCTTCCCTCCGACTCTCCGGCGAACCCTTTCCCCCTCTCCTTCCTTTCCTCTCCCATTCCTCCTCTCCTTCCACTCCATTAACCTACCAACTTCCTCCACTACCACCACCACTTCCTCCGTGGCGCACATCTCTTCTGACGGCGGCCGACGTCTCGGTGGAGTAACGGCGTCTACGGCGGTATCGGTGGCGGCGTGTGGTGAGGCGGGTTGGTGGTTTGGAATTATGAGGAGTTCGAGTAACCAGTAAGGTGACGATCCCCGTTGTATTGTGTTTAAAAACCATGTTTTTCCCTCTTTGAAGCATGTTTAGGGAGGTTTTTGGGGTGAAAATACTAATTGCATGAAATGAGAAATTTGGAGTTTTAATGGGTATTTAGGTTCTTCTCCTCCTTCTCCACCTTTCTTAGTGTTTTACACTATTTGGGGGAGGAAATCCCACCCCGTGGATTGGAAGATGGCGGAGGAAGAACCTGTCTGTGAGGGTTAAATGTCGTCGGGGGACAGCGACGCCTTTTAGAAAGGCGACTTCCACCCGCGACACGATTTAGCCTAAATAACATACTATGTGTCGGTGTGGGAGGGACACAGCGCCGGTGTGGGAGTGGTGGGATGACACATAGAGAGAGAGGGTCACCTGGTGTACCCCGGGGTTAGCTAGTACCGGTGTAGGAGTGGTACCTTTGGAGTGTCACTCGTGCTGGGGGAAGCAAAAACCACCTAGAGCCAGTTGGGCCGGAGTAGCTAACGTGCTATCCGAGGGGTTATTGTTTGGTCTCAGCGGGTCGGTGTTTCCCGCGTGCGGCCTTGTGGTTGGCGTGTTTTGCCAAAACGTTGGTTGTGGGTTCCATGGTAAAATGATTTCAGAATTGTGCATGTTATATTTCGATTGCATGTGTTTTATATCGAAATTTAGGAATTATGTTTACTGCCTTACTTGCTTAAATTATTTATACTTATGTTCTTGCACTTGTGGGTGCGTGAGTGGACGGTGGGGATCGAAGGATCCCTACTGAGTCTTTTCGATGAGACTCACCCCTGCGGTTTTCAGGTGAGGGTTCTAGGCAGGCGTAGCGAAGAGAGTGTTGTCTTGGGTTGCGCGCCAACAGCCGTTGTTTCGAAGTATGCCCCGATGTAGTTGTTATTTTATTTTCTGGCCTGTATGCTTAATTATTTTTTTCAGTCGGAGTATGTAATTATTTGCTGAGTCGAGTCGCATTGTAATAATTTTTAATTATTGCGCTTCCTTTTCAATTCAATGCGATGTGAATGTTTAGTTTAGTTTATTATTTATTTTGCAGATTTATCTAGATCCTGGTTTGGCTCCAAATTAATGATTCGGTACCCATTTAGTAATCGGATCCCCGATTATAGGGTGGCGGGTCGTTACACCCGGCCTCTAGCGGAGTCCACGCGATCCTCCTCGCGGTGGATATCCTCACGTTCCTCGTTCTTCGCAGCCACGAAACCTTCGCCGGTCGCTGCAATGATCGCCGTAACGCGCGGACGATTTCACGTCGAACGGGAGTCGGAGAAGCGGCGGAGCAGATCCGGAGATCCGGATCTTGCCTAGGGTGCCAGAGAGAGAGAGGAAGCAGAGGTGGGGCGGCTAGGGTTAGCAGCAGCTTGGCCTGCTCAGCCCGTTCGCTACATTTTATACTAACCGCGCGGTTTTTCATAAAAACCCCTGGTTTATATAAAACCCACTTATTTATCCATCGCCTTAAGAATCATTTGCGTGTGACCCTCTAGGCCCAATAATCAGTCCGGTTAATGACCCAATAAGCCCAGTGACTCCTCACTGGCTCGGTTAATCAATTAATAACTCATATTAATTAATTAATCAATCGAATTGATGTCGTACATCGAATTCGATTGGGCCTCCGATCACGTTGGGTGATAAGCAACACCGCGTGAACCCGGAAGGTATCGGGGTTAAGTAACCCACTCTTGGAACCTTTCCGCCCACAGTTACCGCATGGATATAATCCTTCATTCGTACAATGCTCTCGAGTCAATTTAGGGTATGACGTGCTGTCAAACCCTAACCGGTCGACTCACTTGGATTTGATGCCGCTGATGAATATCGGAAAACTCCTTTCTTGATATTATCGTCCACCCTGGCCCGAGACTTTCGCACATCCTTCCTAGAGCATTCTCTCTCATCGTACCGAGAGCGAATGATTCCTTATTGACACTCAATTTCCTTCGACGGTATTCCGCTGAACTCGATCATTGGCTGTTTAGAATCCCGTGGTTAGAGATTCATAAACCAAGGTCAAAGCACATAAGTTCACCGACAAGGTGTCCTTGGTGTCTCAGGTCCGAGGACCATTTACACAACTGCGACAATAGAATCAAGCTAGTTGACAGTGAGGTACAGTACCATCCAGCGATTCAGTCGGATCAGTTCAGTGAACTCATTTTCTAATGAGCACCTACAGATTCGCCTTAGTGTCTCTACACAAGTGACTATGAGATTAGTCACCCTCATCTTATGAGCGGGAATAATCTGTACTAATCTAACCGGATATCCGATGTCATTCTCAGATATCCTCCGACTATGAACGATTAAGAATATGTGTGTTTAAGTGATCAATCTCATTAGTATGATCTCATCATAATCTGATCACTATCGCACATATTCATAGACTTTATTATGAGACGATAATTAATATGATTTACAGAAAATGAATATTATGCCATTATATTAATAAATGAACAAGATTACAAAGTCATATTGGCTTGTAGGCCACCTAAGACTAACACGGCAGGCCGCTCTGACCTGCCGCCAACAATCTCTCCTCCGTTACCACATCAACAATTTCTGGAGGAGGCCTTTGCTGGATTGTTGCGACCACTCGGGCTTCGTCTAGTGGCACTGGGACCAGTGGTGGGTCTACTGACAGCCTGACGGTCGTGGAAGGTGATGGGGAATGGCCAGCGCTCCCCCTCTTGCTTCGTCACCTAGAAGAAGCATTGCTTCTAGTGGGAAAATCTTACTGAAACCGATCAAATGGAATAGAGCCTTCTCACGGGCCTCGAGCTGTACGAACCCTTGGTTGCCCTCCTTTGCGACCCTTTTTGGCTGGAAGGCCGGCGAAGGCTCCGGACAGCCAAGCTCATTCGCTCGGATGAAGAAGCCGATGACAACTTTCAATAGTTTGACATTATCTTCCCTAACATCAGGTGGAGGTAGTTCAAAAGCTGCTCCACGTATGATGGTAGCGGCAGTCAGAAGCCCGCCTCGAACATGGCCTCGTAAGCCATGGACAAGTGGCTCCTCTTGTCATATATCCGCTTGTCGCCACGAGAAACGTTTAATTGTACTCCTGCAGGATGCTGAATCTTGAAGGAATGTCCGCCATACGCCTTTCCGAATAGATTGACGGCTGCGTCGCCACGTACTCGACTTTGACCCCTCTGGCATATGGATGTCCCTGGCGACTTGCTCAGCGCGACGAGCCATTGGGATGCAGGAAACAAGAAAGTAGACGGGCTTGGGGGCTCGAAGAAGGAAAGCTCAAGCATAAAGATTAGATAGAAGATTCGAGCAAAGATAGGGTTCTGTTCTTGCCCTAAGGGGTTTATATCCCCTTCTGCATCCTGCGGGAAGCATCCGTTCGGCAACAACATTCTATCTCCCTTGACAGATGAAAGGATGCCCCACCTCGAGCAGAGGCGATCACCGAACGGGTGCCCACATTCGAATGTGACGCATGTATCTTTCGAATCACGACCTCCTGTCCTAAGGCGAAAGGGCGGGCGCTCTTACTGACATTAATGTGCCGGCCCACTCATAGTTTGACTGCTCTGAAGGCCACGTCCTCGCCCCTTTGAGCAGGGGGGCTAGTGAGAGGGCCCAGTCTTGCTGGTCCATTTGCTAAGTGGACTGGCCTGTTAAGGAATGCTCTTGCCTGCTACCAAAATTTGGTGGGCCTTTCAACAGGCCTATGAACCCAGGCTCGAATAGGGGGCGCCCCAATCTGAGATGGACCCCGATGTCCTGGGGGCACCAGGAAACTCTCTACCGGAGAAACTCTCCTCTGGATCAACTCCGGAACAGATAAAAGAAGCCAGAGTCCCGTCCTGTCTGGGGAGTGGACCTAATTTCTCTCAACACACTCTCCGATCGGATTCAATTACTGCCTCAGATCTGTCCCTATAAAAGGGACCTTCTGGTACTCTCATAAAAGTATGTTCTATACTAGATTCTCTATCTTCTCCTTGTGCCTACATTATCTGACTCAGGCAGAGGGAGTTATTTCGGATTGCAACTGAGGTCTCCTCTGACATGATCTCCATTTTGTAAGAGTGCGATGAACTTATGTGATTCAAGGAACCTTAAGCGTTTGATTTGGAGCTGACGAATCTCCGATCTAATAAATCTAAAAAAGAAATGTTTTTCCTTAAAAAATAAAAAAAATTCATAAATCCTAACAAAATCCTCAAGGTCCCGTTTGGTATCGGGATAAGCCAGGGATAAGCCAGGGATATCCCCGTTCCTCGTTTGGCATTGTAAAAAGTCACGAGGATAAGAGGGGTTAAGGGGGATAGGGATAAGGGAGCTTAACCCCATTTTTGGGGTTAGATATGGGGATAACTTATTCCACCAAAAAGGTGGAATGACTTATCCTCGCCCCTTAATCTCATTGTTACCCTCATTTGCCCCTTCTCTTGGTTCATAAAATAATAATATATTTAACTCTAATAATTATTTTATTACTATCTAATGACGTTAAATATATTATTAAATAAAATTCTTAATCAAATCGATACCACCTATAGAATATATTATTATATTTATCTTATATATCATTATCTTTAAATAGTGCTAATAAGTATTTTAATATATTATTATATATAATATAATATCATATATTATTATCTTAAATTAGTATTTGTACTTAAATTATTAGTATTAGTACTAATAAGTATTAGTATTACATCGTATTCTTAAAATAGTAATATAATTAACTCTAATAACAACTTTATTTCTAGTTAATGATATTAGGTCATTAAATAGAAATATGAATCAAGCCAATACGGATGGAATATATTATTATACTAAATAATAGTAATAAGCATCTTTAATATATTATTATACATAATATAATAATATATATTATTATCTTAGATAGTACTAATAAGTTTTTTAATATATTATTATATATTATAAAATAACATATATTATTATCTTAAATTAATATTAGTACTTATATTAGTAATATTAGTACTTACATACTAATATTAGTATTAATAAGCATTAGTACTACATTGGATTTATAAAATAATATACTTAAATTCAATAACGGCTTCATTACTAGCTAATGACATAATGTGTACTTTAATATATACTTAAATTCAATAATACTTAAAATAATATATATAATACTTAAATAAATCTATAAGCATCTTTAATATATTTTATATGTAATATAATAATATACATTATTATTTTAAATAACACTAATAAATATTTTAATAGATTATTATATAATATAATACATATATTATTATCTTAGATTAGTATTAGTACTTACATACTAGTATTAGTACTAATAGACATTAGTATTACATCGGATTTATAAAATAATAATATAATTAATTTTAATAATGGTTCATTTATTATATTGAATAATACTATTAAGTATATTTAATATATTATTATATTTTAATTATATGCTAATTATGTGTAGTATAAATTGAGTGTCTTTAAAATATAATTAAATTCAATAACTTGAATTAAGTATGTTTAGTGTATCATGATACAAGTAATAAAAAATAAAAAAATATTTACACTTAATATACTACATATATATTGAATATATAGTTATATTATATAAAATAATATAATACCCATGTTATTTTAGATTAGAAAGGTAGCAATGTCTTTTTCACAACTTATCTTCCATACTGTGCTCATTTTCACCAAATAGAGAATATGATTAACTTTTTTCTTATCCCTTCACATACCAAACACATCACAGAATAAGGATAGAGATAAATTAATCTAGGTTAATTTATCCCTATTCTTTCCTTTTTCTATCCCGATACCAAACAAGACCCAAGAGACTATCGAAAAGTCGAAGTTTGGTTTCAGCACAACCAAACGCTGCTTTCTCCGGTCTCCACTCTACGGTGCGAGCTGTCGACCGGCCAAAACTTAGCTGCGACGCCGCCAACTTAAATTTCAAAAAATAAAAAAAAGGAAAAAGACCGGGTTCGAATTCAAGATCGCGATTCGGGCTCCGCAGCTGCCTTTTTCAAATCCCTTCCACCGCTCTCCATCTTCCTTTTCTTTTTGTCTTCTCGTGCCCGCGCCTGGTTAGGAACAGGGAGACCCTTCTCTCTCCCCCTCCTCTCCCTCCGATCTCTCTCGGATGCGTTGCCGCCAATTCGAACTCGTTCAAAATTTTCGTCGATCGATCCATCTGAACTGCTCAGCTCACCCAAATTTTGTTCAGATTTTTCTTTCCGATCTTGTGAAACCTAGCATCTGGTAGAACCCTAGGAGCTTTCTCAAGGGTTTTGGGTTGTGTTTGGATTGAGCTCGCGCAGCCAGCTTCCGGTCTTGTCCATGGACGCCGCTGGGGCGTCCCGTGCCCTGCTGTAAGCTGGAGGCGCCGCGGCGGGCCTCGTCGATGGTTGGGGGGCGGCTCAGTCCCCGGCGGTGCTGCAACCGCCGGGTGGTGGCCGGGAAGAGACCGCGTGCGGAGGGGAGCGTCAACAGCGTTAGGAAGCTGCAGAGGCGGGAGATTTGCTCCGGGCGGGACCGCGCTTTCAGTTCGAGCAGCGCCCAGGAGAGGTTCAGGAACATACGGTTGCAGGTTCGTGGTGTTCTAGCTGCTGGGTTTGATGATTTCTGGTCCCTTTTTTATGTTCTGTCATTCTTCTCTTGCCAATCTGATACTCTATTTGTAAGTGTCTTCGTTGGGTCGAAGTATTTACGGGGAATCGTGTGAATTCTGCAGTGTTGGAGACTTGTAAATGTGTTTACTTCATACAGATATGTCAGCTTGTTAGAATAGTCCCGCCTGTTTAGTAGAATAGTCATACATTGGTTAGGAGATAAAGTAAAGTATGTCCAAAAAAGTGGATCCCTTTCTGCTAGGTGGTTTGTTTATTTCAATGTAAAACAGTATAATTTTTAAAAATTGGTTCAACTTGCAGTGTTTTAAGATATTTGATATGATGTAAAACAGTATAAAACAAAATCCTGTCTGGCCTTTATTGGCTTACTTGGTGGCCCATTTCCTTGCTTTGTTTTCCGTGGAAGGACGACCATAAACCAAAATCAGATAATCTGTTCATTCTCTTGTTCTGTTTTCATGTATTGTACAAAACCAAATGGCTTCATGGACTCGCACATGAACCCATCATTGAGACACCCTATTGATTACATTTCTCATAGCGATTGTTCCTGATGTTGTGAGGCATGATGGATAATGTATGAGTTTCTGGAGCTTTGGATTATGGCTTTGCATGCAGGAAGGAATTGCTTGACAAAGCATTAGGACAATGGCTTGTTCTCCATATAAAATACATAATTCAATGGCTGCACACAATGTGGGAGAGTCATGAATGGCCTATCTTTATGGAAGTGAAGTATCTATTATCAACTTGACGTGAAATGATAGAGGGAACATGGGAATATTTGGGTGTCACGCCCGGCCCTTTTAAAGGGAGAAAAAATGACAATTCGCAACTACACCTTGTAAAGACCTAAAATAACATAAATATCCATACACTAAAAAAAATCAAATAACTACCATTCTGTCCCTAAAAATAAAGAAAAAAATACATAAACAATAGAAAATGACACTCTAAGCTAAGTTCCATCAATCGGGCATGTCATTTGCAAGCTGAAGTATGACTGCGGCTGTTGGGGCGGGGAGCGTTCTCGAACCACTGTGTAGAATGTGTCGGCGATATTCGGATGTTGGTTCTGGATCCCCATCACAACTGCTGGTTATGCACAAGGTGGGTGCTGGTCTGATCCACTGGTCAACTAGATAATGAAGATCGAACATGAGGGCATTTTTGCTCCTATGAATTTTCGGATAGTGTATAACTTCTTCCCTTAAATGCTTATAGAATGATGGTTGATAGGAAAGCTCTGCAGTGGGCTTTGCTCGGCATATTACATTAACAAGCATCCTATGTTAGCAACAAAATGTTCATCTCTATGGCTTCCCATAGAGTAATTTAACATAATATTTTGGTGTACGTGAGTGCAAAACTAGGAAAAAAATAATTGGAAAAAATGGATATGGAGTATAGAATAAGTTAGAAGGAGGATATGAATCCCCATGATAACCTCAAAAGGGAGTCTTGTGCAATTTATAATTGACATCTTATCATGTTACAAGTTCTACATCCCATTCCATAAGCTAGATCCTGTGGCCTTGTTTTCATAACTTGTGAGTTATAGTAAATTCGATTAGTTCAATGGTTTACCTTTATACTAATACCTCTGTGACTAGAATTTCCACATAGGACACATAAATGACAAATTAAATTGTGCATAACTGTTGAAAATCTTACAGAGAAATGGGAGTGGGTGGGTGGGTAAATATTTATTCAATTTCTTTTGGGTCCTCATAATTCGTCTATTTTGTCTCTGGGCATGCGTTGTCTACTTGCTCGAAATGTCTTAATTTGAATGACGAGTCTGTTTCTTCACCATTACATTGAATGCATATCCGTCTGGCTTGTGTACCTGTTTATTTTGTGTAATATCATGGAGGTCACACTGGTCACACTGAAATTCACTTTGTGCCAGCACTAGGCACTAGCTTAACTCCGCCTTCATCTTGTATATCTTGGACACATGTAGTGTGACCAAGGTTTGCCCTCTCAGATCTCGGTTTTGCCTCGGGGCCTCTGAGAGAAGAGATCTTGGCAAAATCTTGGGAGATCGGGACATAATCTCGGGACATTTATGTGCAATAACAATATGATATACACATATATATCATACGTATCATATTATATGTCCAGTTCATGTGTGCTACCAGCTTTTGTTTCCTCTTCAAGCCCAGGGTGTTGATAACATAACTAGTTCTTGGTTGGCTTCAATACGCCTCACAATTCCTTGTTCTTATGTCTTACTTTCTTCTTGGCCTTTTCTCTTTCCTCCTAGTTTTAAACATGGCAAATTGTAGCTTTCCTTTAGCTCATTCAAAAAGTAAGTCGTTGTTTCTGCACTTTAACATCTTACATTACCCTTCCACAAAAAGAGGGAGTAGGGTAGTTGACAGATTACCATTTGACTTTGTTTAATGCTTAGTTGCACCATACCTCTGCATACTTGCATTTGCATATGCATGCACTCAGTTGTTCCTCTCAATCACCTTCTTGCCTGTGCATTAGGATCTTAATTTGTCGTCACAACAAGCTTGTGGCAGATTGCTTGTTTGACTATATCTCTCTTTAACTGCAGAACACATGAACAAGCCCTATTTTGTTACATGTTTAATGACTATTTGGGAAAGTGGTGATTTTGAATGCCTTTTCAGAATGTATTTCCCCTCAAAATTTTCAAGAATTTTCCAACTGAAATCTCACTAACACCATTTACAATTATCTTATTTCAGGTGGAATATGATACGCATGATCCCAAGGGACACTCTTTCTTTCAACTTCCATTTTTGAGGAAAAGATCTAGAATTATTGAAATTGTCGCTGCACAGGATGTTATTTTTGCTTTGGCACACTCTGGTGTTTGCTCAGCATTCAGCAGAGGTTTGCCCATTGCTTGTGTACTTGTATAGTTTTTTTTTGTTGTTGGATTGATGGTTCAACATCTAAATGTGTAAGTGAATATTTTTGACATTCTTTTGATGCTGGGTTTGGAATGCAGTGACAAACCAGAGAGTGTGCTTACTGAATGTGAGCCCTGATGAAGTGATACGCAGCCTTTTTTATAACAAAAACAATGATTCACTTATTACCGTCTCGGTTTATGCTGCAGACAACTATAGCTCTTTGAAATGTAGAACGACCAGTATTGAGTGCGCACATCCCTGTCTGTTCTTTTGTTTTCTTGTATATTTTTCCATTTTGAGGGTGACGGTTGATCTGTTGTTTCCAGATATATCAAAAGGGGGAAGCCTGATGCTGGATTTCCACTGTTTGAGTCTGAATCACTTAAATGGCCTGGTTTTGTAGAGTTTGATGATGTAAATGGGAAGGTTCTTACCTTTTCTGCACAGGACAGGTGAGTTTCAAATTTTTGAATATTTTAGTCAACATGGATGATATGACCTTTTCTTCCCCTCTTCTGACATGATGTTCTTTATTAGCATTTACAAGGTGTTTGACTTGAAGAACTATACGATGCTATATTCGATATCGGATCCAAATGTCCAAGAAATCAAGATTAGGCAAGTTTCTTACTCCAATATTTTCTGCTCCCTCCTCCATTCACGCCCTTATATTCACCCAATTTATTTGTAAGTCATGTTTTTTAATGGATTTTTTGCAAATATACTATTTTTAGAGTTTTATTTACAAAGTTGATGTCCTATGTTTAACAATTCCACTGCATCCCCCCCCCCCCCCCCCAAAAAAAAAAAAAAAACACTACATTATAGTAGTTGCAAAAATGCCCCTCTCATTAACATCTATTAACATTCCATTAAAATCTCTTAAAAATATCAGAAGAGAAGAGAGAGAAGGGCATACCCCCATAAAAAGGTAAGACAGAAAAAGGAAAAAAAGAAAGAAGAAGATCAATCCAGTGGATGTTCTTGTGGGCCCCACCCACTGGTTTCTTCTCCTCTTCCATTATGAAGAGGGCCCCCCCCCCCCACTGGACAGGTTTGAGGGAAAAAGGAAAAGACATATATATATATAGAGAGAGAGAGAGAGAGAGAGAGAGAGAGAGAGAGAGAGAGAGAGAGAGAGAGAGGATTGATCCAGTGGAGGGTGCCTACACCCCCTCTCCCCTTCCCTCTATTTCTCTCTCTTACCCCTTACTGGACCAGAATGCTAACAAGGGCAACTCTAGAAATAAAAATAAAAATAAAAATATAAAGGGCTTTTGGAGGGGAAAAGGCATGAAGTTGGGGGTGCCACCGGATCTATTTGTACCTCCCACTAGATCCATTCAACCCCCTATAAATACCCACTAAAGGGGTGTGCTATGTGTTGGGTTCTCGCGTTTCTCCGGATCGCCCACGCAGTGGAAAATAAAATTAAATCGGCGATCCGATTCCTGTTTCGAAAAATCAAAATCCTGATAATCGGATTATCAGATCTTACCGTGTGCGGATTCGAATCCGCAACCGTTCTGTTCCATCAATGTGACACCACAAGCTGCGCAAGCGTCCGGCCTCTAGCGGAGTCCATGCGATCCTCCTTGCGATAGATATCCTCACGTTCTTCGCAGCCCACGAAGTCTCCGCCGTTCGCCACAACAATCACCGCAACTCGCGGACGATTTCCCGTCGGACGGGAGTCGGAGAAGCGGCGGATCAAATCCGGGGATCTCGATTCTTCTGGGCATCAGAGAGAGAGAGAGAAAGGAGAGGAGGGGGCTGCTAGGGTTAGCAGCAGCTTGGCCTGTTCAGCCCGTTCGCTATATTTTATACTAATCGCGCGATTTTTCATAAAAACTCCCGGTTTATATAAAACCCACTTATTTATCAATCGCCTTAAGAATTTTTTGCGTGTGACCCTCTAGGCCCAATAACCAGTCCGATTAATAGTCCAATAAGCCCAGTGACTTCTTACTGGCTTTATTAATCAATTAATAACTCTTTATTAATTAATTAATCAATCGAATTAAAGTCGCACATTAAATTCGATCGGGCCTCCGATCACGTTGGGTGTCAAGCAACACCGCGTGAACCTGGAAGGTATCGGAGTTAAGTAACCCACTCTTGGAACCTATCCGTCAACAGTTGCCGCGTGCATATAATCTTTCATTCGTACAATGCTCTCGAGTCGACTCATGGTATGGTGTACTGTCAAACCCTAACCGGTCAACTCATTTGGATTGGATGTTGCTGATGAATATCGGAAAACTCCTTTCCCGATATTATCGTCCGCCCTGGCTAGAGACTTTCGCACATCCTTCCTAGAGCATTCTCTCTCATCGTACCGAGAACGAATGATTTCTTATTGACACTCAATTCCTTTTGACGATATTTCGCTGTACCTGATCTTTGGCTGTTTAGAATCCCGTGGTTAGAGATTCATAAACCAAAGTCAAAGCACATAAGTCTACCGACAAGGTGTCCTTGATGTCTCAGGTCCGAGGACCATCCACGCAACTGCGACAATAGAATCAAGCTGGTTGACAGTGAGGTACAATACCATCTAACGATTCAGTCGGATCAGTTCAGTGAACTCATTCTCTAATGAGCACCTACAGATTCACCTTAATGTCTACACACAAGTGACTATGAGATCAGTCACCCTCATCTTATGAGCGGGAGTAAGATATGCTAAACGGGCCCTAAATGGGCCAAACAAGGACACAATGGACTTGTTGTCAGACACCTTATGACTTTGACGTCATGCAAACTATCTTTGAGCCAAATAGAAATTGTGTAGTCCTCCGACGGCGATAAACGTGCTCCTTCATGTATAATGCATTGGTAATGTTGATACTCTAGTCTTGGATCACCATCATTTTCCTCTGGTTCGAGAAAACTCGTCCTTAAGTTTTGTAGTATCGGAGGATCATGATAGCAACTATGACAGACAAAAATGATGTCGAAATTCTTGAACCAACATCACATTGAGGGGTGGAGATACAACATTGTTTTTTTTTTTTTTTTTTTTTTTTTGGTGGTGTTCAAGAAGTGTGCACCACACTAGATCAAAAACATGCTGTCTAGTGGCAAGGTCTACGTCTATAAAGATGATCGATTGAATCTGCGGGTCTAACAACTCCTTGAATGGAGAATTCTCTGGCAAAGGAAGACCGGCTGCAACTATGATTATCTGATCCCACGTGGGTGGGTTAGGCAAAGGAAGAGAAAGGCCTCTACTACTGTTTGGCCGGGGGCATGTCAAGGTCAAACCCCACAGAGAATAAGGGTGGAGATGGTGATGATACTTTGCTGGAGGTGACCAATCTGAATCTGCTAGGATGGATGTTGCGTGGGAATCGAGCTCACAACCTTGCTTGCATCGTTAGGGTGGGGTTTTACTGCAATACTTGATTGGAAAAAAATGAACTTTCCTTTCAAGTGAGGTGGCTAGAGAATGCAAAATTGTTGCTTGGGATCCATGGTGCCGTGTCATTTTTCTATCCAATCTGTGCCAATTTTGATGTATGGTCTTGGCTTTTGAACAATACACCATTCCCCGTTAAAATGAGAAACTCTCTTAAATGGCCTAGAGAATTCCACAAATGCTTAGTTATAATCTAACACAATTTCTCCTGTTTAGAGAGTAAATCAACGAGTGCATGGGAAACAAAGTTCTCCTCAAGTCCACTATTAAATACAAGGGCAGTGTACGCCTTATCGGTCAAAGTAAATCTAGTGTAGAAGACTGAGAAAGTCATACATGTGCATGGTAAGAACGACGAACAAACATGATCCGATCCATGGGGCTCCATGAACCGCATTGCCAAGGTAATATGTGTCTAGAGTCTAGACCCGTTATGGATGATAGAGTCGCTCCAGATCTCGGGACGAACATCTTCGGTGAGTGAGGCCCAACATTTGCTGGGATGGGTTGCATTTGGGTAGCTGGGGCGACATGCCGGTTGCGTGGATGTTGGTAGCGGCAACAATGACCGGCAGATGGTAGGCAATGCATCACCCGATGGGCGCAGGGAACAGTGCACAAAATTGTGCTAGAAGTACGCACAACAATTCTCGCAAAGGGGGTGCACTATAGTAATGCACAAAGGCATGTATTACAGTGACGCGCATAGGTGTGCTAAAGTGTGCTTCTATAGCGTGCACTGGTGTGCGTGCTTGTCATGCATAGGCACATGCACAACACGTGTCACATTCTACACGTGGTGCGCACGTCGCGCACATGGCGCGTAGACTTGCACGAATGCAGAGTGTGACACGTCACATGGTGCGTAGATGTGCATGAATGCACGCGCACAGACTTGCCGTGCTCTGGCGCAGTGGAGGTGATGGGTCTCGCGTCCGTACAACTATATGGTGTGAAATAGAGAGAAATAGAGAGAGTGAAATAGAGAGAGAGAGGTGGCAATGGCGGAGGCACGTGGGAATGGCATTGTGAGGATGTGACAACTGATACATGATTTGGATTGTCTTGATACTAAAGTTGATGCGGAAGGAGTCGGAACATGGCGGTGTGAGGCGAAAGATAGCGTCGACGATACCTGGACGTCACAGCCATCCTCGTCTTAGGGTTTTCAAATCTCTATCTTAGAGAAGCAAAGTGAAAATATCCCAAATTCGCAATAAAAATTCACCATTAATTGAAAAATAAGGTTTACATTACTATTTAAAAAGACTCACCCAAGACCCAACCCTAATTATTGCTGGACTAAAATACTTGACTTAAAATTTGTGCAAAGCTCACACGAAAATACATCAAAAATAAAATAAAAAAGATTCTAAATGGGCCCCAAATGGGCCGAACAAGGATTCAAATGACTCGTCCGATACCCTATGACTGAGACATCATGCAAACTATCTTCGAGCCAAATGCAATCCTGTGTAGTCCTCCTCCGACAATAAGCATTCTCTATTGTGTGTACCTCATTGGCGATGTTGGGCTCCAGTCCTGGATCCCCATCATCCACATTCTCACTGCCCTGAGTGTGAGGAGGTTGGCATGAATGCCAGACCTGCCTCTTCCAAGTCCCATCCTGTTATTGTCCATTGTCTCGTCATTACATACTTTCAGTTGGAAAACTGCATCCACTTATCCGAAAATTGGAAACACGGTCTTACTCATAATTTCATCATAAGGTGCCATTAGCGTGGATATATTCATTTATTTGAAGCTTGATAAAGTGATGTATATGCATGTGTGTGTGTCTATATATATACGTATATTACTATTTATCTTTGGAAGCTTTCAAGTTTATTGGTAGCTAGTCAGTGAATCTTTACATGCTGATTCAAGCTTTCAAGTTTATTGGTAGCTAATCAGTGAGTGTTTACATGCTGATTCTTGCATCGGAAGCCAAGATCCATAAAAGCAACTGGGAATGGAAGTGCAAGCCGATATCCGCAGTTTTTTAAACTCTACTTGCAGTGGGAAACAGAAACTGAGGACCAAAACTGAGCTTTTCAGAGATCTACTACTTACAGGATTGGGCAGGCACATTAATGACCATTTGGAGCACTAGGTCACCATTGCTGTGGTCGCTTGGAGCACCTGGCAGCTGTTCATGTGACCATCAGGAGGTATAGACAACGATACTATTGCTGTTCGCACATTGTAAAAGTGGACCTTAGTCCCTGCCTCCAAAGAAGTGTCTTGAGGTTATTTAGAGGAACTTGATGTGGAAGTAACCCCAAGTAAGCTTTCAAACCAGATTTCCAAGGATAACTTTACCTAATGTTAGGATTTCAAGTAAAAATATTGGGACTAAACTCACGTGACCAGTTTAAAGATTATGGACCACATGAATCTAGGGGTGTGCATAAAAACTGAAAAACCGAAAAACCGAACCGAACCGAACCGAACCGTTCGGTTCGGTTCGGTTCGGTTCGGTTTCACAAAGTTGTGAAACCGAACCGAACCGAAAAACCGAATAAATCGATTTTTTAAAGTAAATAAGTATTTATATTAACATTATGCATATAAATGTTTTAATATTTTAATATCATATACATATTTATGTATAAATAAGTATTTTTTAAATATAATTTTAATGTTAAATATATATATATATATATATATATATATATATATATATATATATATATATATATATATATATATATATATATATACATTTAATATCAATAAAATATGAAAATTCGGTTTGAACCGAACCGAACCGAACCGTTTCGGTTCGGTTCGGTTCGGTTTCAAAGTTAGTTCGGTTCGGTTCGGGTTGAAGAAATTTCCTCCAAAACCGAACCGAACCGAACCGTGCACACCCCTACATGAATCTCTCAAGGATCATAAAACTTGATGCGATACTAGTTAAACACATCGAAATGAACATTTATTCTTCGTAAAATTTTAAAGGAGCTCACTTAATGACCCATAACAAGGCAGAACAAAAAAATACTCTTGGTGACCATTGTTGTGGGCCTTTATATTGTCGAAGGTTGCCGACACTGGTGGCTTCTATGAGTGAGGAGAACGTATGTCTAGTTTGATGACAAGAGCACCGTTGAAGGCAAAAGGTGATGCGAACATCAGCCAATGTTGATGGTGGAGATGGTACTGGCAGCATTGGAGTGACTGATGGCTGTGAAAGAAGATGAAAGTGATAGTGGCAATGACCTGGCCAGCAGAAGCCGACTATGAAGCCGATGTATGATGGTGAGATAGATATATCAAATATGCAAGTTCAACCCTTCAATGTCTGTTAAGTAAAGGCAATACAATGTAAGTAAATGTAGACAGCTAGGTATGTAAAATTGAAAGCACCAGTTCTCAGAAGATTCATCTGCAAGGGAAATGATATATGGTAATACTCAGATTGACATTAGTGTAGAAAGAGTAGGCAGCCAGAACTCAGAAACATTAGACGGTTAGAAATATGACTGGATTCCCATGGAAAGGGGCTTTAAACATAGGAAAATCACTGGGGGTGGGTGAATGGCATAGTGGATTGGCCCCAGCCTTTGCAGGTTAAACTCCCGCAGGTTGGCTTGGGTGTCTGGCCTGGGATCATATCCAATCTGCGGGCTCGGTGTTATGGCCTGGGAGCTGCCCCAAGCCCCAGCTGGGGTTTCCCTGTGAGTACTATCTTGTCTCATAAGGCATAGGAAAATCATTTATTGTTTCTTCCAAAATTTGATTGATTGATTGAAACCCCCCCCACCCCCCACCACCACAAAAAAAAAAAAAACATGTCCTATTAGTTAATGCCAAGGAATGGTGATTTTTTTAAGTTGATTCTGTTATCCAGATATTTCTTTAATGAGATATATCTTACGTAAATCGAAACAAGCACAACTGTTCCAATTCGTATCTGTTGCATTTATTTGGGCCTAGGGGGATGACAAATTTGTGATAATGAATATTCTTTTATTTTCCATCCATGTAACAGCCCAGGTATAATGCTGTTAATATTTAAAAGAGCTAGCAGCCATGTTCTTCTCAAAATACTCTCAATCGACGATGGCAGTGTCCTCAAATCCTTCAATCATCTTTTGCATCGGAACAAAAAGATCGATTTCATAGAACAGTTCAACGAAAAGCTCCTTGTTAAGCAAGAAAATGAAAATCTCCAAATTCTTGATGTAAGATTTTTTATCCATTGCTTGATTGAAATGTCTGTTTTTTTAATCATCATCTCATTATTTTTCCATAAGCATTCTTTTCCCATTCTTATAGGTTCGGAACTCCGAATTAACAGAAGTAAGCAGAACAGAATTTACAACTCCATCAGCATTTATCTTTTTATATGAGAATCAGTTGTTTTTGACGTTTCGCAACCGCACAGTAGCTGTTTGGAACTTTCGAGGTGAACTTGTTACCTCTTTTGAGGATCACCTGTTATGGCATCCTGACTGCAACACAAACAACATCTATATCACTAGTGATCAGGATCTTATCATTTCTTATTGCAAGGCTGACTCTGAAGACATGACAGATGGCAATGGTAACTTTTCCTTTGCTTTGTAAAGAATTTGTTTCCTTGATGATGATGTCTCTACCAAAATCAACTTTCAACTGAGCTGGCAAAACTCCCTGGGTTTTGATTAGTTGAAGTGTACTAATGTATCATTTTCAGAAATTTACAGACACATGTGGTTTTATTTAATTTTGTGGTGATGAATCATTAAATTACACTCGCTAGTATATGCAGAAACAGCACCTCACCATGTATGCAGTACCGAGTGACAACCTTAGCAGCTTTTAAAATGGTCTTATCTTAATAAGTGGTGTCAGAACTAAGAAGGGCTGAGATACATTCCATCTGTCTTGCGTTGTGTGACACATACATATTCTTCTTCTTCTTCTTCTTCTTTTTGAAGGTGGTGAGGGGGTTTGCTGTATTTGTATTGGGTGTGCCCACTGCTGCTGCTACACAGCAGTTTGGGGGGGGGGGAGAGATAGTATATGAATTATCATCTTCATTAAAAATATCATAATATAATATAATATAAACATAATGGATGCTTACATTTTATTTATACATCTAATTTATATTTAAATTTTGTATATGAACACCTAATAGTATTTTGTGTGAATAATTTTATAGAATTTACAAGACATATTAGTATAGTGGTCCAGACTCCAGAAGATTGAGGGGGAGATGATGAGTGAGGGGAGCTATTGGGGCCTCAGAAGGGATGGTGAGTGGAAGCTGGTCTAGAAGCAAGGCAACACCAAGAAGTAGACGATCTCATCTTGTCCCACTGGTGAAAAGAGGGACCCTTCCTCTATCCTTGTGGGCAGAGATACATGTCTGAGGTGCTCTGGTAAGGGCCATTAGGCTAGGGAATGTAGAGATAGGGTTCGATGTTTGGTATATAGAAACTTTGACCATCAGAGCTTTGTTTGCTGTATGCCTATCAACAAGCCTATAGACCCTATTCCTGCAGACCCTGCTTTGGCCTCGAGTAAGCTTCAGATGGGTAGGATCGAGATTCCCTGGTCTTCCTCAGTTGCAGGAGCGTGGGCCTAATGCTTGGTAGTTTCAATTTGTGCTTTGCAACCCTCCAAGTCTCACCCTATGGAAGCTTATCAGGCTTTAATGGGTTCTCTTCAGACCCTTTGGGCTGATGTGAAGAACTGGTGGATCAGAGAGTTAGACAACGACTCTTTCGTGGTTAAGAGTCCCTTTCCTGATTGGAAGAATCAGGGCATGAAGCTCCTTAGTCGTCGCAGAGGGAACCTATACGCTCCCAATGGTGCATGTCTACTTCTACAACTCCAACCCCACCAGGAACCAAGACTTGGCTCCAGATGTTTGGCATTCCGCTCCATGTGTGGAATAGTAAGACTTTCCAGGCTATCGTCTCTTCTTTTAGTATATTAAGGGGGGTTGATGCAAGGTCCCTGGAAAGTCAGATGTTGAGATATGCCCCTGTTCTTGTGGAAGTGAGAAGTTTGGGGGAAATCCAGATAGTGTCACTATCCATCTGGCTAGGTGTGATTTTTGGGTTAGGCTCGTGAAGGAGGAGTCCTTTGACTCCATTACTGGGGAGCATGTTGCCTAGGACTGGGCCTAGTTGATGTGGTTTAGAATTCAAGAATTATAAGGGGCAGCAGCGGTGCTCTATTTCGGCTTCTTTGATTGCAATTTCGAGGAAACCTTCCGAGTCTACTGAATTAGAGATCCATCCAAAACCTAGTGGTGTAACTCAGCGGGATGACAATGTTCATTGTCTCTCGCATCATCCTAGTCCCAAGGAATGGGTTCTTCTTCCTACGCTTCCATGGTAGACTCGAGAAAGCATGTCTTTTTCTTGACCTGTGGAGCTACCAGTAACATTTGAGAAGGGATTTGATGCTGCTCTCCTCAAGGTGAAGATGGCTGACCGGATTTCTTTAGTTCCGAGGTACCTTTTGCAGGGCATGCTTGTGCGGAGCGGTGGTCAGGCAGAGAAGAGAAACAATGGCGGGTCCGCCAGTTGAATTCGGGCTCGCTTGTTGTGGACTCTTATTGGGCATCCAATACATCAGATCCCAATTTAAATTTGAACCGGGGTCATGAATGACGGTATCGGCTGATACCGATACGGGGGGTACCCCGATACTAGTCTTTACAATTAAAAAATAAAAAAGGCATTTGTTATTGGCCGGTACCAAACAAAAATGGGCCAGTACTCGGCCGATATGCTCGATACAAATACCGATATGGGGGGTACCCCGATACCAATCTTTATAATTAAAAATAAAAATAAAAGTATTTGTTATTGGCCGGTACCAAACCAAAATGGGCTGGTACCGAGCCGATATGCTCGATACTGATATTGATACATATTCACCAATATCAGTATTGGTATTGGTATTGCCATCTGTAGAATAAACAAGAGAGGCATAATAGGGCAGAATTGGAGGCAGTGGTAACCCATTACAGACCGCACCCTCCTCTCTTTTATAGTGTGAGTTGAAAGTGTTAAAAATATTGGGCAAGGACAAGAATATCCCTTGCTCCAATAGAACACATAATAAACCCCATACCCACACATAAAGAAGAAAAAGAGAAAAACATACTAGATAGAATTACACCTGACCATTCTCCCCTCAAGCTAAGCATATATGTCAAAAATGCACAACTTGGACAAAAGAGAGACAAAAACTTCCTTAGACAACCCTTTAGTAAAAACATCTGACAGTTGATCCATGAAGCGAACATAAGAGAGACAGTTCTCCCCTCTATCCAACTTCTCGCGAATGAAGTGACGGTCAATTTCAATATACTTGATGCGATCATGTTGAACCGGGTTATTAGCAATGTTGATGGCAGTTTTATTGTCACAATACATGCGCATGAGTGTGAGAACTTGAACACCAAGATTTTGAAGAAAGGGCTTAACCCATAACATCTCTATAACACTATGTGCCATACCCGATATTCAGCTTCTGTATTCGAGCGAGCACAAACAGTTTGTTTCTTACTGCGCCAAGTAACAAGATTTTCACCTAGAAACAAACAATAACCAGTGGTTGACCTCTTATCATTACGAGAACCTTCCCAATCCACATCAGTATAAACATCAATGTTTACATGTGGAGCCTGAATGGACAACATGCCTTTACCTGGACAAGACTTGATGTAACGTAGAATTCTTTTCACAACCCGCATATGTGGAGACCTGGGAGCATGCATAAACTGACTGACAATGCTAACTGCATAGGCACTGTCTGGTCGGGTGAGAGATAAGTACAAGAGTTTCCCGACAAGGTGTTGGTAGGAACCTTTTTCATACTAGGATAGAAGCTCTCCACCTGGCTCAGACAATCCATGATTAGTCTCTATGGGGGTATGAGCTGGTTTACATCTCAACTTCTCAGTTTTTTAAAGTAAACCAAAAGTATATTTCTGTTGACAAACATAGAGACCTTGCTGAGACTTGGCCACCTTAATGCCAATAAAATACTTCAGCTCTCCAAGATCCTTAATGTCAAACTCACGTGCCAGACTGTCTTTGAGCTTATGCATCTCTGTGGTATCATCTCCAGTAATAATCATATCATCTACATACATAAGAAGTACTACCGCATGACCATCTACCCATTTGGTAAATAGAATATGATCAGAGTTGCCCTATTGGTAGCCAAGTTGTATCATGGTAGATATGAACCTGTCAAACTAAGCCATTGGAGACTGTTTCAAACTATACAGTGCCTTCGTGAGTCGACGTACTCTCCCCTTGGTTTCTAGTCTAGGAGGGGGTTGCATATACACCTCCTCTTGCGGATCACCGTTAAGAAATGTATTCTTAACATCTAATTGGTGAAGTTCCTAAGAAAACTGAACATCAAGGGAGAACATAACTCTGACAGATTTTAGCTTGGCCACATGAACAAATGTATCCAGATAATCCACACTATAAGTCTGAGTAAAACCTTTGGCAACAACTCGTGCTTTATACCTTTGAACAGTACCATTAGAATGGTACTTAATAATGTGCACCCATCTGGATCCAACCAAACTCTTCCCCGGAGGCAAAGTTACTAACTCCCAGGTGTTATGTTTTTCAAAAGCTTGCATCTCTTCCTCCATGGCTTGCACCTACTTTGGGTCCTTAACAGCTTCTGCAAAGGAGTTAGGAACATGATAGGTGGAAATAGCAGATAAAAAAGAACAATAAGATGGTGAGAGACGAGAATAGGAAATGTAGTGAGAAATAGGATGCTTGGTACACGTTCTCGTCCCTTCCGGACAACAATAGGCAAGTCCAAATCTGCATGAGCTGTGGGTGATGGGGTCAAAGAATGACCTGAAATTTCAACAGCTTCATGAGATGGTGGATCCATGGGAGGTCTATGTTTGTGCCATATATACCTGGAGTAAGTAAGAGTATCCACTGGGGACTTGTCAAGCAATCCAGATGCAACACTAGTCATGTCGGTAACAAGAGGTAGAGGAGGAACCAACTCAGGAGGAGGATCACAATAAGAACCAGGAACATCCTCCCCTTTATCAGAGGTTTGAGGGGCAAAATAGGACTCTGACTCAAAAAAGGTGACATTTTTATTGACATACTTTTTTCCTCTTTTGGGGTCAAAATATTTGTACCCTTTCTGAGTGGGAAAGTAACCCCAAAAAGATATTACGGATGGCTCGATGATCTAGTTTAGTAGATCCTAGAGTCAAGGAGTGAATAAAGCATACACAGCTAAAGACCCGGGGCTCCAGAACAAACAGGGGATGGTCATGACATAGTACCCGGATAAAGGACATAAAGTTAAGTGTTCGAGAAGGCATACAGTTGATAACATATGAGGCAGTTAGGACAACTTCTGCCCCGAATTTATGGGGCAACTGACATTGCAAAAAGAGTGCTCGAGAGGTTTCATGTAAATGTCTATTCTTTCTTTCAGCCACTCCATTTTGTTGGGGCGAGTAAGCATAAGAGGATTCATGAATGATACCCTCATTTTCCATAAAAATATTGAGTCATCTCAAAGTACTCATTTGCATTGTTAGATATGAACACCTTAACTTGCCGTTCAAATTGGTTCTCAATCATTTTACAGAACACCTGAATAATCCGGGGTACTTCTTTACGGGATTTCATATAAATCTAACAACAATGAGAAAAATCATCAATAAAACTGATGAAGTAACGGTGACCATCCACAGAAGGAACATGAAATGGGCCCCAAACATCAGAGTGAACAAGTTGGAAGGAAAAAATACTCTTATTCATAGAAACTTAAAAATTAGTTCTACAATGTTTGGTAAGTTGACATACTTGACGCTGAACAGTGTCGACGTTTATTGACTTGAACAATGAAGGAAACAAGACCTTTAAAGAAAAGACAAGTGCCCTAAATGACAATGCTACAACTAGATCACATCATGTTTCTTTTTCATGTCCCCACCAATATTGGATTAAAATGCAGCTTTACACACCAGGCTCCAAATGATATAGGCTTACTTCACGACCAGTCCCAATCATCTGCTTGTGTTTCAGGTCCTGAAAACCACAATGTGTAGGAAAAAAAGGTTATTGAACATTGAAGTGACTTGGTTTAGCTGTTAAGAGATAAAAGATTAATGGGTAGGGTAGGAACATGAAGTACAAAAGACAGAGGTAGATCATCACTGAGATTTATTAAACCTTTACCCGCCACTGTGGCACGGGTACCATCTGCAATGGTGACCTTCTCTTGTCCAGAGTTCAAGGAATATGAAGTAAAGAGATAAGTGGTACCAATCATGTGATCTGTAGCACCTGAGTTAATGACTCAATGGTTATTTAGGGAAGCAGAGTGAGTCACACTCAAGGCTGCCCCAGTAGTATCTGGTGTGGAGGTAGTGGATGAAGACGTGCCAAACTGAGAGAGGATCTGCTGAAGGTGCATAATATCACTAGAGGAGAGAGCAGACACCTGAGGAGTAGTGAACCCACCATCCAGAGAGGGTCTGGAAGGGTCATTTGGGTCTTGATTGAAGGCAACATTGCTCTTTGGCTGTTGTCCACTCTTAGAATTTTTGAATTTCAATGGCTTCTTATCAGGGTAGAGGTCCCAACACTTGTCAACATTGTGGTTGTCCTTCCCACAGTGTTAGCAGTGTCTTCCTATCTTTTCTTTCTCCTTTCCCTGACCACTATTACTCTTTACAGGCTTGGAATAGGCACTAGCAAATGCAAACGACTCCACTACATCTCGGTTACCGGCAGTGACAATACCACTGCTCATTGCCTTCTTTCGCCCCTCCTCTTGCAGCACCTTGTGATACACTTGTTCAAAAGATGGTAGAGGGTCAATACTAAGTATGTGAGCTCTTAAGCTCTCATATTCTGAAGTGAGACCAGCAAGAAACTTGAAGATGCGGTTCCGCTCCACATATTGCAAATAGACCCTTTGATCTTTAGTACAAGTCCAACTGTATGTAGAGTAGTAGTCTAACTCCTCCCATTTACTCTTTAACAAACCAAAGTGGTAAGACCAGTACTACCTTGTTTCACCTCCTGTATATCAGTTGTCAACTGATAACGCGAGAGACATCTTGCTTTTAGCCATACATCAAGTTCAGAATGTCCCACATCTTCCTTGCTGTCCTCTTGATCATGATCAGCTGCTGGATCTCTGGATTTACAGAGTTGAGAATCCATCCCATAACCAAGTTGTTTTCCTGCTCCCATCGGGCAGAGGTGGGATCATCATATTGCTGGTTCTAAAGTTCTATCATCAATATAACATGTTTTTCCTCGTCCTCTAAAGAAAATACGAGCAGAGACATACAAGAGATGATAATTGGTTTATGTAAGTTTCACTATAGTTATTTGCATAGCAAGCATGTGGTGCTTAGTAGATGAAGAGCCAGTAGGGCGCATTAGGGAGGAATTAACTTCGTGATCAGCACCGCTTGTCGTCGAAGCCTCCATGACAGCCACACACGAGATAACAGAAGGTGTAGGTGACTCCCAAACACCTAGCAAGATCTCCACCAAGGCACCAACCTGCTCCTAGGCAAAAAAGGAGCACAATGTACTGCAGGAGTCTGCGATAAGACCCCTTACACCAGAGGTAAACACTCGGCCCAGCTCCTACCTGCACAGGGAGGACTGAACCAGCAGTAGGGAGGTGACAACCCCCTTCTCAAGCTCTAAACAGAGCACCAGCTTGCCCTTGTCTGCACAAGGTTGCCCGTACCAACAGTAAGAGGGGGGCCGGTCCCTACACAACACCAAATAGATCCTCGAGAATGGAAAAAAAAGGAGCACGTTGGCCTAGGAAATCCTAGAACCACCATACAGAGCAAAAAGAAGGAATCGGCCTGCTTTTAGGTGCCCCAGGACCACCCACAGGGTAGAGGGGGTACTGGTCTGTGCAGAGGAGGGGAAGAGGGGGTACCAGCCTGCTATTGGGTACCTTCGGACCACCAATAAGCACTTGCTGTGCAGAGGAGAGAACTGGCCAGGGTGTTGATGCTGTAGAAACAACAACTAGGGCAGGAGAGACAGCCGGCCAAGCTTTGAGTTCCCTAGAGCCACCAAAGAAGAGCATGAGAGATAACCGGCCAGGTCTTGGGTGCCTTAGAGACACCGGACAGGCCAGGGAAGATGACCGGCCAGCAGAAGGAGGCCCCAGAGATGATCAAACAGAGCATAGGAAGCCCTAGGAGGACCGGCCTGCTCTGGTACCATGTGGAATACACGGGAGACAGAATAGGGCAGAACTAGAGGCAATGGTAACCCAGCACAGACCGCACCCTCCTCTCTTTTATAGTGTGAGTTGAAAGAGTTAAAAATATTAGGCAAGAACAAGAATATCCCTTGCTCCAATAGAACACATAATACACCCCATACCCACACATAAAGAAGAACAAGAGAAAAACATACTAGACAGAATTACCCCTGACTACACCATCCTTGACCGGGGTACCCCGACTACTCATTTGGACTGGTCTACTTTCTCTCATGAGGTTTTGGACCTGGAGCCTTTGAACTAGTCTTCTGATCTCGGACTGGCTTCCCTTGAAGCTGGTACTCTTCTTCTTCCTCCTCGGGGCATAGACCTCGCGCAGGAACATGTCGACGGCAAAGAGTTTGATACCCAACCATCAGAGGATCTTGAACCTTCAAGCCAAGCTGGCATGGGTGGCTCTCTCATCCACAAATGAAGCCGGGTAAGGTTCTGTCACTTTGTGACAGCTCTAGCCTAGTATGTGAGTGTTTGAACATGAGCCTTCCTGTCATTATTGTCTCGGCTTCCAGGGAGTTTTACCAGAGGCAGGAGGAGGTCTTGGAGGGACTTTCTCTACTCACTACTGGAGCCAAGATCACTCTGTCAGAAGTCATGGAAGCTGAAGCTGGATCTTCAAATGTGATCAATGGAGATGTATTAGTCCAGGAAGAAAATAGGGGTGAGCCTTCTTCAACAATTGTCCCTTGTCTTTCTCCTTCAAGGGTACATTTTGTGACATCCTCAGGGACACCGGAAGACAGGTCAGAGGACATCCTTGAATTTGGTTGGAATATTGGAGTTTCGTTCTGGGGTGTGGTGGTTACCTTTATGAAGAGGATGCAAAGAGCTGAGAGCTTGCATAACGCATTAAGAAGAAAGGCTTAGGTGGTGATTGAAAATTGGCAAGAGGGAAATCAACTTCATCACCAAGAATGAAGTTGTTGATTCCCTTAGACCAAAGAAGCAGGGGGGCATTAAACTCTTGAAATGAATTTGTGCTCCTGGAATATTAGAGGACTGAATGGGGAGTATAAGCAAAGAGCAGTTAGAGACTTTATCAGAAATTTAAAACTGGACTGTGTCTGTTTGCCAGAAACAAAAATGAATTCAGTTGATGGGCATGTAATCCAACACATTGGAGGCTTAAATTTGACTAAATGGGCATGCCTTCCGGTTGATGGGTTGAGTAGTGGTCAACTTATCCTATGGAATGGAAATAGGTTCAAAGGTTCCATATGTGATCAAGGATTATTCAGTATTTCAGTTAGTTTCTCATGTGCTGGATTAATTGAACAGTGGGTTATAACCTCAGTCTATGGGCTTCATACTCAGTAGGATAGAGAATTCTGGCTAGAATTATATAGACTCCCTGTCTTGTTTCAGAAAACTTGATGTGTTTTGGAGGGGGACTTCAACTGTGTTAGATATCCTTGGGAGAGAACTGGGTGCCATAAATGGAGCAAAGGTACGGAAAGCTTTGGCAGGTGGATTTCAAATAGTGAGCAGATAGATCTTGAAATACCTAATAGGAGATTCACTTGGTCTACCTGCAACAAAACAGTATCCAGTCCAGATTACATAGAGTATTGGTCTCTACCAAGTGGATTAATATGTTCCCCCTTTCAGCTGTTAAGGTCTGAATAGAATTGTTTCAGATGAGATTCCGGTTCTATCAAGGACAAAGGAAAGTAGAGGCAAGCAAAGATTGTTCAGATGCAAACTAGCTTGGCAGTCTCATGAGGAATTCAAGGATCTTGTTATCAATTGGTGGAAGGAGGTCCCCCCTGCTGATCAAGCTATCTCAACATTATACAACAAACTGAAAATGGTGAGGGTGGGTATCAATAAATGGAGTGCTCAGGTTTGAAGCTTCAGCTATTAGACAATGCCTTCTTCAAAAAATTGATGAGATGGAGACTAGAGCTGAGTTGTATGAATTATCCTTCGAGGAGAATCAAGATCTTATGAAGAAGAAAAAGGAATATGACAATGGCTGCTTAGAGAGGAGATCAAATGGAAGCAAAGGGCAAAGGAGCTATGGTAAAGAGAGGGGGACAAGAATACAAGATGGTTCCATGCAGTAGCTAGTGTACAGAGGAGATCATTGAAGATTGAACATATTAACATTGACGATTGGGTGGTTGAAAATGAGGAAGACATCAAGTAGGCCTTCATCTCTTTTTATGAGCAACTTTTCTAGGAGAATGAATGGTGGATACCCTATCTTCAGGAGGGAGTATTGCCCAAAATTGAAGATATGCAGGCTGATGAACTTTGTGCTCCTTTTATAGAAGAAGTAAAAGAATGCGGCGTTCAGCATGGAGGCAAATAAATCACCAGGACCGGATGAATTTTCCATGGGTTTTTACGGATTCTTCTGGGATACAATTAAAGATGACTTGCTGAAAGTGATGGAGAAATTTCTAGATAGACGTTTTAACATCAAAAGGTTCAACTCAAGATTTAGCGTTCTTATACCAAAGAAGGAAGGGTCAGAGACAGTGTTGGGGTATAGGCCAATCAGTCTCCTCAGTGCGTGCGATAAAGTCATCACCAAGGTATTGGCAAAGAGGCTGAACAAGGTGATAAAGAATGTTATAAGTAGGAATCAATCTGTATTTTTAAATGGTAGATATATATTGGATAATTTCCTGTCAGCCCATGAAGCAATGTTCTCTCAAAAAACTAGCAGGAAAGATGGGGTGTTAGTGAAGTTGGATTTTGGAAAAGCATATGATACTGTGAGCTGCTTGTGTATTCAAAAGACCCTTGGTGCTATGGGATTTACACAAACATGGATTGGATGGACCATGAGCTGGATCTCAACTTCCAAATTCTTAATATTGTTAAATGGGGAATCGTGTGGACATTTCAGCATTTAGAGAGGGCTGAGGCAAGGTGATCCAATATCACCTCTTATCTTCATAATTATTGGACATATATTGAGTACTGTATGGGAAAGAGCTGAAACACGGGCTGGTGGATGGGCCTTCTGTGGGAAAATGGCTTCATGCTATCACACTTACAATTTCCTGATGATACACTCATTTTCTCAGCCGTAAATGAAGAAATGGTATGCAACATGAAGAGGCTTTTGATCCCGATAGAGGCTATAACAGGTTGTCAATCAACTATGGGAAACCAGAGGTGGTGGGGACTAATTTGTCTCAAGAAAAAAATGCAGGATATCGCTGAAATATTTTCCTGCAGTGTAGCTAACTTCCTAATAACTTATTTGGGACTTCCCCTCTCGGATGTCCAGTGCAAAGTAAGAGATTGGGATGATCTTATCAGAAGAATTGAGCCAAGATTAGAGGGATGGAGGGCTAGGTTTCTGTCAGCAGGTGAAAGATCGATCCTTTCAAGTTTAAAAAACAGTCCTTTCTTTGCTAGCTACCTACCACCGTTTGATATTTAAGATCCTGAAAACTGTTGAAAGATTGATTGAATCTACAAGGTGTCTTTTCTTTTGGGAAGGTGAGAAGGGGGGATAGAAGAGGCTTCCATCTAGTGGCATGGGGGAGAGTATGTAAAAGCAAGGAACAACGAGGTGTTGGGTTGTGTCAAATAGGCTTATTTAATCAAGCTTTATTGCCTAAGTGGATTTGGAGAATGGGAGATGAGGATGATGCTTTGTGGATGAAGATCATAAGGGGGAGATATTATCTCCTTGCATCTAAATGGGTTCTTCAGCTAACCATTTCTTCAAATATGTTACCTGTTTGGAGGAATATTAATAAATTGGTTGCTCTTGTCAGTCCTGCAATCTCATACAAACTTGGGAATGGTAATTTAATCAGATTTTGGGAAGATAATTGGTGCTCAGTGATTCCTCTTGCATGTCAATTTCGTCACCTTTATCAGCTATCAGAGGATAAAGAGAGAACAGTGGCTCAACTATATTCAGATGGACAACATAACCTCTAGAATCTCAGATTCAGAAGGAACCCCACAGTGCTGGAATTTGACCAACTGTTATCAATTTGGAGATCATCATGGGACTCATATCTCTGATGATAATGTTGACAAAAGATTATGGGGGTGAAGCTCCTAAGGGACATTTACAGCTACTGCTCTCTCAAGAATACTCAGTGATGGCGGAACCAGAGTGTCTTGGTACCACATAGTCTGGTCTAAGTTCCTGCCCTGCAAAATCAATTTACTTCTGTGGAAGATGGCATGGGGAGGCTTCCAACCATGGACAGAATCAGCAATAACCAGAAGACTAAGTGGAATTTTTGTGGTATCTTCAAGAAGAATGCTGATCATTTTTTCTGCCATTGTGGGATTGTCATTGTGTTGTGGAGCTCTCTATGCAATATCCTTCACTATGTTTGGAGGGAACCGTATTCTGTGGTTGACCTTATGAAGTGGTGGAATTCTAACTGTCCTATATATTCTCAGAAACAATGTGGTCTCTCATTCTACCAGCCATCTTGTGGGGTGTGTGGAAGGAACTCCAGAAGGTTCAATCAGAATTGCAATAGTCTGTATGACATTTTCAGAAGAGCTGTCAAATGGGTTTCAGAATGCGGGAAAGCTGCAAGGATGGATTCAGATATCTCATTTTCTCATCTTATTTCCTTGCTTCAGCAATGGAATAAGTTGATTTTTTGATTCTATTTCTTTTGTTCTTTCACCCTTTGTAAGCTTATTTTATCTCCTTGATAAAATAAGTGCTCTCTTTGGAATAGTTAAAGTTGGAGTTGTAGGCTGTGGGCTTCTTGTACTGGGGTGTGACATGAAGGCATAGGCATCTCATGTCTTTCCTTGTGTAAAATATGTTTTATCATTTTCAATGAATTTGTGGCCTCTCGTTGGGTCACTTTCCAAAAAAAAAAAAAAAAAGAAAGTAGTTACATGTGAAAATTCAGAAGCATTAAGATATATTAAACTATCACAAAGTTCACATAATATTATATTTTTAAAAAATTAGGCAAAATATTATTATGATTTGAGTTTTCTTGTAATCTAAATGATAAAATTAACCTCTCAAACAATGCAAATGATAGTGTTTTTAAAGTTGTGGAAATATTTAGGCTAAGCAGAATTGTGTAAAAAGATAATTATAATTCTTCTAATGATATATGTATGGATTTATTCCTGTCGGAAGGACAAATAGATAATTGCACCTTTTTAGTTTTACCAATAACCCAATAATGACTAAGTTAAAGAAAGGACAAGTAAGTACATACTGAGAAATTAAGGAGACAGTTGTCATGCCGGGGGGGGGGGGTTGCGGCGGCAAATGGAAGAAAGGTTTTCTATGTTCATGTGCAGCTCCTACATAAAGGGAAAGAGATTTTGCCTTTTTAATAGTCAGTGATGGACTTGATTGGGTGGATTATGAACTAGATCTAAAGTTTTAGCCTAAAAAATTTGGCCAGTTTGTATGAGAAGGGGGGCAGAAGCTGCAGAACCAGGTATGGACGTGAGATTACTAAGAATTACATAATTGGGGGTGGGGGGGATTTGGCCCCCTTGCTCCTCCCTCCCTCCGTCCCTGACCATATGGACAGGCTCCCTTTCATCCTCTAATGAAAGAAATGAACCAAATGCCCAGAGCTGACTCTTTCAGTTGGGCAAGGAGGGCTTGTAAAAGCCCAATGGTTTTTTGTTTCTTGACCCCATGTCTATAGGCACAAGCAAGGTTCAAAAGCATGACTATCCCGTTAAGCATGTTGGGCTGGATTAGGTGGATCTGCTCGATCTGTCCTAATCCTGGCCCAGGTTGGCCAATCCAATCAAGGATGGTGGAATGTTTGGTTAGGATCAACTTGGTGGGTGGATCTGGATCGGTCAATCTGGGATAATTTTTGAAACCTTTAGCACATGGGAGAGGCTTTGAAAAGAGTGAATGCCCACAGGCCCTGTGGCCCTACCGATGCATGCCCTGCACAGCGAGGTAGGTGCTTGGAAAGTGTGTCCTTATCTCTTACAAGCTATGGGGACCTACCATATCAGTAATTCTCTCATGTGGGAGGCCCCCCAGGGATATTTGGCAATGGATCCCCTTTTCAACCCTATCCCTATGGGCAGTGTCGGACCTAGGAAATTTGTCCAAGGGGGGCCAAATTAAAGAAGAATTTTTCTTTTTTGGGGGGGTGGGGGGAGTTAAAGAAATCATCTGTAAAAGGTCTTCTATGTAAATACATAATATATAAACACAATACAATATCCAATGGGGGGGGGGGGTGGCAACCCCCCTGCCTATGGGCATGGTTAAAAAAGGAACATGTGTGGATGTACAAGCTGGGACAGGCTGGGCTTGGTCCTAGACATTTTGGAAACGAGTCAAGCCTGGGCTGGCCTGAACATTTCCAATCTTTGGCCATTCTTGGCTTGGATCAACATGAACCTGACCTATTGAAGTATGTATGTGCATATGCATGTATACTTGTGTGTGTGGCAGTATGTGCATTTCTGTAGTGGCAGAATATGTTTTAATGTTCATTTTGTGGCCAAAGAAGACCTTAAAATCTTTTGAATTGAGATTTACCCTTAAAGTACGGATCATATTGGGTTATCAAGGCCACGAATAAAAACAGAGACTATTGGAATCCAAGAATTGCTGGATGTGTGTTTGGACCTGCACCTAGAGTCTCTCCTGTTGGATTTTATTCTGTTTTTTGTTTTATTTGGAGAAATATAGGTCGGTTTTATTTATTTTATTTCTTGGACTACGAGAGCTTGGGATTAGCCCTCAGGGAGTCCAGGACTTCGGATCAGACGAAGATCCGAGTATATGATCTCTTTCCATTGACCTCGATTAGTGTTAATTACGTCAAGTAACCGTTCAACAATCTTTGATTAACCGTCTGTTGATGCGTGATACTTCCTTTTTATTAATGTTTTTTTTTGAAAAAATTTCTTTGCGTTCTTTGAAAAGGAGTCTTTTGATTTTGAAAGAACATTCTTAGGATTTTAAAAAACTATGTTCTTATTTTTGTAGACCTCGAGAATTTAGGATTAAATCTCAAGTCTAAATTTCTTTTGGATCGATCATGGATCTGTGTTCTTGATCTCTCCCTATTGACCTCGGTCAATGTTAATTACACCAATCATGGATTGGTAACCCTAAATTAACCGTCCAATAAAGCCCGCTGCTAAAATAGGAATAAATTGAAGTACTTTGATGAAATAAACATGCGTGGGCATAATTAAACATGCATCAATTTATTTGAATCTATTATGTTACGATGCATCATTTTTGACCATTTCATTTGATAGAAATGAACCGGCTGAGGTTTAGTCACTCTGCCAATGAGAGTGAATTATAACTTCATGGTCAATCCACCATTAAGAAAGAACCAAGCAATTTAATGGTCATTCCACCAATAAGAATGAACTACATAAATTGGATTTTGACTACTCTGAGTGAGTCGCGGCTTCATGGTCAATCCATCAATAGGAGAGAACTAAGATATTAGTTTATTGGCCACTCTATCGATAAGAATAAACCAAGAATTATAATGGTCGATCCACCAATAGGAAGGAACCACATGAGTTAATGATCACCGGATTAATAAGAATGAACCATAAACATAATTCTTAGTTACCCTATAAATGAGAGTGAACCATAACTTCTTGGCCGGCCCGCCAATAGGACAGAACCATAAAAATTAGTGGTCACTCTACCAATAGGAATGAACCAAAAGAAACCATGATCATGGGTCATTCTACCAATAAGAGTGAACCATAAACATAGTGGTCAATCCACCAATAGGAAAGAACCACTAAATTCTGGCCATTCAACCGATATGAATGAATCAATTTTTTTTAATATGAAACTTTGGCCATCCAACCAATATGGATGAACCACATTTTTTTAATATGAAAGTTTGGTCATCCAAGCAATATTGATGAACCATATTTTTTTAATATGAAAGTTTGGTCATCCAACCAATATGGATGAACCACATTAAATTAACATGAAACTTTGGTCATCCAACCAATATGGATGAACCACATTTTTTAATATGATAGTTTGGTCATCCAACCAATATGGATGAACCACATTAAATTAACATGCATAAATGAAGTTATATTAATTAAGATGGAATTTATGGCCATTCAACCAATATGAATGAACCATGCAATTTTATTATATGAAACTTTAGTCATTCAACCAATGAATTAACCACATTACAAAATAATGAAACAACAAAATATCAGTCCTTCTTTTTTATCTTTCCCACACACAGAGATCCTTTTTGAGAGTTGCTGCTGCTTCTTTTTTTGCAGATTTCTTGGAGCATAGCTTCGCTTGCCTTTTTTTTTTTTTCCCCCTCTCTGTCTCTGTGTGTTTTTCTGCTGTGGGCCTGGGCACCTATTTATAAGCCTATAGGGTGGCCACCGTTGGGGGGCAGTGGCCTCACCGGTGGCACCCCCCACCGGTGCCACCTAGGCAACCGTTGGGAGGCTGGATAGAGCCGGGTAGAGAGAGAGAGAGAGAGAGGGATAGAGATGACAGAGAGATAGAGAGAGGGATAGAGATGACAGAGAGATAGAGATGGGGGAGTGGGGCCGGTTAAGGATAGAGATGGAGGGAGAGAGGAGATAGGATAGAGATGGAGGCTAGGAGGAGACCGGCTGGCTCCACTGGCCGGCTGGTCCTCCCATCTCTCCCTCTTTTTTTTTTTTAAAAAAAATCTTTATCTCTTTCCTCTCTCTTTCTTTTTCATCTTTATCTCCTCTCTCTCTCTCTCTCTCTCTCTTTCTCTCTCTTTAAAATCTTTATCTCCTCTCTCTCTTTTTTCCTAAAATAGAGGACCGGTGGGGGGGGGGTCCAGGGCCGGCTGCCTCTCTCACTTTCTCCCTGTGCGCTGGCTGCTGCCCCTGCTGCCCTTCTTGCGGCTGCTGCTGGCTGCCTCTGCTGCTGCTGCTGGCTGCCTCTATTGCTGCTGATGCTGGCTGCCTCTGTTGCTGGTGCTGGTTGGAGCTTCCCCTGCTACTGGTTGGTGCTTTGTTGGTGCTCTTTCTTGCTGAAATTGCAGCATTGGGAGGGCTGCTATCAGGTATCTTTTTATCTCTTGTTCTTTTTTTTGTATCTCATGGATATTGCAGATTTTTTCCTTGCAGAAACTAGGTCTATAAACCTTAGTTTTCTTTCTTTTCTTTTGCATGTAAGCATGCATTTACATGTGGGTTTTAAAATCCTAGTTTTTTTGCATGGGTGCATACATACATACATACACCTAGGTTTGTTTTAGGAAAACCCTAGTGTAACACTTTTGGGTTCAACATGATGCTCTTGTAACATATAACACTACTACTACATGCAGCACATGTATATGAAGGTATGTTTTAGGTTAAGCCCTTGGCCTCACTCAGGCTTAGGATAGGTTTATGATGGGTTGGGAGACTCTTAAAAGGGTTTTAGATTGATTCCAAGTGATTTAGACCTATAAGGGTATGGTAATTATGCCCAGTTGGAGGGTATAGAGGTATTACAACTACTTTAGTGTTTTCAATGTATTTCAATGGATAGGAAAGGTTTTAAAACCCAAGGATATGTTTTTGGGCTGTTTTAAGCATTTTGGAGCTACATGGGTATTTTGGTAATTTTTAAAAGTTTCAAGTTTTATGGGTACTTATCATATTTTAAGTGATTTTTAAATTTTTAATTTTTTTTGGTGTATTAGTGATGTTTTAGTAATTTTGCTCATTTTTAGGGTTTCTAAGGCATTTAGGATATGCCAGGTGATTTTTATATTTTTCTGTAATTTTTACAGATTTTTTATCATGAGAACGGTATTTTGGTCATTTTTTAAGGTTTTGGGTTATTAAGGTCATTTTTAGGGTTCTGGGGTATTTAAGGCATGTTGGAGCTTTTTATAATTTTAAGTTTTTTCTCTGATTTTTACTGATTTTTGTCAGTTGAGGGGCATTTTAGTCACTTAAGATCAATTCCGTAATTAGATGAGTTATTAAAGGAGTATAATGATGTTCATGTGTTTTAAACATATTAAGTATGTGTTATTTAAGTTATAGTTTATGAGCGTATGTTTATGTTTTATTAATTAGGCTTTAGGTATGTTTTAGGACTTAATTAGATTTAGGAGAGAGGCCAAGGGCATTTATGTTATTAAGTATATAATTAATTAGGCATATAGTTAATTAAGTATGGCTAATTACATACATCAATAATTAATTTGGTATGGGATTAAGCTTACACACACAAAATATATATACATACATTAAGTATGAGAGCAACGTAGATAACATATTAACTCAACTTAACTCAACTCAACGAAGCCTTAATCCCAAATAACATATTATTTCATAAAAAAAGGTTCGGCAAAATAATGGTTTATGTAATGCCGGATTACAACAAAATATTTCGGCAGAGTATTCCCTTAAGATAACCTTAAAAGGGAAACCCAAAAAAAGACTCCTTTACAGGCGCCTGAACTTGTGCAAAGCACACAGTTCGGGTCTTCAAACCGGCAAAGCTTCTCCTTGGAAATTTTTGGCCAAGTGGGCATGACCCTTGAGCTTCCCCCATAAGGGGTATTTATAGGGCCTTAACCGATGGGGGGAGCCACCGTAAATGTCCATGAGAGAGGGGGAGAGAGATGTGTGAGAGGGGGGTGAGGTACTGGTGGGTACCCCCACCGGTTGGGAACCGGTGGGGGTGCCACCAATTAAACTCCCCCTCCCTCCCACTGGTTAAGAAACTGGTGGGGGGTGCTACCGGGTTAAGAGAACCGGTGGCCACCCACTTTTTCTCCTCCTCTTTTTCTTTTCCTCCTTTTTGGCTTTATTAAATGAGGGAGACCTCATTTATCGCCTCTCTTTTAATCACATGGGAAAGAACTCCTATTAATTATGCTAATGATTGGCCATTTAACTTCTCCTTTAGTGGAGACTCCACTAATATGGGAGCCCAAATGGGCATTAATCCCATTGAAGAAAGGCCATAAAAGGCCATTTAATCCCCTCTCTCTCCCCATTTTGAATTTTGAATTGGGGGGGGGGGAGGAGGGGAGAGAGGGACCCCCACCGGTTTCCCTTTTTGGAGGGAACCGTTGGGGGGGGGGTCCAAAACCGGTGGGGACCCCCATCGGTCTCTCCTCCTCCTCCTCTAATTATTTAAGAGAGAGAGAGAGGGGGGGGGACCACTTGAGATATTTTCGCCCATTGTGGCTGCCTTGCTTGTCTTTTGTGGGCTTGTTTGGACTGGTTCTTGGCCCATTTAAGACTAATTCTGGGGCCCAGCAAGGACTAGTTTTGGGTTGTGCACTTGGTCTTATTTGGAGTGCACATTTGGGGGGCCCATTTGGGTTTCTTATCGGGCTCTTATTGGGCTGTCCTTGAGCCCCCATTGAAGACATATCGGGCTGCACATCCGACCCTTATTGGAGACATCTTGGGCTGTCAACCAGGTCCGTTTATGAGGCATGTTGGGCTGCACATCCAGCGCATATCAGAGGAATATTGGGCTCTCAAATTGGCCCATATCGGAGGCATATATCGGAGGCATATTGGGCTGCGAGCTGGGCCCATTTTGGAGGAGTATTAAGCTGTGAACCAGGCTCATTTCTGAGGCTTATTGGGCCGTGTATCTAGCCCATATCTAGAGCTTGTTTGGCTGTATATCCAGCCCACATCGGAGGCATATCCCTTGAGCTGTCTCGGCCTTTTTGGGACAGCATATTAAGCCCCACTCTTGGGCCATTTTGGGCCTCTTGGACAGCGCGTTCAGATCTCGAGTGAGCCTCGATATCGATGTATGGTCCTCATTGTTTCTTTCTCATGCATGTACACATACACCACATGATTGCATGTATGTCTTTTCATATTGCATGACATGACATGATGTGCATGTTACATATTATTTTTATCATGCATTAAAAATTTCATGGGACAACAATGTGCTTGGTTGATTTAGACACAACTTGGAGCGCATGCCAATTCTCACAAAATTAGAACCGTATATCATTTCCAGATGTCCCCTAAGTCTGTTTGGAGAAAAGTGCTTTATATGCATTATTAATGCCTTATTAAACAGTATGCGTAAAGGAGTACGTGGGCCAATGCACTTAGTGCCATAAGGTTTATAGATCGTTTCTCCATCATGGTTATGTACCATTGCATGCTTATTATCATTACTATATCCAGTCCCAAGATTTTGGCTGTGATTCTGCCTTCAGCCACAGCAGGCGACTTTCTTAGCCATGACACGTGCAGATATAGTCGATCAGTTGGATTGAAACTAAAATTCTCAATATTCCAGCCATGGCAATCAATGGCTGACACAGCTTATGGTCAGTGGGGTCATTGGACCCACTGATTTTGTAAAGTTTATGAAGGCTGATTAATCTTGGCCCATTAGAATGACTGGCCAACTGATTTTGATTCAATAGAGTGATCCCACTAGCGAACTGATTCCGATTCAATAAAGTGACCCCACTGGCCCATTGTCCGAGTGATCTCGTTGAACAAAGTTTCTGCATCCGCCATTGATGACAATGCATTTGTTTTCCTCCTTTGTTCATTTCTGCTCTTGGTTGTGCATGTGAATTCTGTCTTCTCCAGTATTTCTAGTACTACACATTTTATCATGTACACCAATACTTGTGTGCAAAATCTCCTATTATGAAAATCATCGCTTTTCTTATTCTGTTGTTCTGTTGTGATTAATGAAAGGGGATATAAAATTCTTGATTTTACTTCTATGACAATGTTCCCAGCTAGTCCCTCTTCTTCGGCTCTTGTCAGTCTACCTGTCCATTGACGGTTTGACCTTTGATTTTTGGCTCATCATCATCATCAAAGTCTTATCCCATCTATTTAGGGTCGGCTACATAAATCCTATCCCGCCATCTTAATCTATCAAATGTCAAACTTGAAGTAACGAGTAGGAATGTCATGTCCTTTCTACCTACATCTAATCATCTCATCTTAGGTATTCCTCGATATCTTTTACCCTCCTCCACTTTAATTCTATCACCCCTCTTAACTGGTGCTGAACTTGGGCAACGATGTATATGACCAAACCATTACAACCTATTCTCCATAACCTTAACGTCAATAGGAGCTACGTGAAAATCTTTATGTATATATTCATTCTTAATTTTATCTTTTCTAGTCTTATCACATATCCACTTTAACATCCGCATCTTAACAACACAATTTTTGCACATGATCCTTTCTCGCTACCCAACACTCGAAACCATATAACATAGTAGGTCTCACAGCTGTCCTATACAACTTACCTTTGAGTTTTAAGGAGACCCACCGATCATAAAGGATTCTAGATGTACTTCTCCACTTTAACTAACCTGCCTGACTCTATGAGTGACATTTTCTTGAATCACTCCATTATCTTGAATAATAGATCATAAATATCGAAAGTTTCTACTTTTAAGAATAACTTGACCTTTGAGTGACTAAATCTACTTGATCAACATTTGTATTACATGAAATTATATTTCATGTATTATGTTTTAGTTCGACTAATCCTAAAGCCTTTGGATCCCAAAGAAGACCTTCATTGTTTTAATGTATCATTCAAATTTTTAATATCCTTATTAATCATAACAATATAATCTGTAAATAACATACACTAAAGGATTTCATCATGTAAGTGTTTAGTAACTTCATCCATAACTAAAGTAAAGAGATAAGGATTTAAAGTTGACCCTTGATGTAGTCTAATAGTAACATGGAACTCAGACGTCTCTCCAGCAATAGACCTTATGTTAGTATAAGCCTTCTCATACATATTTCTAATCACATGGATATAACCTTTTGATACTCCCTCTTTAAAGTCCACCAAATTAACTTCCTAGGTACACGATTATAAGCTTTCTCTAAATCAATGACAACCATGTATAAATCTTTCCTCATCTCTCTATATTTTTCCATCAATTGTCTCAATAAGAAAATAGCTCTGGTCTCAACAAGAAAATCGCTTATGTAGTAGATCTACTGGACATGAATCTAAGTTGATTTTTTGAAACACTAGTGACATGCCTGAGACGTTTCTCTACTACCCTCTCTCAAAGTTTCATAGTGTGGCTCATAAGTTTAATTTCACGATAATTATTATAATTTTGAATATTCTTTTTATTTTAAAAAAGAGAACCACAATTTTTTTCTTCCAATGATCTGACATTTTCCTTTCTTTTTTAAAATCTTATTGATAAGTCCAGTTAGCCACTTAATAATTATATTATCTATACTTTTTCAAACTTCAATAGGTATCTTATATGGTCTAAGGGTCTTATCCACTCTCATCCTTTTAAGAGTATCTTTAACTTTTGAAGATTTAATCTGTCGAATGTAATGATAATTAATTTGTCCGCATGAGTCATTAGTTTCTTCATAATGGTAGTCTCTAAATTGATTTTCATTTAACAATTTCTCAAAATAAGTATTCTATCTCTCCTTAATCTCACAATCATTTACTACTACCGTACCATGCTCGTTCTTAATATATCTAATATGATTAAAATATTTACTCTTTTTGTCTTTTAGTTTTGTAAGTCTAAATCTTTTTCACCTTCTCAAGTTCCCAACTTGTAATATAATTTTTCAAAAGCCTTAAACTTAGTTTCACTAACTATTTTCTTAGTATTTGTTTTTGCAATTTTGTAATCTTTTAATGTTTGATCATTGTTATTTATTTGCATACTTTAAAGTATTCTCGCTTATTGTTAATGGACTTTTAAATTTTAGTATTCCACCGCCATGTCTCTTTTTTAAGAATTTTTTTACTTTTAGATTCACCTAAAATTTCTTTAGCTATTCTTTTTATATAATTAGTCATTCTATTCCATATTATGTTAAATTTTCTTTCAGAATCTCATATATTTTCTTTTGATAGGTATCTTTTAAAGGTATCTAGATTCTTTCTTTTTAAGTTTGACCATTTAATTTTAGGACAACTATTCACTACATCCTTTATCTTTCACTTTTGAATATAAGTATCTGTCACTAAAATCTTATGTTGAGGGGCTAGACTCTCCCCAAGTATAACTTTACAATCTTTACATTATGATCGATCAAGTTTTTTAATAAAAAAATAATCATTTGACTTTTATGCGTTTCACTTTTATAAGTTATTAAATGTTCATCTCTCTTTTTGAAATAAGTATTTGTAATTATTAGATCATATACAATAGCGAAGCCAAGAATGACATCACCCATGCCATTTCTATCACTAAACACAAAGCCTCCATGAACCCTCTCGTAGCCACTATTATTCTTTCCTACATGGCCATTTAAGTCTTTCTCAACAAAAGTCTTTTCACTATTAGGGATGGATTATCGTATCAAAATTCTCCCATAATTCTTTTTTAACACTCTTCTAATCCTACTTGAGGTACATAGGCACTAATTATATTTAAAACTTATTCACCTACTACAAGTTTAAGTAGTATGATTCTATCCCCCTCCCTTCTAACTTCTACAATTTTGTCTTTTAACTCTTTATCTATGATAATGGCTAGACTATTTCTATTATTACTTTTGCCAACATATTAAAGTTTGAAACCTTCAATTTCTTTTATTTTAGAACTTTTCCACCTAATTTCTTGTAAATAAGCTATGTTGACCCTCTTTTCTCTCATATGTTTAACTAACTCTTAACTTTTACCAGTTAGAGTTCCTATGTTTGTCTATTACACGAGAGCCTTGCCTATTTGTCACCACAACTGGACGCCATTGCGGCGTGTCGCTTTTGGGGAATGTCCTAGCAATCCCTTGCTCACTTCTCATTACATTCGGGGGCTGATGTAATGGATTGCTTCCGGGGAACGTCCTAGCAACCCCTTGCTCTCTGCTCATTACACCCGGGAACCGATGTAACGCATCACTTTTGGAGAACGTCCTAATACTAGCATAAAATATTGGTTCATGGTTCATGATTGGATTATGACAAACTTTATTAAGTGTTGGCTGTCAACCTAACGCACACCCTTCTCCTTTGTCATCCGGGCTTGGGACCGGCTATGGCGGAGTTACCTCTGATTTTTGGATATGACATATTTTTCATCTCATGATAAACTGTCTCCATTTCCCTTGGTTCACTGTCTTCTCTTTGAACTTTAATAAGTTATGGGTTAGATCTTTTCTTTTTATCCATTCAAGCACTTAATTGTCTTGTATTCACCATATCATTTCAGGTGAATTTTGTGGTGCCTTATGCAAAATTAAATTGAAAATGGTGAATATGGAACTAATTACTGTTTCTCTTGCGTTCTCACTGCATTGAATCATCTGTATAGAACAGAAGGTGGCTGCATATCCCAAACTCTGGAGGAAAGGCATCTGTCCTAAGGGTGTGTTTGAGAACTTCTTATGAAGCACCTCATGCAGAAGTATCTCCAAATCAAAGTGACTTCAGAAAAAAAAGTACTTATCTTAGAAGCGATAAGAGCTTAGTAACACAAAATAGACACAGTGGTTGTAAGCACTTCTTAAAAGAGCTTGCCCAAAATGTTCTCACCTGGGTTATCACAAAATTCATGTCCCCAACAATTTTGTGTATAAACATAAATTAAATTAAATGTTGAATAAAAATAGTGAATATTATCTTATCATCTCTCAAAAACAAGAGGAAAAATAATTATCAAGTACACAATGTCAATTATAAAAGCTAATTCGTTAAACCACAATGGTAGAATGGGTTGGAACACCCCAATGGCCGGCTGGTTTCTCTGAGGCGAGTGCTCTTCTCTCACTGTTCATAAGGGTAAAGATGCTGGCTGGGTTGCAGCAACAAGCAGAAAAGTAAGATAGTAGAGATGGAGAAGATGGTGGAAGGTGTGGTGATGATATGGTCCCATGTTGGGACAGGAGAGAAAGTAGGAAGTACTGTGGGAGGAGGAAATCTTCGTTTCCTTTGCTAGTTGTCAAATAAGAGGGCAATAATGTCTATGATTTTTTCTCCTTTGTGGAGAAGATCATTTTGAAAGGAAGGAGAATTTTCCCCTTTTTTTGGAGTGAGTTTTCTGCTTCCCGTCGGAGAAGTTAAAATGGAATTGTAGCCAAATGCGCTATAACTTTGGGGAAGTAATTCACCAAGAAGAAGTCATTTAGAAGGATTTCCTTAGGATTCCCAAACTCACTCTAGGATTCCTTCTACTTGAGAACATTTATCTATTTTGATTTTCAATAGGTTGTAATTGGTCAACTTTTAGTTATTGCCTACAGTTCCTAGCGTTAGTGTATAAATCACTGTAACTTGCAGTATTTCTCAGTGCAGTCGGTGTTTTGAAGTGCATAGAATATTTTTTGTTGGTTTGCTGATTGATTGCGGTTAGCTGGTTAGTACATAGAATAGAATATATAATTGAAATGATTTGGGGTCCGTACTGGGAATCCGTATCTGCATTGCTATGGCAGCATCTTCTTCTTTCATCTTTCAGATTTTGTGAGGGAATTTGATTGCATACATCATTTCTGCCTTCTAGGATTGAAATAGAGGCATTGTTTTGTGGAATACATGTGATACTCGTCAGTGGATAAGAAACACTTTACTCTCTCTGATTCGTCAATTTTATTGGAAATATGATGTTCTTTTTAAGCCTTGAACAGAGGAAGGGGACATGAAAAGGCTGTATGTCTCTGCTTGTCCATTTGTGCGTACATGATGTTCTAGTTCATGAAGTTACATTGCACTGTAAACAGAGAATTGTATTCTTGTCTATTGTCCATATAATTGAAATAAATTTGCCCAAGTTTTCAAATAGTTTCTCAGTACACTAATCCCCAACTACTTAATTGCACTTCTAGTTTTTTCTATGATTTGAATATTATTTCTTTTGAAATTCAGCAGCTGGCTCCATAAATATCAGCAACATACTCACTGGAAAATGCCTTGCAAAAATTCATGCGGACAGTTCAAGAAAGGAAATTTGTGTTTCCAGAATCCAAAACACAGTTGCAGAAGCTTTGGAGGACATAACAGCCCTGTACTATGATGAAGATCGCAATGAGATCTATACTGGAAATAGACAGGGTCTTGTTCACGTATGGTCCAACTAAATTTAACTAATGATTCGTTTACTGATGATTGGGCTATTTGTCAGGGCCTAGCTTCGGAGCATGGGACAAATTGTTGTCTTGCGATGTATGTATGCATAGGGCTCTGCCCCGCCGATCTAATTCATCTGTTGTAACTTCATTGCATAGTAGCTTGATTTATCAAAATATCTTTGATGTAATTGATGTAAAGGTCATATAATTGTATTCTTTTTGTGATAGTGTCAGTGCAGAGAGATCTTGAATGGGAAAAAAATGAGTCGTGTCTGACGACTTGGACATGTGATGGAAATGGTTACTTATCTGTGTAAAGCTCCAGACTTGGCACCTTTTTATGCATACATGCATGCAATTTCTTGGCACCCGTGTGGAAAGGATTGTCTACATGATGTTTTGGTTACGTTTACTCCCATGATCCCATCAGAAATGTTCATAGATGCATTTGAGCAGGGATTGTCAGAAGCAAAGTTTGAACATGCAATAGATTGTATGTTCTTGAGAAATACTTGCTGCAAGGTGCGCGTAGCACCAGTATGCCGCAACACACACATTGAATGTGCGATTCGATGGCTTCGATTGTATGAACATGTCATCCCGTTTTTTTAGTTTTTTTTTTTAAAGTATAATGAAAAAAAAAGTTGTGTTGCCGTTCCATTAAGTGTACCGGATATTGCAATCCACGTGGATTTGCAATGCCAAGGACATTGCAGTAAATATTTCTCCATAAAAGAGTAGTATTTACTGCAAGTTTGATGTTTCTACTACCAAAGGGTTTCTAGCCTAGTGGTATTTGAGCCTTTTTTACCTAGGGGTCTATGGCCTGATGGTACTTGAACTTCTGCTCAAGGGAGAGACTGCTGGCATACTTGACACAATAATGTGGTCTTGAACTTATAAATGCTCCGTGTAAGCATGGAAATATCTTGGCTTATGTGGAAAAGGCTTGGAGAGGAGACTAAGAAAGTTCATAGTAGAATTCTCCGTGGTGAGGAGAATATATTAGTAGGTAGATTATGTGGTACCTGATCAAGGGTCCATTTGGAAATGCTTGGTATGCTGATTCCAATGATTGGAATGGCCGATAGGAGATGAGCATTTCCAAATGAGTCACCACCTTGGCTTTCTTGTAGAAAAGATTACAGGAAAGAGGGATAGATATAGCCATTCCTATATGATTTAACTTAGTAGTCATAAGTTATTATTTTCTTTTGGTTTTTAACTCTAACTGGTTAACACTATAACAATAGTACGTTTGTAAATCAAATTTATAATCCATCTATAGAGTCAGCAAAGTGAGCTAAGCTGATGGCTCCAGTGCCTTTGTCATCACTGTAAGACAGCATGGATCTCTTGGGTGAGTGGAGGGCTTGCAAGCGTGTAACGCATGGCCTCAGGAGTCCTCTGGTTCTTGGCATGAGAAAATCCTCCTGATGCCTAAGTTAGGACTCTATTATGGGGCCAGGGAGTCGTGTGTTTTGCATAGCATTCTTGGCAGTGGCATCCCTGAGTGTGTGCATAGCCTCTTGGATGGGGAGGAAAAGGGGATGTGTCCCATGGTCAGTGCTTGTATGTGGACTAGGCCACATGGTAAGTAGTTGGTGTGGTCTTAGTAGTGGGGATGGATGGGCATATCATGTGCGGATACTTGAGCCATATTACCGTACGGCGACACTGTGGGGTTAGATGGTCTTTAATGGTTCCTATTTCCCATGCTAATAGGACAAGATGAAGGGTTGGTTTAGTAGAAACCATAATGAGGTCTTGGTGGATGAGCACTTTCATGTGTTGGAGTGGAACTTTGGCCGCGGTAGTGCCATGTGGTGGGTTGTCCTGTGGAGTAGTTCTTGACCTTGAGGGGTGCTTATTCTTTGTTTTTTATTGTCTTGTGGGGCCCAAGGGCTATTATGGCATATGATTGACATAGACCTTTGCCTTGTCCCTCGCCGAGTGTACGTCAAGGTCAAGGGAAGCATGTTCCTGACCTTAAGAGGGAACCATGGTTCCCGACGAGATCCCATAGAGCTCTTGAGGACATCAGATCAATGTGGACCTTCAACCCTTGGGGGGAGGGGGTGTGCTTTGGACCTAGTCAGTGTAGACCTTTGCCTTGCTCTTGGGATTGAGTAGCCGTTGGGAGTCCAATGAAACATGTTCCTAACCTTAAGAAGGAGCAGTGATGTGTGTGGATTCCTGTAGCACTCTAGAGGATGCTGGCTTGACATACACTTTTTGTCTTCGGCAGAGATTTGGCCTGGTGGGGCTTACTGAACTTTTGGAAGCCCCCTGTGATGTGGCTTACGGGTCCTCATCAACGTAGACCTCTTTAGTGGCTATTGGTCATCGTGGATACTCTCGTACTAGGCCCGTTGATGGTTGAGCGGGCTTTCCCCCCTCACTATCAATCCAAGAAAAAAAAAATCCAATTCAAAATTGAGAGTATCATCATTAATAATTTGTAATATAAGAAACATTGTAAGAAAATCAGATTCTTTCAAAATTTCTTAACTTATACACAATTCCAAACATGCCCGAAAAATGTATAATCCTTCTGCTAGTATTGATGTTTCGTTCATTTGTTTGAGTCATACTACAAAGTGACTGTCAAAACATCTATGGGGGTAGAATATGAAGTTGCTCTTCGCAAAATTAGTCTTTTTCTTGACCTATATCCTTCTTAATGTTTACTAGGATTCTTCCTCGTTAGAACTTCTAGTTATCTTAGCGTGAATATGCTGCCCATATTTACAGATCAGCACATTTAGTTTTTCATTATTTTTTAAGATATTTTAATTTTTAGTCCATATATTTTTCCAATTTTATAATTAAATCCCCATGACTTGGGTATTTAGTTTTGTCTCCAAACTTCTTCTCTCTCCTAAGAACTAAATCTCTTTAGTTAAAAACCGTTCCAAAAGGTATGAATATTCTTGGAATCTTTCTCTAATAGCTGTTAAACTAAATGAGAAAAAGGGAATGGCATTATTGTTCTTAGAGATAGAGAGAAGGGTGGGTTAAGCGCCTAGAGGGGGAGGTTCCCCTTGATGGAGAGAGAGAGAGAGAGAGAGAGAGAGAGGTCAATGCACTTGAAGGGTGAGGTTCCCCTTTGGCACTGTAATATTTGAGAAATTTAAAACTAGATTAATAAATAAATAAACATTTTAAGGAATTTTTTATAAATAGTTAAGGCATTGTTAAACAGACTATAGTTGGGGGTAATAAGTCAAACAATAATTTTGGTGAGTTTTTAATTATATTTGAGGGGTCATTATTTTATTTCGACACATTCACAATTAAAACTTGATAGGTAAAAATCTTGTTCACCATGATTAGAACCCTCCATGCAATCGGAGGGCCAGGGCTTGGTCGTCCTTGCAAGAAGAGAACACTGTCAAGGGCCTCCGGTGGTGATCCGGAGGATCCCCCTCCGATGCTTAAGTCATAAAGCTGGGGGATTCCAGAGAGAAACTAGAGAGAACCGGGCTAGTTGTTGCCTACCTCTGCCTTGTGAAGAGCGGGATCCTTATATAGTAGTGTAGAGCCTTAACAGAAGTCTAATTCCGCCTAAGAGGATGGGAGTCCGCGGATAGTTCTGAATTGGAAAGGACTGTTTCCTAGAAGCCGATCCCAAATCGGACTTCCGGATCCATCTTGGATCGTAGTCGGATTAGCACTCGGAAGGGTAAGACTTCCTGGTTTGAATCATTTCTTGAATGTGGCAAGAGTCTAGGTCGAATTAGTTAGTCTTTGATAGTATAGATCCGAGATGGTTCCTGACTGTGTTGGTGTATTTCATGAATCATGGGCTAAGCTATAAATAAGATGATTTCATGTGCCCGAACATGGCCGTATTGATATTCCAGTCTTGAGCTTGCTGGGCCGACCCACATGCCTTCTTAGGCTAGTTGAAATTCTTACCCTTCACTTGCCCCCTCGCTTCTTGATGTAACCTATTCATCGAGGAGCGATTCGTGTCCTTTGCATGTACCTTTTGGATGACATCTCTTAATGTTCTTGTTTGCGACTCTTCAAGGAGTCCCTTCACCCATTGTGTGTCCTCGGCGTACGACATTTGGGCTTCATCAGGCACTTTATAACCCTTCGAAGGGGAGGATCATCCCCAGCGCTCCAGTGAATGCTAGTTCTTGTAGAAGTCATGGATTATGCTATGAAGGTTGCTGAGGACCGTGGCACGATGGGGGCTTCACAAGCTACAACAGAGCTCCTCGCCGAGGTTCAGAGGACCTATCACATTCTGGGTATGTACCACTTAGTGGTCCCATATGCCGCCGATCGCATCTTCTCAGAGCATCAGGGCTCCTTCGCTGTTCATATGGCCATGTTTAAGGCAAGGTTCAGGCTGCCCGTGCCGCCCTTCATAATACAACTATTACAGTACTTCCAGGTTTCTCCAGCCCAGTTGTTGCTAAATTCTTGGAGAATGGTCATCGGTGTCGCCACCCTAATCTGGGACATGGGCCTCCCGGGGGCGACAATGGACATGTTATGATATCTCTTTCGTGCTTGGCGATGCACTGCGTTGGGAGCCTGTGGCTTCACTCAATTTGAGGGCTGGGAAAGGACGTCATTGGCATTGAGTGTTGGGTTTAGGGTTTAGGGTTTACCCTACACAAGGTGGAAAGATACCTTTTTTTGGGTCGAGGGGGGTCCCCATTGGGAATGGCCCTTCCCTCTGGTCTTTCGGGACCTTTCCGTTGGTGACCCCCTGGAACAAGGGATAACCTTGCTATCGTACATGGATGTGCACATTCTTACACTTATTTTGGCAGGACCACCTATTGCTATTGGCCCGCAGGTCACTGAGGAGGTGCTACGACGTGCTGGCTTGTCCGTGTGATGGGAAGAGGAGAAGGGCCCAACTGTAGGTCTAGGCAACAATGCTGCATCGATTGGTCGCCAGGGCCGGCGGCGGCTGTAGGCATTTGCTAGTTGGGCAATTCAGGATACCTCCCTTTTTTGTACCTTATATGCCATCGCTCTTTGCAATATAATAGTCTTTTCAATTCTAAGGTCCACATTATCCTTTTCTGTTTTATTGTTGTGACATTTGTTAGTATGGGCTCGGTTCTCTTGCTAAAGGGGTCATGGGATTATTCAAGGCATGCCCCTCGCCCCATCTGGTGTTTTTCAGAACTGGTGAGTGGCCCTAAAAGGACCACGGACGTTGCCCCCAACCTCTTGGCCCGTGAAGGGGCAACTCGGTCCTCGTCTCGTTCTGTCGGCTATCAACTTTCTATTCTGTCGTTAGGAGTCACTGTTAGCACGGTGAATACCTCCTAGTCTATTCCAAATCTCCCTTGGTCGCCGACTTGGACTGTCATCGGGGAGGGGTAGACCTTCTCCTTAAAAGGGGTAAGGGGATGCCATCTCTTCCTGGTCATCACTATGAAGGAGATTGGTGTGTTGCTGGCCAAAGGACATCTTCTTCCCGCGTCCATTTTGCCTTTCTGGAGGGGGTGAGGCCTTCTCACCTAGATGTCAAAGTTTTGGTAAGGATGCTATACGTGTGGTGTGCAGGGAGGGAACCCATTAATTCCCAGGTGCTAGGGTTTTGGTTCTCGATCTTGGATCGAGACTTAGAGATTTGGATGCTAATATCATTCTACACCATTGAGCACTGTTGTTGTTGTTTGCCGAGTGTGGTTATTGCGGTCAAGTTTATAGGCCAGTGTTAAGCCTTTTCCCTGTTCTGGTCAGCCTATCCCGAACTTTTCAGTATTTCTTGTAAGTGTTTTACCTTTTGCACTTCGATCTCCTTGTTCTCGTGCCCCACGCTTATTCTTCTCGTGACTTCTTTGGTTTGATAAACATGGGGAGTGCCATTATCATGTGGCTTGTGCAGGGGCTGCTTTCCGGCCGCGTGCTTGGGTGGGCTCAGGATATTGCTATCGTGGTTAATACTTTCGCGCATGTTTTTCTCTCAGTAGTTTGTCCTCTGGAAAGCCTCGGGTGAAGCCAACTCCTCCCATGCAAGGTGTGTCAGGTGGGTTCAGCTTCAGAGGTATGGAGGCGGTGGAGCGCGAGTCGCCTCCTAAGTACTTTCCCAGTTTCTCAGTCGATCTAGGGCCGAGATCCGATCGGAATATTCGAGAAAAGGTCTCTTTTTTTTCTTCTTGTACATGAAGTGTAAAAATTTCTATATGGAAGAAACATTTTTTGAACATCCACGGCTTACTTCCCTCTTTTCCCCTGATTTGGTGGGCTAAGTCCTTGTCAGAGGTCTTAGGCTGTATCTACATTGTAGGTTTTGTTTTGTCTGCAAAATGTAACCCTGAGGGGAGGTTCGATAAGGGAAAATCCAAGCAAGTTTAGTCTCATCTGAGGGTGGGGCGCCCCTTCCCTCCGAGGCAATGCTCGACAAGGGGAAATCCGAATGAGTTTAGTCCCATCTGAGGGTGGAGAGTCCATTCCCTGCGAGACTCGACCTGATAAGAGAAATCTGAATGAGTTTAGTCCCATCTAAGGGTAGGGAGTCCCTTCCCTGTGAGGTGAGGCTCGACAAGGGGTAATTGCTTAACCCAATTGGCGCTCACTTGGGTCGGTGTACTTGTGGTCATTGCCGGTTGTGAATATCATATGGCAGGCAATGTTTGACATTTTAGCAACAAAAAATAGCAATCTTATTATAAGAGGACAATCATTAAAAAATACGTGCTAATGGATAGCTATTGATAAAAGGAGTGCATATGCTATGTGTTCCATTTATTATCTAGTAACGTGCCAACTAGCCAGGTAAGGTGATATAATTTGTTGTTATAGTTTTTGACAACTACTCAAAGACCTTCCCAGTTGGGGGCCAGCTTTTGGCCTACTTCGAGTGGTCGAGAGGCATACATGCTCTGCAAGACGAGATCGCCCGCGCGAAAGATTCTTGACCGTACCCTTTTATTATACAGTTGGGCCACCATTTGTTGATAGATGATCATGCGGATCCTGGTGTTGGGTTTTCTCGGTTTCTCCGGATCGCTCACGCAGCGGAAAATAAAAATTTTACAGCGATCCGTTTCCCGTTTCGAAGAACTAAAATACGATAATCGGATTATCGAAGTTCTCACCGTGTGCGGATTCGAATCCGCAGCCGTTCGGTTCCGTCGGTGCGACACCGCAAGCCGCGCAAGCGCCCGGCCTCTAGCGAAGTCCACGCGATCCTCCCCGCGACGGATATCCTCGAGTTCGTCGTTCTTCGCAGCCCACGAAGCCTCCGCTGGTCGCCGCAATGATCGCCGCAGTGCGCGGACGATTTCCCGTCGAACGGGATTCGGAGAAGCGGTGGAGCAGATCTGGATCTGCCTGGACTCCAGAGGAAGACAGAAAACGAGGAGGGGCGGCTAGGGTTAGCAGCAGCTTGGCCTGCTCAGCCCGTTCGCTATGTTTTATACTAACCGCGCGGTTTTTCACAAAAACCCCCGGTTTGTATAAAACCCACTTATTATCCATCGCCTTGAGAATCATTTGCGTGTGACCCTCTAGGCCCAAGTACCAGTCCAGTTAATGGCCCAGTAAGCCCAGTGACTCCTCACTGGCTTTATTAATTAATTAATAACCCTTTATTAATCAATTAATCAATCGAATTGATGTCGCACATCGAATTCGACCGGGCCTCCGATCACGTTGGGTGCCAAGAAACACCGCGTGAACCCGGAAGGTATTTGGGGTTAAGTAACCCACTCTTGGAACCTTTCCGTCGACAGTTACCGCGTGGATATAATCCTTCATTCGTACAATGCTCTCGAGTCAACTCAGGGCATGGCGAGCTGTCAAACCCTAGCCGGTCGACTCACTTGGATTGGATGCCGCTGATGAATATCGGAAAACTCCTTTCCCGATATTATCGTCCGCCCTGGCCAGGGACTTTCGCGCATCCTTCCTAGAGCATTCTCTCTCTAAGTACCGAGAGCGAATGATTCCTTATTGACACACAATTCCCTTCGACGGTATTCCGCTGCACCCAATCCTTGGCGTATTAGAATCCCGTGGCTAGAGATTCGTAGACCAAGGTCAAAGTACATAAGTCCACCTCCAAGGTGTCCTTGGTGTCTCAGGTCCGAGGACCATCCACGCAACTGCGACAATAGAATCAAGCTGGTTGACAGTGAGGTACAATACCATCCAGCGATTCAGTCGGATCAGTTCAGTGAACTCATTCTCCAATGAGCACCTACAGATTCGCCTTAGTGTCTCCACACAAGTGACTTATGAGACCAGTCACCCTCATCATATGAGCAGGAGTAATCTGTACTAGTCTAACCGGATATCCGATGTCCATCTCGGATATCCTCCGACTTGGAACGATTAAGAATATGTGTGTTTAAGTGATCAGTCTCATTAGTATGATCTCATCATAATCTGATCACCATAGCACATATTCACGGACTTCATTATGAAACGATAATTAACGCGATTTATACATAATGAATATTATGCCATTTTATTAATAATGAACGAGATTTACATTGTTAGATTGGCTTGTAGGCCACCTAAACTAACACCTGGCTTCCTCCTTGGTCTTGTCGATTAGGTCTTAGTTTTCTCGCAGCCTTTGGTCGTTAGTTTCTTCTTCGAACTCTTGGATTCGATTGGAAGGCAAGCCGACTTCTAGTGGTATCACCGCATTGGTTCTGTAAGGCATATGATAAGGGGTTTCCCGTGTGGCCGTCCATGTAGTGGTCCTAAAGGACCACAATAGCTTGGGCAGTTGTTTGTGCTAATTTCTTTCTTCCTTAGGCACACCTTCATCACCCTCATTATGCCCCGATTGGCATTTTTTGCCAAGCCATTTTCTTACGGATGCACTACTGATGAAAAGCGGTGCTTAATATTGAAGTATTGACAATGGTTGGCAAACCACTGGCTGGTGAATTGCCGCCCGTTGTCAGAGACTAACACGCGGGGTATCTTAAATCGATATATCACATGAGAGAGAAAAAACTTCCATACCGTGTCTTCCTTAACATTTGCCTTGGCTTCAACTTCAGGTCATTTTGTAAAGTAATCAATGGCGACCAGCACGAATTGTTTATGTATTGTGGTATTAGAAAAAGGTGCCAACCCTACATGGCAAAGGGGCATGGCTCGGTAATAGAGTGGAGTTCTTTTGTAGAGATTCGACAAATTGGCGCATATACCTGGCAGTTTGTGCACTTCTTAAAGTAGCCGATGCAGTCCCATGCCAATGTAGGCCACCAATATCCGTGGTGCAACAGGGTTCTGGCTAGGGCCCACAGCCTAGCATGGCTTCTACAGATTCCTTCGTGGACTTTTGCGATGGCGTCTTCTGCCTCCCGTGGAGTAAGGCATTTTAATAGTGGGAGAGTCGGGGATCGGCGATACAATTCATTGCCGATGGTAGCTGTCTATGCTGTAGGAAGATAATGATCGAATCCATCCATGTTGGTTCAGTGCTGAGCTAGTCTACGTCTATTTGCTGGATAGCGGGTCCCAGCACGTCCTCTGCAAATATTGTCCGAGAGGCCGACATTGCCGAGGAGGCGAGCTTGACTAGCTTGTTTATTTTCTAATTTTCTTCCCTTAGGATGTGTAGGATCTCGAACCCACCACGGTAGTGGTCATTTGTATGACCAACTCCTTGTATTGTTTCATAGTAGGGTCTTTAGCCTCGTACTCACCCTTTAGTTGTCGGACGACGAGTTGAAAGTTAGAGAAGGCCTGATTTGGGTCGCTCCCATGTGATGGGCCACCGGATCTCGGTGAGGAGGGCCTCGTATTATGCCACATTGTTAGTGGTCCGAAATTGAAACCTCAGGAAAAATTATAATCATTCGTTCTCCGATGCATTTGGGGGTATTAGGATGAGCCTGGCCCCGCAATCTGTGGTCTGTGACGATCCATCAGTGTAGATCAGCCACGTCGGTTTGGGTCTGACCCCAGTAGCATGCTCTTGAGGTGGGAAGGGGCATTCTGCCATGAAATCTGCCAGGGCTTGGGCCTTTATGGCGCTTCTTGGTTGGTAGGAGATATGAAACACCGACAATTCTATGACCCTTTTTATCATTCATCCTCAGGCATCCGACTATTGTAGTAGTTGCCCAAAGGACGGTCGGTAACCACCTCAATCGGGTGTGCGTGAAAATAAGGCCATAGTTACCGTGCGGCCGTGACCAAGGCTAGGCCAAATTTCTTTGTCACCGGGTAGCGAAGCTATGCTCCTTGGAGTATTTGACTCACATAATAGACTGGCTTTTGGACGCCCTTTTCTTCCCTGACCAACACTGAGCTTAAGATATGAGGTAATACAAATACATAGAGGAGACAGTCACCCGGGTGCGATTTGGAGAGAATTGGCAGAGCGGTTAGGTATTGCTTTAAACCTTCGAATGCTTGTTAGCACTCATGCATCAAGTTAATATTCCCTTGAGTAGTAGGTAGGTTATCTTTCACTCGTAGCAGTCAGAAGAAGGGAAGACATCGCTCAGCGGCCCTTGATAGGAATTGGCTGAGTGTGGCGAGGTGCCCAGTTAGCCTTTGGACGTTGTTAAGCCTTATCGGTGTTTTCATGGCTAATATAGTTTTGATCTTGTCTGGATTAGTTTTTATCCCTTAATGCATGACTAGGAAAACCCAAGAATTTTCTGGCCGTGACTCTGAAGGCACACTTAATTGGATTCAGTTGCATGCCTTGCCACTGCAAGGTGTCAAATATCTCCAGAGGGTCCTGAAAGTGGTCAGCAACATGTTTCGACTTGACCAGCATATCGTCAACGTATATCTCTATGTTCCATCTGATCTATCGATCGAACATGTTGTTAACAATCATTTGATAAGCTGCCCCTGCATTTTTTAACCCGAAAGGCATTTGAGTGTAACAGTACAACTCCATATCGGTGAGCAGTGTGTTCCTTGTCTCTGGGATTCATCGTATCTGGTGGTAGCCTGAAAAAGCGTCAAGGAAGCTGAGTTGTTGATACCCTATTGTGACATTGATCAGTTGGTCGATGTCTGGCAGAGGAAAACAATCGTTAGGGGTGGCTTTGTTAGCCACTTCCCAGAAGCTTTCTTTACAATACGACGTTTGCCACCCATACAGGGTGTTGAGCATCCCAAACAACCTTAACAAGGTTGCTACCTATTCCCTGATGGCGTCTTGTCGCTCTGTGGCAAAGCGCCATTTTCATTATTGGATTGGGGGTAATCTTGAATCAAGGTTGAAGGAGTGCGTTGTGATATGCTCTGGTACTCCTGGAAGTGGGGCATTGGCCCAAGCGAACACATCTAGGTGGTCATAGAGGAATTTTCGATACTCCTCTCATCTTTTCCTAGACATAAGGGCCTCTACCTTCAATTAATGGTCGGGGGAATAGTTAGTCTTAGGTGGCCTACAAGTCAATCAGACAATAAATAATCTCGTTCATTTATTAATAAATTGACATTATTTTATTATGTGTAATTCCTATTCTTATCGTTTCATAATGAAGTCCGTAAATATGTGTAATATTGATCATATTATGATGAGATTATACTAATGAGATTGATTACTTATAAATTTAATTGTTTCTAGCCAAAGGATGTCATGGAAGGGCATCAGACATCTAGTCAGACTAATATAGATTACTCCTGCTCATAAGATGAGGGTGACTGATTTCATAGTCACTTGTGTGGAGACACTAAGGTGAATCTATAAGTGCTAATTGGATAATGAGTTCACTGAACTGATCCGACTTGAATCGCTAGATGGTAATATACCTAACTATCAACCAACTTGATTCAATTGTCGCAGTTGCATGGGTGGTTCTTGGAGCTGAGACACCAAAGACACTTGTTGATGGACTTATGTGCTTTGACCTTGGTTTACGTATCTCTATACATAGGATTAGCCAAGGATCGGGTACAACAGAATACCTTCGAAGGGAATTAGGTGTGTTAGGTGTGCAGTATGGGATAATTCGTGCTCGGTATTCAGAGAGAGAATGCTCTAGGAAGTATGTGTTGGGATCGCTGTGTCGGGATCCGACCGAAAAACGCAGCGGAATAAAATATTCGGGATCGTATCCATCCTGTTTCGATGAACAAAACAATACCGGAGTAAATCGGATTTACCTTGCGCGGATTCGAATCCGCGTTCGTTTTCCGGTTCCGTCGGAGCGATGCCGCAAGTCGCGCAGATGCCCGACCTCTAGCGGTATCCACACGGTTCTCCTCGTGATGGATCGTCCTCGCTTCCTCGCTCGCTGCGGCGTTCGTAGATCCCGTTTGGCTGCGCGTAATCCGTCGCGACATGCGGATTCTGAATCTCCCGTCGGATGGAAGGCGGAGCAGTCGGGAACCGCACGCCCAGAAGAGAAAGAAAGAGAGAAAGAACGAATGACGGCTAGGTCAGGGTTGTTGGCCCCCGACGTAGAATCCGTTCTTTTATAATAAGTCTATTTGCAGTTTTTCACAAAAACCCAGACTTATCCGAAATCCTGTCGGATTATCCATCGACTTGAAAACCATTTGCGTATGACCCTCTAGGCCCAAATACCAGTCCAGTTAATAGCCCATTAAGTCCAGTAACCCTTTATTGACCCACTGAATTAATTAATATCCTTATATTCAATTAATCAGCCGAATTTAATGTCCCACAATAAATTCGGACGGACTGCCGATCACGTTGGATGCCAAGCAACATCGTGTGATCCTAGATGGCACTGGGGTTATCGCAACCCTCTATTGGAACATTTCTGTCATCGGTTAGCGCGCGGATATAATCCTTCATCCGTACAATGTTCTCGAATCGATATAGGGCATGGTTTACTGTTAAACCCTATTTGGTCGATTTACTTGAATCAGATGCCGCTAATCTGAATTCGATAACTCCTTATCGATTACAGAGTCCGCCCTGGCCAGGGACTTTAAGCGCATCATTCCCGGAACATTTTCTCTCAAACTACCGAGAGCGGATGATCCCGTATTGAACACACAATTACCTTCGAGGGCATTTCCCTGAACCCGATCGCTTGACTTATTGATAACCCATGGTTAGGGATTCGTTAGTCAAGGTCAAAGTTCAGAAATCTACCAATAAGATATCTTTGGCGTCTCAGGTCCAAGGATCATCCACGCAACCGTGACAAAAGAATCGAGCTGGTTAACAGTGAGGTATTTACCATCCAGCGATTCTTAGTCGGATCAGTTCAGTGAACTCATTCGCCAATGAGCACCTATAGGTCCAGCATAGTGTTTCCACACAAGTGACTTATAGGATCAGTCACCCTCATCATATGAGCTGAAATAACCTATACTAGTCTATCCGGATGTTTGATGTCCTATCTCAAACATCCTATGACTAGGGACAATTAAGAACATGTGTTTATAAGTCTTCGGTCCCGTAATTATGATCTCATCATAATCCGAAGACTATTGCACATGTTCATGGACTTCATCGTGATACGATAAACACAGATCGAATTAATTACATACAATGAATTATTGCTATTTATTAATAATCTGAATAAGTACATAGTATTAGATTGGCTTTGAGACCATCTAATAGTAACAATCTCCCACTTGGACTAAAGCCAATCACTTTTATACATAATACCCATATTCTCTAAGTGACGCTCAAAAACATTTTGAGACAAAGGCTTTGTAAGTGGATCTGCTATGTTGTCGGCTGAGGGAACTCTTTCCATCACGACATTTCCTCGAGCTACAATGTCTCTGATCAGATGAAAGCGCCGCAGAATGTGCTTCGACTTCTGATGAGACTTCGGCTCTTTCGCTTGAGCAATCGCCCCATTGTTGTCACACAGCAGTGGGACGGGACCAGATATGCTTTCCACCACACCATGATCGCCGATGAATTTCTTCATCCATACAGCTTCCTTGGCGGCTTCAACAGCAATATACTCGGCTTCCGTTGTCGAATCAGCAGTGGTTTCCTGCTTGGAACTTTTCCAGCTCACTGCTCCCCGGTTGAGTGTGAAAATAAAGCCTGATGTTGACTTGCTGTCATCAGGATCGAACTGAAAACTCGAGTCAGTATATCCTTGCAGCTTTAAGTCTCCTCCTCCATAGACTAGAAATAGATCTTTAGTCCTTCTCAAGTACTTAAGGATGCATTTCACAGCCTTCCAGTGTTCATCACCTGGATCTGCCTGATGCCTGCTCGTAACACTTAGAGCATATGCTACATCAGGTCTGGTACATAGCATGGCATACATGATGGACCCTATGGCAGAAGCATAGGGGACTTTATCCATCACAGCCCTCTCTTCAGGTGTCTTGGGAGACTGACCTTTAGAGAGTGAAATTCTATGTCTCATCGGTATGAGACCTCTTTTGGAATTTTCCATACTAAACCTTTTGACAATGGTTTCTATGTACATAGATTGGGTTAAAGCTAGCATCTTCTTTGATCTATCTCTATAGATCCATATTCCTAATACGTAAGATGCTTCTCCCAAATCTTTCATGGAGAAGTTCTTTGACAACCATATCTTTACTGATGACATCATTCTTACATCATTCCCAATGAGTAGGATGTCGTCAACGTAAAGAACTAGAAATGTGATTGCGCTCCCACTGTTTTTCTTGTATACACATGGCTCATCTTCATTCTTAATGAAGCCATAAGATTTGATCGCCTCATCAAATCTTATGTTCCAGCTTCGGGAAGCTTGCTTCAGTCCATAAATGGACCTCTGCAACTTGCATACCATGTCTGGAGATTCTTTAGATGTGAATCCTTCTGGTTGTATCATATACACCTCCTCCTCAAGGTTTCCATTGAGGAAGGCAGTCTTCACATCCATCTGCCAGATTTCATAATCATGGTAGGCAGCAATGGCGAGAAGAATTCTGATGGACTTAATCATAGCAACGGGTGAAAAGGTTTTGTCATAGTCAACACCTTGTCTTTGACGATAGCCTTTTGCCACTAATCTTACTTTATAAGTCTCAATACGTCCATCTGCACCGATTTTTCTTTTAAAGATCCATTTGCAGCCGATAAGTCTCAATACGTCTATCTGACGGTTCATCTGATAAACCATTGCCAGTTTGTGGGTCTGGAATTTCTTCCAGTATTACTTTACTCCCACTGTCCTTCTGGAGAATATAATCTTTTTCTAGAAAGACAGCTCTCCTGGCCATAAACACCTTTTGTTCGCCATGAAGATAAAAGTAATATCCATAAGTTTCCTTTGGATATCCCACAAATCTGCATTTGTCAGTTCTGGATTCCAGCTTATCTGCGTCATGTCTTTTAACATGAGCAAGACATCCCCAGACTTTAACATGTTTAATGTCTGGTTTCCTTCCATTCCATATCTCATATGGAGTGGTCTCAACAGATTTCCTGGGTACCTTGTTCAGGATATACATAGCCGAGCTAAGTGTATATCCCCATAAGGACACTGGTAATTTGGACATGCTAATCATGGATCGCACCATTTCCATTAATGTGCGATTTCTCCTTTCTGATACACCATTCATCTGAGGTGTATAAGGAGGTGTAAGCTGAGAAATGATACCATGATCCTTTAAGTATTTAATGAACTATGTACTCAAGTATTTACCACCCCGATCAGATCGGATGGTTTTTATACTCTTTCATGTTTGTTTTTCTACTTCATTCTTAAATTCTCTGAATTTCTCAAAGGCTTCAGATTTATACTTCAATAAGTATATATATCCAAACCTTGAGTAATCATCAGTGAATGTAATGAAGTATGAGAAACCACCAATGGCTTGGGTTGACATAGGACCACATACATCTGAATGTATGAGTTCTAATATGTCTTGGGCTCGTTCTCCTGTTCCACTAAATGGAGACTTAGCCATTTTACCTATTAAACATAACTCACAGGTTGCATATGATTCATAATCAAATAGATCCAAGTATCCATCTTTATACATCTTTTGGAGTCTGTTTTCACTAATGTGTCCAAGTCTACAATGCCACAAGTAGGCTTTGTTCATTTCATACTTACTCCTTTTATTTGAAGAACCGATGTGTAAATTATCATAAGATACATTCAATAGATACAAACCATTAGACAAAATAGCAGAAGCTATTAATTTATTTTCGAAATAAATTGAACAACTATTGTTCCCAAAATTTAAATTGTATCTAATTCTATCTAAGCATGAAATAGAAATGATATTCCTTATTATGCTAGGTACATAATAGCATTCATCTAATGAAAATGTGTCTCCAGATGGTAGCTTGAGCTTCACTGTCCCCACAGCGATCACCGTAACCCTTGCGCCGTTACTTAGTCTCAGCTCCACCTCGCCGGTCCTCAGCTTACGCCTTCTTGTCAGTGCCTGCACAGAATTGCAGATATGAGATACACATCCAATATCCAATACCCATGATATACAATCTCTAATTGACAAGTTTACATCTATCATATAGATACCTGAAGCGTCATGCTGCTTCACAGTTCCTTGAGCCTTGTCCTTGAGGTATTTTTTGCAATTCTTCTTCCAATGCCCTTTCTGGTGACAGTAGAAGCAATCACCTTTCTCAGCACTTTTACCTTTGTCTTTCTTGGCAACCTTTGCCTTTCTCTGAACTTTGTTCTTATTCTTTCGAAAAGCTTGGACTGCAAGCCTTTTTCTGTTGGTCTTACCAACTATGAGGACTTGGGGTTTATCCTTCATAAGGTTCCCCTCAGTAGTCTTTAACATGTTCACCAGTTCAGCTAAGGTGGCCTGGATCTTGTTCATGTTAAAATTAACGAGGAACTGAGCATATGACGGTGGAAGTGAAGACAACACGAGGTCTGTGTGCATCTCCTTGAGAAGTGTAATCCCAAGAGCATCCAGCCTCTCCACCCACTCAATCATCTTCAACACGTGATTATATACTGAAGTTTCCTCTGCCATCTGAGCCTTGAACAGATTCTTCGATATCTCATATCGTTCGATTCTGCTCTGCTCACCAAATAGCTCCTTCAAATTGAGCATGATGGATCTAGCATCCATCTCTTCATGTTGCCTCTGCAACTCATTGCTCATAGAGGCTAACATGTAGCATTGGGCCATGGTGGAATCTTCCTTCCATTTTTCATACGCTATCATTTCCTCCTCTAGAGCATTTAATGCTGGTTCAACAAGAGGTTCATTATCCAAGACGTAGGCAATCTGCTCAGACCTGAGGACTATCTTCATGTTTCTGAGCCAGTCTGAGTAGTTGGTGCCTGTCAAACGGTTGGCATCAAGTATGCCTCGCAACGGGTTATGGTGCGACATTCTCGCCTACAGGAGATAATCAATTGATAATTAGCAGATATTCCGATTAACTAAAACAAGATATGGTCTTTTATTATCTAGTTTTACTCCCACTAATTTTTGACGGACTGTGTAACCTTCAGATATACAGAACGGGAGACGCCGACTATCTCATGATAATTGCAACTCCTTGCAATATCCGATCATACTTCGGCTCCCAAGTTTAATGGTCCCGGGTAAACACAGTAGACCATTATCCCCGGTCTAAGCTTTATCATCAATACGTGACAGAGTAAAGTAGAAATATAGTTCCCGGGTAAACACGTGGATGACTATATCATTCATCTACTCTTATCCAAAGGCATCTGATGCCATGATCAACAGTCCTCTCAACAGACAATGGCAGACCTCGGGTAAACACATAGTATCTGCCATCACTGAATTAAGTTCTATTGATCATATTGATGGAGAGCCATGCGGTGCATTCTTAATGACTCGCGCTATGGCTTAGAGTTTGTAACGAAGGTTTTACTTATTTAGTTTGGTCTCATCTTAAGTGATAGTATTAAATATATCGAATATATTATAAATACTAATAACCTAGCAAATATTAAACACACGCATCACATACATGTCATTAGTGTGGTCATGGACGGCACTGTGGTTTGACTTGAGCTAGACAGTCAAACGCACACACATACACAATATAACAACTTATATCATGAGTCTGCAAACCCATGGATTTAATGAACTCCTTCATTTTCATCTGGTCGGCAGTTGTGGATCATCCTCGCTCCGCACGCAGCCGCCTCGATAAAATTACATCATAATTCTCAATTACATGATAATTTAAATGAGGAAGCCTTATAGCGATTACATCAAGGAGGAAGGTAGAAGTACAATGGAATATGAGAGGGAGAGGTTCGCAGACCTCTATTTATTAATAAACAATAAACCACACAATCACATTCCACATCCACAACTAATGCTCGTCCATGACCACCATGTGTTTTAGTTAAACAAACCACACATGAATTGCACATCAAATGGCTAATTAAATTTTTTGAAAATAATAATAATTTCAGGTTTCATAAAACTAGGGACCAAACAAAATTTGGATTTAGAATTTTCGAAAAATTTTCAATAAGTCTAAGCATGCCAATTTAAATCTAATTTAAATAAGCAAACTAATGCATATGATTAAAACAAAATTAAACAAGCAATTAATAACACATCAAATGTGTATGTTAACCAAATAGATCAAATCCCTCTTAATATTCCATGCCATTACTTAATGTAATTAATTTAACATTTAAATTAATTTGCATTAACCACATCATATCTAACAAATTAGATAATCAAAATCAACAATTAACTTGTCAATTCTTAATAGATTCTTAATCTAAATAGGCCCCAATAAATATCAAAAATAATTTTTGAAAATTTAAATTCTGGAAAAACAAATTTTCAGAATAATTGGATTCAATTGGCCCAAAAATAAAAAAAAATCCAACATGGTCTAATGGACCAAGCCAACCCAACCCTAGCTGCGTGCAGGAAAGGGGGGTGGCGCCTGATAAGTTCACAATTTTACATAAATAACAGATGAAATTTACACACTTTGCTATCAATTTAATGAACAAAATCTCATGGAATGATAGATAAATCATTTGTGCATTCAAACATATCAATTTTGAAAAAAAAATCTGAATTTCAAATATCATCACTCCATGGATTGAAGAAGGGTAGCAATTTCATTCTCAAATAAGATTTTCTCGACAATTATTTAATGTGTAGTTAGATGATTTATTGCCGCATGAACTTAACTGTTAGTTTACGTGAATGTAGGACATGAACAAGCAGATGACATAGTGGTTGGACTACTTGGCTTTCAAGGAAGTGATCAGGATTCAAATCCTAGAAGGAACAAGATTGTATTTCTTTTTGTCTTAAAAGGGGAACCACAAGCCAACTAAGAGAGAGAAGAGGGAATTTCGGAATTCAAATTTCAAAAATGTTATTTCAAAATCTAAAAAATAACATTTATTCTTTAATTCAAAATTCGAATTTTGAAATATCCCTCTCCAAATTTAAATTTCAAATATGCATTTACGGATAATCCTCTAATCAAGGGGGAGCTTAATGCGAGCAATTAAGTGCCCATTTATTAGAGGATTTGAAATTCAAAATTTGAATTAAGAATTCTCTTCTATGAAATCAAGAGAGAGAGGAGGAGGGAATCCTGAAATTTAAAAAGAAAGATATTTATTTCGAAATTCAAAATTCAAAATAGTCTTTATGAGCTTAAAAGAAGATCCACTAATCAATGGGGAGTTTAATAGCCTATTTATTGTCCTATTTGAAATTCAAAATTTGAATTAAGAATTCTCTTCTATAAAACCATGGGACGGGGGTGGAAAAAGAGAGTTTGTTTTTTTTGGAAATTCTCTCTCTCAATTTCTCTCCCACTTTCTCCCTCTCTTTCTCTCTCTCACTCTCTCTACATCTCTCTTAAACCAGCGGCTATTAGTGCAAGAGGTGGATTCGAGGCGCTGCAACTGACCATTGGAAGGAGTCCAAGGCTACCAAGGATCCGCGCGAAGGGCTGATAAGTTCACAATTTTACATAAATAACAGATGAAATTTACATACTTTGCTATCAATTTAATGAACAAAATCACATGGAATGATAGATAAATCATTTGTGTATTCAAACATATCAATTTTGAAAAAAAATCTGAATTTCAAATATCATCACTCCATAGTTTGAAGAAGGGTAGCAATTTCATTCTCAAATAAGATTTTCTCGACAATTATTTAATGTGTAGTTGGATGATTTATTGCCGCATGAACTTAACTGTTATTTTATGTGAATATAGGACATGAACAAGTAGATGGCATAGTGATTGGACTACTTGGATTTCAAGGAAGTGACCAGGGTTCAAATCCTAGAAGGAACAAGATTGTATTTTTTTTGTCTTAAAAGGGGAACCACAAGCCAACTAAGAGTGAGAAGAGGGAATTTCGGAATTCAAATTTCAAAAATGTTATTTCAAAATCTCGAAAATAACATTTATTCTTCAATTCAAAATTCGAATTTTGAAATATCCCTCTCCAAATTTAAATTTCAAATATGCATTCACGGATAATCCTCTAATCAAGGGGGAGCTTAATGCGAGCAATTAAGTGCCCATTTATTAGAAGATTTGAAATTCAAAATTTGAATTAAGAATTCTCTTCTATGAAATCAAGAGAGAGAGGAGGAGGGAATCCTGAAATTTAAAAATAAAGATATTTATTTCAAAATTCAAAATTCAAAATAGTCTTTATGGACTTAAAAGAAGATCCACTAATCAAGGGGGAGCTTAATAGACTATTTATTACCCTATTTGAAATTCAAAATTTGAATTAAGAATTCTCTTCTATAAAACCATGGGAAGGGGGAGGAAAAAGAAAGCTTGTTTTTTTGGAAATTCTCTCTCTCAATTTCTCTCCCACTTTCTCCCTCTCTTTCACTCTCTCTCTCTCTCTCTACATCTCTCTCAAACCAGTGGCTATTAGTGCAAGAGGTGGATTCGAGGCATTGCAACTGACCATTGGAAGGAGTCCAAGGCTACCAAGGATCCACGCGAAGGGTTACGGCGGCTGAAAATATCAATTTTCTCTCTCCACTATCTCTTTCTAGTTTTTGAGTTCTCCATGTTACACTGTATTTCGAATATTTTCTGTAAAAGTTTTCTTATGAAAGTTATGTTAATTTTTGCTTTTCAATGTCTCTGTAAAATTTCATATTGTTCTGATAATAAATGATAGTAGCTCCTTTGAAAAATGTTATCTTTTCTCCATCTTTTTGTTCTACAACTTTTATTTTTTCTTCTGTTGACACTACTCAAATTTTACATTCTACTTTTAATTAGTGTTTTAGAGGTAGTCTTAGTTCAGTAAATGGTTTTATTATGCTCGTTTAGGGGTGCTCTTTTTGTGAGTTCATAGTAAGTCCGGTTAATTTTGATTCTTAACAAATCAAATCATCATGCTCCCTCTTCTTTCTTCTCTATTTTTCTCTAAAAACTCAAAGTTTTCAACTTTAAAAATCTATTTCCCTGTGGATTCGACCCAATCTCACCACTTGCTATTTTTCAAATAATTATATGTGGAAATTGGAATTTTAAGATTGATGTTCGAATATGCTTAACGACACATAATTTCGAGCGATGAAGGGCTATGGCGGCTGCAAACATCAATTTTCTCTCTCCACTGTCTCTCTCTAGTTTTTGAGTTCTCCATGTTACACTGTATTTCGAATATTTTCTGTAAAAGTTTTATTATGAAAGTTATGTTAATTTTTGATTTTCAATGTCTCTGTAAAATTACATATTGTTGTGATAATGAATGACAGTAGCTCCTTTGAAAAAAGTTATCTTTTCTACAACTTTTATTTTTTCTTCTGTTGACACTACTCAAATTTTATATTCTACTTTTAATTAGTGTTTTAGAGGTAATTTTAGTTCAGTAAATGGTCTTATTATACTCGTTTAGGAGTGCTCTTTTTGTGAGTTCATAGTAAGTCCCGTTAATTTTAATTCTTAACAAATCAAATCATCATGCTCCCTCTTCATTCTTCTCTATTTTTCCTCTAAAAACTCAAAGTTTTCAACTTTAAAAATCTATTTCCCTGTGGATTCGACCCAATCTAACCACTTGCTATTTTTCAAATAATTATATGTGGAAATTGGAATTTTAAGATTGATGTTCGAATATGCTTAACGACACATAATTTCGAGCGATCAGCGCCGCCACCGGCCCCCTGCCCAGCAGGGCCAGGCGTCGGGGCCACCCCTGGTGGCCAGGGCTCCGGTGACGGCGCCGGAGGAGCCTGGTCAGCCGGCGATGCCCACCCCCCCCCTCTCAACCGAAGGAGATGGAGAGAGTGGGATGGCTCCCGGCTCCATCCGACGCCGGTCAACAAGCCGACAAATTCCAGCAACCCTCTGGGAAGGATTTGTGTCGCCGGTGAGCCACTCCCAAACGATTTGGGATGTTTGTGGGGATCAAAAACACATGCCCCTTCTTCGTCCCACGAAGAACATAACACATCCCACAAAATAATTTTTCTTGGCAGATTAATAAAAAAAAAATTCTTTTCATAGAGTTCATCGAATGAACAATATTCTTGCAAAGAAAAATTAATAACAACAACAAACAACAAGGAATATTAATCTTTAAAGAACGATCTATTCGTTGGCCGAAACGACGAAGACACAGTGGAACCTGACTCTGATACCATTGTTGGGATCGCTGTGTCGGGATCCGACCGAAAAACGCAGCGGAATAAAATATTCGGGATCGGATCCATCCCGTTTCGATGAACAAAACAATACCGGAGTAAATCGGATTTACCTTGTGCGGATTCGAATCCGCGTTCGTTTTCCGGTTCCGTCGGAGCGATGCCGCAAGTCGCGTAGATGCCCGACCTCTAGCGGTATCCACGCAGTTCTCCTCGCGATGGATTGTCCTCGCTTCCTCGCTCGCTGCGGCGTTCGTAGATCCCGTCTGGCTGCGCGTAATCCGCCGTGACATGCAGATTCTGAATCTCCCGTCAGACTGAAGGCGGAGCAGTCGGGAACCGCACGCCCAGAAGAGAAAGCAAGAGAGAAAGAACGAATGACGGCTAGGTCAGGGTTGCTGGCCCCCGACGTAGAATCCGTTCTTTTATAATAAGTCTGTTTGCGGTTTTTCACAAAAACCTAGACTTATCCGAAATCTTGTCGGATTATCCATCGACTTGAAAACCATTTGCGTGTGACCCTCTAGGCCCAAATATCAGTCCAGTTAATAGCCCATTAAGTCCAGTAACCCTTTACTGACCCACTGAATTAATTAATATCCTTATATTCAATTAATCAGCCGAATTTAATGTCCCACAATAAATTCGGACGGACTGCCGATCACGTTAGATGCCAAGCAACATCGCGTGATCCTAGATGGCACTGGGGTTATCGCAACCCTCTATTGGAACCTTTCTGTCATCAGTTAGCGCGCGGATATAATCTTTCATCCATACAATGTTCCCGAATCGACCTAGGGCATGGTTTACTATTAAACCCTATTTGGTCGATTCACTTGAATCAGATGCCGCTAATCTGAATTCGATAACTCCTTATCGATTACAGAGTCCGCCCTGGCCAGGGACTTTAAGTGCATCATTCCCGAAACATTTTCTCTTAAACTACCGAGAGCGGATGATCCCGTATTGAACACACAATTACCTTCGAGGGCATTTCCCTGAACCCGATCGCTTGACTTATTGATAATCTATGGTTAGGGATTCGTTAGTCAAGGTCAAAGTTCAGAAACCTACCAACAAGATATCTTTGCCGTCTCAGGTGTAGACACGCTAATTTTGACATCATTTTGAGTAAATTTCATATCATATAATAATGCCTCATAATGGTCTGATAATTAATCATTGATTAATTTTTATTGATATTTTTCAGTGTCGGGTTTAACAGACATGTTTAAGTTAATCAATTGAATTAATTTTAGCTCAAATTTCAGTTAAAATATGAAGAATCCTAAAAGGCGTCTACCCATGTGGACGCGATTTAGAGTTTATTCATATTTTAGCGTTTAAATTTGAATTTTAATTAATTGATTTATTAACTAAAAGGCGTCTGTTAGGGTCGACGCGTTTTAGGTTTCTTAAGCTATTTTAACTTCTCTTCCGGATGTTTATCCTTATCTTAATTAGTGTAAAAGACGTCTACCCAGGTGGACGCGTTTTAGCTAATGAAGATAAAGATAAGTTTTCCCGGATATTTATCCTTATCTTAATTAATTTGAAAGGCGTCATCCATGGTGGACGCGTTTTAGATAATTACAGATAAAGATGAATTAATCAGTGTTTATCTGTCGGTTAAGGTAGATAAATACTAGATTTTTCTATGTTAATCGCGAACGCAGAAAATGCCTATAAATACCTTGCATATCACAGAGTTAAAAAAAAAGAGAGAATTAAGTTGAGTTGAGCCACAACGTTATAGCGAATTGAAGATCGAAGCAACAACGTCGTAACGCCGGAGCGCTGCCATTTCCAGAAGTCGGCGTCCTTTTCAAGATCTTCATCCTTTCAAGGCTCCAACTGGGCATAAGTTTTTCAATTCTGCGTTCATTTTACATCTTCATTAGTTTCATCCTCATATTCACTTCATGCAACACACACCACAGCATTAATTTTCCAAAACCCATTTGTTTTAAAGAGGTTTCAAAGCCAATTAAACAAGTGAGTTGCTGTTTTTAAGCATGTTTATAATCATGGTTAGTTTTGATATTATTTCCATTTGAATTCTCATCATCATTCTTCATTTCGTTTTTTCTGTCTTTGTCTCTGCTGCACTCAACAACAACAAGAGATCAAAAGGGGGAAATCAAGCACAAAGCCAGGAGAACTTCTGGACGATCCTCAACCTCAATAGCAAGAATAAAAGAACAAAGAAAGGGCTCTCTTTCTTCAGCCGGCTGAAGGAGGGGAACCAAGGACTCATTCTTCCGCGTTCAAACAGGTAGGCGATCAACTCTCTTTTGAAACTTTTAAGTTAAAAGTTTCTGGCGATCACTGCACTTTAGTTGCTGTTTTTAATAGGTTAGTTTACACTAAACAACATAGTTTTTCATATTAATCACACGAGCATTTTCAGCACCTACAGCTCTTTTGGCGATCACGGTGGGACTTGGTCTCGCCTTCTTTTAGTTTCTTTTTGTTCTTGCTATTATCATATCGGGCACCCACGGTGCACCATTTGTGTCTTTCGACACGTCCTCACCAATTGGTGAGTGTTTAGTTTAATTAATTTCCCTCGTGCACCACGTGCACACCCCAGTGGCAAGATCTTGCCTCCCCTTGATTAGTTCAAAAAAAAGCTGTTTTTGTGATAAAAATGATGTGTGATTGAGTGATTTCCTAGTTGTTTAGTTAGTAAATCATCCTGTTTAAAATCTGAAACTAAAAATCTTTGCATGAGTCGATTGTTTACTGCATTTTACCCTGTTTGAGGAGGATTCGACCCAGAAAATCCTCCTGGAAATCTGTTTCTGCGAACTAAAAAGCGTCCAGGAACGTTGACGCGTTTCAAAACCGCGTCAGCACACCCAGACGCCTTTTAGCCTCCAGGCTTTCTCTGCTGTTTGCATATGTTTCTGCGAAATAATTAAGTTCTGCGTTGAATAGCGTCGACAACCATAGACGCGATTCAGACAATTTTTAGTTATTTTTCAGATCTTTTTCTGCGAAAGAATTAAGTTCTGTTTTGAATAGCGTCGACTATCATCGACGCTATTCAGACAGTTTCTTAATTATTTTTCAGTTTCCAGATTTCTGTGTTTTGAGTGCTAGCTACCCATTATTTTATTAAGCATTAGAGGCCATCCAGGTCGCAGGGCATACGCATTGAGGCGAAAACCCTCCTCTTCTTAGGAACACATTACTCGACGTCAGCAACTCTCTCTGATTGGGTTGGTCCCTTGATCAGACTAGAGAAGTTGACGTTGAGACCTCCATAAGTCCCCAAAATCAAGGTATTCCTCCTTGATCATCGGGCTGGTTGTACCAATTGAAGTCCCGGCTAGATTCTGAGAGCGTTGTGAGAGAGAACCCTAGAGAATAACGGTGGAAACTGAACTGAAACTAGGATCCTTACCTGAGCGAAATTGTGGTTTAATCCAATTCAAATAACTCAACAAGGAACCCTAAAATCACGTTAAGCATCCACTTGTTTGATTAATCTCTGTACAACTTGTTTGATTAAATCTTTGAAAAGAGAATCTAATATCATGTTGCTGCGATCAGACAGAGACTTGAGTATGGCCCAAGACGCCATCATCAACTACGAGGGAGATGCTAATGCCCCTCGCGATTCAGATTTCAACTATGAGAACGGGAGAGATGCTGATGCCTCTCGTAATTCTGTCCCCATTCCAGTTCGACATGACGGGAATGTCCGAACTCCTCTTTTTCATCCACACGATCAATATCATGATCTTCCTCCGCATGAATATGCGATCCCTAATCCTGATCTAGAGGGGGACATGAATCAGCATGATCCCTCATCCTCCGATCCTATGGATCTTGTCAACGCCTTGGGAGTTCTTGCCTCCCGACTGGACCTTCAGCAGTTCGAGGCGATCCAGTCTATCTTGAAGGGGAAGGCACCCATGCAGCCTGCTGAGCCGAACCCTATGGCTCCCCCCGTTGTTACTCAACAACCTCATCCTCCTCCTCCTTATATCCATCAGGCCATGGAAGGCATTCATATTGCTTCTCGGCCAACTGGGCCACAACTTTCATCGTCTAGGCAACCGGCTAGACCGCAAACGCCTATTTATCAAAATGCCCTCGGGCATGGCGGAAGCTCTGCCGGACCTCATCCTTATTGTCCTCCATGTCCGACGTACTCTAGGCAGCAGGCCTATCAAGTACTTCCACCTCCTCCTCCTCCCCAGGCAGATCTGACCATGCAAGCGTTGCTGGCCAAGATGGAGCGCATGGATGAACAGTTCAACAACCTCCAGAAGATGATGGGGGTTAAAGCTGTGCCAGAAATTAATTTACCGAGCCTGCCAGTATTCCATCTGCCACCCTCTGAAATGCCAGTGTATCGAAAGTATAACGGTACTGGTAAACCCTTCACGCACCTGAAGGAGTTCATGTACGAATCCTCTTTCTGGCAGAATGACAAGAGGTCGTTGGCCTTCTTGTTCAGGAGATCTCTAGAGGGACCAGCCCTCGAGTGGTTCTTTTCTCTGGAACCCTCCGAAGTAGAGGATTACGGTATCGTTTCACGCAAATTTATCCAACGATACCAGGACAGAGTTGCACCCTCCTTGTCTATCATGGACCTCATTGCAGAAAAGATGAAACCGGATGAGGAGTTTGTCAGTTTCGCTGACAGGTGGCGGGGCCTGGCTGAAAAGGTGAAAGATCACTTGTCCGAATCTGAACAAGTGAAAATGTTGATTTCTAACGCCACGCCCCAGTTCAAGCTAGTCCTCTCCTTGAACAATTTGACTAACATGGCAGAGCTCTATGAAAGAGCACGGTACTGCCAGAATGCCTTCAAGGACGCTACGTTCTCTAGCATCTTTGATCCTCACAGACCTAACAGGCCTCCACCTCGGAAGCCTGCAGTGCCGAATTCTCTTAGCACAGGTCCGACTACTGATGGCACGCTCTCTCATGAGCAAGTCAGTACCATGAACAATAACTCGCCCCAGTTTGTGAGGAACCAACAACAGTACCAGAGGCCACCGCAGCCGAACCAACAGGGGTACAGGCAGCAGCAGAACCCCCATTACCAACAGCAGTACCAGCGGCCCCAGCAGCCAAATCAGAACCAGCAACAGCTACAGCAACAGCCGCAACGGCAACAGCAGTACCAGCAGCCCCCTCAGCAGCAATATCAACAGCAGCAACAACCACAGTACCAGCCGCGTGCACCGCCGGCGTACCACAATGTCCCTCCTCCTGGTGACTACAACCAGCAGAGGAGACCTCCAGGCCCGAAGAGGGCAGAATACCCGGCCCTCCCAGAATCCTTGGCGGATATCTTCAGCGCTTTAATGGCAGCTAATGCCTTAGTTTTGCCAAGGGAAAAGGCCGTCTGGCCTCAAAATGCCGATACGTCTAGGTATTGCTACTTCCATAGGCAACCTGGGCATACCATTGACACCTGCTTTCAGTTCAGAGATTATATTCATGATCTCAACGAGCAGGGCGGCATAGACTGGGAGGAGATGAAAAAGTACATAACAGCCCTGAAGGCGAGGAGACCGCAGCAGCAGCAGCAGCAAGCGAGACCACCGGCACAAGCAGTAGCACCACCCAACATGGGCATAGTGCAGAATCCACTCCCGGAGCACCAGAACCAAAACCAGGTTGCTCCCATTTTGACGAACAGCCAGTCTGAGGCTGGTCGTGGGCAGCAGTGGAGAATAGAGGACTCTTCCTCTCTTTGTTCAACGGGTCACGTTCAAAGTACCGCAGAGCGACCACCACGCCGCACCATCCACATACCCAGACCACAACCCGTTACTATCACCCCTATACCCACACATACATACTACTCACCCACGCCCAATAACCCATTACCACTACCCGCCTTCCTTAGACCCGTTACACCCTGCACTCCTACGCCTCCATCATATAACCCTCCGCAAACCAATAACGCGCCCCTTCTACCATCTAGGCCATTATTACGCATACCATTTCCTACTTCACCCGCTACCACCACCACTTATCCAGATATGCCCTTACCATCTAGACCGCTATTACGCGTACCATTCCCCACTTCGCCAACCACTTACCCATCCACCATGCAACCATTTAGGCCTATAATCCGCACCGCGCCATCACCACCTAGCCCTACGCCATCACCTACCTACCGACCCTCTACGCCATCCGCACCATCCAACCCTGCGGTACTTAAAGTGTCACCCGGATCCTCCATGGTTGAGGAACACGCGCTCCGGAGTGGAAGGATTTTCAACAAGGTCTTTCCTCAGTCCACGGTTAGAGACGGCCCATCACAGCCGACTGAGGAAGCCCATAATGAAGAGAGTGCACCAGGCACTCAATACGACTTGTTGAAACACCTGGATCGGACACCGGCACGGATCACTATACTCGAACTGATCAAAAGATCCAAGAGTCACCAAGAAGCTTTAATGGAATATCTGCAGAAGGTGATGGTCAATGAAGACGTGCCGGTAGAGAAAATTGCAGCACTACTAGTTCCTCAGGGGGATCAGCCCTCCATTACATTTCATACATCGGAACTAGCACCGCCGGCAGCCAGAAGCATGGCTCTGAGTATCACGGTCAACATCTGTAAGAAGGCCGTAGATGCATGCCTGGTAGATACAGGAGCTTCGATCAATGTTTTACCTCCGAAGACCCTGGAGCTGTGCGGTGTGCCCAAAGAAAAATGGCTGCCCAGCCCCATCTCTGTGACAGCATATGACAATTCTACCCGTTCCTCTATGGGAATGGTTTATTTAAAGGTGGAGCTGGGCCCTGTAAGTCATGCAGAGGTCGAATTTCACATCTTGGAAATCGACCCCTCTATAAATGCCATTTTAGGCCGTCCTTATATTAAAACTCTTGAGGCGATTCCCTCTACGAATCATCAATGCCTCAAATTCCCTTATAAAGGACGAATTATTAAAGTGACGAGCATGCCGATCCTTGCTGCTGCTCATACCTTGAACATTAAATCTGCTGTTTTACCTGGCCGACAACCTTTTCTGTCGGTATTACAGGTCTACCGTCTAGTGGCTGATCCTCTGAAAGCCGCTACTATTTCTCCATACCCATTAGATGCTATCAAAAGGGGGAAGTGCATGAGTACCCCAGGATGGAGGATTATGATGAAGAACGGCTACGAGCCCGGGAAAGGTCTGGGCACACAGTTGCAAGGCAGGACCACTCCTGTCAGAAATCATCGAGCAGCACCTGGAAGTGGTCTGGGCTATAGGCCAATAAAACTGAAACAAGATCCGGTTCAGAAAGCAGAAATCGAAGAAGGCCCGAAAATCTGGGAGGCAATGTCTACACCACCCAAAGAAGGCCGAGATCCCCTAACATGGACCCTGTGTACGCACTTTGTAAAAGGGCCCATACTTAGCCACGACAACACGGTGGTCATTACTTCATGTTTTGACTTCCATGATATATATGGGAGGGACTTGGCCAGACATTGCTCTGAACTGCTTACGTACCAATCCTTGGAGGCTCTGCGGCCTATGAAAAGGAGGAAATTCCATGATCCCGAATGTGAATGGTACAGGTGGTTCGATCTGAGGGACCTCTATATTGCACTGAACAGATTATTCCTGGATCCTGCAGAACCTAAGTGGCCGCCGCAGATTGATGAGCTGATTGAAAGCCCAGGTGCCATATTTGACAAGCGGATACTGCTGTCCGAAGAGACTGACGAAGGGGAACCAGATGACCCCTATGAAGCTGGTTACACAACAGATCTGCTCTGGAGGGGGACATATCCTTCACATGTCTTCATGCTCCATATCTTATTTCGTACACTGCTCTTGACCCCGACTTGGTCGCGGGTCATAATTGAAGATATTCCACGGGCTCCGCCCGTTATGATTACTCTGTCCCCTCGGGACATTATACCACAACCTCCTCTCGATCTAGAGGGGTTGTATAATTTGATATGGGACATATTACTATATGATCCCCCCAATCCTCTGGCCTTGGTGCCACTTCCTCCATCCGATTCCCCTCCCATTTGTATTCATTCCTACTTTATGTTTAATTCTTTCATTGTCAAAAAAAAAACGCCAATTTGGCAACAAATTCTTCCCAGATCCTCATCGAGGAAACATCATACTTGTCCGATTGCACCCCGCTGCGCGGGTCCTTCGGTCAAGATTCTCTCTTAGATTTACTCTGTCCCTCCCCTCGGGAGGATTCTCTTGTATTTCCACTTGTATCCCAGGATTTCCATCCTGCTTCATCTTCATTAGGTTATGATAGTGCAGTTAGGCAGTCTAATTTTAGTCAGATTAGTCAGGTTAGGAAGTCTAGGAAGCCTAAGGGTAGGCGAATTCCGGATAGATACCTCCAGGAGTTAGCCGATAAGTGCTCTTCTTGCTCTTTGATCCCTCAATTTTTAGAAAATCCAATTCAAATGCCAGAAGATTACATGGACGATGAGTCAGTCAACGATGGGTACGGGGTATATGAATTAGTACATGAAAAGGACCTCATTGAGGAAGATGACGAGGGCGCGGCTGAGGCATATGCCAGTGGAGTGAAGAGATTCGATGAACCCTCAGCTGCCGTAGAGGAGCCCACTAAAGAAATTAATTTAGGAACTGAAGACGAACCTAAGGTTGTCCTCGTCAGTAAAAATCTTTCTGCAGAGGATGAGAAGGCAATGGTACAAGTACTTAAGGACTATAAGGACACTTTCGCCTGGAGTTATGAAGATATGCCGGGGTTAGACTCGTCTTTAGTTGAACACAGGTTGACATTAAAGGACGGAGCTAGCCTGGTCAAACAGAAATTAAGGCGATTCCACCCACAAATGGCTTTAAAGATGAAGGAAGAGGTCGACAAATTGCATAAAGCCAAATTTATTAGAGTTGTCCTTTATCCACAATGGGCGGCTAATATAGTCCCGGTTATGAAGAAGGACGGGAAGGTCAGAATTTGCATTGACTTCCGGGATCTGAACCGGGCGTGTCCTAAAGATGATTGTCCATTGCCTCATATTGATGTACTCATCGATAATACCGCTGGCTATGAGACTTTATCATTTATGGATGGATTTTCAGGATATAATCAGATTAAGCTGGCAGAAGAAGATCAAGAGAAAACGTCATTTACTACACCTTGGGGAACATATTGTTATGTTGTCATGCCATTTGGGTTAAAGAATGCTGGAGCCACTTATCAAAGGGCTATGATGGCAATATTTCATGACATGATGCACATAGATTTGGAAGTGTATGTGGATGACTTATTAGTTAAATCGAAAACAAAGGCTGAGCACGCCAAAGTTTTGGCAAGGGTGTTAGAAAGATCGAGAGAATATCAGTTAAAGATGAACCCCAAGAAATGTGTATTCGGGGTATCTTCAGGAAAGTTGCTTGGATTCATTGTCAGTAAACGGGGAATTGAGATCGATCCTAACAAGGCGAAGGCTATTAGAGAAATGCCACCTCCCAAAAACTTGAAAGAGTTGAGAGGATTAATCGGGAGGTTGCAATTTATTCGCCGTTTTGTCTCCCAGCACTCACAAAGGTGTAAGCCGTTTTACGAGCTTACCAAGCCAGGAGTCAAATTCGATTGGGACGATAAGTGTCAGGAGGCATTCGATGGATTAAAGTACTATTTAGCAAGTCCTCCTGTTTTGAGACCACCATCTCCGGGCAAACCATTGATACTTTACATTTCAGTCCTGGATGATGCAGTGGGGGCTATCCTAGCACAAGAAGATGAAGAAGGAAAAGAGAGGGCAGCCTACTATCTCTCTAAACTTCTCAACCCCGCTGAGCAGAGATATACGGCGATGGAGAAAACATGTGCAGCATTGGTCTGGGTTGTGCAGAAATTGAAGCATTATTTTCTGGCCCATGAAGTCCATCTCATCGCTAGGATGAATCCGATCAAATTCCTTCTGGAGAAATCTATTCTTACTGATAGGTTAGCGCGATGGCAAAGCTTTCTATCTCAATTCGATATCACTTATATTCAGCAGAAAGCGATCAAGGGCTATGCCATAGCAGAACATCTCGCTCATCATCCCCTTCCTCGATTTGATCCAGTCCGATCAGAGTTTCCGGATGAGGAACTGATGTCCGTAAATCAAATCAGAGATGATATGTGGACTCTGCATTTTGACGGAGCTCTGAATTCTCATGGAAAGGGGATCGGTATCGTTCTGTTATCACCTGAAGGTATCACCATTCCCCAAGCCTTTCAGCTTGATTTTCCAGTCACCAACAATATAGCTGAATACGAGGCACTCCTTGCTGGCCTCGAGGCCGCTCATTTCCATGGTGCCACCAAACTCAGGATTGTGGGTGATAGCCAACTAATTCTTCGCCAAGTGCTGACCAAGTATCGAACTCTCGATCCCAAGCTCAAGCCTTATCAAGAGCTTACTTCTGCTTACTCAAAGCTTTTCACGAAATTGATCTTTGTCCATGTCCCTAGGAATCAGAACATCTTAGCTGACGCTCTAGCTTCACTTGCGTCTTCTCTTGATTTTCCAATCAGCAAACAATCCGAATCAATCATAGTTCATAGGCGTCTTTCACCCGCCGTGAAAGATCCTTTATTCCTTAAAACTAAGGAGAAGTTGCTGAAGAAAGTCAGAGACGGAGATATCATTGAGAAAAGAGAAATCATGTTGATGGAGCTGTTAGAAGAGATGGATGATGAACAGAAGCCATGGTATTATGAAATTGCCAAATATTGTGAAGATCAATCGTATCCTGAGGAAGCTACAACTGATGAGAAGAGAGCTATCAGGAGAGTTGCTCAAAGATATACCATAGTTGGAGGAGCATTGTATAAGAGAGGTTTTGATGGAGTTCTTCTGAGATGTCTAGACGAAGATGAGCTTTGGAAGGTTATGGAAGGAGCTCATAGTGGAGTTTGTGGTGGTCATGTCAATGGACAGATGCTAGCAAAGAAGATCCTTAGACAAGGATTTTATTGGCCAACCATGGAAGAAGACTGTGTAGGATATGTCCGTAGGTGTGCTAAGTGTCAACTTCACGCCGACAAAATTCATTCTCCTGCATCTTCACTCCATCCTGTTTCTTCCCCATGGCCTTTCTCCATGTGGGCTTTCGACATTATTGGACCTCTTGGTAACCCAGATTCCGGCATCAAGCAAAAATCTTTCATTCTCACGGCAACGGAATACTTCACCAAGTGGGCATAAGCTGAAGCGTACATGGAGATCAAAGCAACAACCGTCTGCAAGTTCATCATGAAGAACATCATCACCCGATTTGGAATTCCAAGCACCATCGTCACCGACAACGGACCGCAGTTCGTGTCACAGGAGTTGAAGGATCTCTGTAACAGGTATAAAATTGCATTGCATCATTCGTCTCCTTATTATCCGCAAGGCAATGGCCAAGCAGAGGCAACAAATAAGACTTTGATAAAAATCATTAAAAAGACGTGCAAATCTAACAAGTTTGTAGATTGGCCAGAAAAATTGGTTGAGGCTCTATGGGCCTACCGAACTTCAATCCGCACACCCACTGGGCAAACTCCTTATTCCTTAACATTTGGAATGGAGGCGGTGGTTCCATATGAGATCCTCATACCGTCATTAAGAGTACAATTGAATAAGGAATTTTCCATTGATGAACATCGTTCAGCACTCCTTGCTCAATTGGAACTTTTAGACGAGAAAAGATGGTCAGCTGCTAATCATGCAAAAGTTTATCAAAATAGACTAGCACGTTTTTATCAAAAGAAAGTCATTGAACGTAAGTTCAAAGTCGGTGAAATGGTTGTGAAAAGAATTTTTGTAAAACCTGGTGGTCCGCGTTCTAAGCTCCAACCCAACTGGGAAGGACCTTATGTTGTATCGCACGCTTTTCCTGGTAATGCTTATCGTCTTGTTAATGTAGAAGGAGAAGAGCTAAAACATCCTTAGAATGATTTACATCTTAAGAAATACTACCCTTAGGTTAAAAGAGTCGATCAGTATGGTACAAAGACCAGTGGAATCAGAAAATTTATAAACTCAAATTTTCTTATCAGTCTGGATAACTTAATTTCAAGCCCATTACTGCACACACTGACACGTTTGATTCGTGAGTAACAAGAGATGACAAGTCCTAAAGAATATCAAAAGCTTGACCGAAAGTGTAAAGTACAAATCATTCTTTTTAAAAGCAAAATTCTGTTTTATACTCGGCCCATGATGTCGGAACGAGGCTTAGAATAGACTACCAAGAATACCCGCCATCTTAGTAGGAGGCCGTCATAAAAAAAAGGGGGAGATCCGTCCCGAAGGAAAAAAGAAAAGAAAGGCAAAAGCAAAAGGCAAAAAGCCAAATGTCAAATCGAAAGGCCATTACATTACAAACGTTACATCAAGGCCATGAAATGAAATAAAAGGGAACGCAAGGTCGATAAATACCTCGAAAAAAAAATGACCGAACCCCAACGGATATTAGGGTAGAAAAGGGACATCTTTTTAAGTCTCCGGAACCTTCTCATGGGCTTTCTAAACTTATTCATCTTTTCTTTCTAAAGAGATGTACTCCAAACTTAAGGAATGACTTAGATTGACTACGGGTCAAATCATCAAATGGGATCACGAATGGAAACACAAGTTCAAACACGATGGGTTTAAGTTGAGTATGATCTTTTGATCTAAGTACCATGCTGATCTTTTAGTCAAAAACCTAAAAAAATACATAAGTCAAAAATCCAAAAAAAATACATAAGTCAAAAATCCAAAAAAAAATACATATGTCAAAAATTCAAAAAAAAATACATATGTTTCAAAAATTCAAAAAAAAAATACATATGTCAAAATTCAAAAAAAATAAAAAATAAAAATACATATGTCAAAAACCCAAACAAAAAATGAATATTTCAAAACAACAAAAATATTTCAATTAGCATCTGCTTGTTGCATTTAGTGTGTTTCATTCCTTTTGTTTTCAGTGAGCATTTGTCTGCTTGTATGTTGCACTTTGCTTAAGTTTGATTATTCTCATTACCTTTGTTAATAAAGGCTCTGCCCCTTGACCCTTCTACCAAGGATAGGATCAAGTAGTTGGTTACTTAACCAGGCAAGGGGCTAAGCCTGAATAGATGCTTAACCTGTTTGTTCAAGTCATATACAGGACACAAGGCATGAAGAGAGTTGGAATACAGATTGAAGATGGTCAGAACCTGTTTCTGCGATTGAAAGGTGTCGTTGAACAGCGACGTGTTTTGGTTCATGTTAATAGCATCGGCGCGACACGACGCGTTTCAGAAATTCAAAGAAATGATTGCAAAGCTGAAAACATTAAGAAGATCCCACTGTGGGAGTCAAGAAGTCCTAACCGTGGCTAAAAAGACGGTTATTTCTACCCTTGTACTATTCCATGTAATTCATTCGCATTACTATATGTTAAGTATTTATTAAGTATTTATTAGAGTATATCAAGGACCTTGTGGTTTTGATGAAACTGGAATTTGAGTTCCCCTACAACAAAAACAGTGATAATTCCAGAGGATTCTTAATCGCACGGATAGGCCGTTGGATTGTTAATTAGTGAGGACGATGGTTCCACTTTTGTGAAACGGTGCGCGGATAAACGAGCTTCCGCTTAGCACTGAATTACAAGAATTGGTATCTTGACTCATTAATGACAATTTAACAATATTATCCTTGATTAATTTATATTTTATTTGACTTTATATTTTTCTTTTAACCCAGCATGCATCATGTAGGACTTTGAAATCATTGTGATAAGGATTAATTATTGATTAAGTTTCAGACCATTAATCAAATAATTCAAAACATGATATGAAATATTCCATTCTGAATTGAGTATCTTGATTATCTTTGAGGTTCGCTTGAAGATATCATTGGAATTCTATCCTTTCTTGGATTCTTTATCCAATATTTCTTGTTTTCTTTTAAGATCCATCATGGATGTAGCACGTCCACATTGGCTGGCAAACGCTCCCCATGATGAAACCTACAGTGTCTATGACCTGGGGTACTTCCCACTCCGAGGAGGTTGATCGACCTTATTTTATTTCCTTGTCTACCTCATCCAGACAGGATTGATTCCTTTGATTTCATTGAGCTATCTTCATTGATGATCTTGAGAAAAATTCCAATCATGTGATGCTAAGAGCGTGTCTCATCGCACCTTGGCATCACCTTTTCAGTACATTCCATTCCATTTCACTCCCTTGCAAAGACGATGCCAAGGTGAGGCAGCTGTAGACACGCTAATTTTGACATCATTTTGTGTAAATTTCATATCATATAATAATGCCTCATAATGGTCTGATAATTAATCATTGATTAATTTTTATTGATATTTTTGAGTGTCGGGTTTAACAGACATGTTTAAGTTAATCAATTGAATTAATTTTAGCTCAAATTTCAGTTAAAATATGAAGAATCCTAAAAGGCGTCTACCCATGTGGACGCGATTTAGAGTTTATTCATATTTTAGCGTTTAAATTTGAATTTTAATTAATTGATTTATTAACTAAAAGGCGTCTGTTAGGGTCGACGCGTTTTAGGTTTCCTAAGCTATTTTAACTTCTCTTCCGGATGTTTATCCTTATCTTAATTAGTGTAAAAGACGTCTACCCAGGTGGACGCGTTTTAGCTAATGAAGATAAAGATAAGTTTTCCCGGATATTTATCCTTATCTTAATTAATCTGAAAGGCGTCATCCATGGTGGACGCGTTTTAGATAATTACAGATAAAGATGAATTAATCAGTGTTTATCTGTCGGTTAAGGTAGATAAATCCTAGATTTTTCTATGTTAATCGCGAACGCAGAAAATGCCTATAAATACCTTGCATATCACAGAGTTAAAAAAAAAGAGAGAATTAAGTTGAGTTGAGCCACAGCGTTATAGCGAATTGAAGATCGAAGCAACAACGTCGTAACGCCGGAGCGCTGCCATTTCCAGAAGTCGGCGTCCCTTTCAAGATCTTCATCCTTTCAAGGCTCCAACTGGGCATAAGTTTTTCAATTCTGCGTTCATTTTACATCTTCATTAGTTTCATCCTCATATTCACTTCATGCAACACACACCACAGCATTAATTTTCCAAAACCCATTTGTTTTAAAGGGGTTTCAAAGCCAATTAAACAAGTGAGTTGCTGTTTTTAAGCATGTTTATAATCATGGTTAGTTTTGATATTATTTCCATTTGAATTCTCATCATCATTCTTCATTTCGTTTTTTCTGTCTTTGTCTCTGCTGCACTCAACAACAACAAGAGATCAAAAGGGGGAAATCAAGCACAAAGCCAGGAGAACTTCTAGACGATCCTCAACCTCAATAGCAAGAACAAAAGAACAAAGAAAGGGCTCTCTTTCTTCAGCCGGCTGAAGGAGGGGAACCAAGGACTCATTCTTCCGCGTTCAAATAGGTAGGCGATCAACTCTCTTTTGAAACTTTTAAGTTAAAAGTTTCTGGCGATCACTGCACTTTAGTTGCTGTTTTTAATAGGTTAGTTTACACTAAACAACATAGTTTTTCATATTAATCACACGAGCATTTTCAGCACCTACATCAGGTCCAAAGATCATCCACGCAACCATGACAAAAAAATCGAGTTGGTTAACAGTGAGGTATTTACCATCCAACGATTCTTAGTCGGATCAGTTCAGTGAACTCATTCGCCAATGAGCACCTATAGGTCCAGCATAGTGTCTCCACACAAGTGACTTATAGGATCAGTCACCCTCATCATATGAGCTGAAGTAACCTATACTAGTCTATCCGGATGTTTGATGTCCTATCTCAAACATTCTATGACTAGGAACAATTAAGAATATGTGTTTATAAGTCTTCGGTCCCGTAATTATGTTCTCATCATAATCCGAAGACTATTGCACATGTTCATGGACTTCATCGTGATACGATAAAAATAGATCAAATTAATTACATACAATGAATTATTGCCATTTATTAATAATCTAAAGAAGTACATAGTATCGGATTGGCTTTGAGACCATCTAATACTAACAGTATGCGTAAGAGTCCCTGGCCAGGACGGACAATAATATCAGGAAAATGATTTTATGATATTATACAGCAACATCCGATCCAAGTGAGTCGACCGGTTAGAGTTTGACAATTTACTATACCCTGAGTTAACTCGAGAGCATCACGCGAATGAAAGATTATATCTACGTGGTAACTGTCAACGAAAAGGTTTCATGAGTGGGTTGCTTAACCCTAGGGCTGTCAACGAAGCGAATACGGAGCGACTGTTATAGTATCCGACTCTGCTCCGTTTAGCATTATCCGAATATTTGACCCCAGATACTATCCGACAGATAATAAATTTTTCTATCCGAATTCAGATAATAATTCGGATACTTCATTATTTCAACTTTGTCTTGTAACTTAATAACTTGTAAATTTTATTCTTTGTATACTTCATGAATATCATATATTTAAATTAATCAATATTCAAGTTATAAATATCTAGATAAATTTTAAACAACTTAAATGCTTTATTAAATATACTTCAGATAATAACAAATGAGTTAAACAATTTATCTAAATAAGTAAGATCATTAAAAATAAAAAATTACAGTAAACTTCATTATTATTGCTCAACACATCTTAAGTATACTTCAGATATCAAATTACCGTTTACTTAAACATATAAACATGATTAAAATTAGAAGAAGTTATCAAAATACATAATCGGTCGGATAATAATGAGAGCATATATCTATTTTTCATTTTCGCTTTGAATATTAAATGGATATTTGGATATATCTGTCAAATGTTCTAATCGGATAAATATCTAACTAATCAGATGCGGACACGAATCGTAGTCGGATATTATCTGGACCCGTTGACAACACTACTTAACCCTAATACCTTCCGAGTTCATGCGGTGTTGCTTGGCACCCAACGTGATCGGAGGCCCGATCGATTGATGTGTGCGACATTAATTCAAATGATTAATTAGTTAAAATGACATATTAACTTAATTAAATAAGTCAGTAAGCTGTTACTGGACTTAGTGGGCCATTAACCGAACTGGTACTTGGGCCAAGAGGGTCACATGCATAAATATTCTTAGTTCGGGATGTTTAGGGAATCCGCTGTGCTCATGCCGCAGGCATCGTCACGACGTAGACACACTGACAAGCGTATTAACTTTGATGAGGAAGCGAAGACAATCCCACAATAGGAGAATCATGTGGATATCGCTGGAGGTCTAACATATGCATAGCTGGCGGCATCGCTCCATCAGAACCGAACGGTTGCTAATTCGAATCCATGCAAGGTGATGATCAGTCACCAACTTTTGTGTTTTTGTTCTTCAAAATGGAGCGGGATCGTTGTTGGAATATTTAATTTTATTTCCGCTATGTCTGTGATCCTGTCATTGAGATCTCAACATGAAGGTCCAACCTTGATAGTGACTAGCTCTTTGGATGGCTCGGCAATTTCTTTGGATCTTTCTGGAACTTCATCGGCTGGTTCCATAGGTCTCTCGTTCTAAACATCAGTTAGCACCAGATGTGTATTTGCCGAGAGGCATTTTGGTTCCTGTAGGCCTCCCCTATCCCTCTAGTGGTCGTTAATTTGAATTTTTAGTGGAAGCTAGACGGGACATCCCCAAACCGACTTAGGGACTCTCTCCTCAGGATCATACTATAAGGTGATGGGGTGTCGATATAAAGAAATCAATCTTCCGAGTTATGGACAAAGGAGGGATCCCCAGAGTTACTAGGAGGGTAAGTTGTCCTTAGATAGCTTTCGACTGCCCGCTGAATCTGTATGCATGTGAGTTTTCCCTCTTTATACTCATATGGATAGATCCAAACTGTTGGAGACTGTCCCAGAAGAGAATATCTAGGAAACTTCCATTGTCAAAGAAGACCCTTTCGACATGGCATCCTATGATGTCAGCATCAATTACTAGGGTGTCGTTATGGAGGAGTTTTATACCTTGCAAGTCTTCGTTTGTAAAGATGATCAACTCCTTGTCATATGATAATTGGTAATTGGCAGGTGTTTTTCGGTCGATGTTGCGGGCTTCTGTGATAGAGGTATGTTTCCTCTTTTGACCGTCCTCTTGAACTTCACAGACAACTTGTTTCGATCGATTATGGTTGCTCTGGCTAGTATGTGGGCACCCGGGTGCCGAATTATGATGTTTTTTGGCCATGGCCTTCTTAGATTGTTTTTCATAGACGACGCCAAAAAATGATGGGTCAAAATCTTGTCAATCATGATCAGAACCCTCTGTGCATGATCAGAGGGTAGGGTTTGGTCGTCCCTACAAAAAGAGAACACTCTCAAAGGCCCCCGATAGTGATCCGGAGGATCCCCTCCCGGTGCTTAAGTTAGAAAGATGGGGGATTCAGAGAGAAACTAGAGAGAACTAGGCTAGTTGTTGCGTGCCTCTACCTGATGAATGGGGGGGGGGGGTCCTTATATCCTTATATAGTAGTGCAGAGCCTTAGTAGAAGTCTGATTCTACCTAGGAGGATGGGAGTCTGAAGGTGGTGCTGAACCGAAAAGGATTGTTTCTTGGAAGTTGGTCCTAAATCAGACTTTCGGATCCATCCTGGATTGTGGTTGAATCAACACTCGGAAGGGTGAAACTTCCTAGTTTGAATAGTTTCTTAAATGCAGCAAGACTTCTGGTCGGATTAGGTAGCCTTCGACAATATAGATTCGAGACGGTTCCTAACTGTTTTGGTGTATTTCATGAATTATGGGCTAAGCTATAAACAAGTTGATTTCATGTGCCCGTATAGGGCTATATTGATAGTCCAGTCTTAGGCTTGCTCGGCTGGCCCATGGGCCTTCTTAGGCTAGGCAAAATTCTTACCCTTCAAAACTTAACACGAGTTTTCATGTAAATAGTAGGGCCAAACCTACATAATATGAATAACTAAGGTTAACAAACTTAAGTACAAAAGTTCATGGCCTCTTGGTCTAGTTTGATGGACCTTTTATTTGATTATAGTTATAATTGCTAATCATAAAGTTTCAAATTTTATAAAATTCATGATAAAGCTAACTCCGAGTAAGAACATAAAAGGTTTCAAAAATAGATTGGACGATTCTCTTGGTAAAAGATTTTGTCAAGTCCTTTTCATCTAAAAGGAAGATTCTCTTACTTCTCTCTGACACAAGAAAGGGAAAAGAAAATTCACTTGGGACATTTTACCATAGTAATTGGGAATATAAATCTTTTATCAAATAAGGGTCTTATAGAATAAAAATAACAATATAATTTGTTATCTGATAAATTGTGTTAAATAACCTTGGTGAATTAGATGAAGGTACAGAAACAGAATGAGAGGGATTCGAACCGTCAGTAGACAAAAGCCTACATAGTAGTTCCAATGCTACGCCTTGAACCACTCGGTATCGATTATATCCGAGATTTGTTATCGAATTGCTCATTCAATAAGCATTGTTAATATTATGCCTTGAAGAGGACTCAAACCTTTACGCTCTTTAGCACGAGATTTTGAGTCTCGTGTGTAATACTCGATATTTTTTCTAAAAAGAAATAATAATAAGTAAATGAATAATAATGATAATAATAATTAAAGAGTTAAATAGAGTGTAATATCGTTAATTGAGAAAGTTTTTTAACTTAGTTTCATAGGTAGTATAGCCCATTAAGTTAGAGAAATTTTATGGGTTCGGATTCCCAGGACAACAATTAATATTTTGATAATAACTCTCAGTTTGTAATTTGGATTTTGACGTGGTTGGTACCGTTGAAAAGAGCTCGAAGATATCTAGTACTTTGTAGAAGACCATTTTTGCTGATCGATTTGTTTATTAGGCTGAAAAATTTAAAGTTTAGTTTATGAAGGTAGAGTTGCAAGAGAGGAGTCCGATTTGTAGTCGGATTCTCTCTAATTCCTAAAAGAGAAGATTAATCCGATCTAAAGATGGTTTGTGGAGGTTGTTTGAGATCAGAAGTTAGGTGTTAATTCTATAAATATGAGGTTGAGGGCGTAGTTAAACCTAGCCGTCATTCTACATTGTGAAACATGGGTGTTTTGTTCTTGTTCTTGAAGAAAGAGAAGAAAATACAATTATTCTTGAGGATAGCTCATAGTTTCGTGATTCTCTTGCCTTCTAAGAGCATTGAAGGTCAAGGAGGAAGGCTAAGAAGTGGTGATTCTTTCTAGAAGTTGAGATCTCTTGGCGGATTTCATGTTTGGGGTTTCTAACGTAAGAGGAAGGTAATGATTCCTCAAAATATAGATTAATTTATATTAATATGAAAAATAATGTTTTGATTTCAAAAGTAGTCAAAAGGAAAGTCTGACATCATGTTCTTTGTGTTTGTGATCCAAAACTTAGATTAAATATGCGAATCATTTGTAAAAAATATAAATTATCTGTGTTCCGCCCGAAAATCTTGCGTACAAACATACTATGTCGTCTACCTTATTGAACAGCAACCTGGACTGCCGTCCAGGGGAACTGAACGGCAGCAAAGTTTGCCGTCCAGTATTCTGAACGACAACTAATCTTGCTATTTAGAATACTAAACGGCAGTCAAGTTGACCATCGGGTCTACTACATGGCAAGAGGATATGACGTCCAGTGGACTTTCTGAAATTGTTAATTTAGCAATCTATACGAATTTTAAATAATTATATGTTGGTTATTTGTAATCCAAACGATTTGAAATTTTAATCATACATTTGTTTATTTGAGATCTATTGAACTGCAAGATGTTATAATTTTTAGAAATTTATTTCTTATTTTTATTATTTGATTCAAGTTTAAACTTGCTATTTGAATTTTGAAAATACTTATTTGATCTTAAAATTTAGTAAAAATTTGCAAGTACTTTACTTACAATCTAAATATCGTGTTTTACTAGTTTGATGAATTTTAAATCTGTTTACTAATATTCATCCTATTTAATGAATTTTTAAGTTTAAAAAAATAGATTTTGACATGTATAAAATATATTTTGTATTAAAAAAATTTATAAAATTATCAGAAATAATTTTCATATATATATAATCTATTGAAGTCAATTTTACATCAAATTGAATAGTACAACATTGTGTTGCCTTTAAAATGTCTTATTTAATGAGAATTGTATTATTTTTGCATATGTATATCATTGGTTATGTGATTAATGTTAATTTCAGATTATGATAAATTATAATCTCTACAAGACATGTGCCATCTAATTTAATATGTGTAATATGGGCAATGCTATCTTAAGTGGATTATGTGGCCGATTTCAATGTAAGCGTCTTTGTTGGATAGGATATTATGTGATCCAAGGACAATGGGTAAAATCTATGAAACTTACTTCCAAATGGTCTAGTTATGAAATAGATGTGATCCTCAGTTCCACGGTAGTCAAGACTTAGTATTATTGTCAAAGTACCCGGTATATGTATGTGTGGCTCCTTATGTTGTGGTTAAGATGCTTATCCGATTAAGATACGAATTTTGTGATAATTTGATATATATATGTGAATCATTAGAATTTATTTTAAGATATTATAAATATGTTTTATGATATAAAATTTTTAAAAATCTAAACTTTGAAATACAAAATTTGATTACATGCTATTATTTATATTTTGAGCTATATGCTATGTGATATGTGACTCCCTATGTTATGGAGAATATGTGATATGTTTATGACTAGTAGTTTATTTTCAAATAAAGTAAAAAAATTTAATATATGTGATAAGTATTATTAATTAACATGTTTGTTTCATATTATTAAAAAATGCATTCGATTTAATATAAGATATATGTGAAATCTTATTTGGTATCATTCTCTTATTTGATCTATATGTAGCATTGTAAATTATTTATGAAATGATATGAATACCATGTGAATTTTAATTATTATATGTTTAGCCTGTGGAGGGGATGATGCCTCTGAGTTTTGTACTCAGTAAGTTTGTTAGATAATTTTTTCAGGAGAGGTGGCCAGATAATTAGACTTTGATTCTGATCACGAGAAGTATGTATACTTGGAGGTTATTAGATTCGAAGCTAGTTGTGATAATATGAGTATTTTCATTTTAGTAGATTAATGTAAGAAGAGTATTTGAATCTGTTATGTAATTTTTAAGATCCTAAGGAGTTGAGAGAGGTTGATTATGTTTTGTTGAGACAATTGTTATTATGAGACTTTTGTAAATTGTGTTAGCTTATTATTATTTAAAATTTGCGATGAATGACTATTTGTTTTGTCTTGTGGACTCTTATCCTCTCATTTCTATTATGTATATGCTATGTTCCGTATTGTACCATTTTCAAATTTCATCAAAAGTCAGATATGACTAGACACAGGATTCGGGGCGTAACATCGCATGTCTACCATTTCACCGTCAAGGCATCTTGAAAGTGAATCGTACTCCATGAATATGATATTTATCTAGTATGATATATGGAATGTATGACAAATGTGGAGTATTTCTATCAATCTCATATAATATAGGCCCGAGTCAGACATCAAATTGCTTCAATTTGAATTATTGGGGTATACCTTTCTCATATATATCAATATCAAAAATAAAATATCAATATTCAAAATAAATATTATTTTTTAAATTTTAAATATTTTATATTATATTTTATATAATATAAATAGAATATATAAAAATAATATATAAATATAAATAATATAATATATAAAAATATAGATATATATTATATAAAATAATTATTATTAAAATTGTACATTATATAAAATAATTTTAAAATATAATATATATAATATATAAAAATAAAAAAATCTAAATATAAAATATAAATCTAACTAAATATAAATATAATAAAGATATAAAAATTTAAAATTTTAAACTAAATACTAAATAATGTAAATCTAAAAAAAGATGTACAATCAAACTTCTTTCTCGATTCAAGAGAAGTCTAAAGAAGTTAATATAGATATGTCTAAAGCAAGTCTGACTACGCCCATTACTACTCGTAAATAGAATGTCACGACGTAGTGTGAGACTCCGATTAACACTCATTCTTAAGTGGTGGTCTTAGGAAACCTATAAGCAAACATATGCCAAACCATTTATAGTATCTAATACACACCATATAACCATACCAACATTACTTTCGTTAAAGCATGTTCCATGACATGGCTACTACAAACTTAGTTTGAAAGTTTATGTTAAAGGACTGAAATTTATATAAAGCTAGACTTGCTTTCTAGCAATTCAAAAGCCTCTCATACTAGGTCTGAAGGTCCCAGCCTCAAATCTCACCGCCCACCGTTAAGATCACCTGAAAATGTATCCACTCACAAGTGTGAGTCTAAAACTTAGCAGGTGTCAAAATCAAAAGCATGTTTACTAAATAAATAAGTTCATAATCCACGTGTTAACGTACTAAAATCTCATAGATAATATCCAGGTTAAATCATAATTTGAAAACAAATTAATAGCTCGAAACTTTGTTCAACACAAAATGATTAAAATAATTTGTAGAGTCTTGGCATATTAAAAGTAAATTTTCACGAGCAAAATAAAATTAAAATAACATAATTAATAATTAGCATGATCTCGGTTTATCGTGCATTTGTCTTTAGGATGATGCCTCAAACATCATTGAAAACCTTCAGATCTTAGGTAACAATCTCATTCGTACTTTTTAATGCTACCCGGGTGTCGAGGACTCATGCACGATGCCCCAAACTTAAATTAAGTATCCACTTTCTCCTGCTTCTCTCTTTATCTATTTCTCCTTAGTTCTCTCTCTAAATTTCTCTTTCTTCCTTTTTCTTTCTCTACCTCTCTAAATTCTTTTTTCTCTCTCAAAATCTCTCTTTCTCTCTCTCTTCATGTGTGCGTTGGCTTGGGAGTGAAAACCCCCCCAAGCCACCGCCATACACTCCACCCGCCTCTCCCCTGCCGCATATCATGTGGTGGGTAGAGGGGTGGTAATTTTATAATTTTTTTTAATATTAATTTTTTTATTTAATATATTTGACCTGTCAAATGACAAAACTAGAAAAGTTATCAACATAAAAATTGTAGCGAATTTAATTATCATTCAAATGAGCCATATTTCATCTCATTTGGACTTTCTTACACAATGTTATGAAATTTACAAATCATTTAATATTGAAGTTTATCATATTTGACTTACTAAATAACTAATTTTTAAAAAGTGTCTAACATAAAACTTATACCTTACCTTCTTTGAAGATTTCTACAATGTTATGTAATTTACAATTTATTGGACCCTTAATTAAATTAGTTAAAACTGAATGAGTTTATCAGACTAACGTACTGAGCTCGCTAAAAGAAAATCTAATGTTTTGTAGGCTTCTTAAAACTTAGGATGTTACACATTAGGGATGCACATGTAAGCATAATATTTATTTACATCCGCATATGCTCGAATGACTCCTTCTCATAATGAGAATGTACAATCATACAATTTTGTTAAGTTAGACAACACTTGTAAAATGTGAATATCTATTAATATATTTAGAAATGGATAATGCCTTCTTAAGAGGATCTTGGACCCAGTTTGATATAAGCATCCTCATTAGATGGGTCACTTTATGGCTCAAGGGCAACGGGATGAAATCTTGAAACTAGACTTTAATTTAGTATAGGGTGAAATTTATATAGTGGTTCCCTGATAACTACGCATAGTCAAGATTCATTGCATCATTGCCTAGGTATATGAATATTTGTTTATATGTGTTGCCTCTTATGTTATAGTTTGAATGCATGCCCTTCTTTGAAAGTAGAAATATGTACGTGAGCTAACATTTTTGAGGTCATATGATCCAAATCAAGAATGATACAAGTTTAAAAATCAAACAAGTGAGTTTGCTTTATTATGAATTTTTGAATATGTTTTGGGTCTCCTTGAACTATTAGAGACCACTTATGAATATGTTCTAACTCACTTGCTGCAAGAGAGAGAGAGAGAGAGAGATCTATTCTCTTGCAAGTGGGGTCACCGGTGGAAGAGTTGAGGGTAGGGATTTATATATTATGAAATGTTAGACTTTGGGTGAAAACCTGATTCAGTAAATATAATATTAAAATGAGGGATTGATACAAATGGGGATGTAGCTCAGATGGTAGAGCGCTCGCTTAGCATGCGAGAGGTACGGGGATCGATACCCCGCATCTCCATTTTACTTTTTTCTTGTTATTTTTTAAAATAAAACAGTCTTCCTTCGGATTTTTTACCATGTTAAGTTATCCGAAATTATACATTTAAAAAATGATTCAATCCGTTTCTGCACTTCTCTCATAACTTGCAGTGCCGTAAATGAAAGGGAAATCATTTATGAACACCTTTCTATAATGAGATAATTAACGTATCAATAAAAGTAATAAAAGCTAATTAAAGGGTGTATTGACGAATACTTTTTTAACGATTTCTTTTTCTTCTTAGAGCAAAAATCATTCTAAAAAAATAAACTTTCATGGATAATTATGAGCTGTTAGCAAAAGTCGAATCAGGTGTGGGATAATGTCAAGGTTCAGCTCATGCTAAGCTTAATTTTTCCTTTTCTTCTAAAGGAGATAATTTTCTGATCTGAGGAGCAGAAGGTTTTTATAACAAATTCATTTTCTTAAATCTCTAATCCTAAAAGAAAATATTTTTTTTCACAAAATAATCTTTTTGTCCTTTTTGGAACCCCTATCCTACTGAGAGTCCTCCCTTCACGTGTTAAGGTGTTGTGGCAGACTACATTGTTGCCACTTTCTGTACAAGTCCAAATAAGTCGAGTCAAGTAGTCAAGTTATATCATGTTCAATTTGGTTCGATTAATTTTAATCGTGTTCGAATTTGATCAACATTTAACATAAACAAAATACATTTAAAAGAATATCTTAACGCCTAACTCGTCAACATGTTGCACTAACATGTTAACATTTAAGTGTAACATTTGAACCTTTGACATATTAACATTTTGGTACTTCAACATCCTAAGTATGAACTGACCGAACATAAAGTTGGGGGAGGGAGGTAATCAAAATTTAGGGAAAAAGAAAGAATTAATGACTGATTTCAAGAGGGGTTATAAGAAAAAGTCCTCTCAGAGTCTAGTACTCAAATAGAAACTATGAGGGTGGAAAGTAAGATGAGACTTTCGATGAGAGACATGAGTGTGTTAGTTATTTAATTGAAAGTATTTTAAGGCTATAGGATAATTTTCTCAAGAAGAGATCCCACGACACAAAAGACGAAAAGATTTTTGGCTATTCATTTTTCCATCTTTTTCTCACTATTTCTCTTGCAAATGAGTAGGGGCCAAAATTTTCTACCCTTTTTGATCCCCTCAACCCGAATACTACTTGCTCGAGTAGGACCACAATCACCATGGCAGTGTTGTCGTCGGTGCCTTTCTATGCAATATATTGATGTGCTTCTTGATGGAGAACAGGAATAGATGTCCCCCTGTTCGAACAAGTGCCTCAAAGATTTGTCATTGGGACAGAGGTAGGCTGGTCCAAGTTAGTTCCTAGGGAGAAGAGAACTTAGTGCCATGTTTGGTTGGTGTATCAAATTTAGTATAGAATCAATTTTGATATTTATATTTTTATGATAATGAGTATAAATATTAAAATTGATATGATATAATATTTTGGTGTTTGATTGAAATGATAAGAATATCAAAAGTGATACAAGAGGTTGCTTGGATGACTCTTACTGTCAATTTAATTCGCTATAGAGTAATACTTGCTGTAATGCTCGTGCATTGCAATCAACGTGGGGCAGTAGCTGTCCAATCTAGTTGGATCTAGTTATTGTGTAGCCGGATTTGGGGGATCAATTTTTTATTTTTTTATTTTTATTTAAATTTTTTAAATTTTTTTAGAGCGTCCGATCAAAAATCAGACGGTACAGTCGAGTTGCTCGAGTCGGCCCCGACCAGACTATACAATTTATTTTTTAAAAAAAAAAAATTATACATTAATCGAGGTTTATGTCATTTTTTTGGAAAAAAATATACAATCGGGTGAAGACCGACCCGAACATCCCGGTTGTATCGTCCGATTTTTTATTGGACGCTTTAAATTTTTTAAAAAAATCTGAATAAAAATAAAAAATCACCTTCCAAACCCAGACGAGCTGCACAACAACCATCCAATCCGACTGTAAATTTTTTAAAAAAATCTGAATAAAAATAAAAAATCACCTTCCAAACCCAGACGAGCTGCACAACAACCATCCAATCCGACTGGATCAGACGACTGCTGCCCCATACATTGCACGGGCGTTTCTGAAAGTATTACTCATCCATTAATATTGTGCAGCTTGTCTGGGTTGGGGGCAATTTTTATTATTTTTTATTTTATGTTCAGATTTTTTTAATTATTTTAGAGCGAGTTGTTCGGGTTGGCTCCCACCCGACAGTATATTTTTTTCAAACAAAAAAAATAGCACAAACCTCGATTTACGTATAAAAAGTAAATTTTTTTAAAAAAAATTATATAGTCGGGTCTGAGTCGACCCGAGCAACCCAATTGTACCGTCCGATTTTTGATCGGATGCTCCAAAAAAATCAAAAAAATAAAAATTGATTGTAACAAGTATTACTCTTCAGTATCAAGTTCAATACAGGGATAACGTTGTATTAAATTGGATAGAGTTAGGCAGCTTAATTGTGAATGAATTTTAAAATTAATACAACTCAGCCAAACATTTTAAAAAAACTCTATCGCTACCGATATTAAAAGTGATAGTAATATTGGACTCTAATAACGAAACCAAAAAGGGCGTAAGCTAATGTTCCGAAGATAGCAAGATGGCGATGAAATATGACACACTTTATCTAAAGAGTAAGACTTGCAGCATCTAATATGGACAGCCATTGAACGCGCGCCTTGGCGCAGTGGTTCACCTTCTCCGCCTGGGGCGGGGAGGTCGCAGGTTCTATCCCGCCCTATAGTTGGGCGGGTGGGAATCGGCCTGCGGATTTTTCACCCATTTAGGGTAGTTTTCTCGCTCCGTTTTCGGCGGCCTTCTCACGCGTGCGTGTTGCGCGGACTTTACTCCTTCGAGTGTGCTTCCTACCTCTTTGAGATTTAATTCCAATTTGGCTTCGAGCCGACTCGAATCCTTCTCTTCTTGAGTTAGAACCTTCGTCCAATTCTACTGGGCTACCGTTCAAAAAAAAAGTATATGGACAGCCATTCAATCGGAATTGATCGGACTGCTGTAGTAGTAAATAGCATCTTTTTAAAGTAAAATCCCAAAGAGAAGGAGCAACCCTAGGGGTCCACATGTGCTGCCCTATCAAACCCTAAGATTACCCTCCGAGATTTTACCTTTAAAAAAAAAAGGAAAAAAAAAAGAAAAAAAAAAGGAAAGGAACTAACCACCACAGCCCGCACGGGGCTCAGTGGTGCTTATTACTCTTATTATCCAAAATAATCATGCTCTCAGGAATTTTTATTCCAAAATCACCTTGGCTTTCATTAAATAAGGAGAAATAGTCTCTAATAATAACTCTAGATAATCTTAGATACTCACACTAGTTAATCTTTCCCTCGTAATCTCTGTTTTTTAGAGAGAATTCCAGTTTAAAGTCAGCTCACAAGTGTAATAAGTCATGGAGGAACCAGGTTGAAATTTGTGGAGACTTAAACTAATTTCAATTAAAAATCACATAAATAACTATAAGTTGGAATTTACTCACAACAGCCAAACTCTTGTAAAAGCTTTCCTAGATCAAATTAGTGGACGGTGCGGCGGCCTTTGTCTACATACTGAGCTATGAGCGCAAAAGGCCAAATAAAGTAGCAGCGGATCCAACGTTCACTCAGTAGCGTCTTGAGATTTCACTAAATTTTGTTAAGTCTACTAGTCCAGTCCAACGCAATCTAACTCAGGACCTCATATGCTCCAGTCTAAGAGCGTAGATGTCCAAGTGACCTTACTGGACAAAATTTGTGTCCGCCACTAAATAAAGTAACATTCTTTTCTTACCAAAAAAGAAAAGAAAACGTGGCATATAAATACATCAGCATGCAAGAGACGGATGAAATTCTGGTGATGACTCCAAATATGCCTTGGGAGCACCTATTAAGACAAAGAGTATGATCCCTCTCTCGCTGAGATAAGATTCTCTGAATATTTTTCCTTGAACCTTTATATGTCCTCCCATCCTGTCATAGCAAATGAGTTCATTAATCTCATCCCTATGTGTCTTGGGACATATAATATAAAAAACTGAGAAAAAAAATTCAGAGAATTTTATATCCCCCTCGCCAATCCAAAATGAAGGTCCACCCTGTTATGCCCATCACACATTTGGACAGAAAAAATGATTGACAGGACATGAGTAATGATTGTTTGCAATGATATCTCTGCCTTGGATTACGACTCATAAGCTGCATCATTCTTTGTTTTCTCACATCAATTAGAACAGATTAAGCCTCTGTTTGATAACAGGATAGAACATATTAAAATAAAGATCTGTATTCTGTAAGGAATCGCCATGAACGCAGCGAAAATAAAAAGATTCCATTGTATCGGTTGCTGGGGTCGTAAAACGGACATTAAAATCTAAGCGGGAAGAACAGTTCTTCACTTTTGCGGGGTTTCGAATCTCCCGTGGATGATGCCGACTTGGTAATCGCGCACGATCTCTAGAGGTATCCACACGAGTTCCCGCAGCAGACGCGATTTCCTCCTCGACTTGAGTGCTCCGACCAGATCTCAAATCCACCATGCGCGGAGAGAGACAGATCCACTCCAAGAGAGAGAGAAGGAGAGAGAGAGAGAGGAGAGAGAGAATCTGGGGAGTAAAATTCGTCCAACCAACTTTTTACCACTCCCCCTTGGCCCTCCTTATATAGAAATAAGGATAAGCACAAGAGTTAATCCTCATGATTATCTAAGAATTTGGCCTTAGATAATTCTCCATTAAATCTTCATGTTTATCCTGCAGCTTTTCATAAAAACCCAGATAAGCATGAAATTTAACATCTCTCACCGTCTAACGAGAACTCTTATGTGTGTGACCCTCTAGGCCCATATATCAGTCCGGTTGCAGGCCCATTAAACTTAGAACTGTTTCTTGAGTTTAATATTTATTAATTAACATTTAAACATCACATGTTAAATGATTAATTTAATAAACAAGTGAATTATTATCTGATGATCAAATCACTTGGCCTTCTGATCATGAACAGCACCAAACACTACCTCATGATCCCAGAAGATATAAGGGATGCTGTTCCCTTCAATTGAACATTTCCGTCTGCCGATACCGCACAGATATAATCCTTCACTCATACAATGTCCCGATAACGCAAGGGTATAGTTTTATAGTCAAACCCTCTATCGCATTATCTAGATGTATTTCAGTACACAGTTAATATCTAGACAGACATCTCTTTCATTTGACCATGGCCAGGGATTTCTGTGTACACATCCATAGGATATTCTCTCTCCAGTCTTATACCAAGAGTTAGTGATCCCTTGTTGTTCACTCAATTACCTTCACAAGCTTTCCACTGTATCTGAAAGACCGATTATGGTGGACTTAATGGTTAAAGTCCACGAGTCAGATAATCAAGATACAGTGGTCCACAAACAAGGTATCATTGGTGACTCAGGTCAAAGGACCAACTGTGCTACTGCAACGATTAAATTTCCTGGTTGACTAATATGTATAATTACCATCCATGAATTCTTATTTGGATCTGTTCAGTGAACTCATTCTCTAATGAGCATTTACTTGTTTGTCTTAGTGTCACCACACGAGTGAATGTGAGATCATTCACTCTCATCACATGAGCAGACATAACTTGTGTCGATCTTATCGGATATTTAATGTCCATCTCAAATATCCTATGATCGAGAACTATTTAAGACAATTGCCTTAGGATATTGATCTCACTATCATGATCTCATCATGATTCGATATCCCATACATTTGTCTATGGACCTTCATTACGATAGTTAATTGCGAGAACTAGTAAATGAAGAAATGATTGCCTTTATTAATAATATGAACTAGAATGTACAATGATTGGCTTTGAGGCCATCCAATTCTAACATTCTCCCACTTGGACTATAGCCAATCACCCATGTGTCTAAGTCCCATAGACTTAAGGTGACGTTATAAATTGTTTTGAGATAATGGCTTAGTCAAGGGATCTGCTACATTATCTTCAGATGAGACTTTCTCAACTACTATATCTCCTCGGGCGATGATCTCACGAATCAGATGAAATCGTCTCAGAATGTGCTTTGACTTCTGATGTGATATGGGCTCCTTCGCTTGAGCTATTGCCCTATTGTTGTCACACAATAATGGAACATGATCTGAAATGCTTGAAACGACTCCAAGCGCTGAGATGAACTTCTTCATTCAAACCGCCTCCTTGGCCGCTTCAGCTGCAGCAATGTATTCTGCTTCGGTCGTCGAATATGCAGTTGTTTCCTGTTTGGAATTCTTCCAACTTACTGCACCTCCATTTAACATGAACACAAATCCAGACATAGATTTGCTGTCATCCATATCCGACTGGAAACTCGAGTCAGTAAATCCTCGAAGTTCCAAGTCGTTTCCTCCATAAACGAGAAATAAATCCTTAGTCCTTCTCAAGTATCTAAGGATACATTTCACCGCCTTCCAGTGTTCCTCACCTGGATCAGCCTGATATCTACTAGTGACACTTAATGGATGTGCCACATCAAGCCTAGTACATAACATTGCATACATGATGGATCCTATTGCCGAGGCATAAGGAACTCTATCCATGTATGCTCTCTCTTCAGGTGTCTTGGGAGACATTTCTTTAGAGAGATAAATTCCATGCCTCATAGGAACGAGGCCTCTCTTAGAATTTTCCATGCCAAACCTTTTGACTATGGTATCTATGTACATAGATTGGGACAAGCCAAGCATCCTTTTGGACCTATCTCTATAGATCCTTATTCCCAGAATATAGGATGCTTCTCCCAAGTCTTTCATGGAGAAGTTTTTAGATAACCAAGTCTTTACCGATGATAACATTCCTACATCATTCCCAATGAGTAGAATGTCATCAACGTAAAGTACCAAAAAGGTAACTGCGCTCCCATTAGCCTTTTTGTATACACAAGGTTCATCTTCATTTTTAATGAAGTCATAAGATTTGATTGCTTCATCAAATCTTAAGTTCCAAGTTCGGGACGCCTGTTTTAATCCATAGATGGATCTTTGCAACTTGCATACCTTGCTTGAATGCTCTTTAGAAGTGAATCCTTCAGGTTGTATCATATACACCTCTTCTTGAAGGTTCCCGTTAAGGAATGTTGTTTTCACATCCATTTGCCATATTTCATAATTATAGAATGCAGCGATAGCAAGAAGTATTCTGATTGACTTAATCATGGCAATTGGAGAAAAGGTTTCGTCATAGTCAATGCCTTGCCTTTGACGATATCCTTTTGCTACCAGCCTTGCCTTGTATGTGTCAATCTGTCCATCTGCTCCGATCTTTCTTTTAAAGATCCATTTACTGCCAATAGGTACTATACCTTCTGGCAGATCAACCAAGTTCCAAACTTGGTTGGCATACATGGACTGAATTTCAGAATCCATTGCCTCTTGCCATTTTTCTGATTCTTGACTATTTATGGCTTCTAGGTAGGTTTTGGGTCTCCTTGAACTATTAGAGACCACTTATGAATATGTTCTAACTCACTTGCTGCGAGAGAGAGAGAGAGAGAGAGAGAGAGAGAGAGAGAGATCTATTCTCTTGCAAGTGGGGTCACCGGTGGAAGAGTTGATGGTAGGGATTTATATATTATGAAATGTTAGACTTTGGGTGAAAACCTGATTTAGTAAATATAATATTAAAATGAGGGATTGAAACAAATGGGGATGTAGCTCAGATGGTAGAGCGCTCGCTTAGCATGCGAGAGGTACGGGGATCGATACCCCGCATCTCCATTTTACTTTTTTCTTGTTATTTTTTAAAATAAAACAGTCTTCCTTCGGATTTTTTACCATGTTAAGTTATCCGAAATTATACATTTAAAAAATGATTCAATCCGTTTCTGCACTTCTCTCATAACTTGCAGTGCCGTAAATGAAAGGGAAATCATTTATGAACACCTTTCTATAATGAGATAATTAACGTATCAATAAAAGTAATAAAAGCTAATTAAAGGGTGTATTGACGAATACTTTTTTAACGATTTCTTTTTCTTCTTAGAGCAAAAATCATTCTAAAAAAATAAACTTTCATGGATAATTATGAGCTGTTAGCAAAAGTCGAATCAGGTGTGGGATAATGTCAAGGTTCAGCTCATGCTAAGCTTAATTTTTCCTTTTCTTCTAAAGGAGATAATTTTCTGATCTGAGGAGCAGAAGGTTTTTATAACAAATTCATTTTCTTAAATCTCTAATCCTAAAAGAAAATATTTTTTTTCACAAAATAATCTTTTTGTCCTTTTTGGAACCCCTATCCTACTGAGAGTCCTCCCTTCACGTGTTAAGGTGTTGTGGCAGACTACATTGTTGCCACTTTCTGTACAAGTCCAAATAAGTCGAGTCAAGTAGTCAAGTTATATCATGTTCAATTTGGTTCGATTAATTTTAATCGTGTTCGAATTTGATCAACATTTAACATAAACAAAATACATTTAAAAGAATATCTTAACGCCTAACTCGTCAACATGTTGCACTAACATGTTAACATTTAAGTGTAACATTTGAACCTTTGACATATTAACATTTTGGTACTTCAACATCCTAAGTATGAACTGACCGAACATAAAGTTGGGGGAGGGAGGTAATCAAAATTTAGGGAAAAAGAAAGAATTAATGACTGATTTCAAGAGGGGTTATAAGAAAAAGTCCTCTCAGAGTCTAGTACTCAAATAGAAACTATGAGGGTGGAAAGTAAGATGAGACTTTCGATGAGAGACATGAGTGTGTTAGTTATTTAATTGAAAGTATTTTAAGGCTATAGGATAATTTTCTCAAGAAGAGATCCCACGACACAAAAGACGAAAAGATTTTTGGCTATTCATTTTTCCATCTTTTTCTCACTATTTCTCTTGCAAATGAGTAGGGGCCAAAATTTTCTACCCTTTTTGATCCCCTCAACCCGAATACTACTTGCTCGAGTAGGACCACAATCACCATGGCAGTGTTGTCGTCGGTGCCTTTCTATGCAATATATTGATGTGCTTCTTGATGGAGAACAGGAATAGATGTCCCCCTGTTCGAACAAGTGCCTCAAAGATTTGTCATTGGGACAGAGGTAGGCTGGTCCAAGTTAGTTCCTAGGGAGAAGAGAACTTAGTGCCATGTTTGGTTGGTGTATCAAATTTAGTATAGAATCAATTTTGATATTTATATTTTTATGATAATGAGTATAAATATTAAAATTGATATGATATAATATTTTGGTGTTTGATTGAAATGATAAGAATATCAAAAGTGATACAAGAGGTTGCTTGGATGACTCTTACTGTCAATTTAATTCGCTATAGAGTAATACTTGCTGTAATGCTCGTGCATTGCAATCAACGTGGGGCAGTAGCTGTCCAATCTAGTTGGATCTAGTTATTGTGTAGCCGGATTTGGGGGATCAATTTTTTATTTTTTTATTTTTATTTAAATTTTTTAAATTTTTTTAGAGCGTCCGATCAAAAATCAGACGGTACAGTCGAGTTGCTCGAGTCGGCCCCGACCAGACTATACAATTTATTTTTTTAAAAAAAAAATTATACATTAATCGAGGTTTATGTCATTTTTTTGGAAAAAAATATACAATCGGGTGAAGACCGACCCGAACATCCCGGTTGTATCGTCCGATTTTTTATTGGACGCTTTAAATTTTTTAAAAAGATCTGAATAAAAATAAAAAATCACCTTCCAAACCCAGACGAGCTGCACAACAACCATCCAATCCGACTGTAAATTTTTTAAAAAAATCTGAATAAAAATAAAAAATCACCTTCCAAACCCAGACGAGCTGCACAACAACCATCCAATCCGACTGGATCAGACGACTGCTGCCCCATACATTGCACGGGCGTTTCTGAAAGTATTACTCATCCATTAATATTGTGCAGCTTGTCTGGGTTGGGGGCAATTTTTATTATTTTTTATTTTATGTTCAGATTTTTTTAATTATTTTAGAGCGAGTTGTTCGGGTTGGCTCCCACCCGACAGTATATTTTTTTCAAACAAAAAAAATAGCACAAACCTCGATTTACGTATAAAAAGTAAATTTTTTTAAAAAAAATTATATAGTCGGGTCTGAGTCGACCCGAGCAACCCAATTGTACCGTCCGATTTTTGATCGGATGCTCCAAAAAAATCAAAAAAATAAAAATTGATTGTAACAAGTATTACTCTTCAGTATCAAGTTCAATACAGGGATAACGTTGTATTAAATTGGATAGAGTTAGGCAGCTTAATTGTGAATGAATTTTAAAATTAATACAACTCAGCCAAACATTTTAAAAAAACTCTATCGCTACCGATATTAAAAGTGATAGTAATATTGGACTCTAATAACGAAACCAAAAAGGGCGTAAGCTAATGTTCCGAAGATAGCAAGATGGCGATGAAATATGACACACTTTATCTAAAGAGTAAGACTTGCAGCATCTAATATGGACAGCCATTGAACGCGCGCCTTGGCGCAGTGGTTCACCTTCTCCGCCTGGGGCGGGGAGGTCGCAGGTTCTATCCCGCCCTATAGTTGGGCGGGTGGGAATCGGCCTGCGGATTTTTCACCCATTTAGGGTAGTTTTCTCGCTCCGTTTTCGGCGGCCTTCTCACGCGTGCGTGTTGCGCGGACTTTACTCCTTCGAGTGTGCTTCCTACCTCTTTGAGATTTAATTCCAATTTGGCTTCGAGCCGACTCGAATCCTTCTCTTCTTGAGTTAGAACCTTCGTCCAATTCTACTGGGCTACCGTTCAAAAAAAAAGTATGTGGACAGCCATTCAATCGGAATTGATCGGACTGCTGTAGTAGTAAATAGCATCTTTTTAAAGTAAAATCCCAAAGAGAAGGAGCAACCCTAGGGGTCCACATGTGCTGCCCTATCAAACCCTAAGATTACCCTCCGAGATTTTACCTTTAAAAAAAAAAGGAAAAAAAAAAGAAAAAAAAAAAAGGAAAGGAACTAACCACCACAGCCCGCACGGGGCTCAGTAGTGCTTATTACTCTTATTATCCAAAATAATCATGCTCTCAGGAATTTTTATTCCAAAATCACCTTGGCTTTCATTAAATAAGGAGAAATAGTCTATAATAATAACTCTAGATAATCTTAGATACTCACACTAGTTAATCTTTCCCACGTAATCTCTGTTTTTTAGAGAGAATTCCAGTTTAAAGTCAGCTCACAAGTGTAATAAGTCACGGAGGAACCAGGTTGAAATTTGTGGAGACCTAAACTAATTTCAATTAAAAATCACATAAATAACTATAAGTTGGAATTTACTCACAACAGCCAAACTCTTGTAAAAGCTTTCTTAGATCAAATTAGTGGATGGTGCGGCGGCCTTTGTCTACATACTGAGCTATGAGCTCAAAAGGCCAAATAAAGTAGTAGCGGATCCAACGTTCACTCAGTAGCGTCTTGAGATTTCACTAAATTTTGTTAAGTTTACTAGTCCAATCCAACGCAGTCTAACTCAGGACCTCATATGCTCCAGTCTAAGAGCGTAGATGTCCAAGTGACCTTACTGGACAAAATTTGTGTCCGCCACTAAAATAAAGTAACATTCTTTTTTTACCAAAAAAGAAAAGAAAACGTGGCATATAAATACATCAGCATGCAAGAGACGGATGAAATTCTGGTGATGACTCCAAATATGCCTTGGGAGCACCTATTAAGACAAAGAGTATGATCCCTCTCTCGCTGAGATAAGATTCTCTGAATATTTTTCCTTGAATCTTTATATGTCCTCCCATCCTGTCATAGCAAATGAGTTCATTAATCTCATCCCTATGTGTCTTGGGACATATAATATAAAAAACTGAGAAAAAAAATTCAGAGAATTTCATATCCCCCTCGCCAATCCAAAATGAAGGTCCACCCTGTTATGCCCATCACACATTTGGACAGAAAAAATGATTGACAGGACATGAGTAGTGATCGTTTGCAATAATATCTCTGCCCTGGATTACGACTCATAAGCTGCATCATTCTTTGTTTTCTCACATCAATTAGAACAGATTAAGCCTCTGTTTGATAACAGGATAGAACATATTAAAATAAAGATATGTATTCTTCATAGAGCACAATGTTTTTTTATTCTAATTTTAATTAAGTTGTAAAGATCTTATTCTACATTGAATAAGAGTTGTTCTTTTCTAGAGGCATTGTTTACTCTAGGTGAAAAGTGAAAAAAAGGCAGAATAAGAAAGTGAAATATAACAAATATATTCTTATTTTTAACATGGACAAGAACTTGGAACCGGTACTCTGGCAATTGTGCCAACAAGGATACAATTGTGAGACAGCCCAAAGCACTCACAATAATGGATGGCCCGTTAGGAAGGTCTGCGTTGACCATGTCTCCCATATATGCTATTGAAGCCTTCCTAAAGCCCAGTAAGTCTCCTTAGACTCAAAGCTCTTCGTGACATAGAAGGTCTACGTTGAACGATTGCCCTTGAGAGCCTCTATTATGTCTCCCCAAGAGTATTGTATGCCTCCCTCGACCTTGACGGTCCTCAGGGCCTCAGGATTAAGGCTAAGGTTTATGTCAATCATGAGCTTAAATTGCAAGACAAGATTTAATGCCCTCAGAAGTGTCCATAAGACTACACGCGGCCATAGCCCACTATCAAGGTCGGGAACATGCTTCCCTCGACCGCTCTGATGGCCACAACTCATCGCCGCTATACAGATAACCCTTTGATCCCCTCGGGACGCCAAAAGACTAGAAAGCAAGCACCTCCTTGAAGACTAGCCCACTATGTGGCAGGGACAAAGGTGAAGCAAACTGACACATTGGACGTCGTTTATTTAAAACTTACACCTAACGGTGAGGAAAGCCATCATGATATCCACTAACCTAACTCTATTTTCATTCACTACATGGAAAAGTGTACGTCATTATGTCATGTTTGATCCCATGGCAGTGTGGGGATATGGTGCGAGTATAGGAGAAGGATACGGGGCCCTCCATCATCACTACGCAACCACATTAACCACCCACTCTAGGACCCATTTAACGTATGGACAACAACTATGGGCACATATCCCCTAATCCACTTTCTATGGGAAGTGCAGAATAAATACCCGAACTAGGCCTCTAGGGAAATGGTGTGCATCTCACACATTCAATAGGAGCCCTTCGTTTCTCAGTCTTGCATACCAACCTAATGCCCACTTCTAACTTGAGCATCAGAGGATTTTTCCTTGTCATGAGCCGGGGTACCCTATGACATAGTTCTCTTTCTTGTAGGCTTGGGTGATCCATACCATCTGTTGGTGCTCAACAAAGCACGTGGTAGCCGTTGGATTCCAAATGCGTTCATGACCACTACATAAAACTTATTTTATTTGTTTGAGATCTAAATCCTCTTCTATCCTACTCATTTGTTATGGTTGCAAGCGAACTAGTACACTCAATGAACAACTCATGAGACTATTCGATGACGCCTTGACCTGGCTAGTTCAGGAAGTTAAATAAACAAGTTTGAACAAAATTTTAGGCTCGAGCTTGAGCTTGAACACAAGCGAGCTTGGCTCGATTATGTTCATAAACAACATCATTCAAATCTTGTTAAGAACTCATCTATGTACCCGTTAAAAATACTCTTTTAAATACTTCATTCATTGGTACACATTAAGAACCCATTTGAAGACTCATTTAATTACTCTATTCATCGGTAAGCTTAGTTACTAATATAATTAATATTTTATTAAAAAAATTATCATATAATTTAAAGTTATGAGAAGCAATAGATAGAAATAAAAATCAAAGGGGGTTAATGATTAAAAATAATTAATATTTAAAGGGTAACTATGATGAGAAGAATGGAGAAGATATTGGGTCGATCACAGTGTCCCTAGGATAGTCCTACATTGGAAAAGTTAGAAAGTTAAATGCGCCATCTCTTAAAAGGTGGATCCCGGGGGTCATTTGCATTGGGCAGCTGGGCATGAGCAAAGACTCGGCCAAGCACCCACAGTAGGTTGTTGGGACAACTTGTGAAATTTTTAATTTTTTAATTTTAATATTTTGGGCTGAGTTCACTCTGTTCTGCTAGGTTCAAGCTTGTGTGTTTGGCTCAAGTTCGTCGAAGCTTCGTTGAGTTCGAAGCAAGTTTAAGGTTAATGTAGGTGGGCCAAGTGAAGTCTAAGAAACGGTTAAACTCAGCTCGACTCGACTCATTTGCACCCCCTATCTATTGTTAGATCCTTAATCAACAAGATACGTAACATACACTATATCCGGATAAATAGACAAAATACAAGGTGACCAAATATACACAAACTATACACAACTATATATTGATTAACCGACAAAATAAGCCATCAAATGACTCAGCAAATATCTTAAGTTTGACTATTAAATAAATCACCTCATACAACAACAGTCAATATAAGCTAAAACTCTGATTGAAAAGAGTACATCAGTCCATCCTTAGATTGCCGATCATAATTTGAATTCTAGTATATCCCACAGTGAGCATCAGATATACTGTGATCAGTTGGTCATTTAATTGTCTCCTCCTTATAAAGTATTAGTCCATCCTTCAGTTGAAATTAATGATAGGTGATACATCCTTTGGACTGGTTCACCAGTCAATCCTTTAATGCTTATACATCTACAGTTAAATCTAGGTTTGATTTTCATCAGGAAAATCTTCTGACTAGTCAAAAAAATTTAACCTTTTGATATCAAGAAGAAATTTCAATTGTAAACATTAATAATATTCATCACTACCTATGCACCACAAAAGAAGCCTACTTAACAGATTCATCCCAATAGTTCAATGCCCCTGTCTCGAACTGTTACTGGTTCGGAACTAGATTCAGAATTAATATCCATAGATAATAAATTAAGAATAATACAGAAGTAGAGTATATTATCAACAATGAAAAATCTGGATCATTCGTACACAATCCCAAATAATCAACTAATTACAATAAATCAAAATGTCATATGGCTGTAAGTATAATAGAGACACATGTCTAAATACAAATCTCAAGTATGAATTATACCATCTTGTTCATAACATTGGCCACCGCGCAATCGTTACGACACTATGATCCACTAAAGAGAGATACTGGCATCCATGAAAAGGCGGAATCTCAAGAAGAGAACTCAGTAGGGATCCTGTGCCCGTAATAATTAGAATAAAAATTCAAAAGATAAGGATGAAAGAGTGACACCATGCTAAGTTGACCAAGGTTTTCCGTGCCAGATGTGCTGGGGAATTTTCTATTGGTCATATGCCAAGCTCTCATTTCTTGTAATATCTATATAACCCTAAATCTTTCTGGCGAAGCATAGACAAAGCACCATAAAAACCTCTTCTACTCGAGTGCGTGAAGTGAAGAAGGGAAAGGTCTCCATGATTAGCATGCTCTAGGACGGAGGTCATTTTGGCCGACTTCGAAGCTCGCATTCAAGTCTCTCGTTGGCAGAGGTTACTCAGGATTGACATCAGTTCAATGGAGCCATTGTTAACATTACATGTTCCCCCAATGCTTCCTCCTTCGTTCATGTCTGCCAATGCTCCCCAAGTGCCAGTGATAGGCACATCCTCCCGTCACGGTTGACTATAAGGATATCACTATCTATCTATGATCTGTGGGATACATACACGAGTATTATTGTGTGTCGACACGGATACGTGTGTCGAACACAGCAATATCTTAAAAATAGGACACGAGGATATGGAGAACGTACGAATATATATACATGAATACGTAGTCACACATATATATAATAAAATATAATTATTAAAATTTATTTAAAATATAAAAAAATATAACTCAAATATATCATATTTTATTATATAGACAAACTTTCTGAGAAGATATGTTAAGTATTTTAAGAAATCTCTAATATTTACTTTGAAATCTTAAAGTAGAGAGTTGGACATAAGTGTTCGGATGTCGTGTCATATCCGAGTGTCTAATACCACTCTCTAACATAAATAAAAGTGTCCGCCAAATCATAACTATCTATTGTTAAAGGAGAAATTGTTATGTGTATCCTACGTTCACCACGCAGATCGGATGGCGTGTGGGAGTTAAATCTCACTGCATTTATGCAGGAGGGAGCGTGCGGCAACAGTGCGCCCTCTGATTCAGCTGATCGGATGGTGGATGCTGCGCCTTCTCTCTTGTTAGAATAGTTAGCCACCCATAGAATGGACCCAAAGAATAAAACATGATTATAAATGTAGTGACTCTTACAGTTTTGAGTTAGAAGGTTCAATGAACTTAGCATGGTGTTAGAATTTAAGATTTTCTTTCTAGATCATGTACCTTATATTTGTTTAGAATGTATAAACAAATATAATTAGAATGTACCTTATACATTCTAAACAAAATTTAAGGAGAGAAAATACTCTAGGATAGATCCACATGAGTCTTTGGTCAGAACGGACACAATATCAGAAAATATGTTTTCTGATATTGTACAGTGGAATCTGATCCAAGTGAGTTAACCATCTAGGATTTAACAGTTGACCATGCCTTAGGTCGACCCGAGAGCATGGTGCGAACGAAGGATTATAGCAACGCGGTAATTGTGGACAGACATGTTCTATAAGTGGGTTGCTGAACCACATTACCTTCCGGGATCATGCGATGTTGCTTAGCACCCAACTTAATTGAAAGTCCAGCCGAATTTACATGAGATGTTAATTCGGTTAAGTAATTTTATTAAATATGAGATATTAATTAATTACTATAAGTCAATAAAGTGTTATTAGACATAGCGGGATGAAAACCAAACTGGTAAATGGGCCTAGAGGGTCACACACATATAGATTCTTAGTCGATAGTGTTTTAGTGGATTTTATATTAACTCAAAGACTTCTGTAAAAAGTCGTGCCGACTTAATATATAGACAGGCTGTGTAGAAACCCTGGGCCAAGTTCCAGGAGCTCTCCCTGTTGGCCGACCCCCTCTCTCTCTCCTCCTCCTCTGGGCACCCCCTTTAGGGCACCGGATGTCTTCTCATCTCCGTCGCGCGCAATCTCCGAACGTCGAGAATTCATGTCCACATGCTCCGGACACTATTGCGGCGAAGATTCATCAGTGGATGTGATGATCTGGATGAGGGAGCGAGGACGAACCGCCACAGAGGATCGCGTGGATACTGCTGGAGGCCAGACGTTTGTGCGGCTAGCAGCATCGCCTCGATGGAACCGACACAGACGCATATTCGGATCCGCGCACGGTGATTTAATCACAACTGTTCTCGATTACCGTTTTTGTTCCGAAACGGATCTAAGGGCACCAGGCAGTATGATTTTATTGTCCGATTCTGCTGCATTCTTTGCTTTCCGCACGAATCCAATAGGTTATTCTCGAGGTAAACCCTCCGATGTTTAAGCAAGAATTAGCTAAGAAAGGGAGCCATACTTCTTAGATGTGGGGCATGGAAGGAGATTAAATATATTTATATTACCTCTTCTACTGAGAAAGAAGGGTATGCAACTTCTTGAGGGACGTTGTCAGATGGACCCATATCCTGCTTGGGATTCATAAGGAAGTAGTGCATTCAAGCTTGGGTTAGTAAGGACTAACCCAAACTCTAGTGAAGCCAAATCACCCTGTTCAAGGGCCAAGTCCCAAGAATGGTGTAGGATATTAGGACAGGATCTGATAGTGTAAGGAATCGTTGAAAACGCTTGTATCACGTTGTTGGGATCGAAAAACGGACGATTAAAATTAAACTGGAAGAACTGTTCTTCACATTTGCGGGATTTTAAATCTCCTGTGCGAAGTACTGGTTCGCTAATTGCGCAGACACACGATCTCTAGAGGTATCCACACGAGCTCACAACGTAGACGAATTTTCCTCATCGGCTTGAAGACGTTGGCCCATCTCAGAACGTCCACCATGTAGTTGAAGAGGAGGAAAGAGAGAGAGTAGCCATGTGCTTCAAGGGAGAGAGAGAGATTGAGGTGAGAGAATATACCAACCCCCTTATGGTATACGTACACCACCCTTAGGTCTCCTTTTATATCTCTTATTAAAATAGAGATAAAGCTAAGGTTTTATCTCATAATTATCCAAGAGCTTGATCTTGGATATCTCTAAATATTCCATAATTATCCTACGGCTTTTCATAAAAATCCAAATAATAGAATATTTAAAATCTTTCACCGTCTTTTGAGAATTCTTATGTATGTGACCCTCTAGGCCCATATATCAGTCTGATTTTAGGTCCACTAAATTTAAAACTATTTCTAAAGTTTAGTATTTATTAATTATTATTTAAACATCATATATTAAATAATTAATTCAATAAATAAGTGAATTATCCTCTTATGATTAATCTACTAGACTTTTTGACCATGAACGGCACCGAGCACTACCTCATGATCCCAGAAGATATAAGGGATGTCATTCCCTTTGTTGAACCTTTCCGTCTGAAGATACCGCACAGATAAAATCATTCACTCATCTAATGCCTCAACAACGCAAGAGTATGGTTTCTACGTCAAATCCTTAAAGCGTTGTCCGGATAGATTCCAGTACTCAGTTAACTTCTAGAAAGACAAGTCTTTCAGTAGACTCTGGCCAGGGATTTCTTAGTACACGTACATAGGACATTCTCTCTTTCCATTGTGTCTGAAAGACTGACTATCGTAGACTTAATGGCTAAAGTCCATAAGTCAGAAAATTAAGACACAACAGTCTACAAACAAAGTATCTTTGGTGACTCAGGTCAAAGGACAAATTGCGCTACTGCAACAACTGAATACCATGGTTGACTATTAGGTATAATTACCATCCATGGATTCTGATTCGAATATGTTCAGTGAACTTATTCTCTAATGAGCACCCACAAGTTTATCTTAGTGTCACCACACAAGTGAATGTGAGATCATTCACCCTCATCGCATGAGCAAAAATAACTTGTATCGATCTTATCGAATATTTGATGTCCATCTCAAATATTCTACGATTGAGAACTGTTTAAGACAAATGTTTATAGAATATTGATCTCACTATCATGATCTCATCATGATTCAATATCATCTACATAAGTCTATGGACATTCATTATGATAGTTAAATATTCGAGAACTACATACTGAAAAGATTGCCTTTGTTAATATTTAGAACTAGAATTTACAAAATGAGTTTATGATTGGCTTTTAGCTCACTCAATTTTATCAGATAGTCGTAAAAGGATATTAAATATATTTATATTGCCTCTTTTGTTGAGGAAGGAGGATACACGGCTTCTTGAGGGATGTTGTTAGACGGACCCGTACCTTCCTTAGGATATACAGAGAAGTCATGTATTCCAGCTTGGGTCAGTAGGATCTAATCCAAACTTTAATGAAGTCAATCACCCCCTTTAAATGTCAAGTCTTAAGGATGATGTAGGATATTAGGGCAAGATCCGACAGCTGTGAGTGAGGGTTTCACAGGACCTTATAATGTCATTCCCATGCCAGGTAGTGCTAGTTCTAACAGGCATGCTAGGTGTTAATAGGTGCCATGTGGATGACTGCATGTATACACGATCAACCAAGTCAAGGGTAATGGCTACCAACCACTCGTTGGTCTTTGATGATCGGGGATCTCCTACTTTTGTGGAGGTGAGATGTTATTCCCCTAACATCCTGTTGAGTCTTAGACCCTAGCGTTTAGAACTTAGGGAGAAAGTTAGAAGCAACCTTCAGAACACCATTGAGAGGGAAGGGCCTTCCCTGCGGTGAAGGCCCTCCCCTACCCCCTCCCTCCTTCTTCCCTTCGGAAAGATTTTTGTCCCAAGTAAGGTCCCATTTACTTGGTTTTTTTTACTGGTTTCTCTCTATGGGAATCTTCCAACCGGTCCTATCTCTTAGGCTGGTTCTATCTTCTCCGGTGAACCCCTGCACCTCACCAGAGGTCGGCTTTTGGCTATTAGTATTGTTGTTCTTCTCAATTTTTTTTGTTTTCTTTTATACTTTTATTTGTTTTTGTTAAGACCCCCGTGTCCCCTTCTGCCCCCCCTTCCCATGTGTTGTTTCACCATGTCTCCCCTGTTGGGTTTTCTCGGTTTCTCCGGATCGCTCATGCAGCGGAAAACAAAAATTTTACAACGATCCGTTTCCCGTTTCGAAGAACTAAAATACGATAATCAGATTATCGAAGTTCTCACTGTGTGCGGATTCGAATCCGCAGCCGTTCGGTTCCGTCGGTGTGACACCGCAAGCCGCGCAAGCGCCCGGCCTCTAGCGAAGTCCACGCGATCCTCCCCGCGACGGATATCTTCGAGTTCGTCGTTCTTCGCAGCCCGCGAAGCCTCCGCTGGTCGCCGCAATGATCGCCGCAGTGCGCGGACGATTTCCCGTCGAACGGGAATTGGAGAAGCGGCGGGGCAGATCTGGATCTGCCTCGACTCCAGAGGAAGACAGAAAACGAGGAAGGGCGGCTAGGGTTAGCAGCAACTTGGCCTGCTCAGCCCGTTCGCTATGTTTTATACTAACCGCGCGGTTTTTCATAAAAACCCCCGGTTTATATAAAACCCACTTATTTATCCATCGCCTTGAGAATCATTTGCGTGTGACCCTCTAGGCCCAAGTACCAGTGCAGTTAATAGCCCAGTAAGCCCAGTGACTCCTCACTGGCTTTATTAATTAATTAATAACCCTTTATTAATCAATTAATCAATCGAATTGATGTCGCACATCGAATTCGACCGGGCCTCCGATCACGTTGGGTGCCAAGCAACACCGCGTGAACCCGGAAGGTATTTGGGGTTAAGTAACCCACTCTTGGAACCTTTCCGTCGACAGTTACCGCGTGGATATAATCCTTCATTCGTACAATGCTCTCGAGTCAACTCAGGGTATGGCGAGCTGTCAAACCCTAGCCGGTTGACTCACTTGGATTGGATGCCGCTGATGAATATCGGAAAACTCCTTTTCCGATATTATCGTCCGCCCTGGCCAGGGACTTCCGCGCATCCTTCCTAGAGCATTCTCTCTCTAAGTACCGAGAACGAATGATTCCTTATTGACACACAATTCCCTTCGACGGTATTCCGCTGCACCCAATCCTTGGCGTATTAGAATCCCGTGGCTAGAGATTCGTAGACCAAGGTCAAAGTACAGAAGTCCACCGCCAAGGTGTCCTTGGTGTCTCAGGTCCGAGGACCATCCACGCAACTGCGACAATAGAATCAAGCTGGTTGACAGTGAGGCACAATACCATCCAGCGATTCAGTCGGATCAGTTCAGTGAACTCATTCTCCAATGAGCACCTACAGATTCGCCTTAGTGTCTCCACACAAGTGACTTATGAGACCAGTCACCCTCATCATATGAGCAGGAGTAATCTGTACTAGTCTAACCGGATATCCGATGTCCTTCTCGGATATCCTCCGACTAGGAACGATTAAGAATATGTGTGTTTAAGTGATCAGTCTCATTAGTATGATCTCATCATAATCTGATCACCATAGCACATATTCACGGACTTCATTATGAAACGATAATTAACGCGATTTACACATAATGAATGTTATGCCATTTTATTAATAATGAACGAGATTTACATTGTTAGATTGGCTTGTAGGCCACCTAAACTAACATCCCCTTGGTCGACAACAATCTTTGAACTCGGGCTCCTTGTTTGGCCTCAATGGTCTTGCCATTTATCTTTGCGAGAAGCTTTAGGTCGCTTTCCTATGGGAGATCCCCATCCGGGAGTGGAGTTCCCTCTTGGTGAGCTTGATGTTCTGTGCAACATCTTATGCCCTATTTAGCAGCATGCCCATCCAAGCTCCCCTCTAATGCTTGCACTAGAGTTTTATTACCTCCGTCCAGAATAGGTGCACAGTTTACCAGACTTAGGAGGAGTGCTTCTTTGCCAATATGAAGGATGCTTCTCCCAAATCCTTCATGGAGAAGTTTTTCGATAGCCAGACCTTTACTGATGACATCATAGCTACATCATTCCCAATGAGTAGTATGTCATCTACGTAAAGAACTAGAAAAGTGACTGCACTCCCACTGGTCTTCTTGTACACACAAGGCTCATCTTCATTCTTAATGAAGTCATAAGATTTGACAGCCTCATCAAATCTTATGTTCCAGCTCCGGGAAGCTTGCTTCAGTCCATAAATGGACCTCTGAAGCTTGCACACTTTATCTGGAGATTCTTTGGATGTGAAATCTTCTGGTTGTATCATATACACCTCTTCCTCAAGGTTACCATTGAGGAAGGCAGTCTTCACATCCATCTGCCAGATTTCATAATCAAAATGTGCAGCAATGGCGAGTAGAACTCTGATCGACTTTATCATGGCAACTGGTGAGAAAGTTTCGTCATAGTCAATTCCTTGCCTTTGACGATATCCCTTTGCCACCAACCTTGCCTTATAATTGTCGATCCGTCCATCAGCACCGATCTTTCTCTTAAAGATCCACTTGCAACCGATGGGTACAATACCCTCGGGCAAGTCCTCCAAGTTCCAAACTTGGTTGGTGTACATGGACTGGATTTCTGAGTTCATGGCTTCTCGCCATTTCCCGGCTTCTGGGCCTTCTATGGCCTCATGGTAGGTTTTAGGATCATCATCCTCATTATATTCTACCTTAGACTCACCTTCAGCGATATGTCCCACATATCGTTCGGGTAGTCTAGGTACTCTACTAGATCTACGAGGCTCATCTGTGTGTACCTGAACAGATTCAGGAACTGATATCTCATCTGATGATAATGCAGCTGTATGGGGATCTAGAACCTCTTCCAGTACTATTTTACTCCCACTGTCCTCCTGGAGAAGGTATTCCTCTTCCAGGAAGACAGCTTTCCTGGCGACAAACACCTTTTGTTCATCAGGATTGTAAAAATAGTATCCAAAGGTTTCCTTTGGATATCCCACAAACCTGCATTTATCAGTTCGTGATTCCAGCTTGTCTGGATCATGCCTCTTTACATGAGCAGGACAACCCCAGACTTTAACATGTTTAAATTCTGGTTTCCTGCCTTTCCATATCTCATATGGAGTAGAGGCCACAGACTTGCTGGGTACTCTGTTCAGTAGGTATGCTGCTGACTCTAGAGCATACCCCCAGAGGGACACTGGTAATCCTGAAAAGCTCATCATAGATCGCACCATGTCCAACAAAGTGCGATTCCTCCTTTCAGATACACCATTCATCTGTGGTGTATATGGAGGGGTCAGCTGAGAAAGGATACCATTATCCTTTAAGAATTGTGTGAAATTAGTACTCAAGTATTCTCCTCCTCGATCTGATCGAAGAGCTTTAATACTCTTTCCTAACTGCTTCTCCACCTCATTCTTGAACTCCTTGAACTTATCAAATGCTTCCGACTTGTACTTCATTAAGTACACATAGCCGAATCTTGAGAAGTCATCGGTGAACGTGATGAAGTAAGAAAAGCCACCTTTGGCTTGGGTAGGCATGGGACCACATACATCCGAATGTATCAGTTCCAGAATGTCCTTGGCACGTTCTCCATGTCCACTAAATGGAGATTTTGCCATCTTTCCCAGAAGGCAGGATTCACATGTTGCAAACGATTCATAATCGAATGCTGTTAAGTAACCATGCTTGTGTAACTTTTGCAACCTGCTTTCGCCAATGTGCCCAAGTCTACAATGCCATATGTAGGCCTGGTTCACACAATTCTTGCTCTTCTTAAGAGCATTATCAATCTGAAGATTGTAATGAGAAACATCTAATAGATATAGACCGTTGACTAAAGATGCCGAAGCTATTGATTTATTACCATAATAAATCGTACAACTTCTATTCTCAATTGTCAACCTATATCCTATCTTGTCCAAACAAGATATTGATATGATGTTCTTTATTATGCTAGGAACATAATAACAATCTTCCAATAGTAAGGTGTCTCCCGATGGAAGCCTGAGGTTTGCTGTCCCAACAGCAATCGCCGCAACTTTTGCGCCGTTTCCTAGCCTCAATTCCACCTCACCTTGTCTCAGCTTGCGCTTACTTGTCAGCATATGCACATCATGGCAGATATGAGAAGCACATCCGGTATCTGATACCCAAGATGTGGAATCTCTAACTGACAAGTTGATATCTATCATATAGATATCTGAAGCTTCACACAGCTTCACTCTTCCATGAGCTTTATCATCAAGTAACTCCTTGCAGTTCCTCTTCCAGTGACCATACTGCTTATAGTAGAAGCAGTCACCCTTCACTACTCTTTTACCTTTGTCCTTCGATCCTTTATCGTTAGCTGTCATCTCTGCTTCAGGGGCATCTAATGCCGATTCAGCAAGAGGATCAGCTCTAGGGACAAAGTTATTGCGTTCAGATCTGAAGACTTTCTTCAGGTTTCTGAACCAATCCGAGTAGATCAGGTAAGTCAAAATGGCATCAAGTATGCCACGGAGTGGGTTATTCGATGACATAATTCCCTACAGGAGATAAGTAAAATCTACTTAGCAGATGTTCAATTATTAAAATTTAAAACAGGACATGGTCTTTTGTTCAAGTTTAACTCCCACTAATTTTCGACGAACTGTATAACCCTCAGTTATACAGAACGGGAGACGCCGACAGTCTCCTAGTGGGGATCAGAATCTCAATGACTTGCACTACAGCCTTGTGGATAGCACAACAAACTGTAATACAATCATAGAGCACCCAACTCATGGGACTTGCAACTCCTTGCAATATCTGATCATAGCTTCGGTCCCCAGGGATTTAATGGCCTTGTGGATAGCACAACAAACCACTAATTCTGGTCTAAGCTAACCATCATTACGCGACGAGCATAGATTTGCATGCAGCCCTTGTGGATAGCACAACAAAGCTACATGGTTCCTCTACCCCGATCTATAGGCATCTAATGCCATAGCCACAGTTTCTCCTCCCAATTAAGCAGGCCTTGTGGATAGCACAACAAACCTGCCTAAAGTGATTCGAATCCTATGACTATAACGATGGTGGACCACGCGGTAAGTTCTTAACTACTCGCGTTCCGGCTTAGAGTTTATCTGAGGATATTTGGATAACTTTTATCTTGGTCTCTCCTAGGTGATAGTATAAATATATCGTATATATTTACTAAATACTATAACCTGCTTTGATTCATAATCAAAAGAACAACAATGCATCTCATACATGTCTTTAGTGTGGTCATGGATAGCACAGTGGGTTTGACTGGAGCCAACAGTCAAACGCACACACAATCTAATCATAACATTTATATTAGATACCCTGCAATCACATAGGCAAGAGATCTCCATCTTTTCGCCTTCCTGGTTGCAGCTGTGGATCAACCTCGCTCCTTCCTCGGTTGCCTCGATCATATTACATTAATTCTAGAATTAACAGGTAAATTGAAGAAGGCCTTATGGCGAGTACAAGAGAGAGAGGGAGGTAGAAATACATCGGAGTATGAGAGAGAGAGGTGCGCAGACCTCTATTTATTAACAATTAATAAAAATCATACATCCACGATCCACTCAATCCATCATTCATCACATGAACAATTAAATAAGTGCATATCCATGACCACGGTGTGTTTTAAACATCCCACACATGATTCAGCGCATCACATGGCTAAAACAAATGAGTTTTCAAAATTAGATAAGTTTTGGCTTTCAAAAAACTGGGATCCAATCAAAATTGGCATTTGATTTTCGAAAACTCATTTTATTAAGTTATCATGCAATTAAATCAAAATTTAAAAGCATTAAACACACATCACATGCGCACACACTCCGAATTAATAATTCTATTTTATTCCATGCAAATTAGAACATTTCTAATAATCTAACACTTAGATTAAACCCCATCAATAATCTAACAATTAGACTATTTAAAGATTAATCTAACTCTTAGATTAATCCATCAAAATTAATTAACAATTTAACACTTAAATTATTAATTAACTCTAACTATTAATTAAATACTAATCTAACTCTTAGATTAGTTAATTAATGTTAATTAGTAATTTAACATTTAAACTATTAATCAACACTGATTAATTAATAATTTTCATCTAACACTTAGATAAGTTAACTTGAAATTAATCATTAATCTTAACACTTAAAATCAACAATTAACTCTAATTAACTGATAATTACTAATTTAACAATTAAATTAGTCAATTAGAATTAATTATTAATTTAACACTTAAATTAATAACTAACTCTAAATAATAATTAACAATTAGATGTTTTAATAACTAATAATCTAACATTTAGATTAAAAATTATTAACCATTAATTTTAACACTTAAAATTAGATAACTACAGTTAATTATTAAATTAACACTTAACTTAATAATTAACCATAATTTGTTAAGAACTAATTGTAATTAAAATGATTCACAATCATTAATAACCCAATTAAATAAAATTAGATAAAATTTAATTTCAAAAAAAAAATTTAATTTTAAATTTAAAATCTAATTAGAATTTTAATTGGGTCAAAGGGGTTTTATTTTGGGTTTAATAGGGTCAAGAGGGTTCAGCCAAGGGGCTGAGCCAGGGACAAGCCAGAACCCTATTGGGCTCGAGCCAGGGCTCGGGCACCCTGGCTCAGCCAGCCCGTGGCCCCAGTCCAACCGGGGCCGGACCGGTCCGTCGGGACCGGCCAAATGGGGCGGCTCGACCGGCCTTCTCCTACCTGAACCCCCCCAAACCAGAAAACCCTAATCCTGCTGCAACCGGCGGCTGGGGTCGTTGTAGGCCGCCGCCGGCCGGCCCCCGGCGTCGACCGGCCCCGGCCGGCGATGTCCCCGGCGCCGGCGACGTGCCCGGCGCCGGCAAGGGTTCCGGAGAGGCCCCGAAGGAGCCGGCTAAGCACCCAAAAATCCCCCAAAAACCTGGTTTTCGCAGGGTTTAAAACCGATTTGGGGCTCGATTTTCTAGCTCTTCAAGGCCACCATGGAGCCGACCATCATGCCCGGTGTGTAGTGGTGACTATCACCTGTGGATCCAGAGTCTCGGCCGGCCATCCCAACGCTTGGGAGGCCGATTAAATCCGCCGTAAACTCGTCGTTCTTTGTCTCACGAAGAACACGAAAACCCCCAAAATAATCTCGAAAAATCACGGAAAAATAACCAAATTATTTGTGTTCATCTCATGAACACTATTCCGTCATTTTAATCGGATTATACGCATGGAATAACTCAAGAAAAATCAATTTCGGAAACCGAAACGGGACGAGAAACAGTGGAACCTGGCTCTGATACCACTGTTGGGTTTTCTCGGTTTCTCCGGATCGCTCACGCAGCGGAAAACAAAAATTTTACAACGATCCGTTTCCCGTTTCGAAGAACTAAAATACGATAATCAGATTATCGAAGTTCTCACCGTGTGCGGATTCGAATCCGCAGCCGTTCGGTTCCGTCGGTGTGACACCGCAAGCCGCGCAAGCGCCCGGCCTCTAGCGAAGTCCACGCGATCCTCCCCGCGACGGATATCCTCGAGTTCGTCGTTCTTCGCAGCCCGCGAAGCCTCCGCTGGTCGCTGCAATGATCGCCGCAGTGCGCGGACGATTTCCCGTCGAACGGGAATTGGAGAAGCGGCGGGGCAGATCTGGATCTGCCTCGACTCCAGAGGAAGACAGAAAACGAGGAGGGGCGGCTAGGGTTAGCAACAGCTTGGCCTGCTCAGCCCGTTCGCTATGTTTTATACTAACCGCGCGGTTTTTCATAAAAACCCCCGGTTTATATAAAACCCACTTATTTATCCATCGCCTTGAGAATCATTTGCGTGTGACCCTCTAGGCTCAAGTACCAGTCCAGTTAATGGCCCAGTAAGCCCAGTGACTCCTCACTGGCTTTATTAATTAATTAATAACCCTTTATTAATCAATTAATCAATCGAATTGATGTCGCACATCGAATTCGACCGGGCCTCCGATCACGTTGGGTGCCAAGCAACACCGCGTGAACCCGGAAGGTATTTGGGGTTAAGTAACCCACTCTTGGAACCTTTCCGTCGACAGTTACCGCGTGGATATAATCCTTCATTCGTACAATGCTCTCGAGTCAACTCAGGGTATGGCGAGCTGTCAAACCCTAGCCGGTTGACTCACTTGGATTGGATGCCGCTGATGAATATCGGAAAACTCCTTTTCCGATATTATCGTCCGCCCTGGCCAGGGACTTCCGCGCATCCTTCCTAGAGCATTCTCTCTCTAAGTACCGAGAGCGAATGATTCCTTATTGACACACAATTCCCTTCGACGGTATTCCGCTGCACCCAATCCTTGGCGTATTAGAATCCCGTGGCTAGAGATTCGTAGACCAAGGTCAAAGTACAGAAGTCCACCGCCAAGGTGTCCTTGGTGTCTCAGGTCCGAGGACCATCCACGCAACTGCGACAATAGAATCAAGCTGGTTGACAGTGAGGCACAATACCATCCAGCGATTCAGTCGGATCAGTTCAGTGAACTCATTCTCCAATGAGCACCTACAGATTCGCCTTAGTGTCTCCACACAAGTGACTTATGAGACCAGTCACCCTCATCATATGAGCAGGAGTAATCTGTACTAGTCTAACCGGATATCCGATGTCCTTCTCGGATATCCTCCGACTAGGAACGATTAAGAATATGTGTGTTTAAGTGATCAGTCTCATTAGTATGATCTCATCATAATCTGATCACCATAGCACATATTCACGGACTTCATTATGAAACGATAATTAACGCGATTTACACATAATGAATGTTATGCCATTTTATTAATAATGAACGAGATTTACATTGTTAGATTGGCTTGTAGGCCACCTAAACTAACATCCCCTTGGTCGACAACAATCTTTGAACTCGGGCTCCTTGTTTGGCCTCAATGGTCTTGCCATTTATCTTTGCGAGAAGCTTTAGGTCGCTTTCCTATGGGAGATCCCCATCCGGGAGTGGAGTTCCCTCTTGGTGAGCTTGATGTTCTGTGCAACATCTTATGCCCTATTTAGCAGCATGCCCATCCAAGCTCCCCTCTAATGCTTGCACTAGAGTTTTATTACCTCCGTCCAGAATAGGTGCACAGTTTACCAGACTTAGGAGGAGTGCTTCTTTGCCAATATGAAGGCATGTTGCGAGATAATCGAAGCTACTCCATGGAGTTTTGCAAAACTTCCTCTTGATGCTGGTTCAACCCCAAGGTCGTTGTCTACTGGGTCATCCACCTTAATGTACGGTTGTACCCCCTTTTATTTGTGCTTCTGTTGTAAACTGGTGGCCATCTGTACCGTCATCAATGAGATGGAGATGGGTCTGACCCCGCCTTATCTCTATCTTTTTTTTATTGGACAAGAAAATAAAGTCTATCTTATCACTTAACCACTTTCACAAGAGTACAGAGTAGATAATTGGGTAAGATCATCCATACACAATACAGTGCATCCCGTACCAATAACCATGCTACCCCATTGACCTGCCAAAGCGTATTAAGACAAGGAAAAACAAACACTATAGAGATCATAAGCCAACTTCCATGGTGAGCTAAGGAGTGGAGACAAAAGGAACACTCAGTGGAGACAAAAGGCTCGGCAGAGCCAAAAGTTGCCTCCCTAGCTCGGATAAGGCTGCAAGTAGCTTTGAGTAGCTTGAACAGTACGGACAATCTCAAAGAGCACACCAGATAGCCAGGGTGTATGGATGTAGCACAACGATTCTTGAATCTTCTAATAATTGGTAGTCTTCTGACCTACGCCAAGATGAAGAAAACAGCCTTCGCAAACCTCCTTGAAATACAACAAGACGTTGTGATGAGCTTCCGGAAGATGTGAACTTGAAGAATTTCAAGAACTAGGATGCTAATCGGGGGAGGATGACATGAAGGATAAAGAGGGCAGATACATCGGATAGAGAGGTAGCAGAGGATGGGTAGAAAAGTGGATACTAGGGATAACCTAAAACCACAAACAAAAGGCTGAAGAAGAACGACCATATTTCATATTCATGCACAAAGGAGAATAGATACAAGCAATGTCACTAATCCAATGAATAGAGAAGGTACCTTTAGAAAGAAACAAGAAGAAGTAGGGAGCAGAGAACTGAAATAGAGGAACAAAAAATCAGGGAGAATAATCTCACCTGACAAAACCTCCCAAAAGGAGACCTTCCACACAAGAAGTAAGGGAGATGGGAGAGGAGGGCGGGTACTTCTTCCCAAAGGAAAGAACATCCAACCCCCCTCCCAATAGAGGCATGGCGAAGGAAGAGCCTGCACCGAGACAGAGTAGGTGGGAGCTGATGTTCACCCATCCTCTCTACTATACCTCTTCTCTTTGTACTACTTTTCTTCTTTATTAATGAAGCCAGGTACTTTTTGACCCAAAAAAAAAGAATGTTATCCCCTTCGAAATTGCAGTCGATTTAGACTTGTTAGACCCTTGGTCATTTTGGACGACATTCCTTGTCCATCAGGCTCCTAATGGACCTTTTAAGTGGGCGGATATCGGGCCTAATGATGTAACCCCTCTTCATCTCCAAGTTCAAGTGAAACTATTTTATGGATACTTAATTTTGACCATGTAGGTCACCTAATCAGAACTCCATAAATGGGACAACATGGATTTTGTAGCAGATCACCTATGCACTTGGCTAATTTTATTGTGTACCAAACATAAATGAGAGCCTTGCCGTCAGCTATATGGAAATACGGATTTTGATAGTTATCTAAATGCATAGGCTACTCACTTTTGACGGGTTATGAGGGCCTGTGGCATAGTTAAATATCTTATTTGCCTTTGACAAGGAGAGAGGAGGGTTTGACCTCATAGGTTCATAGACAAGTGTTCTCTCATGGAATATTTGTCCCAGGAAGGACCGTCACCCTCTAGATAACTTGTGTAGGAAAATAGAAAGGGAAGGATTTCCACTTTAAGATGAACTCAATCCTTACTCTTGGTCTCGGACTCTTATAAAAAAGGAAAATTTACAAAAAGGAGATAAAGACCTTTCAAATATCTATGGAGTACTATAAGTTTGAAATATCTAAAAAGGACACCTCCTAAAGTTTATAACCATATGGGACAAATGCCATACTTTTTCTAGCATGCTACCTAAAATACCCTCGATCATTTTCTAGATACATTGTTCTAAATTTTGCTAACGAAAAAAATTATGTCTCAAACTAATGACCAAAAAATAATTTACAAAAAATTATCAGTATGAGCATGTTTATTTTATGCATTGAATAAAATTCGAAAGTAATCTTATTGCATATTATTTTTATGTATTTGTCTTTCTACTAATTATAAAAATTTTCTGAGCTCTTCTCAATTCTAAGCTTTAGAGGAATGACTTTTTCCGTACTTTCTAGTATTATCATCCTTTTAGATAACTGAAGAACAATAAGAGTCTCATGTAGATTTTTTTTTAATGAAAGATATGAAAAAATATCTAGAGTAGAACAACATATTTGTAAAATAATTGACTATATTTGGATAGTATATTAAGAAAAAATGAATTTTTTTCCATCCAAATGTAAACCTTAAGAAGGGTGTCCCTTTTAAATATTTTGAGTTTACAGTTCCCTTGTTGTATATTTTGAAAGTTTTTTGTGTCTTTTCTAATAATTTCCAAAAGAATCACTTATGGAGAACTCTTTCTGTACCCCCCCCCCCACTTTTTTTTTTCAATGAAACTTTCCAAATTGTCTCAATCAACAAGATGAACTTACAGGGCTTTTGCAAAAGGTGCAGGGACATTCCCATGTGATCAATTCGGATTCAATGGCGGCCATGGACTCGGATTCTCAAATCGGAAAGTGGGTCTCACCCACTCACCAGCCAAGTTGTGTGGCCTCTGCTTGCTGGAGCGTTTTCCATAAGCATAATCGAAGCTCCGAGAACCACGTTGTTGTCGGGCCGCCCTTTATGGGTCAACTCGGGTCCGTGGCCCTCTGTGTACGGACCCACCGCCTCTTCCTTTTGTTCCCATTCCTTCTGCTAGAAAATGCTTGGTTTGGATGGAATATCTATTAAAATATAATATTTTTATTAAAATTAATATTAGAGGAATATAGGGAAAGATATATAGCCCAAGGGACAAGAGAGAGTTAGAAGTGAAGAAGAATAGAGTCTCCAGATTCATAAAAAATAAAATTTTAATTTTTTTAATGTGTGTTAATCTGTTATGGTAATATATCTTACTAATTATATTTTAATATCAGAATTGATAGAATATATCTAAACATCTGATGCTAAAAGAGACTTTGTGGCTAGTTAACTCAGGGACCACAAGTAATAAAGCATGTTCAAAAGATGTGAGGAAGGTTTAAATAGAAAACTTCATCAGGGAATAGGTATAGGGACTATAAGAACCTGTATCTCCACGAATTTTACTTCTTTTTTATTTTATTTTTACCCTCTAATTTTAAGGAAAGTAATTGTTTTCCCTTTGCCCACGTTTTGCTGAGGACTTGCAGCACTGCCCATGGCCACTCGTTTGTGAGCCCGGTCTGCATCAGGCTATCAATGCTGACTGCCGTATAGAAAGTTCTTCCTAGTTTCTTCTTCTTCAGAGGTGAAAATGATGGATAAGTATTTGATCCTCGATGAAATCATTTGTAGCTTCACACATGCATATAATAATTTAAAAAACGGAGCAGAACACTTCGATAGGATCGGATCATCTTAGTAACCCGATTGAGGGGTCTCTCATAGTCTCCTATTGTGCGCACGGCGCATGATGGAGACTACAAAAGTCCCCTCAATTATCCGGATGGTGGGGGCGGGATTGTAGGAATCCCCTCAGTTGGATGACTGAGGAGACTCCGACCCACGTCGATATGATAATTGAGGGAACTTTTATCATGGGTGTAAACAGCAATCTGTTGTCTGACTTTTTGATACATTTTTTATCCCTAATAATCGGAATCTGAATTACATTCTCACTCCCAAACAGTTTCAAAATCAGAATTGGATAATTTCCTATTACGATCGGACTGTCGCATAGACAGTATGGGGTCTGTGCTCTACGGAACAACAGGTTCTCATGGTTGATGGCCATGAAAGCCCTTGCTGCTTGTGAGGCCACTCATGGCTGATGACCATGAAAGTTGCCTAGTATTACACTTGGGTGATCCGATCTCTTCTAATAGTCGTAACAACTTCAATTTAAGTAAGCCTGAGACGTGTTTGGCGCAGCTTTTAGTTGGAAATATTTTTAAATTTTTATCTCATTCTTTTGTAAGTAAAAAAAGTTAAGTATTGAAAGTCATTCTCATGGTATTTAAATTATTTTGACTTCCAATCAAGAGTTGCAACTTTAAGCATCTTAAATTACAAAATAAGTAAAGTTGTTAGAAGAATTTGACTTTCATAATAGCTTAAAATTAGTTATAATCATTTTTTTCATATTGTAAGAGAAAGTCAAAAAGGATGTTCAACTAAAAACTATGCCGAACACGCTCTTCATATTCTCATCAAAAGATAGAAAGAAAAAAAAAAAATATATATATATATATGCCTCGTCAAAAGATAAGAGACCGACCTAAGACATATTATTATTTGGATATATTAAAATTTTGAGACACATGCAATTTTAATTGTAGATCTCATCTCACTTGATTCTTCTTCTAACAAAAATGATCTTTTTCTTCTCTTAAATTTCGCCCTCTCCTTTGTCCGTATTTGGCATAAAAGGACAGTATTCCTTGGACGATTCTAGTCGGCTATAATGAAATCTAGAGTTTTCTATGAGGACTGTTTCAATATGAAAATTCTGTAATTCATCAGTTTCAAACTTATGACTTTTAAAACTTGTGAAATTTTATGGTTTTAAAATTAGGATAATATTTATTTAGTTACTTGCCAAATAAAAAAGAGAATGTTTAAATTTCTTGTTTTAATTTACAGTGAATCTTTTTTTTAGAAGTCAAAACAAGAAAATGAACTGCTAAGTGAGCAGATAAAGTTCAGGTGGGATTTTATTTTATAGTATTCACATCATGCAAAACATCTGATAATATTGTAAAATGAAATATTTTTTTTAGACTATGTCGTTTTACATCGAAACAAACAACTTCTAAGAAAAAATTTCTATTTAAATCAGAATGGCCCATTTGAATTAACATACAGTGATTTAACATGAGAAACAACCCGCAAATTAAGGCACCAGGTAAGAGTCAATTTGGTCTTATGTAAAATATCCCGTATGAAAAACTTTTCCCCCGAAAAGTATACATATTTTGTAATCTAAAAAATGCTAGTCAATAAGAAACTTAATTCTTTGACTCTTCTTCCTAATTTTGACGTCCATGGAACGATGATGAATCTTCTTGTTCAAAGCAACTAAATTTTTTTTTACGAGTACCAAATGACAATTTTTATTTTTATTTTTCAGGTAAATTATTTCCTTAAAAAACTTTTTCGATTAGAACCAAATTCACCCTAAATGCAGCCTCATGTGAGAAAGTTGTCTTTTCCTTTGTAAGATCTGAGGATGATGATCAAATCACTCATGTTTGCCGAGAGAAAATTTTGTTAATCTAAAATTGCATGAATCCAATCTCCTACTGAACAAATTTTAGAAAAATACTTGTGGAATCAGGTATAACTATGTTGAGGTGTAGAATTTAGTGATCATCCAAGTATACTGGTGATACATTCACTTTTCTTTGCTTGGACTTGTCATAAAAGGACAAGTACCCCGTCCTTGGGTTGTTTTAGTTGGCCATAAATATAATGAAATCTAGAGTCTTCTATTAGACCTTAGTTCCATCAAAATTAAAATTGCTAATTACTTCAAAATGGCCCTCTTTTGTAGATTGGGACTAATTGATTGATTGATTTAAAATAAGAATTAAATTAAAACTCGCATTTAAGGTCGTTTCGACATGATCAATGGCGTTCATTGATTAATATAATAGATGCTAATAGACTAATCTTCTAATCAAAATCTCTTAAGGCTATAAATGGTTGTCTTAGACCCAGACCTAAAAGAAATAAAATTATTAGATAAATGGGTAAATGGATCAGCTCAATTTTAGGTGTAATTCTCGCTCATTTGACGTTACAATTCTAAGTTGGTCTAAAAAAGATTTTATTTATCTCGAACCCTACTTAACTGATAAATGAACGGGATTTGAGAAGAAGATCCAATGGAAAGTTTAATCATGTTTCCATCCAACACAACCTAATGGGTTTTTATTAGGTAGGTGGATATATACCCTACTCCAAAATTAAGGAATCTTGCACCCTTTTTTCCGACCCATTTCCAAATTACAAATCTAGCTCCTTAAATGGGTAATGATTTGACCTCATGGCAGAACTTAATTATGCTAAAAGATCCAAGTTAGCATTAGGAGTAATCAAGGTTTTCTCTAATAACTCACAGTTTATTCAACACTATGTACACCAAACATATGAAATATATCATGCACCCCCTTCATTAATCATAGTGCAGGTTCCATTAAAAAAAATTGGAAACCTAACACCACCACCTTCAATAGGGAAACGTGGCACCACCACGTTCATCCTTTTTTTTTATTTATTTAATGGAAGCCATCAAAATTGCAAAAATTTCAAACTTATCCGAACATTTGCTCGAGCAGGACCACGATGGCCATGGCGACGGCGGCATCAAACCCCGGCTGCACCACGAGGCGGAAGACGTCGCCGCCAAGGCGGACCCCCCCGGGGCCCTCCTTCCTCGTGATCTCCGCCACCCGCCGCCGCCGCTCGTCGTAGACGACGCAGCACCCCCGCGCGTAGGAGCCCTCCACCTCGTAGGCGCCGCCTTCGCCGCCGTACGGCGTCACCTGCGCCAACGCCTTCGTCTTCAAGACGTTGACGTGCTTCTTGACGGCGAACCGGGGGCGGGCGGCCCCCTCCCCCTCGTACACCAGCCAGTGCTCTCCCAGGCACAGCTTCTGCACATACATGTTCGACGAAATGCCTCAGAGAGGACGGCATCCCCAAGAGAGCGACTCGCTGAGCCAGAAGTACGCTTAGATTACCTTTCTGCGGATGGTGAGGAGGGGCTCCCCGGCGGCGCCCATGAGCACGACCTCCGCCCGGCCGCCGGCGGCATAGTTGTCGACGCGGAAGACGAGGTCGCCGCTGGCGTCGAACACTGTGAAGCCGTCGAAGTTGAGCAGCAGCGACTTCCTCCAAACGGTGAGCACCGTCTCCGCTGCCGCCACCTCTCCTTGGGTCTCCAAAGGAGAAGCCGGCACCGCCGGCTTCGACAACTCGGAGGCGACGCGGTTGGGGTGCACCTTGGCCATCTGGAGCCTTGCTGTGCGCAGGGACAGCAAGAAGGGGTTGGCGAGCTTGGTGAGGAGAGGAGAAGAGTGGAAGCAGCGCGTTTGCAGGGGTGTGGAGCTCCTGTTTTCGCTGTGGCCGATGGGAAAATGGGCTACTCTACTACGCTTGCCGCGTTGCCTCTATATACACATATATATGTTGTGTGGTCTCAAAGTGGACCTCTAGAAAGGCTCCAAAAGTCTTCGTCGTGCAATGCTCCATGAGCGGCAGGGACGTCATGGTATGGTTGTCGTCGGCTACTGTCGGACAGAGAAAAGTTTGGTGCGGGAACCGCATTTTCTTGTGTGGCATGCCAAACCTACACGGCTTCCGAGTTCCATTTTGTTTGCAAAATTTAAAGCATTTCCTCTTTTTTTTATTCTCAGAATAAGTCAAAATTCTCATTTAATAGGAGGGATTTGATATTTCGGTTAAGAATTACCTATTCCTGAAATTAGGTTCTACTTTGTTTATAGAACTAGAGAAGAATAAAAGCATGGATTCTCATAATAAGGTTAATTTTGATTAAATTATGTCTCACTTTGTTTGCAGAATAACTTATGACGTGGGACTCAATGACGTAATGTCATATACTAGATTAAGGGGTGTTTGGGTTTGATAGTTTTGCAGGGCCCGCTGACGGAATAAGAAGAATAAGTAATTCTTGGGTTTAAGGTGGGATGGTTTATTCTCCTTATTCTCCGAATACGTTATTCCTGCACCGGTATAAGTCATTCCGCTTGTCAAAATAAATTAAGTTTATTCTCTCCTTATTCGCTCTTATTCTTCTCATATTCTCCAATCAAAGTGGCGCTATTATAAGAATTGATTATTTCGCATCAGAATTATTTATTCTCATAACTTGGCTACCAAAGTAAAACGCTTCTAATTCTGGAATAAGAAATCTAAAATACGTAATCCTGTCGTAACATATTCTGCTCCCAAAGTGGTGAGTATTTGATGATATAGCGTATTAGGGGTAGGGTTCATTTGATGTATCATTAAAACATCATAAACAACTATGAACGGGGTTTTGCTTTATATTTGGATTGTTGTAGATCATTTTACATTATTTTCTTGTGCATTTGGAGTGTACGTAAATTATTGTATTTCAAAACAAGTTGACCTCTAAAATTTTCTTTTTAGTTCATTTTGATTTTCAATCCAAAGTCACTATAAACTAAAATTGATGATTTCAAAACTGATAATTTTAAAATCAAGGATCTTATTTTCACTTGTTTTTTATGGTTTTAAAATCAGAAATTTATAGTATTTAAAGATGCTTCAGGAAGGTAAGATTTAGATCAAAGTTGTGACACTGGCAGCTGGATCTCTTCTTTCTTTCCCTGTTTGCTACAGCTAGCGAGAGTGTTTCTCTGACCATGAGGATCATCATCTGAAGCCGAAGGAGGGTGAATTCAGGGAAAACAAGATCTTCTAGACATGTTTGCCTAAATTTTAAATTTTAAGTACTCTTTTGTTCGACATAAAATATTGTGAAGCACTGTAAAAAATTTACATCGCACTCTCTTGAGTATAAATAAGACATTTAATGCCGCTTCACTCTACTTCACTTCAAGCCAAACATCTGCTTAGAAATCCACGTAAAATAGTAGGTAAAAGTAGGTCCAACTAATCTTTCCTCACAAGGTCATTTTTCTTATAATTTAGAGTTGGAGTACCTAAATGGATTCCAAAAAATCATATAAGTAGTAGCTTCCTTTGTCTAATACGTTCTTTATACACTAATTGAATTTGCGAAACCCTAAGTATTCAAATTAAAAAATGTCAAAAAAAATCAACTAAGTGGCTTTCTTTGTCTAATATATATCTTCTTTCTATACTAATTGGATTTATTTTGGAAAGAATAAAAATATATTTTTATTAAGTAATGTCAAAAATCACACTAATAACTTCCCCATCTAATGTTCTCCATTAATTAAAATATAGAAAATCTGACGTTACCAAAGATTTCCTGCCGGCAAATCAAATACGTGGTTCTTGGAAGAACGCGGTGGCCGCGATATTTGCAAGGGCGAATGGGCCCATGAAGTCCACTACGAGCAGCCGGTCTATGGACGGTTTGGCGCCTCTTGGGCGACCGGGCCCGCCTTTGAAAGCAACAATCTATACCCTATTTTTTTGGGAAAAATACCCGTATTCCCCTAAAATCATTACAAATAACCACTATACCCTTGCCTTTAAGATAATTATCCCAATACCTTTGAAATCTTCAATCCTCACTTCTCATGCCCTTACCGTATACTTTTTATTATTAGAAAAAACATAATTATATTCCTGAAAAGTGTACGGTGGGGACATGAGAAGTGGAGATTGAAGATTTCAAGGGTATTGAGATAATTATATTAAAGGCAGGGGTATAGCGGTTATTTGTAATGATTTCAGGAGTATACTGGCATTTTTTTAACTTTTTTTAGAACATACTTTTAAAAATAACAATCTATACCCTATAGAAATAGATAGGTATGTTTATAAATAAATTGAGGTTATAAGCCTATAAGCCTGTCAACATCAACATGACGAGAATCCTAGATCAAACTGTAGTAATGACCTCAAGTATACCCCATTTGGGATGCCCATTAGAAAGGTAACTTATCATTCCTTCTGCCCTCTGGCATGGAGATCTTCTCCTGTTGCAGACCTAAGCATGGAGAAAAAGTGATGCACATGAGATGACTAATGCACCTTGACAAGAACAAATTCGTTTTGGATTGGAGGATCATTTGATTTGACGTAAAATATTATAAAGGATGATGTTTTGTAGAATTTTTTAGTTTTTAGTCACTCTAATCTTATTAATTTAGAAAAGCTGCCTATAACTTTTGTATTTACTAAAAACTCTTTGTAATCTTACTTTTATTTGAAAAGATACTTTTTTAGGAAGTTTTTTTAAGAAAATATTTTAAAGTACTCGGAGACTTTTTTCAAAAATTTTGAAGGTACTTCCAAATAAAAGCGACGTTATAGGGAGATTTTGCTAAATACATAGATTATAGTGAACTTTTTCTAAATTAAGTTAAGTTAGATGAACTAAAAATCTAAAAAAACTATAAAACTATAATATTTTACAGCATCTAAGACAAATCAAACAGATTGTAGCTCAACTAACAGTGGGGGGAGGGGTTTGAAACTACTTCCATGCTCAGTGGCGGACGCAGGAATTTGGTCCAGTGGGGTCCCAGATTGAGTACTGTGGACCAAGTTGAAGGTGAGACAACCAAAGATGCAAACGGGTCGGATTCGGTGCGGATCTAAGATAGATACATGACCGTATCCATTAAGTTATCGGTTTAAAAATATTATCCATTAACGATACTATAAGTTAATAATCGATCGGATAATTAAATCTGAGTGTATCATATATATTTTGTAAAAAATAATGTGTACTCATTATCTTATCCACTATGAATATCGATTTGAAAAGATAATTTGTTAATTGACCTATAAACTAATGATCGGTCAAATATTTAGATTATCGATCAACTACCATTTGCATCGTTAGGACAACAATATAATTTACTTAGACTGAGCGATTCATTTGAAAGATACATTCACTACAAACAGAAAATAGTACACTTCAATAAAAAAAGTACATTCAATTTTTTCAAAGAAATACATTCAACACGAATATCAGCAAGAGTACACTTCAAAAAAAAATAGTACATTTCATTACAAAGTTTCCTTACAATTGCACTCGACGAGTCTTCATATTTTGAAACAATTCAATAATAGACTCATTACTCACATTCTCAAACAAATCTTTTTCAATATATGTTACTAAACAATCATTCATCCATTCATCACACATGCGATTCCGCAATTTACTCTTCACATAAGTCATTGCTGAAAATACTCTTTCAACACTTGCAGTGGCCACTGGTAGAAGCAACGCTAACTTGATGAGTAAATATACCTTTGGATACACAACATGCTTCTTTGTCTCTACTAATTTTCTTGAAAGGTCACCAATGCCTTTTAAATTTGAAAATCTCTCATCTGATGTCACATCAAAAATATAATTTTCAAGTTGATTGTGAAGTATCATGAGATCAGTAATGTTAGGAAACTCAGTTGAATAAAGTCCAGCTAGCTTAACCAATTTTTCCTTGTCAAAAGTTGAAAATGATTCACAAGGACTTAAGCAAGCTACACAAAGAAGTAGTTCAGTATTTGTTTCATTGAAACGGCTGTTCAATTCTTGTAATTGCATATCCAGCACAGTGTAGAATAATTCAACCTGATAATGATGCAGATTTGTGATGCATGGAGCTTTACGTCGAGATCTTCCAGGAAAAAAATATTGATGGTCCATAGTAGGAATATGAATATCTTCTTTGTTACAAAATGAACAAACTTCTTGTAAAAGATCATTCCATCCTTCATCCCTCATAACTTACAACCGTTGTTTAGAAATCTTCACAAGTGACATGGCGTTAACTATATCTTGATCTTTTCTTTGCAATGCTATTGACAACTCATTTGTGATAGCCAGTACTTTCATCATCAAGTGTAAAAGAAAGGCGAAATCAAAACTTCTCATTGCAAACAATAAACCACGTGCTTCACCTTTTTGTTCCAAGGTTCCTTCTTGATAGATAATATTTAGTACCTCCATTACAGAAGAAAACATAGCAATCAAGTTGATGAGACTTCCATAATGAGAACCCCAACGGGTATCACCAGCTCTTTTGAGACTCGTTTCTTGATTCAAACATCTACCACTATAAAGCTCACCGTTATTCAAGGCTTCTATAACACTAGCAGCTTGTTTTTCTCGAAGAGTATCTCGACGTTTGCAAGAAGATCCAACCACATTTATAATTTGAGCAACAACGGTAAAAAGTCAAGACACATCACCATGACTTTTAGCAACAGCTACAAGTGTCAATTGAAGTTGATGAGCAAAACAATGAATATAATATGTTGAACTATTCTCTCTCATAATCAAAGCTTTAAGACCATTAAATTCGCCCTGCATATTGCTAGCTCCATCATAACCTTGTCCCCGTATTCTTGATATACATAATCCATACTTCACAAGAATACATTCAATTGCAGCCTTAAGTGACATAGTAGTAGTATCAATAACGTGAACAATACCCAGAAATCTTTCAACAATAAAACCCCTCTGATCAAGATAGCGTAAAACCAAAGCCATTTGCTCCTTACCAGATACATCACGAGCCTCATCAACTATTATCGAAAACAAATCATCTCCACATTCTCTAATGATTTCATTTGTTGTTTCAATTGCACATGCACTTACAATGTCCTTTTGTATATGAGGAGCAATCATCTGGACATTCTTAGGAGCATTGTGCAATACAACATCATTTAGAGATTCATTATGATCTGCAAGAAATCTCAAAAGTTCAAGAAAATTTCCTTTGTTACATGAATGCTCAGATTCATCATGTCCACGAAATGCTAATCCTTGACGCAAAAGAAATCTTATGCAATCTATTGAAGCTTGTAAACGCATTCGATAATCAGTCTTCATTTGTTCTGATTGTTTAGAAAAAGCAACTTGAATACTTTGTTTCTGTCTCATCAAATCATTGCATTTCTTTACAGCTATGTTATGTGAGCTATTAGGACCACCAATATGAACATCTAACCTTTCTTTCTTGTTCCAAGCTGAAAAACCCTCACTGATAAAAGAGTCACCACCAGATTGCTTTCCATAATCAAGTTTGAACAAATAACAAGATAAACAGAATACAACATCCTTTGCTATACTATATTCCAACCAAGATTCATGCTCATCAAACCAAGAAGGAACAAATCTGCGTATTTTTTCACCTATAAATTTCGAAGGAAACTTATGGTTACGAGGTTGACAAGGACCTCTCAGGATATATGCTCTTGTCACTTCATCTTGCAATTTAGGATGATACTCTGATATCTTTTTTCTTAATCCTGGATCTGGTTCTAAAGAAGTCAAATCAAATGACTCTTCTAGTTGTGCTTGACTAGATCCTGGATTTTGTTCTTGCACTTGATCATCAGAAGAAGATTCTTGCTGGTTATGCCGTGAAATTTTAGAGCTACTCGAACTTCCTGCATTGTCTTGATCTTGACTTAATTTTACCAAAAACCGTCTCATCCAAATAAACAAAATAATAATTTGTATGGATCACAAACATTAACATCTATGAAAGATAAAATAAAATATAAATGAGCCACCACCCAGGCTCACTGGATCACAAACATTTAACATTAAATAAAGAAATAATAATATATAAATGAGCCACCTCCCAGGTTCGTTGCATAAGTTTATGGATATTGTCTAATTATATCTGAGGAGCCTCATCGCCTGTTGGTGTTCAGATTAGTGTGTCAAAAAGAGAGGTTTAAACATTTCCTTTGAATTGGATGGGGGTCAAACTGTAGCCCCAGTTCCACTTTTCATTGACTCCATCATAGAAAAGTGGCTGGAACCCAGACAAAACCAAGAAGAGATCAAACCAGGGCACTGAATCAGAAGTCCACCACCTCTGGACAAGTCAAACCAAACCATCAATTGCCTGGCGAAGAAATTGAGGTGAGTTGTCAAGAGAATAGTGGGAGAATTGTCCAAGTCAGAGTAATTATCTTTTGACTATCTGCGAACTGGACACCATTTCTTAGAGTGTCCACTGTTGCATATTTGTAGAGACATATAAAGAGAGAATGTCCTTCCAGAGTCCACAAAATCTCATCTATGTTTCCAACATCTGGTTCTTGCTATCACAAAAATAATAAATAAATAATAATAATATATAAATGAGCCACCTCCCAGGCTCGCTGGATCACAAAAATTAACATCTATGAAAGGAAAAATAAAATATAAATGAGCCACCACCCAGGCTCACTGGATCACAAATATTTAACATTAAATAAATAAATAATAATATATAAATGAGTCACCTCCCAGGCTCGCTGGATCACAAAAATTAACATTTATGAAAGGAAAAATAAAATATAAATGAGCCACCACCCAGGCTCACTGGATCACAAACATTTAACATTAAATAAATAAATAATAATATATAAATGAGCCACCTCCCAGGCTCGCTGGATCACAAAAATTAACATCTATGAAAGGCAAAATAAAATATAAATGAGCCACCACCCAGGCTCACTGGATTACAAATATTTAACATTAAATAAATAAATAATAATATATAAATGAGCCACCACCCAGGCTCGCTGGATCACAAAAATTAACATCTAGGAAAAATAAAATAAAATATAAATGAAGAAAATCTTATGTAGATTTGATACCTGAATTGGCCACTTCACGATGTCAGCAATCCGATAATGCCTACTTATTTAGACCTGAAGTAGATAAAAGATAGAACAGATGAGCAAAATGTCCTCCTTATTTTAGCATGGATAAAATATATATCAAAAGCCATAAATTGTGAACAAAAGTTTTGGCTCAACCTTATCCGATAAGTACGGATTGAATTCAACCTATCAAAAGCCATAAATTGTCTACATAATATAAAAGAAGTTGGGAAGAGCTAGCCAAGATATGGAAGTCCATGCTCTTATCTAATCTCACAAGTTAAGCATAGTAAATTACTATTGAAGCGTCTGACACTTGTCAGAATGAGCTCAATCATAAGCCAGCATTAAAAAGCCTGACATAGATTTCAAAAGAAACAAGGCAAAATAAAATAACTCATGGATTCCGCATGGAAAACAAAGATGCACTCTTTAGAAGCTAGATAATGCAACAAGTCCAAAGAAAATATAGATAAATATTTGCTTTTGAAAGGTCGCAAACAGCACAAAATTCATTAAAATTGTAGAAGTACAAGCACTATGGGCAATTAGTTCCAACCCAAAAATAAATGACATTTAACAGCTAAACCATCTCAAATAATGCAGCACACAAAGAAATGACTAAGAACCCATGTGTCTACGTTGAGAGAGTTAAATCGTGGAACAAGTGATTTACTAAGCTTAACAAACTTGACAACTTAATAACAGGAGAATTTAAAGATTACTTAAACATCCCAGGGAATCAGTTGCACTTTGTGCAACAACATAACACAAAGAAATGAGGACTATGGCCAAAAAGTACAAACATGTGAAGCCTGATTTGTAACATAATACACTGAAACCAGAATTATCAATGATCGTCAAAAAACACAAATGTGAAGCCAAGGTTAAAAATTTCCCAACAACCTTTCATTGAAGTATCTCTACTACATTTCTCCAATTCTCAAGCCTGATTATGAAATCCAGGAAACTAACATTGCATTCAAACCCAAGCAAATTAAATAGGTCTAGAACAATTTAAAACTAAAGCAAACCCCAAGCAAAGTTGGAGATGCAAATGACAAATCACAACTTAACTAACAATTGTAAAACAAGTGATTAAGTAAGCTTCAAACGGTCACAACTTAACTAAGAATTCAATGGGAAAGTGCATAAGAACTTAAAGATCATTAAATATAATAGACAATCGTTTTGACTTTTTGAGACAATACAAATACGGTGAAATCAGAATTATTGTCAAAAACACAAAAATGTGAAGCCAGAGTTAGATATTTTCCCAATATCCTCTCATCAGAGTGTCTCTACTACATTTCTCTGATTTGAATACGAATCCTAGACATCTAATCTCACATCAAAACCAACAAATCAAGTAGCCTTAGAATAATATAAAGCTAAATGCAACGTTGGATGCGAACGAGAAAAAAGGTAACAAGACTCTGGACCTATCATTACTCCACACCCCCAAGGCTATATGAATGAACTCTTTTACGTTAAGGAAAATACTAACATCCTCATCATGTGTTCAATGATAATTGGCAAGGTAAATAGAAACGCCCAAAAACAACAAACCAGGAAGGCACACAAAATTAAAACACACAATTTTTTCTAACTAGTGCAAGTTAAAAAAAAAAAAACAAAATACAGGATGATCCCAGAAACCAGATTAAGAGAAAAGGGGTAAAAAACCCTAACAACTTTACAATCGAGAAGATGATGAAACTACCCCCCCCCCAAGCGGAATCCACGGGCGACCCAAGAAAGAACCCAAAATACAAAGCGAATGGAATTCCCCAACAACAGAGAAACACAGAAGAAGGAAACAAACAAGAAAGAAGGGAAACCTCTTGATATATCACTACGGCTGCTGAAGCGGACGCGGTCAGCAGAGATTCCAACTTTGCAAAGCGCGCACGCGGGCAGGCGCAGGCCGTGGGGGTGCTGGCGGCTGCCCCGGCGCCCGTGGGAGTCGTAGCAGAGCTCTCTTGGCCGCAGAGCCGCAGAGGGCCAGAGGGGTGAAGGAAGGGAGGCCGGAGGCGGACGGGGCAGAGCCGCAGAGGCTCGGAGTCGGAGCCGCGGAGGCCGGAGGCGGAGCCGCGGAGGCCGGAGGGGGTGCCGGCGTGCCGCAGTCACGGCGCTGGCTGTGGCGGCGCTGGGCAGAATCTGCAGAGGAGCGGCAGAGCCGCAGAGGGCCAGAGAGGGGTGAAGGAAGGGAGGCCGGAGGCGGACGGGGCAGAGGCTCGGAGTCGGAGCCGCGGAGGCCGGAGGGGGTGCCGGCGTGCCGCAGTCACGGCGCTGGCTGCGGCGGCGCTGGGCAGAATCGACAGATCCGCAGAGGCTGAGCGGCAGAGCCGCAGAGGGCCAGAGGGGTGAAGGAAGGGAGGCCGGAGGCGGACGGGGCAGAGGCTCGGAGCGGCGGAGGCCGGAGGCGGAGCCGCGGAGGCCGGAGGGGGTGCCGCAGTCACGATGCTGGCCGCTGGGTTGCCTTTGCGGCTTTGCCGACGCCGAGGCCCGAGGGGCTAGGGTTTGGGAGTGGGAGCTCGCACAGGAAGTCAGGTGGGCCGGTGGGGAATGGCCGAATGGGTTGGGCCTGCCTCCGCGCTCGGTTGGGCCATTGGGCGCTTCGCGCCTCTGCGCTCCGTTGGGCCTGCCTAAGTGGGTTGGACGATCGGGCAGCCCAGTGGGTTCCTCCATCTGTGGCCAGTGGGGTCCTGGACAGTAAATACTAGAGTGGGCCTCTAAGATTTCGAAATTCCAGTGGGGTCCTGGGACCCCACTGGTTGTACACTGCGTCCGCCACTGTCCATGCTCAGGCACATCTTTGGAAGGCTCACCTCGTGTGCGTTTAATTTCTTTTACCAGTTTTGCATAATGTCTATGTTCTACTTCCAATCAAATCATAACTGCCGGTCATTTTGTCTAACTCATATGAATGAGTACACCATTGAATCACATCACAGTGAGTTTTTATATTAAAAAAATAGGTAGGAGCAATATTACTTGTTTAAGTATAATAATCCGATCTCAAGACTAGCTTTAAGCAAATGGTCCAAATATACCAATGTCGACCCGGCGGGGTCTCTGGCAGGCGCTACTTTCCCCTCCCCCGCCTTAAATCTTGCAGAATACCAAGTCTTGATCTCAGGTCCTTTCTTTAGATTTTCCCTCCCCGTTGTCATTGTGCCATTCAATAATATAAAAAAAAATTTAATTTTAAAAATTAAATAATATTTGTCGTAAGCTTGTAACAATGCGGTGAGTTGGTAACAGTTGTCAAGTTATATGCCTAGTTTAATTTGGTTTTCGAATTTGGTAAAATACTTTTCTCGTACTGCACTACTGCACAACAAGTACTAACACTCTCCAGACAGAATCATTTACTCATCACCTATCCTAAGTTCTGTCTAATCAGCAGATTAGAAGACACATAAAGAATCAAGTCCCATCATACTTTTGTAAAGATGTGCAATAACCGTATGCCATCTAATGACATAACGGGATCATCTAGACCGGATACGTTTGGACCTCCCTGTGCCCTTAAACACATCCTAAACGGGGTGATATTCTGCCATTCACCTTGTTTTAGATGTATCTAAGGACACATGGAGGTCCAGACGATTCAATCTAGACAATCTTGTTCCTCTAATGAACCTTCTTAAAATATGTTCGATGTCTTTAGTACACTGTCAATTGCGACGACTTTTGCTTTCTTCTCTCGACTGATCAGGATAGTCGATGCCCTTAAACGGTCGCAAACTACGGTTCCTGACAACCTGATAGACATAACCTCTCAAATGAGCCTAGATATAAAATGTGAAGGACTGGAGTACGTGAAGAGGGAAGTGTCCTCACAGGCAGAACAAAGAATAAAAAGAAAAAAGCAATAATCTTGAAAATATCAAGCAAACATCAAAAGGGTTTAAACGCTCACAAAAAAGTCTGGTCGTGATCGTATCTGGCCATGAAAGACTTGAAAAATCAAAAATAAATAAGGACATCTAGGAGGTCAAGAAGGATTCATTTTCTCATAGTTCTTATCTTTTAACGGGTTTGTCGATCCTCCTATGAGGTTTGTCTACCCAAATTCTTTACTTTCTCCTCTAAGGTTTAGCGGGAGATAACCATCTAAAGATTGAACATCATTTTAAATGATTTGTTTTCAAAAATCATCGCATGCTCACATGGCGAAAGGTGACCAAAGTGGGTGAAGAGAGATATCCATGTTTCTAGTGAATCAACTTCTTAACTATGATCTCAATGAGCATCCTCAAAACTTCGGACTTAGGTCGATACAAGCGTATCACCTATAGGTGCGACGACGTCTGATTCCGGATCAGTGTCGCGCAGTTGACCGTTAGGGTTCTAAAGTGTTCAATCTTATATCTTCTAGGTTGTGAGAAAATAGACCCGGATCAGACAAATCATTTACTTCGAAATTTTTTTGGGCAAACTTGGTGGTCAGAAGCAACTGAAAACCTAAGCATGGCATGACGGTATTGTCATTAGTATAAGTCTTAGCTGGATCTGCACGAGGAGTCTAGAGGCCTAAATCAACTTAGATGCGTGCTTAGGATGCCTGGGAAGTTGATAATGCCTTTTCCTTTCATCACCCAACCAGACCAAATATGGGCAATCACTAGGTGGTCGGAACCAGAAAAAAAAAACTTGTTAAAGCACTCGCATCCGCATGTCACATCACATCGCATGTCTCATTTGTTAATATCCGCCAGTATTCGCATGTTTGCTTGTCGCATTATTTTATCATTTCTTTTATGTCTGGTTAGTAGGACACGACCTTTTGACCCTATGCGAAAGCTAGGGTAAAAGTAGTTGCTCTTTTTTTGGGAAGGGGCCTAAAACAGTGTTGTGCATACAGGAAAAATATGTATGAAAGAAAGAAAGAAGACTCTATGTCCAAGAAGGCGGACTCTTCTGCTACCCATAGAACATGGAAGGCGGACACTTTTGCCGTCGAGTTGAAGCCAAAGGCAGCCAAATTGGCATTCTACTTTAAGAATGACCATATCTTCCGTGCTGGCTTCGACTCAACGGGGACCTTTGTTCTCTATTTCCTTACAGTTTGTTCACAAAATGTTCATGATTATTGATTATTTACATTGGTTGATGTGCGTTCTTGCAGCTATAGGGAATTCGAGGCAAGTATGATTGTAGACACATGAGGCTAATAACTTTGGATGTATAGACTCTGAATTCTTCTTTAAATAAAACAATGAGGAGTCTATATTTTTCAAGTTATTTGATTGGCCAATAAATTCCTCATGTTTGCATTTAGATTAGAAATTTATTTTCAGTTTAAACCAACATGCATTGCATAAGCATCACCCACAAGAAAAAGTCCATTTGAAATCCCGCCCTGGGGGCAATGACCATGATTTGCTACTTTGTCTACCCCATTGATGATATGTGATTCTGACGAATATATGTTCATTAGTTCTTTGAATTGAAAGACCAAGTCCCTTTCTAATTCGTGTTTGAGATTCTCTCACTTGGCAATCGTGCGCCCGGCCACCAAGCACCCTTGTGTTGAGATTTAAAGTAATTTTAAGTCACACCCCTTTATCTTTCTTGCTTGAGATTACCTTGGGCCGGATCGTTGTGCATTCCTAGTGTGCCAAGGCCTCGCGGTTCTAGTACCCGAGGGTCCCACGGACTGTGATTCTCCAATATGGACTATTCTTCTCCTAATCACCCTTGTAACTCAGATAGCTAATTTTCGTTCATTCATCACATTCACTTGTCATCCTTGAGTGTATCTCATCCTTCTCTGGGGTATCTAAAAATCAGGTTCTATTTTCAGAAAGCCCATTTATCATTCCGCTTCACTCCACTGCAAAACGGACGTCTCGGAGGGGCATTTATAAACACCCGATTTTGGACATCCTTCGGTCATAAACCCGTATCACCATCATAACACATCACATTTGATCCATCCCATTTAGCTCATTAAATCATCAAGCCCATTAACCAAGTGTTTTACAACCCACTTTCACTTTTGTAGACGACGGGGTTGTCCGCCTTCTACTTAAAGTGGAAGGCGGACTTCTCCGCCTTCCACTTTTTGTAGACAGCGGACTTATCCGTCTTCCACTTTTTGTAGACGGCGGGTTTGTCCGTCTTCCATTTTTTAGAAAGTGGACGGCGGACTTGTCCGCCTTCCACGAAAAGTGGAAGGCAGGGTTGTCTGCCTTCTTGGAGGAGGAGGTTGGCAAGACAAAAGAGGTTGGCGAGGTGGCGGTTAGCAGGTCGGGAGCACCGGAGAGACAGAGGAAGATTGGGAAAGCAATCTTTCTATTATACTTCGCACTTATATTAGAAGTAAAACATAATAAATTTAAATATAATTAAGATTACAATTGATGAGTAGAAAGTCATAATTGGAATCCTACTTGGATTAGGATTCTATACATATATTTATTTAACATAGTCCTAGTATTTTAAGCATAACTCCGTGCATAAAATTCTAAATTAAGTAAGAAAACTCTCATTAGAACTATTATTCAAAATTCTATAAGTGTTATAAGATCATATGTTTAAAATAAGTTGTTTCTTAATCAGAATCAGGACATCTTTAGACATGAAGGAAATCTGCCAGATTTCTGAATTCGGAGTACTCAGGACAGCATGTCAGTAAAATAGGCATATCTTTTCGTATAGAGGTCCAAAAATAGTGAGATTAGTCGCATTGGAAAGGTAATAAAAAGTTTTAAAACATTGTAGAAGAGAGTTTTTCTTAATTGAGATTTTTAAGGGGCTGAATTTAAAGGTATTCAGAAAAAGAAACTGCAAATAGTGTGAGCATAGTCCAATTTGCACTAGAAAGTGACTTTAACTTGGAGATTAAATTATGGCGAGTAGGAGTTCAACTCCAACAAATAAAGGCGGTATTGATAGTTATATTAGGAGGGTAAATAAGCATAAATAGAACCTTGGGTCGTGCTCAACCTCTATAGCATGCAGCTCTCTTCTAAGGGATAAGTTCATGTAGTGTTCTTGAGATAATAGAGTTGTTCATAGTTATTTCTTTTGGAAATTTGATTCTAATCAATATTTTCTATTATTGGAGGCTTAGAAAATGTGGGGAAGAGCATAGAGAATGTGAAAAAGAGTTTAGAGGAATAAGAAATCATGCATAGATAGCAAGGAAGGTATAGGAGAATCAAGAGCCGGTCTTTCTTCAAGCGGTAGGTATATAACTCTAAACATGATCTATTTTGTATTAAAAAAATTATGTTATTTTAGAAAGTTTTCAAAATCTAATTAATTGGTAATAACTTTTGTTATATGTCTACTTCATGCTATTCAAGTTTCAAATTTTTGTGATCTTCTTTTCTATTTATTCCATGATTATTATCTTAACATATGTAATATGTCCGTTCAATCTGTTTTGTTTTCAATTATGATCACATGAGTTGAGGATATTTGTTCTCCTTGGTCCGATGTCCAATTCATCTACAATTTAGATAAAAACTTAATATCGATGTTAGCTTCATGCCCAACAAATTGCATAATTTTCATAGTTCTTTTGGTATTTATTCCATAATATTCTTCTCAGATTATATAATTTGTCCTATCAGTTTTGAAATCTCAACTTGTGAATCATATATCTCACTTGATTCATGTCCAAATCATACCAAATTTTGTAAATACCTTTATTGTAATATCCTTAACTGATATGAAAAGGTTTAAAATTTTATGATTCCGTTTGCTATTCAGTTTGCTCTCTGTTTTGATTTGCTGGAATTCGATGTAAGTCGGATTCTCCGAATCGAAGTGAGAATCTAAAATCATATCAAACTAACCCAGAAATTGATGAAACTTTGAATACACTTTACATATGATCTTTTTGACATGTCCTACAAGTTTAATAATTTTCTGAATCTATTTGATATTATTCGGCCTATTTATGTCCAGCAACCTATTTTGATCAGCTTTACTCTGATTATCCATATAAATGACCATGATGACTCTCTAAGTGGCTATTTTGTATATAAAAGTACGTATTTTAACTCTTATATGTACATATTGATTTGATAATTCAATTTTCAGATCTATGCGTATCTTTTGTCATTATTTGATCTCTGTTAATCTAATTGTGCCATATTTATTTGACTTTGCTTGGACATTGCCATCTTAAGGAGATATTTGGCCCGATTCCATTATAAGCATCCATATTAGATAGGATATTTTGTCTGGAATCCGAGGGCAAACAGGTGGAATCCTGATTTCTGGCAGGCTAAAACCAGGAGACGGCGATACGTAATGCCATGGCGGTTTGGAGTTGAATGGGACTTAGACTCTCTGGTTCTGCGCAGTGACCACGATCTTTGCATTATTTGCCTAGATACTTTGGTATTTATTTTGTTTGGTTGCTTATGTTGTGGTTTGGGTGCATGTTCGTTATGATATGATTTGATTTGCTTGATTGACACATAAATCTGAAATTCTTTCTCCATATATTCGTTTGAATTCAACTTAGTCATTTGAATCTTTTGATCATCATTGTAGACACGCTAATTTTGACATCATTTTGAATAAATTTCATATCATATGATAATGCCTCAGAATGGTCTGATATTTAATCATTGGTTAATTTTTATTAATCTTTCGGAAATCTAAATTGGGTCAGACAGACATAACTTAAATTAATTAATTAAATTGATTTAAACTCAAATTTTGATTAAAATATGAAGAAGTCTAAAAGGCGTTGTCCTGAGCAGACGCCATTTAGAGTTTATTCATATTTTGACATTTAAATTTGAATTTTAATTAATTGATTAATTACCTAAAAGACGTCTTCAAGGTACAACGCAATTTAGGTCTCCTAAGTTGTTTCTGTCTTTTTTCCGGATGTTTATCCTTATCTTAATTAGTGTAAAAGGCGTCTTCCTTAGGCGACGCGTTTCACCTAATTACAGATAAAGACGAATTTTTCCCGGATGTTTATCCTTATCTTAATCAGTCTGAAAAGCGTCTTACATTGGCGACGCGTTTTAGATTAATTACAGATAATGATGAATTAATCTGTGTTTATCTGTTTGTTAAGCTGGATAAATATCAAAATTTCTTCATGTAAATCCGCGGATGCAAAGAAGTCTATAAATACCCAGCCTCTTGAACAAGTGACAGTTAGTGATGTTGAGTTAGTGATCATAGTGTTAGTGACAGTGATAATAATGTTAGTGATCATAGTGTTAGTGGTGATAGTGTCAGTGATTACAGTGATAGTGATTGAGCAAAGATTCTTGAAGACGACATTCAAACGTTGAAGGATCGAGGTGCTGCTGCTTCCAGGAGTTCTTCGTCCATTCTTTGTCCTTTCAAGAATTTTCAAGATCAAGGCTTTTTAGGGGCCATCCAGCTTAGCTTCTAATTAATTTCTGCATCTCTCACATTTTTCATCACATTAACCTCACATTTTTCATCACATCACTCCATGCAACACACACTCACCATCATTCATTTTCAATCTATATCTTAAAGGGGTTTAAAAGACCACCTAGCAAGTGAGTTCAATTGTTTAGTTGCATGTTTAAAATTTCTTCTAGAATAGATATTACATCTACCTGAGTTCTCATTGTGCTTTCTCTCTTCCTTTCCATTTTCTTACAAGGTACAAAAGAAGAATCAAGAGGAGGGAATCAACAGCAAACAACAAGGAATATGGACGATCCTCAAAATCCAGCAAGCATTCAAAGCAAGAACAAAGACAAAAAGGGCTCTATTTCTTCAGCCGACTAATGGAGGGGAATCAAGAACCTTAGCAATCTCTCACATCCAAACAGGTAGGCAATCAAACTCTTTCTTTTAGAACTTTTTAGTTAAAAATTTCTGGCAATCACATTCACCTAGTTTCTTTTAATATGTTTATTTTGTCACTAAACAACATAATTTTTCATGATAGTCACACACTCGATTTAAGCACTCACAATCATGTTCAACTATCCATTTACAATCATATGAATCTGTCTTAACTATATAATCCATGATATGAATCAGATTTAATAAGCTACTATGTCATGATATTTGCTATTTGATATGGCATGTGCTCAAGGGACGGCGATACGTAACGTTCTGACAATTTGATATGTTATATGATACGTTTTGATCATAGTTAGTAAAATTTGATATATCTGATATGAGTTCGATTATGCCATATATGCTATATGTTAATTAACCTATTCATGTTATTAGAAAACACGTTTGATATGATAAGTTTATATCTGACCATATTTTGTATCATGTTCTTATTTGAGATATATGTAGAACTGTGTAAAATCATATTTAGTATAATTGTATGATATGATTTGTAAAATTTACTATATGTTAAGTCATGTAGATTGTTTGAAGCCGACTGAGTAGTTGTACTCATAAACCCTATTAATATTTTCAGTGTCTGAAAAAGAGAATCTGGAATCTGAGAAGACTTCTGATTGAGGCATTTGATATCTTCATGAGGTTATTAGATTGAAATCTATAGATTTCTTAGACTTGATATAATATAGATAATAAGAGATTGATGTATTTTTCTTTATTTGGTGAGATTGAGAATTTATACACTATTGACGGAAATTGTAATTTGTGAACTTTGGCATTTGCTATATTTAGATATTTTTTGTTACTTAATGGTTATGCCATTTATTTAAAATCGTCTGGTAGTTGTTTAACTCTCATATATGTTCGTTATGATGGAATTTGTTCTGAAATTACGTGGTCGTATTTCGAGTTTAAAAAAAAAATAAAAATGAACTGGATCCGAGGCGTAACACCTTCCCACCCATAGACTTGTTCTTCTAACTCTTTCCCTCTTTTACGTTTTTACTGCATTCTCCACTTCATTTACCTTGCAATCCTCCTTTTACCACATTATATTCACCTTTTCATTGTGTCAAACACGCACACTCCCTTTTTCCTTTTGCATGCATTCATCCTAGGATGACTTAGCATCCATCCCAACCAACAGAGGTTTCCTAAAAAAGACGGGAGGTGGGTGGCCATAGTGAATGGTCACCTTCCCTCACCAAAACACCAATCCAGTGTGTCCCCTTTTGATTTTTAATTTATCTAATTGCATGCATGAGCAGATTCTACACGTCACAGTTCTAATTGGGTTTCGTTGTTCTGTTTAACCTTTGTTTGTAGCGGCCCTTACCATCATTCGCACGCGGAGAACCGAGTTCTCTACGCCGGCCGGCCGGAGGTAGAGAAGAGGAATCTACCATCCCCTGCTCCAACACGGCGCGATCAACCTTTTTCATCCTGCAGAGCACATGACCTCAAGATAATGCTCTTGGCGATCACAACCTAATTCCTTATTGTTTCGCCCATGTTATATGCCAAAATGGAGGAAGGGAGCGGAAAGAAGGCCACCCTCCGGGCGTCCGCACTCGTCTGGACCAAGTCGTGAGATTAACACCTTTTCATACCCCGGCCCAGGGCATGGAAGGAATATGAAAGGGCTAGATGTACCTGCAGTCACTTTATCGCCCCTCCTCTTGCTCCACCTTTCGACATCAGGGCGGATGAACTCTCGGGCTTCTTCGGGTTCGGCCACCGTCACTAACGCGGCTCCTCTCGAGTCCCAAAAGGGAACCGCGGCCGGAATTTCTTCCCTTCCAGACTATAGGGGATAGGTGCCAACTCCTGTGTTAGTTTAGGTGGCCTACAAGCCAATCTAACAATGTAAATCTCGTTCATTATTAATAAAATGGCATAATATTCATTATGTGTAAATCGCGTTAATTATCGTTTCATAATGAAGTCCGTGAATATGTGCTATGGTGATCAAATTATGATGAGATCATACTAATGAGACTGATCACTTAAACACACATATTCTTAATTGTTCCTAGTCGGAGGATATCCGAGAAGGACATCGGATATCCGGTTAGACTAGTACATATTACTCCTGCTCATATGATGAGGGTGACTGATCTCATAAGTCACTTGTGTGGAGACACTAAGGCGAATCTGTAGGTGCTCATTGGAGAATGAGTTCACTGAACTGATCCGACTGAATCGCTGGATGGTATTGTACCTCACTGTCAACCAGCTTGATTCTATTGTCGCAGTTGCGTGGATGGTCCTCGGACCTGAGACACCAAGGACACCTTGGCGGTGGACTTCTGTACTTTGACCTTGGTCTACGAATCTCTAGCCACGGGATTCTAATACGTCAAGGATTGGGTGCAGCGGAATACCGTCGAAGGGAATTGTGTGTCAATAAGGAATCATTCGCTCTCGGTACTTAGAGAGAGAATGCTCTAGGAAGGATGCGCGAAAGTCCCTGGCCAGGGCGGACGATAATATCGGAAAAGGAGTTTTCCGATATTCATCAGCGGCATCCAATCCAAGTGAGTCGACCGGTTAGGGTTTGACAGCTCGTCATACCCTGAGTTGACTCGAGAGCATTGTACGAATGAATGATTATATCCACGCGGTAACTGTCGGCGGAAAGGTTCCAAGAGTGGGTTACTTAACTCCAAATACCTTCCGGGTTCACGCGGTGTTGCTTGGCACCCAACGTGATCGGAGGCCCGGTCGAATTCGATGTGCGACATCAATTCGATTGATTAATTGATTAATAAAGGGTTATTAATTAATTAATAAAGCCAGTGATGAGTCACTGGGCTTGTTGGGCCATTAACTGGACTGGTACTTGGGCCTAGAGGGTCACACGCAAATGATTCTCAAGGCGATGGATAAATAAGTGGGTTTTATACAAACCGGGGGTTTTTATGAAAAACCGCGCGGTTAGTATAAAACATAGCGAACGGGCTGAGCAGGCCAAGCTGCTGCTAACCCTAGCCGCCCCTCCTCAGTTTCTGTCTTCCTCTGGAGTCCAGGCAGATCCAGATCTGCCCCGCCGCTTCTCCGAATCCCGTTCGACGGGAAATCGTCCGCGCACTGCGGCGATCATTGCGGCGACTAGCGGAGGCTTCGCGGGCTGCGAAGAACGACGAACTTGAGGATATCCGTCGCGGGGAGGATCGCGTGGACTTCGCTAGAGGCCGGGCGCTTGCGCGGCTTGCGGTGTCACACCGACGGAACCGAACGGCTGCGGATTCGAATCCGCACACGGTGAGAACTTCGATAATCCGATTATCGTATTTTAGTTCTTCGAAACGGGAAACGGATCGCTGTAAAAATTTTATTTTCCGCTGCGTGAGCGATCTGAGAAACCGAAAAAACCCAACATCCTGAGCGTGAAAGTGGACGTCGATCAATGTCAAAAGAAAAAAACAAAGGAGAAAGCTAAGATAGTATCAGAAAGACACTTACTTGAGACCGGCGGGCCGCTCAGGCCCGTCGCCTGCAATCTCTCCTCTGTTACCACATCGACAATCTCAGGAGGAGGCCCTTGCTGAATAGTCGTGACCACTAGGACCTCGTCTAGAGGCACTAGGACCAGCGGTAGGTCCACCAACGGCTTGATGGAGAGGTCGCATAAGGTAACGGGGAACGGCCAACGCTCCCCTTCTCGCTCTATCACCCAAAAGAAACACTCCTTCCAGTGGGTAACCTTGTTGAAACTTGTTAGATGAAATAAAACCTTCTCGCGGGCCTCTATTTGGACGAACACGCAATTGCAGACCTTCGCGTCCCTCTTTGGCTGGAACGTGAGATGTAGCATCATTAGCGAGGGCTCTGGGCAACCGAGCTCCTTCGCTCGGATAAAGAAACCGATGATTAGCCACCACGAGTTCCAGCATTATCTGCCCTGGTGCTAGTTGGAAGTAGTGCAGAATTCGTTCCATGCATGCTAGGAGCGGTAACCGGAAGCCCGCCTCGAACATGGCCTTATAAGTTATGAACAAGTGGCTCCTCTTATTGTATATCCGCTCATCGCCTTGAGGGATACTAAGCTTGTACTCCTGCGGAATGTTGAACCTCACTCATATGTCAACTAGGCGCCTTTCCGAGCACATCAACAGCCACATCACCTCACGGTCGGCCTTAGCTCCTCTGGCATATGACATGTCCCTGGTGACTTGCCCCGCGCGGCGAGCCATTGGGACGCAGGGAGCAGAGAAGCATATGACTCGGGGGGCTTGAAGAAGGAAAGCTTGAGCGGAGGTATTGAGCGAGAAGTTAGAGCGTAGATGGTCTTCTGTTCCTGTTCTGAGAGGTTTATATCCCCTTCCAAATCCTACGACAAATGCCTATTCGGCGGGAACGTTCTGCCTCCTTTTACAGGTGAAAAGATGCCCTCCCTCAGGCAGGCGCGACCACTGAACCGGTGCCCGTGCTCGGGCGCAACACGTGTGCGGTTCAAATCATGACCTCCCGCCCTTAGACAAAAGGGCGGGACGTTTCTTGCCAACATTTAATGCGCCGGCCCACTCGCTGTTCGACTGCTCCGAAGGTCATGCCCCCGCCCTTCGGAGCAGGGGGGCTAGTAAGGGGACCAAGTCTTGCTGGCCCATTTGTTATGTGGGTCGGTCGGTTAAGAAACGTCATGGCTCGTTGCCAGGGTCTGATGGGCCTTTCAACATGTTGGCCCATACACCCAGGCTACAACAGGGAGTCTCTCAATCCGAAGCAGACCCCCACGTCCAACGGACGCCAAGAGACTTCCTACCAAAGGAACTCTCTTCCAGATCAACTACAGAGAGTCTCAGATAAGGGAAGTTAGAGTCCTGTCCCGCCTGAGGATTGGACCAAGTTTTCCTTAACATGCTCCCCGATCAGACTTGATTGCTGCCTTAGACTTGCCCCTATAAAAAGGACCCCTCGGTACCTTCAAGAAAGGTATGTTCTACATTAAAGTCCCTAACCTTCTGTGATTCAAAAAGTCTCGACCGTCTGATTCAGAACGGACGAATCTCCGACCCAACAAGTATCAATTCATATATCTAATTTTTCAAGTGACATAACTTAAGTCGATATGTATATAGAAGATGTCGTAAACTAGTCACATATTAATTAAGAGATAAAAGAAACATGTTTACAAAGTAGAGTCTACTGTGTTCCCCCCCAAAAAAAAGTAGAGTCTACGCTTATCAAAAATATCTGATTAGAGCTTCTAATCAATTGCACGTGGGAAGATGCAGTCCAAGCTCTGAGATATGTTCTTTTCCGACCATATCCGTGTGTGGCTTGTTCAAAACCATGCAGCATGATAAGAACTCCAGGCCACAAACCTGTCTTTGATGTTTGTGGACACTTATTATTAGACGAAAGAAGCAACCACGCTGGAAGAAACGTGTACGAATGGACCTCTTCTTAACTCTAAGTTCTATACGTGTGCGAGATAAATATGTTTTTGTAATAGAACACTGTAGCCCTTTGTCAACTGAATAGCATGTGGGAGCTCGAAGAGTACTGCACTAATTATTGACAAAAGGAAAAGTATGGAAAAGTAGTGTCAAACCAGATAAGAAGCATGTCTTCAGCATCTTGGTTGGTAACGTTGAAGGAAAACGATCTCAGAGAAATTTCTTCTAGAAATCTTGAAAAATGTTGCCCATTTTTAACTCATTTCTTAACAGTAATATTTGCACCCTTTAGTCGTGTATTGACATGATCCAAGCTCATCGAAAGTGGAATAATACAGAGGCCGAATTAAAGTGGTCCCTCAGTTAGATTTTTTTTTTGTAAGAAATTACTCACCATTATCCTGCGATTGTTCGTTTCTTAATGGGCTAGACAGGGTTTGTTGGCACAAATTGGGCAGCCCACAACGTCTGGGCCGTGGCCCCATCTACCTTATACACCAGTTTGGAACTGTGTCTTATGCAAGGTTCGCCGTATCGCTGATATGTATCGGATCGTATCTTCTTAGATATGATACGATACCGATCCGACTCGGGTCAACTCAGACCAACTCGAGCCGACTCACATGAGTCAAGCCGATCCATACTTTTTTTTTCTTTTTTTTTCAAATTCTCTAATTTTGTGAATAATCATGACGTAAATAAACTTTTAACTCTAGTGATTTATTAATGACAATGACTTTAAGTCAAATTTAAGAGAAATATATCATATTAATCAATATAAAAGTGTAAAACACCTATTAAATTAGAGAAAAAAGTCAAATTATTTACCAATTAAAGAAAAAAGTGTAAATATTTATCAAATTAGAAAAAAAAGTCTATCAAATAAGATACAAGTCACATTGAGTAGGTTTGAACCGGATTATAGTAACCCGTGCTGGATTGCAACGTGTTGCACAAGCCGTCACGAGCATGATTTGTTGTACCGAATTGACTTGTGCCAATTCGGACGACTAGTACCGTATCAGAATGAACCTCAGTCAGTGCCATTCGACCAAGTCTCTACGATTTGGGAGATCTTTTCCATGTGACTTGGCAAAGTCTGTGCAAGTCAACCCGACTCATGCTAGATCATGGGAGATATGAGTTGGTCCGACTCTTCGAGTCGACGAACCCTGATCACGAGTCATATACGAGTCCCATCAAGTCGACATGAGTCACGTACAAGTTGGCAAGAGTCGGACCGAATCACATCGAGTCAGCTCAAGTTGGATGTGACTTGGCGACTGGCATTGTCCCAATGACTCAGACTCATTTAGATATGATCGACTCGTACAAGTCAACTCGATCCAGTACAATACGGCAAACGATGATCTCTCATGTGGAAGAGAAAAAATCTGCAACCAAAGAAGAGAGATCCAGAGGTCTCTTAGGAGATGCGTTGGAAAAGAGAAATCATTTGATGCTTAAGTTAGCTGTTCGAACAAAGGGAAGAATTTAGTTCTAGCTTTCGACAAATTGAGATTGCTAAAATGCATAAAGAGGCAACTAAGGGAAGTCAAAAGGGATAAAGGTGGAAAAGAGCTAAGAAAGAGTCTTGAGGCCTACAAAGGCTAAATATGGCATTTTTACGACATTCAGAATGATAGTGTCATCTACTGCAGCAACCAAACATGTTCATGAAGTCTAATTCTGTGGCAATATCCACAAAGCACGTCCAAAGAACTTTTCCCAATTTAGTGGTAACTAGTCCTTTTATGCAACGTTTGCAAGCCCTAATCTTTTTAATTGTAAGCCAAACATAGGTTAACTTGATGATCATTAATCTCTTTGCTTGACTATTCTCACTCAAAATGAAAATTTATATATGCCGAAAGAAACTTATGTTTTTTTGAAGTGAAATTATGCATTCTAATTATGTTAGACCAGAGGATGAATCGTTTCCCCATTTTTAAACTCGTTCCTCTTTCTCGAAAGTAATACTTGTTACATCGCTTTTGCATTTGCTCCATCGGTGCCATCCCAAAGATGCATTTTTTTAAAAAAATTGAAACTCTATGGAGAAGAAGCAACCCTGAGGGGTCCATCCAAGCCAATAGGATGGTTAAAAGTTTTTTCAAAAAAGGAGGTGCTGCTTCCATGGGATCTAAGGACTCAGACCGACGAGGATATGATCCAATGGAGCCTGCGCAGGTATTACTCTTTTAAAAATGACTGATGGGGCTTCGCAGACCATATGTTTGAGCCAAGACCTTTACTCGCTGCACCGCACGCGGTGCAGCACAAATTTTTTTATTTTTTGAATTTTTTTTTGGTCGGTCCAATCATGATTGACAGCTTTTATACAGGCCAGTTTTCCATCGGCGGTCCAAAAAAATAAAAATAAAACATCGAAACCATTTTAAAATCGAGCCCATATGGCCTCGATCTTTGATTTTATTTTATTTTGTTGAGTCATTCAACGGGAGATCAACCGGTACAAAAGATGTCAGCCATGATGAGGTCGACCTAAAAAAAATAAAAAAGTAAAAAGTAAAAGAAAATTACTATTGTTGGAGCCGTCCGATCGGATGACTGCCCATACACAGTGTGGGTGCATTGCACCACGTGCAGCGCAGCTAGCAGAACTCGCTTGAGCCAAATAAAATCCAGAGGTTCCTTGCCTATGTGATTACATGTCAGTCCATACCAATCAATCATAATCCAGACGTTAGTTGGACCTAAAGCTCTATTAATTTACTGGCTCTCTTAAAAGGAGTCACCGGAAGCCACCACTTTAATTAACTAATAACTAATAGAGCTTTCATCAGATAATTATCGGCATCAACAGTACAACATTTTTTTTTCCAGACCGCAGTTGTACGGGCTTGGAGGTGATCAGCAAAGTTTCGTTCTTAATTAGGACTTGACATGCCGCTAGTACAAACTATGCCAACCCAACGCTAATTTGCAAGCGAAGCAATTCTGGATGGGTTTGAACGAAGTGTTTTTTAATGTTTAATAAGAGTTTTTTGATCAAATAAATTTTAATAAATATGATGAAAGTTAATATAAAGTATTATTCTCATAAAAATATAAAAAATAAAGCTCAGGGACCCATCTGTTGCAAGGGATCTTGTGGAAGAAAGAATTTTATATTACCCTTCTTTCCAGGATGAGTGGACAAACTGCTGCGTTGTGCCGTGGACGGCACCGGGTTCTTCATTCTTATGATCATGAGAGGGCCGAGTTCAGAAGATGCGAATCTCTGGATGCCACAGCAGGGACACACACTTAGGCTCTATTTGATAATCATTTTAGGATTTTAGATTTTGAAAGAATTCAAATTTTGTAAAGAACTACGCCATCATCTTTTGAATTCAAATTTTAAGATAAATTGATTACTTATAGAATCTCATTCTGAAAAGATTATAAGAACTCAAATTTAATGACACGTTAAAAGACACTTTTATTCTTATATTACTTTTTTTAAAGAATTTTAAGGAAGTAAAAAGGAAAAGAAAGAGGGTGTGACTTTTTAAAATCCTCATATTCTCCTTCTATTTTCTTTTCAAAAGATACATCAGGAATCGAAAAGAGACTCTTTTTCAACGTATAACAAATATAGATTCTTAGAAAATTCATCTATCTTTTTTTATTAAATTTTTTTTACACTTTTCATATTTCCGCCAAATCTAAGATAGAATCGACTAAACGGAGCCTTGACGTTGTTAACTTCCATCATTACTTTTTAGGGCTAATTTCACATTAATTGCTCTTACATGTTAAATTTAGAAGAATCCATGCTTGTTTGTATATTATTCACTATATCATCCTAGCCAATATCAAGTGCGATGGCATGTTTGATAGGTATAAATATTTCATACATGTTACTAAAATGACACATTTGATAAATTTGTTATCTTGTAAGGGTATATAAGATTATATGAAAAAATTGTTATCTTGTAAGGGTATATAAGATTATATGAAAAAATATGGCATTTTTGAAATTTAACATATAGGAATGATTAAAACGAAATATCCCTTAGTTTCTATTAAAATGTCTACGGTTGTTCATGGCAATAACCAATCGCAAAAGGAAGATTGCACCCCTTTTTCTTGGAAAAGAGCGTGAACTTAGATTGGACAAGAAAGTCAAGTTCGATATTATGCTAACTAATGTAATAATATTTTGATAGGGTATATGGAAGCACTTTTCTTTTTTAGTTTATTTCACTTTTAAAATTTAAATTCGTGTCAATTTTTAACATAATTTTTTAAAATAGTATGACCACTAACTAACCTGTTTAGCAACATTGTCATAGTTTTTAAAAATAAAGTAGATGTGTTTGAGAAATATTGTTTCAACAAAAATATGAAAAATTAACAAAATTATCGTTCAAAATGAGATGAACACATCATTATGCATAACTAATGTTCATTTCATATCTTGCAAAAGAGAAAAAAGTTTACAATAATCATCCTAACACTAAATGATTTTGTAATTTATGATAATAACAAGTACACAAACATACACACAGGACTTGCATAACGAGTTGTTTCACATAACAGGCTTCACCATGACAAATGAGCATATATACACCATGACAAATAGTCTCTTGAATTAGCAAAAATAAGATTATTGATTTTAGAATCATCAGCTTTAAAACCTCGATTTTGATTTTCGATAGTTTTGGGCTGGAAATCCAAATCAACTAAAAAGAGTATTACATAAATCAACTGATTTTAAAATAAAGCAACTTACACATAATAAATGTAATAAAATAATGTACAAAACTCCAACCTAAAGAACAATGCCGTTCATAGCATTTTATGTTGATTTGCAGCATTTTGCGGCACAGCAAATGACCCTTCAAGCAAAATGGCCAAATGTCCCAAACCTAGAATAGATCTTTTCCAATCGTAGGAGCTGACCTTCCAACCGCACTGAAACCATCGTCAGGTGTCCTTGTTATCCTCCTGCTATCTGTCCTCAATAGTGAGCCCTTGCAGCTCACGGATCTCATCGAGGTCCACCTCCTTGAGGCCCTCGAGCTCCGCAGGTAGCTTCTTCTTCTTCTTGCCCTTGGAAGGGTTCGACTTTAGCAGGTCCTGCTTGATGAACTCCCTGCACTTGAGAGCGATGGCGCGGTCTTCGTCCCCGAAGAAGTCATCGCCAGAGGTGTCCCCAGGGACACCCTAGTTGAGGACGTCAGGTGCGTCCTCCTCCAGGGCAAGCGCCAAGAGGAAAAGCAATTGGGGTCCTTCTTGAACTGGTCCTCTTGCGTCCTAGGCACTCGAGAGACCTGCTGGTGGAACTACTACATCTTGGAGATGCCGTGGGAGGAGTCCACCAGCGCCACCAGGGTCCCATGTCGGCATGCGGCAGCGACGGGTGGAGCTTGTCATCAAGGCCGACTAAGGGAGAGCAGAGGGAGGTGCGGCATGGTGGAGGGGTGGACTATAGAGGGAGGCGAGATGGCAGCGGAGGAAGCGAGAGGGGAGGTGGGAGGAGGAAGAAGTATGGGACCTAGGGTTCTAAACCGACGGGGGGGGGAAGGTGGGGAGAAAGAGAAAGAGAGACGTATCGAGGGAGGAGTCTAAACTACGGTCCTTGGCAATAGAAGAAGCGCAAAAATGAGGTGAGGAAGAAAGGAGAGAGAACTGGGTGTTCAATAGAGGGAACTGAGGTCCAAAGAGAGCAGGGAACCGAAGTCGAAAAAATTCAACTGTGGCTTTTTATAGGTTTACAGATTAAAATCATCCCATAGTCAAAATTACCATGAAATTATTGGCCTAAACATGTTTCTACCATCATCGGGTATTCAAAAACTATATAGCCTCAGATTTACCAAAATCAAACTAAACATGATATAGGTTAACATAGAATTCAGAAATCTGCTAAAAGGATGAATCACGTCCAGGTAGGTGGACGTGATTCACAAATCACGTCGTAGACGCCTTTCATACCCATAAACTAGATTTCCAAATTCTCTCACAAACACATGAATTTGCATAGCTTCAACTAAAACAAGATCAAGGCATGCTTCTATCTTCCATACTCATTTCCAGCATCTTAGCTTATTCATATAATCATACTAGACAGAAAAATACTCTTGAAAATAGGTTTTTCTTACATAAAAATAGTTATGGAATTGGGTTAAACATCACTTGTCTCAATCTAAATCAATCAAGAACGTGAAGGACTTGGTGTAGCTGCCTAGGCACAGTAGGAACACTCTCCCACGCACATCCTTGCTGCCACAAATTACCACGCAAAGTCCTTCACACACTATGCGAAGAACCACCATGAACCACACCCATTCTCCCTCGAAGCCACTTTCAATCTCTCTCTCTCTCTCTCTAAAGGCGTATTTGACAAAACTTCTATTTGAAAGTTACTTTTGGCTTCCACTTCTTATATAGAATGAGTTGAGGAAGATAGGTTATAACTAATTTTGGTTTGTTATAAAAGTTAACTCTTTCATAACAACTTCACTTTTTCTCCAATCTTAGAAGCTCCTCCATTGTAATTTTTGGTTTGAAGTCAAAACACAAAGAAAATATCACATAAATGGCTTCTAATATCTAATGACTTCCACAAAAAATAACTAAATGGAAACGCAAAAGTGCTTTCAAATAAAAGTTGCGCCAAACATGGCCTAACTCTCTCTAGGGTTTATGGATGCACTAGAGGGGTCTTGGCACGTAGGGGTCTCTATTTAAGGCTTCTAAGTCAAGGTTCTAAGCGGAACAAAGTTCCCACAAAAGGAAACAAGAGAGTCTAAGTCAGACTCAGCTACTAGGCAAAATCGCGTCAATCCGATTAGACACCTCTCAACTCTCTAAATCGAGTCACACTTAGGTGACGCCTTTCAGTACCAAAGACAGGGTTCTAAACTAAGCCATCATAAGTCCACTGATGAGGCAGAATCCGATTCGGCCCATTGAAGCAGGCCCAAACCCCATTCAGCCCAACAGCAGCAGTACCAGGCCCTCCGGCGGCCTTCGGCCCGTCAGCGGCCCAGCAGCCTACGGCCCATAAGCTGCACCGTCGCTCCCGGCTCAACAGGCTTCAGCCCGTCAGCGGCCCACCAGCCTACGGCCCGGGAGCAGCGCGGCAGCCCAGGGCCCAACAGGCTTCGGCCCGTCAGCGGCCCAACCCCCTTCGGCCCGGTAGCCGAGTCCGGCCCACTCCGGTGGCGGATCGGGCGCTATGGCGGTTTATCAGTAAACCTTCAATTAGTCCTATATCGGCTGCCACCGTTAACCATCCGCTATCCTCTGCTATAAATATCCCGCTGTTTGTAGCCAAGAGGGTGGTGGGAGAAACGGATGCCTCTACAAGCTTCCGAAACCCCTTAAAGGACTTCTGTCCGAATAGCATTATAGCTACTCTTTCTTGCTTTTTGAATCGAATCTTCTTCAGGAGCTAACTTGACCGTCGGAGGGGGTTCCCCAGGGCTGACGCCCGGGACTCCTGCTGACTGGTTCTTCTTCTTCTATCCTTCCTGCAGGGGCTCGGTTCGAATCGTCGCCGACCTCCCTGAGTCGGTCTCGGCCGCCGACCTCGGATTCCTCTCCCTGGTCTCGACGCCGAACGCCGGCTGCCCCAAGCCAGGAGACTCGGTCTCGCGCTGAAGGAGCCTTCGGGCTCGCTGTCCGAGGGCAAGTCCACCGGCTGCCCTACGCCAGGAGGCTCGGCCTCGCGCTGAAGGTGCCTTCGGGCTCCCTGGTCGGAGAGCGAGCCGTCCCCCCGTCCGATCTCGGACTTTCCGGCTTCTGCTCCGACGCTCCCCGACCGCTCGGCCGAGAGAAGCTCCTGCTCGCGCCGCGCCTCCGTCCGCCGAAGGAGCAGCGGCTCACTATCCAAGAGCAGCTCCGGCGGCAGAACGCGCCCCCCGCGGGCGGATCCAGGCCATCCCGAGAAGCCCCGTCTTCGCCCCGTCGCAGATCCCCGTTGGGTCCCCCTTCCATCGTTCGATCCGGACCGGCTCCGGATCCTATTTTCCGGATCCCGTCTGCGGGATCCGGTCGTGATAAATCCAGTCTACATCATCCACTAATGGGCCACTCTATGGGTTACCCAAAATGCCAGGCATTACATTTTGAGGGATGGTTTCTACCATTCTTACCCAACTTGTAGGAGACAGGGCGAAGAGAGAAGGTACCGATTGGGTTCCCTTTAAGACGTGGGTGTCACGTGGTTCTCCCGAAATAAAAACAGGTTGGAGGTAGTTTTTCATTCAAGAGCAGTCAATAAAATGGAAGGAATCTTCTTTAAAAATTTGAAAAGTTATGCCAATCATAGAAATGGTCTTCTTTATTTCTAATTTTAATTTTGAAAGAGAAAACCACTTATCTAAACACCATATAAGAAATACAACTAGTTAGATATGATAGTAGTTGTAAAGACTGAGGTTTCGGATCTAATTATCAGGTCGGTTTCGGTATTGGACCGTCTAGTTTGGATTCTTGTGAGCTTGGTGCTTAGGATTTTGATAGGCATCGACCTAGGGGGACGCCATTTAGAAGTCATTGCAGGTGTATCGCATGGGCGGGAGTTGGGACGCATGTATACGGCCCCGATCTTGTTGTCTGAATGACGTCTTGCATAGGCGACGCGATTCAGACAATTGCCAGTATACAACCCATGTCATGTCGCCTGAACCGCGTCGTCTAGGGACGACACGATTCAAGTTGGTCGGGCTTAACGTCCCAACGCTCCCTCCTTTCTCTCATTCTCTCTTTCTCACTCTCTCTCTTCCCTCTCTCCGATTCCCTTCCCCTTCTCCCTTCCTTTCCTTTTTCCCTTCTTCCTCTTCCACCACTCCAACACCCCCCTACCTCTCACCACTATCACCACCATCTACTCTGCGGCACTTTACTCTCCGAACGGCGGCCGATGTCTCGGTGAGGTGACGGCGTCTACGGTGATACCGGCGGTGGCTTGCGGTGTAGCGGATCGACGACGATGAGTTAGGAGGAGTTCAAGTAACTGATAGGATGATAATCCTCACATTTGTTTCGATGGTTTTAACTCATGATTTCTCGCTTTGGAACATACTGTGTGTGTGGAGATTTTGGATAGAAATGAACATGTTTTAAGGGGCGTTTGATGGAAATAGGAATTTTGTGGTTAATGGTTTCTCCCTTATCTTCATTTGTGCTATTTTTGCTTGTTTTGGGGGAGGGATTTTTGTGTTGTGGCTTGAGGGAGGCCGGAGAAGAGTTATGTTTTCAGGAGCTAAATGGTGTCGAGCTTAGGTGACGCGATTTAAATTGTGTCGACCATAGGCGACGCAATTTAGGTCCAGGTCCCTCATGTCCCGAAGCCAGTTTCTGGGAGAACCAGTTTTAGGGTATTGAATGACGTCGGCTATGGGCGACGTGATTCAAGCCAGAACCCCTTAATTTTTTACATTTAACATGTGTGACTATTATGTAAAATGTCAATTAGATTCTTGCATATTGTTAGACAACCCTATTAAATGTATGCTTAAAATTATACGTTGGGGGCGAGAATTTTCATGTGATCGAAATAGCATTATATTGTGTTTATGCGATCGTGGACACAGAGTGACAGTTGTTAGTGTTTAACACCCTGTGTCGGTGTGAGAGTGACGCAGTGTCGATGTGGGAGTGACAAGGTGGCGCCTAGTAGGCGAGGATCACCTAGTGTACTCTGGGATAATATCTAGTACCGGCGTAGGAGTAGTACACTTCGAAGTGTCACTCGTGGCTGAGAGGAGGCAGAACCACCTAGAGCTAGACATGCCGGAGTATCCAGCGCGCTATTCGAGGGTTACTGTTCCGTCCCAGCAGGTCTATGTTTTTTGGGTTGGCTTGACAGTTTCTTGTGTGTTCCTTTCGGGTGGACGTGTGATTAAATTACTGCTTTACTCGTACATATCTTGCCTTTATATATGTATTTGTGTTGTGTTGCGATTGTGTGTGCGTGTGTGGAAGGTAGGGATCGAGAGATTCCTACTGAGTCCATTTTGGTGTAACTCACTTTTTACGGTTTCAGGTGAGGGTTCTCGGTAGGCGTAGCGTTGTGGGGTTTCGTCTCGAGTTGCGTGCCAACAGCCACTGTTCCGGAATATGCCCCAATGTAGTTGTACTTTTATTTTCAAGCTTATATGCATGATTATTGCTTTTCAGTTGGATTATGTAATTATTTACTGAGTCAAGTCGAATTATAATAATTTTTAATTCCTGCACCTTATTTACAATTCGATGTTACGTGGAATGTTTAGCTTAGTTTATTATTTATTTATCAGACTTATCGAGATCTTGATTTGGCTCATCATTTTAATGATTCGATACATGTTTAGTAATCGGATCCACAATTATAGAGTGACGGGTCGTTACAGTAGCCTAGTAGGTTATCTATCATTATTAATTATTGCCCAATCTATGGTCTTATTGTGGTGGGGGGGGGGAGATGGGTTATTAAAAAAAACTAAGCACATATAACAAAAATTAAATGGCAGCAATTATAAGAGTGGAGATGAGAGAAAATGAAAAATCACACAGAGATGCACATAAGATTTTTATATTGGTTCAATCAACAAACCTATGTCTAGTTCCCAAACGAACACTCTTGAGATTCCACTAGCTTCACCAAGTTACATAGGGTACATACCTCCTACAAATCACAACAACATCTAGTCGCAACTGGTCTTTCCCTTCAAGTACAATAGAAGGAGGCACAACCAAACATCAAACCTCAACTAGTTTTTCCTTTCTCTCAAGAACGAGCACCATATAGTTGTAGCTGGTGTTCCCCTTCAAATCAAAAGGAGGCACAATAGATCAAGTCTGTCAAAGAGTTATACAACAGACGCCTCTCTGTAGACTACAAAGTGTACACTAAAAAATAAATGAACAACACAAGATAGAATTAAGAAGTGAAGAAGCATGTGTTAATGAAGGGCCCAAGAGCTTTTGAGTAGCACAACGGATGTAGAGGAAGTAGATGGGTGCTCATTGCTTGGAGTGATGACTCTTAGGGCTCTCTCTTTCTTCCTAACTGCGAAGGAGTTTGAGTGTGGAGAGTTCTTGGATTGCTTGTGTATGATAGAATACGCGTGGAGAGTTCTTTGTTTGGCTACAAGCTTGAATTTATAGATTGAGTCGAAGTCTCCTGTTAGACATGTCATCTGTCCATTATCTATGTGAGAAGAGCCTTCTATCTAATGTTAATTCCATGAGTCTAACGTTAACTTCATTGGGTCTTACTGGAGAGCATGTGCACTGGAGGTTTATCATTATTCGAAAGAAACTTCCATTCTTTATCTATGTCTTTCTCAATTTAGTCTTGCATATCCTACTTAATTTCCTGTTCCAAAGCTTAAAAAGAAAACAAATCTAATTCTCTGATCATAAGGTAGGTGAGTAGTAGAGAATCTTCAAAAGCATATCAGACAAATAGGAGACAATATTTGGTTCAGCCAGACAATATCGAAGCCAAATAATCGCTTAAGACAGTTAATCGCACAAGGTCTCAATCAACTAGAAAGGAAGCAACTACTTAATCAATGCAATGAAGCTCAGTTAATTGCCATCACTCACATGCCAACTAATCAACAAGAGAGAGCCGAGATTTAATCACTAAAAATAGAACTCAAGTTAATCGCTAGCCGATCAGTTAATCGATTAATCCAGTAGGAGCACAAGTTAATCAATAACTTCCTAGTTAGTCAATAGTTGCTCAATTAATTGATTAAGCCAGTAAGAGCGCAAAAAAAAATGTTGATCAATTAATCAAATAGCGAATTCAGTTAGTTGATAGAACATGTGAGCTAATCGAATGACTTAATCGTTAGCCGCTAAGACTGCAAGTGGATACCCAAGTTTTAATTGTCCGCCTCATTTCTACTTATGTTAATGGATATGGAAACCCGTTAAATTATAGGAAACAAAAGTGGATTTATAATAATTATATGAGTCGAAAGTGGAAACAGTTTTCTCCACATCTACTAGCCTGTTTCTGTTTCCAAATTATCATGTATCTTATATATATATATATATATATATATATAATATTATTTTATAAGGTAAAATTTGAACCGATTAAATGGGTCCCTCTCATATCTAATGGTGAGCATATATCTTTGACAGTTTTAAAAAATTAAGACCACAGTAAGGAGTAGAAAAATTGTTAAAATTTAATGTGACTTTATGGTGCATAATTTAGGTAGATTCATATGTAGATTTAGACCAATCAATAAATTAGATTTTAAAATTTGAAGTTCATGGATGACAAGAATTTAGATAAATTAAACCTTGTAGATTTAGAATTGTTAATTATTAGAAGAAAGTTTATAAGTGAATAGTAACAATGATTTAAAATAACCTTTTATTATAGTGATGATGATAGAGCAAACTTCCGTCACATCTATTTTTGTTTTTTGTTTTTTTTATTTAAAAGTGGAAATGGATGCAAAAACGAAAAAACTCATTTTAATTTCTGTTTTCATCTCTGATAAACCTTGTAAAAACTTGTAGCCTTAATAACCGCAGAGTTAATTGATAGCCAAATCAACTAAGTCACCCTGAAGGACAAATTTAATCGATAGTAGAATCAATTAAGGGCAGAGTTGATCAATAGTAGGATCGATTAGGTGATCCTGAAAGGCAGATTTAATCAATATCAAGATTGATTAAGTGACCCTGTGGCTTAGTCACCATATAATCGATTTAGTAGGCGATTTAATTGAAGTTTCAAAGAGCTAATCAATAAAAAGTTAAGAGTCTAAGTTCATTAACTCCTGGAAATGACTAAATCCCACAGTAAAATGAAACTAAGACTGATTACCATGGTGAACTTGCACAAGACAATCGATTAATTCTTTCATTTAAAGTGCAGACATAAAGGCTAATTACTCTATATTCATTGTTTGTTATCATCAAAATATGGGGATTTGAACAGTAGGGATCTTACACTTAATTTATTTGTTGTTTGTAACTTTACAAAAATAACTATGGTGCATTTAGCGTGCGGTAAAATGCCGTAATCTAAGCTTTGGAATCATTTGTTTTAAAACCAATGAAAATAAAATCGTTGATTTAAAATCATTAGTTTTAAAATCACTAGTGTGATTTAGGGTGAGTTTAGATTAAAAACGAAAATAAGCTAAAAAGAAGTTTTAGAGGTCAACTGGTTTTGAAATATGATATTTACTATGTTCCAAACATATGAAAAAAGCAACGTAAAAATGATTCATAGCAATCTAACCATAGAGAAAGTATTGTGCTACAGCTATTTATGATATTTGATGGTTATTTGTGACGTACCAAGCGACCCTCATGTGAAACTATTTTAATGTTTCAATAAAGATACTCTTTTTGTACATTATTGGATAGCTAATAATCAAAATAAGAATATGTAGAGACTCAAACTTAGAAGTACAAATTATTCTATAAATTACTCCTTTCAAAGACAAAAGCGACAATAAAACTTAAACTTAACACAATGAAAATAACAACTCAAATAATAATATATAAACATGTAGATATGTATTCATTATTGTTGCATGGTTGGTTAAAAAATAGGATTTTTCATAAGCAATCTTTTTGAAAATTGAACCTGTTTTGTAGAGTTTTGCTTCTTGCACTGCATGCGTACATGCGGCGTAGCAAGGTTGACTTGAAATACAACATGGAACTTCCTTCCATCACTTTTTTGAACGGAAAAAAGGAAACTTACGGCTTTTTTGAAAATATTTATTGTCTGTCCTTTCTTTCTTTCTTTTTTTACCTTCAATTGAAAATGACATATCTTCGTTCCAAAAATATCATTTCCACTTTAGATTGGCCACCAACTAGTTTATTGTTTCATATGTAATTTTATTATTTCTTATGCAGTTTAGTTCTATCATTTTCAAGTTTTATCAATTTTAACATAGTTTAGTTTATCACTTCTTACGTAGTAAAAAATGATAAAACTGTATTAAAAAGTGATAAAATTACATAAGAAGTGATAAAAGTAAACTACGTAAAAAGTGATAAGACTGCATTAAGAAGTGATAAAATTACGTAAGAAGCGATAAAATTATAAAGAAGAAGAGTTTAAGGTGGAAAGTATATTTTTATAACAAAAATATACTTATTCCAAAAGAAGGTAGGGAGAAAAGACAGATAATAAATGTTGTCAAAAAAAAATTACAAGTTCTCTTTTCTCTGGTCAAAAAGGTGGAAAAAACCGGTGGAAAGAAGTTACATGTTATATTCCTCTATTTTATATCCTTCACAATGACACTATCACAAAAACCATCCATAACAAAAGGTTGGATAGTCGGATTATCAGTCATCACAACGACATCTTTGATCCCCGGCAAAATCTGTTTCTTAAGTTCTCTGTTCGCTTATAAAAAAATAGGGCTTATGTATATATGTACATATAAAGTATTATATTTGCATATATATCTCGGTCTCTCACATATTATTATAAATATATTTAAAATCTTTAAAAAATTATGATTATATTCCTCTATTAAAATACTGTGAACTGTAAGAAAACTTTCATAATTTTGGTAAACTTGGAGTATATATACAAAATTCTGATGATTTTAAGAGTATATATATACAATAATATTTTTTTTTTTGGCATACTCCGTTGTTTCCACAGCATTCTAACAGGAGTGGGAGGGTTATATAAAAAACCCTAAAAATATTTTATCCTCCCAGGTGTCCGTGGAACCAACTCAACGCACGGACCATATCCAAAAACAGAAACCGCCAAGCCACCGAAAGCGACCACATTCCCGAAGCCAAAAAGCGTCCGCACCGCGACGCCCGCTGCCGCCGCGCCCCCACGCAACAAGAGCATCACGAATCCGCACCGGCGAAGAACAACACAACAGGATATTATTCCCCCGCGCAGATCCCTGTCCAACCCGTCCGTTCCCATCCCATTCCTGCTCGATCCATGGTGATTAGGGTTTCCCTAGCCCCGCACGGCTGGGTTTCCCCCCTCCTGCAAGAAGAGGCGCTTTTGGACAGCTCCTGGTCCAGGACAACCAGGACAGTCCCAATCTGACCGCAAGGCATCGCGTCCGGCAATAAAAATTGTATCTTTTTTTGGGGCCGCTTGCACACGCGTCCAACTCTGGGCGCGACGGGGTCAGCGGTCCTCGTGGGGTAGTGGGACGGGGAGGCACCAATTGGTGGTTTTCTGGAAAATTAAGGAGGTCCAAGCCCTCTGAGGAGGCGGCGTGTGGGGGCTGTGCTTGGGCTCGCCGCTCCCTTGTTTACGCCTTGACGCGTAGGTGGGTGGAAGGGGGCGAGTAGGTGATCGCGGGGAGGGCAAGGAAGGGGGCGGGGAGGGATTTGCCGATCGCGCAATGGCGTCGTCGGTGGAGGGGCTGGTGCCGATCACCAGGGCTTTCCTGGCAAGGTACTACGACAAGTATCCCCTCCCGCCTTTGTCTGAGGATGTTCCCCGCCTCACCGCCGAGCTGCGAGAGCTCTCGGGTCTCATCGAGAAGGATTCAACACTTTCTCCCGGTAAGAGAGATTTGTGCTTTTGGGGTCGAGTCCCTTTCTGTTTGCTAAAGATGCTATCTTTTTTTATTGAATGTGACTCTTGAATCCGTATGGGGGAGTTAGGTTGCAGGAGGTCGTGCTCTTATTTAAATTTTTTTTTTCTTGGAGTGTTATATGTTGCTACAACTTTTACAATTGTTGTGGTAATAATCGTCGTTCCCATGTAATGAGCTGGTGCATTCTTCGAAAGAGAAGTAGATATCTCGATACTGCGAAAGTGAGAATTTGTTCTTCAACAGGAGCCGTTGCTGGATGGTACCTTTTTTTAAAATGTGGTGTTCATGTTCTGGGCAATGAAGTGCCTCACGGCAATGCTGCCGTTTTCAACGTTGGGGAAATGTTAGTACATGTAATGGAATGTGAAAGAAGTCCTAGTGTTCTTGACCATCATGGTGGGTGCCAATGAAAAATGAAAATGCAATTTCAGAGATTGTGGATACTCCAATTTGCTACTGCTTTTTTTCCTCATAAGAAAAACTTTCCTCATCTTTTGTATGGATCTATCCAACAATAATTTCTTTCTTTTATTTATTCACATGGATTTCTCTTTATCTTTTGAAGGTGAAAAAGAATTGGTCCGTGAGGCAGATTCTGCACCTCCACATAAAATGGATGAGAACATGTGGAAGAACAGAGAGCATATGGAAGAAATTCTCTTCCTACTTGAGAAATCTCATTGGCCAAGATTGGTACTTTGGAACTTATAATTCTGGTCTTTTTTCTTTTTTGCTTTCGGATTGTTGGAAATATGAAATTCTCTCTGATCTTTGGAATCACTGGATTGCAACTGTTCCAGTTCTAGTTGGCTTGTTGAAATTATTATTTGTTTTCATATTTTTTCATTGTTTTCTTTGGCATAGGTTGAGTGGCACTCATAAACATCACTCTTCACGACTATACCTTTCTTTTGGCCCTTTGCAGCTCCAACAGCAGGCAACAACTGAGCATGTTGAAATTGCTGCTGTTCTTGGAAAGCTTCAGCTTATCTTGCAAAACTCTTCAAAGACGTTGGAGGCATTTCAGTTGAAAAATGCTGATAATGTATTTAACACAGGTCAGTAAAGTATCTATATCGTGATTTTTTGGGCGAATATGATGTTTAAGAATTAATTACATTATGCAGTGCATCTTTTTTATGGGGGTTCTTGCATACATCATATTTTTGTCTATTCTTCTCCTACAAGTAGGAGCTCTATCAAAGTTGCACTCACTTTCATATGTGATGTAGCCGCTCTCCCTTTGCATCAAAGTTGCTCAGATGCAGTTTCTTTTGAATTGATTGTTTGGTGAATCAACAATGCCGCTTAGATGTTATAACTACTTAAAAGATAATTCCTAATATGAAATTTTCAGCATAAGGTTACTAATTAAGTTCAAATCTTATGTTTGTGGATGCTAATAAACAATCAGATTTTGCTAAGATATTCCTTTCACAATTTGATCAGGGGCTTGTAAACATGTTTGCAGTTATGACCTACATGCCACAAGATTTTCGTGGTACACTCATCAGACAGCAGCGGGAACGATCTGAGAGAAATAGACAAGCTGAGATCGATGCTCTGGTTGATTCTGGTGGAAGCATACATGATCGATATGCTTTGCTGTGGAAGCAGCAAATGGAGAGGCATGCTTTCTAGGTTTTATATTCTGCACTCCTATATACTATTAACAACCTGTACTTTAAATAGTTAGATCTTGTATTATTCCTTTCAGGCGAAGGCAATTAGCTCAGCTTGGTTCTGCCGCAGGTGTTTACAAGACACTTGTTAAGTACTTGGTTGGGGTGCCACAGGTCTGTCATGTGTTGATTTATCTGAGCTACCATTTATGCCGCCAATTTTGTTTACAGTCAGATTCCTTTATATCTTGGTCTGTTTTTTTGTTTAAGCACTGGGCTATGTTATAATTTTGAAATTAGGCTTCTAATACAAAACCCAAGTTACTTTAAAAAAAAAAAATACAAAACCCAGGTTACTGGCCTATAGTTCATGAGATTAGGATGCTGTACATGTTGCATTAATTTATGTAACTTAAAACAAGTGATAATCATCAGATGGTTTCTGTTCCTTGTATTACTTCCAAGTTCCAACTGTTTGAATAGAAGATTTCTTGAAAAGGTTTATCAACTGGCTACACTTGTGGTCCAAAGGTGCTGCAGGTTTCCCAAACTGAGGGTTGGGGGGGGCATGCATACATGGTAGATCCAAGGGCTAGATGTCCAAGAACTACCTGTAGAGCTATTGGATTGACATGCATGTGGAGGTAAATAAATCTGTGAACTGCAACTTTATCGTCTCTGAAAAAGAAAACTTATTCAAGATACCATCCAAATAGTTCTAGTCTAAGATTTAAGGCCAGCCACTTTAGACTGCAATCTGGATTGGGTTGAAATTGACCGCAATGGTCCTGTCTTGCCAGTTTTTGGTTCTTTTTTTTTGGAAGGTGACCAAAGGCCACAGTTCACTAATGAATGATAAGAACAAAAGTACAATGTAGACAGGCTACAGAAACCACCCAAAAGATAGGTAAACCTCCCTACAACAAACCCATAGGAAGAAAAGAAAAAAATCCTATTTTATCCAGTGGACAAAATAAAAGTGCAAGAAAACAGAAAATACATAGGACAGAACAATTCAAAGGAATTGAGTCCTTCACCCCCCTGCATCAAAGAGCAGTGAAGACTTCTCCAATGTCGAGATAATACCTGCAGCTTTCCCCCATTCAAACACCCATTTAATAGCTCTGCTGAAGATATCAGAAGCTCGATTGAATTGTTGACTGAACCTTTGAGAATTCCTTTCAAGCCAGATAGCCCACAACATGGCTGGTAGGATCAATGTCCAGATGTGGAGCTCTGAAGAATAAGGACATATATCCTCCCATCTTTCAAACAACTGGATGATATTATGAAAATTCTTGTAATGGCCCAATCAGCTAACTGGCCCAACAACTGTGTTAGTTGGTAGACTTTCCAGGAAGGTGTTTGCGCGAAGATTTTTCTAACCTTCGTCGGGACCTGACCTAGACACATCTCTCCTATGTCGGATTATTCGGAAATCCATTTTTTTTTTTTATCTAGAGGATTTATAGGTCGGTTTTATATTTTATCGGACTATGAGAGCTTGGGATTAGCCCTCAGGGAATCCGGGACTTCGAATCAAGCGAAGATTCAAGTATATGACCTCTCTCCACTGACCTCGGTCAGTGTTAATTACGCTGAGCAACTGCTCGGCAACCCTTGATTAACCGTCCGTATGATGCCCTTAATCATGCAAAACTACTACTATAGGCAGCGCATGCATATGAAGATATATTTTAGGTTAAACTCTTGGCCTCACCCAAGTTTAGGACGTGTTTATATGATTTTGGATTGATTCCAAGCTATATGGATTAATTCCAAGTATATTGGATTGACTCCAAGTATTTTGGATTGATTCCAAGTATTTTAAACCCATAGGGGTATTTTTGTAATTATGCCAAGTTGGAGGGTATAGGGAGATTATGGTTATTTTAGTGTATGAAATGAGTTTTAATGGTTTAGGAAGGTTTCAAAACCTTATGAGGTATTTTAGAGTTATTTCAAGTGTGTTTGGATTATAAGGGTATTTTGGTAATTTTGCCCAAATTGAATTTTTAGACTTAAAGTCTATTTTTATATTTTTTCTGAGATTTTTATTTATTTTTATCATATTGAGGGTATTTTGGTAATTTTACCCATCTTATTAAGGTTTGGAGGGTATTTTGGACATAAGAGAGATTTTGATATTTTTAAGAATTTTCTGTGATTTTTACAGATTTTTAACATGTATGAGGGTATTTTTGTAATTTGTATTAAGCTCTAGGGGCATTTTAGTCATTTCAGATTTTTATGTATTTTCAGATTTAGTTCTCTGTTTTTTACTGGTTTTTACTGAATTTTACTGATTTTTTTATTAATTTTACTGATTTTTATTAATTAATTGGGTATATGAAGGATATTTAAGTTATGTTTTGGATTTATGTAATTTCCAGATTTAGTTTTCTGATTTTTACTGAGTATTACTGATTTTTACAGAATTTTTCTGATTTTTATATTCATTTTACTGATTTTAAGTAATTTTCGCAGATTTTATTAATTAATTAAGTATGGAAATATTTAAGTCATTTTTTTAACTTAAGTATATTATTTTATGAGTTAATGTTTCATTATCAAGTTTTAGTTATGTATGGGATGAGGCCAATGATGTTTTAGAATATTTAATTATAGGTTTTATGTATTTTAATTAGTTATAAAACTAATTATTTTGCATGTGAAAATATAGTAACATAGTGTTACTTAAATAGTAGATTCATGAACATACATGCACACACATATGCTCAAAGAACATCATGGGCATTTCATTCATTATTTCGGCATAATCCCGTCTTATAAAACGGTGTTTTTACAACATAAATTTGGCAGAGCTTCCCCTTAGGAATAAACCTTAGGAAGAGAGCCCTCCAAGAAAATATCGCCTCCAAATCGCAGCAAACCCGGGCAAGAGCACCGGATTTGGTCTTCAAACTGGCAGAGTTTCCCCTAGGGAATTTTGGGCCAAATGGGCATGGGAATTCTTCTTACCCCTTGGGGGGGTATTTATAGGCTTCAAAGCCTAAACCGGTGGGGGTACCCACCGGGATGAACCAAGGTGGGGGGTACCCACCGGTTCCATCATCTCTCCTCCCTCTCTTTATTTTTTATTTTTCAATAGCCAATAGGTGGCCAAGGAGTGAGAGAGAGAGAGCAAATAAAGGAGAGAGAGGGGGGGGAAGTGGGCACCCCCACCGGTTCCAACCGGTGGGGGGATGGCCACCGGTTGGACCCCCCACCGGTTGGGAACCGGTGGGGGGTCTCCCCCACCGGTTTTGGGCAACCGGTGGGGGGGTTCTCCCCTCCCCATGCTCCTCTTTTACCTCTTTTTTGGCTCTTAATGAGCTTTGGGCCAGGTTTTGGGTTTTGGCCAAGTGTGAAAGGGGTTTAGCCCCTTGATTTCAGACTTTGGCCAAGTGTGAAAGGGGGTTTTAGGATGGGGTTTAAGAAGGTTTCTGCATGGGATTCTTAACCCATGTGAATGGGGTTAAGATCCCCCATTTAACTCACCTCCTTTAATTAACTCCCCCCCCCCCATTCTGAATTTTTTTAAAGGAGAAAGAGAGGGAGGGAGCCTCTCTTCCCCCCCCACCGGTTTCCCTCTTGGAACCGGTGGGGGGGTTCCCCAACCGGTGGGGGGGGGCTTCTCCCCCTCCCTTTTGCCCCTTTTTTTGTTTTAAAAAAAGGGTTCCAACAAATGCCCCCCACGGGACATGTGCCGGAGGTGAAGACGACGGTGCATGTCCCGTGCCCCATTCGGCTACAAGAATCATCATTTTGCGTGCTTGAGGAATTCTCAAATGCGGCACGGCGATATTGTCTCGATGAATTCCCGCTTTTCGCCTTATGTATTTACGGCTATTGGGGGAAGTCAACCGTTGTCTCATATATGCCAGGTGATACATTGCTTTGGCTTGCTATGCATATGCTCCATCTGAGCTTGTCTGGGTCCCGATGACCCTCAATTCTGGTACTTAGACACCTCAAACTATGCCTAGGAAGTCCTGTTTTCATAACTTTTCGACTTTCCGAGTATATTTGAAAGCGTCTACCCCTCTGATTATGGGAATCCTCTTGGCCTTCGCGACTTGGAGGTTCTGCGAGAGTTGATGCCGCTTGAATCTTTCGACGTTTACTTGGATTCTAGGAGATCTCTTGGCCTTCACGACATGGAGACTCCTTAAGAACACACAGGCGAGTCGTTTAATTCTTCGGGCATTTGCTCTATCTTGGGGTATCAGTACCTTATATTGGCGTTTCCAGGAGCTCCGCACGAAGCGTTCTGGACTGGCCTAATATCTGGTTCATAGCAATTTGACTTTGTCCTATGACTTCATTAGGACTTGGTCAATTTTGGCTTTTCGAGACTTCTATTGCAGCTCTCTCGCGCTGATTTTATCTCTCTATCTTCTTGTAGCTTGTTGTCTTTGTCTTCATGACCCTCATGGGAGTTCTTCCTATGGCAGGGCATGGGAGGACGATATCCCATTCCTGCTACTTGTCGAGTAACTCTTCGCCAAAGCGAGCCGAGACTGAAACTATCGAGGCAGGCTATGCAGCTCGGGTTGCGAAGACCCCTATGCCCCAATATCAGAAGGACATTGTCCTTTCTGGCACCGCGGACGCCCATATCGCCGCTCTGCGCCAGCATGCATATGTTCTTGAAGCTTCACTGGAGGGAGAACTCCCATCTTGTGGCGACCATCGAACATCACTCCGACTGACATTCCGGAGGTTGAGTCGAATTTCTTCAAAAGGATTGAAATTTTCCATTTGCTGAAGAACTCGAACTACCCTGCATGTTCATCTCGAACTCCAACATTGCTCCTGTGTATCGCAAATATTCTCCTGAAGATAAATGCTAAGTTTGAGTGGTACGGACCATTTATTATATGTTGCACGTATTCTCTCTTTCTTATGTAACTAATACTAGCGCCTTTTCAGGTTTTCACCAGCATTAGCCCCCTCTTATTTTTGCCTGTGCGCCCTTGCGGGTTTTCACACAGCGGGGTTACCCGATTTTGCCTAAAGTGCCCTTTCGGGTTTTCACCTTAGCTGGGTATAAGACATTTTTACCCTTAACCGATCCCTTTGAGGACGAGATCGATTAAGTCCGTCGGGGCACCTCGTTTTTAAGCCCCATTTTTTTTAAAACTAATACCAGCGCCCTTTCAGGTTTTCACCAGTATTAGCCCCCCTCTTATTTTTGCCTGTGCGCCCTTGCGGGTTTTCACACAGCGGGGTTATCCGATTTTGCCTAAGGCGCCCTTCCGGGTTTTCACCTTAGCTAGGTATAAGACATTTTTACCCTTAACCGACCCCAATATGGATGAGATCGGTTAAGTCCGTCGGAGCACCTCATTTTTAAGCTCCTTTTTTATTATTATTATTATATTATTATTTTTTTTGGGTGGAGAATTACGGTTTCCCTGATAACCGCTCAGAAATATATGTAGGGAACTAAGTCTTCCCTGAGAACCGATAATGAATCTTATATGTAGGGAATTTAGTCTTCCCTGAGAACCGATAAGAAATATATGTGGGGAACTGAGTCTTCCCTGAGAACCGATAAGGAATATATGTAGGGAATTGAGGCCTCCCTGTGAGCCGATAAGAAATATATGTGGGGAATTGAGTCTTCCCTGAGAACCGATAAGAAATTTTATGTAGGGAACTGGGTCTCCCCTGAGAACCGATAAGAAATTTTATGTAGGGAACTGAGTCTTCCCTGAGAACCGATAAGAAATTTTATGTAGGGAACTGAGTCTTCCCTGAGAACCGATAATGAATTTCATATGTAGGGAATTGAGTCTTCCCTGAGAACCGATAAGGAATATGTGTGGGGAACTGAGTCTTCCCTGAGAACCGATAAGGAATATATGTAGGGAACTGAGGCCTCCCTGTGAGCCGATAAGAAATATATGTAGGGAATTGAGTCTCCCCTGAGAACCGATAAGGAATATATGTAGGGAACTGAGTCTTCCCTGAGAGCCGATAAGGAATATATGTGGGGAACTGAGTCTTCCCTGAGAACCGATAAGGAATATATGTAGGGAACTGAGGCCTCCATGTGAGCCGATAAGAAATATATGTAGGGAATTGAGTCTCCCCTGAGAACCGATAAGGAATATATGTAGGGAACTGAGTCTTCCCTGAGAGCCGATAAGGAATATATGTGGGGAACTGAGTCTTCCCTGAGAACCGATAATGAATATATGTAGGGAACTGAGGCCTCCCTGTGAGCCGATAAGAAATATATGTAGGGAATTGAGTCTCCCCTGAGAACCGATAAGGAATATATGTAGGGAACTGAGGCCTCCATGTGAGCCGATAAGAAATATATGTAGGGAATTGAGTCTCCCCTGAGAACCGATAAGGAATATATGTAGGGAACTGAGTCTTCCCTGAGAGCCGATAAGGAATATATGTGGGGAACTGAGTCTTCCCTGAGAACCGATAAGGAATATATGTAGGGAACTGAGGCCTCCCTGTGAGCCGATAAGAAATATATGTAGGGAATTGAGTCTCCCCTGAGAACCGATAAGGAATATATGTAGGGAACTGAGGCCTCCATGTGAGCCGATAAGAAATATATGTAGGGAATTGAGTCTCCCCTGAGAACCGATAAGGAATATATGTAGGGAACTGAGTCTTCCCTGAGAGCCGATAAGGAATATATGTGGGGAACTGAGTCTTCCCTGAGAACCGATAAGGAATATATGTAGGGAACTGAGGCCTCCCTGTGAGCCGATAAGAAATATATGTAGGGAATTGAGTCTCCCCTGAGAACCGATAAGGAATATATGTAGGGAACTGAGTCTTCCCTGAGAGCCGATAAGGAATTATATGTAGGGAACTGAGTCTTCCCTGAGAGCCGATAAGGAATTATATGTAGGGAATTGAGTCTTCCCTGAGAACCGATAAGAAATATCTGTAGTTTTCGAGAAACGGGGGCTCTAGGTAGCCGTGGATTTGGGATACAACGGCTCCCGAAGACCAAATATTTTGAGACACAATGCCTCCCCAGAGGCGAATTCCGGAGTTTAACGCCTCCCGTAGGCGAAATACGAACTTCAGGATTCAAAGCCTCCTGCGGGCGAAATATGAATTCTAGGATTTAAAGCCTCCCGTAGGCGAATTCCGGAGTTTAATGCCTCCCGTAGGCGAATATGAATTCCGAGATCCAAAGCCTCTCGTAGGCGAAATATGAACTCCGAGATTCAAAGCCTCCCGTAGGCGAAATATGGATTCCGAGATTCAAAGCCTCCCGTAGGCGAAATATGAACTCCGAGATTCAAAGCCTCTCGTAGGTGAAATATGAATTCTAGGATTCACAGCCTCCCGTGGGCGAATATGAATTTCCAGGATATAAAGCCTCCTGTAGGCGAATATGAGTTTCCGGGATATAAAGCCTCTTGTAGGCGAATATGAGTTTCCAGGATGTAAAGCCTCCTGTAGGCGAATATGAAATATGAATTTCTAGGACATAAAGCCTCCTGTAGGCGAATATGAAATATGAATTTCCAGGATATAAAGCCTCCTGTAGGCGAATATGAAATATGAATTTCCAGGATATAATGCCTCCTGTAGGCGAATATGAAATATGAATTTCCAGGATATAATGCCTCCTGTAGGCGAATATGAAATATGAATTTCCAGGATATAAAGCCTCCTGTAGGCGAATATGAAATATGAATTTCCAGGATATAATGCCTCCTGTAGGCGAATATGAAATATGAATTTCCAGGATATAAAGCCTCCTGTAGGCGAATATGAAATATGAATTTCCAGGATATAATGCCTCCTGTAGGCGAATATGAAATATGAATTTCCAGGATATAAAGCCTCCTGTAGGCGAATATGGATTTCCAGGCCGCCAAGGCACACCAGTGGGACTAGCGTATACCAGGGGCAATATTAGGGTATAATGTCCCTTTAGGGCGAATTCGACCGCCTTCAGCACGCCGATGGGACTATAGCATATGGGTATGCCGATGGGACTATATCACATGGGTATGTCGATGGGACTAATGTATGCCCAGGGAAGATTCAGGATACATTGCCTCCTCGGGGCGATAGGAAAATTTTCAACCCTTTTATGGCATGCCAGCGGGACTGGCGTATGCTCAGGGAAGACTTTAGGATACAATGCCTCCTTAGGGCAAAGGAATTTTTCAACCCCTTTATGGCATACCGGTGGGACTAGTTTAAGCCAAGGGGAGGATTTAGGATATATTGCCTTCCCAGGGTGAATATGAAAATCTTCAGGGTATAACGCCTCCCCGGGGCAGATTCCGGAGTTTAAAACCTTCCGCGGGCGAATGCCGGAGTTTAACGCCTTCCGCGGGCGAATGCCGGAGTTTAACGCCTTCCGCGGGCGAATGCCAGAGTTTAACGCCTTCTGCGGGCGAATGCCAGAGTTTAACGCCTTCCGCGGGCGAATGCCGGAGTTTAACGCCTTCCGCGGGCGAAATATGAATTCTGCATTGCATGATATTTTTGACGGCAAATATTTTCTTTCGAGGTGAATCACCCACAATTATGTGACATCTTTCAAGAATATGCCTGTGTATTTGCCTTGGGTATAACAGGAACGGGGATCATCCCCTCAGGCTGTATCGATCAGAAGAGCGAGTTTTCCCACTTCCTTACCGGGTCGGGAGGTCATCGTCATCATCGCCTCGGTCGTAGCCCTTGATGGGACATTATTGTACCACCAGTGTGGTACCAAGGGTTTATTCGTCATTGGCGACTCTGATATCCTTCCTGGGTAGGGATGTGGGAAAACTCGATCTCTACCCTCAACAGGCTGAGAGAGTTCTCCCCCCGTCGGGGAACAAATATGCGGCTTTATGAGCCTATGTATTCGCGCACGAACATTATTGGCTTTTCTTGGTGCAAATAACTTTTGCGCGTTGTCCCCCGACGGGTTGCAGGATTTTAATTATTATTATTATTATTATTATTATTATTATTTTTTTTATTATTATAAATATATAATACTAACATCGGCGCTCTTACGAGTTTTCACCGAAGCTAGCCCCTTTTATTTTTGCCTGTGCGCCCTTGCGGGTTTTCACACAGCAGGGTTCACCCATTTTTGCCTGAAGCGCCCTTTCGGGTTTTCACTTCAGCTGGTTTTTTTTTTTTTTTTTTTTTTGACTTTTTTGCCCTTAATTGGCCCCTCACAGGAGCGAGACCAATCAAGTCTGTCGGGGCACCTCATTTTTAAGCCCCAAAGTTTTTTTTTTTTTGCTCATGAATCTACGAATTACACTCAATGTGTAATCGTATGTGGCTGTGGGGGATTCACCAGGTATTTCCCCATATTTATCTTTCCTTCTTGAATCAGCTTTTCTACTTCATCTTTGAACATAAAGCAACGTTCAATTGGATGGGTGATGAAGCGGTGGTATGGGCAGTAGTTGGGTGCATCTACCCGATGTATTTCTTCTTCCCTTTTTGGCTTGGGCAGAATAATTGCTTTTCTGCTCATACATAACTCGAAGAGTTCTTTGGTCTTTTCCTTTGGAAAGGAGTATGGTCTCTTGAGCCTTTTCGCCAGGGATTCAGCATCTTTAAAACTTATCCCTGTTTCTGCACCAGCAACTTGCTTTCCCCGGGAACTTTGCCTAGCTGCAAAGGTGGCCTCGGGAGTATTGTCGTGACTTTCACCACCTTTGCATTTGAGCACCACTCCCTCTCGGTACTGGGCTTCTGGTGGTTCATTGAAGTCCATGATAAGTTTGCCCTTATTCTTTAGTGGACGGCTGCATTTTTGTCCTGGTTTCTCAAAGGAGAAGGGCCTATTGATTCTGTCAATTGACATGACTTCTGTCCATTGTCTTGCAAGACCTTCCATTACTTGAGTGAGTTCATACTGCTGATGAGAGATTTGTCCCAGACTCACTTGAATCCCCTCCAGTGCTGCCATGATGGACCCCTCGAGAGTGGAAATTATTGGAGTATATGATGGAGTTATCTTCTGCTCCAGTGAGATTTGCTGGTGAGAGAGTTGTATCAGAGTCATCTGAATCTTCTCTAATGTTGTCATGATAGACACTTCTGGAGTGGAAGTTGCTGGAACATATGATGGTATTGCCTCCTGTTCCGGCGAAACTTGCTGATGGGAGAGCTGTGACATATTCATTTGAATCTCCTCCAGTGTCGCCACGATAGACCTTTCTGGAGTGGAAGTCGCTGGAGCATATGATGGTATTGCCTCCTGCTCTGGAGGGGCATCTATATTCTTATTTGTAGGCTCTTCTTCTGAGGAGTTTTCATCCATATGGACGACATTTGCTGTAAATGTTTGTCTGGGCATTCGATGTGGCTGAGGCGGGTCTACCAGGTATTTCCCCATCTCCACGGCCCCTTCTCGGATAAGCATTTCAATTTCCCCTTTGCAGATATAACAATCTTCTATTACATGTCCCAACATACGATGGTACATGCAATAGTTGGGTTCATCTATTTTACCAACTTCTGCTGGTCTTTTTGGTTCGGGTAGCATCAAGAGATTGGCCCGCATGCAGACATTAAACAACTCTCTCGTATCCTCCCTTATGAAAGAGTAAGCCATTTTCCTTCTCTCATTAAGGGTGGCATATGATCCCCTTCTATTAGATGTTGAGGCATTTACATTGTTCTTGCCCCCTGTATTTTCTACAGTTGAGGCGAAGTCTATAGCATTGGCCTCTTCTGTATCCATATTTTGCTTCTTTGGGACTTTCCCCCCAATGGAGGCAATGGTTGGATGGTCTGCATAGAATATTTCGACCTCCGTTACAATGTTATTTAGTTGATCGAAGTTCTTGACATTTGCGCCAATCAACTTTTCACTTATTTCAGGCTTTAAGCCCCTCTTGCACAATCGTACCGCATCCTCGTGGGTCGGCGGATTGTCGCATTTCATGCAGAGGTTACGCCATTTTTTGATATAATCGGTGGCGGATTCATTCCTGCCTTGCTTTAGTGTCACCAATTCGGTGATGGTGACCTTTCGTTCCGACACTTTGAAACGGTCGAGGAACTTTTTCTGCATTTCCTCCCAACTGTTGATAGAGTTAGGCTTCAACTTTGCATACCATTGGAATGCAATGCCCGTGAGGGAGGTAGAGAAGAACCTCAGGAGATAGGCCTCATCAGTAGCCAACTCTCCCAAGTCACTCATATAGTGGGCAATATGTTCCTGGGCCGAGCCTTCCCCGTCATACCTGATGAATTTGGGACACTTATTGTGATCTGACGGGAGCTTCTTGAACATATGACATACCGGAAATGGCACTTTGTATAAGTCGAATGTGCCTATTCCGTCGTCTTGTTTTGCTATTTTGGCTTCAACAATTTGCTCAATAAGATGCTTCTGCAATGCCGTAGCATCATCTGCAGAAGCATGGAATTGCTGAGCATTATGATTGGGCTCCACAACCTGCTCTTCTTGTATCTCATCAGGGTTGAAGTTGACATCTGTAGCTTGTGGTCTTATCACCGTTGGCATAGGCACTGCCCTTGGAGGTGGTGCATTTACTGGGGGGATTTGAGCTGCCCTTTGCTGCTCCTCCATCTTTTGTATTAGGCCATAGAGCAAGGCCATGAGTTGTTGATTTTCTTGCCTCATCTCCTCTATAGTCTGAGGTTGTATTTGATCTTGAGGTTGCTCTGGAGTGGCTTCAATATCTGAAGCATTTGCCCCATCTTCATCAGCTCCTCCAACAACATTGATACTGCCAATTTGGGGTGGCTCTGCCTCCTGGCTTTCTCGATTCAGCAAGCGCATAGCCTGCTCCATTTGACGGGTTATGGGCCCGACCCGTTGCATCAGATTGATGATATCATTTGGGTCTTCCGGCTGGGAAGGCTGCCGGTTGGTGATATTGGAGGTGTAGCATGTGTAGACCCGTATACTATTCTCTGTCCTTCTGGTAGTTTTCTTATTTTTGTGAGTCGATCGGACCAATGCGCCCAACCGCTCGAGGACAGATGCCTGTTGCCAGACTTGTTCCTGCGCCTTATAGGCACTCTTTATCTTTTGACCTTGTAAAGAACGAGGCCAGGTAGTTGAGCTGGTTATCTGCCCCTCAGGCTCTACGAGCTGTTGAGGCTGTTGTTCTACTAGGGTATCCCTAGCTTGGCGAATTTTGCGGGCTTCCTTTTTGGTTACCCACATTTCCTTTATGCGGATGCTCCTATCCTCCGATGGATTGCCCCCAGCCCGAGTCATAAATTTGCCCCCATTCCGAGGCATGGAGTTGCCCCCCGCTCGAGACATGACAGGCTCTGGTATAATTATTGGCTTCCGACAAGCAGTGCCCTTTTGAGTCCTTTTCTTCTTTTCGAACGTTGCCCCATCTTGGCAAACCTTCAATAGAACCCCGAACCGATTCTGGACAGAAACTGTCGGGATATGATGGACTTTAGGAATGATGGGTTGCCCGCCATCCAGACGAATATGCAGGTTCCCCACTAATATAGTTTTCCCCGTCCTGGACGGGCTTGCGGTTAGAACCTTCCGCTTTTGCCCCCCGTCGGACGAGGAGGCTGGAGAGATGCTGATGGTATTCACGGCAAGCACTCGCTCATATCGGCTGCCGTTGTTGCATGTTCTGGCGCGAGAAGCGCACCTCTTCTTCTTCTTTTCCGGAGCAGGCTCCGGTGCCGGAACGACCCCCAAAAAGTATGGAGATCCTATCACTGCGGGGAAGTCCCCGAAGCATGTTGGTGTGGTCAGATATCCACACCGTGCGTGGGTCGCCACCACAAGTGGGCCATATGTGACCCTTGCCGCCATCGTCGTCTTTTAAGCAGAAAGTCAGTCACCTGCATAAGACATGACAAAGTTAGTAGTAGAGTTGTGGTGAGGGCATCACCGGACGGAGAGATGAAGGGAAAGAGAGGTCCCACCGGGCGTGCCATCTGTTTGCGCGAAGATTTTTCTAACCTTCGTCGGGACCTGACCTAGACACATCTCTCCTATGTCGGATTATTCGGAAATCCATTTTTTTTTTTTATCTAGAGGATTTATAGGTCGGTTTTATATTTTATCGGACTATGAGAGCTTGGGATTAGCCCTCAGGGAATCCGGGACTTCGAATCAAGCGAAGATTCAAGTATATGACCTCTCTCCACTGACCTCGGTCAGTGTTAATTACGCTGAGCAACTGCTCGGCAACCCTTGATTAACCGTCCGTATGATGCCCTTAATCATGCAAAACTACTACTATAGGCAGCGCATGCATATGAAGATATATTTTAGGTTAAACTATTGGCCTCACCCAAGTTTAGGACGTGTTTATATGATTTTGGATTGATTCCAAGCTATATGGATTAATTCCAAGTATATTGGATTGACTCCAAGTATTTTGGATTGATTCCAAGTATTTTAAACCCATAGGGGTATTTTTGTAATTATGCCAAGTTGGAGGGTATAGGGAGATTATGGTTATTTTAGTGTATGAAATGAGTTTTAATGGTTTAGGAAGGTTTCAAAACCTTATGAGGTATTTTAGAGTTATTTCAAGTGTGTTTGGATTATAAGGGTATTTTGGTAATTTTGCCCAAATTGAATTTTTAGACTTAAAGTCTATTTTTATATTTTTTCTGAGATTTTTATTTATTTTTATCATATTGAGGGTATTTTGGTAATTTTACCCATCTTATTAAGGTTTGGAGGGTATTTTGGACATAAGAGAGATTTTGATATTTTTAAGAATTTTCTGTGATTTTTACAGATTTTTAACATGTATGAGGGTATTTTTGTAATTTGTATTAAGCTCTAGGGGCATTTTAGTCATTTCAGATTTTTATGTATTTTCAGATTTAGTTCTCTGTTTTTTACTGGTTTTTACTGAATTTTACTGATTTTTTTATTAATTTTACTGATTTTTATTAATTAATTGGGTATATGAAGGATATTTAAGTTATGTTTTGGATTTATGTAATTTCCAGATTTAGTTTTCTGATTTTTACTGAGTATTACTGATTTTTACAGAATTTTTCTGATTTTTATATTCATTTTACTGATTTTAAGTAATTTTCGCAGATTTTATTAATTAATTAAGTATGGAAATATTTAAGTCATTTTTTTAACTTAAGTATATTATTTTATGAGTTAATGTTTCATTATCAAGTTTTAGTTATGTATGGGATGAGGCCAATGATGTTTTAGAATATTTAATTATAGGTTTTATGTATTTTAATTAGTTATAAAACTAATTATTTTGCATGTGAAAATATAGTAACATAGTGTTACTTAAATAGTAGATTCATGAACATACATGCACACACATATGCTCAAAGAACATCATGGGCATTTCATTCATTATTTCGGCATAATCCCGTCTTATAAAACGGTGTTTTTACAACATAAATTTGGCAGAGCTTCCCCTTAGGAATAAACCTTAGGAAGAGAGCCCTCCAAGAAAATATCGCCTCCAAATCGCAGCAAACCCGGGCAAGAGCACCGGATTTGGTCTTCAAACTGGCAGAGTTTCCCCTAGGGAATTTTGGGCCAAATGGGCATGGGAATTCTTCTTACCCCTTGGGGGGGTATTTATAGGCTTCAAAGCCTAAACCGGTGGGGGTACCCACCGGGATGAACCAAGGTGGGGGGTACCCACCGGTTCCATCATCTCTCCTCCCTCTCTTTATTTTTTATTTTCCAATAGCCAATAGGTGGCCAAGGAGTGAGAGAGAGAGAGCAAATAAAGGAGAGAGAGGGGGGGGAAGTGGGCACCCCCACCGGTTCCAACCGGTGGGGGGATGGCCACCGGTTGGACCCCCCACCGGTTGGGAACCGGTGGGGGGTCTCCCCCACCGGTTTTGGGCAACCGGTGGGGGGGTTCTCCCCTCCCCATGCTCCTCTTTTACCTCTTTTTTGGCTCTTAATGAGCTTTGGGCCAGGTTTTGGGTTTTGGCCAAGTGTGAAAGGGGTTTAGCCCCTTGATTTCAGACTTTGGCCAAGTGTGAAAGGGGGTTTTAGGATGGGGTTTAAGAAGGTTTCTGCATGGGATTCTTAACCCATGTGAATGGGGTTAAGATCCCCCATTTAACTCACCTCCTTTAATTAACTCCCCCCCCCCCCCCATTCTGAATTTTTTTAAAGGAGAAAGAGAGGGAGGGAGCCTCTCTTCCCCCCCCACCGGTTTCCCTCTTGGAACCGGTGGGGGGGTTCCCCAACCGGTGGGGGGGGGCTTCTCCCCCTCCCTTTTGCCCCTTTTTTTGTTTTAAAAAAAGGGTTCCAACAGAAGGTCACCCATCTTGGGACTTCTCTCAACTGAGCATGCTTAAATTCAGAGTTCTTTCCAACTCGAGTTTTGAAAAATGGCTAGTAAGGATTGTTGGTAGTCTACTAATTTAGTGTATTTAACATATTCTTATATGGAGTATTACAATTGACTTCATTTAGAAGCCTGACGTCCTCGTTAGAACCATATTACACAGCCCACAATCAATCCACCAGGTAGGTAAGATTCTAGAGGTGGCCCCATAAGCTCAAGAGGTGGCTCCCACTATGCGACTTCACACTCTAGGGTAGCCTTTTCAGGGTGTAGCATTTTACTCTGTGTGGCACTTAACTCCCACACTTCTGTCTGGTTCGTGGTTATGATACCATTTTTAACGATCCGATCATCTAACTGGCCCAACAACTGTACTAGTTGGTAGATTTCCCAGGAAGGTCACCCATCCTGGGACTTCTTCCAACCGAGCATGCTTAACTTCGGAGTTCTTTCCAACTCGAGTTCCGAAAAATGAGTAGCCAATGTTGTTGGTAGTCTATTAGTTTAGTCTATTTAACATATTCTTATTTGAGATATTATAATTCTGCCATTAGAATTGAAAAATTTTACTCAAAGTTCTCCATTGCACATCAACAATACAACAGTGTAGGAATAGATGATCAAGTTCTTCCTCCATGATTCCACAAAAGTACTTGTGGAGTGATTTATATGAAGAATAGACTTGGTCTGACCATAGTAGGAAGTCTCCCAAAGCCATCTTCCTTATGAAAACTCTTATCTTGGTTGGAAGAAGCTTAGACCAAACAATATGAAGAGACTCTCAAGCCACCATCACAAAGTATTTAGTTAGAGCATTGACTGAAAATTTCCTTTACTGTTCCATACTGAGCTTCTGGAATCCTCCTGTTGAGTGTTCAGAATGATGAGATGAATAATGTTCAGGACATTCAGCAGCTGATCCATCTCAATTCCAACAGGCTCCCTTCTCAGTACAATGTTCCAATGACTACTAGACTCTGGTTAGTAGACATGGCAGATAGACTTTCCTTTATCTTCCGCAATAGTGTACAGAGAAACAAACTGAACTGCATAAGGAATGTCCGTACACTATCTGTTCTCCCAAAATTTGATCAAATTCCCATTACTCACAGAAAACTTAATAGCTGGGTCAACAATACTTAATCAATTTATTGATATTCCTCCATATAGGAGACAGAGAGGTATTCATGGTATAGGCAACAAGGTCCACTTTGAAGAATTAGGGTAATATTTTCCCCTAATGATGTGAACCCAAATGGCATCATCTACTTCCCCCAACCTCGATAACCATTTAGCCAAAAGAGCCTTATTAAAGATACTAAGACTAGTCAGTCCCACTCCTCCCTGTTCTTTGCTTCTGCAGATTTTATCCCAGGCAACTAAATGAAGACTTCTTTTCTCCCTTTTTCCCCCTATCCAGAAGAAATTGCTTCTCATTGATTCAATGATTCTCACCACAGTTCTTGGAGCTTTAAGGATGGATAGATGATAAGTAGCCAATGAGGATAGCACAGATTTTGAAAGGATCCTTTGCCATCAGAAGAGATAGATTTAGCTTTCCATCCTTCCAATGTATGAGCAAACTTCATGATCAGAGCATCCCAATCCCTCACCCTGCTCTACAACATTAGATAGTGGGAGACCCAAACAGTTAATAGGGAAAGTACCCTCTTTACAATTCTAGCCAGCTGCTATTTCTTTAAGTCTGCTCTGCTCAATGTTGATGCCAACAACCTCAGATTTGTCAAAATTAATAGAGAGTCCTGTGATTGCCTGAACCAACACTAAAATTCTCTTGATATTGGATAACTTAAATTCCTTTGATGAAGAGAACATAAGGGTATCATCTGCAAATTGTAGGTGTGATAGCTGAAACCCATTTCTACCAATACAAAATCCATCAACCAATCCCATAGAAGCTGCTCTATCCCAAATGGAACTGAAAATCTGACTGACCATAATGAAAATTAGTGGGGATATTGGGTCCCCCTGTCTCAAGCATCTAGTGCTTTCAAAATAGCCACAAGGTTCGCCATTCAACAAAATAGAGAACCTAGGAGAAGATATGCAACTCATCACCCAATTAATCCACTTCCTTCTAAATCCCATTAGAAGAAAAGTACTTTGGATACAGCTCCAGTTTTTGGTTCTTGGTTTAGAACTAATCAGAAAAGAAAAAAAATCTGCAATAATTTAGGGATATGTATAAGTTTTGCACCTTATGTTGAAGATCGTATTATTATTTAAATTACAACACTCACATCATCCTCTATAGCTGCACAAAGCTTCATCATCCCCTTGTCCTGCCTTTTTGTCCACAGTTTCTCTTCCCACTTCCGAGTGGAGGGAGGTGGGGAACTGGGGCTGCTGATGCTACTGCTTTTGCCTATCTCGGTGCACTATGCCATCATCGTTTTTCACCTTCTGCTGACCTTGCTGCCATGTCGTCTTCTTCTTTGTTGTTGTCTTCTTCTCCATCTTCTTCATAAAACCTTTTTTTCACATAAATCATCCATAACTAGCCATACCTTGCCACCAGATTTCCAGACTAGTTGGATCCAGAAGCAAAACCAGTCAGGATTGTCTGGAATCCCATTTTTAAAACCTTGTTTTGAACAATGGAGGGCTGGTCAAATGACCCATGAGACCCCTTCTTAGCTAGAAACTTTAGACCTGTGCAGTTCAACCCATTTATGATGAGCATAGTTATTTCCAAAAAAAAGGCACATGCAACTGATGAGAAAGTAGACATATCTTTCCACTTGTACATGCATTATTGAAGAGCTTTCATGGTTTTCTTTTCCTTGGATAATTGTCATGCTGTAACTTATTAGGGTGATGAAACCCTTGGATAAATCATCAGGTTGTGCCTTATGAAATTGATGAAACTTTTATCCTCAGGAGTTCCGTGTAACATTTTTTTTTTGAAAGTGGATGGTACCGCATAATATTATAAAATGAGAAAGTAGTTACAAGTATAAAGAGCTCTCCACCTCACTCTACAAAAACACCAAGATTGTGAAAACAACTATTCTTCCAACAAAGCAAAAAAGGAAGAATTTTGCACATGATCTTTACACCGTACCCTCATCCATTCTTTCACCCTACTATAAACAAAAGACAAAACCATGTAAGAGGAATTCGCTTCCCTTTTGAAGATTCTCTTGTTATGTTCTGACTATAAAGCCCAGAACGTAGCATGAAGCACCAGCCACCACATAATCCTATCCCCCCTCCGGGGGAAATGCCAAGCCTAGTGCCTAATCAACTCCTCCATTGAGCACTGGAGTGATCTAACCACCTGGAACTTCTGGAAGATGCTGAGCCAAATCTCCAAGGAGAATTGGCAATGAACAAAAAGGTGGTCTATCCTCTCGTCCTCCTCTCCACACAGACTGCAAATAGACGGAATGTCACATCCAAACCGGATTAGTCTATCCGCAGTCGGCATCTTCCCATTGGCGACCCTCTAAGCCAGGACCTTCACCTTCGTCAACGACCTCAACCTCTAAATCTGTCGACTAACCGGAGACCTAAGTCCCCCATCCGCAATGAAGGCATAAGCAGATCTGACCGAAAACTCCCCACTAGTAGTCCAAGTCCGCACAATAGAGTTAGCTCGATCTGTGTCCAAACTATACCTCTGAAGAGTATCTAGCAAAGCAACACACTTCGGGATCTCATTCTCTCTTAGATTCCTTCTAAATCTCGGAGTCCAAACAACATTACCATAATTACTCTCCATCGCCTGCTCTACCCCAACTCTCGGATCTGCAGCAATGCAGAACTACCTGGGAAAGTCAAGGGATAGAGGGGCCGGACCTGCCCATCTATCAGTCCAGAAGAAGCAAGTCTTGCCATCTCCCAGGACAAAGTGAGAAGCCGACCTCACCACATCTTCCACCTACATAATACCCTTCCAAACATGAGATATATTATATTTTGAAAACAATATGAAATCCCAAATTTTGCTCCTTGCGTAGTATCCCAAATTATGCTCCTTGCGTAGTATTTCTCCATGATAACTACTCTCCAAGGAGCCAGGGAGTTCTGACCAAGCTTCCAAACCCATTTAGCTAAAAGAGCTAAATTGAAGTCTCTAAGGTTCTTAACACCGAGGCCTCCATTTTGTTTGCTCTTACACACTCTTCCGCATGAGATATCATGAAATCCCTTTCTAGGATTATCTGAAGCACCTCCCCAAAAGAACCTGCTCCGGATGCCTTCAAGCTACTTTGCCACTGTCTTCGGGATCCTGAACAAGGAAAGGAAATAGATGGGAAGACTGTCAAGTACTGCTTGGCATAAAGTCAACCTCCCTCCAAGATAATAAATGACCCTTTCAACCAGCCAATATGGACTAGAATCTCTGAACCACCGGCTGCCAATCATTGCACCTAATTTGCCACGGGAATAGTGGCAACCCCAAATAAGTAACTGAAAAGGACCCCACTTGACAACCTAAGATAGTGGCCACCTTCTTTTGAAACTCCTCAGAAACATTAATCCCATAAACAACACTTTTATGAAAATTCACCCTGAGCCCAGTCACCTCATCCAAAAACTCAAGAATCAAAATATATGTTCCTCCTCTCCTGAGCAGAACAAAATAGTGTTGTCCGCATACTGTAAATGGGAGATAGTCAGATAGATATGCGCTGGGAACCAATATGGAAACCGAAGATCAATCTTGCTACCATTGCTCTGTCCCACATGCAACTCAGAATCTGCGCCTCTAAGACACACAAAAGAGGAGAGAGAGGATCCCCCTACCTGAGACCTCTCCCGCTAAGGAAAGAGGCAGTCGGCTCTCCGTTGACAAGAACTGCAAAGGAAGTCGAGGAAACACAGGCTCTGATCCAAGAGATCCATCTCTCACCAAAACTCATCTTGGCCAATACATCAAAGAGTCAAGACCAGTTAACTCTGTCATAGGCTTTCTCAAAATCCAACTTCAGCAACCTCTGGAACTTCATGGAGTGAATGCATTCCCGAGCCACTAGAAAACCCTCATGGATCTGCCTCCCTTTAATGAAAGTACTTTGATTAGCACTGATCAGCCTGCCTATTATCCTCTTTAAACGGATAGCCAACATCTTAGAAATGAAATTATAAGTACCATTCAATAGTCCGATGGGCTTAAAGTCAGACAAGGCCTCAACACCTTCCCTCTTTGGAATAAGAACAATGAAGGTCTTGTTAATTCCCCTCAGATAAGCCTTTCCCTCCTAAAACTCCAGCACAACTTGTAGCAACAAAGGATGAATAATCTCCCAACAGTGCTGAAAGAATATAAGAGAGAAATCATCTGGGCCTGGCGCTTTATCACTTGCAAGGGAGAATGTAGCACATCTCAATTCTTTTAGGGAGAAGGGGGCCGAGAGGCCTTCCTTCTCCTCCTCTAAAAGAACCATATGGAAATCACCACTAAAGTGTGGCCTGATGTGAGCCTCCTCTGAAAACAGTTAAGAATAGTAGCAAAAGGAGTGCTCCAGAATCTCCTCCTTGCTGGAAAATACCTGCTCCCCTGACCTCAACACTGAGACATGGCTTCTCCTTCTCCTTCCTGATGCAATACTCAACTCAACTCAACTCAACGAAGTTTTAATCCCAAATAATTAGGGTTGGCTATATGAATTTTCTGTTTTCACTCTAAACGATTTTGGGCTATCTCTTTTGAAAGATTTAAAACTTCCAAATCATATTGTACTATCCTCTTCTAAGTTAATCTAGGTCTACCAATTCTTTTCTTTCCCTCATCTATCCTAATATGTTCCACTTTTCTAACTGGAGCCTCCTTAGACCTACGCCTAACATGCCCAAACCATTTCAATATCCCTTCTCTCAATTTGTCCTCAATTGGTACCACTTCTATCTTTTCTCTAATATACTCATTATGTATTTTATCTAGCCTAGTATGTCCGTACATCCACCTTAACATTCTCATATTGGCAACACTCATCTTGGAGACATGTTGTCCCTTTATAGCCCAACACTCGCTACCATATAACATTGCTGGTCTTATCGCCGTATGGTAGAATTTTCCTTTCAGCTTCATTGGGATCTTGCGGTCACATAAGACTCTCGTGGCAAGTCTCCGCTTCAACCATCCTGCTTTAATCCTATGGCTAACATCTTCATCGCACCTTCTGTCTTCTTGGAAGATCGAACCAAGATATTTGAAATGAGTGTTTTGGGGTATTGCCATCCCATCCAAGTTAAATCCCTCATTTTCGCCTATCCGACCTTCACTAAAGTTACAATGCATGTATTCTGTCTTAGTTCTATTTAACCTGAAACCCTTAGACTCTAAGGTACTCTTCCAAGGCTCTAGTTTTCTATTAACTCCCTCTTGCGTTTCATCTATCAATACAATATCATCCGCAAACATCATACACTACGGAATGTCCTCTTGTATATTTTTTGTTAAATCATCCATAACTAATGCGAAAAAGTAAGGCCTTATTGCTGATCATTGATGCACTCCAACAGAAATACGAAAATCTCTTGTTTCCCCTCCGACCGTGCGAACACTGGTAGTTGCTCCTTCATACATGTCTTTTAATATTTGTATGTCCCTAGTAGATATCCTCTTGCGCTCTAACACCCACCACAAGACATCTCTTAGAACTCTATCATAGACCTTCTCCAATTCGATGAACACTATATGTAGATCTTTCTTCAAATATCTATATTTCTCTATCAAGCTCTTAATGAGAAAGATAGCTTCTATAGTTGATCGACCCGGCATAAAGCCGAATTGATTGGCCGAGATAGTTGTGTCAGAACATAAACGATGTTCCATAACTCTCTCCCATAGCTTCATAGTGTGACTTATGAGCTTAATTCCTCTATAATTTGAGCAGTCCTAGATGTCTCCTTTGTTTTTAAAAATAGGTACAAGAGTGCTCTTCCTCTATTCATCTGGCATTTTCTTCGAGGCTAGGATCTTGTAAAATAGTCGGGTCAACTATTCAACTCCTACATCTTTTAAACATTTCTACACTTCAATAGGAATTCCATCGGGGCCATAAGTTTTACCAACTTTCATCCTCTTCAATGCTTCATTGACTTCCGAAAATCTAATCCTCCTAGTATAGTTCACATTATGCTCTGTTGTACATTCTATGCCCACTATGTTTCCACTATGATTATCATTAAAAAGATTGTCAAAGTAGTTTCTCCACCTTTCTCTGATGTCATCATCTTTCACCAAAACCTTTCATTCATTATCCTTGATGCACCTAACTTGGTTAAGATCCCGACACCTTTTCTCTCTTATCCTTGCCAAATCTATAAATATCTTTTTCCCCTTCTTTGGTTCCAAGTTTCCCATACATCTTTTCAAAGGCCTGAGCTCTTGCCCGACTAACAGTCTTTTTTGCTTTATTTTTTGCTATCTTGTATTGTTCATAAGCCTCATTCTTATCACATTTTGACAATTTTTTATACCATTCTCTTTTACTCTTCACCGCCTTTTGTACCTCTTCATTCCACCACCACCTCTCCTTCGCAGGTAAGCACTTTTTCAGCTACTTCTCTAATCTTTGAGGCCATATCTATCTACATAGTATTGGCGTCCAAATTCGACTTCCAATCACCTATATTGAGATGTTCATTCTTAAACATCACTTGTTTCATCTTTTTTAATTCCCACCACCTTGTTCTAGCAATAGTCTTCATTCTAAACGTACCCGACCACCTCTTGATCTTAATATCTAAGACTACTAACATGTGTTGACTTGTTAAGGCCTCTCCGGGGATAACTTTGCAATCTTTGCATAGAGCGCGATTTGTTTTCCTTGTGAGAAGGAAGTCAATTTAACTTCTATTTTGTCCACTTTTAACTGTCACTAGATGAGATTTCTTTTTTGCAAAATGAGTATTTCCTAATATAAGGTCATAGGCCATAGCAAAATCAATGATACTTTTTCCCTCCTTATTTCTAGTCCCAAAGTAAAAACCTACATGAACCTTCTCATAACCCTGACGTTCATTTCCTACATGCCCATTAAGGTCCCCACCAATAAAGATATTCTTTTCACTCGGTATGCTTTGCATAAGATCATCCATATCCTCCCAAAACCTCCGTTTACTCTCACTATCTAATCCAACTTGTGGAGCATATGCACTAACTACATTAATTAATTGCACTAAGATAATCCTATCTCCTACTCCTCACCGCTATCACTGCATCCCTTAAAGTCTTATCAATAATAATACCTATCTCATTCTTATTTCTCTCCTTTCCTGTATACCATAATTTATAGTCTGTATTTCCTACTATCTTACTTTTCTCTCTTACCCATTTAGTCTCTTGAATGCAAGCAATATTGACTTTTCTTCTTTTCATGGTATCAACAAGTTCCGTCAACTTTCCTGTAAGAGACCCTATATTCCAAGAACCTAATATGATCTTCTTCTCAACCTGCACTTTCTTCGAATTCATTCATGATGCAATCTTGTATAAAAAGTTGTATTGCAGTCACCTTCCTGAATCCACCTCTCCTTGGATCTCTGCTTCCAGTACATCTCCTCTTTAATGAGAAGCTCTTGATATTGCTTGGAGAGGAGATCCCTCCTATCACAGTCTCCCTCATCAAGAAGACCAACCTTTTCTAGGGCATCAAGCCCATGAAGTTTCCCCAGAATCTCTTTCCTCTAAGCCTCCTTTGTACTCTTCTTCTCTGCACTCCAAATCCTTGGAGCTTGAGTCACTGATTTGAGGTTGCCCACTAGAGTAGCCATAGCCAAAACCTTGCTGGGGTCGAGCCTTCCATGCATGCTCCACAATGTCCCTGAAACTCTCCTCTTTTGTCCAAGCTTTCTCTAACTTGAATAAAGGTTTATGGTAGAAGTGATGAGTTGAATCCCGCAAGAGGCCTTCAGATTAGGGAACTGTTTCTCCCAATCTGCTGTCATTAGAAACCTGTCCAACCTAGAGCAAGATGGACTCCTCCTGAAATTAGACCAAGTATAAAAAGCATTATGTGTCCCCACATCTATCAATGTAGCCTGCTGAATGAACTAACTGAAGTCCTCCATAGGTCCCACATCAGAGACTCCTTTAGATCTTTTTGTTTGAGACACTACATCATTACCACAGTTAGAGCAACAACCCTTTTAAGATGCCTCGTCCCTCTAAGACCTCTCCAAAACTCATCCCCCGTCTCCTCAAACTTTGTCTCCTGAATGCACATGATATCCACCCTCAGTCTCCTATTGACATCTCTTACTTTCTCCTCCTTCTCCCTCCCACCAATGCCCCGTATATTCCAGGAAACAATCTTCATTGAGGAATATACAAAGAGACACCCTCCTCTCTCCCTGACTCCTGATATATCTCTCCCCCTCCATCTCTTCTCCCCAACTTCTCACTTCTTACCCCCCTAGCAACAGCTAGCTGCAACTTCCTCTGAAGTTTAGAGAAGATAGAGTGAAGATCTATGTCCATCCCTTCAAAGGAGACCCCAATTTTATCTGCCATCTCCCTCGCCCTAGCCTCCACCACCCTCTCTACCTGAGCAATAATTTGTTTGACCTCCTCCATCCCGACTTCTCCTTGAGAAGAAGCCTATCCTCCCTTATACTCCCCCTCCTTATGTGACTCATCTTCCCGATTCCCCGCATCCTCCATAACCTCCTCTACAGGCTCCTGAGATTCCTGCACCCCTTCTTGTCCCTCCTCAACAGCTCCCATACCCTTAGCACCTGCATCCATCCTGCCAAGAATCTCCCTGCCACATCCACCCCCCTTTTGTACTGACACCACCTCCTCCCTACACCCTGCAAGATCACCACTAACCACCCCTTCATCAGGAATGCTCCCTAATAGCACCAGCTCAGACCCGATGCCCTCGGAGTCCACTTCCTTCTCCGTGGAGGTCCTTACGGTCTCAAGACCGAGATCCATCTGTCTGGCGACTAAAGTCAAGGCAGCTGAAGCGGAGCCGGCTGCACGCACCTCCCTCCCCTCCTCTGAAGGGACATCTTGCTTCTGGAGGTCGCCGGCTTGGTTCACAGCTCCACTCTAGCTCTGTCTCTCCGGCGAGCTCCACTAGAGTCTTCAAAGAGGTCCACCAAGAGAGAGGTCCCCACGAGTGCCTTCCACTGGGGTGGACCTGTACAAACCCGATGAGCCCGCCTGAGGGTTGCCCCGTGTGGACAACTGAGGGCGGGGCAGGGAGGGCGAGGCTCACAGAGCAGCTTCCTCCTCCACCATCTGGGGTCCGCTGCATATCGGATTGGCCGGGTAAGGACGAAGGGAGGGCTTGGGTATGAACGAGGCCGAATCGATGTCAGGCAAGCCATCGGGTCGGCTCGATGACTTGACCCGATAGCTAACCCAGCGACACAGTCAAAGGCTTAACTGAGCTGACTTGGAGCACCTGTTCAGGCCCAAATGAAGTCCGGCCCAAGGTGGGCCTTTCAACTTTCGAACCCCTGCTGAGGGGCACACCTGGCCATCTTCAACCTCTGGGCGGGTTTCCTTGCGAAACCCTAACGACACCCCAGCAGCCCCCCACCTGTCTCACGGCCAAGACCATCTGGATGACCACGTGTTGCTTTCCCACCGCAACATCCAACACTCCTAGGATATCTTCCATGGAAGCCACCCTCACCCTGGCAGCTAGTTGGAGTATCGGACTCATACTAGGCACCCATGGCAAAACCTCCACGAGATCACCTAAACTTTGCCACCAACTCTCTAACCCTTTCTTCTAACATAAGCAGCAGCGGTAGACCTATCAGCCTAACTTCTACTTCTAGAGATCTCGGATTGGGATGAGTGGCCCTCATGACTTCCCAAGGAGCAACCCTCAAAATGAGGCGTTCTCTTGCCAAGAACCCACCCTCCACCAGCTCGACCGCTCACTCTACAGACTGGCAGGTGATGAGGAAGAGGCTCACTGACACCATCCTCACATCCCAACCCTCACCAGGCCACCTACCCTCTAGGATGTGCAGGATTCCTCTCACGGAGCCGCTCCCATCCACCACGGTCCCTCTGCAACACATGGACAAAGCCGCCCTGCTCATCGGAGGTCCTCCGTCTCCGGCAGCCTCACCGAGATCATCCTGCTAGCGGAGCCCAGCCTAGGATGTCCCCCTATCTCCAAAGGCCTCCCAACTCCTACCAGCGACCACATCCGCAAAAGATCTTCCGACCTTCGACGGACAAGTTTGTGCCAAGTCTCCCAACCCTCCTCAGGACCAGCAGCGACGGAGAGGACGGGAGGGCTGTCTAGGACCCCCAGCCGCCGGGCGGCTAGCGCCCAGAGTCGGCCCACCTCCAGCCAGGAAGGCGGAGCCCTCTGGACTTCCCACTTTGACATCTCGCTCTTGCAGATGAGGGTTTATACTAGAGGCTGATATTGTTCCGTGTAACATATGAGACTGTCTTTCTAAAACTTGGATTTCTCCTCAATGGATAGTTACTGAAACATTTGATATTGTTACACGTATGATATTCCTTTCATTTTCTCCTTCTTGTTGTGATGGGTTTTGGTATTCTGCTTTTTCTTTTGGAAGGTGAGAAAATCACAATTCATTCCAATATATGAAAGAAGAGTACAAACTGCAAAGAAGGCAGGGTAAGAACCTATCAAAAGAAAGAACTCATTGAAACACAAATCCCCCTAAAAAACACAGGTGTAACCCAACCTGAACAAGGATTAAAAGTGCACAAAAGAACTCACCATTCTATTGAGTGACTAAGTTAACAAAACCAAGAGCAACAGTGCAGTCAGAAAGAATGTCAAATGATAAGTTTCCTCCATTATTAAGTCCCCACTTTGGACGATACATCCACCCACTTGATAGCTCTTCTAAGAATGCTAAAGGTCTTATTAAAATATTCTCTAAGTTTTTTGTGATTCCTTTCCACAGGATGGATCTGGAACATGAACCATACTCCTTTTTGAGCTAAAAAGACAGCTGTCGTTCCATCACCTAATCAGTTCATGAAAACCACCAGACTTTTGCCATTGGATTCCTAAAACGCTGAACAACATCTTCCATTTAACATTAACAATGCCACATTCACAAAAATATATGATCTAAATTTCCCTCTTGCAAACCACAGAAGATGTATCTAGATCTATCAATGTGAAATATAGCTCTAATTCTATCATTCATAGGGAGTCTTCTCCATGTCATCTTACATAGAAATAATTGTCTTAGCCGCCGGGAACTTATGGACCTCACAATCCCCTTCCACCACACTCTATGTCCTCCATCATCAAATCGTTCACAACAGAGTTTACTGAAAACTTGCCGTTCTTCTCCCACCTCCAACTCCTGTCTTCCTGATCATCACGCAGTTGTGCTTGGTTAAGAATGCAGAACAGTTTCATAACTTCATCCATTTCTATGTTTATGGGATCCCTTCTTTGCTGTAAAAATTCCAATGACCACTATCTTCAGAGGAAAGGCTTCTGTGTATTGAAGCAATCAGGTACAGATTTCTGAACCGAGTAGAAAAGGCACACTCGGTGCACCACTTATCTTCCCAAAACCTTTTACCATTTACCACTGGATAGGCTGGGGAACACTGACAAGATCCACTGTGTTGATTTTGTTCTGCCATATTGGCGAGACATTGGAGGCATTTGAAGGATAGAGACACCATTTATTAGGATTTGTGTAATACTTTTCCTTGCCTATCTTAGTCCATAAGGTCTCCACTTCATAACCTAGTTTCCACACCCATTTAATCAAAATGTGGGCTTGTTAGAAGTTTTCAAGTTTCACCAATCCAGGTACCCCTTGGTCCTTGCTTTTACATCATCCCATCTGACCACCGACCAAGTGGAATCCTCTCATCTGGCAGCATCAATGATTCTCCCTTGTCTTGGGTATTCTAAGTATTGAGAGCTGGTAATAGGGCGATGTAAATAATACCAATTTAAACAATTGCCATCTGCCCCCACTGAAAGAAGTCTTGCTTTCCATCCTTCAAATCTTTGATTAAATTTTTTGATGGTGTCGTTCCTATCCCTCACTATACCATCTGTCAGTAGCAAGCGCAAGTACAAAATTACACTATCTGCATCCCATGCTTCCAAACAATTGGAATAAGCCTGTCCAGAGGGATATTGACTCTCATCACTTTATATTTTTCAAAGTTGATCTTGCGATCAGAGATTGCCAAAACCAAAAAAATTAGTTTCTTCAATCATATCTTCCTGTTCAGAAGGAAACAGCAAGTGTCATCAGCAAATTGTAAATGGGTAAGCTGGAAACTATTTCTCCTAGTACAAACAGCAAGTGTCCATATTCTGCTGCTTTGTTCCACAGGGAGTTAAGAATTTGTCTATGAAGGAGAAAGACAAAAGGTGAACATTGAAATTAGATCACCTTGTGTCAAAACCTCTCAAACTGTTGAAATAACCACGTGGGCCACCATCTGTCAGAATAGAAAATTGAGCAGTTGTGATACAAGTTGTAGTCCAGTCAGTCCATTTCCGCTTGAAGCCTATGAACCCTAGGATTCTGTTAATGTACCTCCAACTAAGCCTGTCATATGCCTTTTCAAAATCTAAGTTCAGGAACAGACACTCCCTATTTCTAATTTACATGATGGTGGATAGCTTTATAGGCAACCATGTAGTTATCTAATATGAGTTTTCCCTCCATGAGAGCAGTCTGATTTCTCCCCCACTACCTTGTCAAGGACCTTTTTCAATTTAGCTTGTTAATAATTTTATAACACATTTAATAAACTGTTAAGCTTATATGATGTCACTTTCTTGTCCCCCTCTGTTTTGGGAATTAACACAATGTAGGAGGAATTTGAAACATTTTATGATCAAAGTTCTGTCCTGAAATTCTCTAACCACCTTCATCAAGTCCGACTTGATTATTTCCTAGAAATGCTAATAAAAACCCCAAAAAGCAGTCTGGAACGGACCAGCTTATTTGCATTCATACTAAATATAGCTTCCTTCCCTTCTGTTGAAGTTGTGAATATAAGGGCTTCCCCTCCTTGTTATCAATTTTGAAAAGGACCCCCTTCTCCGAATAAGGTCTCCATAGGTTATGTTCTTTGTACAATGAAAAACGCTTGCAGCTGCATGCACGGTTGCTGCACTGCCCCATAGGGGTGCAGCATGCCTTAAAGGCGCATGCCATCCAATCACAGCTGCAATGTCCAGGGGGCATTGCAGCAAGTACTCCTTATAAAAGCTAATAAATGCCTCTTGAATGTCCTTTTTGTTCCAAATCAGATTGTCTTTGACATTTACATTTTCTGTCCTCGAAGCTCTTTTCTTGGCACTAGTTTGCTATCTTCCCATGCCCAAAACCTACCATAACCTAGGCAGATTATGCCACCACTGGAAGGTTGGATGTCAGTTTGGAAGCCAATGATTGAAAACTTACTCAAATCATCTTTCACTATGATTTCCAAGTAAGCTTTGTGACCGTGACACATTGCTAATCAAATGACAGTTGTTTGTGGCTCTACTTCTGCACTCCTTTTTCAAAAAAATTATGGTATTTCTAAGGGTGTATTTCCTAGTTGAAGTACATCTTTTTTGCTTCCTTCTTTAATGAATTGAGTGGTACTGTTCACTTTCTCAAAAAAAAAAAAAAGGGAACACTTACCCTAGTTGAGGGCTCATGGATACCATGTTCAATTCCAACAAGAATGGGCAGCGCTGAGAGCTAGATGTGGGTGGCAAAATTTGTGCATGTGTATTACTATTAAAAGTGAAGTTGCTGTGTTCATGGAAAGGAGATAATTGACTGATTGTTGGTTGCTCTGAGGAGACGGAGGACTCGGCTATAACTCTTGTGAGTGAAGAGGGGATAGAGGGAGTGGAGTCAAGTAGCTTTTTTTTGGGGAAAGTGGGAAGCAAAATCAAATATTGAATGATGTGGGCAAAAAACAAGTTCCTAAAGGAGAACGTGAATACAGCAGTTGTAATGGTCTTTCCTCTCGCTCTCTTAAAATTACTTTTGAACTTGAGATGCTGACAAAAATGACCAAACATTGAAGTTTGCCTCAAGATACTCTCTCAGTCTTTAGTTTTGTATGGATGCATGCAAGCATCTGTATGTCCATAGTTACAGAGGAGGTATATGTATCACACAATGTAGATATCATACCTTCTCATTTATGATGTTGTCACTAGTTTGCACGCTCGTCTGTCAGAATTTCACTTATTCGTTTGCCAGATATTCTATCCAGGGTATGGTAAGTGATCAAGTTTCCAACAAAGTACAATGTCCAATGAACACGGATCTTTGGTTAATCTAAAACCACTGATGTCCTTGATTTTGCTCCAAACAGCAGAATTCACAGTCAAATCTGGTACTTACAGTTCTTAACTTGCACGCTTTTGATGGCATAACCAAACTATAAAACTTGAGAGAAGATTTAATCATCTTGCTTACTTCACAATATTACATGTTGTCTGGAAATGGATGGATGGGCTTGTTTTTCTCAATTTATTTTCTTCTTTTGTTTCTTCTCCCTGACACTGGTTATATGTCTTTCAGGTTTTGCTAGATTTTATACGGCAAATAAATGATGATCAAGGGTATATCTTTTCTGAGGCTGGTTATTGCATTCATCAATATATTCTTTCTGTTGTTTATCATTAGGTTATGCGGTTATGACACATGAACTATGTGGTTGTTTATGTTCTAATTGTTCTCGTGGTTAGGCCCATGGAAGAACAACGACAACGTTATGGGCCATTCCTCTACAGCCTTACAAAGTTGGTCATATCTATTAGGCTATTTTTGCAGCTCTCATGGGGGCATTTTGGGGCAAGAGAATTGTGAGATATCATTATTTACTTTTTTTGTCCATTCTGTCTGGTTTTCCTTAGTAACAATATCAAAATATTTAAGCTGCACTGCCTTTCTCCTTTACATGTAGCTATCTCTTCCCCCTTTTTAATAAAAAAGGGCATACCCAGTGCACAATGTACACACACTATTTATATTGTTCAAAATGTGAAGGTATATTTTCTTGTTTCATATTGTGCAGATCAAATGATCATTTGGCGACTTTGGAGCAGGCAATGCAACTCTATACCTCAGAATTGGAGAGATTCCTTAAGTTTATAGGGTATTGTACATTACATTTATGTAAACATACTGCTTCCAATGATTTCTCCTTATCTTTTCTTGTAGGCCATGCATGTAACGGGCGAATTCTCATTTATTTTTCTCATTTCATTTAATCTTTATAATCTGTCATCTTTATAATCCGATGGGCTGATACAGCAAAATTTCTGCCATCTTTGTATCATTGATAAAATCTTGCAGAATTGCTGCTTCTGTCATCTTTTCCCCCAGATGGTTACCTTAGACACATGCCAATGGTCCGTTTAGTGGTTCTAACCGTGCTCTCTTTCTAAGGCAGTATTATCTGGGCAGTCCAACATTGGATGTGTCTCCACTTTATATAGCACTACGAGTTTTATTTTACTAACTTATCTTGGCCTCTTTGCTATGACCATGTGTACGATATGGAGGTATAACATGACATACTACTTTCTAATTTTGTTTTTTCCCTCCATCAGTTGGTACTTGATGCTTGTTACAGCTATTTGTATTCTCATTAACCAGAATGAAGTTCATTCACGAGGGAGTGAAATTGGAAGGCATTAAGCCCTGTTGCCATTCATATGCATTTTAGAGCTTTGTGGGTTCAAGTCACGAATATAACGGCCTTATGGAATGTTCAGATCTATGGAAGAAAGCTCTCTATCCCACACACACAGGAAGACTGCATCTAGACTTGTTCTTACACAATCAGATCAGCAGGAATACACACCGGGTGTCAAAAAATGTGCTGGCCCAGTGTCTCATCAGGTGATTCTAGTCAATTTTCCACTGATGAACTTGAGGTTTGTTCTTGATACCTAAAAATGAAGGAGATTTTTTCTTAAAAAGGGGAATATGGATTGAACCAGTGACCCAAAACTTGGGTAGTGGGTGGAGAGCCTATAACTAATATAGGCACGGAGTGGCTCATAAACAGCTGGTGAAAACAAAGTTGAATCATGCTTCTATGCTTAGTCAATTATGTCATGCTGAGCACCAGACAAATAAAGGGCACAAATTAGAACTCAACTTAGTTCTATGAAAAATTCAGCATACTCTCTCCCTTAATCAAGTGACATTCCACATGAATCCAGCCGTATAAGAAAACCTGAAGTTGAGGTACGACTGTAGAAGCGGGATAGAGGTGCAGTTAAATGATAGCTCATGACCCATTAAGAGCAAGCATTACCGTACCTCTATGGCTTCCTAACTGGGGTCTACAAGCTCTTGGATGGGTGCTTAAACTTCCAAAGGTTTGCTGTATGGGTGCTTAAAATTCAAAGGTGCTGCTCTAAGGATCCTCTTCTTGCTGTCCAGGCATTGGAGAGATCTTCTCTGAGCTTCCGTCAGCTTCACCAAAGTTTGTAGAGGGTGCTGGAGGTGGCTCTGAAGAACCTTTAGTCATCCACTCACTCTCTCACATCTCTTTCTAAATCTTCTTTTCTCTGCTCTCTCTCTCTCATACACACATACACACAGACGCACACGTACAAACACACCTACCCCCACACCCTTCTGGCTGACTGGCTGGTAGTGGAAAACATGGTTCGCAGGATTGGTCCATTTCGATCTGGATCGGCCAATTCAGATCGAAATCAGTGCCTAGTGATTGAAATTAATGCCAGTGCCCCCCTCACCCCTATGTGAGACAACAAGACAGACTCCTACAAGGAAGACATATTGGAGAGTCAGAGTTCAAGAACATCAATGACATGAGCAAAAGCTCTGCTGTGCATATGTCTGTAGAAATTGGGCAAAGGTATTAATGGTCTATGGTTGGAAGTGATCAAGCAAAAATTTTATGTGAATAGTAGAACGTGGAATCTTCTTCCTTGTGGGTCTAGCATCCTTTCCCATATTTGGAAAGGGATTTTGCAGCTTAATGATGTCATCTCGTGGCTACTTTCCTGTCACTTGGAAAGACTAGGTTCTAGATGGATAATTGGTGTGGCTGTGTGTTTGGCTTAGACTTTTCCCTCAATCCTCAATAGCAGTGGGCCCTGCAAGCTGAGATTTTCATGTCTGGCTAAGAAAAGGATGGTCCTCTCTATTCAGGAAACACTTGCTGGACAGGGAGATTGAGTAGTTGGCGGACCTGCTGGGCTGCTTGGAACGAATCTCAGCTCAATCAAATGTGGCTGAAATTTAGAGATGGTGATGGGAAAGGAGTGGGGAATCTTCTGCACGGTGGTCTTCCACTTTATTGCCAATCAGTGGGCCAGTGGCTTATGTTCCCCATGGAGAGATCAGTATGGCACCCTGCTCACCCCTGAAGGTGAAGATGTCATTTGGTGGGCCATTCAAGCAAGGCATGATATCACTTGGCCTGGTACATCCATGGGGTAGGGACTATTCCCCATTGTGTAATGAGAGGAGGAATTGATGGTCTATTCTTCATTCATTAATCTTGTTCTGACTTCTTTTGGGAGGAAATTCGGCAAAGGCTGCAGCTCAGATGGTCAACTACTAGATTAATGGGCCACATAAATCTTCATTAATGACTCTTGTTCTCACTTTGTTTAGGAGGAAATTTTGCAAAGGCTGCAGTCAGATGGCAACCAGTAGACTGTGCGGAGAAGCTGTTTCAAGGATGTGCTAGAGGTTGGGTTCCCAGGGGAGACAGGAGGATTTATCGGCTAGTTTTGCAACCATATCGCCGTTAGGGGGGGAAGAAGCAATAGGATATTCAAGAGTTCTAGAACACTTGTTGGCTGCATTGTATCTTTGATTTTTGATAGAGTCTAGAGTGGATATGTTTCTGAAGGAAAATTAGCAGAGTGCTCCATTGTTGGATAGTTTGTGCAGATAGTCCACAGGATGTCACCTTGGTATTGTGCTCACATTTGTATTTTCTTTTCTTTTCTTTGGGGTGGGGATTTGGGGGAGGGGAGGGTGTACACTCTTTGTATTTGTACACCTTTTTCTTATTAATAAAATTGTGGTCAGTATTTTTGGGGGGGGGGGTGTACACTCTTTTTGTATAGAGGCTTTGAAGGATTCAAGGACTAGTAAACCATTTTCTTATTAATAAAATTGTGGTGCCATCCATCTTCAAAATATTCCAATTTTTGTACCTTTAAATGCACAACATTTGTATTACCAGCTGACATAATTCTATGTGTCACAGTGAGGTCTTTGCAAATTCTCCTTTTTTCATTTCCGCTGAGGAAGCTGGTGCTTTAGAATCAAGGTAAGTTCTCTTAGTTGGAACAGTGATTAAATTTCAGTTGCTACCATATTGCATATATGTTATGACTTTTATTGCAAATGAGTCAAACTGGAGAATAATACTCTTCTTGTCGATGTTGAGGCCTAATTTCTTGATATTCTTAGCAGGAGAACTGATGATTTTAAGGAAACAATCATTCCTGCTGGAAAGACACATGAGGTATGCCATCTAAATAGCTTAACTAAGAACCTTTTTGTTTGAATTTATGAAAAAGGTGTTAACTGTTTTTCTAATGTCGATGGTACCACTTGTATTATAAAAGTGAAAAAGAAACATGTACAAAAGGAGAGGAGACAGCAATAAAAGTCCCCCTTTGCAAACCACCCCCTATACAAAACACCAAGAAGGCGTGGAAGTCTAGACTCCCTCCCCAAGAAGACAAAAGGGGGAAGAGTTACATTCGTCAATATTGCAAGACACCCAAACCCATTCTTTCACCCTCTCACAAACAAAAGAGAAGATTCCTATCTGGGAATTAGCCTCCCTCCTGAAAGAGGTGTTAACTGTATCATATCTAAAAAAAGGGGTCCTTTTCTAGAATAACAAGGTTTCTGGTAAGCATGTTAAGGGCTCTTTTGGACATGATTAGCTTACAGTGATCTCGAGGAGCTTGCTGGATTTGGCCTTTTTTTTTTTTTTTGAAGTGGATGGTACCACTAAATTATATTAAGGAAAAGGTTACAAAGTGTACAAGTATGGGAGTGTGTATACTCATCGCAAGCATATTAAAAAACCCATCCAGTACAGATACTCAGTTCCCTAGCAAAACAAAAAGGGAACCAGTAGAAAAATCCACCCCACTTAACACCCTAGACTACTGTTGGGGAAAACGACCAATAGCCGATGAGTCAGACGTGTTCACTGTCCTTCTGAATATTCTGCCATGCCTTTACCCTAGGACTGGCAATGAGCCGAGCCGCTCGCAAGCTGCTCGAGTTGAGCTCGGCTCGGTTCGGCTTATTTATCTTAACGAGTCGAACTCAAGTTTGAGACATGGCTCGTTTCCTGAAACGAGCCGAGCCCGAGTGCAGCTCAGCTCAGCTCGGTTAGCTCGCCAGCTGACTATATTAAAATAAATTTATTATATAATATTCTATTCCACATTCAAACCGCACACAACCACCCACAAGCTTGAAAGCCTGTCCGTTCCCATTCCCCAGGCACCCAACCATTCCCAAAACGTACGCTCGTTTGAAACAATAAAAGGTGGGACTTGTTTTTAAAGTAACCGATACCAGACTTTTCCCAATGCACCCAACCCAGCACACGTAGGCAGGCTGGTGGGTAGGTTGATGCTCACTGCTCAGGGACTTTAGTCCAGTATCGGGAACCTCAATCTTCCCCTGCTCAGGTTTCTCTATAAAAGAACGGCCAAGCATCCTCCTGTTTTATATTTTTGGGCTCACCATGTTGAAGCGTGTTGGTCCAACTAAATTTGAATGGGCTACTCGGTGTTAACTGGTTTGGCCCATAAAATGTATTTGATAACAAATTAAACGCTTTTTGGGGCAAGTAAGGGCCATGGGCTCGAATTGAGGCTCGGGCACGAAATTTTTTTGCCGAGTCGATCCCGAGCTGTGCCAAGCTCGGGCTCAGCTCAGCTCGTTGCCACCCTACTTTCCCCCCATAGGGTCCATAAAGTGTCATGAAGCACCAGCCACCATACAACCCTCTCACCTTTAGCATCCCATCTCCTGCTCCACTACAGTAGCAAGCTGTCCACTGAATCAGCTGGTGGAATAACACAATGCAAACTGGTCAAAATATTCTGCCACACCTCTTGAGCAAAAGAGCACGAAACAAAAAGATAGCTCATATCTTCATCAGCCTCCCCACAAAGTGAGCAAGTCATGGGAACGTCCATCTAAAAGTGGGACAACCTATCACAGGTCGGCAGCCGGTGATGAGAAATCCTCCATAGGAGAACTTTGACTTTGGGAGGGGTTTCTATGCACCCAGACATGGTGTGCAAAGGGGTGTCTAGTTCCCCTCATCAGCCGCAATGTTATAGGTGGACTTAACTGAGAACCATCCCTTTCCTTCCCATCTCCAAATCCAGTGATCCTCCTTAGTCGTGTCCAAATTAATACTAAGAAGCTCTTGAAAATCACAGATCTCTTCCTCCAACCCCACTTGGAGAAGAATCAAAAGTATGTGCAACTGTAGCTGTCGGGGTAGTAGACAAAGAAAACAATTGCGTGAAGATATCCTTTAGAGGTCGAGGGGCACACCATGTGTCCGACCAGAAGTTATGTCCATCACCAATGCACGATTGGAACCAACCATAAGAATGTCACTAGCAAATAGGATACCCTTCCATACCAGGGAGATGCCCAAGGCGGAGACAGGGATAACATCCCATTGTTTAGCCCCTGACAATGCGGATCCAAAGACACTCTCCTCAGTGCATAACTTCCATAGCCATTTAGTGAGCAGCACCAAGTTGAAACCCCTGATGATTTTAATACCAAACCCACCATTGGTCTTGCTTTTGTAGACTCTGCCCCAATTTACATCATGCCACCCTCTGCATCTATTTGAAGTGCCATGCCAAAAAATGAGCCCTGAATGGAAGCTAGCTTCTTAACAATCGACTTAGGGATCCTGAAATGGAGAGATAATAAATAGGGAGGCTGTCTGGAACTGACTTACACAAAACCATTCTACCCCAGTGAGACAGTAGACAAGATTTCTTTCCGGCCAGTCTGGACTGAAATCTGTGAACAATAGGCTCCCAATCTTTGCTTCTGACTACTCCTGGAGTTAGTGGGAGGCCCAAATAAGAAATGGGGAACTTGCCCACCTTGCAGCCCATAAACAAAGCTGCCCTTTGTAGTTCCCTGTCGCTCATGTTAACCCCCATAAGTTGACTCTTAAGGAAATTCACCTTCAAACCCATCACCTCCTATAGGAGTTCCAGCATCTATCTGGTTACAAACAATTGTTCTTCATCCTGAGAGAAGAACAAAATGTCTCATCCACATAATGCAGGTGAGAGATCTGCATCCCATCAGCCAGGATTGTGAAGCCCTTGGTTAGGCTAGCCTCTTCAACCTTGGTCCATAGTCTACTCAGGATATGTGCTACCTTGCTACCAAAGCAAAGAGTAAGGGGGACATGGGGTTTCCCTCATGGAGACCTCTACCACTGTGAAATATGGAGTATGGTTCCCTGTTAATGAGGACAGCAAATCTGGACGAAGAAATACATGCTTTGATCCATCCCAGCCATGCTTCTCCAAAAGCCATATGATGCAAAACACTGAAGAGACAACTCAAACTGACCCTATCGTATACCTTCTCAAAATCCAACTTTAAGACCAATCCTTTCTTGTGGTGGTCCTTCATAGCATGAATACACTCATAAGCCACTAGAAAGTTCTATTGAATGTGCCTAACCCTGAGAAAAGCCCCTTGGTTACAATTGATCACTCTATTAATGACTTTATCCAATCTGGAAACCAACATTTTAGTGATTATCTTATACAACACATTAAGTAGACTAATAGGCATGAAATCCTTAAGACTATATGCTTCTATTTTTTTGGGGATCAAAACTAGGAAAGACTTGTTGATGCCATGCAAGTGAGCTCTTCCTTCCTAGAACTCCTACATTGTTGCCAAAACATCTGCCTTTATAATCTCCCAACATTGTTTGTAAAAAATCAGTGGGAATCCATCAAGGCCGGGGGCTTTATCCCCATGCCATGCAAAGATGGCCAGCCTGTCTAAGGAAGGCATAGAGAGTAGCTTCCTCTCCTCATTAGACAAGGTGGGTATAAGGTCCTCAGCTATGTGCGGCCTGTGGAAGTCCTCCTTAGAAAAGAGATCGGAGTAAAATTTCTGGCATGCTCCAACAGCTCCCTTTAATGAGAGATAACACTATCACTCACCCTAAGGAAAGCATTGTGGTTCAGTCTTCTTCTTCCTGAAGCAATCTACTGAAAGTATGCAGCGTCTCGGTCCCCTTCCTTAATCCACCCGTCTCTTGAACTCTGATGCCAATAGACCTCCTCCTCCATGAGAATGTCATCATATTCCTTTTTGAGATTATCCCTTGGCACTCTCGCTTCATCATCCAAGGCCTACCTCCTCAAGAGCTTCAAGTTGCTCCAAAATCCTATCTTTAGCTACCTTGCCTGGGAGGGTTCTATCTGCCCCCCATCGAGATAGAGTAACAACGACCTTTTTTAACTTGCCAATCAAAGTGCCCATGGCAGATTCCACCCTTGGATAAGAGGACCATGCTTGATGCACTATATTCAGAAAGCCTTCCTCTCTTAACCAGAATCTTTCCATCCTGAAATAAACAAACCTCTTCTTCCTAGTAGAGGTTTTCAGTAGAATAGACTTGTGATCAGAGGTTGGTCTGGCCATGCATTGAGCTTCAACAAGATGGAACTATTCCTCCCACTCAATAGACAAAAGAAACCTGTCCAACCTGGATTGAGATGGGTTCTCCCTAAAATTAGACCAAATGAAAAGAGTACGATGAGCGTGTATATCAATCAATACGACTTGTGAAATCAAGGCTTGGAAATCCTCCATTTATCCTATATTAGATAGTCCACCCAGCCTCTCTTTGGGGATGAAACAACATGGAAGCCACCCCTTAAGCACCAAGGATTAGCAGAAGATTGGTGGAAGGAAATGAGCTCCTCCCAAATTCTTCTCCTACCTTCCCTAGTTTGGGGCCGATACACCCCTGTAAAGTTCTAAAGGAAGCCATCAAGGACATTATGAAAGGAAACAATGAGAGAAAATCTTGCATTCTTCTCCAACCCACCTCTTCTTCCATAACAAATTCATTCCAAAGAATCATAATACATTTTGACCTTCCCTTGACCTTCCCACTGTTAGAGATGCCACATCCTTCATAAGCCGACCAGCCTCAATCTCCCTCAAAATGTCCACTCCATTCCCCTCACATTTAGTCTCCCGTAGACAGAGTAAATCGATTTTGCAGCGACGAACAAGCTCTGTCACCACCTTCCTTTTCTCCCTGCTTCTAGTACCCCTAATGTTCCACGAGACAATTCTCTTGAGGACTCTGAGGTCTTGTTTGGTATCGGGATAGAAAAAGGGAAGAATAGGGATAAATTAACCTAGATTAATTTATCCCTATCCTTATTCTGTGATGTGTTTGGTATGTGAGGGGATAAGAAAAAAGTTAATCCTATTCTCTATTTGGTGAAAATGAGCACAGTACGGAAGATAAGTTGTGAAAAAGACATTGCTACCCTTCTAATCTAGAGTAGCATGGGTATTATATTATTTTATGTAATATAACTATATATTCAATATATATGTAGTATATTAAGTGTAAATATTTTTTTATTTTTTATTACTCGTATCATGATACACTAAACATACTTAATTCAAGTTATTGAATTTAATTATATTTTAAAGGCACTCAATTTATACTACACATAATTAACATATAATTAGAATATAATAATATATTAAATATACTTAATAGTATTATTCAATATAGTAAATGAACCATTATTAAAGTTAATTATATTATTATTTTATAAATCCGATGTAATACTAATGTCTATTAGTACTAATACTAGTATGTAAGTACTAATACTAATCTAAGATAATAATATATGTATTATATTATATAATAATGTATTAAAATATTTATTAGTATTATTTAAAATAATAATGTATATTATTATATTACATATAAAATATATTAAATATGCTTAGATTTATTTAAGTATTATATATATTATTTTAAGTATTATTGAATTTAAGTATATATTAAAGTACACATTATGTCATTAGCTAGTAATGAAGCCGTTATTGAATTTAAGTATATTATTTTATAAATCCAATGTAGTACTAATGCTTATTAATACTAATATTAGTATGTAAGTACTAATATTACTAATATAAGTACTAATATTAATTTAAGATAATAATATATGTAAGTACTGATATTATATTATATATAATAATATATTAAAATACTTATTAGCACTATTTAAAGATAATGATATATAAGATAAATATAATAATATATTCTATAGGTGGTATCGATTTGATTAAGAATTTTATTTAATAATATATTTAACGTCATTAGATAGTAATAAAATAATTATTAGAGTTAAATATATTATTATTTTATGAACCAAGAGAAGGGGCAAATGAGGGTAACAATGAGGTTAAGGGGCGAGGATAAGTCATTCCACCTTTTTGGTGGAATAAGTTATCCCCATATCTAACCCCAAAAATGGGGTTAAGCTCCCTTATCCCTATCCTCCTTAACCCCTCTTATCCTCGTGACTTTTTGCAATGCCAAACGAGGAACGGGGATATACAAGCCTTATCTCTGGCTTATCCCGATACCAAACGGGACCTGAGTATCTTCAACCCTTCCTCTAGAAATAGACTCCTCCTGCACTATCTCCTTGTCCCTCCTCATACCCTCCTTTTTGGCTGATTTTCCACCCTTTGCATCCTTTCTAGACTCAGCTGCCATCTCCTCTAGAGTTTTTCGCGAAGCCTTTAAGCATCTTTCTCTAGTCCCTCAAAGGAGACTCCTATGGTTTCTGCTACTTCTTTGACTTGACCAAATGACTTTCTCTTCACCTTCTCCAAGATCTCCTTAACTTCCTCCTTATGAAGCCCTTCCACTTCCACCTGCTCACTCTCCACTGTGAGTGATTCCCTCATCCCCCGAGTCCACTTCCATCTCCTCCTACTATAAATAGAGCCCCGTTAGGATCTACCTCTACCTTCCCACTGCATCAGCGGCCACATCTTCAGGAACAGCCGCTGGCACATAGGACAGTGGAAGTGCCTCTCGATCCCCCTCTTTTGGTGGCTGGCACATTTCTGTGGAAGGCGCCAAGTCCCTTCCAGGCTCTGAAAAGGCCAGCTGCCCCATAACAAAAGGGAGAATGGCCGTCTTCAGTAGAGGAAAGGTCAAACACTGGTTAGCTGTAGGTTCATTGAGTAGCGCTGCTGAAGAGGAGGAAGGGGAGGAGCTCTCCTGAAGGGGACTAGTCCCTCTGCAGAAGCAACCGCGGCCTGAAGGCAATGCGGAGAAGGCTTCACATGCTCGCCTGTCAAGAGAGAGAGAGAGAGAGAGGTTGCCGCCAACGCCTGGAAGACTGGGATAGAGGTTCCCTGCTGCGCCCCTCTCGGTGCTGTTGAAAAGGCCACACCCCTCTTGGGAGGCTAAGCTTGTGAATCCTCAGAGAAAACAAGCAGTGCAAGAAGCGGGTGAGGAAGAAGCAGTGTCGGGCCTGGACATGGGTCGACGAGCCACACTCATATTGGGTAAGTTCCGTGCCTCTGGAGATGACCCGAACCCCCCTGAACCTACCGGTTTGCAACCGTATTCGCCGCATGGTGCAGAGAAATAAGCCCACGGTGGCTCGAGCCATGGTCAACAGGGAGTTGGCTTGGGTCCGGTTGATCCAGTTCTGCACAGATGGCTTCCCTTTTGCCATGACCCCTCCGTCCTTTTCTCCTTCAAGCTCTGTCTGCCCCTCAAAAAATGTTAATTTCTCTTCGGACAGCGGTCTTGTTAGTTAGTGAGAAGATGCTGACCCTCTTACCGAAGATAACAGGAACTCCAGAGAGGGTAACCTTGGCTTCCACAGTGCGAGGACCACAGGGTGAGATCCCTACTCCGTCGGGCATCTGCGGAGGCACAAACAACATCCCTCTGCCGTAAGAAATCACACTGTGGCCAGTTCTTCGACCTCCTGTGGGCTTTTCCTAACTGCCAAGAAATCGACAGGGCTCAACTGATGGAATTGTAGGCTCCACTCCCCCCTCCTTGAACATCTAGAATGGATTTGATGGTGAGCGGCCCTACCTTCAATTACAGGGACCTGAAGGCACGTGCCCAGCCACTCCACCCTGTCCTTGAGCCACCCAGTTGGAGGCGTTACAGTCGGGAGACTGGTATCACCTATAGAGCTCCTCAACGGAGGCATCAGGTTCCCCCGACTACCTAGGGTGGCTACCTCAGTGTAGGTTCTACCTATCCTCCTACCATCATTCGGGCTCAAACCTTCTGCTGATTTTGGCCTTGTGTCGAGCTATTTTGCTAAAAAGCAGGTCTGAGGAATTGTTTTGACTACAAAAGCTTATTTTCACGACTTCTGTGTCGTATAATTCATACCAGCAGCTATTCGCGTTTATTGGTGAACCTTACTGATTTAGAAGGGTTAGTCCCCACCGACAATTACTTTCATCTGCATTTTTTTTCTAGTTGTGTATCGTTATTCTTGATGAAGAAATCTAGTACTGGTCTGGGCAGTTATCTAGTATTGTTTTGTAGTCTTGCAGATTATCTTGTGAATAAACCCACCTTGAAAAATGAGTTAGTTTCTTATTCACAAATTTCTACATTTCAAATGATAGAACCTAAAAGATCAATCAACACTAGGCCTTATGTTGGGATCCTATTTCGCAGTCTTCTTCTTTCCCATGGTTTTTGTTGGTAAATGGAGCACCATATGAGTAAGTCCATTAAATCGTTAATGGACATGCTACATGTTCCTTTATGTCAACACCTCCCTTTGAAACCTTCTGCTCATTGAGGGATCAAATGCTATGGACATCTGTTGTTTATTACTTAAGGTTGGAAAATGAAGAACAAGGAAGAAAGGGCAGGAAAATTCACTCTCATCAATCCATGACTACTTCAAATGCAGAAATATATGCGACACTTAGTGATAAACCTATTATTTTTTAGATTCAAGTTTGCCTTTTAAGAAGTAGGTGTCATCATGGTTTGCCGTATCGTATTGGATCGTGCTGACTTGTATGAGTCGACTCGACTCATATCTAGGCGAGTCCAATCCTTTGGCACACACCAAGGTGGACCAGATCGTACTGGCTCATAGATGTACAATGAGTTATTTTAAATTGAGTTTTTCCCATTTGGTAAGTAAAATTATACTTTTTATATCGATTAATAGGGACATGGCATTGCTATGTGTTACTTCAAGTTTGGCATTTGATAGATTAAGATGGCAGGATATGATTCATGTAGTCAACCCTAAATAGATGGGATAAGGCTTTGATGATGATGATGATATCAATTAATAGGGTACATTTCTCTAAAATATGGTTTAAACTCATTACTTTTAACAAATTCATTGGTTTGACTAGTCCGACTCGTGCGACTCAGACCGAGTTGGATCGGTGTCACCGTATCTGGCGAGACACGATCTGATACAGATCAGCGATACGGCGAACCTTGGGTGTTTTACGGCAGAAAGTGGTGGGTGTTCTAAGAAGCAAATGTGACAAGAAGTAGCAACGACAAGGTCTGAAAGGAAATTTTGCAAAGGAATATGATATCTAAATTATAATCACAGAACACCCTTATAAAGTCTGTCAAAAATAGTAAGAAAGTATGCTATAGATTTGAATCTTGTAGCACAATGCAAAGTGCCTCCGTTGCCCGTGGCATTCTCGTGCTTCACACCCAAGGAAGGCATTGCACTTTCCAAAGTCTGAGTAATTAAAATTCATTCATGACCTCAATATTTTTGAAAGAAAAGGAGAGAGCCAAAGTCATAGATGGATTCTTTAACCTCAAATTACTTGCAACCAGAAAATAACAACTATTACGGTTTAGACTGACCAACTAAAATTTTGTATAATCAATATTTTAATTATTGCCAACTTATTGTCATCGTCTTCATAGGATCAGCCTACAATTGTTTTTCTCTTTTTCAAGCCTCCTGCGATTGTGAAATGGTAGCAGAATCGTAATGCACGGTGAACCATGCAGAAACGAAGGGAATAGAAACTTCACCCTAAACATATTATGTAACTGGCCAACTGCATGATGTTGAATTTGAATCATGATCCCATGCTGGGTATTCATGAGTCCCTAGATGCCTATATTAATTTCTGATATTCTCCATCCACTATCCCGAGTTTTGGATAGGTTGGCCATTGATGATAACAACAAATGGGCAGAAGAAATGCATTCTCCGATCCACCATACCCATCTATCACCAAATCTTGTAAGAGATAAAACACTGAAGGCAATCCCAGTTCACTCTATCTATCACATGCTTTGTTAAAATCAACTTTATCGCCCAGCCTGATCTATGTTTCTGTTTCATGGCATGAATGCATTCATGCAGTATTAAGAAACATTCTTGAATTTGCACTTTAATGAATCCACTCTGATAAGCACTGACAAGACTGGAACTGACCGACTCCAGACAAATAGCGAGTACTTTAACAGGCTAATAGGATGAAAGTTATGTAGATTCTCAGCTCCTCCTTCTCAGGGATGAGAACCAAGAGGGTCTTGTCCAAATCAGCAAGATGAGCTTGGCCATTCAGGAATTCCAGAACAAAAGAGATCCTCCTGCATCAAGTCTCAGCAATGCTGGAAAAGTATAAGGGCAAAACCATCAGGTCCCGTGGCTCTGTCGCCAAGGAGGGTAAAAACAGCATGCCGAACCTCCCCCACGAAGAAGGGACCATCAAGGAACTCCCTCTACTCCCGGTTGAGGGAGAGAAGACCAGGTAAGATGGAAGGTCTTCACACCTCCTCCTCAGTATATAAGCAAGATTGGACCTCGGGCGTGGTACAAGAAATCTTAAACAGTTTGTTACCTACCACAAATTGTGAAGCCACATTCTCTGAAACTGACAAAGCTTGAATAGTGTTATTTCTTTGTATTTGTAGGTCACAGATTCAGGCTATGAATTATCCATATTCTCTGCTTAAACGACAGCTTACCATTTGGAATTGTTACAAAGAACTCCGGTCAATTTTCAAGTTCAATGCCTAAATTTAGTCTGTCTAGGATTTTGAATACAACTTCCTTCTGCATTAACTGCTGATTTTTTTTATAAATATATGTTAAACATAAGAAGAATGAGAAGCCACATGTGTTTGTTATTTGAATCTAGGTTCTTTGCTGCTTCCTACATTCATCTCATCGCGTGTAATTAAAATACATTCAAATCCTCTCTGTTTTTGCGCATCTATAGGGCCGCAGGGGAATGCATTGATTCTAATTTAGAAGAGTAAGAAGGCAATGCATAAGTCTTCTGTAGATATTTCCCATCAGATGCTTATTTACTTTAATCGGGATGTGCCATCCTCTTCTCACTGCTCTTCTGAAGTTTGCATCTACATTACTTTTGTTACCCGTTTAATTATGGTGTTCTTTACCATTTCCTGTCACAACAAATTTTAATATCATTTGCATCTTTATTGTCTGCAAGATATTGTGTACATGATGCTAACATTATGTGTTTCTTTGGTACTCACGTCTTGTTATATTTGCATCCTCTTTAGGTCTCCTTATCAATTGACTCTGTGAATTCATATATTGCTTGGGATTTCTCCTTGATACAAGGGAAAATGAATATGGTATGTCCGATCCTTGAACCCCCCCCCCCCCCCCCCCCCCCTTTTAGTGCTAATGATCCTTAGAATTGCAGTTTAAATACTAACCTAGGGCTATTTATACCTGTGGACATTTAGTTGCAATTGTTTATGAAATTATCAATTAAGTTGCATTTTATTTTAGGGATTTTTGGATATCAATCCCTATAAACATAGTGAATTTGAAATAAATCCTTGCATCTTGCATATTTTGATATTAGTCCCTATAAACATAACATATTTTAATAATAAAGCTTTCCAGATAAGAATTGTTTAGAAGAAGCAAATAGTCATGGAATATTCTTCAAATAAATGTTAAAACAGGTGGAAATACTTGAAACGATTCTAAAAAAAATTAAAAATTGAGCCCTGATAAACAGTAAAAGTTGACCTCAATGGCTTGATCCTAATAATAATTTTTTATTTTTTGGGCCATCTGATCGAAGAACGGGTTGTCCAGACACGTGAGGCATGTTTGGGGAAACCCAAAAAATTCAGTTTGTTTTTAAATTTTGGCTGCACCGGCAGCCGGTGCAGCACTGGCTGCCAGTGCAGCAACTAAAACTCAAATTTAAATAGGGGTATAAGTGGCTTTTCCAGAGTGAATTAAATGTAAACTCATATTTAACTATGGTAGAGTTAAGAAAAAATGACGGAAGCAAATAGTAGGGATTAAAAACTAAAAAGTTTAAGTGTACAAGGACTAATATCAAAATATGCAAGATACAGGGATTATTTCAAATTCACTATATTTATAGAGATCAATGTAAAAAAAAAACCCTTATTTTAGTCTTAGATATGGACCAGCTTTCGTTGGAGACTAGTGAGTGTAGGCAGCACTGAATCTTTTTGCTGTGTATGTTCATCAGATCTAGAGAACATAGAATTATTTTCTCTCACTGACTGTCTATCTGGATTCCAAAATAGTTAGCGACCTTTAGTTATTGTCCTCGCGCATGCCTTCACTTAGTTTCAAATTTTCAACGTCTATTACCGTCAGTTTTTCACCAATACTATGTAACTTTTCTGAGCAAATAATAGCTGAATAATACATAACACAGTGACAAAGTTTAAGGTTTTTTACACAGTGAAAATTGGACAGTGTCATGTTTAATGGTGAAAGAAGAAAAGGATGCTACTGAAAAGGATCACCATATGGAGAGGATTGACTGGTTTTCCAGAGACGATTCATGTATTCTGGACTCCTAAGTCATGGCTGATGAGACGAGGTGAGGCAACCGAAAAATGCTTCGGCTCGCCTCATGTTCGCCTCATCACCTTCCCCTACCTTCTCTCCAAGATGTTAAATGATGCAAATGGTGTGGGTCTGGTGGATCCGTAACCAAATTGAGTATATACCAGACCCATCATAGATCCATAATGTTAATAGGTAAATGGGTCGGGTCTTGGGTCTACTTTTTTTATGTTAAAAGATATTGGGCTTAAGAAAGAATTAATTTATCTTAAATTGTAGTATACCACTTAATCGGGCTTGATTTCAGACCCAGAATCATAGAAATCTGGTTATAAACCTGTGCAACATACTCGGACCCAAACTTAATGGGTCCAAACAGGTCTCCTAATGTGTCCAGACCCGTTTTGATAGCCATACGGGCAACTTGCCCGGGTAAGCCACATTGCCACCCTGACCTGCCTTCCCTTCCCCTTCCCTCTTCATGCCTTCCATGGAGATTCCCCCAAATGCTCCCTTGCGATCAGCCCCCATACCTTCTATTAAACATCGCCCCTCCTTCACGTGACTCTTCTATCAAAGATTGTCCTCCTTCACATGACCCTCCGGGGGCAGCATCATCCCACCCCCTGCCCAACTGTGCTAGGGAGTGAGAAATAAGGAGCTAGATGTCCAGGGTTGGGTCCGTCAGTGCTGCAGGCTGGCGGGAACACGTCCCCAAGCCTCCTCTTTTTGAAGAATGACATTTCCAGTTTGGGACAATAATTTTAGGGAATCCAGCTTCTTGTATGAAGGCTTTTTAATGGTCCAATGTTCCCGAAGCTTTGATGGTGGCTGATTGAGGGATTAGCATGTCCTGGGGACTTTTGACTATCTATAATCCATCTCCTTTTTTTTTGGGGGGGGGGGAGAGGATGTGCCTTTATGTTATAGTAATGTGTTATTAATATAATAATTATCACTTTGTTAATATAATAATTATCTTTACATCTAACTAACTAAAATTGGTCGTTCAAAGTACTATGGTTTTTCTCTTGATTCTTCCATTCAAGTTCGCAGGATAGGTGACAGGGAATCTGGCTTCCTTATGCTACTCAAGCTTTCTTAAACCAATTGAGCTGCTCTATGTATTTTTCTTAAAGTAATTGCTATTTAAATACGCAAGTGGTGGGACAGGATTTTCCTAGCCGATCTGGTTTTTCTGTCAGTGACAATTCATCCCCATTATCTAAAGTGCTAAATGTGTTTCCTTTCCCCAAGTAGGGCTAAAATCACCATTTTCTCAGCTTCTGGGTTTCCTTTACTAATGGGGCAGTTTTAAGTTGCTGTAGAATCAACCCTGCCTTGATGCAATGTGCTTCCTTAGTAATTTTGCCAACAAAAGGATGCATCTGCTAAATTCTTTGGATTTTTTGGTGCAATGGTCAATAATCTTGAGCTCACACAATTCTAAGGTCTCTGTCTAGATAGTTTTTTATTTATCATTTTTATCAAAAGTGTTTCTGATTTCAAATAGGACAAGAAGCAAAGAACGTATCTATAATACAAATTGATATTGTTTCTGATTCATGATTCAGCTTAGATATTTGCCATAGAGGGAGGTTCAAACTGCATATTTTACAGATGTGAATTTGGATGTGTGAAGGGTGGTGTCTAGTGTTGGCTTTCACTTGTATCGCATCAGATACTAGTCATCATCTGGAGCTTTCATGTTATGCTTTCAAAATGTTTGATACTTGGCTATCAAAGCAACTCTTGGTACCTATGGATAAATGTGCATTAGTTGAACACCCTCCCCTGCACCCCTAAAAAAGGGAAAATAACAGGAAAAAGTGGGGACAGTTTTTTGTTTGGTGTGACCAAAGCTGTATTTGCCCATGAATGAACATTTTTCACTTGATACCATTAGCAAGGTTTTAAAAACTGGATTGTGGAACCGGATCAGCCAGGCCGGTTCCAATCCTGGTTCTGGTTCCAAGGCCAGTTTTGGCCGGTCCTGTCCGGTTTTGGCCATTTGAACCGAACTGGTTCTCGCCTTCTCTGATCCTGTTCGGACGGTTCCGGTCCTGTTCGGCTGGTTGTTAGTTCCATGGCCATTATCATGGTTTCATGAAAATCACAGAAAAAAGTGGACAGTTTTTTGCTTGATGTGACCAATGCTGTATTTCCCTATGGACATTTTTCACTTGGTATCATTTGCATGGCTTTGTGAAAATCACAGAAGAAGATGGGACAGTTTTTTGTTTGATGTGATCAAAGCTGCACTTCCCCATGAATGAACATTTTTCGCTTCATATCGTTACCATGGCTTTGTTTTACTTCCATCTCCTTCATTTGTACCACTTTTTTGACCTATATGCTTTTATACTTTTGGAGCAACAGTATGTTGGTCCTCACTAATAGCATGATGCCATAATGGACAGGATATTGGTTTCAGTGTGGAGTATGTAAGCCCATGCGGAGAAACTATGGTGAGTTATTTTCTCTCATTTTTCTGGAAGGAGGTCTAGAGCATATTGTATATTTTTAGCTCATGCACACTCTTTTCCTGGAAGTTAGCAGTACAACACAGCCTAATATGTCTTGCTTTTGTCTATGTATTTCCATCCTGCAGCTGATTTTACCCTACCGTCGTTATGAATCTGATCAAGTAAGTTAATGGTTGTTTTGTGATGAAATATGATGGTTTATACTTTTCACTCAAGCCTATGGATTTGCCTACAGGGCAATTTCTGCACAATCTTGGCTGGATGCTACAGACTCATATGGGACAATTCCTATTCAGCATTCTTCAAGAAAGTAAGAATCTTTCATGATTTAGATGTCTTTCATGTTCTTTTGCTTGTCTTCGGATCAGTAGGAGCAAAAAAGAAGCCTTTTTTTCCCCTCAGGGAAGACGCTACACATACTCCCAGTAAGAATCTTTCATGATTTAGATGTCTTTCATGTTCTTTTGCTTGTCTTCGGATCAGTAGGAGCAAAAAAGAAGCCTTTTTTTCCCCTCAGGGAAGACGCTACACATACTCCCAGTAAGAATCTTTCATGATTTAGATGTCTTTCATGTTCTTTTGCTTGTCTTCGGATCAGTAGGAGCAAAAAAGAAGCCTTTTTTTCCCTCAGGGAAGATGCTACACATACTCCCTCAATGTACTCCTTAAGATACTCATCTTTATCAGGCATATATAGATTGACTGCGGTAAACCCCATCCCAAGGTGATGTTGGAGCACTCAATAGATAGGGAATATCTTAATGAAGTAAAAATAATGCTGTTTTCCTGATTTAATGTGTATAATTTGATGTGTGGAGATTGAATCCTTTTGGACAAGAAAGTACCATAATTTCTAAACAACCATGAAGTTAATATGAATGATTTTATAGTGTTATAATCTACATATTGGTACTCTTCCTTTCTTTTCTTTTTTTTTATCGTAATCTCTAAAGAGACATGGGTAATTCAAGATAGAAGTACGGATTGCCACCTGGATTCCTTGGATATGTGCTGCGGAGTTGGCTTACTATTAGACAAAATGATGGTTTATGCCCTCAACAGCGCAAAACTTCGGTAGCCAGTTAGCTGTCTAGGTCCATAAGTGGGGTACTAGTTGTGTAGGCTCCTGTTATCAGGTGACTAGAACACCTTAGAAGGTACATCAAAAACTGTGGTCAAGAAGAGAAATTTGAGTACAGTAACCAGAATTTGATGACAAGAACGGACATTGAAATTTCTGGACTTTGGTGATGGCTATATGCATCTTATGTTGTTGATTAATTTCTGGACTTGCAACTTTTGTTGGACACGTGCATCTTATGAATCCTCAAATGACTAGCGTTAAACCCGCATGCATATATATATCCATCAAACTACCCAGGGGTGGAGCCATTGCTTGGCCAAGGGGCCAAGGGAGCCACATGCGGTATATCTTCATGTTTATCATATTCTTCTCTAAAATTTGTCATCATTTCCATGGTGGCACCAACAGTCCAAGTCAAGAAACCAAGAGCTAAAATTTATATTGAGAAACAAATTTGTTTTTTTATTTATAGAAGCACAAGCAGTTCTAATATATATATTTTTTTTTACAGAAGCATAAACAATTTCTAATTAGAGTTTTTAGTATCATCTAGTTTATTAATTTTGTTATAATTGTCATGTTGATTGATTGATGATTTAATTAATTAAAGAGCCTTTGGGCTCCCAAATAAAATATCCTGGCTACTCTCCTAAATCCTTCGTTTTTGTATCATGTGGAAGTGGTTTTGCCTCAAAATACTTGGTGATGAAACTCAGAGACTTCGATACTTTCTAGGCACAATAAGTAGACAGTAGAGAGCCTTGTTCATTAATGCCAAGTCATTCAAGTGATATTTCACGAGTTTTTTGGATGGATTTCAATGTGGTTTATTTAGTATTCAAGTGTATCATGTCCAAATATGCCCAAATAAGCTTCTTTATGAAGCATTACATGTTTATTTTCTCCTTGTAGGAAGTGCTTAGTCAACTTGTGTCAAAGACACGGCCAAAAAAGAAAAAAAATTTGTGTCAAGGAGTAGTGAATCTTGCTTTATATGGGTTTTACTCATCGCTGCTTTCTAGCTTTGTCTTTCAAAAATGCATTCTCTCCCAGGCTGTTGCAAGTCCATTTCTAAATTTTAGTATCACATCAGTCTAAACATACACACAGAGCTATGGTTCATAAAGATGTACTTATTGCTGTTTTCAATGCTAACCATTTTTTACTATAACTGTTGGTGGAATTGAGATCCATTTGACACTAAATAGCTTCTGTTCAGAGTTTGCGCTACAAGGTGGATGCCGTACCTCCAGTTGTAGAACAATCACAGCTTGATCCTGAAGTGCAAGGATAGAAGGCTGCCACCAAGCATTCAAAGGATTGTCTGCTTCAACTAAGATATTCCCATAACCTATACAGTCCAATTCTTTTGTCCACTTTCTTCATATCCCTTTGATATAACTTGTTTTCAATATGAAAGTGTAACCATATCGGGTGTACTGAAGAATCTGAAATAAGTATGGACATTTATTTGCACGCTTGTAAAGTTACCAAAGTTAACAATTCATGATCCATTGGAGCAAGTGAACTTCTGAAGTTCCAGTCGTCTCAGTTGCACTTGGAGCAAGTTATAGCGTCGCACAGTTTCCTAACTGGTGGGAAGTTGTTCAACAATTCATGTTCTTGTAAACTTCTTTTCTTTATATATTTGTATATTTTTTCTGGTTACAAACTCACAACTAGGACATTAGAGGTAGCCGTGCAAGTGGCAAGGGTGTGGGTATGCCAACGTTCGGGAGTAACATGTACTCAGATCCAGATTGGACCTCGAAAGTTCTTGGGATAAATGGCTAAACAGATCAGGCTTGGAGTACATCCTGTGCTCGCCTTAAGTTGAACTTAAATGGACCTGTCAATTGTATCTTACACTCATAAATTGACAAATGAATCAGATTTAGAAAAAAAATTGAGTTTAAAAAAGTTAGTTTTTTGTTTAAAAAAATTAACATGGAAGTTAATGTGTCTGCTTTTGGATAAAAGGGTATATCTAAACCAGAATTATAGAACTCAAATAAATGGATCGGGTGGCAGTTTAAAGACGCCCTAATTTACATGCAGTCGGCACGACTGCGCACCTCTATATAGCCATTTATTTCTTTCACTACATTAAGGATCAATTTGATTACATGTAAAACATATTCGGATGAATTTTTTTTTTTCCAAGGGATCACATTTACAAGGAAAATGAAAATGGATTTCTTCATTTGTTCCTTGACAATTTTTTCCGCGGTATTTGTTACCTTATGTTTTACATATTGACTAAAGTTTTACATATTGTCAAATGAGTGATCGTAATGCACAACTTGATCAGCTTATTTGACAGGAAGACAAACGGACCCTCAGACACCTCTTGCAACAATCGAACTAGTGGAAACTTAAAGTCATAACTGTACGCGTTGGAAGTAGGTGTTCTGTTACAAAGGGCAATAGTTACTTTATTAAATTCTTCATAACTTACACAACTCTGCCATTGAACTTCTCGTTATAAGAATTCAATTTTTGGTCGTTGATCAGCTTATGAAATATGCTCAGTATACTCGCCTCAAGAACTGTTGCGGTTGATCAACAGTTTGTGGCACACTTTATTATCAAGAGGTCCACCAGAGTGCAGAATCCATTGTGTATCAAACAAGGACAGCTTTTACAAGCTAATTCTGGCAGGAGTTGGTCTCTTTAAGCATTTGCAATTTTGCGTTACCATCCTTAAATGGACAGCCAGTCTTTAGTACCAAAACAAATGTTCGGAAACCTATCTAAGGTGCTTTTGCAATCAACAGCAGATTCATTGGAACGGTTGGCTTCTGTCTGTATCTGAAGTTTTGCTACAGGTCCGTTTGCTCTTCCATGAATAGAAGGGAAGAAACAAATGGGAAAAGGATGATAAAGAGGCAAATGATTAACGTGAGGCCCTAGGGATGCAATCATGCAACAAGGAAAGCAGCAGCAACAAAAGTACAGATCTTCAGCTAACTTTTGGAAGACCTTCACTAGAGAAGTAGACCTTCTTCACCACTTTAGGCAGAGTTGGACGGGAATAGACATGGGAGAGGAGAAATGTTTGGCATAAGAATTCCTAGATACACAGCTATACACCTCTAAGTATGCTAGTGTTTACTGCTAGCAACGAAAAAAGTATATTAGGTACCACCCTTATTGGACGGTTGCATGGAACTGATGTCGACGAGGAAGAAATAAGACAGCAGATTGCATCAGTCCAAACCTGCCAATCCCATCGACGTTTCACTCTCGAGTCAATTGTGACAACTGTTTGCGAGGAGCAGCGGGTTTCAACAGATGATCCATACACAGCCGCGCTCAGGTTAAGCCTCCCAACTGATCTCTGCACTGTGTCCACAACATCAGACCTAATTGAAGGACTTGGTAACAGAGGTGGTCATCCATCTCAATCACTTAGATCTTACAATTAAGGGCTTGAGAAAAAATAATTTTAGATTAATTTGATATGCACTCAATTCAGATCAATATGAAAAAGGTGACCAAGATGGAATAGAGCAAAATTCTACATCGGCTCACTCAGCTCAAATCAATTAGAGCACTCAAAAATTGTGATGACCGAGAAGATCCGGACTAGACGACCGAGATAAATGGCATGTGAGAACTATAATAAATTGATATCCGCAGCATGGAAAAGTTACTTTCTTTCTAATCGTGACCAATGAAAAGGCAAAAAGATTGGAAATAGCTATCTATCTCAATCACCTAATCAGTGGTCCTTACGGAGGCATGTCTGAACTGTGACTGGCACTCCCCTGTGGGATGCCCAAGCAAACGTCTATATCTCAAAAATGACTGATGCTCATGTGTTTTCTTGATTGCTTGAAGATAACATTGCCATTTCCACCAACCTTCTGTCCATGTAATGTGAGATGACTATGTTAACCCAATGTGATGTAGATGACATGAGATCTATCAATTTTTGAAGCACAGAGGATCTCATTTCACCCCTTAGCTGTCTTCCTCCTGTCCTTGCATAGACATCCCAGTAACTGCAAGTAAATTATTCAGCTACGATCACTGCACACAACCGCAAGGACCTTTTACCAGTTACCATTCTAGTCCACACTGCAGCTGCCGCCATCATGGTTACAGCGTCAGAAGGTCCACATGCAGCTGCTGCCACCCTACCGAAGAGAAAGGACTCCAGAAATTCCATTAACCACTGAAATCATTGCAAAATAAACAGTAAAGAACAGCAAACCCAGCAAGCAACAGGTTTTGCTCCACACCTTGGTGCAGGTAGAAATCTCCATAATGTAGTTGGTGCCAGTTGAAATCATAACGTAAAGAAACTACCGTGTGCAAAGCAACAAGGGGAACAAGACAACCAAAACATCTGAAAAGCATGTGATGGGTAATCAAGAGGAATCGAGGGGGAAAACAAAACAGCCATCATTGCAAAGCTAAACTTTCTTGTGGATACGTTGTTTGAGTCTAGTGGAACTATAAGTATAAAAGCCCTGAAAGAGAACTAGAAGACATCAAAGATGACAGCCTGATCAAAAGGCTGTGTGAACAAGGACAAATAGATACCAAGGATGACAGGTTGATCTCCAAAGGTTGTCAAGCAAGTCAAAAGAGATGCACACACATTCTGCAACCATCTGGCATCCTGCAGGTATTCAAGAGGGCAAATATTTTATATTTGGGCACCACATCTCCACAAAACACAGACTCGAGCATGCCTTAAGAACATTCAACCCTATATCTCCATAACAGGGAAAATATACATCATGCACATTCTGCTAAGAGTGAAGTTTATCCCCATAAAAAGGAGCAACTACACGCATGAGACGTGACTTCTAACAATGGGAGGTTTATCCCCCAAAAAGGGAGCAACCATGCTCATGAGATGACGATTATCTCACAATGGCATGTACCAGCCTCATTAAAAACAATTGCAATTACCGGCTGGCCAAGTTCGTCAAGTTCCTGCATAATGTTCAAATACCAGCTCTCCACTAGAGGTCTCTTTTCCACATTATCATCAAGACCACCTCAAACACCCTTTTCTTCCCAACGAGTTTCAGAATTCGTATCTGATAGATACCACAGAAGAACCATGGATAGTTTTGATTTTCTAATGCATATGAAGTGTCAAATTAATATGAATGGTCCATTCCTTATGAGTCCATGCCCATTCCTCTGCCTCTTTGCAAAATTGTTTAACATACAAGACTTCACTTGATTTCTATCGTGCCTTACTGTGGTTTCTTCTCACTCTTGGAAACCCTATCACTACGGCTGTTGGTGGAGTGGATATCAAGCAGATCACACCGTCCAACTTTGTTCCATTTAATTTTATCCAAATATCCAAATTCGAACACCATCAAACAGACAAAAGTTTTGATTATCCATTTCTGACTCCACCTGATAGTGTTCTTATTCGGTAATATTTGAATATCTGATTATTGCAATCTCAAATGGGAGAAGGCAACTATTGCGTGTAGAAGAGGCAGCCACTGTGCACTGTCTAAGGAAGGGGGAGGCCTGTTGAGGCAGGATAGGCCACTCATCATGGGGGAGGTTGCTGTGCAGGAAGAGGAGGTCACCATCATCAAGGAGGCCACTATGTAGGCCCTGCATGGGGGGGGGGGGGGGGGGGGTGAGGGCTCTCACACTGGAAGGTGCCACTGATAGGAGGGAAAGGCTGTCGAGGCTGCAGAAGCCACCATCATCTAAGAGATCTCCTTCTAGAGGAGGCGAGGAGGCGAGGCTGTTGAAGCTGGGAAGGACTCCCATGGTGCAGTGCAGGATGCTAGATGTGGAGGCGCCATTACGCTGTGGTGAGGGCACAACCATTGGCTGCAGAGGCTGCCGAAGGGGAGGTCGCTCATGCCAGGACACCAAACAGGTGGAGACGCAAATGTTTCCAATGCCCAAAAGAAGGAAGGGGGATAAGAATGGGATTAATAGGATTCAAGTTTAATTCCAAGGTCCATATGCTTACAGCCATTAGGTCTGAAATCCAACAGCTAACGTTGAATGTTGTATTCAGTTGAAGAATAATCAGAGCAGATGTGGGTTTTCCATTTCCACTCCAATTATTAATCAGATCGTTCATGGATACCTAATTATATCCATCAGATACATTAGTCAGAGAAAAATCTACGATTCGCATTCAAATCGGATCCAAATGATACCCAGATCCACTGACAGCCCCACCTATCACCTTAGTCCATGTGCACTAATATGCTCATGTGCCAGTATCTCCCTGTTGGAGAACTTCATAATAATAAGGATTCACCCACCAATTCTATCTCCCTGTCCTGAAAGGAAATCTCTATCTTATAAGCAAAACAAAGCAGACGAGTACCTGCTCTGGAGTTTTTGTTTGCCCAATGCAAATAATTATGAAATGACATTTGCAAGGCTTTTGATTTTCCTGAACAAAATATAGAAAATGGCACAAGGGACTCATTTCCAAAAGAAGGGAAAGCCCTCAGGCAATTCAAATGCACTGCACTTCCTAATCACATCACTACCTTGATACCATGAAATTTTCTGTAGAGACAAGTTTGTCCCAGCTTTCATATGTATACTGCTCTAAAAAGAATTAAAGGACCAAAAAACCTCAATAGTTTCAGTTTTGTATATGGCCAATATACAATGATTCCTCTTTCACTGTGAGGAGCATAGCTGGTGTTCCCACACCTGGTTGGTACAAAACCTTAAAAAATGCAGCCCAAACTGATGGGGATCCAGGGACCGCTGAAACAAAGCTCATGGCCTAGTGTTTATTTTCCTTGGCCCATTAGAGGCCCAAATGATGTGTTTTTAGATGTAGGTCTATTTTAAGTCTTTTTTTTTTTAATAAGGAGTATCTGGGTCTTTAGTGTTAGGATTTCTACTCTATTTATAGAGTTATATCCCCTTGTAGGAAAGGAGGAAGATTTTGAAAATGAAATGAAAGAGCAGCCGTCTGAAGCGTTTTCTCTCGAGATGGGATGGGAACCTGTGTGAGGGGGTGAAGCCCTAACTTCTTCTTCCCCAACCCCTCTTTTCTTCCTTCATCCGGTCTTCCCCCTTGCTGTCCTGCATCAGTTTGGTATCAAAGCAGGCTTTTGGGTCATCCTCATGGCCCAAGTCCTGTGAGCCCTCTCCTCTCCATCCCCTTCCTTCTCCCTCTCCACTTCGGTTTGGTTCACAACAGAAGAAGAAGAAGAAGGAGAGGAGGGCGGTGACTTACCTGGGGGTCACTATCGTGGCCTTCACCGGCACCCTTAGCACCGTGGCCGCCAACCACCGTTGTGGGGTCTGGACTGCTGCCACCCGTCGTAGCCGCCGTCATCAGTGGGACCCGCAACAGCCGTCACCGCTGCCTTGATCTGCCTCCGCTAGGCCTCCCCCCCCGCGCCCTGAAGCCGCAGCCACCGACGTCAGGGGACCCACAACCACCGTCCCCTGTTGCCGCCTCACCCCGCCACGGCCGGAGTCGAGCCGCCCTAGCCACCTCGCCGTTGCCTTCCCCTGCAGCCGCCTTCACCACCAGCCAGCGTCGCAGCACGCCGTCGCCGGCCTCCTCGCCGCCTCACCCCGTCGCCGCCACCCCCCCTCCCCTCTACTGTTCTCCCTTGTCTTCTTCTTCTTCTCGTTCTTCCCCGCCCAGCGCCTCTCTCTCTTCCTCTCTGCTTCACATACGCCCGATACGCCATTGTACGCTCCCCCTGCCATACAGCGTGACCAACGCCACTCCTGCCTGTAGAAGTGCCCGAGCCCCCACCCCTCCACGCAGCGCTCGCTCCCAGCTCGCGGGAGCGGGCCTCGTCGCCCGAGCCGGTGTCACCGCTCGCCGCCTTCCCGCGCAAGGCGTCCCACACACAGCCGCCACGCAGCGTGCCTCTGTTCTCCTCCACCCAGCTGGAGCTACGTGGTGTACGCGCCCGATTCGCGGCCCAGGAGCATCGTCAACCGCGCCTCCACCAGCTAGCCCCGCCTGACGTGCGGACGCCACACGGTGATCGCAGCCCGCCCAACACCATTGCCCCAAGGGCCACGCGCAGTGCCCCGTGGCCCCCGCGCGCAGACCAACCAAGAGCTCATGTTTCTTCTTCAACACGAACCTGGCAGGAGGTAGATGGCTCGAGGCGCGCAGGGGGGGGGGAGGAGGTAGAGCCAACAAAACGAAGGGGAGAGAGGGGGGTCAAGACGAAGGGCTCGTGCCCTTTTGGTTCAACCAAGAGCTGGTCAACCGGGTTGACCTGGTCCTACTAAGGTGGTTGGAGCCCAACGCGACCTGGCCCGACCCAGGTGCGACCCGAGCCATCTAGCCCTTAAAGGGGCCAACCCTAGCCTTCTGGTTCGACCAGGTGCCACCTGGTTCAGCACTGGTTCGAGCCAGGGTGCGGCTAGGTCTGTTGCTGGGTGCCGGGCAGAGTAACAAGCGTCGTTACCGCACCGCCCTTGTTCTGAGCTCGTCTAGACTTCGATTCTTACACCGTTCGTGCCGTCGGGTTCGTCTCAATGAGGCCGACCCAGATCTGACATGCTGCGTCTCCGACTTGCCTCGTTTTGCGTGTCGCTTCTGCACATATATCAAGGCCCTCGTTTGTGCTCCATTTCGCATGCTGATCATACAACTGGCATCCTTGCAGCGAGGCGGATCTTGTTTCAGCACTTCTTTGGCCAATGGTGCATCGTTTTGCATGTCACACTTGCATGTTTTACGAAGACAGTTGTGCTTACCGTTCGAGGTCTTTCCGGACTCCAATTTGTACACCGTTTGTGCCGTCGGATTCGTCTCGAAGATACCAGCTCAGATCCAATGCGTTGTATCCCATATTCGTCTCGTTTTTTGTGTGCCACTTCTGCACGCACACCAAGGATCTCCGATCTTGCATTCTGAGACCCACGTCAGCCGCCTCGATTTGCGTGCCAACCTCCCTGGGCACTAATTTCACAACAGCCAACGTCCGACTTACCTCGTTTTACGTGCCACTTTTGCACGCATATCGAGGTTGGTGATTTGAACTTTGATTCTTGCGCCGATCGTATCGTTGACATCCTTGCAGCGAGGCGGACCTCATCCCGTACTTCTTCAGTCTGTGGCACATTGTTTTGCGTGCCACTTGCCCTACATCCCGAAGTGATGGCTACGAACTACTCGAGCCGACATGGGGAGATGTATAAGGATCTTGGATCGAATCGATTAGCAGATGATTGGGACGACTTCCGAAAGGATTGGAAGCGCGATTGGGCACAGCTGAGGAGTGATTTTCAGAAGCTTTATGCCATGCTGACCAAGCCAAAAGATGTTGTTTATGAGGCCGACCCAGCGATGATCGAGGAGTATGAAAATCAAACGAAGGCGGTGCACTATGTGGCCGATCCAGCCCTAGAAGATGAATATTTGGGGGAGGTTGAATAAGTGATGCCTATAGTAGATAATGACCTCTTCCCCATTAAAGGGAATGAGCAGAAGACAAAACAGCTACTGGGAGATGTGGTCGATCAGCCGAAGGTCGTTAAGGATGTCATCAGTCTACATGATTTTGACCATATATGGAGCGATGTCGAAGCACACTTTCCTCCTCAGGTTGGAGCATTCATGCGCGCAATGATTCACAGGCCGTCGGTGTTGTTTTCCGAGCATGCTACCATCATTCCCCCATGGATATTGACTCACTTTAAAACTCGAGGACGAGTTTTCTCTAACAAGAGGAGAATGATGGGGATCCAAGGACCGCTGAAATAAAGCTCATGGCCTAGTGTTTATTTTCTTTGGCCCATTAGAGGCCCAAATGATGTGTTTTTAGATGTAGGTCTATTTTAAGTCTTTTTTTTAATAAGGGGTATTTGGGTCTTTAGTGTTAGGGTTTCTACTCTATTTATAGAGTTGTATCCCCTTGTGGAAAAGGAGGAAGATTTTGAAAATGAAATGAAAGAGCATCCGTCTGAGGCGTTTTCTCCCGAGATGGGATGGGAACCTGTGTGAGGGCGTGAAGCCCTAGCTTCTTCTTCCCCAACCCGTCTCTTCTTCCTTCATCCGGTCTACCCCCTTGCTGTCCCGCATCACAAACACAATTACCCAATTGGAAGTTCGACTTGCAATCTGCCTTACGTACAAGAAGGTCACCATGTCTTTGAACATCCTATAGATATAGTCAAATGCACCCCCATCCAAAAACCCACCCTCCACATGTTAAAAAAATATTTTTTTTTATAAATTTTTAAATATTCAAATAGGCCCCTTAAGGTTGATCCCATCCTTGGAACTTTAATTTTCATTGTCCAATCTTGACAATCAACAGGAGCCATCCGATTGGACACATACACAAAATAATATCTAAAAATAGTCAAAAAAATAAAAAAATTTATCAGATTAGTCCTTAGGGATGATCCCATCCCTTGGGATTTTAGTTTTGATCTCCAAAAAATGACACATTTAATTGGACGGCTGCGGTTAAGTTTTTAAAGCCAACGGTGAAAATTATATCTAAAGGGGTGGGAAATAACCTAAATGAGGGTGTTTGAATATTTTAAAACTTTTAGAACTTTTATTTTTTAAAATCAAGATGGGGGGTTTCGTGGTGGCCTCAGGGTGTATTCTATCTGCCCGTATGGATCAAATGAACCTCGGAGCTCATCTAACTTAGATGAGGTCCCCTTAAAAACCTCTTCTCTTCATATTTAACAAAATAATAAAATTTTGCAATAATTTTTAAATATTCAAATAGGCTCCTTAGGGTTGGTCCCATCCCTGGAGCTTTAATTTTCACCGTTTGATCTTGACGATCAATCCTAGCCGTCTGATCGGATAGGTACAAAAAATCAACGCCTAAAAATGTTAGAAAAATAGTCAAAAATAGGAAGAAAATTCATCTGATTAGTCATTAAGGTTGATCCCATCCATTGATATTTTAGTTTTGATCCCCAGAAAAAGATGCATGTGATTGGACGGCTACGATTAAGTTTTTTGATCCAACAGTGAAAATTAAATCTCAAGGTGTCGAAACCAACAAAGATGGAGTATTTGAATATTTTAAAATTTTTAATGATTTCTATTTATTTTTTTAATATGGAGAAGTGGGAGTTTCAAGGAGGTACTCATCTAAGTTAGATGAGCCCCAGGGCTCTATAGATATACAAGTAATACTTGTTGCAATCCCCTATGCATTGCAATCTACGTGGATTGTAATGTATGGGGCGTTGCCGTCCGATCCACGTAATCGAACAGATGCGCAACAACCCGTCATTTGGGGGAGCGTCCATTTTTTAATTGTTTTGTTTTCTTCGTTGATTTTTTTTTTTTGAGCGTATGTCAAAAATCGGATAGTACAGTCAATGAGCTCAGGTCGGCTCAAACCCGACTGTATATTTTTTTGAATCTTTTAGTATAGACCTCAATTTGCATGTAAAAGAAATTTGTTTTTTTGAAAAATAAATTATACAGTTGGGCTGGGCCGACCAGAGCCACCAGTTGTATCGTCCAATTTTTTTATCGGACATTCCAAAAAAAAAAATTAAAAATCATTACCCCCCAAACCCAATGGACTGTTGCGCAAACGGACCAGTTGCATCCCATGCATTGCAACAAGTATTACTCCATATATATACATAGGACAAATCGAGATCAAGATCGAGAGATGGTAGAATGCGGCTTACTACAGTCACTATTTTGAATCCCTTCCCCATATCTTAAAAAATAAAATAAAAAATCATAATTTTTTAAATATTCAATAACCCCCCTTGGGTTGTTTCCATCCCTTGAGGATTTATTTTGACCATCCAATCGTGGTTCGGTCTTGAAATCTAATCTTAGTCGTCCATCGGGTACATACAAATCTCAATTTTCAAAAATCATGAAAAAAATAAGAAATTAGTTAGATTAACCCCTAAGGTTGTTCCCATTTCTTGGGGTTTTAGTATTCATCACCCATTAACGAATGTAAAATCATACAGCTTAGGTTGAAAGCCTCATGATCCAACGGTGAAACTCAACCCAAAAGGAATGAAATTTATTTTGGGAGAAAGTTGAATATTTAAAAAATTATCATGATTTTTAATTTTTAAATATGGAAAATGGTTGAAATAGTGCGTGTGGTTTAACCGCATGCACTATATATATATATCGAAAAGTTGTACGTCTTAAAAGGAAAAATGATGGGGAACAATGAAGGATTTGAAGAGACTACTAGCATTACACCCAGCCCCATCGCAAGACAGATTTGATCCCGTCGTAGGGTTGTCTTCTCCGTTGTAGAGAGAGAAAATGAAAAAAACCTCAAAATTCATAATATAGTTTATCTATAAATTAAAAGGAGATTATACAACCCTATATATAGCATTTAGAGACCTTTCTGACTCCAACTAGACTACCCAACTCCAAGACAAATTAAGACACTTTTCACTAAATAAATATTACAAAAACACTAAAAATCTCTAAAAAATAGAAAGTCACTCCTAAAATCTTGAAAAATAGAAACATGCTAAATGGGCTCCAAACTAGCCAATAAAATATCTAAGTACTCATCTAAAAATAATCTACGCTTAAGACGAGCGTTGGGAAGCTTCTGAGCACAACAAAGCTTGCATTGGTCCTGGATTCCCATCCTACTCCCTCGATTCGAGAAAACTCGTCCTCGAGCTTTTAAGTGTGGCAATATCCATGGGAAAATGATGAGAATAACAAAGCAAGGGCGCATAGTTGATGCCACTGAAATCACCATGCAGAGGAAAGTTTCGCTTCGATGTGGCAAGTACGCCTTAATATATCTCCATAAATGATCACAGTCATGATTGATAGTGTCTTGAACGACTTTTGGCTAACTGACCACATCTTTCATTACCACGGCTTGCCTTAACTCATTCTGCTCAGCCATGGATGTGGAACTAGTCTTAAAAGAGACATCGAGAATCACGTCTAACAATGGTTTAACAAGGAGGCTGTCACCACAAAATATCTTGGATTCGACCTTTTAAAAATACTCATCTGCGAGTGCTTGATCAACTTTATAGACTACCTCTTCCACTTGATTGAAATACTTCTCGACCAATGCTAGGTTGGCTTCATAACCTACCTTCGTCTGGTTCTTAGACTCCTCGATCAATGCTTGGTCGGCCATCTTGGAAAGTAGGTTCTCAATATCATTCTTTAACTTGACCCAATCCATGCTTGAATAGCTTGTAGCCATCATCTCGAGAAATGTGCCACATCGTCAAAGTCATCTAGAAGTTGGCACACAAATCGAGGCAGCTGACGCGGGCCTCAGGTGCACGAAAGGACATCTACGAGTGTGTATAGGAGCGGCATGCAAAATGATGCACCCCTGATAGATGGGGTGCTGGACAAGGTCTGCCTCATTGCAAGGATATCACCGACACGATCGACGCGCAAAATAGAGCATAAAGGTGCCCTCGCATGACCTACACAACTATCGGGGGTGGACACGCAATAGGAGGAGCAATTGGGGCAGTGATACGTTGCAATGAGGTAGGCCTCGTTGAGATGAATCAGGGGGTGCAGATAACATGCGAATTGGAGTCCGGATGACTCCTTGGCGACGGTGGTACGCTAAAGAATCCTATTGCACTGCCTGGTTCACTGCATAGACCCTAACAAGCTCCTGGTTTGGACCTTAAGTTTAGTCCATCAACACCTCGAAGTGGTGGATTGGCATCTCAAAGTTTATACCAAGGAAAGACGTTAGTTGAACTTGCTTACAAAAGAAAAAGAGAAATCATATAAATATAATGTAATGAAAATTAAGAGACATCTATATAATCTCCTCAATTTTTTTTGTTTTAAAAAAAAAAGCATACTCCCATATGATAATAAAATCTCATGCCTTTGCGTGACTAAACTTAAGGTCAACCTTTTCCACCCATAAGCTAGCAATTGGTCAGATAATCAGATTCTCAATTACCATATGCATTCAGTTATATGTGGAACTTTCATTAGTAGTTCTGAATACTCAGAGAGAAGATAAGACGTCATATCTAATAAATAATGTTATACCTACAACAAGAAACGAATATTGAACATCGATACAATAATCTCTACCACGACCAACCTGGACAAAAAGAAAAGGGTTGCAGATCTAGCACGGCTTCTCATGTATTATCAAAAAATATGGACACTTCTCCAAAGACTGCGGTTAAATTTACTCAAAACTCAAAGTGACAATAACCATGGTCATAACCAGAAATACCTCAAACTGTTTCATAAAACATTTGGACCTCATAATTGATGGCAATAAAGTCAGGTTCTTCATTTAAAGTGATTATGGTAACTCTGCATGAGGGAGGAACAAAAACCAACATTTTTGTTGGGATTCTCAGATTTCTCTCCTTGTCGTATCACAAAGAACTCTAAATCCAATACATGGCAATTTGAAATGTCATTTTCCTGGTACAATCCACAATAAAAAAAAGGGGTAATTTGAAATGTAGTAATCCTTGTCCCAGAGGCTCCAATGCATCTCTAATAACTGAACAGTTTGAAGCCAAACAGAACTTGATACCTGATATGTTAGATGGATTTTGATCTGGTTCTGATTTATATTTCAGCGACCTTCTTGTGCAGTTCAGATCTATTCTTTTCCTTCTATCTGCCTCATGTGTTCTTCTGTCCACTCCACACATATTATGCTTAGGGGTAAATAGGACCATACTTCATCTGCCACTCCATTCCTTTTTGGTATCCATTTAAGAGTGATTGCATTTCCATAATTTCTATATTAGATATTCTAAATCAGTGTTTTGAGTCTGTTGTTTTGAGTCTTTTGACAAATACTTTGATGCAAAAAATTAACTCAGAACATTATCTACACATGAATATAACATTTTGAGAGTGTTTGAACATGAATAACCAAAGTATCTTACTTAATGCAGCCAATTGAGCAAACTCAAATCATTACTCACTCCTATCTTCTTGCTCCCAATCTATGACCGCATTCCCTCTTGCTAAGACCAGGCACATCATCACAAAACCCTATTTTAGCATTACATTTTGCTTATCATGATATCAAAAATAGTCATATTTTACTGTCTCCCACCCCTACCCAAACCACAATTTTTTTGGCTACAATCCTGCTCTAGACATCAAGTGAGAGCGATTCTTCTAGAACCTGCAAACAACAGTATGAAAAAGAAATAAAGGAAGTATTGATATTCTTAGCTAATCCAAGCACTTGTACACCACCCATATACCATGCAAGGCCATGATACGAAATTGCTATGCCAGGATTAATAACATCATATTACAAGGTACCATAGTCACTTCAAAGAGGAGAATAGATCATTCATCAAATAATATTGATGCAATACCGACACCAATAAAAAGTTCAGACAGGAAAACATACATCTCTCAGTTTTTACTATCTACTGGCACAAAATAAAAAAACTCACAAGAGGAAAGCCCAGCATCTGTCACAAAATCCTCTTCTTAGTGGTTATACCTAATTCAAATACCTCCGCATTTGCAAACCAACATGAACACAGTTTATATGTAAAATAACAGTTACAAGAAGGGCTGAAAAGATCTGGTACAGTAGCATCTGAAAGCAATGACAACTTATCGCATAGTAAATAAAGAATGACTTACTAGATTTTGCATCAGTTATCAACTTCTTCTTTGATCTGTTTAAGAAGGTCATCCTTGTAGTCTTCAAAAGTTCCATCAAAAATACAAACAGTCCCATTTTCAACAATCCAGATCTGACTTTTCTCTTCATCTTCACACACACGAGAAATCAATCTCGAATCATGGCTCACCAAGACAACACCACCAGTGAACTCTTCCAAAGCTTCAGCCAAGGCATCAATACTCTGCATATCTAAATGATTTGTAGGCTCATCCAACAGCAAAATATGAGGCTTCGACATAGAAATTGAGGTGAATACAACCCGAGCCTTTTGACCTCCAGAGAGTTTGGCAATGGGTGTAAGGTGGTTATGGCTAGGAAGCCCAAACTTCCCCAGTTTTGCACGAACAGCCTCCTGTTTGCTGAAGCCTTCCTGGTCTGGATGAAGGCGGAGAAGATACTGGACCGGCGTCTCTTCCATGGTCAACAGATCTACAAAATGCTGCGAATACCTCCCAATCCTCAGTTTCTGGCTCCGGCGCACCTCTCCTTCAGTGGGCTGCAAATCGCCTGCAAGCAAATTCAGTAGTGTAGACTTTCCAGCTCCATTTGGCCCCACGATCGCAACCCGCGTTCCCATGTCGATACCGACATCCACATCCGAAAGTCTGAAATCCGGCCTGTTGGGATAAGCAAAGCTGACTTCTATAAGCTGCAAGAGGGGAGGAGAGAGTTCAGTTGGTTCTGGAAAGTGGAACTCCACAGTGTAGTCCCTCCACTTCCTCGGAGCTTCTGGCTGCGGCTCATCATCATCATCCACCTTCCCCTTTGCCTTGTTCTTCGACGCCTCCTTAGCAGCGGCGAACTTCGCCTTGTCCTTGACCTTCTCCTGCTGCGTCCGGCTGCCGGACCTCTTCGCGGCCTTCACCTGCTTGTCGTAGGTCTCAAACTTCTTGTTTGCCTCCTTGCGCTTCTGCTCATACCCAATCTCAAACTCGTCAAAGTTGCCGCGGTAGAAGTGGAGCTTCAGGTCGTGCAGATGGATGATATCGGTGCAGACGGTGTTGAGGAAATCGCGATCGTGGGAGACAACAACCAGCGTCTTCTTCCACCGCGTCAGATACTCCTCGAGCCAGAGCACCGCCCTGAGATCGAGGTGGTTGGTGGGCTCGTCGAGCAGCAACAAGGTGGGTTGTATGAAGAGAGCCCTCGCCAGAGAAATCCTCATCCTCCAGCCCCCGCTAAAGGACCTGGTCGGCCGCCCCTGCATCTCCTTGCTGAAACCCAGACCGGCCAAGATCTTCGAGGCCTGCGCCTCGGCGGCGTCCGACCCCATAATCTGCAGCTTCTCATAGACCTCGGCGAGCTTCTCCCCGGCATCGTCGTCCGCCTCGCCGGCGTCCTCTGCGACGGCCGAGAGGGCTGCCGCCTCCCGCCGCAGCCGCACGAGCTCCTCGTTCGCGGAGACGACGGCCTCCAGCGCCGACTTTTCGTCGCCCACCACCTCCTGCTCCACCAGCAGCACGTCGATGTTGCGGGGTACCGGGATCTTCCTCCACGCCACGAGTTTGAGCAGCGTGGACTTGCCCATCCCGTTGGGGCCGACGAGGCCGTACCTCTTCCCGTGGGAGATCTTCACGGTGGCGTTCTTCAGCAGCTCCTTGCCCCTCGCCGATACCGAGAAGTTCTCCACCGTGATGTCCCTCACGTTGGCGTCGGCCGCGGCGCTGCCGCCGCCGTCTTCCCCGTCGTCCGCCGACGTCACCCGGCTACCGAGGACCACCGTGAATGCGTCCCTATCGTCCTTGAGGGCCTCTTGCTTGGCGATCTCGGCGGCCTGGACGGCGATCTGATCCTTCTTCTCCCGTTTCTTGAGCTCCTTGCCCGACGGGCCCAGCGACAGCTCCGAGAGCGGCTTCACCGCCCCGGATCTCGCCCTGGAGCCCCTGGCCTCCCCGTCGTCGCCGAGGTCGGCGTCCCCTTCTTCCTCGTCGTCGGAGGGAGGAAGGTCTATGCCGTCGGTGTAGGAAGAGGCGCCCGGCCTCGACTTCGGCTTCCTGGAGGAGGAAGAGGAAGTGGAGGAGGACTTGGGCTTCTGGTCCATGGACGCGAGGAGGGCGGAGACTGAGACCTTCTCCTTCTTGGCGTCCTTGGAGGCGGCGGACGGCTTGGCAACCTTGCCGGAGGGGCGCTCGTCGGACGCGGGCTTCCTTCCCATGGCGACGGCCGATGGAGATCGAGATCGGCGGGAACCGCAGAGGAAGAGGTCTGCTGCGAGCGAGCACGGGGAACGGGATTTGAAAGAAGAAACCCTACTCGACGGGGGTTTCACGTTTCTTGGGGGGGGGGGGGGGGGGGAGAATTTTCGATCCTGTTTGGATGCAACTTAAAGAAGGGTTAATTGGTCTCTATAAAGTTAATATGGGATCCTGTTTCGATCCTAAATTTAATATTAATCCCTATACCTTACGTATTTTGTTATTGATCTCTATAAAATTAATTCTTATTATTAAAAAGTCCCCCCTAGTTAATATCCGTCTATATTCTTAAGATATTCTCCGATTATTCTCTAAGCGGCGTCAAGATAAATGGAAAACATAAGATATATATTTTCCTCCACGTCCATGGCACGAGACTCACCGGAGGCCCAACGTCCTCCTCTGGCGTCCACCAGTGCTGCTCACTCGAGCCAGTTTGCCGGTGGCACTTTACCTCCTGTAAACCTCTAGCGTGGGCTTATAGTCACCACCCATCGCACCTCCAACTGCATCGACCTCGGAGGAGACCGCACCCAATGTTTGGGACAACTCCAACAGTGGGTTGGAGTGGGGAACGCATAGCCCCACAATGGTCTTGCCCGCTCAAGCTTTTTGTGGAAGCCCAATTAGGGCCCTCACCAAACCGGTCGTTGCCGCCCTCGTCCAGCTTGAAGACCTGGCACCTTGTCGTCTTATGATCCGACGCTTGGGGCGTAGCAACCGGAGGCAACAAGGACGAGGAGGAGGACCAAAACACCGCTGTCCTAGTGAAGAACTCTCTGATGAACGTCTCTACATCCATCTTCTCATCGCGGTCGACCCAATAGTGGGTGATTCGACCTGCCGAGCTGCAGACAGGAACCACCCCCCGCAGCGTTGTGACAGACGGGAGCTAGACCTCGGACCCCGTGAAAGGGTTCACCACGTGGAGCTCCGCGTCATTGCCCACAACCACAACCCAACCATTCGAGGACCCAATGCATCGACGCCACTGGAAGAGGCCACACTGCTGCCACGGATGCTCACCTTGTACGTCCTCTGCTTGTGGACGCTGTAGAATCGGCACACCCCCTCGCCTTTGTCTTGCTTCCTTCGCGGGAGCATCGCCAGCCAGGGAGGCTCTGGTCAAGCGAGGCCCTTAATCTCCGTGGCGAGGGTGGCCCACCAGTTGGGGCAGATGGTGCATCCCATTAAAGTTATATGGGTTAATTGGATTTCGATGTTGTAGGAGAAGCCGTTGACGACGTTCACCTTGCGGTTGTTCCGGCTGGCATGGGCCACTACATAAAGAACCTTCATCTCCATGGTGGGGGTAGAAGACGGTCGAGCATTGCTTCCTATTGGCCCAAACGCCACAGGCATTGCACACGACGCAGCAGGAGGTTCCATCATAGGCCACCATGGGGGCAGGGGGCCAACAACTTCACCATAGTGGACCAAGGATGAAGGTGATCGCAGAGCACCAGGGCAACAAGGGTGGCATCGTGGACCCCGACTAGTTCTACTCAATCATGGATGCATCATCTCTGCCTTCGGGAAGAAACCAAGCAAAATGTGTAGAAAGAAGAATGTAGAGAGAGAGAGAGAGTGCGTCGTCTTCTGTGCCAGCACCCCAGCCCATGTTCTGGATATAGAGAGAGAGATACAAATGTCTTTCCTCCAATAAGTTAATTTTAACTAATGCTTAACCATAGTTAAGTTAATAAAAAGTGACGAAGGACAGACGGTGGAGATTAAAAGATAAAAACATGAAGCATACAGAGACTAATATCAAAATACAAAAGATACAGAGACTTATTTCGAAATACACAAGTTTATAAGGATCGAAACCTAAAAAAACCCCTTAAAGAATTGGTTTATCATAAACGTGTTATCATAAATCTAATTATCATAAATATATATTTTTTAGATTTATCATAAATGTATTTATCATAAACAAGTTATCATAAACATATTTTTTTAAATTCATGTTTGATTGTTTTGCATAAACTTAAGTGAATTTATAACAACTTTAAGAGACATTTCAGTGTAAACTGACTCCTAATAGGTCTATGAAAAACACATTTATGAGACTATTTTGACTTTATAGTAAATTCAAATGAATTTATGGTAAACTTGTTTTATAACTTCCACACTAAGATTATGATAGAAAATATGTTTATAAGCACGTATATGCTTGCATCCAAATAGGGCCTTCGTGTCAGCAAGGTTCCTGTCCGATTTAAAGTTTGTTCGGTGTTTTTTCACAAGGTTTTTTTCCCGAATTTTAATTATAATATGCTTGAAATAAATTTTAAAATATTTTATATTTGTTAATATAAAAGTTAATTTCCTATTTGATTAGAAATATTAATATTGTTTGATCAGAAATAAAGTTAATATTAACATTTCTAATGTAGCATTAATTTTGATATTAATATTTCTAAAACTTTTATTGTAATTTAACAATTCTCACTTTAAGTCATCATTGTCAACATCTATTTTAGTTGCTTACTATCCCCTACACTTGACATGTTTTGCATCTTTCTAATTATGATTTTTCAAGCGAGAGTGGGCAAAGTCACCAATATTGAGTTTAAGTCGGTGTTGCTTACGTCAAAATCAATTAAGTCGGTCTTGTGAACACCAACTTCTTTTAGTATGGCTGGCACAAATGTCACTTGACAGGCCGACGTGACTAGTTAGGTGATTATTCTTATAAATATTTTTTAATTAATAATTAAAAGTTTAATTTTTTATTAAAATATAATTATTGATAAAAAAACATTATTTTTAAAGCCTATGTAATTAATATTGAGATTAATATTAAGAGAATATGAATGAGAAGAGCTGAGAGATTTAAAAGTAGGAAAGGAACATGAGAGGAGATTTTTAGCCACGAACAAGAATCTTCCACAAATTATAATAAAGTTAAGGGCAGACAAACAAAATTTTAGTGAATGTAGGGGTGTACATATAAAAATATTTAGAATTCTCTTGGCATATTTGATTAGAGTTGACCGCACTTTGAGGGATGATGTAGACTGGATCTATCACGACCGGATTCCGGAGCTGGAATCCGAGGAAGAGGATCCGGAGCTGGGCCGGATCGGTGTTCGAAGGAGCCCGACGGGGATCCGGAAGGCGAAGGATGCAAAGGCGGAGCCGGGAGTCCGAGGCCGGAGGTGACTCGGAGCGGGCTTGCTCTTGGATAGTGAGCCCAAAAGGCCCTTCAGCGCGAGACCGAGTCTCCTGTCTTGGGCCGAAGCTCCTTCGGCGGACGAAGGAGCGGCGCGTATGGATCTTCCGACTGCTGTCGACAGGCGACGAAGCCGAAGCCGAAGGTCCGAGCCCGGAGGCGACTCGGAGTGGGCTTGCCCTTGGATAGTGAGCCCAAAAGGCCCTTCAGCGCGAGACCGAGTCTCCTGTCTTGGAGCAGCCGGCGTACGGCGTCGAGACCAGGGAGAGGAATCCGAGGTCGGCGGCCGATACCGACTCGGGAAGGTCGGCGAAGATTCGAGCCGAGCTCCTGCAGGAGGGAAAGAAGAAGAAAAACTAGTCAACAGGAGTCCCGGGCTTCAGCCCTGGGGAACCCCCTCCGACGGTCAAGTTAGCTCCTGAAGAAGATTCGATTCAGAAGGCAAAGAGAGCAGCTTTAATGCTTTTCGGACTGTAGTCCTTTAAGGGTCTTGGAGGCTTGAGGAAGCATCCATTGCATTGCCCTCCTTTGGCAATAAATAGCGGGGTATTTATAGCGGAGGATAGCGGATGGTTAACGGTGGCAGCAGATATAGGACTAAATGAGGGTTTACTGATAAACCGCCATAGTGCCCGATCCGCCACCGGAGTGGGCCGGATTCGGCTACCGGGCCGAAGGGGGTTGGGCCGCTGATGGGCCGAAGCCTGTTGGGCCCTGGGCTGCCGCGCTGCTCCCGGGCCGTAGGCTAGTGGGCCGCTGACGGGCTGAAGCCTGTTGGGCCGGGAGCGACGGTGCCGCTTATGGGCCGAAGGCTGCGGCTGGGCCGCTGACGGGCCGAAGGCTCCCGGAGGGCCTGGTACTGCTGCTGTTGGGCTGAACGGGGTTTGGGCTTGCTATAATGGGCCTAATCGGATTCTGCGTCATCACATAGCCCCTCACTCTTGTCTTCCTCAGTTCTGAGATGGCGAGAGTATAGCCCGAAGCTGTGCGAAGAATCAACGTAGCAGGTGACTTACCCGAAGCTCTGTTCTTTTTTCACTAGGAAGAGGGTGCCCTCGGTCGGCCGAGGGCTACGCGGTTGCTTCGTCCTCGCTCGGAGTGGCGACGAAGGCTCAGAGCTCAGAAGCCGAAGGGCCGAGCCCTCTGATTCGTGTCAGGCTTCATTAAATGGACGGGATGGCGCGTCGCCTCGCGAGGAAGCACGGGACACGCGTCGCGCATCTAGCCGCTCCGTCAAAAACACAAAAAGATCCTGACCGCTCGCGGGTCGCGGATCGCCTCGGCTCCCTGCCCGAAGCTCCACTTGGATTGCCGCCGTTCCCTTCGTCGCACGCGGATCGGGACACGTGGCGGGCATCCGAGAGGTTAGCCGAAGGGTCGGAGCGCTCTCGGCCGTTGATCACTCTGTTGCAAGTCCCGGAGCCGGCCCGTCATCATTGCCGAAGGACGGTGCACGTGGCGGGCATCCGAGAGGAGCGAGGGGACGAGCGGGACGATCTCGGCCGTTGGCTTCGGCGGGAGGCGCTTCTAATGGACTTATAAATACAAGCCCTCAGCAGGGCACTGTTCTTCTTCTTGCTGCTGCCCTTGCGTTTCCCTTGCGATCATCCGAGCTCTTCTTCCTTCTCCAGCGAAAGGCTAGCTTCCTGAAGGCTTCGTCAGAGCTCGCCGGCCACCGTGGGAGGTTCTCCGTTCCTCAGAGCGCATCGCTGGTGGAGCTTGGAGGCTTGAGGCAACATTTGGTTTAGGAGAGACTCCCTCCCCCTTCCTGCAAGTAAGCTTTGGCCTCCTTCCTTCCTTCCGCGGCCTTATGGTCCGGAGTCCTTCCAGTGAGATTACTCCTTCGGACGAGGAGTATACTTCTTCCCACTCTCCAAAATCTTCTCTGTCGAATCCCCTCGCCTCGGATTCTCTTGCTTCCACAATGTCCGAGGAGCCTGAAAACTCTGGGACTGAGGGGTCCGAGACTTCCGGGGCCGAGGTCTCCGGTGCTGAGGTTTCTGGGGCCGAGGCTTCCGGGGCCGAGGCTTCCGGGGCCGAGGCTACCCAGGAGGTCCGGAACTCAGGCCAGGTTTCCACCTCGGAACGCCGCCTTCCGGAAATTGCTTCGGGAGCATCCTGCGCCCTTTCGGACGTAGAGGTGAGGAACTTAGTTTCTTACTTTCAGCTTCCTTCCTGGACGACCCCCCATCGGCCTGATTCCGCCACCAGGGCCAATACTGTCCGCCCGGGCTCCTTCTCCATCTATGTTGATAGCTTCGAGGCGGGCTTCTGTCTTCCTCTTCCCACCTTCGTCATTAATCTCCTTAGCTTCTACAGGCTGGCCCCGTCTTAGCTCTTTCCCAATTCTTGGCGCACTGTATCCGGATTTTTGAGCGTCTTCGCTCGTATAAAGATCCGCCCTTCCATCAATGTCTTCCGTTATCTCTTCAAAATCCAAAGGCAAGGGAAGTCCGAGTGGTACTGCTTCGTCCCTCGGGTCGGCCGAAGCATCTTCTCCGGGAAGCGCTCGTCCATCCACGGCTTGAAGAGGAAGTTCATCTTCGTCTCCCTGCCGGAGAACGAGAAGGGCGTGTGGCCCTTTCCCACCGAATGGGCGCCGCTGGCCGCAGGCCTCTCGGACCCTCCTGCTCTGACCCCCGTGCAGAGCACTCTCGTGGGCTATGTCCAAGTCATGGCCCCGTACGACCTCTGGGGGCTCCTCAGCGCGTCGGAGCGGCTGGTGAACGCCGGGGTGTGGCCGGATCCCCGGTCCGATCCGGCGCGGGCCTTCCCTTATCTTCCTCTCGGGGAGACTCCGCAAGGCCGCGGAGGAAGGGCTGCCGCTCCTCCGGCCGAAGCTCTTCCGGCTGAGGATGCTGATGAAGTTTCGGCCGAAGGTAAGTCGGCTTTGAATTTGCTATTTGATCGCCGTTTTGTTTCTAACATATTCTTCTTGCTTTGCAGCAATGGCCGAGCTCGACGACCTCCTCGCCCTGATATCCGACCAGCGCGGTTCAGGCCGGGCACCGGCCCCGCAAGCGGCAGGCAGGTCTGGCCGAGGCGCTGGGGCTCCGAGGACCCGAGGCGGGGTCCCAAGGACTGCGGCCTCCGCCGAGGGCCGCGCTGCCGCTGCTGCTCTCGAGAGGGAGCAGAAGACAAAATTCGCCGCTCGAAGGGGCGGCCGAGCGTCGAAGCGCCCCCGGGTAGAGGAGGCCGAAGAGGCGGAGCCGGCTCCGCTGATCAGGAAAAGTGACGGGGCCCGAAGGGCCGCCAGGCTGGCGTCTCCCGAGGCGTCGAGGGGCGACTCCCCTCCGGCCGTATCGGCAGGGGCCGATGACGGAGGCGCTGGGTCGCAAGCGCCCCGGGCGCAACGCGAATGGTGGCACCCCGAGCCGGGGGTGTACAATGATGAGAGCATGGAGGACTCGCAGACGTGCCTCCGTCTGCTCAGCAGCCTCACTCTCCCTTCAGCTTTCGAAGAGCTGAAGGAGCATTCGATTACCGACCTGGCGGCGATGAGCGCCCGGTTGGCGGTCTAGGTAAGAAGTCTGAAACTTCTTCAACTTAGCTTTCCTTAGCCGTTTTTTGACTTTCTGACCATTATATGCTTTCGGTCCGCAGGCTGCGGTGACGGGTAGCGTCCTAATGCATCATCAGGAGCTGCTCCGACTCAAGCTCCTGGAGGCCGAGAAGGATCCGGCCGGTTCGGGTGAGGGTACCTCGGCGGTGCCCCGTATCGAGCCCCTGGTTGATAGGCTCGCAACTGTGAGCGCCCGGACGCGGGCGCAGCTGGAGAAGAGGGCAGCAGAGGCCCGTGCTGCCGCCGAGGCCAAGGAGAAGGCCGAGAGCGAGCTTGCTGCGGCCCAGTCCGAGATCCGGGCCCTCAAGGCCCAGATCCAGGACAAGGAGTCCCGGCGAGCTTCGGAGAAGCGCCGCCACGCCGAGGAGGTCTCGGCTCTGAAGCAGGAACTAGAAGAGGTGGCGGAGTCGGCCGTAGCCGATTACAAGGCCGGGCGTGACTACGCCCAAGAGATCCTCCGAGCCCAGCTGCTAGCGTCTTCTTCGGTCTTCGACCTCGGACTGGCTGTCGCCCAGAGGGCCTGCCCGAGCGTCGATTTGACCGGGGTCGCCCTACCGATGGGCGCGGAAGCCAGGGAGCTCCTATCCTGGTGGAAGGATCTCATGGCCGAAAGGGCCTCGCCTCCAGTTGCTGAAGATGAAGACGTGACCGCCGAGGAGGCCCCCGCCGAGGAAGCCCCCGCCGAGGAAGCCGCTCCTGAAGCGGTGCAGATCGTTGACTCTCCCTCTCCCTCTCCTGGCCGAAACGTCGTCGAGGCAGAGGAGGAGAGGGTCGTCGAGGACTGATACGAGGGTTCCCCTCGGTTTTTGTTTTTCCGCTTTTGTAAGCCTTCGGCCAGGCATATGGTCGAGTTTGTACTTCCTCTTGTGAATATAAGGAATGTTTTCGAGCTTTACCTTATTGTTTTCTGCATGATTGAAGTGGATCCGGCTTTTCTGAAATCCGAGATCCTTCTGCCGTTCGTCATAGTTTGCGAAGCTGAGACCCGAAGTAGGTTCGGATAGGGCGTTGATAGAGTTTCTCCAGCAGATACGGCTGCTTTAGATGCGGCCCCTGTGGCCGAAGCCGCTCCCGCTTCGTCTTACGCAGACTTAGAGAATATCCTGCCGCGTCCTGATCCGGATTACATGGCCGAAGCCATTCGTCGGATCGAAAGATTTGCGGATTTTAAGAGAACCATGCCGCTCCCGGTACGGTTTGCATGGCCGAAGCCACTCCCGATACGGTTTACACGGACTTAGAGAAAACCATGCCGCGCCCTGATCCGGATTACATGGCCGAAGCCATTCGTCGGATCGAAGGACTTGCGGACTTTAAGAGAACCATGCCGCTCCCGGTACGGTTTGCATGGCCGAAGCCACTCCCGATACGGTTTACATGGACTTAGAGAAAATACCAACAGATCTCCTGAAAAAGGGATCTTTATTCATACCCTCCGGCTAAAAGCCTGGGGAGAGGTGACTTACATAAAATAACGCCGAAGGCGATCTACATTCCAGGTGCGCGGAAGAGGTTGGCCCGAAAGGGTCTCCAACCGATAAGCTCCACGCCTGACCACCTCCTTGACCCGATAGGGCCCCTCCCAGTTGGGGGCAAGCTTCCCTGAGGCTTCGGCTGGTTTGGAAGCATGAGCATTCCTCAACACAAGGCTCCCTACTTCAAAGCTTCGGGGCTTTACTCGAGTGTTGTGGTACTTGGCCATGAGCTGTTGATAAGCCGCCAGCCGGATACGAGCTTTGTCTCGGATCTCTTCGATGAGGTCCAGGTGGTCTGTCAATCCTTCCTCGTTGGCTTCCGGACTGTAGGCAACGACCCTGGGAGAGGGAAGGCCGATTTCCACCGGAATAACGGCCTCTATCCCATAGGCCATGCGAAAGGGAGTTTCGCCGGTGGGGGTTCGGCTTGTCGTCCGATAGGCCCACATAACACTCGGCAGCTCCTCTACCCATCGGCCTTTAGCCTCGCCGAGGCGGGTTTTCAATCCCTGCAGGAGGCTTCGGTTAGTGACTTCGACCTGGCCGTTTGCTCGAGGATGCGCCACCGAAGTGAGTTTGTGAAGTATGCCGAAGCTGGCGCAGTTGTCGCTGAACCGCCGGCTGTCGAACTGCTTTCCATTGTCAGAGATGATGGCCCGAGGGATGCCGAACCGGCAAATGATGGACTTCCACACGAAGTTCCATGCATTGCTATCGGTTATTGACGCGAGGGGTTCGGCTTCGACCCACTTGGTGAAATAATCGACCGCCACGATGAGGAACTTTCTCTGGCCGGTGGCGACGGGAAAAGGTCCCAGGAGGTCGATTCCCCACTGGGCGAAAGGCCAGGGATCGGACAAGGGGGTCAGAAGGGTGGCTGCCTGGTGAATGAGGGAGTTGAACCTCTGGCACTGGTCGCAGCGCCGCACGAGGGCTAAAGCGTCCTCTCGGAGTGTTGGCCACCAGTAGCCTTGCCTCAGGAGCTTGTGGGCCATGGCCCTTCCTCCCGCATGTGCCCCGCAGACTCCTTCATGGACTTCTCTTGTGGCGTAGTCGGCTTCAGCCGGGCCGAGGCACCGCAGCAGTGGTCGGCCGAAGGATTTCTTGTACAACACCCCGTCCAGAAGGAGGAAGTGGGATGAGCACTGCCGAATGTGCTTCGCCTCCTTCGGATATGGCGGGACTTCTCCTTGGAGAAGGAAAGCGACGAGGGGGGTCATCCACGTCTCGGCCTCGACCTCAGCGACTTGCATGGCTTCGGTTTCGCCCAGGCTTGGTTCGGCGAGCTCTTCGACGAGGATCATTCGGCCTCCACCCGCGTCTTGAGTTGACGCCAGCCGGGAAAGTGCATCAGCCCGGGTATTCTCGGCTCTCGGGATCCTCACGATTTCATAAGAATCGAATTGGGTGAGGATCTTGTGAGTCACCTGGAGATAAGACGCCATCACCGCGTCCCGAGCCTCATACTCCCCGGAGATGTGGCTGGCGATCAACTGGGAATCGCTGAAGGCTTTCAGGTTCCGGGCGCCGAGCTTTTTTGCGGCCCGGAGGCCGGAGATGAGGGCTTCATACTCGGAGGCATTGTTGGTTGCTGGGAAGGAGAAGTGCAGGGCGTACTCCGTGACGACCCCTTCGGGTGACGCCAGGATCCATCCGGCGCCACTGTCCGTGGAGCACGCGGAGCCGTCTACGAAGAGTCGCCATTCGTCTGGTGGCGCAGGAGCCGAAGTAGCCTCGGCTTCGACCACGTCGGGTGCCGGCTGAGGTGTCGCGGAGGCGCCGGGGGTAAGCTCGGCGATGAAATCTGCCAACGCCTGGGCTTTTATCGCTACCCGAGGGGCGTAGGAGATGTCGAATTCTCCTAGCTCGATCGCCCATTTCGCCAGCCTGCCGGACACCTCCGGCCGGGAGAGAATCTGCCTTAGGGGCTGGTCGGTGAGGACCTTCACGGAATGAGCCAGAAAGTAGGGCCGGAGCCTCCTTGCAGACGAGACAAGGGCTAGAGCCAACTTCTCTAGGGCAAGGTACCGGAGTTCTGCTCCTTGAAGGGCTCGGCTGGTGTAATAAACCGGCTTCTGAACCCCATCTTGCTCTCGGACGAGGACGACGCTGAGAGCCATCTCGGAGACTGCAAGGTACAAGCTTAGAGGTTCCCCAGGAACCGGCTTGGACAAGATGGGGACTTTGGAGAGGTAGGCCTTCAGTTGATTGAAGGCTGTCTGGCACTCCTCCGTCCAGTCAAAGTTGTTTGCCTTCTTCAGCAGCTTGAAGAAGGGGAAATAGTAGTCGGCCGCTCTTGACATGAAGCGGCTGAGGGCTGCGATCCTCCCGTTCAGCTTCTGTACCTCTCGGAGGTTTGCCGGGGGCCGCATCTGCATGATGGCCGAAACCTTCTCGGGATTAGCCTCCACCCCTCGGTGAGTGACCATGTAGCCGAGGAACTTGCCGGAGGCTACCCCGAAGGCGCACTTGGCCGGGTTCAGCTTCATCTTGTACCGCCTAAGGGCGGAGAAAGTCTCGGCCAGGTCGGCCAAATGCTCCGCAGCAACGCGGCTTTTGACCAACATGTCGTCTATATAGACCTCCATGTTTCGGTCGAGCTGCGGGGCGAACACTTTGTTGACCAGGCACTGATATGTCGCGCCGGCGTTCTTCAGACCGAAGGGCATTCGGGTATAGCAGTACAGGCCCAAATCGGTCGTGAAGCTGGTCTTGCTCTCATCATCCGGATGCATCCGGATCTGGTGGTAGCCTGAATAGGCGTCGAGGAAGCTTAGCAGCTCGTGGCCGGAAGTCGCGTCCACCACCTGGTCTATCCGAGGCAGCGGAAAGCTGTCCATCGGACATGCCTTGTTGAGGTTGGTGAAGTCCACGCACATACGCCATTTGCCATCTTTCTTTGGCACCATAACCACGTTGGTGATCCAGTTCGGATGGTGCACCTCTCGGAGGTGTCCGGCGTCCAGCCCCTTCTGCACTTCGGTTTGGATGGCGGCTCTCCTTTCCTGATTGAAGGTGCGCCGCTTCTGCTTTACCGGGGGCTGGTCGGGATCGGTATGGAGTCGGTGCTCTGCTACCTCCGGGTCAACTCCGGGCATGTCCGCCGGAGACCAGGCGAAGACGTAGAGGTTCTTTTTCAAGAACTCGGTAAGCTTCTCTGCTTCACCCCTCTCCAGGCCGGAGCCTATCATCAAGACTCGTCCTTCGCCTCCCGGAATAGGGACGGCGAGGAGTGCTTCTCCTGGAGATGCCTCGGCCGATGACTCGATCGTTAGGGTTTCGGCTGCGGTCTTCCCCTTGACCGAAATCATGTAGCACTGCCGGGCTGCTTCTTGGTTCCCTTTGGCCTCGCCTATTCCATGGCTGGTATGAAACTTCAGCTTCTGATGGAAGGACGAAGGCACGGCTCCGACTCCGCCGATGAGCCTTCGGCCGAATATGACGTTGTAGGCCGACTCGATCTTTACAACGACAAAGTCTGTTTCGACGGTTAATTGCCGGAGGGCGGAGCCTAAGGTTATAGGAAGTCGGACAATACCCTCCACTCGGCAGGACGAGCCGTTAAAACCGAAGAGGGGGCCCCGGTGAGGCTTCATATTAGCCTCACTCAATCCCATTTTCTCAAAACAGTCATAGAACAAGATGTTTGGGGCACTTCCATTATCCACAAAGATTCTATGTACATCATAGCTATTTATTACAGCATTGACGACGAGGGCGTCATCATGAGGGACCTGAACATCAGTCAGGTCCTCGGCGCTGAAGGTGATGTCTTCCAGACGAGGCCGCTTCGGTTCGCCGTCAACCGCCGCTACGGTGTTGCGCTACCGCGGCCTGGATCCTTCCCCCGGCCCTCCGGATATCATCATGATAGACCCAGAACTGGGTCTTTGATGGGATGACTCTACCGGGGCCGAGGTGGCTTTTGGCGGAGGAGCGGCTTCTATCGCCGGGGGCTGCTGTTGCCTGGGCGTTGCAGGGGCATCCCGGTTCTGTTGCGGCTGCTGCTCCCGTCGGTACTGCGGCAGTCTTCCCTCCCGGATGATGCGGTCGATCTCCTCCCGGAGCTGCCGGCACTCATCCGTCGTGTGGCCGATCTCCCGGTGATATTCGCAATATCTGCCGGGGTCCCTTCGGCGAGGATCGGTCTTGATGCGGTCAGGCCGCCGGAGCATGCCCTTCACCTCCATGAGCATCCGGGAAGGGGGAGCAGGTAAGGGTAGGTACCGCGGCTGCGGATCCCGTCGCCTCTCCCTGTCCCAGTCCTCCCGACGGTATCGCTTTCGGGAGGGCTCTTGGTCTTCAGGCCGGGGTCGGACCACCTGAGGAGCAGGTGCCGAGGTGGCTTCGGCTGCGCCTTTGCCTCTGGACAGCATCAAGGCCTCCCGGTTGATGTACTTATGGGCCTGGGCCATGAGGTAATGGAAGGTAGGGGGATGGCGCTTCCCAATGGAGCCGAGGAGCCCCTCGTCCCGGCACCCGCTGATCACGGCCGAAACTGCGATCGAGCTGTCGAGGTTCGGGATCTGGGCGGCCTCAGTCCGGAACTTGGTGAAGTACTCTTGGAGAGTCTCGGCGGGGCCTTACCGGATGGCCAGCAGGCTGGCGGAGGTCTTGCACTGCCGGGTGGCATCATAGAACTGGTCGATGAACAATTGGCCCAACTGGACTAGGGAGTGGATGGAGTTGGGGGCCAATGTCTCGAACCAGGTGAGGGCGATTTTTTCAAGGGTGAGGGGGAAAAGACGGCAGCGGACTGCCTCGGAGATCCCTCGGACCCGGAGGTAAGCGTTGAATCTCTGGAAATGACAGACTGGATCTGTCATTCCGTCGTAGAGAGGGCCCTTCGGTAGCTTGAAGCTGGGGGGCACCTCGGTGGCCAGGAGCTCCGCCGTGAACGGGGTCTGCTCCAGGATGCTGCTGGCGAGGGGCGCCCCGTGAGGCCGGGACACCATCTGCTGTATCTCTTTGCGCATCGCCGTCAGCCGCCGGTCCAGGTCCGGGGCGGTCGAGGTGGCGACGGACTGTCCTCCGGTCCGGGCCGGACGGTACTCCGACAAAGCATAATCCTGCTCCGCCAGACGATCGGCGCGGGGAGCTCGGGCAAGCAGCGCCGAGGGCTCGCTGCGCGTCGCCGTGGTTTCGTCGAGTGAAACCGGCGCAGGCACCGGTCGGAACCGGGCATCTTGTACTGGGTAGAGTGGGGGGAGCGGCGCCTGCTGAGGAATCTGCCCCGTCAGTCCCATGCGCTGGGCGATGGCGGACACCATCTCCTGAAGAGGCGCTAGGGACGTGACGGCAGCGGCCAGCGTTGCCATTTGCTGCTGGAGCACCCCCACTCGATCTTCCGAGCTGAGAGACTCCGGTATGGTCGGCAGAGGCAGGTTCGGCGGGGCAGAAGGTGCGCCTTCGGAAGGCAGCATCTGCGCCGAGGCCTCCCGCGCTTCTGCTTCGCTTCGTCTGGATCGTCGGGTCACAGGTCGCTGAGACATGACTTGTTTTGTTGGTTTCCCACAGACGGCGCCACGTGATGTAGACTGGATCTATCACGACCGGATTCCGGAGCTAGAATCCGAGGAAGAGGATCCGGAGCTGGGCCGGATCGGTGTTCGAAGGGGCCCGACGGGGATCCGGAAGGCGAAGGATGCAGAGGCGGAGCCGGGAGTCCGAGGCCGGAGGTGACTCGGAGCGGGCTTGCTCTTGGATAGTGAGCCCAAAAGGCCCTTCAGCGCGAGACCGAGTCTCCTGTCTTGGGCCGAAGCTCCTTCGGCGGACGAAGGAGCGGCGCGTATGGATCTTCCGACTGTTGTCGACAGGCGACGAAGCCGAAGCCGAAGGTCCGAGCCCGGAGGCGACTCGGAGTGGGCTTGCCCTTGGATAGTGAGCCCAAAAGGCCCTTCAGCGCGAGACCGAGTCTCCTGTCTTGGAGCAGCCGGCGTACGGCGTCGAGACCAGGGAGAGGAATCCGAGGTCGGCGGCCGATACCGACTCGGGAAGGTCAGCGAAGATTCGAACCGAGCTCCTGCAGGAGGGAAAGAAGAAGAAAAACCAGTCAACAGGAGTCCCGGGCTTCAGCCCTGGGGAACCCCCTCCGACGGTCAAGTTAGCTCCTGAAGAAGATTCGATTCAGAAGGCAAAGAGAGCAGCTTTAATGCTTTTCGGACTGTAGTCCTTTAAGGGTCTCGGAGGCTTGAGGAAGCATCCATTGCATTGCCCTCCTTTGGCAATAAATAGCGGGGTATTTATAGCGGAGGATAGCGGATGGTTAACGGTGACAGCCGATATAGGACTAAATGAGGGTTTACTGATAAACCGCCATAGTGCCCGATCCGCCACCGGAGTGGGCCGGATTCGGCTACCGGGCCGAAGGGGGTTGGGCCGCTGATGGGCCGAAGCCTGTTGGGCCATGGGCTGCCGCGCTGCTCCCGGGCCGTAGGCTAGTGGGCCGCTGACGGGCTGAAGCCTGTTGGGCCGGGAGCGACGGTGCCGCTTATGGGCCGAAGGCTGCTGCTGGGCCGCTGACGGGCCGAAAGCTCCCGGAGGGCCTGGTACTGCTGCTGTTGGGCTGAACGGGATTTGGGCTTGCTATAATGGGCAGAATCGGATTCTTCCTCATCAAGGGATATAACCGCAATGTTTTTGACCGTTTCAAAAGTATTTTATACAGTGTATGGGAGTTGGAAGTATAATTTATTTTACAATACATTTTAACAATATATAAATATTTAAAATCGATAGAGTGTAATTAAACACCCCCTATTAATACTAATATCAACACTGACGTAACTAAACTTACATAATATAGCAATCAGACAACGCATAGAATTTTTTATTCTATGTTTGGGAGGTCAACTCATAGGTCACTACTCATGAGGGGTATGGATAGGCCCTCATGGTTAGTAAAATGCTCGCGAATTATGCGCATATATGCAGATTTCTTGATAAAAGTCGCATTGGTAAAAAGATAGAAAAAGATTTGTTTATTTAATGCAGATTCTTTTTCCGTTTGCATACACTACAAAAGATATACTTAACACTTTTGCCTAATATTTGTCTTATTGAATAAGAATAAACTTATGATTACCTAGGTTCTCATGAATAATGACATTATATAGTTGTATTTGTATCTTAAAAAATACTTTGTTGTCTTCATTTTTTGTTGGGGAAGAAACTTAGTGCCTAATTTCTAAAATAAAAAATGAAAAACTTATCCATTCATTGACACGAACTTGAAATTTGATTGGTATCTATTTTGCAGATCATTATCTATATTACTACATAAGTTTTTTGACAAGAATATATAATTTTGAAATAATAAAATGCTCTCATTACATTTCATTGTCTAGAGTGAGTAGCAATTATTAGATAATATAAATTTCGTCTTGTCCATTAAGAATCTAATTACTTACATTCATTATCTCTTTCTTTCTTTTTAACTTACTCGTGAAACAACATCTAATAATGTAACAACATTTATATAGAGACAACGGTGGAGACGTTCCCATCATGAATATTGTGCCTGATTGACCCATATTATTGAGAAGTTTGTTTAAAGAATAGCGAAAACAAATGCTCTCCTGTCATATCATGGATTCCATAACTTTTGAAAAGTTAATCTTTTAAATCTAGGCATGTGACAGCTGCCCATAAGCTCTCTTGTTGTTGTCTAATTCTCCTAAAATCGGAAGAAAAAAAATATCCGAAGAATCCATGGACATTAATGGGATACTTTTTCCAAGGTTTGCATGTATTGAAATCAAACAACTCCTTCACGTTGAACTTATGCCATATTTAAGTACCATCCTTCCCGCTTTCCCTCTCTCCCTCTTTATTTCTTCCCATAAAAGGTATTCCACGATGCCCTCTCTTCCTTTCTCATATGGTGAATTATCCTGTAACGTAGGATGCCATTTGTTCACGAAGGTGACAATAAATGAGGTGGATAGTCTTTTCACATATAGGATTTAACAAACATTTAATATATGTGTATAGGATTGGAAATGACGAATGTATAAAGACATGACAAATACTTTACGAACATGACACACCCGCAAAATATTTGTCAGACTTAGAAAATATTTGTCACGCTTAGCAATCTATACATACATGTGTAGAGATACATATTTTTCAAGCATTACAAATATTTCATAGGCATGACATATATTATTTATTATGTCTATGAAATATTTGTCATAGCTAGAGATCTGTACGTACAGGCATACAAATAACAAATACTTTTCAAGTGTGAGAAATATTGTATGGACATGATAAATAGTATTTGTCATGCTCACGAAATATTTGTCACTCTTATATATATTTATCATGTCCAAGATTGTGCATGCGTATTAAATACTTGTCAAGTCCCACCTGTGAAAAAGTTGTCTAACAAGTATTACTGCAATGCAAGACATTACAACAAGTATTACTGTTACATCTATGATTTGGTTCAGTCATTCAGACTTATTTTAGATTCAAGTTACGTAATTACGAAATTAAATAATATACAAATTTAAAATGAAAGATAAGAGACAAATAACCAATCAATAGACATATCATTTACTATGAAATAAATGTAAATATTTCATTATATTGCCATAAATTGGATCCTCAAATTATATCAAATATGCAGTGAAAATAAACTTTCTCAACTCACTAAAGAAATATAAAAATATATATTCTCTCTCAGATCCCTACTATATTAAATATAAGAAAATAATAAATCTAATCTTAGATAATCTGCAGATGAGTCTAGACCTAATTCTTTAAGCAAAGCCCTCCTTCTCAACTAAATCTTTCTCTTCAGTCTTTGAAAATGTTAGTAGAATTTATGAGTATAGCCATTCAGTAGACAAATCAAATCCACTAAATACGAATAATATAATAATTAAAAAGTGATGATATCAAATATATATATGATTCACAGTTCTACATATAGCTCATTATAACTCAAATAAGAATATAATACAAAACATAGTCAAATATAAATTTATCAAATCACATGTGTTTTCTAATAACATGAGTAAATCGACTAACATATAACATATAAGACATGATTCAGATTCTTATTTAACTGAATAAGTGATACAGAATATGGTCAAATATAAATTTATTAAATCACGTGTTTTCTAATAATACGAACAGATCGACTAACATATAGTATATAAGACATTGTCATATTCTTATTTAGCTGAACAAGCATACTAGCCATGATCAGAACATATCACATGTCAAATTTAACATATTGAACTGAACATATAGTAAAATTATCATGATATGGTAACTTATCAAATCAGAGTTCATATTGTCAGAACAGCTAATCAGAATGAATATAGATTCTTAATCAAATAGAGTTCATAATAACTGAACATAGATATCAAGGGAACAAATTGAGCAAATTATAAGTTGAATTAAATAGATCTAAACAACAATTATGTTTCATAATTATGTATCAAACAAATTAAATCCAAATATATCAAATAAACATGTATTTAACTACCATATAAGGAGCCGAATAAATAAATATTAGAGTATATAAGCAAATATACTAAGGTCATGTCACATGCATAGCTGAAACTTCATGACCCACTCGAATAATTGATTATAAATTAATAATTACTAAGATTTTTCTGTTGCATGCAGGCAGAACTCATCTATATACCTTTATGGAATGAGCTCTCATCTTCTTAAGATGACAATATCCAAACATATATCAAACAAATATGACACAGTCATTTCTCACATATTTTAGACTTATCATATATTTGAAAATTTAATAGATAAAATGATACATATAAATATGAGTCAAAATATACTTTTGTTACATACAAAATAGTCATTTAAGAGTCAAATAGGTTATGTATATAGAAAATTAGAGTATAGCTAATCCATATAGGTTTATGAATAGAAGAATATGCTACTGAAATTTTATCAGATTTTTCGGACAAGAGATTATGATTTCAGTCAAACTAATTTTTAGAGTTGAAAAATCAATAAATACAGCTAAAATTAAAAAAAAAGATTCAAAAAATTACCAAATTTGGTGAACATGTCAAATATGTCAAATAAAATATGTGGATAAAGTTTTAAGTAAATTGGATATTGTTTGAGTAGTGTAAAGTCTTGAATTGCATACGTCAAACTTGAGTGAATTTTGACCAATGAAATAAATAACATAATAATTATTAATAATTGTTTTAAAATTATAAACTTTTGCAGAAAGGTATATTCCATCATGACAAAGGAGTTATGCTTGATCAAAGTTCATCTAAAAATTCGAATTGTCATCAGTATGGAAAAACTATATAAATTGAGAAAATAATTACAAAAAAATAGTAAATAAATTTATAAAAATTAAAAATTTGTCAGCATAAAAGAGACATCTAGACCAAGTTTTGTTCAAGATTTCAGATGATTTTAAGAGCATTTACAGAGTTATGGCCAAAACAAGTTGTATTAGATTTTCGAACTTATAGTAGAAGAACAGTCTAAGTCGCGCATGCCTTGGTGGACGTCTTTTAAATCACGTCCACCATAGTGAATACCTTTTAGACAAGTGAAATAGCTCAAAGGTAACTCTAAACTTTGAGTTTGAGAGGCATCTTGTCAAGCGGATGTCATTTGAATCACATCCACTGGTCTAGACGTGATTTCAACCAATTTTCTGAATTGTAATATTTTGAAGAATTCACATATAATTGAGGGACCAAAGTAGGAAATAAGATCATAGACTTATAGACTAATATTTTATAAGTCATGTTTGACCATTTTTGTAAATAAAAAATAAAATTTTTATATTAATACAAAATAAACATTTAATGGGTTATCATCACCTACCTCTTAAAAGAAGAACAACTAATATTCTCTAACCAAGTCCTTAAGCTCTAGGCATGAATTTATCTTATTCTAGAGTATTTTTCACATCTTCTAATCATCCAAAAATATAATTCATCTATTAAAACCAACTCTGAAAAGATTAAACCAAAAAATTTTCTAGTTATTGAGGAAGAAACTTACCCTAAAATTGAGGTTGCATGCAAGAGAGTTTATGTACGACCTCAAGGCCTTATTTATAGTTCATTTCCTTCCTAACACTACCTAAGTTTCCTACGTTGCAGGGTTGGACTCTAATAGATGGAGTTTTGACCAACAAGTAAAGTGAGTTTGTTTGTAACTAGAAACCCAGTTTTTTGCACGCAGTGGATTTCTTTAACTAAAACTTATCCATTGCAACCCTTTTAATGATTGATTTAGCTAAAAGTCCTTTAGACAAAGTTATAGTCCTTTGTATATTGTTTCCGACTATATCTATTATGCAAGTTTTAGAATTTCGTACACAAAGTTATCGCATTTTCAATATGCCGCTATCACACAGTTTTTAGAATCTGAAATTTGACTAAGTGTTGGAAATCAACTAGTTTCCTAATTAGGTCACTAATGAACTTATGGAGTTAGTTTTGACTTAACTAATAATTTATCCATTCTAAACATATTATTATATTATTAAATAAAAATTAAACAAGTTTAAATTATTTTAGCTAATTAATTGACTTAATTATTTAAATCTAATTGAACTTAATTAACCTTAGCTTATTAACAAATTAATGAATTTAAGATCTAAGATATAACAATTATTCTTGTCATAGAGTATGCCATGGTTTCTCATGATGGCGAGGAATAGGGAATCTGGTGGACCCACTGCTAAACATTTTCAAGAATAATACTTACTATACGGTGGATGTTGCAACACATGGTTAAAGGTTCTCACTCTCACGAGAAGCAACAGTTCATATTAGATCATGTAGGAATGTCATTTTCTTTACCATCCAATTAAATATTGAAGGATATGGATGAGTTATGATAATCTCTTAATTATGCAAAACCATTTATTTGAAGGAAAAAAAGAGAGCCAAGGCACTGTTGTAATTAGATGATAGTATTGAGGTATTACAATCTAAGTCTCATTGTAACACCTCCAAGCATTGCAACAAGTGTTACTTTATTTAAATGACATGAATTAGTGCCACTGGTGGGATAAAAGGGTGGAAGCACATGTACGTGTAGCCTAAAAAAAATGAATAAGTAAACTAATAAAATTTTGTAGGATTTTTTAGCTTTTTTATTTTTTTAGACTAGCTACTTTGGAAAAGAGTCCTTGTATCTTGCATATTTAGTCTTTGCTCCATTTAACCCAGGTTTAATCATTGTCAAGTATTATTTTCAAGGATTAAAAACTTAGAAAATCTACCTTGAACTTTTTGCTTATCTCTATCTATCAATTTTTTCCCTTTGTTCTAGTGAAATGTATTTATAAGGCCTCCGTAGTAGAGTTAGTAGAAATATAGGTGAGTGTCATGATAGTTTTGACTTCTTCAGGTGATTATTCTAAGGTTGGAGGCATTGCCGTAGGGAGTTACTCTATTCTAAGCAAATACTATTTGATCTATTGTCGGCATTCTTAGCTTGATAATACAGTTGTAAATGGTACTATGACCGTTTAGTTCTGATTTATTTCTAATGTTTTAATAGATGTGAAAGTACAAAAAATTAAATATTCTTTTTCCAATTTCGAGGTGCTTCTGAATTTGAACCTTTTGCTAAGTGAATGGATGCAGAAGCAAAAGAATTCGATTCTGCATCTGCTTTTCGATATTTATTCTGATAATATACTATTTAATATTTTTTTCTCTTTACAATAGCTCACTAGTAATATTAATGACTTAAACTTTTGTTTCAAGTTAGATAATCCAACTGCCAATGCTTTAGTATGATAAAGAATGGTATTTATAAAAGGGACTAAGGTCTTCCTTCGTATTCTTCCGTAAGGTGATACTAAATAAGATAAATATTGTCTTTGTATGATACAATGGATATTAGATTTACATATATGTTACATGATGCTCAACGAGGAGTAATATACATTGCATGTGACTTATAATAGGCATACATTGCATGTGACTTAAGAGTATCAATGTGTATGAGAATTGAAAAAAACGAAACTAGATACTTTCGTTTCCATTTCTACTTTTACATAAAAAATGAGTACAAAAATATAAATATATATTTCTATGTTTGCTTTTGTTTATAATATTCTATATAGAAAATGAGAGTCAAAACACTTGAACTTGTTTACCATCGTTCGCGATAACATATGTCCTTATTTATAGTGCCAAAACTCTTGGTGGATTGCGAAGAGGTGACTGCATCTTCTAGTAATTCATTTGTTTATATTGTTTGTTATTTTACTCTTCCTTTTGTAAGACTTATGTATTCTATGGTTTAATTGTCAAACTCTTATATGCTAAACTGGTGATAGACCTCATACTCAAGGTTTCATAAGAAAAATTTTCTTTCTGATAAATCGATGAACCTTGGTTGGGGATTTTTTTGAGCACTTATCTATAGGATATTCTCCCTCATTTGAGTATACTAAGAGTGATTGATCCTATGTTGATATCAAATTACTTTCGCAAATATCCCATTGAGTCTGAGTATTGATTGTCCAAGGCCTTATAGTTAAAGACCTTTTAGTTAGAAGTCAAGGCCCAATAATTCCTAAGTAAGATATCTTTTGAAATCTTAGGTCTATGGATCAATCATGCTACTATGACACTGAACGCCCTAGTTGGCAGATAGGTATATTTACTATCTAAGGATCTTATAGTTGGATAAGTTAAGTGTCTATACATATGACTATAAGACTAGTCACTTATGTGCTTTCCTTAATGTCTCCATACGTATGACTATGGGACCAACCACTCTCATCATATGAGTAGGCATGAGATACACCAGCCTATTTGGATATAAGATGCATGTCTCAAATATTCTATGATTGGGAATAGCTTAAGAATTATGATTAAAAATATTAGTCTTATTATCATAATCTCGTTATGATCCAATATTCTCGACATAGTTTCAAGGGCTTCATCATGTGAAATAAGTTAAATGATAATAAACATCATAAAATAAATTAGCATTTATTAATGAACAAGAATGTGCATAGGTGCTATGAGATTGGCTTTGAGGATACTATATCTGACACCAACTTTTGCCTTACCTGCCAAGGAACTCTTCGCTCGATTTCTTGATTGAGGACAAAAGTGTGGGAATAGGGGTTAGTCTAAGAGACTGTGACCTAGATCCTTCAGAGGACCCCTTCAATCATAAGGAGGTGATGAGACCATGGAGGTAGCAGTTGGTCTTTCCTTCCTGGAATGCCCCGAACTTCACATCTCTATTTGATTGTTGTTTGAGGGTGGAGGTGGAGGCAATGCCTATTGCAAGGGCTTGTGTGGCATGGAGTTTGTTGATAGCCCTAGCAAGGGTTTGTACCTATTCTCGCAACATAGCAAGGGATTCTTCAGAGCATGGGGGACTATCATCCCTAATAGGAGAATCCCCCTTCGCCACACTTAGTGGAGATCTCAATGGCGGTTCCTCCCTTCGCTTGCTTGGTCAAGCCATAGTTTCTTATTCAGTTCCCACAAACAATGCCAATTTCTATAGAGCTTAAAAAGTGGTTGATCTGACGGCAACGACATACTCGATCATCACTTCGACTAGGGGTGGCAATGAGCCGAGCTGAGCTGAGCTGAGCTTTAGGAAGGTTGAGCTTAGCTCATTAAAAAAATTATGAGCTCGAGCCAATCCCGAGCTTTGATTTGAGCCCAAGACAAATCTTTAGCTTGGCTTGAATCCAACTTACTCGAGTTCAAGCCAAGCTCGAGCCCACGCCCATGCATAGGCACCTCGCCATAGCGGGCGTGCATGCTCTCTGCCTGCCCGCGTGGGTATGCATGGGCACCTTGCTATGTGCCTAAGGCACTTTGCGATGGGGAATTTTTGTCCTACATTGGATTTAAAATTCTTTTTTTTTGTTCATAAAGTTTGCGGTTCTTTTTGAAATTGAAATGGCTGCTCAAAAAGTCATATGGATGGGATTATGTGTTGTGGTGGTGTGTTATTGTTTAATATTTATAATTTAAATATTTATGTTATATTTCAAGCCGGCACGCGAGTCAATCAAGCTAAGCTTCACAAGCTCAAACTCAGCTCGTTTAAGCTAATAAGCTCAATGTTAAGCTCAGGCTTGGTTCGTTTGTCTTAATGAGTGGAGTTGAGTTGAGCTAAACTCAAGCCGAGCTTGAGTAGCTCGTGAGCTGCTCAACTCATTGCCAGCCCTAAGTTCGACAGTGACATTGTGATCATGCCACGTGGTGCAGCCAGATGATACTTGTGTGGCATTAGGCACGGCGGTCCGAGCTGCCCCTTCTCTCTATCTCTCTCTTAAGCATTGGTGAGAGGTACATAGGGACTATTTGGAGATACCCCTGCAATGCCTAAGTGAGCGACTCCTTCTCAGAAGAGGATAAGTTCCACCATTTTAACCTCTTTTTTGTTGTTTTGCCTCTTACCTCGCTTGGGATGTCTTCTACGAACATACATAGGGCTTGCAGCCAGTGTGAGTGCACCATGTGTCTCAACTTAGGAGTGCCACGTGTTGTCATTGTAGGGAATGCCTTAAAAGTCTTTTTGTTCATAATGTTGAAATATCTTCCTTTCGATGAACAGGTGATCAGTCAGTTGATTTGCAAGTCTTGTCATATCTACTTGAGAGTTTAGTACTCGGGCAATAATGGAGGCATACTACTCTCAACACTGACATTCGCTCTTAAGTGGGTCAGGCCTATTTGGCCCTGGGCTTTAATGCTTATCCCACTACAATAATAAGTATAATATAATATGGTCCCATATACTGTAATTGTATATCACATGATACATTCATACTTATTATGACATTATAAATAATATAATACATTATAATGCAATGGATTATGCATTATACTACATAAATGTTGTACTTTATTATGTCTAATATATCTTGCATTTAAGATGTGATATATTGTATTATGTTGATCTTACTTGTATTATGCTATAATATAATATAATATAATATTATAATATGGACATAGAGAATTTTCAGATTTTATAAAGAGTATTTTAGTCAAGAAAATAATTACAATTGTCCAAAAGTGAGAAATGCTACCAATTAGTATCTTATTATTTAAATGGAGTTTCTTATTACGCTTAGAAGCTCTAGGACAAAATTATTTTTTACAAAAATTTCATGCTTAAGCTCATTATTCTTCCTTATGCATTAATGTGTAAATTATTGCATAGCATCTACTCGCCTCTTTATTTCCAACAATTCAAGTATGAAATAACAAACAGTCTCTTTCTAATTTATTAATATCCAAAGCCTAAACAGAATAAACTAAAATAAGCATAATTTCCATGTTCAATGTCAAGAGTATTTCCTCCAAGTGTACAATGTACTATCCCAAATTGAATATACATTTAGCTGTTCATTTCGGTTAAAACTATCTATGAATTTTAAATTGTCATACTAAATGTATCTTATTATACTATACATGTCAGAAGTAGGTCAAAATAAATCAACTCAGTTTTATTTTTAAATGGTCAATTCACAGCTAACCATCTTAACACATTGTTAAATATGTTAAATTCAAATCGAATCCAGAAGAATCAAGTGAAAAATGTAAGACGAACCCAAGCTATTAACACGAATATCCACCCCTCCTTAAAATGCAATTTATCTGCCATGAGATTTAACACAAAAAGAGATGAGTCTGCAACAACCAGTCACCTTATTGGATGGCCATTGGAGCTTGTGTGGTAATTTATGCACTCAGAAATCTCCCCATTCTATTACGCAGAATAGAGAAGACTACTAATAAAGAACAAATTTTCAGCCCTAAAGTGATTAATTCCAAGTGTTTCCCAAGTCCAAATTAAGGTTGATGTTTCCTTGAACTCAGGTGAAAAAGCATCAACCTAACAATTCAGCCTGACGGTTATTTTCTCGAAACTTGGTATATACATAACTTTGAACATTCATCCTGTTATTTTTGACACAAAAAATAGATCTCCAAAGTCATTTACGTTTGCATTATTCTCTGGCTTCCAACCAAAAATTCTAAATCAGAATCTTAAATAAGAGTCAAACTAAAATTATTAGATAAGATTTCAATCTCTATAATTATCCGAGATTACTTATAACTATTTCTCGCCCAATATTTTCTATGTTGAAGGTGATAAGTCAAAATGACTTCCAACTAAAACACTTGCTAAACACTACTAGAAAACTGAACTGGGACAGAACTAGCAATGCTCACAACAAATGAACACTACAAGATGTGAAATATGCAAGGGCAAGAGCTACTGTAAAGCCCGTACATGTTAAATATAATCTAAGTTACAAGGGAATTCATTCTGTTTTCTCACTCTTCATAAAACATCTACAAACAGAAAGGTTGGAAACACACGTGGACCACACACGCTTGCTATCTCAAACTGAGATCAATATCATCGTCATCCTCAAGCTCAAGTTCACTTGATGGACGAATCCTCCTTCCCTCACGTTGCACGGATCGCCCACCCTTCTTCGGTTTTCCCCTGTAAAGAAACATCATAGTTTCAGATTAATTTTTATTCTCTTAAATTATTAGAGGGGCATTGCAACCTTTGGTAACTGTTTGGCAACTCAGAAACAGTTTGACCAGAGGGAGGATGCACTCACTGTCCATTAGTGGGGGTGTTTCCACCTTTAGAACGTCCTAGTCCATATTCCGACCTTCCATCTGGAAGAAAATAAGGCAAAAACCAGAGGATAGTGAGAAGTTTGTGGTGTTGGTGATCAACTCAAGCTTCATGTGCATATCTGATTAGGTAGGCTCACCCTCACGTCCAATTATATGTTCTTCAACCTGCGAACGCACAAAGAGTCATGTAACCCATTGATGGAAGGACAAAATTTCCCATTAACCACAAAGTTACAGTGCTGCTGATGTAACAAATTTAGTTATGCTTTGTTTGGTGCAATCACATTGCAAAATTTGCTCAGTTGAACATGTAAGTTTACTGATCCAAAAGGAAGAGTCTAGGCCACATACTGCAGGTGAGGTAACAGAACACAATGAGAAGAGTCTATACATACTGCAGGTGAGGTAACAGAAGACAATGAGAAGAGTCTATCTTCAGGCTGAAATTTCCGGGAACGTTTCAGGCTGAAAAGACAAGAAGAAAATTAAATCAATAGCATGTTCCAAATTATTCAAAATAGAAAATAAATAATATAGATGCTTATGCTACAACTAATTCTTAGAACTATGATATAAATAATTCCCAGAACTATGTAAATACAATGCGGAAGCACAGCCCTCTAAATGGAAATGTTAGTCGGATCTGGTTTTCCCTCTTCAAGGGTTTCCTATTTAGGTTCCTTCTTTGTTACTATTTGACTCTTAGGAGGTTGCCATGTACTGTAAGAGGGCTATGCCCTCTTCAATATGAATGATACAAATCTTCTATTTTACATGGTATCAGAGCAGATTCTTCATGCAGCGTAAGACCCTCTTCCCCAGCATCTCCCCCTACCTGTGTGATGGCACAGGGTAGGGAGGGACTCCTCTTCCAGCCTGCCTCTGCCCCTTCCGCTTTTTTTCATCCTTCCTGGTGCCATACCGAGTCCTGCACGATGTGGGCCCGCAAAAGCTTCCCTGCTGTTTGCACCCAAGTCCCATCCATACCAGTGCCCCATGCAGCTCATGCGCCAGGCTCCATCTCCCCTGTGCCTCCTACAAGGCTACACCAGATGTGAGGCACCGCACACATCCCCACCTCCCTTCCAAGTAACTGCCACCTCTATGTGGCAGATGCCTATGCGCACCCACGTCATCCCTCCCCTTTGTGTGGCCGCCCCTGCTTGGCTCAGTTTGTGCCCACACCTTGCCTCATCTTCACCATTTCCTGCGCACACAGGAAACCCAAGGCGCTTCCTCCATCAGTGCCCCCTTCGGACGCACCATTGTGTCCCCTGCAACAAGGTCCCATGGCAGCCGCTGCCGCTCTCTACTGCTCTATGTTCACAAGGCTCCCAGCATTCTTACCATGTTTCTACCCCTCCACTGTTACCCCAGCCCCATCCGCCCATGGCAAACACTTAAGCGTTGGTTTCATGGGTGCAGCCATGGTTGCCTGCCTCCAGTATGGCAACTTCAACCTTGACCTCATTGGGCACAGTCATATTTCCTTTTCGCCATCCTCGACTAACTGCTCCACCATTGGTCCATTCCATTACCTCTTATTCATGGGTCCCTGTTTTGAGACCTTGCCACTGGCATCACCACTTGCCACCTCCTCAGCCACTCCAAGGACATCCCCTCTGTCGTTTTCTTCGCTGGCAGCTAGTGACTCATCTCTGTTGCTGCCTGCATCTACTCCAGCTCCGTCACTATCTTCGCCCTCTTTGCATCTGTGCTTAAGGAACCATGCCGCTTTCGGCCATTGTGTTCTCCTTTGCTCCTGTGTTCCACGAAGACTCAGACACCTGCTCCTCTCATGTGGACAGCATGGCTCCTGTTTACATGACTCTAGCACTCTGCACTTCCCGCCTGATGTGCCTTGCTCTAAGGCACACCGGCTCTTCTTCACACACCGCATGCCCTTGTTTATGCTAATGCTTCTAGGAGAAACTTTTGTGCACCATCTGAGGACCACCTTTCACATCCGCTTATGTACTGTCACCACGGTGTTGTCCAGCGGTGACTCATCTGCATCATGCCCTGATCGGCTTTTTCATTCCATGCCATTCTTCTCCAAACTCAGTCTTTAATCCACCGTGAGGTTGCTGGGGGATACTAGAGTATGATATGGTTTTCCTCTACAAGCTTTTCCTATTTAGGTTCCCCTTCCTTTGCTACTACCATTTCCTTCTTATGAGGTTGCAATGTACTTTATAATGGGCTGTGCCTCTTTTTGATATTCTTTTAGATACATATCTTCTATTCTACAGAAAAGGTATAAGGATATCAACCAAACCATAATTATAATAACTTAATTAATTCTGGACTTGACTAAATTATGCAACAAAGTCTAACAGGAAATTCGGTGCAATGAAAAATGCACAACCGGAACAAACAATCCCCAACTTCACCAGGCAGTGAGAGACTAGAGTATCAATCTGCGTTTTACTTGGCCAACAAAGTTAAGGTGAGCTATTACCTATTGTTCCTAAAATTCAAGGGTGTTGCATGAATCTTATATATACTTGTACCTGTACCCACAGAATTTATGCATACTCGGTGCCATAAATGTTAGATATACTTGTATCTAATTGTCTATCATCCTGAATTTGAAAGTTTACAGAAATCAGAATGAAGATGAAATACAAGAATTCATACATTTGCCATCTATATCGAATGTGATCAGCATCATGCCAGAGGAAACATAAGTGCCTGTTAGAGATGGGAACTGGCAGAAATCTTTAAAGTGAAGTCTACAACAAAAGTTCTCTTGGGGGAAGAAGAAAACCTTGGAAGAAACAGCTAGGAATAAAAGGTTACCTAAAAAGATTATGATTTTCTTGTGGGAATTTGTGTAGAGAATTACATCAGGTGACTGATTTGTGAGACGTCAAGGAGGTAACTAAAGGAACCCATCCTTTCGGTGGAACCTTCACAGAAAATATGAATCACCTTTTCATCCACTGTTAGTGTCACTGATACAGTTTGGAAGCAATTCTTTAAGGCAGAGGAATGAGTGAAGAAAAGTGATCAAGTGCTAGTTCCTGCTCAAGTTTGACCACCACTAGCTAGTTGAGGGAGGAGTAACCCCTGGTGGCACAACTGCCTATGGCCCAACCTGATCAAGGACAAGGTCCAGAAGAAAGTGGTGACGTTTGATAGCCCCTAGATGTCCAGGATGAGGAAGAGCAACCTGAAGGGACACTCACATGGCAAGGGGAGTGGTTGAAGAAGGAAGATCAAGTACTCAGGGAGGGGACATGCTCTAAACTTCACGTAGGGGCACATGACCTTAATGGCTTTAGCTTCCGAACTCCTCCCCAAGTTGAAGCATCACACATACAATGGGATTTACTAATCCAAATGGACAACAGGACGACAGCCATGGAGGACAAAATGCTCAAGCAGTTTAAGAGGATTGAACAAGAAATTAATCCTCGAGCAGTTTAAGAGGATTGAAAAAGAATTGGCACTTCAAAGGAACTACCCATGGCATCAGCTGAAGGAGATCATATAACAATGGACACTAGTTTAACTGATGCTCAGCTGCAAGTTCTAATGCAAGCATTGTCATGGAAAATAACAGCCGTGGAAGAAAGCCTAGAAAAGAAGCTGGGCATATGCAAGGGATCACTCGGTCCTCTAGGCGTAGAGATCATCAAGCTATGAGAGAAATTGGAGATCGCAGAAGCCAAATTGGATAAGAGGTTTGAAGAAATTGAAAAGAGGACATAATCTTCACCACCTGCGCCCTCTTCTTTAGAATTTCAGTCACTAGACATTGGGAAAATTGCGCTTGCTAGAGTTGACAAAATGGAGGAAGATTTCCATGGAATGGAAAGGCTAGAGGAGAAAGTGGATGCAACCTTTTCCAGACCACCTCTATCCACTGCAGCTTGAGATATCTAGGATAGCATTGATAGATTGGCTGATTTAATTTCTAGCCTTAAGCAGATCAGTGGGATAGAGTATACATCCCTTGATGCACTGAGAAGAGAAGTACTTGAACGATTTGAGATCATTAAAACTCATGCAGATAGCACTAAGAAGCACGCCAATGCCCAAAGGAAGCAAACAGAGGAGATAAATCAACGAGTGCTCACTGCACTTCAAATGAGCCAAGGATTGATCAATGTCCTATGTCCTCCTCCCCCAGCTCCTTATAATGCCAACATTGTTGATGAAGAGGAAGCCTTCGATACTCACTCTCACCATCCTCCAGCCCAAGATTAGTAGCCTGCCGAAGTCAAGCAAAAACTCCCAGCTTATGGTAATGGTGGTGGTGATGGTGATGGCGAGGTGGTTTCCATCCTTCACCCCACCACCACCAGTACCACTAAACCCGCCAAAATCCTCTATAACCTCTAGGTTTCATGCTAGAGTGACAAGATATCCACATAGTTCCTCCTGCTCCGGTGATGTGTTTTACCCCTTTTGTTAATGTCAAAATGGGCAAGTGAATCGGATTAGGACAACCTATTGATAAGAAATTTCATCATCATCACAAAGGGGAAGATAGTTAAGCCTCGAGGACCTATTTTGATGTTAACAAAATTCCATATTGGTTTATGAATGAATATTTTTCTTTGAATGATGGTTGAGCTTCACTATTTTTATAAGAAACTTTAATCGGAAGTGTTACATTTGATATGTATCTAACTTAGGTTGCAATCAAGAGTTAGTGTAGTCTAACAAGCAGACTATTTGTCAACCAACATAGTCGACTGGCTGACCAACCGAATTGTAGGTTGAAGCTAAATCGGCTGTCCCAGGCCTTCTGTGTGCAGAGTAGTCGACTGGTCGATCAACAAAGAAGTTGGTCAACCAACAGTAGTGGAAGGATTCTAGAACTCCTCCATTGATCAGAATTGGTCGACTAATGGCACTGAAGTTTTCCCACCTGATCAAAGGAAAACAGTTAGCTAGTTGACCAATGAAAGCAAGAGGACCAAAATCTCCATTTGGGGCATATCTTTCAAAACTCTCAAATCTTTAGAAAAATGGAGCATTGTTTGACCGTGTTAGACAGTCACTCAACTAGTGCTTGTACTACTAAGTCAAAAGAAAAGCAAGTACTTCAGAAGATCTGCACAGAACCTTTTTCTAGTGACGCTCTGGTTAAGCAAGGGTCGACAAACTCCAAGCAAATGAACAGCAAAACTGGCTATCTCATTGGGGATTCTCAACAGAGCCCACCTACTCCCAAATGGCTATGGCATATTTTAGCTATAACTAGAGAGGGATTGGAGGAGTTCAACAGCACCTTGGATAAAGGAAAAGTCCTCAGCCATTGCCTCCCAGAAAAAGAGCTCCATGGCCTGCATGACACCTCTCATCCTCTTCTCATTCAATCTTTTGCAAGAGGGGACTCTGGTAGACTACATTAGCTGCTACTTACCTGAGAGAATCGACTAAGCATCTTTAACATCTTTCTCCTCTCCCAGGTGTTCAACATCAGCAGAAATCAACACAATTTCTTCTTACCTTTCTCTTCTTAGTGTTCTATCTTTCTTTTAAGAAAAAAAATCTGGTTGTGTTATTCATTGTATTAGTAGCTTGTCTTTATGGTATTTCTGTTTCTCATAAGTTTGTGAGTTCTTTCCATTTAGATGAGATCCAGTCTCGAGTGTCCTGAGGTGTGCTAAACTACTGACTTTGTGTCTCGTGGGAAAGCCCATCTTGAGGCTTGGTATCTAGAGGAGATAGTGTGCTGGTGTCATTTCAAACTAGCATTGTACTAGAAATTTTTGGCTCTAGCCAAAGGAAATTCCTAGCTTGGTTGGGAAGTAGACATAGGCTAAGAAGGGGAGGCCAAACCACAATAAATCTTTTGTACGCTGTGGGGTTGTTTGCTCCCCTGATTTTTCCTTACCTCATTGCTCTAACATGTACCATTTGATACCCTAAAATCGCTATTTAATTTTTTTTGTCACCCTTTTCTCCCCTGCCCCCTCTAGAGTGAAGACCCTCAAACCCAACAATTGGATCCAAGCTTGATTGCTTAATGAAGGTTTAATGGCCTACAAGATGTCCTAAATCTAGGCCTAACCCATATTGTTCTTCTCATGGTGAATGACACTCCAAAACCGTGCTCCACTCCTTGATGTCTCTAACTACACCTGTTGGAAGACTAATATGATGATCTTCCTTGAAGCCTTGAAATATGAATATGTGCTTGACACCTGAAAAAGGCTCATATGTGCCTACAAAGGAAGAAAGATGATTGGGATGACAATGATAAACATTGAGTATCCTTGAATGTTAAGGCTACAATTTTGGATTCCTTGACTTGTGCACAAGGATGCTGACTTTGCATTCCTTCGCTTGTAATGAACCTTAATACATATCTCTAGCTTGTCACATATCTCTTTTACACTAGACACCTAGTTAAATTCACTTAAGAAAGGGCAATCCTTTCAAATTCCTAATGGGTCGAACCAGTCGACTATGTTGGTTGACTAGTAACCAGCCTGCTAGACTGCACTTCTCTTGATTGCAGTTAAAATCAAATACGTGTAAAATGTAACATTCCAACCAAAGTTTCTTACAAAAACAATGAAGCTCAATCATCATTCAAAGCAAAGTATCCATTCATGAACCATTAAGGAATCTTTGTTATCATCAAAATAGATCCATGAGGCTCGACAGGGTACAAATAATTTTATTAAGATATCCTTACTAAGTCGCAAAAAAAGAACAAACATATTATCACTATGAGAACAAAGCATCATAAGAAGACATTGAAGGAGAAAAGGGGATCCTTCATCAAAATGGATAAACGAAGAATTTTGCCTGAGGATCTCACATTGATGTCAAAATTCCTAACCATCCAATATCCATAGTGAATATAGGGATCACAACTTGGATGGTTATATAAAACTATATAAGTGATAGTTTGCTTGCAAAACACGGAAATAAGCATAAAAAAAGATTCAGGTGACAGCTAACATGAAACCCAATGTTCAGGAAACATACTTTGCAGTGCTCTTTGATGATGACAGAAATCCCTCAAAGCCTTTCAATACATTCCCGCACTGGTTTGAATCTTGTAGGTAACTAGTTTCCAAGTCATAAACCTTATACAAAAAACACAGCAGAATATCAGACGCCACATTAATTTATATGCTTGCATGGCATAGGTTGTTAGGTGTATAATTAAAGGAAAGGCACTAGTTTCTCTTGAAACGAAGAATAATATGCACGTGCAATCAATGTGAAGTGCTGAAGCATAGATTCCAGTAGCAAGGGATATGGGCAAAGGCTCATCAGTTAAGAGTATGGTCACAAAACCCGATAACTGTAGACCAGCGATTGCAGAAAATTTAACATGGAGAGAGAGAGAGAGAGAGAGAGAGAGAGAGAGAGAGAGAGAGACTGTTCAATTATTTTTGGAGATAGACGAAGACAACATTTTCATGGATAAAAGTCATAGGTACTGGATAATATCTTTTGCCTCTCAAATCAGTGGGGATTCAGTCATTTACTTCAGAAGAAATTTCTGTTATAGCCATGTCTAAGCGAACACGAAATTGTTAATTTATGAAAACCCAAATATGGGAAAGTGGCAAGGATATCCAAAAAACCAAAGCTGATTTTTCTGGGTGTAATAACTTAAGTATTCCCAGAACTTTTCTACATTTTGCTCATGTTGGAGTTCAAGAAGAAGGGTTACAAAATTCAGTCCTATGTCCTAAGAATAAATTTTTAAGATGGAGAATGATAACCTTGGCAATACCGACTTCCACTTAAAATAATGTTTATCTTCTTTACGAACAGAAATCTAGATAGCAGTCTAGTGTTTACAATCAAGTAGTAGAAGTATACTACAATAAAAAAACAATGTAAAACACAAGCCACAATTACTAACAAGTCTACCTCTTCTGAAATTCTAAACAAGGACGACCTTACATCATTAAATAGGAAGTATAGGTGGAATGTCAAAAACGAAAGCAAGGAAATAACCAGGGCCAAAGATAGCTCTAGACCAAGTGACCAAAGAGAGCAAACAACTATAATTCTATTAAGTAATATCTAGAAAGCCAACAAAATTTCAACCTCACCCTATCATACCTCTTCAGTCCACTCCTCTGCAAAGTTTACCCAAAAAAGGAAAGAAAATAGAGCAGGTACCTGCTTTTCGATGTGGCGGAGCTCCTCCTGGAGCTTTTCTCTCTTGCTGAGCAGCGTGGCCAGCATGGCCGAGGGATTCGACGCCCCCCTTTGTCCTAAAACCATGAACAAACCCTAGAAAGATTTGAAATCGCACAAAACAGTAACAATTACAAAGCAGATCAACCCAAGACAAGTTCGAACAACCAAAAAAATCTTCTTTTTTCCCTTTTTCAGCCATTTCATTCGAATTTCCAACGGTTACCTTCCGAATCCATATGTTTTTCCCGCGACAAATTTGAAATCTTCGTGCTATTCCCGCGGGGCTGTGCCGGGAAAAAAACCCTAGCCTTGGAGATCTGTTAGCGATCGCGCGCCCCCCTTGGCTTTTTTAATCGATCGGGTCCTGTTCTGTCCCCCGTGGTCCGGAACGAGTCCGGATTTCCGATGGGCCTGAGAAGATCTGATTATTATATTTCAATCCGTTATCCGACGTGATCGCTTAAAAAAGAGTAATACTTGCTGCAATGTCCTCGGGTGTTTGCACGCAGGAGAATTACGGTAAGTAAACAATTTTCTTTTATTCTTTTAAGTCGGATTCGAGGTGTCTTAACTATCTATACAGGGTAATGTCTGATTGGACGATCTAAAAAATTCTGAAAAATCAAAACCTATTATTAGGCTCGGCTCATTAAGGGGCATTCTTTTCGTTGTATTTGAACGGCTAAGTAAGGGACCTCGGGGCCGACCAGAAAAAAAAACAATTTTTTTTTTCCTTCACCCACCGCAATGCCCTATTACAATTGAGGGGGCATTGCAACAAGTGTTACTCCTTAAAAAAAATAGCAAATCCAAATGGGCGAGATGACACACTTGAAAAAAATTATATTGGACAAAAGATAATAGAGAGACAGGTGTAGATCTGAAATCGGATAGTGCGCCTAAAATAAATACATTAATATAAGATTTACAAATGTATAATCCAACACTATTGAAGCGAGTCTTTATGATGAACATGAAATTAACCAGATCAGATTGTTAAGTAATATTTTATCTAACATAAATATGATAAACAGCATCCAAGAATGATATGATGTTGCTTTTTCTAATATTCTGTTTGTCACCCCATCCAACCGTTCGATTTTGAGATCAGTTGTAACGTCAATGTCAAACTTAAATTTGGTGCTGTGAAAACTGAGAGCATTGAATTTAAGTTGGGCGAAAAAAAAAGTAGTAGTTAATGATAAGTTTTTTTTAATTTTAATCCTTAAAATATGTTTAATTAAGAGAAAACTAACTATAACCTCTCTATTTAGTAGAGACTTCATGTAATTTTTTCTTTATTTGGAAAACAACTTAAGAAAATATAAAAAAATCCCAGAATATTTTAGAAAATTTCCTGAAAAAGGCCTTTGTCAATAATTAAAAGTTAGATTGCATAGAATTTTTACTGAATAGAAAAGATATAAGAAGTTTTTTTTTTAAATTAAACATATTAAAAGAACCAAAGTAAAAACCTTGAACGATAGGTCAACAAGAGTGATGTCGCTCGCAGAATTTCTCGTTATTCTAACCGGTTACACTGACAACTTATCAAATTTGATTTGGAATAAGCCCCCCTTAATTTTAAGTAGATCATTATCTTTTAAGATTGTATTATTTTTCAATCCGTATAATCTTCTAATAATCCACATATGAATATCTGCACTCTTCATATTTTCTTAAAATTCTCTACAATGTTTGAATTCTCTTTAAAAAGTCTTTGACATTTTACGGAGGCTTGAGGGTGATCTTGAGGACATTCCAAATAATGGTAAAAAATAATAAGAAATATAAAGATTATAGGAATTTTAAAAATATTAAAAATTATAAAGACTAAAAATGTGAAAATCCCAATCTTTTATTGTGTACAACAATATTATTATCTGCATTTCTACCACCAGACCACAAATCCATGTCAAAAAACTAAGAACTCAAAAGAGTTAACCGGAGGAATCCGACTCCAATTCCGACCCCGAATTGGACTCCCAACCCTCTCCACATCTGACTCTCACTGCCAACTGCAGAATCCAATTCCGACCCCGAGTAGGAGGACTCCACCTGTCTCCCGCACCCCACCTCCACCCGCATCCCAAGTCTATATATACAAACACAAGCACAACCCAAACATGACATCTGCTCCACAGCACAGAGCCACATACCACCTTCTACGTACGTACCTTCGCAATGGAGATCCCCCTGGTGGTGTCTGCGCGCAGCCATGGAGAACCCATCAAGAAACGGCAAGAAGAGCAGCCAGATCATAACGACGAAGAGCAGCAGCACACAGGGAGCGGCAAAAGGCTGAGGGCCTCCGGCGAAGAAGACCTGCAAGGAGCTCCATCTAGGTGCAGCGGCAGCACTGCTCTGAGCTCACCTGCAGGTGAGTCTGGGGATTCTGCCGGGGAGGTCGTGCTGCCGTGCACGGGTGATGAGGGGGCGTTACAGGCGCAGGGAGGCCCCAAGACCAGCATCGTAGAGGAGAACAACGATGAGGAGGAGCAGAGCGAGCTGGAGTTCGAGAAGGAGATGGCCCTCATCAGGGCGGAGATCGCTAGGCTCGAAGCGTTGGTGGAGCGGCTGGAATCAGAGGCGGGGAGGAAGTAGCGAGATTAGTCCGAGTTGGGAGAGTCCCACTGCAAACGTTGTCATGTTCTTCTTTAACTAGCTAGTTACGTAGTGAAATCTAGTGGTATGTATATTTGATGCGGTAGTAGGGCTGTCCTACAAAGCTTGTTCGATGGTTTCATGTACTCTAAGAACCCTAGCTGTTTAGTCTTACATTACCGAGGAAGATTTCACAAGTTTTTGGCACCACAGTGAATAACCCAAATGTGTTTTTCCTTGATCAGGTCCTGCAAATTCTACCGGTTGATGTTTCCTTACGTGGTCAGGTGTTGAAAAGAATTGCGTTGGAGAGTGGGTACAGCCTTGAATAACTTAATTATTCTGAAAGCTAAACAATTTGTCGAATTACACATTCAGTTGCATTTTTGTTCTTATTTTTATTTTTTTCCAAAAATGAAAATAACATTGTTAAATCTAATGTGGCAATGCGGTTGCACTACACTTGTTGTAAGTTCTTGAAAATTATAGTCAACGATGATAAATGTGTGATTTTTCAATCTAACCCTTTTACAAGTCATCATAATGTGAAAGCTAGCTAACAACCATTAATAGATCAATTATGTCTATAATTCAAGATAGTGTTGTAGGCCTAAGCTATTTCTCTTCGTGTACTTCCTTTGATCCATAGTTGTAGTCGTACCACATCGCAACCTAACCAAATTTGATTGCAACAACGTTGAAAGTCGTTAGCTAAAAAACCATTTACTAAAACTTGGAAAGTTTGGGAGAACAAGCTGTTACACGTCCCTTAGTGCATGAATAAACTGAGATGACTTTTAGTACATTAGAGTTGGGTACTAATCTAATTGAGCTGAATTTTTTTAGTCAAGTTTTCATTATTTGAATATCAAATTTTAGTCTGATTTAATGAAGCTTTTAAGCAAATTAGAACTATTAAAATCAGTCAAAAATTAAGATGTATTCGTCTCTTATCCCTATATAATGATTGGGGATATCTCTGTTATGTGGGGCTGTCAATGATATGGGTCTGAGTAGATCCGTACCCAAATTGAATACATACTCGTATCTATTACAGACCCAATAACACTAATAGGTAAACAGGTGAATGGGTCAGGTCGTGAGCCACCAATTATTTTTTTGATGTTAAAAGATAAGCGGGGCGAAGAGCAAATCAACTTCTCTTAATCATACATCACCTATTACGAATCTGTGCAACACATAACAACATAACTCTTATTAGGTATACCCAAATTTAATAGGTCCAAACAGGTCCGCTAATTGTGTAACATAAATTTAATTTATCAAAGAAAAAAGAAACGGGACTGCTAACGTGTAACACAAATTAACCTATCAAAGAAAAAGGATTACCATTTTCTGTATTTCTTGACGTTTGATGTGCTGCAAATACTTGAGTTTCAAAATACAGTCGACCATCATCACATGCCTCTTTCCTTCGGTTTTGCGTTCAGTCCAAACAGCTGAAAATCAAACCTAAGGATTTTAAAATTGAAAGATTATAGCATTTTATAGCACACCAAGCGACACCTTAATTAAACAAAAAGCAAGAGGCTACTTTCTTAAGGAAAAAGAAAGATGCCAAGTTAAAATTTGAAGTGGTCACCTCAAACGGCCAGGTCTAGATGACGTTGGAGTTCACAAAATCCAGTTTTTAAAAGTAAAATTTTTAAAATCCAGTTTTTAAAAGTAATTTTTTTTTTTTTTGCCGTAAAACCAAAAGGTGACAAGGCTATAAAGAAATAATCGCAAGCCTGCTATTTTCATAATGTTGATCCGATAAGCAGAGGGAATCTACACAAGCAGATCCCTACCATTTGGAAACAATAAAGCAAACCATATTTCTATTCCAGATAGTAAAAGTTTCCACTGTAAAGAATCAACAACGGCAGAGTTCACCCACCAGGCCCCCCAGTGAAAAGAAAAAAAATCTCCATAAACCATTGGCTGCAACTCAATTCGAGGCGCCAAAATCAATAATCATCCAATCATATCACACAAATGAATGCAGCAATCAAAATACTCAAACTGAGCCGCATATCTCACTTGCCCTTGCGAGTCTACCGCACCTTTTTGTGTTTCTTCTTGCCATCTGAATCTGACAAAAGCAGGAGGATTCCCAACAGATTCTTGCATGCTGACAATGGTCCTCATTCCGGGTCTGGTAATATGCCCTTAATTACCAGAGTTCATCATGCACCCTGCAGTTTTTGCAGAGCATCTTGAAACATGCAAGCCCATATCTTCCTGAGGCAGCATTCACCAAATGCAGCCATTTCTTTTGCCAGGATAAAGGGGTAGGATCTGCTTTATCGCCACACTATATGCACATGAATCCGCTCAGCATACCAACTTGCCATCCATGATTATGGATTAACATTGCACTCATCCATGAATCGATTCCCTGATTGCAGGAAATACCGCCAGTATGGTTTATACTTGGGAATTCCTAATTCAAGCCAAGGCTTCATGTTTCCATTATAATGCAGAACTGCAGCTTCCTTAATGTCATTTGTATTAATTCCATAGTTACTTCCCAGACCTGACAGAACCCATGACTCATTCAAGGGATACAGCTGACCATGAAAGGTAAGAAGGCTAGTGGGCAGTGCGGCAGTTCTCCATGACGTCTGAGTCCTTTTGTGCAATTTCATATTCTGAAAACATAAAGACATTAAAAAGTGAGCTTGGATGGATATTGTTAGAAATAATAGTGCCGTTTTTTAAATTACCATCAAACAGTGACCCCTGCCCTCTCATGGTTGAATAGCTGAGTGGAAGCCAAAAGATCATGGACATCTAGAGAATGGCACACTTACATTATCATTCTTGGTTATAAAAATGCACAGAACCAACATCATGAACTTCTAATCTGTGTAGGGAGATATCCAAATGTGCTTTGTTGGGTGGGGATGATTTTTTGTGTAGGGAGATGTACTTTTTGTTACTTTTTTGTCCTTTCTTGGCAGAAGTGGGTACCTATTGAGGCTGTTTTGGTCTGCCTCTCTTTTCTACACTTGTATACATCCTATATCCTTTGTTTCATATATGAATTTCTGGTACTATACACTTAAAAAAGGAAACTTCTAATCTGTGTAGCATCACAAGTTGATTTGTCAATTAAATCAGATTTGTATAAAATCATGAAAATGAAATTAACATTTGTTCTTTGAAAATAACAACATCTCCATATATTGAGCATAAAGCATGTTAGGACTCCGTCTTTATGAACAATATCTGGTAGAAGCACCATTAAGCAAGAATTCCTTTTTAGACTCCACAAAGGGCTAATGGAAAAAATATTGAATTAGGTCATGGATTGAGAATCCAAAAAGCCATCGCTTATGGTTGACCATCATAACTGAGTTTTGCTGATCTTTCATACTACCATTTTCTTCTTTTGTCAAACAATATTTTTCCTTTTTGCAATCACTGTGAAGGGCAACTAATCTGACTAAACAGAGGCGCTGATTCAATTCACAAGTTCAACCTATGGAACACTACATGTATGATGAAGAGAATGGCAGAAGAGTAGCACAGATGTGGACACCCCATTTCGGGCAAAAATACATGTGATTCATTTACTGAATGCAAAAATTAAGAAGTACAGTGAGAGGGTAAACGAATCTCTTCCATTTTTATGCACTTTGATTAATTCTACTTCCCTTTATGTAGAAACCAAAACACTATTTTATCATAGAACATGCAGGATAGGATAAATCATTCTTCATTAGTGAGAGTGAAACCGCTTGGACAGTAAAAGGGGGAAAGGATAATGCTATTTACCTCATGGAGTAACCGCTGGTAAATTTTACTCACATTAAGTTCCCTCCACTTGTCTAAATCAACTATATTTAGTCCAGACATCCAAACACATGACTCCTTGTCATATTTCTTTCCAGCAAGGTAACCTTTCAGCTGACCTAGTTGCACCCTGCAGAACTCCGTTGAAGCAATTACTTTTCCCTTTAAATCAAGATTCCATAATGGTGACAAGTCCTGCTGGACGACAACATCATCATCCAAAACTATTAACCTTCTAAGCTTTGTAAATATATCCGGAAGAAGAAAGTGTGCATGGCCAAAAACTGAGATATACTCGGTTCTTGTTTGTGTATGAGATAATTGATTAACATTTTGAATAAAAATTCGGAACTCCTCAGACATTGAAAGGTGTGACATGCCAAAGCCATAGGAATTTTCCATGCCATAGTCTTCAATATTCTGAACGTGAATCATAGCCCTCCTGTAAGAATTTCTAGAAAACCAGAATTTCATGGCAAAGTAATTCTGACCATCTGTGAGCAGATGAAAAACCAAATTCTCACTTCCCTGCAGCATTAGAAGGAAAATTTGAAAATATGGAGAGCCAAAGAAACAGAAAATATAACATTCAAGCAGTACATGTAATTACCTTGGCACTCATCACTGTTGAGTTAATAGCAACAGAAGATGCAAGTATATTTTTTGAAAAAATAACATAATGGTGCAAAGATGGGTTATCAAGCTTTTCGGCATGTGAATTCTCCATAGCAGGTAATGGAGATTTAAAAAACTCCACTGTCAATCTCATAGACAAACAGTGGAGACTCTTTGGCATTGTCTGCATACCAAGGTGATAAAGAAATGCACTCTGCCTTCTATGAAAAAGTGATTCATCCTCTGTCAGGTCAAGGATCTGTCGCAATTTCCTGTCAACATAATTGCAATCCATGTGCAATGACTTGCTGCTGGCTAGTGTCAGCTCCATCCTCTTGATTTTCTTCCCAGCACTGGAAGCAGAATCATAAGAATGTTAGTATTCCTCTGACCAAAGATACAGTCACCATCATAAGATTTCCATAACCTTTGGGCAAGTTGGAGCACTTGGAACAGCTAGAAAGCATCGCCAAAATGAAACTTAAAAATAAAAAAGAAGAAAATTCAAGTTACATCTTCTGTCTAAACAACTTCTGTCTCGCACTCTCATATATAACATTTACAAATGTCCTTCCGGCTATGGGGAAGGCCAAAAGAACATTAAAAAAGAAAGATAATATCTGAAAGAAAATAAATTAGTTAGATGAATACGTGTATCCTGCATTGGGAAACTAACAGATCAAGTTTATAAACAAGTTGACATTCTCCATATCAAACAATAAATGCCCTCGTCAACTACCAAGTATCCAGGATTTTTACATTGCAACACTAGCATGTCTCAAATATAGTAGCAACCTATGGGACAACTGCATGTTTGAACAGCCAGACTGTCTGAGCAAAAGGAAGGGTCCCTGAACTTTGCACCTGCATCTTCATTTTGCTGACAATTGGACAGACTGTTTCAACTAGAACATGAAAAAGAACAGATGAGAAAATAGATTTTAAAAAACAAGGACAAAAGTAATGTGACAAAGATATTGGATGATCATTACACGATCAAGGATCTGCATAGCTGCTCCATGGACTATAATTTTAGCAGAAAATGATGCCGTCTCTGTATTGCTAAAAAGATGATAAAAAATGTTGGATCACAATAGAAGAGGGTGCCCAAGAAGAACAAAGAATAGTAAACGGACAGGTGAGACAGCAGAATAGGAAGGGAAGCGGGAGAAAAAGGTTGGTTAGAAGAGTGAGGTGAAAGGTCATGCTTTATTAAAAAAATTAGGCGCCAAAAGACACTGAAGTCTGCACCTGGAAGAGGGAAACACGTCACCTGAGGATGTTAAAGTCTATTGCCCGAAGGGACATTCAAGTAACAGAAAATCATAATTGTATTTCAATGAACTATTCGATCCAAAAGAAACAGAAGATTTTTAATACATTAATCACAAGCTTATTGAGTCATCAATAATGTTTTAAAGTTCTATCTCGGTCAGGCTGACCACCACAACATCCACAGCCCCTGCCTTTTATTTTTACATGTTTCCTCAATCTGCTTATTTCTTCATGAAACTTCTTAAATGTCTTTAAGGTATATATTTCATGTTGTGGACTTTATTTTCAGTCATTCTTAAAGCTGAAAAGCAGGATCCTGATATCCAATTTCACAGCAGATACTTAGTTAATCTTGTATTTAATGTTTGTTAAAGCTGTCAAAAAGGATCTCTGCACTGTAACAAGATGGGGTAAGTAAATAAAGAGCAAAGCAACATCTTGCATGGGATTCTCTGACCCTCCATATGGCATCATCTGCTCTAATCAGGACTGTGTCATTGCATGGGTAAAAAGTCAAAATGAAGAACTCTTCAGCAGCTTGGAAGGAAAAATAACCTCATTTTTCTCCAACATTTTCTGTCCCCCCCCCCCAAATAAATAAATAAATAATAATAACAATAACAATAACATACTGTTGAACTCTAAGACTTTCTAGGGTTCCATCATAGTAAATATGCTGTCCTCATTGGCATTGTACAGAAAAAGAACCCAAAAAGGACATGAACAAAGACAAGAACAAAAAAACGGAGAAAGGAGATACAAGAGTTGCTAGGAAAGCATTATGTGGGGCCAGTGGCAGCAAGAGTCAAGAGGAAAGTTGCGTCAATGGTCAAATGCTACTCCCAAGGTCCGCAGCAGCAGAAAACCAGAAAAAGAAAGGAGGGTCGGAGGATTGGTGCCTCTCTCAACCCTACTGACATGTGAGACTCCTTGTAATTTGAGAGAACTTGGTTAAAGTTTTCCTTACTAAAAGCTTTATATGACGCATGATCTATGATCTAAAACATATGATCCATGACCTATAATTCATAAGATCTACATCAGTTGCATCTACGATCCCGGTAATCGTGGTAATTCGTGTAAATTCTATGGATCTATGCAATTATGCAATGGTGACACACATGTTACTTATCTGATGATGTGCCTTGTGAGAATCATTATGATGATGTATCATTCTTGTTTGAGTCCTTGAATCCTTAAACAGATTCATTATTAACTCCTCATAATGGATTCAATAAAATACTGGGCCTGAGAGATTGGATCCTTATCAGCCCATTGATGGATCTGCATTGGGCCCGATACATAATCGGTTATTGTTGGATACAGAGTGAAAATTATAGACCTGTATGTTTATTTTTTATTTTTGAAAGCAGATGGTACCACAAGAAGTATCAAAAGAAAGGGATGTACAAATGTAAGGCGTAGATGGTACCACAAGAAGTATCAAAAGAAAGGGATGTACAAATGTAAGGCGTAGATGGTACCACAAGAAGTATCAAAAGAAAGGGGTGTAAAAAGCTCTAAAAAATTCCAGATACAAAAAAATGACAAGAAGGTGTGGACCCCACTACCTATCAAGAAAAACAAAAAGGAAGAACTATGGGCATGAGCAGAACATGAAAGCTTGCCCCATTCCAAAACACTAGCACAAATAAAAGAAGCAAGAATATCCACTGACTTAGATTCCCTTTTAAAGATCCTGGCATTGAGCTCTTCCCCATTTGACCTAAAGAATAGCATGGAGAATGAGCCACACCTTGCAATCATCCTTGGACATCCACCTGACTTGCCCGCCCCCATAAGGAGAGCCTCAATTGTAACAGGTAGGGAGTGCAATCATCCTTGGACCTGTATATTTGGGGCCTGATAAGATGTCTCCCTCTGTAGACTTAAAGTCAACTTGGGTCTTCTCCTGACTCCTGAGTCAACCATGGTTCACTTAACCATATAACTTAAACCCTAGGTCTTACGTGCAAATCTAACCCTATATTCCTAAAATTTGCTATATAAACTTTAGGCATCCCAAAGGTTGCAAAAGTAAATCCTGAGTCCTTAAAGCCTATAACTTAAATCCTGAACCCGATAAAAATAGCAATATAGATGTTAACATAATAAAAAAATATAATTTTAACCCTAAAAGACAATTTATTTTGCCAAATCCTTAACTCTGTAAAAGGTGCAGATCTGTTCTGAAAAACCTAGAAACTGCAAGACTACCCTAAAAATTGAAAATCTACCCCAAAACCAAAAAATTTACCCTGAAAACTTTAAGCATTGCAAATTGTCCTGAAAACCCTAAAAATCACAAATATGTCCTGAAAATCCCTAAAATTAATCTGTCTGAAAATCTCTGATAGTTGTAGATGAGACCAGCAGGCTCCCAAAAATTTGAATCTGCCCAGAAATCTCCAAATTGCAGATCGGCCCCTAAAAAAACCCTGAAACCTTAAAAATTGCAGAAAAGCCCCAAGCACCTTAAACACTTTAGAGAAGTACCAGAAACCAAAATTAGCAAAATGCCCCCCCTCCACCTAAAACACCCAAAATCTCCCAAAACTTTCAAAGATCCTTTGGACCATGGTCAATCCTGGGGATGATCCTCTTAACTATTTTGTGACATGTTGAACCTACAAAGATGTGATTTTAGCATCCTTGTTTAAGGGCATCACCAGATGGTGGTCAAATCAAAGGTTTTTGTTCATCAGACGAATGTTATGCGCACCAACTGAGGTTGGTGGGAAGGATCCAATTGAAGAAGCCATAAAACCAATTTCAAACTGTAAAGAGAATCATATTCTCTTTAACCAAATTCAAATCAAATTTTCAAGCCAATTTCAAACCCTAAAGAGAATCATCTTCTCTTTAACCAATCCAAATCAAATTCCCCAAATCTCCAAAGCTAATTTCCTTTTAAAATTAAAAGAATATTTCCCACACATATGTGCTGCGTCATGCTGTTTGTTGGCTGTTGTGTAAAACAAAGACAAAACTTTCTAATCTTCTTCTTGTTCATAACTGTGTGATTCTTTTTTCATTTTCCATTGCCTTTTATTTCTGAAAAACAAGATTTCAAGTTTTGTTTTCCCTCCTTTAATCATCTATCAGGCTGATAGACATGCATATTTTCCCATTATTCCCTGTCCTTCCCTATTTCAAATTTGTTATGCAACTTGCAAGTTTAGACTACGATCTCAGATTGCCATATGCCTATGGATTATTTATCTGTCATGTGGTTCTACAGTTAAAGCAAAAGGAACATCATGCCATGACAGTGTGATCTGCAGCAAGAATGAATTTTATTGAAGACTCTGAAAAATATGAGAAAGCCTCATTTTCAGGAAGTTACTAAATGGGTCACCTTGCGTGTTGCCCAGAAATGGACAGGGGAAGGTACAAGAATGCATTCAGGAAAGCCAATTGGACCATTGGGAGGGTACAAGCAAACAAGGCAAAAGTTTGAGACAAACTAAGCACAATTATATTTGGGTTGTTTTACTTTTCAGTCCTTATAATATTTCAATATTGGTAGTTCCTGCAATCTTCATATTGACTTTAAACCCCCCACGATCTTTGAACCCTCCTTTAAAATGCAGTATGGAATATTGAAAGATTACAAGGAACGAAAAGTTAAAAAAACTTACATTTAGAGAAATTAGTATATAAACTATACAAGGAGATCTTTATCATGTGAACATCACATAGCTAATTGTATGTAAAAGAAAAATGTGATGTATACATCTCCACATAAACAAAAAGGAAGTAAAAACGTTAAATCTGAAAGCAAGGCAGGGAGAAATTTGACAAACACATTCTGCACATTTTTCTTCTCCTCATGGAAGGCTTAGCAATAAAGAAAAAAGAGGACATCGAGATTATATTACTTACTCAAGGGGAAGATCAGCATCTACCAAAGCTACACTAAGCATGCGCTCATGATCCTGAATATTCTGTTTCATTTCATGGAACAGTTTCTCTTGAGACTTGAGCTTAGCAACAATCGGGTAATATGCTCTAGCCACAAAAAGTTGATCCTTGAGTTTCTTCAACATCGAATCCCTCATTTCCTCTTTATGTTCTATGGACCAGAGGCAGTAACTCCCAAATTGAAGCTGACACATTCTCTCAGTTTCATCGCCACTTTTAGCCGACCTTTTCCTAAATTTCGAAATGGACTTGCTCGTCTGAAATAAAATCGCATAAGCTATTTCAAATGTCTGCATAAGTCACAAGGAAAAAAAGTAGCAATCTGATCTTCAAACTGCAGTAAAGAAGAGAGGTTTAGTTGGGTGGATGCTGAGAATTACAGTTCGAATTTACAGGTCCTACAGGAAATGAAGTATGAAATGAGTGGAAGATCGACATTGCTTCGTTTTTAGTAGAGGAAATAAACCATAATATATCATCAGAACAGGCAAAAATGTATTTCAATAAAAGCATTCAAATAATGGGCTGAAGTAAAAGCTAATTAGTAGATATTCTGGTAGCCCATAAGTTCAGTTGAATGGATCCTTACTTTGGTGTTGGGAGATGGAAGTTGCACTTTCTCAACCGTTTGTGAAAGAGGCACACCTGCATCTGACAAATACAAAAACCTAAGTCATCAAGAAATCACACTCCAAGAATTAATTAGAAAAAATGTGGATGAAGTGCTGGGGAAACTAACAACCCAAGCTCAAAGCATTCAACTTGCATACCCCCAGAATGGAAGGGAGCGTCTTTTGATAAAGAGGTGAAGTTTACACTTTGACTGCCAGCAGGTTCAGTAAGGACTTCCTTGCGGATAGAACCATCAGTTTCCTTTTGGATTATTCTGACATCCTAGCAATCAAAGAATTAAATTAAAATTGAGTTATTATCCACTATAATCACACAAAGCAACAACATTAATAACTATGAACAAAATAAAAGGTCAAAACATTTCCTAAAGTAAAATAAAAAGAAAATGATGACAATATAGAGAATTGAAGACTGAAGGCAGCTAATAGTGAGCTATGAATGCTCATTATAACAGTATCTTTTTCATCTTTTTCCTGCAATTTTTCTAAAGATACCTACGCCAACCAGAACCAATCTAATCTTCATTTTAGTGAGTTCTGAGTAGATTATGGTCTGATACAAACTGGACCCATTTTAATCCAATCAATAAAAGGTTATTGAATATGGCCGGGCCACAGCACACATGCAATGGTTGGTGCAAATCTAAGCCTAAGGTTCAACTAGTTTCATTCGTTATGCTGTACCAGAAAGTCTAACCATTTGCCAGTCCACTTTGACCAGCCCAGCCTGCCTTGAACCTGCCCAGCCCGTCTTGGCGTCTAATGGGAATGCCTTGTTTGGCATTTTAATTTTGTGTTCGGTTAAAAGTTTAGGGACTTTTTTGTAAAACTTATGCACGTTTGGAAAGAAGCCATCCAACTTCCCTGAGTGCCCTCCCCTTTCCCACTTTCTCTGCTAGACTCCTACCCAAACACGTCCCTTCCTCTACCCACTTGGACGGCTGCATGGTCAAGCAGCCCTAGGTTTCTTTCCCTCTCGGAGGACACCAGGAGCAGCATGGCAGGATTTGCAGTTTTGGGGCTTGTAGAACTGGACGCACAGCATTGGGATAGGCAACAAACAGAGGTATTTTGATTGTTCATTGCATGTTCTGTAACAATAACCAGATTTTTTTTTTATTTGTCCATCTGATGCTTTTTTTTTTTTATGCTGTCCAGATTACATCCAGAATCGTATTAAGCTTGTTTCTTTTGCTGTCTTTGGAGGGCCTGGAGGTCACGGTCTGCTTTCTTGGAGTTCTGGACTCCACGATTTGCCGCTGTTCTTGAAGAATTCCAGTCCTGTTGGACGGCTAGGCGGTTCTTCCATTGATGCCATCTTCTGTGCTCAATCCAGGAATCTAGGTGTTGCAAACGTTCAAGCACGTGGGTTGGTGAAAGATCCTTGAAGAGCTTTTGAGTTCCAAACATTGAAGACTTCTGTTTCCAGCAAGCACGTGGTGACGTGGGTAGATGTTTGAAGAAAGAATTAAAAAAGGTATGTAGAATCTAGGATTTACAATACTTTAATACAATTTCTCTTCTCCAGTCACAGCCTCTTCTTCTTCCTCCTCTTGTTTCTCTCTTCCTGTCCTTTTTTTTATAAATTTTCTTGCTGGGGCCTGGGCCATGAACCAGTACAGGTGTGCCCACTACGCAGGCAGCACATGCCAAAGGCAGCACCAGCATGCACAGTGACTGCTGCTGGTGTCCCTCTCCTGCACAGCAACGCTGTTGCATTCACCCAGTGTCCAGTGATGCCAGCAGCCGCTGTTGTGCAGGCCATGGGACATCAGTGGCAGCCCCTGTGCATACCGGTGTTGCCCAACAGCAGCTACTGGACGCATTGGTCACACCTGCTGCGTAAAACCCCACAAAATTTAAGGACATATTTATAAATCTTAAAAAAGTATAAACATAATTATTAAAAGTTTAAGATTTACAATGTCATGGATTGTTTTTATAAGATCTTAAGTGAAATTTTTATAGTTCCTAGAAATAGCCTTAAATAGCCAAAAAGGACATTTATCGATTACTTGGTGAAGAAGTAGGGTGTGAGACTTCCTTTTTGGAAAAATCCCTTTTGATTTTTAAAAATCTTTTGGTAGATTTGAAAATCTTTATGAAAATCTTATCTTTTGATTGGATCCTTTAAAAAAAAGGGATTTTTGCTTTGAAAAGAGAATTTCTAAGTTTGAAAACACGTTCTGTTTTCTTTTAAGTAGACTTTTAGGATTAATCTTTAAAGTCTAAATTACTTCTGGATCGATCATAGATCCGTGTTCTTGACCTCTCCCCGCTAACTTTGGTCAGTGTTAATTACACCAATTATAGATTGGTAACCCTTGATTAACCATCCAATAAGACTTAAACAGAGCATGAAATAAGCACAGTTTGATGCACGCATACGAATCATTTTTTGTTCTTTATTTAGAAAAGTTCATGAAATATCCTTTAAAGGATACTTAAAGGATTTTTGAGTTCTCATGAGGACATGAATATTTCATGTATCTTAGAGTTCTAAGAGGGTAGGTTTTGAGACCTAGGTTTCATTAGGACCTTTTGAAGGAGATAGATTCCTTGAAATTACCCTTTAAGTATCCTTTAAAAGGACAGGATTATTTGGACAACATATCCTCTCATTTGAGTTCTTTTGAGAGAATAAAGACTGCCAAAGGATATCCTTAAACAATGGGGCATGAGGACCACCACATAATTAAGGGTATTCCTTAATGGTCCTTTAACCAATATGAAAGAACCACAATTTTTTTTAGGTCATTCAACAAGTGTGAATGAATCATGGTTTAATGGTCAATCTACCAGTAGGAAAGAACCACATAAGTTGATGGTTACCCCATCGATGAAAATGAACAAAAGAATTATATTTATTAGTCATTCTATAAATAAAAGTGAACCATGACTTTGTAGCCGGTCCACCAATAAGACAGAACCATAAAAGTCAATGGTAACTCCATCGATAGGAATGGACTAATAACCATAATCTTTGATCACTCTACTGATAAGAGTGAACCATAAACATTGTGGTCGATTCACCAATAGGATAGAACCACAAAACTTTGGTCATTCAACCGATATGAATGAACCAGATTATTAGCATTAAGTAGTTAATGAAAATTTTTAAACTACAAAATATTATGTAGTATAGTTCATTCTTAATAAAATAATTCCTAGATTATATGGCCGCTCTACCAATAAGAGAGAACCATATGATCATGTGGTCATTTAATTTTAAATGAACCATTTTCTTATTTATTTATGCATGAAGTTTTGGTCATCCAATCAATATGGATGAACCAGATTTTTTATCATCTTTAACAGAGTTTTGGCCATCCAACCAATATGGATGAACCATGTTAATTTATCTTTAATAGATTAACAAGAATATATGGTCATCCAACCAATATGGATGAACCATGCTAAATTAACATGAAATCACATAAAGACACATGAATAACATGAACTGTATGGTCATCCAACCAATATGGCTAAACCATGCTTTTCTAATCTTCTCCACATGCAAGAAAAAAAATACAAGCCTTCACTAAGAAAATTCTGCTGAGCCTTATTTCTCCCTCTTTTTTTTTTTTTTGCAGGCTCTCTGGAGGTTGGAGTGCGGGGCCTGAATGCTGCGCTTGGGGGGGTCCTTTTATAGGGCTGCTAGGGCGTCGGTGGGGGGAGCCTGCAGGCCCACCGGTGCCACCTAGGCGCCGGTGGGGGGGGGCGCAGATAGGGCTGGGTGAGAGAGGGAGCGATAGAGATACAAAGTGAGAGGATAGAGATGCAGGGAGAGAGGATGGATAGAGATGGAGGGAGAGAGGAGGCCGGCGGGCCCCACTGGGGAGGCCGATCGGTCCCTCTCTTTTCTTTTCTTTTCTCTTTTGATGTTTATCTCTCCCCCTTCTCTCTTCCTTTTTTTATATTTATCCCCCCACCTTTTTATCTTTATCCCTTCTCTCTCTTTCCCTTAAAAGAGGACCGGAAGGGGGGCCTAGGGCTGGCCGAACCCTGCGGTTCCTCCCTCTCTGTGTTGCGGTTTCTGTCTCCGCTGCTGGCTGCCTCCCTTCTTCCTTGCTGGTTGAAATCCAAGTTGCTGATGTTGGAGGCTTGCAGCTGCTTCTGGTGCCTTGTTTCTTTGCTGCAGATTTGCCCTTATTGGAGGCCGCATTACTGCTGTTAGTGCAGCATTGAAGGGGCAACTATCAGGTAATTCTTGCTCCCCTTTCTTTATCCCTGTCTTTCTTTCTTTTATGAATGCATATTGCAGATTTTTTTAATGTGAAAGCTAGGTTCATAATCCTAGTTTTCTTCCTTTCCTTTTGCATGCAAGGATGCATTTACATATGTTTGAATTTTTTTGGTTCAATAATTGCCCCCCACGGGAGGCATGCTGGAGACAATGTTGTAAGCATGTCTCACATGCATCTTCATGAATTGACTTTGCACTGCATTGATTGCATGTATGCATTTGTATTCTTTTATTCCTGACTGATCTTTGAACTTCACTGTTCATCTGGAACTGACTTTGATATCTTGTTGGGTTTGGAAATTTTGATTGGTGACTTCTGATGGCTCCTTGAGCTTGACGAAGATCCAACCTTGCTTTTGAACCACTGGCTTAATGTCTTTCCAAGTTCACTGCCCAAGTAGAGTTTTGAGAGTGAGAATCTGAGCCTTGCGCCTTTGGGATTCAATATTCTCTGATTTGGTTTATAGGATTTGAATATCCCATTTTGAGACTTTAGGGTTTAACTACCCTGTCTTTGCACCTTTTTAGGACCTCGAGTCCTAACTTTGCTTGTCCTCCAGGTTTGTAGTGTCTTCAGGCTATTTTATTTTTGCCATATATTTTTGTGCTTCTTCTTGTATTTAACTTGTCCATATAATTTTTCTTTGCTTCTGCAGCTTATTTTTCCCGCTCTCTGATTAGATGGCGACTGTTGGAGATTTCCCTACTGCGAGGTCGACTGAGGCCATGGAAGGGGTTGGCTTTGAGCAGCCTATGCTTGACCTTGGCTTTACCCGGGTGGCCCACTCTCACCTCCGAGCTGCTTCAGCTGATACTGTCCTTGTCGATACAGCATGTATCATCTCCCGTGGTGGATTCTTTTATTTCGTCAGGGATGCTGGACTGGAGCAGCACCTTCCCTCGGACTTTGCCATTCAAGATTTGCTTCAGAGAGCTTTTCCCACTGAGGGCAGAGTTGAGATAGTTTTGCCTTCGAATGCCCGTCGCGACCTGGAGAGGGCAATTCTTCTGGAGAGGGACAGCATGGAGCGCTTGCTCTCTACTTCGTACCCGGCTTTTCCTCCTCTGGCGTGTCGGATATTGGAATATATGTCCTTAGTGCAGATAGGTCCGATATGGGACCTGTCGCAAGTACATTGCACTTCCCACACTTTTCAACTTGCAGTGTGGACTTCTTCTAGTGGTCTTCCCACTGCCGGCCCTGGACAACTGGTGGGTTCTTTTCTGACTGGAGCAGTAGAGGGCTCAATACACGAGCCATTTGACCACTTGGCTCTTCTTTGTAATATCATCTCAGGGGACCATCTTAGCTGGCAAGGACGCCTGAAGATGAGAACTTCTCATAATTTCATCCTGGGGCGACAAAGTGGCTCCAATATACATTGCGGCACTATGGCCAGTTGTTGGAGAGCAGGCATATACCAGGCGGTAGCTGCTGCTCAGTACAACTACCCTTACTACTCAGGCTTCATCCAAGCCTTGGCAGAACGATATATTCTGGAGACCAATACCATCGCTATTGCAAAGGGCGAGACAATACTGGATCTATGGCTTTTCATCGCATCTCCGGACTTCCTATTACAGGAGAGCCTTATGAAGAAGTTGTTTTGGACGAGTTTTACCACAGTGTTACGGACGGGGCTGGTTCTTATGAACTCCCATATTACTACCGCTATCTTTTGACGATATAGAAATATCTTGCTAAGGCTAGAAAGCCTTCTTCTTCTGAGGTAGACAGTTCCAGCGGACTCGGCTGGACTTCCGTGTCTGTTTGGGTCTGTTATTTCTATGGCGGCCCTTTTTATTATAAGAAACACTTTGCCGATATTTATGGTAGACAGAATCTTCCTGAGATCCCTAGGAGCAAGCTTTCGTCCCATAGCATCGTTATTGAGCTAGATCTTAAGACATCTAATCCTTGGGCACTTGACGCTGTCACTTACACGACTACCTTCCTTGCTTATTGGTTTGTTACTTTTGCCGTGCCTTACGACAATCAGAGGGTTCTGCGACCCGAGGTTCTTCTGGCAGCTTGTCGCCTGGCTACTGACAGCCGACTAACAATTGCACATGCTACTCTGACAGGCATTTACCATTCTTTTAGGGCGCTCAACAGTTCGGCTAATCCTCCACGGTGTTCTATAATGATGGCTACTCACTACATTAGTGCTTGGGCAGGGTTACTGCTTCCTAGTTTGACACCCATCAGGGGTGAGGTGGACGCGGCCTTTCCGACTATTCTCAGGTTTGCAAGCCAGTAGAGTGGAGACGGAGCCCGCCAGTTATCCTTTGCTCGAGACACTCTTGGGTTTATCCCTTTTCAGTCTTCTCGCCAGCTGGACTTTGACCACTCTTCGCGACAGTTCAGGCCATTTACTGACATAAGGGGTGCCATAGACCGCCCCTGGTTTGACCCGTGGACAGGTGAGATGGGTTACAATACAGATGTTCTTGACGGCTGACAGCAGAGTACCTGCCCTGAGTTACTTGTATTGAAGAAAGGGAGCATTGTTGTCTTTGAGCCATATTATCCTCACCGCTTCTTGCGGAATTTCAGATATGACCAGAGAGTATCCTCAGGCTTTACTTTTGCTGATTACCACGGGTATACAAGAGCCGCAATGGACATTTGATGGCTCGCCTGTGGTGGAACTTATTTCAATATAAGGCTTTTGGCGACATGCCTCATGTTCCTTTCCCCGCTTACGAGGGTAGGATGACGACCACCTTTGCTACTTGGTGGCGGCGTCGTGGAGGCAACTTTAGCCAACAGAGCAAAGATATCTGTGTTTCTGGGGTTGCACACAATGGTGCTTCAGCCATTGCTTCTTCATCTGCTGGCGTATCAAAAGCATGCGCGGGGTTGGAAAGGATCTTCGCTCGGCATACTTATAAGGGGAGGAAAGGCTTCCTATCAGCAGAAGACTTTTATATGACAGCAACTCCAGGCTATTTATGACTACTGATTTCTTAGCAGATTGTGGCTTTCCGCCGAAAGTACTGTTGGATACTTTGCTGCCGATATGGGCTTTCAACGACGACCCGGCTCGTCGTTGGCTGGACTATATTAGCCATATGTTATGTCAACTTGGGCCCCGACGCGAGGCTTTCCTTGTGACACGGGCAACCACAGTGGGAGATGTTTGGCGAGTCGTTGGCCAACTTGCCACTCAACTGGGTATGTCTTTTTAGACTCATTACGGAGCCTCTTGAACCATTTGGCTGTGACGGTAATCATCTATCACTTCTGCTTGCTGCTTTTGACTTCTTGATTATCTTTCTTGACTTCGGTATTCTTCTTTAGCTCTAGCACCAGCCTCTGTGCCTGCTCCTTCTTCTTCTTTTGTGCCGACCACTAGGTCGTCTGTCAAGTCGAATATTGCTCCAGCTGTTGAGTCTATTTCTGCGCCCACTTCAGCACCAAGTGAGATAGACAAATTAGTTGCTTATGCTAAGGAAACTTCATTGCAAGTGGCGAAGGCAGGCAGAGGAGGAGTACTGTAGAGTTGTCCAACCCTGCTTGGCTCTGCTACGTTCGCCTAGCCCACTTGCTCATTCTCCTTTTCAGGATCGAGCTTTAGGTAATCATGACGACCCCTTTGTTATACTCGTCGTATGTACTTTATGTACTTTTTGTAGCAGATGAGTGCGAGGTCGAACTTGAGGACCTCTTTCTAGAAGACATTTCATTGCCACCTCCAGAGGCACAGCCTTTAGCCGATGGGACTATTGTTCTTTGTACGGCTGTTTGACCCTCTTTACTATTTCGATTGTCTTTCTAACTTTATGTCTTCTTTCTCTTTAGCTGTAGATATTCTCGAGGGCCCACCTCTTCGGGTTTATTCCCGCCGTCAGCTGCCAGACCCTACGGTCCGTATGTTGATTGTGATTCCTTCTATTCTTTGGCTTTTCTAGGATATTGATATCCCTGTTTTTTTTTCTCTCAGCCACAGAGGGTATCAGATCCGCCGACGACTGTTCAACAGGTAGCCCAGGATGACCTTGAGGCTTGAGATTGGGGAGCTTTTAAGCCCGACCTATTGGACATTCCTCTCTTTAACCACCTAGTGCTAGAGTTTCTATCAGACGACTCCGGCACTTGTATGGCCTTCTCTGCCTCTTTCTTTGTTATTTTTTGCTTCTTCAGTGTCCGTTTCTGACAACTTCACCTCTAGTGCAAGGCTGACCGCAGAGGACTTGAACCTGCTGGCTTCCACACCCTTGCCAGAGGTAATGGATCCTATGGAGGATTACACTGCTCCTGCCTCTGTTGGGGATTCTGTTCGCAATGCTCCTTTAGTGGGACCAGAGGTTGCGCTTTTGGGGGCTACTTGTTTGGAAATAGCCCTTTCGGAGGCTACCATTTTGGACTGCACTCCTTTGGGTAACTGCTTCCTTCTTTTCCCCTTATGGCCTTTTCTTCTTTTCTCTTTTGACTTTATTGAATTGACATTGATTGTCATGCAACCATTATTCCTGCGACTGCTTATCCAGCCGCAGCCTCGGACATCACGCGCCGAGCTTCTTCCTCATCAACTGAGGCTTTTACTCCTGACATGTCGTTGCCCATGGAAGTCTATCAATCCCCTTTCGAGCCTTTAGTCCATGGTGAAGCTATTTTCTTTTCTCGCCTCACATTGCTTTCTTTTATTTTACTATTGGCCTTTATCTTGACTCTTTCGTTTATGACAAATGTTGCGTCCCCCGCTCAAGAGACACTGTCTTACTTTCAGACACAGAGTCTGATCTCTGGCCAGTTATAGATTTTGAGGCTAAAAGTCGTGCACTCATTCCATGGCAACCAGATATTACAACAACTTCACCCACTGCTTCTCTTTCTTCTGCCTCAGAGGATTCCATCCGGACAGTGCTATTATCTTATTTTGACACGACTTCCAGCTCCAACATATTCTATTTTGAGAGGACTGCCTCTCCTTTTCCTTCAGAGGGTTCCACCGGCACTGCTTTGTTCTCTCCCTCGTCTGAGACTATTGAAGATCCTAGACTCCTCCTTCAGTTCCTGGTTAGTTTTCTTTCTTGTACGTATTTTTGTTGTCCCTTTCTTTGGTCTTCATATGAAGCCTTCATTTCTCTTACAGTAGCGCCAGCCGATGACACTCTTGCAACCTTCGAGACCAAAGTGGCCTTTTTTAGGGCTGAAGTAGTCATTTTGGAGGGAGTGAGAGACAGTACCGCCGAGGAGTCTGCTGTTGTCTGATGCCAGCGAAATGCTGCTCTTTTAGAATTAGAGGGGCAAGCATCTAATCTTGCCGCTTTACGCCATCAAATGAAGCAAAGTCGAGAAATCCATGAAGGAGGGTTCTCATCTTGTTGCAGTAGCGGACCTTCGCCTTGCCGAGCTTTGTAAGGAAAGGGCAGAGTGTCTTCACAAGCTCAGACTTCTTTGTCATATTGTAGACCTTCCCGAGCCACCTGCTCGAGACTGAGCTACCTTTCTTCCTTTTTTTTTTGAGCTAGTCCGAGAGCTTGTCTCGGCCTTTACCATTATTTTACTTGTTTTTTTCTTTCGGCCACCCCGAGAGCTTTTCTCGGGCACCTATGATATTTCAGTACACCCCATACTTTTGGTAAGATGAACTCTTTGCTATATGTTGTAAAAATAGCTTCTTACTTTTCTTTTCTTCTCCTCTTACTTTTGCCTGCACGCCTTTTCGGATTTTCATGCAGCGGAGCTATCCATTTTTGCCTAAGGTACCCTTGCGAGTTTTCATCCTAGCCGGATTTTTGACCTTATTGCCCTTAACTGTTCCCTTTTCTTGAGGGGAAGGACAGTTAAGTCCGTCGGAGCACCTGGATTTTAAGCTCTCTTTTTTTCCAGTAGGGGATTATGGCTCCCCTATGAGCAGGATTTGGCTAGGATTTTTTTTTTCGGTAGGGAATTGTGGCTTCCTTATAAGCCAAGGTTGTGGGACTTAGGTTTGATAGGTTTGTGACACCTTTGGAGGTGGATGAGTTTTTCCGGTGGGACGGAAGATTTGAATTTTCAAGGAGATGAAGGCTCCAAAGTAGTCGTAAACTTAGATTTTCAAGGGGATAAAGGCTCCCAGTCAGGGATGGCAGTACCGGTACCGGTACCCGTATCGGTGGGTACCGGTACCGGCCCAGTATCGGCCGGTATCGGCCGATACCCTTTACAGGTATCGGGTACCGGTACCGGCCGATACCGGTACGTACCGGCCGGTACGTACCGGTATCGGCCGGTACTGCCATCCATGCTCCCAGTAGCCATGGATTTAAGATTTGCAAGAAGATACATGCTCCAAATAGTTATGAACTTTGGATTTTCAGGGGAATAAAGGTTTCAAGTAGCCATGGATTTGGATTTTTCGTGGGAATAAAGGCTCCAAGTAGCCATGTGTTTAAGAATTTTTAAGGGGATAAAGGCTCCACGTAGTCATTGATTTTAGGTTTTCAAGGGAGTAAAGGCTCCAAGTAGTCATGTTTTTAGGATTTCAATGGAGTAAAGGCTCTAAGTAGGCATGACTTTTGATTTTTGAGGGGATAAAGGCTCCAAGCAGCCATGTGTTTAGGATTTCAAGGGGATGAAGGCTCCAAGCAGCTAAGGCTTTTTGGGTTTTCAAAGGGATAAAGTCTCCAAGTAACCATAAACCTTAGGTTTCAAGGGGATAAAGGCTCTAAGTAGCCATAGTTTTTTTATTCTTTATGGGAGTAAAAGCTCCAAGTAGTCATGGATTTTAGATTTTCATAGTAGTAAAGGCTCCAAGTAGCCATGGATTTTAGGCTTTTATGGAAATAAAGGCACCAGGTTTTTGGGATTTCAAGGGGATAAGGGCTCCAAGCAGCCATAGATTTGGAATTTTCAAGGGGATAAAGGCTGCAAGTAGCCACGTGTTTAGGATTTCAATGGGATAAAGGCTCCAAACATTCATGGATTTTGGTTCTTCATGGGAGTAAAGGCCCCAAGTAGCCATGGATTTTAATTTTCGAGGGGATAAAGGCTCCAAGTAGCTATAGATTTTGGGATTTTTTGTGGAGAATCCTCCGGTAGGACGGGGTATTTTGGTTTTTTAGGATATAACGGCTCCTTAGGCCAACAACTTTGGAAATTTTGGGTTTTTGGAATACAATGGCTCCCTGGGCCAGTAACTTTTGGATTTTGGGATATAACGACTCCCTGGGCCGGGAATTTTGGACAATTTGGGTTTTGAGATACAACGGTTCCTTGAGCTGAAAATTTGGGGTATTTGGATTTCTTATTTTGCTTGATGGGACAAGCAACTTTGGGATGGAGGAATCTTTTGAACCTATTCAGGGTGAAGGTTGGATTTTACCACTTCTTATCGAGTAAGGAGGACATCGTCGTCTCGATCGTAGCCCTTTATTTAATGTCACCCCACCTTTGTGGAGTGATCTAAGGGTTTTCTCGTCATTGACGACTCTGACATCTTCCCTGGGTAAGGATGTGGGAAAACGCAACCCTCACCAAGGGTAGGCGAGGAGAATTCTCCCCCCTTCGCTGATGAAGTTTGCTTCTAGATTGATGACGGACTTTCCATACTTAGTGAGGGTCTTCGGCTTTCGTCTAAACTTTTCAACCTTAGGTTCATCTATGGTTATGCCCCCTTCTTCATCAGGGGACTTTTTCATCACCTGCTTTCCCTTGCTACGGGCTCCACCGGTTGTCAGGTCCATGTCCTTGTCAAAATATAACCGCGCATCGGCATGATGGCAATCATAAGCTTTGAACGGCTCCCGATCTGCAAAGATCCGGTGTTGTTTGCCGTCTTTGGTGTATTTGATGCATTGATGTAAGGTAAAGGGGACAACCTAATTCTTGCGCAGCCAAGGCCTCCCTAGGAGTGCTTTGAAAGATGTATTGGAGTCGACAATGAGGAATTACACCTAGGTCACCCAGCCATCTAGAGTCAACTCGACATTGACTTTTCCTAGAGCCTCTTCCAAATTCTGGTTGAAACCTGATATAGTGACCCCTTGTACCTTTTTCATGTAAGGCATGAGGTGCAGTGCATGGTAGGCCTTGAATGACATAATCTTAATGGCAGATCACGAATCTATCAGGATCCAATCTATCTCGTCCGTTGATCTGGCCTTTCATATATAATGGCCTATTATGACAAAAGGTCAGCAATATGTCTTCATCAGTGAAGGTCATCGTGGCTTCGTACACCGTGTACAGTTCAGCCTAGACTTTAGCCATATAGACTTCGTAGGCTTCTGGGTCTTGCAAGACAGTGATGAGGGCTTCTCTCAAGTCTTTGCTTAGGGAGATAGCTTCCCATATGCTGAGGCCTGCAGACATTCTCTTCATTGTTTGCAGAATCTTCCGATTTGCTCTTGCATGGGTTTTTTCAACAGTCGGCAGTATCTCGGCTGCATTCTATAAAGTCTCAACCAATGCTTTCTGCTGTCTTGGTTCTTTTGGGGCTTCTTCGACCAGAGTCTCCTTTTCTTGAAAGTCAACTCTGAGGCTTTCATCAAACAGGCCAGCCAAGGCTACTATGCCTTTTGCGGCATCAGGCGGCGCCAAAGGACTTGCTTCGTCTGGATTTACTACTGGGCTTTCTTCTTCTTCAAGACTTTCTAGAGGACCAGCTTCTTCATCTGATGAGAGGTAAAAGTAGACATTCCCCCTTACCTCTGGCTCAGGGATTGGCTTCGAGATCTCTCCCCTGAAATGGATCACTTTATCTTGGTTTGCAACATTCTTGCCTCTATCACGCCTACCATTACGGTTTCGGCCTTGACTCATTCCTCGACTTTGCGAGCTATTTCTTCTCTGGTATGTTGCCAGAGGTCTTCTGGATCTAGGTGAAACACACCTAATCTCATCATCAACATGGTCACTTATGGCTTGAAATTTCACAGAGGACATATTACAGGAGAGTGACTGAAATTGCGTTTCTAGCCCTTCTACAGTCACTTCTCCCTCCCATAAGGCAACAACTTCCTTATCATTGTGGAAAGCGTCTTTCCATATGTTCCACATGTATTGATGGAGCTTTAACAACCAACATCTCAGGCGGGATTTCTTTTCTATTTCCTCCCAGGGTATGTACTCCTTCAGCAGCACCTTTCTCACCGGACAACCTGGAGCATATTCTTCCAACTCATCAATGATCTTCTGTAGCTTTTACAAAGGTGTCATTTCTAGCTTCGGCATATCTGTAGTGTTAGCCTGCTCTTCCTTCTTTCTGAGTTTTCTTCTTTCATTTTTCTTTCTATTATGTTCTTACTTTTCCTTTCTAGCGCCTCCTTGATGAGACGGGATTGAGCCGGCATTTTTGGCGGCGAAGGCACGTGAACAGGGACTTTATTCTTTTTCGTCTTCATCACGAGAGATTGCTCTTCTTCTTCTGGCTGGTTGTGCTCGAAGGTGGCCTTGATGACTTGCTCCACAACCTTGTTTGGCAACATCTGATATTCCCCGAATACCATTCTTTGACCATTGCTAGAGGAACTTGTCTTTGCTGCAGCAGGTATATCCCCAGTCTTTACATGTAGCACATTTGTTGCGTATGTATCAACACTTCGGCTATGAGGACATGGCGGATTCACCAGATATTTACCCATATCTATCCCACCACTTTGAATCAACTTCTCCACTTCGTCTTTGAACGCAATGCATTGCTCATAAAGTGGCCCCCGAAGCGGTGATATGGACAATATCGGGGTATATCATCTTCAAGATTTTCTTCTTGTCTTTTAGGCTTAGGCAAAGCCATCACTTCATGCTTCATGCACAATTTGAAGAGTTCCCGAATCTTTTCCTCTAGAAAGGAATATTGTTTCTTGAGGGACGTATTGTTTTTATTCTTATCCCCTGTTCTTCGCCTATAGCTTGCCTCTTTCGTAGGTTTTCTTCAACCATAGGGATGTCTCTGAGCTCACCCTCACAGTGACTACACCTTCTTCTCACAGGGAACATCTGCTTCTTGCATTGAATCTCTAGTTTCTTGTTCAGGTCAATCACTTGTTTGCCCTTCTTGCATTGCTGCTCGGACCTTGATTCTTTGGTCGAGATGGACCGACGGGCTCTTTTTTCTGCTAGTACTTCAGCCAACATCATATTCACACCATTTCACAGTGCATGCATTTCATACTAGTTTAATGCATTAGTCCATAAGGGCCACATACATCTCAAAACGGATATAAAAGGTTTAAATTAGAAGAACAAGATTGGTAAATTTGGTCACGGTTAAATCAGGAATTTAAGATATGAAATCATATTACATTCACTGTCCCCCCTTTATCTATTATTTGTGTCTGTTAACAATAAGAGAAATTGCATGACATGCATAGGTGAGGAAGAGTGAATGGGTTGGTGAGTGCGGATATCAGTAGAGATGTAAATGATCTCTATTGATAACTTAATCTTTGGGTTCCGTAAAAGTTATTTAACATATTTTTCAGAGATTCACAACAAAGGATGCAGAAAAAGGAAAGAAAAATCCAATTCAGAGAAAGAAAAACTTTCAAGTATTGCCAATTAATTTATTTATCTGGGATATGTCACTTATATTCTGTTGTACGATGGACATGATCTGCCTGTTATTTTTTATATTTATGTTCCTTATTATTTTATTTTTACTCGTGCACCTATCGGAGATCTATAAAAGTTGGGTCGTTACACGTTGCATGTGCTTGGCAGGCCAAAGTGCCATTGTTGTTGTTGATGCCCGACTGCCCGTGTGTGGGTTGCAACTCCAGCTGCACATGCTTGGCAAGTCAACGTGTTGTTGTTGGTGGTGCGTGTGTATGGGTTGCAACTCGCAAGCATGTTCAGCGACTGTTATAGCCGTTGTCCTTGTCCCACTATTATCATCAGCATTGCTAATTCTGGCATTGCGATGTCGACCGTCGTTGGCATGTAATGTAGCAAGATATTTAAGTTTTGCATTTATTGCCTACTTGTCATTTGCCAACATGCCAAAAAAATCATTTCCATTCGGATTCTACTATTTACCTGCAAGACAGAAAGTGAAAAATTAGAATAAAGTTTATTTTAAAAATTATTATCCTCTAGTTATATTTAATACAATTTGCATGACAACATGAACTTCTTGAAAATTTAGAATATTTGTCCATTTATTACCTTATTATAATGATGCAAGTTATTTTTGTTTTGGCTGTTTTATTTTGTTTTATAGAATGTCCGAGTCTGTTGATGGAGGTAGAAGTACACTGAGCGTGAATGAAAGCTAGTCCAAGTTAAAGGCAAAATCCAATTATCATGGTTGGAAATATGCTTATTGGCCAGATCCAAATGACAAAAATAAGGTTAAATGTGATCTTTGTGGGTTTGTCTATAAGGAGGAATTAAAAGGCAAAAGCAACACTTAATTAGAGGTTTTGGAGATGTCGCCAAGTGTCTAAAGACCAACACAACAATTGCTACTGAGTTGTACAATCACATGATGAAAAATAAGAAGAAAAAACCTCAAATTGACTTTCAAACACAGAGGAAACAGGAAGAAGATGAAAGTCAAAAAATGAGAAACAAAGGTGATACATCCAATGATACTAATCCCAATGTAGTTGATCTTACCAAGAAGAGAAAAGCACAGGCTCAAGGGCCCATTGATACTTTTTGTGAGGCAAAATCCTGAAGAAGTAGTAGACTTGAGGAGGAAGGATATTTATCAGACAACAATGGAGAATTGGTACAAGAAGGAAGATCGAAAAAAGGTGGATCAATATGTTGCTTGATGGTTTTATATGGCGAGAATACCCTTTAATGCTGTAAGATTGAAGTCATTTAAGGTCATGGTGGAAGCTATTGGACAATTTGGACCATGATATAAACCTCCAAGCATTCACAAGTTAAGGAAGGCTCTTTTAGAAGCTGAAGTGAAGAATATCAAATCCTTGCATGGTGAATATACAGCTTCTTGAAAGACTTATGGATGCACTCTTATGTGCGATACTGATAAACGAGTAGGCATTTAATTTATTTCCTTGTCAACTGTCCAGATGGAACATATTTTACAGAATCAGTAGACACATCGGACAAAAGAGAGGATGCACAATTGATTTTCTACTGCTTGATAAATATACTGTAGATATTGGAGAAGAATATGTAGTACAGATCGTGACTGAGAATGCATCTGCTAATGTTGCTGTTGCTTCTTTATTAATGGAGAAAAGGAAGACATTGTATTCGTCTCCTTGTGTTGTACATTGCTTGGACTTGATGTTAGAAGATCTATGTAAAATGAAGAAGTACCAAAAGACAATTTCTCAAGGGCAATTACTTCATTTATCTACAGTCGTTCATGTTTGCTTGAGGCAAGAGAAAGATGACCAATTAAAGAGACATAGTTAGATGTGCTGTCACTAGATTTGTCTAGATTTGTTGTCACTAGATTTGCCTCCACTTTTCTTACTCTTCAGAGTTTGTATACATTTAAAGACAAATTGAGCCAACTATTTGTATCTGACAATTGGAATAATAGTGCATGGGCAAAACAAACTCAAAGGAAGAAGGTTGCATATATGAGTTTGGCAGTAGAGTTTTAGCAAAGAGTGGAGGATTCTTTGAGAGCTTCTCAACCTTAGTTCAAGTGTTAAGGCTAGTTGATGGAGATGAAGTACCAGCAATGGAGCAAGGGAGAAGATCATTGATAATTTTGAAAACAAGGAAAGAGACTACAAGCCCATTCCAGCTGTCATCGATAGGCGTTGGGAGGCACAATTGCATCGACCATTACATGCAGCGGGATTTTTTCTCAATCCTACCAAGTATTTTCCTGCTAAAGAGGATGATCCACAAGTAGTTGCAAAATTTGAATCACAATTTCTTGAGTGCCTCCAAAGAATGGTGAAAGATCAGGATACTCAAGATAAAATAAGTGACCAAATGGAGATATACATGGGTGCTAGAGGCTTATTTGGGAGTTCTTTAGCTAGAAGATATCGGGATAGAAAGCAATCAGATATTTAGTTTCTTATATACAACTTAATTCATTTATGTTTTAAGTAATAGACTAAGCAATACATTAATTATTCATTATAACATATTGCAAGTCTTTTAATCTTTTATTCACAGTTGCGTGTTGGCATATTTATGGTGTTGAGACACCAAAGCCATGGATTGCAAAATCAGCCGATGCCGAGTCGGATCGACCGATTCGACTCGAGATTGCCAGATGGTGATCTGATTATTGGGGGTGGGGGGGGGGGGGGGGGGGGACTCGCCCGGTTCAGTGGGAATCGGCCCGGATCGTTCGGACCAATCTAGGCCGATCCTGGGCATTTTCCTTTTTTTTTATTTATTTCATGTTAAAAACTTCACAACTTATCTTTTTTAATTGGTGACAACATTAATTATTAGTGAGTTAATCATCTTTAATGTTTTTTAATGAATGTACATGATTTATATTCATTTTCATTGTGCATTCATTGAATAACATGTTTACATTTTTTATAATTTTTCCTTATTTTTTAAAGATTTTTTTTATGATTTTACTCAATTTTTAAATAGTTTTAAATATTTTTTTAATTGGGCCGATCCAAGATCAGCCTAATTCATAAGGATCAACTGATTTGGCCGATCCGATTTGGATTGGAACGGGGATCGCCGTGGTCCAATCTTTTTTAATTAGTGACAACATTAATTATTAGTGAGTTAATCATCTTTAATGTTTTTTAATGAATGTACATGATTTATATTCATTTTCATTGTTTATTCATTGAATAACATGTTTACATTTTTTATAATTTTTCCTTATTTTTTAAGATTCTTTTCTGATTTTTCTCAATTTTTAAATAGTTTTAAATAGTTTTTTAATCGGGCCGATCCAGGATCAGCCTAATTCATAAGGATCAACTGATTTGGCCGATCCGATTTGGATTGGAACGAGGATCGCCGTGGTCCAATCTAGACCCCCGACCCAATCCAAAATTCCATGACTAGAGCTTTTGTCATTAGCACTTTGTATTCTTGGCCTTTGTTGCACATCTTCTACTTGTGAATGTAATTGGAGTATGTTCGAATTTTTAAGTAGTTAAAGATGCTAATCTAATACTCTAATGTTAACATTCAATTTTTATCTTATTAATTAAAGTACTTTGTTGTGTGTCCAGATCCATGCAAAGAAGAGGAACAAGCTTGAACATGAAAGACTGAATCATCTTATCTACATCTAGTATAATTGCCAGCAAAAGGAGAGATCAAAGAAAGAAAAATGAAGCCCGAGAAATATGATCCACTATGCTTTGATGACTTGGATTATAGTGAGTGAATGACTGGAAAGTCTTTACATGATGACTTAGTTCATGATGCTAATGATCTTAGGTGGGCTGAGGTTGACGTTGCATTAAGGGCATCAGAATATCTTGATGGGCCTAATCCATCTCGAAGGATTAGAGCTTGTCAAGTGGAATGAATAATGCTTTGGCTCAAGGTTCTTGTGCTTTAGAAGATGGTTTGGAATGGGAATGAAGAAGATGGTCAAGAGCAAGAGTAGATAGATGTTAAAGTAGACACTGAAGATGATGTTGAGTTGGATGAAGACGAGAGTGATGAAGAAGACAATGACATTAACAGAAGAGAAAGAGCTTATGGAGATTCACTTGCTGGAGCTTTTCTTGATGAGGACATAGGCTTTGGCATTAAGATTTAGATTTTTATTTTTATTTTATGTTTTCTTTTTTAAATTGCTTTGATCATCAAACTTTAATGTAGTGAGTCAAGTGACTATGTTTTATTTAGATATATACATAACAATTTGACAATTGACAAGTGGTGGATTATTACAACATTATACTAGTATGCTTGTTATTTTTTGTTTAGCAATATTTCAGATTTAGCTTTTCATCTTTATTGACAAGTATGTTCAAATCCCCATTGGTTCTCTAATATTATTTTGTTCATGTTTGTCATTTCTTCTATTTTATTCCCTACACATAGATGTGCTGAATATTTGTTACTTGTCAGTAGAATTTTTATATTATATGCTGATAGAATGTACATAGTAGAAATATAGACTAGTGCTCCTCTTGATATGTACTTTGTTATATAAACTAGGCTTCGTCTAAGCGTGTTTGCCTTGTCGCCTAAGCAGTAAAGCAGTGGGTCACTGCCCTGGTCACCTTGGATGCCTTGAAGACAATGGTATATATACAAGTTTTCTTCTATCATCAAGCAAAGATGTCTTGTAGGAATTTACTTAATGAAGCCAAAGTTTTTCTTGGTCATGTAGTAACTATTTATGCTTTTTCACCAGTGTTTGCAGTTTATCGTTAGCCTGTGAAAAGGTTTGCGATAAGAGGCAGAGAAGGAGATCCCCATTGTTAGGATTAGCCACCTCGACCACCGGCACTAATCAGATCCCTCTTGGCAGGGGACCGAGGGGCTTCCTGCCTCACTGGAGGTGTTGGATCCATGGAGGGTCAAGCCATCCTTGGGGCAGATGTCAATCAGGGGGAGGAGGAGCTACCCGGAGGTCTTGGTGTCTAGCTCTGGTGGCAGGGAACCAAGACATAGGGTGTCTGAGATCCACACTAGAGGCGTCGTTCAGGCTTGTATTAGCGACTCCAAGATGCTATCCCTCATATTCCTGGAGATGAGGAAGTGCTGCCAATGCTTGGTGGTTGATGGGGAGTGATCTGTGGAGGAAGTTTGAAGCTCCTTGGATGGGAGGTACATACGATTTCCTCCCAGCTTTTCCATCTCGTATGCTCTTCACTGCAACTGGCAAGAGGTATCAGAGATAGGGGTCCTTGCCAGGAGGAATCTCGTCATCAGATTGGCTCCTTGGGGCTTCCATGCGGCAACTTACCCCAACCCTAGGATGTTGGAGGTGGATTTGACGTTGGTGGGCCTTCCTCTCATTCTAATGGAGGAGGGCTTGGTTAGGGAGCTAGTGGAAACCTTTGCAGACCTTCATGTCGTGCTCTCTTGGTCGCCTGAACCGAGGTAGCTGCTGGGGGCGATGATCAAGTAGGCATCTTGGCATGGCACAACCTTCTCGCAATCATTGAAACCTCGGTGGGAGGGAGTAGAGTGGTCGTCCGAGTCCTCCCCAGTGTTCCAAACAATGGCAACGGGAGCTCCTTCCACTTAGGGTTTGGAGTGGAGGGATGACGAGAGGTAATGGACGACAAGCTGAAGCATGCCTATCACGTGAGGCTAGGCAGGGGTTCAAAATTCTAACCACTCGCCTCTTCCGCCCAGCCCCTCCCTTGGACCGAGTAGGGCCTTCCCCTCAACGAACCAGTTCGATCCAGTTTCTCTTTCAAGGAGTCTTCAGGTGCACCCAAAGACGTACCCGATTCTAACAGGCCCTCAATCGGACCTAAGATCAAGCATCTTCCCCGCCCGACTCCTCCTATCAAGGGCTTGACCAGCTCTTGGTTCACCCCAATTATCCTGGTCTCCTACCTCCTCTACGCCTGCTTCCGATAACCCTCCCCCATCTCCAGTCTCGGGAGGCATTAACACGCGTCGACTGGACACATCCGATGGTCTTGGGAGCCCTCGTCGGTGGGCCATGAAGATTGTCTCCTCTCTGCTGAAGGAGGGAAAGCTTGAACAAGGACCTACCCTAGGTGTTCGAGTAGGGACCACCTTCAACCTTTGGTTTCTCTCTCCAAGAGGATCTTGCTCCCTTCCATGTCCTCCTTCTAGTGTCTATTGGGCCTCAAAGGCCTGACAGGAGGGACAAGAGGAAGATGATGTTGGATGGTGGTGTCTAGGTGACTGTCCTAGAGGAACTTCAGGAGGATCTAGAGGAATGCCAGATGGTCGCTTAGACGCCAGCTCCTGAGTCATGCAGGGAACATGGCACTCCCGAGGCTACTTCCTGAGGCCCTTCAAGAGGTTGAGGAACTAGTGGAAGAAGAGATGGAAGGTCCAAGGATCTTAATAAGGAAGAGATCAAGGAGCTTTTTGCGACGGTAGGACGCCTTTTGAAGAGAAGGCTAGGTAGCTTTTTTCGAAGAGTGAGTGTATCTTTCGATAGGCTTGAGAAGGACATTCGACAAGTCTTTCTCAAGATTAAGAAGTGACGGCAACTGGGTGTTGCAATGATGGCTAAGGGAGAGAAATGTACCAAAAAAGGGAGGTTAGTGTAGATGAAGAGCTGCGGGGAGGGGAAGGGGAGGATATCTCCATTGTTGCCTAATGAGAATCATCTCGTAGAATGTGGTAGGTTGTGTAGGAAGGAGAAAAGGAGGGTGGTGAGAGAATTTGTGAGGCAATGCAGACCGAGTATCCTGTGTATCCAAGAGTCAAAGTGTGACAAGGAGGAGGGAGAAAATATTATGAGGGAGATTGCTGTACTAAAGGAGTGGTTTCCCCCCAGGTAGGTAATGCAGGTGGAATTTTAATCATGTGGAATGAGTTTGAAGTGAAAGAAGCTATTAGATGGAGGAGGTGGAGAGGGCTTTTATTTCAGTTAGACTTCGCAGTTTAGCCGATGGATTTGAGTAGGATTTTAGGGGGGTTACGGCCTCCCCGAGTAGGGTAGACAAGCTTGTTATGGGAAGACCTTCTTTCTTTTCAGCAAGCAATCGTTCCTTCATATCTAAGGGGAGATTTTAATGCTATCTCCTCCCATGAAGAGTGTAGTGATTCCTCTCATTTTAGGCGGCTGAGGTTCAGATTGGAGAAATATTGGCTGAGAGAGGCTGACTTTGATGATGTTGTGAAAAGGGTGTGAATGTGTTGTACATATGTTTGAACAAAATTTGTCAACCCCCTAAACATGTATGTGTGTGTGGCATACACATGCATGCATTAAAGGAGGCTAGAGTTTTCTTTATACCCTATGTATGCATGCAGAAAACAAACATGAGTTAGGGTTTCATGCCCTATATGTATGTATGCATGACATACATATCTGCATGACGAAAAAGAAAGGGCAAAGAAAAAAATAAAAGAACAATTCCTACAGACGGCAGCCACAACAGAGGTAGCAGCAACATTCACTAGTAGCCGCAGCAGCCAGACAGCCTCAGGGGACTGTGGTCCCCTACTTTGCCCCAGAAAAGGCCTCCTGGCCTGCACCTAGAAAGAGAGCATAAAAGAGAGAGAGAGAGAGGTGCGGTTGGAGGGAGACCGGTCCCCCCCCCCAACCGGTCCTCTTATGGACTCCCACCAGTGGTGAGAGGATAAAAAAGGAAAAAAAAAAAAAAAGAGGAAAGAAGAAAAAAAAGGAAAAAAGAAAAAAAGAGAGGAGGGAGCTCTTCCCTCCACTGGTGGAGCCAAGGGGGGGGGGGGGGGGGAGTGCCACCGGCCCCTCCTCTTCTCTCCTATAAAAGGTCCTAACGGCCATTTGCTACGAACACAGGTACACAGAGAGAAGAGACTATGCCACTGCTGCAACTCCGCTTCCAACTCTTGTGAAGGATTTTGTGCGTGGAATAAAAGAAGACATAAAAAGATTTGTTGATTTAAAATGATAATCTTATTAATAAACTCAAGGGTTTGTTTCTATTGGTGAAATGGCCTTCGTTTTCATAGTTTATTCTTATTGGTAGAGCAACCATAAATATTTTTGTACATTTTTAATAGTGAGATGACCATGATGTCATTGGTTTGCTCCTATTAGTAAAGCAGCCAAATAACTCATAGGTTATTCCTCCCATTAGAATGACTAAACTTATGTAACATGAGCCATTAATAAAAGAATATTGTGTTGTTTATATTCCATTTAAAAGCATTGTTCATGTTATGCGTTTGCTTAAAAAAAAAGAGTTAAGTATGTGCTATTCGTTCATATTGATTGAATGGCCGAAGTAATGGATGGTTCCTCCATATTGGTTGGAGGACCATCAAGGATTATCCTCAAGTATGTGACGGCCTTCATGCCCCATTAGTTGAGTTTATTCTTTATGTTTATCTCCCCTAAAATGAATCAAAAGAGGGGAGATGCTGCCCAAGTTCTGCCTTAGTGATCTCAATGGTCTTTAAGGGGTACTTAAAGGATACTGTTTAAGTTCTTTGATATCCTTTAAGGGGTCTTAATGAGGATTTTGTCCAAAGACACATCCTCTTAACACCACTTGAAGGCTATAGGTTCTCATGTCCTCGTGTGAATCTAAAATCCTTTTCTAAGGGATTCTTAAATCAAGTGATCATTAAAATAATAACTTCCATGCATACTGCATAAAAGTAAATAGTTCATTCCCATAAATATGATGTTATGTTTAATTCCTCTTTTATTCTTGTCATTTTAATAAGCTCTAATGGACGGTTAATCAAAGGTTGCCAATCAGTGATTGGCGTAATCAATACTGACTGAGGTCAGTGGGGAGAGGTCAAATGCACGGATCCACGCCTGATCTAAAGCCTTAGACTCTTTGAGGACTAATTATAAGTTCCCAAAGTCTACACTTTAAAATTAAAGGAACCCTTTTTTCGAAAACCTAAAATCTTTTTAAATATTTTTCACAAAATGAATCTCACAAATGGCACACCCGGTGGGACCTCTCCTTCACTTCATCTCTCCGTCCAATAAAGCCTTCACCATGACATCACTAATGCTGCCCTATTTTGTGTTGGTGTGAGGAATTTGAAACTCAAATGGTCGCGAAAGTTACCTACGGCCCGCTCATAATCGCTACCCATCCCCAGTATGGGTATCTAACAACACCTATTTACTTTGGGGACTTCCCCATCGTGATCGGGTCCCCTTATTTCCTAGGAGCAAGGTTAAGAAATCCGGGATCGGGTCCCGGATCGGCCGGTCCAAAACCGATCGGATCGGCCGACTCCGATCCGAGTCAGCTCGATCTTGGCTGAGTCAGGCTCAGCTGGTTCGAATAGTAGAAAAAAAAAATGAAAAAAAAAATGAAAAAAATATAAAACACAAGTCTAATGCATAATTGTGTTGAAATACATTGATTTGAAGTACATAAGATATTGTTGGACAAAAAAACCTTGAATAAACTTACATATATGATTATGAACTTACATTTATTCCAAACGTACATTATACTGAATGAACATATGGCTTACATACTCAGTCTATGACATATAGCTATGGTAGTATTGTTCATATTGCATCACATACCGGCTATAGTCATCCGTATTGGTATAAATGACTGACAATTGTGGATATTCTAAACAACCCCCTGAATAGTCAGATGTATCAGAATGTTGAGTAGGGTAAACTACATATCCAGTAGGCTGACTATACCCTTCGTATGGAGAATATAATGATGCATCTGATAGCTGCTCCTGATATTCTCTCTCCCTCCTAAGTTCTTCTTTGGCCTCTGCACACTGAGGAGTTTTACCTTTGTCCTTCCTCCTTGATCTGCTAAATGTTTGAATGGAAGATTCTTCACGTCCTGCTCTGCTACCATAATGTTCATCTTAAGTAGCATGTGTGTATTCTTCTTTTCCAGTAAATTGAATCGATGGAGGTGGGGTTGGGGCACTGGTAGCATCTCCGCCATTCTCAGAACTGTCGGAGCTCGTCTTTGATGTCAAGTCATTTGAGGTTTGATATTGTACCTCATCACTTGGTTCTGGCATTTCATCCTCTTCCTCGATAGTCTCAAGATCAGCAATCTCAATTCCAGTACCACTATTCCTTTTGCTTGGTGCTTGTTTTTTGCTCTTCTTCTGACGTTTTGGAGGAGGAGGTTGAACATCAGTAAGTAGTGGAACATTATCTAACTCACATTCCGCCCATTCCCGATCATTTAGGTTAAATTCAGGCTCATTTGAGGTGCTTGCATCAACCCATGCATTTAGTGGATGTTGCTCCTCGAACAGCTCATCCAAGTCTATGGGTTCTTCTACATGTGTCGTCTCTGTGGCTTGTCCAGAAATTCTCTCTTTCTCCTGTCTTTGAAGGTTCCTTATGAGCTCCAGATTTTTTAGCTTCAACTTCATGTTATAATGACAGAATACTAGCTTCTCTAGACGGCTCGACTTCAATCTATTCCTTTGCTTGGTGTGAATCAAGTCAAAGATGCTCCAGTTTCTCTCACAACCTGATGAAGAGGTTGTTTGACTTAAGACCCGAATTGCGACATAGGCTAAATCTTCATACCTATATGTTTTTCCATGATCTAGCCACCAGTCAACTGTAAATAGAAAATTGGCCATGTCAATAATGTGCAAGCTATAATTAAAAATTAAGTAGAACATCTGATTAATAATTTTCAAACATTGACTCAAAATTTTGGCATCTCTTTGAGCAGTACTTGTCCCAAAGTGGTATAACATCATTCTGTAATCATGCATTTGCTTGCATGCCATTATTGTTCTGTCCTCATCTGCAAGCATGCGCTTAATAACAGACTTAACTCCCATCAACACTTCCGAGCAACTATCATAGTTATCCTTCTTCCCATCAATTCTAAACATGTACTGAGGGTTGAAAAAATAACCTAAATAAATAAGTCGAAATTAGTTATTACTTAAAAGAAATGTGTATACAAATAATACATATAGAAAGTTAGTAGCTTACCAGCTGCATGAAGATCGTGATGTAAAGTGTGTTCCCAACGTCTGTCTATTATGTCCCACCACTTCACAAAGGTTGTTGGGTTGTTCAGTTGAATGAGCTCCTTAGCTCTGTTCATAGCTTCATATAAATATCCCATATCCGATCTTCTTTCTCCATCACAAGATCGCAAGACACGGACAAGCGGTTCTACAACATTTAACACCGCTTGCACCCCCCTCCAGATGGGTCTAGACTGAATTATCTCAGCCACTTTCTTACCTTTCTCTCTGACCTTAGTTGGTACATGCCGCAATATGTGATTCTCCCAATCTTCCGATGCCACCATCCTAATCAAGTTGTTCTTTTGTTGACTTAAACTATCTAGAGAGATATATTGAGATGCAAACCTGGTGGCTCCCGGACGAAGCAACTCTCTTCCATGAGTATGTGTGCGCATGATATCCAGAATGTTATTGTGATTGTAGATGAATGTGGTGATAAATCGACCACTCTTGACCACTCCATCTACCATCGGATCAGAGCAAATGTCTTCCAACATCAAGTCAATACAATGAGCAGAACATGGAACCCAGTATAAATGTTGTCTCTTCTGCATCAACATTTGTCCAGCTAACTTGAACGCCGCTGCATTGTCCGTAACCACTTGGACAATTCTTTTTTCGTCCACTTCTTCCACCATTTGATCCATTAATTCATATACGTATTGGGCATTCTTTATTTTTCCAGATGCATCAATAGACTTCCAAAATACGGTTCCGGCTTTGCAGTAAATTAAGAAGTTGATCATACTTCGTGTTATCCCTGTAAAGTTCCAAACGTGATAAGAAATCGGAAATAGACCCATTCTGATTTAAGAAAATATGAAGATAAGATAAAAAAAAATGAAGATAAGATTTATGTACATGTCTATCCATCGCACATTAAAGTGCATCCATACTTATCCCATATCCTTTCAAATGATGTAATGTATGTTCGGATGTCGTCAACTTCTATATCTAAGTACTTGTTGTATATCTGATATGGAGAATGTCCCTCAACCCCTTTGCCAACTTCTTGTATGGTCTCGATCATGGACTCATAATATGGCCCCTTGGCAGCATTAGCAGGGATACTGTTACAGAAAAACCACCTAACAGTAGCTCTCCCTATCTTCTCCTTACAAAGCTTTAAGTTCTTGAATGCAGCACTAATAGAAGGTTGTTTATCCCTCTTCTTAGTGAAGAAGGGATCTATTGGACCTACTATAGGATCTCCAACTCTAGTGAACTCCTGAGGCAGCTCCTCGCATACATTAGTACTCATGCCGGCACTAGTGCTCCCTTGTGCAGAAGGTGTGGAGCCACTTCCTTGTCCTCCATATCTTCCAGTTTGCCGAAATAAGTCCTCATCTGCAAAGGACCGCCGGCTTGCTTCCATTGCATGTCGCAATTCAGCTTTAAATATAAAAGAAAAAAAAATTATCTACTATAACTATTTGTCTGAAAACGTTAAATGTAGAACACGAAAATAAGTTAAATATGAAACTTACTTGTATCCCAATCATCAACTTTTATAGGTTGATTACTTCCACCAAGCTGGACTCCAGCATCTGACCTTCGCGTTGGTTCAGACAACTCCTCTCGAATTTTCTGTCTTCTTCTAGCATTACTTGCTTTGCTTGATTCATTCTCCTTCATATAAGTTCGAAATTGGATCCTAACCTCTGAAGGAACTCGAGCACATGCTGCAACTTCACCTTTTATTCCAGTAAGATGTTGTTTGAATCGGTAGACCCCGCCAGAGACGACCCGGTTGCAATATTTGCATTGTACCTTTCTCTGGGCCATGTCCACCGGTGTGCAATGACCCCAAGCAGGATCAACGCTAAGAGGATTCCCAAATGACCCCTCAGCAGCACCTTGAGATGCCATTCCTTTACAGCACAAGAAGAGGAGAGATTGCGGAGCTTGTAGTAGACTAGTAGTGACCTCGTGGGAGAGATGGAGAGAGAATTCTATGATCAGGAGAGTGGGAGAGAGAGCAAGAATGTTAGGAGGCTCAAAGGGCATTTGTGGAGCCTTAGGAGGGCCTTGGGGGGGTTTAAATAAGACCCCCACGGCCCAAACTAGCCGTTGCTGGCCGTTTGGGAACGGCCAGCAACGGCTAGGTTGACCCCTAACGGCTAGTCAAACTAGCCGTTGGGGGCCGGGTCGGGCTGATCCGAGCCGACCCGGCCCGATCCGGCTCGGATCGGCTGATCCAAGTCCTGGACACGGACGGCCCAAAATCGGTCCGACTCGGCCGATCCGTACAGATCCGAGCCGAGTTTTTGAACCTTGCCTAAGAGTCATCCCGACACTGAAGCCAAATCTAGAGATGAAGAAATAGCACGCATCCCGCGCCAAGAAGAATACTAGTAACGGTAGACCCAAGCAGATCTTTACTATAAACTACATCCAGTTCTCACCCGCCTCCTCTTCCAACAAAAGGTAGAAAAAGAAGATCCATGCTGCAAGTCCATCCAATACGGGAAAGACTATCTTTGTAGACAATCTTTGCATTCGCTTGGATGGCGAGGAGCTTATAATTCCCAAGATCCGCCACATCTCGATAGTGCCCACTCATAACCACTTCGGGATATTGCCGAAGGTTTGCCAAGAGAAGGCAATCTTCAAAAAGAAAAGGCACAAGGTCCTTGTTCAACAAGGGCAAAGATATCAAAAGAAGCCAGCTACACCCTTTACTGGGGGTAATCAGGTGGAAGATAGGAACCTCCAATTGAAGAAGATGTGGGTGACCAAGGAGGAAGCTCGAAAAATCTGACAGGGTAGGGCTGTTCTTGCTGAGCAGTAGCCTCAAAAGCTTGAAGAGCCAGTGAGGCGAATCGTCACTGAAGACGTTTGACTTCGTTCTGCACGGGGTCAGAAGAGAAAAGAGGCCTACAAGGCCACGAAGCAGTCACAACTTACCCAACAGAGGACTTCGGTCTTCGAAAGACTAGGGGCACTTCCCCCACAAATGCAGAAGAGAAGAGTCACACAGGTGACCGCAGATGGCATTCAGGTGTACACTTGTTATGCCTCTAGTACCAATAATAGGCAAGCCTCATTGCCTGAACACCCAGTTGAGATCGCCAATTTGGCTCAATAGGATGGGACTCTGACGGACAGATGGAGCAAGCCCGGCAGTGGTTAAAATCAAAGAAATGTTGGGATAGGCCAACAATCCCAAAATGGCGATGCCACCGCTGCAGAAGGCGAAGGTGAAGATAGGTTAAATGCCCATGAGCCAAGCCGTAACTTGGAGCAGCCGAATCAAGCGCAACCTCAGACAACAAAAGAAATGAGGCAAGAAAACCAACAACTCAAAGCCCTGTTGTTGCGTCTCATGTAGAGGTTAAAAGAACAGCAAAGAGCAATACAGATGAATGGGCCTCCCCCAAGGGCAGTTCCTATCCTGGCAATGATAAGGCCTCAAGCCCCGAGGGTCAATTTCACTTCTGATGAAGTATTGAAAAATTGGGGAGAGGAGCCAAATCAGAATGTCCAACAGTCTCATGTATCCGCAGAAGATGTCGTGGTGTCTAAAAAGCATTTGATCGAACAGATTGTAGAGGCTAAAATTGCTCAATAAGGCGATGGAATAAACACCTTTGACTTGTACAAGGTACCATTCCCGATTCACCAAATGTTCAAGAAGCTACCCCCTAGTCACACTTAGCGCCACAAATTCAAAAGATATGATAGAGAAGGCTCTGCCCAGGAGCACATCGCCCATTACATGAGCAATTTGGGGGAACTGGCCACCGAAGAAGCATACCTATTGAGGTTCTTCTCGACCTCGTTGACAGACACAACATTCCAATGGTATACTAAATTGAAGTCCAATCATATTAACAATTGGGAGGAAAATGCAGAGAAATTTTGTTGATCACTTCAAAGTGTCAGAACGGAAGGTTACCATCATTGAGTTGGTGGCGCTGAAGCAAGGCAAGAACGAGTCCGCCATAGACTATATCAAGAAATGGCAGAATCTCAGCATGAAATGTGATAAACGCCAGTTCATGAAGATGCAGTAAAATTCTACAAGAGGGGTTTGAAGCCGAAAATCAATGATAAGCTAATTAGAGTGAATGTTAGAAACTTTGATCAGCTAAATAACATTGTGTCGAAAATTGAAATGTTCTTTACTAATAATCCGACAGTAATGTTCAATAAGGAGAAGGCTTCTAGAGAGCGGACTTCCAATGTGAAGGAAGTTAATGCTATCGACTTTGCCTCGACAGTAAAAAAGGCAAGGGGCAAGGCCAATACGAATGCCTCTATGTGTAATGCTAGGGGAGGTGGCAAGATGTCATCCTTGTCACCTAATAAAAAGATGAAGGAACCATGCTCCTTCACTAAGAAGCACACCAAGAAGTTGTTTGACACATGCATTCGAGCGAATCTATTGGTGCTCCCAGATCCAAAGAGGCCAACGGAAGTCGAAAAGACAGACGATCTTAATTATTGCTTATATCATCGCATACTGGAACATGTGGTTGAAGGTTACTATCTCTGTAAGGACGAAATTAAGAAACTCATCCAAGAAGGTGCCATATAGATGAGAAAGTATCTGGTGAATCCACCCCAGCCACACCAGAAACCGAGACAGAGGTTTGCAGTGAACGTCGTTCATATGATTGAGGGTTCATCATGGGCCGATCCCGAAGGAGACATGAGTTTCTCTCCAGAACGAGAGACCACACCCACCTATACTCCGACAACACCTACCTACACCCTGGCAACACCATTACCAGAAGGTGATATCAGAAGCATATTAGAAGAAATCCAAGTTAGTATGGGGCAACTAGTCCAACAACAGGCAACATTGACACATAGAGTAGACAAGCTCGCAGAACATTTGACCGAAGTTCTGACAGAAAAAAAAGGTATGTCGATCCATTTCCTTTGCAGAGCCGGGGTCAGAGTATACATGTCCTCTAACCAGAAAAGACAAACATGTGAAAAAAAGCCAGAAGCGCAAGTTAGAGGATGGATAGTTCCCAAAAGGAAGGGCTACAGTTATTGCAATGGTGACCCTAAAGATATTGTGATGATTGAAGACAGCCCACGGGAAAAGCGAGTCATTAATTAAGAAGAGGAGTACAAATTCAAATCCACACACTTGATTCGACATCTAACTCATAATTCATGGGTCGCGAATCAAACAGAATTTTCATATATATATATATATAAAGATCTTTTATATTTTTATATTTATCATTCCCACAAGAGGTTTATGCTATTTCTGGCCATTACAAGGCATAAGCTTTGAACTATCTTGCTGCACTTTTGATAATATAGCTAATTTGTTGCATGTGGAGACATTTGGCAAAAGTTGACCTTGTGGAATGGTCCTACAGCACCCATTTAGACGGACATGTAGGTTTTCCACAATCACAACTCTTTTGTCTTGCGGAATGTTCGTATGGCACCCATTTAGATGGACGTGTAGATTTTCCACAATCACAGCTCTTATGACTGGTAAGCATTTAGGATTTTCCTGTGAAACATAATTTTGTCTTTAACTAGAAGAGGCTTGAGCATCCATATAAGCAGCAAAGTGCCCACCGAAGATATATGCATCATGTTAAGTGAGTCATATTGACTGAAGAGGATGAGTTCTTGATCCTTTGAGAAGGCAGAGCATCATTGTCATGCATACATATGTGTGAACATATGGCACATAAGCTTTCATAAGCATGGAAGATAAGGACACCAACAACCGCAACCCTTGGAGTAGCTCAAACATTCTTGGTGGTGCAGTTATGATGAAGATAGACATTATCTTCGGTAGGCGATACATTTGATTGTTGGGCCCGGCACAACTCCTACGAAATATAGAGGGTCAATTATTGGCATGAAGCTCCCGAAGGTGATTGGCATAGCCAGATGTCCATGCTTAAGATGATTGGCCACCACCTGTGAGCCGAAGGTGACACGAGTTGATTTTATGATGAGCAAGAAGGAGTAAGCGAGGCGCGATGGGAGCGCTTCCAGGCTTCCAGCAAAGATAAAAATGATTAGCAGCATAAGAAGTGGAACACTTCTTTTAACAAGAAGATGAAAGGGAAGAAGAATCCCCAGTGGAGTCGCTATTTGTTGACGGTTGTTTTAGATAAGACCAATTTGATTGGAATTTGATTTTTTTTTTTAAAATAATTTCATGGATTGTACTACCAATCTTATTCATGCATAAAAAGAGGAAGTACAACCGGCAGGATTGGCGAGATGCCTCTCCTAAAAAATAACAAATAAAAGATTACAGAGCGAAATTATTAATCTCCGTCCTCCAGTTATCTAAAGAAATGTGTAACAGAAATCTACAACAATAAAACAACAAATGTATGGCTCTCAGATGTGTTCTCAATGTAAGGTTTACTTCCCTGAAAAATGGCTTCGTTGCGCTCCTTCCAAATACTCCAACATATAGCGTGAGGCATGATGGATAATAATTTTCTTCTTGTTCTTGATGAGGACTGCCTCCTCATCATCTTGAATTGAGAACACATCTGTCTAATGCTGCCGAAATTCAGATTGAAGGATGCTATTCAGATAACAATGCTCCAGACTTGTCTGCTGAAAGAACAATGAATAAATAAAAGATCGACATCCTCTGCACTTTGATCACATAGAGAACAAGTTATGTTTGCGCTGGGAGCCCATTTTGTTCTAAACACTTTTGTAATTATTCTTCTTTCAACCATCAGCCACATAAATACCCTGACCTTCAGCGGAGCTTTAACTTTCCAGATCTGACCGAACCTATGATAAGGTTCATTTCTACCTTCAATGAATTGGTATAAGGACTTGACAGTGAATATTTCACCTTCTTTGAGCCAGAACACTTGATTTCTTTTGTGAATATTGACAGTAACGCCATTCAGAAATTGAAGGAGATTCAAGTATTCTTCAATTTCTTCTTCTTTCAGCTCTCTTCTAAAGATGATCATCCACTGCAGCTGAGAGTTATCAAATCTGAAACACTCTTTAACAGTGGCCCATTGATTTGATGCAATCAGATAAATGAGAGGATATTTGTCTAGAAGTATCTGACCTCCAGCCCATCTGTCCTTCCAGAAATACACTTACTCACCATTCCCTACTTTGTACAGAATTCTTCTACACATAATCGCCTGCTTTGATTATACCTCTCCATAATGGTGACATATATGAAGTGTTGGAGGAATGTAAATAAACTCTTCTTCTCTCTTCATAATGCTTTTGAAAAACGATCCTTTTCCATAACAGGTCTTCTTCAGTAATAAGCTCCCAAACCCATCTTCCGGTCAAAGCAAGATTCATAGAGGATAGATTTCTGACTCCTAACCCTCAAGTTTTTAAAGGTTTGCAAACCTTCCCCCAATTTACTAGATGAACACATCTCCTCCTATCTTGATTGGAATTTGATTTGATTATGATTATGGGAATCATGATTTCCCATATTACATTTGATTTGCATGATGGGCCATTGCGTCTTGAGATTTTATATGTTGACTTGCCTATGGAAAGGGTTATCTAAATTCTTTGAATTCGGAATCTTTCCACCAATCCGTAGTCTGGCATTAATTACATCATGCTGCAATAAGAAACCCTTTGATTTCTTTAAGAAGTTGTACATGCCTAAATGTTGCCAGGCAGTGCAATTCTCTCACTCGCTCTTGTTTTATCCCTCGCGCATGTTGTATTCAAAGGATCGAATTGGTCCTTTTGGACATATGAAAATGATATCATATTGTAAAGACACAACATTTGAAAAGCATAGTGTGGCACACTTTGTGGGCCGCGACAAAACCCTACATCATAGGAGAGAATATTACACAAGTACTATTCAGAGTACTATTCATCAACACTATTCATGTGTCCCATGTGGGTCCTAGCCCTTGTCGGATCTGTCTCAGGGCATCCAACTATGTTTGGATATGATATGATTTATTTGTTTGATAAAAGGATGTACAACACGCTTATCGAGGTGCACTATTCATATGCCTTTCGGCTCTACTGGACATTGATTAGGGGTCATGCCTTGTCGGCACACTTCATTTGCTCATTTGGCTAAGATTACATGTTATGCACTATTCATGCCCTAACGACAACTGTCCTAGGTGGGACTAACAATACGAGGTGACACTGAAGTGCCCCTGTCGGCTAAAAGTCGACCCATGATATTGTGTTGCGTCGCTGCATTTGAAAGATCAAGTTGATTTATTTTAATTAGTGTGGTCATACATGGCACGCTTTCCTATGTACTATACACCCCTAGCGACGACTGTCCCGTGTGAGTCTCGTAAATAGACAACAACATGCATTAGAACAAAGCCATGCATGATGCGGCTTATTTTGATTTGTGCTTTTAATGCATGCGCTGGGATGTATTATTCATCCCCTGACGACAACTATCCTCGGTGGGTCCTACAAACAGACAACAGTGCAAGGCATTATGGTGATGTGATACTACTCATGGCAACGTCACACTATTCATGGCGGCAGTGCACTACTCATGACAGCGGTGCTCTATTCATGCGGTGGCGCGCTATTCATGGTGGCCCACTATTCACGTTGATACCACTTTTCATGCGGCAGCGCACTATTCATGATGGCACATTACTATTCATGACCGTGCGGCACTACTCATGGTGGCGACACGTTATTCATGCGGCGAGACGAATTGGGAGGCTGGCGACCGTTGGACCATTTAGAGACTGGACGGCGACGTAACTTCCATACATGTGGTATCTCAACAACATCTTTCATAAACTCACGGCTCACCAATTGCCACTTATTTGCAACGTTGGCCGAGAGGTCTTGATTCGATGGGCTAACGAGGGCTTCAACTCGATAGCTCGTCATTATCACGTTATAGTGATAATGAGCCGACGAGGGCTTCAACTTGACTCGACGGTTCACCATCGCCGCGTCGAGGCGACAATGGGCCAACAAGGGCTTTAACTTGACTCGACAGCTCACCATCGCCGCGTCGAGGTTACGATGGGCCGACGAGGGCTTCGACTTCCGTAGAACTTAGAAAGATTTAAGTTAAGTCGTTAGCGCTTGGCGACATGAACATTGGTTATGTTGCCAAGTGGTGGCGACGTAGCGACGTAGCCCTATGCCGCCAATGCTTGGTGACGTGGTTCTTTTTAACTTGAAAGAAGAGGGATTAAAAGTTGAGTTTTTCCACTAACTCCACCAAAAATCACACACTACAAAGAGGGGGGGGGGGGATATTTATAATAAGGGACTGTCGAGTGGCAGCTTGTGATTGGCTTGTGAAGGGGCGGGCCTACGCCCCCAAGAGGTGGCGACGTGGTTTGAGGGGCTGCAGCCCCCATTGGGTGCCCTTTTGGGCTGCTGCCTGGGCAGCCAAAAAAAAAAAGAGGGAGAATGAAAGGGGGCATTTTGGCTTTTTTCTCTTCCCAAATTTCTGATTTTTTAGGTGGATTTTTTGGGGTTTTTTATTTATTCCTTCTTTCTTTTTGGGATGAGTTTCTTTGGGGTACTATTTGTGATGGTATTGTTCGTGCATTACTGTCCATACCTCTTTTACTGTAGCACTTGGGCAAGATTTGCTGGACTGATTTGCCTTGAGACTATAGTTGGTTTGGCCTTTGATTGGGCTTCAAATCTAGGCCCATGGGCAGCTGCTACGATAGCTTGACCTCCACTTGCTTTTTCTTCTTTTCGATTAATTGATTTTTTTCAAAGTATTTTCTCGGGAATTTTAGTAAAAGGCCCTCCTTAACTTATGTACTGGCCTTCTAATTTTTCCCTTAGAAAATTTCTTCTGTCCACAGGGGATAAGTGGCAGAGATGGATTAGAGAATGTATATCCTCGCTACTTTTGTAGTGCTCGTCAACGGGCGAGCTACCCCCTTCTTTCATAGTGGAAAAGGCCTTCTTAAAAGTGATCCCCTGTCCCTGCTCCTGTTCATTCTGGTAGCTCATTTTCTCAGTAGAATGTGGGGGGAGAACAGAGGCAGCTGGACTCATCAGAGGATTTTAGATTACCCAGCATGGCTTGCACATTTCCCACCTTCGGTATGTAGATGACACCATTTTGTTCTTCTCAGAGGTAGGGGATCATCTCTACCTTGTCCCGTTCATGTTCGAGCTGGTGGATGAAGTTTCAGAGTTGAATATCAACTTTCAGAAGTGTCTGCTCATTGGCCTTAACTTGGATGAATATGTTCTCTTTAGAGCTGAGGCGATTCTTGGCTGTCCTAGAGGTAATTTCCCCATTACCTACCTAAGACTGCCCTTTTGCCAAGAGCTCTTTGCTGCAGAGAATGGGAGAGGATAGTTCAGAAATTTGAAATGAGGCTAGCTGGAAGGAAAGGGCATCTTTTGTCTTATGGTGGTAGACTGACCACATGCAGCTCAGTGCTTGATAGTTGTCCAGTGTACTTCTTGTCCATCTTTAAGATCCCATCGATCGTCAGAAGAAGATGGGGCTCTTTGCGAGCTAGGTTCTTTTGCCATGGCTCGGGGGACCTGAAGAAAGGAGGCTATAAGGTGAGCTGGAGTAAAATGTGCAGGCCCAAGGAGAACGGGGGTATGGGCTTTGAAGAATATCATGTTGTTTAACTCTATTCAATAAATGGTTGTGGAGACTTTTGACTTCCGACTCCAGACAGTGGAGGGAGGCCATCACCCATAAGTACTACTCTACTACTAGATTGTGGGATGTAACCTTGCCTTCATCTTACAATGTATCAGCTGTGTGGAAAGGGATTCTCTCTCGTTCGGATATCTTCCTTGCTGGCACACATATTGTGTTAGGCAATCAGAGGTCCACCCTTTTCTAGTTAGATAGTAGTGTGGTTTTCATCCCCTCAGTTATATCTTCCCACGCCTTTTTGCCATTTCCAGTCACTCGGCTGCCACTATTTCCCAGTTGTTTGATGTTGGGCTACCTCATGGTCATTGGAGCCCCTCCCTTAGAAGAAACATCGAGGATGAGGAGATTGGAGAGTTGGAGCAGCTACTTCTTTTATAGCCTTTCACCTTGGCGTTCAGTGAGCAGGAAAAGTGGCCTTGGAGGTGGAATAGCATGGGCTCATTATCCTTCAAGTCGGCTAACTCTATTGTGGCTCATGGGGGGACCAGTTTCCTCTTCTTCTCTTCGATTTGGAAAGTGAAGAGCCCTCTCAAAGTACAAATTCTACTTTGGCGAGCTGCCCTTTCTAGACTTCCCACCTTTGACAAGCTTTCCTCCTTTATCCAACACTTGAATATCACGTGCTGCCTTTGTGGAGATGTGTAGGAGTCGGCGGATCATATCTTCATCTCTTGTTCTTTCTCAGAGGAAGTGTGGCAGCTACTGCATGACAAACTGCAAGTGGACCACGATCATGGAATTCAGTAGATAATCTGCTTCTCTGGTGGGGGAGACATTGGCCCCGCATAGAGGGCTCCATAGTATGGTGGCTGATTCCTCATGCTACCATTTGGACTCTTTGGACTTTGGACTGAGCATAACCAGAGGATTTTTAGGAGGGAAGCAAGCACCCCGTATAGGGCCTTCTCTTTTGTTTCTTTGAAAGTCAGAGTGGGCGAGGATTTCTTGTACTGTGAATGTTAGTTCCTCCCCCTTATTTTGTTTGTTAGGGAGGATAGCTACTTTTCACACCATCTTGGTGTCTTTGTATAGTGGGACTTTTGTTTTGTGTCCTCAATTTCCCCATACTTGTACATCTTTCTTTTCACTTTATAATACAAGTGGAACCATTCACATTCCCCCCCCCCCCCAAAAAAAAAGGTTTTCAATCTATTTGTCTTAAAACTCTTGGTATTATAGAATAACAAGTGAATTACTTGCATAAACAAAGGCTAGTAAATAGAAGTTATAGGATTTGAGAACCCCAGGTAGAATTGTATATAACCATGTATAGCAAAATGACATGGGCCTAAGTATAGCCCAGCATTATTGGATAGTAGTCAGCTGGGGGGCACAAAATTTTATGAAATCTTTTATACATTTTGTGCTCTGAATTTGCCAAAGGACTTCTGTCTATGAATTCTTTGAAACAAAACATTCAATACCAAAAAAAATCTTGGGTCCGCCATTGTTTCAGATCCCAATTTTGGAAGTGACAACATCTAATAATAAGGGCCGAGTAACACATAAACAGACCAATGTTTTAAAAATGTCTGAGTGGAGTGAGTTGGATGACCCCCTTACTGCCTAGGCAGACTGCATAAGTGGCAAGGTGGACACCTAAGAGGCAGTTTTTTTTCAGGTCCTTTTTTTAATTTCTTATATATGCCCTTTGCCAATTGATAATGCAACTAACAATATAGATATCTCATATTTACTTATATAGAAAAACTGATTCACTTATAAATCTTAATTTAATGTAAGCTAGTAATTATGATTTGAAGAAGAAGATAGTATCAAACATGACAGCTACTATGGCATCTACAAACACAAAAGGATCCTCTCAGAGCCCCACGACTGTCACTGGCTGCAGTTTTTGTGGAGGAGGGAAGTCTCCATGTAGCCACAGTCCTCACCAATTGCTGCACTGGGAAAGATGAAGAATACGAAGAGCTATGTCTTAAATGGAGAGGAAACAAACCTTCTATAATGGCCCTTGTGGGAATGCCAAATGAATGCGATGCATTTATATGAAGGACAATCTACAAGGCTACATATGAGTTATCGGTAGCGGTATACAGGTCTTTCAACAAAAGAAGAACATGTCCAACTAGAATCTCACCAAGAGGATGTGTCAGTTTCCACCTCTGGAATGGACAGTGAGTCAACTAGGTGGCCCGCCTAGTCACCTAGGTGACCAACTTTTAAATCACTGGAGAAAACAATATCTGGACTAAAGTAGGACTATAGGACCCTAGAGAAATCAACAAATATTGAGGGCACATGGTTTCATGTTCCTCCACGCCTGTGAACAAGTTTTGCGTCTACTACATGTCAATGAAAGAAAAACTAACATGGTGCAACATACAACATGTTTCAAGGAGGACTAATTTGTTGTACACTAAGTCAAGGGATATTTGGTGTATGGACAGGATGACTAACATACAAAAGTTGTCACATGAATGGAGGATACCACAGGTCCACAGCTGAACAAGGTTAGAATACTTTATAGCAGACAGAAGAGATTATGAAAAAGGATTCAGTCCTGGGTCAGTCTTAAGAACATATGCTGAAAGCTTGAGAACAACACACACAAGCTACTGAACAAGGAAATGTTTTTTTTTTTTGCATAAATTTCTCATGTTATCTTTTACTTTCAGATGGGGCATGTTGTCAATGTAGAAGAGAATGTCAGTATTTGAGAGCAAGGATTCGAGGATCAAGGTTAGGTAGGGATCAGCCTCCCCTAGGCCAACAACTCTGACTCAATCTTGGAAACTTGGGATTATTTACTTTCTTTTGTTTAGAATAACGTGCACTATACCATCAATCTTATTGAAAATAAATAGAGTAAGTACAATAAGAAGGATAGGAGAAGTTCCTACACATGAGAAAGAAAATAAAATCAGCCAAACCTAAAAGACCTTATCCCAGGTTCTGCCAAGATACCCAAGATGTGACATGACCAATGATACAAGGAAGACAATGCTCTAAGGGAAGGACATTCTCAATGTAAATTTTACTTCCCCGGAAGACAGCATCATTTCTTTCACACCAAATACTCCAACAAACTGCATGAGGTAGAATACCAAGAATATCCTTTAGCTGTTGATGTTGCACTGAGACCCGCAGCTGCTTGAAGAAAGACCACATATCCATAACAGACTGGAAATTAGTCTGAAAGTGGAGAAGCTTCCCAAAAGATTTCCATACATATTGGCTCACTGGGCACATAACCATTAGATGATCCACACCCTCAACATCAACACCATGGCACAAGGTTTCCCTATCATGGCGACCATTTTTTCTGTACACCTTTGTAATGATTATTTTTTCAAAAGTCAGTCACATAAATACTCTCACTTTGACGGGGGACATTATTTTCCAAACCTCATCATACTTCAAATATCTGGGGAGATCACCTTCAATCAAAGAATAATAAGATTTAACTGAAAACCGTCCTTTATTTCAGCCCCGAAGGATCTTATCAGGTACATTTCCATCCATTGAAACTGCATATAACTGTTCAATAAAGTTGTGTATTCGTCCATCTCATCATCCTTAAGATTTCTTCTTAACTGCACGAACCAGTGAACATGTCCCTGCACTTGAAAAATACAATCTTTCACATAGCACCGTTTAGTCAATGCCAACTTATAGATTTTTGGATATGCCTCTCCTAGACAGTCATCCCCCAGCCAACTATGTCTCCAAATTAGAGTACATTCATCATTCCCCACCTTAAAGAAGATATACTTTGTCTCCAAATTAGAGTACATTCATCATTCCGCACCTTAAAGAAGATACACTTTTCAAAGGCCTTCCCAGATTTAATGATGCCTGACCACACAGGAGACATGTAAGAAGCATTGGCTGACCACACAGGAGACATGTAAGAAGCATTGGCTGTGTTCACATAAAATTTATGCTAGTTGTGATAATGCTTAAAAGTAATCACCTGCTTTCATAAACTGACATATGAGCTAAGCAACTCCCACAACCATTTGCCCAAAAGGGCCAAAATTCATAATTTTCAGATTTTTAACACCCAGCCACCTTTGGACTTCGGTGTATAAACCTTACTCCATTTCAACAGAGGGATTGCCTTCTTAATTTCATTTGTACCTCCCTACAAGAATTTCCTCTAATCTGATCAATTCTCTTTCAAAAAAATAGGCATTACAAAGATTGCTAGACAATGTTGAGGGATAGTGGAAATAATGGAATTCAGCAGAATGATTCTTCCACCCAGTAAAAGATGCTTAGCCTACCACGCAGATAGCTTCTCCTGAAACTTCTGAACAAGGGGTTCCCAATCTGTACCTTTGAGCCGACAGTCATGCAAAGGAAGTCCCAAACAAGTTATTGGTAGCCTTCCTACATGACATCCCATAACAGAAGCAATTTGAATGCAATAACTTTCAGTCATATTGAATCCAAAATGAAACTTCTATCATAGTTTATCTCTAGCGCAGAGCATGAGAATAAAAGAAACAATCCTCACACTCTCCATAGCACCTTGGAAAAACAACATAGTATCATCTACAAATTGTAAATGAGATATCCCATAGAAGCCTCTACTAGTCTGAACACCTTCAATGCATCCATTCCGCTTAGCTCTACAACATCTTTGACTTGGAATATTGCCACAATAACAAACAATAAAGGGGATAGAGGACCCCCCCATCTGAAACTTATGGAGCTAGAAAAATCCCATACACACTGTTGTTGATGATTATTGAAAATTTTGCAGTAGATACATAGTTCCAAACTGCATTAGTCCACTTCTCTGGAGAAAAGAACTTCTCTAAAACATTTCACAGACAATTCCATGCTACTTTGTCATATGCTTTATTAAAATCAAGCTTACAAACAACACCCATGTTTTCTTTCTTTCCAAGAGAATTTACTAATTCATGGGCTAATAAAAAATTCTCCTTCAACTTTCTACTTTGAACGAATGCTGACTGATTCCACTGCACAATCTTATAAAGGATTCTACTCAATCAAGATGCAAGAATTTTGGCAATAATTTTATAAGATCCATTGGCAAGCTAGTGGGTCAGAAATCCTTCAGCTTTAATGCATTCTCTTTCTTTGGAAGTATTACTAGGAAAGCATGATGTGAGACCTTCACAGCTCATCCCCTCACAAATACAAGCCTTAGCTGCTTGAATCACATCATGCTTGACAGCGTCCGAAAAGACTTTGATGGAAACTGTTTAAGAACCCACTTGGGCCAAGTGCCTTATTTCCACCTAGACCAAAAGTTGCATCCTTCACCTCGTCCTCTGATACATCTTGAATTAACAAATTCTGATCTTTCTCTGATGTGAACAATTCTGAATAGAATATAATAATTTCCTTTGTAATTCTGTCTTCTTCCTCGACCCATTCATCTCCTCTCCTAATAAGAGAAATAAAATCCCTTCTTCTCCTCCCATTAGCAACATAATGAAAAACTTTATATTTAAATCACCTTCTTTCAGCCACAATGCCCGAGTTTTCTGTCAATCTCCAATGAACTTCTTCGTCCATAAGCCAATTTGAGTATTGCATCTTCAAAGTGGTTCTCTGTTGTTGTCCTTGCTGTGACAATAAGTCCACTTTCCTCCACAGTGTCTAACTTCTGTAGTTCATCAAGAATAAGGTTGTATTTCATATATCTCTTATTGCTCCATTTATCAGCCCAGCTTTTAAGCATAACCTTTAGAGCTCTAAGCTTTAATGCAAGAATTTTGGGTCCTGAATAACTTCCAACAGATTGCTGCCAACAATCAACCACCACGATCGTATCATGACTCACGACTGGTGTTCAGAACCTTGGAGCACCACAGTCGCCTGAGTCGGCAGGATTATTTTCTATTTTTTAAGCTGTATATATACGTGTAACCTTACATAATTTAATACGTTGAAGGTATTATTTGTATATATGTACATATGTGTGTATGTACACATGCTCGTATATATTGGCAGATTTGGAGGTTAGTCTCTACTTAGCAAATCCGGAGTCCCTGCAAGGTTCCTAAGTATCCAGAGTCTCTTCAAGGTTCCTAAGAACCTCTCACAAACTTTGTTAATTTATACATGTACTGCAGCAGGAAAGACTCAAGACATAAACTGGAATAACATCTATCAACGGACTTGTTTATGTATTCTGACAGCATTAACAGGTACGACCACTTTTGTGAGACCAGAACTCCAGCAAACACATGTAGCACAAAGAGAAGATGGGAAAGCGAACCTCAGAAATGGACGGCCCAAACCTTCTGATAAGGTTACTCACAATTCTCGCCTGCTCATCCTGCACGAGATTCACATTGCAGAAAAAATCTATAAGCGGCTACTAAATCCACAAATTCCAAAATTCAAATTCTACTTCCTATGAACACGTATTTGGAGGTCGTAATGATTAATGAAGAACCATCCGGGAATTATATTTTTTAAAAAAAAGAGGCAAAAGGAATGGAAAAGAACAAAAGAAACCTCAGCTGGATCCTGACGTCGACGACTGTCCAATTTATTGAAACTTCTGACAGCGGAATCCTAGTTCACAGTAAAAAGCACAACCCGCCATAAATAACAAAATCATGCTGTTGAACACAATAAACAATTCACAAGATCAAATAGAGTTCCTCACAACAGGCGAGCCGTCGTCGCTAGTTAAATACCCTGCAACGATGCACAAAGCATATCATCAGATACCTCGAGGACGAGGAGGCAAACGTCACATAAGTTCAACCGAAAACCGCAAGCACCCTAAAATTTTCCAGCGAAAGACAGATCGCAAGCATCTCGATCGACAGAGCGAAGCGAGAGAAGAACCAAACACAGAACAAACAAGAAATTGGAAATCCGAGCACGCCATCGCAATGCCGATCGCACGGGAGAGATCGCGGCGACCCAAACCAAACCCGACGAGCGCATCGCCGTGGGGGAGGGGGATTCGCGCGCGCACCTGGAGTGGCGGAGGGGAAGCGGTTCTGGACGCCGAGGAGGAAGACGAGGGGGACGAGCAGCGAGGAGACGACGAGGGTGAGGACGGCCAATGCGAAGCCCTTCCAGCGCCGCTTCGCCGGAGGAGAAGCAGCGGCAGCGTAGCCCTTCATCTGCCTCTGCTCTGCTCTCGTCGCCGTCGCCGCCTTCTCCTTCCCTCCCCCCGAGCGTCTACGGGTGCGCGGTCGACCTCGCTATCGTTCGCCGTCGCCGGGGTATGATCGGCGTCACCGCCATGGACGCGTACACATATATGTTTCTCCCCTTCCGTCCTGTTCCCTTCTACCTCTGTTGCCTCCTCATCCGCCTGCTGGACCTGGAGAGAGCGAGAGCGAGGGACAGGGGGAAGTGTTGCGTGGGGAGATTTGCTAGAGGGGTGACGCAGGAGGGGACGAGATAGCGCGGTGCACTGTACCAAAACTTTAAATTAGTCGTGGCATCTTTTTATTGGACGGGCGCATTATGCCCGGTACGTCCTTTTCTAATCGTAATTATTTAGGTATGTATGCGCCTTTAAGGTTTTTTGTATATATACCCCCTCAAATACACCGTACTTGCACATATACCCTCACTCGCACATATTGTTTTTAATACCCCTGAAATCTCCAATATATTACAGTTATACCTCTCTGTCAAAATGCAGTTAAATCAAACTTAAAGATCTTGCATACATACCCCTAAATTCACATATATTTTGCATATATACCTCTAAATATACTAAAATTTCATATATATATATATACTCTTAATATTTTCAAGATTTATGAAATCTTTTTACTATATTCAGTTAAAATTCACGTTATTTTGATGAAGGGACATAATTGCAACATACTTGAGATTTCAGGAGTATTAAAAATAATATGTGGGAGTTGGGATACTGTGCAAATACAACGTATTTGAAGGCTATATATGCAAAAAACCCGTACCTTGATTGTGGAAGAAAACAAGAGTATTTACTCACGTGCGCCCCGGGAAAGTAACTTTGGATTTACGCGTGAAATGCGGTAAAATCTTTTGGAATTGTTTGTTTTAAAATTTGTAAAAATAAAATAATTCGTCGATTTCAAAACCTCCTATTCCAATTTATGGTGATTTTTGAAATGAAAAATGAAAACATCTAAAAGAAGGATTAGAAAGGTCAATCGATTTTAAAATATGACCATTTAAGATATTCTAGACTTACAAAAAAAAAATGTAGAATAATTTACTACAATTCAAATACAAGGAAAATGCCAGTTCACATCCATTTACTATGTTTTGCAGTATTGACGTCTTCTTAACAATGATTTGGTTAACTTCTAACTGCTGTTACTTGACAGAAGCAAAGTTATTAATTATTGTCTCTTTTTTCCAGTTAAGAGAGAAAGATTTTGATAATAAAAAGTTTTTTAACAATTTTTATTTATTTATTTATTTTGCACATGTAAAAAACTCTGTATATAATGTATTTTATGTAAAAAATTTATAAATATAATCATTGTATATATAAGAAATCCCTGTGGTCGAATTTACCCTCTCTAATGGCACTTTGTAAATTAGGATTTGTTTTATATTAAAAAAACAATTAAGAGATTATATATATATATATATATATATGTGTGTGTGTATACAATATAATTGGTATTGCATGTATTAGTTTCTTTAGCAGTTCATTTGAAAAACTCCAATAAAAAAACCTATGGATGCAAGAACAAAAGAAGCAAAGAGTGTTCTAATGGAGAGGAGCCGTGCTTCAAATCTTAAAGTTATGTTTGTCTAGTGGAATGTGCAAGCAACCGCATTGGCAAAAGTAGAAAATATAATTTTTTTATTATATATATATATATATTCCGACTCTTATGTATTATTATGAATAGCTTGAAAATCTCTAGAAAAGTTGCAATTATATCCTTCTGTTAAAATGAAAGGAATTTTAATCAAGTATATTAGAAAGATTTCATAATTTTTTTATGAATATTTCAGAATGTATATATATATATGTGTGTGTGAAAAAATAAAAAAACATTTTTAGCATATTTTATTGGAGTTCTTGTTATTTTATTTTAACCGAAGGGGTACAAATGCAACTATTTTGGAGATTTCATCGAGTATTTATAGCAATGTGGGAGTTAGGAGTATAAATGTGAATACGGTAACGTACAGGTATATATATACAAAAATCCTTTTTTCATATAATATTTATGCGAGAGACCTTCTCTAGAAAAAGCACAGTTGTTGTGGTCCAGAGAGCCGCTAATTCTGATTTTGCAAATTTGGCATTTGGTGACGATAAGCCTGTAGCGTGACCTCCCGTATCCGCCACTTCTATCATTGGAGAGCGGAAGTGTTTGATGTCTTGGAGTGCAACATAAACATTGTGATTTTCTTTTTTAAAAATCATGATTATATAATTAAATTATATTTTTATCAATAAGTCTTAATCGGGTTATTAAATTTAAAAATCACAACTTAATTGTGGTTTAATCGTGCATTTTTACAAGTTACATTTTTAGAAAGATCTATTTTAATTATTTTATATTTACATTATGTTCTGAAAAATGATTTTTATATATCATAAAATAACATCTTCTTTAGTGGAAAAATATATTTGCAGGCACGATAGAGAATGCACCTATTCTTCAAGAAATGCAACACTCATTTTTTATTATAGAGTGAAGCAATCTTGCTTTGTTGCAGCACAACATTTTTTTTTTTTGTAGGTGTAGGTGTGACTTGCTGCACTATCTGCGGGGTGCACCGAATGACACCTTTCAATAAGGACTTGTGTTGGACATAAGAAAAAGAAGAGTACCAGCATTACTACACCACAAGTAGATAGCCATCGTATTTAATTAAAAAGCTGCAAGCAGCATGTGTATTTTTTTTCATTTTTTTAAAATATCCAACGGGTGGTAAGAATCCTATGGGAATTAAATTCCCATCGGATGATTAGCAAATTTGAAAAAAAAAATTTACCTATTGCAACATCGGTAACTACTAAAAAAAATCATCCATCATCCAATGCCTTGAATTGTGCAAGGCAAAATTTGAGGACCGCTCACATCATAGTTTAGTGTCACACCGCATGCAATGCAGCAAGTAAAATCTTTCCTCACCACAATTGTTCAATTGTTGTGAGCATATTTTCAAAAGTTAAATAATTTTATGAGAAATATTATTGTCATTTTCACCTTTTCACCTTTGCTAGTTTCACCTATGGTTAGGAATAGCTGAAAACCATGATTAAGGTTGCAGTTGGGAATAAGGGTGGAAATATGATTTTTTTAAATGTTGACTATCGGAGGGTGTAGAGTCCACATAAATATTGAGAATATAGTTTCAAAATTTCACAAGCTCATGGGAGCGAGCTCCTTCTTACTCATGCTTTTCTCTCCTTTTCTTTTTATCTCTCTCTAAAGTTGACATGAAAAAAAGGCATCTTGAATTTGAAAAAAGATGCATTCAATGTACATGTTCTCCCTCATCTCCCCCCTAATCATTAAAATCACCTTCCAAATGCCTTGCTAACCTTCCTATCGCAAGCTTGCATCAATTCTATTGGGTGGTGTGCGAACTAAAGCATTTGAACTTGCTTCCAGATGTCATGCCTCGGTGTTGGTGTATACAGAAATACTTAGTGCACACAGGAGCTTAGTGAACACCTCAGGTGTGCCTCAAGTTTTTTTTTTTTTTTTTAAATTTATGTTCTCAGGCAAGGGCCGAGCTGACCTACATGTCCGTACAAGGCACATCCTAATTCGACGGCTAGAAAAACTTTTAAAAAAATTATGTTAATATTGTTTTAATCTTTTGATCAACTTTTGATTTTTTTTAAAAAAAATTTTATAGATGTCGAAATAAAATGTATCTTGTACGGACGTGTAAGTCAGCTCAGTCTCGACTTGAAAACATAATTTTAAAAAATAAAAATAAAAATAAAACTCGGTGCACACTAAAGGTGTGCACTAACACCTAATGTGCACCAAGTATTTCTCATGGTGTATATACACTGTCAAGAAAAAAAAAAGTATATACAAGTTTATCTTTATTTTACCAAGGCATATAACTTTAAATATATAATATATGGGAAAGAACTATTTCCGAGATGTGACATGAGTTGGTCAGGCACCACATAGTAGTTGTGGACTAAACTCCTCAATGTATTAACTGGAAATGAGTTTACAGAAAACAAATTAACTACCGACATTTCAAATAAGAGATCGACCGTTCAGACACATTTTTAACTTAAAACTCCATATTCTATTACCGTATTAGACACCTATATCGAAATCATTTTTTATATTGATATTAATAGCAATTGTGATTTTTATCAAAGATAGAAGCAAATTTTGTACAGCTTACCCTGTATTGATTTTGGTAGGTGAGACTAGAAAATATTTAACAAAAAATATTATATATTTTTTTTTTCACTGTGGAGCTTTTCCAAACTTCAGATTTAACTCTGATATGCTATGCCTCCTTGTGTTAAAAAGGCAAAATCAGATATTCTATCAGTGACTTCCATCTTATTTTAGGGTTGGCCTAACTATCTGATAAGTCGGCTAGGGCCTGCCCCACTCTTTTTTGGAGGGAAGGGAGTTGACGTCACCCATGTGGCTTGTACCCCCCCCAATGGGAACCAAGATGGCTTTCTAGTTTGCCATATGGTAAGAAAGTACACATATATATATATAATTGTAAGGGAAAATATTTACATATATAGATTAGGCTATTAAGAGTAGGCGAGTATATTCCTATATACGGTAGATCATAAGAGATAATATCTAAAAATTGCCTTTCTGGTGATATTGTGGTAATTTTGACAAAAGAGGCGCATAGAAATAAATCACACCCAAATAGTCCGTCCTTAAGTTCAATTTCCACATTAATAAAGAGGATACAGATAACATTCTTATTGGAATTCAATATCTTCGGAAGAAAAGTATAAAAAGATCAATTATTGTTTTATACTTATCATGATTTGATCTAAAATACTTATCCTGGAATACCGTACAATAATTTCAACACTAGTTTCAACACTCCTAAGTGTTTAAAAAATACCATCAAATAATGTATAATACTCTACACATATGTTTCACAGTAGCTCTACCAAATAGTCCAAATAGGTAAACTCCAGTAGAGGAATGGGTAGATCTCACATATCATTCCATAACAATAAACTTCCAAAGCATACGGATGCCATGGGACCATGAGACCTAACTTGCCACCTCACAGGCCCCCTACTCATCAGTGGTAGACTGCTTTAGATGCTGAAACACGAAAAAGTTGAGAGAACTCTGATAAATTTAAGATGAGAAAGATACAACTAAGGCAACTTTAGATAAGAATGTGTCACACGCCTTTGGACTAGCTGAATGGTAAAGGGGAAGCAATCTTGTTGGGAATCTTCTAAAGTCCTAGACTTGGGCAAAAGCTTTAAATAAAAATGGGACAAGGTTCATATGGGCAAACCATGATCATCTAAGGAAAGCAAAAGGCTTGTTGCTGATTATGTGGCTTTTGGTGCTTTAATTGGTAGAATGAAACGTGTTAAACACTGCCAGCCAGAAGGAAATTATACTATAGATGAGAGAATCTACCTTTACTAGAGAAAAACAGCAAGTACAGGTTTAAATTTTCTTGAAATTTTTGAAAATCAGAACATCTACTGCATTTATTGGTGCTTAAGAATTAACTGACATAGTTGAAGTTTTGTATACAAAGAATAAGAAAATGCTAATGGTCCTTCCTCAATTATTTTTTGGGAAAATTATCCTTATACACTTGAAATCTTTAAATACTTTACGAAAACTACCCACATACCCCCAGATCCTTAACTGGAACGCTTCATACTCTCACCGTCAACAATAATAGACAATGGTTAACCCTCATTGAGTTAAAACGGGAATGTACTAACTAACCCCTAAGTTACCCTGAGTTACCCCCTTCCCTCCCTTCATCCGCCCTCCCTCCCTTCTTGCTAGGGCTTGAATGGCTGCAACATCGGTGCCGCTGGAGGGGTTGCTCCTGGCCGGTGCCGCTGGAGAGAGAAAGGGAAGCTCGTGGCCGTCCTCTCGCTCTCATAGCCAGGGTTGCTTGTAGCTTGCAATTAAGCTACACGTCGGGCTCGACAAGGACGCTGTCGGGGTGTGCACGCGCGGGATCCTGGAGGGGCTGGTGTACCTCCACAGCAGGGGGATTATTCACTGTGATGTCAAGAGCAACAACATCCTCATTGTCCATTGAAGAGGGTGAGAGTGTGAAGCTTGCCGACCTAGGCTGTACGAGGTGGGTCGACAGTGGCAGTGACGACAATGTGGTCATCAACGAGACTCCCCTATACATGACGCTAGAGGTGGAGAGGGGGAGAGTAGGTGCCAACTGCGAATGTCTAGGCGTTCGACTGCACAGTGATTGAGATGGCCACCAGGTGCCCACCATGGCGCGACGTCAAGGACCCAGTGGCCACCATCCACCAAATCACCTTCTCTGGCAACATGCCGAAGTTCCCCTGCACCGTCTCTAACGACACCAGGGACTTCTTGCACAGATGCCTGAGCAGGGACTCGAGGAAGCGGTGGTCAACAGAGGAGCTGCTAAGCCACCATTTTGTGAACTGCGGCGAAGAATCCACCGCTAGTTGCGTGCTGAGGCGCTCTCCCAAGAGCATTCTGGATCAAGAGTTCTGGGATTCATGGCAAGACGAGATGAAGACGAAGCTAAGAGCGACATGGGCAACCAGCCACTGGAATCCGCCCAGGGACGTCTCAAGCAACTGGTCGGCAGCTATGTTCGCCGCCTTTGGCGGCAATCTCATCGTGGGAGGACAGCTATTCACTTACAATTAGGAATGGAGTAGCGGGCAGTAGCAGCAACAGAGCGGGATCTTAGATGGGTTGGCGTACCTCCACAATAGGGGGATCGCATATAGCCTACCTCCACAACTATGCAGTATCGTCCTCACAAGTCAGCCGTGCAAGAAACTACAAGAAACCCCAGTTCGGTGTTTGTCCTTACCAACCAATGTCAAAAACAACCACACACAACCCACCTCCATGACTGCGCGGTGGCGTCCTCACTGGCCTGCCTTGTAAGAAACCGCAAGAAACCCCACTGGATTGCTTGGTATTCGCCCTCACACAATCCAGCCGAACTGCACATAGCCCAGCCACACACCACCGCCACTTGCTACCCTCACTGGCACCACAAAGCAGCCGACCTGCCACCGATTGTTGTCCTCACCAGTGTCGGCAAGTAGCCGGCACCTCGACACCATTGACATATGTTGTCCTCACCAGCGCCATACGGCAATCGCACCCTCCAAGCTCTACAGCCTGCCATGCACAAGATGAGAACTGGGAAGGGGAAAGGTAAAGTTAACAAGAGAGGAGGGGAGGCTATTTTAGTAACTTCCTGATGTCTGTTTTCTTGGTTACATAATCAACTTAGGAATATTCTCCCCTTCAAGACGTCAGCTAACTAGGAGGGTGTGAAGACCTATAGTTAAGGATTTGGGGGGTATGTGGGTAGCATTCGTAAAGGCGGGGGTATAGGGTAATTTTCTATCTCTATTTTTTTTTTAATAATACTCGTTGCACCACTATTGCACCGGAAGTGCACAACCGTCTGATTAGGTCTGATTCGACTACGGCAACAACAAGTAACATTTTTTTTGTTTCTTAAAAATCTAGGCGGGTGGGGCAACTTTAAGGGAGCCATCTACATCGTCCGATTAAAGATCGGATGGTTAAAAAAAAATCAAAAAGAAAAGTAGACCGTACAGATGACTCTCTTAGTGTTGCCCTCACCTCCCCTGGGATTTTAGAAAAAAAAATTGAAAAAAAATCACACTGGCTGCTATAGCCATCCGATCAAATCCGATCAGCTGCCTGCTTGTTGTATAGCAGCAACAAGTATTACTTTTTTCTTTTTTTTTCAAAACTCACGTTGGCCCGAGTTGAAGCAAACCCTAACCTAGCCCACTATATGAAGTAGGGAAGTCAATTGGTCGAGTATGGGTCAATTTTACCCAGACCGAAAATAGACCTGATAAAGTATTACCATATAGGACCCGACCCAATTAGCATTTGGTCTTAATAGACATCGTACCCAATTTTATAACTTTTACAGTTTTGGTTTGTAAACCCAACAATAAACCTGATAAATCTAGGAGCTTTTTGTGTAAAGGAAAAAACCCGATAAATCTAGGAGCTTTTTGTGTAAAGGAAAAAACCTGATAAATCTAGGAACTTTTTGTGTAATGGAACCTTCCTGAAAGAGGAAAGGGGCTCTAAGCAATCTTCACAAAGATGATTCCCATCGACATGAAGAACTTCGGCGCGATCAAGAGTCTCAAAGCCATATTATGCAAGATGAAGATGGCCTTCGACGATTTGTCATAGGAGATCGAGCTAGGTGCTTTGAGGACAAATGTGCTCAAATGGAGGACCACATGAGGAAGCATTTCATGTTGGATGCCTTCCTGGTGTTGTTTGTGCCAATGGGGGTCTTCATATGAGTACTGGTAGCGGGGAAGCACAACAACTGGAGGTGGCCTCCTTTAGAACCCCTTATAGTATGAAGATGTAGATTCACTCGACAGAGGACATGCCACCAGAGTGCCCGATATTGGTGTTCGGTGGAAGGCTGCTCGAAGATGGTCAGAGGATGCTTGTCAAGTGCGACGTCGTGGGGGAGGAGCCGATCCTGCTGACGATCTTCTAGCCACCGAACGTGTAGGCTGTGGGGACAAGTATGATACAACATCCTAGGAGGAGAAGATGGAGGTGAAGCAAGGATGAGTAGTTACTCGGGACCCGATTTGAACCAAATATTTAGAATCAAGTATGGTATAATTTTGCGTGCATTGTCTCTGAATCGATATGGGTTTGGGTGTAAATTGATAACAACCTTCAAAGTTTTCGGGTCCATCCATAAAAAACAGGTTTGGACCCGTTAGGGTTTCACAACGAAGAGAACCACTCATTTTATTTCCTATCATGCCACCCCCATTCATGTTCTACCTCAGTCGCTACAGCATTCTTGTCTGTCTCCATATCTTCCTCCCTGCCCCTCATGCTTGCTGCTCCATGGACCCTCACCCTTGTTTCGACTCCATCTTCTCCTCTTTGGCTACTGGCCCATACTCACCCTTCACGGCCTACACATTCAGTGGCCAGAAGATCGTCGACAAGATTGGCTCCTCTTGCACGGCATCGCACCTAAAAATCATCCTTTAATTGTCCTCGAGTGGTCATAGAAGATCAGCGTCTGCCGCTTCCGGTGGCATGTCCTCTATCCACTAGATCCACACCTTCATACTCTAAGCGTTTTGATGGAGGCCACTTCCAGCTGTTGTGATTCCCTACTGCCGATACCCAGATAAGGACCCCCCATTGGCAGAGGCAGCACCAAGAAGGCTCCAAGATGAAGTGCTTCCTCATGTGGTTCTCCATTTGAGCACATCCTCCAAGCCCTACCCACCAAGTTCGATCTCTTTTGACAAATTGTTAAAGGTCATCGGCATCTTGCAAAATTTGGCTTTGAGACTCTTGATCGCATCAAGGTTCTTGATGTCGACGGGAATCATCTTTGTGAAGATTGTTTGGAGTCTTTTCCCCCTTCCAAGAAGGTTCCGTTACACAAAAAGTTGCTAGATGTACCGGGTAGGTTCTATTACACAAAAAGCTCCTAGATGTATCGAGCTTGAGTTTGTAAACTGAAACCGTAAAAGTTACTTAAAATTGGTACGGTACTTATTGAGAACAAAATGCTAATTGGGTCGCATACAGTGTGGTAATAACCTCTAGCAAAAGAAAGAAGAAAAAGAAAATAAAAGAACCAATCAATCTATGTAATGCAACGCCGCACCAGCCAGCAGAACTACAAGAACAAGAGTGCCCACCACCAAGGAAATACAATTAGAGAGATCACTCTCAAGAGAGGCATTTAAGTCAGAAGCATATGCATGAGAAGTGCTCAAAGTGCGGATATCATGGCTATTTTTTAGTCTGGGTAAAACCAACCCATAGCTGACCAATTGACAGCCCTAGGGGTGCATGGGGGCAGCAAGCAGAAAGGGTGGGGAGGAAGATATGGAGGAGGACCAGAAATGGGGCAGCAGCTAAGGTGCAAGAGGAATGGGGGCGGCATGATGGGAAATAGATTGATCGGTTCTCTTCGTTATGAAACCCTATCGGGTCCAAACCTCTTTTTATGGATGGACCCGAAAACTGAGTAAACTTCGAAGATTGTTAGCAGTTTACACCCAAACCCACACTGATTCAGGGACAACACACGCAAAATTATACCTTACTTGATTTTAAATATTCGGTTCAGACCGGGTCCCGGGTAAACGGCATAAACTTACACCCCTAATATGAAGGTTTAAATCTGAATCGGACTGAGCCCAACCAGCAATTCGACCCATGTATGATTTTTTTCCAACTCAAACCAACAAACCTGAGCGAAATATTGTCCAACCTGACTCCAGTCCAATCCAAAGTTCTATAACTAGTATTTATTTCTTAAAAATATATTAACTTTCATTAAAGTCAGGTACCATCTAAACCTGAACCAAACTGTACAAGTCTAACCCGACCTGACTTATGAATTGGCCCGCTCAAACCTACAGCCCCAGTTCTTCAGCAAATAGATGTCATAAATCTGCAGCTAAAAGCCTAAGATTTCTCTTAAATGGGTTAGGAAAAAATGGGAAAGTTTCCCCATCAGCATAGCATTGCTCTAAAGAATGTTGATTATTAAACTTTTTGGGAAGGAAACATTTGATCCCCATTTCACATGATCTGAAATCACAAGCTTGATGAATTTGCCTTCAGACACAGACTACATCTCAGACAATAAATATCATCTAGCACTGAACTATAAATTACATTGATGAACCAATGATCGATATACCATCAACAGGCATTTGTCAGGCTAACTGTATGCATTTATAAAGAAAAACAATTACAACATTGATGAACCAATGATCGATATACCATCAATAGGCATTTGGCAGACTCTGTATGCCTTTATAAAGAAAAACACCAACAGATACCGACATATCCCATTAGTATATCAAAGAAATATTGAAAACACTTGATGCTTTGGGCATCATGAGGATTTGATCCACAAAAACAAGGGCATTAAAAAAATAAAAAATAATAATGAAGTGAAATGCTGAAAATTTCTTTCTGTTTGTATAAGTACCTATATCTGTTAAATATTTCTTTCTGGCCTGTCTCAGTTTGCTTGCGCACACTGCTGAACGTCCGTACAAACAATGATAAGTGCCGGATAGGACATGAGGTTATGGAGCTCTAGGATTATTCAACCTCTGTTCTGACAGTTTCAGTACTGCTTCCTGATCCATCTTCGGAGGTTCCTGAACCTTTTTGTTCTCTCCTATCTGAGCAAAGGATGAGAAATTACATTACGTAAAATTGTAAGCAGCAGGATAGGTGATTCGTCAAAAAGCTGCATCTCAACTGTCAGTTTTGGCTTTATGGATCTAATGGATCAGAAATATTGGTGATAAATCAGATGAAATCTCATAATTTCCCATGACTCCAGGAGTATTAGGTTAACTTGTACATATCAAGCCAACTGGGAAAAGGCAATGATGAGAATTGTGATAAAAAAGATGCAAGTGATCCATCAAAAACCTATATATCAACCGTCATCTTCAACTTCAAGTATCTGATAGATCAGCAAGGAGATGTTGACAATAAATCAGATACAACTAACAATTTTCACCAACAGGTAAGCTCAAGGATTTCATGGTTCAATTTCTGACAATCGAAACTCATGGGTAACATGCAGGAGAACAAGAAGAGGAAATAGTAGCAAGGTATCTCGCTCTAGAGAATCAATACAAGCCAGCATGGAAAAGAATAGAACTTCAAGAAAAAAGTGCTTAGAACTTGGGCTTTATACTGCCACCCTGTCATTAGTGAAACACTGGCTATCCATCTCTCTATACATTTGTTGCTCTCACTAAGAGGAGAATGATGTTCAATGGAGTGATGGGCGATGATCATCCCACAAGATCAAGGAGCCAACCCACTCATACAATGACACTACGGAAATTGAAAGGTTTGGCAACTAAATGAACATTGGTAAGGTACAGTACCTGCTTTCTTCTCAGACTTCTTTAAAGCCCCTTTAGACTTTCTTGGATGTTCTCCAGTTGATTTGCAAAATAGGCTACTGTATTTCTCAAGCACTCTATTTTTTTCTTCTAGTATACCCAGCATCTCATATACATCTGCTACTTTCTGCACTATAGATTTACTCGGAGGCTTGCGATCAAATGATTCGAGGCCCTTGAAAAGCTGCAAACAGGGGATAAGAAATATATTAGGTAAGAAACAATCTAAACCCAAAATTGGTGAATGCAGTTCAATAGCTCCATAGCAAGAATCTAATTTAATAGTTCTAAACCATACATGCATAAATCATAACTAAACAATGCTTGTAAAGAGGAAAAGAAATATGCATCTGAATATTGTGTAAAGAAACATGGCTAGATCATTGTTTAGGGAAGAAAGGTTACCTTGACAAGCCTCTCCAGCATGTTATTTCGATAATAAATAGAAATCATAAGATCACAAACCCGCCAAGGCACAGAATGCAGATCATGGCCAACTTTCTTTACCCAGATTTTATGTGCTTCTTCTGCTCTATGGTCTTTCTCTAAAGCTCGTATTAGCTGCTCATATGTTCCCATTGTAGTTCCTTGTCCCTTGCTTAACATCCACTTTATAACCTGACAAAAGAACAGAAGAAACAAATTTTAGTAGTAGTACATGGCACGCCAAGCAACGGAGCCACAAAAAAGGAAGTAAACGATCTTTACAGCTAAAGTGATCTATCATTTATGACATTCCTGATTCTACCTGAACAACTCGATGCCATTGTTCCTCCTTTTCAAGGGTAATCAGCACTCTTTTCAATAAAACCAAAGGAAAGCTCTTCTCCCATGCAACCCAGGCATCAAGAGCACCATAAACAGCCTCTTTAGAATCTTTAAGATCAAAAAGCTGCAAAAAAGAAGATCTTCATTGCACCATTTGCATAGACAAGTAGTGAGCAACATGAGACTGGACCAGTGCAGATGATGATAACGTGCCTTGACTCTTCAATTTATTATTGAATATAACATATTTGTTAACCAATATCTTCTTGAGGTTGACACTTTTTTTAACCTGATATTCTGAGAAAACTTGTCCTATCCTCAATGTTTGCAAGTGCTGTAAAACTCTTTATTTATCAACCATAACATGGATTAAGGAATAAGGAGTACTACAATTCAGCAGGCTCAATTCAGCTCTTTCATTGTCTACTGACTCCCCAGTAATTTACCATATTACCCTCGCATTCTTTCTCCAATACTTTCCATGGTGCTCCACTTCCTCCATTCGTTACACTAAGACACAAATTTGAGTCATAATAAAGTCCTGCAAATGGTTCATTTTGGGTCAGGGGAGAGCAACCATAGGTTGGGGCTAAACATTTGGACCAGAACTACATAGAAGTCAGGATGATTTGGAACGCAATTCAATTACCATGGTCCTTATGGATTGGGTGAGGTCCCTGTAACCCAAATATACCCACTGTACTGCTGCATGCTCCTGGTAAACTACTGGACTACGTATGCTTTTTCGCCCAATTACGTGTTTCTCTCTCTCTCTCTTTCTCTATATATATATAGAGAGAGAGAGAGATGCGCATGAAATAATTTAAATATTTAATTAGGCCCCTTAGAGTTATTCCCATTTTTGGGACTTCAATTTTCACCTTCAATCGTGAAAGTCAATTGTAGCCATCCGATCGAGTGCACGTTAAAAATACTATTTAAAAATATTAATAAATAGTCAAAAAATAGAAAATTAGTTGGATTAACCCCTAGCCTCGCGTTGATAGTAGAATGGGTTTCGATGGGATGAGTTATTACAGATTGCTTACTCTAGAATAAGAAGTGTTTCACTTTGATAGTGGGACAGAATCCAAGGTGGAACAACAAATTCTTGGGTGTGTGTAGGGTGGAACCGCTTATTCACCTAGTTCTAGGAATAAGTCATTCTTAGCTGGAATACCAAATCCCTCCTGTCAAACTGGAATTTGGCTTATTCTGAGAATGAGGAGGCCCAAGTCCATTAGATTTTGCTATCAAAGTGGCCTTAGGGTTGATCATGTCCCTTGATATTTTAATTTTGTCTCCCAATTAGGGATGCACTCGATTGGACAGCTAAATTTGAGTTTTTCGATCGAACGGTGAAAATTAAAAACCATGGGATGGGAACAAACATAAATTGGAGGGGGGTACCGGGGGGATGATATTAGGGATACATCTAACTTAGATGCGCCCCCTCAAGATCCGCTTTTCCCCATGTAAAAAATAAATAAAAATCATCAAAAAGTTTAAATATTAAATTAATCCCTTAGGGTTGTTCTGATCCGAGGGGATTTAATTTTCATCGTCCAATTGTGAAAGTCAAAGTCGATTGAGTGCACATCAAAAAATCTTGTTAAAAAATAATAAAAAATATTCAGATTAACTCTTAGGGTTGATCCCATCTCTCGTGTTTTACTTTTGATCCCCAATTAAGGATGCACTCCATTGGACAACTATAGTTGAGTTTTTTTTCAATTAGACGGTGAAAAGTAAATCCTAAGGGGCGGGAACAAGCTGGGAGGGGGTGGGGTTAATTGAATATTTTAAATTATTTGAAGATATTTATTTATTTATTTACAACATGAAGAGGAGGGAGTTTCGAAGGGGAATGATGAGAATCCAAGAGCTGCGGAAACGTAGTCAAGGGTCCATTGTGTATTTTATTTGGCCCATTAGAGGCCTAATTGATGTATTTTTTTAGGTCTATTTTAGTCTTTATTTTGAATAAAAGGGTATTTTGGTCCTTTAGTGTTAGGGTTGTTAGGGTCGCTTGTTCTATTTATAGTCTCATACTCCCTTTTAGGAGAGGGATGGATGATTATTAAAATGAAAATGATGCTTTGAGAATAGCCGCCGTCATGCGTGTACTACGTTCCTTCTGGAATCCTGTGAAAGGAGGGTGAGGTGCCCCGCGGCCCGGCACTGCCATCTTCCCCACCCCCTGTAGATCTCTTCTTCTTCCTCTATCTCTCTCCCTTGTCGTCTCCTTAACCCCGGCCTCCAAGCCATTCTTCCCCTTTTCCCCATGCTGGCCCGCATCAGTTTTGGTATTAGAGCAGACTTCAATCCCCCACGCCGCCGCACCGCCGCCTTCCATCACGCTGTCCACCGTCTGCTCACCTTCTCCATCACCGCCATTCAAGAGGAAGAAGATGAGGGAGAAGAAGGGCACGTCGGCCATCACCTTGCCCTGCACAGCCAGTCAATGCCGGTCGCAGCCCCCCTTCTGCCGCTGTCGCTGTCACCAGCGTCCTCAGTCGGAGTTGTCGCTGTCCTTGGCAGCTGCTGCTGCTGCTGCAGCAATCTGCTTATATTGCTGCCGCCTCCGTCGATCTCTCTCTCTCTCTCTCTTCTTCACTGTGAGAACAAAGAAGAAGAAGAAGAAGAAGAGGGGGGGAACTACTGCCTGCCGATGCTACCGCCACCCGCCAGTGGCCTTAGTGACTGGCCGTTGCCACCAGCAGTACCAGCGGATGGCACCGCTACACCACCGTCGCCCTCGCCAGCCTTTGCCGGTGATGTTGCCACTGCCGCCATCCGAGTCCAACACCACCCCGTCATCTTTCTCTCCCTCTCTCTTGCTCTCTCCTGCGTTAGGGTTAGGGAAGGGAGAAGAAAGGGACAGGCCTGAGCCCTTTTAAAGAGAAACCTGGTTGAACCAGGTTTGACCTGGTCCTGGTCCGAACTAGTTAGGCCCTAACCAACTGTGGTCCGAGCCATTTGCAGCCCTATTTAACCTGGTTCAAACTAGGTTATTTTAAGTGGGTTCGAACCACATTGACACACCTGGTTCAGCCCTAGTTCGAACAAGGGCTCTATCAAGCTCGAGCCAGGCCCAAGCCTAGTATGGTGCAGCGCACCCGATGGTGCAACATGAGCTGATATTGCACTGCCGTTGCCAGGGAGTCATCCAGGCTCCAATTCGCATGCCATCTGCGCCTTTGGTCTTGTCTCAGCGAGGCCAACCTAGTTCCAACATACGTCAGCCCCGATAGTACCTCGTTTTGCATGCCACCTCAGCATGCATATCGAGGTCACCCATTCGTGCTCCGATTCATACACCGTCTGCACCATTGGCTTCGTCTCAATGAGGTCGACTCAGCTCCAATATGGTGCTGCCCCGACAGTGCCTCATTTGCGTGCCCGCCTTTGACAGCCATGTTGGTCACATAAGGGCACCTTCGTGTTCCGTTTTGTGCGTTGATAGTACCGTTGGCATCCTTACAATAAGGCGGACCTCATCCAACATTTCTTTAGCTAGTGGTGCATCATTTTGCGTGTCACTTCTCACGCTTCCCAAGGCGATGGTTACCAACTACTCGAGCAGACATTAAGAGATGTCTAAAGATCTTGCATGGGGCAACTTAGAGAATGATTGGAAGTATGATTGGACCAATTGAAGGGTGACATTCGAAACTTTTGTGTCGTGCTGACCAATCCAAAGGATGTTGTCTACAAGGCCGACCAGTGATGATCGAGGAGTATGAAAATCAAATGAAAGACGTACATTATGTAGTTGATCCAGCACTAGAATATGCATATCTGGGAGAGGTTGATTAAGTGATGTCTGTAGTAGATAATGACCTCTTCCTCACTGAAGAGAATGAGCCGAAGACGAAAGAGCTAATTAAAGATGTGGTCGATCAGTCGAAGGTTGTTCGAGACGTCATTAGCCTGCAAGATTTTGACCACATATTGAGTGACATCGAGGCACACTTTCTTTCTCAAGTTGGAGCATTCCTGTGTATGATGATTCATGAGCCGTCTGTGGTGTTTCCTAACTATACTATCATCATGTCTCTATGGATATTGACTCACTTCAAAACTCGAGGACGAGTTTTCTCAAACCAAGGGAGAATGAAGGGAATCTGATAACTGTGAAAACGGGGTCAAGGGTCCATTGTGTATTTTATTCGGCCTATTAGAGGTCTAATTGATGTTTTTTTTTTAAAATTTTAGGTCTACTTTAGTCTTTTATTTTGAATAAGGGATATTTTGGTCTTTTAGTATTAGGGTTGTAGGATTATTTGTTCTATTTATAGTCTTGTACTCCCTCTTGAGAGAGGGATGAATGATTATTGAAATGAAAATGTTGCTATGAGAATAGCTGCCGTCATGCGTGTACTGCGTTCCTTTTGGGATCCTATGAAGGGAGGGAGAGATACCCCGCAGCCCAGCACCGCCACCTTCCCCACCCCCTGCAGATCTCCTCTTCTTCCTCTATCTCTCTCCCTTGTCGTCTCCATAACCCCGGCCTCTGAGCCATTCTTCCCTTTTTTCCATGTTGTCCCCATCAAGGAAGGGGGAGCATCTAGGAGATGCACCCTGGGGGCTGGGGCTCCTTATTTCATCCCTTAGGGGTTTAAATTTCACTATCCAATCAGTCAAATTCAATTGTGGCCACCAGATTAGGTACGCAAAAGGATTTAAAAAAATAAAAATTACTCCAATTAGCCCTTAGAGTTGTTCCCATCCTTTGAAATTTTAGTTTTCATTACCAAGTAAGGGGTTTAAACCCCCAAAAGTTTAGACGCATCTACCTTAAATGCGTCTTGGGGGTTGGGGCACACTTGATCCACCTTGTTATATGTATAGATCGAGATAGATAGAGAGTTCAGTTCGCTATGATGCATGTGGTTTGACCGCACACACACACTTGTGGCAATCTGATCTGTGTAGCATGTGCACTATAGCATGCTACAGTATGCACATGCTACTGCATGTCGTCTGATCTTAAATCGAACAGCTACGAGTGCGTGTAGTCAAACTGCACGCACTGTAGCGAACCATACTATAGCAACAACAACAACAACAGTAATCATAGAAAAAATTAAAATATTCAAGTACCCATTCTTGCTTACACTGTTCCCACCCCTTGGGGTTTACTTTTCAACGTCCAATTGAAAAACTCAACTTTAGTCATCCAAACGAGTGTCCTTCATTAAGGTCAAAACTAAAACCCCGAGGGATAAAGTCAACCCCAAGAGTTAATCTGACCAGTGATTAAAAGTCGGCCGCCTAGACGATTAGGCAGGCTGCCTAGTCGGCTCACACCCCATTACCGCCTGGACGATTAGGCGGACCAGTGAGATTTTAGTTGGACGTCTTCTCCTCTTGTTAAAAGACCTTTATACCTCTACCAATAATTCATATGTGGCTTTGTAAATTGGTAATATGCATTTAAGAATTGTTGATGTGCTCAACAAGTTCTTATCTTAGTATGTTGGTTTTTTTAATACGTTTGCATAGGAACCTATTCAAGCAGTAATTGTTTAGACATCTAAGAATTGTTTGCATTTAAGAATTGTTGCATGTAGTTTTTAAAGGAATTGTTTAGACATCTAGTCAATCCACCTAGCTTCTTTTATGGGACTATACAAATTCTGCACAAATATAAAGTGACATATACTTCATCAAGGTACTTGCCAATGAAGATCATAGCATAAAGTTTCTTGCCAGAAAAGATCCTTCTGGCAAGTTTGGTCATATGCAAGGTTCGGTTCGTCTCTATGTAGGACATGGCTCTTTATGTTCTTCGTTTGACATAATGCACTACAACAACTGTAAGAACTAGTTGCAGCTACATGGAGACTAATAGGATGCTCCCGTGCTTGTTTGTAGATGCTAGCATAGTAGCTCTCATGTTTAGTACTATATTATTCTTCAAAGTGTAGTCACTAACTTTTAGCAAATTAAGATTTATAATTGAATTAGGCACTATGATCCTTATATAAGTTAATATGAGATGTGTGAGGTTAATAGCATTATCAATTAGTAGAGGACATATATAAGAAATTCAAATAAAAATGGTCCAAAAAATAGCTGCCTTGGATTTGAGGTGGCCGCCTCGCTGCCTAGGCTGTCCGCCTAGGCAGTAAGAGGGTAGGCCGACTCACTCCGCCTAGGCATTTTTAAAACATTGAATCTGACTAATTTCTTATTTTTTGACTATTTTGCAACATTTTAAAATAATAATTTATGGCACGCACTTGATCGGACAGCTACGATTGACTTTCATGATTGGACGGTGAAAACTAAAGCCCCAAGGATAGGAACAATCCTAGGGAGCCTATTTTAATATTTAAAATTTCTAATGATTTTTATTTTTCCTAACATTGGAAGGAGGCTTTTTTTTGTTGTGTGTGTGTGTGTGTGTGGGGGGGGGGGGGGGGGGGGGGGGGGAGGGCGCATCTAAGTTAGATGCGCTGGATCCTTTATACATACATTTTCTGATGATTTTTATTTTTCCTAACATGGGTAGGGATTTTTTTTTTTTTTTTGGGGGGGGGGGGGGGGGGTGGGAGGCACATATAAGTTAGATGCGCCCATGGTGTGCTGGATCCTTCACACACACACATACACAAAAACCTGGTCACACCAAAAAAAATCAGACCTTTAGATGAAGATCTAAAGGTTTTAAAATAATAGAAAAAAACTAAAGGTTCTAGGCAGCATAATAGTTCCGCCCACACATGGGGCCCACCCGGTTCCACACAGGTAGAACTGGTTCTGTGCAGTGGGACCCCTGCCGTCCAATCTTTAGATCAGACAGTTCTTTTTTTCTTTTTTGGTTATTTTACTCCTTCCCTACTTACGTCCCTACGCCTCTGTGAATTATGGGTGCCAAAGGGAACGTAACAAAACTTTCTTTTTAAAAAAAATAGTGTCCTTAGATTAAAATCAGACAGCTCATCTTATTCGTGCGATGGAGTTGCACCAACTACCTCTGTTGCACTGTAGAATTCCTCTCCCTCCCTCCCTCCCTCTCTTTCTCTCTCTCTCTCTCTCTTAACTCAACCATAGCTTGTTCGATTAGTGACAAAAAAAAAACGTAGCTGTTTGATTGAGTGCTAGGATTGATTTTCACGATCGGAAACTGTCAAAATTTTAAACAACTAATCAAAAAATAAAAATTACACCAATGACCCTAAGGTTGTTTCCATCCCATGCCGTTCGGCCAGAGGACCACACATACCTATCTATCTATATATATGTGTGTGTCTACATATATATACATAATTTAAGATCATTTTATTACACGATGCCCTTTTTAACTTTGATGGGAGAGGACAATGTTTTTCTTTTTATTCTACACGCATGCCTAGAGCCAGACTAGCACTTGCAAAAGGTTTAACACAAAAAGGACCATTTCATGCACATGGGTGCGCACTGGTGGGTTTGTTGTTAAACTACTGTTGGATCTTCATTTGACGGCTCCTGTGGAAGTCTGCTGCCAGCAGACCAAACTCTAGCAGCAGACTTGTAACACCGCTCTCTCTCTCTCTCATGTGTATATATTAGGTAATATAGTAAAGCCATACATGTCAAAATGAAACAAGAATCCAACATGACTTGTATGCATGTGAGGAATTTAGACTGGGTTTAATGGAAATTTTTAGCACACCCAAAACCTGATAGCTAGGAGAAAATGGTTGACAAATTTGTCACACATGCCAATTCGATCCATAAATTAAGTTCAAATTTCATTTACTAATTTAATGGGATGAAGTTTCTATCATTAAGGTTGTCACTCTAATATTTCCACAATGTGCAGGCTTTCAAGCACCAAAGAATCTGGAAATTGCATGAAAATGAGCGTAAAAAAATCTATACATAACCTACCACAAAAAGGATGGCAATGTTGAGCATGATATTTAATGGGGCTAAATGGGAGCATTAAAGGAGAGTAAAAAGGCCAAGAGCCACCCCCCCCCAAACCGGTGGGGGTCTTCCCCCCATTAAAATAAAAAGAAAACCCCCCATCGGTAGGGGTCTTACCCCATTAAATAAAAAAGATATCCCAACCGGTGGGTGGATCCTCCTTCATTAAATACAGAAAAGAGAGAGAGAGAGAGGTGGGGCAATAAAGAAAGGAGAAAAGAGGGAGGCCAAACCCCCCACCGGTTCCCATCTGAACCACCACCGGTGGGGGTCCCCTGCCCCATCAAAATAAAAAGAAAACCCCCCCAACCGGTGGGGGGGGTCTTCCTTCCATTTAATGCAGAAAAAAAGGGAGAGAGGAAGGGGGAGTTAATGGCCTTTGATTATGGGGTTTAAATGCTCATTTGGGGCTCCCCATATTAGTGGAACCTCCACTAAAATAGTGTTTAATGACCAATCACTGGCCCAATTATTAGGAACTTTTTTCCCCACATGAGAAAGACAAAAAAAGGAATTAATGAGGTCCGCTCATTTAATGAGGCCCACAAAGAAGGAGAAAAAGAAAAAGAAGGGAAAAGATGGGGGTGGCCACTGGTAGGGGTGTTCACTATTTGGTTTAAACCGAAAAACCAAACCGAACCAAGCCAAGTTTACGTTTTGGTTCGGGTTGTGACACAGTTCGGTTTGGTTCGGTTTCAAAACCTGTCAAACCGATGAAATCAAACAAAACCGATGAAACCGAATAATGTTTAATTTAATATTATTTTAATATCCATACTTATGGCTTCCATTTAAATCTTTGATCTTTAAAATTAATTTCCCGGTTGCCTGGTTAAGTGGAAGATGGCTGCGCTGCCTTCCCTTTATAGACTTCCCAAGGCCGCCTTGCTTTGGTTTTCCCCATCTCAGACTAAAGGATGGGAAGGAGGAGGCTGCTGGGGCAATGTGAACGGGCCTGGCAAGGTGTGGTGTCCCTGTGTTTAGTCCTGTACCGGAAGGCAGAAAAATTGGCACTGGACAAAATTCTATAAAATCAGGTTTCCATCACTTGCTCAGCCAGCTGTTCAAACGTGCAACCCATACCATGCAAAAGGCCCATTGGGTGCATGTAGGCGGGTCCATTAGGCATACCCTAACTAAGTTCTGGGCGTGCTAGTGTATGTGGGTCAAACCGAACAGTTCAAACCGAACCAAACCGAATTTTTCGGTTTGGTCTGGCTCAGTTTCTAAGTCTCACTCGGTTTGGTTCGGTTCAAAAAAAAATTCTCTTAAACCAAACCGAACCGACCCGTGAACACCCCTAGCCACCGGTGGCTCCCCCCACCGGTTGCTCAACCAGTGGGAGCCCTCCTCACCGGCTCCATGGCCGGTGCGGGGTGCTAGGGGTGTTCCAACCGGTGGCACCCCCACCAGTTCCAACCGGTGGGGGTACCCCACTGGTTCCCCCATCTCTCTTAGCTCTTTCTCATCTCTCTCTCTTAGGGAAAACGGTGGGGGGTGCCACTGGTTGAGCCCCCAACCCTCTATAAATACCCCCCAAGAGGGAGTTGAGAGGGCATGCCCATTTGGCCCAAAATTTCTAAGAGAGAATTCTGTCATTTCGAAGACACGAACTTAGTGCTTCGCACAAGTTCAAACATGCAAGGAGGAGAAGTCTCTTTTTGGGTTCCCTTTAAGGTTATCTTAAGGGGATACTCTGCCGAAATTTTGTTGTAAATCATGCATTACATAGGCCGTTACTTTGCCGAATTTTTAATAAAATAAGATGTTGCCTATATTGCTCTCATACTTAATGTATGTATGTACATTCTTTTGTGTGTGTAAGCTTAATCCCATATCAAATTAATTATGCACGCATGTAATTAGCCATACTTAATTAACCATATGCCTAAAATCAGAGAAAAATCTTAAAAAATATAAAAAGCCCCTAACGTGCCTTAAAATACCCCAAGAACCCTAGAAATGACCTTAATACCCCCCAAACCTAAAACACTAACCAAAATGCCCTCCTCATGACAAAAATCTGTAAAATCACAGAAAATTTTAAAAAATATAAAAATCACTGAGTATGCCCTAAATGCCCTCAAAACCCTAAAAATGAGCAAAATTATCAAAGTACCCCTAATATACCAAAAATCATTAAAGATTCTAAAAAAATCATAAAAAATGTCAAATCACTTAAAACATGATAAATACCCATAAAACCCACATTAACCTAAAATTATCAAAATATTAAAATAACTCTAAAATACCTCCTAAGTTCTTGAAACCTTCATAAACCATTAAAACTCATCTCAAACACTAAAGTGACCATAATATCCCTATGCCTTACAACTTGGCATAATTACGCAAATATCCTCATAGATGTAAAATACTTGAATCAATCCAGATAATTCGGAATCAATCCAAAATCTTTTAAACGTCTCCCAACCCATCACAAACTTGGGTGAGGCCAAAAGCTTAACCTAAAACATATCTTCGTATACATGTGTTGCATATAGTAGTAGCGTTGTATGTTACAACGGCATCAACTGACGGTTAATCAAGGGTTGTCGAGCGGTTGCTCGACATAATTAACACTAACTGAGGTCAGTGGAGAGAGGTCATAGACTCGGATCTTCGCCGGATCCGAAGTACCGGACTCCCTGAGGGCTAATCCCAAGTTCTCAGTCCAAGAAACAAAATAAATAAAATTGATCTATATTTCTCCAAATAAAAACAAAAAACGAAATAAAAATCTGATAGGAGAGATCTACGTGCAGATCCAAACAGGCAACAATCTAATAACTTATTCCAAAGTTCTCTATAGTTCAGTTTAAAATCTCCCAAATAATTTGTTTCCACCGGCATCCTTTAGTAACCTACTAGAAGCCATAATTTTTTACCATAAGTTTCACTTTGTCTGCGAACCATGAACAAATACAACATTCATAGAATTTGCTCCAATACTCACAGTGTTGAGAAGAAACTTATGCTTATCTTTTGATGAAATATTCTCTCCAATAGCTTTCTTTTGCAGTAGCTTTGCATTACTTGCTGAATACCGATCAAAAGCACGATAGTCTTGCTGAACCTGAAGACATTTCCCCCTTTCTTTCAGTTCAATGTTCAGAACTACCAGCATGAAAATTTTTGAAGCTCTGTCAAATAGATTTTCTTTATTCTTCTTTTCAAAAAACAAAGAGGCATTAATTACTGTACAGAGGGAAGGTAGAACACATATATGGCAGTTGGCCTTCTCAGTAACTGTTATAAACGATATATGAAACATCTGGAAAAAAAAACCTTTAGTGAATCACAATTCACAAATAAGTGGTGAATTACTTTTCCTGCCACCAGCAGCTTGACTCTCCTGTCTTCTAACAACAGATCCTACAATTTCCATAGAAAGTGTTGCCTAGATTGCAAACATTCGATGTCTATTTTCTTGCTTCCCTTGTTTCTAATTTTCTCAATCTATGGTTATTTGGGTTTTTTCCCCCCCAAACACAACAAAGGAAATGCACTTAATACAGTTGATTGGTTATGGAAATTCATGTTGAGCTTACTGATCTATGTCTTGCTTTGTTCAAGTTTCAGTTCATCATTCAGAATTCACTACAATCAAAAGAGCATGGTACAATGAAGGCATGTTCAGATTTCATTTCCTGATTTTCTTTTTATCAGATGAAACTAAAGCATTCAGCTAGCTTATGATTTGTTATAATATAATATATGCAACTTTTACTTCTTCCGTGGACTGTTGTAATCTAGTTTGACAAGAACTGCCAAGCTCTCCAATATAAAATAAACGAGGTATTTGAGAGAAAAAAGCAAAGCTAAATTGTCAAGAGCATTGTCTTTTTGCAAAGTATTATAGTTGTCAGTGAAATTTGTTCTTCATTACCCACTGAAGAATGAAAGGTCACATTAATATTTTTTAAAGTCTTAAAGCAAATAGCCATTTCTTAGGAACATGGACAGTGAGATCAGACAAAATAAAGATATCAGCAGGAAATCTGTTTCATCCACCTTCAGATCACCAAAAAGGGGATAAAAACTAAGAAGTAGAACCAAAAAATCTCCTCTTCTTATTTCTTGAAGAATATCTCAATCTAGTTCTGAACATTGCTGACGTATCTAGAACAACTCTAAAAAGCCAGGCAAACCGCTTGTCTACTATTGTACATATAAAACAGGAGTTTATGAGATCAACAACCATAGAAACCTTCTTCTGAATCTTTAGCCCAGCACAGCACTTGATCCAATCACTGTTTTAAAAAGTGTCCACCTAGTCAATTAGATGGCCAGCCTAGAAGCCTCAGATGGGCTGGCCACCTTGAAGGTTTCAGCCTCGGACTTTTCCTGATAGTTTTGTCTGATCGATTTTTCCCCCTCATGTAAATATGTAATCACTTAAATGTCCTTGATAATACATTACATAGCATGTGCTGTATCTCTAGATGTTGGGTACGACTAGAAAACTTATAGTAACAACTATAAGTTCTTTCTGTAGATATCAGACATGCTTCATTGTTGATGTTTATTCGTGGTTAGATTTATGATTAGAATACGAGGCTACATTAACTCTACATCAACAAATAGGGAAAGACATCAAAATGAATGGCATCCTCATCCCTTTTCTAGCATTGTATGCATTAGTTGGACTCTTTTACTAATTTTCCACTTTGAGATCATATTTTTTATTTTTTATTTTCATATGTATGGGCCTAATCTACACATATCTAGTGTACAACTATTATAATTCTCAATCTTGGTATGTAGTAATAGGATTTCTTATATAACATTGCACGTATAAATTATTGAGATGCAACAATATTTGTTAATAGCCTCATACCCCTACAAATGTGGCTCTTGATCTTCATCTTTCGTTATGCATTATCTTTTATCTTTTATATTTATACTTTGTTTGAAACGTGAAAGTTCGTTATAAGTATTCCTTCTTTATGATTGCCGCATGGAAAAAAAAATTCCAAATGTCATTAGAAATGAAACTATGTTTCGCCAGGCCAAATGGTGCATAAATATCCTGTAAAATGTTAAAAGGTAACAAAACAACCACCTCAGCAATGAGGCGCCCGCCTTGCCAACTAGGCAGTCCGCCTAGACAGCAGGTGGTTCTACACTTCTACTGCCTCAGCCCGTCTAGGCATTTTTAAAACCTTGGACCCAATTATTAGATACTCCTCAAACCATCATTGTGATTCTATCTTTAACACCTCTCACTGCAAACTGACCCCATTACTTGCTCTAAATAGCTGCCAGACTGTATCCAGCATTTATATGCCAGGTTAGAACCATTATCAGAACCAAGAAATTGTTCATCAATTTAGGTCAGATTTTATGAATCTAAAGCATATCGAGAGGATTTAGCAAATTTTTAGGATAAGTTGTCAACTAGACAACAATAAAGTTAGTGTCAAAAGAGTTCGATATTCTAGTTTAGCATTTTCCTTTCAGTTTTAATTTTAAACCTCTTTTTAGCACACTGATCTTCCCAAATTTCTCAAGTTCAAATATCATTTTCACAATTCTAAATCTAATGAAAACCCATGTCAAAATCACAGCCCTGGTTTCCATCACTTGACTGGAAGAATTGTAATTCAACAAATAGAAAGAATGGCCATTCTGATTATAGGATTTCATGCATTAAAGCAGACAAAACAAAACAGTAGACAAAAGGCTGATGGTTGTTGACAGAAAATATGCTTTGGCACCAGCTTAAGGGGGATCAAAAGTAAATCAAATAGCAAGGTTGGCCAAATTGGTGCAGAAACACAACTAGCTTCGTTTCTGGGGGAAAATTGAATAATTATACTAGTCATGTAAATCAGCTGAGTCTGCAAATTCAAAGTCAGCAAACCAAGACATGCCAAATAGTATCCAATGACAAGGACTCGCAAAGTCAAAAAATTGAATGAACTCATACAATTTGGCACGAGCAAAAGTGTCAGCAAACCATGTCTGTAGCAAGAAATGGTTGGATGGCAAAACATAGTCGAACACAGGAAAAATTCTGTATACTCCTACATTAGACAACTGAAGCTCCTGCATGAAAATAGGATATACCAAGTCTATAGAAGAGAAAACTTAAGGCCACAAGAGAACATCACAGAAATGGCAGACACCTCCAACATGGCCTAATTAGTGAAGGACATTTGATACCTCCTCATGTGAGGTTGTTGAGTATGATTTTGTTACTATGGCATGAAAGCAAAAAAGGAAGAAAGAATGGTGAATAAAAAAAATTCAAAAAAAGACCCCCCACCGGTTGGGGGGGGGGGGGGGGGGTTTGGACCCCCCCACCGGTAGGGCTGGCAATGAGCCGAGCCGAGCCAAGCTTTGTGAAACTTGAGCTCGGCTCAATAAAACATTTACGAGCTCGGGCTCGATTCAAGCCTAAATCCAAGCTCAAGCTCGGGCTCGAGCCTAAGAAGTCAAGTTCAAGCCGAGCTCAAGCCAAACTCGTTTGAATCAAAAAATTATTTAATTTACCTTTAAAATATTTGATTTAGACAAACTAGGCCCAATTAATATGACTGGCCCACTTAACTACAGCCCAAAGAGAAGAGCCCATTGGATTTTATGGCCCGTACCCATTCAGGCAGCCAGCCCTCAAACACAGCATGATAAAAGGTGGGGGGGTTTGATTTATAGAAAAGTTGGAGGGGCCAAAAAATTTACCAGCCGATACCAAACTAAACCCATGGAGGAACGGTTCCCGTCAGGTGGGTGGGCAGGTGCTGGCCAGGGCGTTCTCAGCAGAATAGTACTACATCGGTTTCTTAAAAAGTTTTAGACTCCTTATATTCTTGTTAATTGGAGAGTCTGGCAAACGTGTTGACGGATTGGTGCCCACTGGGGTGTTGTGCAACTCGCTGAGTTCTAGGTGTTTAATGTAAAATAGATGTTTAACATTTGTATACGAGTTGGCTCGCGAGCTATCGAGCCGAGCTCGGTCGAACTCTGGCTCAGCTCACTTACATATATGAGATGTGTCCCAAGCTTGGCTTGACTCGTTTGGGCAAACGAGTCGAGCTTAACTCGAAGCGAGCTCGAGTAGCTCGCGAGCGGCTCGACTCATTGCCAGCCCTACCCACCGGTCACATTTACACCCCCCACAAGTGGGGTGGGAGGTGCCTTCACCAAAAAAAGAAGAAAGAGAAAGGGAGAACAAGAAGAAGGAGGAGAAAAGAAGAAAAGAAGGGAGGGGCACCGGTGGCACACCCCTACTGGTTGGACCCCTACTGGGGGGGGTTCCCCATTGAAAAAGGAAGGAAAAAAGAGAAGAAGAAGAAAAAGAAGAAAGAAGGAGAAAAAGGAAAGGAGGAGGGGAAGCCACCAGTTGGGGGGGGGGGGGGGGGTGCTCACCGGCTCCCCATTCTCTCTCTCTCATGCCCCCACTCATCTCTCCCTCAAAATTCAAAATGAATGGGAGGGAAGCCACCGATAGGGGCTCCCACTGGCAGTCATACCTGACACCCCCCACCACCACCACCATACGGGTGGCCACTTTGCGACCACTATAAAACCCCCAAGGGAGTGCTGCTGCAAGGTGGACTTTTTTTTCTTTTTTCTTTTTGTGTGTGTGTGTGGCGGGGGGGGAGATGCGAAGATGACGCTTTGTGAAGATCTTGAAGAAATCCCAGCGCTGTCCACTCGTTGCTCTAAAGAAGAGAAATGTTTTAGACTTAGGTGGTTCATTCATATTGTTTGAATGACCATTTTTTATATTAAACGGTTCGCTCATATTGTTTGAGTGACCGATTTTGGTTCATTCATATCATTTGAATGACCAATCCTTTGCATGACTCATGATTAAATAGGTGGTCATTATTCCTATTAATCAAGTCCTGATGTACCTTGTAATGCATCAAGTTTAATAAAGTGGATCATTTAAACTTATTATGCATGTGTGTTCAATTAAATTAGGTTCTAATGGATTCTTAATGGACCGCACTATCCTCGAACCATGATGAACCTAATTGAACATAATGGTTGGCTTAAAAGACTCTTTAAGGATTTTACCTTAAAAGATACTTAAGGAACAAAAGACTTAATCACATCCTTTGAGGAAACTAAGTGGACACATCATGTCAAAGTGCATCCTTTAAGCATCCTTTAAGGGTTTTAAAGGATTTATTGTACCTCCTTTGATTATCCTGTAAGTTTTAAAGATCCCTTAGGTGTACACCTTTAAGGATCCTAAGAGGAACATCACTATCTTATCACTCAAAGGTCTATCCTCTAAGGATCCTTTAAGGGTTCTTTTTAAGGACATCATACAATATGCGTCCTTTAAGAACCCCTTGATGATCCAAAACGTAATCCAATGAACATGTCATGCCAATGTGTGTCCTCTAAGGATACCAAGACATTATAAGGAAGGTAATTGGCTTGTTTTAAAGTTCCTTTTCATGACTAGTCTTGTTTCAACTTATTCATCAAAACTTGTATTGCATTAGTGCGTGATTTTTAATGCGTATCACCGGACGGTTAATCAAAGGTTGCCAATCATTGATTTATGTAATTAACACTGGCTACGATCAGTGGAGAGAGGTCAAATTCATAGATCAACGCCTGATCCGAAGTTCTAGACTCTGTGAAACTCATCCTAAGTTCTCAAAGTCTATCCTAAAATAAAAATCTTATAAGAAGGGAAACAAACCTACAGACGGCACGTCCAGTGCGACCTCTCCTTCCCTTCATCTCTTTGTCCAGTGATGCCCTTACCACAAAGTTGCTAACTTCACCATGTTTTGTGTAGAATTCGAAATCACTGCTTCATCGATGGCGACAACAACTAAAGTAACCTTTGGCCTATTAGTGGTTCTTATGCATGTGCAATGTGGCTATCTCTCTAGGCTGACACAGTTTGGCGACTTTCCTGTTGTTGTTGGGTCCCCATACCTTTTGGGAGTTATTCTGACAACCGAAGCCAACTCCAAGCACAAGAGAAAAAGATGTAGCTCTCGCCACGCCAAGGAGAACAACCTTACTAAGGCTCCTATTCGGAAGTTTAGTAACAACATTGCAAGCATCTCATCAGCCTCCTTATGCAACATGGGGCATGCTCAAAGACGGAATAAGAAGACTCCTACTGCGGTGCCATCCAAGTCTATCAAGATCATCTTGGCAGATAACCTCTACATTCACGTGAATGAAGGATAACTTATCAAGCAAAAAGTCCGCTATGTCCCTACGGTTCCTATAAAGAATCAATTCAGGATATTGTCTAAAGTTTGTCAGGATAAGGCATAATTCAAGAAGATAGCCACCAAGGTCCTTGTCCACTGAGGGCAAAAGCATGAACCTAGGTGTCCATTGTAGAAAGGGGGCAACCTAATATGAAATAAGAATCTTTACCTCCAAAGGAGGTGGGACACCAAGAAGATGCCAGCAAAATTCACAAGGAGGGGGTTGCTCTATACTCGCAACATCCACAGCAATCATTGCATCAACAACAACAACAACAAGTGCAAGTGGAGCAATTCACTTATCCAGCTCTTGAACCTCCATCTCTTTGAGGTCAAAAGAGGAAGGGGATTTATAAAGAAAGGAAGCAAATAAATCACCCTATGCATGTGGGCAAGATGATGTAAATCAACAATCACTTAATCCAAGATTGTCAATTTTTGAAAAGTTCAATGTTGCTTGGTACCCAATGCAAAAGAGAAGAAGAATTACACAGATAGCAGACAACAACCTTCACATGTACACATGCTACGCCACTAGTTCCAACAACCAATGTGCAACTCTAGCTGAAGATCCTCAAGAAATTGCCAACACTGCACAACAAAATGAGCTGATAACTCGTCAGGTAAAGCGAGCCATCCGTTGATTGGGCCAAAGAAACACAAATGCAAACCCGCCTCCTGAAAATGGTGCCAATATCGTAAATGATCGAAATGAACAACTTCAAAGTCGACCCCAAGCACAAATTATAGAGGAAATACTCAACAACTTAGGGCCTTGATTTATGCTTTATCCAAAATGAGAGCAGCAGCAGAGGCAACCACAAGCACCACTAGCGAATCTGCTTGCACCAAGAGCACCTCCTATCAGTAATCTTCCAGTAGCCGCAGCAGTTAGACAAGAAGTTGCTAAAATCAGCTTCACTCCTAAAAATCTCTATGAAGCTAGGGGTGAAAGGATAGTCCACAATTCCCAAAATTCTCATACATTTGCCAAAGATGTTGCAGCATCAAAAAGACTTATGATCGGGCAACTTGTCGAAGCCAAAATGTCCGAGTATGGTTAGGGTGAAACCACCTTTGATTTGTACAAAGTGACATTCCCTATTCGACATGTATTTAAGAAGCTCCTTGCAAATCACACAAAACCCCCTAAGTTCACAAGGTTCAATGGGGAAGGCTCTGCTCAGGAGCATATTGCTCATTACATGAGTTGCCTGGGAGAATTGGCGACTGATGAGTCATATCTCCTAAAATATTTCTCAGCGTCATTGACAAGGATGACATTCCAATGATATGCAAAGTTAAAGCTGAATTACATCGCCAGTTGAGATGAAATGCAAAAGAAATTCCTCAATCGCTTCAAGATGTCAAAGCAGAAAGTCACTCTTCTGGATTTAGTTGCAATCAAACAAGGCAAAAATGAACCTGCTATGAGTTACATCAAAAAATGATGCAGCCTTAGCATGTGATGCAACAACCCATCAGCTTGTGAAGATGTTGTGAGGCTATATACAAGATGGGTCTAAAGCCAGAATCAATGAGAAGTTGATCGGTGCAAATGTCAAACTTTCGGTCAACTTAATGATATTGTGTCAGTTCTTTACTGACAACCTAAGCTTGATACATGGGAGCGCAGAAGCATTAAAGGAATGGTCTTCTAATGGAGAAGAAGACAACATTGTTGACTTTGCTTCAATCATGGAAGAGAGCTCTAATACCTCAACCTTCAATAAAAGGGAAAGCAAAAGGTCCTTACCTAGTTTTTACTAATACCCTCTTAGGTGAAGAAAGACGGAGACAAATGCGGCCAGAGTTGGAAATGAAGGCAAATACTAAAACTACTGAAACGCGCGAGGTGTATTTTATCAAAACAGGCACACATCCCATATGGAAGGTCAGTATAGCACTAGCCAAAAGAAGAAGAAGAAAAAGATAGGTCCATTCCTTCATCGACTCCAAGGACCTAAATAAGGCTTGCCCCGAAGACAATTTCACACTGCTAGATGCAAAGGCAATGATGGATGTTACCAGAAGCCATGAGTCATTATCCTTCAGGCTAAAAATTAGACAAGAATGGTTGTCAGGCGCAGAAGTTGTTCAGCCTTTCAAGCCCAAAAGGAATTTTGCAAATACACAAAAGAATGCCTTCAGGCTAAAAAAATGTCGGTGTCTGGGCCATAGCCAATGTCTTCAAACGGTTATAGCAACATCGCTTAAAGATGAATCCCATTGAATGCAAATTTAGTGTATTGATCAGTAAATTCTTTGAGCTCATGGGTCAACATCAAGGAACTGAAAATGATCTATATAAGGAGTTTCTCCCTTCACAAAAAAATCTCACAAGACTCAAAACCCTTCAAGGCAAGCTTGTCTCCACCAAGAAGTTTATCTCAGTCTTGTTCAAGGAATACTAGTCTTTCTTCCAACTTGACAAGGAAAGGAGCTCCTCCACATGGAATGAAAAGTGACAAGTACCCCTGAAAAGTGACAAGTGAAAAGTGACATCAAATGCAAGCTATACTTCTCTGGGGGCATTGCTAGCATAAGTAAGCAAAGAGGGCAAAGAGCAACTCCTATATTACCTTAACAAGACGTTGGGGGAACCCCAAAAAAATCGATACTCTCCCATGGTGAAGATATGGTGGGCATTGGCTTCTACAATAAAAAAAAATAAAAAAAAATCAAGACATTACCTCCTAGCCTAAGAAGTCCAACTTATGTTGCAGTTCGATCCGTTTAAGTTCTTACTTTGGCAACTAGTCTTATCAAGAAGGATGGAGAAATTGACCCTACTCCTCAGAAAGATGGACATCACCAAGGCACGACAAAATTTATGACAGGCTCACCCAGCTCCGGAAGAACTCTCCCTTGGATATTAACATGCCAGATGAAGAAGTCCTCCCCGTGCAAGAAATACCACAAGCATAACAAACTACACTCAAAGATTGGCAATGTGCCTCGATGGTACATCTAGAAACAATTATAATGGTTGATGGTACAGCCCAAGGTTTGCCGTATCATACCGGATTGGGCCGACTCGTACGAGTCGACTCGTATCTGGGCCGATCAGATCCTCTGATACACACCGAGTCGGACCGGATCGTGTCGACTCATACATGCTTAATGGAATGTTTTAAGTTGAGTTTCTCCTATTTGATAAGTAGAATTATATTTTTATATCAATTAATAGGGTACATTTCTCTAAAATATGACTAAAACTCATTAATTTTAACAAACAACTCATTGATTTTAACAAACTCATTGGCTGGACTCGTGCGACTTGTACGAGTCAGACCGAGTCGGCCCAAGTCGGATCGGTATCGTACTGTATCTAGGAAGATATGATCCGATCCGGATCATCGATACGGCAAACCTTGGTGCAGCCACAACACAAGCTGGGTAGGGTTTGTCATCATCATACCAAATGATGGCACATTACACCATGGAGTCACTTACAAAGGATGAAGCCAGAATATGAAGCCCTGATAATTGACTTGCAAAGTGATGGGAATCCAAGAGCTGCAGAAACGGAGTCAAGGGTCCATTGTGTATTTTATTTGGCCCATTATAGGCCCAATTTATGTTTTTTTTTAATCTTAAGTCTATTTTAGTCTTTTATTTTGAATAAGGAGCATTTTGGTCCTTTAGTGTTAGGGTTGTTAAGGTGTTCTATTTATAGTCTTGTACTCCCTCTTGGGAGAGGGATGAATGATTATAAAATGAAAATGTTGCTTTGAGAATAGCCACCTTCATGCGTGTACTGCATTCCTTCTGGGATCCCGTGAAGGGAGGGTGAGATGCCTTGCCGCCCAACATCACCATCTTCCCCACCCCCTGCAGATCTCCTCTTCTTTATCTCTCTCTCTCCCTTGTTGTCTCCTTAACCCCGGCCTCCGAGCCATTCTTCCCCTTTTCCTCATGCTGTCCTGCATCACAAAGCTTCCTAGAAAATTGATGTTCAAGGCGGCTAAGTCTATAAATATTCGCTCTTGGTCATGCAACAAATCTTGGGGACCTTTGAAGTCAAAAGCCAAAGTGGATGACTCATCATTGGCAAAAGGTTGAGTATACATCTCCAAAGTAGACTATGTCAAAAGGAGGTCAAAATGCGCAAGCTGAGGCCTTAGCGAAATTGGCAACAACTTTGAAATTGTCTCCTAAGTGAGAAGTGAAAAACATGGTGAAAGAATGTTGCTACCCGACATAACAAACCATAAGAATGGTCAAAAAGTAATGAAATCATGGAACTAGAGAAAAAGGCAAAGCAACAGAGGATGACATTGATGTCCCAACTATCAAAATGAAGAACAATTGGCTACTAGATGACAAGGAAGAATGGATCCAACTGTTATGAGCAAACCAATCAGGCTTCATTCTGACTAGTGCCTGAAGATAGGAAATCAGTTCTCCCAATATGTCTCTTGCCGAAGGAAGCTCAAAAAAAAAAAAAGGTAAAGGAGGTGTTTTGTGGAATATGTGAAGCCTACCGATCTGATTCAAAAAACGGAGACCAACATCAAAGATAAGGCTTTCTTTTGGCCAACATTGTTTGCAGGTTGTGAGCAATTTGCGAAAAACTATCCTCAAAGTGAAGCGGTTGGGCCAATCCCAAGAAGACTGCCAAATCAGCTATCTCGAACAACGCCTACATGGCCTTATGCACATTGGGGTAAGAACATTGTGGGTCCTCTTATGTCACTATCTTGGGCCCAAGTTGTCCCTCTGAAGGAAGTCACGGGCAAGACAATGTCATGTTTCACCTGGGAAAATGTCACATACAAGATTGGCATGCCTAGTCAAGTCACATTCAATGATGATTTGTCACTTAAAAAAACGGAGGCCAAATTCCAGTGCAACTTGTTAGCAAAATCGTCAAGGGGCAGAAAAAAAGAAGACCAAGACTGGGGGTATAAAAAATGCATGAAGTAGATGGATGACTCTATATTAGGGACTGCAAAGAAAAAAAGCATTCTGAGGAATTATCCAGTTCGGAGGGTGGAAGATTGAGGCCTACCAACACCTATATAACATGTCAAGATCCTTTGACAAACTCATGAAGGAAAAAGCATACGAGGATGACCAAACAAAAAGACATCATGGCATCCATGCCCAGAAAGAAATTTACACAAAATAGATCGGCCCCTTCGTAGTCCAAGATACTTGCGGAAGAGGTGCTTACAAATTAGTGGATCATAAAGGAAATTATACTTTCCTACCACTAAACAGAAGACACATGAAGCCAATTACAAATTAGTGGATCATAAAGGAAATTATACTTTCCTACCACTAAACAGAAGACACATGAAGCCATGCATAGGCTCTGAAGCATGAATTATGAAAGGAAAAAAAGTGAGGAGGTAGCAAAAAAGAATTGTACTACTGTAAAGGTCTGAGACTTGAAGTCGAGAAAGTCCAGAGAAGCTTATCAAAAATAAAGGCTTCACCCCAAGCTGTTCATCAACATTCTGGAAGGTCTTTAAGATTATTTCCAGCAAAAGCCAACTAGACGTCAGAATCGCCAAAGACAATGTTTGCTCAACTTCATGCGGGTGCGAAGAGGTCGATTCTTTACACGACGTGGTCAAATGAAACAAACAATCCTTTATGGAAAAATTCCTTGGACCATTAGGAAAACTAATTTCCCAACCATTGAGCTAGGCTTTGTCACCAACCAACAAAACCTAGCTTTTAGGGAAGCTTTAACTCCCTATCACTACAATGGAAATCCACCCAAAATTCTTGGCCACTGGGAGCCTTTATATCCTTGAAACCTTTAGAACCTCTTAGCCACTAGGAGCCTTTGTATCCTTGAAACCTTAAAATCTTTGGCCACTGGGAGCCCTTGTATCCTTGAAAGCACTAAAACCTTTAGGCCACTAGGAGTTTTTGTATCCTTGAAAGCCTAAAGAACCCTTTTCGGCCACTGGGAGTCATTATATTCTTGAAGACCTGAAAGTCCATGGTTATTTGGAGCCCTTGTTTCCATGAAAATTCAAAATTTATGGCTGCTTGGAGCATTTGTATCTATGAAAGCCCAAATCCTTGGCCACTGGGAGCCTTCGTATCCTTGAAAACCCAAAAAGCTACGGCTACTTGGAGCTTTTATATTCTTGAAGAACCGTAAAATATTCCTACACTAGAAGTCCTATCTAGTCAAACCTTTATTCACTTGGCCCTTAGGAAAGCCATAATTCTCTACCGAACAAAAAGAAAAAAAGAAAAGAAACTCCAGCCACTAGTTCAAAAAAAAAAAGAAAAAAAAAAGAAGGGGCTAAAAAACAAGGTGCATTGACGGACTTAATTGGCTTCTCCCTCATAAAAGGAACCAATTAAGGACAAAAAGGTCTGAAATCCAACTGAGGTGAAAATCCGAAAGGGCGCTCCAGGCAAAAATGGAAAACCCTGTTGTGCGAAAACTTGCAAGGGCGTATAGACAAAAGTAAGAAGGGACTAGTTTTGGCGAAAACCCGCAAGGACACTGAAGTTAGTTTTAAAAAAAGAAGAAGAGTCAAAATACAACTGGACTAAAGTCTCTTGTCCTACCGAGAAACTGACATTCAACAAGTTAAAAAATCATTGACCCTTGGGAGTTGTTGTATCCTTATAGTCTTTATCCCCTAGGAGCCGTTGTATCCTTGCAGTTCTTGGCCCTTATGAGCCATTGTATCCTTAAAATCCTTTGCCGCCAAGCGTCGTTGTATCTTAGGAGCCTAAAAGTTCACGGCTATCTGGAGCCTTTACTCTCTCAAAGACCAAAGTTCATGGCTACTTAGAGCCTTTACCCTCTTGAAGACCAAAGTTCATGGCTGCCTAGAACCTTTATCCCCTTGAAGAACCTAAAGTCTATGGCTACCTGGAGCCTTTACCCTCTCGAAGACCAAAATTCATAGCTACCTAAAGCCTTTACCCTCTCAAAAACCAAAGTTCATGGTTGCATGGAGTCTTTACGCCCTCGAAGATCAAAATTCATGACTTCCTAGAGCCTTTATCCCTTTAAAGAACTCAAAACCCATGGCTACCTGGAGCCTTTATCCCCTAAAAGAACCTAAAACCCATGGCTACCTAGAGCCTTTATCCCTTTGAAGAACCTAAAGTCCATGGCTACCTGGAGCCTTTATCTCCATGAAGAATTCAAAGTCCATGGCTATTTGAAGCCTTTATCCTCTTAAAAATCCAAAATACATGGTTACCTGAGAGCCTTTGACCTTTGAAAAAAACTCAAAGTTCGTGGCCATCTAGAGTCATGAAAGCTTTCCAAAACCTAAAAACCAAACTCTCCCTTTATTGGAAAATCTTTACCACTTGGCCCTCAAGGAAGGCCTAATTCCCTATCGATAAAAAAAACGTGTGTTGCTTCTCAAAAAAAAAAAAAAAAAAAAAAAAAAAGAGAACTTAAAAACGAGGTGCTCCGACGGAGTTGACTGGTTCTTTATTCAAAAAGACCAATTAAAGGTAAAAAAAAAGTCTTATAATCTGGTTAAGGCAAAAAAAGGGACGCCTTAGGTAAAAATGAATAACCCTGTTATGTGAAAATACGCAAGGGTGCACAGGCAAAAGTAAGAAGGGGCTAATTTTGACGAAAACCTGCAAGGGTGTCAAAACTAGTTTAAAAAAAAAAACCTTGGCCTTTAGAAGCCGTTGTATCCTTGAAGTCTTAAAAAACCGTTGGCTCCTAGGAGCCATTATATCTTTGAAGTCCTTGGCCCCTAGAAGCCATTGTATCCATGAAATTCTTGGCCCCTAGGAGCCATTGTATTCTTGAAATCTAAACAAATCCTTGGCCCATGGGAGATGTTATATCCTTGAAGTCCTTGGCCCCTGAGAGCCGTTGTATCTTTGAAGTTCTTGGCCCCTAGGAGCCGTTGTATCCTTGAAGTTCTTGGCCCCTAGGAGCCACTATATCCTTAAAAATTCAAAAGTCCTAATCCCACTGACATCTTTTTGTCCAAAAAAAAAAATATCCAAAAAAACTTTCCTGCTACAAGAAGCTCTTATATCCTTAAAAATCCCAAGGCTCTTGGCCTTTGAGAACCCAAAATACCCAAAGCCTAGAAAAGCAAGTTCCTATCAGCCTTAAGGGAAGCCTCAATTCGCTACCAAAAATAAATTCTTATTGGCCCTTAGAGAAGCCTCGATTTCCTACCAGAAATAAATTTTTACCGGCCCTCAGGGATGCATCAATTTCCTACCAAAATTAAATTCTCATGGCCCTGAGGAAGCCTCAATTTCCTACCGAAAGTAAATTCCTATTGGCCCTCAAGGAAACCTCAATTCCCTACCAAAAACAAATTCCATGGCCCTCAGGGAAGCCTCAATTCCTACTGAAAAATGAAAATTCCATGGCCCTCAGGGAAGCCTCAATTCCCTACCAAAAAATGAAAATTCCATAGCCCTCAGAGAAGCCACAATTCCCTATCGAAAAAAAAGGAGGAGCTTAAAAACGAATTACTCCGACGGACATAGCTGGTTCTCCCAACAAAAGGGATCAGCCAAGGGTAAAAAGGTCCTAAATCTGGTTGAGGTGAAAACCCGAGAAGGTGCCTCAAGTAAAAATAGGTAACACACAGCATGAAAACCCGCAAGGGCGCACAAGCAAAAGTAACAGAGGGCTAATTTGGCGAAAACCCAAAAAGGCGCTAGAGTTAGTTAAAAAAAGAAAAAGAAAAAAATCACACAAGTACCTTGATGTTAGTGTTTCACTAATGGATGAATGTGTTGTCTGAGACAAACCCTCGGCGTAGCCAAATAACATAAAGAAAAAAGACAACATTGAGAGATGCCAACGTCAACTTTGAGAGAGACAAATCTCCAGCCTTAATCATGGCACCGGAAGAAAAAAAGATAGGATTGCTGCAAACAAGAAGAGAAGCCAATGTCAAGGAAAAGTTCACAATAAAGATGCAAGGGAAGTAAAGTAGAAGCATACAAAAAGAAAAGAAAAAAAATGACACCCCACCGAGCACATGAGAAGCGACAGGGCCACCCTCTAATGGAGGAATAGTCTAGTCAATAAGGGCAGCAGCTTGTGGAGTTGGCCAATAAGCAGAGCAGGAACTTCCAAGTGGTTGACCAGAACTCATTCAACGTCTTATGAGTCCTTGATCAATGGAGTCCCTGAAAGAACAACTCCTACAAAACGTTAGCATTCATGACAAGCTAAAAGAAGAATGACTGAAAGAATAACAATGGTGAGGCCACCCACCCAAAAGCAAATGCCCCAAATTCTCCATCAGTCTCAAAAAAAAGGGGGGAACAAGGGCAATGTACCAATAAATCCCGCAGAAGCAATAAGGCAAGTCTCCAACCTCTCCATGATCCAGGTCCTACTCATCTTTGGACACCGTCGGGAGAGCCTCCTGCCTCAGCCATGGTGCAAAAGAGGAAAGAAGTGAGCTACATGCAAAAGGAAAGAAAGAATTGAGAGCAGTTCATTACAAAGAGTTTGAAGTGCAAAAGGACAAAATGAAGGCCCGCAGACCGTAGTGAAATTACAAAGTTCGGCTTGATACAGTCAAAGCTCCAGCCAGTTAGGGTCACTTTCACAATGTGCCCTAAAAAGCAAAAAGGGGGTTACTCATGCCCAAAAGTTTTGAAATATGAGCAAATGTCGAGGAAATGACAAAGGACTGGCATTGCACAACTTTCACAAGCCATGTATGCCTTGAACATCGTACAAGGCAGGCTATTCCGAATACTCTTTCGAATGCTCGGAAAGCCGAAGAGAAGTGTTTGGTGCTCTAAAGATTCCAAGCGTCGTCAGATGGCGAGAAGTAAAATTAGTCAACTCAGTTGGAGACTCATAAAGGTTATTCAAAACATTCCAACTGGACTGAGTCAAAGCCTTGGCCACTCCAAGGCGCTCTTCCTAGCGTGCCTAAGAAAAGCCAAAATGGGGTTGTTCACATCCTAAAATCCTAAAGCCAGAAAAGTGTTGAAAGATGAAAAACATTGCCCAAACATTCTCAAGGAGGCCCCTCAGTAATGGACAACGGAAAGGCCCCAAGGTAGCAGGTTATGACAAGAGCTGTTGTACGTGACGAAGCCATCGAGCGTGCAGTGCAAATCACATATGGGACACATGCCTCCGTCTTCGCTTCCGACATATATCCCGTAGGGGGCATTTGTTGAGTATGATTTTTTCACTGTGGCATGAAAGGAAAAAAAAAGGAAGAGAAAAGGATGAATAAAAAAAAAATAAAAAAGACCCCCCCACCGGTAACAATTAATACCTCCCACCGGTGGGGGGTGTTTCTTTTTGGAACAAAGAAAGGAAAAAAGTAAAGAGAGAGAAAGAAAAGAGGCGGTAGGGGGGGTCTGCCCCTTTGGACACACCCCCCCCCCAACCGGTGGGGGGTGTCTTTCCCAGAAAAGGAAGAAAAAGAAGGGGAGAAGAAGAAGAAGAAGAAGGGGCCACTGGTGGCACACACCCCACCGATTGAACTCCCATCGGTGGGGTTGGGGGGGGGGGGGGGGGGGGGGGGGGTCCCGTTAAGAAAGGAAGGGAAAAAAAAAACAAGAAAAGAAGAAAGAAGGAGAAGGAAAGGAGGAGGGAGAGCCACCGGTGGCACCACCCCCACGATGGCATCCATCGGGGGGAGGGAGGTGCCCACCGATGACGGGTGCCCACTGGCTCCCCATTCTCTCTCTCTCTTATGCTTCCCGCTCATCTCTCTCGTCTTTCCCTCAAAATTCAAAATGAATAGGAGGGAAGCCACCGGTGGTGGTTCATTCATATTGTTTGAATGAGCATTTTTTATATGAAACGGTTCGCTCATATTATTTGAGTGACTAATTTTAGTTTATTCATATCGTTTGAATGACCAATCCTTTATGACTCATGATTAAATAGGTGGTCATTATTCCTATTAATCAAGACCTGACGTACCTTGTAATGCATCAAGTTTAATAAAGTGGATCATTTGAACTTATTATGCATGTGTGTTCAATTAAATTAGGTTCTAATGGATTCTTAACGGGCCGCACTATCCTCGAACCATGATGAACCTAATTGAACAGAAAGGTTGGCTTAAAGGACCCTTTAAGGATTCTTACTTAAAGGATACTTAAGGGACGAAAGACTTTAACACGTCTTTTGAGGAAACTATGTGGACACATCATGTCAAAGTGCATCCTTTAAGCCTCCTTTAAGGGTTTTAAAGGACTTATTATATCTCCTTTGACTATCCTTTAAGCTTTAAAGATCCCTTAGGTGTACACCTTTAAGGATCCTAAGAAGAACATCATTATCATATCACTCAAAGGTCTATCCTCTAGGCATCCCTTAAGGTATTTTTTTAAGTACATCATACAATATGCATCCTTTAAGAACCCCTTAATGATCCAAAAAGGAATCCAATGAACATGTCATTCCAAAGTGTATCCTCTAATGATACCAAGACATTTAAAGGAATGTAATTGGCTTGTTTCAAAGTTCCTTTTCATGACTAGTCTTGTTTCGACTTATTCATCAAAACTTGTGTTGCATTAGTGCATGATTTTTAATGGGTATTACCAGACAGTTAATCAAGGATTGCCAATCATTGATTGGCGTAATTAACATTGGTCAAGGTCAGTGGGGAGAGGTCAAATTCATGGATCAACGCCTGATCCGAAGTTCTAGACTGAGGACTCATCCTAAGTTCTCAAAGTCTACCCCAAAATAAAAATCTTATAAGAGGGGAACAAACCCATAGACGTTAAATCAATAGCTGAAAGGAAAAAGTTTTCTTACATAGCACAAACAGGAAACACCGAAACAAAAAGGAAATCTTTAAAGTGGGCTAACCTCTAATGATTTCATCGCTTGATATTCTGAATGAGATTGTGAATCATCTTGCACAAATTTACCCAAACTAGAATGCCTTTTCCCAGTGTCAATTGCTGTGGTAGCATAAGTTCTGCCATTTAATGGACAAACCTATACAACAAAACTCAAGTCAAAACAATACAACCAAATCAAATCCATAAAAACTGCAAAGATGTAGAAAAAGCCAAAAAGGTACCTTGATTATCACATTCCAATTCCTACAAGGAACCAAGTTAAGAGTCAGGTTATGCATAGCAAGTTATCAACCATATATCTAAAGAGGACACAACATTTTCTTTTCTTAATACAAACATGAAACTAAAAGCTGGCTAGCCCAAACTGGAACCGGTCAATTCCTTAAGGAACCAGATAAGGTTCTAGTGATTTCTAGCTTCCTAAGCTGATCCAGCCAATACCAGGTGACTGTAAGGTAAAGAATATGTTTTAATTAAAAGACTTTTGAAAATAATAATATTTTAAATTTCATTGTGATTTCTAAAGGGCAATTTTGTTAGCCTTTGTAATGTTAAGATTTTACCTGCGTCTGGGTACAGGATTCTATCCACTATGGAATCAAGTATGATGATAAGTTTTTGAGTAATACTTGCTGCAATGCCCCTGCGTGCTGCACGCAGGGGATTGCAGTGGGTAAACAAAAAAAATACATATTTTTTTAGGTCGGCCCCGAGATGCCCTAACCATCCGTACAGTGCAATGTCCGATTGGGCGACCTAAAAAATCTGAAAAATAAAAAACCGAGCTCCAATGAACAGTATGGACGGTTAGGGCACCTCGGGGCCAACCTAAAAAAAAAAAAAAAAAAAATTGTTTACCCACTGCAATGCCCCTGCGCGGACGGTTAGAGCACCTCAGGGTCCACCTGAAAAAAAAAAATTATAAAAAATGGTTTATCCACTGCAATGCCCCTGTGTGCAGCATGCAGGGGCATTGCAGCAAGTATTACTCTTTAAGTTTTCTTTTGGGAAATTTGCACTAGAGTAGTGATCGTATGGTAGCTGAACATGCCACCTTAGGGACTCTTTCAATTATACCTAGATGGGGTCATTTTGATATTTTTTTTATCCTTACAAAGGGTGGGTGCCTGATGCAGTTTAAAGGATGATGCCAGCATCCATCAGCACAAATATGTTTTCCCTTTCCTACTTTTCCAGGAACTGGTTACCCTTCAAAACTGTTCAGGGATTACATAAACTACAACCAGGATTGGAACTAGCTATGACCAGATTTCTGGGAACTTTGGTCTTTAATTCCTCAAGGAAAAGCCTTCAACCTAACTAGTAGTATTGATATCCTAGTTGTTAGACCAAGTAGACAACAGAATTTGAGGCTCCAGCTCATGAGCCAAACGGTGCATGAGGTAGGTGGGGTATTATGGCCATGCAACAGCACTCGGCAGTTCGTACAAGTTCAATTTTTTGCTTATCTAGTTGTTTTGCCATCAGACCTGATGATTCCTATAATATTACTAGCAACAGACATGGGATGCTTACATCTAGAAACATGAAATTCATGCTTTGATATATTGGAAAAAGTATCTTGTTACATATAGGACCATGGAAGGAAGACAATCTCCATAACTTTATACGACAAAATTTATTTGTACTCTATATTATCTTTCCGTTTTCTTTTCTTATTCTCTTTGTATAGTTGTTATGTTCTCTTCAAACATGTATTACAATTGAAAACATGTTTGGTGAGAACCATAAAAAAGCCACAATATGAATAGCAAGAATATGTATACTGTAAAACGGAGAAGGCAATTTGATTTACAAAGGAGATCTGCTGAGACTGTTGCAAGATGAGGATTGTAAAAACTTGGTTGATCTGCGTAAAGAAGCCACCACGTGCTGCATACTTTGTTTCCTTTCTATTTTACTTTCCCAGTTTCCGTTCTTTTTCCTTTTCCCAGTTTCCGTTCTTTTTCCTTTCGCTGCTTAACAAAAGAGGACTCTCTTGTAGATGACTAGGAGCTGGGCAAGGCGGGTTTCTGCTCCATTTACCATTGCTGATTGCTGCAGCTTGAAACAGGAAGGTGTTAAGGCCATGGCACTCGATCCTTGCTTTCATTTTTCAAAAGAAGGGTAATAAATATAAAATTCCAAAATCCAGAATATATCATTTTTTTAAAGTCTATGAACCACAATTCTCTAAAAGCAAGGAGGAGATAATTACGAGGCATCACAACCCTAAAAACAGCCAGCGCTGCTTTGATAGCAGAATACAGCCGAACAAGGGCAGCTTGTTCCACGAATAAGCCTTGTTCTAATTTGATATGGAGGGCATGGTATTCTGCCCTTGAATGAGTTATTCCGCGAATAAGCTAAATACGTCATTCCCCCTCCAAGAATATGGTATTCCACCCTGTTGTCAAATCAGAACACCTCTTATTCCAGCATAAGCAATCTGCAATGAGCCATCCTGTAATAAGCCATTCTCCTATCAAAGCAGCACAAAGAATACCAAATCCCAGATACAGCTACATACAAAAAGTTCAACTGCAAGAACCCAAAACAAAGATCACCCCCTGAAATAGTGAAACACAACTACATACCCTTATGCACACTTACCTTTGAACTGATCCAAAATCTTGGTTTGCAGGATCAGCCGGTTCCCATCCAATTCAGCCGATTTCAAGAGGGAAATCTCCCTCCTTAATTTGGAAAAAAGAGAGAACGTAGTGATTGACTTGAATCGGCTAACATTTATCAGAAATCAGCCAATCTTAGGTCGATTCTAAGCCGATCCTGGTCCAAATCAGAGCCCAGCTGATCCTAAGATCTGATCCAATTCAGCAACCCTTTCCCAATATACAAAAAGGACAAAAGGCACTTATCAAATTGAACCCTCAATCCGCACCAGCCTGTCCACCAAAAACTTGTGAGCTCTTGATTTTGGTGCCTGCTTTGACAAGGCTCCCCCCTCAGTGGTCAATGGTTGACATGATCAACCATAAATTGTGTGTTTGTGTTTGACAGACCGTTGAAGCAGATCCCAATAATACTGGCCAGATTCTTCATCTCTATGGCAAGTACCTCCCTAATCTCACCAACCTCCTGGGAGGCCCTTCACACGACATCCCCAAATCCCTCACAAGGCAGCGACTTCCTCAATCTCTTGATTTGTGCATCTTAACATCTTGCTCAGTTGAAGTTGGATTGCCAGTGCTAACCTCACTTCACCGCCCATGCATCCATCGAAGACCGAAGAAGCCTCCCTAGCAGATGGGGAAGACCCATCCACCTCCCTGCTGACAAAGAGACGATTGAGCATCAACAGAGGGTATGCATTCATCACCACAGACGCCAAAGATCCTCTGTGGTTGACAGAAGCGGGAGAATTGCCATTCGCAACCCACTCCCTCCATTGAGTGTTGAGAGAATGCTATTGGGCTAAGTAACATAGCTGAATGAGGACTTCGTTAAGGAGACCCACAACAATTGAATCTGGAACCCCATCAACCATAGAGGGATCCATCAAACCCAACTGCCACAATCAGCCCACTCTCAACCTATGAAACGCAAGCTGCCTGGCCATTGTAGAGTTTGAATTAAAATTCCTAAAACTGCCCATCCACGTGATTTGCCTCACCATCCTGGGCTAGTGAGGCTTCACGCAGGGACAACTAAGTCGGCCTCATCTCCTTCCTCATGTAGGGATCCACTAAGTTTCCTGGCTTGGGCTCACTGCCACCCTATGGATGCAAAGCTTCAATACTCTCACCCACAAACTTCTTCTTTATGCAGCCACCTCTCCATCCTAAATATACCCTCCTCACTAACCCCCACACGCGACTCAACTGTCGATGACTCACCGCCTACAAATTCATCACCTCCTAGCATCCATAGCTCAAAGCAAAATCCCCAATGACGAAGCAAAAATTTTGCGGACAACCAAACCTCCTCTAGCACCCACAGAACCTTGGCCTTCAACCCATGGATGCAAAGCTTCAATACTCTCACCCGCAAACTTCTTCTTTATGCAGCCACCTCTCCATCCTAAATATACCCTCCTCACTAACCCCCACACGCAACTCAACTGTCGATGACTCACCGCCTACAAACCCATCACCTCCTAGCATCCATAGCTCAAAGCAAAATCCCCAATGACGAAGCAAAAACTTTGCGGACAACCAAACCTCCTCTAGCACCCACAGAACCTTGGCCTTCAACCCCTTGATATCCCTCGAGCCCTCAAACCACACTCATCTACTTGAACAAGATGCAACCCACTGCCTATGCCACCTGCACACCACATTCCTCCTCCATAGGTGCATTGGCAGGCCACTAGTTTCCACCCATAACATCTTTAATCTTTAAGGACTGTTGCACCCACATTAGGCCCCCACCTCTTGACCACCATGTCTCTTCCCCTGAGCATATGCTGATCATGCCCCAAGATATCCTCTGCGACCACTTTGCCCAGGCATCGGACAAGGAGACTCCCATCTCCTAGCCACAGGCCCAGACATCCAGGCCCCAACTTGAAACTCGCCAGGTCTCAAATGATCACCTGGTCCAGATCACCTTTGCTAGCTGCTCAAATGACCAAGTGGGAGGAAAAGATCTCCCACCTTTCCCTATCTGCCCCTGCTGGATTGTGCATGGATTGACCATGATTGATGAGGGGACGATAACCTTCCAGGCATGCGGCTTGCTGAAACACTTTTGATAAGCCCTGTGTCTCACTCAGTTGCAGATCCTGCACGAGACAGCCCTTCTGCATCTGGCCGCCCAATGGCCCTCCTGGAGACATCAGAGGTGGAGGCCTGCCGGGCCACCTCCTGCTGCCCTCTCTCTTTCTGGTCTGACTCGGACTTGGAACATTAGAAATATGAGCCAATAGTATTCACAAAAACGATAGAATAGCATACCAATGCAAATTCTAGAGTCTCTGAGTAACTAAGGACAAGTATAACAAAGACACACGGCAATAAATACCAATTCAGTTCTCAGATGATTTGTCCACAAAAAATAGAAAGGTCTTAAAAAGGCACTCATCTTGCAATTCATTGGTATGGCACGTAAATAGCTTTCCATGTAAGAACAACGCAGACAACTAAGATGTACTCATATCACTCCCGTGGTATCCATCAAAACCTGCATGAAATCATCTCTCAACTTTAAAATTTGGCAGTTTGCTATGACTGATGCTGCCAGCTTAACCTAGCCAAAGCCAGAACCAAGAATCTTGCCAGGTCAAAAAGCTCCATGAATCCAAGCATAATGGAGGCTAACACCAAGTTGACTCATCACTGAAACAGAAAGTCGCAACCAATATTTGGACATGTTGCTAAAGGACCTTTATTTGATCATCACATCTGTTATTCTGCACCCATCTTTTTATGGCATAAAAAATAGCAACTACTTATGAAGGTTAAAAAAGAAAGGTTAAGTGAAAACACTAAGCAAAGGAGTAAAAAACTAAGATCTAGGAAGAAAGACAAAATATATTAAAAAAAATAAAGTTTTGCTCACGAAGCAATTTTATCAAGCACTGAAACAGAACAAAATTGCTTCCATAATTTAGATGACCAAAAGAATATCCACGATTACAAACATGCATACACAATTTCAAACAGCATGTCAGGTGTACCATTCAGTTCCCCCTCTTATCTGACGGAATGGTTTTTTTATTAAAAAAAAAAACTCTCTCTACCTTGCTAGGTGAGCCTAGCTATGATTCTTGAGGAAGACATGCCAAGCCCTAAACATCACGTCCCTACTGACCAGACTGGAGTAGAGCAAAACCAAGGCTGAACAACATTGCATGCAAACCCATGTTTGGGAGTGCACTACTGGTGCAGCCGATGGAGTTGAGCATGAGACCTTGGACCTGCCGAGTATAAGCTTCTTGATTAATTGGACACACTAGTACATTTTCAAACTTGTTTTTCTGCACTTTGAAGTCTGCAAAACACTAGATGCAATTCTGAATCCTGAGCAAACAATCCGAAAGGGATACATGCAACCATTTCAGCAACAGAGTTGATGAATAAAAAAACCAAGTCCAATGCATTCTGTAGTGCCAATGTACAGTGACACGTTATGCTTCAAGAACCATCCATAGAGCAACTTTTAAGATGCCTTTAGAAGAGCTTTCTTCAGGCTTGGGCACCTAATAGTAAAATGCTTGGGAGCGTACAGTTCTAACTAAATTAAGACTCTCAACACTATTTTAGAAGGTGGCCAAGGGACTCTGACAACTCAACCAACCCAAATGATTGCCTCGGACATTTCTCAATGGTCTAATTGGTTTGTTTCATTATGTAGAGATGCCCTAGAATGTACATTGCACTAGATGAATGTAATTTTACAGATAATGAGTAAGACTAGAAAACTTGATCACACCACCAAGATTTTTCATCAAATATCAAACTTCCACTGCTAATTAATGCTTACAACTAGTTATGTTTTGGCAGAGAAAGGATGCTGCTCTAACTGTATGTCAACAAGTAGGGTTTTGATACATCCATAGCAATATAAGGTGAGAAACCTAAAGAACCAACACAACAAAATGCCAAAAAATAGCAACTCAAAATGAAACCCACAGCTCCAACTCCAGAGAAATAAATGAAAAGGAAAACCCCTTAAATAAACTACACAGCTCATGGAAGCACATAAAACCCCCAAACACCAGCATCACATGTACCAGAAATCACTTCGCATCACCCAGTAAAACCAAAAACACATTTAGCACTAGAGACCCACTACATAAAATATCACACAGAAGGTAAACCTGAAAGAGCCATCACAGCTGTACATAATCCCATCCATTCCTTTTTCCCCTATGCCCTCTGCCAGTCAACTTGTTACTTGAAAAGTCTGGAGCTCATCCAGTGTTATCCTTGAGCAAGCATTTTTAATTCTCTTCCCCTGGACATTTTGTTCACAAACACAGAACTAAGTTTCTATCCGTTAACTAACCTTCTTCTTTTTTTAACAGTAGGCATGTTGCAATCCAACATTTTTCTGATAACTTCTATCCTTCCCCAATATTGATGCCTAGGACCCACTATCTTTTAATTTAATGAACATTCGACCAGCAATCAATAATGCTTGGCTGAGAACTGTGTAAGTTCTCCTCCTTGCACTCAAAAGAAAAGCCATCTTGATTCTTAACCCAGTCCAAGGAAAAAGAGTGCACTGCAAGTAATGTCATGATTCAAAGCTCTTTTCCAAGGCACCTTGATGAATAAAAGCAAAAACGCCAGCAGCTGTTAAAAAAAGCGGTGCTTATATACCCACAGAAAGAAACCAGCCCATATTCAACCTTATATCTAAACCTGAGCCACTTGTAGCTTAACGTAACAGGATCCAACACAATAGCCATAGAGTGCCTTCATTCCTTCCTTGGTCATTGCATAATTCTCCTTCTTCTGCCCCTCAAGCCAACCAAACCTTAACAGTGTCTCATCTGAGAAGAAACATCCACTGTGAGCCTTCCCACCCAACACTGAAAACAATGCTATCATCAAATGAAAACCCACAAGCTGATCCAGCCCTCCTAAACCAAGTGTGCCCTTCGGAAAAGTCACAAAGCTCTTTGAGCCATCAATTGGGATTCCCAAATTCCTCAATGGACATCAATATCTTGTTTAGTGCTCCAACAGTTACTACAGAACTTCAAGTGTCCTTTATAGTATACTTCTCAAATTTTTATTTTGTCATATTTAATCTGTTTAAAGGAGGAAGGTTGCAGTAGGTGACAGCCAACATAAAAATCTTGTCACATCTCATAATATAGATTCAATCAAAATTAACGTTGGGATGTCCTCTACTTACGCGATGCACCGGAGCCCCGGTGTAGTGAGAAATAGGCAAGGGTTGAGGGCGTTCCCCGCAAGTAACGTGCCACGTCGGCACCCGGATGTGGTGTTAAATAAGCAAGGGTTCCTACATCATAGACGAGTGTGAATAAAGGAACTAGTCTATAGAACCGAACATAGAAGAGGACACAGGACAAACTTAGAGAATAATAGATGTTACTACAGAAAAAATTCTAAGAAAGTGCAGGTTGAGAAGAGGATCAGAGTAGGTTCTTGGAATATAGGGTCTCTTACAGGAAAGTCGATGGAACTTGTTGACACCATGGAGAGAAGAAAAGTCAATATTACTTGCATTCAAGAGACTAAATGGATATGGGAGAAAAGTAAGGAAGTAGGTAATACAGGCTACAAATTGTGGTATGCAGAAAATGAGAGAAATAAGAATGGGGTAGGTATTATTATTGATAAGACTTTGAATGATGCAGTGGTAGCGGTGAGGAGAGTAGGAGATAGGATTATCCTAGTGCAATTAATTATATGGGAATGCGATTAATGTAGTTAGTGCCTATGCTCCACAAGTTAGATTAGATAGTGAGAGTAAACGGAGGTTTTGGGAGGATATGGATAACCTTATGTAGAGCATACCAAAGGAAGAGAATATCTTTATTGGTGAGGACCTCAATGGGCATGTAAGAAGTGAACATCAGGGTTATGAGAAGGTTCATAGAGGTTTTGACTTTGGGACTAAAAATGAGGAGGGAAAAAATATCCTCGATTTTGTTATGTCCTACGACCTTATACTAGCAAATACTCACTTTATAAAAAAGGAATCTCATTTAGTAACCTTTAAAAGTGGACAAAATAAAAGCCAAATTGACTTCCTTCTCACAAGGAAAACAAATCGCGCTTTATGTAAGGATTGCAAAGTTATCCCCGAAGAGACCTTAACAAGTCAACACAGGTTAGTGGTCTTAGATATTAAGATCAAGAGGTGGTCTGGTACGTTTAGAAAGAAAACCGATGCTAGAATAAGGTGATGGAAATTAAAAGAGATGAAGCAAGTGATGTTTAAGAATGAATTTCTCAATATGGGTGATTGAAAGTCAGATTTAGAGGCCAATACTATGTGGATAGATATAGCCTCAAAGATTAGAGAGTAGCTGGAAAAGTACTCGAAAAGTCTAAAGGACATGACCCACCTGCAAAGGAGAGGTGGTGGTGGAATGAGGAGGTACAAAAGGCGGTGAAGAGTAAAAGAGAATGGTATAAAAGATTGCCAAAGTGTGATAATAATGAGGCTTATGAACAATACAAGATAGCAAAAAAAGAAGCAAAAAAGGTTGTTAGTCGAGCAAGAGCTCAGGCCTTTGAAAAGATGTATGAGAAACTTAGAAACAAGGAAGGGGAAAAAAATATTTATAGATTGGTAAGGATAAGAGAGAAAAGGTGTTGGAATCTTAAACAAGTCAATATTTGACTAACTGAAAAAACAGTAGGAACTATGGCAATAGAGATGGCAAATACAATTAATGTACCTAAAAGAATTAACATACCAGACCCCTTAAGCCATCAGTTACAGTTTGGCTACCAGAAGGACAACTCAGAACTTTTGAGGTGACATGTGAAAAGTTGAATATGTTTTTCTCCTACTATAGGTGCTTGGGTCATGAGGAATTGAATAAAGTTAGGAAACAAATCTCGGGTTCGCAGAGAATGGAAAAATTGATTCCTTTCAAGTATGGTGAAAAAAGCTAAGAGTCTCAGCCATGTCATCAGTCCAAGCTGCAGTGAGGAGCAGCATGGGCTCTGCTTGATGGGATATCACAGCAGTAGATTTGATCTCATTGACAGAGGCAGCCAACAAACCCACCAAACTTTTTACCACCTTTTCCCTCACTCATTGGGCCGCATGGGAACAACTTAAGATCATGCTCTTCAGCTTTCTCTCAGTGATTTAAACATTACCGGGTGATCTTCCTCCTAAGCATAACATGTAGTGGTCTAAACACTACTGCCCAAACACTTGAGATCATCAGATGTTTGTACCAAGAGTGCGAAAAGGGTAGCAAGAATATTCAATTGCATTCATCTGATGGATGGTGCTTCACTAAGTAGGTTCATTGTTTGCACGAGCTGGTCTACATGTTGCTTCTGTTGTAGTTGCTACTGCTATTTCAGCTTTATATGGTGAGCATCCTTATATGAGGAAGGTATTCATGATATGAAATAAATGACACAAAGTTTCTTTTGCAGCATGTGCTAAACCAAGTGGTTAAACAAGATAAGGCATCACACGCGAGTTATCTTCTATCTTATGGGAAATGTGAATTATACCACCAATAAGATTTATGGAGAATCGCAAATGTTTTTAGAAATCTTCTAGGCCAGTATGCAAATCACTTGTCGACACAACTAGTCGAACTCAAAATGTCGACCTAATGCAACAGAGTTAGGACCAATATGGCTTAACCCTCTGATCTCAGCATATTCTCAAAAAGCTCAATGGCCATATTATCATTGCCATTTTGGGCATACCGAAATATCATCTCATTCCATGAAATAACATTTTCTTGGGCATGCAAGCATAGAGAAACCATGCATCTTCGACATCACCACATTTAGCGTACATGTCAATTATTGTGCTCTCTATAAGAATGTCATCTACCAATCCATCCTTCATTACCTAAGCATGCATCTACTGCCTTGACATAATAATGACAATCTAGCACATGCACTGATTATTGTAGCATATGAATATTCTGTCAGACACATTCCCTTTGTTCTCATCCGCCAAAAGAAATCAAAAGCATCGCTTCTATGAGCATAAAGAGAAAAACTTGAAATCATTGAGTTCCAACAGAGAAAATCTCTTTCTATCATCCTATCAAAAACCCGTCCAACTGCCTCCATTTGCCCACACTTGGAGTAAATGTCGACAACCCCGTTGGCTACAAACATATCAAGATGAATTTTTATCCTAGGCAAAGCAATATGAATCTGTTTCCCAAAGTTTAGAAGCTCCATTCCTGAACAGGAGCCGAGGACAATAGCCAAAGTAGCACGATCTGGTTGGGGATTCAAATATTGCATGTTCTAAATAAAGCCTATCACTTTATCATAAATTTTTAGTTGGCAATATCTAGAAATAATGATGTTCCATGAAGTCAAGCTGGGATTAACAATTTTATCAAACATTTGTTGGGCGATTTCAACATACCCAGATCTCATATATGCAGCTATTAAAACGTTGAAAGAAATAGCATCAATGTTAGGCAGGGTCATAAAGTTATTTCTTCTTTCCCCACCTCACTAGATTTTGCATACATATTAACCAATGAATTTTCCACATGAGTATCTGACTCGAGCCCTACTTTACTAACAGAACATATACTCGTTGGCCGAACATATTCCATGAACACTCATGGATTTTAGCAGAGTTCCTCCAGTCGCCATCTTCAACGCATCTTGTGCAAGCACCCAAAGCACTAGAAATAGAAATGGGATCGATTTGGATTCCATCCCTTGTCATCTTCAGAAATAAAGGCTTCCACAAAAACACCATCGAATCCCAAGCCACCCATCATAGCAGTGAAGGAGACCGCATTGGTCGAGACATGTCATTAAAAATCGTAACACTGAAGCTGTATCCCTACACTCGATGTACATTCCAACCAAAAATGATAGATCTAGATGCATAATAAAAAACCCCTAATGGATTTCTAAGGGGAAAGAAAAGTTACATACCTGAAAAAAATCAGAAACATTCGACGATGCCCCCCTCCCTGTAGGGCTGATGTTACCCTTCTCTACACTTGGAGCTGTTCTCCTATGGTACCTCCCTTTACCTCACAGTCGCAGCACAGGAACTAACATCCTTCGCCACCTCCCTGCACCGTACAGGTTGCAGCACAGGGATCCTCTCGATTGCCGCTTCGGATCAGAGGACGAAGCCAAAAATGGCGTTCTGTGGATGCTCCTCCACTCCCTCCTCCTAGTCGACTGGTGCATAGCCCTCTCAGAGAGAGAGAGAGAGAGAGAGAGGGGCAGTTGCCGCCATGGACGCGATGGAGATGGGGAAAAGAGGCGTACTAGAGATGGAGGTAACACAGGAGCCGTAGAGAGGGGTCAGGTTCGCGCGAGGGGTCGGGACTTGGTTGCCCGTGCCGTGATAAAATTAAAAACAAGGTCTATGATTTTTTTTTTCTGTCATGTTTTGTAAAGCCAAATCCTATTAAAATATAATAACGGTAACCAAACACCTTGTTCGGTGCACTTCCGTGGTCAAAATATATATTTATTAAAAAAATCAGTATTATAACGCAACCAAACACGTTATTAGACATCTTTCCCTACACAACAAAACTTACATGCTGTGTACATGTCAAGTAATAATATCTCCACATTCCTATAGTTTCGAAGACCAGAGCACATATTTTTGTTTAATTAAAAATCATAGGGATTTATTCATATTTCCTGTATTGACATGAACATAGGTAAAATCTATAGGCATAAACAATCTTTCTGTACCATGTGGAAAGTTTGATGTATGTTATGGTGTGTACCAGACTAGATATAGCACATGCAGTCAGAGCTATGAGCATATACATGACAAGTCCATGCAAACAACACTGGGAGGTTGTAAAATAGATTCTTCGATACCTAAAGACTTTTCAAGTATATCACTTTGTTTCAAGAAGAATGATATAATCTTGCAAGGTTTTGTTGATGTAGATCTTGGTGGTGAGTTGGATAGTAGAAGTACCACTAGCTATGTTTACACTTTGGGTAGTAAACAACCTTCATGTACTATGTGGAAAGTTTGATGTATGCTATGGTATGTACCAGGCTAGATATAGCACATGCAGTCAAAGCTATAAGCAGATACATGACAAGTCCATGCAAACAACACTGGGAGGTTGTAAAATAGATTCTTCGATACCTAAAGACTTTTTAGGTATGTCACTTTGTTTCAAGAAGAATGATATAATCTTGCAAGGTTTTGTTGATGTGGATCTTGGTGGTGAGTTGGATAGTAGAAGTACCACTAGCTATGTTTACACTTTGGATAGTAAACAACCTTCCTGTACTATGTGGAAAGTTTGATGTATGCTATGGTGTGTACCATGCTAGATATAGCACATGCAGTCAGAGCTATGAATAGATACATGACAAGTCCGTGCAAACAATACTAAGAGGTTGTAAAATGGATTCTTCGATACCTAAAGACTTTTCAGGTATGTCACTTTGTTTCAAGAAGAATGATATAATCTTGCAAGGTTTTGTTGATGTAGATCTTGGTGGTGAGTTGGATAGTAGAAGTACCACTAGCTATGTTTACACTTTGGATAGTAAACAACCTTCCTGTACTATGTGGAAAGTTTGATGTATGCTATGGTGTGTACCAGGCTAGATATAGCACATGCAGTCAGAGCTATGAATAGATACATGACAAGTCCGTGCAAACAATACTAAGAGGTTGTAAAATGGATTCTTCGATACCTAAAGACTTTTCAGGTATGTCACTTTGTTTCAAGAAGAATGATATAATCTTGCAAGGTTTTGTTGATGTAGATCTTGGTGGTGAGTTGGATAGTAGAAGTACCACTAGCTATGTTTACACTTTGGGTAGTAAACAACCTTCCTGTACTATGTGGAAAGTTTGATGTATGCTATGGTGTGTACCAAGCTAGATATAGCACATGCAGTCAGAGCTATGAATAGATACATGACAAGTCCGTGCAAACAATACTAAGAGGTTGTGAAATGGATTCTTCGATACCAAAAGACTTTTCAGGTATGTCACTTTGTTTCAAGAAGAATGATATAATCTTGCAAGGTTTTGTTGATGTAGATCTTAGTGGTGAGTTGGATAGTAGAAGTACCACTAGCTATGTTTACACTTTGGGTAGTACTACTATGAGTTAAGTCTCTCAATTTTAGAAAATTGTTACTCTGTCAACAGCTGAGGCAAAGTATGTTGCTATCTTTGAAGCCAACAAAGAGATGATATGGTTGAAAATTTTTCTGAAAGAGTTGAGCAAGAAGCAAGGCAACAATGTATTGTTTTGTAACAGTCAAAGTGCAAGTCATCTTGTCGAGAACCTTTTTTTGTGTAAAGGACAAAACATATACAAGTGGAATATCACTTCATTTGTAGGCTGTTAGAAGATGACATTTTATCACTTGAGAAGATATATAGAGCAGAGAAGCCAGTAGACATACTAACCAAGGTAGTTACAACAAAGAAACTAAGACTATGCAAAGCCTCAGTTGGCCTCTATGGATGAGAGATGGAGGCGTCATAGTGATAGTTTCCAATGCTACATTGAGGAGGAGCAAATGATTCACTGAGTTGATTGTCATTCTTTGGGATTCAAACTTTAAGTGGGAGATTGTTAGAGTGTGGAGCTTAAACTTTCACATGGGTGCTACTGCAAGTACGTGGATTGACTTGTGCGGTCAGGTCGCGAGGGTCACGGAGGTAGTGCCCCCAGCGGAGGTCTCCGAGGGCAGTGCCCTCGGGAGAACAAAATTATTATGTGGCGGTGTATAGGCTTACTCTGCTTTATTTGGAGGACATTAATGTAATTATTGATTAGTGATGCCCTCGTCTCCTGAGTATTTAAAGGGTGTTTCTCCTCTTTACAATTGTGATTGTATTCCCACATTTTCATAATAGAATTTACGTGGAAGTAGGAAGATATCGCATCTGAATCGTGTAAAATCTTCTGTGTTCTTGTGTAATTGATTTCTTCTTCCTCCTCTTTCTCTTTTTCTTCTATTTTCGTCAATCCCTACAGGTTACTTCATTCCTAACATTGGCTGCCTCTTTACCTATAGACACACTAGTTAAGTTAGATGACTGAGACTGTAAAAGTTCTGCCCTCCCATGTACTAAAGATGAAACCTCGAACACCTCACCCTATCCCTTCAATTTCCCTTCCCTCAACCTCTTCCCCCACTTAAATGGTGACACCGGTATCCATTTGTCTTTTGTATGTATATTCACATGCCATCTTGCTCACTTTTAGTTGTTATGTTATATTCACATGCCATCTTGATCACTTTTTAATTGTTATGTTATATTCACACTTTTATTTGTATGTCGTCTTCCTACCTCTTTAGTTGTTGGTTAGCTTCTTCTCAAAAGATTTCATAAAAAAATCTTTGTTTGCATAACTAAAGTCTAATTATCTTTTGTCACTTGCTGCAACATTTGGAACACCTACGCCACATACTTTAATATGTAAATATAAAGAAAATCTAATTATCATGCGTGTGACAGTCACTATTCACGCCATAAGGTTGCGATTAGAATAATTTCCTGAAAATACCTCGAACGTTAATAGCTTTCCTGCATCATCTAATTATCATATTTCAAAATTCCTAAAATATGTGAAAAATTATCATCATCCCTTTAAATGGTTCAAACAAATAAGTTGAGGAATATTGAGAAATACTCACTCATTTTTATTTTTTTTTATGGAATACGAGAATCATATAACTTATTAAACAAGGATAATTATTAGAGACTAGAAAGTCTTCCCCAGATAAGTAAGTAAGGTTGTCAAAGTCAAAAATCAAACACTCCACATTGATGGGTGACTGCTGTGACTAAGACCTAAGACATTTATACTTGAAGATTCTATTTTCTTTCTTTATATGCTATTACTGTTTGTAAGTCAGAATCATATTTTAGGGTAATACTTGTTGTACCGTGTGTCGTAGTGCTCTGATCCGAAGGATCAACAGTTCGCCTACTCGACGCTCAATGGGGAGCGGGCCGTTTTATTTTTTTTGTCTTCCTTTTTAAGTTTTTGGAGGCCGGTAACCCTTAGTCGGCCATGAGCTGGTTATATAATTTTTTGGGGAAAAAAAATTGATACGCACCTTGATAAACATGTAAAAAAGTTTTTTTTTTAAATTATACAGCCAGCTCGGGGACGATTTGAGTTTGTTGGTTGTACCATCCAATTTTTGATCGGACATTTCAAAAAAAATAAAAAAATCTGACAAAAAACTAAAAAAAATAAAACAACCCGCTCTTTGCTAGATGGAGAGCGGGCCCGTCGTCCGATCGCTAGGATCAGACGGTTCTGCGTGACAGATCCATGGTGCAGCAAGCATTATTCTAAATTTTAATGTCCATTGTGATTCAGTCCTGACCTTCATGCATGATTTCACAATTCACAAGTTTTGTTTTTTCATTCTATGGTCATTGTATTGTTATAATACTCGAATATTTTTTTTTTTGACAATTAATTACACTCTCTGTTAGAGGCCTGATGTTGTTTGTCACCTTCCTTGGAACTTTTTGGTAAATGGCCTTTATTTTATGGGATATTTTTTCCCTCTTTCCCGGTACCATGTCCAGGGACGAAGTCAGAAATTCTTTTAGTGGGGGCAAATTTAATGTCATCTGAGACTACTAATATACCATAGCAAGGATATATATAACATTGAAAATTGATGTATCTTCACAAAAAAGAGACTGACACGTCTTTACAGAAAAGGGATATATTTACTAAAAATTTAAATTGACATGTCTTTATAAAAAATGATGGACACTTCTCTTTTAAAAATAAATAAAATTGACATGCATGTCTTTATGAAGCCTTATTAGCTGTTTAGTGGAGACATTTTATTAAAAAAAATAAATCCTTTTAACTATCAGGTGTTAAAATTAAACTTATGAAATGTCTTAAAATTTCAGCGGGGCAGTGGCCCCACAGTCCACAATGTGGCTTCGTCCTTGACCATGTCCGTGACTTTTCTTCAAATTTTATAATTTTACTCTTCTGTCCTTTCATTCGCCTCGTACCTAATATGATATAGTAGTGTTTATGTGTTAACATATTAACAGATATCGACAAAGTTCGTGGACACCAATTTCCCTCCTTGAAGACCACCAACGGCAGCCAATCTTACTACCTTACAAATTAGGCAAAATCAACTCAGGGTCCCTAGCAGAGAGAATGATTTATCTTTCAATCCCTCGAAATAAATGTTAGCACAACTTGTCTTTGTTTTTTTTCTGAACTTATTTTCCAGTCTCCGGATCTAACTCTCATTGTTCTCTTATGCGTAAAATACTATTTTGCCCTTCCTTTAGTAATCTTTAGTGAGAAATAATTATTACAATGTCTTGAGAGGAGGGGGCATCCAGTCCATCCAATCGTGAAGATCAAATGGTGGTCCAGCGTCCCGCCCAGTTGTGTTCAAGCGGGGTTGAGTCTTTTTTTCAGTTTTCTACTTAATTTTTTTCTGAGTGTCAGACGAAAAAACCAATGGTATAGCTAGTGAGCTCAATTGGCTCCAAGCTCGTTATATATTTTATGATTTTTTTTTCTGCACACGCAAATCAAGGTATGTGCAAAAAAGTTATTTTTTTTCAAAAAAATGTACAATGAGTTTAGGGCCAACTCGAAGTTACTGGCCATACCATTCATTTTCTTATTAGGTGCTCCAAAAAAATAAAAAAAATTGATAAGGAAAAAAAGGCACCCAACTCCACTAGGGTTAATGTTATCAGTAACATGTAACACATAACCAATATATCCGTCACATGGTAGTCGTAATTTTTTCAGTCCCCTGGCTTCACTTTTTTAGTTCTTTATCTCTAAATTTTTATTTTAAAAAGAAAACATTACTTAACTTGGTTTATATTATTTTCTTTTATTTTTTAAGGGAGGAGATGAATTCTTCACAAATATCTTTCAAAATAACTGTAATACCTAAGGTGTTAGGAGCCCATTAGTAGCGATAGACTAGCCCACTAGTGAACCATAGCTAGAGAGCTGAAATGCGTCACCTGATAGTAGCGCAATTTATGATTTTTTTATTCGCGTCGAGTCAGGCTGACACAATTTAAAACAGTAGTCTTGTCCGACCCAAGCCCCATTCTTTCCTTTCATGAGAGAGTCTTTTCTGTTTAGAACTCAACCTAGAGGCCTATTTAAGTTCCTTTTTTGACCCCAAGACCCTCTGGTGTGTCCATAATCCTAGAGAGAGTTAGGGAGAGAGAGTTAGAGAGCAGTGGGGAGGGAGAGAGTGGCCGGTTTGAGGTGTTCTTCACGTGTACGTGGAGGGCGATGCGAGGAGATTGTCACGACGGCGTGCTCATGGAAGAGGAAGATCTTGCGGCATCTAAAAGGAGATTCTTCACATTCTAGTTTACGTGGTTAGAGATAAGTGATGATTAACCTCAAACCATAATACTTTTGTGTATTAAAATCTTATTTTCAAATTTATTTTGCTACCTATTGTATGTATAAGATGTGTAGATGAGTGGGTAGTTTTTATGGAACAATTTAGATGATGTTTAGATCCTCTTTCTTCTTTCCAAAGTCTTGTGATTTTTTGAAATTTGAATATCAAAAAATTTAGTGCGTCGACGTGATACAAGTCATGTAGTAAATATTTAGATCATGCTATTTTTCTTTTACTTTTTGGTTTAATAGCGTGAAATGCGTCCACTATGGTGACGCGATTCAGGCATGAAGGAATTATTTAGATCATTATCTGTTTAGTCCATGCATAACCCTGTTAGTCTCTATTGATATTAAGTATCAAACTGAAATAAAAAAATTTGATTTGGTTTGGTTTCCTCAGCCCATAAACCAAACCGACCCGCATGACCTGAATACTTTAAAAGGACATGACATTTGTGTGAAATTATTTGATTTACGAATATGAATGTGTATAAATTTTTAGACAAGGAAAGATAAGATTGGTCTTTTAATTTAAGGATCCTTTTGATCTATTGGATCTATTTAATTTAAGGATCCTTTAATTTAAGGATCCTATGTCCATCCGCGTTAATGGGCCAGCCCATAAAGAGGCCCAAATTGCAAACCAAACCGAACCAAACTGAATTTGTGCGGTTCAGTTTGGTTAGATCTAGAGAGCTTGCGGTTTGGTTCGATTTGATTTGCCAAATATTTCGGTTTTGTTTGGTTTAGTTTTTGAAATTTCTACTCGAAACCAAACCAAACCAAACCATGAACACCCCTAGATGCACCAGTCGGTAATATGGGACTTAAGTACTACATGGGCCAAAATGCTACATTGAGTGGAAGCCACCTCTTGAATCTTACGGAAGTCATCTCTAGATTTTCATATATGTTTAATTAACGACCATGAGGAACTATGAACTCAAGACAACAGGTTTCAACTGGTAACCATGGGATAGAGATACGTAATGTCATGACGGTTTAGAGTTAGGTGGGATTTGACGTGTAATCCTCTGACTACGCAGTTGAAGGCTTATTGGGTTTGCCTTACCATTAAGTGAAGAAGAAGATAATGATCATGCTTCTATGCCATATTTTGGTTACTTGTCCTATGATAAGAAAATGGAAAGATGTTCATGATATGTGTGATCATGTTTAAAGTTATAATAAGATGAAATGATGCATGTTTAAGATAAGATACATGATGAAGAATATGTTGTATGATTAAGCTTATTTTATGTTGAGCTGCATGTTGCAAGATCATATTTAAGTTTATGTTTAATTCACATGATATATGTTATGATGATATCCATGTTTAAAATATTCATGCATGTTAGTTCTATTGCCATGGTATCATGTTATGTTTAGGAGTTATAATGAGATCATGTATAGATAATGACCATGTTTAGGTATTAAGAAGCATGCTTAAGATGAAAATATAGATATGTGGTATAATTGTTCTTTATAATTAGATGATTATTATACAAAGTTTCTTTTATACTATATGCTATGCAAAACCTATGGTTTCTTAGATTATGAGTTTGTTGAGTTCGATGTGGACTCATCCTTGCTAGCTAACTATTTTTCAGGGGAAGCTGAGGTGTGAGTTTGAGCATGATTAAGAGGTTAAGAGCTAAAACATCAAGCTACTGATTAGAAGTAAGTTTCTATTTGTTTTCAATTCATTAGCAAAAGATGTAATAGGCTAAACTTAGTTTAGTTCAAGTGATGAAATATTTTATTTGAACTTGTTTAGAGATTCTGGACAAGTATTGTTATTATTATTTTTAGTTATTAAGTTGATAAATTTTGTGGCTATGAAAGTTGTGTTGTATTATGGTTATAGATGTATGTAGGTGCTCACTCTGGAACTAAGTGTGATGTTTGGATTGTTCCCACTGTGACGGTCTTATCCGATCTACGATAGGCCGGCACGGCCGAAGCGGGTCGTCGGCGAAGGCATTACAATAATTCACTTGTTTGGTCACCACTTGGTAACTAACACATTTCTCTTTCTCTCCCTTATTAACTTACTCGGTTCTCTTTTTTTCTTTTCAAACATGCATGTGTTTACTAGTGACTAATGCTAGTCTTAGGTGACGTACAAGTCAATATGATTTTGTAATCTCGTTCATATTTATTAATATAATGACATAATATTCATTGTGTGTAAATTGTATTAATTATCGTCTCATAATGAAGTCCGTGAATATGTGCGACAGTGATAAGATTATGATGAGATCATACTAGTGAGACTGATCACTTAAACACACATATTCTTAATTATTCATAATCGAAGGATATCCGAGAAGGACATCGGATATCTAGTTAGACTAGTACATATTACTTCTGCTCATACGATGAAGGTGATTGATCTCATAGTCACTTGTGTTGAGACATTAAGGCGAATCTGTAGGTGCTCATTGGAGAATGAGTTCACTGAACTAATTCGTCTAAATCGCTGGATGGTATTGTACCTCACTGTCAACCAACTTGATTCTATTGTCGCAGTTGCGTGGATGGTCCTTGGACCTGAGACACCAAGGACACCTTGTCGGTGGACTTATGTGCTTTGACATTGGTTTATGAATCTCTAACCACGGGATTCTAAACAACCAAGAATCAGGTACAGTGGAATACCGTCGAAGGGAACTGAGTGTCAATAAGGAATCATTCGCTCTCAGTACGATGAGAGAGAATGCTTTATGAAGGATGCGCGAAAGTCCCTGGCCAGGGCGGACGATAATATCAGAAAAGGAGTTTCCAATATTATACGGTAGCATCCGATCCAAGTGAGTCGACCGGTTAGGGTTTGACAGTACGCCATATCCTGAGTTGACTCGAAAGTATCGTACGAATGAAGGACTATATCCACGCGGTAACTGTCGACGGAAAGGTTCCAAGAGTTGGTTACTTAACTCCGATACCTTCCGGGTTTACGCGGTGTTGCTTGGCACCCAACGTGATCGGAGGCCCGATTGAATTCGATGTGCGACATCAGTTCGATTGATTAATTAATTAATATGAGTTATTAATTGATTAATCGAGTTAGTGAGGAGTCATTGGGCTTATTGGACCATTAACTGGACTGGTTATTAGGCCTAGAGGGTCACACGCAAATGATTCTCAAGGCGATAGATAAATAAGTGGGTTTTATATAAACTGGGGGTTTTTATGAAAAACTGTGCGGTTAGTATAAAATATAGTAAACGGGCTGAGCAGGCCAAGCTCCTGCTAAACCTAGCCGCCCCCTCCTCTCTTTCTCTCTCTCTCTGGTGCCCCAGAAGAAAACCGGATCTTCAGATCTACTCCGCCGTTTATCCGAATCCCGTTCGACGGGAAATCGTCCACGCGTTGCGGCGATCGTTGTGGCGAACGGCGGAGACTTCGTGGGTTACGAAGAACGAGGAACATGAGGATATCCGTCGCGAGGAGGATCGCGTGGGCTCCGCTAGAGGCCGGACGCTTGCGCGGCTTGCGGTGTTGCACCGATGGAACCGAACAGTTGCGGATTCGAATCCGCACACGGTAAGACTTCGATTATCCAATAATTGATTTTTCGATATTTGAAACGGGAACGGATTGCTGGTTTAATATTTTATTTTCCGCTGCGTGAGCGATCCGGAGAAACACGAGAACCCGACAGTGGTATCAGAGCCAGGTTCCACTGTTTCTCGTCCCGTTTCAATCTCCAGATTAAATTTTTCCATGCACCGTTTTAATTTTTATGCAAAGCTAATGATCATGAGATGACTGCTGCGATTCGATTGCTTGTTTTTGTGTAAAAAATAAATTTATTTTGGGATTTTCAGAGTTCTTCATGCGATGAAGAACGTGGTTTATTGCGGTTTTACTCAGGCTTCCCAAGCGTTGGGATAGAGCACTGGGACCCAGGTTCATTTCAGAATGTCTCCGACCATTACTAAGCTCCTCACCGGCGCAGGAGAGGCCATAGGAAGGCCCCCCTCCATGTTCATCTTCCCTTCGGTTTTAAGGAAAATCAGAAAACCCAGGTTCTTAAGGGGCTCGGGCAGCAACCCATTTGGTACATTGTCGCCGGGCTACCGGTGCCGGTGAGTGCCCCGACGCCGTAGGCGACGCCGGCAGGGCCAGGGGCGGCGGCCGGCGGGAGGCCCTGCTTCTCTCCCTTGCGCCGCCATGAACCTGCTTGCAGGTTAGGGTTTCAGTTGCTTAGGGCGTCGGGTTTTGGAGGGTTAGGGGCGACCAGGCGGGCCGCTCAGACCCGGTTGGACCGAGCCGGACTCGGGTGGACCGGGCGCCTGAGCCAGGCTCTCCCCTGGTCGAGCCCTAGCTAAGCACAGGGTCGAGCCATGGCTCGACCATTAGGCTGAGCTCATTGGACCCGACCCATTAAACCATTAAACCCCTTTTAAACCCCACTATAAAACCACAAAATACCTAATTAAACCCAATTACCCATTTAATAATTAAATTGAATTTTAATTTAAATATTTCAAAACAATTTTGAATTTTAAATTATTACTCAATTTTAATTTTATTTGAGCAATATGATTATGGAATCATTCAAATTAACAAGGTGTTGTTAATTAATCAAGGTTAGTTATTAATTTAAGAGTTAAATTAATAATTAATTTTAATTCACTAATTTAAATATTAAATTAGTATATATATTAGTTAATTGTTAATTTAAATGTTAAATTGATAATTAACTTTAATTAACTAATCTAATGGTTTAATTATGAGTTATTAATTATTGATTTAAGAGTTAAATTAATAATCCTATAATATAAGAGTTATATTGATAGTTGATAATTAATTTGTGTTAATTACTAGTTTAAGAGTTAAATTAGTTATTAACATTAATTAATTAATTAGTCTAAGAGTTAGATTAATAGTTAATAACTAGTTTAAGTTGATTATTAATTTAAGTGTTAAATTAATGATTAATTTTAATGGACTAATCTAAGAGTTAAATTAGTAATTAATTATTAATAGTCTAATTGTTAGATTATTAATATGTTTTAATCTAATTGTTAGATTGATTTAATTATTAGAATTGTTCTAATTTGCATAGAATAATATGGAATTATTAATTTGGAGTGAGTGCACATGTGATATGTGTTTTATTTGCTTTTAAATTTTGATTTAATTGCATGTCAAGTAATTAAAAGAGTTTTCAAAATTCATATACCAATTTTGATTGGAACCTATGCTTTCTGAAAGCCAAAGTTATTTATTTTGAAAAAAAAAACTCTTTTATTTTAAGCCATGTGATGCGCTTATCATGTGTGGAATGGTTAAAACATACCGTGATCATGGATATGCACATTTAATTATTTATGTGATGAATTATGTATGTGGATCGTGAATGGATGAATGATGGGTATTTATTAAATTGTTAATAAATAGAGGTCTGCGAACTTCTCCCTCTCTCAAACTTCGATGTACTTATACCTCCCTCTCTCATGTATTCGTCATAAGGCCTTCTTTTGTTTACATATAAATTTAGATTTAAATGTAATCTGATCGAGGCAACCGAGATAGGAGCGAGGACGAGGCTCTTATAACTTTATTAAGAATGAAGATGAGCCTTGTGTGTATAAGAAGACCAGTGGGAGCGCAATCACCTTCTTAGTTCTTTACGTAGACGACATACTACTCATTGGGAATGATGTAGCTATGATGTCATCGGTGAAGATCTGACTGTCGAAAAACTTCTCCATGAAGGATTTGGGAGAAGCATCATACGTATTGGGAATACAGATCTATAGAGATAGATCAAAGATGATGCTTGGAATGACCAAATCCTTGTACATAGATACCATAGTCAAAAGATTTGACATAGAAAATTTCAAGTGAGGTCTCATACCGATGAGACATATAATTAATCTCTCAAAAGAGTAGTTTCCTAAGACTAATGATGAGAGGACATTCATAGATAGAGTACCATATGCCTCTGCCATAGGATCTATCATGTATGCCATGCTATGTAGACGGCCTGATGTTGCATATCCTTTAAGTGTTGCGAGTAGATTTCAGGCTGATCCAGGCGAAGAGCACTGGAAGGCTGTGAAATGTATCCTTAAGTACTTAAGAAGAACTAATGATATGTTTCTGGTCTATGGAGGAAGTGACTTGAAATTGAGAGGCTTTACTCACTCGAGTTTCCAGTCAGATCCAGATGATAACAAGTCTACGGAGGCGTAGTGTGCTGGAAGAGTTCCAAGCAAGCAACCACTGTAGATTCGACGACTGAAGCTGAGTACATCTCTGCAGCTGAAGCCGCCAAGGAAGCAGTGTGGTTGAAAAAATTCATCACCGACCTCGGCGAAGTTCCCAGCATCTCTGAACATGTTCCGCTGTTGTGCGACAACAATGGAGCGATTGCGCAAGCGAAAGAGCCGCGGTCTCATCAGAAATCGAAGCATATTATGAGGCGCTTTCATCTTATCAGAGAGATCATATCCAGAGGAGATGTAGTGGTGGAAAGAGTTCTATTTGTCGACAATGTAGCATATCCACTGACAAAGATGTTGGCTCAAATTGTGTTTGAGCGTCACCTAGAGTCTATAGGCTTATTGTATAAAGGTGATTGACTTTAGTCCAAGTGGGAGATTACTAGTCTTAGGTGGCCTACAAGTCAATGTGAATTTGTAATCTCGTTCATATTTATTAATATAATGTCATAATATTCATTGTGTGTAAATCGTATTAATTATCGTCTCATAATAAAGTCCGTGAATATGTGCGATAATGATTAGATTATGATGAGATCATACTAGTGAGACTGATCACTTAAACACACATATTCTTAATTGTTCATAGTCAGAAGATATCCGAGAAGGATATCGGATATCCGGTTAGACTAGTACAGATTACTCATGCTCATGCGATGAGGGTGACTGATCTCATAGTTACTTGTGTGGAGACACTAAGACGAATCTGTAGGTGCTCATTGGAGAATGAGTTCACTGAACTGAACCGATTGAATCGCTGGATAGTATTGTACCTCACTGTCAACCAGCTTGATTCTATTGTCGCAGTTGCGTGGATGGTCCTCGGACATGGGATACCAAAGACACCTTGTCGGTGGACTTCTGTGCTTTGACCTTGGTTTATGCATCTCTAACCACGGGATTCTAAACAGACAAGGATCGGGTACTGCGGAATACCGTCGAAGGGAATTGAGTGTCAATAAGGAATCATTCGCTTTCGGTACGATGAGAGATAATGCTCTAGGAAGGATGCGCAAAAGTCCTTGGCCAAGGCGGACGATAATATTAGGATATGAGTTTTCCGATATTATACGGCAGCATCCGATCCAAGTGAGTCGACCGGTTAGGGTTTGACAGCACGCCATATCCTGAGTTGACTCCAGAGCATTGTACGAATGAAGAACTATATCCATGCGGTAACTGTCGACGGAAAGGTTCCAAGAGTGGGTTACTTAACCCCGATACCTTCCGAGTTTACGCGGTGTTGCTTGGCACCCAACGTGTTCGGAGGTCCGATCGAATTCGATGTGCGACATCAATTCGATTGATTAATTGATTAATATGAGTTATTAATCGATTAATTGAGTTAGTGATGAGTCACTGGACTTATTTGGCCATTAACTGGACTGATTATTGGGCCTAGAGGGTCACACACAAATGATCCTTAAGGCGATGGATAAGTAAGTGGATTTTATATAAACCGGGGTTTTATAAATAATCGCACGGTTAGTATAAAAATATAGCGAACGGGCTGAACATGCCAAGTTGCTGTTAACCCTAGCCACCCCCTCCTCTCTTTCTTTCTCTCTGTGGTGCCCTAGAGGAAAACCGGATCTTCGGATCTGCTCTGCCGCTTCTCCGAATCCCGTTCGACATGAAATCTTCTGTGCGTTGCGGCGATCGTTGTGGCGAACGGCAGAGACTTCGTAGGCTGCGAAGAATGAGGAACGTGAGGATATCTGTCGCGAGGAAGATCGCGTGGACTTCGCTAGAGGCCGGGCACTTGCGTGGCTTGCGGTGTCTTACCGACGGAACTGAACGGTTGCGGATCCGAATCCGCACACGGTAAGACTTCAATTATCCGATAATCAATTTTTCGATATTTGAAACGAGAATGGATCGCTGGTTTAATATTTTATTTTCCGCTGCGTGAGCGATCCGGAGAAACACGAGAACCCAACAACTAACATGTGAGCGATATGTTGATCATTCATTACATGTTATTAATAACGTGAATGTATTTATGTGCTCCAGTTTTAGCTTCTACTCACCGCCATCTTTATGGGCTTCTAGGTTCCTATATTAAAGATGACCTTAAGCGAGGGCTAAAAATCAGAGCACATGAACGCATTCATGTAATCAATAATATATAATGATAATCAGCATATCGATCACATACTAGTTGCAACTAAATACTTGCATGTTTAGGGAGAGAGAGAGAGAGAGAGAGAAGCGAGTCAGTTATGAGGGAGTGAAAGAGAAGCGCGTTAGTTATTAAGATAGTGACTAAGGATTATTTTGAAAGAGACTTGTGAAGAATTCATCTCATTCCTTAAAATGTAGGAAAAATAATCTAAATCAAGTATAAGTAGTGTTTTCTCTTTAAAATAAAAATTGAAAGAGAAAGAGTTAACAAAAGTATAACCAAACACCTTATTAAGTCGGGAGATTGAAAAAAAGTTGTGACTACCATGCAACTAATATATTGGTTATGCATTACATATTATTGACAATATTAATTTGAGTCATGTGTCTTGGTGGGATTAGCTCCAACTTTTCTTGTTTTTTATTTTTATTTTCTACTCAGAATTTTTTTTTTTTGGAGAATTTGATTAGAAAATTAATGGTACAACTAGTAAGCTCAAGTTGGCCCCGAGCTCACAGTACACATTTTTTTTTTAAACTTTATTTTTTGTACATGCCTTGATTTATGTGCATAAAAAAAAGGTTTTTATCAAAAAATATGCAGCAAGTTCGGGCCAATTTGAACTTACTGGTTATACCATTCATTTTTTGATCGGACATTCTAAAAAATAAAAAACTTCTAATAAGGAAATAAGAAAATTCAGACCCAGCCCAGTCTGTACATGTTTAGGTAGAACGCCCGACCACCATCCGTCCTTCGTGATCGAACGCTCTCCCTCCCCTCCCAGGGCATTGCAACAATTATTTCTCATGAGAGAATACTAAACGTAGGGCAAAATGGGACTTAATATATACGGGGATAATGAGAGAAGTTTGAGGACCGGAAACTAAGTTCAGATAAAAAGTAGGAACTTGTTGCGCTGGCAGGGACTGAAAAATAAGTCATCCCCTCTTGTGAATTTGTCCTCTAAATTAAAGCAAAGGAAGCCTCCAAAAACGTTAAGCTCGTCACCTCATTTTCTACTAAGTTAACTTATAGAAAAATATGATATTAATTTAAACATTGGAGAATTTTTTTCTGGGCATCCAAGTCTTGGCTTGACCTTTCCTCTCCAGCCGATCGAATCTCTATGCCCGACATCAATAACATGCATGTTGAAATACAATTAATATATAAGACTTTAAGATATTAATGTGTTAACTCTAATTTGAGGTACGTTTCACAAACATGGGACTGAAAGCAAATAATTACAGATTTTGTGCCCTCTTGCGAGTGTGGCCACATTAAAGGTCCATTTGGTTTGATATTAAATAGGGTGCATGAAGGATTTTTTTCAAAAAATATGGCGCAATAATTTATATGATAATTTGAAAAAAAATTAATAAGTGAGAAAGTCAATTTGTGGACTCTTCCTTTTCTTAATTTTGGAGCAACTAAAAATATTTTCATAAATACCAAATGACACACAGGAAGTGCATGCACTAAGTCCATTAAGACTGCCATGTTGGCTGGGATTGGCCTCTAGTGCAGGCTGCATAGGCCTGAGCTGGGGTTGGCACATGGTTGGGTTAGGCCTAGACGGCTGAGGCTGGCCTAATGTGAGGGCTAGGCACGATCGACCTAGTATGAGGGGGAACGAGATCGTCTGGACTATCCAACGTCTTTAGACATATGAAACTGAACTGTACGAAAGTATATTAGTCATTTATCTTTGAAATTAATGTGCATAGTGCACGTATCGTTTGGTTTCATGAATCTGGAGGCATTGAGCGATCCAGACGTATAGAGTCCAAACGATCTCATTCCATATAAAGACTAGGCTTGAGTAGGCTAGACTGTTGGGCCACATTACTACCCTGCAACCCTCGTGGAGGCCCTAAGGACGCGAGGAGGTCTCAAGGGGCCATCAAGGACTCGACCCTCGATGTCCCTTTGGTCTCCTCCAAACGGCCTCTTAGGACCTCCTTACCTCCTCCGGGCCTTTACAATGGTTGGGGGAAGGTGATGCGACCCAACTCTGGCCTGGTCGGACTTAGCTCTCGTATTGGGCTTATAGTGGGCCAACCTCAGCTGTCGACTATGGGCCTAACCCGGCCATCCACCACCTCTAGCCCAGGCCCATGCAGCCCATGCTAGAGGCCAGTCCCAGCCAATGGACATTGGCCCCAAGGGCCATACGCCTAGCTGCCCCCACCCGTCCTTACTGTGTATATTCTACATAGTCCATATTCTAAAATAATCTTAAAAGAAGGCAAGCCAGAGAGATCACTTTCCACTCTTGTTTTATTTTCCATTCCTTGACTCTAAACTTGGACTAACTTGACCGTCGGATCCTAAGGATGTCGCCTAGGTCTAGCCTTGTATCTTGCACGATCTAGTTCGAACATGCTTCGGATTGGATTGAGCTGACCACCCTCTGCTGGTGAATTGGGGACCGAGGTTCGAGGTCGTCATCATTTATGTAGGACCAAACACACCTAAGTAATTGTAGATTTTTCTAATTTTTTTGGTCAATAAAAGGTTAATTTATCACCGTTCGGCACAAAGACTTTGAGGTGGGTTCCCATATCAGGAACGTACTGAGCACATATAACTTGAAAAGGTTACCTGAGGGTAGGGCTGTCAACGGAAACCGATTATCCGATTTTTCGATCCGTTACCGAAAATAATATCCGTTTTCGATAAAAAATATCTGTCCGATAGCTATCGGAATCAGAATCGGAATCGGATATTTCCGATAAACTATCGGAATCAGAAACAGAAACTCATGTTTTCGTATCTGCTTTTCGATTCTAATTGTTATTAAATTTATTATTAAGAATAATATTAACCTTAGAATTATTTTAATCTTATTAATCATTAACTAATATAATTAATCATTATCTAATATACCAAGATGTATTGGTTATATTTATGTTTCATTTTATATGTTTTAAACAAATAAATCAAGAAATCATGAATTTTTAATAATTATCGGAAATAATATCTGATTCTGATATCAGAATCAAATCGGAAACAGAAAATAGACTTTTCGATTCTATCGGAAACAGAAACGGATAATGCACCTTCCGATCTTATCAAAATCGAAAAAAGAAACATGTTATCTTTATTGGAATAAAAAAACGAAAGCATCTGTTTTCGCATCCGTATCCTACCCATTTACAGTCCTACCTACGGACAGGGTACCAAAGGCCATATCCTCCCATGCTTTTGCCACTGTGACCGTACATCGCTTAAGACTTAAATGATAGAAAAAGAAAAGTCAGTGTCGTTGAAGAACCCATAAAAGTTACACTTAAAGATAGAAAAATTAAAGTATGTAATCCTCCACAAGATGTGACAGAGATGCTATGAAAAGTTACCGATCGATCGATAGATTTTAGAGAAGATCGGGCACCCAATTAGATCGAGCGGGAGAGACGACGACATAGAAAGGGGTGGCAGCCGAGTATGCAAGGGAGAGAGAAGTAGAATAAAATTGTACAGGTAAGATCAAATTTGAGAAAATTTTCTAGACAAATTAAGATGAAGTCGAAGATGACCAAGATAGATAGCCAAAATCTGAAATTAGATCAATACTGTCAAAAGACAAGAAGCAAAATTAAAAAGTTTAAAGACTTATTTGACCAAAATCTCTTAAAAGAGAGAGCAAACTCTCAAAAGAGAGATAGAATCTCCCAAAGGAGAGGAGCAGGGGGATTCCTTAAAGTGGAAAATTCTCTCCCTCGAGAAGTCTTACAAATCACAAAATTCGAGTTTTGAGTTTGAAAGGGCCAAAATCATAAGTACTGGTCACAATTGAAATTAACCGATGTAAGACTATTATATAGTCACTGCCGTAAAAATTAGTTAAATAACAGGTGGCGTAGAAGGAAGTAGGTAAGAGCCAAGAGCCGGCTTGTGCAGAATTTTTTGTATCCCATCGTACATTGGCCTCCACAAATAATTGCAGATTCTTATGGTCCTCGAGGACACACGACAGAAGATGATAGTTGGTGGGAATTAATATTTTGCCATTATTATAAGAGTGTGGTTCCTCTCGGTACGAATTTGAATTGAACTCAATTAATACAGAGAGAGGATGAGAGAGACTTTCATAAAAATCTTTTTTCGAAAATGAAAAAGAGGATTTTTTTTGAAATCTTATCCTCTCTTTATAGATTAAATTCAATTCAAACTTAGACGTAAAAGATCTCTATTCTCTGCGTAGGGACATCCCAGCATGCATACGCTCGAGAGGCCACGGAAGATTGCATTTTAACTACATTTTATGTGAAACGCTGGGTCCACCGACGTCTATCTGTATTATTGAAGTGAAAAAAGCCATTGTTCAATATTAGTGAGAAAAAAAAAAAGAGACTTAGAAGATGATATCTCGGATGGAAAGAGAAACTCAGGTGATATTTAGGGTTGCAAACGATCTAATATGCTCCATGAACAGCTCATGAAACTACTCAATGATAACTCAACTCGACTTATTTTAACGAGTTAAATAAATAAGTTTTAACAAAGAGTCAAGCTAGGTTCATTAAATGAGCTAGATATGAACATAAACGAGCATAGCTCGATTATGTTTGTAAACAAACTCGTTTAAGTATTTATTAAAAGCTTATTTATTAAGATCTCGTTTATATACTCATTTAATTATTATATTCATGGCTGAATTTAGTTAATAAAATATTTAATATCTTATAGAATTTTATATCAAATAATTAAGAGTGTAAAGAAATTGGTACTCACCATGATTTGGCATGAGTTTATAAAATTAAATTTTAAAAAAATCGGACTAAATTTATGATACTCATTAGGCTCACGAGTTATTTGATACTTGTCTCGAACTTGTTCAATATCTAAATGAATCAAACTTAAACAACCATCAAAGATACTCGGTTTGAACTCAAACTCGATTAAAATTGGTTGAACTATATTTGAACGAGGCAAAAATCGGCTCGACTCAACTTGCTTGCACCCTTAGTGGTAACTGATAACCCTTAGTGGTACAGATTTATGGTATTAAATCTGTAGTGGTAAGTGCCTTGATTAAGGGAATGTTTAGTATAGCTTTTGAGTGGAAGCCACTTTTAGCTTCTTCTTACAATATAAAGAATAATACCCGGAAGTGGTTACAACTAATTTTTGATAATTCCCCTAATAATCTCATTTTTCTCCGATTTAAGCAGCTCCAAGTTAGAGTTTTTAAGTGGAAGTTAAAAACCAACTAAAATATTATTGAAGTAACTTCTAACACCTATCTTTTTTTTTTCTTTCAAAATAACTCACTAAAAGTGTGAAAGTGCTTTTAATGGAAAGCTGTGCAAGACACGACCTAATATTCTAATAAATTATTAACTTTTATCTCTTAATTACAGTTAACACGATAGTTATTAGTTACCCGCTTAATCATTAAGCAAGAAAAAGCAACTTATCTACGCACCGTCTCCCCCAGTAACGGACTAGAACGTGTCATGGGTTGGGATTTGTCTGTTTCCATTACTTACATCCAAAACCACTAATAGATAGAACCTACCAACGAGGTATAATATCTATTTATCAATTGAATTTTTTATACGCTAAATATGGTAATTTAATGTTTTTATAGTTTATAATATTAAGTTATTAATTACAAAAAATAAAGATTTCATACATATATATGTCACCTTTGTAACTGCTAAACATTCTATTTTATTTAGTATTTAGAACTTTGTTGCCTAACTCAGATATAAGACATGAATCTCAAATTTTAGATTTAAGATTTCAATGTTATCAAATGCCACCTTTGATCTGTGATCTCAGATGTAAGCAAAGGAAATCATTGTTCATTACTAGCAAATAAATGAGAAAAAATTAAAGATTTAAAATATATGGTCTCCAATGTGTGTGTGTGTGTGTGAGAGAGAGAGAGAGAGAGAGAGAGAAACATTTAAAAAGTGTGGTTCTTTATCGGGATAAAGATATAAAAAGTGTGATATCTTATCGAGGTCAAGATCAAGATCGAGACAGAGAGAGTTGAGAGATTTTTTAGTGGCACAATTGGCCAAATATGTATAATTTCTCTCAAATAGAAAGAGTTCGAAATTTTTATATGGAAACAGGTGGGATACGGATAGGATACGGATACGAAAATAGGTATTTTTATTTTTCGATTTCAATAACGATAATTTGTTTTCGTTTTTTATTTTGATAAAATCAAAAAGTATATTTTCCATTTCCGTTTCCGGTAAAATCGGAAAGTCTATTTTTCGTTTCCGATTTGTTTTCGATTTCGATATCGGAATTGGATATTTATTTTCGATAATTACCACAAACTGCTAATTTCTTGATTTATTTGTTTAAAACATATAGACTGAAACCTAAATATAATCAATATGTCTTAATATATTAGATAATGATCAATAATATTAAAACACAATGAGTGTAACATGTATCCATAAAATTACATTTAAAAATCTTTACTAACATTCGGAATCAAAAATTGGAAAGCGGATATGGAAATAGGTGTTTCCGTTTCTGCTAGTTTATCGGGAATTATCCGTTTCCGATTCCGATAACCATCGGGCGGATGTTTTCTTATCGAATACGGATATATTTTTTTTAGTAATGGATCGAAAAATCGGATAATTAGGTCTCCGTTGACAGCCCTACGGTGCGTCCTCATGTGGCGGTTTATTATAAATTTAGAAAACTACGCAATTTAATTGTGTTGGATTGGCCTCCCTCCAAAGTATCCTCTTGATCTCTTTGAACCAAAGTATCCTCTCTACCTTTTTCGATAAAATGGCTGATTTATTTTTTCCCCGTGAGAGTAAGACACACAATATTCTAAAAATAAGGTCCAGATAATCTCATCTTCATCCTCCAAACAGGAGGGAGGTTACACATTGGAACAATAGATGTCTCACACAAAAATATGTAATTAATTTATCAACGAGTCTGCGCATAGGATAAAACAACTTCAGAAAACTCTGGTAAATTAACTTCATGCCCACATCTTTCTTTTAACTAGTGACAATATTTCTGGCACATGAGTTTGCAAGTCGGCCATCCTCTTCCTGGGTAAGATATTTATTATTATATTACAAAGATAAAATAGATCTTTCTAAGACGCGACACATGACATTAAATATGTTACGAATAATAAATTGAAGGAAGCGTGTGTCCTTCTCCATTGTATTGAACCTTGATATATACAAGTACAAGATCCCATTATAGGGCAAGAGACCCATAATAGGGCAAGAGGCCAGCATGCTTACCAATATGTACATACTAAATCTAGAGTATACTAAATCTAAATCTAGACCTACTGTATATACATCAACACCCCCCCTCAAACTCACGGTGGATCATGAACCGAGTGTTTGCTAACCAATGCACGAAAACGTGGAGTAGGCTGCGATTTCGTGAAAAGATCAGCAAGTTGTGCGGTTGTCGAAATATAAGGGAGAGATAGATCGCCTGAAAGATAGTGCTGACGAACAAAGTGACAATCAATTTCAATATGCTTCGTCCGCTCATGGAAGACAGGATTGCTGGCAATCTGAAGAGCACTCTGATTATCACAGTAGAGAGGAGTCGGAGTGGTAAGAGCAATCCCAAAATCGCGAAGAAGACGTCGGAGCCAAATAACCTCAGCAGATGTGTCAGCCATAGCACGATACTCTGCTTTAGTACTAGAGCGAGAGACAACTGCTTGTTTCTTGCTCCGCCAGGAGATGAGAGAAGAACCCAAGAAAATGCAGAACCCAGTGGTAGAGCGGCGATCAGTAGGATCCCCAGCCCAATCAGCATCAGTGTAGGCACGGAGCTCTAATGAGGAAGTAGAAGACAACAGAAGCGAGCGACGAATAGTGCTACGCAGGTATCTGAGTACTCGAAGAAGAGCAGCATAGTGAACAGAAGTAGGTGCACTGACAAACTGACTCAAGACATGCACATCATGGGCGATGTTAGGACGTGAAATAGTAAGATAAACTAGGGCACCAACTAGCTGACGATAGCGCGTGGGATCATCCAGAGGAACACCATCAGTCGGGCGAAGCTTAACATGTAGTTCCATAGGAGTGTCTATCGAGCGAGTGTCAGAGAGAGAGGCTCGCTGAAGAATATCTGCAATATACTTCTGCTGTGAGAGTAAGTAATCCCGAGAGGAATATGCAACCTCAAGACCAAGAAAGTAACGAAGGAACCCCAAATCCTTCATATCAAACTGCTGCTGAAGATGAGACTTAAGGGAAGCAATGGCAGTCGAGTCATCACCAGTGATGATCATGTCATCTACATAGAGAAGTAGGATGGCGCGGCCATTAGGAGAATCACGAACGAAGAGGGCATAATCTTCAGCGCTCTCCTGAAAACCAATCTCAAGAACTGCTCGCCGAAAACGCTCAAACCAAGCACGAGGTGCCTGCTTGAGCCCATAAATGGCCTTGCGGAGACGGCAAACATAACCAGGCGGAGCGGGAAGACCAGGAGGTGACTGCATATAGACCTCTGCTGTGAGATCTCCATGGAGAAAAGCATTCTTCACATCAAGCTGATAGAGAGGCCAACGACGAACTGCGGCAACAACAAGTAAAGTGCGAACAGTAGTCATCTTTGCCACAGGTGCAAAAGTCTCCTCATAATCAATGCCATACTCTTGAGTGAAACCACGTGCCACAAGCCGTGCCTTATGGCGTTCGATAGAACCATCAGCCTTAGTCTTGATCTTGTATATCCACTTACAACTGACAGGAGAGACACCAGAAGGAAGTGGTACAAGATCCCATGTATGGGTCTCCTGAAGTGCCTGAATCTCCTCCTGCATAGCCTGACGCTATTCTGGTAATCGAATAGCCTGTCTGAAACTCTGAGGCTCCTGATGAGTGTGAATAGCTGTAAGAAAGGCGGAAAACTGAGGATAATAAAAGTCAGTAGGATCATAGCCAAGTCTGTCAGGAGGGCGGTGAGAGCGCTGCGGGTAGCGGCGAGGAGGATCCACAGCTGGCAGAGGAGGAGTAGGAGCAGGAGCGGCATCAACTGAAGAACCTGAAGAATCTTCCAAGGCGGGAGCACGGTGACTGGAGACTGGAGAAATAGGAGACGCAGGAGGGGAGGTGGGCATCGGAGCCATAGAGGAGGATGATGGCTCGAGCTCCAATAGAGATGTGGAAGTGGGAGGGTCAGCGGAGGGTAGAAGACCCGGAAGACCAGGAACAATAGAGGAAGTGGAAGAGGGATCATGATCATGCATGAAGTAGAGATCCTGGGAGGTAGTGGAGAAGAAGGGAACATGCTCAAGAAAAGTGACATGACGAGAGATACGAAGACGACGAGCAGTAGGATCATAGCAGCGATACCCAAGGTGCTCTGTGCTGTAGCCAAGGAGGACACACTTAACAGCTCGAGGTGAGAGTTTAGTGCGTTCGTGAGAAGGCAACAGAACAAAACATGTACAACCAAAAGTACGAAGTCGGCCGTAGTCGGGAGGGGCAGAGTAAAGACGCTCATAAGGTGTGCCACCCGACAGGACAGAAGATGGTGTGATATTAATGAGAAACACAGATGTGAGAACAGCTTCGGCCCAAAAAGTACGGGGCATTGAGGCACAAAGGAGAAGAGTGCGAGAAGTGTCAAGGATGTGACGATGTTTGCGTTCAGCAAGACCATTCTGTTGAGGTGTATAAGGGCAGGAGAGCTGAGGAAGTGTGCCATGAGATGCCAGAAGCGAACGAAAGTCTGAAGAAAGGTACTCACGAGCACCATCAGTTCTGAGAACTTTAATACGACAATGAAAATGTGTGGACACCATCTCAGTGAACTGGCGATAAATGGAGAGAAGATCCGACCGCTTGTGAAGTAGGTAAACCCAAGTAAAACGCGTACAATCATCCACAAAACTGACGTAATATAAGAAGCCAGTCATAGACGGAATAGGAGAAGGACCCCAAATATCAGAATGTACTAAATCAAAAGGATGAGTGGAGATAGACTCATGGGAATAAAAAGGAAGAGCTGTATGTTTAGCAAGTTTACAACCTTCACAATGAGATAAAGAAAAAGACGGGCTAGGACCTAAGACACCAGACTGAAAAAGAGATCGAAGACGAGCTGCAGATAGATGACCCAAGCGACGATGCCACAGATCGACAGAAGTAGAAGGACGGCCTGGAGAGGATGACGCAGTAAGTGCAGACCAAGGAAGATGCAACGAGTCCAAGCAGTAGAGGCCACCCTTTCTATGACCTGTTCCAATCCTCTGGCCGGTACGTAGATCCTGCACATCACAAGAAGAGGAAGTGAATGAAATACGATATCCTGAATCAGCTAGGCTACTAACAGAAACAAGATTCATAGATAGATGAGGAACATGAAGAACAGAAGAGAGGGTGAGATGACCAGAGGGGTCAGAGGCAGTAGTAATGGAGCCACACTTGGAGACAGAGAGAGGGGTACCATCTGCAGTATGGATCCGGAGGTGTGGTGGAACAGGAGAACAATTAACAAGAATAGAATCATTAGAGGTCATGTGATGGGAAGCCCCAGAGTCTAAGATCCAGTTTGAAACAGTACCAGTGGCGGCAGAGAGAGCGGAAGGTTCAGAAAAGAAACCAGCGGTCTGGAGAAGCTGCTGAATCTGTTGTATCTGTCCAGCAAGTTGCGTCACGTCAAGAGAACTTCCTTGAGAAGGTAATCCAGACGGAGTTGTAGACGACGGGACGGAAGGAGGCGACTCCGCCACAGCAGTAGTGGGGCGAGACTGACGTTGACGACGCTGAAGCTTCCGACATTGATCAATAGTGTGGCCACGGTTGCGACAGTATTTGCAGAAAAGATTCGCTGGTGTGCTAACTGAGTCACCAAGGTGTGATGAAGAATCCATGCTACGTGAGTGCGTCGGAGTGTCAAGTAGCGGAGAAAATTTGGAAGGCTCAGATGAGCGAGACCGCAATGCGGCAGCGAGAACAGTTTCAGATGGAGTGCCAGACGTCCCCAGGGCTCGCAGTCGTGTTTCTTCTGCAATAAGCTCAGTAAGAGCATCATCCAGACTCGGCAGAGGGGATCGATGCAGAAGCTGAGCACGAAGTGCCTCGTACTCAGGACGAAGACGCATCAGAAAGTGATAGAGATGCTGTCGATCCCGTTGAAGACTGCAAGAACACGTAGAAATACGACCAGAGATATGCATAGCATCTAATTCTGACCAAATACGTCGAAGACGAGTGAAAAACTCCTGAATTGACTGTTCACCCTGACAAATACTGTCAAGTTCATTACGAAGCTGATACTCTCGAGCACCACTAGACTGAATATAACGTCTGGCAAGATAAATCCATTGTGCTCGAGAAGTAGTAAAATCCAAAAGATCCAGACGAATGGAAGGATCAACCGAACGAAAGATATAACCCATGACAACCTCATCATTATCTTTCCAAATCTGAATAAAAGAAACAGTAGTACCTTTTTCTGCCGATGACTCAAGTTCAACTGCCGGATACAGAATAGTCCCATCAACATATCCCCATAACTTAGCAGTACGAAGATTAGATCGGACAGTAGCAGCCCATACAGCATAATTATTGGCATCCTTTAATTGAAGATCCATTTTTGGAATATCCGACGCAGAAATAGAACTTAATAGAGCCATATCAATCAAAAAAAAAAAGGTGAACGCTACCTTAAACAGCGATTGGTGACCAGATCCACCGGGGGGGCTTCGCTGGGGGTGACCGGATCCCTCCTCAACCTTGCTTGCGAGAAGACCTTGCTTGGCAGGAAGCCCCACCCGAAACTGCTGGATCTGGACCTGCTGCGGCGGGAGAAGCTACCGCGGGGGCAGGGCTCTGGACCTGCCGCCGCCGGAGGAACTGCTGGAGACGGGCTGCGCAGCCCGGCCAACCCTGGTGCTGCGACAGGTGCTGGGCGGCCGCTGGCTGCGACGGGAGGAGGTGGACTGGGCTGCCGAGACAGCGACGGGCCGGAGGAGCGACCTGGACTGGGTTTAGGGACGAGCAGCCGCACAACCCACCGCCAGAAAACCTGGCGCGGCGCCGCTGGAAGAACCCGGCAAACAGCGACGGACCGGAGGAGCGACCTGGACTGGGTTTAGGGACGAGCAGCCACACAACCCACCGCCAGAAAACCTGGCGCGGCGCCGCTGGAAGAACCCGGCAAACGAACCACACGTAGACCAGCTCAAGAAAACCGAAGACCAAAGTTCGGCTCTGATACCATGTTACGAATAATGAATTGAAGGAAGCGTGTGTCCTTCTCCATTGTATTGAACCTTGATATATACAAGTACAAGATCCCATAATAGGGCAAGAGACCCATAATAGGGCAAGAGGCCAGCATGCTTACCAATATGTACATACTAAATCTAGAGTATACTAAATCTAAATCTAGACCTACTGTATATACATCAACAAAATATATAGTCCAAACCAGAAATCGACAACCCCTACCTAATGGATCAGGCATATACGGAGAAATGCACCACGACCACCAGTTGGATTGGGCATATGCATAAAAAGGTGAATTTAAAAATGTAAAATGTGGAGGGGAAATGTAGAAATGTGAAGTTATTAGTTCATTACGATCTAAATTAAATACTACGATCTATTAGATGATCAGATTAAATTTTATTCTAGTCACCTAACCTATATACCATGTGACAACATACTTGAATCCAAATGCAATTCAAGCAATAAAATTTCATGAGAAACATTTACTATAATATTGCTATGTTATTTACAATTGTCATCTGATTCAAAGATTGAATGATGCGCAAAATTTAACAATCGCTGCATCTTTTATGAGGTATTAGAATAATTACATGCCATTCAATCTACTAATCTAACCATGATTATAGTGTAACGTCCCAAGAGCGGTGCAACAAACAATTTTGTAGAAGAAGATACTTAGTGTAATGTCCTCTTGGATATTATATAGAATGCAACTTCTATCCAATTGAAATAAACATGCCATAGGTGTTAAGGTGTTCTCTTGGTGCCTCTAGATCAACAAGGCACTAGAATGCGGGGTGGTCTTGAGGTTGGATAGCTATTTGCAAATCTCGGGTGGTAGGCGGGATCCCGCTTAACCCCCTGAGGTTTCATCGCCGGCAAGGCGGAATACTCACTGGTCTTCTCTACAGACTTAGTCGTTGCTGTGACATTGACGACTTGGATGAGAGGAGTTTCCGCAAGAGCTCCCCACACCCCTCCCCCCTATAGTTTGGTTTTCTCCTCCCTCTTTCTTCAGTTCCCTCCCTTTCTTTTGATCTCCGTCTTTGCCCCCCTCTGGTGTTGCCAACCTTTTTCCTATCTCCATCACAGCCGCCTCACCACCTTCTTCGCCCTCTCTCTATTGTCCATTGCTTCGCCCTTCCATTCCCTCTTTGTGATGGTAAGTTAACCTTACCAATTTTTGTTCCCGGTAGGCTCCCGATGCTCTCTTGGGCTGCTAGCTACTGGTTCGGGCGAGTACTTGCTGCCGTCTTGTTTGTTTCCTCCTCTCCTTCTCATTTCTCCCTCCCTCTATCACCTATGTATTTGGGTTTTATTCTTGCCATGGCCGTCGTTGTTTGGAGTTCTATAGGGCTTGTCTTATTAAGGAAGATCTCATTATCGGATTGTGAAGTTCCAAGCAACTCTAGTGTGTTGCTTCAAGTTGTAGCCTCTTCAGCTGATATTTGCCAGTTCATCAGAGGAGTCCCAACTTTCTCCTCCAATGATCAGTTCTGCAGTGCTATTTTAATGTCGTCGAGAAAAGGCTCAGGCGAATCTTGTCTGTGTCTTGGTTCCTTCTTCGGCCAATGGCTTCATTGCTTCTCGGGTTTGGGCTTTGTCCAGTGTGATTGTGTTGCCTACCAAGTGTTTGTTTGTTTTACCCACTCGTCCCATGGTGATGTATCAATTTCCTTGTTACACATTCCTTCCTCTTTCATATTGTGCTCTTCTTTACCATGTAACCCGACACCTTACCTCCTGTATATGTACTTTGGCCAAGTAATGAATGAAGGTAGCTTTATGTTCAAAAAAACCAAGGCACTAGAATGCTTTTCCAATGTTGAAGAAAAGCGAGTTAGGTCTCACTTAGGTGCTTAGTGCTCTGGCACTCCTAGTGAGTGCTTACCCAACATGACATACTAAAGTTCTACAGATCTTCAAGCTTAAACCCACCCCAAGGATGCCCCGATCCCCCACTAGGGTTTCTTTCTACTCAGTGCATGCTAGGGTTTCTCCTCGCACTTCGCCGCCCATAACTATTACTGCCACTTGTTGCCTCCACCATCGCCATCATTGGTTGTTGTTGATGTTGTTGCTGATTTTACTACTAGAGTGCTATTGGCTATCGCCCTCTACAGCCCTAGGCAGCCACTCCCCTAGTGTACAGTCTCTTTCTCCATTGAGACGCCCAATGGCCACTTCACTATGGTTGACACCCAATGGCCACTCTACGGTTGCCATCTTCCAATAAGGGAGTTCTTGAGAGAGAGAGAGAGAGAGAGAGAGAGAGTGTGTAAGGATTGAGGTTTCAGATTTAATTATTAAGTCAGTTTCCGTATCGGACCTCTTAATTTGGGTCTTTGTGGGGTTGGGAGCATAGGTTCTTTATCGCGTCAAACTTACGAGACGCAGTTCAAACGGCGTCTTGATAGGAAGACGCGTTTTAGAGTGTGCTACGTCGGTGTTACGTGGGCTAGTTTCGGACCTCAAGAGTACGGTCCTGGTCTTGTCACTTGAATGACGTTAGTGTTGGACGACGTGTTTTAACTAGGTTCGGTTTAAATCCACGAACCTTCCATTCTTTCCCTCATTTCTCTCATTTTCTTCTCTCTCCCTCTCTCCGAACACTTCGCTCTCCCTTCTCCCTTCTCCTTCCTTTCCTCTTCCTCCACTCCATCAAACCTCTTCCCTAATTTCTACCACTACCCCCACTATTTCCTCCATGGCGTATTGCTCTCCGGATGACGGTACGACTCGGTGGTGTAGACACGCTAATTTTGACGTCATTTTGAGTAAATTTCATATCATATAATAATGCCTCAGAATGGTCTGATGTTTAATCATTGATTAATTTTTATTGATATTTTTGAGTGTTGGGTCGAACAGACATGTTTAAGTTAATCAATTGAATTGATTTTAGCTCAAATTTCAGTTAAAATATGAAGAATCCTAAAAGGCGTCGACCCATGTAGACGCCATTTAGAGTTTATTCATATTTTACCGTTTAAATTTGAATTTTAATTAATTGATTTATTAGCTAAAAGGCGTCTGTGAAGGTCAACGCGATTTAGGTTTCCTAGGCTATTTTAACTTCTCTTCCGGATGTTTATCCTTATCTTAATTAGTGTAAAATACGTCTACACACGTGGACGCGTTTTAGCTAATAAAGATAAAGATAAGTTTTCCCGGATATTTATCCTTATCTTAATTAATCTGAAAGGCGTCAGCCATGGTGGACGCGTTTTAGATAATTACAGATAAAGATGAATTAATCAGTAATTATCTGTCGATTAAAGTAGATAAATCCTAGATTTTTCTATGTTAATCGCGAACGCAGAAAATGCCTATAAATACCTTGCATCTCAAAGAGTTAAAAAAGAAAAAAGAAAAAAGAGAGAGAATTATTGAGCCACAGCGTTATAGCAATTTGGAGATCGAAGCAACCCCGTCGGAACGCCGGAGCACTACCATTTCCAGAAGTCGGCATCCTTCTTCAAGATCTTCAAAGCTTCAAACTGGACTGGGCATAAGTTTTTCATATATGAATTTCATCTTCATTCATTCATTAGTTTCATTCTCTCATATTCACTTCATGCAACACACACCACAGCATTAATTTTCCAAAACCCATTTGTTCTAAAGGGGTTTCAAAGTCATTTAAACAAGTGAGTTGCTGTTTAAACATGTTTATAATCATCATTAGCTTTGATATTATTTCCATTTAAATTCTCATCAGTATTTCTCCTTTATTTTTCTGTTTCTCTGTCTCTACTGCATTCAACAACAACAATAAGAAATCAAAAAGAGGGAAGTCAAGCACAAGCCAGGAGAACTTCTGGACGATCCTCAACATTCAACAGCAAGAACAAAAGAATAAAGAGGCTCTCTTTCTTCAGCCGGCTGAAGGAGGGAACCAAGGATCCAATCTTCCGCGTTTAAACAGGTAAGCGATCAATACTTCTTTTGAAGCTTTTTAGTTAAAAGTTTCTGGCGATCACTGCACCTTAGTTGCATTTTTTTTAATAGGTTAATTTACCCTAAACAACATAGTTTTTCACATAAATCACACGAGCAATTTTCAGCACCCACAGCTCTTTTGGCGATCACGGTGGGACTTGGTCTCGCCGTCTTTTAATTTCTTTTGTTCTTGCTATTATCATACCGGGCACCCACGGTGCACCATTTGTGTCTTTCGACACGTCCTCACCAATTGGTGAGTGTTTAGTTTAATTAGTTTCCCTCGTGCACCACGTGCACACCCCAGTGGCAAGATCTTGCCTCCCTTTGATCAGTTCAAAAGCTGTTTTTTGTGATAAAATGCTGTGTGATTGCGTGATTTCTTAGTTGTTTAGATAGTAAATCATCCTGTTTAAAATCTGAAACTAAAAATCTTTGCATGAGTCGATTGTTTACTGCATTTTACCCTGTTTAAGGAGGATTCGACCCAGAAAATCCTTCTGAAAATATGTTTCTGCGAACTAAAAAGCGTCCAGGAACAGCGACGCGTTTCAAAACCGCGTCAGCATTACTAGACGCCTTTTAGCCTCCAGGCTTTCTCTGCTGTTTACATCTCTTTCTGCGAAATAATTAAGTTCTGTGTTGAATAGCGTCGACCATAATCGACGCTATTCAGACAGTTTCTAGTTATTTTCCAGGCTTTCTCTGCTGTTTGCATCTGTTCTCTGCGAAAGAATTAAGTTCTGTTTTGAATAGCGTCGACTATCATCGACGCGATTCAGACAGTTTCTTAATTATTTTTCAGTTTCCAGATTTCTGTGTTGAGTGCTAGCTACCCATTACTCTATTAAGCATTAGAGGCCATCCAGGTCGCAGGGCATACGCATTGAGGCTAAAACCCTCCTTTTCTTAGGAACACATTACTCAACGTTAGCAACTCTCTCTGATTGGGTTGGTCCCTTGATCAGACTAGAGAAGTTGACGTTGAGACCTCCATAAGTCCCCAAAATCAAGGTATTCCTCCTTGATCATCGGGCTGGTTGTACCAATTGAAGTCCCGGCTAGATTCCGAAAGCGTTGTGAGAGAAAATCTTAGAGAATAACGGTGGAAACTGAACTGAAACTAGGATCCTTCCCTGAGCGAAATTGTGGTTTAATCCAATTCAAATTATTCAACAAGGAATCCTAAAATCACGTTAAGCATCCACTTGTTTGATTAATCTCTGCACAACTTGTCTGATTAAGTCTTTGAAAGGGGAATCTAATATTATGTTGCTGCGATCAGGCAGAGATTTGAGTATGGCTCAAGACGCCATTATCAACTACGAGGGAGATGCTACTGCCCCTCGCAATTCAGATTTCAACTATGAAAACGGGAGAGATGCTGATGTCTCCCGTAATTCTGCCCCTATTCCAGTCCGACATGATGGGAATGTCCGGACTCCTCTCTTTCATCCACACGATCAATATCATGATCTTCCCCCGCATGAATATGCGATTCCTAATCCCGACCTTGAGGGGGACATGAATCAGAATGATCCCTCACCCTCCGATCCTATGGATCTTGTCAATGCCCTGGGAGTTCTTGCCTCCCGACTGGACCCTCAACAGTTCGAGGCCATCCAGTCTATTTTGAAGGGGAAGGCACCCATACAGCCTGCTGAGCCGAACCCTATGGCTCCCCCCGTTGTTCCCCAACAACCTCCTCCTCCTTATATCCATCAGGCCATGGAAGGCCTTCACATTACTTCTCGGCCCACTGGGCCGCAACTTTCATCATCCAGGCAACCGGCTAGACCGCAAACGCCTATTCATCAAAATGCCATCGGGCATGGCGGAAGCTCTGCCGGACCTCATCCTTATTATCCTCCTTATCCAACGTACTCTAGGCAGCAGGCTTATCAAGTACTTCCTCCTCCTCCTCCTCCTCCCCAGGCAGATCTGACCACGCAGACGTTGCTGGCTAAGATGGAGCGCATGGATGAGCAGTTCAACAATCTCCAGAAGATGATGGGGGTTAAAGCTGTGCCAGAAATCAGTCTACCGAGCCTGCCAGTATTCCATCTGCCACCCTCTGAAATGCCAGTGTATCGAAAATATAACGGTACTGGTAACCCCTTCACGCACCTGAAGGAGTTCATGTACGAATCCTCTTTCTGGCAGAACGACAAGAGGTCGTTAGCTTTCTTGTTCAGGAGATCCCTAGAGGGACCAGCCCTCGAGTGGTTCTTTTCTTTGGAACCCTCCGAAGTAGAGGATTACGGTATCGTTTCACGCAAATTCATCCAACGATACCAGGACAGAGTTGCACCCTCCTTGTCTATCACGGACCTCATTGCAGAAAAAATGAAACCGGATGAGGAGTTTGTCAGTTTCGCTGACAGGTGGCGGGGCCTGGCTGAAAAAGTGAAGGATCACTTGTCTGAATCTGAACAAGTGAAGATGCTAATTTCTAACGCCACTCCCCAGTTCAAGCTAGTCCTCTCCTTGAACAATTTGACTAACATGGCAGAGCTCTATGAAAGGGCACGGTACTGCCAGAATGCCTTCAAGGACGCTACGTTCTCTAGCGTCTTTGATCCTCACAGACCTAACAGGCCTCCACCTCGGAAGCATGCAGTGCCAAATTCTCCTAGCACAGGTCCGACTACTGAGGGCACGCTCTCTCACGAGCAAGTCAGTACCATGAACAATAACTCGCCCCAGTTCGTGAGGAACCAGCAACAGTACCAGAGGCCACTACAGCCGAGCCAACAGGGGTACAGGCAGCAGCAGAACCCCCATTACCAACAGCAGTACCAGCGGCCCCAGCAGCCGAATCAAAACCAGCAACAGCTACAGCAACAGCCGCAACGGCACCAGCAGTATCAGCAGCCACCTCAGCAGCCATATCAGCAGCAACAGCCACAGTACCAACCGCGTGCACCGCCGGCGTACCACAATGTCCCTCCTCCTGGTGACTACAACCAGCAGAGGAGACCTCCAGGCCCGAAAAGGGCAGAGTACCCGGCCCTCCCAGAATCCTTGGCGGATATCTTCAGCGCTTTAATGGCAGCTAATGCCTTAGTCTTGCCAAGAGAAAAGGCCGTCTGGCCTCAAAATGCCGATACGTCTAGGTATTGCTATTTCCACAGGCAACCTGGGCATACCATTGACACCTGCTTTCAGTTCAGAGATTATATTCATGATCTCAATGAGCAGGGCGGCATAGACTGGGAGGAAATGAAAAAGTACATAACAGCCCTGAAGGCGAGGAGACCGCAGCAGCAGCAGCAGCAAGCAAGACCACCGGCACAAGCAGCAGCACCACCCAACATGGGCATAGTGCAGAATCCACTCCCGGAGCACCAGAACCAAAACCAGGTTGCTCCCATTTTGACGAACAGCCAGTCTGAGGCTGGTCGTGGGCAGCAGTGGAGAGTAGAGGACTCTTCCTCTCTTTGTTCAACGGGTCACGTTCAAAGTACCGCAGAGCGACCACCACGCCACACCATCCACATACCAAGGCCACAACCCGTTACCATTACCCCCATACCCACACCTACATATCACTCACCCACACCCAATAACCCATTACCGCTACCCGCCTTCCTAAGACCCATTACGCCCCGCACTACTACGCCTCCATCATATAACCCCCCGCAAACCAATAACGCGCCCCTCTTACCATCTAGGCCACTATTACGCATACCATTTCTTACTTCACCTGCTACCGCCACCACTTATCCAGATATCCCTTTACCATCTAGACCGCTATTACGCGTACCAGTCCCCACTTCACCAACCACTTACCCATCCACCATCCAACCCTCTAGGCCTCTAATCCGCACCGCGCCATCACCACCTAGCCTTACGCCATCACCTACCTACCAACCCTCTACGCCATCCGTACCATCCAACTCTGCGGTACTTAAGGTGTCACCCGGATCCTCTACGGTTGAAGAACACGCGCTCCGGAGTGGCAGGATTTTCAACAAGGTCTTCCCTCAGTCCACAGTCAGAGACGGCCCATCACAGCAGACTGAGGAAGCCCATAATGAAGAGAGTGCACCAGGCACTCAATATGACTTGTTGAAACACCTGGATCGGACACCGGCACGGATCACTATACTCGAACTAATCAAAAGATCCAAGATTCACCAAGAAGCTTTAATGGAATATCTACAGAAGGTGATGGTCAACGAAGACGTGTGCCAGTAGAGAAGATTGCAGCACTACTAGTTCCTCAGGGGGATCAGCCCTCAATAACATTTCATACATCGGAACTAGCACCGCCAGCAGCCAGAAGCATGACTCTGAGTATCACGGTCAATATCTGTAAGAAGGCCGTGGATGCATGCCTGGTCGACACAGGGGCTTCGATCAATGTTTTACCTCCGAAGACCCTGGAACTGTGCGGTGTGCCCAAAGAGAAATGGCTGCCCAGCCCCATCTCAGTGACAGCATATGACAATTCTACCCGTTCCCCTCTGGGAATGGTTTATTTAAAAGTGGAGCTGGACCCTGTAAGTCATGCAGAGGTCGAATTTCACATCCTGGAAATCGACCCTTCCATAAATGCCATTTTAGGTCGTCCTTATATTAAAACTCTTGAGGCGATTCCCTCTACGAATCATCAATGCCTCAAATTTCCTTACAAAGGACGAATTATTAAAGTGACGAGCATGCCGATCCTTGCTGCTGCTCATTCCTTGAACATTAAATCTGCTGTTCTACCTGGCCGACAACCTTTTCTGTCGGTATTACAGGTCTACCGTCCAGTGGCTGATCCTCTGAAAGCCGCTACTATTTCTCCATACCCATTAGATGCTATCAAAAGGGGGAAGTGCATGAGTACCCCGGGATGGAGGATTATGATGAAGAACGGCTACAAGCCTGGGAAAGGTCTGGGCACACAATTGCAAGGCAGGACCACTCATGTCAGAAATCATCGAGCAGCACCTGGAAGTGGTCTGGGCTATAGGCCAATAAAACTGAAACAAGACCTGGTTCAGAAAGCAGAAGGTCCGAAGATCTGGGAGGCAATGTCCACACCACCCAAAGAAGGCCGAGAACCCTTAACATGGACCCTGTGTACGCACTTCGTAAAAGGGCCCATACTTAGCCACGACAATACGGTAGTCATTACTTCCTGTTTTGACTTCCATGATATATATGGGAGGGACTTGGCCAGACATTGCTCTGAACTGCTTACGTACCAATCCTTGGAGGCTCTGCGGCCTATGAAAAGGAGGAAATTTCATGATCCCGAATGTGAATGGTACAGGTGGTTTGATCTGAGGGACCTCTATATTGCACTGAACAGACTATTCCTCGATCCTGCAGAACCTAAGTGGCCGCCGCAGATTGATGAACTGATTGAAAGCCCTGGTGCCATATTTGACAAGCGAATACTGCTATCCGAAGAAACTGACGAAGGGGAGCCGGATGACCCATATCAAGCTGGTTACACAACAGATCTGCTCTGGAGGGGGACATATCCTTCACATGTCTTCATGCTCCATACTCTTTTCCGTACATTGCTCTTGACCCCGACTTGGTCGCGGGTCATAATTGAAGATATTCCACGGGCTCCGCCCGTCATGATTACTCTGTCCCCTCGGGACCTTATACCAAAACCTCCTCTCGATCTAGAGAGGTTGTATAATCTGATTTGGGACATATTACTATATGATCCCCCTAATCCTTTGGCCTTGGTGCCACTTCCTCTGTCTGATTCCCCTCCCATTTATATTCATTCCTGCTTTATGTTTAATTCTTTCATTTTCCAAAAAAAAACGCCAATTTGGCAACAAATTCTTTCCAAATCCTCATTGAGGAAACATCTTACTTGTCCGATTGCACCCCGCCGCGCGGGTCCTTCGGTCAAGCTTCTCTCCTAGATTTACTCTGTCCCTCCCCTCGGGAGGATTCTCTTGTATTTCCACTTGTATCCCAGGATTTTCATCCTGCTTCATCTTCGTTAGGTTATGATAGTGAAGTTAGGCAGTCTAGTCAGGTTAGGAAGTCTAGGAAGCCTAAGGGTAGGCAAATACCAGATAGATACCTCCAGGACTTAGCTGATAAGTGTTCTTCTTATTCTTTGATACCTCAATTTTTAGAAAAATCCAATTCAGATGCCAGAAGATTGCATGGACGATGAGTCAGTCAATGATGGGTACGGGGTATATTAATTAATGCATGAAAAGGACCCCATTGTTGAAGAGGAAGATGACGAGGACGCGGCTGAGGCATATGCCAGTGGAGTAAAGAGATTTGATGAACCCTCAGTTGCCGTAGAAGAGCCCACCAAAGAAATTAATTTAGGGACTGAAGACGAACCTAAGGTTGTCCTCGTCAGTAAAAGTCTTTCTATAGAGGATGAAAAAGCAATGGTACAAGTTCTCAAGGACTATAAGGACACTTTCGCCTGGAGTTATGAAGATATGCCGGGGTTAGACTCAACTTTGGTTGAACACAGATTGACATTAAAGGAAGGAGCTAGCCCGGTCAAACAGAAATTAAGGCGATTCCACCCACAAATGGCTCTAAAGATGAAGGAAGAGGTCGACAAGTTGCATAAAGCCAAATTTATTAGAGTTGTCCTCTATCCACAATGGGTGGCCAATATAGTCCCGGTTATGAAGAAAGACGGAAAGGTCAGAATCTGCATTGACTTCCGTGATCTGAACCGGGCGTGTCCTAAAGATGATTTTCCATTGCCTCATATTGATGTACTCATCGATAACACTGCTGGCTATGAGACGTTATCATTTATGGACGGATTTTCAGGATACAATCAGATTAAGCTGGCAGAAGAAGATCAAGAAAAGACTTCATTCACTACACCTTGGGGAACATATTGTTATGTTGTCATGCCATTTGGATTAAAGAATGCTGGAGCCACTTATCAGAGGGCTATGATGGCAATATTTCATGACATGATGCACATAGATCTGGAAGTGTATGTGGATGACTTATTAGTTAAATCTAAAACAAAGGCTGAGCACGCCAAAGTTTTGGCAAGGGTATTAGAGAGATCGAGAGAATATCAGTTAAAGATGAACCCCAAGAAATGTGTATTCGGGGTATCTTCAGGAAAATTGCTTGGATTCATTGTCAGTAAACGGGGAATCGAGATTGATCCTAACAAGGCGAAGGCTATCAGAGAAATGCCACCTCCCAAAAATTTGAAAGAGTTGAGAGGATTAATCGGGAGGTTGCAATTTATTCGCCGTTTTGTCTCCCAGCACTCACAAAGGTGTAAGCCGTTTTACGAGCTTACCAAGCCGGGAGTCAAATTCGATTGGGACGATAAGTGTCAGGAGGCATTCGATGGATTAAAGGACTATTTAGCAAGTCTTCCTGTTTTGAGACCACCATCTCCAGGCAAACCATTGATACTTTACATTTCAGTCCTGGATGATGCAGTGGGGGCTGTCCTAGCACAAGAAGATGAAGAAGGAAAAGAGAGGGCAGCCTATTATCTCTCTAAACTTCTCAACCCCGCTGAACAGAGATATACAGCGATGGAGAAAACATGTGCAGCATTGGTCTGGGTTGTTCAGAAATTGAAGCATTATTTTCTGGCCCATGAAGTCCATCTCATCGCTAGGATGAATCCGATCAAATTCTTTCTGGAGAAATCTGTTCTTACTGATAGGTTAGCGCGATGGCAAAGCTTTCTATCTCAATTCGACATCATCTATATTCAACAGAAAGCGATCAAGGGCTATGCCATAGCAGAACATCTAGCTCATCATCCCCTTCCTCGATTTGACCCAGTGCGATCAGAGTTTCCGGATGAGGAACTGATGTCCGTAAATCAAATCAGAGATGATATGTGGACTCTGCATTTTGACGGAGCTCTGAATTCTCATGGAAAAGGGATCGGTATTGTTCTGTTATCACCTGAAGGTATCACCATTCCATAATCCTTTCAGCTTGATTTTCCAGTTACCAACAATATAGCTGAATACGAGGCACTTCTTGCTGGCCTCGAGGCTGCTCATTTCCATGGTGCCACCAAACTCAGGATTGTAGGTGATAGCCAACTAATTCTTCGCCAAGTGCTGACCAAGTATCGAACTCTTGATCCCAAGCTCAAGCCTTATCAAGAACTTACTTCTGCTTACTCAAAACTTTTCACGAAATTGATCTTTGTCCATGTCCCCAGGAATCAAAACATCTTAGCTGACGCTCTAGCTTCACTTGCATCATCTCTTGATTTTCCAATCAGCAAACAATCTGAATTAATCATAGTTCATAGGCGTCTTTCACCCGCCGTGAAAGATCCTTCATTCCTTAGAACTAAAGAGAAGTTGCTGAAGAAAGTCAGAGACGGAGATATCATTGAAAAGAGAGAAATCATGTTGATAGAGCTGTTAGAAGAGATGGATGATGAACAGAAGCCATGGTATTATGACATTGCAAAATATTGTGAAGATCAATCGTATCCTGAGGAAGCTACAACTGAGGAGAAGAGAGCTATCAGGAGAGTTGCTCAACGATACACCATAGTTGGAGGAGCATTGTACAAGAGAGGTTTTGATGGAGTTCTTTTGAGATGTCTAGACGAAGATGAGCTTTGGAAGGTTATGGAAGGAGCTCATAGTGGAGTTTGTGGTGGTCATGTCAATGGACAGATGCTAGCAAAGAAGATCCTTAGACAAGGATTTTATTGGCCAACCATGGAAGAAGACTGTGTAGGATATGTCCGTAGGTGTGCTAAGTGTCAACTTCACGCCGACAAAATTCATTCTCCTGCATCTTCACTCCATCCTGTTTCTTCCCCATGGCCTTTCTCCATGTGGGCTTTCGACATCATTGGACCTCTTGGTAATCCAGATTCCGGCATCAAGCAAAAATCTTTCATTCTCACGGCAACGGAATACTTCACCAAGTGGGCAGAAGCTGAAGCGTACGTGGAGATCAAAGCATCAACCGTCTGCAAGTTCATCATGAAGAACATCATCACCCGATTTGGAATTCCAAGCACCATCGTCACCGACAACGGACCGCAGTTCGTGTCACAAGAACTGAAGGACCTCTTTAACAGGTATAAAATTGCATTGCATCATTCATCTCCTTATTATCCGCAAGGCAATGGCCAAGCAGAGGCAACAAATAAGACTTTGATAAAAATCATCAAAAAGACGTGTAAATCTAATAAATTCGCAGATTGGCCAGAAAAATTGGTTGAGGCTCTATGGGCCTATCGAACTTCAATCCGCACACCTACTGGGCAGACTCCTTATTCCTTAACATTTGGAATGGAGGCGGTAGTTCCATATGAGATCCTCATACCGTCATTAAGAGTACAATTGAACAAGGAATTTTCCATTGATGAACATCGTTCAGCACTCCTTGCTCAATTGGAACTTTTAGACGAGAAAAGATGGTCAGCTGCTAATCATGCAAAAGTTTATCAAAATAGACTAGCACGTTTTTATCAAAAGAAAGTCATTGAACGTAAGTTCAAAGTCGGTGAAATGGTTGTTAAAAGAATTTTTATAAAACCTGGTGGTCCGCGTTCTAAGCTCCAACCCAACTGGGAATGACCTTATGTTGTATCGCACGCTTTTCCTGGTAATGCTTATCGTCTTGTTAATGCAGAAGGAGAAGAGCTAAAACATCCTTGGAATGGTTTACATCTTAAGAAATACTACCCTTAGGTTAAAGAGTCGATCAGTATGGTACAAAGACCAGTGGAATCAGAAAATTTATAAACTCAAATTTCCTTATCAGTCTGAATAACTTAATTTTAATTCCATTACTACACACACTGACACGTTTGATTCGTGAGTAACAAGAGATGACAAGTCCTAAAGAATATCGAAAGCTTGACCGAAAGTGTAAAGTACAAATCATTCTTTTTTAAACAAAAATTCTGTTTTAAACTCGGCCCATGATGTCGGAACGAGGCTTAGAATAGATTGCCAAGAATACCCGCCATCTTAGTAGGAGGCCGTCATAAAAAAAATGGGGGAGATCCGTCCCAAAGTGAAAGAAAAGAAAAAAGAATAGCGAAAAGAAAACGCAAGGCAAAAGCCAAATGTCAAATCAAAAGGCCATTACATTACAAACGTTACATCAAGGCCATGAAATGAAATAAAAGGGAACGCAAGGTCGATAAATACCCCGGAAAGAAAATGACCGAACCCCAACGGATATTAGGGTAGAAAAGGGACATCTTTTTAAGTCTCCGGAACCTTCTCATGGGCTTTCTAAACTTATTCATCTTTTCTTTCTAAAGAGATGTACTTCAAACTTAAGGAATGACTTAGATTGACTAAGGGTCAAATCATCAAATGGGATCACGAATGGAAACACAAATTCAAACACGATGGGTTTAAGTTGAGTTGTTAAAGAATAATTTGGGAATTAAGTTAATAAATGAATATGATAATTTGATCCAAGTACCATGCTGATCTTTTAGCCAAAAAAAAAAACTAAAAATACATATGTCAAAAAAAAAAAAAAAAAAAAAAACTAAAAAAATACATGTCAAAAAAACTAAAAAAATACATATGTCAAAAAAACTAAAAAAAATATATATGTCAAAAATCCAAAAAAAATACATATGTCAGAAATCCAAAAAATTACATAAGTCAAAAATCTAAAAAAATATATATGTCAAAATTCAAAAAAAACAATATACATATGCCAAAATTCAAAAAAAAGTATATATTTCAAACCCCAAACAAAATGAATACTTTCAAAAAAAAAAAAAAAAAAAAAAAAAATTCAGTTAGCATTTGCTTGTTGCATTTAGTGTGTTTCATCCTTTTACTTTCAGTGAGCATCTGTGTGCTTGTATGTTGCATTTTTACTTAAGTTTGATTATTCTCATTACCTTTGTTAATAAAGGCTATGCCCCTTGACCAGTTATTGAAGAAAAGATTAATTGACCATTTATTTGGTCAGGCAAGGGGCTAAGCCTAAACAGATACTTAACCTGTTTGTTAAGTATGTACAGGATGCAAGATAAACACAGGAACACAAGATTGGAGCCAAAAGTTTCACGTATATTATCAAAAGACGTTTTTGTACATGATACATGAAGAAAAGAAGATACATGAGCCCTCAAGGCTGGCTCTCCCCTCCGCCCTCGTCCAACTGGCTCTGGGCCTCGTCAGGTGCATCCGGTGCTGGTCCTCGACTAGGAGGTGGAGGTGGTCTCATCGCGCTCGGCCCCGCATGACCGGAAGATACAGCAGCACTGGCAGTGAAGGCACTGGTCAGACCGCGCTCATGGGCACGCTGCCGAGCTCGCTGGAACCGTTCCTCCACCATCTTGCGCTCATGCTCCGCAACCGACAAGCGACCCTGCATAGCCTCCAGTCGAAGGCGGTCGCGGTCTCTCTCCTCCGTCACAACCTCTAGGCGAATCTGGAGGCGTGCAAGATCTCCAGTCGAGAGAAGAGCCACCTGCTCCTCCAGAGCCCTGATCCGCTCTGCATCAGCCTCGGCACGAGCCGCTGCAGCACGGGCCTGCTCTATCTCCGCTTCAGCCCTCTGAAGGGCTTCCTGAAGCTCAGCAACCTGAAACGAAGATTTTGTTAGTCCAGGCAATCAATCAAGTAATCAATTTCAGAATTCAAAAATTGAAGAACTTGCCTAAGCAGCACGGTCCTCCTCTGCTAGAGAAGCCCGGTGGATGGCGGAGGCAAGCTGACTCTGGAGGTCAGCCATAGCAGCATCATGAGTGGACGAGGAAGATGAAGCTCCATGAGTAGGAGGAGCCGCCTGGGTATAGACGGCTCGCTGCACCAGAAGACAACTGTCAGTGGTTAATCGCTAAAATAATTAATTAAAACATGCATTCATATTCATTCATACGTACCAGATCATACAGTTCTTTTTGGATTTGTTCTAGCTGGGCCTCCGCATCATGTAGGCGGGCCCGGAGGTCGACGATGACCGCATCACGCGCGTCCTGCATGACATACATACATTCATTCACAAATATAAATCAAGATAATAATAAAATTAAAGACGCATGAATGCATACTTACATCGAGTGGTCGGAGGAGCCGAAGCTGATCGGCATAGTGGGCCCGGTACTGCTGGAGGTAGGCCTCGCTACTCTCCGCTCGGGACTCCACTCTGATACCGCGGCGGTGCCAGTCCTCGTACTGCTCCGGGAACTTGGCACGCCAATCTGTGAGGGCTTGCTTGCCCCTCATGCTCCTTCCAATGCCCTCCGGGACCTCCTCGTCAATCCATTCCTGGTGGAGCCCCAGGGTCCTCATCACGAGCCGAAGGCGGAGGAGCTCGATCTCATTGAGGCAATGCACCCACATTTGCCTCCCAAACCGCCTCCTGCTAGCCGTCACCCACGGCTGACCCTCCTCATTCATGCCCAAGTATGGGCGCCAAATCACCTGCATATAGGTTAGATGCATTCATAAATAACTTGCATTTAATAAAATATTGCATTAAACAAGTTAAAAGTTTACCAAGAGTTCTGGATAATCCAGAAACTGACGGCGGAGGGCCGTCAGCTGGTGATGCTGTGGAGCCGTGTCCACAATCGGCTGCCAACGGCAGGCGAAAGGGACGGCGTTTGGTCGGATAATCCTCGCTCTGCCGAGCGGAAAGTAGTAGTAGCTCCACACCTGCATTCATGAACATATAGGTTAGAAAAGAATCATATCATATCATATTGCATTGCATATAACAAATAATTAAACAATTTAATACCTGAAGAAATGGTGAAAAGCCACTGATAGTAGTCTCACGGTCCGGCGTGACCGCGGATAGATCGGCAAAGAGGTGAGCCAGAAGGGCTGCACCCCAGGCATACTCCCCTAGGCTAGCTAAATCATCTAACAAGTAAAGAAATCTACAGTGGATATGGTCGCCCTTCGTACCGAAGAGCAACCGACCGAAAAAGAAAACTAAGAAGACTCTAAGCTGTCTATCTGCCTCCTCTACCTGCCCAGGATCACTACAGTAGACTAAGGAGGACGACTCGGCTAGCCTAATCCTGAACTCCTCCCGGGTCTCGTCAGATCGACGCCGGGGCTCATCTAGACCTAGGGCTGCCTCTACCTCGACTCGAGGAACCATCCTAGACTCTCTACCTATGCTGGATACCTCTATCCCTAGCAATGCCTCAGCCAATCCCTGGTAGTTGGGGTAGGTCACCCCGCTCACAGGTCGGCCCTCTACCCGGAGGCCGATAATCCTGGTCACATCCTCTAGGGAGGGGACCATATGCCCCCATGGCATTAGGAATGCCCGACTCTCTGCATGCCAACGCTCCCTGAGCGCCTGCAGCAGGACCAGATCAAGCCAAAATGGCTCGATGTCCAGTACCTCGCCGAATCCCATCTGGCGCAAACGTGCCTTCTGGAAGTCGGGGAGCCCTCTATAAGCCCCAACTACTAGGTCCCATGAAATCCTAGCCCTCATCACCCCCTGCAAATAAAAATATAAAAATAGGGTTAGTAATAAATAAAAGAACAGGGAAATTCACTTTCTGTCTTGAAAAGCGTCGGCACGCACAGACGTGTTTCAAAACACGTCCACACGCCTTGACGCAATTCAACATAATTTTCTACCTAATTAAAATTCGGAATTTATATTGAAAGACGTCGACCCTAGGAGACGCCTTTTGAAAGACGTCACCTGGTCTGGACGCCTTTCAAGCCCAGATTCCGGATTCCTTTAAGAATCCCGTTTTCTCCCCTCTTTTCTCATCCATTCATCCCACATGGAGCTTACCGTGTGGAGGTCGCCCTCCTCTTCTTCTTCTATCGCCATGGGTGCCGGTGGAGGGAGTTCCTCCTCCAAGAAAGCCGCCGCCTCCGCAAGAACCGCCGGAACCTCCTCGGGAGCTTCTTCTTGCCTCCGCCTCCTCTTGGCTATGACCTTCGTCTTCCCGGAACCTTCACCGCGCTCCATGGTTTGAGAAGAGGGAGATTAGAAGGTGAGATCGCCGGAGCTCGGTTGCCGGAGAGAAAGGGGGAAATTTTTGGAAAAGTGAGGAAGAAAGGGGGCCTTCGCGGGTCTGTTAACAAAAGGCTGAAAGGCGTCGACTCCGAATGACGCGTTTTAGGGCGCAAAAGTTGAGGCGGCACTGACAGAAGTTTGAATTTGAGGCGTCCACCTAAGTAGTCGCGTTTCAAAATTTTTGTCAGAACCGTACAGAGGAAAATCATGAACGGCGTCTTAGTGTGTTGACGCGTTTCAAAGAATTGATCATGGAATTAATGACAGAATCCTGGAAAAAGTAGGAGAGAGAGTTGAAAGGCGTCAGTATGAGCAGACGCGGTTTAAATCGGGTTTTTAAGGATTAAATTGAATTTCTGGAAAAGAATTAAGGTTGAAAGGCGTCAGGTTCAAAAGACGCGTTTTAACTTTTTCATTGAATTTACGGTTGAATGGCGTCATGATGTACATACGCTGGTTAACGTTTAAATCGGTTTTTTGGGGGTTAAATTGAATTTCTGGAAGAGAATTAGGATTGAAAGGCGTCAGGTCTGGAAGACGCGTTTTATACATTAAATTGAATTTATGGTTGAAAGGCGTCTTTCTGACTGGACGCGTTTTTAATTAAACAGAACCCGAACTATTAAATTTTCAGGAAAAATCAAGTTTTCTCTAAAGGAAAAATCATGTGCATTTCACAGAAAGTTGAGGAAAGTTGAGGCATAAAAAAAAAAAACTTCTTTATTCAATAAAATTCTTTATTACATTATGAATAAAAGAGAAAGGGGACATTTAAGGAAGGATTTCATGAAGACCTTTAAGGTAGGGAAATTTCAATCCTTTATCTCTATCTTTAGAGGATCTTACACGGTAACTGAAGCCAAGATTCCATAGAGTGGTAATGATTTGTACGGCTTCATAGTCTTCGTCGGATTCCAGGTCGCGCTTCTTGATCGGAAGTGTGGGAGAGAACTCGGGGAATTCACGACGGCCCAAGCTTAGTTGAGTAAGGCACCGATGTGGATTGTACAGCACGAACTCGGTGGCTCCGATCAACTTAAGATCTGCTCCTGCTGCACGGCGCACCCACACGGGTTTTCCAACCAGAGCAAGTGGAGACGAGTCGAATATATTGGACGTCATGAGCTTTAAATACTCTCTCCAATCGGCTCGGGTCTTGAGTTTTGGAACCTTGTTAACCATATGCTCATTGAACTTTACAATATTAGCTATGCAATGAATTGGGCTATTCAAATAAATTTGAGATGGATTCAAAGGCCTTTTCTTGCTGTGCTCAAACTTGAAGTGAAGTTCAACCCATAAGGCGAAGAGTAGCATACATCCATAAGGAGGACGGCCCACAGACGCTGCAGAAAGCCCACTATAAAGATATGCTAAGAGTGCGGTGCTAATGGATTTACCTTCGAAGATTGCGCATATAGCACTAACTTGGTCATCTTCTAAGATATTATCCTGCGCAGAAAAGAATAAGGCGCCGGCTAGGCATGTAACTAAGGCTTTTGTTACATCCTCTGCTTCATCCTCTCTTAGATCATCGATTTCATACAGCGTCCACTCGGCTAGCTTGGTGAGATTGATCCCCTTTTTAGTAAGACATCCTTTAGCTTCTGAAGGATCTTTCATAATCGATGTCAACAATTGTTGACCGGTGATTCTCTCCTTCATCAAAGCTATCTTTTCTTTGTTCTCTTTGGTCTTTGGGAGACCTAAAAGAAGCTCCGCCTCCTCCAAAAGAATTGTACACTCGAAATCTTGAAAGAAGAACGTATGAGTTTGGGGATGCCACCACTCGATCAAGGCACCCATAGCCGCCCAATCTGCGTTCGCGCTCTTGTAATGCTTAGCAAGCACTACGAGACCTTGAAGATTCCACTTGGATATGAACACTTGCATGGAAAGCTTGATGCTTTTTGCAAGTTTACGGATCCAAGGTAAGGAGGTGAACTTCTTTGGGCCAGGAAACATGGGATAGTTCTGAAAACCAAAAGAAAAGACGAAGAACATGATGAGGAACATGAGGAACATGATGAAGAACATAAAGAGAATTGAAAAAGAAGTTGATTGAACTTACTTGGAGATTGAGATTTCTTCCATTGAGATGATTCTCCACCTCAGAAAAGCTCTCCAAAGACATCTTCATCTTCTTGCTTGAAGAATTCATGCTCCCTTTTTCGGAGTTCCTCCTCTTTGAAGCTAGGAAACCTTGGAAACCTTGGAACTTTGAAGAAACCTTGAAGAAAACTCAACTTTTGATCTTTGGATTGTAGTAGGACTGTTTGGGAATGACCTAAGGGTGTTTATATAGACAACATTGCGATCCTAGGAAGACTTTTCCGGATTGGAAAAGGGATGTGCATTGATAGAGTTGGAATTCGAGTAGAGAACAAGCAGAAACCTGTTTCTGTGAGTGAAAGGCGTCTAGGATAAGCGACGCGTTTCAAAGTTAAAAGGCGTCTGCGCGACACGACGCGTTTCATATATTTATATGATTTATCCGAAATTCTATGGGTTTTGATTATTTGTTTGGAATTACTAACAATTTTGGTTTCAGAAAATTCAAGAAAGCCTGAGTAAAATTGGAAAATATCAAGAAGATCCCACTGTGGGAGTCAAGAAGTCCTGACCGTGGCTAAAAAGACGGTTATCTCTACCCTCGTACTATTTCATGTAATTATTTTGCATTCGCATTACTATATGATAAATATTTATTAGAGCATATCAAGGACCTTGTGTTTTTGATGAAACTGGAATTTGAGTTCCCCTACAACAAAAACAGTGATAATTCCAGAGGATTCTTAATCGCACGGATAGGCCGTTGGATTGTTAATTAGTGAGAACGATGGTTCCACTTTTGTGAAACGGTGCGTGGATAAACGAGCTTCGGCTTAGCACTGAATTACAAGAGTTGGTATCTTGACTTATTAATGACAATTTGACAATATTATCCTTTATTAATTTGTATTTTATTTGACTTTATATTTTTCTTTTAGCCCAGCATGCATCATGTAGGACTTTGAAATCATTGTGATAAAGATTAATTATTGATTAAGTTTCAGACCATTAATCAAATAATCTCAACATGATATGAAATATTCCATTCTGAATTGAGTATCTTGATTATCTTTGAGGTTCGCTTGAAGATATCCTTGGAATTCTATCCTTGATTGGATTCTTTATCCAATATTTCTTGTTTTCTTTTAAGATCCATCATGGCTGCAGCACGTCCACATTGGCTGGCAAACGCTCCCCATGATGAAACCTACAGTGTCTACGACCTGGGGTACTTCCCACTCCGTGGAGGTTGATCGACTTTATTTTATTTCCTTGTCTACCTCATCCAGACATGATTGATTCCTTTGATTTCCTTGAGCTACCTTCATTGATGATTTTAAGAAAAATTCTAATCATGTGATGTTAAGAGCGTGTCTCATCACACCTTGGCATCACCTTTTCAGTACATTCCGTTCCATTTCACTCCCTTGCAAAGACGATGCCAAGGTGAGGCAGCTGTAGACATGCTAATTTTGACGTCATTTTGAGTAAATTTCATATCATATAATAATGCCTCAGAATGGTCTGATGTTTAATCATTGATTAATTTTTATTGATATTTTTGAGTGTTGGGTCGAACAGACATGTTTAAGTTAATCAATTGAATTGATTTTAGCTCAAATTTCAGTTAAAATATGAAGAATCCTAAAAGGCGTCGACCCATGTAGACACCATTTAGAGTTTATTCCTATTTTACCGTTTAAATTTGAATTTTAATTAATTGATTTATTAGCTAAAAGGCGTCTGTGAAGGTCGACGCGATTTAGGTTTCCTAGGCTATTTTAACTTCTCTTCCGGATGTTTATCCTTATCTTAATTAGTGTAAGAGACGTCTACACACGTGGACGCGTTTTAGCTAATAAAGATAAAGATAAGTTTTCCCGGATATTTATCCTTATCTTAATTAATCTGAAAGGCGTCAGCCATGGTGGACGCGTTTTAGATAATTACAGATAAAGATGAATTAATCAGTAATTATCTGTCGATTAAAGTAGATAAATCCTAGATTTTTCTATGTTAATCGTGAACGCAGAAAATGCCTATAAATACCTTGCATCTCAAAGAGTTAAAAAAGAAAAAAGAAAAAAGAGAGAGAATTATTGAGCCACAGCGTTATAGCAATTTGGAGATCGAAGCAACCCCGTCGGAACGCCGGAGCACTACCATTTCCAGAAGTCGGCATCCTTCTTCAAGATCTTCAAAGCTTCAAACTGGACTGGGCATAAGTTTTTCATATATGAATTTCATCTTCATTCATTCATTAGTTTCATTCTCTCATATTCACTTCATGCAACACACACCACAGCATTAATTTTCCAAAACCCATTTGTTCTAAAGGGGTTTCAAAGTCATTTAAACAAGTGAGTTGCTGTTTAAACATGTTTATAATCATCATTAGCTTTGATATTATTTCCATTTAAATTCTCATCAGTATTTCTCCTTTATTTTTCTGTTTCTCTGTCTCTGCTGCATTCAACAACAACAACAAGAAATCAAAAAGAGGGAAGTCAAGCACAAGCCAGGAGAACTTCTGGACGATCCTCAACATTCAACAGCAAGAACAAAAGAATAAAGAGGCTCTCTTTCTTCAGCCGGCTGAAGGAGGGAACCAAGGATCCAATCTTCCGCGTTTAAACAGGTAAGCGATCAATACTTCTTTTGAAGCTTTTTAGTTAAAAGTTTCTGGCGATCACTGCACCTTAGTTGCATTTTTTTTAATAGGTTAATTTACCCTAAACAACATAGTTTTTCACATAAATCACATGAGCAATTTTCAGCACCCACATGTGGAGTAAGGACGTCCACGGCGGTACCGGCGGCGGTTTGTGGCGCGGGGGCCCGGCGGCTTGAACCTTGGAAGAGTTCAAGTAACCCGTAAGGTGACGATCTTCGTTGTATTTTGATTAAAATCATGTTTTTCCTGTTTTGGAGCATGTTTAAGAGATTTTCGGAATAAAATTCTACTTTTTATACTCGGAAGGTTAGGGGAACCTGTTAACGAACGTTAAATGGCGTTTTGGGAAAGCGATGCCGTTTTGAATGGCGGCTGCCTCCCACGACACTATTTAAGTTCGGATCACCCCGAGACCTGATTTTGTTTCTGTCGTGATTAGGCGACTAGGGACAACGACGCCTTTTAAAAGGTGACGACCTTGTACGATGCGTTTTAGGCCATCATCCGAGACTATTTTTCGCATGAACTAGTTTATGGGTCTTGAATGACATCGGCTTTAGGTGGCACGATTTAAGACATAATCTTATTAAAGCATGCAATTAATATGTGTTTACATTGTTAGATAGTTTGGATAAATGCATGTTTGAAAATATACTCGAGGACGATGATTTCTACATGATCGGATCGTACCGTGTTGCGTTTTGTGCGATCGTAGACCTAGAGTGACAGTTGTTAGTGCTTAGGCACCCTGTGTCGGTGTGGGAGTGACACGGCACCGGTGTGGGAGTGGTGGGGTGACACCTAGAGAAATGGTCACTTGGTGTACCACGGAGTATAGCTAGTACCGGTGTGAAAATGATACATTCGTAGTGTCACTCGTGCTGGGAGAAACAGAACCACCTTGAGTCAGGTCAGGCCGTAGTAGCCAGCGCGTTATCCGATGAGTTGCTGTTTGGTCTCAGCAGATCGGTATTTTCCGCGTTCGGCTGCGTGATTTGCGTGTTTAGCCGAGACGTTGGTTGTGGACGCCGTGGTGGAGTGGTTTCAGAATTGTGTTTACTGTTGTATTTATTTAAATTGTCTTTATTCATGTTGTTGCACTTGTGGGTGCGTGAGTTGGTGGTGGAGATCGAAAGATTCTTACTGAGTTTATTTCGATGAGACTCACTCCCTGTGGTTTTCAGGTAAAAGTTCTAGACAGACATAACGATGATAATTTTATCTCGAGTTGCGCGCCAACAACCATACTTCCGGAGTATGCTCCGATGTAGTTATTATTTCTTTTTAGGTATGTACGTTTAATTACTTCTTTTTAGTTGGAATATGTAATTATTTGCTGAGTCAAGTTGAATTGTAATAATTTTAAATTTCTACACTTCCTTTACAATTCAATGTGATGTGGATGTTTAACTTAGTTTATTATTTATTTTTCAGACTTATCAAGATCTTGATTTGTCTCCAAATTTTAATGATTCAGTACACATTTAGTAATTAGATCTCCGATTATAAAGTAACGGATCGTTACAGAGAGTCACATAGACTGGCGCCCCTTCCTCTCACTCTCTCTCATACTCAACACACACACATACACATAGAGTCACATGGGTTGAGGCCCCCTCCTCTCTTTGTCTCTTACTTACATACACACACATAGAGAGAGAGAGCTCATTCTTTGTCTCACAAACATGTACGATTGTGCACAATGCATAGAGCACGCATGCGTGCACACATATAGACACGCACAACTCCCACTGTGGTCTGTGCATAGTGCATGCAAATAACCCTCACTGTGTACACATATATATGGCCCCCCCTCTCTCGTTTTGGATAGTGCACACTACACGCACATAATTTTAATGTGTGACCAATCATAATTGATTTGTTGTTATATAGTCAAATTAATTATTTCATAGATGATCAATTTCTTTCAATTTTAATGTTGAGTATGAATGCATGATGTTATTGTTATTTTTTATTTTATGTTAAAAGTTTATAATGTATATAGTCAATATAAAATTTAAGCACATGCCTAAGTTGCTACCTTGATGACCGCTTAACACCTCAAGTGCTTAGGTGCCCTTAGAATGCCTTGCATTACCTTGATGTCTTGACAACTACGAGATGCGCTGCATCTTTACAGACTGGCGCAACAATTATGCACCACCCAATTCGCCTTGTTGTTGTACTATAACGTCTTGTAGGTGTTGAACCAAATATTTCACTTGCTGCAATAAGTTTTGTTGTTGTTGTACTATGAGTATTATTTGCTGCAACGTCGCGCAATGCTGCACTGTCAAGTAGTGCTGCATCAATTGATAGTGCAGCTATTTTTTTTTTTAAAGTCAGCTCAAGTATACTCATGTATCTGTATAGGTCGATCGTTGATCAGACAACTTAAACAAATTTACAAAATAAAAGAATTATTATTGGGCTCAACCTATTAAGAGTTTTTCTAATTGTTCATGAGAGTTCTTTTTTATTTTTTTAAATCTTTGAGAAGTAATGCTTGCTGCACTGAGGGTCAGTGCAGCAAGCTTAGTCATCTTGCAGTGTAAGATGGTATTGGCCTGCATAGGCTACTGTACATGGGTTATATAATATTTTATTTGGGTGGAGTCAGACAAATATTAAATGAAGATATATGATTCTAAATATGACAAATATATGTAGACATGACAAATACTTCGTAAATATGACATATACTATAAACATATATATAGGGATGACAAATGCTTCTAGACATGATAAATATTTCGTAGGTACGATAAATACTATTTGTCATACCTACAAAATATTTCTCAATTCAAAAATCTGTATACAAATACGTAGAGATGATAAATATTTTTTAAGCATGTATTTGTTGTACCCATAATTTTATACCGTCATTTAATATTTGTCTGATCTCATCCGAATAAAAAATTACTTAACTTATGTGTACCAGCTCACGTGGACTAATACGATCTTGCGATGCAAGATAAATCAACTTATTATACTGACCCTCAGTATAACAAATATTACTTATCTTTGAGTCGTTCCAAAAGAGATCAAACTGTATAAGATCAGATGTCAAACTGTATAAATCTACAGATATATTTTAAATTTGGCATTCCAACATGTTAGTCCTCTTTCATTTTTGCAGATAGGGTGTAGCGGGTCCAGTCGGCATGCCCAACTATGGACAAAGCATCCGTTAAGAAACTACGCCTCCATCCGCGTGCTGCAAACGCGGCCCACTGGCTTTTGGTTGGAGTGTGAACCACACGTGATGGGGTTCCTGTCCCGGGACCACGCACGTCACCAATCTAAACCGAACGTGGGAACCTCGAAGTGTGGTCCTGGAAGTACCCGTGACGGTAAGAAAATTGAACAACTGCTTATAAGATTAAAAATAAGAGTAATACTTGCTGCATTTTTTTCATTTTTTTTGTTTTCTTGTCGAATTTTTTAAGTTTTTTTGAGACGTCCGATCAAAAATTCGAGAATACATTCTGGTTGTTTGAGTCGGCTCCGATGCGAATTTATATATTTTTTCGAACGTACTCTCGAATTTTTGATCAGACGTCTTAAAAAAATTTAAAAACTCTGACAAGAAAACAAGAAAAAATGAAAAATGCCCTCTAACTGCTCTCCCTTAAAATGGATGGACGACCCAATCGGACGGTTGCTGTGCATGGCATTGCAATCCAACGGCATTACAACAAATATTATTCTAGAAAAAATTGTTAACAAAGCAGTGCGCGGTTGCCTGCCTTGCATGTTAGAATAGTCCTGTATTGAAAAAAGGACAAAATCAACCAGTGTTTAGAAGATGGTGCCTACTCCACTCATGACCTTAAGGTTTTGAGTTGAATGACCTAATAACTTTAACATGATATCAGAACATGCTGATTTTAGGCTATGTCATGTGGACTAAAAATACGGGATGCGCGACCCGATTCGTAATCATGGGTTCTGATACCATGTTAAAATTATTAGACCATTCAACTCAAAACCGTAAAGTCACGAGTGGAGTAGGTACCATCTTCTAAACACTTGTTGATTTTATCCTTTTTTTCAATACATGACTATTCTAACATTGCCCACCTGCCCCTACTTCTACTTCTACCCGGTTGCTCAGCAGTAGCAGACGGTGGTTGCAGAGGCCAAGATGGAGAGGGCAATGCAGGCCTCTATCTCCGTCCTCCTTGTGTCCTTGGTCTTCTTACTCGGGTTCGGCGGCGGCCGGGTGTCCGCCGGCAGGAATGGTATCACCGTCTACGGGCGGAAGTCGGCGCGCACCGGCGAGGTGAAGAGCTATGCAGTGATCTTCGATGCTGGGAGCTCTGGAAGCAGGGTGCACGTCTACTGCTTCGACCAAAATTTGGACCTCTTGCCTATTGGAGAAGAGCTTGAGCTTTTTGTAAAGGTAATTTTTTGTTTAGTATCATATCTTTTTATGATACTTTTATTGTACTTGTCAGGAATATTCGATTTTTTGATGGGACGGTTTTTATTAAAAATCAGTTACATGAAAAGGATACACTAAAAGAATGTGTCAAAAATATCTTTATATTTACAAACTTTTAAATTAGCTGTTCAGATGGTTTACAGTAACCATGACAAAGGTCACTTAAAAGATTACCTCACTTTTGAATTAGCTGTTCAAATAGTTTACAATAACCATGACAAAGGTCACTTATGGTTTCCTCTCCCCAACACCCTTTGCACCTCTTAATTACTACTCTCCAGTCTGCATTTTTTTTTAATTAGTACAATTTTTTTGGTTTTTTGTTTTAGCTCATTGCTGCTGTAGTGAGGGCAATATGTGTTTCTGTGGCATCAGAAACAGATTTACCTGCTGAATAAATTCAGATACAGGGATGGTCTAAATTTAGCAGAATAAATTCAGATACAGATTTGCCTGCTGAAGGCTAACTAGTAGTAACAAGACACTATCAGGTCCAATTGTGATTTATCTCCAAACAAGCCTGAACTTTTGTGATATATTATTGCCTCTTCAATTATGTGGGGTACATTTGGTTAGACTTTGCTGGTTGAAGTTTTACTTATCAGAGTTGTTTGGATGCTAATTTACAGATAAAGCCAGGCTTGAGCTCATATGCTAACAATCCTGAGGAAGGTGCAAAGACACTTCTACCTCTTTTGGAGAAGTCTGAAAGTGTGATTCCTCAAGACCTAAGAGGGAAAACACCAGTGAGAGTTGGGGTAATGTGGATCTCCATACTACTTCAAGTTTATAGACTTGATAGGATATAAATATGGTCTGCCAGCATCTCTTATCATTTCTGCACTTTTATGTTCACCCAGGCAACTGCTGGCTTGAGATCACTGGGGTCTGAAACATCTGAAAAGATATTGGAAGCGGTAGAGCCTCTTTGGTTCATGAACCCTATTTTTCATATTTTTGTTGAATGCAGTTCCATTTTTTGCTCAATTTTTCCATTTCACATTGCTAATTGAGAGCAGAACACTGCAGGTTAGAGATCTTCTGCAACAGAATAGTTCATTGGATTATAAGGCAGAATGGGTCTCTATTCTGGATGGAATGCAAGAGGGCTCATATCTGTGGGTATGCTATGTGACTTCTCTTCATATAGTTTCCATGACAGCATTGTGGACTCTTACCATATTTCAAGTTCAGCACAAATGTCCTTTTGAATCCTGTCAATTTATCAACACTGAGAATTGGCCATGCTGAAGGCTACTGGACTAGCTTCTGCCAAATGACTTAATCAGATAATTGGATGCTTTCATTGGAGCTTTTATCCTGCATAATGGACTTGCCTAGCTAGGTGACAAAAAGGTTCAGTCTCAAGAAAAAATAAGAATATATAGAGTCCATCTGGGCATAAGCTCCTAATTGTGTTCTTTTCTTTGATTCTATGCACTGATATATCCACATTATTCTTTTTCTTTATTCAATCTTTCAACAAAATTGGCTAAGCTAGTAAAAGAAGACTTAACTAATTACTTAGGGTGAAGTAGATCCAGAAACTTAGTAGCTAATATATGCCTTTAGGACGTCTTTTCAAGATAAGTCTATGAAATCTTACAGATCATGGGACCACAAAAGGCGAGGCCACAGTTTTCTGGTTCCTTCGTTTGGCTTCCAGTTGTTTTATTGAGTTTGTCACATTACTGGGAAGTTATCTAAATAATTGAAGCAAATAGTTTAGTCCACATATTTGTATGGAAAGTATTTTGGATTTTCTGATATGCTATTTATTATCGAGATAAGAGGAAAACTCTGAAGTGACACTACAAAAGCATTGTACTGGTTTCTTTTCATCAGAATAGTATAGAGAAGTGTGAAGAGAGTTTTGTAGACACTTGTAGATGCTTGCTGAGTATTGTTTGTGCTTTTAAACTCCTTTACTATAGAGACCTGCTTGCTTGGTAACACTAAACTTTATACATAAACTCTTTATAGAAATTTTTTTCCTTCCCTACCACTGGACGTAAGTATTGATGAACCATGTGCATCTCTGTGATCTTCTACTTTCTTTTTTTCTTGTCTCATCTTGGTTGTTCTTTGTGCATGGAGAGTTTTTTTTTTTTTTATAACACTTTTGCTTTGGACTTATTAACACAGCGGAAGCAGAATTTGACCTCTCACTGATCATTTGGGAAATTCCTACTAACTAGGTCATGATCAAGAGCCTAATTGTCCAACTAATGCTGACCTGTGACCTTGGCCTAGACTTATATACAGTTACAAATGCACATATTTTGCTTATAAACAGCTGCCATAAAGGGTTTGGGTAGCTGTTATTTCAAATTACTTTTGCATGAGCAGTACATTTTAGGTTCTTTTGGCTGAAATTATTGATAGCTGGCCATCACATGCAAGCTAAATTGTTTTCAGTTCTTTGAAGTGACCTGTTATATTGCCAATACTTAAGAGCTTCCTGCATTCACAGGTAACAATAAACTTTCTGTTAAAGAGCTTGGAGAAGCCTTATACACACACTGTTGGAGTGGTTGATCTAGGGGGTGGGTCTGTGCAAATGGCCTATGCTATGTCAGAAAGTGCTGCTGCTAACGCTCCTGCAATCAAGAATGGAACCTATGTGACTGAATTCTCTTTCAAGGGAGCCAAACATTACCTCTACGTTCACAGGTCTTACAACTTCTTTCCTAATGAAACTGCATTTTGTTGTGTCTGGATCTTTGACTCCATTTGGTGCCAGTGCCCTATTTGTCAAATTGTTCTGCATCAGAACATGAATGAAACATGCAGAAAAGCAGTGAAGAACAGGTGCTTTTGTCTTGGGTTCTGTTTGGTTTGACATAAAATATCTTAAAACATCGTAAAATATCACATTTCTTTTACAATTTGTGTCTTATTTTATGTTAAACCAAATGACCCTCGGTTAGGACTATTAACGGATCCGGATAATATCCATAATCGAATACATATATGATTAGAACATCCGATGGACATATCCGAATATCTATTTAATTGTCTAATTAATATTTGAAGTGGAAACGAAAAATAGACATCCACTCTAATTATTATTGGATTGACTGTATCTTTTGATAAGTTCTTCTAATTTTAGTAATTTGTATGTTGAAATAAAGTATTTGATATTTGTAGTATGCTTAATTGATATGTACGATAGATAATGATGAAATTTATTATTATTTTTGTTTTAAAAATGTATTTATTTAGATAAATTATTTTAGTCATATTTTGTTATTATCTAAGGTATATTTAATAGGAGTATTTGTGTGAGTTAAAATTTATCTAGGTTTATAACTTGAATATTTATTAATTTAAAATATATCTTTGGTGCGTATAGGTGATAGTTTATAATGATAGAATTTATAAGTCATTAAAATGACTTGTAAAATTACCATCCGTTGGATAATACCTAGAGTTAGATATTCAGATAATGCTACATGGGATAATGCTAAATGGAGCCTGAGTCGAATATTGTGATGCACACTCTACATTTGCTCCGTTAACAGCCCTACCTCAACTTATGGTCTAATCCAAAAGTGACCATTATATGAAATGCATCTTTTTAGATGTTTTCTATCTCTTTGCACATGAAAAAGAATTCATGAAAGTTTTCTTTCTTTTGGTTCAACAGCTACTTGAATTATGGTTTATTAGCTTTCCGAGCAGAGATTCTGAAGAATGATGATGGGTCCGGACATTTGTGCGTTTTGAAAGGATACAATGGTATGGTTAATATTTTTATGTTCTTGCAAACCTTTGGGGCGTCCTTTTCTTTTTTAAATTATGTGTCTTCATCCTAAAGCATAGACCATAAAGTTTTAAGGTATTGCTACTTGTTTGGTAATTCCCCAAAAGAATGTTTATGTTCCTCTTGGTTTTGTCTCGATCATACCTGAAATTATGGAAAAGTCGACCGTATTTCTTAACCTTGTTAGTCAAAACTTCTGATTTTTGCTTCTGAAATTTATATTTCTTTTCTCCTCAACTTGAAGCCAGCATCACTTTCATATATAGTCTTGTTTGTGTTAGAATAGTCTTATATCATAAAAAAGACAATAAAAAAGTATTCAATAGATGTTACTTACTCTACTCAATGTCTTAAGATTTTGAGTTGGATGACCTAACAATTTTAATATGATATTAGAGTCTATAGTTATTTTTTGGACCACGCACGCCGTATTTGTGGTCCAAATAATATAGTCTAAAATCAACTTACACGTGAGAGGACGTGTTAGAATAGTCTTATATTAAAAGAAGGACAAAATTTAATAGATGGTAGCTCCTCCACTCAATGTTTTAAAGTTTCAAGTTGGATGGTCCAATAACTTCAACAGTTTGCTGTCCCAACTTTTTTTTTGTTTTACATATCATCCCCTCCAAGGTATAGTATTTAGGGATTGTCATTAATTTATAGTTCCACGATTTCAAGGTATTTGGTTAATCTTCTAAAATATCGGGAATAATCCCTGATGGGGGAGAATCCGATTAGGCCCAACCATTGGGAGCCGGCCCAACAACAGAAGGAGCCGAAATGCACTCGGCCCACAAAGCCAATTAAACATATTCGGCCCAGAAGCCTTACTGGATCGGCACAGATCCGGCCCATACTTAATGGGCTCAAAAACTAGGCGGCAATATTCGGCCTAATCCAAGCACTTGATAAGCCGAAATGGGTCCGGCCCATTTCGGCTAACTGCCAGTTGGCCTTCAGCATGTCAATAGGATACTATGGCGATTTCCTGTTAAACCGCCATACATAGTCCTATATCGGTTGCCATGAGAAAGGAATCCTCACCCCTTTCTATAAAAGGAAGGCTATTCAATCCGAAGAAGGTAAGTCCAAAGTCCCATAAGCACCTAAGCTTGAAACTTCTTCTTCTTCCTTTTAAATAATCAGTCTTTCTGCCGGGACTGACTTTACCATCGGAGGGGGTTCTCCTGGGCCGAAATCCAGGACCCTTCCTGACTGGTTCTTTCTTCCGGCAGGAGTTTCGGCCTCCTTCTTTGCCCACCTCTAGGTCTATATCCCTTTCGGCTATTGGTTACCCAGTTGACATTCGGATTATGATCCCGGAATCCGAAAGTGATAGCTTCGGCTACATCACTTGGCGTCGTCTGTGGGAAGCAAGCAATACAACCATGTCTCATTGACCGGTGACAAGGCGATCCGGTCAAGACGAAGCAGAGACGCGGGCGACTCCGGCGCAGTCTCTCTACGCCGAAAGAGTCCTGTCTACCCTTCCACAAGGGTCCATCCTCCCGGCAATACCGGAACCTATCGCTCCTAGGGACGACCGGGTGGAAGAGCTCCAACAACAGGTAGCCACACTAACGGCTACTGTTACCTCATTGGCGCCACTACGCGACATGGTTTCGGCTATTGCCCAGCACATGGGGCTACTGTGTCAACCTATGCAGCAGGCGCCGCCTCAACCACAGCACTGTCCGGCTGTTTAGCTTGTACAGGGACAGCTGATACCCTCGTGGGCGTTCCCTAATGAAGGGGTTTCGACTCGCAGCGAACCATTCGGGCCACAAGGCCGAATTTCACGAGCCAGCCGTCTGACGGAGCCTGATTACGCTTCGTCCGGCGTCCGTTCGACTGAAGCCGAGGGACGTTCGGCCACTACGACTGCTACAACTCCGGAATTGGACCGGAGGCTGACTGAGATGAGGAAGGAGATGCAACAGATAGTGTCCCGGCCATATGGAGCACCTCTCGCCAGCACTATTATGGAACAAACTCCTTTCTCCCCGGAACTTCTAGCCACTGCGGTACCTTCTAACTTTAAACTGCCAAAAGGCCCTCTGTATGATGGCATGACATACCCAGTCTGCCATTTTCAAAGATTCAACTCCTATCTTTCTGTCCGAGGGATTTCCGAAGCAGTCCGCTGTCGTCTCTTTCCCCTTACCCTCGAGAAGATAGCCTCCACCTGGTTTGACACCTTAGCGCCCAACTCAATTCACTCGTTAATTCAGCTGGGCTAATTATTCATAGATCAATTCTATGATGCTACTCGGCAATGTAAGACTTCGGCCAGTTTACTTGCCATTCGGCAAGGACCTACCGAAACTCTTCAGGAGTATTTCACCAGGTTTCGAACCGAAGCAACCCAGATTCCGAACCTGGATAGTTCAATTGCGGTTTTGGCTGTAATCAGTGGCTGCACAGATGAGGGACTTCTCGACTCCATTGGGAAGCGTCATCCTCCAACCTTTCAAGATCTGGTAGCCCGGGCCTACAAGTATATCAACCGGGAGGCCCTGATAATGTCCAAAGGCAAGAGTACCGCCGAAGCAGTATCGACTGTTGCCAAATCAGTAGCATATCCTCGCTCCGAAGATCACGAACCCTCCCGCAAGAGGTATTGGAGAGAAGAGTGGGGCCGAGACAAACGACGAGCTCCGCAACAGTATCTGCCACTACCAGCTCCTCCCTCCCGAATGCTCATAGAAGTAAAAAATATGCTTCGGCGCCTGAGCATATCAAGACCGATTCTCGTCGAAGGGACTCCCGGAAATACTGTGAATATCATCGGGAAACTGGCCATTCGACGGACGAATGCCGGCACCTTCGGGAGGAGATTGATCGCTGTGAGTGCTTAAAATGAGTGTGTGATTATCATGAAAAATCTATGTTGTTTAGGTGCAAAATAAAACATATTAAAAGAAACTAAGTGAAGTGATCGTCAGAAACTTTTGACTTAAAAGTTTCAAAAGAAAGAGTTTGATCGCCTACCTGTTTGAACGTGGGAGATGTTGATCTCTTGATTCCCCTCCTTCAACCGGCTGAAGAAAGAGAGCCCTTTCTTGTCTTTGTTCTTGCTTTGATTGCTGTTGAAGTTGATGATCGTCCAGAGTCTTTGTTGTTTGCTTGTTGATTTCCTTCCTCTAATTCTCCTTTGTACCTTGCAAGAAATAGAAAAGAAATGAAGAAACAATGAGAACTTAGGCAAAAACAGTATCCATTCTAAACAAAGTTTTAAACATACAACTAAACAGAAAATTCACTTGTTGGGATGGTCTTTGAAACCCCTTTAAATTGGTTTTGAAAATGATGCTAGTGTTGTGTATGTTGCATGGAGTGATGTGATGAAGAATGTTAGACTGATGAAGTGAAATGCAGAAATGAATCAAAAGTTTAATGACGGATGGCCCCCTAGAAATCCTTGGTCTTGGATTGGATGAAGAAGGATGAAGACTGGACGCTGACTTCTGGATGCAGCAGCACTTCAGCGTTTGGACGTCGTTGCTTCAATTTTCACTTCGATTATTACTTCGATATCGCTTTAATCACTAACTCTGTCACCAATTCAAGAGAATGGTCTTTATAGACTTCTTCTGCGTCCGCGGATTTACATGGAGAAATTTTGAGATTTATCCATCTTTAACCAACAGATAAATACAGATTAATTCATCTCTATCTGTAATTATCTAAAATGCGTCGCCCATGGAAGACGCCTTTCAGACTGATTAGGATAAAGATAAACATCCGGGAAAAATTTATCTTTTTCTGTAATTAGATAAAACGCGTCGCCCATGATAAACGCCTTTTATATTAATTATGATAAGGATAAACATCCGGAAGAGAAGTAGAAACAACTTAGGAAACCTAAAACGCGTCGTGCCTGGCAGACGTCTTTTAGCTAATTAATCAATTAATTAAAATTAAAATTTAAACGTCAAAATAAGAATAAACTCTAAACGGCGTCCACACATGTCGACGTCTTTTAGACTTCTTTATATTTTAACTGAAATTTGAGTTAAAATTAATTTAATTAATTAACTTAAATCATATTTGTCTGACCCGACACTTTTTAGATAATAAACTTAAAAAGATCAATAAAAATTAACCAATGATTAAATATCAGACCATTCTGAGACATTATTATATGATATGAAATTTACTCAAAATGATGTCAAAATTAACGTGTCTACAATCGCCTTATCCGAGAAGACCTCCTGCCACAGTATAGACGAATGCAACCTCAGCAGAGGCAAGGCCGAGACACCTCAGCAGTGCCTAGGCAACCACAACCCTCGGCCAAGGAAGTGCCACCTCAGCCAAAAGTTGCCTCAGCTTCGGCAGAAGCATCACACTAGCGGCCTAATGCCGAATCTATCATGGTCATATTTGGAGAACCAGGAGAAGCGCGACGTCGTTGCACTGATGCATTATCGGATGTGGCAGCGGTCAATCTTGAGCCGAAGCACTCTTGTTGGGAAGATATCGTCTTCGGCTAAGAGGTCCTATTTGATATTCAAGTCCCTCACGATGATGCTCTCGTAGTAAATGCTGTAATGAAAAATTACGATGTTCATCGTATCTTTGTTGATAATGGGAGTGCACCTAATGTGCTTTTTTATGATTGTTTCTTGAAAATGGGTCTAACCGAAGCTGATATGAAGGCTCACCGGGGGCCTCTATTCGGCTTCAATAGTTCACCATGTCGAGTGGAAGGCATCGTCCGGTTGCCTGTGACCCTCGGTACAACACTAAGGCAACTAACAATTGAGACTGATTTTGCAGTTGTGAAAACTGACTCAGCTTACAATGCCATCTTCGGCCGAAGGTTGATCGGAGGAATCGGTGCTGTGCCTTCATCTTATCACCAGAAGTTAAAATTCCATATGAGTCATAGAATCGGCGAGGTAAAAGGAAATCAAGAAGCTGCTCGACAATGTTATATGATCTCAGTCAAAGGGAAATCTACAGCCGAATCTCTTTTGATTGAATCTTCAACTAAAGCATCTCCGGGAGAGGAACTTGTGACTATTCCTGTTCCAAGAGGAGAAGGCCGAACATTGTTGATAGGCTTCGGCCTTGAAAAAGCAGAAGTAGAAAGACTGACCAACTTCTTGAAAGAAAACCTCGACGTTTTCGCGTGGTCTCCTTCGGATATACTCGGAGTTGATTCAGAGGTGGCAGAACATCGTCTGCACGTCAATCCGAATCAGTCTTTGGTCAAGCAAAAACGGCGTATCTTCAATCAAGAAAGAAGAATGGCTATCCAAGCCGAAGTACAGAAGGGGCTAAGTGCGGGACATCTTCGTGAAGTGCATCATCCAGAATAGATCGCCAATGTAGTGATGGTGTCCAAAAAGGACGGTAAGTGGCAAATGTGTGTTGATTTTACTAACCTTAATAAGGCTTGTCCGATAGACAGTTTCTCGTTGCCTCGGATAGACTAAATGGTGGACGCCACCTCCGGCCATGAATTGCTCAGCTTCCTCGATGCTTATTCGGGATACCACCAAATCCGAATGTATCTTGAGGACGAGGACATGACAAGCTTCACGACGGATCTCGGCTTGTACTGCTACACCCGGATGCCCTTCGGCCTGAAGAATACTGGAGCAACTTATCAGCGTCTTGTCAACAAAATGTTCGCTTCACAGGTCGGCCGAAACATGAAAGTCTACATCGACGATATGTTGGTAAAGAGCCGAATCACCGGCGACCACTTGGCCGATCTGGCCGAGACCTTCTCTACTCTGCGCAGATACAAAATGAAGCTAAATCCTGCTAAGTGTGCCTTCGGCGTAGCCTCCGAGAAGTTCCTCGGTTATATGGTCACTCGCCGAGGGGTGGAGGTGAATCCAGCAAAGGTTGCGGTCATCCTCAAATGCGCCCGTCGGTAAACATCTGGGAAGTTCAAAGGCTAAATGGACGAATTGCGGCGTTAAGCCGCTTTATGTCAAGAGCAGCGGACCATTGTTTCCCTTTCTTTAAGTTGCTGAAGAAGACCAACAATTTCTCCTGGACAGACGAATGCCAATTGGCCTTCGATCAGCTGAAGACCTATCTCTCCAATGTACCCGTCCTATCCAAGCTTGTCGAAGGAGAGCAGTTGTTCATATATCTCGCTGCATCCGACGCTGCTCTTAGTGCCGTCCTTGTCTTGGAGTGGCATTATTCCAAGTCTGTGTAAACCGTACCGGGAGTGGCTTCGTCCATGCAAACCTTATCGGGAGCGGCATTATCCTAAGTCCGTATAAACTGTACCGAGAGTGACTTCAGCCATGCAAACTGTCTCGGGAGCGGCATTATTCCAAGTCCGTGTAAACTGTACCGGGAGTGGCTTCGGTTATACAAATCGTATCGGGAGTAGCATTATTCCAAGTCCGTGTAAACTGTACTGGGAGTGGCTTCGGCCATGTAAACCGTATCGGGAGCGGTATTATTCCAAGTCCGTGTAAACCGTACCAGGAGTGGCTTCGGCCATGCAAACTGTATCGGGAGCGGCATTATTCTAAGTCCGTGTAAGCCGTACCGGGAGTAGTTTTGGCTATGCAAACTGTATCGGGAGCGGCATTATTCCAAGTCCGTGTAAACCATACCGGGAGTAGCTTTGGCCATGCAAACCGTATCGGGAGCGGCATTATTCTAAGTCCGTGTAAACCGTACCGGGAGTGACTTCGGCCATGCAAACCGTATCGGGAGCGTAATTATTCTAAGTCCGTGTAAACCGTACCAGGAGTGACTTCGGCCATGCAAACCGTATCGGGAGCGGCATTATTCAAAGTCCGTGTAAACCGTACCGGGAGTGGCTTCGGCCATGCAAACCGTATCGGGAGCGGCATTATTCTAAGTCCGTGTAAACCGTACCGGGAGTGGCTTCGGCCATGCAAACCGCATCAAGAGCAACATTATCTTAAGTCCGTGTAAACCGTATCGGGAGTAGCTTCGGCCATGCAAACCGTATCGGGAGCGGCATTATTCTAAGTCCATGAAAGCGCATCAGGAATGACCTCGGCTACGTCCGGAACCGAAACATGTTTTTAAACTATTCGGGGATTCGTCCTGCTATTGATTCGTTCACAAGTGTTTGGCTATAACACATGGATAAATTCAAGAAAGTCATTTATATATATGTGGAAGGACAGAAGCCATGTCCGAGACCTGTTCGGCCGGACGGCGGTTGGATACAGAAGGCTCAGCGGGAGCAGAGACTGATTCAGTTTCACCCGCCATATCAGAAGGGGAAGAGTTCAAGGAGAAAGGGGATGAAAGAGAAGATTGGGGAATAGGTTTGGACGAAGAGCAGGACGAACTGCTCTCGACCGAAAAAGAGCTGCTTGACATATATTGAAAATAGATAAGACGGGGACTGAGGCTTACCCTCAGACCAAGAAATCCTCAACGATTGACAGGACGCTCTCGAACGACTTCGACGGAACACTCGTGGCCGGAGGAGAAGGGACGTTTGCGGAGCTGATCGCGGAAACGCTCTCGCGCAAGAAATGGAAGAGAGAGAACGCAGGAACTGTTCTGAGGCCAACGAAGCCGGTATTTATAGGAAAACCTTGAGGGGTCAGATGGCGGACCAACGGTCGAGATCCTTCGACCCTTCGGCTACTCCTCGCTCAGATGACTGCCACGTGTCCCGTCCTTTATCACAATGACGAAGGAGTTGCACGATCGAAAAGAGGCAATCAACGGCCGAAGGCAATCCAACCTTTCGGCTACTCATCCGGATGCTCGCCACGTGTCCATGATCCCTGTAACGACCCGCCACCCTATAATCGGGGATCCGATTACTAAATGGGTACCGAATCATTAATTTGGAACCAAACCAGGATCTAAGTAAGTCTGGGAAATAAATAATAAACTAAGCTAAACATTCACATCGCATTGAATTGAAAGGAAAGTGCAGAAATTTAAAAGTTATTACAATGCGAATCGATACAGAAAATAATTACATACTCCAACAGAAAAGAAATGATTATACATACAGGCCAGGAATAAAATAACAACTACATCGGGGCATACCCCAGAACAACAGCCGTCGGCGCTCAACACACAGCTGCACACTCCTCGCTAAGTCTGACTGGAGTCCTCACCTGAAAACCGCAGGGGTGAGTCTCAATGAAAAGACTCAGTAGGGATCCTTCAATCCACACTGCCCCCCCACACACACACAAGTGCAAAGTACAGCGGAGATATAATAACCAAGTAAAGCAGTAATTACTACACCTAAATTTCCATGTGAATCACATGCATTCGAAGTATAATTATCATGCATAATTCCAATTTACCAGGGAACCCGTAATCAGCGTATCCTCAAAACACGTCAACCATACAACGAAAGTGGGAAACACCGACCTGCTGAGACCAAACAGTAACCCCTCGGATAGCACACTGGCTACCTCGGCAGTTACTCCTTCTCCCAGCAAACACCGACCCGCTGAGACCAAACAGTAACCCCTCGGATAGCACGCTGGCTACTCCGGCCCAACTGGCTCGGGTGGTTATTCCTTCCCCCAGCACGAGTGACACTCCAAAAGGTACCACTCTGACACCGGTACAAGCTAGCTAACCCCGGGGTTCACCAGGTGACCCTCTCCCACTAGGCGTCACCCCGCCACTGCTCCCGTCAGCGCTGTGTCCCTCCGCACCGACACAGGGTGTAGAACGCTACAACTGTCACTCTAGGCCCACCGAAACAGAAAACACAGCACGGTGTGATCCGGTCACGGAAGAAGTCCACAGTCGCACGACATCCAATGCGGTGCCATCCGGTCACGAAGAGTTCATCATCATCGAGTGTACTAAAGTATGCATTTAACCAACTATCTAGCAGTGTAAACACATTTTACTGGTATGGATTAGTATGGTTCTGTCTTGAATCGCGTTGCCCAAGGCCGACGCCATTCAAGCACCCTAAACTGGTTCATGAAATCCCGGCCTCAGAATCTGGCCTAAAAGGCGTCGCTATAGGTAGCCGTCTTTTAAAAGGCGTCGACATCCTCAGACGCCGATTAACAGGAAATCCGGAATTAACAGAAAACCTTAATCGGGAGATTTCTGCCTTAAAAGGCGTCATGGTGTCCCGACGCTATTTCAAATAGCGTCGTACATGCATGACGTATTTCAGCGCCAGAATCTCCGAACTGACAGGGCCCTAATGGAACGATTTCTGTCTAAAAGGCGTCGTGATGGCCCGACGTCCTTTTAAAAGGCGTCGTCCATGCACGACGTATTTTAGCGCCAGAAATCAGGTTCTGCCTTGAGTCCGAGGGCTCTCTTTCCACCCCCAAAAACCCCAAAAACAGAGGAGAAAGAGGGCAAACCAAGCCGTCATGAATCCACATCCATAGAAACTCCCATTCCCATCAAAGAAAAGTCCATAACATGCTCATTCTACCCCAAAACCGAAGATCCCTAACATGCTTTAAACGGGGGAAACATGGTTTAAAACACAACACTATGGAAACCGTCACCTGTGAGTGCTTAAAATGCTAGTGTGATTATCATGAAAAATCTATGTTGTTTAAGTGCAAAATAAACCTATTAAAAACAGAAACTAAGTGCAGTGATCGCCAGAAACTTTTGACTTAAAAGTTCCAAAAGAGGGTTTGATCGCTTACCTGTTTGAATGCAGAAGATATTGAGCTCTTGATTCCCCTCCTTCAGCCGGCTGAAGAAAGAGAGCCCTTCTCGTTCTTTGTTCTTAATGTTGAATTTGAGGTTGAGGATTTGAGGATCGTCCAAAAATTCTTGTGACTTTGTGCTTGATTTACTCCTTTTGATTCTCTTTTTGTTGAGTGCAGCAGAAATAGAAAGAAAAGAGATGAAGAAAACAATGATGAGAACTTTAAGCAAGAATAGTATCTATTCTAATCATGATGTTAAACATGCAATTAAACAGCAAACTTACTTGTTGTGGTTTTTGAAACCTCTTAATCAAATAGGTTTTGAAAAGAATGAATGTGATGTGTGTGTTGCATGGAGTGAATGATGAAGAATGTAGAACTAAATGAAATGAATGCAGAAAATAAAGACTTATACCCAATAGTTGAATTCTTGAATGGATGAAGAATCTTGAAAGGACGCTGACTTCTGGAAATGGCAGCGCTTCGGCGTTCCGACGTTATTGCTTCGATCTTCAACTCGCTATTGCTCAATGATAATCAACTCGAGATTACGCTTAACTTTTTTTACTCTTCAAGATGTAAGGTATTTATAGGCTTCTTCTGCGTTCGCGAATTAACATAGAAAAACTTCGGATTTATCTATCTTAACTGACAGATAAATACTGATTAATTCATCTTTATCTGTAATTATCTAAAACGCGTCTACCATGGTTGACGCCTTTCAGATTAATTAAGATAAGGATAAATATCCGGGAAAACTTATCTTTATCTTTATTAGTTAAAATGCGTCTACATGTGCAGACGTCTTTTAAACTAATTAAGATAAGGATAAACATCCGGAAGAGAAGTAGAAATAGCCTAGGAAACTTAAAACGCGTCAGTACTTACAGACGCCTTTTAGCTAATTAATCAACTGATTAAAATTCAAATTTAAACGTTAAAATAAGAATAAACTCTAAATCGCGTCCACACAGGTCGACGTTTTTTAGACTTCTTCATATTTTAACTGAAATTTGAGTTAAAATCAATTCAATTGATTAACTTAAACATGTCTGTTAAACCCGACACTTAAAAAAAAATCAATAAAAATTAATCAATGATTAAATATCAGACCATTCTGAGGTATTATTATATGATATGAAATTTACTCAAAATGACGTCAAAATTAGCGTGTCTACATCTTACTTGTCCGATCGCACCCCGTCGCGCGGGTCCTTCGGTCAAGATTCTCTCTTAGATCTACTCTGTCCCTCCCCTCGGGAGGATCCTCCTGTATTTCCACTTGTATCCCAGGATTTCTATCCTGCTTCATCTTCATTAGGTTATAATAGGGAGTTTAGTGAAGTTAGGCAGTCTAGTTTTAGGCAGGTTAGTCAGGTTAGGAAGTCTAGGAAGCCTAAGGGTAGGCGAATTCCAGATAGATACCTCCAGGACTTAGCTGATAAATGCTTTTCTTGTTCTTTGATCCCTCAGTTTTTAGAAAATCCAATTCAAATGCCAGAAGATTGCATGAATGATGAGTCAGCCAACGATAGGTATGGGGTATATGAGTTAGTGCATGAAAATGACCCCATTATTGAAAATGAGGAAGATGACGAGGACGCAGCCGAGGCATATGCCAGTGGAGTGAAGAGATTCGATGAACCCTCAGCTGCCGTAGAAGAGCCCACCAAAGAAATCAATTTAGGGACTGAAGACGAACCTAAGGTTGTAATCGTCAGCAAAAATCTTTCTACAGAAGATGAGAAGGCAATGGTACAAGTACTTAAGGACTACAAAGACACTTTCGCCTGGAGTTATGAAGATATGCCAGGGTTAGACTCATCTTTACCTGAACTCCTATGCCACTATCATATTATATTTTGCCAGGGTTCCCACTATGGGAACCGTCACCCTACCGGTTACTTGAACTCCTCCAAGCTCCAAGCCGTCCGCCCGTCTCGCCCCACGCCGCCGCCGGTACCGCCGAGGTCGTCCTTACTCCACCGGGACGCCGGCCGCCGTCCGGAGAGTAAACGCCGCGGAGGAAGTGGTGGTGGTAGTGGCGAGAGCTAAGTGGTTGATGGAGTTGGAGGGAAAGACGAAGTGGTGGAAGGAAAGAAAGAGGGGAAAGGGGCGTCGCCAGAGTCGCCGGAGGTAGGGTGGAGAGAAAGAGAGAAGGAGGAAAATGAGGAAAAGAGGGAAGACTTGCGGGGTTAACCAGAGACCGGTTAAAACGCGTCGACATGTACGGACGCCTATCAGTTGACATGACGGCCGCTCTGACAGGACTCTGAAACGCTCTGACAGCAGTCTGAAATGCGTCGTCCATCCAAGACGCCGTTCAGACGACAAGACTGGCGCCGTACACTGACAACCCAGGGTCGCAGTCTGAAAGGCGTCGTCCCTCGCGGACGCCGTTCAGCCGACATGTCAGGGCCGTACTCTCGCGGCCCAAAGTCAGTCCACGTGGCACCCACGTGGCAGGAGCTAAAACGCGTCTGCCTCGCTGGACGCCGTTTAAACCGCGTCGAGCCCGCTCGACGCGAAACATCACAGAGTCTCTGCCATACTGGAGCCTGAACTATAGGGTCCGACCCCGAAAACTGGATCCGAAAGCCTCAGTCCTTACAATCCCCGTGCCGGGAGCCGAAGCAGCGGTCATCCGAGTGAATCCTTGGGCAGAGAGTCGAAGCGATGGCAATCCAAATAATAACGATTAAACGGTGGAGATCTCCCGGCCGTACGGTGATATTTCAGATGCTTGCCATGTATCCTATGCTCCTCATGGAGCGAGCCTATTAGCGGGAGATTCAAAGTTATTCCCGCCATCACTTGACGCCTAGATATTCAAATAGTCAACTCTCGGCTCTGGACGAAAGAGTTTGTCATCAACTCTCGACTCTGGACGAAGGAGTTTGTCATCAACTTTTGGCTCTGGACGAAGGAGTTTGTCATCAACTCTCGGCTCTAGACGAAGGAGTTTGTCATCAACTTTCAGTTCTGGACGAAGGAGTTCGTCATCAACTCTCGGTTCTAGACGAAGGAGTTTGTCATCAACTTTTGGTTATGGACGAAGGAGTTTGTCGTCAACTCTCGGCTCTGGACGAAGGAGTTTGTCATCAACTTCAACTCTCGGCTCTGGACAAAGGAGTTTGTCATCAACTCTCGGTTCTGGACGAAGGAGTTTGTTATCAACTTTCGGCTCTGGACGAAGGAGTTTGTCAACTCAGCTTCTAATGAGGGTTAACTACATCCGAACCCGAGTATCCTTCATGTGAATTCAGATTTTACTCTCGACATTTCACAACCGTAGAGAACGACGAGAGTAGGGGGCTCTGTGATGGGGGCGAATCCGATTAGGCCCAACCATTGGGAGCTGGCCCAACAACAGAAGGAGCCGAAATGCACTCGGCCCACAAAGCCAATTAAATATATTCGGCCCAGAAGCCTTACTGGATCAGCACAGATCCGGCCCACACTTAATGGGTTCAAAAATCAGGCGGTAGTATTCGGCCCAATCCAAGCACTTGATAAGCCGAAATGGGTCCGGCCCATTTCGGCTAACTGCCAGCTAGCCTTCAGCATGTCAACAGGATACTATGGCGATTTCCTGTTAAACCGCCACACATAGTCTTATATCGGTTGCCATGAGAAAGGAATCCTCACCCCCTTCTATAAAAGGAAGGCTATTCAATGCGAAGAAGGTAAGTCCAAAGTCTCATAAGCCCCTAAGCCTGAAACTTCTTCTTCTTCCTTTTAAATAATCAGTCTTTCTGCCGGGACTGACTTTACCATCGGAGGGGGTTCTCCTGGGCCGAAACCCAGGACCCTTCATGACTAGTTCTTTCTTCCTGCAAGAGTTTCGGCCTCGTTCTCTGCCCACCTTTAGGTCCGGATCCCTTTCAGCTACTGGTCACCCGGCTGACATTCGGATTCTGATCCCTGAATCCGATAGTGATAGCTTTGGCTACATCAATCCCTTCCTTTTTTTGTAAAAAAATTAAGAAACCATAAAACAGAGTCTATCGAACAAATGTACTCATGAGGAGCTAAAAGTAATGACTAACAGTATGAAGTTAATCCTAAAATACGATAGATTGTAGGAGTTGATATCTAAAAACCTAGGAGTTGAAATCTAAAAATCCTAAACTCACCTCTTAGCATCATTTAATGTGTCAATCGTAGGGGCTACCTCTGTCACTAAATCTATATTTTCCACCATATTATAACTACGATCGCCACATGCATGGGTTTGTAAGCTTGTCACGCTTCTTTGAAGGGGGCAACATGTACTGATAAGTACAAAATGGCCAAGCGAGAAGAATGAAACAGTGAACAATAGAGGCTCGAGAAAAATAAATAGCAAAAAGAAAAAAAAAAGCAATCAGCCCCTACAAATGCCCTCAATATATATATATATATATATATATATATATTTTAAATTTTAATTTTTCCTTTTAACAGTCCTGTTCTTTTTGGATATGTTGAATTTTATCCTCTGGATTGTCTTCACCTCCAAATCTGTTTCCCTGTCCACTTTTTGATTCTTAGACGTCGTATTGGGAGACTAGTTTTCCTATGAGATTTCAATGGGATAGGTAGGGTGCTCACCTTGCTAAGCTTATATTATCATCATTCTAGGATTATTGTACCCAAACACAAAATAGGTATCTCTGGACCCATAGTAGGCCCAACAAAATTGTTGGGTACATGGTTCGCTTTACCTTAAAATTTAAATGAGTCTAATAAAGAATACATTTCCTTAAACTTTATTGTAAGAAATACTTACTGCACCACCATGTTACCTGCTAATTGAATGGTAGGTGTGCAGCACTGAAACATGGGTGATGCGACGAGTATTTCTTTTCTCCTAATGTAATTGACAAGTGTGCTTGATTTCAAGTCCAAATTAACTCAAAAGTTTGCTCATAGTTTTATGCAACAAGTCTATTATTAAGGATATTTAAACATGAACTTACTGGGTATGGACCTGTTTTGACAGCCCTAGCCACACTACATACAGCACGATTGCTGTCCCATGGTTTATATGGACTTGATAAACATTTTTAGGGATAATTCCATGTTAACTACTCTAACGTGTTAAATTTCAAAGCCATGCTTATTTACATATTCTCCTGTATACCATCTTAACTAATAATATATATATATATATATATATATATATATATATATATATATATATATATATATATATATATATATATATAATATTTCAAAATTGCCACTTTGATGACAAATTTGATACGCATAAATGTTTCATATTGGCCATTAAAATGTGATAGATATATTATCTTGCAAGGATATGTCGGATAATATGAAATAATTATCATATTAATGTTTGAAATTTAACATACAAGAGTGATTAATATGAAATTAATTATCCCCACACTTTCAGCTTTGATAATGTGTTTCTTTCTTATTCTTTTGACCTGTTCTTCAACTTGATTTCAACATAAAGATAGTATTGCGTCATAGAAGATCTAAGATTTTTTTTCCCCCTTGTGCTTAACCATATTTGTGAAGGGACATACGCATATGGAGGTAACACATATGATGCTTCAGCGCCACCTTCAGGCGCTAGTTATGCCAAATGCAGGAGAGCTGCTCTTAAAGCCCTCAAAGTTAACGAACCTTGCCCACACAAGAAGTGCACATTTGGTGGTGTGTGGAATGGCGGCGGCGGCGATGGGCAGAAACATCTGTTCCTGGCTTCCTTCTTCTTTGATAAGGCTGCCCAGGTGGGGTGACGAATGGAACATTACTTCTCAAATCCACTAGTATCATACATATGTGCTATAAACTACCATATCTTCTCATGTTTCTACTGTCCAACGAACCCTAATGTCATACATATGTGTTCAGACAGGGTTTATTGATAGCAATGCCACAATTGTTAAAGCGAAGCCTTCAGACTTTGAGGAAGCAGCCAAGCGTGCATGTAAGTTGAACGTGGAGGCTGCCAAGTCGGCATATCCCACTGTGTGGGCAGACGACGTGCCCTTTGTGTGCATGGACCTGGTCTACCAGTACACTTTGCTGGTGCATGGGTTTGGTATGTCTCTCTCTCTCTCTCTCTCTCATGGGTTATCAGAAGATATATTCTTGCGTGTGTTCAGCCATGAACATATCTTCCCCTTATTCCTTGAACAGGACTGAGGCCAGAGCAAAAGGTGAAATTGGTAAACCAAGTGCCCTATGGAGAGTACTTTGCAGAAGCTGCATGGCCTCTGGGAAGTGCCGTTGAAGTCATCACATCATCAGCGTCGTACCATGCTTACAGCTAATTTGCTTTTGATCTGGGGTTCACAATGGAGTTGAAGCTGTAGCAGATTCTGCTTAGTAGTTCGCCTAAGGTGTGAGCTTCCCTTGCAATCTAATGGAGATTGGAATACCACTGCAAGAGGCTTTGTTGGCATCTATGTTGATCATGGAGCACCAAATTAATAATGGTAGAGCAATAATGGTGCTGAGTTTGGTTTATTTTGTGTTATGTTATTCGCAGATCATTTGAAAATAAATATTATGCTGCCTTGGACCATTTGGTTCAGTTGAGGTTGATTAGTCTCCTTTTAGATGATGAATTCGGGATATTTGTTCTCTCACTATGGCTATTTGTAAGATGGGTTCTAATCATTAATGGACCCTTCAACAGCTTTTAGATGTCTTCAGGGGATGAGGTATTGCCGCTAAGTTGATCTTAAGTAAAGGAAAATAGATCGATTTTATCAAGGGAAGTAGATAAATTCTCTCCAACATACACAACATAAATTCTAATAAGATGACGCGGATTTTAATGAAAGTTATCTTCTCCTCACTAAAAGACTAAATAATAATAATTATTTTTTAATGAGAAAACAAAGGACGCCCCCTGCTCACTCTTTTCTTCCATTAAAATAATCATCTTTTTGTTTTTATGAGAAAACAGAGGACGCTCCCTGTTCTTCCTTTTTCTCCTCTCTCTCTCTCTCTCATGGGTCTAGAGGCGAGGTCAAACTCTCCTGGGTTGGGCCCAGGAGACCTTAAAAAGATGAGTAATATTTGCTACAATCTTCTCCACAATCGAAATAGAGGCATTGCTGTGGGTAAAAGAAATTCTTTTTTTTTTAAATTTTCTTAGGTCGACCCCGAGGTCTCCTACCCGACCGTACAGTGCAATGCCAGATTGGGTGATAAAAAAAAATCTGAAAAATAAAAACCGTTATTGGGCTTGACCTATTAAGATGAATTTTCACTGTTCATTGGATCAATTTTTTATTTTTAGGATTTTTTTGAGTCGCCTGATTGGGCATTGCACTGTGCGGCCGGGTAGGAGACCTGAGCCGACCTACAAAAAAGATTTTTTTTTTCCTTTTACCCATTGCAATGCCCTCGTTACAATTTAGGGAGGGCATTATAACAAATATTACTCTAAAAAGACATAGTCAAGGCTCAGTCAGCCCTGACTTTGGGGCCCAGCCCAAGCACGACCGTGTTTTAATAGGGAATCATTACAGGTATATATCCTCCAAGTATTTCATATTTTATTATATACCCATATTCCTTACATATCATGCATATCTTCATAAAAAATAATATTATTTCGATTATATCTCTTTGCCTCCAATAGCGTCTGAACTGAAGGAATTTACTATTGAAAATATAAATGAGATGTAAAATATGAAGCTTTGGAGGAGTATGCAGGACAAAATGCAGTATTTTAGGGATCCATATGTCCCCATTTCGATTATATGAACAAAAAATAAATAAAAGGAAGTTAAGTTAATCTTTTCCTCTCGTAACCCATCTAAGATTTAAGTTAGATAGAGAGCAGATGACAATATGTCTATTTTTATGGGGTGTACGTGATGATGCAAATAATATGGGCGAATTGTACGGACGTACGTGAATATGTGATATATCTCCCTTGAATAATAATAATCGCGTACCTCTTAACCAGAGTAGCTAGAGATGCTACTAAAGGCTCATAATTAACATGAATTTGTCATTTTTTTCTTCATTAAAGGGAACAACACATGTACAGAATTAATGGCTAATGGAACAAATAAATACAAAAGAATAAGAACAAATGAAACTGAGGCTGTTGGAGTCTTCGTCCCAACACCTCAGTTAATTAAATCCCCAGAGCAGAACCCATTAATCTTCTCAGCATCTAGTGGATCGTAGGGGTTCCTCATACGATGGCTTTGTCATCTAATCAAAGACCGCGAGTGCCTGAGGAGATTAACACCAAGATGCTGCCTCCCTCTGGCCGCCGCGCACAGGACTCCTTTTGCTCCCTCAATGACCTGCACACGAAGCCTCTACATGCATCAGTATGTTCTTAACCCTTACGTCTCTGAGATGTTCTCCATCAACAAGAAAATAAGAAGATCCAAACGTCTAAAGATGACTTAGAAACCTTCCCAAACTTGTTCTTCTTCCCGTAGGGAACCGATCTATGGCTAGCTAGATAGGTGGGAGGAGACTTCCTGCTCTCCTCTTCGGCGCAAGGCCTCGCATTGGCTCTGCTTCTTGTTAGAATGCTATGGGTACTGTGGGCACCATTGGTAGAGAATACCTGTGGGAGGCTCGACTCCTGTGAAAAGGTTGCAGCATGAACAAGAACAAGTTATAAAAAGATTATTATATATTTTTTTTCTTTAATTTGCAGTTCAATGGTTCGTCATTCATGCGTGATTGCGTTTTTGGGGTTTAATTACCAGAAGCAATACGGTGGCACAGTGCTTGAGGACCTCCAAGTTCATCCGAACGTCATCAAGGCTCCTGCATCGTGTATAGAGGGGAGAGGAAGATAGATATGAGAAGGGTGTACCTTAATTCAGAAGGGAGCAAATGGAACACCTCATACTGTTTAGTTTTCACCTGTGCTTTTGCTGCCCAAGGCCAAAGTATGAGGCCAATGTTGCCATCTGAGAGGAGTGTGAAAAGAATTATTTAATATGGAAATAGTGGGCAGAAGAAAATGGAATGATCTGAGTCAAGTGAGGTCCTCACTAGTTAGTCGGTAGTATTGTGCATGATAGAAGAGTGAGCAATACTTGCGGTGCAGCAACAGCCCATTTTTTGAAAATTTTGATTTTTTAAATTAGACCCATCATTCTTGATATTCTCGTATAACCTGCTCTCTAACTGAACGATATAAAAAATTCTAAAAAATAAAAAATTGAGCTCAATGAATGGTAAAAAAAAATACTCTTGGTAGGCCGAACCTAATAAATTGGGGTTCAATTTTTTATTTTTTAGAATTCTTTTAGATTGTCCCATCAAAGATTGGGTTATATGGACACATGGGGATGAAAAAGCGGACCTTAAATTTTTTCCAAAAAGTAAAATTTTTGAAAAAATATGAGCTGCACCCCAAGTTGCTGGACCTCATGTGGTGCAATAAGTATTATTCTAGAATACTTTCTCTTATTGGACTTTCTAGGTTTTGACTCCCACAGAGCCTTATTTCCACATAAAATTCTCCAAGTCTAACTATTGGTTTACAACCCATTGACAAGCACCTCAAAAAATACGTAAGAAAAGAAGTGGTTGAATATTTAGAGAAAGACTACAGAAAAATACTTTTTTTTTCCAATAAAAAAGAGATTATAATGATTTTTTTGTTAAATGAATCGATTATAAGAAGCTTTTTCAAAATTGACAAACTATAAGGACTAAAATCTAACGCTACTGGAATATGAATTCGCTAAATAGCGGTTAATTGGTTCATTTCAATAACATTTGATTCCAGGGTATAGACTCTTGTATTATGCATGTCGGAATAATTTCCATAATTTCTATATATTTTTATTTAAGATGAAAATAAATGCAGAAAAGAACAAAATGAACAACCATGCAACCCACATGCAATGGCAGGTAGGGAACAAAGTTCTGCATTTAGATTTTAACAAGAAGACTAATGAAGTGTTGGTTTCATGGAGTAAAACAATTAAATAGATTAAAATTAATAGGTCAGCCCTACCAATTCGTTTCCACAAATTTTTGAATGTTGCAATCTTATTAAGGTCGTCTTAATATTCATTGACCATGAGACAGAGAAATCAACCCAAAGCTGGTTTTCATGTCCTTAAGAGAGGATATCAGAGACCCTAATTTAGATAGCTGATTATCCCTGGGGAAATGTGGAAAGTTAGGTTGTTATGTATCTTTTGGAATTCTTACACATATTTTATTATTACATTTAAAATTAAAAAAATTACTTTTCAGTCCCCATAATATTCTAATATTCCTATAAGCTCATGCAATCTTTATGTTCTTTATTAGTCTCTACAATTATTTTATATGTCCACGGAAGACCCCTCAACCATCCATAAATAACATCTGTGGAGGGACTTTTTAAGGATGATTTAAAGATTGCGAGGAATTTTATGGAGAGATGAAGAATACAAGGGCTTATAAGGAAAATTGTAAGATTCTAGGGACCAAAAAGTAAAAATTCCTTAAAATTATTAGTTTTCCTAGTAAAAGCGGCAAGAGTAAGTTTATCCTTATTAGATGTCCATACTTGAAGGAATGTCCTACCATGTCATCCGGCCTCTTAATTTTCGAGACTTTAGAGCAGCCATGTTACTATAATAATATTGAATCTTACTTGGAAGAGGGAATTCTGGACTTCTAATTGTAGGGAGGGGCAGGCGTATTCCAAAAGAGAGCAATCTCTTCTTTCTCTATCTATCTATTTGGTTATCTCTCTAACCATCCACACATACACATATATAACTGAGGAGTGCTATAATGCAACAGATATGGTTGGTATGATCGACTTTGTCTCATTACAATGCAAAATTCTTGAATTTTAATTTAACAGTAAGAACATGATCATGAAAAAATAAAAAATAAATAAAGTCTTTCCCAACATGTCTTCAGTGTCGATAATTTATGGAGGAGACGGAGTATGTAATCAAAACATAATTTAAAGAAAAGGAAAAAAAAGAGAGAACTGTACTCTAATGCTTTGATCAGACAGCCAGTTCTGCCTGTGTAGAATTATATATGCCGTGCATGGTGGAACCCCATTGCATGTTTGCTTGTTTGTTTTTAAACTTCCCTAATCAAGGGTTTTATATATGTTACAATGCGATGGGGTCGCAGCAACAGCCTCTATCTTATTATACTATTTTTCCATAAGCTCTTGGAGCACACCCGTCCGGACGGGTGTGCGCGCACACCGTACGCTTGATACATCAGTGCAGTCGAAGTGAGGAAACGCCATGTGTAAAGTTGATCCGCCGTTCGAGACGCATCCCACAAATTTTGACAACTTTTTCCCTGTTACCGGTTCAACATGTTTCAAATACTACGCAGAACACTTAAATACTACATAGAGCATTTAAATACTCCGCAGATCACTTAAATACTACGCAGAGTATTTAAATACTACCAAGAGCACATAATTACCACCATATGTTGAAGTGCATTTTAAATTATGGTTGTAGTCTTGTGCTCTTGGTAGTATTTAAGTGTCCTGTGTTGTATCTAAGTGCTCTTAATAGTATTTAAGTGTTTTGCATAGTATTTAAGTGTTCTGCGTAGTATTTAAATGCTCTGCGTAGTATTTTAGTACTATGCGTAGTATTTGAAACATGCTGAACCGGTAACAGGAAAAAAATTGTCAAAGTGAGTGGGATGCGTCTCGAACGGCGGATCAACTTTACACATGACGTTTTCTCACTGGTTATTGCAGTAGTTCCCTCCAAGTTTCTACTGAGAGGAGCCGGACTCATATATGAATAACTCCTAAACTAGATCTCTTTACAAGTGTGTGACTTAAAAGCAACGTGTGCATGTAACTTAAGAGGCACGGCCCTTCTATTTGCAAAACAATCCGTATCAAGGGAGAGAACCTGCGAAAAGTCACTTAGTTGGAGAGTCTCTATATATATTTCAAGAGAAGATCTCCTCAATACACCGGTGGACAGGACTTTAGCGGTACAGATTGGGAGATGGCCTAGATATTTGAAAAACTTTTAAATCAGGTGAGGGACTTTTTTGTAATATTTGTCCACCCGTGTACCGAAGAGATCTCTTCTCATATTTCAATGTCATTCTGTCTCTACTTTTTTTTCTCTCTCTTTATAACATAGCATTTATATTTAAATGTCACTTTATCGATGGTACAAGAAGAGAAATTAATCTCACAGACGACAACCTGATGCGTTTCTCCTACAACGTTGAAAGATTGTCTTAAACGAACTGTGAACAACCTGATATTAGAAACAAAAGCCTTAGCATGAGAAGGCACAACATGGATCCTTACCTTGAGATTCCCCGCCCTCCTCCCGAACTGGTGCCCCAGCACCGTCAAGGAGTCGAAGACGCCGATGGGCTCCGGCGCCGGGCGCCCAACGTCCGCGAACGCCTCCCTTATGCGCGCGCAGTCGAACCTCTTGATGTTATGCCCCGCCCACACCCTCCCTGCAGGTTTTCTCCACCCCATTCCCCCGAAGCAAAGTAGTCAGAACGAGCTCGGCGAGGCAGGTGAAGAAGAGATCGAGACCATCCGTACGTGCACATGCTCACCGTTCAAGATGTCGAAGATCTTGTCGGCCACCTCCTCGAAGGCCGGCGCCGAGGCGACGGCACTACGGGTGATGCCGTCGTCCCTCCCCGACGTCTCCGGCACCGCCGAGAGGTCGCCGGGGCGTATGAGGGTGCAGTAGCTGCCCACCTCCACCAGCTTCCGGGGGCAGACCAGGATGGCGCCGAACTCCAGCATCCAGAACCGCTGCCCCGACCGGCGCGGCACCGTCGTCTCCACGTCGAAGAACACCATCTCTGCCATCCCGCTGCCTTGCCTTGGCCTCTTCTTCTTCTTCTTCTTCAATGCTTCTGCCCATGGTGTTATTAATAGCTACAAGGTTAACTGAGGAGGAGGTAGAGGGGAAGCTCAGATGGGGAGGGGAATCTTTGGGAGCTTGTTTGTCTTGCAGTTCAGGTTGGAGGTCGCAGGGCATTGAGGCTTCCTTCATGCTCTAGTCATATGAGTGTGCTCTGCAAGCAAACCACACCAAAGGAAAACGTTGTTCAACACAAGGGATCTTTTCAAAGTAGAGACGAGGTGGAAACCTGCCTTTTGCTGTGTAGGAATTCAGGTTGTGTAGGAATTCAGGTTTGTAGGAGTTTCTTATCCCTCTGTGATAGCTTTTCCTCCTTAACACTCCACAGAAGAGAGAGAGAGAGAGAGAGAGAGAGAGAGAGAGAGAGAGAGAGAGGTTTTGCATGGCAGAGGGAAAGGAGGAAGAATAATTCGAAATGGGTGGGGGATGGAAAGTCCATAGCAGTGCACTTGTGAGGAATATGGGAGAGCAAGGAGTAGAAGCTGTTGTTCCCTTCTGGTGAGGATATTCTCTTGTCGCTTGTCACCACTTGGAAGAGCCCTCCATGAAACGTCGAGGGTGTCTTCTAGGGCAGGCATGTGCCCCACGTCAAGGAAGAGAAAGAATAGAAAGCTTGCCTTTCCAGCAGTGGCATTGGCCCTGGTCCACCTCTTAGGCTCGACTGAAACCCCTAACTTAGATTGCAGGAGGTATACTTTTTCTTTTTTTGTAAAGAGGAATGATTCAGTGAGTTCAATTTCACGGTGAAGTTGAATTTAAAGTCGAAAGTATTTTTTACTTTACTTCTTCTGCTTTTTACCAAAGAAAGTAAGGTGAAAAATGTTTCTGACTGTGGGACTTGACTTGATCACCGCGAGGTTGAACTTGTTGGATCACTTTTCTTTTTTAAATCAGGTTGATCTTTCAGTTCACTAAATTTAAGAAAATAAGAATACGCTAGTATGACTCCCTTTAACTTTAGGTATGGCTGCATTTGGGAGCGTAAAATTAAGAAATTTATAAGATAATGTAAATAATATAAATAAAGTATAAAAATTTTGATAAATTTTTTTACACCCAAATGATGCATGGTTTAATTAGAAACATTGTACTTTTTAACGTCTTACAGTGCTTTTGTGACATATTTAGAGATCATCTTACCACCTCATTCCATATGATTCCCCAATCTAAATTCTTTTATGTACAGAGAGAATTAACAGGTCTTTTTCGATATCAAATGATGGGGCAGAATCTGATTCGGCCCAACAGCGGCCCTCGACCCAACAGCGGCCCTCGGCCCAACAACGGCCTAATAGCGGCTCTTGGCCCAACAGCGGCCCTCGACTTAACAGCGGCATTCAGCCCAGTAGCCGTATCCGGCCCATTCCGGCGGATTACTAGGCACTATGGCGGTTTATGGCGGTTTATTAGCAACCTAAAACATAGTCCTATATCGGCTGCAACAACCAGGTAACCCCCAATCCTCTATTATAAATAGAAGGCTATTTATTACAAAGAGGATATATATACAGAAAAAAGGTTAAGCATTAAAGTTTCTTCTTTCCTCCCTTCTGAATCGAATCTTCTTCAGAAGCTAACTTAATCGTCGGAGGGAGTTCTCTTTGGCCGAAATCCAGGACCCTCGCTGACTGGTTCTTCTTTTTGCAGGGGCCTCGGTTCGAATCTTCACCGACCTCTTCGTTCGGATCGGTTTCGGCCACTGGACTTGTTTTTCTTCTTCTCATAGGGGTCTCGACCTCATTCTTTACCAACCCCTTCATCCGGATCCCCCTCGGCAAACGGAGTCTCGGCTACGCCCTCGACGAGTCTTCGTCCGCATAGCTCTCGGCTTCGGAGCTCCGGTCCTGTATTTCGCCCACGTCTTGGCCTGGATCCCTGTCGGCTCTTCTTGATCTTCTAGTTACAATCTCGGATTCTAATCTCGGAATCCGACAGTGATAGCTTCGGCTACATCACTTGGCGCCGTTTGTGGGAAGTCCGACAAAAGGTCATGTCTCATCGTCCGGTGACCAGATGATCCAGCCAAGACGAGGCGGAGACGGGAGCGACTCAAGCGCAGACACTCCACGCCGAAGGTACTCCGTCTGTTCTTCCGCAAGGTTCCGTCCTCCCAGCAATACTGGAATCCCTAGGGACGATCGAGTGGAAGAACTCAAGCAGCAAGTGGCCACACTGGCCGCTACTGTCACCTCTTTGGCACCACTGCAGGATATGGTGTCTGCTATCGCTCAGCATATGGGGTTGCTGAATCAGCCCACACAACAGGTACCGCCTCCTCCTCAATATTGTCCTGCTGCTCAGGCTGCGAGGGAAACGCCAACACCCTCGCGGGCATTCCACGACGAAGCGGTTTCGGCACACAGTGAGCCATTCGGGCCGCAAGGCCGAGTTCCTCGCGCTAGTCATATTCTGACAGAGCCGGACAATGCTTCGTCCGGATTTCATCCAACCAAGGCCAAAGGGCGTTCGGCCACCACCTCAACCACCCCGGATTTGGACCGGCGACTGACAACGATGAGGAAGGAAATGCAGCAGATGGTATCCCGGCCGTATGGAGCACCTCTCGCCAGCACCATCCTGGAGCAGACTCCTTTCTCTCCAGAGCTTCTGGCCGTCGAGGTACCTTCCAACTTTAAATTACCTAAAGAGCCTCTGTATGATAGAATGACAGATCCAGTCTGCCATTTCCAGAGATTCAATTCCTACCTCTCCGTCTGAGGGATTTCTGAGGCAGTCCGCTGCCGTCTCTTCCCCCTTACCTTGGAAAAAACGGCCTTAACTTGGTTTGAAACGTTGGCTCCCAATTCTATTCACTCTCTAGTACAGTTAGGCCAACTGTTTATCGACCAATTTTATGATGCCACTCGGCAATGTAAGACTTCGGTCAGTCTGCTTGCCATTCGGCAAGGACTGACCGAGACCCTTCACGAATATTTTACCAAGTTCCGAATCGAAGCAGCCCAGATTCCAAACCTGGACAGTTCGATTGCGGTCTCGGCCGTCATCAACGGGTGTACGGATGAGGGGCTTCTCAGCTCCATCGGAAAGCGCCATCTTCCTACCTTCCAAGACCTGGTGGCTCGGGCCCATAAATATGTCAACCGAGAGGCCCTGATGATGTCCAAGGGCAAAGGTACTGCCGAGACAGTATCGGTAGTTACCCCTCCGGCAGCTCGTCTTCGCCCAGAAGACCGTGAACCTTCTTGCAAGTGATACTGGAGAGAAGAATGGGACCGAGACAAGCGCCGGGATCTGTAGCAGCGGTATCTGCCATTACCTGCTCCCCCCTCCTAAATGCTCATGGAGGTGAAAGGTATGCTTAGGCAGCCTGAACGCATCAAGACTGATTCTTGCCGAAGGGACTCCCGGAAATACTGCGAGTACCATCGGGAAACCGGGCATTCGATTGACGAATGTCGGCATCTTCGGGAAGAAATTGATCGCCTCATCCGGGAAGGTCGCATGCCGCAGTACCGACGAGTGCAACCTCAACAGCGGCAAAATCGAGACGCCCCCAAAACAACTAGGCGACGTCAACTCCCGGATAAAGAAGCACCACCTCAACCGAAGGTAACTTCGGCCCCGGCAGAAGCATCACACCAACGACCCAGTGCCGGGTCAATTATGATGATATCCGGAGGACTGGGAGAGGGAACAAGGCATCGTCGAGCCGATGCAGCGACAAAAGTAGCATTGATCGATGCCAGGCCGAAGCAATCTCGTCAAGAAGACATCGTCTTCGGCCAGTAGGATCTGATCGACGTTCAGGTCCCTCATGACGATGCCCTTGTTGTAAATGCTGTAATGAAAAGTTACGATGTTCATCGTATCTTTGTTGATAATGGAAGCGCTCCTAATATACCTTTTTATGATTGCTTCCTGAAAATGGGTTTGAATGAGGCTGATATGAAGCCTCACCGGGGGCCTCTGTTCGGCTTTAACGGTGCACCCTGCCGAGTGGAAGGCATCGTCCGGCTACTCGTTACCCTCGGTACAGCCCCAAGACAATTAACTATTGAGACGGATTTTGTCGTCGTGAAGATTGATTCGGCCTACAATGGCATTTTTGGCCGAAGGCTGATCGGAGGAATTGGAGCTGTGCCTTCGTCTTTCCATCAGAAGCTGAAATTCCGTACCGGCCATGGAGTCGGCGAGGCCAAGGGAAATCAAGAAGCTGCTCGACAGTGCTATATGATTTCGGTCAAAGGGAAGGCTGTGGTTGAATCCCTTTCGATCGAATCTTCAGTCGAAGCATCCCCAGGAGAGGAACTTACAACCGTTTCGGTTCCAGGAGGAGAAGGCCGAACACTGATGGTAGGTTCCGGCCTTGAGAAGACTGAAGCCGAGAGACTTATCAACTTCCTGAAGGAAAACCTCGACGTCTTCGCCTGGTTTCCTTCGGATATGCCTGGAGTCAATCCGGAGGTGGCAGAACATCGGCTGTACGTCGACCCGAATTTGCCTCCGGTCAAGCAGAAGCGGCGCACCTTCAATCAAGAAAGGAAGATGGCCATCCAGGCTGAAGTACAAAAGGGGTTAAACGCGGGACATCTCCGAGAGGTGCATCACCCCGAATGGATCGCTAACGTAGTGATGATGCCCAAAAAGGATGGCAAGTGGCGAATGTGTGTAGACTTCACTAATCTCAACAAGGCTTGTCCGATGGACAATTTTACGCTGCCTCGGATAGACCAGATAGTGGACGCCACTTCCGACCATGAATTGCTCAGCTTCCTCGACGTCTATTCAGGCTATCATCAAATTTGAATGCATCCGGACGATGAAGAGAAAACAAGCTTTACAACTGATCTCGGCTTATATTGCTATACCCGGATGCCTTTCGGCCTGAAGAATGCTGGAGCAACTTATCAGCGTCTCGTCAACAAAATGTTCGCTCCGCAACTCGGCCCGAATATGGAGGTCTACATCGACGACATGCTGGTAAAAAGCCGCGTCGCTACTGATCATTTGGCCGATTTGGCCGAAACATTCCTTACCTTGCGCAGGTATAAAATGAAGCTGAATCCTGCTAAGTGTGCCTTCGGCGTAGCCTCCGGGAAGTTCCTCGGCTATATGGTCACCCGTCGAGGGGTGGAGGCGAATCCTGCGAAGGTTGCGGCCATTATTCAAATGCGCCCTCCGGCGAACGTCCGAGAAGTTCAAAGGCTAAGTGGGAGAGTTGCTGCATTAAGCCGCTTCATGTCAAGGGCGGCGGATCACTGTTTCCCCTTCTTCAAGCTGTTGAAGAAGACTAGCAATTTCTCCTGGACGGACGAATGTCAGTCGGCTTTCGATCAGCTAAAAACTTATCTCTCCAATGTTCCTGTTTTATCTAAACTGGTCCGAGGAGAGCAACTGTTCGTTTATCTTGCCAATTCTGAAGCAGCTATCAGTGCTGTCCTCGTCCGGGAAGAAGATGGTATTCAAAGGCCAGTTTATTATGTAAGCCGAGCGCTCCACGGAGCGGAACTTTGGTATTCGTCTCTTGAAAAGCTGGCCTTGGCCCTCGTCGCTTCCGCGAGGAGGCTCTAGCCCTATTTCCTCGCACATTCAATGAAGGTCTTCACAGATCAACCTTTGAAGCAGGTTCTCTCTCGGCCGAAAGTGTCTAGGAGACTAGCAAAATGGGCGATCGAACTCGGGGAGTTCGACATCTCTTATGGGCCTCGGACTGCAATAAAAGCTCAAGCTTTGGCTGACTTCATTGCTGAGCTCACTCCCGAATCATCTTCGGCCCCTCAGCCGGAAATAATTAGAGCAAATCCTGAAGCCGAAATCACTTCGGCTCCTTTGTCCTCGGCCCCTTTATCTTCGGCGGATGAATGGCAATTATACGTTGACGGATCCACATGCTCTTCGGGTAGTGGCGCCGGGTGGATCTTAGCATCTTCAGAAGGGGTCATCATAGAGTACGCTCTGCGCTTCACCTTCCCAGATACTAACAATGCCGCCGAATACGAAGCCCTTAAATCAGGCCTTCGGGCCGCTAGAAGGCTCGATGCGCAGAAGATAAAGGCGTTCAGCGACTCTCAGCTTATCGTCAATCAAATCACTGGGGAATACGAGGCCCGAGACGCACTGATGGCGTCCTATCTCCAGTAATTCGCAAGATCATAACTGAATTCATTTCTTTTGAGATCGTGCGAATCCCTCGGGCCGAGAACGCTTGAGCCGATGCCCTTTCTCGGCTAGCATCAACTCAAAATGGTGGAGGAGACCGAATGGTCTTAGTAGAAGAGCTGTCTGAACTAAGTATCAGCGAATCCGAGGTCATGCAAGTGAATGAGTCCGAAAGGGAGACCTGGATGACTCCTTTAATTGCCTTTCTCCTCCGAGAGGAGGTCCGGTCTGATCAGACAGAAGTGAGACGCATCCGGCAGCGTTCTTCTCATTTTCTAATTCTAGATGGTATGCTGTATAAGAAGTCCTTCGACTGGCCACTCTTCCGATGTCTCGGCCCGGCCGAAGCCAATTATGCCCTTCGAGAAGTACATGAAGGAATCTGCGGAGTACATGTAGGAGGAAGGGCCTTGACCCATAAACTCTTAAGGCAAGGGCACTGGTGGCCAACACTCCGAGAGGACGCAGATGCTCTCGTCCGCTGCTGTGACCAGTGCCATAGGTATAGTTCTCTCATTCATCAATCAGCAACCAATCTAACACCTCTATTAGACCCTTGGCTGTTCGCCCAATGGGGGATAGATATTGTGGGACCTTTTCCCATTGCCACTGGCCAAAAAAAATTCCTTATTGTAGCGGTAGATTATTTCACTAAGTGGGTTGCAGCCGAGCCCCTTGCGTCCATCACAGATAATAATGCATGGAGCTTCGTATGGAAATACATCATTTGCCACTATGGCATCCCTCGGGCAATCATCTCAGATAATGGCAAGCAGTTTGACAGCCATCGGTTCAAAGACAACTGTGCCAACTTTGGTATTCTACATAAATTCGCTTCGATAGCACACCCTCAGACGAATGGCCAAGTCGAAGTCACTAACCGAAGCATATTGTAAGGACTGAAGACTCGTCTTGGCAAGGCTAAAGGCCGATGGGTCGAAGAGTTACCAAGCGTTTTATGGGCTTATCGAACAATAAGCCGAACCCCTACCGGAGAAATCCCATTCCGAATGGCCTACGGAGTGGAAGCTGTTATTCCCGTTGAAATTGGCCTGCCATCGCCGAGGGTTCTCACTTATGATCTGAAGGATAATGATGAAGCCCTGAGGGATCATCTTGATCTGATAGAAGAAACGAGGGATCAAGCTCGCATTCGGCTAGCGGCATATCAACAACGCATGGCGAGATATCATAACGCTCGAGTGAAATCTCGAAGTTTTGAAGCCGGAGACCTCGTATTGCGAAATGCCCATGTATCCAAGCCGGTCGAAGCCGCAGGGAAGCTTTCTCCAAACTGGGAGGGCCCTTATTGGGTGAGAGAAGTAATCCGACGAGGGGCCTATCGGCTGGAGACCCTTTCAGGCCAGCCTCTCCCTCGCACCTGGAATGTGGAGCGCCTTCGGCGCTATTTTGTGTAAGGTATTTTCCCAGGATTCAACCGGACACCTTGAATGAATATTTTGTTCCGAAATATGATATCCGACATTATTCTAAGTCCGTGAAAACCGTACCGGGAGTGGCTTCGGCCATGCAAACCGTACCGGGAGCGGCACTACTCTATGTCCGTGTAAACCATACCGGGAGTGGCTTCGGCCATGCAAACCGTATCGGGAGCGGCAATATTCTCTAAGTCCGTGTAAACCGTACCGGGAGAGGCTTCGGCCATGCAAACTGTATCGGGAGCGGCAATATTCTCTAAGTCCGTGTAAACCGTACCGGGAGTGGCTTCGGCCATGCAAACCGTATCGGGAGTGGCAATATTCTCTAAGTCCGTGTAAACTGTACCGGGAGTGGCTTCGGCCATACAAACCGTATCGGGAGCGGCATTACTCTTAAGTCCGTGTAAACTGTACCGGGAGTGGCTTCGGCCATGCAAACCGTATCGGGAGCGGCATTATTCTAAGTTTGTGCAAACCGTACCGGGAGTAGCTTCAGCCATGCAAACCGTATCGGGAGCGGCATCGCTTTGGCCATATACAGAATCGAACTCGGTTTTCTACTTAGAACGATATGCCATGAAACAAGCAAGTACAAATCACTTCACTTCTATATATTTGAGTACAAAAGTAGGCCATGTGCATGGCCTCGGCGTCTTGAAAGCAAAAACAACCGGGACAAGCCCCCGGATTAGCTGTCGCCATCCTCGCCATCCACATTAACGGGAGTATGGCCTGGAGAAGTCGGAGGAGCATGGTCCGAACCCGCCGCGGCGCCTTCCGGAGAAGCCGGGATGCTCTCGGCCTTGAACTGTGGCCACCAGGCTAAAAGCCCTTCACCTTCTTCTTCGGTGGGGAAGCCGAAACCTGTCAGATCTGTGTCCGGACAAGCCTTTTGGGCAATGGCCATCCCCATATCAAACATGGTCGCGGCCGCCTTAGCCCCGGCGTCGAGCATTTCATCGGCATATTCCGGGCCTTCCTTATAACTCGCCACGGCCGTGCGAGCGACGTCGTCGGCTTCCTTGGTCTTGGCCTCAAAGTCCGCCTTCAAGGCCGATATGGCTTCGGCGTGGCGGCGGCGGTCCTCGTCCCGCTCCTTCTCCTTATCCTGGATCTCGGCCTTTAAAGATGCGATCTCTGCTCGGGCCTGATCCAGGTCCCTCTCGGCCTTCTTCTTGGCCTTCAAGGTGGTATAAATCACCTCTTTCTGCCCGTCCAGCTCGGACCACATCTGCGAGTTTGCCCCGATGAGGACATCGATGTTGGCCTCGAGATCCCGTTGCACCGAGGCCACCTTACACGAAGCCAGCTGGTCCGAGGCCTGGTCGATGTCCTGAAGCTTCTGCTGGATGAGGGCCTGGTGGCGAGCAAGAGCCCCGCACATGACCGCGGCCTACAGCAGAAAGAAAGAAAAACATGAGCCGAAGCAACTAAAGGAAATAGTGAGAAGTGAGGACGAAGAGGGAGGTCTCACCTGGATGGCATGTCGGACGCATTGCAGGGATAGGCCTTCCGAAGAAAGCTCCCTAATCTCGTCCCCGGCCATCGGGATGGTCATGATGGATATAGGTGTCCTCTAAGCCAATCATAAGACACCTATTTCAATCTGGTTCACTAATAAATGACATTAAATTCATTATGTAGATTGGCATATTTATAATTGCGCATAATGAAGTCCATGAATATGTGCAATGGTCATCAGATTATGATGAGATCATAATAATGAGACTGATGACTTATAAACACATATTCTCAATTGTTCATAGTCGTAGGATGTTTGAGAAGGACATCAAACATCCGGTTAGACTAGTACAGGTTTTTCCAGCTCATATGATGAGGGTGACTGATCTCGTTAGTTACTAGTGTGGAGACACAATGGTAAACCTGTAGGTGCTCATTGGAGAATGAGTTCACTGAACTGATCCGACATGAATCGCCGAATAGTAATTTACCTGACTGTCAATTGGCTTGATGCATCGTCACAGTGGCGTGGTTGATCCTTGGACTTGAGACACCAAAGACACCTTGTCGGTGGACTTCTGGACTTTGACCTTGACCTACGAATCCCTATCAATGGGATCTCAAATAGTCAAGGATCGGGTCCAGCGGAAGACCTTCGAAAGTGATTGTGTGTTCAATAAAGGATCGTTCGCTTTCAGGTAACTGGAGAGAGAATGTTCTATAATAGATCCGCAGGAGTCTGGCCAGAGCAGAAACAATATCAGAAAAGTGGTTTTCGGATATTGTACAGCGGAGTCTAATTCAAGTGAGTTGACAATCTACGGTTTGACAATTGACCATACCTTAGGTTAACTCGAGAGCATTGTGCGAACGAAGGATTATAGTCACGTGGTAACTGTAGACGGAAAGGTTCCATGAATGGGTTGCTGAACCCCATTACCTTCCGGGATCATGCGGTGTTGCTTGGCACCCAACTTGATCAGAAGTCCGACCGAATTTACATGCGATGTCAATTCAGTTAAGTAATTAGTTAATATATAGATATTAATTAATTACAATAAGTCAATAACTAGTTATTGGACTTAACGGGCTGAAAGCCGGACTGGTAAATGGGCCTAGAGGGTCACACGCAATAAGATTCTCAGTCGGTGGTACATAAGTGGGATTTATATTAACTTGGGGACTTTTGTGAAAAGTCGCGCCGACTTAATATATATAGGCGCTGTTGAGAAACCCTGGGCCAAGCTCCAGGATTTCCCTTTCTGGCCGTCATCCCTCCCTTTCTCTCTCCTTCTCTGGGCGTCGTGTTCGAGGCGCCGAGACAGGTTCTGTCTCCGCCGCGTGTGATTCCCGAAAGTCGGGAATTCCCGTCGGCGGGGATTTCAGCAATCGTTGCGGCGATGGATCTTTAGCGAGCGAGCTGATACGGACGAGGGATTGAGGACGAACCACCGCGGAGGATCGCGTAGATACCGCTGGAGGCCGGACGCTTGTGCGGCTCGCGGCATCGCCTCGACGGAACCGAAACGGAAGCAGATTCGAATCCGCGCACGGTAATCAGATTCCAACCCGGTTTTTCGGTTAACGTTTTTCGTTCCGAATTGGATCAGCGGGCATCGGGCGGGTATAATTTTTGTTCATCGTTTCCGCTGCGTTCTTCGCGTCCCGCCCGGATCCCAACAGTGGTATCAGAGCCAGGTTCCGCTCTGATCCGCTCCGGAACGATAAAATTAACGTTCTAAAATTATTTCCATGCCTGTTTTTATTATCTTCTCGCAGGAATTATTCGTGAGATGAATATAAAAATTTCAGATTTATTTTCTGTGGAGAAATTTTTAATTAAATGGGTTTTTCGATGTGTTCTTCATGGAGATGAAGAACTGGGCTTTGAGGGCTTTAATGGTGATGAAAGACCGCAGTAATGCTTGTTGGTGTGGCCAGCAATCCCTGCTAGTCCCCGGAATTTTTTGTAGTTGCTGGGGACCGACGACATATCCGATTTCTCTGGATTTTTCAAATGTTGGAAAATAATGGGGAGGAAACCATGATCATAAATTTGTTTAAACCGACGGTTTTAAGGCTCCTTTTGGGGGTTACCGGCGGCACGAGGCTCGCCGGTCGGTGATCAACGGCGTCGGGGAAGGTAAAGGGAAGCACCCCCTGCAACTTCTGGGCTGGCCACCAGCCTACCGGCGCCGAAGAAGAGCAAGAAAGGGGGCGGCGGCGGTTGGAAGTGTGCAGAAAACCCTAAAGAGGGGAGCCAGCCGAGCCAAGCGCAGGGCGCTGGACCGGCCGGTCCCGAGCGCCCCGCCCAGGGTGGCTGGTGCCCTGACCTGGCCGGCCCGACCGGGACCAGCTGGGCCCGGGCCGGGCACGCCAGGCGCCAGATCTGGCTGAGCCAGATGGCGCCTGGCTCGAACCAGGCCGTGCCTGGTCCAGCCATGGTGGCCCTTGGCCCTGAGCCACTAGGCCCATTAAGCCCTGACCCAGCCCATTAAGCCCAATTAAACTACTTTAACCCCTTATTTAAACCCCTAAACCCCATTTAACATTCTAAAAGTTTTTTATTAATGTTTGTAACCCACTTCTAATTAACTGAGAATTGTTTTAAATAAAGTTTAAAATATGTTTTAGACTTTAATATATAATTTCAAGTTAAATAAGGGTTATTATTAAGATATGATCTTAATTAGATTTAACAAGTGTTGTTAAATCCTTTTAATAAAATTATTAGTGGGTTATTTAAGATATGATCTTAATTTAATTAACAATTGTTGTTAATTTAATACATTTGATATGAGTGATTAAAAAAAGGGGTTAATTAAGATGAGATCTTAATTTAGTTATTAACAAATGTTGTTAATATCTTTTTATTAAATGATAAAGGGGTTTAAAATTTAAGATATGATCTTAAATCATCATTAACAACTATTGTTAATTTATATTTAAGATGTGATCTTAAGTTAATATTAACATGTGTTGTTAATTAATTGTTAAGTTATGACCTTAATATTAAATAACAAATGTTCTTATTTACTCTTAGTTAAGTGATTAGATTAATATTTATAATTTCTTAGCAATTGTTGTTAGGAAATTATTTTAATAATTTAGAGACACTTAATAATAGTTGTTAAGTGATTAATTAACTAATTATAATAGTTATAATTAAGTTGATTATTTCTTGAGTAATAAACCTTAATAAAAGTTATTAAGGATTAATTAAGTCTTAATAATAGTTATTAAGATCATTAATTAGTTTACTCAAGTATCTCTTAATTTTTTGGTTTTAATGATCTAATCTACTTGGAATTTAATCTTTTAATAAAAGTTATTAAAAGGATTAAATTAAGTCTAAGATGTTAGACTATTTTTAATTAGAAATATTCTAATTATTATTTCTTAATAATTGTTATTGAGAAATATGATTTTATTAAGGGGTTTTAACAAGGAGTTGTTAAGGGGTTAATAATTGGAATTATAAATTATTTTATAAGTGTTATTTAGGAATTTTTAATTCTTTCTAAATGTTAGATTGTTTCACATTAATAATTGTTATTAATGTGAAATAAAATTAATCTAAGTGTTAGATTAATTAATTTAGAAATGTTCTAAATTATGCATGGAATATTTTAGAATTTTAATTTTAGCTTTGTGTGCGCATGTTGATGTGTTTAATGCTTTAAATTAGATTTATTGCATGTTAGAAAATGAGATTTTCGAAAATTCAAATTATCCAATTTTGATTGGCACCCAGGTTTTAAGAAAGCCAAAATTATTATATTTTCAAAATTTTAGCCTTCATGTGTTGTGCTTTATCATGTGTGAATGGTTAAAATTTGTGGTGGTCATGGACATGCACTTTGTTAAATTTCATATCATGTGATGGTGTGTGATTTTGTGGATTGTTATGGAATGTGATATTCATTAATTAAGTGTTAATTAATGAGGCCTACGTGTCTCCCTCTCTTTCTCATTCCATTGTAATTCTATCTCCCTCTGTTATTGTACTCGGCCATAAGGCTTTCTCTTACAATTTATTTGTATTTGAAATTGTTTCAAAATAAATATTATTTGTATTTGATCACGCCGACCGAGGAGAGGCGAGGATGATCTACAAATGCAACTAGGAAAGCGACAGGAGATGAGATCACCAGTGGCTATGCGTTTGCATGTTTAGATTATATAAGTGTTATATAGTTTTGATGATTAATTGTTTGGCTCCAGTTAATCACCGTGCTATCCATGACCACATAATGAACATGTATGGATGATGCATGCTTTTAGTTATTGATTATGAATCGATTGTTAATATCTAGGTATAGTTAAATATATATATTCGATATATTTATAAACTATTACCTAGGATGAGACCAACTTAACATAAACAAAACCTTCAATATAAAGTCTAAGCCGGAGCAGGAGTCATTGAGAATGTACCGCGTAGCTCTCCATCAATATAGTTTTTAGAACTTGATTCAGTGATGACAGTTTCTACGTGTTTACCCGAGATCTGACACCATCTGATGAAAGGACTATTAACTATGGCATTATGATCCCTTGAGATTGGAATAGAGGAACGGTGTAGCTATCCTCGCGTTTACCCGGGAGCTGCATTCTTACTCTACTCTGTCACGTATTGATGGTAAAGCTTAGACCAGGTATAATGGTCTACTGTGTTTACCCGGGACCATTAAAGACCTGGGAGCCGAAACAAGATCGGATATTGTAAGGAGTTGCAATTACCATGAGATGGTTGCTCTAAGATAATGGTATGATACTATATGTTTACCCGAGGTCATACTGTGATTCTTGGAGATTCTGATCCTCACTAGGAGACCGTCGGAGTCTCCCGTTCTGTATACCTGAAGGTTATATAGTCCGTCGAAAAATAGTGAGAAATAATTCAAGATAAAAGACCATAATTGAATTATCAGAACTATCTGCTTAAATCACGTTATTTCATCCGATTCACTAAAATGTCGTATATTCGAGAAATTGGCATATTGGATGCCAATACTTCTCATACTCAGACTGACTAGAAAACTCTGAAGAATGTCTTCAGGGCCAAGTGAAAGTCACTATCCTAATCAGATATCATGAATCCTCTTACTTGGATAGACCAAGGTGAAGAGGTACTCATGGTATGCCTTATTGAAAGGCAATGATTGTCATGAAATCTCTTATTTAGATAGACCAAGATGAAGAGATATTCATGATATGTCTTTGAGAAAGACTAGTGGTAAGATTTTAAACAGTCGAACCCACACCTGAAAGGATAAAGAAAAGTCAGCTGAGATAGAGAAATAACAGTTCTCCCACTACAACCAATATAAGGATATTGGTAAAGGCAAAAAGGAATATGGAATTTGAAAGAACTTTCATATATTCTTATTATCGTCTTTTGCATGTCTATTGGAGAATTAATGTATCCAACATGAGATATTGGAAATGATTCTCAGAGCTGCGATAGTGTGCAGATTTAGACAAGTAAAAGGAAATCGAGAAAATGTAAGTGTTGAGTTAGACTAAACTATTGTTCATGATATTCATAGATTACTGTTAGACAGTAAATCTGTGTATATCTATAGGAGTCTAATATGAAACTAAATAATTGTTATTTAGTTGCATGAGAAATCAAGAATAACGTTGATTGATAAGAATAATAGTTGTTCGAATCATTCAATGCACTATAGATTCTTGAAGTGACATTTCATGTGATGAATGTTCACGAGTTTCCTATAGAAATGAACTATGTGAATCTTGATTATCTATGGTATTATACACGGGGTTGTACAATAAGAAATTATTGATGCTGATACATACTGATGTAAACAGCTTAAAGGCTAAAGATAATCACTCCTATTGACTTACCTCTATAGTTTACTCTTAGAATGATTCGACTGTATATACTTACTGAAGTACAAGTCGAATGCATCTGAGAGATTAAGGTATAAGATCAATATGAAGTATTAGAATTTTTGATTTGATCAAGAAAATAGATACTTTGGTATATGATTCACATAAATCATTAAGAGGATAATTGTATCCTTACTCGATTAATCCTCATTTTGCATCATAGCAATATGATAGAATGAGGAATTGCACCTTATTAAGATACGGTGCAATGCATAACAAGATTTGCCTAATTCTTATCCTCTTGAATATGAGTATGAACATTAGATGTCTATACTTTAAAGATGGTTTTAAATAAGTCAGTGTGTCCATATAAGATATGGAAACCAAATAATTCATATGAGATGTGAATTATGAATAAATCTGATTTAAAAGTCAGGTATTATTGCGATGTGAATTTGTAAATGTCTAAAGAATTTGGACCTTACAGTTATTGGCCAGACGATAATGAAATAATTGTCGTCCTAAAAACTGTCTTCTGTGAAGAGGAATATGTCCTCAAAGAAGATAGTGGGATCTGATAAAACTAGAAGATGTTCTAGATTCACAAGTTAACATAAGATTATTAGATAATCTTTAGTTGTTTGGAACCACTCATGACACATCAGAGAGCTTCATAGATTTTTGAGATTCTCTCAGTGACTAAAAAGATATGTTTGACATATCTGATTTAGCAAGATGAGAGGAGCTCAAAATAGATTATGATCTAAAATCTGTGATAATGATGATCTCTGTCATTACAACTTTGAGATTGATAAGTTTATTAGAATTCTACTTGTCAATACTGCCTATCATCAGATGATGACAGTTGGATGTTAAAAGCACTCTCTCAATGTGATTGAGGTAAAGATGTATATGATATACCTTTAAAGCTTTTAGAATGTCTAGGAAGCAAGTTATGATTTCAAAGATCATTTTGAATCAAACTGAAGCTTCCTAAGTTGTAATAAAAGTTTTGACTTAATAGTCAAATACTATGTGATCATTAAGAATGATCACGGATTGTGTGTAAGTGTTCAGAAAGGACAGTGGGAGTACGGTCGCTTTAGTAATGCTTTATGATAATAACATCAAAGTCATTAAGAATGACTTCAGGATGTTACTATTAGTGAAAGCATTGTTAACTATGTTTTCCTCCATAATAAGTTTACTTATAATATCTCACGTATTGGAAATACGAATCTATTAAGATAGATTGGTGGGGATATTATATTGACCTGTATGTCAAGATGTTTGACATAAATTTCATAACAAGTCTCAATTGTTGAGATATGAAATTTATTCTTTTAAAGAAAAGGTTCCTTAAAGGATACATGAGTGAATTGCATCATTAAGCGCTTGAGAAGTGTTAAGGATGCATTCACGTATATGGAGAAGATGATTTGAAACTATGAGGTCACACTGACTCAAATTTCAAGTCAAATAATGGATTCAACCTTCTAGTATAAAGGAATGGATTGGAATGGTTCCAATCCAGGAATGGATCGGAATGGTTCTAATCCAGAACTCGATATTAAGATGACGACATAGACAAGTGATACTGTTATTAGAACAGTATGGATGAAAAGGTTCATCCTTGAACTAGATGTAGTTCTAAAAGGTCTCTGATACCATCCTATCGTTGTAGGACAACAGTGGGAGCAATCAGTTGTATGATCGAGCTATGGTCTCTTCAAAAGTTGCAGAACATTCTGAGGCTCTTTCACAGGTTCAGAGACAAAGGATTAAGAGGAAATAACGTAATGTAAATATTCTATCTGTAGATAATTTAGCAGATCCCTGACCAAGTCTTAGTCACAGACTTTATGTGAGCATCACCTAGATTTGATGGAGATCAAATGCGAAAGTGATTGGCTTGAGTCCAAGTGGGAGATTGATGGATATAGGTGTCCTCTAAGCCAATCATAAGGCACCTATTTCAATCTGGTTCACTAATAAATGACATTAAATTTATTATGTAGATTGGCATATTTATAATTGCACATAATGAAGTCCATGAATATGTGCAATGGTCATCAGATTATAATGAGATCATAATAATGAGACTGATGACTTATAAACACATATTCTCAATTGTTCATAGTCGTAGGATGTTTGAGAAGGACATCAAACATCCGGTTAGACTAGTACAGGTTTTTCCAGCTCATATGATGAGGGTGACTGATCTCGTTAGTTACTAGTGTGGAGACACAATGGTAAACCTGTAGGTGCTCATTGGAGAATGAGTTCACTGAACTGATCCGACATGAATCGCCGAATAGTAATTTACCTGACTGTCAATCGGCTTGATTCATCGTCACAGTGGCGTGGTTGATCCTTGGACTTGAGACACCAAAGACACCTTGTCGGTGGACTTCTGGACTTTGACCTTGACCTACGAATCCCTATCAACGGGATCTCAAATAGTCAAGGATCGGGTCCAACGGAAGACCTTCGAAAGTGATTGTGTGTTCAATAAAGGATCGTTCGCTTTCAGGTAACTGGAGAGAGAATGTTCTATAATAGATCCGCAGGAGTCTCTGGCCAGAGCAGAAACAATATCAGAAAAGTAGTTTTCGGATATTGTACAGCGGAGTCTAATTCAAGTGAGTTGACAATCTACGGTTTGACAGTTGACCATACGTTAGGTTAACTCGAGAGCATTGTGCGAACGAAGGATTATATTCACGTGGTAACTGTGGACGGAAAGGTTCCATGAATGGGTTGCTGAACCCCATTACCTTCCGGGATCATGCGGTGTTGCTTGGCACCCAACTTGATCAGAAGTCCGACCGAATTTACATGCGATGTCAATTCGGTTAAGTAATTAGTTAATATATAGATATTAATTAATTACAATAAGTCAATAACTAGTTATTGGACTTAACGGGCTGAAAGCCGGACTGGTAAATGGGCCTAGAGGGTCACACGTAATAAGATTCTCAGTCGATGGTACATAAGTGGGATTTATATTAACTTGGAGACTTTTGTGAAAAGTCGCGCCGACTTAATATATATACGCGCTGTTGAGAAACCTTGGGCCAAGCTCCAGGATTTTCCTTGCTGGCCGTCATCCCTCCCTTTCTCTCTCCTTCTCTGGGCGTCATGTTCGAGGCGCCGAGACAGTTTCTGTCTCCGCCGCGTGTGATTCCCGAAAGTCGGGAATTCCCGTCGGCGGGATTTCAGCAATCGTTGCGGCGACGGATCTTCAGCGAGCGAGCTGATACGGACGAGGGATCGAGGACGAATCACCGTAGAGGATCGCGTGGATACCGCTGGAGGCCGGACGCTTGTGCGGCTCGCGGCATCGCCTCGACGGAACCGAAACGGAAGCGGATTCAAATCCGCGCACGGTAATCAGATTCCAACCCGGCTTTTCGGTTAGCGTTTTTCGTTCCGAATCGGATCAGCGGGCATCGGACGGGTTTAATTTTTGTTCATCGTTTCCGCTGCATTCTTCGCGTCCCGCCCGGATCCCAACAGGTGAAGCCCCGTGCCAGGCGCAGGCATGTCTGGGAGTCATCCAGACTGTCGTCTGTGACGACCCCCGTGTCCGGGCGCCATGGCTCGTGCCCTTACTCCTGAGACATATGAGTCCCGGCCGCCCCGAACGGATACGACAACACCGTATCCGCCGCGACGCCAGTGGCCAAAGGGGAATCGTCCCTCTACGGCTGGGGAGGCGACGAGAGCGGAGCCTCCCTTCTCGAGACCGGCCTCTTGGTCGCCGGAGCAGATTCCCTCTTGTCGAGGTCGTCCGGGCGCCTCCGCTTCTCGGGCCGCTCACTGCCCCCGGCGACCGTTTTCCCCTTCCGTCGCTCCCTCTCGAGAGCAGCGGCAGCTGTGCGGCCTTCGGCGGAAGCCGCTGTCTGCCTCGTCAGCCGAGTGCCTGGGGCTGAAATTCCTCCAGCTGACTTCCCTTCCGCGGGCCGCGATTGGGACAGTCGAGACGATGCGGGCTGCCGGGAGATCCGGCTCATAAGGCCCTTGAGACCAGACTTTTCTGAAAGCAGAAAAGAAGAAGAATCAGCAAAAGTTCAATAATAATTTTATGACCCAAAGCCGACTTACCCCTGACCATTGCTTCGGCGTCCTCTTCGGACGGACGGACTTCGGCCGGAGCCCTGGTCGCGGTAGCGCTCGCCTCGGCCTCTCCCGGGGCATCTTCAAGAGGAAGGTAGGGAAAGGCCCGGGCAGGAGAGTGCGACGGATCCGGCCAGGCTCCCATCTCTATGAGCCTGTCCTTGTCCTCGAGAAGCTCCGTAATGTTGTATGGAGCGTCATCCTCGAAGAGATGGGCGTCAGCAAGTTGTTCGGGGCTGAGGGTTGGACAGTCAGAAATGCCCTCGGCCAAGGGCGCCCATTAGGTAGGAAAGGGCCATACACTCTTATTCTCCTCCGGCAGAGAAATAAAAAAGAAGTCCTCATTCTAATGATGAATGGACGAGGGCTTCCTGGAGAAGATCCCCCGTCCGGAACGGGGAACGAAGCAAAACCAAGAAGACCTCCCTTGAGGTTTGATTTTGAAGAGGTAACGAAAGATATTTACAGAGGGGATGAAGTCAAGGATGGAGTTAAGGGCCAAAAAAGCGTAGACCGTCTGCCAAGAATTCGGGAAGAATTGAGACGGGGCCAGTCCATAAAAGCTCAAAAGATTTACAACAAAAGGATGAAGGAGAAGGCGAAAACCTACCCGGAAGTTGTGCTCGTAAATTGAGAAGCAGCCTGGCCGAACGGAGTTGGCTCTTATACGCCTCCCAGGCCGAACGGGAATCATCCAAGAGGGACTCAAATAGTAGTTAGTTATGCTCTTCAAATCTTTGACACCAAGAGCACAAACTACATCTGAGACCTTCTCGGCCTGACGACGGCCGATAGTGGAAGGCTCGACAGCAGTAGGGACGGGTTCTGCCTCGTCCGCCATAACATAAAGGAAAGAGTTCGAGGAAAAAGGTGATGATAGAGAAGACTGGGGAGTAGGTCTAGATGAGGAGCACGACGATATGCTTTCGGCCGAAAAGCTGCTCTCGGCCGAAGCAGAACTACTGGACATGAATCAAAAGAAGAAAAGGCTAGAGCTGAGGCTTACCCTCAGATTAGAAACTCCCCGACGATTGACAAGACGTCCTCGGACGACCTCGATGTAACACTCGCGGCCGGAGAAGAAAAGACGTTCGCGGCGTTGCTTGCAGGAACGCTCTTGCGCGGAGAAGAAGAGAGAGAATGCGAAGGAACAATGCTGAAGCGAATGAAGCCGGTATTTATAGAAGGTCCTAGGGGGGTCGGACGGTGAACCGACGGCCGAGATCCTTCAACCCCTCGGCTCCGCCTCGCTCGGATGTTTGACGCGTGTCCTGTCCTTCTCCATGATGATGAGCAGGCTGTCGGATCGAGAAGAGCCGATCGACGGCCGGAAGCGGCCTAACCCTTCGGCTATTCCTGCGGATGCTCGACACGTATCCCGATCTTTGTTTCGGGGGCCGGAGAGGCGGTGATCCAGGTGAAGTTTCGGGCAGAGAGCCGAAACGGCCGCGATCCAAGTGATGACTGTTGATGGCTGAGATCTTTTTGTGCTTTCGGCTACCGGCCGGATCTCAAACACGTATCCTGTGTTTTTTGTGATGCGATTGTGAAGGCGGGAGATTCAAAGTCTTTTCCGCCCTCGCTTAGCATTTCAAAGTATCCTGATAACCTTGCCTTTTCACAACTAGGGACGAAGGTATTTGTCACCATGTCTCGGCCTGAGACGAAGGTGTCTATGACAGGGTCTCGGCCTGAGACGAAGCTGTTTGTCACCAACTCTCGGCCGACTTGAGACGAAGCCGTCTCCAGGTTTTCAAAGCAGGAATGAGACCAACAATTTCAGACGAAAATCTTGTCAAATTTTATTTTTCCGTAGGGGCTTCGGACTTTACTCTCGGCGTTTCATAAAATTGAGAACGACGAGAGTAGGGGTCCATGTGATGGAGTAGAATCCGATTCGGCCCAACAGCGGCCCTTGGCCCGATAGTGGCCCAACAGCGTCCCTCGGTCCAACAGCGGCCCTCGGCCCGATAGCGGCCCAACAGCGGCCCTCGGCCCAACAGCGGCATTCGGCCCAGTAGCCATATCCGGCCCATTCCGACGGATTACTAGGCACTATGGCGGTTTATGGCGGTTTATTAGTAATCTAAAACATAGTCCTATATCGGCTGCAACAACCAGGTAACCCCCAATCCTCCGTTATTAATAGAAGGCTATTTATTACAAAGAGGATATACAGAAAAAAGGTTAAGCATTAAAGCTTCTTCTTTCCTCCCTTCTGAATCGAATCTTCTTCAGAAGTTAACTTAATCGTCGGAGGGGGTTTTCTTGGGCTGAAGCCCGGGACCCTCGTTGACTGGTTCTTCTTTCTGCAGGGGCTTCGGTTCGAATCTTCGCCGACCTCTTCGTCCGGATCGGTTTGGGCTACTGGACTTGTTTTTCTTTTTCTCATAGGGGTCTCTGCCTCATTATTTACCAACCCCTTCATCCGGATCCCCCTCGGCAAACGGAGTCTCGGCTACGCCCTCAACGAGTCTTCGTCCACATAGCCCTCGGCTTCGGAGTTCCGGTCCCGTATTTCGCCCACGTCTCGGCCTGGATCCCTTGTAGGTGCTTAGAATGACAGTGTGATTAACACGAAAAATCTATGTTGTTTAGGTGTAAAATAAACCTATTAAAAACAGAAACTAAGTGCAGTGATCGCCAGAAACTTTTGACTTAAAAGTTCCAAAAGAAGTATGATCGCCTACCTGTTTAAACGCGGAAGATATTGAGCTCTTGATTCCCCTCCTTCAGCCGGCTGAAGAAAGAGAGCCCTTTCTTTGTTCTTTGTTCTTGCTGTTGAATTTGAGGTTGAGGTTGAGGATCTTCTAGAGATTCTTGTGACTTTGTGCTTGATTTACTCCTTTTGATTCTCTTGTTGTTGAGTGCAGCAGAAATAGAAAGAAAAAGAGATGAAGAAAACAATGATGAGAACTTTAAACAAAAGCAGTATCTATTCTGATCATGATGTTAAACATGCAATTAAACAACAAACTTACTTGTTGAGTGGCTTTTGAAACCCCTTAATCAAATAGGTTTTGAAAAGAATGAATGTGTTGTGTGTTGCATGGAGTGAATGATGAAGAATGTAGAACTAAATGAAATGAATGCAGAAAAATAAAGACTTATGCCCAATGGTTGAATTCTTGAATGGATGAAGAATCTTGAAAGGACGCCGACTTCTGGAAATAGCAGCGCTTCGGCGTTCCGACGGTGTTGCTTCGATCTTCAACTCGCTATTGCTCAATGATAATCAACTCGAGATTATGCTTAACTTTTTTAACTCTTCAAGATGTAAGGTATTTATAGGCTTCTTCTACGTCTACGGATTAACATAGGAAAACTTCGGATTTATCTATCTTAACCGACAGATAAATACTGATTAATTCATCTTTATCTGTAATTATCTAAAACGCATCTACCATGGTTGACGCATTTCAGATTAATTAAGATAAGGATAAATATCCGGGAAAACTTATCTTTATCTTTATTTGCTAAAATGCGTCTACATGTGCAGACGTCTTTTACACTAATTAAGATAAGGATAAACATTCGGAAGAGAAGTAGAAATAGCCTAGGAGATCTAAATCGCGTCAGCACTCACATACGCCTTTTAGCTAATTAATCAATTAATTAAAATTCAAATTTAAACGTTAAAATAGGAATAAACTCTAAATGGTGTCCACATAAGTCGACGTCTTTTAAGAATTCTTCATATTTTAACTGAAATTTGAGCTAAAATCAATTCAATTAATTAACTTAAACATGTCTGTTAAACCCGACACTTAAAAAGATCAATAAAAATTAATCAATGATTAAATATCAAACCATTCTGAGACATTATTATATGATATGAAATTTACTCAAAATGACGTCAAAATTAGCGTGTCTACAGTTGCCTCACCTTGGCATCGTCTTTGCAAGGGAGTGAAATGGAATGGAATGTACTGAAAATGTGATGCCAAGGTGTGATGAGACACGCTCTTAACATCACATGATTAGAATTTTTCTCGAAAGCATCGATGAAGATAGCTTAAGGGAATCAATGGAATCAATCCTGTCTGGATGAGGTAGAGAAGGAAATAAAATAAAGTCGATCAACCTCCTCGGAGTGGGAAGTACCCTAGGTCGTAGACACTGTAGGTTTCATCATGGGGAGCGTTTGCCAGCCAATGTGGACGTGCTGCAACCATAATGGATCTTAAAAAGAAAACAAGAAATATTGGATAAAGAGTCCAAGAAAGGATAGAATTCCAAGGATATCTTCAAGCGAACCTCAAAGATAATCAAGATACTTAATTCAGAATGGAATATTTCATATCATGTTTTGAGTTATTTGATTTAATGGTCTGAAACTTAATCAATAATTAATCCTTATCACAATGATTTCAAAATCCTACATGATGCATGCTGGGCTAAAAGAAAAACATAAAGTCAAATAAAATATAAATTAATCAAGGATAATATTGTTAAATTGTCATTAATGAGTCAAGATACCAATTTTTGTAATCCAGTGCTAAGCCTAAACTTGTTTATCCGCGCATCATTTCACAAAAATGGAACCATCATCCTCACTAATTAACAATCGAACGGCCTATCCGTGCGATTAAGAATCCTCTGGAATTATTACTGTTTTTGTTGTAGGGGAACTCAAATTCCAGTTTCATCAAAACCACAAGGTCCTTGATATGCTTTAATAAATACTTAATATATAATAATGATGATGCACAATAATTACATGGAATAATACAAGAGTAGAAATAACCGTCTTTCTAGCCACGGTCAGGACTTCTTGACTCCCACAGTGGGATATTCTTGACGTTTCCAGCTTTACTCAGGTTTTCTTTGAATTTCCTGTAATCAAAATCATTAATAATTCCAAACAAATATTCAACTTAAACATCAAAAACCACAAAACTTCAGGTAAATCAATAGAAAGGCTGAAACGCGTCGTGTCGCGCAGACGCCAGTCAACATTGAAACGCGGCAGTGCTCCTCGACGCCTTTCACTCACAGAAACAGGTTTCTGGCTGTTCTCTACTCGAATTCCAACTTTACCAATGCCTTGTGTCCTGTATACAACTTGAACAAACATGTTAAGTATATGTTTAGGCTTAGCCTATTGCCTGGTTAAGTAACCGACTACTTGATCCTATCCTTGATAGAAGGGTCAAGGGGCATAGCCTTTATTAACAAAGGTAATGAGAATAATCATACTTAAGCAAAATGCAACATGCAAGCAAACAAATGCTTACTGAAAATAAAAGGAATGAAACATACTAAATGCAACAAGCAAATGCTAATTGAAATATTTTTGTTATTTTGAAATATTCATTTTTGTTTGGGTTTTGAAATATATGCATTTTTTATTTTTTTGACATATGTATTTTTATGCATTTTTGACATATGTATTTTTTTTTGGATTTTTGACATATGTATTTTTTTGGATTTTTGACATATGTATTTTTTTGGATTTTTGGTATATGTATTGCTTTGGATTTTTGACATATGTATTTTTTTGGATTTTTGACATATGTATTTTTTGGATTTTTGACTAAAAGATCAGCATGGTACTTAGATCAAAAGATCATATTCATTTATTAACTTAATTTCCAAATTGTTCTTTAACAACTTAACTTAAACCCATCGTGTTTGAATTTATGTTTCCATTCGTGATCCCATTTGATGATTTGACCCTTAGTCAATATAAGCCATTCCTTAAGTTTGGAGTACATCTCTTTAGAAGGAAAGAGAAGAATAAGTTTAGAAAGCCCATGAGAAGGTTCCAGAGACTTAAAAAGATGTTCCTTTCCTATCTTAATATCCGTTGGGGTTCGGTCATTTTCTTTCCGGGGTATTTATCGACCTTGCGTTCCCTTTTGTTTCATTTCATGGCCTTGACGTAACGTTTGTAGTGTGATGGCCTTTTGATTTTATATTTGGCTTTTTGCCCTTTTGTTTTTGTTTTTCTATTCTTTTCTGTGGGACGGATCTCCCCTATTTTTTTATGACGGACTCCTACTAAGATGGTGGATATTCTTGGTAGTCTATTCTAAGTCTCGTTCCGACATCATGGGCCGAGTATAAAACAGAATTTTGCTTTAAAAAGGAATGATTTGTACTTTACACTCTTAGTCAAGCTTTCGATATTCTTTAGGACTTAGCATCTCTTGTTACTTACGAATCAAACGTGTCAGTGTGTGTAGTAATGGGTTTGAAATTAAATTATCCAGACTAACAAAGAAATTTGAGTTTATAAACTTTCTGATTCCACTGGTCTTTGTACCATACTGATCGACTCTTTAACCTAAGGGTAGTATTTCTTAAGATGTTAGCCATTCCAGGGATGATTTAGCTCTTCTCCTTCTGCATAACAAGACGATAAGCATTACCAGGAAAAGCGTGCGATACAACATAAGGTCCTTCCAAGTTGGGTTGGAGCTTAGAACGCGGACCACCAGGTTTTACAAAAATCCTTTTGACGACCATTTCACCGACTTTGACTTTACGTTCAATGACTTTCTTTTGATAAAAACATGTTAGTCTGTTTTGATAAACTTTTGCATGATTAGCAGCTGACCATCTTTTCTTGTCTAAGAGTTCCAATTGAGCAAGGAGTGCTGAACGATGCTCATCAATGGAAAATTCCTTATTCAATTGTACTCTTAATGACGGTATGAGGATCTTATATGGAACTACCGCCTCCATTCCAAATGTTAAGGAATAAGGAGTTTGCCCAGTGGGCGTGCGGATTGAAGTTTGGTAGGCCCATAGAGCTTCAACTAATTTTTCTGGCCAGTCTGCGAATTTGTTAGATTTGCACGTCTTTTTGATAATTTTTATCAAAGTCTTATTTGTTGCCTCTGCTTGGCCATTGCCTTGCGGATAATAAGGAGATGAATGATGCAATGCAATTCTGTACCTGTTGCAGAGGTCCTTCAATTCCTGTGACACGAACTGCGGTCCGTTGTCGGTGACGATGGTGCTTGGAATTCCAAATCGGGTGATGATGTTCTTCATGATGAACTTGCAGACGGTTGATGCTTTGATCTCCACGTACGCTTCAGATTCTGCCCACTTGGTGAAGTATTCCGTTGCCGTGAGAATGAAAGATTTTTGCTTGATGCCGGAATCTGGATTACCAAGGGGTCCAATAATGTCGAAAGCCCACATGGAGAAAGGCCGTGGGGAGGAAACATGATGGAGTGAAGATGCAGGAGAATGAATTTTGTCGGTGTGAAGTTGACACTTAGCACACCTACGGACATATCCTACACAGTCTTCTTCCATGGTTGACCAATAAAATCCTTGTCTAAGGATCTTCTTTGCTAGCATCTGTCCATTGACATGGCCACTACAAACTCCACTATGAGCTCCTTCCATAACCTTCCAAAGCTCATCTTCGTCTAGACATCTCAGAAGAACTCCATCAAAACCTCTCTTATACATTGCTCCCCCAACTAGGGTGTATCGTTGAGCAACTCTCCTGATAGCTCTCTTCTCCTCAGTTGTAGCTTCCTCAGGATATGATTGATCTTCACAATATTTTGCAATTTCATAATACCATGGCTTCTGTTCATCATCCATCTCTTTTAACAGCTCCATTAACATGATTTCTCTCTTTTCTACAATGCTTCCGTCTCTGACTTTCTTCAGCAACTTCTCCTTAATTCTAAGGAATGAAGGGTCTTTCACGGCGGGTGAAAGACGCCTATGAACTATGATTGATTCGGATTGCTTGCTGATTGTAAAATCAAGAGAAGATGCAAGTGAAGCTAGAACGTCAGCTAAGATGTTTTGATTCCTAGGGACATGGACAAATATCAATTTCGTGAAAAGCTTTGAATAAGTAGAAGTAAGTTCTTGATAAGGCTTGAGCTTGGGATTAAGAGTTCGATACTTGGTCAGCACTTGGCGAATAATCAGTTGGCTATCACCCACAATCCTGAGTTTGGTGGCACCATGGAAATGAGCAACCTCGAGGCCAGCAAGAAGTGCCTCGTATTCAGCTATATTGTTTGTGACTGGAAAATCAAGCTGAAAGGCTTGTGGAATGGTGATACCTTCAGGTGATAACAGAACAATACTGATCCCTTTTCCATGAGAATTCAGAGCTCCGTCAAAATGCAGAGTCCACATATCATCTCTGATTTGATTTACGGACATCAGTTCCTCATCTGGAAACTCTGATCGCACTGGATCAAATCGAGGAAGGGGATGATGAGCGAGATGTTCTGCTATGGCATAGCCCTTGATCGCTTTCTGCTGAATATAAGTGATATCGAATTGAGATAGAAAGCTTTGCCATCACGCTAACCTATCAGTAAGAACAGATTTCTCTAGAAGGAATTTGATCGGATTCATCCTAGCGATGAGATGGACTTCATGGGCCAGAAAATAATGCTTAAATTTCTGCACAACCCAGACCAATGCTGCACATGTTTTCTCCATCGCCGTATATCTCTGTTCAGCGGGGTTGAGAACTTTAGAGAGATAGTAGGCTGCCCTCTCTTTTCCTTCTTCATCCTCTTGTGCTAGGACAGCCCCCACTGCATCATCCATGACTGAAATGTAAAGTATCAATGGTTTGCCTGGAGATGGTAGTCTCAAAACAGGAGGACTTGCTAAATAGTTCTTTAATCCATCGAATGCCTACTGACACTTATCGTCCCAATCGAATTTGACTCTCGGCTTGGTAAGCTCGTAAAACGGCTTACACCTTTGTGAGTGCTGGGAGACAAAACGGCGAATAAATTGTAACCTCCCGATTAATCCTCTTAACTCCTTCAAGTTTTTGGGAGATGGCATTTCTCTAATAGCCTTCGCCTTATTGGGATCGATCTCAATTCCCCGTTTGCTGACGATAAATCCAAGTAATTTTCCTGAAGATACCCCGAATACACATTTCTTGGGGTTCATCTTTAACTGATATTCTCTCGATCTCTCTAATACCCTTGCCAAAACTTTGGCGTGCTCAGTCTTTGTCTTAGATTTAACCAATAAATCATCCACATACACTTCCAAATCTATGTGCATCATGTCATAGAATATTGCCATCATAGCCCTCTGATAAGTGGCTCCAGCATTCTTTAATCCAAATGGCATGACGACATAACAATATGTTCCCCAAGGTGTAGTGAATGACGTTTTCTCTTGATCCTCTTCTGCCAGCTTAATCTGATTGTATCCTGAAAATCCGTTCATAAACGATACAGTTTCATAGCCAGCGGTATTATCAATGAGTACATCAATATGAGGCAATGGAAAATCATCTTTAGGACACGCCCGGTTCAGATCACGGAAGTCAATGCAAACTCTGACCTTCCCGTCCTTCTTCATAACCGGGACTATGTTGGCCACCAATTGTGGATAAAGGACAACTCTAATAAATTTGGCTTTATGCAATTTGTCAACCTCTTCCTTCATCTTTAGAGCCATTTGTGGGTGGAATCTCCTTAATTTCTGCGTGACCGGGCTAGATCCATCCTTTAATGTCAACCTGTGTTCAACTAAAGATGAGTCTAACCCCGGCATATCTTCATAACTCCAGGCGAAAGTGTCCTTATAGTCCTTAAGTACTTGTACCATTGCCTTCTCATCCTCTGTAGAAAGATTTTTGCTGATGAGGACAACCTTAGGCTCGTCTTCAGTCCCTAAATTGATTTCTTTGGTGGGCTCTTCTACGGCAGCTGAGGGTTCATCGAATCTCTTCACTCCACTGGCATTTGCCTCAGCTGCGTCCTCGTCATCTTCCTCATTCTCAACAATGGGGTCCTTTTCATGCACTAACTCGTATACCCCATACCCATCATTGACTGACTCATCATTCATACAGTCTTATGGCATCTGAATTGGATTTTCTAAAAACTGAGGGATTAAAGAATAAGAAAAGCATCTAACAGCTAAATCCTGGAGGTATCTATCTGGAATTCGCCTACCCTTAGACTTCCTAACTTGACTAACCTGCCTAAAACTAGACTGCCTAACTTCACTAAACTCCCTATTATAACCTAATGAAGATGAAGCATGGTAGAAATCCTGGGATACAAGTGGAAATACAAGAGAATCCTCCCGAGGGGAGGGGCAGAGTAGATTTAAGAGAGAATCTTGACCGAAGGACCCACGTAACGGGGTGCGATCGGACAAGTAAGAAGTTTCCTCGATAAGGATCTGAGAAGAATTTGTTGTAAAATTGGCGTTTTTTTTTGGATATCAGAGGAATTAAACATGAAACATGAATGAATACAAATAGAAGGAGAATCAGATGGAGGAAGTGGCACCAAGGCCAGAGGATTAGGGGGATCATATAACGGGCGGAGCCCGGGGAATATCTTCAATAATGACCCGCGACCAAGTCGGGGTCAAGAGCAGTGTACGAAATAGAGTATGGAGCATGAAGACATGGGAAGGATATGTCCCCCTCCAGAGCAGATCTGTAGTGTAACCAGCTTCATAGGGGTCATCTGGCTCCCCTTTGTCGGTCTCTTCAGACAGCAATATCCGCTTATCAAAGATGGCACCAGGGCTTTCAATCAGCTCATCAATCTGCGGCGGCCACTTAGGTTCTGCAGGATCTAGGAACAATCTATTCAGTGCAATGTAAAGGTCTCTCAGATCGAACCACCTGTACCATTCGCATTCAGGATCATGGAATTTTCTCCTTTTCATAGGCCGCAGAGCCTCCAAGGATTGGTACGTAAGTAGTTCTGAGCAATGCCTGGCCAAGTCCCTCCCATATATGTCATAGAAGTCAAAACACGAAGTGATGACCACCGTGTTGTCGTGGCTAAGTATGGGCCCCTTCACAAAGTGTGTATACAGGGTCCATGTTAGGGGATCTCGGCCTTCTTTGGGTGGTGTAGACATTGTCTCCCAGATTTTCTGACCTTCTTCAATCTCTGCTTGCTGAACCAGATCTTGCTTCAGTCTTCTTGGCCTATAGCCCAGACCACTTCCAGGTGCTGCTCGATGATCTTTAACATGAGTGGTCCTGCCTTGCAACTGTATGCCCAGACTTTTCCCAAGCTCATAGCCGTTCTTCATCATAATTCTCCATCCTGGGGTACTCATGCACTTCCCCCCTTTTATGGCATCTAACGGGTATGGAGAAATAGTGGCGGCTTTCAAAGGATCAGCCACTGGATGATAGACCTGTAATACCGACAGAAAAGGTTGTCGGCCAGGTAAAGCAGCAGATTTAACATTTAAAGTATGAGCAGCAGCAAGGATCGGCATGCTCGTCACTTTAGTAATTCGTCCTTTGAAAGGGAATTTGAGGCATTGATGATTCGTCGAGGGAATCGCCTCAAGAGTTTTGATATAAGGACGACCCAAAATAGCATTTATAGAAGGGTCGATTTTTAGGATGTGAAATTCGACCTCTGCATGACTTACAGGGCCTAGCTCCACCTTCAAATAAACCATTCCCAGAGGGGAACGGGTAGAATTGTCGTATGCTGTCACAGAGATGGGGCTAGGCAGCCATTTTTCTTTGGGCACACCGCACAGCTCCAGAGTCTTTGGGGGTAAAACATTGATCGAGGTCCCTATGTCAACCAGGCATGCATCCACAGCCTTTTTACAGATGTTGACCGTGATGCTCAGAGCCATGCTTCTGGCTGCTGGCGGTGCTAGTTCCGATGTGTGAAATGTGATGGAGGGCTGATCCCCCTGAGGAACTAGTAGTGCTGCAATTTTTTCTACCGGCACGTCCTCATTGACCATCACCTTATGTAGATATTCCACGAGGGCTTCTTGGTGAATCTTCGACCTTTTGATCAATTCAAGTACGGTGATCCGTGCCGGTGTCCTGTCCAGATGTTTCAACAAATCATATTGAGTGTCTGGCGCACTCTCTTCATTATGGGTTTCCTCAGTCGGCTGTGATGGGCCGTCTCTAGCTGTGGACTGAGGGAAGACTTTGTTGAAAATCCTTCCACTTTGGAGCGCATGTTCCTCGACCGTGGAGGATCCGGATGACACCTTGAGTACCGCAGGGTTGGATGGTGCGGATAATGTAGGTGATGGCGTAGGGTTAGATGGTGATGGTGAGGTGCGGATTAAAGGCCTAGAGGGTTGGATGGTGGATGAGTAAGTGGTTGGTGAAGTGGGGAATGGCACGCGTAATAGCGGTCTGGATGGTTGGATGGTGTATGGGTAAGTGGTAGTGGTAGCAGGTGAAGTAGGAAATGGTACGCGTAATAGCGGCCTGGATGGTAGAAGGGGCGCGTGATTGGTTTGCGGGGGATCATATGGTAGCGGTGTGGGGCGTAATGGGCTTGAGGAAGGCGGGTAGTGGTAATGGGTTATTGGGTGCGGGCGAGTGATATGTGGGTGTCGGTAGAGGGGTGATGGTAACGGGTTGTGGCCTAGGTATGTGGATGGTGCGGCGTGGTGGTCGTTCTGCGGTACTTGGAATATGACCCGTCGAATAAAGAGAGGAAGAGTCCTCTATTCTCCACTGTTGCCCACGACCAGCCTCAGACTGGCTGTTCGTTAGAATGGGAGCAACTTGGTTTTGGTTCTAATGCTCCGGGAGCGGGTTCTGCACTATGCCCATATTGGGTGGTGGTGCTGCTTGTGCTGGTGGTCTTACTTGCTGCTGCTGCTGCTGCTGTGGTCTTCTCGCCTTCAGGGCTGATATATACTTTTTCATCTCCTCCCAGTCTATGCCGCCCTGCTCGTTGAGATCATGAATATAATCTCTGAACTAGAAGCAGGTATCGATGGTATGCCCAGGTTGCCTATGGAAGTAGCAATACCTGGACGTGTCGGCATTTTGAGGCTAGACGACCTTTTCCCTTGGCAAAACTAAGGCATTAGCAGCCATTAGAGCGCTGAAGATATCTGCCAAGGATTCTGGGAGGGCCGGGTATTCTGCCATTTTAGGGCCTAGAGGTCTTCTCTGCTGATTATAGTCAGCAGGAGGAGAGACATTATGGTATGCCGGCGGTGCGCGCGGCTGATACTGTAGCTGTTGCTGTTGCTGATATTGCTGCTGTTGGGGCTGCTGGTACTGTTGTTGCCGTTGCGGCGGCTGTTGTAGCTGTTGCTGTTGCTGGTTCTGATTCGGCTGCTGGGGCCGCTGATACTGTTGCTGATAATGGGGGTTTTGCTGCTGCCTATACCCCTGCTGGTTCGGCTGCGGTGGCCTCTGGTACTGCTGCTGGTTCCTCACGAACTGGGGCGAATTATTATTCATGCTACTAACCTGCTCATGAGAGAGCGTGCCCTCAGTAGTCGGACCTGTGCTGGGAGAGTTTGGCACTGCAGGCTTCCGAGGTGGAGGCCTGCTAGGTCTGTGAGGATCAAAGACGCTAGAGAACGTAGCGTCCTTGAAGGCATTTTGGCAGTACCGTGCTCTTTCATAGAGCTCTGCCATGTTGGTCAGATTGTTCAGGGAGAGGACTAACTTGAATTGGGGCGTGGCGTTGGAAATTAACGTCTTCACTTGCTCGGACTCGGACAAGTGATCTTTCACCTTTTCAGCCAGGCCCCGCCACCTGTCGGCAAAACTGACAAACTCTTCATCAGGTTTCATCTTTTCTGCAATGAGGTCAGTGATGGATAAGGAGGATGCAACTCTGTCCTGGTATCATTGGATAAATTTGCGTAAAACGATACCGTAATCCTCTACTTCGGAGGGTTCCAGAGAAAAGAACCACTCGAGGGCTGGTCCCTCTAGAGATCTCCTGAACAAAAAGGCCAACGACCTCTTGTCGTTCTGCCAGAAAGACGATTCATACATAAACTCCTTCAAATGTGTAAAGGGGTTACCAGTACCATTGTACTTCCGGTACACTGGCATCTCAGAGGGTGGTAGGTGGGATACCGGCAGGCTCGGCAAATTGATCTCTGGCGCAGCTTTAACCCCCATCATCTTCTGGAGGTTGTTAAACTGCTCATCCATGCGCTCCATCTTGGCCAGCAACGCTTGCGTGGTTAGATCTGCCTGGGGAGGAGGAGGAGGTGGAGGTACCTGATAGGCCTGCTGCCTAGAGTACGTTGGATAGGGGGGACAATAAAGGGGAGGTTCGGCAGAGCTTCCGCCATGCCCGAGGGCATTTTGATAAACAGGCGTTTGCGGTCTAGCCGGTTGCCTAGAGGATGAAAGCTGCGGCCCAGCGGGCCGAGAAGTGGCATGAAGGCCTTCCATGGCCTGATGGATGTAAGGAGGGTGAAGAGGAGGTTGTTGAGTAACAACAGGGGGAGCAACAGGGTTCGGCTCAGCAGGCTGCACGGGTGCCTTCCCCTTCAGAATAGACTGGATTGCCTCGAACTGCTGAGGGTCTAGACGGGAGGCAAGAACTCCCAAAGCGTTGACGAGATCCACAGGATCAGAGGATGAGGGATCATTCTGATTCATGTCTCCCTCAAGATTGGGATTAGGAATCGCATATTCATGCAGGGGAAGATCCGGATATCGATCATGGGGATGAAAGAGGGGTGTCCGGACATTCCCATCTTGTCGGTAGGGAATGGGGGAAGAATTACGGGAGGCATCAACATCTCTCCCGTTCTCATAGTTGTAGTCCGAATCGCGAAGGGCATTAGCATCTCCTCGTAGTTGATGATGGCGTCTTGAGCCATACTCAAGTCCCTGCCTGATCGCAGCAGCATGATGTTAGATTCTTTTTTTTTTTTCAAAGATTTGACAAACTAGTTGCACAGAGATTAATCAATCAAGTGGATGTTTAACGTGATTTTGAGATTCCTTGTTGAGTTATTTGGATTTAATTAAACCACAAATTCGCTCAGGGAAAGGATCCTAGTTTCAGTTCAATATCCACCGTTATTCTCTAGGGCTTTCTCTCACAACGCTTTATGGAATCTAACCGGGACTTCAATTGGTACAACCAGCCCGATGATCAAGGAGGAATACCTTGATTTTGGGGACTTATGGAGGCCTTAACGTCAACTTCTCTAGTCTGATCAAGGGACAAACCCAATCAGAGAGAGTTGCTGACGTCAAGTAGTGTGTTCCTAAGAAAAGGAGGGTATTCGCCTTAATGCGTATGTCCTTCGGCCTGGATGGCCTCTAATGCTTAATAATAATGGGTAGCTAGCACTCAAGTCACAAAAATCTGAGAATTGAAAAATAACTAAGAAACTGTCTGAATCGCGTCTATGGTAGTCGACGCTATTCAAAACAGAACCTTAATTTTTTCGCAGAAACAGATGCAGACAATAGAGAAAATATGAAGACTGAAAGGCGTTTGGGTATATTGACGCGGTTTGAAACGCGTCAGTGTTCCTAGACGCTTTTTAGTTCGCAGGAACAGTTTTGCAGGAGAATTTTCTGGGTTGAATCTTCCTCAAACAGGGTAAAAAACAGTAAATAATCAATTCATGCAGATTTTTTTAATTCCAGATTTTAACATAATGATTTACTAACTAAACAACTAGAAAATCAATCAATCATACATCATTTTCATCACAAAAACAGCTTTTTAAACTAATCAAGGGGAGGGCAAGATCTTGCCACTGTGGTGTGCACGTGGTGCACGAGGGAAATTAACTAAACTAAAACACTCACCAATTAGTGAGGACGTGTCGAGAGACACAAATGGTGCACCGTGGGTGCCCGATTGATGATAGCAAGAACAAAAAACTAAAAGATAGCGAGACCAAGTCCCACCGTGATCGCCAAAAAAGCTGTAGGTGCTTAGAATGACAGTGTGATTAACACGAAAAATCTATGTTGTTTAGGTGTAAAATAAACCTATTAAAAACAGAAACTAAGTGCAGTGATCGCCAGAAACTTTTGACTTAAAAGTTCCAAAAGAAGTATGATCGCCTACCTGTTTAAACGCGGAAGATATTGTGCTCTTGATTCCCCTCCTTCAGCCGGCTGAAGAAAAAGAGCCCTTTCTTTGTTCTTTGTTCTTGCTGTTGAATTTGAGGTTGAGGTTGAGGATCGTCCAGAGATTCTTGTGACTTTGTGCTTGATTTACTCCTGTTGATTTTCTTGTTGTTGAGTGCAACAGAAATAGAAAGAAAAAGAGATGAAGAAAACAATGATGAGAACTTTAAACAAAAGCAGTATCTATTCTGATCATGATGTTAAACATGCAATTAAACAGCAAACTTACTTGTTGAGTGGCTTTTGAAACCCCTTAATCAAATAGGTTTTGAAAAGAATGAATGTGTTGTGTGTTGCATGGAGTGAATGATGAAGAATGTAAAACTAAATGAAATGAATGCAGAAAAATAAAGACTTATGTCCAATAGTTGAATTCTTGAATGGATGAAGAATCTTGAAAGGACGCCGACTTCTGGAAATAGCAGCGCTTCGGCGTTCCGACGGTGTTGCTTCGATCTTCAACTCGCTATTGCTCAATGATATTGAGATTACGCTTAGCTTTTTTAACTCTTCAAGATGTAAGGTATTTATAAGCTTCTTCTACGTCCACGGATTAACATAGGAAAACTTCGGATTTATCTATCTTAACCGACAGATAAATACTGATTAATTCATCTTTATCTGTAATTATCTAAAACGCGTCTACCATGGTTGACGCCTTTCAGATTAATTAAGATAAGGATAAATATCCGGGAAAACTTATCTTTATCTTTATTAGCTAAAATGCGTCTACACGTGAAGACGTCTTTTACACTAATTAAGATAAGGATAAACATCCGGAAGAGAAGTAGAAATAGCCTAGGAAACCTAAAACGCGTCTTGACTGACAGACGCCTTTTAGCTAATTAATCAACTAATTAAAATTCAAATTTAAACGTTAAAACAGGAATAAACTCTAAATCGCGTGCAGACAAGTCGACGTCTTTTAGAATTCTTCATATTTTAACTGAAATTTGAGCTAAAATCAATTCAATTAATTAACTTAAACATGTCTGTTAAACCCGACACTTAAAAAGATCAATAAAAAGTAATCAATGATTAAATATCAAACCATTCTGAGGCATTATTATATGATATGAAATTTACTCAAAATGACGTCAAAATTAACGTGTCTACATCCCTGTCGGCTCTTCTTGATCTTCTAGTTACAATCTCGGATTATAATCTCGGAATCCGACAGTGATAGCTTCGGCTACATCATCAACTTTTTGCTATGCGTTCCCAAATTAATTGAGCCTAGATAAAGCCTAAAACCATCACCAACACCTCTTTCAAGTGTTGCCGGCAAGTACACTTCCCGTTTCATTTGAGACAGATCATTTTTAAGACTCTTTACTATCAAGTTGGTCATTATGAAAATTTATGATGCAATACAAGTCCACCTGACATATTGATTATAAGGAAATTTTTGCAAAGATACCTTTCTTAGATAATTGTAGATTTATTTATTTTATTATTCTTATAAATAATATGTTACAATACTTGCAAAATTGTTCTTATTATTATTGTTTATTAGCATTCTGTTAAACATCTTTTATCTAACTTTAGTTAACCTTTAACCAAAAGTAAAAAAGTCTAAAGTACTCTTGTTTTTTCATCAACTCTCTTTTTCTTTCTTTCCATCTATCTATCCATCTTTTTCTCTTTGGCACAATGTGCTAATCATAATAACACTTTTTTATTAAAGTATTTTTGTCCAAACATTAAATTTAATAGTTGAAAGAATATTCGTTATATCCTTCATGGAAGTTAATCATAAGGATATTTTTCCACATATTGCAAAACGATGAGATTATTTACAAGAATATGAAAATAGGATAGACAAATCTAGAACTAAAAAAAGCAAGAGAGGTATCTTTCCAAAAATCCCTATTATTGATGATTAAAATTCTTAAAAAGTGACCCTTTTTTATCTCAAGATCTGCTCCCTCTTTTGGATGGAATAGCTCTCATATAACGTGGATGCATGTAATGGGGTTTAATTGTATGTTATTTCCGTCTGGCACGACAGATAGGCTCCCCACCATCGGCGGGAAGATCTGGATTCGAATTCTACCAGGTGTCTCTCGCGGGTGTCTTTTCCCTTTCCTATGTTTAATCAGACAGAAGTTTTAAAAAAATTTGGATGTTTCTTCCTTTTGTGGCAATACAGGAAAGGGACTTCCTTTGCTGAGCCAGTGCAGTGCATTCATGAGGTGATCCCCTTCGATCAATGGATGGGATATCGACATATCGTGCATAACGTTTGTACTACTGCCCCTAAGAGGAAAACACTCAAACGATCACACAGTCTGATCAGTACACAGTCTAATCTCACTGGTCAAATGATGGGTGCTCTCCATGCAGAAAAAAAAAATCTTGTTGATTAGTATCATTCTATGAGTAAGTTTATCAGTTAGCCCAAGTCAAAGAACATTAACATTAATTCTTCAAGATTCCAATATAGTATCCGGTGCCAACATTCCTATCATCTAGAGTATACAACACATGTTTTTCAAAAATCTAATCATCCACATCTATCTAGAATAAGTGTTACTGACACATCTTTTAATATTTTATTTTTTCACTCATTTAGAATGACTTACTCTATTTTTTAGGTAAGTAATACGTACCTAGGAATTCACTAATCTATGGAGAAAATGACATAGGACTAATGATAAAGTGTTAAATTGATCATTTAAAGGCAATCATATGCATCGTACTCATGTTTTTATCTGCAAAATAGCATGAAATGATAGATAATTGTGTAACAAGTCCAACGGTACTAATTTCATCAAATTCTGACTTAAAAACATCGTCATTTCATGTGATCAAAGGAGTGTAGCGCATTTGCGGTTTTTCGACAAAACCGAGACGAAATGAATAAATATGATGATATTTTTATGATAATGCGCTAAATTATATTTATTTGATATGAACAGGACACGCCGATGATGCAGTACAGTTGGTGGAGTTTCCGGAAATTTAGGGGAGACCCAGTGTGCGGATTTCAACTAAAATAGGGGTAAAAATGCAATTTGATTCCTTCCTTCGCTGGAGTTTCCCAAAATCCACTATTTCCTTCCGTCTCTCCAATTTCCTAAACACATCCCTTCCTTTATTTTAAAAATCCTCTCTCTCTCTCTCTCGTTTTAGAAAGTTGAATCCTCTTTCATTTCCAGTTTCCTCTTTCTCTCCAATTTTCCAACCCCAGTCCTACTTCTTCTCCAGTTTCCTTCCCACGCCTCTCTTCCTCTCTATATTAATCTCTCCCCCAATCTCTTTCTAGGACGCTCTCTCTCTCAGATTTCTCTCTCTCAGCCCTCTTCCTCTCTTCCCAGCTCTTCTATTCTCTCTTCTATTCCCCCTCTACGCAGCTCTCCTTCTCTAATTCCTCCTCTCTTCCTCTCCTTTCCAGCAGCAGCTTTCTCTCCCTCTCCTCCAGTCCTCTCTCTCGTTTAATCTCCCGCAGCCCTCTCTTCTTCTCTCCGTCTCTGCTTTCTCTCGGTTGCTCTCTCTTTCCCTCTGTTATCTCTCCCACGTAGCTCTCTCTTTCTTTCCCTCCGGTTATCCTTCTCTCGATTTCTATCTTTCTCTCCCTCTGTTAACCCTCTCACCAGCGCAGCCATCCACGCACACCAGCCGTAACCCGCAGCAGTTCCACACGCAAGCCAGCATCCTCCACGCATCGCCTCTGTCCCTGCATGTCGACGTTTAAGACCATGCTACACCTCCACGACCTGCAGCACCCAGCAGCCTGCAAGCTATACCCAGCAGCCTGCAAGCTATAACCAGCAACAACCGCACTTTCCTCCAGCATCAGGCTTCCTCCTTCCTCCCACGCAGCAGCCAGCAAAAGCCAGCACGCAACAGCACCTGCATGGTCCTCCACCTGCCAGCACCAACCGTCCAGCAGTTCTGCACACCAACAGCAGCAGGCTCTGGCGAGTTCTCCACTTCACGGCCCCTGCGCGAACCTGCATGCTTCTCCACGCGCCAACCTGCATGCAGCCACGTCCCACGTCTGTCTCCAGCATCCAGCCACGCAGCTCCAACCCTCCTCCAACGAAGCAGCAGCCGGCTTCCTCCCACGCTTGCCAGCAGGAGCAACGTGCAGCAACTCCTCGCTGCAACGCTCCAACTTTCCTCCAGCTTCATCCACGCAGCAGCATCTCAGCAGCAGCGTCTTCCAAGTTCCTCCACAGCAACCAGCAGCCACGTACCAGCAGCTTCACGGCAGACCCTCAACCCTCCACGCAGCTAGCAGCAAACGCACCAGCAGAAGCTCCACAGCACTGCCAGCAGCTGCTCGTCCAAGCTCCAGCATGCATGCGTGTAGCCAGCTGAAATCCTCCACGCTTACTGCCTCTTTGCTGTTGGACCACTGCGCCACTCTCTTACAAAGAACCACAGAGGCTATTGCTGTTTTATTCTTCTCCCTTTCTCCAATAGTATAGTTATATGTTTATTTGTTTAAGATTAGTTGCTTATTAATTGATGTTGGGGTATTTTATTTAAGGATATTAAGCCATATAATTCAATTTCTAATTTTTAGATGATTAAGGGTTTACACATAGTTAAATAATAGTGTTTTTGTTATATTTATTTTTTTTTCGTTGTGTTTATTCTCCATATGTGGTTGTGTTTATTTATTTTATTTTATTTTTTAAAAAAAGGATTCGTTTATTTTACGTAATTACATTTTTAGGTATGTTAGTTAATTGGGTCATAGTTTAAATAGGTAATTCATTAGTTCCTTCAAATTCCCACTCATTTTTAGATTAATTAAAGTCCAAAGTTTTCAAAATTAGAATCTTAACTCCCTGTGGATCGACTCGGACTCATCACTATTAAATTTTCAAAATTTGATTTGAGTGAGCCGGATAAATTAAGATTGAACGTTTTCATGTGTTTAACGACGCACAATTCGAAACGATCAACTAACTTATGTCGCCATATTCAGATGGTGACTGTAAGTTGTATAAGAAAAGAATAAACTCATATTAGAATATTGAAAAGTTTATAAACGATTTTAGTGCTTCCTAGAGGGGTTTTATTAGATGGAATAGCTTCCATTCTAGCTTTTGTACCATGTAAATTTTGAAGTAAGATACACGCACGATGGGAGAAGTTTCCTTGCCATCAAATTGAGCATCTGAAACAAATTCTTATAAAGGAGGTTGCCAATCTAGATTCATCAAAACTCTTGTCGTCTCCGGACCCGATTTTAATGATAATAAAACATTAATAAGTCTCTAACTATGTGAGAATATGGCAGACTACAAAGATCTAAAATAGCTTAAGTTTAGAAAGGTTCAAAAAACCTCGAAGTTAGATGAGTTCTCGAAGGAAATTAAGTGAAAAAGTACCTTCTCAATCAAAACAGTCGAGCAATATAGGACAATCAGTTGACCGAATCGAAAACAGAAACATAGTTATTACGAAATAGTCGATCTAATTGCCAATATATAGAAAGGGGATTTTGTGCGCTGATGGATATTGGTCGACTAATTCGAGGCTAACGGTCGACCGAACTGAAGACCAATTTTGGTGATGTAACGGTCGATCTTTTTTTTTTTTTTTTTTTTTGCAAGGTAATAGAAATATTCATTAAGCACCCGGCGAAACCGGGGGGGGGGGCGAAACAGAGGAGCCTGTCAACAGAGAGAGGCTCAGAGATACAAGCGGGGAAGGGGGGGCCGATCCAGTTAGCGCAAGCGTTGGAGCTGATGGCCAACTTACTCAACGCGTGGGCTACTTGGTTACCAGATCTAGGTACAAAAGAGGTAGATATATTGGGGTGACGAGCTAGTAGCTGCTGACAGTCCAAGATGATGGACAGACACACCCAATGAGGGGGGCAAGAGCCCTGAATAGCACGGATAATAGACAAAGCATCTCCTTCAACCATGACAGGGTTGTCGTAGGAAGATGCCGCACACAAACCATGCCAGAATGCATAAGCTTCGCTGAGGGCAGGGTTAGATCCTCTATAGATGTGGGTGGAGCAGCCGACAGTGTTCCCCATCGAGTCTCTGATAATAACACCAGCTCCAATATGGGTAGGAGATACATCACCATCAACATTGATCTTGAGATGATTAGCCGGATGTGGTTGCCAATGAAATTTCGTAGTCGAGGCATTCAATTTAGTAATGTTGTTGGGCAGATGCCTAATCCAGGAATTTGCATTACCGGTAGCCTTATTCACAATACTGATGGGGTGAGTGCTGAAGCCCTCCAAATTCAATTTGCATCTGGCTTTTCATAGCTCCCAAATGATCGAGATGCGTAAAGCTGTTAAAAACGGTTGATCGTTCACCATTTTGAGATTTAACCAATTAGGCAGGAGGTCTTCCAGATTGTTGATAAAAGAGTCAGAATGGAAGGAGAAAATGGAGGCAAACCATGTTGCTCTCGCTATCTGACATGAGAAGAGGATATGTTGGATAGTTTCCTTGTGATGAGGGCACACTGGGCACATTTTGTCAATGCCATGGATTAAATTGCCCACTCTATCATTAGTAGGAATACCTTGGTGCAAAGCTTTCCACAGAAAAGATATAACCCGGGGGGGAATGATCTGAGTAACTTTGGGATTCCATATCAATTTCCAGATTGGCTGATCAACAGACATGGAGATGGTGACTCCATCCAACAGGCGTCTATAAGCAGATTTAGTATTAAGCTGACCATCAGTAGTAAAAGGCCAAATTAACAGATCGATTCCATCATTGTAGGTCTGGGGCAGAAGAATACTAAGTATCACTTCTTGAGAATCAATGTCAAATAGATCTTGGATAAGATCAGTCTTCCAATTCCCATTACTGATCAGTTCGGACACTCTCTGGGGGATGTAGCCCATGTAGGATTTGTTAATGGTAGGAGGGGCAAACAGGCCTGGAATCCATCTGTCAGTCCAAATATTAATGCTATAACCGGATCTAATAATCCATCGCACTCGATTCTTCATTTCCTTTCTGACAGCAAGCATGGCAGACCATACACCAGATGAGGATGAAGTTGTGTTAATCTCCCAGAAAGAGTGCCCAGCTAGATATTTAGCTCTGAGCATGCAACTCCATAGGCTATGAAAATCATTCAAAAATCTCCACACTAATTTCATGACCAAGGTTTTGTTATAAAGGATAAAATCCCTGATGCCTAATCCACCCTGCCGTTTCTGCATGATAATTTTACCCTAATTGATTAGGTGCAACTTTCTTTTCTCCCCCCACCAGAATTCCCTTTGGATCCTGTTGAGATTGTTGATGGTGGTTTTGGGGAGTAAACTGGTAGCCATGATGTGAGCTAGAATTGTACTGAGTGTGGATTTTATAAGTACTGTTCTCCCTGCTGTGGATAGGGTATTAGTCTTCCAGTTGGCCATCCGTTGCCTCAGCCTGTTCTCCAAATATTGGTATTGTCTACTCTTCGCTTTGTTGGACCAAATAGGGACTCCAAGGTAGAGTGCATCAGATCTCAGTGGTTCAATGCCACTCAGTTCGCTGAGTTTCTGGCGAATGGCATTGGGGGTGTTGGGACTGAAAATGATGCCAGATTTCTCTTTATTGATAGCCTGACCAGAGCATTGCATATATAGAGTGAGGCATTGCATTAGTTCCATCATCTCAGCTTCGGTAGCTCTACCAAAGAGAAAAACATCATCTGCATACATGAGGTGATTGATTGCTTGGGCTTGAGCATTTACTTTGAATCCTCTGACTTTACCCTGTTCTTGTGCACTCTTGAGTAATGAAGATAAGGCTTCGGCACATAAAATATAAATGTAAGGTGAAATGGGACAACCCTGCCGAATACCTCTCTTAGGATTTATATAACCAGTCGGCTCGCAATTGATGTTGATTGAATATGTTGCACTAGTGATACAATTCATCAAGAGTCTAAAATTTGGTCGTTGGAAACCCTGTTTTGATAGCAAGCTGTCTATGAATGACCATTCAATTTTATCATATGCACGTGAGATATCTAGCTTCAAGGCAAAAACACCAGTTTTACCCTTCTTCTTATGGAGAGAGTGCATGATTTCCTTAAGGAGTACAATACTATCAGTGATTTGTCTTATTGGAATAAAGGCTCCTTGGTATGAAGATAGCAGATTGTACAGCATAGGCAGAAGTCTGGATGCCAAAATTTTAGTAATGCTCTCGTACACTGTGTAGCATAGGCTGATGGGTTTGAATTGGGAGGGGTTACTGGCAGGAGAGATTTTAGGGATTAGTGTAATGATTGAGTGATTCATACCTGCAGGGAGAGTGCCATTCTGGAAAATCTGTTTAATCAGTCTGATAACATCCTCTTGGACAATATGCCAGTACTTGTGGTAAAAAATTGGTGGCAATCTGTCAGTCCCAGGTGCCTTGAGGGGAGCTTGATTCCGGAAGGCTTCTGCAATTTCTACATCAGAGGGTGGTTTGTTGAAAGACTCAATGTCAGAACTGGAAAGACTTGGGTTGGACAGTTGGAAGTTGACAGGTAATTGAGGAGGGTTGGAGGACTTAAATAAGTTGGTGAAAAACTTCACAAATTCAGCTTTGATGGACTCCAAATTTCCAGTCCAATCTCCGTTACCTTTTTGGATCCAGGCAATACCATTGGTTTTTCTCCTATTGAGGGTTTTAATATGGAAGTAGCACGTACAACGATCGCCCTCAATAATCCAATGGGATTTAGATCTTTGCTTCGAGTATTCCTCTTGCTTATCAAATAAATCCTCAAGTTCTTGTTGAAGTTGTTGTTATTTGATAATGCTGTCATGAGTAATTGTGGTATTTGAGAGGATGGTGAGTTGGTGCTTGATTTGCTCAATTCTTTTCAGAACATTAGGGAAGTTGTTTCTATGCCATTTTCGGATTTGCTGTTGGATACTGTTGATCTTATCTTGATACTGCTCAGAGAGAGATAAGCTAGAGTTCCAAGCTGACTTGATCACCTCTTCAAATTGCGGATGTTTAAGCCACATATATTCTAATTTGAAAGGCAGACATCTGTTCTTCCTGAATCCGAAAGTATTGAGCATAATGGGATTATGATCACTGCAACATTTGGGGAGATGGTGCACGGTGGCAGAGGGATATCTGATCCTCCAATCTGCATTGACAAGGACCCAATCAAGTCGCTCTCTGATGTGGAATTTGGCAGATCTCCTATTAGACCATGTGTATAAAGGCCCAACAAAACCCAAGTCCATCCATTTGGCATTGTTAACAAAATTTCTAAAATGCTTCAACTGTCGACTGCAGGATCTACTGCCCCCATCTTTATCCACTGGATTGAGGATGGAGTTCATGTCACCCATGACTGCAATGGGTCCAGTGATGTTGTCCATTACTTGCAGAATCTCATCCCAAAACAACTGTCTTTCTTTGGATCGCGGAGGAGCATACATAAACAGAATGTGCCAGCGATGACTGTGGGAGGTGAGATCAACAACACAAAGAATCCAGTTATGTTTCGCTTGAAGAATTTTCAAATTTATACTGGTACTCCACCATAACCATAAACCACCAGCTTTGCCCACGGGGTTACAAACATAGGAATTCTTAATGTTTCTGCGGTGGAAGAAATTGCTGGCTTTGTTCTGATTGGCCTTGGTTTCGGACAGAAAGATAATATATGGATTGAGGGAGCGGGTCAATTGGTCAATGTAGTTAACTGTCGGGTTCCCGCCCAAACCACGACAGTTCCAAGATATAATTTTCATTTGGGAGTTGGCGGTGGTTTACGGTCCACCGCCTCGACCTTGATACAGAGGTTTTTGGATTTTGGGTGAAGGTTGTCATTGCTGGGGTTTCTTGATTTGGCTTTGGGGGGGGCGTGAGATTTAAGTTTCAGTCTATTAATGGAGGGATTAGATGGAGACTGGGGTGGTTGGGGTGTAGAGGGATGTGGACTGGTTTTGGCTTTCTTATTAGGAGGATCCTCCCATACCAGTTTCCTCTTAGAGGTACCCTCAGAATGGAGGGGATGGGGAGGGAGTGGCTTGAGAGAGAAGAGTTTCTGAAACTTGACAGGTACATTAAAAAGGTGTGGGGGAGTGGGGGGTGGAGTGGGCAGTAAAGCTGGTGGTATAGTGGGTGGTATGGGTTTCTGCTCGTACCTAGGAGTAGCCTCTTTCAGAGTAAGGTTATCCTGACAAGGAGTGGGATCATGAGCAACCTGTGTGCCCATATTCATGCATTCTGTGATAGGTAAGATCTTCAGGATAGGTACTTTTTGTAAAAGGTTGTTGGTATGGAGGGGCTGCTGAGGAGTGTTGTCAGTGTAAGCAGGGGGCATGGATGGGTGGGTATGTTCATCTTTCAAGGTATTGTCCTGTGGACTCAGGACAATGGCAAGATGTTCTTCTTTACCAGTGGGTTCTTCACCTCTCAAATTCTCCTGTTGGGGATTTGATTTAGGATTGTAATCAGCTGTAGGTATAAAACGGTTTGAGACTTTGAGTCTCTCATCAAATTTGAATCTAATAGCTTTCTCCATTCTAATCTTCAGTTGTGGAGAGTAATTATCATTGATCTGATTCCTGACACTAGTGAGCTCTTTACAATTCTCAACCTCATGGCCCAGTCTGCCACAAAATTTACAGAACTTTGGTAATCTTTCATAGGCTACAACAAAACTCTTAATACTCCCATTGGAAACCTTAGCATGCACAGTTTTTGTCAGAGGTTTATCAACATTCAGTGTGACTTTGATGCGAGCATGGGTGCTCCAAGTGCTGACATAATCTGGGTAAGGTCGGTGAGGGGTTCCAATTTGTTTGGCTAAAATCATGGCCGCCTGACTGGTAAGAAATTCCACTGGTAGGTCATAGATCCTAACCCATAAGTCTCCTTCATTAAGCTCGTATTGTGATGGTGGGGTGCCTGGTTTGCCTCTTTGAATAAGGATTAAGTCATTATTGAAAAACCATGGAGATCTTCTACATACCTTATCCACATCTTCAATGTGGGAGAATCTGACCAAGAATTTATTGTCTGGAAAGTCCAACAAAGACCATGGGCCGACCGGATTCCAGAGTTTCTGCATCCATTCCTTTAATCCGGCCGGTCGCACTAGTGAATCTGTATGAACTTTCACAATAACAGAGTGCTTCCACTGATTAGCTTCTTCTGCTTCGGCTGGTCCCAAAACTGAGATATTCCTTCTATCTTCATTGCTCATCAATGCTGTGAAACTCCTTAGGACTTCTTCCTCATGTTGATCTAGGGGTGCCTCTTCCTGTTCGTCTTCTTCCATGGTGGGGCTATATGGAGAGAGCTGGGAAAAAGGAGATGAACCAAACTGTTGTCAGGTAGAAATTGGTTCAGTGGACTTGTGTGGGTTTGAGCTAGAAGGATTGATAAAGATAGGGAGATGGACCTGAGGGCCAAAGGATGGATATAGAAAGTGTGGTTGGGGATTAAGGGAGAAACAGGGTGAGTTGCAGTGGGTACAGTGTTTATAAAAACCGAAAGGCGGGAGAATGCAAGGTAGTTAAGATGAACAGTAGTGAACAGTAAGGTAGTTAGTAACAGTAGTGATGTGCGGTAATAATATGTGATGCCTCGAAACGGGGATGTAGAAGCAGAGCAGAATAGCAAGTTTCAAGACATATCCAGATTTGCCGGATTCAATACTAGCTGGGGGAAGTGGTGGGCTTGGGGACATCTGAACACCGGTGACGGAGGAGGAGGAGGGGGAGGGGGGGGGGGGAAGGGAAGAGGATTCCAGTATACCTCCTAGGAGGACACTGAGTTTTCCGGAGCACCTCAGAGACGTCTGAGGCCCGAGCCCGTGAGCTTCCGATGTAACGGTCGATCGTTTACTCAGTTTCTCTGCTCGATCAATGTGTGTACCCAGGTGCAAAACTATTGACCATTTTGCACAAAATTGGTCAAATTTGAATGTTGAGAGAACCAACGTAACATTGGTTTGTGTGTCCTTCATAAGCTATTTTAGGATATTTTGGAAGTTGCAGAGTGCATCTACAAGATAGAAGAGCACCCTCCAAAGTTTAAACTTCTCCCCGCCAAGCTCAAGTGATAGAATCCATCTGGAGGAGAAGGCCAAAGGAAGAAGAGAGAGGAATCATTCTCATCTCCATAGGGGATTATGTTGAGCGGCTAAATTTTAAAAAAAAGAAATATGTTATTTATTTTTTAATTGTCCAATAAAAAATTGGACGGCATAGATGTCTCCCATAGAATTTTTCTCTCTCTTTTCCCTAGACTTTTTTTTAAAAAAGATAGAAAAGAAAGGTATACTTATTGTTGTAGCCATCTTATTGAAGTTGATTGGATGACAGCACATGCGCAGTGCAGCATGTATTATTGTATATTTCTTGTCGTCGTATTTAGTTTAACATAAGCAAAGATGCAAAGATGCATGCCATGTTGATTTCTATGTGGCTACTGGTCCTAACTCAGGTGGTACTTCATGATCTCTCCAAATAAGGAGGTCATAGATTTAACTCTCACCAAATATTTGCATTCTACACGTTTGAGTGTGGTCTATAGAATCACTTCTTCAATGATAGTATGAATGCATTGGTTTGGAATTTTCATCTAATTGGACAAAAATTCATGTTTGATACATAGTAACCTACATTAGGAGGACTCGTAAGATTTGAACCTCTCCCACTTAAAGGACATTGTAAATCAGTATTTTAAAAAGTAGACTGGACCAGCCGATCAAATTGGAAAAATTAGAACCTATATCCTTTCTAGTCCGATTGATTTTAAAATCATTGTTAGTGAAAGCTATCAATTTCAATGAACTAAACCAAAAGTCTCTCCATTTTGATGGCTGGTCCTATCTTCAAAACACTGTTGTAAATACTTGACCATTGAGCCACCTGTCCAGAAAAGATTTCTATGTGGGGTATCAAAAACCCTCTCTACTGTCCAATATAAAAGCCGAGAGGTGGAAAATGTTGCTGTTCAATTTATTTTTATTTCTTTATTTTGACATCTGTACAAAAGAATTTTAAAAATAAAAATTGTTAAGGTTCTTTTCAGGGAAAGTACTCAAATGTGTGCAAGAGAAGGATAAAATCTCACGTTTAACCACGCACAGCACGAGTATCCTAATTCTATTTAGTATCATCTTTTTTTGGATACCAAAAAGAGTAGAAGAACCAGGATCCATATTGGGAGATTCTTGAAATCCATCCCTCAAAATGGACGATTGCTTTTGCTAATTGTTCTTTCTCCACTTGCTAGAATAGCAAGTGTCCTTAAAATTTGTATTTAAAGGACCACAGTGGGTGATTCTTGCTTTTGCTAATTGTCCCATCTTTACTTTCCAAAATAGCAGCTCTCCTTGGAAATCTCCCTTGAGGGTTAACAAGCACGCCCATACATTGGACAACAAAGAAGTGTGACACTAATGTTAGCCTTAATATCTTGCAAATTATGAGATCATCCCTCCTCAGGGTGTCGATGGGTGGGGCTCGTGTTAGGCTTAGCAAAGCTCAGGTCTCTAAGTCCACCGAGAAAAGTGAAGTACGCAGACTTCTCTATGCCTAAGCCTAAATTCAATCCAAGTTCAAAACAACTCAAGTTTCAAGCTCAAACTTTGGATGTAAATATAAAAAGAATTATTTTTTTATTTAAAATATATAATTTATTATATTAATAAGAAGTAGTATTTGTATATAAATCTCATCACCCATTAAAAAATAAGACTTTCAAGATTGTAGATATAGAAATAGAGACGTACATGAAAACACTCAAAATATGCATAGCATAGAAGTTGAATCGTGGTCGCCACCAGATTAAATGAAACACAAAGAACAAGTTCCTTAGGATTTCACCAACCTAGAAAAGAGTAGAGACGCCTCCTTTCAGAGAAATGCAAGGTTCATCTTCTTCATCATCAGTCGGTCAGTGACGAACAACTTCCCTTCATATCGTTCAATGTTCCCTTAAAACAAGAATAAATATGGAAACAAGTGATAAAAGGATTAGAACTTTAGGTGCAATATCCAAAATCAAACATGCATACGGAAACCACAATTGGTTTTGGACCGACTTAGAATGCTTTGGTTTTTAAAATCCCTTTTTGGGAAGGTGAAAATAGGTTGGTTTCGTGCGTGCATGTGCGGAAAACGTGGAAAAGAATCTAATCTAGATGGTGGAATGATGCTAATCAATAACTAAAATGAAACCAAAATGCAAGAAAAGGAAAGGAAACAAAGAAATGGGAGGGAGATCCGATGACGTGTGGTGCCGCGAGGAAGAATGGTTCATCTCGTGGGCGTTTTCCTCCTTCTTGAAGGCTCCTCTAGGGATGAACGTGGGTGGATTGACATGCCAGCAGCCTTGGGGTGTAGTGATGGTCTCTCCTTTTTTATGGTTTCCCTCGCAAGTTTTATTTATAGGAGTTAACTTGAAAATTTCTGAAATTATGTCATAATTCTAAGGAAAATGGATAAAAACGTGAAAAATAGGCGTTAAATGCGCTCAAAACCATCCTATATGTATCCACCAGAGGCTAGAAGCTTTTGGAGATAAACATGGTTCATTTTGGGAGGTAAAAGATGAAAAGAAAACACCCACACGATAAATCTTCGGAAAATAACTAGTTTACGGATAAACATATAGAAAACATCCAACTGACTAGACATCTATCTCGCGGCCTTTCACTTCTTCATACTAGAGGTATCTTTATAGGTATCTTATAGGCTTAGAGGTGCGGGGTACCAGACTTACTCATCTAATGTTCCTCCGAAAGGTAAGAACAAAAGATGGCTTTGTCATTGGTTACTTGCACACTCTCCAACTAGTATCAGACCTTTTCCACTTGTTATGTGGTTCACCTTATCCGAAGGCGGGAGTTTGGATCTTACTGGGAAGGGTTCGAAGCTTTATTATGGAAAAGATATAGCCTAGAGACTTCGATGAAACCAGTAGGGTGCAAATTGAAGAGGTCAAGTCCAAGACTAAAGCAGATTCGATCTTGCCTCCCCAGTTGTAATTCCACCCACCAATATAGAGGTTGATGGCTTTTAGAGCAGCAAGCACCTCTGAGACGGAGTCAGAGAGTCCTAGTGAGAGGCAGCCAGTTCTTGTGGCACATTTGGCAGACCTGCGGACAACTCTTGAGAGGCGTAACCTTGAAATTTGAAAAATCCTAATTCTTAGATAATGGATAAAAATGTCCAACCTATTGGACGCTTGATGAATAAAACGTCCCACTCCCTAGACGTTTTAATATGCTGGGTCAAAGTTCATGAAAATCCATAAGAACTTCAGAAATAATGATCAAAGCGAGGCATTAACCTTAAAGATATGAGAAATGTATTCAAAATGATGTCAAAAGCGCGTGTCTACAGATTGCCCTTCCTTGGCATTCGTTTTGCAAGGAATTAAAGCGGAGGTGACAAGAAATGGTATGGAACATATGAGTGAAATGATAGTGAAGTGGAATGGACAGAGAAACGGATACCAAGATCCTAAAGACAGTACTTGCAGACATCTTTCGATAGGGAATCCTCTCGAAATCATACCTGACAGCTCTTAATCGATTATGAAAACACAATTCTGCTTGGCGATAACAACTACTCCTACTGCTACTCTTAATCACCATACTAGAGGTTTTGCCTTGTCTGGATTGTAGACTCATTCTTCATAGTCTTCACAGCTAGTAGATAGAAAATTAACTGGAATGGTTGAGAAAAGAAGAATTAGGTTATCAAGTCAAACGAAATCACGTTTCAAATCCAACTCAAAACCAATCAAACACTCAATCTTTCATAAACATGAATGGAATATTTCTCAATTAAATGTATGGAACAATGGTCAATCACTTCTAGAAATCATATGGATCCTCATACAACGTGCGATTCAAAGTCCTACATGTGCTAAAATAAAATATAAATCAAAGAAAAAAATATAAAATATTCTGAAGACAATATTGTTATGCATGTCTGAAATTGGGTCAAGAAACAATCTTGATGAGCCAACCACATGGTCAAGATGACACCGTGCCTTTCCTCCCACGCATTTGGATCACTCGGAATGAACCGGCTCAAAATAGGCATGACGGCCTAACTAGCGATTAGCCTGCTATTCAATTCATCACTGTTTATATGAGAGGGGAATTCAAAACTTGACTAGCAAGATAATAACTAGTCCTTAGAAATATGATAACTATGACACCTATAGGTAGCTTACCTAACTTACCTGTCGCATCCATTTTTTGTCATTGTCTAATTTTTGAGTTTTGTGTGTTTTTATGACTCTAATAGACTCAAACAAATTGTTAGTAATAACGAAAAAAAGATTCATGGAACACCAATTATCACCGACAAATATTCAAACAACCAAAATAATCAATTAAACAACCAATTAAAACAACCCTAGACACTAAACAAACAACTCAGACTCATATGAGAAAAACGTCCAGAGGGCTGATGTAGAAAGATCAGGTCATGATTAAAGTGATGGCCATGATTTTGTATCGATCTAGATGATGACAATATTGCATAAGATCGAGCTTTGGACCACTGAGCACTTGTGTTGTTTCTTTGTCTTCTGTGTGTTCTGACCAGTTCCCTAGAACAAACTTAAAAGAAAAGAATGTTAAAAGTATTTATTTTAGGCCTATTGCCTAATTAAAATGAACACTACCTTATTCCAAGCTTTAGTAGAAGGGTCAAGTGACCGTGTCGTATTAAACAGACAAAGGGAAACATGGAAAATATGACAAGCAAATATGCAAATGCAAACGAGTATTAACAAATGAATCATGCACGATGCAACATTCGAATGCATTTTTTTGGATTTTTGATATTCAAATTTTTATGAGTTTTAAAATTTTTAACTTTTTAAAATTGTGAAAATATTCATTTTTTTGAGTTTTAAAAAATTCAATTTTTTCTAGATTTTAAAAATATTCATTTTTTATTTTTTAGATTTTAAAAATATGTCGCAACCCGACATAGACCTGACACGTAGATCAAAGAGAATCTACTCTTATGGTACCCATGACTTCCCAGGCATCCTAAGTATGCCTCTAGGTTAATTTGGGCCACTAACGATCCTCTTCTAGATTTCACCCGACTATGACTTACACTGATAACAAAATTGTCATGCCATGATCTGGCTCCGAGCTGCTACCGATCATCAAGTTATGGCTGAAAACCATTAGATGTAAAGGATTTATCTGACCCAGGTCTCTTCCTCACAACCTAGACAGTATAAGATGAATTATCCTGAAACCATAACGGTTAACCGCGTGACATAACCTAGAATTAATGCCATTATATCAATTGATAAACTGCTTGCATTGACCTAAGTCCAAAGCCACAAGATAGACTAACTTAATAACCAGCATGGTATGCGGATCAAAAGAGCTTGCTCGCCTGAGGTCTCAATTCCTTAACCATTCTCCAATGACCTAATCAAGAGCCAAAGTGCATTATTAGTGCTTATGCCCCTTCTCTCATCCGGTGATCTGATCCTTGGTTGACCTAGACCGCTCTTTGAGTTTGGGACATCACCCCTAAAGAGAAGAGATGAAAAGGTCTAAAAAAGATCACAAGAGGGTTCGAGAGACCTAGGAAGATGTTTCTCCTCTCCTCTACTCTATTGCACGTTGGGATTCGGTCTTTTGACGTTGTGGAGTTTTCTTCTTTAGATATTGCCCTTTTGATTTAACAGTTAGTGGCCTTTTGATTTTGATTCTTCTTTTGATTTTGACTTTTGGGTTTTTATTTTCCCCTTTTGAGATAGGCTTCTACTAGGGCGGCGGGTAGGCTCTGTTATACCCTGGATCTTGAACCCAATTCACTTAGTTAGTGGGCCTTGATTTATTAAGTCCAATTTAGTTAATTAAGTGGATTTCAGCTAATTAAGTCTAATTAAATTAATTAATGAGATAAGATAATTTAAGTTCATTTATGGTCCATTATTCACGTTAATAATGAATTTAGAATGAGAAAATTATTAGTTAAGTCAAACTAGGCTCATTGAACCCATTAGTATTTTCGCACTCGGTTAACAAAAATAATATTATCTTCGTACTCGGTAACAAAAAATTATGATCTTGGTATTGTTAGAAAGAAGAAATTAAGATCTACAACTTTGTTAAAAGAAATGTTTACTAATTCCACCGATTTTGAGGTCAAAGTTGATGATCTTCATATTAGGAAACAAAGGGCCGCCTAGACGCCTTGTCAGTTTTTCAGGCAGTTAACAGTTTGAAAATTTAGGTGAACTTTGATTAACCATAACTCTGTGAATTCTTGCCTAAATGATCTGAAATTTTGACGATGACTTTGTTATGATAAGTTCGATTTGTGTGTACAATTTGACAAATTTTGAATACTTATTCATCATCGATTGGTCAAATTTTGACTCAAGTTCTTAAGATGCCACTTGATATTCCAAATCACTCATTTGAACTTTAGTTTGAATGAAACTTTGCACACACATTTACTTTGACCTATTTGACATGTTCACAAGTTTGGTTAATTTTTGAATCTATTTGCTATTTTCAAACTTATTTATTAAATTTTTAGCTCTAGAAAATAAGTTTAATGTCTGAACATTTTGTTTATTAATCCAAAATTCTTTGATATTCTTATATCTAGTAACATTCTGGTGTCAATTTTGTTTTGCTTTTTCATTTATATAACCATGCTAACTTTTAAGTGACTGGTTTGTAAGTAAAAGCATATATTTTGACTTGTACTTATATATAGTACTTTGTTAAGTCAATTTTCATACCTATACTCATCTTATGCTTGCTTTTATATCATTGTCATATTTGTATGACCATATTGAGGCATTGCCATTTTAAGAAGTTGTAGGGTCTGATTCTGATATAAACATCCGTATTAGATATGACATTTGAACATGAGGGTAACGGGTAGAATCTTGATTTATGATTGGCTAAACTAGAGGGTGGCGATACGTAACACCCTAGAGATTTATAGTTGGATGGGACTTAGATTTTCCGGTTCTATGTAGTAACCATGACCTCTCCATCATTGTCTAGATACTTTGGCGTAGGGTTCCTTATGTTGTGATTTGGGTGTATATCTGTTAACAATTTGATACGTCACATTGATATGATTTGATTGGCATAATATTATAAAATTATCTCTCTATTATGTCTAAATTGAACTCAACTTACTTATATAATTCCATATGCACTTGTTTAGCTATTTTCCTTTGAATTCTATGTATAAGATCTATATTTGCTCATATCCCAACTTTGATCAGATTTGTTAAGCTACTATGCTATGCCATTCGTTATGTGATATGTAGTAGGAATATGTGATATCTTCGTTACATGGCTAGTAAATTTGATAAGTTATATCTAAATTTGACTTGTCCATCATTCTAAATAAGCTATATGTTATTCAATTTGATCATGCTATTAGAAAACATATATGATTTGGTTAACTTATATATGTGACCATGTTTTGTATCGTATTCTTGTTTGAGATATATGTAGAGTTGTAAATCATACTCAGTTAGTTGTAGTCACTTTTTAACTATTATATTATTTAACATTTGGTAGGTTGATTTGTCTATTGAGTAGTTCTACTCATAAACCTATTAACATTTTCAGAGTCTGAAGAAAGCGAGTTAGGAATCGAGGAGGATCTGCCTTGTGGATTTTACTTGGACTATTGAGCATGGTATCTAGTTTATATTGAATATTTTCTATTTTAGTAGATTGATTTAGTAAGGTCGAGAGAGATATGTGCTTTTTCATTTATTTAGTGAGTTGAGTATTTTTTTTTTCATTGGATATTTGATGTACTATGTGTTGGATTTTCTCGGTTTCTCCGGACCGCTCACGCAGCGGAAAATAAAATAAAACAACGATCCGTTTTCCCGTTTCGAAAAACAAAAATCGATTATCAGATAATTGAAGTTCTCACCGTGTGCGGATTCGAATCCGCAACCGTTCGGTTCCGTCGGTGCGACACTGCAAGCCGCGCAAGTGCCCGGCCTCTAGCGAAGTCCACGCGATCCTCCTCGCGATGGATATCCTCACGTTCCTCGTTCTTCACAGCCCATGAAACCTCCACCAGTCGCCGCAATGCGCGAACGATTTCCCGTCGAACGGGATTCGGAGAAGCGGCGGAGCAGATCTGGATATGTCTGGACGCCAGAGAGAGAGAGAGAGAAACAGAGGAGGGGCGGCTAGGGTTAGCAGCAGCTTGGCCTGCTCAGTCCGTTCGCTATGTTTTATACTAATCGCACGGTTTTTCATAAAAACCCCCGGTTTGTATAAAACCTCCTTATTTATCCATCGCCTTGAGAATCATGTGCGTGTGACCTTCTAGGACCAAGTACCAGTCCAGTTAATGGCCCAACAAGCCCAGTGACTCCTCACTGGCTTTATTAATCAATTAATAACCATTTATTAATTAATTAATCAATCAAATTGATGTCGCACATCGAATTCGATCGGGCCTCCGATTACGTTGGGTGCTAAGCAACACCGCGTGAACCCAGAAGGTATTGGGGTTAAGTAACCCACTCTTGGAACCTTTCCGCCGATAGTTACCGCGTAGATATAATCTTTCATTCGTACAATGCTCTCGAGTCAACTCAAGGTATGGCGTGCTGTCAAATCCTAACCGGTCGACTCACTTGGATTAGATGCCGCTGATGAATATCGGAAAACTCCTTTCCCGATATTATCGTCCCCTCTGGCCAGGGACTTCTGCGCATCCTTCCTAGAGCATTCTCTCTCTAAGTACCGAGAGCGAATGATTCCTTATTGACACACAATTCCCTTCGACGGTATTCCGCTGTACCCAATCCTTGGCGTATTAGAATCCCGTGGCTAGAGATTCATAAACTAAGGTCAAAGCACAGAAGTCCACCGACAAGGTGTCCTTGGTGTCTCAGGTCCGAGGACCATCCACGCAACTGCGACAATAGAATTAAGCTGGTTGACAGTGAGGTACAATACCATCCAGCGATTCAGTCGGATCAGTTCAGTGAACTGATTCTCCAATGAGCACCTACAGATTCGCCTTAGTGTCTCCACACAAGTGACTTATGAGATCGGTCACCCTCATCATATGAGTAGGAGTAATCTGTACTAATCTAACCGGATATCCGATGTCCTTCTCGGATATCCTCCGACTAGGAACGATTAAGAATATGTGTGTTTAAGTGATCAATCTCATTAGTATGATCTCATTATAATCTGATCACTATAGCACATATTCACGGACTTCATTATGAAACAATAATTAATGCGATTTACACATAATGAATATTATGCCATTATATTAATAAATGAACAAGATTTACAGTCAGATTGACTTGTAGGCCACCTAAAACTAACGCTATGAGGATCTTGTTATTGATGATATATTTTTGTGGAGCTATGGTATTGATAATGAAAATTCTATATGGCTATTTTGACGTTAAGTGACATGTTTATTGCTTTGGTTATTTGTCTCTCATCATTCATGTCCGATTTGTATGTTGTTTGATTATGTAGTTGTACATTTCAACCTCATGGCTATACCCCAGGGGGACTTTGGCACCTTTCTGTAGACTTTCTACGGCATGGTTTAGATCATGCAAACACTGATTGTCTTGCAGGCCTAGGCAAGGACTTCGGGGTCTACGAACATGGATAAGTTCAAGGAGTTGGGTCCTCCTTCTTTTAAGGGGGAGAGCAAGTATGAAGTTACTAAAAACCAGCTAACGCAGCTAGAGAAGATTTTTGAGACCATAGGTTGTGCTGAGGAGAGTGAGTCATCGACTCGAAGGTATAATCCTTATCACGTCACCATTGTTCTCCATACATACATGCTTCTTTTCTTCATTTATATTGTTTTATACATGGATATTTTTGCCATATTGGTATCATATCTAGGTTACAATGATACCATGGCGATTTGGTCCCCCATCAAGAAAAATGTCCCTACAGATGCGGTGGCCTCGTATAGCCGAACGAAACCTATAGTTGTCCTTAATGATGAGGAGCCGGAGTTGGAACCCGAAGGCCTAACGGACTATGATGAGGAGTCGTCAAGTGATGTCCTGATGTGCCCAAGTTCCCCTCCCATCCGCTGCTAAGTCACGGCGACAGAATACTGCACGTACCTCGACGACAAGTGCGGCGTGAACCCAAACTGCGACCACATGTAACCCAAAAACGAACACTGTTGTGAACATGACGGTGTCCATAATGATACAAATGGTGATGACAAGCATAACGATAGCTTGCCGCAGCATGCACCGACGGCGGTGGCTCCACCCACGGGGGATGCCAGGTTCACTTCTACAGTCGAGACGACTATGGCACCCGCACCCCTGCATGGGGGGGCACTAGGGGCCGTGCATGGGTTGGCGCCAGAGTTTGCACCCTTGAGTGGAGCAGGCCTGGCGCTTGCGCTCGTGCGCAGAGCGGGACTAGGTCCCACACCTTAGTGCGGGGCGGGATTGGTGCCCGCGTCCGTGTACTGGCTGGTGCCAGTTCCCGCACCCATGTGTGGGGTGGGCCTGGAAGGTACACCCCAGCGCCCAAGGGGGGGGGGGGGGGGGGGGAGGAGCCACTCCTTGACTTGGGGCAGCCATGGAGACGGTGCTCCAGCTTGGGCGGCCCATGCAAACCAAGGGGCCTAAGCACTGATATGCCAATGCCAAGAGGTCCATGCGCAACGCGAGTGCGGACCGTTTGGTGCTGCACGACCCCGCCGTGGACGTGACCATGCATGTGTGCAAAATGGCAGATTTCGCGATGGTCCAAGAGCACCTTTTCTGGGTCACTGTGGTCTTTGGGGGCTAACGGACAAGCTGTTGGTCCATATCACTCGCCTCATAGATTGGACCCGCAAACCGCCGTGTGACTCTTCACATGGATCCATTTCAAATTCTCTAGATGTCGATGAGCAGAGAAATTGAAGATTGGGGTGTTTTAAAGAATTGCTTTTTGTTAATCTCTGCTTCCAAACTATGTTAGATTGTTAGTATTTTAATTTAGGCTATGATGTAGCCGAAGCTATCACGACCGGATTCCGAAGCTGGAATCCGAAGAAATGGATCCGGAGCTGGGTCGGATCGGTGCTTAGAGGCCCGACGGGGATCCGGAGGGCGAAGGACGAAGAGGCGAAGCCGGAGGTCTGAGGTCGAGGGCCGCTTGGTCGGTGGCTTGGCTTGTCTTCGGGAAGTCGGGGCCGAAGCTCCTTCGGCAGACGAAGGGACGGCGCGAGACCGAGTGGCCTCCGATGGCGGGGCAGCCGGTGCGCAGCGTCGAGACCAGAGAGGGGAGTCCGAGGTCGGCGGCTGAGACCGACTCGGGAAGGTCGGCGATGATTCGAACCGAGCTCCTGCAGGAGGGAAAGAAGAAGAAAACCGGTCAGCAGGAGTCCCGGGCTTCGGCCCTAAGGAACCCCCTCCGACGGTCAAGTTAGCTCCTGAAGATGATTCGATTCAGAAGGTAAAGAGTAGCTTTAATGCTATTTGGACTGTAGTCCTTAAGGGTCTCGGAGGCATCAGAGAGCATCCCTTTGGCAATAAATAGCGGCGTATTTATAGCAGAGGATAGAGGATGGTTAACGGTGGTAGCCGATATAGGACTATGTGTGGGCTTACTGGTAAACCGCCATAGTGCCTAGTCCTCCACCGGAGTGGGCCGGACTCAGCTATCGGGCCGAAGGGGGTTGGGCCGCTGATGGGCCGAAGCCTGCTGGGCCCAGGGCTGCCGCGCCGCTCCCGGGCCGTAGACTGGTGGGCCGCTGACGGGCTGAAGCCTGTTGGGCCGGGATCAACGGTGCCGCTTACGGGCCGAGGGCTGTTGGGCCGCTGATGGGCCGAAGGCTCCCTGAGGGCCTTGTACTGCTGCTGCTGGGCTGAACTGGGTTTGTGCTTGTTTTAATGGGCCGAATCGGATTCTGCCTCATCACATAGCCCCCCACTCTTGTCTTCCTCAGTTCTGAGATGGCGAGAGTATAGCCCGAAGTGTGCCGAGAAATAATATAATCAGGTGTTTTGCCCAAAAACTTTTTGTTCCTTCTCTTTGAGAAGAGGGTGCCTTCGGTCGGTCGAGGGCTAAGTAGTTGCTTCGTCTTCACTCGGGGTGGCGACGAAGGCCTTCGCCTCCGAAGGCGAAGGGCCGAGCCCTCTGACTCGTGCCAGGCTTCATTAAATGGACGGGATGGGCGTCGCTTCGCGAAGAAGCACGGGACACGCGTCGCGCATCCGGCCGCTCCGTAAAAAGCACAAAAGGATCTTGACCGCTCGCGGGTCGCGGATCGCCTCGGCTCTCTGCCCGAGGTTCTACTCGGATTGCTGCCGCTCCCTTCTCCGGCACGCGGATCGGGACACGTGGCGGGCGTCCGAGTGATCAGCCGAAGGGTCGTAGCGCTTTCGGCCGTTGATCGTTCTGCTTCAAGTCCCGGAGCCTGCCCGTCATCATTGCCGAAGGACGGTACACGTGGCGGGCATCCGAGAGGAGCGGTGAGACGACGGGGACGATCTCGGCCGTCGGCTTCGGCGGGAGGCGCTTCGGATGGAGCTTATAAATAGGAGCCCCTCACAGAGCACTGTTCTTCTTCTTGCTTCCGCGCCTGCGTTGCTCTGCGATCACCCGAGCTCTCCCTCCTCTCCGGCGAAAGGCTAGATCTCTGAAGGCGTCGTCCGAGCTCGCTGGTCATCGTGGGAAGATCTCTACCTCTCGGAGTGCTTTGCTAGTGGAGTTGGGTGGTTTGAGAGGCTGCGCTTGATCCAGGAGAGATCTCTTCCCTTTTGAGAGTAAGCCTCGACCTCCTTTCTCATCTTCGCGACTTTATGGTCCGCAGCTCTTCTTCGAGCGAGGTTACCCCTTCGGACGAGGAGTACACTCCGTCTCATTCCCCTAAGTCTTCTCTGTCATCTCCCCTTACTCTGGACTCCCTCGCCTCTGCGATGTCTGGAGAGCCCGAGGCCTCCAGGGCCGAGGTCTTCGAGCCCGAGGGGTCCGAGGAGGTTCGGACCCCGGGCCAGGCTTCCACCTCGGGACGTCGTCGTCCCGAGACTGCTTCGGAAGCTGCCTGCGCCCTTTCGGATGAAGAGGTTAGCAACATTGCTTCTTACTTTCAGCTCCCTTCATGGATGACCCCTTATCGGCATGGCTCCACCACCAGAGCCAATACTCCCCGCCCGGGTACCTTTTCTATCTATGAAGACAGCTTCCAGGCGGGCTTTCGTCTTCCTCTCCCCACCTTCGTCATAAACCTTCTTTGCTTCTACGGGCTGGCCCCGTCTCAACTTTTTCCCAATTCTTGGCGCACCGTATACGGCTTTTTGGCTGTGCTTGCCCGTATACGGACTGTTCCTTCCATCAACATCTTTCGCTACCTTTTCAAAATACAAAGGCAGGGGAGATCCGAATGGTACTGCTTCGTCCCTCGGATCGGCCGAAGCATCTTTTCCGGGAAGCCCTCGTCCATCCATGGCTGGAAGAGGAAGTTTATCCTCATTTCTTTGCCGGAGAACGAGAAGAGCGTGTGGCCCTTCCCTACCGAATGGGCACCACTGGCCGCGGGCCTCTCCGATCCTCCCATTCTGACTTCCACTCAGAGCACCCTAGTGGGCCATATCGAGGCCATGGCTCCGTACAACATCTGGGGGCTCCTCAGCAAGGCGGAGCTGTTTGTGAATGCCGGAGTATGGCCGGACCCTCGGTTCGATCCGGAGCGGGCTTTCCCTTACCTTCCTCCCGGGGAGACTCCGCAGGGCAGCGAAGGAAGCGCAGAGGCCGCTCCTCCGGCCGAAGCTCTTCCGGCCGACGAGGTTGCTGATGCTTCGGCCGAGGGTAAGTCGGTCTTGAGTTTGCAGCTGTTGCGTTATTCGTTTCTAACACTTTTCTTCTTACTTGCAGCAATGTCCGGGATCGAGGGTCTCCTCATCCGGATAGCCGAGCAGCACGGCCAAGGCCAGCCACCACCCCCGCAGGCGACAGGCGGGTCTGGTCGAGGCGCCGGGGCTCCGAGGGCCCGAGCCGGGGCTCCGATGACCGCGGCCTCCTCCGAGGGCCGGGCTGCCGCCACCGCTCTCGAGAGAGAGCGAAAAACCAAGTCCGCTGCCCGAAGGGGCGGCCGATCGTCGAAGCGTCCCCGGGCGGAGGAGCCCGAAGAGGCACAGCCCGCCCCACTGATAAGAAGAACCGCCGGGGCCCGAAGGGCCGCAAGGCTGGCGTCCCCCGAGGGGCCGAGGGGCGACTCTCCTCCGGCCGCGATGGCGGGGGCAGAGTATGAGGGCGCCGAGTCGCGGGCGCCTCGCGCGCAGGAGCGCGAGCTGTGGGTCCCCGAGCCGGGGATCTACAAAGATGAGAGTATGGAAGACTCACAGACGTGCCTCCGTCTGCTCCGCAGCCTCACTCTCCCTTCGGCCTTCGTGGAGCTGAAGGACCATTCGGTTACCGACCTGGCGGCGATGAGCGCCCGATTGGCGGTCCAGGTAAGAAGCTTCTGAGTGTGCTTCAATCTTGCTTTCCCATAGCTTACTTCAATTCTTTCTGATCCTTGTCTGCTTTCGGTCCGCAGGCCGCGGTAACGGGCAGCGTCCTGATTCACCATCAGGAGCAGCTCCGGACCAAGCTTCTGTAGGCCGAGAGGGCGTCGGCCTCGGCAGGTTCGGGTGAGGGCCCTTCGGCGGGGCCTAATATCGAGCCCATGATCGACGGGCTTGTAGCCACGAACGCCCGGTCGCGGGCGCAGCTGGAGGAGAGGGCAGCAGAGGCCCGCGCTTCTGCCGAGGCCAAGGTGAAGGCCGAGCGGGAGCTTGCTGCGGCCCAGGCTGAGATCCGGGCCCTTAAGGCCCAGATCCAGGACAAGGACTCCCGGCGGGCTTCGGAGAAACGTCGCCACGCCGAGGAGATATCGGCTCTGAAGCAGGAGCTGGAGGAGGCGGTGGACTCGGCCGTGGCCGATTATAAGGCCGGCCGGGAATATGCCGAGGAGATAATCCAGGCCCAGCTCCTAGCGGCCTCCTCAGTCTTCGACATCGGGCTGGCCGTCGCCCAGAAGGCCTGCCCGAACGTGGACTTGACCGGGATGGCCCTTCCTACGGACGAGGAAGGGAAGGAGCTCCTGTCCTGGTGGAAGGGGCTTATGGCCGAGAGGGCCCCGGCCTCGGTGGAAGGCGACGAGGCCGTGCCAGCTGAGGAGGCCCCTGTCGAAGCTGCCCCTCCTGAGGCCGTGCAGATCGTCGATTACCCCTCTCCCTCTCCTGGCCAAAACCCAGTTGAAGTGGAGGAGGGGGTTGCCGAGGACTGATACGGGGGCCTGCCCCAGTTTTTACTTTTCTTCTTCTGTAAGCCCTCGGCCAGGTGTATGGCCGGTTTTGTACTTCCCCTTTTTTGTGAATACAGGAAGTGTTTTTGGCTTTACCTTGATGTTTCGTGCATGATCGACCGAATCTGGCTTTTTAGAAATCCGAGATCCTGTCGTTCGCTATATCGCCACAGATAGTGTATACGGCCGAGGCCTTTACTAACGTGGTTCATATGATCCGGAGGGACATCCTGCCGCTCCTGACGCGGTGTGCGTGGCCGAAGCCATTCCCGCTTTGTCTTATGCGGACTTAGAGATATACCTCGCCGCTTCCCGATCCGGTATATGCGGCCGAAGCCACCCTCGGATCAGGGTACCAGCGGGTTTAGAAAAAGCCATGCCGCACCCGATACGGTTTGCATGGCCGAGGCCACTCCCGGTACGGTTTACACGGACTTAGAATACTATGCCGCTCCCGATACGGTTTGCATGGCCGTAGCCACTCCCGGTACGGTTTATACGGACTTAGAGAGAATACCATGCCGCTCCCGATACGGTTTGCATGGCCGAAGCCACTCCCGGTACGGTTTACACGGACTTAGAGAGAATACCATGCCGCTCCCGATACGGTTTGCATGGCCGAAGCCACTCCCGGTTCAGTTTACACGGACTTAGAGAAAATACCATGCCGCTCCCGATACGATTTGCATGGCCGAAGCCACTCCCGGTACGGTTTACACGGACTTAGATAGAATACCATGCCGCTCTCGATACGGTTTGCATGGCCGAAGCCACTCCCGGTACGGTTTACACGGACTTAGAGAGAATACCATGCCGCTCCCGATACGGTTTGCATGGCCGAAGCCACTCCCGGTACGGTTTACACGGACTTAGAAAGAATACCATGCCGCTCCCGATACGGTTTGCATGGCCGAAGCCACTCTCGGTACGGTTTACACGGACTTAGAAAGAATACCATGCTGCTCCCGATACGGTTTGCATGGCCGAAGCCACTCCCAGTACGGTTTACACGGACTTAGAAAGAATACCATGCCGCTCCCGATACGGTTTGCATGGCCGAAGCCACTCCCGGTACGGTTTATACGGACTTAGAGAGAATACCATGCCGCTCCCGATACGGTTTGCATGGCCGAAGCCACTCCCGGTACGGTTTACACGGACTTAGAAAGAATACCATGCCGCTCCCGATACGGTTTGCATGGCCGAAGCCACTCCCAGTACGGTTTACACGGACTTATAGTAAATACCCACAGGTTTCCTGAAAAAGAGACCTTTATTCATACCTTCCGGCCGAAAGTCCGGGAAAAAGTGATTCACATAAAATAACGCCGTAGGCGCTCTACATTCAAGGTGCGAGGGAGAGGTTGGCCCGAAAGGGTCTCCAGCCGAAAAGCCCCTCGTCTGATCACCTCTCTGACCCGGTAGGGCCCCTCCCAGTTGGGGGCAAGCTTTCCTGAGGCTTCGGCTGGTTTAGAAGCATGAGCATTCCTCAACACGAGGCTCCCGACTTCAAAGCTTCGGGGCTTTACTCGAGTGTTGTGGTACTTGGCCATGCGCTGCTGATAAGCTTCCAGCCGGATACGAGCCCTATCTCGGGTTTCTTCAATGAGGTCTAGATGATCCTTCAAGCCTTCTTCGTTGGCCTCCGGATTGTAAGCAATGACCCTGGGAGAGGGAATGCCGATTTCTACTGGAATAACGGCGTCTATCCCATAAGCCATGCGAAATGGAGTTTCACCGGTAGGAGTTCGGCTCGTCGTCCGATAGGCCCACAGAACACTCGGCAGCTCCTCTACCCATCGGCCTTTGGCTTCGCCGAGGCGGGTTTTCAGTCCCTGCAGCAGGCTTCGGTTGGTGACTTCAACCTGGCCGTTTGCTCGAGGATGCGCTACCGAAGTGAATTTGTGAAGTATGCCGAAGCTGGCGCAGTTGTCGCTGAACCGACGGCTATCGAACTGCTTGCCGTTATCCGAAATGATGGCCCGGGGGATGCCGAACCTGCAGATGATGGACTTCCATACGAAGTTCCAAACATTGCTATCGGTTATTGACGCGAGGGGTTCGGCTTCTACCCACTTAGTAAAATAATCCACCGCCACGATAAGGAATTTTCTCTGGCCGGTGGCGACGGGAAAAGGCCCCAGGAGGTCGATTCCCCACTGAGCGAAAGGCCAGGGGTCGGATAAGGGGGTCAGAAGGGTGGCTGCCTGGTGGATGAGGGAGCTAAACTTCTGGCGCTGATCACAGCGCCGTACGAGGGCTAAAGCGTCCTCTCGGAGTGTCGGCCACTATTAGCCTTGCCTTAGAAGCTTATGAGCTAGGGCCCTTCCTCCCGCATGCGCTCCACATACCCCTTCATGTACTTCTCTCGTGGCGTAGTCGGCTTCAGCCGGGCCGAGGCACCGTAGCAGTGGTCGGCTGAAGGACTTTTTGTATAGCAGCCCGTCCAGAAGGAGGAAATGGGATGAGCGCTGTCGAATGTGCTTCGCCTCCCTTGAGTCTGGCGGGACTTCTCCTCGGAGAAGAAAGGCGACGAGGGGAGTCATCCATGTCTCGGCTTTTGCCTCAGTGATTTGCATGGCTTTAGGCTCGCCGAGGCTTGGTTCGGCGAGTTCCTTTACTAGGATCATCCGGCCTCCTCCTCCGTCTTGAGTTGACGCCAGCCGGGAAAGTGCATCGGCCCGGGTATTCTCGGCTCTCGGGATCCTCACGATTTCATAAGAATCGAATTGAGCGAGGATCTTGCGAGTCACCTGGAGATAAGATGCCATTATTGCATCCCGAGCCTCGTATTCCCCGGAGATATGGCTGGCAATCAGTTGGGAGTCGCTGAAGGCTTTCAAGTTCCGGGCGCCGAGCTTCTTCGCGGCCCGGAGGCCAGAAATGAGAGCTTCGTACTCGGCGGCGTTGTTAGTTGCTGGAAAGGAGAAGCGCAAGGCGTACTCCGTGACGACCCCTTCGGGTGATGCCAGGATCCACCCGGCGCCGCTGCCCATGGAGCACGCGGAGCCGTCCACAAAGAGTTGCCATTCGTCTACTGGCGTTGGAGCAGAAGTGGCCTCGGCTTCGGGCGCGTCGGGTTTCGGCTGAAGTGCCGAGGAAGCGCCGGGGGTGAGTTCGGCGATGAAGTCTGCCAATGCCTGGGCTTTTATTGCTACCCGAGGTGCGTAGGAGATGTCGAACTCTCCTAGCTCAATCACCCACTTTGCCAGCTTGCCGGACACCTCCGGCCGCGAGAGAACCTGCCTCAGGGGCTGGTCGGTGAGAACCTTCACGGAATGAGCCAGAAAATAAGGCCGGAGCCTCCTCGCGGACGAGACGAGGGCCAGAGCCAACTTCTCCAGGGCAAGATACCGGAGTTCTACTCCTTGAAGGGCTCGGCTGGTATAGTAAACTGGCTTCTGAACGCCATCTTGCTCTCGGACGAGGACGGCGCTGAGAGCCGTCTCGGAGACTGCGAGGTACAGGCTCAGAGGCTCCCCGGGAACCGGCTTGGACAGAATGGGGACTTTGGAGAGGTAGGCCTTCAGCTGGTCGAAGGCTGCTTGGCACTCATCCGTCCAGTCGAAGCTATTAGCCTTCTTCAGTAGCTTGAAGAAGGGGAAACAGTAATCTGCCGCCCTCGACATGAAGCGGCTTAGGGCTGCGATCCTCCCGTTCAGCTTCTGTACCTCTCGGAGGTTTGTCGGGGGGCGCATTTGTATGATGGCCGAAACCTTCTCGAGGTTGGCTTCCACCCCTCGGTGAGTGACCATTAGCCGAGGAACTTCCCGGAGGCTACCCGAAGGCGCACTTGGCCGGATTCAGCTTCATCTTGTATCGCCTCAAGGCGGAGAATGTTTCGGCCAAGTCGGCCAAATGTTCTGCGGCGACGCGGCTTTTGACCAACATGTCGTCTATGTAGACCTCCATGTTTCGGCCGAGCTGCGGGGCGAACACTTTATTGACGAGGCGCTGATATGTCGCGCCGGCATTCTTCAGACCGAAGGGCATCCGGGTATAGCAATATAGGCCCAGATCGGTCGTGAAGCTGGTTTTGCTCTCATCATCCGGATGCATCCGGATCTGGTGATAGCCTGAATAGGCGTCAAGGAAGCTTAAGAGCTCGTGGCCGGAGGTCGCGTCTACCACCTGGTCTATCCGAGGCAGCGAGAAGCTATCCATCGGACATGCCTTGTTGAGGTTGGTGAAGTCCACGCACATACGCCATTTGCCATCCTTTTTCGGCACCATCACCACGTTGGCGATCCAGTCCGGATGATGCACCTCACGGAGGTGTCCGGCGTCCAGCCCCTTCTGCACCTTGGCTTGTATGGCGGCTCTCCTTTCCTGATTGAAGGTTCGCCGCTTCTGCTTTACCGGGGGCTGGTCAGGATTGGTATGTAGTCGGTGCTCGGCTACCTCCGAGTCAACCCCGGGCATGTCCGCCGGAGTCCAGGCGAAGATGTCGAGATTCTTTTTCAAGAACTCGGAGAGCTTCTCTGCTTCGGCCTTCTCTAGGCCGGAGCCTATCATCAGGACTCGTCCCTCGCCTCCCAGAATCGGGATGGCGAGGAGTGCTTCTCCCGGAGATGCCTCGGCTGATCACTCGATCGCCAGGGTTTCGGCTGCAGCCTTCCCTTTGACCGAAATCATATAGCATTGCCGGGCTGCTTCTTGATTTTCCCTGGCCTCGCCTATTCCATGACTGGTATGAAACTTCAGCTTCTGATGGAAAGACGAAGGCACGGCTCCGACCCCGCCGATTAGCCTTCGGCCGAAGATGGCGTTATAGGCTGAATCGACTTTTACAACGGCAAAGTCCGTTTCAACAGTTAGTTGCCGAGGGGCGGAGCCTAAGGTTACAGGGAGTCGGACAATGCCTTCTACTCGGCAGGGCGAGCCGTTAAAACCGAAGAGGGGGCCCCGGTGAGGCTTCATATTAGCCTCACGCAATCCCATTTTTTCAAAACAATTATAAAACAAGATGTTTGGGGCGCTTCCATTATCGACAAATATTCTATGTACATTGTAGCTATTTATTACAGCGTTTATGACGAGGGCGTCGTCGTGAGCATGGTCGGCCGGGTCGGACCGGGTCGGATCGGATCGCCCGGTCCGCTCGGAATCGGAGCGGTCCGACCCGACCCCGAGCCCCGACCCAACGATCCCAGCCGGGATCGCTGGGATCGGGTTGGGCTCGGTCGGGTCGGCCGACCCCAACCCGGGTCGGTCCGGGTCGGACCGGTCCGGCCGACCCGGCCACCCAACGGCTAGTTCTGAACTAGCCGTTGGGTAGCCGTTGGGAACCCATTCAAATGGGTTCCCAACGGTTGGGAGGGGCTTCTAAGCCCCTCCAAGTCCCCCCCAAGTCCCTATAAAACCCCCTCCTACCCTTCTCTCCCTCATTCACACAAATTCTCATTTCTCTCTCTCTCTAAAACTTCTCTCTCTCTCTCTCTCTCTCTCTAAGCTCTGATACTCTCTCAAAGACTCAAAGCTCTCTTAACTTCTTTCTCTCCAAACTTCCAAAGCTCTCTAGAGTTCTAAACTCTAAAGGACGGACCGACGGACTACATCAATTTTTTTTCATCATATTATTTTTATTGCATTTTAATTTTTCTCTCTAACCTCTTTTTGTCTTTGTAGCTTTATTTCTCATTGTCTCTCACTCTCCCTCGAGGTATGATATGAAATCTCACTCTCTTTCTCTATGTTTTTTCTTATTTCTCACCATTTCTCTTTATGTAATTAGTTAATTAGTTAATTACTAATTATCTCTTTCCCTATTAATATATTTTTTATTTTTAAAGATGTCGACTTCTGAGCATAATGAGGCCACATCTGTCACCTCTCGTGGTGACCCGGGATGGAACCACTGCACCGTCGTAGACATGGCTTCACGCAAAGTCAAATGCAACTACTGCAGTCGGATTATTTCGGGTGGAGTTTTTCGTCTAAAACAACATATTGGGGGTGTCAAAGGAGAAGTGAAGGCTTGTACTGCTGCACCACTAGAGGTAAAAAATCAATTCAAAAATTACCTACGACAAAGAGAGTTGGAAAAAGGAGCAGCATCAACGATGAGAGGCCAAATTAGGGAGGAAATGACACGGCCCTCAGGTCAAGGTATTCATATTCACCCTCCGGGAGATAGATCTCGGGAGGGAGACATAGACCCTACCAGAAGGAGATCCACTGCATTTGAAGACTTCTCTCGAGGTATTATTTGATTTAAAATTTTCAATTAATTATTTACTTCTTTATACTTCATCTCGATTAAATTAGTCTAATCATCTATTTTAATTTAAAGATGATATACGTCGAGCCATGGACGAAAGTAGACGATCTTTTGCTGATGAGGATGTGTATAGACGCACTGGTCGACACGTTGGGCAAGGGAGTGGATGCGGACATGGATCCAACGAGGAGGAAATTCATGACTTGACTAGGGACAATGATCCTAGAGTGGGTCCTATAGATGCTTTCCTAACAAGACGGAGAGGTAGACAACCATCAATCACAGCTGCTATGAAGAACCTGAAGGTATGCAAGGAGAAGATTGGACGTGCTGTTTCGAGATGGTTTGTTTATAACAGTGTACCTGCCAATGCTGCAAAGGGTCCTTATTGGGAGGACATGATTGAGACTATTAAGCTCAGCGAGATTAGAGCAATTGGTCTTTTGCCACTACAACATGCGCTTGAAATTAAAGAATCTTCAAAAAATTCAAGAGAACCAAAGAGAAGAAGAACGATGGAGAGATGAAGTTGCTGGAAGACCGGTGCAAGCAGAACAACAAGTTGAGGAACCAATCGATCTGGACGAGATATTTGAGGAGCAGAACCCACTGAATGCATGGGTGGATGCAAGGAATGTTTTGAGTCCATCAGAATTCGATCCAAACGATCGGTCATGGGCAGAAGGACAATTAGATGGTGTCCCCTTGTCCGTTGAGTTTCAACTTCCACCTCCTTCAAAACGCCAAAAGAAATCCACCCCACAAAGTTCAGGTAAGGGTAAAGGCAAACTAATGGATGTTGATATTGCAGATTTAGAAACTGTACAAGAAGATGAGTCAGACGAGACACCAGAGCCGAGCGACAAGGTCGTTTACCAAACTTCAGACGACTCTACTTCGGCAACGACTACCCCTGACGATGACGATGATGATCCACATGGAAGTCAAGGTGGATCCTTGCAACAACGGTCATCTCGAGGACGTGGAGGATCAAGTCAACATGGTGAAGCTCCTCCAATGATTTTCACAGGAGAGCAAGAATTTACGCATGCTACGCAGGATGATGACCACTCCAGTAGGTTGGCTAAGGGCACATCAGCAACAAATAAAGGCAAAGGGAAACAACAACAAGAGCTCCTAAAGAGAACATCCTCTCAAGAGCATTCGTCTGATGCATCCTCTCAAGTTCCATTAGAGGGTTATAGTCCTTATGGATATCCAGGTACATATTATCAACATCCACCACCCTATGATGCATCGAGTTACTTAGGAGGATATCCCACTTATCCTCCAACTTCAGATATTTCCTCTTATCAATCCTCAACCTCAGAAGGATCTTATCATGAGCCAAAGACACAGGGATGGATACCGGTGACAATAATCTACCCATTCACAGATGAGTATAACCGATTTGTACAGGAATATGAACAATGTTACCAAGCTTATATGTCTTGGGCCGATTATGTGCAACATTTGTATAGCACCTACAATGTAAGGCTAGAATAAATGTATGTCTACTTGTTCTGTCACTTTGTGTGAGTGTTTTTTTTTTTATTATCATGTAATACTTAGGGGTAAGGTTTTATGTCCCCTCCATGTATTTTATTCAAGTTTTTTTCAAAGTTAATAAAAATTCAAGGGCTTACCCAAGGTCCTAGATAAGTTTTGGGTAAATATAATTTTTCCTGATTTTTTGATTTTTTTTCTTATTTTTTGGACTTGTTTTTCTATTTGTTTCCTATTTTCTTCTATTTTTTCCCCTTTTTATAAATTGGATCGGCCAAACCGGTCCGGCTCGGTCCGGACCGGTTCGGGATCGGATCGGATCGGCCGATCCACTCGGTCAGGACCGGACCGATCCGAGTCCGACCCCCGAGTTGGCCTACCTTGGTCGTGAGGGACCTGAATATCAGTCAGGTCCTCTGAGCCGAAGGTGATATCTTCTTGGTGAGGCCGCTTTGGCTCGACGTCAATCGCTGCTATAGTGGCAGAGCTGCGTTGCCGCGGCCTTGATCCTTCTCCTGGCCCTCCGGATATCATCATGATAGACCCGGAACTGTGTCTTTGATGGGATGCTTCTACCGGGGCCGAGGTGACCTTCGGCGGAGGAGTGGCTTCTATCGCCGGGGGTTGTTGTTGCCTGGGCGTCGCAGGGACGTCCCGGTTCCGCTGTGGCGGGGGCTGCTCCCGTCGGTACTGCGGCAATCTTCCCTTCCGGATGAGGCGGTCGATCTCCTCTCGGAGCTGCCGGCACTCATCCGTCGTGTGGCCGATCTCCCGGTGATACTCACAGTATTTGCCGGGGTCCCTTCGGCGAGGATCCGTCTTAATGCGATCTGGCCGCCGGATCATGCCCTTCACCTCCATGAGCATTCGGGAAGGGGGAGCAGGTAAGGGTAGGTACCACGGCTGCGGGTCCCGTCGCCTCTCCCTGTCCCAGTCCTCCCGGCGGTATCGCTTTCGGGAGGGCTCTTGGTCTTCTGGCCGAGGTCGGACAACCTGGGGGGCAGGTGCCGAGGTGGCTTCGGCTGCGCCTTTACCCCTGGACATCATCAGGGCCTCCCGGTTGATGTCTTTATGGGCCCGGGCCACGAGGTCCTGGAAGGTAGGGGGATGGCGCTTCCCGATGGAGCCGAGGAGCCCTTCGTTCCGGCACCCGCTGATCACGGCTGAGACCGCGATCGAGCTGTCGAGGTTCGGGATTTGGGCGGCCTCGGTCTGGAACTTGGTGAAGTATTCCTGGAGAGTTTCGGTGGGGCCTTGCCGGATGGCTAGCAGGCTGGCGGAGGTTTTGCATTGCCGAGTGGCATCATAAAACTGGTCGATAAATAACTGGCCCAACTGGACTAGGGAATGGATGGAGTTGGGGGCCAGTGTCTCGAACCAGGTGAGGGCGATCTTCTCAAGGGTGAGGGGGAAAAGTCGGCAGCGGACTGCCTCGGCGACCCCTCGGACCGTGAGGTATGCGTTGAATCTCTGGAAATGACAGACCGGATCTGTCATTCCGTCGTAGAGAGGGCCCTTCGGCAGCTTGAAATTGGGAGGCACCTCGGTAGCCAGGAGCTCTGCCGTTAATGGGGTCTGCTCCAGGATGTTGCTGGCGAGAGGTGCCCCGTAGGGCCGAGACACCATTTGCTGCATCTCCTTGCGCATTGCCGTCAGCCGCCGGTCCAGGTCCGGGGCAGTTGAGGTGGCGACTGATTGTCCTCCGGTCCGGGCCGGGCGGAATTCCGACGAAGCATAGTCCTGCTCCGTCAGGCGATCAGCGCGAGGAGCTCGGGCAGGAAGTGCCGAGGGCTCGCTGCGCATCGCAGCGGTTTCGTTGGGAGAAACCGGTGTAGGCGCCGGCCGGAACCGGGTATCCTGCACTGGGTAGAGCGGGGGGAGCGGCGCCTGCTGAGGAAGCTGTCCCATCAGTCCTACGCGTTGGGCGATGGCAGATATCATCTCTTGAAGCGGCGCTAGGGAGGTGACGGCAGCTGCTAGTGTTGCCATTTGCTGTTGGAGCACCCCCACTCGGTCTTCCGCAGTGAGAGACTCCGGTATGGCTAGCAGAGGCAGGCTCGGTGGGGCAGAAGGGGCGCCTTCAGAAGGCAGCATCTGCGCCGAGGCCTCCCGTGCCTCTGCTTCGCTCTGTCCGGACCGTCGGGTTACAGGTCGTTGAGACATGACTTGTTTGTTTGTTTCCCACAGACGGCGCCACGTGATGTAGCCGAAGCTATCACGACCGGATTCCGAAGCTGGAATCCGAAGAAATGGATCCGGAGCTGGGTCGGATTGGTGCTTAGAGGCCCGACGGGGATCCGGAAGGCGAAGGACGAAGAGGCGAAGCCGGAGGTCCGAGGCCGAGGGCCGCTCGGTCGGTGGCTTGGCTTGTCTTCGGGAAGTCGGGGCCGAAGCTCCTTCGGCAGACGAAGGGACGGCGCGAGACCGAGTGGACTCCGATGGCGGGGCAGCCGGCGCGCGGCGTCGAGACCAGAGAGGGGAGTCCGAGGTCGGCGGCCGAGACCGACTCGGGAAGGTCGGCGATGATTCGAACCGAGCTCCTGCAGGAGGGAAAGAAGAAGAAAACCGGTCAGCAGGAGTCCCGGGTTTCGGCCCTAAGGAACCCCCTCCGACGGTCAAGTTAGCTCCTGAAGATGATTCGATTTAGAAGGTAAAGAGTAGCTTTAATGCTATTTGGACTGTAGTCCTTAAGGGTCTCGGAGGCATCAGAGAGCATCCTTTTGGCAATAAATAGCGGCGTATTTATAGCAGAGGATAGAGGATGGTTAACGGTGGTAGCCGATATAGGACTATGTGTGGGCTTACTGGTAAACCGCCATAGTGCCTAGTCCTCCACCGGAGTGGGCCGGACTCAGCTATCGGGCCGAAGGGGGTTGGGCCGCTGATGGGACGAAGCCTGCTGGGCCCAGGGCTGCCGCGCCGCTCCCGGGCCGTAGACTGGTGGGCCGCTGACGGGCTGAAGCCTGTTGGGCCGGGATCAACGGTGCCGCTTACGGGCCGAGGGCTGTTGGGCCGCTGATGGGCCGAAGGCTCCCTGAGGGCCTTATACTGCTGCTGCTGGGCTGAACTGGGTTTGGACTTGTTTTAATGGGCCGAATCGGATTCTGCCTCATCAGGCTATTAGTTTGTTAGTTTAGTTTTATGTAATTTGTTTAGTGCTTCATAGACAAATTTAATGGATGAATCATCTTTATTTGGTTTATTTATCTAATTACGATGGTTATCATAAAATTGTCTTGCACAAATTATTTGTCGAGCTATTAATTTTTTTAATTGATCAATTTCACTATAATGTCGATGCGTATAAATTAGAAAAAATTATATTTGCACAAATGAAAATTGTTGACAATTTTTTGTAAAAAATGATAGTTTATACCTATTCATGATGTAATCAAATTGTTTAATTAAGTCTGTGCATATTTAGATTTAGAACTCTTTCAAATGGACATTAAAGTGGCATTTCTCAATGAAGAACTAGACGAGAAACTTTATATGTTCCAACAAGAAGATTTTGAGGTAAGGGGACAAAAGTATAAAGTCTGTCACCTAAAACATTCTATTTATGGCCTCAAACAATCGTCTAGACAATGGTATCTATGAGTTCATAGGGAAATTATCTCATTTGATTTTCAGACGATTGAGGAAGACTACTGTGTATACGTCAAACGAATGAAGAAAAGATTCTAATCCTATCTTTATATGTTGACGACATCTTGTTAGCTGGGAATGACTTGGAGTTTATCAATGCCACTAAGCAGTGACTATCTTCTATCTTTGAGACAAAAGATATGGGTGAAACAAATTATGTGCTCGGAGTGAAAATAATGAGAGATCTCTCTAGAAAGTTTATGAGTCTCTCTTAAGAAACTTACGTTAATAAGATCTTAGAACGATACTGGATGGATCACTCCAAACTGATAGATACTCTAGCCGATAAGAGTTGTATTTTGAGTATGAACCAATTCCCACAGATTGAAGGAGAGAAAAACCATATGAGTAAAGTGTTAGTCTTAGGTGGCCTACAAGCCAATATGGCTTTGTAATCTTGTTCATTTATTAATAAAATGACTCTATATTCATTATGTGTAATTCGTATTGTTATCGTCTCATAATGAAGTCCGTGAATATGTGCAATAGTGATCAGATTATGATGAGATCATAATAATGAGACTGATCACTTAAAGACACATATTCTTAATAGTTCATAGTCGGAGGATATCTGAGAAGGACATCGGATATCCGGTTAGACTAGTACAAATTTCTCCTGCTCATATGGTGAGGGTGACTGATCTCATAGTCACTTGTGTGGAGGCACTAAGGCGAATATGTAGGTGTTCATTAGAGAATGAGTTGACTGAACTGATCCGACTGAATCGCTGGATGGTATTGTGCCTCACTGTCGCAGTTGTGTGGATGGTTCTCGAACCTGAGACACCAAGGATACCTTGTTGGTGGACTTTTGTGCTTTGACCTTGGTTTATGAATATCTAAACACTAGATTCTAAACAGCCAAGGATCGGGTACATCGAAATATCGTCGAAGGGAATTGAGTATCAATAAGGAATCATTCGCTCTCGGTACTTAAAGAGAGAATGCTCTAGGAAGGATGCGCGGAAGTCCCTGGCCAGGGCGGACGATAATATCGGGAAAGGAGTTTTCCGATGTTATACGGCAATATCCAATCCAAATGAGTTGACCGGTTAGGGTTTGACGGTAAACCATACCTTGAGTTGACTCGTGAGCATTGAACGAATGAAGGATTATATCCATGCGGTAACTGTCGGCGAAAAGGTTCCGGGTTCACGCAGTGTTGCTTGGCACCCAACATGATCGGAGGCTTGATCGAATTTGATGTGCGACATTGATTAATTAATTAATATGAGTTATTAATTGATTAATCAAGCCAGTGAGGAGTCACTGGGCTTATTGGGCCATTAACCGGACTAGTTATTCGGCCTAGAGGGTCACACGCAAATGATTCTCAAGGCGATGGATAATAAAGTAGGTTTTATATAAACTGGGGGTTTTTATGAAAAATCGCGCGGTTAATATAAAATGTAGTGAACGGGCTGAGCAAGCCAGACTGCTGCTAACCCTAGCCGCCCCCTCCTCTCTTCCTCTCTCTCTCTGGAGCCCCAGATGAGTTTGGGTCCCCAGGTCTGCTCCGCCGCTTCTCCGACTCCCATTCGACGGGAAATCGTCCGCGCGTTGCGGCGATCGTTGCGGCGAACGATGGAGGCTTCTTGGGCTGTGAAGAACGAAGAATCGTGAGGATATTTACCGCGAGGAGGATCGCGTGGACTCCGCTAGAGGCCGGGCGCTTGCACGGCTTGCAGTGTTACACTGATAGAACCGATCGGTCGCAGATTCGAATCTGCGCACGGTAAGAACCGATTATCAGATAATCCAGTTTTAGTATTTTCGAAACGGGAAATGGATCATGATTTTTAGTTTAATTTTCGCTGCGTTTGCGATCGGGAGAAACCCGAGAACCCAACAGTGGTATCAGAGTAAGGTTCCACTGTTTCTCGTCCCGTTTCAATCTCCGAAATAAATATTCTTTGAGTTATTCCATGCGTTTAATATGATTAAAATAATAGACATATGTTTATTAGATGAACACAATAATCAGATTTTTTTTTCTATAATTTTTTGGATTTTTTTCCGGTGTTCTTCATGTGATGAAGAACGGGGTTAAAGGGGTCTTCGTTCGGTTTTCCCATGCGTTGGGATGGAGGGCCGGGACCCCAAATCCCATTGGGAATGTCACCTCAATGCACTGGGCTCCTTCTCGGTGCTAGAGTGGCCATGAAGGGCTGCAAATGGAGCCTTAGTTCTTCTTCTTTTCGGTTTTATGAAAACCAGAAATTAAGGGAGAAATGAAGGGCTCGGGCTGCAAGTGAAGGTCCTCTCTGGCGATCCCACCGGCACCGGAGGGGGCGCCGGCCCCCCCCACCGCTGGCCTGCATCACCTGCAACCTGCAAAATTGTAAAGGGGTTAGGGTTTCGGTGGTGGGAGGGGCCAGTCTGGGGCTGGCCGGATTGGGGGCTTTGGGTGGCACCAGCCGCACGTGGCTAGACCGGGCCCCAAGCCAGCCTGAGGCTGCCCGAGCCCTGGCTCGTCCCTGGCTCGGCAGGGGTTGGGCCATGGCTCGGTCATGAGAACTGAACCCATTGAGCCCCTTTTTTCCCATTTAAAACCCCAAACCCCATTAGCCCAATTGAAAAATAATTGGATTTTAATTCTAAAATTTAAAAGTTATTTTGAATATTGATTTATTATTCAATTTCATTTTTAATTGGGCATTTATGATTATGAATCATTAGAATTAACAAATTGTTGTTAAATAATTAAAGTTAGTTATTAATTTAAGTGTTAAATTAATAATTAATCTTAATTGACTAATTTAAATGTTAAATTAGTATCTATTAGTTAATTGAAGTTAATTGTTAATTTAAGTGTTAAATTGATAATTAAATTTAATTGACTAATCTAATGGTTTAATTAGAAGTTATCAGTTAATTGACGTTAATTGTTGGTTTAAGAGTTAAATGAATAATTAACATTAATCTACTAACCTAAGAGTTAGATTAGTAGTTAATAATTATGTTATGTTAATTATTAGTTTAAGAGTTAAACTAGTGATTAACATTAATTAATTAATCTAAGAGTTAGGTTAATAGTTAATGATTAATTAGAGTTGATTATTAATTTAAAATGTTAAATTAATGATTAATTTTAGTGGACTAATCTAATAGTTAGATTAGTAATTAGTTATTAATAGTCTAATTGTTAGATTATTGATGTTGATTAATCTAAATGTTAGATTGTTTTAATTATTAGAAATGTTCTAATGGCATGAAATAATATGGAATTATTAATTTAGAGTGTGTGCATATGTGATGTATGTTTTAGATGCTTTTAAATATGATTTAATTGCATGTTAAGTTAATTAAAAGAGTTTTCGAAATTCAAAAGCCAATTTTGATTGGAACCTAGTTTTTTGAAAGTAAAAAATTATTTAATTTTTGAAACTCTTTTATTTTAGCCATGTGATGAGCTTATCCGGTGTCGAATGTATAAAACACACCGTGGTCATGGATATGTATTTTTAATTATTCATTTGATGAATGATGTGTGTGTGTCGTGGAGGAATGATAGATGGTTATTAAATTGTTAATAAATAGAGGTCGGCGCACCTCTCTCTCTCTCATACTCCGATGTAATTCTACCTCCCTCTCTCTTGTACTCGTCATAAGTTCTTCTTCTATTTGCATGTAAATTATGAATTTATTGTAATATGATTGAGGCAACCGAAGAAGGAGAGAAAACGATCCACAGATGCAACCAGGAAGGCGATATGATGGAGATCTCTTGCCTATGTGTTTGTAGAATTATCTGATGTAAATGTTCTGTTAGATTGTGTGTGTGTTTGACTATTGATTCCTGTTAAATCCACCGTGCTATCCATGACTACACTAACGACATATATGAGATGCATTGTTTTCTTTTGATAATGAATTAAAGCAGGTATAGTATTAGTAAATATATACGATATATTTGTATACTATCACCTAGGAGAGACCAAGATAAAAGTTATCTAAAATACCCTCGTCTTAATTCTAAGTCGTAACGTGAGTAGTTAAGAACTTACCGCGTGGTCCACCATCGTTATAGTCATAAGATTCGAATTACTTTAGGCAGGTTTGTTGTGCTACCACAAGGCCTATTTAATTGTGATGAGAAACTGTGGCTATGACATTAGATGCCTATTTGATCGGGGTAGAGGAACTATGTTGCTTTGTTGTGTGCTATCCACAAGGGCTGCATGCAAATCTATGCTCGTCTTGTAACGATGGTAAGCTTAGACCAGAATTAGTGGCTTGTTGAGATGTCCACATGGCCATTAAATCTCTGGGGACCGAAGCTATGATCGGATATTGCAAGGAGTTGCAAGTCCCATGAGATGGGTGCTCTTTGATTGTTTTACAGCTTTCTTGTGCTATCTACAAGGTTGTATTGCAAGTCATTTAGATTCTGATCCACTAGGAGACTGTCGGCGTTTCTCGTTCTATATAACTGAGGGTTATACAGTCTGTCGAAAATTAGTGAGAGTTAAAACTTGATTAAAAGTCCATATCATGTTTTAAATTTAATAATTGAACATTTGCTAAATAGATTTTATTCATCTCCTGTAGGGAATTATGTCGTCGTATAACCCACTCCGTAGCATATTTGATGCCAATCTTTTGACTAGCCCGAACTACTCGGTTTGGATCAAAAACCTAAAGAGTGTCTTCAGATCTGAGCACATTGCCTACGTCCTTGGAGCTGATCCTCCTGCTGGACCGGCATTGAATGCCCCTAAGGCAGAGATGATCGTGTACGATAAAAGATCGAAGGACAAAGGCAAATGAGTAGTAAAAGGTGACTGCTTCTACTGTAAGCAGAATGGTCATTGGAAGAGGAACTGTAAGGAGTTCCTTAATGACAAAGCTCATGGAAAGGTGAAGTTGTTTGAAGCTTCAGATATCTATATGATAGATATCAACTTGTCAGTTAGAGATTTCACATCTTGGGTATTAGATACCGAATGTGCTTCTCATATATGTCATTATAAGCAAATGCTGACAAGTAAGCGCAAGCTGAGAAAAGGCGAGGTGGAACTGAGGCTAGGAAACGACACAAAAGTTGCAGCGGTTGCTGTCGGGACAACAAATCTCAGACTTCCATTAGGAGATGCCTTATCATTGGAAGATTGTTATTATGTTCTTAACATAAGAAAGAACATCATATCAATATCTTGTTTAGACTAGATAGGATATATGTTGTCTATTGATAATAGAAGTTGTTCGATTTATTATCGTAATAAATCAATAGTTTTGGCATCTTTAGTCAACGGTCTATATCTTTTAGATGTTTCTTATTGCAATCTTCACATTGATAATGCTCTTAAGAAGAGTAAGAATTGTGTGAACCAAGCCTATATGTGGTTGTGAGTGCTTAAAATGAGTGTGTGATTATCATGAAAAATCTATATTGTTTAAGTGCAAAATAAACCTATTAAAAAGAAACTAAATGAAGTGATCGCCAGAAACTTTTGACTTAAAAGTTCCAAAAAGAGTTTGATCGCCTACCTGTTTAAACGTGGGAGATGTTGAGCTCTTGATTCCCCTTTTTCAGCCGGCTGAAGAAAGAGAGCCCTTCCTTTTCTTTGTTCTTGCTGTTGAGTTTGAATTTGAGGATCGTCCAGAGTTCTTTGATTTTCTTGTTGATTTCCTCCCCTTTTGATTCTCCTTTGCGGCTTGCAAGAAATAGAAAGAAGAATAAAGAAATAATGAGAACTTAAGCAAAAGTAGTATCCATTCTAAACAGAGTTTTAAACATGCAATTAAACATAGAACTCACTTGTTGGGATAGTCTTTGAAACCCCTTTAAATTGGTTTTGAAAATGATGCTAATGTGGTGTGTTTGCATGAAGTGATGTGATGGAGAATGTAGAATTAATGAAGATATGAATATGAAAAGTGCAGAAATGAATTAAAAAAAAACTTATGCCGAGTGGATGAAGCCTTGAATTGGATGAAGATTGGATGAAGAATGGACGCCGACTTCTGGAAACAACAGCACTTCGGCGTTAGGACGTCGTTGCTTCGATCTTCAATTACTAACTCTGATTCTAACTTTTATTCTAACCTTTTTTTTTTTACCCATTCAAGATGTAAGGTATTTATAGACTTCTTCTGCGTCTGCGGATTTACATGGAAAAATCTTAAGATTTATCCACATTAACCAATAGATTAATACATATTAATTCATCTTTATCTGTAATTATCTAAAACGCGTCAACCATAGCTGACGCCTTTCAGATTGATTAGGATAAAGATAAACATCCGAGAAAACTTATCTTTATCTATATTAGCTAAAACGCGTCTACATGTATAGACGTCTTTTACACTAATTAAGATAATGATAAACATCCGGAAGAGAAGTAGAAATAGCTTAGGAAACCTAAAACGCGTCATATCTCATAGACGCCTTTTAGCTAATTAATAAACTGATTAAAATTCAAATTTAAACGTTAAAATAAGAATAAACTCTAAATGGCGTCCACGCATGTAGACGTGTTTTAAACTTCTTCATATTTTAACTGAAATTTGAGTTAAAATCAATTTAATTGATTAACTTAAACATGTCTGTTAAACCCGACACTCAAAAAAATTAATCAATGATTAAATATCAGATCATTCTGAAGCATTATTATATGATATGAAATTTACTCGAAATGATGTCAAAATTAGCGTGTCTACAGTGGTATTGTAAACTTGGGCACATTGGTGAAAGCAGGTTGCAAAAGTTGCATAAACATGGATATTTGAATGCATTCGATTATGAATTGTTTGCGACATGTGAGTCCTGCCTTATGGGAAAGATGGCAAAATCTCCATTTACTGGACATGGAGAATGTGGCAAGAACATTATGAGATTAATGTATTTAGATGTATGTGGTGCCAAATCCACCAAAGTCAACGGTGACTTCTCGTACTTCATCACGTTCACCGACGACTTCTCAAGATTCGGCTATGTGTACTTAATGAAGTACAAGTCGGAAGTATTTGAGAAATTTAAGAATGAGGTAGAGAAGCAGTTAGGAAAGAGTATTAAAGTTCTTCGATCAGATCGGGGAGGAGAATATTTGAGTACTAATTTCACACAATTCCTAAACGATAATGGTATCCTTTCTCAGCTGACCCTTCCATATACACCACAGATGAATGGTGTATTAGAAAGGATAAATCGCACCTTGTTGGACATTGTACGATTTATAACGAGCTTTTTGGAATTACCAGTGTCCCTATGGGTGTATGCTCTAGAATCAGCAGTATACCTACTGAACAGAGTACCTAGCAAGTCTATGGCCTCTACTCCATATGAGATATGGAAAGACAGGAAATCAGAATTTAAACATGTTAAAGTCTGGGGTCGTCTTGCTCATATAAAGAACTATGATTCAGATAAGCTAGAATCACGAACTGATAAATACAGGTTTGTGGGATATCCAAAAGAAACCTTTGGATACTACTTTTACCATCCTGGTGAATAAAATGTATTTGTCGCCTGGAAAGCTGTCTTCTTGGAAGAGGAATACCTTCTCCAAAAGGACAGTGGGAGTAAAATAGCATTGGAAGAGGTTCCAAATTCCCAAATAGCTGCATTATCATTAGATGAGATATCAGTTTTTGAATCTGTTCAGGTACCCACAGATGAGCCTCGTAGATCTGGTAGAGTATCTAGACTACCCGAACGATATGTAAGACATATCGCTGAAGGAGAGTCTAAGGTAGAATATAATGGGGATGATGATCTTAAAACCTACTAAGAGGCCATAAAAGGCCCAGAAGTCGGGAAATGGTGAGAAGCCATGAACTTAGAAATCCAGTTCATGTATACCAACCAAGTTTGAAACTTGGAGGACTTGCCCGAGGGTATTGTACCTATCGGATGCAAGTGGATCTTTAAGAGAAAGATCGGTGCTGATGGACGGATCGACACTTATAAGGCAAGATTGGTGGCAAAGGGATATCGCCAAAGACAAGGAATTGACTATGACGAGACTTTCTCACCAGTTGCCATGATAAAGTCGATTAGATTTCTACTCGTCATAACCACACATTTTGATTACGAAATCTGGCAGATAGATGTGAAGACTACCTTCCTCAACGATAATCTTGAGGAAGAGGTGTATATGATACAACTAGAAGGTTTCACATCCAAAGAATCTCCAGAAAGAGTGTGCAAGCTTCAGAGGTCCATTTATGGACTGAAACAAGTTTTCCGGAATTGAAACATAAGATTTGATGAAGTTGTCAAGTCTTATGACTTCATTAAGAATAAAAATGAGCCTTGTGTGTACAGGAAGACCAGTGGGAGTGCAGTCACTTTCCTAGTTCTTTACGTAGATGACATACTACTCATTACGAATGGCGTAGCTATGATGTTATCGGTAAAGATCTGGCTGTCGAAAAACTTCTCCATGAAGGATTTGGGAGAAGCATCCTACGTATTGGGAATATGGATCTATAGAGATAGATTAAAGAGGATGCTTGGAATGGGCCAATCCTTGTACATAGATACCATAGTCAAAAGATTTGGCATGGAAAATTCCAAGAGAGGTCTCATACCGATAAGATATGGAATTAATCTATGAAAGGAGCAGTCTCCTAAGACTCTTGATGATAGGGCATTCATGGATAGAGTACCCTATGCTTTTGCCATAGGATCTATCATATATGCCATGCTATATACACGGCCTGATGTTGCATATACTTTAAGTGTTATGATCAGATTTCAGACTGATCCAGGCGAAGAGTACTGGAAGGTAGTGAAATGTATCCTTAAGTACTTAAGAATAACTAATGAATGTTTCTTGTCTATAGAGGAGGTGACTTGAAACTGCGAGGCTTTACTAACTTGAGTTTTCAGTCAGATCTAGATGATAGCAAGTCTACATATGGATTTGTGTTTATTTTAAACAGAGGTGCAGTGTGCTGGAAGAGTTCCAAACAAGCAACCACTGCAGATTCGACGATTGAAGCTGAGTACATCGCGGCAGCTGAAGCCGCTAAGAAAGCAGTGTGGTTGAAGAAATTCATCACAGACCTCGGCGTAGTTCCTAGTATATCTGAACCTGTTCCGCTGTTGTGTGACAATAATGGAGGCATTGTGCAAGCGAAAGAGTCGCGGTCTCATAAGAAATCGAAGCATATTCTGAGACGCTTTCATCTTATCAGAGATATCATATACAAAGGAGATGTAGTGGTGGAAAGAGTTCCATTTGTCGACAATGTAGCAAATCCACTGACAAAGCTATTGGCTCAAAATGTATTTGAGCGTCACCTATAGTCTATAGGTTTAGTACGTAAAGGTGATTGGTTTTAGTCCAAGTGGGAGATTGTTAGTCTTAGGTGGCCTACAAGCCAATATGGCTTTGTAATCTTATTCATTTATTAATAAAATAGCTCTATATTCATTATGTGTAATTCGTATTTTTTTCATCTTCCTGGAGACCAGTGGAAAACCTTTTTGGTTGTGCGAACCAAAGGGTCTCATAATGAAGTCCGTGAATATGTGTAATAGTGATCAGATTATGATGATATCATAATAATGAGACTGATAACTTAAATACACATATTGTTAATAGTTCCGTTTCCCTTAATTGGAGGAGACATGCAGTAGTTGCTGCCTCCCTTTTCCGGATCTCATAGTGGGTCCCACCCCCATCCTCTTCCCTTCCTACGTTCCTTGCCTCTCGTGGGCACACACACAAGGGCTAAGGCCCATTAGTTAACATCTCGCACTTGCCTATAGAGGGCAATTATCAATGATTCATCTCTTTTTTCAACTGTTATTGTAAGGACTGAGGTTTCGGGTTCAGTATTCGGGTCGGGTTCGGGCCGGATCCCCCTGGTTTGGACCCTGAGGAGGGTCTTATGATTTATGTCTGAATGGCGTCAGCATTGCTCGACGCCTTTCAAAAGGCGTCAGGTTGTGTGGACGCCATTTAGGTCCGCTTGTTGTTGTGCCACGTATGCGCCACGTGGGCGGGTTTCAGGCCGCGAGAGTACGGCCCCGGTCCCATCGTCTGAACGGCGTCCATGTTGCTCGACGCGATTCAGACTGTGACCTTTGCGATGTCAGGGTACGACGCCAGAGCGTTGTCAGTACGGCCTGTCCTGTCGTCTGAACGGCGTCCGTGGAGAGTGACGCGTTTCAGACTGCTGACAGTACGGCCCGTCCTGTCAGACTGATAGGCGTCTGCCTCGATCGACGCGTTTTAGCTGAATTCAGATTGACCCCGTGAGCCTCCCCTTCTTTCCCTCATTCTCGCCTTCTCTCTCTCTCTCCTCGCCCTCTCCGCCCTCTTCGACTCTCTTTTCCCCTTCCCTTCCTCTTCTTCCTCTTCCAATCACTCCATAGCCTCCTTACCTCTCACCTCTACCTCCACCACCTCCTTCGCGGCGTTCCATTCTCCGGACGGCGGCCGACGTCTCGGCGGAGTGGCGGCGTCCTCGAGGGTACCGGCGGCGGTCTGTGGTGCGACGGGTCGGCGGCACGGAGTTTGGTGGAGTTCAAGGACCGGTAGGGGGACGAACCTTGCATGTGTTGCTCGTGATTTTCCTTGGCGTGGCATGATGTGTTTTGGGCTAGATTGAGCATGTTTAGGGGGTGTCCTTGTGGTTATGGCCGTGCTCGTGAACGTAGTTTTGTAGCATGCTTGTGGTGGTTGAATTCCTCTTCCTTCCCCTTCTATTTTAGGGCTTTTTCGGGGTATTTGGGGTTAAGGGAGAACCCTCGGATCGAACCAGGAAACCAGGTTTCTGGCGCTAAACGGCGTCGTGCCTGGTCGACGCCTTTTAGAAGGGCGTCAGGGTAGTACGACGTCTTTTAGGGCAGAAACCTCCCTGTTCGAGGCTTCGCGTGATAGGGGTTCTGGCGCTAAATGACGTCATGGATGGACGACGCCTTTCGGAAGGACGACGGGCCATCATGACGCCATTTAGGCAGGAAATCACCATGAGTGAGGGTCTGTAAATATGGAATTTCGGTGTGAATGGCGTCTGTGGACCTGGACGCGTTTTAAATAGGCGACTCCCTATGACGACGCGTTTCAATGAATAATCTAGCTTTAATGAACCTGTCTGAGGGGCTTGAATGGCGTCGACCTCGGTCGACGCGATTCAAGACAGAACTGTATAATACTGGTTTATTATGTGTTTCACTGTGGGACGATTTCAAATGCATGCTTTACGTTGTACACTGAGACTGAGGACTTCTGCGTGAATGGGGTTACATCGTGTTATATGTATATGTGTGCTTATGCGATTGTGGATTGGAATAAGTGTGGTTTACGTTGTCACCATGGACCGATGGGGACAGGGTTATGGTGTCTGTGAGGCATTGTGCCGTACCGGTGGGAGGAGTGGTACATGTTGTGTTTTACCTTAGGCTGAGGGAAGCAGAACCACCTTGAGCTCGTCGGGCCGGAGTAGCTGGTGCGCTATCCTAGGGGTTGCTGCTTGGCCTCAGCGGGTCGGGGTTTCCCTGTTTGTCGTGACAGCTGCCAGCGCGTTTCTTGCTGTGGAGCTGGTTGTGGTACTGTTGGAGTTGTTATACCCCTGTAGCCACTGGGCCTGATGTGACCTTTGATCAAGGTTACGAGTGGTACCCTTAGCCCTTTGGCCTGACGCAGCCCGGGAGGTTAGGGTTGTGGGTAGTTCTTGTAGCTTCGGCTTGACGGGGGTTCGCCGGTCCCCAGGGCCCTCCTGAAGCGCTGAGGCCTAGCGTGGAGGCAATCCGGACGGTAGGAAAGTAGTCTAGACTGCTTGTGTGCACACGTAGCTGGCAGTGGCGGTACACTGGTTCCAGCTAGTCCTAGTTTGACTCACTGCCTCACCCTACAGTGCCCCGGAACACTGTAGGGGTGGACAGGCGTGAGCAGTGGTGGTAGTGTTGGGAGGCGACGTTTGACTTCGGTCGACAGTGTGGTTCAGTCGCTTCGTGGACTTTGGCTGTGAGACGTGACTCTGTGTTGGGTTCTTCGGGTTGCTGAGAATGGTTCTTGCTACACTGCTTATCGTACGTTTTATATCAGAGTTGGGTGCTATGTTTACTGCTTTACTTAAATTGCCATATATTCCTGTTGTTACACTTGTGGGTGTGTGAGTGGGAGGCAGGGGATCAAATGATCCCTACTGAGCCCATTTCTGGTGTGGCTCACTTCCTGCGGTTTCAGGTGTGGACCTCGTGGCGAGCGGAAGCGTGGTGTCTTCTTGGTGTGCGGACCTGTAGCTGTCTTAGTTCCGGGGTATGCCCCGATGTTGTTGTACTTTCCTTCTGCATGTACTTATTTAATTTGTTGGATTGTATACGGACATTGTTATCTTCCTTTCTGCGCACTTGCTTACCTTTGTAGTCCGTGTGATTGTTATATTTAGCCTTGTTGAACACTTACTCCTCCAGATGTGTTGTGTGAGATCCGGGTGTGAACCCGCAGTTAATGGGCCGACATCCATTTAGTGAACGGGTCTCCGGTCATAGGATGGCGGGTCGTTACAGATGGTATCAGAGCTCAGTCTGGTCGAGTATGTGGTAAACTGGGTTAGATATTATAGTCCAACAATAAGTACGAGTCTGTACAGGCGATGGCTGCTGGTATAGATTGATAGGTTTTGACGTGTTTTGGTTCGATTTTCGTGTTTGTGGGGTAGTGATGGCGCCGAAGAGGAGAGTTCCGTTGGCTCGCGATTCGAGAGCAGATCATGGTGATTCAGGGGCAGAGGGACATAATGTAGATCGTTTCATAGAAGCTATGATTGGGGCTATGTCTAGATATCAGCAGGGAGATGGAAGCGAGGGGTCCAATTCCCGAGGTGGCCAATCCATGGTAATGGAGCGGTTCTTGAAGCTGAAGCCCCCTTCTTTCGCGGGTCAACCTGTTCCTGATGCGGCAGCTCAGTGGATTAAGGAAGTGGAGAAGGTGTTTGATGTTCTAGAATGTGCTGAGAGTGACAAGACCTTGTTGGCAACCTACTTGCTGAAGGGCGATGCGTATGATTGGTGGGTTACCATCAAGGGATTGATGTTTCCAGATAGGTCCTTGAGAGAGATTCCTTGGGAAGGCTTCGTGAGAGAGTTTAGTGGACAATACTTTCCGAGGCACGTTCGTAGGGCCAAGGAAAGGGAGTTTATGGAATTGGTGCAGGATGGTATGTCAGTTCTAGAGTATCAGATGAAATTTGTAGCTCTGGGAAGATTCGCTCCACACATATCTGAACGTGAGGATCTTAGGACGGAGAAATTTGTGGATGGACTTCGGCATGATCTGAGGGAATTTGTGGCAGCCCATTGTTGTAGGGATCTGGCGTCAGCGGTTCAGTGCGCGGCAGCAGTGGAGATGCAGTTCCAACACACGGCGAAGGAATCAGAGCATTCAGCACAAGGGAAGCAGCAGAGCAGGGATAGATCAGCGGTCTTTTCGTCAGGTGGTTCGAGTTCCTTTGAGTTCGAGTTCCAAGAGGTGCCTTGTGACGAGGATGAAGATGGTTCGGTTCAGCAGATGCAGACAGAGGTCAGCTGGCAACAGGAAGCGAGGCGGGACGCTGCGGATCGTTGTCCCCGTTGTGGCAGGTTCCATGGCAACCGGTTATGTCCCTTGGTCACTGGTAGCTGTTTTGGCTGTGGCAGGAAGGGACATCTCGCGAGGAACTGTCCCCAGAAGAGTAAGGCAGGTCAGGAGCCGAGTGGTCGATAGGTGTTCGAGACGTTGAGTGCTGTCACGTCTCTTTGTGGAGGTCCGAGGGGTTGTGCTAGAAGAGCACTTTTATCTTGTCTTATTCAGAGGTGGTTGAGAACTCTTGTGACACTTTTATGTATCTGGTTTTGGTGGAGAATCGGTTTTGTAAGATGTGCCTTACTAGTATATGGTTATTTGATCTTTCAGCTTTTGTCAGAATCGAGAATCTTGGTTAGCTTGGTGTGAATGTGATTGGCCAATTATGTAGAGCCCTGTGTGTGTCATTGGTGAGGATGATTCTTGTGATCGGTATGCTGGCACGTGATGGTTAGCCGAGTTTTGCGTTGAGCGGTTGCAAATTTCGAGGACGAAATTCTTTTAAGGGGGGGAGATTGTAAGGACTGAGGTTTCGGGTTCAGTATTCGGGTCGGGTTCGGGCCGGATCCCCCTGGTTTGGACCCTGAGGAGGGTCTTGAGATTTATGTCTGAATGGCGTCAGCACTGCTCGACGCCTTTCAAAAGGCGTCAGGTTGTGTGGACGCCATTTAGGTCCGCTTGTTGTTGTGCCACGTGTGCGCCACGTGGGCGGGTTTCGGGCCGCGAGAGTACGGCCCCGGTCACATCGTCTGAACGGCGTCCATGTTGGTCGACGCGATTCAGACTGTGACCTCTGCGATGTCAGGGTACGGCGCCAGAGCGTTGTCAGTACGGCCTGTCTTGTCGTCTGAACGGCGTCCGTAGAGAGTGACGCGTTTCAGACTGCTGACAGTACGGCCCGTCCGGTCAGACTGATAGGCGTCTGCATCGATCGACGCGTTTTAGCTGGATTCAAATTGACCCCGCGAGCCTCCCCTTCTTTCCCTCATTCTCGCCTTCTCTCTCTCTCTCCTCGCCCTCTCCCCCCTCTTCGACTCTCTTTTCCCCTTCCCTTCCTCTTCTTCCTCTTCCAATCACTCCATAGCCTCCTTACCTCTCACCTCTACCTCCACCACCTCCTTCGCGGCGTTCCATTCTCCGGACGGCGGCCGACGTCCCGGCGAGGTGGCAGCGTCCTCGAGGGTACCGGCGGCGGTCTGCGGTGCGACGGGTCGGCGGCACGGAGCTTGGTGGAGTTCAAGGACCGGTAGGGGGACGAACCTTGCATGTGTTGCTCGTGATTTTCCTTGGCGTGGCATGATGTGTTTTGGGCTAGATTGAGTATGTTAAGGGGGTGTCCTTGTGGTTATGGCAGTGCTCGTGAACGTGGTTTTGTAGCATGCTTGTGGTGGTTGAATTCCTCTTCCTTCCCCTTCTGTTTTGGGGCTTTTTCGGGGTATTTGGGGTTAAGGGAGAACCCTCGGATCGAACCAGGAAACCATGTTTCTAGCGCTAAACGGCGTCGTGCCTGGTCGACGCCTTTTAGAAGGGCGTCAGGGCAGTACGACGTCTTTTAGGGCAGAAACCTCCCTGTTCGAGGCTTCGCGTGATAGGGGTTCTAGCGCTAAATGACGTCATGGATGGACGACGCCTTTCGGAAGGACGTCGGGCCATCATGATGCCATTTAGGCAGGAAATCACCCCGAGTGAGGGTCTGTAAATCTGGAATTTCGGTGTGAATGGCGTCTGTAGACCTGGACGCGTTTTAAATAGGCGACTCCCTATGACGACGCGTTTCAAGGAATAATCTAGCTTTAATGAACATGTTTGAGGGGCTTGAATGGCGTCGACCTCGGTCGACGCGATTCAAGACAGAACTGTATAATCCTGGTTTATTATGTGTTTCACTGTGGGACGATTTCAAATGCATGCTTTACGTTGTACACTGAGACTGAGGACTTCTGCGTGAATGGAGTTACATCGTGTTATATGTATATGTGTGCTTATGCGATTGTGGATTGGAATAAGTGTGGTTTACGTTGTCACCATGGACCGATGGGGACAGGGTCATGATGTCTGTGAGGCATTGTGCCGTACCGGTGGGAGGAGTGGTACATGTTGTGTTTTACCTTAGGCTGAGGGAAGCAGAACCACCTTGAGTCCGTCGGGCCGGAGTAGCTGGTGCGCTATCCGAGGGGTCGCTGCTTGGCCTCAGCAGGTTGGGGTTTCCCTGTTTGTCGTGACAGCTTCCGGCGCGTTTCTTGATGTGGAGCTGGTTGTGGTACTGTTGGAGTTGTTATACCCCTGTAGCCACTGGGCCTGATGTGACCTTTGATCAAGGTTACGAGTGGTACCCTTAGCCCTTTGGCCTGACGCAGCCCGGGAGGTTAGGGTTGTGGGTAGTTCCTGTAGCTTCGGCTTGACGGGGGTTCGCCGGTCCCCAGGGCCCTCCTGAAGCGCTGAGGCCTAGCGTGGAGGCAATCTGGACGGTAGGACAGTAGTCTAGACTGCTTGTGTGCACACGTAGCTGGCAGTGGCGGTACACTGGTTCCAGCTAATCCTAGTTTGACTCACTGCCTCACCCTACAGTGCCCCGGAACACTGTAGAGGTGGACAGGCGTGAGCAGTGGTGGTAGTGTTGGGAGGCGACGTTTGACTTCGGTCGACAGTGTGGTTCAGTCGCTTCGTGGACTTTGGCTGTGAGACGTGACTCTGTGTTGGGTTCTTCGGGTTGCTGAGAATGGTTCTTGCTACACTGCTTATCGTACGTTTTATATCAGAGTTGGGTGCTATGTTTACTGCTTTACTTAAATTGCCATATATTCCTGTTGTTACACTTGTGGGTGTGTGAGTGGGAGGCAGGGGATCGGTTGATCCCTACTGAGCCCATTTCTGGTGTGGCTCACTCCCTGCGATTTCAGGTGTGGACCTCGTGGCGAGCGGAAGCGTGGTGTCTTCTTGGTGTGCGGACCAGTAGTTGTCTTAGTTCCGTGGTATGTCCCGATGTTGTTGTACTTTCCTTCTGCCTGTACTTATTTAATTTGTTGGACATGTAATTATTGTTGGACTGTATACGGACATTGTTATCTTCCTTTCTGCGCACTTGCTTGCCTTTGTAGTCCGTGTGATTGTTATATTTAGCCTTGTTTAGCACTTACTCCTCCAGATGTGTTGTGTGAGATCCGGGTGTGAACCCGCAGTTAATGGGCCGACATCCATTTAGTGACCGGGTCTCCGGTCATAGGATGGCGGGTCGTTACAGTTATAATCCAACTGTCATGCGGGAAATGAAGTGTGCAACCTTACAAGCACAACTTGATCAGGCGAGTATTGATCTATTAAGTCATCACCAAAACTAACGGAACACACTATCCTTAAAAGTCTCGTGGTACCTCGGACAATCTTATATTTACCTAATTTAATACTATGAATCTCTCAGATAAACAACAAGCAGGGTTAAATCTCAAATGTCATGTGATCATAACTTTATCTGCACATAGTTGACTGACTTTTCCGAGATATAATCTACATAACATGGTATAATATACAAATATCTTCGCTAAACTCTCATGCCAATTCGATTAATCTCAACTTCTTTCCTAGACATGTCTCATTGGACAGTATCAACCTTAGTCCTAAGGATCATGCTAAAGTAGTGACGTAGAGCCTCCTCTTAATGACATAGTTCTCAAGTCACATAAGGTACAAGTGAGATCAATGATATGATTTAGGAGCTCACACAATGATGAAGCAAAAATCTATTCATCGTTCTCACTTATCAGTCATGTATAGCACATGCAGTATGAGACACATGCTATAGTGCTCCTCCATACGTGTGGGCATGTTACTTTTAATTTATCATTAACATCATAAGGATCTTAGTCTAGTCACTCCCACTATGACCAACTCGAGCCTCATGACACAGTCACTCTCTCTCAGTGCCTTGCCTTGAGACTCACATCCAGCTTCTGCAGACTATACAGGATAAGCTCATGTACTCCTATATTCGATCTTTAAAGATCTTATCTCAGCTCTTATCTGAGGTAACATACTTATAATATTTTAAGTGTATCTTGCTCGCTTTCCTAGCGCCATAGATATCAAATGTCTCATCTTGCTGGCTATCTCAGCACAAAGGTGAAAACCCGTATGAGAGGGTCAATTTAATTCTAGTGATACTCATCGATGTATAAACAAACATTTCATCAAAATATACTAAGTAAGAGAATGTACAATTATATTAATGTTAATAGAAACTGTTTTTACATCACAATTTACATAAACACATGACTCTACTATGGGTTTGACGGTAAACCATATCCTGAGTTGACTCGTGAGTATTGAACGAATGAAGGATTATATCCACGCGGTAACTATCGGCGGGAAGGTTCCAAGAGTGGGTTACTTAACTCCGATACCTTCTGGATTCACGCGGTGTTGCTTGGCATCCAACGTGACGGAGGCCCGATCAAATTTGACGTGCAACATTGATTCGATTGATTAATCAATTAATATGCCATTAACCATACTGCTGCTAACCCTAGCCGCCCCCTCCTCTCTTCCTCTCTCTCTCTGGCGCCTCAGATGAGTCTAAATTCCCGAGTCTGCTCCGCCGCTTTTCCGACTCCCGTTCGACGGAAAATCGTCCGCACGTTGCAGTTCTCGTGTTTCTCCGAATCGCAAATGCAACGAAAATTAAAATAAAATACTACGATCCGTTTTCCGTTTCGAAAATAGAATGTGCATGTAGTTAGAAAACACAATTCTCACTCTCTCCAACTGATCTAGCTTTTGGAAATTTAAACAAGAGGGAGAAAGAGATAAATAGAGAGAGGAATGGAAGGGCACGCGAGGCTACGATTTTTGGCTCTTCTTCTTTGATGGGGGCAGAATCCGATTCGGCCCGTTAAAACAGCCCAATCGCTGGGATCAGCCCAACAACAGTAGCAGTAGAGGCCCACTGGCAGCTTTCGGCCCGTTAGCAGCCCAGCAGCTCTCGGCCCAATAGCAGCCCAGTGGTCCTCAGTCCGTCAGCGGCCCAGCAGCCTTCGGCCCATCAGCAGCCCAGCGGCCCTCGACCCAGTAGGCTTCAGCCCACTAAGCGGCATCCGGCCCAACAACGCCCCCCCCCCCCTTCGGCCCAGTAGCCGTATCCGGCCCACTCCGGTGGGAGGGTTAGGCGCTATGGCGGTTTATCAGTAAACCAAAACATAGTCCTATATCGGTTGCCATCACTAAGCAACCTTTATCCTCCATTATAAATACACGGCTATTTATTACCAAAGGTATGTCTTCTGGACCAAAGACAACAGTCCAAAAAGTATTAAAGCTGCTTCTTCTTCCTCAACTTCTGAATCGAATCTTCTTCAGAAGCTAACTTAGCCGTCGGAGGGGGTTCCTTAGGGACGAAGCCCGGGATTCCTACTGACCGGTTCTTCTTCTTCTCCTCCTCCTTCTGCAGGGGCTTCGGTTTGAATCTTCGCCGACCTCTCCGAGTCGGTCTCGGCCGCCGATCTCGGGTTTTCTCCCCCCGGTCTCGACGCCTCTCGCAGGTTGGTCCGCCTTGGCCGAAGGAGTCTTGGCTTCGCTCGCGGAGAGCCTTCGCCCGGGTACCTCTCGGCCTCGGATCTTCGGCCCCGTCTCCACCCTCGTCTCGTCCCGGATCCCCATCGGTCCTCTTCATCGATCCGATCCAATTTCGGGTTCTAGTCTCGGAATCCGACCGTGGTAAGCTTCGGCAACATCACGTGGCGCCGTCTGTGGGAAATTAGCGAGAAGTCATGTCTCATCGTCCGGTGACCAGACGATCCGGACAAGACGAAGCGGAGACGCGAGCAACTCCGGCGCCGGCACTCCACTCCGAAGGTGCCCCATCTGTTCTTCCTCAAGGGTCTGCCCTCCCTGTCATACCGGAGTCCGTCGCTCCCAGGGACAACCGGGTGGAAGAGCTTCAGCAACAGGTGGCGATGCTGGCCGCCACTGTTACTTCCTTGGCACCTTTGCAAGACATGGTGTCTGCCATTACCCAGCATATGGGGTTACTGGGTCAGCTCCCGCAGCAGGTACCGCCTCCCCCATTCTGTCCTGCCCAAGCTACGAGGCTGCAGCCGACACCCTCACTCTTGAAAAAACAGCCCTGACTTGGTTCGAGACATTGGCCCCCAATTCCATCCACTCTCTAGTTCAGTTGGGCCAACTGTTCATCGACCAATTTTACGATGCCACCCGGCAGTGCAAAACCTCGGCCAGTCTGCTAGCCATTCGGCAAGGACCAACCGAGACCCTTCAAGAATATTTTACCAAGTTTCGGGCTGAAGCCGCCCAGATCCCGAACCTGGATAGTTCGATTGCGGTCTCGGCCGTAATCAGTGGGTGCATGGACGAAGGACTTCTTAGCTCTATCGGGAAGCGCCATCCCTCCACTTTCCAGGACCTCGTGGCTCGGGCCCATAAATACATCAACCGGGAGGCCCTGATGATGTCAAAGGGCAAAAGTACTGCCGAGGCAGTATCAGCGCCTGCCCCTTCAGCAGTTCGTCCTCGCCCAGAAGATCAGGACCCCTCTCGCAAGTGATACCGGAGGGAAGAATGGGATCGAGACAAGCGCCGAGATCCGCAACAGCGGAATTTGCCACTACCTGCTCCCCCCTCCCGGATGCTCATGGAGGTGAAAGGCATGCTCCGGCAGCCGGAGCGCATAAAGACTGATCCTCGCCGAAGAGACCCCCGCAAATACTGCGAGTACCATCGGGAAATCGGCCATTCAACTGATGAATGCCGACACCTTCGGGAGGAGATTGACCGTCTCATCAGAGAAGGTCGTCTACCACAGTACCGACGAGAGCAGCCTCAACAACAACAGAACTGGGACGTCCCTAAGCAGCAAGGCAACGTCAACTCCCGGATAAAGAAGTCCCACCTCAGCCGAAGGTCACTTCGGCCCCGGTAGAAGAATCGCACCAGCGACCCAGTGTCGGATCAATTATGATGATATCCGGAGGACCGGGAGAGGGGCCAAGGTGTCGTCGGCTCAGCAATACCGTAGCAGTAGTCGACATCGAGCCGAAGCGGTCTCGTCAAGAAGACATCGTCTTCGACCAGGAGGATCTGACCGACCTTCAAGTTCCTCACGACGACGCCTTAGTTGTAAATGCTGTAATAAAAGGTTACGATGTTCATCGTATCTTTGTTGATAATGGAAGTGCCCCAAATGTACTTTTTTACGACTGTTTTGTAAAAATGGGTTTGAATGAGGTTGATATGAAGCCTCACTGGGGACCTCTATTTGACTTTAATGGTTCGCCTTGTCGAGTAGAAGGTATCGTCCGGCTTCCTGTAACCCTAGGAACGGCCCCTCAGCAATTAATCGTCGAAACGGATTTTGCCATCGTCAAGGTCGACTCGGCCTACAACGCCATCTTTGGCCGAAGGCTGATCGGCGGGATTGGGATTGTACCCTCGTCTTTTCATCAGAAGCTAAAGTTCCGTACCAGCATGGAATTGGCGAAGCCAAGGGAAATCAGGATGCAACTCGGCAGTGTTACATAATCTCGGTTAAAGGGAAGGCCGCGGCCGAATCCCTTTCAATCGAATCTTCGGCCGAGGCATCCCCGGGGGAGGAACTTACAACCGTTCCTGTTCCGGGAGGAGAAGGTTGGACGCTAATGATAGGCTCCCGCCTAGAGAAGGCTGAAGCCGAGAGACTTGCTAAGTTCCTGAAAGAGAACCTCGACGTCTTCGCCTGGTCTCCTGCGGACATGCCCGGGGTCGACCCGGAAGTAGCAGAACATCGGCTGCACGTCAACCCCGACCAGTCCCCGATCAAGCAGAAGCGGCGTACCTTCAATCAAGAAAGGAGAATGGCCATCCAAGCCGAAGTGCAAAAGGGGCTGGACGCGGGACACCTCCGGGAAGTACACCATCCTGAATGGACCGCCAATGTAGTAATGGTGCCCAAAAAAGATGGCAAGTGGCGGATGTGTGTGGATTTCACCAACCTCAATAAGGCTTGACCGATGGACAGCTTCCCGCTGCCTCGGATAGACCAGGTGGTGGACGCAACCTCCGGCCACGAGCTACTTAGTTTCCTCGACGCCTATTCAGACTATCATCAGATCCAAATGCATCCGGAGGACGAGGACAAGACCAGCTTTACAACTGACCTCGGTTTATACTGTTATACTCGGATGTCGTTCGGCCTGAAGAATACAGGGGCAACCTATCAACGCCTCGTCAACAAGATATTCGCTCCGCAGCTCGACCGCAATATGGAGGTCTACATCGACGACATGCTGGTGAAAAGCTGCGTCGCTGCAGACCATCTAACCGATTTGGCTGAGACTTTCTCTGCCTTGCGCAGGTATAAAATGAAGCTGAATCCAGCCAAGTGTGCCTTCAGCGTGGCCTCCAGGAAATTTCTTGGCTACATGGTCACCCGCCGAGGGGTGGAAGCTAATCCCGCAAAGGTGACGGCTATTATCCAAATGCGCCCTCCGGCCAACATCCGAGAGGTCCAGAAGCTGAATGGAAGAATTGCCGCGTTAAGCCGCTTTATGTCAAGGGCAGCGGATTACTATTTTCCTTTCTTCAAGCTACTGAAAAAGACTAATAGCTTCTCCTGGACGGACGAGTGTCAGTCGGCCTTCGATCAGCTGAAAGCCTATCTCTCCAATGTTCCCGTCTTGTCTAGACCAGTCCATGGAGAGCAGTTGTTCCTTTATCTCGCAGCATCCGAAACAACTGTCAGCGCCGTCCTCATTCGGGAACAAGACGACGTTTAGAGGCCTGTTTACTATATAAGCCAAGCCCTCCAAGGAGCAGAGCTTCGGTATCCTGCTCTTGAGAAGCTGGCCTTAGCCCTCGTCTCATCCGCAAGGAGACTCCGGCCCTACTTCCTCGCGCATTCAATAAAGGTCTTCACGGACCAACCTTTTAGGCAAGTCCTCTCTCGGCCAGAAGTGTCCGGTAGGCTAGCAAAGTGGGCAATCGAACTGGGAGAGTTCGATGTTTCTTATGGGCCACAGACAGCGATAAAAGCTCAAGCTCTAGCCAACTTCATCGCCGAGCTCACTCCCGAAGCATCCTCGGCCCCTCAGCCGGAAGCCAATACACCCGAGGCCGAGGGTACCTCGGTTCCCCCGTCTCCGACGGACGAATGGCGACTCTACGTTGATGGATCCGCGTGCTCTTTGGGTAGCGGTGCCGGATGGATCTTGGCGTCTCCAGAAGGGGTCATCACGGAGTATGCGCTACGCTTCTCCTTCCCAGCTACCAACAATGCCGCATAATACAAAGCTCTTATCTCAGGCCTTCAGGCCGCTAGAAAGCTGGGTGCGCAGAACATAAGGGCATTCAGCGATTCTCAGCTGATCGCCAATCAAGTCACCGGGGAGTACGAGGCTCGGGACGCATTAATGATATCCTATCTCCAGGTAACCCGCAAGATCCTTGCTGAATTTAATTCTTATGAAATTGTGCAGATCCCTCAGGCCGAAAATGCTCGAGCCGATGCTCTTTCCCGGCTAGCATCAACTCAGGACGGGGGAGGAGGCCGAATGGTTTTGGTAGAAGAACTGTCTAAACCAAGTCTCGACGAATCCGAGGTCATGCAAGTGAATGAATCCGAAGCAGAAACTTGGATGACTTCCTTAGTCGCTTTTCTCCTCCGAGAGGAGGTCCCGTCCGATCCAAAGGAAGCAAGGCATGTCCGGCAGCGCTCTTCCCATTTCCTTATTCTGGAGGGAATATTATACAAAAAATCCTTCGGCCGGCCACTCCTACGATGTCTCGGCCCAGCAGAAGCTGATTATGCCCTTCGGGAGGTACATGAAGGGATCTGCGGAGTACACGCAGGAGGAAGGGCCTTGACCCATAAACTCCTGAGGCAAGGGTACTGGTGGCCAACGCTCCAAGAGGATGTGGCTGCTCTCGTCCGCTGCTGTGACCAGTGCCAGAGATTTAGTCCCCTCATTCACTAGTCGGCGACCCTTCTGACTCCTCTGTCAGATCCCTGGCCTTTCGCCCAATGGGGGATTGATCTCTTGGGACCCTTTCCCGTGGCTACCGGCCAGAGGAAGTTCCTTATTGTGGCAGTATACTACTTCACAAAATGGGTAGAAGCCGAACCTCTCGCGTCTATAACCGATAGCAATGCATGGAACTTCGTATGGAAATCCATCATTTGCCGATACGGCATCCCTTGAGCAATTATCTCAGACAATGGCAAACAATTTGACAGCCATCGGTTTAAAGACAACTGCGCTAGCTTCGGCATTCTCCATAGGTCCGCTTCTGTAACACACCCTCAGACGAATGGTCAAGTCGAGGTCACTAACCGAAGTCTGTTACGAGGACTGAAGACTCGCCTCGGCAAGGCCAAGGGCCGATGGGCCGAAGAACTGCCGAGCGTTCTATGGGCTTATTGGACAACAAGCCGAACCCCTACCGACGAGACCCCCTTCCGAATGGCTTACGGGGTCGAGGCCGTTATTCCAATTGAAGTCAGCCTTCCATTGCCGAGAGTTCTTACTCATGATCCGAAGGCTAATGAGGAAGCCCTAAAAGATCACCTTGATCTTATAGAAGAAACAAGGGATCAAGCTCGCATTCGGCTAGCGACTTATCAGCAGCGTATGGCGAGATACCACAACGCTCGAGTGAAGCCCCGAAGCTTTGAAGCAGGGAACCTCATGTTAAGGAACGCTTACGCATCCAAGCCAACCGAAGCCGCAGGAAAGCTTTCTCCAAACTAGGAAGGACCTTATCGCGTAAGGGAAGTGATCCGACGAGGGGCCTATCGGCTAGAGACCCTTTCGGGCCAGCCTCTCCCTCGTACATGGAATGTAGAGCGCCTTCGGCGCTATTTCATGTAAGTTAGTTCCCCTGGAGTTTAGCCGGAAGTCATGAATATATTATTTTTTATCTGATGTTATGTCCGCCAATATTCTCTAAGTCCGTGTAAACCGTACCGGAAGTGGCTTCGGCCATGCAAATCGTATCGGGAGCGGCAATATTCTCTAAGTCCGTGTAAACCGTACCGGGAGTGGCTTCGGCCATGCAAACCGTATCGGGAGCGGCAATATTCTCTAAGTCCGTGTAAACCGTACCGGGAGTGGCTTCGACCATGCAAACCGTATCGGGAGCGGCAATATTTTCTAAGTCCGTATAAACCGTATCGGGAGTGGCTTCGGCCATGCAAACCGTATCGGGAGCGGCAATATATTCTAAGTTCATGCAAACCGTACTGGGAGTGGCTTCGGCCATGCAAACCGTATCGAGAGCGGCAATATTCTCTAAGTCCGTGTAAACCGTACCGGGAGTGGCTTCGGCCATGCAAACCGTATCGGGAGCGGCAATGTTCTCTAAAGTCCGTATAAACCATACCGGGAGTAGTTTCGGCCATGCAAACCGTATCAGGAGCGGCAATATATTCTAAGTTCATGCAATGCGTATCGAGAACGACATGGCTTCGGCCAGATACAGAACCAAACTCGGCTATCTACTCAGACGTACCATGAAGCAAGTATAAACATAAATGCCTTCTATATATGGTCAAAAGTACAAAAGCAGGCCATACGCCTGGCCTCGGCATCTTAAAAAGCAAAAACAAAAACCAGGACAAGCCCCCGGGCTAGCTTTCGGCATCATCGCCGTCCACATCCAAAGGAGTCTGGCCGAGAGACGCCGAAGGAGAAGCTTGGACCGGTTCAGCCACGACACCTTCTGGAGGAGCCGGAGTCCTTTCAGCCTTAAGCCCTTGCCACCAGGCTAAAAGCTCATCGCCTTCCTCGTCCGTCGGATAGCCGATGCCGGTCAAATCTGTGGCCGGGCACGCCTTTTGGGCGACAGCTAGCCCCAGATCGAACACGGACGACGCCGCCTGGACTCGGGCCTCCATTATCTCCTCGGCGAACTCCAGGCCTTCCTTATAGCTCGCCACGGCTGTGCGAGCGACGTCTTCAGCTTCCTTGGCCTTGGCCTCCAAGTCCGCCTTAAGGGCCGACACCTCCTCGGCGTGACGGTGGCGCTCCTCGTCCCGCTCTTTGGCCTTGTCCTGGATCTCGGCCTTAAGAGACGCGACCTCAGCCCGGACCTTCTCCAACTCCTTCTCGGCCTTTTCAAGCTCCCTCTCGGCCCTTGTCTTGGCCTCAAAGGTAGTGCGGATCACCTCCTTCTGCCCTTCCAGCTCGGCCCACATCCGCACATTGGCCCCGAGGAGGACGTCAACATTGGCCTCGAGATCACGCTGCACCGAGGCCACTTTGCCCGAGGCCAGCTGATCCGAAGCCTGGTCAACGTCCAGGAGCTTCTGCTGGATGGCGGCCTGGCGGCGAGCGAGGGCCCCGCACATGACCGCGGCCTACAGCCGAAAGCAAGAGGAGAAATAAGTTTAAAAGAGACTAAAGCAATGAGCAAAGAAAAAGACGAAAGGGTTTTTTACCTGGACGGCGTGCCGAACGCACTGCAAGGATAAGCCCTCCGAAGAAAGCTCCTTGATCTCATCCCCGACCATCGGCAGGGTCCAGCCGTGAGCCAGGCGCAGACATGTCCGGGAGTCTTCCAGACCATCGTCCGCAAAAACCCCCACGTCTGGGCGCCAAGGCTCGTGCGCATATTCCCGGGACATGTGTCCCGGCTGCCCCGAAGGGAAAGGAAAGATTCTCCGTACCGGCCCCGGTGGCCGAAGGTGAATCGCCCCTCGGCGGTTCAGGAGGCGTCGAGAGCGGAGCGCCTCGTGCCGCCACTGGCCTCTTGGCTGCTGGGGCAGATTCCCTCTCGCCGGGATCTTCCGCCCGGCTCCTCTTTTCTAGTCGGCCGCTCCCTCTGGCAACCGACTTTCCCTTCTGCCGCTCTCTCTCGAGCGCAGCAGCGGCAACGCGGCCTTCGAAAGAAGCCGCCGTCTGCCTCGTACCCCGGGCGCTAGAGGCCGCAACCCCTCCGGCAGTCCTCTCTTCCGCCGCCCGCGGTTGGGACGGTCGGGACTGTCCGGACTGCTTGGAGAGCCGACCTAGCAATCCCCGAAGTCCAGACATTTATGCAAACAGAAAGAAAAAGGTTAGCAACGACTCAGAATATGCAACTTTCTTTGACTCAAGACCGACTTACCCCCGGCCGCAGCTTCGGCGCCCTCTTCGGACGGAAGGTCTTCGGTCGGAGACTCGACCGCGACAGTTCCCTCAGCCTCTCCCGAAATATCTTCAAGAGGAAGATAAGGGGAGACCCGAGCAGGAGAGAACGCCAGATCCGGCCAGGCTCCCATCTGTATAAGCCTATCCTCGTCCCCGAAGAGCTCCGCAATCTCGTACAGAGCCTCATCCTCGAGGAGGTGCACGATCTCGAGTTGCTCGGGGTTGAGAGAGGGTGGATCGGAGAGGCCCTCGGCCAAAGGCACCCATTCGGTGGGGAAGGGCCACACACTCTTCTCCCCCTCCGGGAGAGAGATGAAAAGGAAGCCCTTCTTCCAGTGATGAATAGAAGAGAGCTTCCCGAAAAAAATACCCCGGCTAAAGCGAGGGACGAAGCAATACCAGCAAGAGTTCCCCTGGGGTTTTATCTTGAATAGATGGCGGAAGATGTTTACCGAGGGGTTGACTTCAAGATAAGAATTCAAAGCCAAGAAGGCATAGACTGTCTGCCAAGAGTTCGGAAAGAGCTGGGACGGGGCCAGTCTATAAAAGCTCAGAAGGTTTACAACGAAGGAATGAAGGGGAAGACGGAAGCCCGCCCTGAAGCTTCGCTCGTAAATGGAAAAACTACCCAACGAGACGGAGTTAGCCCTGGTGTTCTTCCCGGGCCGAATGGGAACTATCCAAGATAGAAGCTGATAGTAGGTAGTGATAACCTTGATGGTATCGGTATCAAGTACACTAACCACATCAGAAACCGTTTCGGCCGGGCGACGGCCGGAAGTAGAAGGCTCGGCTACAGCCGGAATGGGTTCGGCTTCTGCAGCCGGAAGCATCTCCGCCTCATCCGCCATAGCAGATGCAAAAGAATTCGAAGAAAAAGGAGACGACAAGGAATACTGGGGAGGTCTGGATGAAGAGCAGGAAGAACCACCTTCGGCCGAAGAGCTACTTTCGGCCGAAGGGGAGCAACTGGAGATGAAGAATCGCAGAACGGAGGAGAACTGAGGCTTACCCTCAGAGAAAGGTCTTCCCGATAGCTAACGGTCTCCCCGGTGACAGAGGATCCCCCGACGATGATTCCCGGCGACAAAGAACTCCCCAGCAACGGACAAGGCACCCTCAAACACCCGCGATGGCTCGCTATTCGTCGGTGAAGCAGGAACGATTAAAGAAGCCACTCGCAGGGAAGCACATGCGCAAGGGGAGAAGAAAGCGGAACAGTTCCCAGGGGAGGAGGGTTAGTATTTATTGGAAAACTTGAGGAGATCCGGTGCCGAATCAACGGCCGAGATCTTCCCTCTCTTCGGCATCGCTCTGCTCGGATGCGCGACACGTGTCCCGTCCTTCGCCATAATGACAAGCAGGCTGCCGGATCGAGAGGAGGCAATGAACGGCCGGGCGCGGCCTGACCCTTTGGTTGTTCATCCGGATGCTCGCCACGTGTCCCGATCCTCGTGCCGAAAGCAGAAGAGACGGCGATCCAGGTGAAATCTTGGGCAGAGAGCCGAAGTGACCCGCGATCCGTGTGATCACTGTTAACGACTGAGATCTTTTTGTGCTTTCGGCAAACCGGCCGGATGCGCAACACGTGTCCTATGTTTCTTATGACACGACCATGAAGGTGGGAAGCCTGAGATCTTTCCCGCCCTTGTCAGATGTCTCGATATACTCAAGTACTCACCCTTTTGCAACAGAGGATGAAAGGATCCGTCACCGCGTCTCGGCCCGAGACGAAGGTGTTTACGACAAGGTCCCGACTTGAGACGAAGGTGTTTATTACCAGCCCTCGACCGACCTGAGGCAGAGCTCAAAAACGGAACAAAGCAAAGGTTTCAAACGAAGCTCGTACCAATCTACTCTCCCGAAAAAGCTTCGGACTTTACTCTCGTCGTCTCATAAAATTGAGAACGACAAGAGTAGGGGGCTATCTGATGGGGGCAGAATCTGATTCGGCCTGTTAAAACAGCCCAATCGCTGGGATCAGCCCAACAACAGTAGCAGTAGAGACCCACTGGCAGCCTTCGGCCCGTTAGTGGCCTAGCAGCCCTCGGCCCAACAGTAGCCCAGTGGTCCTCGGCCCGTCAGCGGCCAAGCAGCCTTCGGCCCATCAGCGGTCCAGCGGCCCTCGGCTCAGTAGGCTTCAGTCCACTAAGCGGCATTCGGCCCAACATCGCCCCCCCCCCCCCCCCCCCTTCGGATCAATAGTTGTATCCAGCCCACTCCGGTGGGAGGGTTAGGCGCTATAGCGGTTTATCAGTAAACCAAAACATAGTCCTATATCGGTTGTCATCACTAAGCAACCTCTATCCTCCATTATAAATACACGGCTATTTATTACCAAATGTATGTCTTCTGGACCAAGGACAACAGTCTAAAAAACATTAAAACTGCTTCTTCTTCCTCAACTTCTGAATCGAATCTTCTTCAGAAGCTAATTTAGCCGTCAGAGGGGATTCCTTAGGGTCGAATCCCGGGATTCCTACTGACCGGTTCTTCTTCTTCTTCTCCTCCTTCTACAGGGGCTTCGGTTTGAATCTTCGCCGACCTCTCCGAGTCGGTCTCGGCCGCCGATCTCGGGTTTTCTCCCCCCGGTCTCGACGCCTCTCGCAGGTTGGTCCGCCTCGGCCGAAGGAGTCTCGGCTTCGCTCCCGGAGAACCTTCGTCCGGGTACCTCTCAGCCTTGGATCCTCGACCCCGTCTCGTCCCGGATCCCTGTCGGTCCTCTTCATCGATCCGATCCAATTTCGGATTCCAGTCTCGGAATCCGACCGTAGTAAGTTTCGGCAACATCATTCTTCAAAGTTGTCCTTCTATCCTCCATATCTCTAGGTTCTCTCAAGGACTACTCTCCAAGGAAGCCCATGACCATATTGGCGTGAAACACTAGTAGAAGCCCCGTTCGGTCTCTTCTCCTATCTCACGAGGTCCGTCTCCCACTCAAGCCATCAACTAGAAGGTATAATCCTTATCTTGTCGCCATAGTTCTCCAAACATACATGCTTCCGTTCTTCATTTATATTGTTTTATACATGAATATTTTTGCCACAGTTATCATATCAGGGTTCCAGAAAAAAAAACATTTGGAAAGAAATTCAAATGGACGAAAAGTTACACTTTCTTGAAAGCTGTAAAGGAAATGACATGCTTTTAATATATAAAAAGAGTTCTAAAATATAAGTGTAAAAGGTAAGTAGTGATTTTTTTGAATTTATGAAGATTTTAAAATTTCATAATTTATTTATAAAAAAATATTGAGATTATAAGATGTAATTAAGTCATACTCTTTTTTAAAAAGTTTACAAATTTGTGTTACATTAGGAAGGAATGCGAGAACATTATACCGTTTCTGATGATGGAACAATAAACCTCTCTCCTTATATTCAATGAAGGCCATTCTATTAGTTTATCCTACAATCTTTCATATTTAGAGATTAATCTTTTTAATCTTAGTATTTATTTTTAACCTCTAATGATCTCATACTATTTGAAGAACACTTCATAAAATTAAGAATATCCCTCTCAAAATTTCAAAAAAAAATCTCTTAGCCCCTGTTGGGCAACATAATGAATCTGGGGAATATCTTTTCACGTATGAGTTATTCTTTCATTTGTCAATTTTCTATTTGGCAAAAGATGGAGAGTATAAAGAATTTTTTAAACCGGAAAGTGGGACATTCTACCATTTTTCTTTTATTCGAAAAGAGGCCTCAAATAGAAATCATTGACTTATTTTGGCCTTTGACGGAATATTCGACCCCTTTAATATTTCAGTTGTCAAATGATATTTTAACACAAGTGACAGATTGACTTCTCATTCCATCCACTTATTATGTTGCCAAGCGTGAGCTTAAAAAGGAAGCTTACCCAATAAATATAGAATTATGAGGGTTAAGAATAAATATCAGACTTAAGAACATTAGCTCTTAAATATCAAAAATAAAAGAAATGACATCCATTTTTTTGTTTTGCAAAAATTTGACTTCAAAAATATCTTCAATAAGCAACGTCCGATCAAATAATCACCGGCCTCAAACCTCATGGAGCCTGACAAAAACGCTGTGAAAAAGTTTACAACACAGCATAAATAAACAAACTAAACCCTCAAATCAGTGTTTGGATCAACAAAGCCACATCTTCTATTTCTCCCCTGTTGCTTGACCTATATATATCCTGCCCTGGGTTGTGACTGCGCTATGCACATCTACCTGGCCTATGCTTCTCCACTGAGCAATCGAAAAGGTCGCAGCATGTCATGGCCGGGTCTCAGCTGCGGCGAAGCCAGCGCCGCCAGGTACTCCTGGTACGACAAATCCATAGTAGGCGCCACCCCGAAGGCCACCGGCGAGCTCCCCAGGCCGTCCAGGTCCAAATCTCCGAGCCAGTTCTCGTCCTCTTGCTTCGTTCGCCCGGCACCCTCGGCGCTGCCGGCCGCAATGCTTGCCCCATCAGGCGCCTGCTGTGCGTTGGGGATTTGAGGGGGAGGAACGCCGAAGTGGTTGCCATGGCTGCCGAGCCCTGTGTGCACGTCGTTGTCCACGTCCGACTCCGGCGTCCTGAAGCTGTCCGAGCAGGTGTCATTGACGGCGGCCTCCTCAGTGGTGGTCTCCACAGCCTGCAGGCGTTGCGCCTTCACCCAGTTGTTGTTCTTGTTGTACAGGCGGCAGAGGACCCAGTCGTCCATCTGTGATGAAGAAACCAAGCTTTCTCATGAGCATCGATCCTTGCCATGGGGATCAAGTCGACAACCTCCTCTCTCTCTCTCTCTCTCTCCAACAAGGTTCTCACTGCTTACCCTGAGGTTGCTGCCACCCTTCTTGTTGGGGGCCCGGTTGGCGTCGGCCAGCCGGTACTCGTGCATGATCCAGTCGGTCTTGACGCCGTTGGGCGACTTGCCGGCGTAGAAGACCAGCGCCTTCTTGATGCCGAGGGGCCTCGCGCACCCCGCGGAGGCGACGGGTTTGTCGGTCCCCGTCGCCTTCCAGTAGCCGCTCCCCGCGGTCCTGTTGGGCCTGGACCCCTTGGGGTACTTGCGGTCGCGCGGCGTGAAGAAGTACCACTCCCTGTTCCCGAACAGCGCCTTGTCTATGCTCAATTAAATTAACCCAAGAAAGCACACGTCGAACACTTGGTTCACAGAGAGAGATCACCTACCTGGGAGTTGCCAAGGGTCGTGCTCGTAGAGGTTGAGCTCCGCGATGATGGGGACGGGGAGGGGCTGGTGGGCAGCCCTGCGGCAGAGGTAGTGGACGACGAGCTCTTGGTCGGTGGGGTGGAAGCGGAACCCCGGCGGCAGGTTGAGCTCTGCCTCGGCGTCCCTGGTCCAGCTCATCATCCTCTTCCTCTGCTCTCTATAACAAAAGAAATAGTGAAAGCAATGGGTAGTCTTTGAGCAGCCTTCCCTCTTCTTCACCGGTGGCCCCAGAGATCCCTTCAGCGACCAGTCCTCAGTTTCAATAAATATATGTCTCGATCGACAGAGTTGGCCCAGTTAGGCCCGGTTGGTACTAAGTGGTGAAATGGACAGAGAAGTAACAGTTGCTGTAGTGCCCTAAGAAGAGTAAAACTTGTTGCTCCTGCATCTGACCGACTGCCAGTGTTTTCAATTTTAAAAATTATTTTTTTTTAAAAAAAATAGAAGGTCCAATCTATCCTACATGTTCATACAATCTAATCTTCGATCAGGCGCCTGTCTGTTCCTACACTTTTTATTGTTAATTGGGATTCAATTTTTGATTTTCCATCTTTTTTGAGTTATTAGATCTAAGATCAGATTGTACGAGCACGTAGACTATAATAAGAGCTTTCAAAAAAAATTAAAAAAATAAAATTTTAATTAAAAATACTGGCAACCGATGCAGTATTTAAAATCTGTGCTATAGTACTTTTAAAGCTGCTAAGTACTAGGTGACATTGAAAACTTCTTCATGCTAGGGATGCAAACATGGTGGATTTGGTGTGCACTCAAGATGGATTTTTAAACTAATAATTGATCAAATAATGAGATTACTGATTTAAAAAGATTATTGTTAATTAACACCTATAAACTAGCAATTGCCTAGATAATTTGATCTCAACGTATCAGATGCATTGATAACACTATGCACTTTTCTGTTAATCCACCTATAAACCAATGATTCGGGTGGGGGAAAGGGTTAGGGATGCAAACGGGCCGGGTTCAGTGCATATCTAGGATAGATCTACCACTGTATCCGGTAAACATCAATATGATCCGTAACATGACTGTATCTGACAAGCAACTGTCCTCCTATTCGTTAGCCAGTCTGCATCCGAGAACACTATTAGTAACAGATACAATTTCGGATCCTTATTGGTAACCCATGTCCAGATATATATCTGGAAGGGGCACGCTTGCCCTTTGATCTTAATCCACGGGTTCAAAATAAACCCATTGTTATTATTATAGATTTGTTTTGTTGCCACAGAGAATTATCGGTTACTATGCCCGTTATGATTATCAATTTTAATAATTATTCTATTAAGTTAATACTGAGTCAGATAAATGGATTACGGATCACCGTTTGCAACCTTGGGTAGGGTGGACCGCACGTGAGGGACGGGTAGAGCAGGTGGGCCGGTGACCCACCGAGCCGGCGGCGGAGTTCGGCGGTCAGAAGGGAGGCGGTCAGCAAGAAGATGCATCTCCCCCAGCCCTGATTCGGCGCGCACATGAAGAAGGTGATATGACGTAGTGCCTCTGGAAGCTTAACTTTTCTAGAAGACACGGCTCTCGTAGGTTGACGTCAGATGGGTGGCAAATGTAAAGGGTTAGATGACGTCATTGGTGATTTTTTGTTTTTAAATCAACATTGATGGAGTTGGCAAGATTTGATTCTCTGGGTCAAAATATGTCCTATACAAAATGAATTTGTCATTTGATCAAAAAAAGATAAATAAAAAATGTCATTAGTTGGTGTCAAGAGTCGAGTATTATGACACAAAAGAATGAGAGTTTTTTATATATACTCTTAGAAACGAGTGTATTTATATCTAGACTGCAAACTCTTATATATATATATATATATATATATATATATATCGTATGAAATATCCTTCAAAATCTTAGTAAGTGTTGTAGTTATGTCTCTATGTCAAAATGCCATTAACTCCAGATGAAAATATTCTAGATGTTTTTACATATATACGACAAAATTTATTAAAATTGTTCATATATATCTTGAACTTTATCAAAATTTATAAAATCTCTTTGACATATTTAATTAGAGTTAATGACAATTTAACAGAAGTGCAATGCGTATAAGGCTTTTAGGAAGGTGTTTCATACAATATATAAGAGTTGGGTATACAGATACAAATATGGTAACTTCTAAGGATGTATATGAAAAAAACCATACAAGAATCCGCGCTGGTTTTCTACGAGGATCATAAACCGAGACCCTTAATTGATCAATCGACCGCTTGGTCAAATTGGTACTTTATTGAAAATATAAATGAGATGAAATAAATAAAAAATAAAATAAGAAAGACTGGGTGCAAACAAATTCTATTCAAATTATAAAAGAAATTTATAATTTTTGATCAAATTATCTACAGTTTATTTTAAAATAAGTTTTTCTCACTTGGAATAAAAAAAATCTAGTTTAGTCAAAGTGAATAAGTTTAAATAACTCGAATAAGACGTATCATCTTAAGTTTGCTCGATTTCAATAAGGGCTTGAAGTTTCTTTTTTCTTTGTGACAAATGCAGTCTGATATTGAAGCCACAAACTGAGAAAGCCAATCTTAGGAGATCCACATTCATACATGTCCCATCATGGGAGTAATCCCATCACTAACTAATCCTTTTCTCTTGGAAAGTAGAATTAGGATATATGTTCAAGGTGTTTTAGTTTGTCCAAAAATAGTAAAAAATAAAAGAGCTTTTACTTCTTAGTCCTTGTAAGCTTCTGATATCATAAATAAGTCTTTCTAATTAAACTATTTACAAATAAGCGCCCACAATCTACCGTGAATTAATGAAAAGCTCCTAAAACTTACAAATAAGCACCTGAGAATGTTATAAAGAAGGCCGTAAAAGAGCTTGTTTCCGTGAATTAGTGAAAGATCCCTAAAACTTACAAATAAACCCATAAGAATGTTATAAATGAACTCCTAAAAGAGTTCATTTGTAAGAAAGTTGTAATTGTGGGGATCCGCCGCTAGACCCAAGCCTCCGGTCACCCCCTCGCCCTCTGGCCTCTGCTGGATCCGCTACCTCGCCGCTAGCCAAGCCCTCCGATGTTCGGTCACCCCCTCGCCCTTCGGCTTCCGCTAGATCCGCCGCCTCGCCGCTAGCCAAGCCTCTGGTGTCCGGTCATCCCCTCGCCGTCCGACCTCTGTTGGGCCTATATCCGTTGCCTCGCCGCTGGATCTGGCGCTAGCCAAGCCTCTGTCGCTCCGCGGATCCGCCTCGGCCTCGCCTTGTCACCCAAGCAGTCACCCCCTCCGGCCTCCGCCGCTGCCCGTTGGATCCCGCCCTTCACCCAGCGGCGCCGCCCTCTACCCAGCTCCGTCGCGGCCCGCTGCGCTGCCCTCCGAGTCCGATCTGTCTCAGTTCTCACCCTGCTCGGCTGCTCCAGGCCTCCAGCCTCTGCCTAGCGCCAACGGCGCCCACCCAGGCCGGCCACCTCCACCGCCACCGGCCGGTCACCCCTTCCGTGGCTCCGCCCCGCCCCGCCAGTTGCAGCCTGGCACCCCACAACCCCTCCAAGGCCTCCACTCCGCGGCGGCTCCGCCCAGCCCCGCTCAACCCTGAGCGGCTGAGCCTAGCCCAGCCTGGCTCTGCGCAGCCCTGCCAGCTGCCAATTGTCAGTCACCGAGCCCAGCCCGGGCCGTGGCCGGTCCCCCACTGCGCCGCAACTGTTGCACAACCAAAAGGTCTAGAACAAGTTTTTTGTTTTTTGAATCCGATTGAGGACTCCTGTGAGCTTTTTTTGTGTACTTTAGATCCGCATCGAATCCGACCCCTTTGCATCATTGGTTGTCCCACTTTCAACTTGACCCACAATACTTAATCTGAGGATCCCACTGGACCAAATTCCTGCGTCCGCCACTGCCTCAGTGGACTGTAGGCGATCAGTAAAGAGGGAGGGGGGGGGGGGGGGGGGCAAAAAACGCCAAAACGCCCGCTGAGGACCGTAAGCTATCTAGACTCATATATATATATACACACACACACACACCTTACACCTACATACTTGCTCTCATATCAACTACTACTATTTTCGACAAAGATATTGTTGGGATCGCTGTGTCGGGATCCGACCGAAAACGCAGCGGAATAAAAATAATTTCGGGATCGGATCCATCCCGTTTCGATCGTTAAAATAAAACCGGAGTAAATCGGATTTACCTTGCGCGGATTCGAATCTGCGTTCGTTTTCCGGTTCCGTTGGAGCGATACTGCAAGTCGCACAGATGCTCGACCTCTAGCGGTATCCACGTGGTTCTCCTCGCGATGGATCGTCCTCGCTTCCTCGCTCGATTCGACGTTAGTGGATCCCGTCTGGCTTCGCGTAATCCGCTGCGACATGCGGATTCAGAATCTCCGGTCGGACGGAAGGTAGAGCGGTCGGGAATCGAAGCAGAGCCTCCAGAGGGCTGGCCTCGTGTCGTGCGTCTGGAAGAGAGGATAGATATGGAACGATGGCTAGGTTAGGGTTGTTGGCCCTCGACGTAGCATCCGTTCTTTTATAATAAGTCTGTTTGCGGTTTTTCGTAAAACCCAGACTTATCCGAAATCCTGTCGGATTATTCATCGACTTGAAAATCATTTGCGTGTGACCCTCTAGGCCTAAATATCAGTCCAGTTAATAGCCCATTAAGTCCAGTAACCCTTTACTGACCCACTGAATTAATTAATATCCTTATATTCACTTAATCAGCCGAATTTAATGTCCCACAATAAATTCGGACGGACTTCTGATCACGTTGGATGCCAAGCAACATCGCGTGATCTTGGATGGTACTGGGGTTATCGCAACCTTCTATTGGAACCTTTCCGTCATCGGTTAGCGCGCGGATATAATCCTTCACCCGTACAATGTTCCCGAATCGACCTAGGGTATGGTTTACTGTTAAACCCTATTCGGTCGATTCACTTGAATCAGATGCCGCTAATCTGAATCCGATAACTCCTTATCGAACACAGAGTCCGCTCTGGCCAGAGACTTTAAGCGCATCATTCCCGGAACATTCTCTCTCAAACTACCGAGAGCGGATGATCCCGTATTGAACACACAATTACCTTCGAAGGTATTTCCCTGAATCCGATCACTTGACTTATTGATAACCCATGGTTAGGGATTCGTTAGTCAAGGTCAAAGTTTATAAACGTATCAATAAGATATCTTTGGCATCTCAGGTCTAAGGATCATCCACGCAACCGTGACAAAAGAATCGAGCTGGTTAACAGTGATGTGTTTACCATGCAGCGATTCATAGTCGGATCAGTTCAGTGAACTCATTCGCCAATGAGCACCTATAGATCCAGCATAGTATTTCCACACAAGTGACTTATGGGATCAGTTAACCTCATCATATGAGCTGAAGTAACCTATACTAGGCTATCCGGATGTTTGATGTCCTATCTCAAATATCGTATGACTAGGAACAATTAAGAACATGTGTTTATAAGTCTTCGGTCTCGTAATTATGATCTCATCATAATCCGAAGACTGTTGCACATGTTCATGGACTTCATCGTGATACGATAAACATAGATTGAATTAATTACACACAATGAATTATTGTCATTTATTAATAATCTGAATCAGTACATAATATCGGATTGACTTTGAGACCATCTAATACTAACAGATATTACACGTATGCCCTCGTCCTCAGCACCTTTACTTAAAGATAACTAAATAAGAGATTTAGAGTGGAAATAGCTAGCTTGCCCTTAGAGCTTGCCCATATACAAGAGTATGGATAGAAATTCTTAAGATTATAGGGACGTGTATAAAAAACAATAGGTGCACATTCCGAGGGCAGATTACACATTTATGTCATTGTATTTACCTTGAGCAAAGCGTGTCAAACAGCAAGGGGGTATCTCCAACATTTTCGTACAACGTAAGGGGTATTAGAACAAATAATCTCTTTCTAGGAGTGCACATGCAAATGCTAGAGAGTTTAAGAGTACATAAACAGTTATGGCAACCATAGTTTACCATCACCACTGAACGATAATTTTGGAATATTCTCGTAACAATTGACTGCAAGGGCATGCTAATAAAATTTATGCCAATTCAGAAGTATAACTAGGAGCATGATAACTTTAATGATGTAATACCAATTAGATTTTAGGGATATGTGGGCGAACCCCGGCTCCTTTCCGTACCTAAATACGAGCTGGGTGCATAGCTCTCCTTAAAATCTTCTATGTCTAGGCAAACATTGGAAAGTAGTGATCACACAGTGCTCTTCACCAAGCCAGCGAAAAGAAGGGTTCTTTTTCAGCAAAAACAGAGAAAAGAAGGGTTCTCTCCCTCAAATTTTATTCTGTTATTTAAACCTAGCTTAAACTCGGCCTTTTGAGCCCAAATCCAAGCCCAAGGCACAGGGAAACAAACTATAGGCGGGTTCGAGAGGAGGAAACTCTCACAGTTCTCCATTTTCGCCCGACATGCAAGTGTGTGGGGCTTAGGACAAACAGAACAATCAGTTCCTCATCTATGGTAGACTGGATTTATAAAATGATTTTGGCTTTTAGGAAAAGAATTTTCTATTTCTTAGACCAAAAAAATTCAAAAAAAGCTTGTCTATGTTTATAAAGTCTTTGGAAATCTAGTCATCTAGGTTAGGAGTTTGATAAGGAAAATTATGTACGAAGTTCTAATTCCAAAAATTATTTTCATGGTATGTATATAAGTGGTTGATTGGCTCATGGTATAAATATACACTTAAGATGATTTTGGTCTTAATTTAATTTTTTGAAGGAAAAGGCTTTCACACGTCAAGGTTGGGAAATTTCAAAGAACTTTCCTTCTACTTAGCAGACTTTCCAACCATTGGGGAAAAAGGCTAACTTTGAATTTATCTAACTCCTAACCCTAAAAAATGGCTTTTCTCAAGAAATTACCTTTTTTTTTTCTGCAAACGTTTCAAAATTGCTAATCTATAGCATGAACATTGAATATTAATGAACCCTTGTGCATTCTAGGATTGAAGACTAGTAACCAACAATCGACTGTGTACTTGTCTCCCAAAGGAGACACGTGTCAGCATTTGACTTCTCTTTTGAGCATGTCCACCCCTCAAGGGTCTAAATGGACTGTTAATGGGCTGGTCCTTCCTTGTCCACTTTAAATCTTTAAAAAAAAAAAAGAGACATCCAATCTGTTGGAGGTCCATTGAATTGCTGCCACTATCATGAACATATCAGCGAGATGCAAAGTAAGAAGAGTAATACTTGGTGCAGTGCCTTTTGTGCTGTGCATGCAGGGCATTGTAGTGGGTAAAAGAATAATAAATTCTTTTAGGTTAGCCCACAAGTGTCCTATCCGTCTGTACACTATAATGTCTGATCAGACATCCCCAAAAGATTTGAAAAATAAAAAATCGACTCCAATGAACAGTGAAAAATGTCTTTAATGGGCTGAGTCCAATAACGATTTTTTATTTTTGATTTTTTTTCGTGACATCTGACCGAGCATTACACTGTACGGACGCCTAGGACACCTCGGAGCCGACCTAAAAAAATAAAAAGTAAAAATTCAACCCACTGTAATATCCTTACGTGCAGTACACATGAACATTACAGTAAACATTACCCAAGTTAGAAAGCTAGGTATTCTACAATCTTAGCAGCTTGAGAAGTCTTCCCTAGGCCTGTCATCACATGTTAACCATAAGCTCTCAAGCAGCTAAGTTAAAACTGAAAAAACAAAGCAAAAAAAGTAGGGGATCTTGAGGGGAAGTATAACCGCGTCAGGACAAGCATCCACACTGTAGTTGCATCACATCGTCAAACCCATGTAAGTGTCAAAAAAAAAACAAAAATCGTCAAACCCATGTTTCCTCAGAAGTTAGATCTGTCAAAATTGGCTTCCAACTGTACTTGTTAGAAGGATGCTTGAATTAAAAGTAAAAGGTGTGCAGTCAACATATCTACTTTGGATAAGGATGGAGTTTTTCTGCACTGCTTCAAGTCTCCCCTTGATCAAACTCGCAAAATATGGCAATCCAAACGCGTTTAAATCCCATTGAAATCACTGAAATCCCCACGTGGAAGCTACTCTTCAACATCAAAATCCGAGGCTTACCCAAGAGGATTGGATCCACATGTTCAAAGCTTATTGGTAGGACAAGAATAGGGCTGATGTCAACTAGTGTAGTTGGCATGACGACCGAGTCTTCACAACGCATCTCAAACGTAAGCATATGAACAACGGGGTTCAAAGGTCAAGAGGTGGAAAATTTCTATGCTTAGCTCTCCTTGTAGTCTATGAACAACGGGGGAACACATGGATCTCTTAACTGTTAAGTTATCAAAACCCCTAACCCAGAGAAGCTGCTTCCTTTTCCTGAAAGATTAATTTAAAAATAAATAAATCAAGATCCCTAGTCTACAGCATGATCGTTGAACGTTAATAAGCACGAGCTTTTTAACACAGAGAAGCATCAAATCACTTGGAGGTCAGAATGGACGCTACCATCCTGAGCAGCGAACGGCAAAAGCTTATTTTAAAAATGCTCTCTTCAAGACTTCAACAGCATAGTAGAGAGACGCCTACAAGTTTACGTAAGATGAGAAGTCCCCTCTAGAGGCCTTTCTGTCATCACTTGTTATCTACAAGAGGCGCAATCCAATGGACGTGCAGGTGCATTGAAGTGTGGCTGCAATGAGCAAGGCTCATGTTTCGTTTGTTTGGCAGTTAAAATGATAAATATCATTCAACTGGAAACGGAGTTACAAACAAAGTCCATAGAGTTTGATACAAAAGGAAAAGGATGTAGACAATCAGGAAGATTAGGGAAATTAAGTCCAAGAACTATGGATGTTGTGCTGAACAGCCAACCTAGCCAGCACATAGGGGAGCTGGTTACAATTTCTATAAGTAAAGTTAACTGAAATGTGTATGAATGTAGCACATGAGAATACGCTGACAGTCTTGAATGAACTAATTCACAACGAAAGCATCAAGACTTACAATGACGTTTCACGTCACTTAAAGTTAGAGGCGGAGCGCAAAGAGGTGACCCGTTATAGCGCATTGGTGGTTGATGCAAACAGGCCTAAGGCAAAGAGGCCCAAGCGGAACTGGATCAAGAAGAATAACAATTTTCATCAAAATGCTAAAAAGAAATAGAGACAACAGAATAACCAAAAGGATAAGCGTGGCAAGGGAGGAAAGAAAAACTTGAGCAAGGTCAAGTACCTTAACTGTTAGAAGATGGGATACTATGCCAGTGATTGCACTGAGCCAAAAAAGGTTTGTCTCGTCTCTAGAAATCTTGTTTATGTGTACTCTAATGTCTTTATTGCTCATACGGTCTCTCATTAGATTATATACTCGGGAGCAACCAGTCATATAGCTCGTGAACGAGTCGAGTTCTTAGATTATCGTCGAATACCAATTGACAGCCAACATGTAATTTGGAGAATGATGTTCAAGAAGAAGTCCTTAGAGTTGGCTCGTACCAGCTAAAGATGCGAACTGGACACACTCTTCTTTTATATGATGTGCTTTATGTACCTGATATTCGATGTAATATATTTTCAGTTATAGTACTTTTACGTTTGGGTTATTCTTTTAATTTTTTAAGGACCTCTGTATCTCTTTATTATGATAAGAGTCTTTATGGTCTTGGTCATTTGAGGGACAATTTGTTTGTTATAGATTTAGAAAATAATGATTCTATGTCTTTAATCGCATCTTCTTCTGATATCATTTTTTATTCTGTATTATGGCATGTAAGATTAGGGCACATAGGACATGAGAGAATGAGTCGATCGGCTCGAGAAGGCTTATTAGGGTCTCTTACTAGAGTGAATCTTCCTGTCTGTGAGCTATGTTCGGCAGGAAAAGCCTGCAGAAAGTCATTTGGGAAGGCCAAGAGGACCTCTTGCCCATTATAACTAATCCACTCAAACATATGTGAACCCTTAAATGTGAGGGCACGTCATGACGAATCCTATTTTATTACTTTTATAGATGACTATTCTCACTATAGTTCAGTATATCTTCACACCCGTCACTCAGAGGCCTTAACTTGTTTTAAGCATTTTCTGGTTGAGGTAGATAATGATAAAGAGAAGAGTATTAATGCTCTTTGCACTGATAGGGGTAAAGAATATCTCTCAAATCAGTTCAGAGAGTTACGTGAAGAGAAAGGAATTCACAGACAATTAACTATTCCTTAAACTCCGCAACAAAATAGTGTTGCAGATAGGATGAATCGTACTCTTATGGAAATGATTCGGTCGATGATGGCGCCAGTTAAGTTCCCAATAAATTTTTGGGGGGATGTACTATTGATTGCTGCCTATATCCTCAACCGAGTGCCTTCTAAGTCAATACTGTAATGACTGAGATTTCGGGTTCGGTTTTCGGGTCGGGTTCGGGTCGGAACCCTTGGTTTGGACCCTGTGGGGGAGGGTCTTGTGACTGCTGACTGAATGGCGTCAGCACTGCTCGACGCCTTTCAAAAGGCGTCAGGTTGTGTGGACGCCATTTAGGTCTGCTGGTTGTTGCGCCACGTGGGCGGGTTTCGGGCCACGAGAGTACGGCCCCTGTCAGATTTGTCTGAACGGCGTCTACCTCGGTCGACGCGTTTCAGACTGCGACACCTGCGGTGTCAGGGTGTGGCGCCAGAGCGCTGTCAGTACGGCCGGTCACATCGTCTGAACGGCGTCCACGGTGGGTGACGCGTTTCAGAGCAGTGTCAGTACGGCCGTCCTGCCAGACTGAATGGCGTCTGCCTCGATCGACGCGTTTTACCTGATTTCGGATAGACCCCGCGAGCCTCCCCTTCTTTCCCTCATTCTCACCTTCACTCTCTCTCTCTCTTCGCTCTCTCCGCCCTCTCCGGCGATTTTCCTCCCTTCCCTTCCTCTTCTTCCTCTTCCAACTACTCCGTAGCTTCCCTACCTCTCACCTCTACCTCCACCACTTCCTTCGCGGTGTTCCACTCTCCGGACGGCGGCCGACGTCCCGGCGGAGTGGCGGCGTCCCCGAAGGTACCGGCGGCGGCGTGGGGCGAGCGGGTCGGCGGCGAGGAGCTTGGCGGAGTTCGAGAACCGGTAGGGGGACGAACCTTGCTTGTGATGTTCGTGTGATTCTCGGCGTGACGTGTTGTATTTGGGGCTAGATTGAGCATGTTTTAGGGGGTTTTTTGGTGGGTTTTTGGCGTGCTTGTGATCGTGGATTCGTCGTGTGCATATGGTGGTTGAGTTCCTCTTCTTGTTTTGGGGTTTTCGGGGTGCTTGGGGTTCAAGGGAGGAACCCTCGGTTCGAACCAGGGAACCTAGTTCCTGGCGCTGAAAGGCGTCTTACTTGGCCGACGCCTTTTAGAAGGACGTCGGGTCAGTACGACGCGTTTCAGGGCAGAAACCCCCTGTTCGAGTTTCAGAGGTTAGGGGTGCTGGGGCTAAATGACGTCATGGGTGGTCGACGCCTTTCAGAAGGACGTCGAGCCACCATGACGCCATTTAGGCAGGATTTGCCCCCGATTAAGGGTTCTGTAATCTGGATTTCTGGGTTGAATGGCGTCGGGCCATCCGGACGCGTTTTAATAGGCGACTTCAACGGTGGACGCGTTTTAAGAGATAATCTGATATTTAATAAACCCGTCTGTGGAGCTTGAATGGCGTCGACCTTGGTCGACGCGATTCAAGACAGGAATGCTTAACGTGGGTTATTTGATACATGATTCACGGTGGGATAATTCAGATGCATGCTTTGTGTTGTATACTGAGACTGCGGACTTCTGCATGAATGAGATTTCATTATGTATGTGTGTGTGTGTGCTTATACGACTGTGGATCGATGTGACAATGGTTTCCGATGTCACCATGGACCGGTGGGGACAGGGTCATGGTGTCTGTGAGGAGGGGTGCTTGTGGCGTTTCACCTTTAGCTGAGGGAAGCAGAACCACCTTGAGCCGGCGGGCCGGAGTAGCTAGTGTGCTATCCGAGGGGTTGCTGTTTGGTCTCAGCGGGTCGGGGTTTCCCTTGTTTGTTGTGACAGCTTCCAGTGTGTTTCTTGCTGTGGAGCTGGTGGATTTTACTGGTGGGAGTTGGTTTACCCATTAGCCATTGGGCCTGATGTGACCTTTGATCAAGGTTACGAGTGGTACCTGTAGCCCTTGGCCTGATGCAGCCCGGGAGAGTTGGGTTTGCGGGTAGTTTCCTATAGCTGCGGCTTGACGGGGGTTCCCGGTCCCTAGGACCCTCCAGGAAAACGCTGAGGCCTAGCGCGGAGGCAAACCGGTGGTAGGACAGTAGTCTAGACTGCTTGTGTGCACACGTAGCTGGCAGTGGCGGTACACTGAGTCCAGCTAGTCCTAGTTTAGCTCACTGCCTCACCCTACAGTGCCCCGGAACACTGTAGGGGTGGACAGGCGTGAGCACTGGTGGTAGTGTTGGGAGGCGACGTTTGACTTCGGTCGACTGTGTGGTTTAGTCGCCTTGTGGACTTTGGTCGTGAGACGTGGCTCTGTGTTGGGTTCTTCGTGTTACTCAGAGTTGTTCCTGCTTCACTGTTGTCGTACGTTTCGTACTGGAGTTGACTGTTGTGTTTACTGCCTTGCTTAATTGTCTATATATTACTGTTGCTTCACTTGTGGGTGTGTGAGTGGGAGACAGGGGATCGGATGATCCCTACTGAGCCCAATTCTGGTGTGGCTCACTCCCTGCGGTTTCAGGTGCGGATCAGAGTGGCGCGGCGGTAGCGTGGTGTCTTCTTGGTGTGCGGACCAGCAGCTGTCTCTGTTCCGGGGTATGCCCCGATGTTGTTGTACTTTCCTTCTGCCTGTACTTATTTAACTTGTTGGACATGTAATTATTGTTGGACTGTATACGGACATTGTTATTTTCTTCCCTGCGCACTTGCCTTCCTTTGTTGTCCGTGTGATTGTTATATTTAGCCTTGTTTAGCGCTTACTCCTCCAGATGTGTTGTGTGAGATCCGGGTGTGAACCCGTAGTTAATGGGCCGACATCCATTTAGTGACCGGGTCCCCGGTCATAGGATGACGGGTCGTTACAAATACTTTCAACTCCCTACGAACTATGGAAAGGCCAAAAGCCCTACGTGGAGGACGTACGCCCGTGGGGATCAGCTAGATATGTTCACAGTACCTCTCATAAGTATGGGAGTTAGGTCCTAGAGCTAGCAAACAGGTGTTCATAAGGTACCTTGAGGAATCTAAGGGTTATGTGATGTATGGTGAACATCCGGATGGAAGAATGACTGATAAAGAGGTCCGAGATGTAGTCTTCCTTGAGGGAGTTTATCCATCTTTAGGAGAGGTCAAGCAGGACATGCAACTATATGAATTGCAAGATCCTGATGAGAACACTATGTCTTTCGACACGAGGGGGAATTAGTCTCGTCCCAGAAGTTGTCAAAGACAGTAGGAGTGTTCCAATAGACAGTGGGAGTGAACCACTTAACGCTTTACCTCATAGAAGTCAACGTGGACATATCCCTCGATGTCGTTTCACGATTGAAGGGGAATCATTCATGTGTATTTCTGTAGATGCTGATGAGTCTGCATCCTAGGAGGAAGTAATGACCTCACCTGACTTAAAAAAGCGGATAGCTGCAATGAAGGAAGAAATGAATTCAATGGCTAAGAACAAAGTATAGGAGTTGGTTGATCTACCACTTAGATGCAAGGCTATTGGGAATAAGTGGGTTTTTAAAGTCAAACGTAAGGCTGATGGGTCAATTGACAAGTATAAAGTTCAACTCGTGATGAAAGGCTATACCCAATTAGAGGGAATAGACTACGAAGAGACATTCTTCTCAATGGTGATATTCGCCTTTATTCGCCTCATATTGGTTATCGTCGCACATCTAGACTAGGAATTGTTCCAGATGGATGTAAAGACATCTTTTCTCAATGGAGAATTAGACGAAGATATCTATATGGCTCAGCCTGTGGGTTTCGAAGCTGAAGGACAAGAGTGCAAAGTGTGCTACTTGAAACGTTCTATATATGGTCTCAAGCAGTCGTCTAGAAAGTGGTATTATCGGTTCTACCAAGCAATCATTTCGATTGGCTTCAGAATGATCGAAGAGAACCACTGTGTCTATGTCAAGAGAGTTAAGAAAAATGTTCACATTCTCTCTTTATATGTCAACGATATATTGTTAGTCGGGAATGACATTGAGTTAATCAAAACCACTCAAGAGTGGTTATCCTTCACATTCGAGATAAAGAATTTAGGTGAGGTTGATTATATTGTTGGGATCCGGGCGGGACACGAAGAACGCAGCGGAAACGAAGAACAAAAATTAATCTCGCCCGATGTCCGCTGATCCGATTTGGAACGAAAAACTCAAACCGAAAAACGGATCGAAATCTGATTACCGTGCGTGGATTCGAATCCGCTTCCGTCTCGGTTCCGTCGAGGCGATGCCGCGAGCCGCACAAGCGTCCGGCCTTCAGCGGTATCCATGCGATCCTCCGCGGTGGTTCGTCCTCGATCCCTCGTCCGTATCAGCTCGCTCGCTGAAGATCCGTCACCGCAACGATTGCTGAAATCCCGCCGATAGGAATTCCTGACTTTTGGGAATCACACGCGGCGGAGACGGAAACTGTCTCGGCGCCTCGAACGGGACGCCCAGACGAGGAGAGAGAAAGGAGGGATGACGGCCAGCAAGGGAAATCCTGGAGCTTGGCTCAGGGTTTCTCAACAGCGCGTATATATATTAAGTCGGCGCGACTTTTCACAAAAGTCCCCGAGTTAATATAAATCCCACTTATGTACCACCAACTGAGAATCTTATTGCGTGTGACCCTCTAGGCCCATTTACCAGTCCGGTTTTCAGCCCGTTAAGTCTAATAACTAGTTATTGACTTATTGTAATTAATTAATATCTAGATATTAACTAATTACTTAACTGAATTATCATCGCATGTAAATTCGCTCAGACTTCCGATCAAGTTAGGTGCCAAGCAACACCGCATGATCCCGGAAGGTAATGGGGTTCAGTAACCCACTCATGGAACCTGTCCGTCCACAGTTACCACGTGGCTATAATCCTTCGTTCGCACAATGCTCTCGAGTTAACCTAGGGTATGGTCAATTGTCAAACCCTAGATTGTCAACTCACTTGAATCAGACTCCGCTTTACAATATCCGAAAACCACTTTTCTGATATTGTTTCTGCTCTGGCCAGAGACTCCTGCGGATCTACTCTAGAGCATTCTCTCTCCAGTTATCTGAGAGCGAACGATCCTTTATTGAACACACAATCACCTTTGAAGGTCTTCCGCAGGACCCGATCCTTGACTATTAGAGATCCCGTGGATAGGGATTCGTAGGTCAAGGTCAAAGTCCAGAAGTCCACCGACAAGGTGTCTTTGGTGTCTCAAGTCCAAGGATCAACCACGCCACTGTGACGATGAATCAAGCCGATTGACAGTCAGGTAAATTACCATTCGGCGATTCATGTCAGATCAGTTCAGTGAACTCATTCTCCAATGAGCACTTACAGGTTTACCATTGTGTCTCCACACTAGTAACTAACGAGATCAGTCACCCTCATCATATGAGCTGGAATAACCTGTACTAGTCTAACCGGATGTTTGATGTCCTTCTCAAACATCCTACGACTAAGAACAATTAAGAATATGTGTTTATAAGTCATCAGTCTCATTATTATGATCTCATCATAATCTGATGACTGTTGCACATATTCATGGACTTCATTATGCGCAATTATAAATATGTCAATCTACATATTGAATTTAATGTCATTTATTAGTGAACCAAATTGAAATATGTGCCTTATGATTGGCTTAGAGGACACCTATATCCATCATATATACTAGGAGTAAAGATCCAGAGGTATCGATCTAAGAGATTTAAGTTTGTCTCAAGAGACTGACATCAAAAAAATCTTGGAGCGCTTCCAGATGCATAAAGCCAAACGTGTGGATACTCCAACGGAGAGGGACTCAGTTCTTAGCATTGAGCAATGTCCCAATACAGAGGAAGAGGAAGAACGAATGAAGGAGGAGAAGCTATTTCTTGGTGCAGCAAGAAGCAAGGATATGTCTCCTTGTCTACAATGGAGTTTGAGTACGTTGCTTGCACTGCTTCAGTCTAGGAAGCCATTTGGTTGAGGCGATTCTTGGTGAGTTTGGATGTCACAGCATATATAGGAGATGTTGTTGTGGTCTATTGCGACAATATGGCCGCGATAGCCTACAAGAGGGACCCCAAGTATCACGGAAAGTCAAAGCATATTGACACGCGTTATCACTTCATCAGAGACATCATTGCGCAAGAGTTAATGGTCTTTAGATATATCTCTACTAGTGAGATGCTTGCAGATCTTTCACCAAACCTCTTGTCAGAATTGCGTTTCTTAAACATATTGGAGGTTTAGGACTGAGAAGGGTCTAGTTGTTTTTGTAAAAGGATACTATTTTATGCAATAAAATTATGAGTATTTCCTTTGCATTATTAGTGCACTTATATTTGTGAATGTAAATGTGTAGGCCATCAGGTTTTGATCGGTCTACTCATACGGACGATCGCCATGTCGCTATAAGAGCGAGCATGATGAGATAGACTCAATAGACTAGGAACTCAGTGGGAGTGTATGTTTTTAACATTCAGTGGGAGTGTAATAAGAGTCGAAATCGTCTTAGCAGATGGCTAAAATGAGACTGATTGAAAATAGTCAGACATGGACTCTTCCATGTAGCATGTTGATAGTTGAATCTGATGAGAGTCATATGGGCAACCTAGATGCGCTTAGTGGAGTGCAGGATTACAGATTTATATAGTATATGAGCGTGGCCATTCCTGCTCTGAGCTCCACCATAGCATATTGATCATACTGTATGTGTTATCCTTTCGACCTTCAGATGAGTGATTGAATGGATCCCTACTTCGTCACTGTATGAAGCATCTGCCTTTTTTATTATGTCGTTTGAGACTATGCAGCTTGTCATGATGTGAATACTTGATGATGCTATTTTAGTATGTTTTTCAAAGACCATGATACATGCGGTCTAGTGGAGCATGTCTAGGAAAGTAGTTAAGTCGAAGTAGATTGCCATGTGTGGCGTAGGAAAAATCGACTTGTATCACACCGATGTCGTTCTGATTCATTGCTGGCCAGCGATTATGATGGATATGTCCAACATGATCATGAGTAAGAAACACAGTTTATGAGAGGTTAAGGTGGAGATCTCATAGGGATTAGATCCCCTTAACTTGGTCTGAGCTTGTGGTTTGGAATATGAGACGAGATTTGGAGTTGCAGTGTTATGTTAGTATGGTGATGACTTAATGTAACACTCTTCACTTACATGTCCTTCTCGTTCGGTCGCACACGCCATTTTCCTGTATGAAAGGTAGAGTTACAAGAGGATATACCATTGTGATATGTCCAATGTGTCTAAGTAAGAGATGTTAAACGTGATGGGAGATGATGTGGATAAGCATCCACATTGGAGATCCTTTTCAAGGTGGAAAAGAACTTGGAGGATAAGGCATGTGGGAACTTTTTAGGAGTCTCTTCAGAGAGCATATAGAGAGGAGACGTACTGAACGTGAGCCCTACTCCTCTTCTTCTCTCCCAACAACTCCTCCCTCTCCTCTCTCTCTCCCTTGGAAGAATCACCGAAGGCTTTCGGGATCTGGCACGTAGACTCTGCGAGCGACTCTACTAGCCACTCTGCTCCGACGAGAGGACACTTCCTCTCCACGCGACGCGACGCGATAGACGCTTCGAAGGTAACATTTTCCGACAGGTTGTTTGGCAATTAAAATGGTAAATATCATTCAAGTGGAAACAAAGTTACAAACAAAGTTCATAGAGTTTGATACAAAAGGAAAAGGATGTAGACAATCAGGAAGATCAGGGAAATTAAGTCCAAGAACTATGGATGTTGTGCTGAGCAGCCATCCTAGCCAGCACATAGGGGAGCTGGTTACAATTTCTAGAAGTAAAGTTAACCGAAATATGTACGATCGTAGCACCTGAGAATACGCTGAAAGTCTTGAATGAGTTGCACCTCCACGGTGAATTCAGGTTGCCATTGATTGCTTTGAGAATCTGTAGAGCTTCTCCCTCCACTGTATACTATAGTAGGCACATTGAGAGTGCTTGCTAAATGGATCCCATGAAAGAATGCCTGGGATTGGGCAACTTCCGGATGAATTGTACTGCCAAGAAAAGTTGCGCAGTATAGGATAGAACCTTGATCGTTAATTTTTGACAGTGGTCCCCTAATTAAACCTGAAATGTTTTCTTTAATAGCTCAAGCAACATTGATCTTGATACTTCCCAGAGGAGGATTTTCCCAGAGAGGGTGATTTGTGTTCTTTGGCTTGACCTCTCCCTCTTGGCTGATGTTCTGGATCCAAATCTGAGAGTCCTGGGTTGCATTCCTGACTATGGACAGGGGTGAATTTGACACCCCACTGTCCATAGTCAGGAATCCACTTAGATGTTTATGTTGAAACATGTAGCAAGTACTACATATGGACCAAGTGCTGGGTAAACATGAAGTCAGTACTAAGTAAACGGCTAATGGACCGGCTACTAGGTAAATAAGTATACCCAAACTCAGTATTCTTAATTTGCTAAATTGTTTAATAATTTGAGATCTATCAAGATTAGGGAGATTAATCCTTAAGAATGATAGTTTTAAGTGGCAACGTCCAGAAATCCTTATAAAAATTTTACTCTCCGAACTGCCAAGTTGAAACCGGAAAGCAAAACATTGCGAGTTCTAAATTAAGGAAAGTGTGACTTCGTCATTGTAAGAGATCACATTGGATTGGAGCATCTTGACCATTCATTGTCACATAATTAAGCATATCCGACGACTCGTTCGGAGCTGTGGAGACCTGTCAAAATTGGCTTCCTATACTCACTAATATATAGGACAACACATGAATTAGAAGTATAGATATTGTGGTCAGCACAGCAGCATATCTAGTTGGATAAGGATGGAAATCTTCTGCACTGCTTCAAGTCTCCCCTTGACGAAACTCTACAAAAAAACTATATGACAGCTAGCTCAAACACGTTTAAATCCAATTGCAGTCACTGAAAAGTCATTAAGTCGATCTACACATTTAATATTAGATTTTATTAATTATACTGTCACTAGTTAGATTGCCTTCAGTCGTTAGACCTAGGATTAGTGGAAGTTGGATCCGATCCCATTTCCTAGTTCTCTCTTAGTGTGCTTAATTTGTTCGACGCGATTGGAAGCTAAACTTGGTGCTGATGAGAAGGATAAGGATCATTTGGTTTTAACACATGTATTATTGTTGATATATAATCATATCTGTCCTTATGGAGTTGGAGAAGTCTTGAGCACTCCAGAAGGGGGGGATGCACCTTTCCAATCTGTGTAAGTTAGGTCTGCCTGCATGTTCTAACATACAGGTTGGCAGTCAAATGTAACTCCCCATTAGAATCAAAGGTGCATGGAACATCATAAAAAGGTGTTTGGAATTGTCATTGACCACCCTTGATCTCTTCCCTCCCCATTGTTTTGCATAGTGCAGATGTGAGTGCATTAGACACATATTACAGGTACTCAATATTCTAGCATGGCCGCATAGAACAGTTGCATTTAGCATGGATGCATGCATTAGAAATCTTCTTCGGGTGTATATATAATTAGAGAGAGAGAGAGAGGGGGGGGGGGGGGCACACAAAAAACCCTATAACTTTTGGCATCACCTAGCATGCGAACAGCTCCAAATGAAAGCACAAAATGATGAGGGACTAGAGGGCTGTTATCAGCTTTTCCTATCCTTCCTAAGCCACGATAGGAGTGGGGATTTTCTCAAGATGTAAGGAGAAGAATTTATCGGATTTCTTACTTTTCAATCCCTAAAATTATCCTAATATCTGTCCTCGTCCATGCAATCTTGATATTTACTTTGAAGTCCCAATAATCTCTTTTAATGTTCCTTAAAAAGCAGCAATTGTGAAAAGAAAAAAAAAAGATTATTCACGGAACATTCTTTCCATATACCATATTTCTATTAGAATAAATTAAGAATATTTTGTACATGTTCTTAATATATTTCGTTTTCAATAGTTTCTAACTTGAGGAGTTTTATTAAAGAAGATTCAAAGATAGTAGAAGGGTTTAAAGTAAATACAAAGATTGCATGAACTAATGCAAAATTTTGAAAGATGGTAGAGATCGAAAAATAGAAAAAATTAGATCTATAATATACAAGGCTGTTTACTCTTGCGAGTTGCCTCCCTGCTTTGACAAGAAGTCCTCTCCCTGTTGGACCCTTTTTAGACCAACCCTAGATCACATTGATCCAAGGTTGTGGCCAAAGACCCCACAAGGAGAGGAGCCAGTAGAGGAGGCTAAGGGGTCGTGGGTATGGCTCTCGGAGTGGGGACCACCTCCATGTGATGCGAGTGCGAGTAGTGGATGTGCCCTGGATGTTTTCATCTGCAGTCAGGAGACTCAGAATTAGGGATGTAATTTGAGCCGGCTGGATTGGGTTATGCCATAATTTGAGTTTACTTTAAATTTAAAATAGTCCAGCTCAATTTCAACTCAATACAAATTTAACTTAAATTCAACCTAAATTTAATAGTGAGTGGGTTAGATTTGATTAGGTTGGGCGGACTCTATTTATAGTTAACTTGTTAAAAATATTCTACCTTTTATATGAAGTAATGTAAAAGTTAGTAGATCAAATGGGGTCAACCCGTTTTCGGCCCAAACCAACTTAAATTTGATTAATCTCAACTTAAATATAGCCTAACTCAATTTAAATAATTTGGGTCAACCCAATGTACTATAACGTGGATTGGGCTGAGCTAGGCGACAGGCTGGTCCGCCCAATTAACACCTCTATGCAGAACCAAAAGAGACTCCTAAGCAATGTAACATAAATATATGATTTAACTTACTCCAACATATTGTCCACAAATAAGTTATAATTTATTAAATTAAACAACCTTTAAATTTTTATAAATCTAAAAAAGTGCATTTAACCACAATCTAATCACATACTTTACAATGAGATCATGTTTTCCAAAACTGTTTAGTTTATTTTTATGTTGTATACATATCTTAAATTTTTTTTATTGCATTTTACACCTAAAAATTTGAGATTTTTTTCACAAAATTTTTAGATTTCAAATTAAGATCTTCTCTTGAGGCTGTTTTTTTTTTTCTGTAATTCTGACTTAGTACCGTTGTTCCCTAGAAGAGAGTGGATAGGCATGGCTGACATGGAATAAGCCGTTCACGTCCACCACATTGCCGTTCACGTCCACCACATTACCGTTCACGTCCGTTAACTCCAAGGAAACGGGAATGCTCTCGTTGGACGTCCCAATACTCTTGGAATAAGCCGTTTGAGTTTATTTAAAATGTGAAAGTCTTTTAATACTACTCTTAACTTTCTAAGATCTTTACTCTTAGGTTTACGTAAAAATTTTGAAAATAACAAGGAAAGTTGATAATGCAATCAATTTCTGTAGTTTTGGTTTTACAAAAATATTTATAATGTAAACAAAAATTAAGTATTCTGTTTGTTGAAATTCTTTTCTGATTTTATAGTTTTATGGGTTGTTTGATCGTCAACTCTCATAAGATTTTAGTATTACAAAGAACTCCTCCTAATCTAATTATTTACAAATGTGCCTCCACAATTTCGAGTTTCTATAAACTCTTCCTAGGGGCTAATTTGTAATACCGTCAAGGGCTTTTTATAATATTTTGGGGCCTTGCACCAATTCACAGGAGGTTGTGAAGACTTATTAATAAATAGTTGGATTAGGAGAATTTATTGTAAATACACAACATTTTCAAGGGTTAAGCAATAATTATATCATTTTTTTAAGTGGGTCCTACATGATTACGTGTTTGTGCAGTCCAATCTTAGATCGGACGATCCGAAAATCTTAAAAAAATAAAAAACTATTATTATGGTCAGCACATTAAGCATAATTTTTTATTGTTCATTGAGACTTAATCTTTTAAAAAAATTGATTTATTTGATTGAAAACCAGCTTATACAGACATAGTAAATAAAAAATCAAATATTTTGTTTGTTGGCATGGTCTTCTGAATTTATATCTTTATGGGTCATCTAAACCAAACAACTCCGTAATGAAACTCAGGGTTAAACCCGGTAAACGACATGGATTCAAAGAGGGCAAGTACTAAAAAATGTTTAAGGTATGACAAAATATTATAACCTTCCTACATTGGATTCAAACAGGATAACTCAAAAGAGTAATACTTACTGTAATGATTCTTACTCTTTAGATGACTTAAGAAATTCTAAATATATATATATATATATATATATATATATTGTTGCACTGGACTCTTTAAGCTTCAATTTTTTATTTTATTAATTTTTTTAAATTGTTCGATCGAAGACTAACTTGTACAGACACATAGTACATGACATGCCCGACATTAAAAAATTTAACAAAAAACATTTACCCACAACGATGCCCCGCATTACAACAGGGGACATTCCAGCAAACAAACTTGTACTTAAGATATTTAAAATATAGCAAATATTAGAACACCCTTGCCTGATGTTCATGCTTAGTATTGTTGGTACAATAATCCAAATCATCGAGTCTGATAGTAAAGATGTCAATGGGTACCTATTGCCTACTGGTTGGAACTTGGAATAATGATCGTATCCTTACCTTAAAATAATTTTAAAGAAAACATTTATCATAATCTTTGTCCTTATCTTTGTATATTTATATTCTTAATTTTATTCGTGAAAATTGTGAGAGTGGATGCATAAAAGTTAAATTATCTTCGGACAATATTATTCGCCAACATAAGTTGTTTTATCCATACACTTTTAAATTACATAGAATTTAGGCTTATCAAACATTTAAGTACATGCATGAAAAGGAAATTTGTATATAAGTGATTGAATAGAAAACAGTGACAAGGAAGGGGATGGAACATGAGGCACATGTGATGTGCAATGGCTAAATGGGTATTGTGGTCCTGACTTTTTGTTTATAAAAATGTGAAAATAAGAACCATATATAAATTAGTTAAGACGAACAAATAAAATGAATGGACGACAATCAAATAATCAGATTCAGAAACAGATGTCTCTCTATCTTTATCTAAATTATCAAGCTGCAAAATATCAGATCTAAAAGATTTGACAAGATTTATAAATATATTTCCTTCACTCTTCGAGAACCTCTGAATAGGTGAGTGTTTAGATATCAGTCAACATCATCACCCTCCCCAACCTCATCTCTACTAGCTTTCTCTGCACTTTGTTTCAGATTTCTCTCTTTGGAGGACAGATTTTTTTTTTTTCCTTCTTTTTTACTTTTTTCAGAATTAGATATTTTGTATCGAACATATTGCATTTGGCCAATGGAAGAATACCACCACTCACCTCTCATGTTGCTAATAAGACACAAGACAGGAGTCTTGGGAAGCCACAACACCTTTCCATTGGACACAATCCAGCACACATCAGTCTAGGGCATCCACGCTTGATCTCTTGTTCTTCTTCTTCTTTTCTTTCTTTCTTCGAATCGCATCGATCATTTTTTACGTCACGATCATTGGCATGACATCCTCAGTAGGCCCATCAGTGATCTTTCATCATCAGGGGCGGCAGCGGCTACCACCGAGCAATCGGGACCGTCCATCGGCGGCCCATCATATTCCCCCTCCATGATAAGGTAGAACCCCCCCCTTTATCACAAAAGGACCCAAGGCCCCCCTTTAAGTGGAATGAGAGTGCCAAAGATGGATGGGTCCACTGTTCACATCTCTTGTCGCCCTCACCTGATGAGGCTTTTTTGCATGAGAAGCCGTATAAGTATCTGTGCTAATGACATCCACTAGTGTTGTTCTAATCAGTATTTAGATTAATTAACTTCTAAGTAAGATGAGATAATAAGATAGCAAACCTACGTGGGAAGTGGGGAAGGGATCAACTGGGCAGCCGATTAAATGGTGCCACAGCACTCTATGATAAAGGGCCATGCATGCAAGCAGATCAATTAGTGGAAGTAGGGTTGTTAACTTTTCAGTTTGAATAAAAAGATTATTTAATCTGCGTTTTGGTTTTGTTTGATTAGATTTAAAAATAAAAAAGACTTTGTTATTATTTGAAAATTAAATTGAAATATGTAGTTTGATTTAGTTCAGTCTCGCAAGTTTGTAATCAGATTAAACTGAAAAATTAAATTACATAGAAAGTCTAAGAAACTCCAAAATATAATACATAGGAATTTCAGTTTAGAAATGCTTGATTCTAATTTAAAAAGCTTAATCACTACTAGAATATCTTTTGAGTTTAAGTTGTCCATACATCAGAAGTCCATCAGAGATCCCCCTAGGCCACCCAAATTACAAACTAAATTCAATCAAAATTTAATTTAGTTGTTTACTGTTTTATTTTACATTATAAAAATCTTCATAAAATTAGATCATAGGTTATGATTAAAATCTTCTCACTTATTTAAGATTTGCTACTTAATCTATCTAAAGTTGTATAAGCTACTCTTTCTTCTAACAAAAAAAATAAAAATTATGAGGGTCACTTTCATAGGTCAAAATAGATAATATTTTATTGGAGAGAGCTCACAATTCTTTTTCTACAATATTCATCCCGTCTAGGACCATTTCTCTTGTGTTTCTCATCCAACACACCCCACCCAAACACACATCCCCCGCCCCTCCCCCGCCGCACCCAATAATGGTACAAACCTAAAATACCATTCTCCTCGCGATTTGAATTGTTGTAAATTATTTTATTTTATTCTTTTATATTTAGAGTGTCATAAATTATCATATTTTATTTTAGACTAATTTTAGTTTTCAGTCTAAAATCATCGTAACCAAAATCGAAAGTTCTAAAACAGGTGATTTTAAAATCAGAATTATGTTTTTGCTGGTCGTGATTTCAAAACCAATAGTTTATGACATACCAAACACGTCCTTAGCTTTTCAAATTTGTTCTTTTAATTGAGAATGATTAGTTGTAAAAACAAAAATTTGAAGTAGGTAATTTGATTAAAAGCCTCATTGTTTTATGTAAATCAAATTATTTATTTTATCTAGAGCAAGGCTTCATTATATATATTATTATGTATTTTATTTGATGTATTTTTATAACACTAAATAGGATATCAGTCTAATTATTGAACTAAAAGGCATCTTAGCATAAGCAATTTGCATCACCATAAACAATCTGGTTACTGGGGGCCTTAATATGCATGTTAGCGGGTGAATTGATGAGATGAGATCTTCTTAAGTTTTATTTGTCTCTACTCACATGAGGTTGAGATAAAACGTATATTTTCTCATGTTTTCACAATAAATGACATATGTGCCCTCGTAGCCTCATCCTTAAGTGAGCAAGATATCTTTGAGCATATATTATAGGATTTTTTGTATATATACTTTTCAAATACACTGTATTTATTTTACATATATATCTCCAACTCTTACATATTATTTTCAATACCTCTTAAATCTCGGATATGTTGCGGTTATATTTTCTCCATCAAAATAATGTGAATTCTAACTGAATATGTCAAAAAAATTTCATAAATCTTGAATAAGATTAAGGATACATATGCAATTTTTTTGAAAATTTGAGAAATATATATGTAGAATATCAGTGAATTCAGAGATGTGTATGCAAAACTTTTAAGCTTGATTTAGTGGCATTTTGACATAAGGATATAACCACAACATATGGAAAATTTTAAGAGTATCAAAAACAATAGGTAAGCGTTGGGGTTATAGATATATACATGCAAAAAGCCCTATATTATCCGCACTCGTGTGTCCGGTGCATGCGTGACTTCGCTGTACACGACCTACACGTTGACATGTATCCATGCACCCCATGTACGTGTGCGCATGCACACGTACGTAACGTCACAGGTCGAGTTGGAAGAAGGAACAGTGCATTTGGGTCAGTGGAATAAGTCGGTGACCCATGTCCCTGTGACACGTGTCTCCACGTGTCCACTGTCACCAAACCCATACTTGACCAATGCTCTCAATAGCTGGCTTTCTTCTCCGCCCACAACCTACCGGCCTAACACGCGTGCTCAAATCAAATAAATAATAAAAATAATAATAAAATTCTACGTTGCGCGCTTCTCTTGATCTATTTTTCTAAAATTTATGCAAATCGCGGACATCAAATCTTCCGGTGGACTTCTGAGTCCACCGCGGGAAACGGACTCATCAGACGGTGGACATCGCTCCGGCGGCTGTGATCAGCCAGACGTGGCCTTTAGTGGACGAAAACAGATTATCCACATCACAACAAAGCATGCTCCAATAATGGACACGGTACGTTACGGGGATGACGTCCCAATGCCCGAGGATGACGTGGACGGCAGAGCTACTAGAGGTCAAGGGACTCTTCCACAGGAGGTCGACACGTGTCCTCCAGGGCAGACGACGTCACCCGTTCTATCCCATCTGCCGTTATTCCACACGCCTCCACGGCCAGGCCCCCGTTCCCATACGTGGAGAATAACGATAAGTACGAACCCCCGTGTGTCCGCCCGTTCCGGCTGGACTATTTCCGTTATTACCCTCCAATTATGCTAAATACTATTTGCCAAGCTAAATACCCACGCTACACGACAAAAGCCCTGCAACCATATAACCACCCCAACCCCCTCCTCCCCCCAAGAGTTTCAGCTCCTGCTCGTCCTTCGCCTCTTTTTCCTCTTCGAAATCTTCTCCAATCCTCCTCCGCACAAACTGGGCAGAGCTGCGAAGGGGAGATGGGGGCGATCGCGACGGCGAACCCGGAGATGTTGCCGCCGGGCTTCCGGTTCCACCCCACCGACGAGGAGCTCATCCTGCACTACCTGCGGAACCAGGCGATCTCGCTGCCGTGCCCCGTCTCCATCATCGCCGAGGTGGACATCTACAAGTACGACCCATGGGATCTGCCAGGTGAGCTCGCTCGCTCTATCTCTGCAGCCAAGCTAGCTAGTTTTTCTTCCTCCATCTTCTCCTGTGTTTGCTTTACTGACGGAATCTGGTGGTGGCGGTGGCGGGAGCAGCGAAGGCTGCGTTTGGGGACAGAGAGTGGTACTTCTTCAGCCCACGGGACAGGAAGTACCCGAACGGGGTGAGGCCGAACCGGGCGGCGGCGTCGGGGTACTGGAAGGCGACGGGGACGGACAAGCCGATCAGGGCGGCGGGGGCGGGGAAGGAGAGCATCGGGGTGAAGAAGGCGCTGGTGTTCTACAAGGGGAGGCCGCCCAAGGGGATGAAGACCAACTGGATCATGCACGAGTACCGCCTGACCGATGGCCACGACAGCGCCGTCGACCGCCCCAAGAGGCCCCGCGACTCCTCCATGAGGGTGAGTGAGCACCCCGTCCCCCTTTGTAATCAGCTGGTTATTTACGTATTACGTATTTGCCCTTTCCGACTGGTTGCTGGTTCTCTAATTTACGAATCAAGATTAAAATCTGATTATGTGGTGAAAGTACATGAGAAGCTCTGCTAATTTTATTCAAGTACTTAATTTTAAGACAAGACAAGCCAACATGGATACATAAATTAGAATAAAAAAGTTTGAGTTGCCTATTAACTCAAGCATGTGGTGACAACTGTGAGCTGAACCGAATCCAAATATTGAAACTTACTTTTCATAATTTTCAACTAAAATTTATTTAACCATTATTTGATTTGATGTCAAATACTGTAAAATATTTATTTGAAGGGTCACATCAAATGACCCTTTAATTTACTTAAGCAGACGTGTGGAGTTGGGCCATTTGGACTTGTGCACTTTGTCCTCCCTCCCTCCATGTTGTATCTTGCATGTATGACGCAAGTATAATACCCATGTTATACCCTCGAATGCCCATACGCGTTATCCTTTGTTGTGTATTTTTGAGCGTACGTTGGTAGCTAACGCTTTGCTCGTGTTGCTGCGTGCTCCAGTTAGACGACTGGGTGCTGTGTCGGATCTACCGGAAGTGCAACAGCCACCCCAGCTCCTCCTCCGACCGCGACTACGACGACTCCACCTCAGAGGATGCCTTCGTCCCACCCGGCGCCACGCCCGGCGCCACGCCCGCCGCCATTGCCACACAGAACGGCGGCGCCAAGCTGCCAAAGTCTCTGTCCCTGAGCGACTTGCTCGATGACACCGACTTGTCCATACTAACACGGCTGCTTCATGAGAACGTCCCGTCGGACATGGCCGTCCCCGAGCTCTGCCCGCTCCGGGGCCAGGCCGGTCTGAACCATCCCGGCTTTCTCGGCGATGTCCCCGCCGGCTTCTCAGCACTCCCCAAGCTAGCCCCCGCGGAACCCCCCGCTCCGATCGCCGGGAGCTGCTTCAAGCGGCAGCGACTGGGAGCGGCGCCTGACTACGGGGAGATGGGCGGCGGCGCAGCTCCTCCTCAGTGCATCACTCTGAACCAGCCGTTCTTGCACCAGCAGATACTGCTGAACTCTCGCTTTGGACTTCCATGAGCTCCTCTTCGGTGGACGGCCATTTTCAATTCCGAGGCCAGTTTGGTTTACATGACATGGGTTGCTGTTGTACAGCAGAGATTATGTTCAATTTTAAGGAAGAGGAAGATTATATATGTGGGCTTGAATGGTGTTTAAAATTAAGATGGACACCATGATGAGAGCTCTACAAGAATTGAGAACCTGCAGGGAGAGGTGTTCCACCAATTCTTTCACACACTGTATGATGGAGGTGACTGGGAAAATATATATGTAGATATGTGGTGTGGATGTGAGTTAGGCTTGCTATCTTCCCTCTTTCTCCAATAGAAAGTGTAGTGTGTAGACAAGCATTTTGATCAAGGGTACTGCTTTCAGATTAATATAATTGATGAGTTTGTTGTAATTTCTAATATGGAGGATGACTTTTTTAGAACATGTTTCCTCTGATCATGAGTAGTATTGGAAAGTGCCATGCATGCACCATAGTCTTTTTCAAGAAGAACTGAACAGCCTTTAAGATTTTCAGATTTTTCGGAGAAATGAAGAATCAAGAAAAAGAAAAAGTTATAAATATCTGTTTATAAATTTGGTTAAAAAAATAAAGACATATATTTGTATTCTCTCATATACAGGGAGACTTTAGATGGGAAGTGGGAGTCGGGATTGTAGGGAGTGGGTGGGAACCTTTTTTTTTTTCAGATTCTCATTTCTTAGAAAATAAAATTTGAAAAAAAAAGATAATTTTTTTAATTTTTTGGAAAAACGCGATGAACCATTAAGTTTGTCTAATGTACATGGTCAAAAATTTCCACTAAATTGACTCTAAACTCATTAAAGAAAAATAGAATTAAGAAGAATCAAAACACTCTCTAGAGAGTTATTTTACCTCTGTTACAGTATAATGGGCACTAGAGAATTTCTCCTAAAATATAACAATCTCTAAGTATTTTTTAGACTTAGAGAGGGATGTCATAGCATGTGAGATAAGAAAGGAATCCTAGTATTTTTAGACCCAAATAAGATACGGTGGACAGTCAAAGCAAGCATTCATCTTCCATTAACTTATATATCCATCTCACATTACATGGAGGACATAGAAGGAGTCCACTAATTAATCATTCAATCAAATGGTCAAAGTAATAAATAAAATAGTGACAAAGAAGGAATACTGCATCCATGCCTAACTTGGCAGTTGGCAAGCACACACGTGCATGGTGAAAAGACAATACCATTTTGGACCTTCCATATCTCCCTTTTAGGAAAGCTAAAGATATGGGAAGTTCCTTTTATTTGAGCCAAGAAAATTTTCCTCAATTGATAATATAAAATTAAAGAAAAGACAAAGCGACCATACAACACATAAACAAAGTCATGAAATGTCGAAAAGAAACGTATAAATTAAGTTATTTTCTCATAAATTTTTTTGAAAAAAGTCTCCATAAAATCTCAAGTGATTAAAACACAAAAAAAAGACATTTAAAGTTTTTAAAATGCTAACTTTATTTAATAAAATATAACATTCGAAACATATTAAAATTAATTAAAAATAAAAATTAATATTACAAACACCTCTCCTCCCCCTCCGAATATGTAGGAAGGTAAGAAAAAGCAACTAAAGCTGTTAATTAGTGGCCTTCAATTGAATGCTTAACCCTATTGAGCTGAACCAAAAGGGATTTGAAATCCGTCTACAATCTTCTTTATCCATGTGCTTGACAATATTGTTATATAGTTTAACTGAAAGAGACGCTTCTCTTGTAACAAGTGAAATTTTGCATGGTTTCATTTGTGCCCTTATGGTTTCATCTAAAAGATAGCCCTTTTTTATGCCCCTGTATATGCAAAAACCTGTAGTTTACATATATGTAAAAAATCTCCAAACTTTAGTTTTTATTTTAAATAAGCTCTAATTTGTAGTGATATGAGTGATGGTAGACTTGATGTGGGAATCCACTATGATCAAGCGAAGGACCTCTTATAAAATGCATATATATATATATATAAAACGATAAAGGTTTTTGCATATATGAGATTACATGTAACTCAATTGCCGCCGAGTTAATTGAAGACTGCTGATGATATTAGTCTTTCTATAATATTTTTCTCTGCATTTATCAGGAGTCATCCGAAGTTTTAATCTTATGTCTCACATCATAAACCTATTTGACACAAGCAAAACTCTCAATAAAAAACAATAAAAAAAGATAGAATGCGTACACTAGTATTACATGCTCTTCATTTTCACAGATTATGATTAAGAACCCCCCCCCCCATCCCAACACACACACAAAATTGAATACTAATACTTCAGGGTGCAAAATATATCATTTGCGGATAATTCTCTAACAATTTCATATTCACCATTTTTCTATGTAAAATTTCAAAAATGTCATGCTTGGTTGTATATATATTATCTTATATATCTTCTTAATATGTAGAATGTTTCAAAAATGTCATTGCCATACCATATTAAATATGTATAAATATTCATGTGTGCCACTTCAATGATATACTTGATACATCATGTTATGTTTTAAAGGTCTCTAACATGTATGCAAAAAGGCATTGCATTTTGAAATTTAACTCCAAAAATAGTCAATATAAAATTATCCATAAATTATTTGGTAAGTGTTGCCCATGCTATAGAGAACTCAGAGGGAAGTGAATGGGTTATCAAAAACTTTAATAGTTAACTGGCAAAGATGGAATTTAATCGCGACAGAAAAGTAAATCGCAAAAGGAGGGAGAAACCAAGAGCAATCACATAGTATGGCACAAGAGACTTATATTGGTTCGATCTATTCAAACCTATTGTCTAGTCTCCAAACAACCTCGTAGGAGTTTTACTAACATACAGGCTACACACGGTACCAGTCTCATGTAGATTGTACTATATAAACTACCGGGCACAAATGATTTTCTCTTCTATCCACAAAATAGATAAACAATCACCTGCACACCGCAGGTCTTCCCTTCTAAACTAGGAAGAGGTAACCAAAGAGTATCTATAAGAATGAATGCAACAGTGCCTTTGGAAGACAGATGTGTACTATAAACACCAAACAAAAAGATTAAGACAGAAGAGAAGAAAAGAATGAATCAAATCTTGATCTTTGTCGAAAAAGATGGCTTGAGAGTCATAGAAGCACAACATAATGAAGTTTTCTCAGGTTCTTTTCATAGACTCTCTCTTGCAGGAAAAATACTTATTTTAGTGCAGAGAGTGGAGCACTTTTAAATTTTCAATTTTCTTGAATTCCTTAGTTGTATGCTTTCTTCTGCTGAGTGCCTCAATATATAGATGAACTTGAATCAAACCCATTGCGGTAGGACTTCTATCTATTGTCTCTAATAGGCTATTGTTCAGTCTAACGTTAATTATGGTGAGTATAACATAAACCAGTGCTGGGTCTAACGTTATCCGAGCTCAATCTACTTAGAGAGAGCTTGGGTAAACATGGGCTAAGGATCTGGGTGAGATGGTGAAACTGCAGCGAAAATGAAGAATAAAAGTTTCAACTCACCCGTTCCCAGCCCGTTTAAGCAAATTTAAACAACGTGCTGATCGAACATCATCTTATGCAGAGCAGAATCTGTGACTGAGTGGTTCCGATGGAGCAATGCTACTAGCCGTGCAAGTATCTAGCCTTAAGTGCTGTCCACGCGATCTCCGCTTGATGGTTCGTTCTCGCTCCCTGATCCTGTTTGGCGGGTTCGTTGACGTCTCTTCTCCGCGATAGTGTCTGCGACATACGAGCAGAGCTCTTGACAATCGGGAACAGAAGCGGCAGAGCGAAGCAGAAGGGAGGCGCCCCGTACGGGGTGCACGACTCTGATATCGCCGTCCTATGATTTTACTTGTTGGAAATCAAGATTCTACCTGTTGCCCTAAGATTCAAAATACCCTATCTAATATAGATGCTTATATTGGAATGGAGTCTTGCAATCGAGGAGGCGGCTATCTCTGGGGGAATCCTAGAGCTTGGCCCAGGATTCCCTCTCAGTACTTATTTATATTAAGTCGGCGTGACTTTTCACAAAAATCTTCGAATTAATGTAAAACTCACTTAAACACCACCAGTTAAGAATGTTTATGCATGTGATCTTCTAGGCCCAAGTACTAGTCTAATTTTTGGCCCACTTAGTCCAATAACATTGTACTGACTTAATTTGACTAATTTAATATATCATATTAAAAAAATAATTAAATTAATATCACATATTAATTGGTCGAGCTTTCGATTAAGTTGAGTGTTAAACAACATCACATGATCCTGAAAAGTAATGGAATTTAGCAACCCGCTCAAAGAACTTATATGTCAACACTTCCAGTGTAGTTATAATATTTCATCCGTACAATACTCTCAAGTCAACCTAATCATAGTCAACTCACTTAGATTAAATGTCATTGTATTATATCAAAAAATGTTTTTTCTGATATAGTGTTTGCTTTGGTCAGAGATTCCCGTATATCATTCTCAGAACATTCTCTTTCTAATTACTAAGAGCGAATGATCCCGTCTTGAACGCTCAATTACCTGTAAAGGTATTCTGCTGAATCTAATTACTTGACTAATTAGGACCCCATAGTTAAAGATATGTACGCCAAGGTCAAAGTTCAAAAGTTTACTGACAAGATGTATTTGGTGTCTCAAGTCGAAAAACTAATCACGCAACTGTGACATTGAATCAAGTTAGTTGACAATCAGGTAAATTACAGTGATTCAAATCAAATCAGTTCAGTAAACTCAAACTCCAATAAGAACCTATGTGTTTGCCTTAGTGTCTCCACACATGTGACTAGGAGACCAATCACTCTCATCATATGATATAAGATGTCTTGTCTCTAATATCTTATGACTGAAAATAATTTAAGAATTATGGTCAAGAATATTGATCTCATTATCATAATTTCATTATGATCTAATATTCCTCACATACTTCCAAAGACTTGATTATACGCAATAAGTTAAACGTCAATCAACATAATGAATTACATGTCATTTATTAATGAACAAAAATCTACATAGGCGCCATATAATTGGCTTTGAGGACACCTATTTCTAACACATGGGTCCCTCTCAGCTAGAAGCTTCTATGTGTTGTCCACTTGTCTCCTATATTTGATCATGTGAATCTCACTTAACTCTGTTGAATTTTCAAAAATAGAAAGTTCCCATTTGGTATTTTGACCGGAGGTAGGTAAGTGGTTGCGGATATGCAAAAGTAGATTAGTCAGATAGAGACCATATCTGTTGGGCAACGTCAGGAAGATAAATAGTATCTTATGCATTTTATTTTATATTTATCTAGAGAATCGATTATATAAGGAAAAGATCTCTCAAATCGATTATAAAAGTAGTTTGATAATTGATTCTACATATAGACATTAATCGCTAACTGAAAGACATAGTTAATCGCTACACAATTAAAATAGTAATATTTTACAAATAATCAATTTAAAAATAATCAATAAATTAATTTAAGAATCTAAGGCTAATCGATTTGACAGACAAGGATAAACAGAGGTCGCAAAACGATCCGAAAAGTACTCATAATCGATTTGGCTTAAAACGGCTAATCAAAGTATTAAACATCATTAATCGATTTGAATTATATGAGTAATCAATTATAGAAAACAACTCATTAATCGATTTGACATAGAGTAGTTAATCCATCACTTAAAAGAGTCTATGATTGATTAGGTTCAAAATAGTTAATCAATTTGCGCTTTGACGATAAATCGATAACTCTTAAGTTAATATGAGAGACTTGATCAATTTTATTGAGTCTAATAATTGATGTCTCTAATTGATTTGCCTTCAGCGAAGGTCAAAAGCATCTAACAATATTGATTATTAGAGGGACTCATAATCGATTAACGATAGACTTATAATCGATATTTCTAATTGATTTGGCCTTAGATATAGAGTTAATCCATTAGCAATAGCGATTACAACAAGGAAATGAAGAGTTCTCTAATCGATTTGAAGTTTGATTAGTTGACTGACATTACCACTGCTAATTGATTAGTAATAGAGATATAATCGAAGTTCCAGTAAGTCCTTAATCGAAAGGACCAAAAGATTACTAAAATCGACTCAATCCCGTAACAGTGCAGTCAATTTGTCAGTGAAGAATTGATTAATTCGGTCATTTAAATTAGACAAAAGAATTACTGATTTTAGACACTTTGATTGTATGTTATCACCAAAATATGAAGATTAAATAAAGATAATAATTGGCTCAACAATAAGTCATAAACGTTAGACAACTAAAGACCAATCGAGATCCTATGTGCCTCCTCCCCCTGTGTGCCTTTGGAGATAGAGGAGGAGGTGATAAAGTACAGCCCCATTACTTCAAAGTCATTTGACTCATTCACTCTCTCTTCATGTGTTGTAAAAGGAGAGGCGCAAAGGATCCCATTCCCTAAAATTCACACCCACTAATTACCTTCGGATCTAGATTTCGGCATCTATGGTATGATCAATTTAAAACAAAAAACAAAAACAAAAAAAATATGTTCACGTAGCAGATTTTACATTATAACAAAGATACACTTCAACATAATAAAATTTATGTCACTCACCTCAATATAAGGAAAAGTCTAGCCTCACATCACCTAATACCCTAGGCGGCTCAGACCATTGCTTCAAGACCTATGTGGATGGGACAAGTTAATTAATCCCCATGTGGATAAGATGATGTAACCTAGATTCCTTCAATTATTAATGGCTTTTAGCACATCACCACAGACTCGAGTAACCATCTCATTGGAGGAAGTAAGGTCGGCTAGCAATATTGTCCTCTTTCTTCCCCTACTTCTTGGCACATCCGGCCATAACTTTATTGATCAATGCCATGTCAAAAGCTCGTTGCTTAACGATCTAGCGAGGACCATCTCTTCCTAATCTACTTAGATTAAACTAAGCAAAGTATTAGGAGAGATGGAGAAAAATGGCCGAGAACCACACGTCCACATTGACCGAGGACACCTCACCATACTTAATTTAGATTATCCACACGCACGCGTGCCTAACTCTTGGAATTCAGATAACATCACGCCTTTTCTTTCCATTTCTATCCAACTTTGATTAATATATCAATAATTTGTCAAACCTGAGAGCCATAACATAAGTATCTTATTGGCTTTTGTCATAGACGTCGGATATACGTAGGAATCATGTTGGGTTGTCTTATCAGGTAGATACCCTCGTATGTGTGCCAAGTAACCACCCTAAAGGGCCTAAACGGTACAGGTGGACAATTATGCATAGGTCACTTTCTAAAGGAAAATTTAATTAAATATTTATGACTGAATTCATAATTCTTTGTTTCTGCTTTAGGGGTTTAATTTTACAAAGGTCCCTTCCTCACCCACTCCCACTTCATGGAAGAGGGCAGCCATTGCCACCGGCGCCTCCGGGATGGCGTCACGTAGGGATGCAGATGGTAATACTGTTCATATTTGGGTATGATGTAATTAGTACTGTCAATAAATATCTGAGTTCTAATTTTTCGCTCCGTTTTTATTTTTATTAATGGATACGGAATTCTGTTAAAGACCATCCGTTAAGTTATAGAAAACGGAAATAGATCTCCGATAGTTATAGGAATCGGGAAACACTCATTTCCGCGTCCGCTAATCCGTTTCTGTTTCCGAATGATCGTATGTAAATTTAGATTGATAGATAAAGTAGATTTCGAAATTCAAAATTCATAGATTGTTAATTTTTACATATATTAAAACTTTATAGATTTTTTAGTTATTAGAAAATTTTTTATCAAAAAGTGAATAGTAATAGTGATTTTAAATATCTTCTTAATATAACGATGATGATAGCAGGAACTTCTATTTACTTTAGTTTCCGTTTCCGATTTTCGATTTAAGAGCAGAAATATATGCGGAAGTAGAAACACTTGTTTCCGTCTCCGTTTTCGTTTCCGATAAATCTTATAGAAAACGGAAGCGAAAGGTGCCATTTCCGTTTTCGTCTCTGACCCGTTGACAGTCCTAGATGTAATAGCTAAAGCCAAGACCTTAATGAGCATAGTCATAGATGGCATACTTAGATTGATAATTGTCATTTATGGGCAAGTGGAACCAATAACTATTAATCAAAATAGACAAATTAATATAATGTTAAATATAAACATTCCTGTTGAATATTATTCTATGTATAACACAATCATTGTCATAAACTTTACAGTTGATACTTGAAGTAAGATAATAAATTAAATAGAATTAGACTATCCGATATCTATACGATCCAAAGACTATCATCGATCAAGTCATGGTATCGAATAGGCACATACCTTATAAGTATCGGCTAGGTTTCGGATAATGTTCACCCTTACTGGATTCAGATTTAGAGGTCATGGTATCGAATAGGCACATACCTTATAAGTATCGGCTAGGTTTCGGATAATGTTCACCCTTGCTGGATTCAGATTTAGACACATTCTATTCATTTGCATCCCTAGGCTCTATCGAGGCACGTGCGCATGTGTGTGTGCATGTGTGCGTATATGCGCGCACGAGCGTGTGTGCGCTTCCGCCCTGCCAAAGCTACTGTTGCATCTGCCACCATCATTATGTAGGCAACGAGAAGAGGTATTGACACTTGTAGCTACAGCATTTCGTTGCCATTTGCCACCATCACAGCCTTGCCATGTGCCACTACCACAGCCAGTGTTTTCAAAATTGAACCGGCCATCAAACCGGACAGGTGTTCGGTCCGGTCTATTTTGGATCGACCGGCCGGTAAAATCCGTTTTTAGACCGGACTATTTCATATAATTAGACAATGTCCAACATATATATGATACATACAGTTACATCTATTATTTATTTAAAAACTCTTATCCATTGCACATGTTGATTTTAACCTTAAATAATGGTCTTGAATTCAAATTTGAATAGTTTTTAATTATACTTTATAAAACAAAATATATACTTGAATACATGGAGGGGACATAAGACCATACCCCTAAGCATTATATGTTAGTATAAAAAAAAAAAAACAAATATATTGTAGATAACTAGACATACATTTATTCTAACCTTACATTGTAGGTGCTGCAAATATTGCACATAATCGGCTCAAGACAAATAAGTTTGATACCATTGTTGATATTCCTGTAGAAACCAGTTATACTTATCTGTGTTACCATAGATGATTGTCACCAATATCCATCCTTGTGTGTCTCTGGCCCATGATAAGATCCTCTTGAGGATTGATAAGAAGAAACATTTGAGTTTAGAGAATAAGTGGAATATCCTCTTAAATAACCCGATGCATCATAGAGTGGTGGATATTGATAATACTTGGTTAGATATCCGTAAGGATTATAACCCTCTAATAGAACTCGACATGATACATTAGATGGATGCTCTTGAGCGTACTCCTTTGATGTTTCTCTTGCTCTCCTTAGGAACTCTTGTTGTTGCTTCCTTTTGCCCTTATTTGTTGCTGATGTGTCTTTGGCCAACCTGTTGGAACGGTCATCATCCTGCGTAGCATGTGTAAATTGCTATTCCACTGTGAAAATAATTGGAGGAGCTTCACCCTATTGAGTTGATCCAAATCCTGTAGAGACGCCCTCCCATGCGTGCTATCGTTGCTGCCTCCGTCACACACGCTACATGCATGCCAGCACAGAGGGAAAGATATCCAATAGCGTGAAGAAAAAGAAAAGGAAAATTAAGGTTGCACAAAGTACACGAGATAAAATAGAACTTACAAGGAGATGGGAGAAACTCTGAAAATAGAAAAGCTTTTCTAGATGACTTAAATTGTCAAATAAATTGTAGACAGAAGTACTGGTTGATCAATATTTTAAATTAGTGATTATATCTAAAATTCAAGATGTCTGATCCCTTCAAACATATATGAGTGGAAGTGTTATCATTTTTTTGGAAATTAATAGTTCTATCAACCACCATGTATATCTGAAATTCAAGATGTCTGAGCCCTTCCGACATGTGAGTGGAAGCGTTAATTATCATTTTTTTGGTTATTAATAGTGCTAACAACCATCAAGTATATATATCAACTAACAACAATGTTTAGCTATTTGCCTGATGCTTTCAAGAGGGTATTCGTGACTTTTTTCTGAAAGAGCATGTTAAACGGTTTCATAATAAGCGAAAATGTTAATAACTTGTTTTCCATTGTGATGTTGTTGATCATGAGAAGCTGCAAGATGATTCCTAATCCCAGCTACGTTTTGACAGTGCAAATTTGTCAAACATGTCTAAAATTATAATCAATGAAAGTGGACATTTGCTATAGAAATAGTGCTGTCATTTGGCCACCTCAAGCCTTGAAAAACCAAGGTAGGCCAACACGGGGATCGGTCCGGTCCCGATCGAGCGGATCGGCGGATTCGATCTGGTCCGGTCTAGCCAATCTAATTTTAAAAAATAAAAAATAGAAGAAAAATAGAAAAAGGTCTAAAAAAAACTATACAAAAATCAGAAAGAAATATTTATCCAAAACTTATCTACAACCTTGGGTAAGCCCTTGAAATTTTATTAACTTTAAAAAAAATTAAATACATGGGGAGACGTAAAACCTTACCCCTAAACATTACATGTTAGTATTAAAAAAAAAAAAACACAAACATATTATAGATAACTAGACATACATTTATTCTAACCTTACATTGTAGGTGCGGCAAATGTTGCACATAATTGGCTCAAGACATATAAGCTTGGTACCATTGTTGATATTAGTGTAGAAACAGGTTATACTCATCTGTGTTACCATAGATGATTGTCACCGATATCCATCATTGTGTGTCTCTGACCCATGATAAGATGCTCTTGAGGATTGATAAGAAGAAACATCTGAGTTTTGAGAATAAGTGGAATATCCTCCTAAGTGATATTGATAATACTTGACAGGATGCATCAAACATATTCTCTTAAGCGTACTTCTTTGATGTTTCTCTTGCTTTCCTTAGGAACTCTTGTTGTTGCTTCATTTTGCTCTTATCTGTTGCTGATGTGTCATTGACCAACCTGTTAGAACGGTCATCATCATGCGTAGCATGTGTAAATTGCTGCTTCTCTACCCTATCATCTAAAGCCGCGACAGGATCCTGTCCCGCTGGGAGTGACGGACCCTGCGGGAGTGTCACGGGAACACCCTCGGTCCAACCAAGGGATATAGTGGGGGAAACCTTGGCTTGGATTCCTCTTTCCCAAACCGTCCTATCGTCATAGGTTGGTGAGCCATGGCCGCGTCTTTCCCACAAATAGCGCCAAGTGATGCAGCCGAAGCACTTACGGATTGATTGTGGGTTACGGACGAAAAATCCAAGACCTCCGAAGATCCGAGACCGCCAGGTAGATCTGAGACAGCTAGGATGGATCCGAAATTGTCGAGAAAGGTCCTACTGAGAGAAGGTTCGCCTACAACATGAAACAACTGATCAGAAAGGGTCCTGAGTGTGGTCCAGGAGAGCCCTCTCCGATGGTCAAGTTAGGGCAAGAAGGAAAGAGGATAAGGATGATGAATATTAGTTAAGAGATGACACATGTTATACACCTTTTTTGATGGAAACAGTACCCTATTTATAGGGGGTAGGTGAGAAACCTTCTTTGTGACAGGCGATGTAAGACTATTCTCATACATAGAGTATGTTCCTTAAAGCACTTTGTTTTCTCTCTCTATCAGTGGGTTGAAGGCCCATTGTTTACTCTCTCTGCAGCCTTGGATTCGAGACGCGACCTGACCTCTCGGCCCATCTGACCCAACTCTTAGCCTCCCCCATCACATACAGTTACATCTATTATTTATTTAAAAACTCTTAGCCATTGCGCATGTTGATTTTAACCTTAAATAGTGGTCTTAAATTCAAATTTGAATAGTTTTAAATTATATTTTATAAAATAAAATATATACTTGAATTTGAACTAGCCAGTTTTCATGTGAACTGCACTTAACTAACCAGTTTTTAGTTGGTTCCTACGCTTTTTTAAAGCATGGCGATTTTTGGTTGAATCAGACTAGAAAAGCCATCGATTGTGATTTTTTCTCTAGTTAAACATATGATTCTTTGACCACACCTATTGTTGCCATCATAACAGCAGGTGCATGGACAGACAAAGTGGTGGCATAGGCACAGTGATAGGTGGCCCTCTCTCCCCTTCCTTTCTCCGTCCTGCCTTTTGCATCGCCAAATTTGGCTGCAATTTTAGCTGTCCATCCATCTGGTGGTTAACCCTTGCCTTTTTTTGACCCTGTTGTTGTTGGTCCTATTAAATTAAATCCTCTTAAAGGTGGGAGGTTTTGCCTTAGCCTCCTACTTGTGGTTGCTTACATACGGCCTCAAATCTGGGGCTAGTCAAGTTGCTTGTTAGTATGTGATAACATTTACGTTTGTTCAAAGGGCATAATCATATTTGACTCTCTGGGATTTTCTGTAAGACCCTAATTAGCTATGAAATGGAGTAATCCCTCCTCTCAATATATATGGCAGAGGGCCTACCTCTTAACATTTTGTTTATAAGATTCTTTTGTCGACAATTTTCCCTATGTCAATGAGCAAACACCATCGACAATTTTTGTCGATGGAACTAATCACGGCTCCATCAATTGCACTCCAGCGGTCCATGAAACCTAGTGTTGCTGGCATTCTTACTACCCCTGCCATTACATTGGAGGACGCAAAAATTTTGTCCAAGTCACTCAGACATTAGGTCATAAGCATGGTTGAATCAGTGAAATTTTAGGTTAAGTCATATGGGGTCCTAAGTTGAGTCAATAGAGTCCTAGACTGGATCAGTGAGATCCTGGACTAGACTGCTTTTAATTGGGCCAATGATTTTGATAAAATCCAGTGAGATCTTAGGACCCCATTGGATGAATACCGGATCTGCCACTGCCTGCCAACCCCCTCCCCTGGTAGTGTTAAGCCGATCACCTGCATGACGAAGTTTAAAAAAAATATTATCTTAGAAATATCGTACTCAAAAGTTCTAACACAATTGTGGACTCCAGATGAAAAATGGGAAAAAAGGGCAACAAAGCTCCGTTCATCATCTTTAGGCAAATTAACTTTCAGCTTTCATCAAAAAAATGGGAAGTTGCCCGGCCCCTTTATATATTGATTTTGGAAGAACAACGGACATGTGTGGAAATTTGAGCTTTCTTTCATCAAATCGAAGTTATTCACCTTTGTGTTTGCCATGTGAAGCTTCTCTAGAAGTATATCAATCCCATTTACTGAGAATTAATTTGCCACTTCGACATCTCGTTTGGATGTTGTAAACTGTTTATCTTATGTAGTTTTTACAATTTCCTTGTATCAATCTTACGTAACATTTTGGAACCTTTCTGCATGGATCCTTTTTCCCTCTCTCTCTCTCTCTCTATATATATATATATATGTGTGTGTGTGTGTGTGTGTGTTTTGGGGGAGGGGAGGCGTGTTCTTGTTGCAGTGATTACTGCAAAGTGTAAAGCATATTTACAAATTCAAAGGGACCCAACCCTCTCAAATGGCTTTACGAGTGCCTCCATGAAAAATGAAATTATAAGTTAATCTCATATCTACTAGGCAAACATCAAGGAGCCCGTGAACTTTTCCCTACAACATTAGCCAATGGAAAAAATCATCACTCCACGGCATGCTTTCAGATCCCAATCCAAGAAGGGCGATTGCATACAATATCTGAACAATTTGGACAAAGATCAGGAACATCCCTGAATAAGAAATGAACAGAAGAAAAAACCTATCAGGGTTTTGAACAATTCAACCTCTATTTGATTGCTGAGCTAGACAAATTAGTTATTTGACCTTTACTTTAATGCAGTGGAAGTTTGACAACCTTACTAAACAAATGACTAAGTTGCCGATTGTCTTGACCAATTTCTCCATGTGATCTTATCAAATGGGACCCTATTTAATGGGTGCATTGTGTCTGACAAATAGGAGGGTTCTGCAGGGCCCTGTTTGCAAGGCACCAGATAAGGTCTCAGGAGTGTGGGGTCCTATTGGCAGTGTGCAGGTGATCTGCAACTTGAGTTTGTGGAGGCTTTCTAGAATAGTGGTTTCTAGACCAAAAATGTTGTTGCTGGGCTAGGAAAGGGATTAATTCTCAGGCCGAATGTCTTCAAGGTGATATCCATTTTTTTTTAACCTCTGGAAGTGTACTTCTGTATTTGGGCTAGGGGTGGCTCAATGTTCTGATCACTGGGATATCTCCCGTGGGAAAGAAGTTCACTTCAGGCAACATCTGGTGCTCTACCCATGAAAAAGTGTAGTTCTGCATGAATATGAGGTTCCACCACAAGGGCATGTAACCCCTATGAGGAAACAGGTGAAACTTCCAAGCCTGACCGGCTTGAGGGGAAGAATCTCCCTTCCACTCACTGTGGAAGGGAGAATCAAACCCTGGCTCCCCGCAAAGGAAGGGAAATGAGGCTGTGAGGGTGCCGTTCTCCGACTGCTGTATTGGCCTCTGGAAGTGTACTAGAAAATCATACACTGAATCATATATTCTGTTGAGATATTGTATGTCATAGCATTTTATGACCATATAGGTTTCTATTCTGAATCAACATTCTCCAAAACTGTGACCTCACTCCAGCATGTGATATTATGCTATTTGTTAAATTCCATGGCTCAAAGGTGGACATTACACTGACTCGTATATTCTGTTAAGATATTGTATGTTAATACCGTTTTATGACCATATAGGATTCTATTCTAAATCAATATTCTTCAAAACTATGACATCATTCCAGCATGTGACATTATGCTATTTGCTAAATTCCAGGGATCAAACGTGGATGTTACCTCGGTTTGGTTCTTCAAATTCGGTGGTTGGCATGGCCAAAACTTCCTCAGCTGCTAAATTGTTATGTTCAACTGTTTGGGCATGCTTGTGCATAAATAAAGATCTTTGAGTTCGGCCCAACCAGATGGAAGAGCCCCGATGTTCCTCACCTAACTCAGGTTCCAAAAGATCTTCAATTTTCCTGTTCAATTCTGATACATTCCCTTTAGCTGATACTAGAACTTCTATTTCTTCTGCTTGAGCAAAAATAACAGAATCTTCACTGCCAATTTCAGATTTTTGGGCAGTTAATTTAAGGCATGATTCACTTTCAGATACCAGTTTCAAATTCTGATGCATGTAAGCAGATTCTATATTCTGACAGCATGCAGCATCCCTCTCTGAGAGTAGACTAGTTGACAAAATATCTGTGCTACTAACTATGTTGGTCGCAGACTCTTCTTTGAGTGTATCCTCACTGACTTTCTGAACTTCTGTGTCAATGAAAAGATCTGTGTTCTTATGATTATAATCATTTTCCTCTCTAGATATGCCTGCATGTTCAACACTTGAGTACTTTGATGTATCTATCTCCTCATCCATAACCTTAAACATGCCTTTGCTGAATCTCCCATTTTGCTCAGGCTCAGGAAGAGCAAAAACTCTCTTACTCCATTGAGTGCGGGTATTTAGAAGATCTTCTGGCTGGAAGAGAAGCCATTCATCTATGTGCAAATGCTTCTTTTGGTGAACTTTGTCTGACTGACAATTTTCAGACATTTCGGAACTACTTGGAGCCTTTTGTTGTTCTGTAAAAATGACGGTCTTTATCTCACATTCCGATAAATTTTGACTACCTTCAGGTTCAATCTCTAAATCATATTTCCAGTTGATGTGACCAAACCCAGATATACTACTTTCTGATCCCAGGTCATGACGTAGGATGCCTTCCATATGATACTCCACAGTCTCTGCACAAACAGAAAAAGCTTCTTTCGAAGCAACTCGTCGTTTCTTTGTCGTGTTCTCTGAAAACTGGTTCATTCTAGCCTTACGGTGACTGCAAACTGTTGGCCTCATAAATCTGGGTTGATTTGTTGAGATTCCTTTAACATCTCTTGTATGATGGCTTGTTCTCATGCTAAACTTCTCATCTTCAACATTTAGATGTAAAGCTTCTAGATGTTCACTATTCAATGTACCTTTCTCCCCTGATTGTTTAAATGTCTCATTAAGCTTACCAATATCTTCATTGAGTTCTTTAATGTCCTTCATAACATGTTGGCTTTCACTTTCAAGATGGTTCAACTTCTGTGACAGCTCAGCCAACATAGATTCTTTGCAGGCTCTCACATCCTAAATGAAATGCAGCAATTAGTATGCCTGTTTGCAATTGTAGAGGTTCTTCAACATAAACTTTTGTATAAGTTTTGACTATAGGAATTTTTGCTAAGTCACAATATTTTGTCAACATCTCAGTAGAAAGATCCCTTTAAATTTCTTAGTTTCTAGAAGTAAAAAGCGTCTAAAATCTTACTGGTGGTTCATCCTGTACCAGATGAATGCTTCGCACTCGCGTTGCAAAACCCAGAGAACAAATTGTTTCACATGTATCTTCTCCCTCGGGACTGACATGGACAAGCATTAAGGTCTTAGAGTCTTCCCCTATAACCATGTAGATGTAGGTTAGAGCAAGCAAACCTGTTTCCTATTCAAGGTAAAGAATGAACAACCATCTGGAGTCTTTCCAGAGTAACAAATGCATCACTCACCAAGGGAATCTCTCAGAACTTGTGTTAGCTTGCTATTCCTGTTGAATACAAAAGTTTAACACTCAAAGCATGTTAATCGTTATCATAATATAATTGAAGCCAACAACCAGAGCAGAATTAATACATAAAATGATGACTATAGCAGACTTCGATTGTTCAAACACACTGGTTTACTTTCTTGTGATTCCTCCAGTACTGCCAAAATATTCCATGACATAGAATATGTAAGAACTAGAGAATATGGTATCTTTTAAGATTTCTTGGCAAGTCCTTCAATGATTTCTTGGCAAGTTCTTAAATGATCAACAAGTTATGCAAGCTGCTATCGATTCAGTCACCTATAAGGCACATGGGACTTCTTGTTGTGGAGTGAACTGATGACATCTCCAAGTGCTGAGAGTGATAAATTGATGGCCTTCCCTTCTTCAAGTCTTCTCCCCCTTGCTTGTGTCTTCAACAGACGCTCACTTCCTCCTAGGTCAACCATCCATATTTTGTTCGCCGTTCTTCGCCTCTCAGGTGCAGCAGAAGTAATTGATATCCGAATCAGACTGTCCTACATATGGAAGAGCCAATTCTAGGACAATACTTGCCTTTTATATATCAGAATAAGTAATAATGTACCAGTGAGATCTGCTTGATGTGGCATTGGACATCGTGGAAGCTGTTGATCGCAGTCGACTCCCAAGCCTATACAATCTTTTCACTTGCTCGAAATCACTTACTTTGATTTCTATGAGGTTTTCAATTTGAATGCTGCCACTATGATCCATTTTGATTGATAGGCTGTACAAAGAGCAACCATTGTGTACGAATTTATCATGGATAAATCAGAATTCCATTAAGTATCCATTTTATGATTTTTCAAGTATTGGACAATAAATCCTTTGAGAAACAAAATATTATCCTTCAGAATTTTCTAGTTTCCAGCATTAGCTGAACTACTTTGTAAGTTCATGTGATGAATAATGAGGACAGCCTTTCATAAGTAATAGATGCACAGTGCTTGCTAAATGTTAATCTGTCAGATGTATCAACATCTGATCGATGTACATAGCATACTATTTTATAAGGTTGGTCTTGAAAGAAACTCAATCCATAAGGATCCATCCAGATCCCAGTCAAGCCCAGCTTGGTGGGTTAAGCCTTGTGTAATTTGAAACTTACCATGGCGTTGTCTGAGCCAGTGATTTTTCTTTTCGAACGACTAGAAGATCTTTAAGTCTGCCCATATAAATCTCCAGCATACTGAAGCCTAATGTCAATTTGCAATTGACAGTTTTGGCCTGATCAAAAAGGGTTCCCATTGCTCGTGGCACAACACCAGGACAATCTGATCTGCCTTCCTGAGACACAAAAGATTCAAGTGGTGAAACAAGAACAGCTATATTTGACTACTATGATATAGAAAATATATAATGAAGTTCAAGACCACACCATTGTAAAAGTCTTCCCTGTTCCTGTCTGTCCATAAGCAAAGATGCATACATTGTATCCATCCAATGCAGATTTGATGACTGGTTCTACTTCAGAAAATACTTCCTCTGAAAAACTTTTCAGATCACTTCATTGCTTCATAACCCAAAAGTTTATAAATATATTACTGTGGTGGCCGCAAATACCTTGTGTTGAATGTGGATGGAAAACCTTGTCAAAGTTGTACCTTTTCCCCTTATTGTCGACTTTAAGGAGCACATTATTATCAACCAAAACAACAGTAGATTGCCTTTGACTCTTCTCATGGGGAAGAGAAGGTCTAATGCGACAGAACACCCGAATATCCCCTGCAATGTCAAGAATTAAGATAGGATTCTACTAAGCCCAATTGTTTCACTTTGTTAAGACATGTTGCATTGTGGTCTGATTGAACTGCCTATTTGAGAGTGACGCTTTTCTCTGAAGGATTTTTCAGCGAAAAGGAAATCATCAAAATGACAATGAAGAAAGGAAAGATGTTCAACTAATGGTTAAGCTAAAACCTTTTAAATCCAAATAGGCATTCAGCAGTTCTCTCCTCTGTAAGTTCAACAGGTTTAGATGAGCTCTGTGGCTAGCATGTTTGTCTGTTGTAGGAAAAAGGAGAAATCTGAGAATCCAAGATGACAAGCAAAGGCATCAAAGAAATCCAACTTATGTTAAAGAAATGAAGTGCAGACCTCGAATGCTTTGAAGAATTTCTTCTACTTCAACGTCTTCGCTATCATTAGAGTCCATTAGGCTTGCCACCAGAGAACCACCAGAGTGTTTATCAGGTGAAAGTCTATTCTACAGAGGACTTAAAGACTCCATCCCATAATTTAGAATTCTGCTCATAGCTGCACCACCTTCAAAGGTTTCATCCACATCTGCTAGGAGAATGAACCAGTTGCATCACACATATTAAGCCAATCCTCTCATTTGGAAACCCAGTTTGTAGAAGATAACAGAGGAGTTCCCTCACCAAAAATAAGACTATATTATAACAGCCATGAAAAGTGGCAATCGATGAATAGACATCAAACTTTCTTTGGTAGTTAGCTACCCCTCAGAAGGGATATTTTATGTCAGAAGAGCAATTACCCCATTACCCATTAGTCTATGCCAGCCGAGTTTGAGAGAGAAGCTAAGGGAGATCACAAAATAGAAATTGATATGCGACCTACCCCTTCAAAGCTCCACCATGTGAAGTATCCATTCTACCACAGGGCACCCATGAGCATAAGACCCAAAGAAGCTCCCGCCTTTGCCAAGACAGAGCCTTTTTCCACCTCGGGTACCCCAACTACTACTTCGACCACCACTAAGCATTTTTTATCAGAACTTTAAACGACAGAAACCCATGATAAAGCAAGGGAAGTAGAGCCCCCTCCACCAACAAGAACAAGAAAGGAAACTTAACGAGAGAAGAAACCCAAGACACAAATGTCAAGATCGTTGAAACATCAACCGTGGTAGATGGCTGCCATCCGATAAGAAAATAACAACATGACACAAAGGACAACGGCCGTCCAAAAAACCACATGAAAGGTGAAAACTTTGTCAAGATTCTTCCAAGAGCCCATACGCAAGCTTAAGTACAGGACAAGATGGAGGCCTCACCTGCACTGTCAAACTGTCTTCCTTACAAATCTCTGAAGGCAGCATCGGATGACGGATTGAAGAAATAGCTGCTACCCAGAAAGTAGAACGAAGAAAAGACCGCAACTTTCTCCACAGGGACCTCCAACAACAACTCCAAGCAAGACACAAGAGCAGGACTGGGAAGGGAAGGAAGACGGCTCAAAACAAGTCAAGCAGATGACATGCACGGATGGGTGGAGGCCATTTATTCTGGGCAGTGGTCACTGGTGCTGGATTAATGGAGCTGGGCCTCCTGCCCAGGCTCCCATTCATGTCTTCACGGGGGCTCACCGGACGCGTACAGAAGGCGTGGGTCCTCCTCCCATTCCTCCATTCTTGTCTTTTTTGTCTGGTTTTGCTGAGGTTGTTGAAGCAGAACCTGGGGGCGTGAGACAGTTGGAGTTCCGCCACAAAGGGTGCTCCGACCAGTGGCCGCCGCCTTTGGCCTTTTCTGATCATGCAACATGACTTCGACCCTTCAGTTGTCTTCTACCCCTCTTTCAGGGAATCCTTTTCTGGGTGTGATGCTTTTAGAGGTCTAGTTTCATCAATATGAAAGTTGCAAGGGTCCTAGTCAAAAATCACACTATAGTCTACTTTCCCAACAAGGAAAGTTACAAGGGTCTTAGTCCTAAATCACATATTTCAAAATTTCAAGTTTTAAATGAAAAACCTACTTAGGTGTGTCGTAAAATTTAGTAAAACTTTGATGTTGAAATCATCTGTTTTAAAAATAAAAAAAGTATAATTTCTATTTTTAAAAGTACCGTTTTTGGTTTACAGTGATTTGTAAACCAAATCAACTAAAAGGAAGATTTAACAGTTGACCGGTTTTGAAATACGGCTATTATGACGCACCAAAAGTAGAAAAAAAATACCGTAAAATGATTTACAACACTCTAAATACCATAAAATGATTTACAGATTACTCTAGTTCATTTGATGAGGGTGACTGATCTCATTAGTCACTTATGTGGAGACACTATGATGAATCTGTAGGTGCTTATTGGAGAATGAGTTCACTAAACTGATCCGACTTGAATTGTCGGATGGTAATTTACTTGTCTGTCAACCGGCTTGATTCATCATCACAGTAGTGAGGTTCGTCCTTGGACCTGAGACACCAAAGACTCCTTGTCGGTAAACTTCTGAGTTTTGACTTTAGCTCATGAATCTTTATCCATAGGATATCTAATAGTCAAGGATCAGGTCCAGCGAAAGACTTTCAAAGATGATTGTGTGTTTAATATGGGATCATTCGTTCTCATGTAACTGGAGAGAGACTCTAAGAATGATTTGCATGAGTCTCTGGCCAGAGGGGACATAATATCAGAAAATTTGTTTTCTGATATTGTATAGAGGCGTCTGATCCAAGTAAGTTAACTATCTAGGGTTTCACAGTTGACCATGCATTAGGTTGACTTGAGAGCATTGTGCAAATGAAGGATTAAAGCCACGTGGTAACTATGGACGAACTGGTTCCATTAGTGGGTTACTGAATCTCATTACCTTTCGGGTCATGCGGTGTTGCTTGCCACCCAACTTGATCGGAAGTCTGGCTGAATTTACATGAGATGATAATTCGGTTAAGTAATTAATTAAATATGAGATATTAATTAATTACTATAAGTAGATAAAATGTTATCGGACTTAATGGGCTGAAAACCGGATTGGTAATGGGCCTAAAGGGTTACACACACAAAGATTCTCAATCGGTTGTATTTAAGTGGGTTTTATATTAATTCGAGGACTTTTATGAAAAGTCGCATTAGATTAATATAAATATACGTTGTGTAGAAACCCTGGGTCAAGCTCTAGGACCTCTCCTAATAGGCCGCCTTTCTCTCTCTCTCTCTCTCTCTCTCTCTCTCTCTCTCTTCCTCCTCCTCCTCTGGGCACCCCCTTCAGGGCGCCGAGCTCTTCTCGTCTCCACCACGCGCACTTCCCGAACATCGGGAATTCTCCTTCTGCTTGCTGCAGACGCTGTTGCGGCAAAGAACTATCAGCGGGCGTGCTGATCAGGACGAGATAGTGAGGACGAACTGCTGACGAGGATCACGTGGATACCAGTGGTGGCCGGGCATCTGTACGGCTAGCGGCATCGACTCGACGGAACCAAGACGGACATGGATCCGAAGATTTTTCGTCTTATCATTGTTTTATTTCGAAATGGATCGAGGAGGGGGTAGATGGGATCATTTTTTTGTATTCTGATTCCATTGCGTTCTTCGTGTCCCGCTCGAATCCCAACAGTAGGTATTCATCTCTTGGATGATGATGAAGTCGGCAATGAAAGTGACTTTCCAGGGAGCGGTCCCGAGAGTCACAACCATTGCTATAACATTGACTAGGGGTACTGCATTGCCTGAAAAGCCAAAAAGTGGTTTGCACATTGGCCATGTAGGGGGGACATCAACACCAATTCAGAGGAAACAATCGTGACTGATAATGTTGGGGCCGCTACCTCCATCTACTAAGTTGTGGTGAACTTTATATTTGTTGACCGTTGCGGTCACAACAAGCGCATCATCATGAGGAACAGTCACTCCTTCCAAATCCTCATCTGAGAAAATGATGGGATCCTTCATTCGGTACCATACAATATTTTTCTCGGGTTCAGGACTCTTAAGGTCAGGAGTTACAAGGTTCACCTGGTGGGCATACCACTTCTTCCCTTGGCGGTTGTCTCCTCCTGATGCTGGGTTGTCCGAATCATGTGAATCTCCATTCCGTTGGGGCGGTTCTCAATCCGAAGGGGCTTAGCATTCTTGGCCAGGCTTCACCACATTCTTTTCGAGATATGAATATAATAGATTTTTGGGTTACAAATAAGTTTTTTTTTTTAAGTGCAAAATGATCCTTAAAATAACCCCAAAAGTCTCATTTAAAATGAAAAGGTCAAAAGCCAACTAAGTGGGTGTAGCGGTCAGAAATTGCTCAAGCGACGATGACCGTCTGATTGGATCTCTAGCTACTCAATAGTATTTGTAGAAGCAAAAAGAATAGAACCTATAAGAGGAAGAAGAGACGTTAGAGGGCCCCAGTTCTTTTGGGAGCAATACCCTCCGACGCCTAAGTCAGGTTCTTGAGAAGATGGAGAATACTCAGGGGGGTTGAGTGTAGTCTTAGACGTACCTCTTTCAAGAAAGAGGTTGGGATATATATAATCCCCTCTACATTTGGCATCATGGGGGCCGTTGTCCTAGGGGAGTTAATTGGTTCATGATCCCCGCCCCTTGATCGAGGGGATTGTGGAACAGTAGGTTGGAAGGAGGGATCTCCTCTCGTGATGGAAGGAGCAAATCGTAGGGACCAGCCTTAAAAGGGCGGTTACATTGTTGGACCACGAGTCCCGCCTGATGGTGGGATGGAGTTATGGATGGACCTAGGTGCCTCCACTCTCTTGGGCATTCGAGAGGCTGTGACCCTTGAGTCTAGGGACTTGGCCTCCTCCAGTAGGAGCGGAGGTTTTTGGTTACCGAGAGGATAGGCTCCTCTTGGCACTCGGGAGCTTCGACCGAGACGTTAGTGGTCTCGGGGCTTACTGACTGAGATGTTGGTCATCTTAGGCTTAGCTTTCCTGGGATCTAGGACACGTACATTATAGGTCCCAGCCTTCGGCTTGCCTATCAGGGTACCAAGAGAGCTCACGTGGCGTCCTTGCATGTGAGCCTGTGGGCTGCTGGCCCTTCGGCCTTTGACTAGTTGGGCCTGATCGGGACAGATCCCAACCACCCCTCATTAGTGGGTGTTGGTCGACCACTGGCAAGACTGGTCGACCAGCACCGGGGGTCAGTTAAATTGAGCCAGCCTGGTTGGTTGACCAATATCAGTGCACAGGTTTTCCTGTGCCTACGCATTGGTCGACCAACCCTAGACCTAGTCAATCAGTACCAGCAAGGGTCTATCTGGCCACTCTTCACTTGTACTGATTCTAGACGCCCAGTTCTGGGTCTTGGATGACCAGAGTGACCCAGTCACCAATGTGAACCTGCAGACTGGCACGACCTTTATTTGTCCAATGGAAGGACAATCACATGGGATGCTTTTTGGTTCATAGACTGACATGTTAGCATTTTTCTCGTATGATAGTACATTGTCCTTTAATGTTTCTTGGTTCTTGAAGTACCTTTTGCAGGGCACCTTTTTCTATTTATATGCAAGCCATTACACTCATCTTTTTATTAGTATTAGGTGGTGTATAAGCCAATCGAATACTATGTATTATTAAGTTTATTATTAATAAATGACATAATTTCATTGTGTATTTAATTCAATCTTTGTTTATCGTATCACGATGAACTCCATGAACATGAGTAATGGTCTTCGGATTATGATGAGATCATAATTACGGGACTGAAGACTTATAAATACATGTTCTTAATTGTTCCTAGTCGAAGGATGTTTGAGAAGGATATCAGATATATAAATAGACTAGTATATGTTTCTTTAGCTCATATGATAAGGGTGATTGATCATATAAGTCACTTGTGTGGAGACACTATGTTGGACCTATAGGTGTTCATTGGCGAATGAGTTCACTGAACTGATCCGACCATGAATTGCTGGATGGTAGCTACCTAACTGTTAACCAGCTAGATTCTTTTGTGACGGTTGCATGGATGGTCCTTAGACCTGAGACACCAAGGATACCTTGTTGGTAGGTCTCTGAGCTTTGACCTTGACTAATGAATCCCTAACCATGGGTTATCAATAAGTCAAGTAATCGAATTTAGGGAGATACCCTCGAAGGTAATTGTGTGGTCAATACAGGATCAACCGTTCTCGGTAATAGGACAGAGAATGTTTCGGAAATGATGCGCTTAAAATCCTTGGCCAAGGCGGACTCTGTATCAGATAAAGAGTTATTTGATATAGATTAGTGGCATCTGATTCAAGTAAATCGACCGACTAAAGTTTAACGGTAAACCATACCCTAGGTCGATTCGGGAATATTGTAGGATGAATGATTATATCTGTGCGGTAATCGATGACAGAAAGGTTCCAATATTGGGTTGCAGAAACTCTAATGCCTTCCGGGATCACGCGGTGTTGCTTGGTACCCAACATGATCGGAAGCCCATCTGAATTTATTATGGGACATTAAATTCGGCTGATTAATTAATATAAGGATATTAATTAATTCAGTGGGTCAGTAAAAAGTTACTGAACATAATGGGCCATTAACTAGACTGGTATTTGGACCTAAAGGGTCACACGCAAAAGGTTTTCAAGTCGATGGATATATTGATAGAATTTTGGGTAAGTGTAGGTTTTTTCTAAAAATCGCGAAACCACTTATTATCAAAATAACGCCTCGAGCTCTTAGGCGAGCAACTCAGAACTGACCTAGCCACCCCCTTCTCTCTCCTCTCTCTCTCTCCTGGGTGCCCCTCTCAGAGGTCGGCCCCCCTGGAGGCTCCACTCCGACTCCCGCCCGCTCCGACTCCCGCCCAACGGGAAATTCGAAACCGCATGTTGCGGAGAATTACACGCAACTAGATGGGATGCGCGGATACTGCACCGAGCGAGGAAGCGAGGACGATCCATCGAGAGGAAGACTGCGTGGATACCGCTAGAGGTCGGGCACCTGCGAGCTTGCGGCATCGCACCGACAAAATCAGACGAACGCGGATTCGAATCCGCGCAAGGTAAAAATCGGATTTTTATCGTTTGAATTTTATTATCTGAAATGACATGGATCCGATCTCCTTTCCACTGTATTTTTATTTAGATCCGACACAGCGAACCTAACACTTTTTACTTACCACTATGACTACTCCAAGGTGACTACTTGCATGTTCTTCTTAGAGTAAGAGAGGTCACATATTGGCTTCTTACTAGTCGGTACATAAGGAAGCAAATAGAAGAAGAAGATTTCAAATCAACCTTATGACTCCTTTGCATAAACTTTTTGGAGGGATAAAAAAATACCTTTTTCCAACCTACCACCAAACGGTTGAGGCTTCCTTTGGGCCTATAAAAAGAGCAGCTATATGTTGTTTCAAAGAGAGGTCTTGAAGAGCAAAACGTGTCTTACATCTTTGAGAGATTGAGAGAGTCCCTTGAGCTAACTTGTCTTCCTCTTTGGTTCAATTTCTAACCTCTAAAGAAGAAAATTTCTTGTATGATCCTCTCTCTTGTGTGCAGGTCAAGAAGGATGTTTTTAACTTGTGAATCTTCTTCTTCTTGATTAAGACCGGACCAAGACCTTGAAGAAAGTTCTTTGGTGCCTATACGAAGATCATCTAAGAAGGAAGTAGAAGCTTCTTTAAAAAGGTTATTAGGAGGATTCAAAGGAGAAATACTTAAATCATTTTCATCTTTTATAGCAAGATCACCAAAAGAATGAAGTTTATAGTCTTTTGCTTTATTGTTTATTCAAATTATAATATTAAGAAAACTATAATGTTTTATCTGTGAGTTGTAGGGATTTTTATTTTCTTCTTTCCTTTAGTTGTTTTCTTTTTTTGGTGGAACAGGGACGATCTTTGCAAAAGTTGAAGGTCATTTTCCTTTGATAGTGGAAGAAGGTCATCTTTTGAGAAGGGTAGTGTGTTCTTTTCGTAGTGGAAGAGGGTCAATCTTTGCGGACATTAGAGGTGTATTTTATTAGAGGTTTTGTGTCTAGGGGGAACCTTGTTAGAGGCTTGGCATCTAACTGTTTGGTTGACTAGGACTGTATCTACTAACGATGGACTAGAAGTATTTTCTAGTAAAAAAACTCAACGAAGTTGGAGAGTGGATGTGAGTCATTATTTGGTGAACCGTACCACTATAAATCTTGTGTCTCTTATGCGGTTGTGTTTGTTCATCATTAGATTAATCTCCTAATATGATATTCTTTTAAAATACACCGACTTAGTTAAAACTTTCACGAAGAAATTTTCAACATCCTATTCACCTTCCTCTAGGGTGTAGCTTGTAACTCTAAATCTAACAATATATTTCGGGAGAATATATTGCATAAGATTGGACTTTTGATGTGGCTTATCGTTCCGTCTAAACCATATAATCTAGTTGTTTATCATTAATATAGATTAATTTAGATTATACAGTTGACAGTCGAGCTTCATCAGATTCCACTGACCAACATGATCATCGATGAACCCATCCCATTGTTATGTCACTTAAATAGTATGTTATCTAACGTAATCTTTGATGCTGAACATTGCATGCATATCCTCTGTGTCTTCAAAATGGATTAACAATAGTACCATGACATATTGACAGAGATGATAGCGGATATCTAATTAGGAGAAAACTAACCACAATATATTACATGCAAAATGTCCTCACTGCTACACAAGTCACACATCCTTGTTATCTGAAAATATGCAATTGCCATAGCTGTTACCCTCCTCTCCTTTAATTAAAATAGAGTTAACTCTTAACCAAGTTGTACAAACACAATAATGCCCTTAGTTAAGTACTCTAGTTAGGATACTGTTTGAGAAAATCCCACATCCCAGTGTGAATCCATGCGGACCCTCTCGCATGTGGAGATTCTTGAGCGGTCAATAAAGATTACTACGCCCACTTGCCTAAATGAGCTGCTTAGGAGAGTTTGACATCGTTTTGGAATGGGAAAAAGCAACTATTTCAAGCAAATGGGGGTTTTTTAGTCATATTTTTGTATTGTACATCAGTTATCTATTACATTCCAGCCCTTGGAGTGATTATCTTTGGCATTTTCTAATGCTGACAAACAAAAGATTAATCACAGTCGCGATAATATAGGGGTTGTTTTCTTCGATGTAAAATTCTGTAATTCATTAGTTTCAAAATCACTTATTTTAAAACAAAAGAACTTTTTTTTATTTTAAGGTCAGAGAATATTTGTTTAGTTGTTTGTAAAATAAAATATTTAATTCTTCTTTTGTCGGTTTACAGTAAGCCCCCAAGTGAACAACCAAGGTCCAAACAAGATTTGGTTATACATTATTTTACATCATACCAAACATCCAAAAACACCATAAAATTAAATATTTTTTGTACTCGTTGAAACAAACAATTCCCTAGTAAATGGTTACATAATGTGAACAATTGTTAACATCTCAAGTGTGTGCTATGCAAACAAATAACATTTTGGGATAATTTCATACTAATCACTCTTATATTAAATTTCAAAATACCACACTTCTTTGCATAATTCATATACACCATCATAATATACAAAATAGTTCAAAATTGTCATTTTGATGTCATATTTGATATGTATAAATATTTTTTACATGGCACTGAAATAATATATTTGATAGATATTTCTAAAATAATATGAAAATAAACATGACATTTTTAAATTTTAGCATACAAGAATAGTTAATATGAAATTATCCCAAACATTTTCCACCGTGGTGATTTTTCATTTTGTACTAAAGTTTATCACATCAATTATCGCCGTGGACAACCAAACATGGAGAAAAATTATATGTATGTGCTCATGACGATTACAACCTGTAGTATTCTTTTCTGCATCTTTCGAGATAGAAAATATGGGCAAAACTAAAATCGATAATCCAACTTTAAATACGCACGATGATAATTCTGACAAAAGCGTACATAGACATGATAATGAACAAAATATTTGAAATATCTCACCTATTTATAGAGGCTTTACCTCTCTTTTTCTTGAGTTTTTCTTCGGCCACGATATAATCCTCTCCTCCAAAAAAAAAAAAGTTACACTTAAACAGCAATTTTGTAAATATATATACGCCGCTGTCTCCTTGAAAATTTCCACAGCTTAAATCTAAATTACAATTTACCTTTTTATCCAAGAAAAATACAACATCTTTGTAACAGTTGCCCCGTCATGCAATAAAACAGAGAGACTTTATGCTAATTTATGATTTACAAGGTATAAACATGGATGCCAAAGTATCAACATGGACACGCACACGGTAATATCTTAAAAATAAGACACAAAAACATGAAGAATATATAATATATATGTATTAGTACATTGTTATACATGCATACAACAAAGTCTAACTATTGAAACTCATTTAAAACATAAAAATTACTAAAATGTATAAAATGTTAACACACAAATATTCTAAGAACTATCTAATGTTTATTTTAAAATCTTCAAGTGGAGAGTTGGACACGGATGTCCAAGTGTCAAGTCATGTCTGTCCAACACAGCTCGATATAAGTGTCCACCAAATCTTAAATGTTATGTATCTCAACTTTCCAAAAGACGGCCAATCTATGGAAAAATCAATTCTGGATGAGGTTTTTAATTGCCATGAACAAGATAATCTGCTACACATGCCAAAAGAGTAATTCATAGTGCCTGCAAACAGTTATATATGCCAAAAAGATCATCCGTAGTGCCTGCTACAAGGTTTGACTAAACAACCATGAGGAACTAAAACAACTTCGAATCGAAGAAGGTTCAAGCACCAACGGTAAGTCTTCAACGCTTCCCTCCGCCACCACCAAGCTTCGGCCCTTTAGGAGCCTTGGGCACGCTGCCTTTTGTCTGGGTCTTATGGGTTTTTGCCACCACCTCAGCTTTCTTTGCTTTCTTCTCATCCTTGGTCTTCTTAATCCTCTCCTTGATCTCACTGAAAATGGGGAAAAAAGAAGGATGCATGAGCATCCAGTGAATGCCAGAGCTATTATTGAGTTTCAGGTAAAGCACATCAATAATACAAGTGAGCAAGCCTATGTTCGAGCACCCAACAATTTATAGAATTCACCATTACAGGTCTGCTGGCTACAAGATCGGAAACAGGAAATAAGTAAAAGAATGGAAGAGAAGTAAAAGGGGCAAGTTCACTTGCTCAGTAAGTATTCGAGGTAAGTTAATTTAAATATTTCCCAAGGTATGCAATAGGTTGAAAGGAAGAGCAATACAGGGACGGGAAGGATAGCTGAAATATAAACACCATGTTATCAATGTCATTAAGGTCGTTGAATATACAAGAAAATCATACCGCAAAGCTGCTTCTCTGGCAGCATCCCGAACCTCAGCCTTTTCGGTTCTCTTTTTCTGGATCACTTCTAAGGTGGCACCAACTATAGACCTGGAATATGGCTTTTTTGTTGCTCGACGCCTCTTCTTCACAGCCTCAGCATGAATATCCTAAAAGTACAGGAACAACTATCAAGACAACTACCCCATATACTTGCGAAAAACTTGCAATCAAATGTTTCCCTTGGCCAGAATAACCAAATATTTGCAAATGTTACACTTTGGGCCAGATCTACTAGATAATTGACATCACGCATATCAACAAAGATTGAAACATCAGGGAAGCAATGCATAATAAGCAATAGATCAATGTCTAACAAAGCATCAAATCAGCAACTGCAAAAGAAAAAAAAAATTATACTGCCAAAATAGACAAAGATGGGCGTTAAACGCAAGATAATGCATCTCAGTATCTGAACTTAAGTTGAGAAAACATTTTTCTATTATGTAACTGAAATTGTGAGCTTGTTCCAAAGGAGGGCGAATTGCCATGCCATCATATAATTAAGCTAAAAAAGTTAAAATTCATTAGGTTCCTATGTAGCTAAGCTTCTCATAACATAAGAATTTTAGTGAATTTTTGTACACAAGGTCAATACATGAAGCCACCAAATTAGACACTGAATATTAACCTACCTATTCACAGCAATGAGAACTACTGACACTGCTGAATACCGAAAAATAACCCCAAAAGAATCTGACCTTTTCATATTGCTTTGGATGTAACCTCAACGGGAGAGAATCCCCCACCTTCCCAAAAGGTGGGTTACAGCATGTTGCAATATTAAGTGCATAATGGGTCGCGTGGAGGTATGCTAAGATTGAGAATCCATGTACAAAGTGAAAGAGACATGCTTAAGATGGTAATGTGCTATGTAATCCAATGTGATCGCTTCGCTTGCCTAGGTGATGAGGCAAGGTGAACAATAAATGCATTGCATAGCCTCATGCTCACCTCACTCATCTAGGCATTCGCCTATATTATATATGCCAAATGCTTGTATTTTTTACTTATGTTATACTGCTTTTTCTTATTAAAGCCCCAACTTGAAGCTTAGTAAATTAAGTAAGGTTGTTAAGGGAGGTTTGACTTTTACTACAATCTGAAATTAGTCATAACCAGTTGCATCTATTATTTTTTATGTTATTACAGGAAGCCAAAAGTGACTTCAAATTTTAAAGTTACACCAAAACATACCCCAGGTATGAAGAAAGTGAATCTTCTATTACATGCTTTACAGCCTTAGTTGAATTGACTTCAATCAGTATCCGTTGAGGTTGTGTATTAGTGGAATTAACTTCAATCAGTATCGATTGACATTGTGCCATGAACTCCATCTTTTATACATACGTCCTCGCATGTCAAGTTGTATTCTGCTCAAGACATGATATTTTTGCAAAAGTTTGACGTATCATCTGATAAGGGTCATGGCTACTAACCGAAGACTTAGGGATCTACGTCCAAACTAGCAAATTGGTTGCGCAACCAAAACTGTTGCCAACCAAGTATGCCAATCAAAGATTCCATGCAACTGATCATTTTCTCTGTTGTTTGTTTCTCTTTTATTAACATAAAGCTAACCTTGTCTCTTTTCTTATACCACAACTCCAAACAATATTTGACCTATTGGAATTCTACCCAAAGTCTACAGGTATATTATATGCCACTCAATGAGCTTTCTAGGAAATGTAGGTAACATCATGGTGGAGTACCTAATGAGGCATGACCGTAAGAAAATGCCGATCAGGAAATCATTGAGGCAGCTGACCTATCCTTAGGTGACTAAGCAATCCACCTAGGCATCTAGGTTACCACTTTCTAAAAAAGTGCTAGACACAGCCAGCAAACAATATGAATGTCTTTTTCTGCTCTTTTTTTGAAGTTGATCAAATGGATCACAGTTTCATTGAAAAAATTATATACAAGCCATACACCAGAGTCCAAAGAAGCTCTGAAATACCACAGAAACCCATTACAAAGAGAGAAAAAATAAGACCCCTCCCAAGAAACCACCCGTCTCGAAGTATTATCAAGTGATAAAATAACAGAAAAATGATATACTAATTACAGCCCTGCAACATCAGCCAAAACATGTCCACCACTGCAGCAAATCAAACATGACAGCGGAAACATTCGGATCCACCACGACAGCTGCAGCTCTTCCCCATTCAGAAACCCATCTAATGTTGAGCCTGAGTCTGTAGAAACTTTGAAACTCATCTCTGAACCTTCTGAAGTTCCTTTCAGTCCAAACACCCCACAGAAATGCAGGAAGAATAAGAGACCACAGCTCCCTCTCGGATGGACAGGGACATAAGTTAGCCCATCCTTCCAACATGTCAATCGCAGATTGCGGTTCCACCCAAGTACTATTGAGGCACCTACAGCAAGACAGCCACCAAGTGTGGACAATACCGCAATGGCAAAACAAGTGGTCCACACCCTCTATAAATCTGCCACAGAAATAACAATCAAGCTTCTGAAAGGATAGGAATCTACTCAATCTGTCCATCGTTGGCAGCCTACCCATAGCCAACTTCCAAAGAAATATATTGATCTTACAAGGTAAACTTTTAGACCACACAGTAGAAAACCACGGGACTCTAATCCCACTGTCATTAATGATTCTCAACAAACCATTCACCGAGAAAGTTCCTTTAGAGTTCCAAGCCCACAGTCTTGTATCTTCACAGTTACTTTGCACCCCAGCTTTATGAATGATGTTCAGTACAGCCACCAATTGTTGGATTTCTTAATCTGTTAAATCCCTTCTAAATGTCAAATTCCACGGATTGGAATGCCCCTGTGAATACAACTCAGTCACGTATTTCTGTTTATCCTCAGAAATAAGATACAATTCTGTAAACTCCATTGCCAAAGGCCGATGAAAAACCCACCTGTCTTCCCAGAATTTAACCAAACAACCATCCCCCACTTGATAAGAAATAGCCGGAGCAAACAGATCAACCATCTTAATAATATTCCTCAAAATTGGGGACACATTAGAAGAGGAGGTAGGATACACATTCCATCTAAAAGTACCATTGTAATACTTCCTCCTAATAATACTACTCCACAAAGCATCATCCTCCTCTCCCAATCTCCAAAGCCATTTTGTCAATAAAGCTTAGTTTAAAATGTCAACCTTAACCAAGCCAGTCCCCCCTTGATCCTTCCTCTTGCATACTTTATACCATGCTAAAAGATGCAAGGCTTTAGACTCTCTCTTCCCTCCGTCCCAGAAAAATGAACTCCTCTTCGCTTCTAGAATTCTTTCCAACTTAACTGGGATTCTAAAAATGGAGAGATAGTAAGTTGCCAAAGAGGAGAGGACAAATTTAGAGAGTACCCATCTACCTCTAGCTGACAAGAAGAACCTGGCCTTCCACCCTTCCAATCTCTTCTCAAATCTATTAATAAGATCATCCCAGTCCATGACTTTACATTGGACATCCGACAGGGGAAGTCCTAGATAAGAGATTGGGAAGGATGACACCTTACAGGAAAATGAATGAGCGATTTCCCCAGTTCTGTCCGAGCCCACATTAATACCTATCACCTCTTATTTTCAAAAATTGATGGCCAAACCTGTGATTGCTTCGGTTAGAATCAGTAATCTCTTCATATTATTAATCATCACCTGATTGCCAGAGGAAAATAACAGCGTATCATCAGCAAACTGAAGATGTGACAGCAGAAATCCATCTCCCCACAGAAAATCCATCCACCAATTCTTGTAATGCTGGTCTATCCCATAGAGAACTAAGAATCTGCCCAACTAGAATGAAAATCAGTGGAGACATAGGATCTCCTTACCTCAAGCCTCCTGAACTATTAAAGTAACCACATGGTTGTCCATTTAGCAATATGGAGAATTTAGCAGTGGATATGCAGCTCATGATCCAATCAATCCATTTGTGACTAAATCCTATAGCACCAAGGGTTTTATGAATGCACAATCAGATGACCCGATCATACGCCTTTTCAAAATCCAGTTTAACTAACACACCCTCCTTCTTACTATTCTTCTGAGACACAATGGCTTCGTATGCTAACAAAAAATTGTCCAAGATGTACCTGCCTCTAAGGAATGTTGCCTGATTAGTACTAATCACCTCCTTTAACACAATCTTCAACCGGTTAGCTAGCACCTTAATAATAATTTTGTAGCATCCATTCAAAAGACTTATGGGCCTAAAATCAGCCACAGAATCAGCCCCTTCCTTTTTAGGAATAAGAACAATGAAGGTAGAGTTGAGTCTTTTGATACTCAAAGGTCTATCATGGAACTCTCTCATCACCTTCATAAAGTCTTCTTTGATAATGTCCCAGAAGAACTGATAAAAACCCATAGAAAACCCATCCGATCCCAATGATTTGTTAGCATCCATTGTAAAGACTGCAGCTTTTACTTCCTCCTCTAAAACGTTGTACACAGCTCAATAGCCTGAGAATCTTTAATTTTTTGTAAAATCCCCTCCTGAAGGTGAGGTCTCCACCACTCATCCTCTTTGAACAGATTTTCGTAGTAGGATATAAATATCTTCTTAGTCTCTTCCTCAAACTCCACCATAATATCATCAACTTTCACTTGATCAATTCTCATAGACCTCTTCTTAGCGGTAGCAATTGCATGAAAATATTCAATATTTTTGTCCCCTTCACTCAGCCACAACTCCTTCGACCTCTGCTTCCACTTAATCTCTTCTCTTTGCAGCCACAAATTGTATGCCTTTTTATTTTCAGCCAGCTCCTTGATTTCTTCTTCAGAAAGACCTTCCATATCAGCTTTGGTCTCCAACCTCTCAATTTTCTGAAAAATCTGAAGCCTAATGAACGAACTTGCTCCAAAGGTCCTTGCACACCATGCTTTAATAACTGACTTCACCTTGTTCAGTTTGTTAGAAAATGATGCAGCAACCTGATGCAAAGATTCCTCCTCCACCCAGCATTGAGTAACCAGCCCCTTGAACTCCTCATGTGTATGCCAAGCTAACTCGAACTTGAAGATTCTAGGCTTTCTACTCTCATCTTTAGATCTAAGTAATAAGGGAATGTCATCTAAAACCAACCTGTTAAGACCTAAAATATGAGAGCCCGGAAATTTTTGAATCCATTCTGTTGAAACCATCACCCTATCCAACCTTGATTGAATTTGCACTTGTAGATTAGACCAAGTAAATTTTCTATTTGGAATTTCAAGATCCACCATTCCATTGCTAGATATCCAATCTCCAAAAGTCTCCATGTCTGAATTCCAGTTCTGACTTCCAGTTCTTTCCCAAGGATATCTGACGCAATTAAAATCTCCTAGGATACACCAAATTCCTTGAAAAAGCGAAGCTAGCCTGTCCAGCTCTTGCCAAAACTCACTCCTTGCCTATTGAGAGTTAGGGCCATAGACCGAGGTGAGAATCCAAGGCTCTGCATCAGTCGGTGTACAAAAACTAACAGAAATACTGAAGAGGCCCCTGTCACAAATTCTCCCCTAAAATTTATTGCCATTCCAGATGAGAAGTTGTCCCCCGCTCGTTCCTTGTGCTGGGAAGGAAACCCAATTTGTTAACAGTGCACCACCAATTTTCCTGATGACCTGTCCATCCACATCTTCCATCTTCGCCTCTTGCAAGCATATACAGTCCAGTTTGTTAAACCTAACAAGATCACTCACAGTCCTTCTCTTAAATTCCCCATTAAGACCTCTTATATTCCATGAGCATATCAACATTAAACCGTTCTCAACCCCCCCTGTCTCTTTGATCTAAGAGAGTCAACAATTTCATTTTTGTTAAGGAAATTGACTTCCCTCTTCCCAATTTTCAGCCCTCCTCCAACTCCTTTCCTCTTAAGAGAGCAATTCAACGCCTCAGCTCTTCTCAACTTCTTAATAAAATTGATAACAGCATCTTCTTTACCTTGAAAGGAAACACCAATTTTCCTGCAAAATTCCATTAAGTCCTCCCCCCAGTGTTCAAATCCCACCGCAGAGCTGGGGCAATATGGAACAATGGCTTTGGAAGCCTCCGGTCCGGAACTCACCTGAACTAAGTCTATTGCCTCCGGTACTTGGATCGCAAGAGCCTCAACTGTGGATGTCACCTGGATACCCTCCACTTCATCTACAGCAATCGAAAACAAATTCTCCACAAGATCAACTTCCATGGAGAAGAAGGCTTCATCCGATTCAGAGCATCTGGATGATCAAATGAGGTCGGAAGCCTAACAGACACCTGCCCATCCTTCTCAGGAGAAAAGGAACTAGCAAGAGTCCTTGAGTCAACCTCAGAAGCCTCCCCTGAACCCATCCCCTGCGGCAGAAAAACCCCTTGAGCACCGTCACGAGAGTCACCCAGTGCCTCAGCATCCACCCTAGGAAGAAGAAGAACAATGTCCGTATTACGAACCGGGCGATGACTTGACGGCCGGTTCGCGATCAAACTGGCTCGAGCCGGCCGGATTGACTTTAAGTCAGGATCCGAACCCGAAGATCCAAAGTCCGGATTGGGAAAGGCCCCGACCACCCGCCACTGTTCGTCTTCCCCGCCCGATAAGGCCGTTCTACGCGCATGCAAGCACCCAACTACCGGGGCCTCGGGACTCAACGAAATCCAACCCGCCGCCCTTGCCTCGATCAAAGCAACATCCCAACGATCCCCCCGCTCCACCTCAGCCTCCTGTTGGTTCCCAAAAGCCCACACTCCATCCTGATGCCTGGCCCGAGGCTTAACCTGAGTGGTCACTGTAACTGGCCGAGGAGTCTCACCCTTGACCAGTTGCTGACTCGTCTCAACCTCAACTGGTGGCCGAGTTACAGGGGGTGACTCAACCAACCCGGAAGAGAGCACAATTGCCACTTTCGTCTGCCTAGTTCCCTGTTTCTTCCCCTGAAAAATCTTATACTCCTGAACAACTTCCGCCCAGGTCCAATCTTCAACAATAGCCTTATCTGACATTGAAGCCAGTGGCAGCTCCTTCACAAGCTTCACCCATAAGTCTCTCCCCACAACATGAATCAACACTCTTTCTGGTATATCTTCCACTGCTTGCACCTCCACTCTGACCCGTGCAAATAATAGCTTAGGACCATTCAATGACTACGAGTCTACTTCCTTGATCAAACCAAAGCTCGAGGTGATAGCGTGGAAAGTCTCCACATTCCAGACATGGAGTGGGATGCCGAACAGCCGGATCCACAACTTTCGACCAGGAGCAGGGTAGGTGGACACCATGACAGACCAGAGGGAGCAACTGAACAATACTCTGTTCCGCGAACCATGTAGAGTGATGATGGCCTGGGACAACCACCTAGGGCGAGGACACTTGACCGAAAACAACACTAGTCCAGCTCCCGAATCCACCAGCAATCGATCTCTGGCCAGAAATAATGGAGAGCATATGTTAGTTCATTAGAAGCTTCCGACGAGCACAGCTTGGAGAGATCCTTCGATAACGACACCACCAAGCAGCCTTCCAACCAGGAGCGAGCCCCTGCAACTACAGGCGACCACGGAACAACGATCCTAGTAAGCTGGGCCTTAGGCTTCACACCAGAAGGAGCAACTAGGGCTCTACGGTACCGAAAGGGGCAGGACGGTCTCCTATGACCTTCCTCATGGCATCGAATGCAGTGCACCTTCCCCCTACACTCCTTAGCCCAATGACCACTCCCCAGACACCTGATACAGGATCATCTGTCCACTGGGAGTGGAGGCAGAGTCTTCTTAGCATCCCCACGAATCCGCCGTTTCCCCTTAATAGACTTCCATAGCCCTCCTTCTACAAGACCTCCGCTATCACCCGCCTTACCTTCTACAAGAACTCGGCTATCTCCTGCCTCGCCGCCAACGCTCCCCTCTCTCTCACTCACCACCCACCTCGCCGCCATCATAAGTTGCGATTCTGTTGAAAACACGCGTCTTTTTCTGCTCTTAGTAAAGAGATTCATAGTTGAGAAGTGAACACATCAATTATTTTTGGGAAAAGTGATGAGAGTCTACCATCAATAGGTTATAAATATCATAGTCACACAGCTCATGCTGCTGCAATAAATCCCCAAAAAAGGATGTCATGCTGCAATCAACAAATTTAGACCCTTATTTAATGAATAACAACTATGAAGAGTTTTATCTTCAGAGACTCTTAAACCTGGAGGGAGCAGAAGGTTTTTTTCCCCGAACAGAACAGTAATATTAGACCAATGCATAAAATATTGTAAATGTGTTGTCAATCCAAGAGGCAAGCACTTAATTGGAGAATCCAGAGGAATTCAAGCTGTCATTATAAGCAACCTTAATACTTCACAGCACTCAAACACGAATGCCATAATTTAAACTTTTTAGTTGGAAACTTGTAGAAGAAATGAAATTCTAATCTTTTTGCACCGAATGCATAAAACCAATAAAACTGAATGTTGAACCACAATTCATGAAATGGATCCGAGCAAGAGAAGGCATATGCACTACCTTCTTATGCTGCTTCCTGTACATTGCTGTCCACGTAAGCTTGGCTGGCCTCAAACGGTTGTGGAAATAGCGTTTGCATTTTGAGTTAGCAAAAAGGAAAACCTGAAAATAGCAGCATAAACAATAAGTTCAAATAATGGATATAATATCATAGACATGACAAGTGGCACCTTTCCAGAAAAATTACCTGAGAATCCGCACGGACGAATCTGATGCCCTTTCCAGGGTATATCTTAGCACCACTAAAACGGCAAAGCTCTGTCCTGAAAGTCATACAACACTTGTAAACCAAAAGGAATATCTAACAGGACACCATTAGGAAGATCAGAAGTCTGCATTTTGTAGGTTTTTAAGACAGGTTAGTACCCCTGGTGCTGCTTCTCCCACAAGAAAAAAGGGAAGCATGATGGACACATGATGCATAAGGCAAATATGTCGCTTTGATTTTAGTCTATTCACAAGGGAGGTTTTTTAGATTACCAGGAGTCGGCATCAAATATTCCTAAAGAAATAGCCTACTCACCTTGCCCTTCAGGTTACTAGACTAACAGACACAACACAGCCATAATGAATCATTTGCTTTCATAATTTATATGCCAAGGAAGACAGCCTAACACCATTAACAGATCATTCTGCTCGGTTCTCCGGTCATGAGCTCACCCAATCTACAAACTACATCACAATCTCACAGGTATACACAAGTTTGGCACACATCCAAGGCTTACTTGGGGCACCTTGCCAGGTAAAATTAATGTCCTCAATAGCAAGAAATGGAACTGCCAGACAAAATAAGTGTTCATAAATAAGCAAAACACATTTAGAATCACTTACTTCAGAACCATGGTGAATTTTAAACTTGTGTAGCTTCTTCAATGTCTTCTGCCTATGCAAGATGCAGAGAAATCAGATAGAAGCTTGAAAGTTTCAAATGAAATGAGCAAGTAAGGACTTAAAAAAGTGCAATTCCTTGAGCATAACAATGTTGGGCAATAACAGGCAGCCAAAAAATAATAGGCTACAAAGCGCATCCCCACTTCCATATATTCACATGGAGATGACGCAACCAAACAATTAGACGTTCGGAAGGTCATTTATGAACCGAAAGATGCACTCAGATGAATATAACCAGTAGAATTCATCACAGAACCCAAGCAGCAAGCATTATGATTCTAAATAAACCAGAAACCCTAAAATCACAAGACTTTAGATAACGATTAAAAAATCAAAATGTGCGAAGTGCGAACACAGCACAAAAATAATCACATAGAACAGTTCACACGCGAAACAATCACGATGTCGCCATACACTTAAATTACCACAAAATGCACTTCTTTGCAGATTCCAACCACGTTATCTAATTTAAAAATGATTATATACTGCAGGATCCAACTATTGCAGGAGCTATGAACCAATCGGCAACACAAAGAAGCAATCGAAAAGGAATCCCTGGATCAGAAGTGGGGTTCTCTGGCTTCGGGTTCCGATCTCGAGCAGGCACAGCAAATGCCCACCTTGGGTACGGATTGGCACCGTGGAACGCGAACCTTTCGCGTGGAGAGGGCAGCAAAATAAGGGGATCAGGAAGAGAGTAAGCAAGGAGGAGAAGAGAGAAGGCGGCGTACCGAATGGGTTTGCGGCGAGGCGAGCACCGCAACAGGGCGGCGATGGCGGAGAACAGGCCGTGCGGCTCTAGGGTTGGGATCAGGGATCGCAGATGGGTATATAAGAGAGAGGAAGAATTGTAAAACAGCCCTGAATAAAGAGTGCAATTTCAGGTGAACCAAATATGAAGAGGAGTAACACTTGCTGCCACCTTGTGCACACTGGGGCATTGCAGTGGGTGAATAAAAAAATAAAAAAAAATATTTTTTTTTAGGTCGGCTCCAAAGTTTCTTAATCATCTGTATAATGCAACATCCGATTGGATGACTTAAAAAAATCTGAAAAAAATCAAAAATCGAGTTCCGATGAACAATAAAAACATACATCAAAACTCGATTTTTTTTTTTTTATCGTCCGATCGAACATTGCATTGTACTGACGATTAGGATACCTTAGAGCTGACCTAGAATTTTAAAAAAAAATATATATATATATATATATATATATTTATCCACTGCAATGCTCCTGCATGCAGCACTCAGAGGCGTTGCAGCAAGTATTGCTGTGTTTGCATTATATCTAAAGAATTTTACCAGAAAACTCCTTAAAGAATTTAATATATGTATACATTCTCTTATGTACATGTGCAAAAAACTTCCTGCACAAAAGTCTTCTACCACTCATAATACTCAACGCCCTATTTGGTTACTGACTTTTAATATTGCCTTTTTTGTGTTTGGTTAAGCAGTATTAATATTAAAACTCATTCATATTTGACTCCCCCAACCGATCATACTCTATTTCTCCAAAGCAAAGGATAACGGTTAGATTTGTTGTATGAATGGTTATCGTTAGATCCTCCTCTTTTTTTTATGGTAAAAGAAATAATAGCAATTTAGTTTATGTTATGAAGAAGATGTAATAGACACTCCCTCTTGATTCCTTCTGTTACAGGAAATAATGATGGTTAAATCCACCGCAGATTATCACAGTCACTTATCTTTAAGAATGACTAATAGGGTGTTTGGTTGCATTATAATAAAAGTTTTTTTTACAAAAATATATTTTTGTAATAAAAGTGTTTTAAAAGAGGTGTTTGGTGAACGTTATCAAATTTTATTTTGACAGAATAACTCTTCTTTAAACACTACAAGATAAAAAAGAGATAACAGCCTTTTTTTTTTTTTTTCTTATCACCTCCATCACCACCCCTCCCAGTATGGCCCTCCGCTGTGTCCTTTGCTCGCTTCCAGTGCTGCCACTTGTTGTGCCACTGCGGACGTCCTCAGGAGTACGCCATGGATGTGGAAGGAGGAAGGAAGCACGGCTGCTTAGGACTGGCTGGTGATCGCCTGCGTGACGTTCCCCATGCTGCTGCCGCTGAGGTGCCTTGATAGGCACCGGCGAGGAATGCCAGAGGGGGCCTATACACCCCGGAGTGAAGGCCGACATGATAATTATAATAGGGTGTTTGGTTGCATTATAATGCATTTTTTTTTTACAAGAATATAACTTTATAATGAAAACATATTAAAAAAGGATGTTCGGTTGTATTGTCAAGATATATTTTGATAAGATTTTGACTTGTTAAATATGATAAAAATAAAAATAGGGTGGACCCTCTTTTTTAATTTGTCATGAAACGGACGAAAACCTCAACCTCTCACATCCTCCACTACCCTCTTCTATCTGTCTCAATCTCCATCTCTACCTCCACCTTCGTGCCCCCTCCTCTATGGCCATGGTAATCATTATAGGAGATCTCCTCCCTCCCCCACTTTGTTGTTCCACCTCCTCCAACCCTTCCAAGACACCCCACTGCCGACCCCGCCCGCCGTGGATCTTACGAGGGAGTACATTTGCCTCATCTCTGGCCACCTTATGGCTGATTCCGTAATGGGAAATGATGGCGACTATGTCAGATCTATAGAGACGTCGGCGTCGCTGCTCATAGCATTGTGGAAGCAAGATTGGCAGGCTTACTATCCGTCATCTCTAACATTGCTCTTGCATGGACAATGTCTATGGTCGCTGCCATCGCCCTCCAACTAGTCAGCAACCTCTTCCTTGCCTCCCCCTCTTCCTTCTCATCTGTTGATCCTTCTCCATCTTTGTCCTCTGCTTTAGTCAGCATGCAGTGAGGTGGAAGATGAGGCGAAGGTAGTTAGACTTGTTTCACTAGATCTATCATTTCCTTCCCGCTACCATCATCGTCTGCAGCAAGGGGTTTTCTAAATTGGGGCACACATTGGAACCCAGAACGAATGATGAAGCTCATCACATACTTGTAAAAATAAGGCTGGTTGAGCACAAGGATTCAGAGGAGATGTCAATAGGTGATCCATTGAGGAAGAAGTAGCAAACTATCTATGACAATGGTGTAGTAACTTGAATTGTATGAAGTTTTGGCTTGGTCTGAGTTGGGTGAGAGATTTTGTCAAACATTTGGTGAGCATGATGGATTGTTGCTTTTGGCAAACATGCTGCATTGTAATCTAAAAGTGGTTAACAAACAAGTCCTTGCAAGTTTCTAAATTGTCATGTTTTAACCAAACACAATAGTTAGAGATGGTACAATTTTAAAAAATGTCATTTTATTATCAATTTTTATCATAAAATTGTACAAATGTTTATAATGGAACCAAACACCCCATAAGTTTTAAAACTTGAAAATTATTATAACTTTTATTTTAATATAATTTTTTTATAATAAAACTATACAAAACATTATAATGCAAAGAAACACCCTATAATACATTTGATTTCTTTTTTAACAATAGAAAGAGGCATGAGATCACATTAAAACAAAAACAGAGAGTACACAGGGGGCAAATACAAGGAAGAAGATAAAACATGGGTACATAGAAGCCAGACCAACAGCAGAAACCCATGTTGGACCACGCCTGGATTACAAGTAACATAAAACACAGAAAACATAAGAGAAAAATCCTGATAACATAAATCCCGCTTGATCTTGACGAACACCGAAAAAACAGCATCTCATTGGGCGTAGCTGAGCCAAAGGAGCTCCTTCCAACAGGTGAAGGAGGTAGCCAAGAGTCGATCCAATCGACTTGAAATACTTGCAATGCTATGAAGACTGCCCTGGCAAGATGGAAGCTCGAATGAAACATGCCACATACACGTATGCACTAGTAAGCACAGACCAGTGAGCTTCCCAAACAACTCCAAATCAGAGGTCGTTATAAACAACCCAAAGAGGCAAGCCTTCAAGCTCCAACAGGATCCAAGGAGATGGTGATAACAGGTATGAAGGAAGGCCACAAAGCACAGAAGGGGGAGAAACAGGATATAAAGCCACAGCCGAAACAGTGGAGCAAAAGCACTGATAGGGAGGAACCCAGGCGCAAAGGGGGGCGTCCAAAGGGGATCAAAATCAAACATGTGCGGGATGGAAGATGACAGGGTCAAACAAAGGGAAGGGGTGAAATAAGGGGATGAAATCCAAAAACAAAATGCTTTACGGTTGGAACCAATTACCTAGGGCAATTGGTTCACCACCTCCCTTGCAAAAGGGAGGTCTCAGGTTCGATCCTAGTTGGAGCCTATAAACTTCCCAGTCTTGCAACTTAAATTTGGTTGTAGGGATCTTTATCCCTTGGTCCGTGGGATTATTTCTCCGGAAAATCAGGCGGACCTGGAACACTCGCCTAATTAGGCGGAATTCTCGACTAGTGCTGAATTCTCTCCAATTTTGGAGGACATCTCGAGTTTCGATCCCCGGCCGTTTATAAATTTCTGTAGATACTTGGCCACTGTGCCACCGACCAAAAAAAAAAAAAAAATGCTTTACGGTTGGGAAGGATGTAAAGTGGTGAATAGGTGGAAAGGACGATGGCTGGGGTGAGGACGTGGAGGGGAAGGTCACAGATGGGGGAGGAAGGCAGCGATGAAGAAGAAGAAGAGGAGGAAGAAGAGGGAGAGAGGAAGAAGACTTACCAGGTGGGGAAGGGGGAAGCTTCACGGAGGCGAGCTCCCCCCTCCCAAAGCGTCCGCCATCGGAGTGGCACCCGGCGAGAGAAGCCGCCGATTTCGGCGTCTGTAGTAGGTGGGAGCACCTCCTACTGCCCAAAGAAACTTATGACTTTTTTGGTTTGAATCATAAAAGTCTTGCAACTACATAGACTGTATTAAATAGAAGTAGTAATTAGGTTTTGACATTATAACCGTCCATCACAAAGTCTAGAAATTCGATACCCCTCAACTCATATTTAATAGTACCATTTAAGATATGAAAAAAAACACTCATATTTGACATGCAACTCCACGTCATTGCTGCCAATCTATCAAGAAAGAATATTGGTTGTTGGATCTCCTCTTATAATTTATACTTTCTTTCAGATCATGAACTATCTCCTCTTATAATTTATACTTTCTTTCAGATCATGAACTAGAAGGTATTAATTACTTCTTTAACAGTCATCTTCTTTGTAAAGTTTCATTCGCATATTATATATATATATATTCAAAAACTTCACATCTTCTATTTATTATAAGCACGTGTTAAGAAGAATGATGAAAATGTTTTCAAGCAAAGTATTTGGTATTACTAAGCAAAAAACATGTCTTTGAGCATATGAAGAAATGGCATATTTGTTTAAATGGTATACCTTTTTATTTTGAATTTTGATAGTTGTTTCATTTCTTTTTGAACAATATGTTGATGTTTTGTTTTATTTTTTTCTATTCTATAAAAATATTTCAATGAAGTTAGTTTTCTTACATGGCACTCATTATCGAGAAGGACATGGATACACTACTCTGTGCTTGAGATTGCTTGAATGAGTATAAATATGTATATGATAAAACAATAGAGTACATTAAAGGCCTTTACTAAAAATTGGATTATATTACTTGACATGTAATTTATTTCTTTCTTATTTTACATTAGTTTTGAAGGTATATGCATTATACAACTTGATAACTTTTAACTTGCGAGTTAACCCTTTTTGAACTTTTTAGGAATAAAAGTTCGCAATAATGGCCAAAGTGGAAGCATTATGAACTCCTATACATCACTCTTCTATGAATGTACAAGTATCAAGGACAAGATCTAAATATGTAACAAGCATGGGACATGGCGAACCTCTAACAAATATTGCTTCTTAGTATTGTAGAGCTTCATCGACACAATAGTTAGAAAATAAATAAGGAAGAACTCGAAATGACAAAGAGAGCACTTGAAAAGTGTAAGGATCGGGCAGGATCTATGAAGCGTGGCGGAAATGAGAGAATAAAAAATAACTCGCCGTCATCGATTAGTTTCAAGAAAACTAGAATGAAGAACGGGTAATCGTTCATCACCTTTCACGAATCTGAATCCGTGACCGTTCGGTTCCGATAGAGCAATGTCGCTAGCCGTGCATGTAATGACCTAATCAACTAACTGACCAACAACTGTGGTAGTTGGTAAACTTCTTAGAAAGGTCACCTATCTTGGGACTTCTCTCAACCGAGCGTACTTAATTTCAGAGTTCTTTCCAACTCGAGCTTCGAAAAATGGCTAACTGGTGTTGTTAGTAGTCTACTGATTTAGTCTATTTAACATATTCTTATATATAGTATTACAATCTACCCCCTTAGAAGTCTGACGTCTTCGTCAGGACCATGTTACATATAGCTGACAACCAATCCACCAGGCATGTAGGATTTTAGAGGTGGCCCCCACACACTCAAGAGATGGCTCCCACTATGCAGCTTCACACTTTAGGGTAGCCCTTTCATGGTATAGCACTTTGCCCTGTGTGGCACTTAGCTCCCACACTTCCGGCTTGTTCGTGGCTCTGATACCATTTGTAACGACCCAATTAGTTAACTAGCCCAACAACTGTGCTAGTTAATATAGACACACTAATTTTGACATCATATTGGAAATTTTCATATCATATAATAATGTCCCAAAGTGGTCTGATGTTTAATCAATAATTAATTTTTATTAATTTTCTGGATTAATTATCTGAATGATGTCGAGATATCGTGACGTTATTTAAGTTATTAGACAAATTAATTTTAACTCAGATTTTTAATCGGAATATGAAATTTTGCTAAATGACGTCGCCTTTGGGGGACGTCTTTTAGGTCTCCTAATTCATTTCGATTTCTAATTTGATTTTTAATTAATTTCTTAATTAACTGAACCACGTCGTCTATTCATGACGCCATTTAGGTTTCCTACCTCTTTTGGCTTCCTTCTCCGGATTATCATTATCTTTAATTTAACTAAAAGACGTCTCCTCCTGGCGACGCGATTTAGTTAATTATAGATAATGATGATTTGACTGAGATTATCTTGTTCTCTTAGTTGGATTAGCTTCACACTCTTTCAAGTTGATCCATAAGTCACTGTGGAGACGCATGAGAGCTTGAACACTAAGTCTATATAAACCCAACCCCCTGGTCATTGAAAAAAGGTTGGAAAAAGGTTTGAGAAGGTTCAAAAGGTGTTCAAAAGGTTCGAAGAGGTCTAAGCATTGAAGGATCGGAGCGCTGCGTGACGGTTTTCAAGAGCACTTGAAGGAGAAAAACGTGGTCAACTCTTCATCCTTCAAGATCAAACAAGACCCAATGCTTCAAGGGGCCATCTAATCTTCCTTCTTCTTTAGTGTTCTTGCATGCTTTCATCTTAGTTTCATCATTATCATACTTACCACTTCATGCTCTTCACACACTCACTCACATAATCAATTTTTTTCCAATCCCACACATGCTATAGGGGTTTAAACAAACATTAAACAAGTGAGTTTCTTATTTTGATTGCATGATTAATAATATTGTTAGAATAGATTCTACATTCTATTAGTTCTAATTAGTTTTTCTCTTTCTTTTCTTCATTTCTTTGAAAGGTACAAAGGAGCATCAAAGGATCAAAGTGGAGATCAAGAAAAGAAGGAATTCTGGAGCAGAAAGGATGATCCTCAATTCAAAGCAAGAACAAAGTGACAAGGTGTAAAGATTGAGGTTTCGGATACGATTATCGAGTCAATTTCGGGGTCGGATCCCTTAGTTTAGGTCATGGTGGGGCTGGGGCTTAGTTTCCCTTTTGCGTCGAGCTTGCTCGACGCGGTTCAAACGGCGTCCGGCGATGTGGACGCGTTTTAGGCTGTGCCACGTGGGTTGGCTTTGGGCCGCGAGAGTACGGCCCCAGTCTTATCGTCTGAATGACGTCTTGTATGGACGACGCCATTTAGAGTACGAACTTGGTTTGTCAGAATATGGCCTGGTCTTGTCGTCTGAATGGCGTCGGGCTTGGACGACGCGTTTTCTCCTATTTCTGTTTGACCCTACGAACCCTCCCTCATTTCCCTCATTCTCTCCTTTCTCTTCTATCTCCTCTCTTCCCTCCGACTCTCCAGCGCCCCTTTCCCCCTCTCCTTCCTTTCCTCTCCCCATTCCTCTTCTCCCTCCACTCCATTAACCTCTCAACTTCCTCCACTACCACCATCACTTCCTCCGCGGAGCATTTCTCTTCGGATGGCGGCCGACGTCCCGGTGGAATAACGGCGTCCATGGCGGTACCGGCGACGGCGTGTAGCGAGGCGGGTTGGCGGCTTAGAGCTAGGAGGAATTCGAGTAACCGGTATGGTGACGATCCCCGTTGTATTTTATTTAAAAACCATGTTTTTCCCGCTTTGGAGCATGTTTAGGAGATTTTTGGGGTGAAAACACTAATTACATAAAATGAGAAATTTGAGATTTTTTTAATGGGTATTTAGGTTCTTCTCCTCCTCTTCTACTTTGTGGTGTTTTGTATGATTTGGGGGAGGAAATCCCACCCCGTGGATTGAGAGATGGCGGAGGGAGAACCTGTCTGTAAGGTTAAATGGCGTCAGGGGACAGCGACGCCTTTTAGAGAGGCGACTTCCACCCACGACGCGATTTAACCCCAGATAACAGACTATGTCTCTAGATTGAATAGCGTCCAAAGACAGCGACGCCTTTTAAACGGCGACTTCCGTATACGACGTGTTTTAAGTTCAAATCACCCCGAGGCTTGTCTCTGTTTCTGTTGTTATTAGGCGACTAGGAACAACGACGCCTTTTAACCGGCGACTCGTTTGAACGACGCGATTTAAGCCATATTCTGAGGCTTATTTTCACATGAACTAATTTAGGGGTCTTGAATTACGTCGGCCTTGGGCGACGCGATTCAAGACAGAATCTCATTAAAGCATGTAATTAACATGTGTTTATATTGTTAGATAGTTAGATAAATGCATGTTTGAAATCATATTCGAGGACGATGAATTCTACGTGATCGGATCACACCATGTTGCGTTTTGTGCGATCGTGGGCCTAAAGTGACAGTTGTTAATGCTTAGGCACCCTGTGTCGGTGTGGGAGTGACACGGCGCCGGTGTGGGAGTAATGGGGTGACGCCTAGAGAGAGGGTTACCTGGTGTACCCCGGAGTATAGCTAGTACCGGTGTGGGAGTGGTACATTCGGAGTGTCACTCATTCTGGGGGAAGCAGGACCACCTTGAGCCGTGTCAGGCCGGAGTAGCCAGTGTGCTATCCGAGGGGTTGCTGTTTGGTTTCAGCAGGTTGGTATTTTTTGCATTCGGCCGTGTGACTTGTATGTTTAGCCGAGACGCTAGTTGTGGACTCCGTGGTAGTTTCAGAATCGTACATATTGTTGTTATAAATGTGTGTGTTTTATATCGAAATTATGTTACTGCTTTATTTAGTTAAATTGTCTACATTTGTTTATTGCACTTGTGGGTGGTAGGGATCGAAGGATCCCTACTGAGTCTTTTTCAATGACTCACCTCCTATGGTTTTCAGGTGAGGGTTCCAGGCAGGCGTAGCGAGGAGAGTATTGCCTTGAGTTGCGTGCCAGCAGCCGCTGTTCCGGAGTATGCCCCGATGTAGTTGTTATTTCTTTTTCTGGCCTGTACGCTTAATTATTTCTTTTCTGTTGGAGTATGTAATTAATTGCTGAGTCAAGTCGAATTGTAATAATTTTTAATTTCTGTACTTCTTTTACAATTCGATGTAATGTGGATGTTTAGCTTAGTTTATCATTTATTTCTCAGACTTATCGAGATCCTGGTTTGACTCCAAATTTAATGATTCGGTACCCATTTAGTAATCGGATCCCCGATTATAGGGTGGCGGGTCGTTACAGTTGGTATCAGAGTGTTCGGTCTGGCAAATAGATGAAGGTTAAATATTGTAATTTCGGCAAATAATTACATTATCCCGTACAGGCACGGTAGTGTAGGTTTTATGATTTTAATTAGAACTTTTCGATTTTTGTGATTGTAGGCGATTAGATGGCTCCTAGGAAGATGATGCCAATTATTAGGGAGCGGGGAGATGTTCCTAGTGGATCTGAGGCCGGTAGGCCAAATATGGAGCGTTTCATGGAGGCTATGATGGATACGATGGCTAGATACCAGACTCGAGACCCTAGTGAGAGTTCTAGTACTCGGGGAGGGCCCTCAGCTACTCTGGAGAGATTCATGAAGCTGAAGCCACCTCATTTTACCGATCGTCCCGACCCTAATGAGGTTGTTCATTAGTTGAGGGAGTTGGAGAAGACTTTTGATACCATGGATTGTGCGGCAGTTGAGAGGACTCCGTTGGCTACCTTTATGTTGAAGGATGATGCCTACGACTGGTGGACCACTTTGAAGAGTTTGTTATATGTGGATAGGAATCTCAGGGAGATTCCATGGGAGACATTTGTGAAGGAATTCAATGTGCAGTACTTCCCTAGGCATGTCCAGAAGGCCAAGGAAAGGGAATTTATGGAGTTGACCCAAGGAAGTATGATAGTGCTTGAGTACCAAATGAAGTTTGTTTCGCTTAGGAGGTTCGTACCTTTTATTTCAGGAGACGAGGAGTGTCGGACTGAGAGGTTTATGGATGGATTGAGGTCCAATTTGAGGAGTTTTGTGGCATCCCACTGTTGTACGGATTTGGCATCGGCGGTTAGGTGTGCCGCGGCAATAGAGGCACAGCATGATCAGTCAGCTCGGGAGAGAGGACTGACTACTCAGGAGCTAGTTCATGGCAGGGGAAAGACAGCAACAACAATAGCTCCTTCGTCTGGATCAGGATCGTCTTCATTCTGCTCCAGATTCAGGAGGTTCTTTCGAGGCGGTGGCAGCAACAGTGGTAGTAGCAGACCCAGACAGAGCCAACAGAGTCAGTCGGTGTCCAGTGCTTAGCAGGAGGCAACTCAGAGGCTTCCAGCATCTTGTCGACATTGTGGTGGTACTCACGGTGGGACTCAGTGTCCTGCATTTTCTGGGAGGTGTTACACTTGTGGCCAGCAGGGCCATTTGACGAGGTATTGCCCGCAGGGGCATGGTCAGAGGCAGGGACAAGGTGATCAGAAGAAGCCGAGGACCCAGGGAAGAGTTCTAGCTATCACCAGGAAGGAGGCTCGTGCGTCCAACTTAGTGGAAGGTACACTTTCTGTCCTTGGAAACTCTGCGCATGTGTTGATTGATTTGGGTACTTCGCATTCTTTTATTTCTGAGCAGTTCATAGATATTCTTTCTGCACCCGTTGATGAGATATCTGATGGACTGATGGTAAAGGTTCCTTCTGAGGATTTCATGTTGTCTTATAACTGTTTGAGTGAGGTTCCCTTGACCATTGAGGGTCATGAGTTACCTGCCCAGTTAGTGGTGCTTGCCATTCGCGACTTTGATGTCATCTTGGGCATGGACTGGTTGGAGACTTATTATGCCAAGGTGGACTGCCACAAGAAGAGGGTGCGTTTCTCTATTCCGGATATCCCGACCTTCTACTTCCAAGGTATTAGGCTCTCTTCTCGTAGTATTCTTATCTATGCCTTTAAGGCCCAAAGGTTGCTTGTTGGTGGCTGTGAGGCTTTCCTTGCCTTTGTTGTTTTAGCTGGTATTAGTAGTAGTTCCAGTCCTTGGGAGGTGCCTGTAGTTTGTGACTTTGTTGATGTGTTTCCTAAGGAGTTGCCTGGCCTCCCTCCTCAGCGAGAGGTTGAGTTCACTATTGAACTTGCACCAGGTACGACGCCCTTGTCTGAGGCCCCGTATCGGATGGCTCCGACCGAACTCGCTGAGTTGAAGGAACAGTTGCAGGAATTGCTAGATAAGTGTTTTATTCATCCCAGTACTTCTCCGTGGGGTGCTTCAGTTCTATTTGTCAGGAAGAAGGATGGTTCTATGAGGTTGTGTATTGATTATAAATAGTTGAACCAAGTGACGATAAAGAACAAGTACCCACTTCCAAGGATCAATGATCTGATGGATCAGTTGCAGTCTGCGAAGGTATTTTCAAAGATTGACTTGAGATCAGGGTATTATTAGATGAGGATCCGTAAGGTTGATGTGAGTAAGACGGCTTTTAGGACTCGGTATGGACATTATGAGTTTTTGGTTATGCCTTTTGGATTGACCAATGCTCCGACGGCTTTTATGGATTTGATGAACCGGGTCTTCAGGGCCTACCTGGATCAGTTTGTGGTGGTATTTGTAGATGATATTTTGGTATACTCTTCTTTCGAGGAAGAGCATGCCACACATCTTCAGGTGGTATTGCAGGTTTTGAGAGAGCACCAACTCTATACCAAGTTTAGCAAGTGTGAATTCTGACTAGATAAGGTGCACTTCCTAGGGCATGTCATTTCTGGAGATGGCATTGCAGGGGATCCAACCAAGATTGAGGCAGTGATGGATTAGAGCAGACCGACAACAGTAACTGAGATCAGGAGCTTCCTGGGGTTAGCAGGGTATTACAGACGGTTCATCAAGGATTTTTCTTCGATAGCGACCCCCTTGTCGAGGTTAACTCGTAAGGGAGTTCGTTTCGTGTGGACCTAGGAGTGTGAGTGGAGCTTCATTGAGTTGAAAACTCGTCTCACTTCGGCTCAAGTGCTGGTGCTTCCATCAGGTTCTGGTGGATTTGTGGTTTACTCAGATGCATCTCGTCAAGGTTTGGGTGCGGTTTTGATGCATCATGGTAAGGTCGTGGCTTATGCTTCTAGGCAGCTGAAGAAGCATAAGGAGAACTATCCCACTCATGACTTAGAGTTGGCAGTTGTAGTATTTGCACTGAAGATCTGGCGACACTATTTGTATGGAGAGAAATTTCAAGTTTTTACCGACCATAAGATCCTGAAGTATGTCTTCACGCAGAAGGACCTGAACTTGAGGCAGCGTAGGTAGATGGAGTTTATCAAGGATTATGATCTCGACCTTTCTTATCATCCGGACAAGGCAAATGTGGTGGCAGACGCCTTGAGTCGGAAGACGGTCGTGTCATATCTCATGGTTCAAGAATGGAGGTTATATGAGCAAGTTGTGGAATCTTCTTTTAAAATTCCTCGAGAGGATGATAGAGCCGTGTTGGCCAACTTAACTGTGAGGCCAGTAGTGTACCATGCCGTAATCGAGGCTCAGAGGGCAGATGCAGAGTTACCGCAGGTTCTCCAGACACCAGAGGTGGAGTTGTGGGATGATGGTACAGTCAGATTTAGAGGCAGACTCTATGTTCCAACTGAGGAAGACGTGCGCAAGAGTGTCCTGGATGAGGCGCACCGTTCTAGATATGCAGTGCATCCCAGAACAACTAAGATGTATCAGTGTTTGAGGAAGAACTTTTGGTGGCCTAGTATGAAGAATGATGTGGTTGATTATGTGGCAAGGTGCCTGACTTGTTAGCAGGTTAAAGCAGAACATCAGAGACCAGGAGGGTTGTTGCAACCGTTACCGATCCCGGAATGGAAATAGGAACATGTGACTATGGACTTTGTGATGGGATTACCTGTGTCCCCTGGCAGAAGAGACGTGATCTGGGTCATTGTTGATCGATTGACCAAGTTAGTACACTTTCTGGCTATTAGAAAAGACTGGTCAGTCGGTAAGCTGGCTAAGTTGTTTGTGGACCGAATCATCTCTCTGCACGCGGTGCCCTTATCCATCGTTCAGACTGGGATCCGAGATTTACTTCTAGGTTCTGGAAGAGTTTTCAGAAGGCCTTAGGCACGCAGTTAGCCTTCAGCTCGGCTTATCATCCCGAGACTGATGGGCAGTCGGAGAGGACCATTCAGACACTAGAGGATATGCTCAGGGCATGTTACCTAAACTGAGGAGGTTCTTGGGGGCAACACTTGTCTACAGTGGAGTTTGCTTACAACAACAGTTATCATTCTAGTATCGGCATAGCGCCTTATGAGGCATTGTATGGGTGGCCGTGTCGATCTCCTGTGAATTGGTCTGAGATTGGCGAGAGGCAGATAGCAGGACCAGAGTTGGTACAGCAGTGTGCTGAGGTTGCCAGAGTGGTGCAGCAGAGGTTGACTACAGCTCAGAGCAGGCAGAAGATTTATGCAGATATCCGTAGGAGACCGCTTGAGTTTGAGGTTGGGGACCACGTGTTTCTCTGAGTCTCACCCTCCAAGGGTGTGATGAGATTCGGGAAGCGAGGTAAGCTGAGTCCGCGATATGTTGGGTATTTTCCCATTCTTGCTCGAATTGGGGAAACGGCGTATCAGCTAGCCATGTCGCCCAGTCCTGCAGGAGTGCACGATGTGTTCCATGTTTCTTTGCTGAGGAGATATGTTCAGGACCCATCTCATGTTTTGGACTTTTTAGAGTTGGAAATCGCTAAGGACTTGTCCTTTCTAGAATTTCCAGTACGTATTGAGGATCGCAGGGAACAGGTCCTTCGGAACAAGGTTGTTCCTTTGGTTAAGGTGATTTGGCAGCATCGCTCCAGAGGCGAGGCTACCTGGGAGCGAGAGGATAAAATGCGAGAGCAGTTTTCCTACCTTTTCTCGTAAGTTCTCTGGTGAGCTTGTACCATTATTATTTTTCAATCTCGTTATTTTGTAGCAGGCAATTTCGAGGACGAAATTCTTTTAAGGGGGGGAGAATGTAAGGATTGAGATTTCGGATCCGGTTATCGGGTCAGTTTCGGGGTCGGATCCCTTAGTTCGACGCGGTTTAAATGGCGTCCGGCGATGTTGACGCGTTTTAGGCTGTGCCATGTGGGCGCCACGTGGGTTGGCTTTGGGCCGCGAGAGTACGGCCCCAGTCTTATCGTCTGACTGGCGTCTTGTATAGATGACGCTATTTAGAGTACGAACCTGGTTTGTCAGAGTACGGCCCAGTCTTGTCGTCTGAATGACGTCGGACTTGGACGACGTGTTTTTCCCAGTTTTTGTTTGACTCCGCGAACCCTCCCTCCTTTCCCTCATTCTCTCCTTTCTCTTTTCTCTCCTCTCTTCCCTCCGACTCTCCAGCGCCCCTTTCCCCCTCTCTTTCCTTTCCTCTCCCCATTCCTCCTCTCCCTCCACTCCATTAACCTCCCAACTTCCTCCACTACCACCACCACTTTCTCCGCGGCAAATTTCTCTCCGGACGGCGGCCGACGTCCTGGTGGAGTAACGGCGTCCACGGCGATACCGACGACGGCGTGTGGCGAGGCGGGTTGGCGGCTTAGAGTTAGGAGAAGTTCGAGTAACCGGTAGGGTGACGATCCCTGTTATATTTTGTTTAAAAACCATGTTTTTCCCGCTTTGGAGTATGTTTAGGGGATTTTTTGGGTGAAAACACTAATTGTATGAAATGAGAAATTGAGAGTTTTTTTAATGGGTATTTAGGTTCTTCTCCTCCTCCTCTACTTTGTGGTGTTTTGTACGATTTCAGGGAGGAAATCCCACCCCGTAGATTGGGAGATGGCGGAGGGAGAACCTATCTGTAAGGATTAAATGGCATCGGGGGACAGCGACGCCTTTTAGAGAGGCGACTTCCACCCACGACGCGATTTAACCCCAGATAACAGACTATGTCTCTAGATTGAATAGCGTCCAAAGACAGCGACGCCTTTTAAACGGCGACTTCCGTACACGACGTGTTTTAAGTTCAAATCACCCCGAGGCTTGTCTCTGTTTCTGTTGTTATTAGGCGACTAGGGACAGCGACGCCTTTTAACCGGCGACTTGTTTGAACGACGCGATTTAGGCCATATTCCGAGGCCTATTTTCACATGAACTAGTTTAGGGGTCTTGAATTACGTCGGCCTTGGGCGACGCGATTCAAGACAGAATCTCATTAAAGCATGTAATTAACATGTGTTTATATTGTTAGATAGTTAGATAAATGCATGTTTGAAATCATACTCGAGGACGATGAATTCTACGTGATCGGATCACACCGTGTTGCGTTTTGTGCGATCGTGGGCCTAGAGTGACAGTTGTTAGTGCTTAGGCACCTTGTGTCGATGTGGGAGTGACACGGCGCCGGTGTGGGAGTAGTGGGGTGACGCCTATAGAGAGGGTCACCTAGTATACCCCGGAGTATAGCTAGTACCGGTGTGGGAGTGGTACATTCGGAGTGTCACTCATATTGGGGGAAGCAGGACCACCTTGAGCCGTGTCAGGCCGGAGTAGCCAGTATGCTATCCGAGGGGTTGCTGTTTCGTCTCGGCGGGTCGGTGTTTTCCGCGTTCGGCCGTGTGACTTGTGTGTTTAGCCTAGACGCTAGTTGTGGACTATGTGGTAGTTTCAGAATCGTACATGTTGCTGTTATAAATGTGTGTTTTATATCGAAATTGTGTTACTGCTTTATTTAGTTAAATTGTCTACATTTGTTTATTGCACTTGTGGGTGGTGGGGATCGAAGGATCCTTACGAAGTCTTTTTCAATGAGACTCACCCCCTACGGTTTTCAGGTGAGGGTTCCAGACAAGCGTAGCGAGGAGAGCGTTGCCTTGGGTTGCGCGCCAACAGCCGTTGTTCCGGGGTATGCTCCGATGTAGTTGTTATTTCCTTTTCTGGCTTGTACGCTTAATTATTTCTTTTATGTTGGAGTATGTAATTAATTGCTGAGTCAAGTCGAATTGTAATAATTTTTAATTTCTACACTTCCTTTACAATTTGATGTGATGTGGATGTTTAGCTTAGTTTATCATTTATTTCCCAGACTTATCGAGATCTTGGTTTGGCTCCAAATTTAATGATTCGGTACCCATTTAGTAATCGGATCCCCGATTATAGGGTGGCGGGTCGTTACAAAAGGACTCTCTTTCTTCGGCCGACTGAAGAGAGGGAATTAAGAACATCCATATCTCCCACGTCTTAAACAGGTAAGCGATCAAACCTTTCTTTTGAAACTTTTTAGTCAAAAGTTTCTGGCGATCACATGTTAATTTTTAATTATTTTTATTGTCATTAAACAACATTTGAGTCATGATAATTACACAATATTTGAGCACTTACAGTTAGTAGACTTCTCAGAAAGGTCACCTATGTTGGGAGTTCTCCCAACTGAGCATGCTTAACTTCGGAGTTCTTTCAAACTCAAACTCCGAAAAATGACTAATCGGTGTTGTTGATAGTCTCTTGATTTAGTCTATTTAACATATTCTTATACGGGGTATTACAGCACAGGTGCCAGCCTCCAGTAGTATCCACACAGTTTTACTCTTCAGAGATCGTCCTCGTCTCCTTGCTCGGTTTGGTTCGACGTGATCACCGAGATTTCTCCTTCACGATTGTGCCCACGGTATGTAGGCAAAGCTCTCCGACTATCAGAGACAGAAGCGGCGAAGGCAGAGGAGGGGGAGCCCGGCTCAAGGGGGCACACGGACGGAGAGAGAGAGAGAGAACGGTGACCAAGAGCTTGGCCTAAGGTTTTCACACAACTATTATTTATATTAAGTCGGATGATTTTTTTATAAAAAAACTCAATTTAATATAAAATCTATTTAATTATCCTAAATTGAGAACCTTTGTGTGTGTGACCCTCTAGGCCCAAGTACCAGTATGATTTTCAGTCTGTTAAGCCCAATAACACTTTATTGGGTTAAAGTAATTAATTAATATCACATATTCAATTAATTACTCAGCTGAATTTCTTCATGCAAGTTCAGTCGTACCTTTGATCTAATTGGGTGCCACGTAACACTACATTATCCTGGAAGGTAACAGGGTTAAGCGACCTGCTCAAGGAACCTTTCCATCATAGTTACTGCATAGATATAATCTTTCATCCATACAATACTCTCGAGTCAACCTAGGGTATGGCGAATTATCAAATGCTATCTGTGTTAGAGAACTCCTTCTCTGACACAGTGTCTGCCTTGGCGAGACTCCCACGTATTTTTCCTAAAGCATTCTCTATTTGATTACCGAGAATAAATGATTCATTATTGAACACAATCACCTTCGAAGGTCTTCTGCTGAACCCGATCCCTTGACTGTTAAGAATCCCGCAGTTAGAAATTTGTTAGATAAAGTCAAAGTCTAAAAGTCCACTGGCAAAATGTCTTTGATGTCTCAGGTCCGAGGACCATCTAAGCAACTATGATGTTGGATCTAACTAGTTAACAGTTAGATAACTTATCATCCAACAATGAACCCATTCACCAATGAGCACCTACAAGTGCAGCATAGCATCTTCACACAAGTGACCATGAGATTAGTCACCCTCATCATATGAGCTGAAGTAACATGTACCAGTCTTTCCAGGTATTTGATATCTTTCTCAAATATCCTCCGACTATAAATAATTAAGAGTATGTATTTATAAGTTGTCAATCTCAATATTATGATCTCATCATAATCCGATAATTATTGCACGCAATCATGAACTTTACTATGACACGAAGAATAATGGTAACAGTTAAGAACTGAATTCGATTTACACATAATGAATGCATATTGGCATGATTGAATAATTGAACAAGATTGTGTTTGATTGGCTTGTAGGCCACACATAGAACTAACAAAAAGATAGGGGGAAAGCTTGATAGTTTATTGAATCATATTGCTATTTTCTCTTCAAAGTTCATACTATCAATCTCGGTTCATCAGCTAAGGGAGTAATGACTTGGCCTCTTACCCTCCACCATCTAATTGACATGGTCTTCCACTTAGTTAGTATTAAGTTTTATTTCTCTTTCATTTGCCAGGTAGACATTGTATTTAGTTATATATTGGTATTACAAAATAATATCTTTAATGGCTTATGGTTTATGTCATGTCATTTGCTTTATGATGTGCATTGTGGGTTATTTTGTTTGTTCTTTTTATGTATATGTTTTGATTTTTTAATTATAAGTTTAAAAAATTAATTTAGACGTTGGTTAACTTTTAACAATAGATGTCTTATTGTTTAATAATGTACTTTAGCTCGTAATAATAAGAAAGTCTTTTTTATTATATTTATTGTTAAAAGTGAAAAAATGAAGAAATAAGAAATGTCTAAAAAATTTTCTTATTATATAATGTCATTGTCTAAATTATGTAATGAGAAAATGAGGTTCGTTGTTATTAATTATATGTAGTAGTGAAAGAAGTTGTTGATGGTAAAAGTATTTACTGATGCACTTATTACAACAAAATACAACAATGAACACATTTCTTGAAAATAATTATATAAAAACGTACTTGAAGAACACTTTCAAAATTTATAAGGATAAAGGAAAATATCTATATGAATAGTAGTATTACGGAGTCTAACTAAAAATGAAGAAAATAATATGGTCGATAGTTTTTATATTTAATTACTAAAACTAATATTAAAATCTTTTATAATATTTTAATTGTGTGAATTTTGTTTTATAGGAATCTCCTAAAAACGATTGAACATGTTTATACAAGACATAAAAGAAAAGCATATGAAAGTATATTATTAACGACCATATATATGACAAGGTAGAATGCAAACATGATATAACAACATTGAGTGGTATTTTTATTTTTTGTTTTTTGTGTGAGCGCACACAGACATATACTATATGTGATAGTCTGATCGTTCCAAATTGTGTGTCGTTAACCACTCATAAGAACGTTCAATCTAAATTTATTTAGCTCATGCAAATTAGATTTTGAAAATTAATAATGGTGAGTCCGAGTCGATCCACAGGGAGTTAAATTTTTAACTTTAAAAACTTTGGAATTTAGTTAATCTAAAAAGTTGAGAATTTGAATTGATTAATTAACTACCTAATTATATTAAACTAAAGTTACAAATTTAACTAATCTAATTTTTAAAGCACAAATACAACCACATTCAAAATTTAGAAGAGAGAGAGATTAACAAAATATTGTAAAAATAACATAACTTCTATGTTGAATTAACCAAGTTTTATGCAACAAGAAATAATAAACAATAACAACTTAACTTAACTAAACTAAAATAAGCTAAAGCAAAGTAAAAGATGCTATTAATAAAACAAGTTGCAACAGTGCGGTGGAAGTAGGAAGGAGGCAAGCGCAGCTGGCAGCAGGCTTCTGTGGGTTCTTTGTGGAGCGCCGGCACAGTGGACCGCTGGAGAGGGGGCGGCGCAGTGGTCCGCAGGTGTGCTTGGGCGGTTGCTGGCGTGCGTGCATGGGCAGTGCGGTGAAGAGGCTGGCGGTGCTTCAGGTGCAGCAGGCTTCAGGCGCAGCAAACTTCAGTTGGCTTGTGCATGGGCAACGCTTGTTGGAGATTGCTGACGCGTGGAGGAGGTTCGTGCATGAGTGGATGAGCTTGCCGGCGCGTGGAGGAGGTTCGTGCATGCGTGGATGAGCTTGCCGGGGTGTGCGGTGGAACTTGCCGGCGTGCAGGCATGCATGCATGCACGTGGAGTTGCTGGAGCCGCATTAGAGGCCTTGCTGCATGCGCTGGGTGCAGCGCGTGGGGGCCGGTTGCTGTTGGAGAGGCCCGGCTGCTGGTGGAGAGGAAACCGGAGAGAGAGAGAGACGTGGGAGAGAGAAGAGAAGAGAAGAGAGAGGGAGATGCTGGGAAAAAAATGAGAGAGGGAGAAGGAGCTGCGTGCAGGGAGAGAGAGATTGCCGGAAATAGAGAGCAAGGATACGGGAGAGAAAGAGAGGCTGCTGTGGAGGGAGGAAGAGAGAGGAAGAGAGAGGAGTGCTGAGAGAAGGAGAGGAACCGAGAGAGAGAGGGAATTTACGGGAGAGAAGGAGGAAGAGAAACTGAGAGAGAGAGAAATAGAAACCGGAGAGAGAGAGAGGGAATAGGTCGGCTGGGAAATTGGAGAAGGAGAAGGATTAGGAATTAGAGGGTTGGAAACCGAGAGAGAGGAGGAGGAAATATATATAGAGGAAGAGAGACGTAGGAAAGAGGAAGGAAGGCGTGCGGAGGGAAAGAGGGGGAGACAGAGAAAAGGAAATAGAGAGGAGAAAAGGAAACAGAGAGAATGGGAAGGAAGGTTTTTTTATTTTTTTATTTTTTTTAAAAAAGAAAGTGGGTGAAAGGAAGGTGGCTGGTCTTTCTTGGGTTCTTTGGGTAAGAATTTGGATAATATTAGGACATCAAATGACATTTTTACCCTTGCTTTAGTCGAATTTATTGAGATTCAAACCCTAGATCTCCCCCAAATTTCCGAAAACTCCACCAACTGCACTGCATCATCGACATGTTCTGTTCACATAGAATGAATATAAATGAGCACATTATCATTAAAAATTATTATAATTATTTATTTCATCTTGGTTTTGTCGAAAAGCCGTAAATGCGCTATATTCCATTAATCACATGAAATGACGATGTTTTTAAGTCAGAATTTGACGAAATTGGTGCCGTTGGACTTGGTACGCAATTATCTATCATTTTATGTTATTTTACGGATAACAACATGAGTATGATGCATATGATTGCCCTTAAATGATTAATTTAACACTTTATCATAGTGCTAGCAGCATACAGAACACGGATGGGCAAAATCTCTCTATATCGATATTAAAAAAATAAAAATTATCATAAAAATTTCAATATTTAATTATTTTTATTAAGGTTGTTTTCATTTTTGGGGGCTTAAATTTGACCATCTGATCGTGAAACTTAACTATAACCATCCGATAGGATTTGCATAAAAAGTATTTTTAAAAAATTATGAAAAATAAAAAAATTTCATTGCCAATTTAAGGGATTAAAACCCCAAAAGATGGAATACTTACAGCATTGCAGCGCACCTTAACTGGACCTTATATATATCTGTGTGTGTACACGTGCAATTTTTATACAAAATATTTTGAATACGAAAGTATACATTTATAGTTAAGGAAGAGACATGTGCGTAAGAATATGATTGAAAGGAGTTTTCTTTAGCTCTTGAAAGCATATCAGGTAGTGCCACAACTAAACTTGGGGAAGCTTTTTATAAAAAACTTCTTCACTTGTTCTTCATGTTACATGAAGTTGTTATATATAAATATTTTTATGTTAATTATTTAGTTAAAAATTATTATGTTAATATGTTTTCATCTATCTTTTGAACAATATTATATATATTTTAACTCACCTATCACTATGGAATCTCCATGAGAGAATGGCCTTTGTATATGGATCATGGAATTATTTTTGACATTGAAGCCATGATTAAGATATTTAGTACATTCGAATGAGATCACATTGCTTTTTTATGAAAAGAGAAATTATACGTAACTTAATTGAGCATATGGACAATGATACGATTGCAAGATCTATAAGCACACAAGTTATATAAGCTCCCTTAAATACAATAGGTTATTGCCATGAAATGCTAACATTTTTTGTCAAATATAATGTCATTTAATTAATTCAACTATACAAATAAATCATCCATCAACATTGCAGAGGAGACAATGCTAATATCAACTGCAGTAGACATCAAATATGGCAGCCCAACTTGCAATGACATGGCTTGAGCACGAAGAAGAAAAATAAGCGGTTTTGATGATCTATTGGTAAAATAGAAATAGCTTTCCACCCAGATCTCAAAATTATGCATGGAACTCCAACTCTGAATCAAGATTTTGAGACGATTGATGTGGTTTATTGACTATAAATGTGAGTTGTCATTTTCTAAGTCAAATTTAATCATTTTCCTAGTGAAAAACTTAGTTTTCATTAAAATTCGCTATTTTTGGTAACTTTTCTAGATTATATATAGACTTAGAGTTTAATTTTGAAAGTAATACTTTTGTAGATTGCTTAGAATTATATGTTATTTAATTTAGTAAATTCTTATTTTTTTTCCTAGTTGGAATCTAAACTTGACATATATAAATAAACATCTCTTATGTACGGAAAAAATAAAATTGAATAATTATATTTAAATTTTTTAATTTCTCAAAGAATTGCGAATTCTCTTCTGTTTCTCTTCTTCTATTTCATGTTCTTCTTCCTCTAACTTTATGCAGCCAAGCAACTGCTACAAAATACTAATCATAAATCAAAACTATGTGATCTTTTTCTCTGTGTAGGAAATTTAATAACTCACTTAGATGGCATTTCACATCATCAGGAGTAAGTTTTATAATAGTTTTATTTTAATGTAATTTTAATATTATATTATTTTATTCATTTCATTCTAATGTCAACAACTTTAAAAAAATCACTTGTTTACTAACTCACCTTCATCTTTAACCTTTGATTTTTTTTTTTTCCAAATAATTTCAATAGCATGCTTGCACAAATAATTTTTAGAATTATAGTTCATTTATAGACTAGAAATCATTCAAGGTATATGTAGTATCCTTTTACTATCTTAAAATTTTATTACTTATTAATTTTGCTTTATAAAATTTCCTTAATCTTTAACATATTATTGGGATAAATTTAGTTCAATTCATCACGTTTGTCTAATTTATTGATTTTCAATCTATAACATATTATTAGGATAGGTTTAATGGTTATCTGCAGCTAGATTCGTTACGTTGATCAAATTTGTTTGTTTTCAATTTTCTCTCCTCCCGTTCAGCATGGATCTTATGTGCATGTACACTTAACAAAATTGGAAGTATATATTTAAGAACATGAGAAATATATTTGCTTGTGTTCCTTATCAAAAATTGATAAAGATTTACTACTCCGTGGTTTTCATTCTTAACATCTCGTTCACGTATTTTGAGACAAAATAAGTTTAAATCATCACTCTTGACATTTAAGAGTAGTTTTTTTGTTTTTGTTTTTTTTGCATAAATTACTTGTAAATGCTTATTCGAATAGGAAAACACGCCTTTCATTCCACCTTACATATTTCTTGCATGCATTTTTCCAGTAGCTTAGTTAGTGATATTAGAAATCTGTCTTTTTCATGTAATAGGATGATAATTATTACCATCGTGGTCTACAAATTTTTTCGAAGTTATGTCACTTTCTCTATCATTTTAAGATCTCAAATATTAAATAAATGATAAATATTTGATGTCCACTGTAAGATATCAATTGTTATTTTTACAATCTTTTTAAAACTGTATACATAAAGAGCCTATAGATATGTATATTAGTCATACTTTAATAGCTTAAAATACTAATGTTTATCTACATCTATAAAAATGATCACAGTTTGGATGCATAAATAGGAGAAAAATAGGCATCAACAAAAATCCTTCAATATTGAACTTGCTAGATGTGTTAATCCTTCTTTATAACACACAATCGACCAATGCAATACAAGAAAAAGGGGTAAGACATATTTGAATTCTAAGATGTATCATACCTTTATTTATCAGCTTGGTTCATTATATGCTATCCAAAATTATATGATTCGATCAGATTTGAAATAAACGTTGAGAGCAAGAATTCTTTTCATTGCAATGCATCTTTCAACGATGCGTACATTAGTCAACATGATAATAGTTTTCATTCTAATTCATTTGAAAAAAAAAATCATCAAAATCATGTGAGATTATGATAAGCATGATAGATAAATGGAATGTTTTCCCTTAAGATATTTATTATTACTATGTAGTTCTTTGTTATATATTTAAGATGAATAAAGTTTATTAAGAAAATATGGAACCTATATATTGAAAGAAATTCTTTGATTTTTCGTCATATGGTTCTTTACTCGATCCACCTATTTTTCATTTGATTTCCTCTAGCACACATAGCCAAAGTTCTTAGTGTGGTCATCCACTGGATTCGTAAAATTACAGTTATAAAATATTTCAAAAACAAAAAAAGAGAAAAAGAAAAATGATGTCATGCATGTAGAAATTCATGACTCATGATAGTGACATATAAATAGATTGTATTATTGACAAAAAAGAAAAAAATAGATAATTAATTTATTATGCAGGTACTATGATTACTCATGTTTGATCCTCGTTAAGTCTCTCTTTTTGGCATGAAGAGAGGCATTTGTTATGCATTTATCTAAGTTCACATGCATTTATTTTCATCATTTATTACTTTTATTTTTGTTCTCTTGTCTTGATGGCTTCGGATTTGGTACCAAAGATAATCTTTCATAGAAGTATATATTGCATTTGTGAACAGGTGCACTATGACCTTTGGCCCAAAAAAGTTCATTGAGACTTTAGCAGCACCAGCCCTTAATTATTACTTGAACTGAAATTTAGCATATAAAATGTGCATATCTAGAACAAGTTAATTAGATAAAGGATAATATGTAAACTCAGGTGTGGATGTAGGGAATGCCGAGGGGGTTTGGAAAGCCGGTGATCAGGTTTATGGAAAGGCCTTCCAATGGGAAAAACTGTTCCCTTCGGATGAGCTTTTGTGATTCTGTGACAATCACATCAACTTAAATTTGCTGAAACTACTGATATGTTTGGATGAGCTTACTTCTTGGTAGTCATGCGAAAATTAGCACGAATTAAAGTTTCTTATCATGACATTAAAAAATCTTGTTAAATCTATGTGAGTAGTTGTTATTTGGCAATAGAATAAATGTAAGAAGGAAATTACCCTTTCATCGGCATGTTATTTTGTCATTCATTAAATTCTTTTTGGGTAAAAGACGATAATGATAAATATTTTTATTTTTTAATGTGAGAGTGTGAGATCCAGCCCCTTTTATTTTCTTTTACAAGTGACGAATAGAAATCACTCTAATTATTCTACTCTTTGATGGAATATAACCTCTCTATATTCTAGTTGGCAACAATATGTTAACACGGATGGTCACACAACCTCCTATTTTAACTATTTCTTCCGTTGTCAACTAGGAATTAGAATCACTACTAACTAAAAATAGATTTCGATCGGAGAATCTAACATAGGTTTTTCATAATAGCAAAACACAGCTTCTAGTTTTGGTTTTGAAGTATCTTTTTTTTTTTTTTTTAACTTTCACAAATTTTTCATACTATAAAAAAGTCTAAACATCATATGTAACTTTTCACCATACGATTTTTAAAATTTTATTATTTACATGTGAAATTCTAAACATCATAGACTTACAATGTTTATTTGTAGGATTCTAGCTCAATTGTTAGTGTTAGATGATACTTCAATAAGATATTTTCAATTAATTTATAGATGTAATAAAATTATATAAATTAAAATATAAATTGCTATGCATTTGTTATGTTGGTTTTTGTTTTGCTCTTAGGTCAAAACATGAGAAAATCAACAATTGATGCATATTTTAAGAGAAAGTCCATTGGCAACTCAAATGCCAATGAACTAGTAGTAGCTTTTGAAGCTCCTTCTTTAGCATAAATGCAAACTATGTTTGTATCTCGGGTTTCAGGTCTTGATGATAGACATATTTGTATATCAAAAAATATAAGAATTGACACTAGTGAAATTCTGAATATCATAGAGCGTAATCCATGGAAGTGTTGACCTATATTAGATTATCCTCCAAAACAAAGAGATGAAGTATAAAGAGATTATTTTATAGTTGGACCACATCAACTTGAAAACATAGCGCCACTTTGTTTGTTGGATAGGGCGGAATAAGTGTGGTTTATTCCGCAAATAAGCCTAATTCACCTTTGATTGACGGAATTGTTTATGCTCCCTCATTCCTGTGAATAAGATGAATTGGGCGAATACGCAATTCCGGCCCACCCCCTTGAATTGCTAATTTCGACATTTTTAGGCAGGGGCATGAACAAGATAAAACGACATCGTCGTTCGAGCCCCTACGAAAGGTGCGTTGCCCTCCCCTCGCCTATACTCCTCCGCCCTGCGAAATCCTTGCCCTGCGAAATTCTCACCCTCTGCCCTGTGAAATCCTCCTTCTTGCGAAATCCTCGCCCTCTTCTCCCTCGCCTTTACTCCTCGCCCCTGTGAAAGGCACCTGGCCACCGCCCCTATGGACCTGCCTGGCTGAACTCGCTGCCCCTCTGGACCTGCGTTCGACAAACTTCTGGTGTGCTTGCTTCGTTGACTGCACGGACAACCGTAGAGGACACTGTCCATCGGCGGACCAAGTCTTGATCCACTGGTTTGTAGTTTGATTCTCCTCGGTATGTAGGGTTTATCTCCTTTTCCCAATTTTTTTTTTGCGGAATGAGTTCGCCCTTCGTTTGCCTACCTCGCGATGCCTTCTACAAGGAGAGGCCTTCGAGCGCCTAACCTAGGATTTCAGACGTGTAGTCAAACGTGTAGTAGTGGCTTTGGACCTACTACAACTCCGAAAGTTTGCTTTTTACAGCGATGTTTCCCATCCAGCACTAGAGTTTCCCGTCCTTTTCCTCTTCCCGAGGGTCACGGACGCTTCTGTCATGCAACCTATCCATCTCCTTTCGCAGTGTTCCTTCCCATCCATCATTTAAGTCTATTGTATGGTCTTTCTCTGATAAATGGATGAACGAGGCTGGTAAGAAAGGCAGAGATGCTTGGGTTGGAGGCAAGGCACTACAGTGTGGAAGCTGGGGGGGAGGATTTGGTGGCGTCTACGATTTTCTCTTCTTCTTCAAACGAGAAGCCTTCACCGGTAGCCATCATTTCTTGGATTCATGGGTTTTTCTACAACTTTTCACTTCAATATCTTCTTCTCGTCCTCCTGTCTGATGCGATTTCATGATATTTCTATCTACCTATGTGCTTGTTACGTAGGTTTATTTTGTGCATTCTGCATAGAACCTAGCATATTTTGTGCATTTCTACTTGCTAACCGTAGCTTGTAAGTTACCATGAAAGATGGGAGTTCTTTTTCATTGTGACTTATCTGTTTATAGGGTTAGGCAGTTTGTCCCCTTCTGTCACTTTAGATTTATGGGAGTTATTGTTGTTATCAAAGATAATGTTAGTGGGCACAATTATTAATACTGATCATATGAGGTTCAAAACATTGTAAAATCATATAAGATTCAAAACATTGTAAAAATCATCAGCTGTGTAAACATACCACTTCTTGACTATTGCCTATGTAGACAATGGGTATTTTGGGTCTAGAATTTATTTTGTAGATTTGGATTGTTGCAATCTTGAGAAAGGCCTTTGACTTTGTTTTTAATATTCGATTGTGTTTTTCACAGTTTTATGCATACTTGTTTCAGCCTTTGTGTCTGGAAAGGCATTGAGATTAATAATTATGGTTATTACTATCGTTTTACCTACTTGTGGTTAAACATTCTGTATTGGATGCTATACAACTGAAATCATAAGTGTTAATCTATCCCCTTCTGTCACTATTAGGCAGTCTGTTCCCTTCTGTCACTCTGGATTTGTAGGAGTTATTGTTGTTATCAAGGGCAATGTTAGTAGGCACGATTATTAATACTGATTATATGAGGTTCAAAACATTGTAAAATCATATAAGATTCAAAACATTGTAAAAATCATCACCTGTGTAAAGATATTGTTTCTTGATGATTAACTATTGCCTATGTAGAAATATTGGTATTTTGGGTCTAGAATTTGTTTTGTAGATTTGGATTGTTGCAATCTTGAGAAAGGCCTTTAACAACATGGTTCATTATTCACAATAGACCTATGAGATTCACATATCTAACATGGTTCATTATTCACAACAGACCTGGAGTAGAATATGTTAGCTAACTTAATTATGAAAATTTTAATTATATCCTTTTTGATAAGAAGATTTATATTTATGGGTGGGCCAGTGTCACAAGGCTCCTATCATTGCATGGTCTACGAAGGGTCAATTTATGCACATCCTTTACATGACTTTTGCAAAGATACTATTTTTCGATTTGAACTTTTCACCTTTACGACACAATGGAGCAATGTTAACATTGCACCAAGCCCCCCCTGAACATAAATAACATCCATATGGGAGTAAAACTTGCAACCTTTGGAGCCTATCCAGAGTGCATTTCCGGGAGGTGCAAAATGGACATTGATTTGAATAGATTCTTGAGCTGGCAAGTTGAGTAGCCATTGGCTCAAGCTCAGCTCGCAAGCTTATTCTTAGCCATTCAAAATCGGTTCAGTCCTGATTTTTTTACTGTGCTACTTGTGAGCAACGCCTGAGTGGCTCAATTTCACCCTTCTCTCTGTAGTAAGTGTCTATGTTCAGATCTCCTTGAATGCACTTCCAATGAAGATGAGGATCTTTGGGGGGACCTGTCTTTGAATCTTACTGTCCCACAATATTTTCCAAATGGGGTTCAACTTGGAATTAGATGGGTCTGCCTTCTAATTTATCAACACTGAGATCTGTAGTCTGTACTAACTTGATTTGTTGATGAGTAACTTTTCTGGACAACACCGTACCCAATGCACTTTAGTTGTTCCGCAGAACTTTATTTACATCCAATTATCTGATTGTAAATGTATTCTTCACAATAATATGACTTAGTGCTCCATTCCCGTCACTTATGTTATCTTTTTTCTTGTGATTAGGCAGTATAGAAAGCGCAAACGAACCATGTCCACCTCTGGTAAGTGTACGCTAAGTTGAAAAAATTTCGTTTCTTCTTATAATCTTCACCTTCGTATGATTGATGGTCTCCATGTTTTTGACACCGTAAAGTAAAATTTGCTGGTCATTTTTTCTTGAGAACATATTATTTTTTTCCCTCCTCCTCCACTTTGATCGGATGTATATGTTTATTAGAAGGACGGAAAGGTAAACGCGTTGCTAAAACTGAGGGCACTAGTGTGAGTGCTTAAATTGAGTGTGTGATTATCATGAAAAATTATGTTGTTTAGGAGAAAAATAAACCTATTAAAAAGAAACTAGGTGATTATGATCGCCAGAAATTTTTAACTAAAAAGTTCCAAAAGAAGAAAGTTTGATCGCCTACCTGTTTGGATGTGGGAGTTGTTGAGGTTTTTTATTCCCCTCCTTCAGCCGGCTGAAGAAAGAGAGTCATTTTTGTCTTTGTTCTTGCTTTGGCTGCTTACTAGGTTTTGAGGATCGTCCAGATTCCTTGTTGTTTGCTGTTGATTTCCTCATTTCGATTCTCCTTTTTGTACCTTGCAAGAAAAAATTGAATGGAAGAGAGAAAACACAATGAGAACTCATATAGATATAGTATCTATTCTAGTGGAAATTCTGAGCATGCAACTAGACAATTGAACTCACTTGCTGGGTGGTCTTTTAAACCCCTTTAAGATATGGATTGAGAAGAATGATGGTGAGTGTGTGTTGCATGCAGTGATATAATGAAAATGTGAGGATAATGAGATGAAAAATGTGAGAAGATGCAGAAACAAATTAAAAGCTAAGCTGGATGGTTCCTAAAAAGCCTTGGTCTTGAAAATTCTTGAAAGGACGAAGATCGGATGAAGAACTCCTGGAAGCAGCACCTCGATCCTTCAGCGTTTAGACGTTGTCGCCAAGATTCTTTGCTCAATCACTATCACTGTCACTATCACTGTAATCACTGACACTAATTATCACCACTAACTGTCACTTGACCAAGAGGCTGGATATTTATAGACTTTTATATCCTCGGATTTATATGAGGAAATTTTGAAGTTTATCCAGCTTAACCAACAGATAAACACAGATTAATTCATCATTATCTGTAATTAGTCTAAAACACATCGCTAATGAAAGACGCCTTTCAGACTGATTAAGATAAAGATAAACATCCGGAAAAAGTTTATCATTATTTTTGATTGTATAAAACGCGTCGCCAAAGAAAGACGCCTTTTACACTAATTAAGATAAGGATAAATATCCGGAGAAGAGACAGAAACAACTTAGGAGACATAAATTGCGTCGTGCCTAGAAGACATGTTTTGGCTAATTAATCAATTAATTAAAAATTCAAATTTAAATATCAAAATAGGAATAAACTCTAAATGGCGTCTTAACAGGGCGACGTCTTTTAGACTTCTTCATATTTTAATCAAAATTTGAGTTAAAATCAATTTAATTAATTAACTTAAGTTACATCTATCTGACCCGATACTATTTAGATTTCAGAAAGATTAATAAAAATTAACCAATGATTAAATATCAGACCATTCTGAGGCATTATTATATGATATGAAATTTACTCAAAATGATGTCAAAATTAGCGTGTCTACAGTTGCCTCACCTTAGCATCATCTTTGCAAGGGAGTGAAATGAAATAGAATGTACTGAAAAGGTGACGCCAAGGTGTGATGAGATATGCTCTTAACATCACATGATTGAAATTTTTTTCAAAATCATCGATGAAGATAGCTCAAAGAGATCAATGGAATTAATCCTGTCTGGATGAGGTAGACAAAGAAAATAAGGTCGATCAACCTCCACGGAGTGGGAAGTACCCCAGGTCATAAACACTGCAGGTTTCATCATGGGGAGCGTTTGCCAGCTAATGTGGACGTGCTGCAGTCATGATGGATCTTAAAAGAAAACAAAAAATATTGGATAAATAGTCCAAGAAAGGATAGAATTTCAAAGATATCTTCAAGCGAACCTCAAAGATAATCAAGATACTTAATTCAGAATGGAATATTTCATATCATGTTTGGATTTATTTGATCAATGGTCTGAAACTTAATCAAGAATTAATTCTTATCACAATGATATCAAAGTCCTATATGATGCATGCTGGGCTAAAAGAAAAATATAAAGTCAAATAAAATATAAATTAATCAAGGATAATATTGTTAAATTGTCATTAATGAGTCAAGATACAAATTCTTGTAATTCAGTACTAAGCCGAAGCTTGATTATCCACGCACCGTTTTACAAAAGTGGAACCATCGTCCTCACCAATTAACAATCAAACGGCCTATCCGTGCGATTAAGAATTCTCTGGAATTATCACAGTTTTTGTTGAACGGGAACTCAAATTCCAGTTTCATCAAAACCACAAGGTCCTTGAAATAATCTAATAAATATTTATTATATAATAATGATCATTATGCAAATTAATTACATGAAAGAATATAAGGGTAGAGATAACCGTCTTTTTAGCCACGGTCAGGACTGATAAATTCCCACAGTGAGATCTTCTTGATATTTTCCAGTTTCATTTGGATTTTTCTGAATTTTCTGCACTAAAAAACCATTAGTAATTTCAAGCAAGTGTTTAATTAAGCAACAAAACATTGAATTTCGGGTAAATAACAGAAAGTTTGAAATGCGTCGTGTTGAGTCGACGCCCGTTACCCTTTTAAAATGAGTCCCTGTCCCACGACGCCTTTTTAGTCGCAGAAACAGGTTCTGGCTGTTCTCTGCTCGGATTCCAACTCTTCCCATGCTTATCCCTTTTCAAATCCGGAAAATCTTTCCTAAGATCGCAATTCCTTCTATATAAACATCATTAACTTGTTTCAAAGCAATCCTACCACAATCTAGAGATCCAAGTTAGAGTTTTTCTTCAAGGTTCAAGAGATTTCCAAAGTTTTCAAGGTTTTAAGGCTTCAAGAAAGAAGAAACTCGAAAACAAGATGAGTTCTTCAAGCAAGAGGATGAGAAGGACGCTGGAGAAGCTCTCCGACGTGGAGAATTATCTAATTGGAAGGGATCCCAACCTCCAAGTAAGTTGAATTATCTTTCCTTCAATCCTTCTTCTTCAATTTCCTCTTTTTTCCCCATGTTCTTTATGTCCTTTTTCAAGTTCTTCAATTGATCATTTCTTCTATTTTCCAGATGTACCCCATGTTTCCCGGTCCAAGGAAATTCACCTCCCTCCCTTGGATTCGCAAACTTGCTAAGAGTATCAAACTCTTCATGCAAACTTTTATCTCCAAGTGGAGTCTCCATGGCTTGGTGGTCCATGCTAAGCACTACAAGAGCCCAAACGTGGATTGGGCGGCTATGGGTGCCTTGATTGAACAGTGGCATCCTCAAACCCACACCTTTCTTTTCCCTCAGTTGGAGTGCACTATCCTTCTAGAAGAGGTGGACCTTTTGTTGGGCCTTCCGAAGATCAAGAATAAGATGGCCTTGATGAAGGAAAAGATCACCGGCCAACAACTGCTGATGTCAATCATGAAGGACCCCACAGAGGTAAAAGGGTGCCTTACCAAGAAAGGAATTAATCTCGCGAAGCTTGCAGAGTGGACCTTATACGAGATTGATGATCTGAGGGAGGATGAAGCTGAAGACGTGACGAAAGCTTTCGTCACGTGCCTTGCCGGGGCTCTGTTCTTTCCTGCGCAAGACAATATCCTTGAAGATGATCAAGTCAGCGCGATCTTTGAGGGAAAATCCATTAGCACTGCGATTCTGGCTTATCTCTACAGTGGGCTCTCTGCGGCGTCTATAGGTCAACCTCCTTATGGGTGCATGCTGCTCTTTGCTTTATGGGTCGAGCTACATTTTAAATTTGAATATCACACGAGGATGTCAGCAAGACCGTCTCAAATCTACATGAATAGCCCGATCCACCACATCTCCAACATCGTGAAATTCAACGAGAGGATGATTAACAAAGTACCAAAGCTCAAGACCCGAGCTGACTGGAGAAAATATTTGAGACGTATGTCGTCTAACGGGTTTGACTCTTCCCCACTTGCACTCGTTGGAAAGCCCATTAGAGTACGCCGCGCATCCGGTGCCGAGCTTAAGCTGATCGGGGCTACCGAGCTCGTGCTGTACAACCCCCATCGATGCCTTACTCAGCTCAGCTTGCCTCGTTATGAATTCCCCGAATTTTCCCTTACATCTCCAATCAAAAGGCGTGCTTTGGAATCCGATGAAGACTATGAAGCTACATAACTCATTGCTACTTTGTGGAACATTGGCTTTAGTCATCATGTAAAATCCTCAAAGAATACAGATAGAGGATTAAAAGTTGAATACATACTAGCACTTCGGGAATTTCTTCCTTGAATGTCCTTTTTCTTTTCTTTCCTTGATGTAATAAAGAATTTTTATTGAATAAAGAATCGTTCCTTTATGTCTTGAAATCTTTCCTTAACCTCCTGTGATCCTTCCATGATTTTTCCTTGAATAAAAACTGGATTTTTCCTTAAAATATGACAGTTCGGGTTTACTTAATACAAAACGCGTCCACTCATAAAGACACCTTTCAACCATAATTCATTTTCCAGAAATCAGACATTAACCTTAAAATCCCGAATTACGCCTAAAACGCGTCCATCAGAAAAGACACTTTTAAATCAAAATCTTTTTCCAAAATAAGAATAATCCTTAAAATATTGAAGTACCCTTAAAACGCGTCCACAAGTGGAGATGCTTTTCACTCAAAACTCAAGGATTTAGTCCTTAAAATCTGGATTTAACCTTAAACTGCGTCTACATGTGTAGACGCCTTTCAATTCTCTCTCTTGCTTTTTTCCAGAATTCCAACATTAATTCCGTGATTAATCCACTGACACACGTCGTGACGTGTAGACGCCTTTCATCATCATGCCTTGTACTGTTCTGACCAGAATTGGCGGTAACCTGAAATGCGTCGCCCTATGTGGACGCCTTTCACTCAATTCAAACAGCTGGCCTTGCCGCCTCAATTTATACTCCCTGAACGGCGTCGTTGTACCCAGACGCGTTTTACCCTTTTCAAACAGAACCTGCGAAGGCCCCCCTTTCTTCCTCACTTTTCCCAAAACCTTCTCTCTCCTCAAGCTCTCCGGCGAACGTCTCCTTCTCTGGCGATCTTTACTCGTTTTCTTCCTTGCAATCCCTCTTCTAAGACCATGGAGCACGGTGAAGGTTCTCGTAAGGCCAAGGCGATGGTGAAGCGCCGTCGGACCTCGGCGAGGGATGAAGAAGATGTGCCGGCCGAGCTCGCCGCGGCAGCGACATTCTTGGAGGAGGAGAAGGCTCCTCCGGTGCCCGTGGCCGTGGAAGAAGGAGGGGAGGGCGACCTCCACTTGGTAAGTCTTCTATAGTTTGAATGGAGTGAGAATAGGAAGGAAGAAAGGGGTTCTTGGAAGAACCTGGAATTGGGCTTGAACTGCGTCCAGACCAGGTGACGCCTTTCAAAAGGCGTCGCCTTGGTCCGACGCCTTTCAGCCGTAATTCCAAATTTTTAATTAGGCCAGAAAATGGTCTCAAATTGCATCAAGACATGTGGACACCCTTCAATAGGCGTCCATGTAGCTCGACGCCTTTCAATTCAGAAATATTTTATCTGCTTTTATGTTCATTAACTGATGGAATTCCTTATTTTCATTTGTAGGGGACGATGAGAGCCAGGATTTCATGGGACCTAGTTATAGGTGCATACTGGGGACTCCCGGATTTCGAGAAGGCGCGCCTGCGCCGGATGGGGTTCGGTGAGGTCTTGGATATCGAGCCATTTTGGCTCGATCTTGTCCTCCTGCAGGCGCTGCGGGAGAGGTGGCATGCGGAAAGCAGGGCTTTCCTAATGCCTTGGGGACATATGATCCCCACCCTAGAGGATGTGGCCAGGATCATTGGCCTCAGGGTAGAGGGCCGATCGGTAAGTGGGATGACTTACCCCAACTACCAGGGATTGGCAGAGGCCCTGCTAGGCATAGAGGTGTCTAGCCTAGGCAGGGAGTCCAGGATGGTCCTTAGGGTAGAAGTAGAGGCTGCCCTAGGATTAGATGAGCCCCGGCGTCGGTCAGATGAGACCCGGGAAGAGTTTAGGAGTAGGTTAGCAAAGTCCTCTTCCTTTGTATATTGTAGCAACCCTAGTCAGGAGGAGGAGGTAGATAGGCAGTTGAGGGTCTTCCTTGTCTTCTTCTTTGGTCGGTTGCTCTTCGGTACGAAGGGCGACCACATTCATTGTAGATTTCTTTATCTGTTAGACGACTTAGATAGGCTTCATGAGTATGCATGGGGTGCGGCCCTTCTAGCCCACCTGTTCGCGGACCTGTCTGCGGTCACGCCTGACCGTGAGACCACTATCAGCGGCTTCTCGCCGTTCCTCCAGGTATTAAATCGTCTTTTTATTTGTTCATGATATGCAATGTGATATGATATGATGATTTCTAACTTATATGTTCATGTATGCAGGTTTAGAGTTATCACTACTTCCCGCTCGGCCGAGCGCGGATAGTACGACCTGGTGCCGTCCCATTGGCCTGCCGTTGGCAGCCAATTGTAGACACGGCACCCCAGCACCACCAGCTGACGGCCCTCTGCCGTCAATTCCTCGATTACCCCGAGTTTTTAGTGAGTTTTTAACTTGTTCAATTTTGTTCATTAAATGCAATCTTTTATTCATTAACTGTAAGTTATTTATATGAATGCATCTAACCTGTATACAGGTGAGCTGGCGCCCGTACCTCGGTATGGGCGAAGAGAGTCAGCCGTGGGTGACGGCTAGCCAGAGGAGGTTCGGCAGGCAAATGTGGCTACATTGCCTGACCGAAATCGAACCCCTCCGCCTACGGCTCGTACTGAGGACACTGGGCCTCCACCAGGAGTGGATCGACAAGGAGGTCCCGGAGGGCATCGAAAGGAGCATGAGGGGCAAGCAAGCCCTCACCGATTGGCGCGCCAAGTTCCCAGAGCAGTACGAGGACTGGCACCGCCGCGGCGTCAGGGTGGAGTCCCGGGAGGAGAGTAGCGAGGCCTACCTCCAGCAGTACCGGGCTCACTATGGCGACCAGCTTAGGCTCCTCCGACCACTTGATGTAAGTATGATTTATGTGTCTTTCATTTTATTATTATCTTAGTTTATTTCTGTGGATGAATGTATGTATGTGTGGTATGTAGGATGCGCGAGATGCGGTCATCATCGACCTCCGGGCCCGCCTACACGACGCGGAGGCCCAGCTAGAGCAGGTCCAGAAGGAACTCTTCGACCTAGTATGTGTGAATGAATATTTTAATTAATTAATTTGTTTTGACGATTAACCACTGATGATTGTCTTTTGGTGCAGCGAGCCGTCTACACCCAGGCAGCTCCCCCTGCATACGGAGCCTCATCCTCCTCCTACCCGTCTGCTGTTCAAGAGGCTGCTCTGGCCGACCTCCAGAGCCAGCTTGCCTCCGCCATCCACCGGGCTACTCTTGCAGAGGAGGACCGTGCCGCTCGAGTAAGTCCTATTACTTCATTTGATTTCTGAACTTGATTTTGATTGCTTGATTGCCTTGGACTAACAATGACTTCTTCTGTAGGTTGCTGAACTCCAGGAGGCCCTTCAGAGGGCTGAAGCAGAGTTGGAGCATTCTCGCGTAGCGGCTGCTCGTGCCGAGGCTAATGGTGCGTGTAGGTGCTAAAAATTTGCTCGTGTGATTTATGTGAAAAACTATGTTGTTTAGGGTAAATTAACCTATTAAAAAAAATGCAACTAAGGTGCTTGTGATCGCCAGAAACTTTTAACTAAAAAGCTTCAAAAGAGTTTGATCGCCTACCTGTTTAAACGCGGAAGAATGAATCCTTGGTTCCCCTCCTTCAGCCGGCTGAAGAAAGAGAGCCTCTTCTTGTTCTTTTGTTCTTGCTGTTGAATGTTGAGGATCGTCCAGAAGTTCTCCTGGCTTCGTGCTTGATTTCCCTCTTTTTAATTTCTTGTTGTTGTTGTTGAATGCAGCAGACAGAGAGACAGAAAAATAAAGAAGAAACAATGATGAGAATCTAAGTAGAAATAATATCAAAGCTAACTATGATTAGAAACATGTATAAACAGCAACTCACTTGTTTTAAATGACTTTGAAACCCCTTAAGAACAGATGGGTTTTGGAGAATTAATGAGGTGGTGTGTGTTGCATGAAGTGAGTATGAGAGAATGAAACTAATAAATGAAAATGAAATTCAGATATGAAAAACTTATGCCCAGTCCAGTTGGTTGAAGCTTTGAAGGAGATGAAGATCTTGAAAAAGGATGCCGACTTCTGGTAATGGCAGCGCTTCGGCGTTCCGACGTGGTTGCTTCGATCTTCAAATCGCTATAACGCTGAGGCTCAATAATTCTCTCTCTTCTTTTTTTTTACTCCTTGAGATGCAAGGTATTTATAGGCATTTTCTGCGTTCGCGATTAACATAGAGAAATCTCGGATTTATCTACCTTAATCGACAGATAATTACTGATTAATTCATCTTTATCTGTAATTATCTAAAACGCGTCCACCATGGCTGACGCCTTTCAGATAAATTAAGATAAGGATAAATATCCGGGAAAACTTATCTTTATCTTTATTAGGTAAAACGCGTCCACCTTGGTAGACGTCTTTTACCCTAATTAAGATAAGGATAAACATCCGGAAGAGAAGTTAAAACAGCTTAGGAAACCTAAAACGCGTCGACTTTGACAGACGCCTTTTAGTTAATAAATTAATTGATTAAAATTCAAATTTAAACGGTAAAATACGAATAAACTCTAAATAGCGTCCACATGGGTCGACGCCTTTTAGGATTTTTTCATATTTTAACTGAAATTTGAGTTAAAATCAATTCAATTGATTAACTTAAACATGTCTGCTAAACCCGACACTCAAAAATATCAATAAAAATTAATTAATGATTAATTATCAGACCATTCTGAGGCATTATTATATGATATGAAATTTACTTAAAATGACGTCAAAATTAGCGTGTCTACAGTGCGCATATTAGAGCCTTGGAGGAGCAGTTGGCACGCCTCTCTAGCGACGATCTCCCTCGTGAGCTGACACGCCTTCAGAACCGTCTGGAGATGCTTACCGAGGACCGAGAACGGGAGCGGCAGGAACGACAGCGAGTGGAAGCCGAGATGACTTCTCTCCGGGTCTAGCTTGGTGTTGCAGAGCACGAGCGACGCAGCGTGGAGGAGCGTTACCGACGTGCCCGCTAGCGAGCGCAAGAAAGGGGGCACGGGAGTGCGTTCACCGCGAGTGTGGCCATATCATCAGGCCAAGCTGGTCCGAGTTTGATGGGACCACCACCTCCCAGAGCTCCGCCGCTAGACGCCCAGGATGAGGCTCAGAGTCAGATGGATGAAGGGGCTGGGGAGAGTCAGCCTTGAGGGCTACATGTATTTTCTTTTCTTTTGTATATCATGTAAGAAACATCTTTGATATATATATAACACTTTTGGCCTTCAACCTTGTGTTCCATGTATGTCCTGCGCATTACTTAACAAACATGTTAAGTATCTGTTTAGGCTTAGCTCCTTGCGTGACCAAATGAATGATCGATCAATCTTTTCCTTAGTGAAAGGGTGAAGGGGCATAGCCTTTATTAACAAAGGTAATGTGAATAATCAAACTTTAAGCAAAATGCAACATGCAAGCAGACAAATGCTCACTGAAAATAAGAGGAATGAAACATACTAAATGCAATAAGCAGATGCTAATTGAAATATTTTTTGTTGTTTTGAAATATTCATTTTTGTTTGGGTTTTGGAAACATATGTGTATATATTTTTTTGATTTTGGAATATGTACCTTTTTTGGATTTTGAAATGTGTATTTATTTTTTTTGGATTTTGGAATATGAATTTTTTTTTGGATTTTGAAATATGTATTTTTTTAGATTTTTGAATATGATTTTTTATTTTATTTTGGAATATGCTGCAAACTAAAAAGACCAGCATGGTATTCAGATCAAAAGATCATATTCATTTATTAACTTAATTCTCAAATTGTTCTTCAATAATTTAACTTAAACCCATCGTGTTTGAACTTGTGTTTCCATTCGTGATCCCATTTGATGATTTGTTCCTTAGTCAATCTAGGTCATTCCTTAAGTTTGGAGTACGCCTCTTTAGAAAGAAAGGAAGAATTGGTTTAGAAAGCCCATGAGAAAGTTCCGAAAACCTAAAAAGATGTTCCTTTCCTACCATAATATTTGTTGGGGTTCGGTCATTTTCTTTCTGGGGTATTTATCGACATTGCGTTTCCTTTCATTTTATTTCATGGCCTTGATGTAACGTTTGTAGTGTAATGGCCCTTTGATTTGACATTTGGCTTTTGCCTTTTGCTTTTACTTTTATTTTATTTTTTGGGACGGATCTCCCCCATTTTTTTATGACGACCTCCTACTAAGATGGCGGGTATTCTCGGTAGTCTATTCTAAGCCTCGTTCCGACATCATGGGCTGAGTGTAAAAACATAATTTTGTTTTAAAAAGAATGATTTGCAGTTTACACTTTCAGTCAAACTTTTGGTATTCCTTAGAACTTGGCATCTCTTGTTACTCACGAATCAAACGTGTTAGTGTATGTAGTAATGTGTTTGAATTAAATCATTCAGACTGATAAGGGAATTTGAGTTTATAAATTTTCTGATTCCACTGGTCTTTGCACCACGCTGATCGACTCTTTAACCTAAAGGTAGTATTTCTTGAGATACAAACCATTCCAGGGGTAGGCTAACTCTTCCCCTTCTACATTAACCAAACGATAAGCATTACCAGGAAAAGCGTGTGATACAACATATGGTCCTTCCCAATTGGGTTGGAGCTTAGAACGCGGACTACCAGGTTTTACAAAAATTCTTTTGACAACCATTTCACCAACCTTGAACTTACGTTCGATGACTTTCTTTTGATAAAAACGTGTTAATCTATTTTGATAAACTCTTGTATGATTAGCAGCTGACCATCTTTTCTCGTCTAAGAGTTCCAATTGGGCAAGGAGTGTTGAACGGTGTTCATCAATGGAAAATTCCTTATTTAATTGTACCCTTAATGACGGTATAAGGATCTCGTATGGAACTACCGCCTCAATTCCAAATGTTAAGGAATAAGGAGCCTGCTCAGTGGGCGTGCGGATTGAAGTTCGGTAGGCCCATAGAGCCTCAATCAATTTTTCCGGCCAATCTGTGAATTTATTAGACTTGCACGTCTTTTTGATGATTTTTATCAAAGTCTTGTTAGTTGCTTCTGCTTGGCCATTGCCTTGCGGATAATAAGGAGACGAATGATGCAATGCAATTTTGTACCTGTTGCAGAGGTCTTTCAGTTCTTGTGACACGAATTGCGGTCCATTGTCGGTGACGATGGTGCTTGGAATTCCAAATCTGGTGATGATGTTCTTCATGATGAACTTGTAGACGGTTGATCCTTTGACTTCCGTGTATGCTTCAGCTTCTGCCCACTTGGTGAAGTATTCCGTTGCCGTGAGGATGAAAGACTTTTGCTTAATGCCGGAATCAGGATTACCAAGGGGTCCAATGATATCGAAAGCCCACATGGAGAAAGGCCATGGGGAGGAAACAGGGTGGAGTGAAGATGCAGGAGAATGAATCTTATCGGCGTGAAGTTGACACTTAGCGCACCTACGGACATATCCTACACAATCTTCTTCCATAGTTGGCCAATAGAATCCTTGCCTAAGGTTTTTATTTGCTAACATCTATCCATTAACATGGCCACTACAAACTCCAGTATGAGTTCCTTCCATAACCTTCCAAAGCTCATCTTCGTCTAGACATCTCAGAAGAACTCCATCAAAACTTCTTTTGTATAATGCTCCCCCAACTAACGTGTATCTTTGAGCAACTCTCCTGATAGCCCTTTTCTCCTCAGTTGTAGCTTCTTCAGGATATGATTGATCTTCACAATATTTAGCAATTTCATAGTAATATGGCTTCTGCTCATCATCTATTTCTTCTAACAGCTCCATTAACATGATCTCTTTCTTTTCTACAATATCCCCATCTTTGACCTTCTTCAACAGCTTCTCCTTAGTTCTAAGAAATGAAGGGTCTTTCACGGCGGGTGAAAGATGCCTATGAACAATGATCGACTCAGATTGTTTGCTGATTGGGAAATCGAGAGAAGATGCAAGTGAGGCTAGAGCGTCAGATAAGATGTTATGATTCTTAGGAATGTGGACAAAGATCAATTTGGTGAAAAGCTTTGAATAAGCAGAAGTAAGTTCTTGATAAGGCTTGAGCTTGGGATCAAGAGTTCAATACTTGGTTAACACTTGGCGAAGAATCAATTGACTATCACCCACAATCCTGAGTTTGGTAGTGTTAGTTTAAGTGGCCTACAATCCAATCTGACTATGTAAATCTCGTTCAATTTATTAATATAATGGCATAATATTCATTATGTGTAAATCGCATTAATTCTTTTTTCATAATGAAGTCCGTGAATATGTGCTATAGTGATCAGATTATGATGAGATCATACTAATGAGACTGATCACTTAAACACACATATTCTTAATTGTTCCTAGTCGGAGGATATCCGAGAAGGACATCGGATATCCGGTTAGACTAGTACAGATTACTCCTGCTCATATGATGAGGGTGACTGATCTCATAAGTCACTTGTGTGGAGACACTAAGGCGAATCTGTAGGTGCTCATTGGAGAATGAGTTCACTGAACTGATCCGACTGAATCGCTGGATGGTATAGTACCTCACTGTCAACCAGCTTGATTCTATTGTCGCAGTTGCGTGGATGCTCCTCGGACTTGAGACACCAAGGACACCTTGGCGGTGGACTTATGTACTTTGACCTTGGTTTACGAATCTCTAGCCACGGGATTCTAATACGCCAAGGATTGGGTGCAGCGGAATACCGTTGAAGGGAATTGTGTGTCAATAAGGAATCATTCGCTCTCGGTACTTAGAGAGAGAATGCTCTAGGAAGGATGCGCGAAAGTCCCTGGCCAGGGCGGACGATAATATCGGGAAAGGAGTTTTCCGATATTCATCAGCGACATCTAATCCAAGTGAGTCGACCGGTTAGGGTTTGACAACTCGCCATACCCTGAGTTGACTCGAGAGCATTGTACGAATGAAGGATTATATCCACGCGGTAACTGTTGACGGAAAGGTTCCAAGAGTGGGTTACTTAACCCCAAATACCTTCCGGGTTCACGCGGTGTTGCTTGGCACCCAACGTGATCGGAGGCCCGGTCGAATTCGATGTGCGACATCAATTCGATTGATTAATTAATTAATAAAATGTTATTAATTGATTAATAAAGCCAGTGAGGAGTCACTGGGCATGTTGGGCCATTGACTGGACTGGTTCTTGGTCCTAGAAGGTCACACGCAAATGATTCTCAAGGCGATGGATAAATAAGTGGGTTTTATATAAACCGGGGGTTTTTATGAAAAACCGCACGGTTAGTATAAAACATAGCGTACGGGCTGAGCAGGCCAAGCTGCTGCTAACCGTAGCCGCCCCTCCTCAGTTTCTCTCTCTCTCTGGCGTCCAGACAGATCTAGATCTGCTCTGTCGCTTCTCCGAATCCCGTTCGACGGGAAATCGTCCGCGCGTTGCGGCAATCGTTGCGGCGACCGGCGGAGGTTTCGTGGGCTGCGAAGAACGAGGAACGCGAGGATATCCGTCGCGGGGAGGATCGCGTGGACTTCGCTAGAGGCCGGGCGCTTGCGCGGCTTGCGGTGTCGCACCGACGGAACCAAACGGTTGCGGATTCGAATCTGCACACGGTGAGAACTTCGATTATCCGATAATCGTTGTTTTTAGTTCTTCAAAACGGGAAAACGGATTGCTGTAAATTTTTATTTTCCACTGCGTGAGCGATCCGGAGAAACCCGAGAAACCCAACAGTGGTATCAGAGCCAGGTTCCACTGTTTCTCGTCCCGTTTCGGTTTTCGAAATTAATTTTTCTTGAGTTATTCCATGCGTTTAATCCTATTAAAATGACGGAATAGTGTTCATAAGATGAACACAAATAATTTGATTATTTTTCTGTAATTTTTCGGATTTTATTTAGGGTTTTCGGAGTTCTTCGTGGGACGATGAACGGAGTGTTTTCGGCGGCTACGTAAGCGATTCCCAAGCGTTGGGATGGCGGCCTGGATGCCCGGATCTCTAGGGGATAGTCACCACTATCCACCGGTCACCTAAACCGCCTCCGAAGTGCCCTTGGAGGGCTGCAAATTCGAGCCCTAATTCAGTTTTTTGAAACCCTGCGAAAACTAGATTTTAATGGGTTTTTAGCATGCTTTGGGGCTTCTTCGGGGGACATCGCCGGCGATGGGGGACCGCCGGCAACAGGAGGCTTCACCGGCCATGCCGGCCGGCGCTGTGGCCCCGCCACCGGGCGGCGCCGCCGGGCCCTGCCGTCGGTTTCAACTTCTGCAACGCAAGTTAGGGCTTCCCATGGGGGGCTTCGGGTGGAAGACAACGGCTGGGCCGCTGGCGGGCCGAGCCGGGCCGGGCAGACCGGGCCCCTGGCCAGACCGGGCCGGAGCCCCTGGCCGAGCCAGGGTCCGGGCCATTTGGCCCGAACCCCTTAGCCCCAAAATCCCATCTTATTTAAACCCTTATTTCCCACTAAACCCAATGAAATTAAAATCTGATTTTAATTTGAAAATTCAAAACTGTTTTGAAAATTTAAATTATTATTCAATTTTATTTAATTGGGTTTTATTAATGATTTTGAATCATTTAGTAATATAAGGGTTAATTAATTAGCAATTAGTTGTTAATTAATTAGGATTAATATTAATTTAAATGTTAAATTAATTATTAACCTTGATGTGACTAATTTAAGGGTTAAATTGGTCATTAACTTTTATTTCAACTAATTGTTAATTAATATTTGAGTTAGTTATTAATTTAATAGTTAAATTAATAATTAACTTAAATGACTAATTTAAATGTTAAATTAGTAGTCTTTAATGATTAATTGTTAGTTATTAATTTAAGGGTTAAATTAATAATTAACATTAATCTTATAATCTAATTGTTAGATTAGTAATTATTAATTAATTAAGGTTAATTGTTAATTTAAGTGTTAAGTTAATAATTAATTTAACTTAGATGACTAATTTAAATGTTAAATTAGTAGTCTTTAATGATTAATCCTAGTTATTAATTTAAGGGTTAAATTAATAATTAACATTAATCTTATAATCTAATTGTTAGATTAGTAATTATTAATTAATTAAGGTTAATTGTTAATTTAAGTGTTAAGTTAATAATTAATTTAACTTAGATGACTAATTTAAATGTTAAATTAGTAGTCTTTAATGATTAATTGTTAGTTATTAATTTAAGGGTTAAATTAATAATTAACATTAATCTTATAATCTAATTGTTAGATTAGTAATTATTAATTAATTAAGGTTAATTGTTAATTTAAGTGTTAAGTTAATAATTAATTTTAAATTAACTAATCTAAGGGTTAGATTAGTAGTTAATTAATAATTTAAGTGTTAAATTGTTAATTAACTTTGTTGAATTAATCTAAGAGTTAGATTAGTTTTTATAGTCTAATTGTTAGATTATTAATGGGGTTTAATCTAAGTGTTAGATTATTAGAATTGTTCTAATTTGCATGGAATAATCTGGAATTATTAATTTGGAGTGTGTGCGCATGTGATGTGTGTTTAATGCTTTTAAATTTGATTTAATTGCATGTTAAGTTAATAAAATAAGTTTTCGAAATTCAAATACCATTTTGATTGGATCCCAGCTTTTTGAAAGCCAAAACTTATTTATTTTGAAAAACTCATTTATTTTAGCCATGTGATGCGCTGAATCATGTGTGGGATGTTTAAAACACACCGTGGTCATGGATATGCACTTAATTTATTATTCATGTGATGAATGGATTGTGTGGATCGTGGATGTATGATTGTTTATTAATTGTTAATAAATAGAGGTCTGCGCACCTCTCTCTCTCATACTCCGATGTATTTCTACCTCCCTCTCTCTCATGTATTCGCCATAAGGCCTTCTTCAATTTACTTGTAATTCTAGAATTAATGTAATCTGATCGAGGCAACTGAGGAAGGAGCGAGGACGATCCACAGCTGCAACTAGGAAGGCGAAAAGATGGAGATCTCTTGCCTATGTGTTTGTAGGATATCTAATATAATTGTTGTGTTAGATTGTGTGTGCGTTTGACTGTTGGCTCCAGTCAAACCCACTGTGCTATCAATGACCACACTAATGACATGTATGAGATGCATTGTTTTCTTTTGATTATGAATCAAAGCAGGTTATAGTATTTAGTAAATATATACGATATATTTATATACTATCACCTAGGAGAGACCAAGATAAAAGTTATCTAAATACCCTCAGATAAACTCTAAGCCATAACGCGAGTAGTTAAGAACTTACCGCGTGGTCCACCATCGTTATAGTCATAGGATTCGAATCACTTTAGGCAGGTTTGTTGTGCTATCCACAAGGCCTGCTTAATTGGGAGGAAAAACTGTGGCTATGGCATTAGATGCCTATAGACCGGGGTAGAGGAACCATGTAGCTTTATTGTGCTATCCACAAGGGCTGCATGCAAATCTATGCTCGTCACGTAATGATGGTTAGCTTATACCAGAATTAGTGGTTTGTTGTGCTATCCACGAGGCCATTAAATCTCTGGGGACCTAAGCCATGATCAGATATTGCAAGGAGTTGCAAGTCCCATGAGTTGGGTGCTCTCTGATTGTATTACAGTTTGTTGTGCTATCCACAAGGCTGTAGTGCAAGTCATTGAGATTCTGATCCCCACTAGGAGACTGTCGGCGTCTCCCGTTCTGTATAACTGAGGGTTATACAGTCCGTCGAAAATTAGTGGGAGTTAAACTTGAACAAAAGACAATGTCTTGTTTTAAATTTTAATAATTGAACATCTACTAAATAGATTTTACTTATCTCCTGTAGGGAATTATGTCGTCGAATAACCCACTTCGTGGCATACTTGATGCCCTTTTGACTTACCTGATCTACTCGGATTGGTTCAGAAACCTGAAGAATGTCTTCAGATCTGAGCACATTGACTTTGTCCCTAGAGCTGATTCTCCTGCTGAATCGGCATTAGATGCCCTTGAAGTAGAGATGATAGCTAATGATATAAGATCGAAGGACAAAGGTAAAAGAGTAGTGAAGGGTGACTGCTTCTACTATAAGCAGTATGGTCACTGGAAGAGGAACTGCAAGGAGTTCCTTAACGATAAAGCTCATAGAAGAGTGAAGCTAAATGAAGCTTTAGATATCTATATGATAGATATCAACTTGTCAGTTAGAGAGTCCACATCTTGGGTATTAGATACCGGATGTACTTCTCATATCTACCATGATGTGCAGATGCTGACAAGTAAGCGCAAGCTGAGACAAGGTGAGGTGGAATTGAGGCTAGGAAACGGTGCAAAAGTTGCGGCGATTACTGTTGGGACAGCAAACCTCAGGCTTCCATCGGGAGACACCTTACTATTGGAAGATTGTTATTATGTTCCTAGCATAATAAAGAACATCATATCAATATCTTGTTTGGACAAGATAGGATATAGATTGACTATTGAGAATAGAAGTTGTTCGATTTATTATGGTAATAAATCAATAGCTTCGGCATCCTTAGTCAACGGTCTATATCTCTTAGATGTTTCTTATTACAATCTTCAAATTGATAATGCTCTTAAGAAGAGCAAGAATTGTGTGAACCAAGCCTACATGTGGCATTGTAAACTTGGGCACATTGGCGAAAGTAGGTTGCAAAAGTTGCACAAGCATGGTTACTTAACAACATTCGATTATGAATCGTTTGCAACATGCTAATCCTGCCTTATGGGAAAGATGGCAAAATCTCCATTTAGTGGACATGGAGAACGTGCCAAGGACATTTTGGAACTAATACATTCAGATGTATGTGGTCCAATGTTCACCCAAGCCAAAGGTGTTTTTTGTTACTTCATCACGTTCATCGATGACTTCTCAAGATTCGGCTTTGTGTACTTAATGAAGTACAAGTCGGAAGCATTTGAGAAGTTCACGGAGTTCAAGAATGAGGTAGAGAAGCAGTTAGGAAAGAGTATTAAAGTTCTTCGATCAGATCGAGGAGGAGAATACTTGAGTACTAATTTCACACAATTCTTAAAGGATAATGGTATCCTTTCTCAGCTGACCCCTCCATATACACCACAGATGAATGGTGTATCAGAAAGGAGGAATTGCACTTTGTTGGACATGGTGCGATCCATGATGAGCTTTTCAGGATTACCAGTGTCCTTCTGGGGGTATGCTCTAGAGTCAGCAACATACCTACTGAACAGAGTACCCAGCAAGTCTGTAGCCTCTACTCCATATGAGATATGGAAAGGCAGGAACCAAGAATTTAAACATGTTAAAGTCTGGGGTTGTCCTGCTCATGTAAAGAGGTATGATCCAGACAAGCTAGAATCACGAACTGATAAATGCAGGTTTGTGGGATATCCAAAGGAAACCTTTGGATACTATTTTTTCCATCCTGGTGAACATAAGGTGTTTGTCGCCAGGAAAGCTGTCTTCCTGGAAGAGGAATACCTTCTCCAGGAGGACAGTGGGAGTAAAATAGTACTGGAAGAGGTTCCAGATCCCCAAACAGCTGCATTATCATCAGATGAGATATCAGTTCCTGAACCTGTTCAGGTACACACAGATGAGCCTCGTAGATCTGGTAGAGTACCTAGACTACCCGAACGATATGTAGGACATATTGATGAAGGTGAGTCTAAGGTGGTATATAATGAGGATGATGATCCGAAAACCTACCAGGAGGCCATAGAAGGCCCAGAAGCCGGGAAATGGCGAGAAGCCATGAACTCAGAAATCCAGTCCATGTACACCAACCAAGTTTGGAACTTGGAGGACTTGCCCGAGGGTATTGTACCCATCGGTTGCAAGTGGATCTTTAAGAGAAAGATCGGTGCTGATGGACGGATCGACACTTATAAGGCAAGGTTGGTGGCAAAGGGATATCGTCAAAGGCAAGGAATTGACTATGACGAAACTTTCTCACAAGTTGCCATGATAAAGTCGATTAGAGTTCTGCTCGCCATTGCTGCACATTTTGATTACGAAATTTGGCAGATGGATGTGAAGACTGCCTTCCTCAATGGTAACCTTGAGGAAGAGGTGTATATGATACAACCAGAAGGTTTCACATCCAAAGAATCTCCAGATAAAGTGTGCAAGCTTCAGAGGTCCATTTATGGACTGAAGCAAGCTTCCCGGAGCTGGAATATAAGATTTGACGAGGCTGTCAAATCTTATTACTTCATTAAGAATGAAGATGAGCCTTGTGTGTACAAGAAGACCAGTGGGAGTGCAGTCACTTTTCTAATTCTTTACGTAGATGACATACTACTCATTGGGAATGATGTAGCTATGATGTCATCAGTAACGGTCTGGCTGTCGAAAAACTTCTCCATGAAGGATTTGGGAGAAGCATCCTACGTATTGGGAATACGGATCTATAGAGATAGATCAAAGAGGACGCTTGGAATGACCCAATCCTTATACATAGATACCATAGTCAAAAGGTTTGGCATGGAAAATTCCAAGAGAGGTTTCATACCGATGAGATATGGAATCAATCTCTCAAAGGAGCAGTCTCCTAAGACTCCTAATGAGAGGGCATTCATGGATAGAATACCCTATGCCTCTGCTATAGGATCTATCATGTATGCCATGCTATGTACACGGCATGATGTTACATTTGCTCTAAGTGTTACGAGCAGATTTCAGGCTGATCCAGGCGAAGAGCACTGGAAGGCAGTGAAATGTATCCTTAAGTACTTGAGAAGAACTAAGGATATGTTTCTTGTCTATGGAGGAGGTGACTTGAAACTGCGAGGCTTTACTGACTCGAGTTTCCAGTCAGATCCAGATGATAGTAAGTCAACATCTGGATTCGTGTTTACATTGAACGGAGGGGCAGTGTGCTGGAAGAGTTCCAAGCAAGTAACCACTGCAGATTCGACGACTGAAGCTGAGTACATTGCTGCAGCTGAAGCCGCCAAGGAAGCAGTGTGGTTGAAGAAATTCATCACCGACCTCGGCGTAGTTCCCAGCATCTCTGAGCCTGTTCCACTGTTGTGCGACAACAATGGAGCGATTGCGCAAGCGAAAGAGCCGCGGTCTCATCAGAAATCGAAGCATATTCTGAGGCGCTTTCACCTTATCAGAGAGATCATATCCAGAGGAGATGTAGTAGTGGAAAGAGTTCCATCTGTCGACAATGTAGCAGATCCACTAACAAAGCCGTTGGCTCAAATTGTGTTTGAGCGTCACCTAGAGTCTATGGGCTTATTGTATAAAGGTGATTGGCTTTAGTCCAAGTGGGAGATTGTTAGTTTAGGTGGCCTACAAGCCAATCTAACAATGTAAATCTCGTTCATTATTAATAAAATGGCATAATATTCATTATGTGTAAATCGCGTTAATTATTGTTTCATAATGAAGTCCGTGAATATGTGCTATGGTGATCAGATTATGATGAGGTCATACTAATGAGACTGATCACTTAAACACACATATTCTTAATTGTTCCTAGTCGGAGGATATCCGAGAAGGACATCGGATATCCGGTTAGACTAGTACAGATTACTCCTGCTCATATGATGAGGGTGACTGATCTCATAAGTCACTTGTGTGGAGACACTAAGGCGAATCTGTAGGTGCTCATTGGAGAATGAGTTCATTGAACTGATCCGACTGAATCGCTGGATGGTATAGTACCTCACTGTCAACCAGCTTGATTCTATTGTCGCAGTTGCGTAGATGGTCCTCGGACCTGAGACACCAAGGACACTTTGGCGGTGGACTTCTATACTTTGACCTTGGTTTACGAATCTCTAGCCACAGGATTCTAATACGCTAATGATTGGGTGCAGCGGAATACCGTCGAAGGGAATTGTGTGTCAATAAGGAATCATTCGCTCTCGGTACTTAGAGAGAGAATGCTCTAGGAAGGATGCGCGAAAGTCCCTGGCCAGGGCGGACGATAATATCGGGAAAGGAGTTTTCCGATATTCATCAGCGACATCTAATCCAAGTGAGTCGACCGGTTAGGGTTTGACAACTCGCCATACCCTGAGTTGACTCGAGAGCATTGTACGAATGAAGGATTATATCCACGCGGTAACTGTTGACGGAAAGGTTCCAAGAGTGGGTTACTTAACCCCAAATACCTTCCGGGTTCACGCGGTGTTGCTTGGCACCCAACGTGATCGGAGGCCCGGTCGAATTCGATGTGCGACATCAATTCGATTGATTAATTAATTAATAAAATGTTATTAATTGATTAATAAAGCCAGTGAGGAGTCACTGGGCTTGTTGGGCCATTGACTGGACTGGTTCTTGGTCCTAGAAGGTCACACGCAAATGATTCTCAAGGCGATGGATAAATAAGTGGGTTTTATATAAATCGGGGGTTTTTATAAAAAACCGCGCAGTTAGTATAAAACATAGCGAACGGGCTGAGCAGGCCAAGCTACTACTAACCCTAGCCGCCCCTCCTTAGTTTCTCTCTCTCTCTGGCATCCAGACAGATCCAGATCTGCTCCGCCGCTTCTCCGAATACCGTTCGACGGGAAATCGTCCGCGCGTTGCGGCGACCGGCGGAGGTTTCGTGGGCTGCGAAGAACGAGGAACGCGAGGATATCCGTCGCGGGGAGGATCGCGTGGACTTCGCTAGAGGCCGGGCGCTTGCGCGGCTTGCGGTGTCGCACCGACGGAACCGAACGGTTGCGGATTCGAATCCGCACACGGTGAGAACTTCAATTATCCGATAATCGTTGTTTTTAGTTCTTCGAAACGGGAAAACGGATCGCTGTAAATTTTTATTTTCCGCTGCGTGAGCGATCAGGAGAAACTCGAGAAACCCAACAAGTAGCACCATGGAAATGGGCAGCCTCGAGGCCAGCAAGGAGTGCCGCATATTCAACTATATTGTTGGTGACTGGAAAGTCAAGCTGAAAGGCTTGTGGAATGGTGACACCTTTAGGTGATAACAGAACAATGCCAATCCCCTTTCCATGGGAATTCAGAGCTCCGTCAAAATGTAGAGTCTACATATCATCTCTGATTTGGTCTATGGACATCAGTTCTTCATCCGGAAACTCCGATCGGACCGGATCAAAACAAGGGAGGGGGTGATGAGTGAGATGTTCTGCTATGGCATAGCCTTTGATCGTTTTCTGCTGAATGTAAGTGATATCGAATTGAGATAGAAAGCTTTGCCATCGTGCTAATCTATCAGTAAGGACATATTTCTCAAGGAGAAACTTAATCGGATTCATCTTAGCGATGAGATAGACTTCATGGGCTAGAAAGTAATGCTTCAATTTTTGGACAACCCATACCAATGCTGCACATGTTTTCTCCATCGTTGTATATCTCTGTTCAGCGGGGTTGAGGAGTTTAGAGAGATAGTAGGCTGCCCTATCCTTTCCTTCTTCATCCTTTTGTGCTAGGACAGCCCCCACTGCATCATCCAGGACAGAAATGTAAAGTATCAATGGTTTGCCTGGAGATGGTGGTCTCAAAACAGGAGGACTTGCTAAATAATTCTTTAATCCATTGAATGCCTCCTGACACTTATCGTCCCAATCGAATTCGACTCCTAGCTTGGTAAGCTCGTAGAACGGCTTACACCTTTGTGAGTGCTGGGAGACAAAACGGCGAATGAATTGCAACCTCCCGATTAATCCCCTTAACTCTTTCAAGTTCTTGGGAGGTGGCATTTCTCTAATAGCCTTCGCCTTGTTGGGGTCGATCTCAATTCCCCGTTTACTGACAGTGAATCCAAGTAGTTTCCCTGAGGATACCCCGAATACACATTTCTTGGGGTTCATCTTTAACTGATATTCCCTTGATCTCTCTAATACCCTTGCCAAAACTTTGACATGCTCAGCCTTAGTCTTAGATTTTACCAACAAGTCATCCACATACACTTCTAAATCAATATGCATCATGTCGTGGAATATTGCCATCATAGCCCTTTGATAAGTGGCTCCAGCATTCTTTAATCCAAATGGCATGACGACATAGCAATATGTCTCCCAAGGTGTAGTGAATGATGTCTTTTCTTAGTCTTCTTCTGCCAATTTAATCTGATTGTATCCTGAAAATCCATCCATAAATGATAAAGTTTCATAGCCAGCAGTATTATCGATGAGTACATCAATGTGAGGCAATGGAAAATCATCCTTAGGACACGCCCGGTTCAAATCTCGGAAGTCAATACAAATCCTGACCTTCCCATCTTTCTTCATGACCGGGACTATATTAGCCACCCATTGTGGATAAAGGACAACTCTAATGAATTTGACTTTATGTAACTTGTCGACCTCTTCCTTCATCTTTAAAGCCATTTGTGGGTGGAATCGCCTTAACTTCTGTTTAACCGGGCTAGCTCCATCCTTTAATGTCAACATGTGTTCTACTAATGATGAGTCTAACCCCGGCATATCCTCATAACTCCTGGCGAAAGTGTCCTTATAGTCTTTAAGAACTTGTACCATTGCCTTCTCATCCTCCTCAGAAAGATTTTTGCTAACGAGGACAACCTTAGGTTCGTCTTCAGTCCCTAAATTGATTTCTTTGGTGGGCTCTTCTACGGCAGCTGAGGGTTCATCGAATATTTTTACTCCACTGGCATATGCCTCAGCTGCGTCCTCGTTATCTTCCTCATCTTCATCAATGGGGTCTTTTTCATGTATCAACTCATACACCCCATATCCATCATTGACTGACTCATTATCTATACAATCTTCTGGCATTTGAATGTGATTCCCTAATAGCTGAGGGATTATAGAGCAAGAAAGACATTTGTCAGCTAAATCCCGGAGGTATCTATCTGGAATTTATCTACCCTTAGACTTTCTAGACTTCCTAACCTGACTAACCTGCTTAGTGCTAGATTGCCTAACTTCACTAGACTCCTTATCCTGACCTAATGAGGACGAAGTAGAATGAAAATTAGACGAAAATATAGGTGGAAATACAGGAGAATCCTCCTAAAGGGAGGGGCATAGTAGATCTAGAAGATAATCTTGACCGAAAGACCCGCGTGATGGGGTACAATCGGACAAGTAAGAGGTTTCCTCAATGAGGATCTGGGAGAAATTTGTTGCCAAATTGTTTTTTTTTTTTTTTGATAAAAAAAGAATTAAACATGAAACAAGAATGAAGATGAATAGAAGGAGAATGGGATGAAGGAAGTGGCACCAACGCCAATGGATTAGGAGGATCATACAGCAATATGTCCCAGATTAAATCATACATCCTCTCTGGATCGAGAGGAGGTTGGGGAATGAGGTCCCGTGGGGACAGAGTAATCATGACGGGCGGAGCCCGTGGAATGTCTTCAATAATGACCCGCGACCAAGTCGGGGTCAGGAGCAAAGTGCGGAACAAGGTATGAAGCATGAAAACAAGAGAAGGATAAGTCCCCCTCTAGAGAAGATCTGTGGTGTAGCCAGCTTCATAGGGGTCATCTGGCTCCCCTTCATCAGTTTCCTCTGACAGCAGTATCCTCTTGTCGAAAATGGCACCAGGCCCTTCAATCAATTCATCTATTTGTGGCGGCCACTTAGGTTCGGAGGGATCAAGAAACAATATGTTCAGTGGGATGTACAGATCCCTCAAATTGAACCATCTGTACCATTCACATTCAGGGTCTTGGAATTTCCTCCTTTTCATCGGCCGCAGAGCCTCCAAGGACTAGTACGTGAGCAGTTCTGAGCAACGTTTGGTCAGTTCTCTCCCATATATATCATGGAAGTCAAAACATGAAGTAATGACCACCGTGTTGTCGTGACTGATTACGGGCCCCTTGACAAAATGTGTATATAGAGTCCACGTTAAAGGGGTCCCGGCCTTCTTTGCAGGGTGTAGACATTGTCTTCCAGACCCTTTGACCATCTTCATTCTCTTCCTGTTGAGTCATGTCCTGCTTCATTTTTCTTGGCCTATAGCTCAGACCATTTCCAGGTGTCCCTCGGCTGTCTTTGACGGGAGTGGTCCTGCCTTGTAATTGTGTACCCAGGCCCTTTCCAGGCTGATAACCACTCTTCATCATTATTCTCCATCCTAGGATACTCATGCACTTCCCCCTCTTTATGGCATTTAATGGATAAGGAGTAATAGTGGCAGTTTTTAAAGGATCAGCCACCGGATGGTAAACCTGTAATACCGACAGAAAAGGTTGTCGGCCAGGTGAAGAAGTGGGTTTGACATTCAAAGAATGAGTAGTAGCAAGGATCGGCATGCTCGTAACCTTAACGATTCGTCTTTTGAAGGGGAATTTGAGGCATTGATGATTCGTGGAGGGAATCGCCTGGAGGGTTTTTATGTAAGGACGACCCAAAATGGCATTTAAAGAAGGGTCGATTTCCAAAATGTGAAATTCGACCTCGGCATGACACACAGGGCCTAGCTCCACTTTCAAATAGACCATTCCCAGAGGGGAACGGGTGGAATTATCATATGTTGTAATGGAGATGGGGCTAGGCAGCCATTTTTCCTTAGGCACACCGCACAACTCAAGGGTCTTCGGAGGCAAGACATTGATTGAAGCCCCTGTGTCAACCAGGCATGTATCTACGGCCTTCTTACAGAAGTTGACCATAATGCTCAGAGCCATACTCCTGGCTGTTGGCGGTGCTAGTTCCGAGACATGGAATGAGATAGAGGGCTGATCCCCCTGAGGAACTAGTAGTGCGGCAATCTTCTCTACCGGCACGTCTTCGTTGACCATCACCTTCTACAAATATTCCATCAGAGCTTCCTGGTGGGTCTTTGATCTTTTAATCAGTTCAAACACAGAGATTCGTGCCGGTGTTCGGTCCAAATGTTTCAACAAATCATATTGAGTGCCTGGTGCACTCTCATCATGGTGTGCTTCCTCCGACAGCTGTGATGGGCTGTCTCTGACCGTTGACTGAGGAAAGACTTTGTTGAAAATCCTCCCACTCCGGAGCGCATGTTCCTCAGTTGTGGAAGGGCCGGGTGATAGCTTGAGCACCACAGGATTAATGGATGGTGTGGAGTGTTGGTACACAGGTGATGGCGTGGGGTTAGTTGGTGGTGGCGTGGTACGGATGAGAGGCCTAGATGGCTAGATGGTGGAAGGGTAAGTGGTTGGTGCGGGTGAAGTGGGGAATGGCATGCGCAGTAGGGGTTTAGATGGCTGGATGGGATTTGGGTAAGCGGTAGTGGTAGTGGGTGAAGTGGGGAATGGTACGCGAAGTAGTGGTTTGGATGGCATGAGGGGTGCGTAATTGGCCTGTGGGGGGTTGTTTAATGGAGGCATAGTGGCGTGGGGAGCAATGGGTTTGAGGAAAGTGGGCGGTGGTAATGGGTTAGCGGGTGCGGGTGAATGATATGCGGGTGTTGGTATAGGGGTGATGGTAATGGACTGTGGTCTAGGTATATGGATGGTGCGGCGTGGTGGTTGTTCTGCAGTACTTGAAGTGTGACCCGTTGAATAAATAGAGGAAGAGTCCTCTATCTTCCACTGTTGTCCGCGGTTAGCCTCAGACCGGCTATTTGTTAGAATAGGGGCAACTTGGTTCTGGTTTTGGTGCTCCGGAAGCGGGTTCTGCACTATGCCCATGTTTGGTGGTGCCGCTGCTTGTGTTGGTGCTCTTGGTTGCTGCTGCTGCTGTGGTCTTCTCGCCTTTAAGGCGGATATGTACTTCTTCATCTCCTCCCAGTCAATGCCTCCCTGCTCATTGAGATCATAATATAATCTCTGAATTGGAAGCAGGTGTCTATGGTGTGTCCAGGTTGCCTGTGGAAATAGCAATACCTGGAAGTATCGGCATTTTGGGGCCAGATTGCCTTTTCTCTTGGCAAGACCAAGGCATTGGCTGCCATTAAAGCACTGAAAATGTCCGCCAAGGACTCTGGAAGGACTGGGTATTTTTCCCTCTTCGGGTCTGGAGGTCTTCTCTGCTTATTATAGTCAGCAGGAGGAGGGACATTGTGATATGCCGGCGGTGCGCGCGGCTGGTACTGCTGCTGTTGTTGATACTGCTGTTTTTGTGGGGGTTGGTATTGTAACTGCCATTGCGGCTGCTGCTGTTGCTGCTGTTGTTGTTGTTGGTTTGGCTGCTAGGGCCACTGAAATTGGGGCTGCTGATACTGGGGGTTTGGCTGCTGCCTATAACCCTGCTGGTTTGGCTGCTGTGGCCGCTGGTACTGTGGCTGCTGACTCCTCACAAATTGAGACTGGTTATTATTCATACTGCTAACCTGCTCATGAGAGAGAGTGCCCTCGGTAGTCGGACCTGTGCTGGGGGAATTTGGCACTGCAGGCTTCCGAGGTGGAGGCCTGCTAGGTCGGTGAGGATCAAAGAAGCTAGAGAACGTAGCATCCTTGAATGCGTTTTGACAGTACCGTGCTCTTTCATAGAGCTCTGCCATGTTGGTCAGGTTGTTCAGGGAGAGGACTAGTTTGAACTGAGGCGTGGCATTGGAAATGAGCATCTTTACATGCTCCGACTCAGACAAGTGATCTTTTACTTTCTCGGCCAAGCCCCTCCATCTGTTGGCAAAACTGACAAACTCCTCATCGGGCTTCATCTTCTCTGCTATTAGGTCAGTAATGAACAGGGAGGGGGCAACTCTGTCCTGGTATCGTTGAATGAATTTTCGGGAGACGATACCGTAGTCCTCTACTTCAGAGGGTTCTAAAGAAAAGAACCACTCGAGGGCTGGTCCCTCTAAAGATCTCCTGAACAAGAATGCCAACGACCTCTTGTCGTTTTGCCATAAGGATGACTCGTACATGAACTCGTTCAAGTGAGTGAAGGGGTTACCAGTACCGTTGTATTTTCGGTACACTGGCATTTCAGAGGGTGGCAGGTGGAACACAGGCAGACTTGGTAAGTTGATCTCTGGTGCAGTTTTGACCCCCCATCATCTTCTGGAGGTTGTTGAATTGTTCATCCATGCGCTCCATCTTTGCCAGCAGCGCTTGCGTTGTCAGATCAACCTGGGGAGGAGGGGGAGGTGGTGGTACTTGATAGGCTTGTTGCCTAGAGTACGTAGGGCAAAGAGGACAATAGAGTGGAGGTCCGGCAGAGCTTCCGCCATGCCCGAGGGCATTTTGGTAAGTGGGCATCAGTGGTCTGACTGGTTGCCTAGAAGAGGAAAGTTGTGGCCTAGCTGGTCGAGAAGTTGAGACATGGAGGCTTTCCATGGCCTGGTGAGTGAAGGAAGGATGGTGAGGAGGTTGTTGAGGGATGGCAGGGGGAGCCGCAGGGTTCGGCTCGGTAGACTGCATGGGCGCCTTCCCCTTCAAAATGGACTGGATCGCCTCGAACTGTTGAGGGTTCAGACGGGAGGCAAGAACTCCCAAAGCATTTACAAGATCTGAGGGATCAGAGGATGAGGGATCATTTTGGTTCATGTCTCCCTCGAAGATAGGGTTAGGAACCGCATGCACATGCGGGGGATGATCAGAATATTGATCATGAGGGCAATGAAGAGGGGTTGGGATATTCCCCTCATATCGAACTGGACAAGGAAGAGGATTACGGGGGGCATCAACATCTCCCCCGCTTTCAAAACGGTAATCAGAGTCACGAGGGGCATTAGCATCTCCCTCGTAGTTGACTATGACATATGGAGCCATGCTCAAGTCCCTACCTGATCGAAGTAGCATGATGTTAGATTTTTTTTTTTCCAGAGATTGGCAAACAAGTTGTACAGAGATTAAGCAAACAAGTGGATGTTTAACGTTATTTTAGGATTCCTTGTTGGGTTATTTGGATTGATTAATCACAAATTCACTCAAGGGGTAGGATCCTAGTTTCAGTTCAATGTCCACCGTTATATTCTATGGATTTCTCTCACAACGTTATGAAAATCTAACCGGGACTTCAATTGGTACAACCAACCCGATGATCAAGGAGGAATACCTTGATTTTGGGGACTTACGGAGGTCTTTAACGCCAACCACTCTAGTCTGATCGAGGGACCGACCCAATCAGAGAGAGTTGAAGACGTCAAGAAGAGTGTTCCTAAGAAGAGGAGGGTGTTAACCTCAGTGTGTATGACCTGTAGCCTGGGTGGCCTCTAATGCTTAATACATAAAGTGTAGTAGCAAACAGATCAAAAATTTGAGAACTGAAGAACAAACAAGAAACTGCCTGAATGGCGTCGCTATTAGTCAACGCTATTCAAACAGAACCTTATTTTTTCGCAGAAGCTCAGGCCGCAGACAACAGAAAAATTAGTCTGAAAGGCGTCTAAGTTGAGCGACGCAGTTTGAAATGCGTCGCTGTTCTTAGACGCTTTTCAAGTCATAGATTCAGTATTTCAGGAGGAATTTCTGGGCCGATTCCCCCTCACAAACAGGATAAAAACGATAAATAATCAGCTCATGCAAATCTTTTGTTTTTTGTTTCAAATTTTAACAGGATGATTTAATCAGATAAACAACTAAAATATAAATCAATCACACAATCTTTTATCACAAAAACAGCTTTTCAACTAATCAACGGGGAGGGCAAGATCTTGCCGCAGGGGTGTGTACGTGGTATAGGTAGGAATAACAACTAAATTAAAAACTCACCGATCGGTGAGGGCGTGTCGAGAGACACAGGTGGTGCACCATGGGTGCCCGATTGATAAAAGCAAGAACAAAGGATTAAAAAGATGGCGAGACCAGGTCCCACCGTGATCGCCAAGAAAGCTGTGAGTGCTCAAATTGAGTGTGTGATTATCATGAAAAATTATGTTGTTTAGGTGAAAAATAAACCTATTAAAAAGAAACTAGGTGATTGTGATCGCTAGAAACTTTTAACTAAAAAGCTCGAAAAGAAGAAAGTTTGATCGCCTACCTGTTTGGATGTGGGAGTTGTTGAGGTTCTTGATTTCCCTCCTTCAGTCGGCTGAAGAAAGAGAGCCTTTTTTGTCTTTGTTCTTGCTTTGGCTGCTTACTAGGTTTTGAGGATTGTCCAGATTCCTTGTTGTTTGCTGTTGATTCCCTCCTTTTGATTCTCCTTTTTGTACCTTGCAAGAAAAAATAGAAAGGAAGAGAGAAAACACAATGAGAACTCATATAGATATAGTATCTATTCTAGTGAAAATTCTGAACATGCAACTAGACAATTGAACTCACTTGCTGGGTGGTCTTTTAAATCCCTTTAAGATATGGATTGAGAAGAATGATGGTGAGTGTGTGTTGCATGGAGTGATGTTATGAAAATGTGAGGATAATGTGATGAAAAATGTGAGAAGATGCAGAAACAAATTAAAAACTAAGCTGGATGGCCCCTGAAAAGCCTTGGGCTTGAAAATTCTTGAAAGGATGAAGATCGGATGAAGAACTCCTGGAAGCAGCACCTCGATCCTTCAGCGTTTGGACGTCGTCGCCAAGATTCTTTGCTCAATCACTATCACTGTAATCACTGACACTAATTATCACCACTAACTGTCACTTGACCAAGAGGCTAGGTATTTATAGATTTTTATATCCTCGGATTTACATGAAGAAATTTTGAAGTTTATCCAGCTTAACCAACAGATAAACACAGATTAATTTATCATTATCTGTAATTAGTCTAAAAAGCGTCGCTAATGAAAGACGCCTTTCAGACTGATTAAGATAAGGATAAATATCCGGGAAAAGTTTATCATTATCTTTGATTGTATAAAACGCGTCGCCAAAGAAAGACGCCTTTTACACTAATTAAGATAAGGATAAACATCCGGAGAAGAGACAGAAACAATTTAGGAGACCTAAATTGCGTCCTGCCTAGAAGACGTGTTTGGGCTAATTAATCAATTAATTAAAAATTCAAATTTAAATATCAAAATAGGAATAAACTCTAAATGGCGTCTTAACAGGGCGACGTCTTTTAGACTTCTTCATATTTTAATCAAAATTTGAGTTAAAATCAATTTAATTAATTAACTTAAGTTACGTCTGTCTGACCCAATACTATTTAGATTTCAGAAAGATTAATAAAAATTAACCAATTATTAAATATCAGACCATTCTGAGGCATTATTATATGATATGAAATTTACTCAAAATGATGTCAAAATTAGCATGTTTACAACTAGTAGGGTCCGTGCCCCAAATTGGACTAGTCAGCATGACAAAGTCCTCATTGGACTTCTCATAGAGCAATATGACAAAGGAAATCGTATTGAGGGTACATTCAAAACCCTAGTTTGACACCTTATCGTGCCGATATTCAATGCTGCAACCCATCTAGATTACAACAAGGACCACCTGCGAAATCGGTGGAAGGTCCTGAGAGGCCAATATATCAAACTTATGCAGCTGTGTAAGAGGATAGGGTGGGGCTAGGATGACCACGCAAAAATGCTTGTGCCTGGAAATCAAGATTCATGGGAACAAGCCATTGAAGTAAGAACCAATAAATAGAATAACATGCATTTTTCTTTATTTATTTTTAAACTTAGGAAGTCAAGACTTATGACATTTCCATACACCTTTCAGGCAAATACTGACTTTCGAAGTTTAAAAGGTAAAACCTTTCAATTCCTAAAAGAGATGGATCATATGATTGGCAGTAGCACGGCAAATGGAGGAGATACAGAAGGGTCTTCGCATGCATCAGAGTATGTGAACAGATGCCGACGCAGGACTAGGAATCATATCAATCTCCCACAGGCAGTGGAGCCCCCACCACAGCGACAGCTTCCCCCACTACAACTAGTGCAGGCCCCACCACCCTCATGCAACTCAATGAAGACTATGTCCAAGCTCAAGCTCATATACTTATTAGTGATTACCTTAATGCACATGGCTCTATGTCAATAGGACCAAATCATGACTTTCACTTCGGTTATGCCAATGCCGGTTCCATAATAGGTGAGCATTATATGTCCATATATGAGCAACTTAATAGCTTATACGGTGAATATGAGCAAAACTACTGTGGGGGTTCATACCCAACCCACTCCCATTACTCAGCTCGGACTCCTTCCCCTCCACCACCAACTTCGCCATGACATAGGGAAAATGAACAAGCGGAGGTCACTTCTCCTCAGAGGAAAGAACCATCCTCTTTAAGCTATCAAGCTAAGACAAGCATTGGGGATGAAGCATTGCTTTCCTTCTCTAGTGCAATGCGCGAGCGCACTGAAGTTCTCAAGGACTGGAGAGCAGATAGGCCTTCGTTTAGGTGTTCCAGTGGCGGTACCAATGTGTCAGACACACCGGCAAATGTGGATGATAGGATCCCGACAGTGAAAGACTGTATGGACGATCTACGTCGTGTTCCGAACCTCCCGCGTAATTTGTACTTCCAGGCTGTGAGCCTATTTGGTACACCGAGCATCCGATCGGTGTACATGGCTCTGCTAGAGGAGGAGAAGTTGGATTGGGTTATTACTTGGACCGGTTGACTTGAGTTCTTACGTATGTTATGTTCAACTTTGGCCATTGTAGCCTCCTATGTTTGACTTCTCATCGTACTTTGGGGAACGTTTTGTTGTTATCATCTTTTAGTTCTGATTGTACTCATTCTTATCATGTTTCTATAATCAACTACTTTCTTTAGGACTGGAATTTTCTGATTCATGTTTGAAACAGAGGTGGCATTTTAAATCTATTGTGCTAGTATTAATTGCAATTTCTACTTGGACGTCCTGTACAGGCATATGCTTCTAACTTAAAATGGGACGATTTAAGTGTTATGTTGTGTGGGTTGGCCGTGAGCCCGGTTTATACCTGACTTGGGGAGAATGTTACGCCCAAGTCAATGGTTTTCCAGGAGCTCAATACATAGGGTTCCACTCATTTGAGGAGGGAGAAGTAACACTATATGGTGTTGTGGAGCAGCCTATACCAAGACCAAGAATCACCCGTGAACAATATGCAATGGGCACTCCAAGTACTGTACGAGGCATGAGTGGTCCACCTACGTCGCACACGTCCATGGCTTTCTCATGGCAATATTGCCTCATTATAATCCTTTTGTTTCTAATTGTCTACTTACTTTTTCTAATCTTACTTGGTATATTTCTTATGCCCTTGAGGGGCCGTTGATGTACCTTAATGCTTTTTAATCAAAAGTCCTTTGTTCCTTCTTCTGGCATCACTTCTTCTTTGGACTATGTACCCTATTGAATTGGAATGACAACTAACAGTAGTTTATGTAGGCATCGATGATTTAACTCAATATCACTTGTCACAAAATCATGTCCTTTCACTTTGATAGAATTAAGGGTGCTTATTGTATAGTATGTATAGTATTCATTTGGAATGACGATTAAGGGTGCTTAATGTAGAGATCGATGATTTGATAATGGAGTTTATTCGGGAGGAGAAGGAGATGATTCAAGAAATAGAAGACGCCATAATTGAAGGAATAACGGATCAGTTTGCCCCTAGTGTGCCTAGACGAAAGATGTTTACTTTGATACATACTGGTCATGTGTGGATACAAGAGGTTCTAAAAGGTCATGAAAGGAGGGCCTATGTGGCGTTTAGGCTAAGCCCCAGCAAGTTCATTGCACTGAGGGACTTGTTAATGGAGAGGGGCTTAGTACTTAACTCTAGACACGTAACTACCTGTGAGCAATTGGCGATGTTCCTGCATGCTACTAGACATGGCGTTGGTACTGGGGCATTATGTGAGTACTTTCAGCACTCTTCATAGACAATTAGCTATTATATGAACAAGGTTGCTATGGCATTGGCATCCCTCAAGATAGAGTTTATTCAGCTGCCTTCCTTGGTTAATGAATGCCACCCTCATATTCGTGGGAAGGAATGTTTCTATCCTTATTTCAAGGTACTCACTTTTCTCAATACTTTTATTTCAATTCCCAATACAAGTCATTATGCATCATCTTATATATTAATTACAATGTGTAGGATGCAATTGGAGCGATTGATGGGACGCACATAATTGCTTATATCCCGCGAAAAGATCATGGACGGTTTCGTTACCGCAAAGGTTATATAAGCCAAAATGTAATGGGGGTAGTCTCATTCGACCTTACTTTTCTATACATTGATGTCAGTTGGGAAGGTTCTGTAGCTGACATGAGAGTGTTGAAATAGGCGTTAGATGAAGGCGGGTTTCAGGTCCCTGGCGGCAAGTATTATCTCGTCGACTCTGGCTATGCAAACACATGTAATTTCTTAACTCCTTATCGTGGCCAACGGTATCACATAGGAGAATTTAGGAGTCGTGGTCGGCACTATGCAAATAAGAAGAAAAAGTTCAACCACATACATGCACAACTGAGAAATTGTGTGGAGCGTGTAACGACCCGCTACCCTATAATCGGGAATCCGATTACTAAATGGGTACCGAATCATTAAAACTGGAGCTAAGTCAGGATCTCGATAAGTATGAGAAATAAATGATAAACTAAATTAAACATTCCACGTCACATTGAATTGTGCAGGAAGTGCATGAATTAAAAATTATTACAATTCGACTCGACTCAGTAAATAATTACATATTCAAACTGAAAAGAAATAATTAAGCGTATAGGCCTAAAAGAAAAATAACAACTACATCGGGACATATTTCGGAACAGTGGCTGTTGGTGCGCAACCCGAGACAACACCCCCCACGCTATGCTTGCCTGGAACCCTCACCTGAAACTGCAGGGGTGAGTCTCATCGAAATGGACTCAATAGGGATCCTCCGATCTCTACCACCCACTCACGCACCCACAAGTGCAACAACATAAATATAGGCAATCTAAATAAATAAAGCAGTAAACACAACTTCTAAAGATTTCCAAATTCTGATATAAATACATGCATCTGTAATTGCAACATGCACAACTCTAAAACCACTCCACCACAGAGTCTACAACCAGCCTCTCGGCTAAACACACAAACCACGCAGCCGAATGCGGAAAACACCGACCCGCTGGGACCAAACAACAACCCCTCGAATAGTACGTTGGCTACTCCGGCCTGTCTAGTTCTAGGTGGTTCTGCTTCCCCCTGTACGAGTGACACTCCGAATGTACCACTTCCACACCGGTACTAGCTATACCTCGGGGTACACCAGGTGACCCTCTCTCTATGCGTCACCCCACTATTCCCACACCGACGCCGTATCACTCCTACACCCACACAGGGTGTCTAAGCGCTAATAACTGTTACTCTAGGTTCACGATCGTACAAAACACAACACAGTGCAATCCGATCATGTAGAAATCTTCGTCTGCGAAATACGTTTTCAAGCATGTATTTAACAAAAACTATCTAACAATGTAAACACATGTTAATTGTAGGGATTAGTGAGATTCTGTCTTGAGTTGCGTCGTCCGTAGCCGACATCATTCAAGACTCCTAAACTGGTTCACGCGGAAATTGGCCTTAGGAGATGGGCCTAAATAGCGTCGCCTATGACTGACGTCATTTAAATGGCGTCACCTGGTTGCGACGTTATTTACCACCCGAAAATCGAACTGCCCTCTAGCAACTGGGACTAAATCGCATTGCCCGTGGCCGACACCATTTACAAATGGCGTCGCCCTGACCCGACCCCATTTAGCACCGGAAGCAGGATTTCCCTGTGGCCTCCCTCGAGGCAAAAAATGGGATTTCCTCCTCCCTAAACCACCCCAAAACACCTAAAAATAGAGAAGGAGGAGGAGGATCCAAATACCCATTTTAAAATCCACCGTTTCCTATTTTATAAAACGAGCATTTTTACCAAAAAACCTCTTAAACATGATCCAAAGTAAGGAAAATATGGTTTTAAACAAAACACCGTGAGGATCGTCACCCTACCAGTTACTTGAACTCCTCCTTACTCTTAGCCGCCGAACCGCCACACCACAAGCCACCGCCGGTACCGCCATAGACGCCGTCACTCCACCGAGACATCGACTGTCGTCCGGAGAGAGATGCGCTGCGGAGGAGATGGTGGTGGTAGTGGTGGAAGTTAGGAGGTTGATGGAGTGGGGGGAGAGGAGGAATGGGAAGTGGAAGGGAAGGAGAAAGGGAAGGGGGCGGAGCGTTTGGAGATGAGGGGGAGGAAACAGAGAGGAATGGAGAGAATGAGAGAAAGGAAGGAGGACTTCGAGGCGTCAACCGAAAGTCGCTAAAACTAATCAGACAACAAGACGGGGTCGTACACTGACAAATCTCTGAATGGCGTCGACCATACTATATGCCATTCGGACGATAAGACCAGAGCCGTACTCTCGCGGCCCAAAATCGGCTCACGCGGCACATTCTAAAAAACGTCCCCCTAATCCAACGCCGTTTAAACCGCATCGAGCTTGAACCCATGTCCCAGCCCCACAATAGCCCAAACCAAGGGGTTCGACACCGAAACCGACCCGATAATCAGATTTGAAATCTCAGTCCTTACAGAGCGGGTGTTCGGTGTGCTGAAGAATCGTTTTCAAATATTAGGAGAGGACTGTAAATATCCATGAGCAACGCAACCAAAGATAGTGCTAGCATGTTGTGTCGTCCATAACTTCATTTGTCGGAGGCAAGGACATGATGTATATTTTAGTATGAGAAATGAAAGTGGACATTATGATGATGGTGATGTTGATTACCCAGATGGCATTGCACCTAGCCAAACTAAGCTAGTCGTAGGGGATCACATAAGGAAGGGAATTGCAGACCAACTTTGGGGTGATAATAATTAGATTGGATGGATGTTTTCCTTGCTTGTTCCTCAGGGGTCGTACTTTCCTTTACTTCTTTGTACTCATATTTGGTGGATGTTTCATTTGCTTGTTTATAGGTCGTAATCCCGTTATTTGTACTTGTATTTGGTGGTTGTTTTCTTTACAGCTAAACTCAAGTTCGATGAATTTACTTTTCGTTTACGTATATTAAGTTTAATGTTGATATAATATCAAACTTCTTCTTTATTTTTCTGTAATTTGTGTTTACAGGTGCGCGGACAGGACTAGTAACGCTTCTTTCTTAAACACACTCAGATAGCAAGCGTGGCATGACTGTAGCCATATCTTGATTGTACGTCTATGTAGTAGGCATGCGTATGTGCAGCCTTACCTAAGCATGTCTTCAGATATTAGGAGGACATTTGCAACCTTATCTAAATATTATATTGTATGGGCAATGATGAAAAGATAAGTATTAATCTATTGGTAGGATGACTTTTAAGCAACCCCAATACGTGATGAAACTCTTCTTTCTGAGCCCACCTTATATTTAGTTATGAACATATGTTTGTGTGAATGTAATAGAAGTTGCACGAGTCTCATGTGAGTTTATAGTATTGTAGGTATGATTAAATTTTTATTGACTGAAATGTGATAATTTCATCATTTGATTTAATGTTATTTCACTTCATTTGAAATGTGAAATTATGCATTTGCTACTGTGAATTTGTGATGGAGGTTACGTGAGCCTCGTTTGATTTCATGCCATTTCGTTTATTTTAAAATGAAAAATTGTAATGGAAGTTGCATGAGCCTTATTTGATTTCATGCCATTTCGGTTATTGCTAAATGAGAAACTGTAATAAACGTTGCATGAGCATCGTTTGATTTCATGCCATTTTGTTTATTTTGAAACGTGAAATTTTAATGGAGGTTGTATAAGCCTTGTTTGATTTCATACTATTTAAATAATTTGAAATGTGAAACAGTAAAGGAGATCGCATGAGCCTCGATTCATTTCTTACCGGCTTGTTGTTTTTTGTATACATGTATTGTGCATGTTCTTGTACGAGTAATGGCATGAAGATGAGTGCAATTCATAAGGGTTGCGCACTATGTTGGATAATGATAAAAACAAAGTTACGAAGATATTTCTATCCTATCAAATTGTGAGCGTGACAAAGTTTTTGAAGCAGTTACGGTAGAAAAATCTACTATACAGAAGAATGTAATTTTTGAAAATAGAATAGGAGAAATATTGTACAAAATAAAAAAATACTTTATTATTATTATTTTCATTTTCTTTGTTAAAACGTTGTCAAGTTTCATATATAGAACATTTACTCAAAATATTATTTTTTAAGAGAAATATTGTCTTAATTCTACAAAGTGTGCAGTTAGTGTGTGTCATTTTTTCATTGTGCAATCAATGTCGAGCGGTATTGTTTCATTGTGCTCTATATATCTACATATGTATATATGTATGTATATATATACATGCATATACGTACGTATATATATATATATACATACATATATATATGTGCATATATATAATTTAATAATATATTTTCCATTAATTTATACTTGTTACATTATTAAATTGATAATACATATTATTGAAAAAAATATTTATAATCATATATACATTACATGGTATTAAATTTTATCACATTTTATATCTCGGTCAATACTATTCAACAACTATCTATTCTACCAAACTAGAATTAGTATGTGATAAAATAAGAAGGATAATTTAGACTTAAAAGTTTCTTATTTTCTTTCTTATTCTTTAGAATGCAATCAAAACAATGAGAATAACTCCTTATCCGATTTCGAATAAATATGTGTTATAAAAGCTACACACTTCTTATTCTAAAATAAGTTATCCGGTATCCGGCAAACAAAGTGGACCATAGAATATAAAACTTTTAGATTAGAAAAGCATCTATGCATATTCGAGTTTCTTGGTTTCAACAATTTCCGTGTTTAGAATATTCTGAAACAAAACATAGAGTTTATTGCTTCTATTATGTTATCTCTTTAGTAAGCCATACATGGTCTAGGTCTGCAGTATTTATAGTAGATGGATTTGAAAGTTGGAAAAAGGTTCATGATGGAGAAAACTATGCTTTCCCTAATCACATGGGACAGAATTGCTTCTAATAAATGTATGAGAGCCTTGCTTATATATTTATAAGGGAGACAATTACATTTAAGAGGCAAACACCTATCCACCTATTATGAGGTGGTCAGTTACAAAGAGATATGCATGGGATGCCTGGGAAGTTATAGGGTCACGAGGTTACATGCCATCATGCACATTCAAGTATGGGTGACTGGATGCAAACATGGGTAGAAGCTTATTGATCGTGAACGGTTTCCATGCATGGTTGTGGATGATACGCCACTAACCATTACATGCCCCCAATGGCGGACCCACACCATTTCAGTGGGGTCCCAGGACCCACTCAAATTTTAAAATTTTCTTAGAAGCGTCTTAATTTAAGTATAAAGTGATTATCCTGGATTCTTTAGATGACCTACAGGATTCAATCTCACTCGAATCTCAATTTCACTGAATTTTTTACATAGTATTATGATTTATATTTATGATTTAATAAAAAATTCATTGAGTGCATTTGGAAGAAAAAATTCATCGTAACTAAGTGTATCATTTTTATTGAAACATATCATTTTTATAATGATTAAAATATATTTATTTTTTTTATTTTAATATTTTTATTATAACCAAAATAAAATATAAATAAATTTAATAATGATCCGAGTGACCCCGAATGACCCCACTGAACAAAGTTTTTGCGTCCGCCACTGCATGCCCCCTCAAACATAACGGGAGAGACCATGTTAAGCTTGCTCAGCAGTAACTGGAATCTGGAGGAGGAGAGGCACTTCGTAAAGATATCCGTGATTTGATCAACTGAGACCAAATAACAAACTCCCGGTTGTTGATTGAGAACCGAACCAGCCAGTGGCGGACCCAAAAACTTTATTCAATGGGGTCATTCGGATCATTATTAAATTTATTTATATTTTATTTTGATTATAATAAAAATATTAAAATAAAAAAATAAATATAAATATATTTTAATCATTATAAAAATGATATACTTCAATAAAAATGATACACTTCGTTACGAGGAATTTTTTCTTCCAAATGCACTCAATAAATTTTTTATTAAATCATAAATATAAGTCATAATATTATGTAAAAAATTCAGTGGAACTGAGATCCGAGTGGGACGGGGTTCTGTGGGTCATCTAAAAAATCCAGTGGGGTCACCTTATACCTGAATTTAAAATTTACCTTATTAAATTAAGACTCTTCTAAGAACATTTTAAAATTTCAGTGGGGTCCTAGGACTCCACTAAGATGGGCTAGATCTACCCTGGAACCAGCTGCCTAGGACAGTTGGTTCACCACCTCCCTTCCAAGTGGGAGGTCTCAGGTTCCAACCTTGTTGGAGCCTAAAAACTCTCCAGTCATGCAGCCTTGGTGCTGTTGGAATCTTTATCTCCTGGTCTGTGAGATTACTTCCCCAAAAATTAGACGGACTTGGAATTGTCGCCTAATTAAGTGGATCTATCAAATAATTGTACGTACCTAGTCACTGGGCCACATTCAAAAAAAGTTGTTGATTGAGAACCATCTAAGGAACAAAGTGGAAGCCGATTTCCATGCGTTTAGTACGTACGGGCACAAAATGTAGGATTGGTATCAAGGTAGAGTGCACTGATATTGTCGCACCAAATCAGCTGAGCGCTAGATGATGCGACCCCAAGTTCCCGAAGGAGGTGTTGCGTCGAAACAATCTTTGTAGCAGCAGTGGTGATGGTACATAATTCCACTTCTGTCCCAGATCAGGCGGCTGTGTTTTGCTTTTTAGCACACCAAGAGATGAGCTTGGCACTCAGAAAAATGCTGAGCCCACTAGTAGACCGACAATTACTGGGGTAGCTTGTCCAATCTGCATTCGAGTAGGCATGTAATGTAGAAGTAGATGGACAGAGTAATAAACCATGTGTAATGGTTAGGATTACAAAATGGGTGGATCCAAGAGGATCCGACTCCACATCTATCAAGCACCGGATCGGGTTTTAAGAACACAGACATGACTAGGGGGTCTGACGATGATCCACGAATAAGAACGCGAAAAAAGCAATGGAGGTCTGATGGTGGTCCACGAATAAGAACATGACTGCCTAGGGTCCACGTTTCCTATGTCGAGTATACAGGGAAGAATCACATCCGATGAAAATAAATATGGTCGGTTCAAATTCAGGTCTACCTGACCCAATTTGCACTCCTAGTAATGGTGCCCTTGAGGTATCAAACTATCTGTGTTTTAACTGCACACCAATGCGATGTGGTGAGCAGCCATGAATTGGGAGACTTTGATGACAGCGAAGGAGATATCAAGCTACGTAAGTGTGATGTACTACAATGAGCCGACAAAGGTCCAATAAAGAGAGGGATCTGGCAATGGGTTGCCATCATGTTGATTGTTGAGAGAGTTTAGTAGAGGCCACCAACAGGGAAGAGATGGGCTTTGCACAGCCAAGTTTACTTTGCTGCAGATCAATGACATATTGTTGTTGAGAAAGTGGCATACTATTGGTGTTTTGACGCACTTGAATGCTCAAGAAACAATGGAGGTCGCCCAACTCTTTGACAACAAGATACTAGAAAGGCCGACAATGATGGACTGAATAGTCTTTGTATTATTGCCAGTAATAATAATATCGTCCACGTATACAAGTAGAGAACAGCACCATCTTTGTGATAGAGAAAAAGAGAGAGGTCACGTGTGGAGCTTTGAAATCCTAGATTTAACAAGTGGGGGTAGAGATGGAAAAGCCAAGCACAGGACGCCTACTTTAGTCCATAAAGCGATTTATATAACTTGCAAACGTAGTGAGGGACATTTGTATCAACCAAACCACGCAGTTGGGACATATATTTCCCCATTTAAAGAGCCATGCAGGAAAGCATTTTGCATGTCAAGTTGTTTTAAGGTCCAATATTTGGAGATGGCAATGGCAAGGACAGTTCAAACGGTGGTGGGCTTCACCACCAGACTGAACGTGTCATGATAGTCGACGCCATACTGTTGTGTGAAACCTTTGGCAACCATACTTTTTTTTTTAAACCATAAATATACTTCATTTCCTTAAACTACGAATAGTACATGATAGCAGTACATAGAAAAGACAATAAAATGAGAAGAACAAGACAGCACAGGCCCATAGCAGGCGCCAGTAGGTGGACAACGCCAAAAGCAAAACAAGTCGGCAGCAGATGCAAAATACATCGGGTAAGAACCAATGGTAAAAGACCAACAAAGGGGGCTTCGACTGGAACAGGGCATAAGGAGGCCAAGAACGCCTGGGGAAGGGAAGAAGGAACTTCGAATCCAATGGCGAAAAGTCGAACAAGGCTGCAAACCCTTCGAGCAGCAACGACGGGGAATGGCTCGGCGGCGCACACCGGCGATGGGTGTACGGAAAGAGCACAGGAGACATGAGCACATCCATTGGAGGGGATACCAAAAGAGAGAAGTCTTGGAACGACCTAGATCCGTCGACTTGCCAGAAGCTCACACCAGAAAGAAGATTGGAGTCGAAACCTGCAACAAAGATGGAAACAAACAAAAAACACAGGGATACATAATAGCTGAACCGGTTAGCACTCAAAGGCTCGCCAGGAGCACCCCACAAGAAGGGGGAAGAGAAAAATGCCCCACAAGTGGGCAAGAAGCAGAGCAAGAGTGAGGGCGGGGGTGAGGCGAGAGGACGGGGGAGGTCGTACGGGGAGGTGTTAGGGGGGGGGGGGGAGTAGTAGAGGTAAATAAAACTGACGCTGGCGGGAGGAAACAGTGGCGAAATTAGAGCTGGAGCAGGAGCGGTGGTGTAGGAGGGTGACACAGCTAGGAATATGGAGTGAGGAACTGAGGAAGGAGGAGATGGAGAGCTAGACGAAGAGAGAGGGGGGGGGTCCCAGAGGGGAAAACCCCCCACCCAAAAACGGCCGCCGCCAAAGGGACGCTCGCAACGACCGGAGCCGGTGAGCTTTCCACCGAAAAAGGCGAAGGAACCCAGAGGCTTTGGCAACCATACATACCCTATGATGAGCAATACTCCCATCAGAATGACGTTTGCACCGACAGACCTATTTGCAACCTACCACATTGCCCTTGGATGGAGGGGGAACTAATGTCCATGTTCCATTGTGCTGGAGTGCACTGAACTCTTCGGACATGGCGGCCTGCCAGGCTGGGGATTTGTCGACACTGTTGAAGTTGGGTTGGCTTGGCAAGAAATTATTGAGCCTCTGTAATGACATCTTGAGGGAGACAATGATGAGAGACTACACTATAAGAGGAAAGGTGAACAAATGTGGAGGGAGTATTTTGAACAGAAGAGGCACAACTAAGGACATTGGAGAGAGAAAGCATTTTAGGTGGCGGAGAGGGGGTGGTGACAGTAAAGGGAGTGATGGTGGGCAAAAGGGCTTATGGGATGGGTGTTTGGATGATGGGTGAGTTGTCAATAGGTAGTGGATCTGCTGTGGAAGGAGATGTAGTGGGCTGGTCAAATAGGGACAAAGGTAATGATGAGTTAGGATGCTGGGTAGTGGGCTGAACAAGGATGGGAGGAGAAATATAGGTACTTGATCGAGGAATGGTTGAACAATGGCTTGGTGACTAATTGAGCATATGGAAAGCATTCTTCATCATAGATAACGTTATGGGAAGTGTTTACACGGCTAGTGGAAGGGAGGAGACATCTATAACCTTTGTGTGTAGGGTTGTAACCAAGGAAAATGCAACATTTTGACCGATAACTAAATTTGTGGTCGTTGTAGGGTTGCAAAAGGGGATAATGATAAGTTGATAGTTTTGATCGTTGAAAGAACAAATGCATGTACTATATTCATGACTTTATGTTTAAAACTGTATGAAATGATAGATAATTTTGCACTGATTCCAGCGATATCAATTTTGTCAAATTTTGAGTTAAAAACATCATCATTTTATGTGAATAACGGAGTGTAATGTATTTGCGATTTTCTCAGCAAAATCGAGATAATAAATAAATTTATTTCAACATAAATGTAATTTTATTCATGATAATATCCTAATTTACATTTATTTTTATATAAATAGGATATGAAGATGATGTGGTGCTGTGGTTAATTCTTTGGAGACTTATGAAAGGTCCAAGGTTCAAATCTCAGCAAAAACAACTATCTTTTTGGAAGAATTAATGGATGGGTAAAATGGTCTTTGACTACTCTAAAGGTTGTCCTAATTTCTACTCAAGAAGGAGCTTTGGAGCAGCCACCGCCTCTTTCTTCCCTCCTTTTCTCCTTATTTCCTTCCTTTCTCTCACCCTATTTTTTTCCTTCTTCTCTTTCCTGCCTTCTCTCCCTCTCTCTCTCACTTTCTCCCTCTCTTTACTATAGATCACGCAGGTACTGTAGCAGCTACAGTAACCGAGTACTGTTGCACTCCCCCTCTCTCTTGCCTTTGTTCTCTCTCTCTCTCTCTATATCTCTCTCAAACTGGCGGCTGACTTGAGGCACTGCAACTGACTATTGGAAGGAGTCTAAGGCTGCCAAGGATCTACGCGAAGAGCTATGACGGTTGCATACACTAGTTTTCTCTCTCCATCGCCTCTCTCTCTAGTTTTTTAGTTCTCTATGTTACATTGTATTTCGAATATTTTATGTAAAAGTTTCCTTATGAAAGTCATATTATGTTTTTATTTTCAATGTCTTTGTAAAATTTCATATAGTTTGTTAATGAATGACAGTAGCTCCTTTAAAAAACATTATATTTTCTCTATCTTTTTGTTCTACAACTTTTGTTTTTCTCCTGTTGACACTATTCAAATTTTATATTCTACTTTTAATTAGTGTTTTAGAGGTATCTTAGTTTAGTAGATGGTCTGATTATGCTCGTTTCGGAGTGCTCCTTTTGTGAGTTCATAGTAAATCCGGCTAATTTCATTTCTTATCTATCAAATCATCATGCTCTCTCTTCTTTCTTCTTTGTTTTTCCTCTAAAAACTCAAGGTTTTCAACTTTAAAAATCTATTTCTCTGTGGATTCGACCCAATCTCACCACTTGCTATTTTTTACATAATTTCATGTGGAAATTAGAATTTTAAGATTGATGTTCGAATATGTTTAACGACACATAATTTCGAGCGATCAGATAACATGCACATCCAAAGGTGTGGAGGAAGGCATAGTCCGGAGGTTTATGGAAAGGGGGAGACACGATGAAGTAGGGGTGTAAGTACGACGCCATCACAAAATATGAATGGAAGAGATGCATGACTTAAGAGAGGAAGGGTAGTTTCAATTATGTGCTGATGCTTTCATTTCGCAAGCCCATTCTATTGGTGGGAGTGAGGACAGAAAGACAATGATGGATGCCACATGAGGAAAGAAATTAAGGAAGATAGATGTCTATACTCACCCTCCTCCTATTACTTTTAAAGGATCTAATAGTAGTAGAGAATTGGTTTTCACCTTGCCATTTAAAATGAACAAGTGCATCATACACATCACTTTTGGCAGCAAGAGTATATATGTATATCCATGTAAAGTGACTATGATGATCAATAAATGCAGCATAATATCGAAATCCATTACGAGAAAGATGAGGTGAAGGACTCCAAGCATCCGATTTAATAAGTTCTAAAGGAAATGTACAATGTATGGTAAAGGCGGGAAAGGGGAGCTAGGAACTCTTAGCTTGTTGACAAGATGAACACACAGAAGGAAAAGAGATGCCATCTAGGAGATCCTATAGACGACAAAACTTGATGAGCAGTATGAAAGGTAGGATGTCCCATGCTGGCATGTCAGGATTGCCGGGTTGCTTGAACACTAACGACATAGGAACGAGGAGGGTGTTCCACAGTAGAAGTGACGGGTGTGAATTTGATGGAGCAGCGATACGATCGAAGCAATTCCTTCCCTGTAAACAAATCCTTAATAATAAAAAAGGAGGGATGAAACTCAAAACGGATGTTATTTTCTCTAGTAAATTGAGAGATAGACAATATATAAGCTCTTCATAATAGAGGGTACATTAAGAACTTGGGAGAGAGAAAATAAGTGATAGGAAGAAAAAATAATGGATTGAGAGCCAACACAGTGAATAGCCAAACCTGTGCCATTACCTATGTGAACATGGTTGGAGCTGTAATATTCTTTTGGTGTAGGAAGTAGTCCCACATCTGGGGTCATGTGATGGGGCACACCTGAGTCTGGATACTAGCTCAAGATGAAGATGGGGGCAGGCATTCCAAACGGTGTAGTATGTACATGATGCACCTGGACTGGACGCAAGGGGGTAGCAGCCGCCTCGCCATGGAAGGAGGCATTAAAGCAATGAAGGTAGCTTAATGCAAGATGACCCGTACTATTACATAATTGGCAAACATCAGTGGACGTATTAGCAGTTCTAGAAGAGAAGTTGCCGTGTCCACGATTAGAAGTACCCCGACCACGTCCACCATATTGACTATTGGAGATGATGAACTTGCTTCTGTATGCTAGATAAAACGTACCCACCCAAAGGGCCATGTTTGCTAATGGTGACCCTGTACCTAGAGAAAGAGACTGCAAATGTTGTGTAAGTCGAACCTCATGGTTCAGAAGCATACCATGGACATCATCTAACGTAAGCGTGTCTCCATCTGGACGTGTCGTGATGCTGGTGACAAAGGGTTCATACTCAGGACCTGGGCTCCCAAGTATGTACAACAACATGTAGTTGGGAGTGGTCATCGTGGCGAGGCAATTGGCGATGTGTTGTGCCTTCTGGAAGTACTCATTGATGGTAGAAGATCCTTTCTTGAGTGTCTGAAGTTAGAGACATAGCTTAGGGACCTAAGCATGCAAAATATGACTGTGTAAGCAACAAAAGATTTAATGAACCAACCACAACATATTGAAAGAGTTATCGACAAGCATAATTATAGTCAGCTAGAAAATAATAGATTGCATATTAGGGCAATAGTTGATGTCATTTGATGGCTCACATTTCAAGCATGTGCATACAGGGGACATGATGAAACTTTAAAATTAAAAAATCATAATATATTTTTAGAATTGTTAGAGCTTTTATCTTCATTCAATAAGCCACTTGCAAAGGTTATAGCAAATATTAATGCACCATAAAATGCGACATACACTTCACCGAGAATCTAGAAAAAAAATTTAAACATTATAGTGAATATGGTACTAAGTCTATTCGTGAAGAAATCGATAATTCTAAATTTATATTACTATTGATGAAGCACTATGATGGATCAAGAAAAGAACAAATGGCTTTGGTTCTTGGATATGTTGACGAAGATGGATTTATTTGTGAGTGATTGTTAGACATTATTCATATTTATGATACTACAACTTTAACTTTGTGCCACACTTTTACGGCACAACCTTCATATGGAGAATATTAGAGGTCAAGGAAATGATGGTACAAGCAATATGCATAGATAATAAAATGAGTTGCAAGGATTATTTTTAGCAGATTGTCCGCATGCATACTACGTTCATTTCTTTGCTCATTGCCTTCAATTAACTTTAGTTACAATATCTAAACAGTTATTCATGTGCATTAGTTCGCTTCAAATTTGAACTCCATTGTAAATATAATTTGTGCCTCTTCTAAATGCTATGATGAACTACAAGTAATCTAAATTAAAGAAGTCACGCATTCAATAGTAACTAAGGAATGCATACCTGGTGTTAGGTTTAGGTGGCCTACAAGCCAATCTGACTATGTAAATCTCGTTCATTTATTAATATAATGGCATAATATTCATTATGTCTAAATCGCATTAATTATCATTTCATAATGAAGTCCGTGAATATGTGCTATAGTGATCAGATTATGATGAGATCATACTAATGAGGCTGATCACTTAAACTCATATTCTTAATCGTTCCTAGTCGGAGGATATCCGAGAAGGACATCGGATATCCGGTTAGACTAGTACAGATTACTCCTGCTCATATGATGAGGGTGACTGATCTCATAAGTCACTTGTGTGAAGACACTAAGGCGAATCTGTAGGTGCTCATTGGAGAATGAGTTGACTGAACTAATCCGATTGAATCGCTGGATGGTATTGTACCTCACTGTCAATCAGCTTGATTCTATTGTCGCAGTTGCGTGGATGGTCCTCAGACCTGAGACACCAAGGACACCTTGTCGGTGGACTTCTGTGCTTTGACCTTGGTTTACGAATCTCTAGCCACTGGATTCTAAAACGCCAAGGAGTGAGTACAGCAGAATACCGTCGAAGGGAATTGTGTGTCAATAAGGAATCATTCGGTGTGAGTGCTTAAAATAGGTGTGTGATTATCATGAAAATTATGTTGTTTAAGTGAAAAATAAACCTATTAAAAAAGAAAACTACGTGATGTGATCGCCAGAAACTTTTGACTAAAAAGTTCCAAAAGACGATTTGATCGCCTACCTGTTTGGACGTGGGAGATTCTCGAGTTCTTGGTTCTCCTCCTTCAGCCGGCTGAAGAAAGAGTGCCCTTTTTATCCTTGTTCTTGCTTTGGCTGCTATTGAGTTTTGAGGATCGTCCAGATTCCTTGTTGTTCGCCGTTGATTTCCTCCCCTTTTGCTCTTCTTTCGTACCTTGCAAGAAATAGAAAGAAATAAAGAACAACAATGAGAACTTAGGAAAAAGTAGTATCCATTCCAAAGAAAATTTTAAACATGCAACTGAATAGGTGAACTCACTTGTATGATGGTCTTTTAAACCCCTTTAACAAATAGGTTTTGAAAATGATGCTAGTGTGCATGTGTGTTGCATGGAGTGATGTGGTGAAAAATGTGATATTAATATGATGAAAATGTGAGAAGAAAAATAAATGGGAAGCTAAGCTGGATGGCCCCTGGAAGCCTTGATCTTCAATGGATCTTGGACGGATGAAGAAAGGATGCCGACTCTTTGAAGCAGCAGCACCTCGCTCCTTCAGCGTTTGGACGTCGTCGCCAATTGTCACTCTCACTATCACTTAGATCACTGACACTGTCGCCACGATCACTAACTGTCACTCCTCCAAGAGCTGGGTATTTATAGACTTCTTTGCATCCGCGGATTTACATGAAAAAATCTTGAGGTTTATCCAGCTTAACTAATAGATAAATACAGATTAATTCATCTTTATCTGTAATTATCTAAAACGCGTCGTCCATTAAAGACGCTTTTCAGACTGATTAAGATAAAGATAAACATTCGGGAAAAGTTTATCTTTATCTGTAATTAGCTAAAATGCGTCACCATGTAGAGACGCCTTTTAGACTAATTAAGATAAGGATAAACATCCGGAAGAGATAGAAACGACTTAGGAAACCTAAATGGCGTCGTGCCTAGCAGACGTCTTTTAGATAATTAATCAATTAATTAAATTCAAATTTAAACATCAAAATAGGAATAAATTCTAAATGGCGTCTACACAGGTCGACGTCGTTTAGACTTCTTCATATTTTAACTGAAATTTGAGTTAAAATCAATTTAATTAATTAACTTAAATTATGTCTGTTTGACCCGACACTATTTAGATAACTAACCTAAAAGATCAATAAAAATTAATCAATGATTAAATATTAGACCATTCTGAGGCATTATTATATGATATGAAATTTACTCAAAATGATGTCAAAATTAGCGTGTCTACAGCTGCCTCACCTTGGCATCGTCTTTACAAGGGAGTGAAATGAAATGGAATATACTGAAAAGGAGATGTCAAGGTATGATAAGACACGCTCTTAACATCACATGATTGAAATTTTTCTCAAAATCATCAATGAAGATAGCTTAAGGAGATCAATGGAATCAATCATGTCTGGATGAAGTAGACAAGGAAATAAAATAAAATAAGGTCGATCAACCTCCACGGAGTAGGAAGTACCCCAGGTCGTAGACACTGCAGGTTTCATCATGGGGAGCGTTTGCCAGCCAATGTGGACGTGCTACAGCCATGACGGATCTTAAAAGAAAACAAGAAATATTGGATAAGAGTCCAAGAAAGGATGGAATTCCAAGGATATCTTCAAGCGAACCTCAAAGATAATCAAGATACTTAATTCAGAATGGAATATTTCATATCATGTTGGGATTATTTGATTAATGGTCTGAAAGTTAATCAATAATTAATCCTTATCACAATGATTTCAAAGTCCTATATGATGCATGCTGGGCTAAAATAAAAATATAAAGTCAAATAAAATATAAATTAATCAAGAATAATATTGTTAAATCGTTATTAATGAGTCAAGATACAAATTCTTGTAATTCAGTGCTAAGCCGAAGCTCGTTTATCCACGCACCGTTTCACAAAAGTAGAACCATCGTCCCCATTAATTAACAATCAAATGGCCTATCCGTACGATTAAGAATTCTCTGGAATTATCACCGTTTTTGTTGAAGGGGAACTCAAATTCCAGTTTCATCAAAACCACAAGGTCCTTGATATACTCTAATAAATATTTAGCATATAGTAATGATGATGCAAATTAATTACATGAAAGAATACAAAGGATAGAGATAACCGTCTTTTAAGCCACGGTCGAGACTCATAAATTCCCACAGTGGGATCTTCTTGATATTTTCCAGCTTCATTTGGGTTTTCTTGAATTTCCTGCACTCAAAAATTCATCAGTAACCTCGAGCAGGTGTTTAGTTAAGCATCAAAATATGGAATTTCGGGTAAATTACAGAAAACTTGAAATGCGTCATATCGCGCCGACGCACTTTACCCATCTAAAATGCGTCTCTGTTCCACGACACATTTTAAGTCGCAGAAACAGGTTCTGGCTGTTCTCTACTCGGATTCCAACTCTTCCAATACTCATCCCTTTTCCAATCTGGAAAGGTCTTCCTAGTATCGCAATTGCTTTTATATAAACATCATTAATTTGTTTCCAAGCAATCCTACCACAATCTAGAGATCCAAGGTTGAGTTTTTCTTCAAGGTTCAAGATATTTCCAAAGCTTTCAAGGTTTCGAAGCTTCAAGAAGGAAGAAACTCGGGAATAAGATGAGTTCTTCAAGCAAAAGGATGAGGAGGTCGCTGGAGAAGCTTTTCGAGGTGGAGAATCACCTTAGCGGGAGGGATCCTAACCTTCAAGTAAGTTGAATTATGTTCTTCAATCCTTCTTCTTCAATCTCTTCTTTTTCCCCATGTTTTCCATGTTCTTCAAGTTCTTCAATTGATCCTTTCTTTTATTACCTTTTTTTTTTTAGACATATCCCATGTTTCCTAGTCCAAGGAGATTCACTTCCCTCCCTTGGATTCGCAAGCTTGCCAAGAGTCCCAAACTTTCCATGCAAGCCTTCATCTCTAAGTGGAATCTACAAGGCTTGGTGGTGCATGCTAAGCACTACAAGAGTTCGAACGTGGATTGGGCTGCCATGGGTGCCTTGATCGAGCAGTGGCATCCTCAAACCCACATGTTTCTCTTCCCTCAATTCGAGTGCACTATCCTTTTAGAGGAGGCCGAGCTCCTATTGGGTCTTCCAGAGATTAAAGATAAGATGACTTTGACGAGAGAAAGGATCACCGGCCAACAACTGCTGACGTCAATTATGAAGGATCCCTCAGAGGCTAAAGGGTGCCTTACCAACAGAGGGATCAACCTCGCAAAGCTTGCTGAATGAACCTTATATGAGATCGATGATCTGAGGGAGGATGAAGCTGAAGACGTGACGAAAGCTTTCGTCACGTGCCTTGCCGGGGCTTTGTTCTTTCCCGCGCAAGACAACGTCCTGGAAAATGACCAAGTTAGCGCGATCTGCACGATCTTCGAGGGGAAATCCATTAGCGCTGCGATCTTGGCCTACCTATATAGTGGGCTCTCTGCGGCGTCCACGGGTCGTCCTCCTTACGGGTGCATGCTGCTCTTCGCTTTGTGGGTCGAGCTACACTTCAAATTTGAGTACTGCACGAGGATGTCAGCAAGACCGTCTCAAATCTACTTGAACAGCCCGATCTACCACATCTCCAAAATCATAAAGTTCAACGAGCGGATGATCAACAAAGTACCAAAGCTCAAGACCCGGGCCGACTGGAGGGAGTATCTGAGATGCATGTCGTCCAACGGGTTTGACTTTTCTCCACTTGCTTTGGTTGGAAAGCCCATTAGAGTACGCCATGCAGCGGGAGCGGAACTTAAGTTGATTGAAGCTACTGAGCTCGTGCTGTACAAACTCCATCGATGCTATCCCCAGCTCAGCCTGCCTTGCCATGAATTCCCCGAGTTCTCCCATACATCTCCGATCAAGAGGCGAGCCTTGGAATCCGATGAAGACTACGAAGCCACAGAACTTATTTCTACTTTGTGGAACCTTGGCTTTAGTTATCGTGTAAAATCCTCTAAAAATAGAGATAGATGATTGAAATTTCCATACGTCCAAGCACTTCATGAACTCCTTCCTTAAATGTTCCCTTTTCTTTTTCTTTTCCTGATGTAATAAAAGATTTTATTGAATAAAGAGTCATCCAAAATGCGACAGTACGGGTTTACTAAATCCAAAATGCGTCCACTCAGAAAGACCCCTTTCAAAGATAATTCATTTTCCAAAAATTAGCCATTAATCCTCAAAATCCTGATTTAAGCTTAAAACGCGTCTACTACCCAAGACGCCTTTCAATTCTCTCTCTTACTTTTTCCAGAACTCCGCCATCAATTATGTGATTAATCCCCTGAAACGCGTCTGGATGTGTGGACGCTTTCCATCATCATGCCTTGTACGGTTTTGACCAGAATTGGCGGTAACTTGAAACGCGTTGCCCTATATAGACGCATTTTACTCAATTTCAAACAGGTGGCCTTGCCGCCTCAATTTATGCGCCTTGAAACACGTCGCAGGACCACGACGCCTTTCAACCTCTTCAAACAGAACCTGCGAAGGCCCCCTCTTCTTTCTCACTTTTCTCAAAACTCTCTCTCTCCTCTTTCTTCTCCGACGACCGGCGATCACCGACGATCTTCTTTCTCTCTCTTTCAAAACTCTTTCTCCCAAACTCCATGGAGCGCGGCGAGGGATCTCGTAAGATCAAGGCCCTAGCAAAGAGGCGACGGGCTTCGTTAAGGGAGGAAGAAGAAGTGCCGGCCGAGCTCGCCGAGGTGGCGGCGTTCTTGGAGGAGGAGGAGGCTCCTCCAGTGCCCGTGCCCGTGGAAGAAGAAGGGGAGGGCGACCTCCACGTGGTAAGCTCTCTGTGGTTTGAATGGAGTGAGAAAATGAGGGAAGAAAGGGGTTCTTTAAGAACCCAGAATCGAGCCTTGAAAGGCGTCCAGACCAGTTGACGCGTTTCAAACGGCGTCTCCTTGGTCCGACGCCTTTCAGGTGAAATTTCGAATTTTTAAATGGACAGAAAATGATCTCAAATTGCGTCAGGACATGTGGACGCCTTTCGATAGGCGTCCATGTAGCTCGACGCCTTTCAATTCATAAGTATTTTATCTGCTTTGATGTTCATTAACTAATGCAATTCTTTGTTTTCATTTGCACGGGACAATGAAGGCAAGAATTAGTTGGGACTTAGTCATAGGAGCATATAGAGGGCTCCTGGATTTCCAGAAGGCGCGCCTGCGCCGGATGGGATTCGGCAAGGTATTGGACATCGAGCCATTTTGGTTCGATCTGGTCCTCCTGCAGGCGCTGCGGGAGAGGTGGCATGCGGAAAGCCGGGCTTTCCTAATGCCATGGAGCCATATGGTCCCAACTCTAGAGGATGTGGCCAGGATCACTGGCCTCAGGGTAGAGGGCCGATCGGTAAGTGGGGTGACTTACCCCGATTACCGAGGATTGACAGAGGCATTGCTAGGCATAGAGGTATCTAGTCTAGGTAGAGAGTCCAGGATGGTCCCCCGGGTAGAAGTGGAGGCCGCTTTAGGATTAGAGGAGCCCCGGCGTCGGTCGGATGAGACCCGGGAGGAGTTCAGGGATAGATTAGCAGAGTCATCCTCCCTTGTGTACTGCAGTGACCCGAGTCAGGGGGAGGAGATAGATAGGCAGCTTAGGGTCTTTTTGGTCTTTTTCTTTGGTCGGTTGCTCTTCGGTACGAAGGGCGACCATATTCATTGTAGGTTCTTATATTTGTTAGATGATTTAGATAGTCTAGGAGAGTATGCATGGGGTGCGGCCCTTCTGGCCCACTTATTCGCAGACCTGTCCGCGGTCACGCTTGACCGTGAGACTACCATCAGCGGCTTCTCGCCGTTCCTCTAGGTATTAAATCGTCTTTTATTTGTTCATGATATGCAATGTGATATGATGTGATGATTTCTAACTTATATGTTCATGTGTGCAGGTTTGGAGCTACTACTACTTCCTGCTCAGCCGAGCGAGGATAGTACGACCCGGTGCCGTCCCATTGGCCTGTCGTTGGCCGCCAATTGTGGACACAGCACCCCTGCACCACCAACTGACGGCCCTCCGCCGTCAGTTCCTCGACTACCCCGAGTTGCTGGTGAGTTCTTAACTTGTTCAATTTTGTTCATTAAATGCAATCTTTTATTCATTAAATGCAAGTTATTTATATGAATGCATCTAACCTGTATGCAGGTGATCTGGCGCCCGTACCTCAGAATGGGCGAAGAGGGTCAGCCGTGGGTGACGGCTGGATAGAGGCGGTTCGGCAGGCAGATGTGGCTACACTGTCTGAACGAGATCGAGCCCCTCCGCCTGCGGCTCGTAATGAGGACGTTGGGCCTCCACTAGTACTGGATCGACGAGGAGGTCTCGGAGGGCGTCGGACAGAGCATGAGGGGGAAGCAAGCCCCCACCGATTGGCGTGCCAAGTTCCCGGAGCAGTACGAGGACTGGCACCGCTGCGGCGTCAGGGTGGAGTCCCGGGCGGAGAGTAGCGAGGCCTACCTCTAGCAGTACCGGGCCCACTACGCCGATCAGCTTCAGCTCCTCCGACCACTTGATGTAAGTATGCTTTTATGCTTCTTTCATTTTATCATTATCCTTAACTTATATTTGTGAATGAATGTATGTATGTGTGGTATGCAGGATGCACGAGATGCCGTGATCATCGACCTCCGGGCCTGCCTACATGAGGCAGAGGCCCAGTTAGAGCAAGTCCAGAAGGAGCTGTTCGACCTGGTATGTATGAATGAATGTTTTAGTTAATTAATTTGTCTTGACGATTAACCGCTGATGATTGTCTTTTGGTGCAACGAGCCGTCTACACCCAGGCGGCTCCCCCTTCTCATGGAGCTTCATCATCCTCCTACCCGTCTGCTGCTCACAAGGCTGCTCTGGCTGACCTCCAGAGCCAACTCGCCTCTGCCATCCACCGGGCTACCCTTGCAGAGGAGGACCGAGTTGCTGGAGTAAGTTCTATCTTTTTGACTCCTGGATTTGATTTTGATTGCTTAGTTGCTTTGGATTAACAATATCTCCTTCTACAGGTTGCTGAGCTTCAGGAGGCCCTTCAGAGGGCTGAAGCGGAGCTGGAGCGTTCTCGCGCAGCGGCTGCTCGTGCTGAGGCTGATGCTGTACGAATCCAAGCCTTGGAGGAGCAGGTGGCTTGTCTTTCTACCGGGGATCTCGCACGTCTCCAGGTTCGCCTAGAGGTCTTGACTGAGGAGAGAGACCGCGACCGCCTTCGACTGGAGAGTCTTCAGGGTCGCCTATCCGTGGCAGAGCATGAGCGTAAGATGGTGGAGGAGAGATACTAGCGAGCCCGCCAGTGGGCCCTTGATCGCGGTTTGGTGAGTGCTTTCACTGCTAGTGTCACCATGTCGTCCGGCCAGACAGGGCCGAGTGCGATGACCACCTCCACTTCCTAGCCGAGGACCAGCACCAGATGCGCCCGACGAGGCTCAGAGTCAGCTTGATGAGGGGGGAGGGGAGTGCCAGCCTTGAGGGCTCATGTATTTTGACTTTCTTTTATACATCATGTAAGAAACATCTTTTGATATATACATGAGACTTTTGGCCTTCATTCTTGTGTCTTGGAATTTGTGTAAACTCTTTAGCTTTCGTTCCTGCACATTACTTAACAAACAAGTTAAGTATCTATTTAGGCTTAACCCCTTGCCTGACCAAGTGAATGGTCGATCGATCTCTTTCTTAGTGGAAGGGTCAAGGGGTATAGCCTTTATCAACAAAGGTAATCGAACTGTAAGTAAAAATGCAACATACAAGCAGACATATGCTCACTAAAAATAAAAGGAATGAAACATACTTGATGCAATAAGCAAATGCTAATTGAAATATTTTTGTTGTTTTTGAAATATTCATTTTTGTTTGGGTTTTGAAATATGTATTTTTTTTCGAATTTTTGAAATATGTGTCTTTTTTTTTATTTTGGGATATGTATTTTTTTTTATTTTGGAATATGTATTTTTTTGGATTTTGAAACATATATATTTTTTTGGATTTTAAACTATGGTGTAAACTAAAAGACCAGCATGGTACTCAGATCAAAAGATCATATTCATTTATTAACTTACTTCTCAAATTGTTCTTCAATAATCTAATTTAAACCCATCGTGTTTGAACTTGTGTTTCCATTCGTGATCCCATTTGATGATTTGATCCTTAGTCAATCTAGGTCGTTCTATAAGTTTGGAGTACGCCTCTTTAGAAAGGAAGGAAGAATTGGTTTAGAAAGCCCATGAGAAGGTTCCGGAGATCCGAAAAGATGTTCCTTTCCTACCCTAATATCCGTTGGAGTTCGGTCATTTTCTTTCTGGGGTATTTATCAACCTTGCGTTCCTTTTTATTTCATTTCATGGCCTTGATATAGCGTTTGTAGTGTAATGGCCTTTTGATTTGACATTTGGCTTTTACCTTTTGCTTTGCTTTTCTTTTCTTTTCTTTGGGACGGATCTCTCCCTTTTTTTTTATGACGGCCTCCTACTAAGATGGCGGGTATTCTTGGTAGTCTATTCTAAGCCTCGTTTCGACATTATGGGCCGAGTGTAAAAACAGAATTTTGTTTAAAAAGAATCAATTGGCTATCACCCACAATCGTGGGTTTGGTGGCACCATGGGAATGAGCAGCTTCGAGGCCAGTAAGGAGTGCCTCGTATTCAACTTTATTGTTAGTGACTAGAAAGTCAAGCTGAAAGGCTTGCGGAATGGTGACACCTTCAGGTGATAACAAAACAATGTCGATCCCCTTTCCATGAGAATTCAGAGCTCCGTCAAAATGCAGAGTTCACATATCATCTTTGATTCGGTCTATGGACATCAGTTCCTTATCCGGAAACTCTGATCGGACTGGATCAAAACGAGGAAGGGGGTGATGAGCGAGATGCTCCGCTATGGCATAGCCTTTGATCGCTTTCTGCTGAATGTAAGTGATATCGAATTGAGATAGAAAGCTTTGCCATCGTGCTAACCTATCAGTAAGGACATATTTCTCAAGAAGAAATTTGATCGGATTCATCCTAGCGATGAGATGGACTTCATGGGCTAGAAAATAATACTTCAATTTCTGAACAACCCAGACTAATGCTGCACATGTTTTCTCCATCGCCGTGTATCTCTGTTCAGTGGGGTTGAGAAGTTTAGAGAGATAGTAGGCTGCCCTCTCTTTTCCTTCTTCATCTTCTTGTGTTAGGACAGCCCCCACTGCAGCATCCAGGACAGAAATGTAAAGTATCAATGGTTTGCTTGGAGATGGTGGTCTCAAAACATGAGGACTTGCCAAATAATTCTTTAATCCATCGAATGCCTCCTGACACTTATCGTCCCAATCGAATTTGACTCCCGGCTTGGTAAGTTCGTAGAACGGCTTACACCTTTGTGAGTGCTGGGAGACAAAGCGGCGAATAAATTGCAACCTCCCGATTAATCCTCTTAACTCTTTCAAGTTCTTAGGAGGTGGCATCTCTCTGATACCCTTCGCCTTGTTGGGATCGATCTCAATTCCCCGTTTGCTGACAATGAATCCAAGTAATTTCCCTGAGGATACCCCGAATACACATTTCTTGGGGTTCATCTTTAACTGATATTCCTTTGACCTTTCTAACACTCTTGCCAAAACTTTGGCATGCTCAGCCTTCGTCTTAGATTTAACCAACAAGTCATCCACATACACTTCTAAATCAATATGCATCATGTCGTGAAATATTGCCATCGTAGCCCTCTGATAAGTGGATCCAGCATTCTTTAATCCAAATGGCATGACGACATAGCAGTATGTTCCCCAAGGTGTAGTGAATGATGTCTTCTCCTGATCTTCTTCTGCCAATTTAATCTGATTGTATCCTGAAAACCCATCCATAAATGATAAAGTCTCATAGCCAGCAGTGTTATCAATGAGTACATCAGTATGAGGCAATGGAAAATCATCTTTAGGACACGCCTGGTTCAAATCTCGGAAGTCAATACAAATCCTGACCTTCCCATCTTTCTTCATAACTGGGACTATATTGGCCACCCATTGCGGATAGAGGACAACTCTAATGAACTTGGCCTTATGTAATTTGTCGACCTCTTCCTTCATCTTTAAAGCTATTTGTAGGTGAAATCGCCTTAACTTCTGCTTGACCAGGCTGGCTCCATCCTTTAACGTCAACCTGTGTTCCACTAAAGATGAGTCTAACCCCGACATATCCTCATAACTCCAGACGAAAGTGTCCTTATAGTCCTTAAGAACTTGTACCATTGCCTTCTCATCCTCTATAGAAAGATTCTTGCTGACGAGGACAACCTTAGGTTCGTCTTCAGTCTCTAAATTGATTTCTTTGGTGGGCTCTTCTACGGCAGCTGAGGGTTCATCGAATCTCTTCACTCCACTGGCATATGCCTCAGCCGCGTCCTCGTCATCTTCCTCATCTTCAACAATGGGGTCTTTTTCATGTATCAACTCATATACCTCATATCCATTATTGACTGACTCATCGTCTGTACAATCTTCTGGCATCTGAATTGGATTTTCTAATAGCTGAGGGATCATAGAGCACGAAAGGCACTTATTAGCTAAGTCCTGGAGGTATCTATCTGGAATTCGTCTACCCTTAGACTCTCTAGACTTCCTAACCTGACTAACCTGCCTAGAGCTAGACTGCCTAACTTCACTAGACTCCCTATTCTGACCTAATGAAGATGAAGTAGAATGGAAATTATGAGATACAGACGGAAATACAGAAGAATCCTCCCGAGGGGAGGGGCAGAGTAGATTTAGAAGAGAATCTTGACCGAAAGACCCGCGCGATGGGGTACAATCGGACAAGTAAGAGGTTTCTCAATAAGGATCTGGGAAGAATTTGTTGCCAAATTGGCGTTTTTTTTGGACAATAGAAGAGTTAAGCATAAAACAAGAATGAAGATGAATAGAAGGGGAATGAGAAGAGGGAAGTGGCACCAAGGCCGAAGGATTAGGGGGATCATACAATAGTATGTCCCAGATTAAATCATACATCCTCTCTGGATCGAGAGGAGGTGGTGGAATGAGGTCCCGTGGGGACAGAGTAATCATGATGGGCGGGGCCCGTGGAATATCTTCAATGATGACCCGCGACCAAGTCGGGGTCAGGAGCAAAGTGCGAAACAAGGTGTGAAGCATGAAAACATGAGAAGGATAAGTCCCCCTCCAGAGCAGATCCGTGGTGTAGCCAGCTTCATAAGGGTCATCTAGCTCCCCTTCATCAGTCTCTTCTGACAACAGTATCCTCTTGTCGAAAATAGCACCAGGACTTTCGATCAGCTCATCGATCTGTGGCGGCCACTTGGGTTCTGCAGGATCGAGAAACAACCTGTTCAATGCGATGTAGAGATCTCTTAAATCGAACCACCTGTACCATTCACATTCAGGGTCTTGAAATTTCCTCCTCTTCATAGGCCGCAGAGCCTCTAAGGACTGGTACGTGAGCAGTTCTGAGCAATGTCTAGCCAAATCTCTACCATATATATCGTGGAGGTCAAAACATGAAGTAATGACCACCGTGTTGTCATGGCTTATTACGGGCCCCTTTACAAAATGTGTGTATAAGGCCCATGTTAGGGGGTCCCGACCTTCCTTGGGTGGTGTAGACATCGTCTCCCAGACTTTCTGGCCGCCTTCATTCTCTGCTTGCTGAACAATGTCCTGCTTCAGTTTTCTTGGCCTATAGCCCAGGCCGTTTCCAGGTATTCCTCGGTGGTCCTTGACGGGAGTGGTCCTGCCTTGTAACTGTGTACCTAGGCCTTTTCCAGCCTGATAACCATTTTTCATCATTATTCTCCATCCTGGGATACTCATGCACTTCCCCCTCTTTATGGCATTTAATGGATAAGGAGTAATAGTGACAGTTTTCAGAGGATCAGCCACTAGATGGTAAACCTATAATATCGACAGAAAAGGTTGTCGGTCAGGTGAAGAAGCGGGTTTGACATTCAAAGAATGAGCAGCAGCAAGGATCGGCATGCTCGTAACCTTAATGATTCGTTCTTTGAAGGGGAATTTGAGGCATTGATGATTCGTGGAGGGAATCGCCTCGAGGGTTTTTATGTAAGGACGACCTAAAATGGCGTTCAAAGAAGGGTCGATTTCCAGAATGTGAAATTCGACCTCGGCATGACTTACAGGGCCTAGCTCCACCCTCAAATAGGCCATTCCCAGAGGGGAACGGGTGGAATTATCATACGCTGTAACGGAGATGGGGTTAGGCAACCATTTTTCCTTGGGCACACCGCACAACTCCAGGGTCTTCGGAGGTAAAACATTGATCGAAGCCCCTGTGTCAACCAGGCATGCATCTACGACCTTTTTGCAAATGTTGACCGTAATGCTCAGAGCCATGCTTCTGGCTGCTGGCGGTGCTAGTTCCGATACATGGAATGAAATAGAGGGCTGATCCCCCTGAGGAACTAATAGTGCTGCAATCTTTTCCACTGGCACGTCCTCGTTGACCATCACCTTTTGCAAATATTCCATCAGAGCTTCTTAGTGGGTCTTTGATCTTTTAATCAGTTCAAGCACGGAGATCCGTGCCGGTGTTCGGTCAAGGTGCTTTAGCAGGTCGTATTGAGTGCCTGGTGCACTCTCTTCGTTGTGTGCTTCCTCTGGCGGCTGTGATGGGCTGTCTCTAACTGTTGACTGAGGAAAGACTTTGTTGAAAATCCTCCCACTCCGGAACGCATGTTCCTCAACTATGGAAGGTCCGGGTGATACCTTGAGTACCGCAGGGTTGGATGGTGCGGATGGTGTGGAGTGTTAGTATGTGGGTGATGGCGTGGGGTTAGTCGGTGGTGGTGTGGTGCGGATTAAAGGCCTAGATGGTTGGATGGTGGAAGGGTAAGTGGTTGGTGTGGATGAAGTAGGGAATGGTACGTGGAGTAGCGGTTTAGAAGGTTGGATGGTATCTGGGTAAGCGGTAGTGGTAGCGGGTGAAGTAGGGAATGGTACGCGAAGTAGTGGTCTAGATGGTAGGAGGGGTGCGTAATGGGCTTGCGGGGGGTTATTTAACGGAGGCGTGGTGGTGTGGGGCGTAATGGGCTTAAGGAAAGCGGGCGGTGGTAATGGGTTAGTGGGTGTGGGTAAGTGATATGCGGGTGTTGGTGTAGGGGTAATAGTAATGGCCTGTGGTCTGGGTATGTGGATGGTGCGGCGTGGTGGTTGTTCTGCGGTACTCGGAATGTGACCCGTTGAATAAATAGAGGAAGAGTCCTCTATCCTCCACTGTTGCCCTCGGTTAGCCTCAGACCGGCTATTTGTCATAATAGGGGCAACTTGGTTCTGGTTTTGGTGCTCCGGAAGCGGGTTCTGCACTATGCCCATGTTCGGTGGTGCCGCTGCTTGTGCCGGTGCTCTCGCTTGCTACTGCTGTTGTTGTGGTGGTCTTCTTACCTTTAAGGCAGATATGTACTTTTTCATCTCTTCCCAGTCAATGCCGCCCTGCTCGTTGAGATCATGAATATAATCTCTGAATTGGAAGCATGTGTCAATAGTGTGTCCAGGTTGCCTATGGAAATAGCAATACCTTGAAGTATCGGCATTTTGGGGCCAGATCGCCTTTTCTCTTGGCAGGACCAAGGCATTGGCTGCCATTAAGGCACTGAAAATGTCCGCCAAGGACTCTGGGAGGACTGGATACTCTGCCCTCTTCGGGCCTGGAGGTCTTCTCTACTGGTTGTAATCAGCAGGAGGAGGGACATTGTGATACGCCGGCGGTGCGCGCGACTGATACTGCTGTTGTTGCTGATACTGCTGTTGTTGTGGTGGCTGGTACTGTAACTGCCGTTGAGACTGCTGCTGTGGCTGTTGTTGCTGTTGCTGGTTCGGCTGCTGATATTGGGGGTTTGGCTACTGCTGCTTGTAACCCTGCTGGCTCGGCTGCTGTGGCCGCTGATACTGTTGTTGACTCCTCACAAACTGGGGCTGGTTATTGTTCATACTGCTAACCTGCTCATGAGAGAGCGTGCCCTCGGTAGTCGGACCTGTGCTGGGGGAATTTGGCACTGCAGGCTTCCGAGGTGGAGGCCTGCTAGGTCTGTGAGGATCAAAGACGCTAGAGAATATAGCGTCCTTGAAGGCATTCTGACAGTACCGCGCTCTTTCATAGAGCTTTGCCATGTTGGCCGGTACCCCCGAGGATGTCGCCACTCCACCGGGACGTCGGCCGCCGCCCGGAGAACGAAACGCCGCGAAAGAAGTGGTGGTAGTAGTGGTGAGAGGTAGAGAGGCGTTGGAGTGGTGGAAGAGGAAGAAGAGGAAGGGAAAGGGAAAGAGAGGGGTCGGAGGAGGCGGAGAGGGGGAAGAGAGAGAGTGAGAGGGAGAAAGTGAGGGAAAGGAGGGAAGACTCGCGGGGTCAATCCGAAACATGGTAAAACACGTCATGCGAGATGGACGCCTATCAGATGACAAGACGGGCCGTACTGACAGAGGCTCTGAAACGCGTCGCGCACCACGGACGCCGTTCATACGACAAGACCGGCACCGTACACTGACATCGCAGGGTTGCAGTCTGAATGGCGTCGTCCATCCAGGACGCCGTTCAGACGACACGACAGGGGCCGTACTCTCGTGGCCCGAAGCCCGCCCACGTGGCGCCCACGTGGCACAACAGCAAAATCGCTAAATGGCGTCTACACAGCAGGACGCCGTTTGAAAGGCGTCGTGCATCCTAGACGTCATTTAGAAGGCACTCCCCAGACCCATCAGGGTCCAAACTAGGGGATCCGGCCCGAAACCGACCCGAAAACTAAACCCGAAACATCAATCCTTACATACTCCCTCCCTTAAAAAGAATTTCGTCCCCGAAATTGCCTGCTACAAGTAACGAGGGCGAAATATAACCATTACCAACTCACATGGGTACTTACCAGAAAAGGTAGGGAACTGTTCCCGCATCTCAATCCCGCGCTCTCAGGTCGCCTCGCTCCCAGAGCGATACTGCCAAATCACTTAATCCAAAGGTACAACCTTGTTCCGGAGGACCTGTCACTTGCGATCCTCAATACGCACTGGAAACTCTGTAAAGAACAAGTTCTCAACGACTTCCAACTCTGAAAATTCTAAAACCTGGGGTGGATCCTGAACATTTCCTCAGCAACGAAACATGGAACACATCGTGCACCCCTGCAAGATTGGACGGCAAGGCTAGCTGATATGCCATTTCCCCAATTCGAGCAAGAATGGGAAAAAGCCCAATATATCGCGGACTCAGCTTACCTCGCTTCCCGAATCTCATCACACCCTTAGAGGGTGAGACTCGGAGAAACACGTGGTCCCCAACCTCAAACTCAATCGGTCTCCTACCGATGTCTGCATAACTCTTCTGTCTGCTCCAATATGTAATTAATCTCTGTCGTACTACTCTGGCCACCTCAGCACGCTGCTGTATCAACTCCAGTCCCGCCATCTACCTCTCGCCAATCTAAGACTAAGTCACAGAGGATCGACACGGCCGTTCGTACAATGCCTCATAAGGCGCCATGCCGATACTAGAATAGTAACTGTTGCAGTACGCAAATTCCACTGAAGACAAATGTTGCTCCCAAAAACCTCCTCAGTCTAGGCAACATGCCCCGAGCATATCCTCCAGAATCTGAATGGTCCTCTCCGACCGCCCACCAGCCTCGGGATGATAAGCCGAGCTGAAGGCTAACTGCGTGCCCAAGGCCTTCCGAAAACTCTTCCAAAACCTAGAAGTAAATCTCAAAGCCCGATCTGACACGACGGATAAGGGCACATCGTGCAGAGAGATGATCCGATCCACAAACAGCTTAGCCAACTTACCGACTGACCAGTCCTTCCTGATAGCCAGGAAGTGTGCTGACTCGGTCAATCGCTCAATAATAACCCAGATCACGATCCCACCACCAGGGAATACAAACAATCTCATCACAAAGTTCAAAGTCACAAGCTCCCGTTTTCATACTAGGATCGGCAAGGACTGCAACAACCCTTCTGGTCTCTGATGTTCCGCCTTAACCTGCCGACAAGCCATGCACCTAACCACATAATCAGCCACATCCTCCTTCGCATCAGACCACCAAAAGTGCCACCTTAAACAATGATACATCTTAATCATTCCTGGAAGCACTACATATCTAGAACAGTGCGCCACATCAGGGACACACCTGCACACGTCCTCCACGGTCAAAACATAGAGTCTACCTCTAACTTGACTGAACCCTCAACATGCAATTCTACGTCGGTAGCACAGATCACATCAATCACCCTCACCAATCACACTCTTACACGGAGCTCCACACAACTGATCAATCAAATCAATACTAAGTTAACTATGTTCCACAACACTGCCAAAATTGATAGACCAACATCACTATACATTAACCTTACAAAGCACACTTTACAATACCGATTCTCCACCATGTCCAGAATACATAAAGTGTCATAAGAGTTCACAACTACTACCTAATAAGACAAGATAATAGTGCTCACCTAGCCCGACATCTCGGACCTCTACTAAAAGAACACACAACACCACTCAAAGTTCCGGGCTTCTACTGACCACTCGGCTCCTGACCTGTCTTATTCTTCTGAGGACAGTTCTTCACAAGATGTCCCTTCCTGACACAGCCAAAATAGCTACCAGTGACCAATGGACATATCCGATTGCCATGATACCTACTACAACGGGGACAATAATCTGCCGCATCCTGTCTCGCTCCCTGCTGCCTGCTAGCCACAGTCTGCATCTGCTGAACCGAACCGTCTTCATCCTCATCATAAGACATCTCCTGGGACCCAAACTCAAAGGAACTCGAACCGCCTGACGAAAGGACCGTTGATTTGCTCTTGCCTTGCTGCTTCCCTCGTGCCGATCGCTCCAATTCTCTCGCCATTTGCTAGAATTAAGTCTCTACCGCTGCCGCGCATCGAACTGCTGACGCCAGATCTCTACAACACTGAGATGCCACCATTGTCCTCAGATCATACCGGAGTCCATCTACAAATCTCTCTGTTCTATATTTCTCATGCTCATATAAGTGTGGAACGAATCTTCCAAGAGCCACAAAGTTCGTCTGATATTCTAGAACTGACATATCATCCTGCACCAATTCCATAAACTCTCTTTCCTTGGTCTTCCCAACGTGCCTCGGAAAGTACTGTCCACTAAACTCTCTCACAAATACCTCCCAAGGGATCTCTCTCAAGGACCTATCTGCAAACATCATTCTCTTGACAGTAACCCACCACTCGTATGCATTGTCCTTCAATAAGTAGGTTGCCAACAAGGTCTTGTCATTCTCGGCACATTCAAGAACATCAAATGCCTTCTCCACTTCCTTAATCCAACGAGCTGCCTCGTCTGGGACTGGTCGACCCGTGAAAGAAGGGGTCTCCAACTTCAAGAACCGCTCCAATACCGTGGACTGGTCACCTCGGGAATTGGATCCCTCACCATCATCTCCTTGCTGATATCTAGACATAGCCCCAATCATAGCTTCCATGAAATGATCCACATTATGCCATTCTGCCCCCGAATTACCATCGTCTGCTCTCAAACCACGAGCCAACGGAACTCTCCTCCTCGGCGCCATCACTACCCCACGAACACAAAAATCGAAACAAACACGTCAAAACCTATCAATCTACACCAGCAACCATCGCCTGTACAGACTCGTGCTTATTGTTGGACTATAATATCTAACCTAGTTTACCACATACTCGACCAGACTGAGCTCTGATACCAATTGTAACGTCCCGCCACCCTATGATCGGAGACCCGATCACCAAATGGGTGTCGAATCATTATCCAACGGTCTCACACCCGGATCTCATACACACATCTCGAGGAGTGAGCGTTAAACAAGGTTAAATATAACAACCACACAGACTACAAGGAACTACAAGTGCGCAGGAAGGAAATTAATAATGTCCGTACACAGTCCAACAATAATTACATAGTCAAAGAAATTAAATAAGTACAGGCAGAAGCAAAGTACAACAACATCGGGGCATACCGTGGAACTGAGATAGCTGCTGGTCCGCACACTAAGGAGAACACCACACGCCGCCTCTCGCCACGAGGTCCACACCTGAAATCGCAGGGAGTGAGCCACACCAGAATTGGGCTCAGTAGGGATCATCCGATCCCCTGCCTCCCACTCACACACCCACAAGTGCAATAACACAGGTACAGGTAATTAAGGCAAGTAAAGCTGTAACACACTACTCCTAAATCTCGATATGAACCACATGCATTCGAAATGTAACATGCATATCTCTAGGATCATTCTATCAAGGAGCCTACAACTCGCGTCTCGGCAAAACACGCCAACCACGCCTTCAAAAGTGGGAAAACACCAACCACACAACCGAAAGTGGGAAACACCGACCCGCTGAGACCAAACAGTAACCCCTCGGATAGCACGCTAGCTACTCCGGCCCAACTGGCTCAGGTGGTTACTCCTTCCCCCAGCACGAGTGACACTCCAAAGGTACCACACCCACACCGGTACTAGCTAACCCTGGGGTACACCAGGTGACCCTCTCTCACTAGGCGTCACCCCGCCACACCCCCACCGGCGCTATGCTCCACCCACACCAGCACAGGGTGATAAAGCGCTACAACTGTCACTCTAGGTCCACAGTCACACGAAACACAACACAGTGCGATCCAATCACGTAAAAAGCCCTCGGTCGCACGAAACACTTCGTAGTGCGATCCGATCACACAGAAATCTCTATCCTCGAGTACAATTTAAAGTATGCAATTAACCAAACTATCTAACAATGTAAACACATTTTAATAGCATGGATTAGTGTGATTCTGTCTTGAATCGCATCGCCCAAAGCCGACGCCATTCAAGCATCCTAAACTGGTTCATGAAATCTCGGCCTCAGAATATGGCCTAAAAGGCGTCGCCATAGCTAGCCGCCTTTTAAAACGCATCGCCGTCCCTCGTCGTCTGATAGCGGCAAAAGCAGGGACGACTACGGTTAAATCTACTAAAAAGGCGTCGTCCACGCCAGTCGCCTTTTGAAAAGGCGTCGCTGTCCCTAGTCGCCGGACAGCGACAGAAATAGCAGCAAACTAAGGAAATTCGCCTAAAACGCGTCGTACTGGGAAGCCGCTTTTTAGAAAGGCGTCCCTGTCCCTGGACGCTATTCACACCAGAACCCCACTCTAGCAGAAACCGTTACCGGACAATTTCTGCCTAAATGGCGTCGTGCTGGGCCGTCGCCGTTCTGAATGGCGTCGTCCTAGCGTGACGTCATTTAGCGCTAGAAACCAGGTTTCTACAACGACCCGAGGGTCCCCTTTTCACCCCAAAACACCCCAAAAAACGCTCCAAAACAGGAAGGGAAGAGGGGAAAACTAAACCATCACAAGAAACCCACAAATCCATATTCATAGAAACCCCCATTTCCATCAAGAAAAGCCCCTACCATGCTCATTCTACCCAAAGGAAACCCCCACACGCATCATGATTTACACGGGAAACACGGATGAAACAACTACAATCCATGCAAGGTTCGTCCCCCTACTGGTTATTTGAACTCCTCCTGGCTCCATGCCGTCGAATCGCCGCACCGTAGACCGACGCCGGTACCCCCGAGGACGTCGCCACTCCACCGGGACGTCGGCCGCCGCCTGGAGAACGAAACGCCGCGAAGGAAGTGGTGGTAGTAGTGGTGAGAGGTAGAGAGGCGTTGGAGTGGTGGAAGAGGAAGAAGAAGAAGGGAAAGGGAAAGAGAGGGGTCGGAGGAGGCGGAGAGGGGGAAGAGAGAGAGTGAGAGGGAGAAAGTAAGGGAAAGGAGGAGACTCGCGGGGTCAATCCGAAAAATGGTAAAACACGTCGTGCGAGACGGACGCCTATCAGATGACAGGACGGGCCGTACTGACAGAGGCTCTGAAACGCGTCGCGCACCACGGACGCCGTTCATACGACAAGACCGGTACCGTACACTGACATCGCAGGGTTGCAGTCTGAATGGCGTCGTTCATCTAAGACACCGTTCAGGCGACACGACAGGGGCCGTACTCTCGTGGCCCGAAGCCCGCCCACGTGGCGCCCACGTGGTAGAACAGCAAAATCGCTAAATGGCGTCTACACAGCAGGACGCCGTTTGAAAGGCGTCGTGCATCCTAGACGTCATTTAGAAGGCACTCCCCAGACCCATCAGGGTCCAAACCAGGGAATCCGGCCCGAAACCGACCCGAAAACTGAACCCGAAACCTCAATCCTTACAACGAGACTTTACTGACTCGAGTTTCCAGTCAGATCCGGATGATAGCAAGTCTACATCTGGATTCGTGTTTACTTTGAACGGAGGCGCAGTGTGCTGGAAGAGTTCCAAGCAAGTAACCACTACAGATTCGACGACTGAAGCTGAGTACATCGTTGCAGCTGAAGCCGCTGAGGAAGCAGTGTGGTTGAAGAAATTCATCACCGACCTCGGCGTAGTTCCCAATATCTCTAAACCAGTTCCGCTGTTGTGCGATAACAATGGAGCGATTGCGCAAGCGAAAGAGCCGCGGTCTCATATGAAATCGAAGCATATTCTGAGGCGCTTTCATCTTATCAAAGAGATCATATCTAGAGGAGATGTAGTAGTGGAAAGAGTTCCATCCGTCGACAATGTAGCAGATCCACTGACAAAGTCGTTGGCTCAAATTGTGTTTGAGCGTCAGCTAGAGTCTATAGGCTTATTGTATAAAGGTGATTAGCTTTAGTCCAAGTGGAAGATTATTAGGTTTAGGTGGCCTACAAGCCAATCTGACTATGTAAATCTCGTTCATTTATTAATATAATGGCATAATATTCATTATGTGTAAATCGCATTAATTATCGTTTCATAATGAAGTCCGTGAATATGTGCTATAGTGATCAGATTATGATGAGATCATACTAATGAGGCTGATCACTTAAACACACATATTCTTAATCGTTCCTAGTCGGAGGATATCCAAGAAGGACATCGGATATCCAGTTAGACTAGTACAGATTACTCCTGCTCATATGAGGGTGAGTGATCTCATAAGTCACTTGTGTGGAGACATTAAGGCGAATCTGTACGTGCTCATTGGAGAATGAGTTCACTGAACTGATCCGACTGAATCGCTGGATGGTATTGTACCTCACTGTCAACCAACTTGATTCTATTGTCGCAGTTGCGTGGATGGTCCTCGGACCTGAGACACCAAGGACACCTTGTCAGTAGACTTTTGTGCTTTGACCTTGGTTTACGAATCTCTAGCCACGGGATTCTAAAACGCCAAGGATTTGGTACAGCAGAATACCGTCGAAGGGAATTGTGTGTCAATAAGGAATCATTCGCTCTCGGTACTTAGAGAGAGAATGCTCTAGGAAGGATGCGCGGAAGTCCCTGGCCAAGGCGAACGATAATATCGGGAAATGAGTTTTTTCGATATTTATCAGCGAAAAGGTTCCAAGAGTGGGTTACTTAACCCCAATACCTTCCGGGTTCACACGGTGTTGCTTGGCACCCAACGTGATCGGAGGTCCGGTCGAATTCGATGTACGACATCAATTCGATTAATTAATTAATTAATAAAGGGTTATTAATTGATTAATAAAGCCAGTGAGGAGTCACTGGGCTTGTTGGGCCATTAACTGGACTAGTAATTGGACCTAGAGGGTCACACGCAAATGATTCTCAAGGCGATGGATAAATAAGTGGGTTTTATATAAACCGAGAATTTTTATGAAAAACCGCGTGGTTAGTATAAAACATAGCGAACGGGCTGAGCAGGCCAAGCTGCTGCTAACCCTAGCCGCCCCTCCTCAGTTTCTCTCTCTCTCTGGCGTTCCAGACATATCCGAATCTGCTCTGCCGCTTCTCCGACTCCCGTTCGACGGGAAATCGTCCGCGCGTTGCGGCGATCGTTGCGGCGACCGACGAAGGTTTCGTGGGCTGCAAAGAACGAGGAACGTGAGGATATCCGTCGCGAGGAGGATCGCGTGGACTTCGCTAGAGGCAGAGCACTTGCGCGGCTTGCGGTGTCGCACCGACGGAACCGAACGGTTGCGGATTCGAATCCGCACACGGTGAGAATCAATTATCCGATAATCGTAGCTTTTAGTTTTTCAAAACGGGAACAGATCTCCGTTTTATTTTTATTTTCGCTGCGCAGGAGATCCGGAGAAACCCGAGAACCCAATACTTGGAAGAGGCCTTAATCAAATTGAGACATTATAACATGTTGGAGACACAGGATGAATCACATTTCGATTCTATTTGCAATTTGCTGACAATGTGTTAGGTAATCTACACTATACTTCAAAATATTATTAAAGAAGGTTCAGGATGAGATGCACCACTTATAATACTATGACATCATTTGCGTTTATTTTTATGTTGCATCTTATGAGAGATTTATTTGAAAAGATTAATAATTTATGTCAAGTTTTACAATACTAAACTCAAGATATTTTAAATGCAATGGATTTAGTCTCTACTACAAAAAGAGTTCTTCAAAACTATAAAAATAATGGTTGCCCTTCTTTGTTGGAGACTATCATAATTATGTAAAGCACATCTTTTAGAGATACCAGACATGAATATTTAGTACATAGCAAGACAAGAATGCCAAGTACAATGAAACATCATTATTGAGTTAATGTGTCTATTGCGACTATTGATTCACAAGCACTCAAGTTAAAAATAGATTCAAGGATGGAATGGCACATCTTATGTGTCTTTCGAATGCTTTAGATCCAAAAGAAGGCTATAAATAGTTCAATATTGAGGAGATTTGAAGTCTTGTCAATGAGTTTTGTCCTCATGATTTTCCTGAGAAAGAAATTTTTTTTAAGATATCAATTAGAATACTATAAGGAAGATGTGCAGAATCATCAAAAAAAAGCTTTCTGAAACGTTAGTAAGAACAAGAAAATCCAAAGTCTATTATCTTGTTGATTGAGCGACTCGTCTCATGTTCACACTTCTTCTTTCTACATCAATTACAGAGCCGGTTTTATTAGTAATGGAAAGTACTAAAAATACACTACGAAATAAGATGGATGATGGGTTTTTTGCAGCTTAGATGATTGTCTATATTGAGAAAAAAATTGCAAAAAAGATCAGTGTAGATTAAGTAGTAGTTCATTTTGCTTGTACGAAGGAGTGTCGAGCACTACTAAAATAAATATTTATTTTTATCATTTTTATTTTATAATAAAAAATATGTGTCAATGTTATGTAGTTCTTTTGGCCCCTCCCTAAAGAAAACTTCTATGTCTGCTGCTGTGTAGCCAATTACATAAACAGCACACATCAGGGCTAATATGGCTCAGATTGATGATGGACCGAGAACAAATTTGAACATTAATTTTTATTTGTTTAAGCAATTCATAAACAAGCAACTTGGCGGGTAAGATCCACAAATTGGTTTCAGGACTATTACTAGGTCCATGATTCAATGTTATGTCCGAACTCAGATTTTTAGGTCAATATCGGTCTATTATCAGGTATGGTATACTTTGACGCTTTGACAACAGATGGGACCTATCTAGATAAATGTTGATAAAACTCAATTTTCATTTTTTTTGCGACATCTGTTAGGAATCAGATATTCTTGTTAAACATTTACTTAATGCAAAGTGTCTTTAGAAAGTGCCATTTGATTGCTTCATTGGAGGAGGACTTATGTTTGAACATAGATACAAAAAAAAAAAAGATGTAACAGCGCCAAAGTATATCACAATCATTGGTTTGGTAATCAGTAAAACTCTTTTCAATGTTAAATTTGATTAGTTGATTTCTCCTTTTCTCATTTTTGACATTCATAGAATAATTAAGACTGAATGCTCTTTTTCATAGGAGTTGAAAATATTTTTATAAGTATCAAATGATGAATCTTATTTTTCTTTTTTTTGTAAATATATTATTTTAAAAATATTTATCCTCCAATTATATTTTTCGTATAACTAAACATACCCTAAACATGCAAAGGAGTCAGATTCAGTGGGAAGGTATATCTATGACTTTGTCTCCTATACGATTAAAGACACTATCCATTAAATAATCTAAAACTTAATAATTGGCTAGATAATCCGATTATCAATGTACCTTAAGAGATTACATCCACTACCTTATGGTTAATTTGTATATCTGGATTTAATTAGAAAGACTGTCCAGACCTATAAATTAATAATTTATCGAAATATCTGAGTTATCAGTTGCCATGCACATCCCTACCCTCCAACACCAACCAGAACCAGTTTAATTCACAAATCCCACAAGAAATTAACCAGCGGTGCTCAGATTAATTGCCATCACATGCCTTGAAACGTGAAGACTCTTGTGAGGGGCGGTGCCCCCCATCCAAGAACCCCAGCAGCTAGCATTGATGCTTCCGCCACTTGGTGCATGGAGAAACCTGTGATACTCCCCTTCGCCTCCCCTCATGTGATCCTTGTCTAGTCCTCCTTAACCCCTCCCCTCTCCCCCTCATTCAAGTTGTTCATGTCCCACCCACACCAGCCACCATTTATTCACCTTTTCTCCTCAATCACCTCCACCACAGAAGAGAAGACCCCCTCCCATTTTAGGGTTTCTACACTGCATGATGCACAGTCGCTCGCGCACACACGCACACAGAAACATGAAGGACCTCTCCTTCTTCCTCCTCAAGAACTCCCTCGCTGCAAAGATGAGGAAGGGCATCCGGAGCTTCTGCAACGGGGTGGGCTCGACGACGACGCTCGACCAGAGCAAGGCCGAGCGGGACGTGTCGTGCGTGGCCGCGGCGCCCTCCCTGGCCGGCAGCTCTTCCCTGTACTTGGACGAGTGCAACCCTGCAGTCGCGGCGAGCAGCCCACTGACGCTGGAGCAGATGATCCTGCAGCTAGACATGGAGGAGGCGGCCGCGAGGAGGGCCAAACTCGAGGACGACGGCGATGACGACGCTGTCGCCGCCGCCTACGGCGAGCTCCGCCACCGCAGGATGTCCTGTGTCCACAGCTCCGACATCCTCAGGTCCGCCAGGAGCGCCCTGAGCCAGTACCCCCGCTTCTCCCTGGACGGCAAGGACGCCATGTACAGATCCTCCTTCCTCAACGCCGGCAGAAGGTCCGTCCGGCGCGGCAGCGGACTCAGGGCGAGCCCGTTAGTGGAGGAGTACTACCAGGGGAGGGCGCCCTGCCATGGACTGCCGGGCACTGTGGCCGGGGAGAGCGTGGTGTGGTGCAGGCCGGGGGTGGTGGCAAGGCTGATGGGGCTGGAGGCGGTGCCGGTGCCGCTGGGCGGGCGGCAGGGGAGGAGGAGATCGGTTTCTACGATGGGCAGGAAGCAGAGCCTGAGGAGGATGGGGAGGCAGGAGCTGGAGAGGGAGAGGATTGCCATGGGCGTGCATGGGCACTGGAGGGGGGCGAGGAAGGAGTCGGTGGGTTCGTCCTGCTCGGGAGGGGGAGACTGCGGCGTGATGCATGCGGGCGGCGCGCGGCCGGCGCGGGGGCGGCCGGACTGGCGCTTTGCGAGGGCACGTTAGCATGTTGGCCTGCTGTCTGCTGCTGTTTGAGCTCGCCGTCGAGCAGGTAATCGTCCGTAAGAGGTGTTCCCTTTTCTTGCAGCATGCATGTTTCAGTACTGTTCATTTCGCCCAGACGAGAAGGTGGTGAACACCGTTGTCATCTACTGAGAGATGGGTCCGTTGCCTTTTTTTTCTTTTTATCCTGAATCCGGTTCCTCTGACTGCGAAAAGAGGAGGCGATGTTGGACTTTGGGAGAGCAGGATTTTTCAAACTCTCCTTCCGGTTCTTTCTTTTTGTGTTAATCGGACTTGATCTATGCATGCGCGCGAAAGGAGCCAAATTTTTTTTTTTTTTAAGGTTGGGAGAATTATCTATCTAATTTCTTTGGAAGTGACTAATTTGAAAGAGATTCTCTAGGTCGTTTTTTGGGGCCTAGTATGTTTTTACGAGTGCGGAGTGTGAAGGGGATTGGATAAGTGCAACACGAGAAATAAAGAAATTGTTTAAGAAAATCCTCTCTCTGTGCCACTTGAATACCATTTAAACTTGCACTGAAAAGATCCTTTCTCACGTCTTCGCACATGACGATGAAGTACAAGTACACAGACCTATTTATCTTTTTTCTTATGTGTTTGAGATATACAAAAGCCCAGAAGAAGATACGACTAATTTTTGTTGTGTGAGAGTATAAGTTTTGAAACTCGTTTTTTTTTCTATTTTTTAGTCCCATACATGCATTTAAAAATGAATGCCTGTTCGTCTCCAGAGAATTTCAGATTTTCTGGAAAGCACCTCTACTAGATGCAGAATATTCTTCCAACTATTGACAAACGAAATCTAGGGTTAAATAACGAATGTACCCGCCATCATCAAACAGTTCTAGTCATTTCAAAACTTTTCAGATTTTGATCCTTCTAAACGTACTAGTTTTGGAGTTTTGTTCCACTTAAGACTTTCGGCCAGTTGAGGTCCAAGACGTGCTCCACTCTATAATTTCTTCCTTTAAAAATAGCAAAGAGAATGAAACAATGATCAGAAGGTGACGTGTGTAGTATCTATTATCTTAAATTTACAAGAAAAATGAAGAACGTAGACAATAGCCTGATTTGTGTGTTTTTTTTAAATCTTTTTATGAAAAAACAATAGGAAAAGATATTATGCATGCTATATAGATGCAATGTATAACAAAATAACGAACAAGTGTGCAAAACATTGCAATCAAATAGAGGAGGACAACACTTCCCTTAAAAGATGGTGCAATTTTATGCCATAGATGCGATGTATCACAAACGAATGAAGAAATGTGCTAAACGTTGCAATCAAATAGAGGAGAAGGACAGCAGCTTCCCTTACAAGATGGCAGAGATCTTTATTATCACAACCCTTACATGATGCCAACGTGTTGAAGAAAACCCTTGAGCCCTATAGCCTTGTAGCGTCTCCCCAACATGAAGAGAGGTGTTTACAAGGAGGGGGGAGAGTAGAAATTCATGGATAAATCCTTCTTAAGATTAAAAAAGAAAACATCTAATCTCTTAAATGAAGGATAAAAATAAGATTTGAAGAGTCTTTAGTGACGATTGAAAAGTTGGGTGGACTTATCCTAGGTTTTCACCACAGGTTACACGTTAAAAATAAGATCAAAAACACTCTACCCACATGGGAAAACTCAAGAAGAATGTCTTAGTCCATTGAAATTAATGGTCATAACTCTCTCAAAGGACCTTGAAATTAATGACGAACTATTGCTGTTTTTCATTGGAGTCCTGACTCAAAGAACTTTTAGCAATAGACACCATATGGATTTTTCACTAATTAATCAATTATAGGGCTGCAAACAAATCTAGATAATATCCGGATCCATTTCGAATTTGCATCTGAAATTACAAATAATTATCCAATTTAGATATCCGACAGAGCATAATTGATCATTTGTTTATGACCCGCTTCAAAATGGAGTGGTAACAAAAAGTCCTAATCCACTTCGCATAAGATCCGCTCCACCAGAACTTTTAGTGAGTAATTGGATCTTAGATCTAAAGGCGACTGTACTATCTATAAATAGTGTTTTACTTGTTGTACCATTGCCGATGCAATAGGGATGATGTAGAATGTTCATGGCCCTAGCCCGGAACCCATGCATCCAGGACAGGTGCGGGATAGATCGGATAAACACGTGGACATGAGAGAAATTAGACATTCCACAAGGCAAATATAATGCCATTGCCATCACATAAATCTAATAAATAGCCAAGTACCAATTCTCAAATATAACATAGTTCTAATGACAAAAACTAAAAGTACTCTCATTCTCTTGCATAATACCGAATTACATAACTCTCTCATATAGCTCTACTACATTAACTCTACTGAAAAAACCACTAACTAAGAGATCCCACGCAACACCTTCCTAGGCAAATCTTCTCTCTAGATCCTAAGCAAATATGCTTCTAAGCTACTCCTTAACTGAAGTATCTTAAGTTGTTAATATGTTTATGAGTACAAGTACTCAGTACGCATCAATACCTTTCACATGCTAAATATACAGTAGAGTTTGAAATGCAAATGATATTTAATTATATAATATGGACAACTAAATAAGTTCTACGCATAGTTCACATAAAGAGATGATATAAGACATGATCACATATAGTATATGAAATCAAATGTGCTTTCTACTAATCCAAATTAAATTCGATATTTAAATTTTATGTTCTACATAATCAAATCTACTAACCATGATGCAAACACATGACAATCTCCAACCCATATAATGATCCATATATCAAAACATCACATAGTAGCTAACAGATTAGCATATATTCATATTTCAGATTCATCATATAAGTACAAAGTTATAGCTTTTATACTTAAGATCAAATTCCACTTACTAAGTGATTTAAGGTATAGTTTAAAAGAGTCAAATCTTACCTATTAGTCAAGGATTACATGAAAGTTTCTTAACATATTTAAAGAGTTACTAAACAAGTTCATAGCATACTTATAAGGAGCTTAAACTTATCATCTTTTCACTTGTAATTAACAGACATAAGGAGCACCTACACAAGCACCAATAAACTTAGACAAATGGTACAAAGGTCTTGGCTATTGCATAGAACAGTAGATACCTCCATCCATATACTTGTTGCCCACATGTTCTGACCTATCTTGTGAATGCTTACAAAGTCTGCCCAAAACTCCTCTTACGATGACATTGACCAAATAACTTATTACATATATGACACTTTATCGTACAATGTTTTCGATTATCAATTTTTGGAATTCATATATCATATAGTGATAAACGTATATAGTAAAGAAGTAGGTTACCTTGAATTAAATTAATTGTTTAGAGCTAATAGGTTATCATGGTATATTCTACACAAAAACAAATGCCACATATGTCAAGAGTTCTAAAATTACATGGCAGATTTCAAGACTAAATAGATTTCTCTTACAAATTTCTTAACTTTGAAAATTTAGAAAACAATAGGTTTAGTTATAAAATATATCATGGTTAGGGTTATCATCGCCTACCTCCTGATAGAACCGAGCCCTAGGGTTTCCTGAAGATCCCACATGAGTTTCCTTGCTTCCAACTCTTCTCCCTCATTCTCTAAGCCTCCTAGAAGAGTGGTTAGGGAGTATGAATGCTATAAGATAATGTGAAAAATTGTTGTGAAAATAGCAAATAAATGGAGAAAATTCTCTATGTGGAGAGACTATGATGATAATGATAATGATGCAAAGGACTATGAAAGAAACTAAACTAATCAAAGAACTAATAAGAAGAAACAAAAGAAGAGAAAAAAAGAGAGAAAGATTAGCCCTTCAAGACTGCCAAGAACTCTTGAGAATCTTCATGTTGATGGAGAGCTACTTAGAGGAGAAGGTGGTAGGAGTCCTTGGAGTTTGTGCATAGGTGTAGGGAGGGAATTCTCTCAATGGTGATAGTCTCTCTTAGAAGTTCTACCCTTGTTCTAATGGTCCAACCCTTGACTAACCTCCTTAAGAGCTTGAAGAGTATTTCTTTATGTAGATTAAAGCAATTTTCGCACTAAGAGTTGTATGAAACCCTAACTTGATGAACAAGCAACCAATGAGTGAAAAGAAAGATCAAAAAGCTTCCAACAATCATTTCAAACTATTAGGAAAGATTTACAAGCATGAAAGAGAACTCTAATAGAGGAAATAAGAAGTTTGGACTCATGAAGAGATTCTAAAAACAAACTCTGAAACAAGTCAGCTCAACTTGACACATATCAAGCGAAACAGAGAAACCCTAGTCGCGTCAAACTTATAGAGTTGAAAGGCATTCAACTATCAAGATGTGTATAAGAAGGAACAACTAAGAAAGAAAATAAAAAGAAATAATCAAAATAGAAAGGTAAAAGACATCCATCATACATTATGCACCTTAGTTAATCTGACAATTTTTAGGATTAATTGATTAAAATGGAAAAGATTATTCAAGGGTAATGTGAAATGCGTTGACCATGGTGGACGTGTATTAGAAGTGTATCTGAATTTCAAGAAAAATGGAGAGAAATTGGCCAACATACCTATTTTCAAAGACTATTTTGGGGCATTATGGCATGATAAGAAATGTACTCAATATGATGTAAAAAATAGCATGTCTACATGCACTTGATAAAAAATAATTAGTAACGTTGCTTGAGGACAGATCTTGGTGCACTATCACCTGATAAAAAACTAGCAATGCGATCAATTGGACACCTGAGTAAAAACCAGTGAATGTTCTTCTTGCAAGAAGTAGTGAAAAGGTTTGAAAAGACTAAACTAATATAAACATTCTTGTGTCTTCGTGTGATTGATATCTTTCTTCTTTTCATCTCATAATTATTTTAGTTTCCTAACTTGCATCACTAGGATAAAAATAATGATCAACCACTTCATTTAAAGCTAAAATTTTTATTTGCCACTCCTTTTCACCCCCTTTAGGAACTACATAATTATTAATAGTAATTTTGGATCATAATTAGGCACTTTTAAAAATGATAGAGTGGTTACATGATAGAATGTCATAAGTGGGGTGGAGAGAGAGAGAGATGATAATGACAAATAATGACTAAACCCCTCAAAAATAAGTCACGAAAAAGAGGAGCCTCTGTAATTTTTAAGTGAATAGACTGAGGATCGCAAATTACGTTTAGAAAAAGGTAAGGACGTATAATTATTTTTTTCAATGATACTTCTACTGAAAGGAACTTAACAAGTGAAATATCCATATAATTGACGATAGGTCCACAATGCTCCCTCGAGGCTATTTTTACACAAAAATAGAATACAAGGTTAATGCTCTCTCATCATATACATGAACTCTCAGTGGTGGCTCTCTTCCCTTGCTCACCTTCTTCTCCCTCTTTCTCCCTTTCTCCCACTCTTCATATCAATGTTGTTATTTCTTGTTAAGGTGGGGCCAGCCTTTTATAGGAGGATAAGAGAAGGGAATAAGGAAGAGTTTATTTTTTAATACATTTAAATGTTGCCACATAAACCTAGTGGTGTTAAATTCTAGGACCATTGTTATTTAGTTGGTTGCCACCTATTATTCTAGATGTCAAATTAAGAGCCATAATAACTAGATGGCTGCCATTAGGGCTACAAGTTTAGGTAGGTCAACTCGAACCTAAGCGGGCCCAGCCGATGATTGGGTTAGGTTGAATTTGATCAAGTTAGGGTTAGGTTGAGATAGGGTGGAGGGCTTTCAACCCTACCTTGAATGGACTAGGTTGGATTGAACATAGGCCAATTCGACCAAACCCAAGCCTGGGATTATTATATATATAAATGATAACTTAGATCACTAGAATATGTTTCATTTAATTTTATATCATTAAATTAAAATTTAATTTACAATATGAACAATGATGTTCCCAATAGTAGCCATGTAATTATGTTTGTAGCTTCCTTTTTAATTATTTTGTTAAGATAGATAAATAAGTTCATTCATAATTGTTAGTAGATAGAAAAAATTAAAAATATAGATGTTAAGGATATGACCCAACTCAACCCGACCCAATTCGATGAAGGTTAGGTTACATGGGTTGGGTTAAGATGGGGCATTGTCGGATAGGTTGGATTAGGGTTGAATAGGTTTGGTTGGGGGTTGAGTTAGGTTTAGTTCAAGCTTGAGGGGTCTTTGACGTGGGTTGAGTTAGGGTTGACCTTAACCTAACTTAGCTTCACTTTTAGGATATACAATGAGTCTATAAACTGAATATATATACTACCACCTATCACTTTTAGATAAGCATGCATGTGTACATCATTTCTTCTTTCTAGAATAAAATTTGAGGGAGAAAGAGAGGAGAAAAAATACAACAAAAAAACCCTACAAGATCCCTTAATGGGCCAGACCAGATTGCTGGCGAATCAAGATCGACCTAAAAAATGTCCAATGAGTCTACTAGCTAAGACAATGTGCTTCGCGCAAGTATTTTTAAAAAATATCTTATTTAAAATAAATATCTTTATTTCATTGTATGCAAAGGAGAATTTATTGTTTCATGACTAGTGCAATACACTTTTATGAAGTTTTGTTTAGAAGAACTATTTATTCTTAGTTAAATGATAAAAAGATATAATTCAAAAATAGATATCAAAATATTCATGTGTCGCTGACTTTGAAAAATGGAAAGGGTACATAAGTAGCGACTATATAGGTTCATGGACAATTTTATCAAAATAACAAATTTCTTTCAGGTAGACTTTAAAAAAATGTAAATATTTAAAATTCTAATTACTAATAAAAGTATCATGATATTTAAGTTCTCATCCGTTAGAGAACTCTATATTCTTATGAACATAATCTAATAACTAAGCTTCACAAAAAATGCTAATGTGCCAAGTTTTAAAAATATGAATTATTAATGTTCCCGTTATGGTTAACATGCTAATTAAATTGTCATTGAAAATCCAAATTAACATGCTCATGATAATTATTAATGTTTTCATTATTTTTTATTTTTTTTGTAAATGTTTCTCCGTAATTAAAATATAATAATATATTAATTAGAGACTTTTATATGTGTATGAACCTTGACGGATGCAAGAGTAAATGATCCCGGTACAAACACGAACAGCAATCTTGGGTGGCAAAAGGAGAAGTCTTGCAGGACAAAAGCTAACTAATTTTCAGTCTCATGTGGACCACAAGTGGTGGATGGGTGAGATGTGGTTGAAATTTTTTACATGGTTGAACATGAACCGCTTGATTAATTTCATTGATATAGGTTATGGATTGGCAACCTAAATACATGGGATAAATAATTATCCGATTTCAAAAGTGTCATTATTATCCGCAACTATGTATAAGGGATTGTTTGTTTCAATGTAAAATACTGTAACCTAAAAAGGCTTATTTCATTTTACAATATTTTTAGTATTCAATTCAATATAACATAACATACAATAAAATCATGTCAAGCTTCAGGTCAGCTGGAAGCCTATTCTCTTGAATTTTCATGTGTTTTGTAAGTATCTAGACAAAATATTCTTTGATTTTAAAATTGATGATTCTAAAATCAGTGAATTACAATTTTTTATGTCCAAACAAATAACCCTAAAATGTTTCGCATGTCACTGAAATAGCATATTGATGGACTTGTCATTTTGTAAGGACATAAGATAACATGCAAGTATGAATTATATTGTTGAAATTTAACATAATGAGTGGACACTATGAAATTATCCCTATTATCCCTATTGTTTGATGTTCCTAACAAGGGGATAATTAATATCCAATCTGAAATTGGTGCGCGCAATTACTCCCGGGCCCATTGACCAAAATTATTAACTTTCAGTATAAGGACTGTTTACGAATAAACTTCTAACGCTTTGCATCAAGCTGTCATTAGAAGTAGGACTATTCATTTTTCGGGTTAAACTGAAAATCTGAACCGAACAGTTCAGTTCGGTTTGGTTTGAAATAAAAAAATTCGGATTTTTGTCCCAATCCGAACCGGATTCACTATTTCGGTCTGGTTTGATCTTTACACTGTTGAAACCGGGAAAATCTTTAACCCATGCACTCGGTAGGAATCAAACCTGCATCATTAGAATTCTACGGTGTCAACCAATTGAGCCAGTTTTGTTTTAATTTAATTTTTCACTTCTTTATTAAGTATTCAAATATTGTTCGAATATGAAAAAAAAAAAAAGGGTTCTGTTCGTGAAAAGGGAGTGGCCCATGGGATGCCCTTGGACCCTTTCTCTTCTCCTGTTCGCTGCGCCGCGTTCAGGGCCTCAGTCTGGACTCCAACAGGCGGCGGCCACCAAAGCCCCCTCTTCCCTTCAAGCCCCAAGAGCATCACCACCACACCGCCACGTCTCCACGCAGATCTCTTCCTTCCGGCGGTGGACGGCAGCAGACGGCAGGGAGTCTCCATCCCCTTCGGCATCGGACAGAGATCTCTTCCAACCCCTTTCGCAGAGAAAACGAGGTTCCTATCTTACCCGATCTCTTCCATCCCCTCCGGCGTCAGACTGCCATTTTACCCGGTTCAAGTTCTTTCTATTTGTGTGTTTTTATTTGGTTGCTCCTTACTTGAGCACGGACGGTGACAACACTACCTCCTCCAGCATCTGCAAGTGCAAGACCCTGTCTATCTCCCACGTTTTTTATCCACAATGTCATCGAGGGTGTGACTGTGGGGGAACAGGAAGGCTCTGAGGAGGATATATGGGTGGTGCAGGGTGGAGACAGCGGTCCCCCATGCTGCCATGCATGGCAAAACATGACTGGTTTTTCTCATGGCTGTGGTGGGTTTTCGGTGCCAGGGAGGAAGAAGGTAGATGGGGAGCGGTGCGACTGAGGGGACTATGGGCAGATGGTTTCTAATATATTTTTTCTAAAATTTCCTGGCGTACCCTTCTCATCCACCAGTAAACTAAATAATGGAGGTTCTTGGTTGGTTTATCTGATGTGCAAAGCACCGTTAACTGAAAGAAAATACTTACCGCACAGTCTAAGAGACATTAAACGTGCAACATTAGTTGAATGGAAAAAGTTAGGTTCTTTTAAACATATTTTATCTTGTCTTTTAACTCTATAATGGCAAAGCTTGTTATTGCCATTATACTTTTCAAGCTCTTGCATTTTGAAATTTTCAGAGAGTTGAGCATCAGGGAATGGACATATAGATCTTGAAAACCGATGTTTCGAAAATCTCTTCCCTGAAACTTTGCCATTTCTTCTTTCATTTTCTCTAACCTTGTTTGGACTGGATCAATTGCTGGAGGTGGTGGAAGATTTTCTAGAAGCTAGAAGGAAGAGTTGATGTCATCCCACCTACAACATGCTGATGCGAGTTTTGAGGAGTATCATTTTCTTTCACTTCTTCTTCATACCTACCATTGGCAATTCCCGTAGGTTGAGGAAATGGGTATTTGTTCTGGTTTTACCCCTGTGTGTGTTATGTCCACAGGGGCAGAATTGTCATTGGTGTTTGTATTAACTTTAACCTAATATATATAGTTGTGTGTGGGCTGGCCGGCCTCTCTACTTGAGAGAGAGCCTGCCGCACCTTTTCATTGCCTCTCCAACCCATGTACTCTTCTTCCTACATGATTAATGTTCAAGGTGTTTTATATGGGGTCTTGAATTGGAGATTTGAGGGGTTTTACAAGTTCATTTAGAGCCAACAAGTTGCAAATAAAACTCTAATAGATTGTTAGCACATGCATGCAAGCTGATGTACTTGTTTGATGCTGCTATCTGATATGATTAGGAATGCCACCCACAATCATAGACGAACTCACTATCATAGAGACTTTAAAAAGGAAAAAAAAACTGAGTGAATGCCTTTAGAGGTTATATGCCATTGAGCTTATTCCACATTAGTGTGGCCATTAGTTGAAAGTATCTTAGATTTCCCCAGACCCCACAAATGGTGGGAGCCTTGTGCATTGGGTACGGCCTTTGTTCATTCAGCAATAAGCACACTACTAATCACTGGGAACTAGGCAAGATTGTTGTCAAGGTGGTGTCTAGCTTTTTAGAACAGGATTCCTTCATTTTGCCATTGGTCTGGCTCCTAAAGTGTTCCTGCAGTCCTTTTCCCACTCCTGCTCCTAAAGAAAGTCGTATTGTAAATTAGAAAATACTCCTCACTCCCATCTCCATCTCAATCCCATTACTGCTGCCATTTCCACTCTGCGCTTCTAAGGGCCTAGGCATCACCCATGGATTGCCATCCCTAGATATCTATGAATAGCTCTTATCTGTTTCTTCCTTGGTTTCTGAGATGGTTTCTCATTTTGATATGCAAGTTGCTTCAGAAACTTTCACAACCACTCCGAGACATTGTCAAGATCTCATGTTGTTTGACCACCAGAAATATAGCTTGAAGCAAGAAGCAAACCTTGATACAAGTCTGATTGATGTCCAATGTGGCCTGCTCTAGAACATCTCTAGCTTAGGAGATGGTACACCTGTGGCCACAATGAGTAGTGAACATGTAGGCTATTTCATGTGATCGGTTTGCATTTTAAAGTAGCTACTTGTCGTTGAACATTGTAATGTGTTCATCGATGCATTGCTCTTTATGAAAAGTAGCTATGTGATGTGTTTTCTTGTTTTCCTATTTATCGATCATTTTTTCTTATTTATCTTGATTTTTTTATATTGTTGGGCATATGCTGAAGGGTTAGACTTTCTAATACTCAAACCGGCTAAAAACCTGTTCAATCTGATCAGAACTGGCTGGTTCCTGTTCTGAACTGGAACCAGGAACCGAACCAGGTTCTGGTTCCCAAAATGACTTTTAGAACCTTGAATACAATTCCTCTCATGAACACAAGCTTCAGTAATTTGGGAATTCACTTCCCAACTGATTCTAATCCCCTATGAATTATATTATACATCTAAGCAACTTCCTCAAGTGCATTTTCTTTAAAGAAAACCATTGACCAGTAGATAGCTCACTAGGGGCTGCAATGCCTTTTCATTTCCATTGAATGCTGTGAATGCATATGTTATATAATCTACAACAGAGAATTTGTGTAATCTTATGTTAATTCCCCTCTCTTCATGAAAAAGGTTGGAGCTAAAGCAGATATTCAATATTAAGGTAGGTTTAAAAGAGAAATATTGCTATGTGGGTGGACAAGGGAAGATATGCAGTAAGTGAATGTTCTTCCACTTTTAGAAAATGGGCCAACAATCAATACTGACTTGACCACATCCTCTAGGGCACTTTCCCCATGATCCCCCTCTCAGGAAATGCAATTGAAGGTTTAACGCATGCAGGAATAATGAAGAGAGGGAGCAGAATTTGCATTCAGCTCTAACATACCTAGTTGGCTGCCATGTTGGCTGTGGATTCCTCCTCATCAAAAATAGAAGTTGTTTCTGAAAGAGAGTGCATATCAAGCTGTGTCTTTGGAAAGACACCATCTTCCTATAGGATGAGTGAATCTTGAGTTATACTAACTGATTTTCTTAGAGGTTACAAAACTCATTTTTCTGATGAATCTTCCTGTCTCCTACCTGGCTCCCTCCCACCCAGCCAATCAGATAAAAAAGCATGGAATCAAATATAACGAGTCCATCTGAAGCTCATCTGTTAGATTCTTTTGTATGCATTCTTTAGGTCCGCTTGCTGAGACTTTCCCCAAGTTTTCTTAAACTGAATTTAGACCTTCACTGTCCCACTGAGGAACATTTAGTCCCCATAAGTTAATGGGTTAAATGGCATCACCTAAGGAATGGCTCAACCAACAGCTTGTCTTCGTTGTGCAGTCCCATTTAATTTGCCGTGAAATACGCATGTTTGAATCAGGGGGTTTCGGCCAAACATGTCTGCTCTAGCCTGTTGTTTTCAAAAGCCTTTCACTTATTTAGTGAAAGTGTGGCATCGTATGTATTCTGATGACATAGATACAAGTCTAGAAGGTAGAGTTGATATTTGAATCAATTGGGCCAAGCACTTCTATTGTACCTGTTGTCTTCGAAAGCAGTCCACTCATTATTTTGGAAGTGCGTTAGTGGAAACATAAGACAATATGGTTTCTGAGAATGTACACAGTTCCAGAAAGTGAAACATCCTTGCCTTGCCTTTCTGAAAGCTTAGGTGATTCAGAGTCAAAGCTTATCTCTGTGTTTGAAGGTCAAACAATCTGTGACAGTCATTTTGATCCTCTATGCTCTCAGGAACACTGTTTCGTTTCTTATGCATTCTTCTCTGCTGAGGGGTTTGTCGACTGCCCTATCACAGCTGTGGGTCCTTTGGGATATATAGGGGGAGAGCCCATCAAGAGGGTGGGATGAGGGTATATACTCTCAAGGGAAAAAATATTCTCCAACTTGTACGTGTTGCTTTTTTTCGATGTTCCAACACGACTCTTTTCAGATGCTTTAATAGATCAGATGTTAAAAATCAATTTTCTCTTGATATTCATCTTTTTAAAGTAAATTTCTCTTGATATTTATGCTTCAATAACTTCAACCAGCTGCTTCAACAATGATAAACACACCAACCATTGATGCACAGAACTAATACCCAGTAAAATCTTGTGCAGTTTGGTCCTACTCAGAGCAGAACTCCTCAATTTTCTTTCTCAAGGAAATCCATGGCATCAACTGGAGTTCATGATTTAAAGCACTACATAAGGAAATTTGGAAAAGAATTACAAGAATGTGATGAGCATTTGAAGATAAGATCGAGCTACAATGGCGATGATTACAATTTCAATGTGTCACAGGAAAGCTTAAAGTCTTAGGAACAGAATAGAATCCGGGTGCTTGCTTATTTGTGATGTCAGAACATTTTGAAGATAGTCAAATATGAAGTGTGTATCAACTGAAAATATACAAGCAAAATCTGAAAATATACATCAAAATCTGAAAGTAGATGGGCTAGGCCCACTCTCTAACTCTTCAAAACTCTAGCTCCGGTCCTTTAAGGATTCTAAGTAACTCCTCTTACTGTCTTCTGCTGGAATAACCTAAAAACATATCCAACTAACCTCTGTGAGTATAAAAACTCAGCAGGTATCAAAACCAAAGTATGCTTACTAAGTAATTAAAGCCCACCATGCACGTGATACCTTACTAAAATCTTACAGGTGATGCACATACAATCTGCATGCCTCAAGGACAGATAAGTAGCACAATCTTCTAAATTTAATTAGCTCAATTCTCACATCCAAATATCATCATTTCACAGAGGAAAATTTCATATTCCATTGGCCTGCTGCACAGGTAATCACATATATCATTCTTGCAGACCAAATCATGCCCGAGGGATCATATTCGCACATAAATATAAATTTTAAATCTTAAGCATTCGAACAGATGTCTAAACCACAATATAAGGTATCATACACCCTGGCACCTAGACAAATGCAGTATCATGGTCTTGATACAATCAGTTGAGATCGGAGGTGCATCCTCACCTCCCTCCAAATCAAGGTCTGACTTCTAGGATTTCACATAATGCATGTCGTCTATCAAGTCACACATATGACTACTATACATCAGACACTTACTATGGATTTATCCATACAAATCACCTAAACATGGCACTGTCCATGCAATTATATTTTCATAAAGCTCAAAACAACACTGCAATTATTACAGGCTTCTAAAACAGATGGAAAGAAAGTTTTCTACAAAATAATTACATGACAGCTTGGTTGTTAGATCTATAATCGGCTACTAACGATCATGATAGAAAAATCATGAATATACATAATATGCGCTAAGAGTGTATTCTGATAAAGGTAGAGTAGAGGAATATTAAATCTTACTCTTGCACATGCAAGTTTTGCAGACTTAAATTATCCAAAATAGATTTAAAATCATATAAATAAACAAAATAACATGAATGATTTATCATGCACTTGTCTTGGATTAATTTATATTTTTCATTATATATTTTTCTTTGTAGTATTTGCTTCTTTGAAGTGTCATGAAAGCTTCTTCAATTAAGTAAACAAAGGCATTAGATGCACAATTGTGAGGTTAGTGAAGCTTCTGCTTCATTTTAATGCAAAAATGTTATTTGTGTTTCTCAGGTGAAATATTGTAAAAAGAGGATTTAACTTACAAACTTGGATAAAAAGATAAGGAGATGATTTCTAACATTTAGAAGGTCAAATCATGTGTTTCTTATATTATTAAATATTTTTTGTATTTTATTATTTAGTTTAATTTTAACAATTTTTAATATTTTGCAGAAAAATCAAGGAATGTATTTGGTTCTTTGTTCACAATGTGTATAGAGTCTTCACTTTTATAATATTAGTGGTGATTGGGTAATTTTCTTAATTGTGTTTTCTATTAGGAAGATTATGGATGAATAATAGACTTTGAGTTGGTTATATTTTCCATATTTGCTCATCATTGTGAAAGTTTAATACATCACAAACTATTATGGCATTTTTTATTAGCTGTATGTCCTTTCTCATGGTGATGATATTTTATGAAGTTAGTTTAGAATTATCTTAAAAGATAATATTTTACAATATTGATGCCATTAATAAATTTGGGCCAGCCCAACCCAACCCAACATAACCATTAAAATGAGTTTGGGGTGAATCCATACTAACTGTGTTGAATTTAACTTGGATTGAGTTAAATTTGGGTCAACCCAAATTAAATTTGGGTTTGACCAATTTGACTTCAACCAAATCCAACCTGCCCAATTTGCATCCCTCCCCTCCCTTAAAAAGGTCCTATGGAAGAGAAATGCTTGCCCAATTTACATGTATATTTTTATTTTTTTTATTTTTCTAAAAACTAAAGTGGTGGGCAACTCTAAAGGAGTCATCTGTTTCGTCTGATCAGAGGTCGGATGGATCCCAAAAATATAAAAAAAACTAAAAGTAGACAAATTTTTAGGTCTCTTGGGAAAGAACTCTTAGCTTTAAACGGGCAGATATGCAGTGCCCTCATTGCAGCAAGCAGTTTTCCCAACAGAATCTCTTGTTGTGTTGTGTCGGGGGGAGACTCCCCTCCCACCATGGGTAGCTTCGTAGGTGGCCAATAAGGGCCAACGATGAGTTCAATTTGTCCATTGCTTCTTAATTTTTGTAGGATCTCTTGGGAAAGAACTCTTATTTTGCTTTGATAAAATTAAATTAGATAAAATAAATAAAAATAAAATATACAAATATGGATATAATTTTCCTATTCTAGTTAATTTCGACCACTAAAATGACCCAAATGAAAATTTATGAAAAACTCAAAAATACTTTCAATTGAAAGATATGGCAACATGTTTTTGACTTACCCTCTATGGGCCAACGACCCAAGAGTTTATCAATGGTAAAATCTTTTTTTAAAAAGGAAATTATGGGTTTAATTTTCACCTCCACAATGTATGAGTATGATTTTAGCCTTGGATTTCCTGAGGGTTTATGCCTAAATGCTCTCTACGTAGAATAGGACCCAAGAAAATAATATTTTTTCCTACCTACATTACTTGATCGATTGAGTTATTTAATAAAAAATATGACCTCCTATGTGAGAGGATCAACAAAATATTATTTATTAGCAAAGCATTTACGCCAAATACAGCCCCATAATTTTGTTCCACAAAGCCAAAATTAAAAGGCAATTATCCAGATCATCTAACTCCGGCCTCTACCATTAGCCGACTCAGACAATGCCGTCCCCTCCCCTCCTATAAGTCAAGAGTAAGTTAGAGCTGAGGCACGAATGATTTGGCTAAATCTTGTGAAGGGTTCGTGTTAAGTCCAATGATCCAGGAACACGTATACTTCTCCTGTTTTCCCCTCTCATCAGCTCATCAGTTCATGTTTTGGCTAATGTTTTCTGCTCTTTTATTGCTTTCATCATGTGTGTCCTCTCATCAAGACTCTCTGGTACTACACAAGTCAGATAATAAGCTAATTATCATTATGTTTTACATGTTTTCCTACAAAATTGGTCCTTGATAAGCAGAGTTTGAGGCAGTGGAGATCTGACTCTCGTTGGAATTATTTCAAAATTTCTTTCTAACGATAAAAATGACTTTAAAACTGGTATTTGAAAGAAACAAAAAGATCCCATCACATAGACACAGTCCCGCACGTTAACATATTCTGTGCCCTGTCACTTGACTATCACAGACAAAAAGATTTAGGTCTGTATAGTGTTCATCTGGTGTACAACATTTTCATATCTAGACCTTTGTGCATAAACAAGCCGGGCCAAGCTCAGCTTTTATCACTTGGTCCTTAGTCGGGTCACAATTGGACTTAGAGTAATGCTTGCTGCACTGAGGGTCAGTGCAGCAAGTTGAGTATCTTGCAATGCAAGATGGCATTGGTCCACATGGACTGGTGCACATGGGTTAGGTAATTTTTTATTCGGGTGGATATATGATTCTGAGTATGACAAATACGTGTAGACATGACAAATACTTCATGGGTATGAGAAATCCTGAAAAATATTTATCATCTCTACGTATTTGTGTACAAATTTTTGAACGTGACAAATATTTTATAGACATAACAAATACTTCATGGGTATGACAAATAGTATTTATCATGCCTATAAGTATTTGTCATCCCTACATATATGTGTACAGATTTATAGACATGATAAATATTTTTCAGACATGACAAATATTTCGTGAACATGGCAAATAATATTTATCATGCCCACGAAGTATTGGTTGTGCCTACATGTATTTGTCTTACTCATAACTATATACCCTCATCTAATGTTTATATAGTCCCATCCGAATAAAAAATAATCTAACCCATGTGCACCAGCCCATGTGGACCAATACCATCTTGCATTGCAAGATGACTCAGCATGTTGCACTGCCCCTCGGTGTAGCAAGCATTACTCTTGGAATTCAGCCCTCCTTGCCCTATTGGCACTCTTAACTACTAGTAACTATCAAAATTTCTACTCCAATTCCACTTCTGCATTCCAGTTTCCAAACACTCTAAACTTGTACCCCTTTGTCCTCCAAATTTTCAAACTGCCCCTAAGAAAAACCCAGCAGAAATGAGACCAGGTGATTCTGTTTTAGGATAATATCTTACCCACTAATGCTTAGTCATTACTGCATTTTGCAGAAGAAAACCAAAGATTTTCCAGACTTCTTGTGGAATCTTTCGCAGGTACGCAATGGCTATTAATTAACTCAGATCAATCTGCATAAAACAAGTAAAGAGCACACCTAGTTCAATAATACTTCAACTCTTCAAAGATGCAAACATCAACAGCTTACAAAATTCAAACAATCCATGGCTTAGGGTACCGCCTCTCTGTAAGTGACTTTTCTTGAAATATTTACCACAAGTACTCCTTTTCCTGATTTCAAGAACCGATACATTGCGCATACATTAAAGAGTCACACGGAGGAAGGAAAACCATGCAAGGCATAAGGTGTTTCAATCAAACATCAAATACTTCTCCAGAGAGTGTTAATGCATACTGTTGTATTAATGGTGTCTTGATTAATCTTGTACAACTAGGGTGAGCAATTCGATTTGATTAGGAGTGCGACAGGTGAGGTGATCTGATCCTATTAGAAGTAGGATTTAGTGGTTTGTTGTTTCTTCCTTAGCTGTGATGATCTCTTCCTCTTGATGTTGGCTCTATGGACATGGTTAGAAATGAATGAACCATGCTAATTCTTCTGATGATCTTGCGTGTCTGTGTGATCTATCCATGGTATATATTTTTTGTGTTTCTATGTGGTCCAAAGTGCTGAAATCTACCCAATAAATGAACAGGAAAAAAAAAAAGACCTTTATCTCACCTTGAGACGGCTCCTTCATTACAAGATGGAGCTTCTCATCGCCATAGGAGGATCTAGTGTTTGGACAGTGGGGTCCCAGGGCCCCACTGGATTTTTACAATTCCATGGTTCAGTCTAAGTCAAGGTGCCCTAGGACCCTACTGACCCACTCACAGGACCCCATTGGATCGTGGCCCGGTCACCCAGCCCACTTAGTTAGCCCATGACCTTGCACATAATCACATGTCCATCTCTTTGCATGTCCGTATCTTTTAAATAAATCGTTCAGTCCAAGTGAACCTCATTGTTGTCCTAATGATACAAATGTTAACTGATCAATAACCCGAGTATTCAACCGATTATTAGTTTATACGTCAATTAACGAATTGTCTTTTCAAATAGATCTTCATAGTAGATAAGGTAATGAATACACATTTATTTTTGACCGAATATATATGGTACATTAAGATTTAATTATCTGACTGATTATTAACTTATAAGATCGTTAACATATAGTGTTTCTAAACTGATAACTTAACGGATATGGTCATGGATCTACTTTAGATCCGCACCGAATCCAACCCGTTTGCATTTCTAGATGTCCTCCCTCTAATTTAACTTGCATTACTCAATCCGTGTGACCCCACTGGACAAAATTCTTGTATCAGCCACTGCTCATCGCCCTTGCCAATCCAAGCAACACACGCCTCGCAGCAGCAGTCCGACCACCTGGGCGACCTGATCCACCTTCCCTTCCCTTCGCCTCCGTCCCTCCTCCCATGCCACCTAAGCAAACCCATCTCCCTAAACATGTTCCTTCTCTCATGCAGCGTCTCCGAAGCATCCTCTCCTTTCGCTTCCCCCGCTTCCCCTCCACTCGCTCCGTCAAGACAGTAACAAGGCATAGGCTTCTCCTCTAGGACTGCATCAGCAAACCTGTGGACGAAGCACAAGGCCAAGTCCAGAAGGTCGAGGAAGGCGAAGACGAGGAAACTGGCAGCAGAGAGGAGGGCCTCGGCGGCCTCCCCGCGCCATCTTCTCAGAGGGAGAGATGGGAGTCGCAGCAGCATCTTGGCAGGGAAAAATGAAGACGTACGATGGAGCAGTCGACCAACAGGGCTTACCAAACCACGCGGTAGTTATAAGTTGTTGCAGGGGAGAAGAGCATGGTAGTAGATGCTCTGGGGGGGAGTTTGTGTTGGCTGCTCGACCCACGTCGCCCGTTGGACTTCGACTGGTCTCCTTTGTGGTCGCGGGGCTCTCCATGGCCACGTTTCTATCAGGAGAATATCTTGGCGTGCAGATGGAGTCTGTAGGGCTGCATCTCAAGTCTTGGCGTTCTAGGGTGGTCTTCTGAATTCGGTGGGTGTGGCTGGCTATTAGGATACATAAATTTTATCCAGTAGGATCACTTGGACATTAAATCATAAACATGACTAAGTAAATAGAGTCTTGAATTAGGTTATATGGGTTTTTGGGTCGGACCGATAAAGTCCTAGGCTGGGTCAGTAGAAGCCCGGGCTAGACAGCTTTAAGTTGGGCCAATAGGTTTAAAAACATCGAGGGTCGTAGGACTCCACTAGATTAATATTGGATCTGCCACTGCTAGCCGTCGGTTTCCATGTGTGGGGTTTTTCCAAAAGAGAAGAGATCCTTTCGGTGCACTCTTAGTGACGCTATTCTTATTCTTTTGGCAGAATTGCTTATTTCATAATAAGGTTTTGGAGATTTTTTAAATCAGAATAAGAAGTATTTTGATTTGATAAATTATTGGCATTCCACTTAAAATAAAGAGAATTACACTGTGCTATTCCAAGTGATTTGATAAGAATAAGAAGTGAAATAAAAGGTAGAATTGGAGGAATTGGGGGAATTAGACATTCCAGGTGTAATTTGGGAGTTAGAGGAATTAGAGAAATTAGAAATCTCCTCAACCAAACCGAATTTAGGCCCTTATACCAATTATTCCGGAGGGCCTATTCCACTAACAAAGTGAGCCTTGGGGTGGGCCATGTTTGAAAGAATAAAAAAAGAAAGGTCCACTTTTTGAGAAAAATAATTTTCTTAAAATTAGAGTTTTTAGCAAATAAATGATTATCAAGAATTTTTAAGAAAACTCTTTTTTAAGGAAAAACAAGAAAACTCTTTTTTAAGGAAAAACAAACCAAACTTTTGACCCATTCTTTTACATCACTCTTTCCCTCTCTTAGGAGGTAAGAACTGTTAAGATTTAACATTAATCCACATGTGATTTAACTTTTCTTAATAATTCCTGTTAAGAAAAGAAATTGTAGACTTTCCCGATCAAGGTATTCTCTACTTTGGCCTACGGGTTTTATGATTTTATCTTTTTGCTAGAAAAAAGGGTCTTAATTGAGAGTAAGGTAAATGACTTTCTTTATAAGCCTAAGATTGCATTTTTAATAACTAATGTTAGACTAAAGCCTCCCATTCTATGCTTCTATAGATACTCCTAAGAAGACAAATATGTGCTTATGGTTGGGGTTCTCACAAAGTATGTTAATGTTGAGGGAAGGAACCAAAGACTTTCTTTAACACCGCTTTGGCTCGTGGGCCTCATGGTTTATCTTTCTTCTAGGAAAAAGATCCTTGTTGGAAGGAAGGTGAGGGACCTTCTTTATAAGCACAAGGGTGCTTGTTTAACAAACAATTCCTTTGAGAAGATAAACTTATGTTTATGACTGAGGTTCCTACAAATGCTCCAATGTTGAAGGAAAGAATTGTGGGCTCTCTCCAATAAGATATGGTCTACATTAACCTATAGATGTACGCTTATTCTTTTGTCTTTTTTTATAGGAAAAGAATCTTGTTGGAAGAAAAATGGTGGACCTTCTTTATAAGCACAAAGTCATTCTATACCTTTAAAAAAACCCCTTAAGAAGATAAGCTTGTGCTTATGGCCAGAGTCTCAATAAACGGCACTAATGTTTCAGGAAAGAACTGTGTCTCTCTTTAACAAGGTATTGTTCACTTTAACCTATAGAATGGCCTCATGATTTTGTCTTTTTAGGAAAAGAATCCTTCTTTGGAAGAAGGTGGGGACTTTTTTTACAAGCAAGAGGTTGTCTTCTGAACAAGGACTAAAGTCGCTCTTGCTATAACTCTACATGGGATAAGACCGAATCTTCTTTTCAAAGTAGTTGAAATATTTTCATAAGTATCAAATGACAAATTTTGTTTTCATTTTCCTTGCAAAAGTATTTCCCTAAAATAATTTTTTATTTGAAGATATTTTATGTGGGAACCAAATTCAACCATAGTAATGCATAAATCTTGAGACCTCCAAATATTTTTGGGATATTACATTTGTTATATACACGTATATGAGTATACGTTATAATCGTAATATATTTATTTCTATTTAAAGTGTCTATATGGATTTATCTAGCACTTATCAATTATTTATCTGATTAGAATATTTGAAAGACATATTTGAATATTCATTTTAATTATCCAATTAATATTTGAAGCAAGAATGAAAAATAGATATATACTCCAATTCTTATTCAACTGAGTATGTCTTTTGATAAATTCTTCTAATTTTAGTGATGTTTATAAATTTAAATAAATGGTCTGATATTTGAAGTACGCTTAATAGATGTATGGATAGATAATGATGAAATTTATTCTAAAATTTTTTATTTTAATAATTTTACTTCTTTACATAAATTGTTCAAGCCATTTGTTATTATCTAAGGTATATTGAATAGATCATTTGAGTTATCTAAAATTTATCTAGATATTTAAAACCTGAATATTTGTCAATGGAAAATATGTCTATGATGCTTAGAGGCTATCCTTTACAAAGAATGGAATTTACACGACATTAAGTTATAGGTCATGATGTAGCCGAAGCTATCACGACCGGATTCCGAAGCCGGAATCCGAAGAGATGGATCCGGTGCTTGGTCGGATCGGTGTTCAGGGGCCCGACAGGGATCCAGAAGGCGAAGGACGCAGAGGCGAAGCCGAGGGTCCGAAGGCCGAGGGGTGCTCGGTCGGTGGCCGGCTTGCTCCGGGAAGTCGGGGCCGAGGCTCCTTCGGCGGACGAAGGGGCGGCACGAGACCGAGTATCCTCTGTCGCAAGGGCAGCCGGCGCACGGCGTCGAGACCAGAGAGAGGAGTCCGAGGTCGGCGGTCGAGACCGACTCGGGAAGGTCGGCGATGATTCGAACCGAGCTCCTGCAGGAGGGAAAGAAGAAGAAAACCGGTCAGCAGGAGTCCCGGGCTTCAGCCCTAAGGAACCCCCTCCGACGGTCAAGTTAGCTCCTGAAGAAGATTCGATTCAGAAGGCAAAAAGAGTAGCTTTAATGCTTTTCGGACTGTAGTCCTTAAGGGTCTCGGAGGCTTGGGGAAGCATCCCTTTGGCAATAAATAGCGGTGTATTTATAGCAAAGGATAGAGGATGGTTAACGGTGGCAGCCGATATAAGACTAAATGCGGGCTTACTGATAAACCGCCATAGCGCCTGATCCGCCACCGGAGTGGGCCGGACTCGGCTATCGGGCCGAAGGGGGTTGGGCCGCTAATGGGCCGAAGCCTGTTGGGCCCTGGGCTGCCGCGCTGTTCCCGGGCCGTAGGCTAGTGGGCCGCTGACGGGCTGAAGCCTGTTGGGCCGAGAGCGACGGTGCCGCTTACGGGCCGAGGGCTGTTGGGCCGCTGACGGGCCGAAGGCTCCCTGAGGGCCTGGTACTGCTGCTATTGGGCTGAACGGGGTTTGGGCTTGCTTTAATGGGCCGAATCGGATTCTGCCTCATCACATAGCCCCCCACTCTTGTCTTCCTCAGTTCTGAGATGGCGAGAGTATAGCCCGAAGCTAGTAGGAGAATAGCGTAACAGGTGTCTTACCCGAACCTCTGTTCTTTTTCTTTTAGAAGAGGGTGCCCTCGGTCGGCCGAGGGCTATGCGGTTGCTTCGTCTTCGCTCGGAGTGGCGACGAAGGCTCATGGCTCAGAAGGCGAAGGGTCGAGCCCTCTGACTCGCGTCAGGCTTCATTAAATGGACGGGATGGGCGTCGCCTCGCGAAGAAGCACGGGACACGCGTCGCGCATCCGGTCGCTCCGTCAAAAGCACAAAAGGATCCTGACCGCTCGCGGATCGCCTCGGCTCTCTGCCCGAGGCTCTACTCGGATTGCCGCCGCTCCCTTCTTCGGCCCGCGGATCAGGACACGTGGCGGGCATCCGGGTGATCAGCCGAAGGGTCGGAGCGCTTTCGGCCGTTGATCGCTCTGCTTCAAGTCCCGGAGCCAGCCCGTCATCATTGCCGAAGGACGGTGCACGTGGCGGGCATCCGAGAGGAGCGGTGGGACGAAGGGGATGATCTCGGCCGTTGGCTTCGGCGGGAGGCGCCTCGGATGGGGCTTATAAATACAAGCCCTCAGCAGGGCACTGTTCTTCTTCCTGCTGCTGCGTCTATGTTGCTCCTACGATCCCCCGAGCTCTCCCTCCTCTCCGGCGAAAGGATAGCTCTCTGAAGGCTTCGTCCAAGCTCGCCGGCCACCGTGGGAGGATCTCCATTCCTCAGAGCGCCTCGTTGGTGGAGCTGGGTGGCTTGAGAGGCCGCGCTCGGTTCAGGAGAGATTTCCTCCCCCTTCCTGAGAGTAAGCCTTGGCCTTCTTTCTCCCCTTTGCGACCTTATGGTCCGGAGTTCTTCTAGTGAGATTACTCCTTCGGACGAGGAGTATACTCCTTCCCACTCTCCCAAATCTTCTCTGTCATCTCCCCTCACCTTGGATTCCCTCGCCTCTGCGATGTCTGAAGAGCCTGAGGTCTCTGGGGCTGAGGGGTCCGAGGCTTCCGGGGCCGAGGCTTACGGGGCCGAGGCCTCCGGGGCCGAGGCTTCCGGGGCCGAGGCTTCCGAGGCCGAGGCCACCGAGGAGGTCCGGAACCCAGGCCGGGCTTCCACCTCGGGGCGCCGTCGTCCCGACATCGCTTCGGAAGCATCCTGCGCCCTTTCGGACGCAGAGGTTAGCAACCTTGTTTCTTACTTCCAGCTTCCTTCTTGGACGACCCCTCACCGGCCTGGCTCCGCCACCCGGACCAACACTTTCCGCCCGGGTTCCTTCTCTATCTATGTAGATAGTTTCCAAGCGGGCTTTCGTCTTCCTCTCCCCACCTTTGTCATCAATCTTCTCAGCTTCTACGGGCTGGCCCCGTCTCAGCTTTTTCCCAACTCTTGGCGTACCGTATACGGTTTCTTGGCCGTTTTCGCCCGTATACGGATTAATCCCTCCATCAACGTCTTCCGCTACCTCTTCAAAATCCAGAGGCAGGGGAGATCCGAGTGGTACTGCTTCGTCCCTCGGGTCGGCCCAAGCATCTTCTCCGGGAAGCCCTCGTCCATCCATGGCTGGAAGAGGAAATTCATCTTCATTTCTCTGCCGGAGAACGAGAAGGGCGTGTGGCCCTTTCCTACCGAATGGGCGCCACTGGCCGCAAGCCTCTCGGATCCTCCTGTTCTGACCTCCGTCCAAAGCACCCTCGTGGGTCACATCCAGATCATGGCCCCGTACAACATCTGGGGGCTTCTCAGTGAGTCAGAGCGGCTGGTGAATGCCGGGGTATGGCCGGACCCTCGGTTCGATCCGGAGCGAGCCTTTCCCTACCTTCCTCCCGGGGAGACTCCGCGGGGCCGCGGAGGAAGTGCTGCCGCTCCTCCGGCTGAAGCTCCTCCGGCTGAGGAGGCTGATGAAGTTTCGGCCGAGGGTAAGTCGGCTTTGAGTTTGCAACTGGTCGTTGTTTCGTTTTTAACACGTCTTCTCTTGCTTGCAAAAATGTCCGAGCTCGACGCCCTCCTTGCCAGGATATCCGATCAGCGCGGTCAAGGCCGGGCACCAGCCCCGCAGGCGGCAGGCGGGTCCGGCCGAGGCGCTGAAGCTCCGAGGACTCGAGGCGGGGTTCCAAGGACTGCGGCCTCCACCGAAGGCCGTGCTGCCGCCGCCGCTCTCGAGAGGAAGCGAAAGACTAAGTTCGCCGCTCGAAGGGGCGGCCGACTGTCGAAGCGCCCCCGGGCGGAAGAGGCCGAAGAGGCGGAGCCGGCTCCGCTGATCAGGAGAAGTGCCGGGGCCCGAAGGGCTGCAAGGCTAGCGTCTCCCGAGATGCCGAGGGGCGACTCCCCTCCGGCCGTTTCGGCAGGGGCAGAGGACGAAGGCGCCGGGTCGCAGGCACCCCGAGCGCAGCGCGAGTGGTGGCACCCTGAACCGGAGATCTACAAGGACGAGAGCATGGAGGACTCGCAGACGTGCCTCCGTCTGCTCCGCAGCCTCACTCTCCCTTCGGCTTTCGAAGAGCTGAGGGACCACTCGGTCACCGACCTGGCGGCGATGAGCGCTCGGTTGGCGGTCCAGGTAAGAAGCTTGAGTGCGCTTCAACTTAGCTTTCCTTAGCTGCTCTTTGATTGATTTTTATTTTCTGATCCTTGTCTGCTTTCGATCCGCAGGCCGCGGTGATGGGCAGTGTCCTGATTCACCATCAGGAGCTGCTCCGGATCAAGCTCCTGGAGGCCGAGGGGGAGTCGGCCGGTTCGGGTGAGGGTCCTTCGGCGGGGCCCCGCATCGAGCCCATGATCGATGGGCTGGTAACCGCGAACGCCCGGACGCGGGCGCAGCTGGAGGAGAGGGCAGCAGAGGCCCGTGCTTCCGCCGAGGCCAAGGTGAAGGCCGAGCGGGAGAAGGAGAAGGCCGAGCGTGAGCTCGCTGCGGCTCAGACTGAGATCCGGGCCCTCAAGGCCCAGATCCAGGACAAGGACTCCCGGCGGGCTTCGGAGAAACGCCGCCATGTCGAGGAGGTATCGGCTCTGAAGCAGGAGCTGGAGGAGGCGGCGGACTCGGCCGTAGCCGATTACAAGGCCGGCCCGGACTACGCCGAAGAGATCATCCAAGCTCAGCTGCTAGCGGCTTCTTCGGTCTTCGACCTCGGGCTGGCTGTCGCCCAGAGGGCCTGCCCGAGCGTTGATTTAACCAGGGTCGCCCTGCCGATGGGTGAGGAAGCCAAGGAGCTCCTATCCTGGTGGAAGGAGCTTATGGCCGAGAAGGCCTCGACCCCAGCTCCAGGCGACGAAGCCGTACCCGCCGAGGAGGCCCCTGTCGAGGCTGCCGCTCCTGAGGCTGTGCAGATCGTTGACTCTCCCTCTCCCTCTCCTGGCCGAGACGCAGTTGAAGCGGAGGAGGAAGGGGTTGTCGAGGGCTGATACGAGGGTTCCCCCCCCCCCCCCCCCCCCGGTTTTTGTTTTCCTACTTTTGTAAGCCTTCGGCCAGGCGGATGGCCGATTTTGTACTTCCCCTTCTGTGAATACAGGAAGTATTTCCGAGTTTTACCTTGTGGTTTTGTGCGTGGTTAACCGAATCTGGCCTTTCAGAAGTCCGATATCCTGCCGTCGTTCGCTATAGTTCGCGAAGCCGAGACCCGATGTAGGTTCGGATAGGAAGTTGGTAAAATATTGCCAGTATATACGGCCGGGGCCTTCGTTAATGAGGCTCATAATATCCGAAGGGGTATCCCGCCGCCCTAGATGCGGTTCGTGTGGCCGAAGCCACTCCCGCTTTGTCTTATGCAAACTTGGAGATATATCTCGCCGCCCCCTGATCCAGATTACATGGCCGAAGCCATTCGTCGGATCGAGTTTTTTGTGGACTTAGGAAGAACACCATGCCGCGTCCTGATCCGGATTACGTGGCCGAAGCCATTCGTCGGATCGAAGGACTCGCGGACCTTTGAGAGAATACCCTGCCGCTCCCGATACGGTTTGCATGGCCGAAGCCACTCCCGATACGGTTTACACGGACTTAGAGAAAACCATGCCGCGTCCTGATCCGGATTACATGGCCGAAGCCATTCGTCGGATCGAAGGACTTGCGGTCTTTTGAGAGAATACCATGCCGCTCTCGATACGGTTTGCATGGCCGAAGCCACTCCCGATACGGTTTATACGGACTTAGAGAATAACATGCCGCGTCCTGATCCGGATTACATGGCCGAAGCCATTCGTCGGCTCGAAGGACTCGCGAACCTTTGAGAGAATACCATGCCGCTCCCGATACGGTTTGCATGGCCGAAGCCACTCCAGATACGGTTTACACGGACTTAGAGAATAACATGCCGCGTCCTGATCCGGATTACATGGCCGAAGCCATTCGTCGGATCGAAGGACTCGCGGACCTTTGAGAGAATACCATGCCGCTCCCGATACGGTTTGCATGGCCGAAGCCACTCCCGATACGGTTTACACGGACTTAGAGAAAATACCCACAGGCTTCCTGAAAAAGAGATCTTTATTCATACCCTCCGGCTGAAAGCCTGGGGAGAGGTGACTTACATATAATAACGCCGAAGGCGCTCTACATTCCAGGTGCGCGGAAGAGGTTGGCCCGAAAGGGTCTCCAACCGATAAGCTCCCCGCCTGATCACCTCCCTGACCCGATAGGGCCCCTCCCAGTTGGGGGCAAGCTTCCCTGAGGCTTCGGCTGGTTTGGAAGCATGAGCATTCCTCAACACGAGGCTCCCTATTTCAAAGCTTCGGGGCTTTACTCGAGTGTTGTGGTACTTGGCCATGCGCTGCTGATAAGCTGCCAGCCGGATACGAGCCTTGTCTCGGGTCTCTTCAATGAGGTCCAGGTGGTCTTTCAAACCTTCTTCGTTGGCCTCCGGATTGTAAGCAACGACCCTGGGAGAGGGAAGGCCGATTTCCACCGGAATAACAGCCTCTATCCCATAGGCCATGCGAAAGGGAGTTTCGCCGGTGGAGGTTAGGCTTGTCGTCCGATAGGCCCACAGAATACTTGGCAGCTCCTCTACCCATCGGCCTTTAGCTTCGCCGAGGCGGATTTTCAATCCCTGCAGCAGGCTTCGGTTGGTGACTTCAACTTGGCCGTTTGCTCGAGGATGCGCCACCGAAGTGAATTTGTGAAGTATGCCGAAGCTGGCGCAGTTGTCGCTGAACCGTCGGCTGTCGAACTGCTTTCCATTGTCAGAAATGATGGCCCGAGGGATGCCGAACCGGTAAATGATGGACTTCCACACGAAGTTCCAAGCATTGCTATCGGTTATTAACGCGAGGGGTTTGGCTTCGACCCACTTAGTGAAATAATCTACCGCCATGATGATGAATTTTCTTTGGCCGGTGGCGATGGGAAAAGGTCCCAGGAGGTCGATTCCCCATTGAGCGAAAGGCCAGGGATCGGACAAGGGGGTCAGAAGGGTGGCCGCCTGGTGAATGAGGGAGCTGAACCTCTGGCACTGGTCACAGCGCCGTACGAGGGCTAAAGCGTCCTCTCGGAGTGTTGGCCACCAGTAGCCTTGCCTTAAAAGCTTGTGAGCCAGGGCCCTTCCTCTCGCATGCGCCCCGCACACCCCTTCATGTACTTCTCTCGCGGCGTAGTCGGCTTCGGCTGGGCCGAGGCACCGCTGCAGTGGTCGGCCGAAGGATTTCTTGTATAGCACCCCGTCCAGAAGGAGGAAGTGGGATGAGCGCTGCCGAATGTGCTTCGCCTCCCTTAGGTCTGGCGGGACTTCTCCTCGGAGAAGAAAGGCGACGAGGGGAGTCATCCACGTCTCGGCCTCGACCTCAGTGACTTGCATGGCTTCGGTTTCGCCGAGGCTTGGTTCGGCGAGCTCCTCGACGAGGATCATTCGGCCTCCTCCCCCGTCTTGAGTTGACGCCAGCCGGGAAAGTGCATCGGCTCGGGTATTCTCGGCTCTCGGGATCCTCACGATTTCATAAGAATCGAATTGGGCGAGGATTTTGCGAGTCACCTGGAGATAAGACGCCATTATTGCGTCCCGAGCCTCGTACTCCCCGGAGATGTGGCTGGGAATCGCTGAAGGCTTTCAGGTTCCGGGCGCCGAGCTTCTTCGCGGCCCGGAGGCCGGAGGTGAGAGCTTCGTACTCGGCGGCATTGTTAGTTGCTGGGAAGGAGAAACGCAGGGTGTACTCCGTGACGACCCCTTCGGGTGATGCCAGGATCCATCCGGCGCCGCTGCCCGTGGAGCACGCGGAGCCGTCCACAAAGAGTCGCCATTCGTCAGCTGGCGCAGGAGCCGAAGTAGCCTCGGCTTCGACCACGTCGGGTGCCGGCTGAGGTGCCGTGGAGGTGCCGGGGGTAAGTTCGGCGATGAAGTCTGCCAACGCCTGGGCTTTTATTGCTACCCGAGGGGCGTAGGAGATATCGAACTCTCCTAGCTCGATCGCCCACTTTGCCAGCCTGCCGGACACCTCCGGCCGGGAGAGAATTTGCCTCAGGGGCTGGTCGGTGAGAACCTTCACGGAATGAGCCAGAAAATAAGGCCGGAGCCTCCTCGCGGACGAGACGAGGGCCAGAGCCAACTTCTCCAGGGCAAGATACCGGAGTTCTGCTCCTTGAAGGGCTCGGCTGGTATAGTAAACTGGCTTCTGAATGCCATCTTGCTCTCGGACGAGGACGGCACTGAAAGCCGTCTCGGAGACTGCAAGGTACAAGCTCAAGGGCTCCCCGGGAACCGGCTTGGACAAGATGGGGACTTTGGAGAGGTAGGCCTTCAACTGATTGAAGGCTGCTTGGCACTCATCCGTCCAGTCGAAGTTGTTGGCCTTCTTCAGCAGCTTGAAGAAGGGGAAACAATAGTCTGCCGCCCTTGACATGAAGCGGCTTAGGGCTGTGATCCTCCCGTTCAGCTTCTGTACCTCTCGGAGGTTTGCCGGGGGCCGCATCTGCATGATGGCCGAAACCTTCTCGGGATTAGCCTCCACCCCTCGGTGAGTGACCATGTAGCCGAGGAACTTCCCGGAGGCTACCCCGAAGGCGCACTTGGCCGGGTTCAGCTTCATCTTGTACCGCCTAAGGGCGGAGAAAGTCTCGGCCAGGTCGGCCAAATGCTCTGCAGCAACGCGGCTCTTGACCAACATGTCGTCTATATAGACCTCCATGTTTCGGCCGAGCTGCGGGGCGAACACTTTGTTGACCAGGCGCTGATATGTTGCGCCGGCGTTCTTCAGACCGAAGGGCATTCGGGTATAGCAGTATAGGCCCAGATCGGTCGTGAAGCTGGTCTTGCTCTCATCATCCGGATGCATCCGGATTTGGTGGTAGCCTGAATAGGCGTCAAGGAAGCTTAAGAGCTCGTGGCCGGAAGGTGCGTCTACCACCTGGTCTATCCGAGGCAGCGGAAAGCTGTCCATCGGACAGGCCTTATTGAGGTTGGTGAAGTCCACGCACATACGCCATTTGCCATCTTTCTTTGGCACCATCACTACGTTGGCGATCCAGTCCGGATGATGCACCTCTCGGAGGTGTCCGGCGTCCAGCCCCTTCTGCACTTCGGCTTGGATGGCGGCCCTCCTTTCCTGATTGAAGATGCGCCGCTTCTGTTTTACCGGGGGCTGGTCGGGATCGGTATGGAGTCGGTGCTCTGCTACCTCCGGGTCAACCCCGGGCATGTCCGCCGGAGACCAGGCGAAGACGTCGAGATTCTTTTTCAAAAACTCGGTAAGCTTCTCTACTTCAGTCTCTTCTAGGCCGGAGCCTATCATCAGGACTCGTCCTTCGCCTCCCGGAATAGGGACGGCGAGTAGTGCTTCTCCCGGAGATGCCTCGGCTGACGATTCGATCGTCAGAGTTTCGGCTGCGGTCTTCCCTTTGACCGAAATCATGTAGCACTGCCGGGCCGCTTCTTGATTCCCTCTGGCCTCGCCTATTCCATGGCTGGTATGAAACTTCAGCTTCTGATGGAAGGACGAAGGCACGGCTCCGACCCCGCCGATGAGCCTTCGGCCGAATATGGCGTTGTAGGCTGAATCGATTTTTACAACGGCAAAGTCCGTTTCAACGGTTAATTGCCGGGGGGCTGAGCCTAAGGTTACAGGGAGTCGGACAATGCCCTCTACTCGGCAGGGCGAGCCGTTAAAACCGAAGAGGGGGCCCCGGTGAGGCTTCATATTAGCCTCACTCAATCCCATTTTTTCAAAACAGTCATAAAACAATATGTTTGGGGTACTTCCATTATCCACAAATATTCTATGTACATCATAGCTATTTATTACAGCATTGACGACGAGGGCGTCATCGTGAGGGACCTGAACATCAGTCAGGTCCTCGGAGCCGAAGGTGATGTCTTCTAGACGAGGCCGCTTCGGTTCGCCGTCAACCGCTGCTACGGTGCTGCGCTGCCGCGGCCTTGACCCTTCCCCCGGCCCTCCGGATATCATCATGATAGACCTAGAACTGGGTCTTTGATGGGATGATTCTACCGGGGCCGAGGTGACCTTTGGCGGAGGAGCGGCTTCTATCGCCGGGGGTTGTTGTTGCCTGGGCGCTGCAGGGACGTCCCGGTTTTGCTGTGGCGGCTGCTCCCGTCGGTACTGCGGCAATCTTCCCTCCCGGATGAGGCGGTCGATTTCCTCCCGGAGCTGCCGGCACTCATTCGTCGTGTGGCCGATCTCCCGGTGATACTCACAGTATTTGCCGGGGTCCCTTCGGCGAGGATCCGTCTTGATGCGATCAGGCCGCCGGATCATGCCCTTCACCTCCATGAGCATCCGGGAAGGGGGAGCATGTAAGGGTAGGTACCGCGGCTGCGGGTCCCGTCGCCTCTCCCTGTCCCAGTCCTCCCGGCGATATCGCTTTCGGGAGGGCTCTTGGTCTTCTGGCCGAGGTCGGACCACCTGGGGAGCAGGTGCCGAGGTAGCTTCGGCTGCGCCTTTACCCCTGGACAGCATCAGGGCCTCCCGGTTGATGTATTTATGGGCCCGGGCCACGAGGTCCTGGAAAGTAGGGGGATGGCGCTTCCCAATGGAGCCGAGGAGCCCCTCGTCCCGGCACCCGCTGATCACGGCCGAGACCGCGATCGAGCTGTCGAGGTTCGGGATTTGGGCGGCCTCGGTCCGGAACTTGGTGAAGTACTCCTGGAGAGTTTCGGTGGGGCCTTGCCGGATGGCCAGCAAGCTGGCGGAAGTTTTGCACTGCCGGGTGGCATCATAGAACTGGTCGATGAACAACTGGCCCAACTGGACTAGGGAGTGGATGGAGTTGGGAGCCAGCGTCTCGAACCAGGTGAGGGCGATTTTTTCAAGGGTGAGGGGGAAGAGACGGCAGCGGACTGCCTCGGAGATCCCTCGGACCCGGAGGTAGGCGTTGAATCTCTGGAAATGACAGACCGGATTTGTCATTCCGTCGTAGAGAGGACCCTTTGGCAGCTTGAAATTGGGGGGCACCTCGGTGGCCAGGAGCTCTGCCGTGAATGGGGTCTGCTCCAGGATGCTGCTGGCGAGAGGCGCCCCGTGAGGCCGAGAGACCATCTGCTGCATCTCCTTGCGCATTGTCGTCAGCCGCCGGTCCAGGTCCGGGGCAATCGAGGTGGCGACGGATTGTCCTCCGGTCCGGGCCGGACGGAATTCCGACGAAGCATAATCTTGCTCCGTCAGACGATCAGCGCGAGGAGCTCGGGCAGGTAGCGCCGAGGGCTGCCTGTGCGTCGCCGCGGTTTCGTTGGGAGAAACCGGTGTAGGCGCCGGCCGGAACTGGGCATCTTGTACTGGGTAGAGTGGGGGGAGCGGCGCCTGCTGAGGAAGTTGTCCCATCAGTCCCATACGCTGGGCGATGGCGGACACCATCTCCTGAAGAGGCGCTAGGGACATGACGGCAGCGGCCAGCGTTGCCACTTGCTGCTGGAGCACCCCCACTCGGTCTTCCGAGGCGAGAGACTCCGGTATGGTTGGCAGAGGCAGGCTCGGCGGGGCAGAAGGGGCACCTTCGGAAGGCAGCATCTGCGCCGAGGCCTCCCGCGCTTCTGCTTCGCTCTGTCCGGACCGTCGGGTCACAGGTCGCTGAGACATGACTTGTTTCGTTGGTTTCCCACAGACGGCGCCACGTGATGTAGCCGAAGCTATCACGACCGGATTCCGAAGCCGGAATCCGAAGAGATGGATCCGATGCTTGGTCGGATCGGTGTTCAGGGGCCCGACAGGGATCCGGAAGGCGAAAGACGCAGAGGCAAAGCCGAGGGTCCGAAGGCCGAGGGGTGCTCGGTCGGTGGCCGGCTTGCTCCGGGAAGTCGGGGCCGAGGCTCCTTCGGCGGACGAAGGGGCGGCGCGAGACCGAGTATCCTCTGTCGCAAGGGCAGCCGGTGCACGGCGTCGAGACCAGAGAGAGGAGTCCGAGGTCGGCGGTCGAGACCGACTCGGGAAGGTCGGCGATGATTCGAACCGAACTCCTGCAGGAGGGAAAGAAGAAGAAAACCGGTCAGCAGGAGTCCCAGGCTTCAGCCCTAAGGAACCCCTTCTGACGGTCAAGTTAGCTCCTGAAGAAGATTCGATTCAGAAGGCAAAGAGAGTAGCTTTAATGCTTTTCGGACTGTAGTCCTTAAGGGTCTCGGAGGCTTGGGGAAGCATCCCTTTGGCAATAAATAGCGGTGTATTTATAGCAAAGGATAGAGGATGGTTAACGGTGGCAGCCGATATAGGACTAAATGCGGGCTTACTGATAAACCGCCATAGCGCCTGATCCGCCACCGGAGTGGGCCGGACTCGGCTATCGGGCCGAAGGGGGTTGGGCCGCTGATGAGCCGAAGCCTGTTGGGCCCTGGGCTGCCGCGCTGTTCCCGGGCCGTAGGCTGGTGGGCCGCTGACGGGCTGAAGCCTGTTGGGCCGGGAGCGACGGTGCCGCTTACGGGCCGAGGGCTGTTGGGCCGCTGACGGGCCGAAGGCTCCCTAAGGGCCTGGTACTGCTGCTGTTGGGCTGAACGGGGTTTGGGCTTGCTTTAATGGGCCGAATCGGATTCTGCCTCATCAGGTCAAATTTAAAATAATCAAATATTTGAATGATTATCTGAATTTGGATAGAAAAATTTATTATCCATCGAAGAGCACCTTGAGCCGAATATTCAGATAATGCTAAATGGAATAGAGTTGTATAATGCCGTGACATCCACTCTATATTTGCTACATTGACAAGCTTGATTCTAACATTCATTGAAGCACATAGGTGTTCCACTCTATTATACCATTCTAAGTGCTAAATAAAAGTGTCATTTTTAATCAAAATAAATATGTAAAAAGATTATTGTAGGAATAATAAATGAAGCGTATACATGAAAGATTTATTTATTTTTTCTATAAATTTACTTTGATTTGGCTTACATGCCCCTTAATTAGGTTTATTATAAAGTCAATTATGCTTACATAAAACAACCATATATATATATATATATATATATATATATATATATATATATATATATATATTTCTTACAAGTAAATGCTCAATATCCAAGTAGGCTTAAAAATTTGATCATGATTAAGTACTTTTTGGATTATCTCATATATTATGGGATTATCTCATATCTTATGATTAATATTTATTCTCACAATATTGTGAGTTTTCTTAAATATAAAGAATTTGCTTGCTACTAATACAAGTTTAACCTATGTTCTTCCTTAGATCCTATTTCACTCCGATAGTTTCATGGATCTGTATGGTAAAAGAAATGGATGCATTTCCATACTATAACTAAGTAAAATAGAGATAACATAATCTTGATTATGAAAAAATTCAAACATATTTTAATTGTAGAATCTAATATTATATTTATGAGTTCATTAATCAACTAAAAAATTTAAGACATTAAAGAAAGAGGATGTAGCTTTTTTAAATATATTCTAATTTATCTCTATCTCAAATACAAAATTATGTAAAGGATTTAGATTTGATTTAATAAATTTTGACGGAGGAATATAACTGCAATCTTTCTCATGGGTATTGATAACAATACAAGGGAGTTTAGGGTAAAGATGCAATATGATATTTTCAAGGAGTATATATTTTAATTGTAGACTCTGATATTATATTCAAGAGTTGATTAACTCAAAATTTTAAGATGTTAAGTAAAAATTATACGTCTTTTTTAGATATATTTTAATTTATCTCTATTTCTAATACAAAATTATTATAACAGAAGGAAGCTCTCATAGATCCACGACTTGAGAATGGCTGGAAAACAGAATTGCCGCCACTGATTACAGTGGATCTCTTCTCAAGAGCATTAATATCAGTCATGTCAAATTATTAAATCTTTAGGATTTTTATGTTTTAGTCTCTACAATTTTTTAATATTCATTATATGCTTTTGAAATTTTCATATTTTCTTAAGACCCCTAGAATTTTTTAATCATATGTAAAAGAGATTTTTTAAGAAAGATTGAGAGGTCTTTTAAGGATATTTTAGATAATTGTAGAGACTTAATAAATAATAGAAAGATCATCGGAGTTTATAAATAATACAAAATAATTATAAAGTCTGCAAATTAAAAGTTCTTAAATCTTTTAATAATCTAATTAACACGAAGAAAAGAAAAAAAAGGTTTTCCATATTCGCCAACGGATAGAAAGAATGAAGGGAATGCGTGATGTGTTTTCCGTAGAGGGATCTGAATTCTTTTTCATAAGAACCTTGGATCATAATTCCAAGGGTGCTATTGCTTTTAGAAAAGGGCTTTTGCTTTCCGCCGGCGAGGGTTTCGGGAGCCCAGGCAAGGCACCCGGACGCCGACGCCGCCGGCTCTCAGAAGCGAAGAAGCCGCTTCCACCTCCTCCGCCGTTAATTTGGGCAGTGCGCCATGTCCCGTCTCCTCTCCAGACGACACCTCCTTCACGTCGGCCCTCTCACAGGCCCCACTGCCTCACGTCTCCGCCTCCTTCTCCAAACGCTCCTTCCCAGATCCCTCTCCCAAACCGCAGCCGCGACGACCATCTCCGGCGACCCCGACTCATCTCCAACAGTCTCGTACCTGGTCCACTCGTGCGGTCTCTCGCCGGAAGACGCCCTCTCCGCCTCCAAGAAGCTCCGCCTCGACACCACCCACAACGCCGACGCCGTCCTGGGCCTCCTCCGCGACCATGGATGCTCCCCCGCCCAGGTCGCCGCCATCGTCTCCAAGTTTCCCGCCCTCCTCCGCGTGCGCGCCGCCCAGACCATCGGGCCCAAGCTGGCCTTCCTCTGCGACGCCGGCATCTCGGGCCCCTGCCTCGCTGCGCTCCTCGCCACCAAACCCAATCTCCTCTGCAGCAGCCTGGAGAACAAGATCGCGCCCAACGTGGATTTCCTCCGGCGGGTGCTCCCCCCCGGCGCCCTCGCCGACGGCCTCCGGCTGTTTGACAGACTCATACCCGAGGCCCAGCTCCCCAACATCGAGACCCTTCGCCAGTGCGGCGTCTCCGGCGCTGCCATCTGGAAGCTGCTGCGCACCCGGCCGCTGGCGCTGGCGCGGCCTGTCGCCCGTTTTGAGGAGATCGTGGCGTCAGTGGAGGCGATGGGGATGGACCCGCGGTACACCACGTTCTCCGAAGCCGTGGGGGTGATTGCCTACATGAGCAGGGAGGCCTGGGAGCGGAAGGTGGCGGTCTACCGGAGCCTGGGATGGTCGCAGGAGGAGGTCTTGTCGGCGTTCATTAAGCGGCCCACCTGCCTGGCCTTCTCCGACGAGACCATCCGGCGGAAGATGGAGTTCTTCGCGGGCAACCTGGGGCTGACGCCGGCCAATATCTGCAGGGTCCCCATTATATTGGCGTTCAGCTTGGAGAATTGGATCATGCCGAGGTGCGCGGTGCTCAAGGCTCTGATGGAGAGAGGGTTGCTTGAGGGGAAGATGGGCGTATTATCTGCGCTGCGGACGTCGGAGAAGCGCTTCGTCGAGAGGTTCGTGGTCAGGTACAGAGAGGAAGCCCCCGAGGTGGTGGATGCCCACCTGGGTAAGGTGGAGTTCGATGGGTTTGGGGGGATGGCGACGTGGGTGGATACCGATGTTCGTCGGGGACGATGATCCCGTGTCTTGGTGTACTTGCTTCTTGCTGAAAGTTTTCCCCTTTTTTGCCTCGGCAAATTTTTTCATGAGGCTGTTTCCCATTTCTGAGCTTTGCTCTTGAGATCAGTGGTTGGGAGGTGGTGAAATTTGATGCTGTCTTCAGCGGAAAAATCAAAATTTTTTTTCAGTGAAACACGGACCAGGAAGAGTTGGAGCCGTAGGTGTTCCAAACTCGCCATGTTGTCCGGGGAGGATGAGATGACGAAGTCTTTCCACTGTGGTCTAAAAATTAGTCTCTCTCAGACATTTGGACATGCAGGTGGTAGACTCAGGATTTATGCTTCCGTTTGGCCACTTCGGTGTGTCTGAATTAGATCTTACGGCAATACTCAGCGCACACCTCCGCACTGGCCCGCACGCGCTGGCCTATCAGCGCGCGTTGTGCGCGTGCGGGTGTGCGGCAGGTGCTGCTCTAGATCTTAGCGCTATTTTGATTGGAGAATAGGAGAATAATAAGAAAGAATAAAGAGAGAATAAGTTTAATTTAATTTTGACGAGTAGAATGACTTATACCGAGTTTAACCCTGCTTTGAAACTTATCATCTTATTCTTTATTCCCACGGCCTGTGAACCCCTCCCCCGTCGAGAGCCACTGGAGCTTGTCAGTGTCATCCAGGGAGCACACCGGTGACTCGTACAAGAGGTTCGTCGGTGAGCTAGTCCCAGATGACGATAGCATGGTTGGACTGAGAGGCCCCAAGTTTTTGGCCTGGTTGTGGTGGGTCACCTGGAACCAGTGCCGGAGTTCCCCCCGCCGACGACCAAAACCGCCCCATGCCCCTCTTGCCCTTGCCTAGCCATTCGTAGGCTGTCATCATGAGCTTATTGCGGCGATGCATCCGACTTTGTGAGCACCTGCTGGTTGTCCAAGCTAATGGGGGGGTAACTCCTGCATTGTCTAGTTGTAGACGTGAACCATGCTACCATGGGCAATGCAGCAGCTGCAGTTCGAGCCAACACGCGCGGTGGTTCGTCCCCGGGGGCCCCCGGGGATGGATGCAGTTGTCATCGGGCAGGCGTGGTTGAGGAGATTGTAGTAGAGGGTCTCATCGTCGAAGTTAATTATTGGATCATTTAATTTAAAACTTTAAAGTATTGAGTCGAATAGGCATCATATATTTAAGTATTATTTTTTTTATCTTATATTCAATTTACGATCATTTTAACACTCACATCCGTTTTAATCTGATATAATATTAAAGTTATTAGATCTTACAAATCAAAATCTTAGAAATATTAAATAGTGTTGAAAAACCTTTATGCATCAAAATAATAAGATGAAATCAGAAGTATGTATGGAGAAAGATCACAGCGAGGAGTTAGTGATTACCTTCACGGCGACGTATAGAGATGAACGGTAAAGATTTCGAGAGGACGAGGAAAAAAATTACGGGGTGGACATCTTTTTTAGTTCCACGTTTCAAGACCCAAACACCTTGGTGATGATTTTTTGGAGAGTAATCTATATATAGAGAGAGAGATAGAGAGACTTTAGAGAGAATGAGAAAGAAGATAGAAGGGCCTCTTAGTTTGTTTCCATTTTTTCCTCTTCCCTCGTATATATGTCTCCCTTTTCTCATTCAAAAGGAGGAGGGAGTAATTAAGAAGTGGTGGGAAGAGGGCATGCGGTTGGAAATTGCAGGCAACCTGGGACTCCCCACAAAAATCCACCACTCTTCTTGCACGTCACATGCCCAACGTGGGCAACAAAATCATGGGCTCGTGCCCCAACTCCCCACTAGTCAACATCTCCCACTTGCCCACGATGGGAAAAAGGTTAATAAACAATCTCTCTTAGTTGTTACAATCTAACTGTCATGTAGGAAATGTTCACGAGCAAAACATGATCAAGCGAGTAGTGATCTATTAAGTTATCACCAAAACTAACGGAACACAATACTCTTTAAAAGTCTCGTGGTACTCCAGACAATCTTATATTCATCTGATTTAACATTTCGGATCTTTCAGATAAATAACTAGTAGTGTTAAATCACAAATGTTATGTGATCATAACTCTGTCTGTACACAACTGACTGAGTTATCCGAAGTATGATCCACATAGCATGATGCAATATATAGATGTCTTCTCTAAGTTCTCATGTCAATTCGATTAATTTCGACTGCTTTCCTAGTCATGTCCCGCTAGATTGTATCAACCTTAGTCCTAAGGATCATACTAAAGTAGCGATGCTGAATCTCCTCTTCATGACATAGTTCTTTGGTCACATAGGGTACTAGTAGGATCAACAATATAATTTAGGAGCTCACACAATGATGAAGTAAAGATCCATTCATCATTCTCATTTATCGGTCGTGTTTTGCACATGCGGTATGAAACGCATGTGATGGTGTTCTTCTACATATGTGAGCATGTCATTTTATAGATTTATCATTAAACACTATACGGATCTTAGTCTAATCACTCCCACTGCGATTAACCTGAGCCTCATGACTCAGTCGCTCCCACTCAGCGTCTTGTCTCAAGACTCACATCCGGCTTCTGCAGACTATACAGGATGGGCTCAATTATTCCTGTATTCGATCTTTGAAGATCTAATCTCGGCTCTTATCCGAGGCGACATAAATAAAAAAAAAAAAAAAAAAAAAAAAAAAAATCTTATTCGCTCTCCTAGCGCCATAGATATAAAATGTCTCATCTTTTTCGCTATCTTAGCGCCAAGGCGAATTACATGTGTGAGAGGGTCAATTCAAGTCTGGTGACACTCATTGATGTGTAAATAAGCATTCCATCAAAATATACTAAGTAAGAGAATGCGTAATCATATTGAAGTCAACAATAACTATTCTTACATTACAGTTTACATAAACCTATGGCTCTGCAATGGGTCATGAAGGCCTTTCTAGTAATCTATTTAGTTAGTGGGTCCACTATCATACGATCGGTACAAATATGTCGAAAACCACTACTTCTTTTGCTAATAGATCTTAAATGAAGTGATATCTGATGTCAATATGTTTGGTCCTCCTATAGTACTTGGGGTCCTTGGCGTAAGCTAGGGCTGATGTATTATCAACATATATGACACTTTTCTGGGTGAGGAGTGACAGCCAATCGCCACAGGAAAGTCCTAAACCAAACCGCTTCTTGACAAGCTGCCGAACATATCACGTATTCCGATTCCATAATTGACAGAGCGATGCACGTATGTTTCTTACTGCACCAAGAAATGGACGCGCCACCAAGTATGAACACATACCCTGACGTAGACTTTTTTTTGTCTTTATCGCTAGTCCAATCAGCATCGCTATAACTTTTCAACCTTAGATCACCTCTTTCGTAACACAAGACAACGTTTGTTGTTCTACGTAAATATCGGAATATCATCTTGACCGCCTTCCAGTAAGTAGGACCAGGGTTACTTTGATAATGGCTAGCTAGACCTACGACATAGCTAATGTCGGGTCGAGTACACAACGTAGCATACATCAGACTCCCTATAGCTACCGTATATGGTATTTTACTCATTTGGTTCTTCTCCTCTTCAGTATGTGAGCATTGGCTTACATTTAAAAACACAACTTTTATCAACTGGAGTGTCAATGGGCTTAGAGTGATTCATTCGGTATCGCTCTAAAATCTTATTAATGTAGGTTTTCTAAAACAGACTCAGAAACCTTCTAGAGCGATCTCTGACTATTTTCACTCTGAGTACATAGTTTACTTCACTCATATCTTTAGTTTCAAAGATTGAAGATAGCCACTGCCTAGGGTGACAACGGCTTACAGAGGACTTCCGGACTTCCAGAAGGCCCGCCTCAGGGTGATGGGATTCAGGGAACTATTAGATACAGAGCCCTTCTGCGAGGACCTGGTCCTCCTTCAAGTTCTGAGGGAGAGGTGGGATCCGGAATGCATGGCACTCCTGATGCCCTGGGGACATATGGTCTCTAACCTCGAGGATGTAGCCAGGATCACCGGTCTTCGAGTGGAGGGCCAGGCGGTGAGCGGGATCACTTATCCTGATTACTGTGAGCTAGCAGGGTGCCTATTAGGATTAGATGTATCTGAGCCACGGGGTAGGGAGTCTAGGACCCTTCGGTAGGTTGAGGTAGAGGATGCCCAAGGACTAGAGGACCCTGGGCAGGACCAGGGAGAGTCCAGGGAGGGATTCATAGAGAGGTTGTCTAGGTTAGCTGCCAGCTCTTATTGATGGGATGAGAGCCAGAGAGAGTTAGTGGACCGACAGCTCAGACTCTTTTTAGTTTTCTTGTTTGGTCGGTTGTTCTTCGGAACGAAAGGCGACCAGATTCATTGTAGACTTCTTACTTTATTAGAGGACTTAGATAGGGTCCACGAGTATGCTTGGGGTACGGTCCACCTGTTTGCCGACTTGTCTACGGTCACTTTAGACCGCGAGACCACTATCAGCGGCTTTGTGCCGTTTCTCCAAGTATAATTGTTTTAATTATTTAATTAATGCAAGTGAATGCTTATGAAATGATGTTTCTAACCTATATATTTGCTTGTGCAGATTTAGAGTTATTTCTATTTTCCTTTGGGCCGAGCTAAGGCCATCTAGACTAACGCAGTGCCGCACACTCGTCGGTGGCAGCCCTTTGCCGTCAGTTCCTCGACTATTCAGAACTTCTGGTAAGTTAATTATTTAATGCAATTATGTTTATCTTTAATTACATGCAATTTATTGATTATGAATGCAACTAACTTAAATGTATGCAGATTATTTGGCGCCCATATCTAGGCATGGGCGAGGCGAGGCAGCCGTGGGTGACATTCGGCGGAGCGAGATTTGGCAGGCAGATGTGGATCCACTGCCTGAACGAGATCGAGCTGCTACACTTGCGGCTCGCCATGAGGACCCTATGCCTCTACCAGGAGTGGGTCCAGGAAGAGATCCCAGAGGGGATAGGGCGTTCGATGAGGGGGAAGCAGGCGCGCACAGACTGGCGTGCCAAGTTTCGTGACCATTTCGACGACTGGCACCGGGGCGGCATCCTGGTTCAATCGCGCGTGGAGAGTAGTGTGGCCTACCTCCAGTAGTATCGCGTGCATTACGCCGCCCAGCTGCGCCCCCTTGACGTAAGTATGCTTTCATACTTCTTGCATCTTATTATTATCTTTATTTAATTTGTGAATGCGTGAATGACAAGTGTGAAAATGCAGGATGCACACGACGCAACCATCATCACTCTCCAGGCTCGAGTCCAGGACGTCGAGGCCCAACTGGAGCAAGTTCAAAATGAGCTCCACGATCTAGTATGTATGAATGAATTATGATATAAATGAATTCTTTTATTGCATGTTTTGGCGCTTAGCCACTGACGGCGTTCTTCTTTTTGGTACAGCGTGCCGCTTACACCCACGCGGCTCAGCCTCCCACCTATACAACCGGTGCTTCTTCTTCCGGTGCCCATTCTGATGCCGCCTTTGCCGACCTTCGCGAGCAGCTGGCTCAGGCCATTCACCGAGCCTCTCTGGCTGAGGAGGATCGTGCCGCCAGAGTAAGTCTTCAATCTTGACCTTTGTTCTTGAATTAGTTATTTGTTTTCCTGATCAGCTTGGACTGACAACGTCTTCAACAGGTCGCTGAGCTTCAGGAAGTCCTACAGAGGGCTGAGTCGGAGTTAGAGCAAACCCGTGCTATAGCTGCCCAGGCTCAGGCTGATGCTACTCGCATCAGGACTTTGGAGGAGCAGCTGGCACGCCTTTCCAACGACGACCTTCCTCGAGCTTACACATCTCCAGACGCGTCTGGAGATCCTTACCGAGGACCGGGAGCGCGAGAGCGATGAGTGGCGGCAGGCTGATGCCGAGGTGACCTCCCTCCGAGTCTAGCTTGGAGTTGTCGAGCATGAGCGACGTAGCGTAGAGGAGCGTTACCGACGTGCCCGCCAGCGAGCGCAGGAGAGGGGCACGGGAGTGCGTTCACTGCCAGCATCGCCATATCCTCCGGCTAGGCTGGACCGAGCGCGATGGGACCACCACCACCACCGACTAGAATGCCAGAGTGACCAGATGAGACGTAGAGTCAGTATGATGAGGGTGCCGGAGAGAGTCAACCCTGAGCGGCTGTTGATATTGATGATGTATTTTCTTTTGCGTCCTGATGATGGGCTTTTATCTTTGTATGTACGAGAAATTTGGATATATGAATGAGGCTTTTGGACTTGAACTGTCTCTTCCCCATCTTGAACTTCCTTACATACATGTGCCATGTACATGACTTGAGCAAACAGGTTAAGCATCTATTCTGGTTTAGCCTCTTGCCCGGTTAGGTGACCGACTACCTGATTCTATCCTTAGTAGAAGGGTCAAGGGGTGAAGCCTTTATTTAATGAAGGTAAATAAAGATGATTAAAGACAATAATTAAAATGCAACATACAAGCGTACAAATGCTCACTGAAAATTAAGGACAGGCAACATTCATGATCTGGCGGACAGATGCTAATTGAAATATTTTGTTTTGCAATTGCAATTTTCGAAATATCTAATCTTTTTTTTTTTGGTTTTGAACTATTCAATTTTTTTGTAGTTTTTTTGAAATATTCAACTTTTTTTGTGGTTTTGAATATTCAATGTTTTTTTGTGGTTTTGAAATATTTCATGTTTTTTGTAGTTTTGAAATATTCAATTTTTTTTATTTTGAAATATTCAAATTTTTTCGATTTTGAAATATTCAATTTTTTTTGTGGTTTTGAAATATTCAATATTTTTTATTTTGAAATATTCAATTTTTTTGTGATTTTGAAATATTCAATTTTTTTTTGTGGTTTTGAAATATTCAAAATTTTCTTTTTTTTTAAATAGACTTTATTTCCTCATTCATGGCATCGATCCACTTTTGAGAGTTAAAACTTTGCATGGCTTGATGGAAGTTGATTGGATCATCATCCACCATTCGAATGTCAACCACATGTTCTTGGAGAAATATGATATAATCATCTGGAACTGCACTTCTCCTTTCTCTAGTGGATCTTCTTAATGGTATTTGGTTTTGGAGGCTGTTGAGTTTGTTCCTCTGAAACAATCTCTTGATTTTGAACGGAAAATTCTTCAACATTGTCTTGATTCGGAATTACTTTCTTAATAATATTAGGTAAATGAACTTGATCCTGATCATTGTCAATAACAATTGGAGGAACAATGACATATTCCTCTTCAAATACAATGTCTCTAGCCTTATTTCTTCCAGTAAACTCAACATCCTCAAAGAAGCAAGCAATTCCCGTCTCGAAAATAGACTTAGTTGTGGGATCATAAAACTTGTAACCCCTTGATTTTTCATAATATCCAACAAAATAGCTACTGACAGTTCTAGAGTCAAGTTTCTTTTCATTTGGCTTGTAAGGCCTTGCTTCGGCCGGACAACCCCAAATATGTAAGTGCTTCAAACTAGGCTTCTTGCCTGGCCAAATATGTAAGTAGCTTTAGTTGGAACTCTATTTAGTAGGTAAGCTGCAGTCTTAATTGCTTCTCTCCAGAGTGATTCTAGCAAGGTAGACTGACTAATCATGCTCCTCACCATCTCCTTAAGCATTTTGTTTCGTCGCTTAGTAACACCATTCATGCTAGGAGATCCTGACATGGTGTATTGTGGGACGATACCGCATTCCTCTAGGAATTTAGCAAATGGTCATGGACGTTGTTCACCTGATCCGTCATATCCACCATAGTATTCTCCACTACGGTCAGATCTGACGACTTTAATCCTTTTGTTAAGTTGATTTTCAACTTCAACCTTATACTTCTTGAGCACATTCAGTGATTAGGACTTCTCATGAATGAGATACAGATAGCTATATCGTGAGTAATCGTCTATGAATGTAATAAAATATTGTTGACCATTCCAAAAAGCTGTAAGGAATGGCCCACAAATGTCCGTGTAAATTAATTCTAAAATGTCCAAAGTCCTATTGGCACATGTTCTCCTTATGTTTGTTTGTTTCCCATTTATACAATTGACACACATGTCAAAATCTTTAAAATCAAGGAAATCAAGAATACCATCAGACACAAGTCTCTCAATTCTCTGCTTAGAGATGTGACCTAATGTCTTGTGCCATAATGAACTAGAATTCTCATTGGTTAATTTTCGTTTTGTACCATGTGAACTAATATGTAAGGTTTCATTAAATGGGGCAATAATATCAAGCAAATATAGGTTATCATTAAAAGATAAAGAACCGGTACCAATGAGATTTGAATCTTGAAAAAGACTAAACTTACTAATTCCAAATGAATAAGAATAACCAAATTTGTCCAAAACAGAAATAGATATTAAATTTCATCTAAACGACGGTACAACATAAGTTTCATTCAAATCCAAATAACAACTAGTCTTTAACAATAACCTAAAAGATCTTATAGCCTCAAGTTCCACTGATTTGCCATCGCCCACATAGATGTATTTTTCACCATCATTTGGCCATCGGGAGTGGAGGCAATCCTACATAGACACACTTATGTGAGTAGTAGCACCAGAATCTATCCACCATGTGTGTCTAGGTACAGAAGTTAAATTAACCTCTGAACAAACCAAAGTGAGAAGTGTACCTTTCTTTTCACGCCAAGTATGATGGTGCATTCTTTTCTCTTGTGTCCACCAAGGTTGCAAAAGAAATAGGCAAATTCCTCATCCTGTTTCTTTTGTGGTGGTCCACCTGCAGCTTCCTTATCATTTTTCCTTTGCTTGTTCTTGTTCTTGTTCTTGTTCTTGTTCTTATTCTTGTCCTTAAAGGTTGTGGCCAAATGAGTACTTTCAGTCTTCTCTTATTCAACCTTTCCTCTTCTTGCACACAATGTGTGATGAGTTCATTAAGGGACCATTTGTCCTTTTGACAATTATATCTCACCTTAAATTGACTGAACTGTGCAGGAAGAGAAATCAAAACTAAGTGCACAAGCAAGTCCTCAGACAGCTTTAACTAAAGTGCCTTCAGTTTTGAAGTAAGATGAGACATCTCCATGATGTACTCCCTTATATTTTCATTTCCTTTATACCTCATGGAATCCGTAAGATCAGTAGGTCGTTCAACCCTTGATGCAAGGTCCAAATCCATGACACCTAAAGCAATCATAACGTTCTCTTTCCATGTCTTCAAGTTAGTGCTATTAAGCATCGGGGATGAATTGATACTGGTAGAAACATTAGCAGCAAAATTTGCAATTAAACCCAAAAAAACAAGACAAAACAACGAAAGCTCATATAAGTTTCACATTATGTTGAAATTAAATTCAAATAATGGTACAACCCATTACAAGATACCTAGCACAATGTTAATATTTAGTCTTTGGACAAAAATATTAACTTGTAAGTGATACTCTTGGTGTAATAGTCAAATATTGACAATAAATTATGTCAAACAATAAGTCTTTCTTTGGACCGACTTATTGTCCACATGGAACACCTAATAATTGTCACATATTTATTATCATAAGTGTGCATGTAATTCAATCAAATATTAACTATCTTTTGGGTCAGTAAATATTTACATGAACTACATAAAGACAATTATCTTCATGTTTCAAAATAAATTAACTTACACAAGAGAGGCTACTTTGATAGCATGTTGTTTCAATTAATTTATTTCCTAATATTAGACTTTCATAAAAAAATAAATGTACCAAAATTTAAGTCTAATATTTAATGTTTTGAAGTAAACATTAAACATAAAATAATTGTACTAAAATGAGGCCACCAATTAATTAAAATCTTCCAAGATTAATCTTTGTTTTAAGAATCAAACAACTCCGAATGTTGAGTTTACGTAAAGTTCATGTTACTTAAAACCAACCTTATGTTAATCTCAAACCATACATATATGAGCATATCTCAAAGAAGGGAGGGTTAAAAGAAAACTACTAAAAAGCTTATGGGTTCGTAGGTAGCGATAGGTAAAGTTTGAATACCTACTCCCCACACCCACTTGACACTTATATACAGCAAAGAAGGGTGTTTAGAAATTTTTTTGAAAAACCTTCTGGGTTCGTAGGTAGCGATTGGGAGAAATTCCCATACTCACGACCCCCTCTCCGGCGTGCCTCCCTTTCTGGCGTCGGCCGCACAAAGCGCCCAACGACACCAGTGGCAGCTATAGTTGCTGCGAGACGACGGCACACGTCGGGTGTGCTGCCAGCCGGAACCTGCTGCGCCGTCGGGTTCACTGGATCCCGGCATCACGCCAACTAGTATGCCGCAAGAACCCAAACCAGTTTAATAGGCAAAAATTAATTTATTCTCGTTTTGATACCAATTGATGAATAATTATAACGGACAAAAATCTATTATCCATAGTAGGACCCTGGCCTGCTCATTAAGAACGAAGTCTAAAAGAAAATTGCAAAAGTATATCTGGATCCATCAGAATAATATAAGAAATTCTTGATCTTCCAAATCAATATGCTGACCTTGAGAGATGAAGATCTATGCTTCAACGGGAAGAAGATAACTCATCCACAGCCACATAACAACAAGAACTTCTTCTCTATTTTCTCCGAAGATGAGATGTCGGGGAAGATGACCATGCGTCCGATTTGGGGACCATAACCCCTCTTAAACTTTGTTGTGTCTTCTCGTGTCCTTTTCTATTTTAATCCATCACAAAATGAAAATTAGACTCTGGTCTTTACACATAATTAAATATGATCCATAAAATTTTAAATAATATAATCTTTAATTAATCACATTAATTGTGATAAACCTTATGATAGCCCATGATATAAAATCAATATATTTGTATGTCCACAATTAAATTAAATCCAACATTAAAGATTCCAAATCATATTGTACTATCATCTTCCAAGTTAATCTAGGTCTACTCCTTCCTTTCTTTCATTTTTCTATCCCAATATGTTCCACTTTTTTAACTGGAACCTTCCTATGTTTATGTTTAACATACGCAAATCATCTCAATCTCTCTTCTCTTAATTTCTCCTCGATTAGTACCACTCTCATATTTTTTCTAATATACTCATTACGAATTTTATCTAGTTTAGTATGTTCACACATCCACCTTAACATTTTTATCTCGGCAATACTCATCTTGGAGACAGATTGTCACTTCATCGCCCAATACTCGCTACCATATAACATTACAGGTCTTATCGCCATATAGTAGAACATTTCTTTCAGTTTTGTTGGGATCTTACGATCATACATGACTCTCGTGATAAGTCTCTACTTCATCCATTCCGCTTTAATCTTATGGCTAGCATCCTCTTCGCATCCTTCATCTTCTCGAAGGATCAAATCAAAATATTTAAATGGGTGCCTTCAATCTATTGCATACCTTGGGAAATATTTAAATTAACTTACCTCGAATACTTACTGAGCAAGTGAACTTGCCCCTTTTACTTCTCTTCCATTCTTTTACTTATTTCCTGTTTCCGATCTTGTAGCCAGCAGACCTGTAATGGTGAATTCTATAAATTGTTGGGTGCTCGAACATAGGCTTGCTCACTTGTATTATTGATGTGCTTTACCTGAAACTCAATAATAGCTCTGGCATTCACTGGATGCTCATGCATCCTTCTTTTTTCCCCATTTTCAGTGAGATCAAGGAGAGGATTAAGAAGACCAAGGATGAGAAGAAAGCAAAGAAAGCTGAGGTGGTGGCAAAAACCCATAAGACCCAGACAAAAGGCAGCGTGCCCAAGGCTCCTAAAGGGCCGAAGCTTGGTGGTGGCGGAGGGAAGCGTTGAAGACTTACCGTTGGTGCTTGAACCTTCTTCGATTCGAAGTTGTTTTAGTTCCTCATGGTTGTTTAGTCAAACCTTGTAGCAGGCACTACGGATGATCTTTTTGGCATATATAACTGTTTGCAGGCACTATGAATTACTCTTTTGGCATGTGTAGCAGATTATCTTGTTCATGGCAATTAAAAACCTCATCCAGAATTGATTTTTCCATAGATTGGCCGTCTTTTGGAAAGTTGAGATACATAACATTTAAGATTTGGTGGACACTTATATCGAGCTGTGTTGGACAGACATGACTTGACACTTGGACATCCGTGTCCAACTCTCCACTTGAAGATTTTAAAATAAACATTAGATAGTTCTTAGAATATTTGTGTGTTAACATTTTATACATTTTAGTAATTTTTATGTTTTAAATGAGTTTCAATAGTTAGACTTTGTTGTATGCATGTATAACAATGTACTAATACATATATATTATATATTCTTCATGTTTTTGTGTCTTATTTTTAAGATATTACCGTGTGCGTGTCCATGTTGATACTTTGGCATCCATGTTTATACCTTGTAAATCATAAATTAGCATAAAGTCTCTCTGTTTTATTGCATGACGGGGCAACTGTTACAAAGATGTTGTATTTTTCTTGGATAAAAAGGTAAATTGTAATTTAGATTTAAGCTGTGGAAATTTTCAAGGAGACAGCGGCGTATATATATTTACAAAATTGCTGTTTAAGTGTAACTTTTTTTTTTTTGGAGGAGAGGATTATATCGTGGCCGAAGAAAAACTCAAGAAAAAGAGAGGTAAAGCCTCTATAAATAGGTGAGATATTTCAAATATTTTGTTCATTATCATGTCTATGTACGCTTTTGTCAGAATTATCATCGTGCGTATTTAAAGTTGGATTATCGATTTTAGTTTTGCCCATATTTTCTATCTCGAAAGATGCAGAAAAGAATACTACAGGTTGTAATCGTCATGAGCACATACATATAATTTTTCTCCATGTTTGGTTGTCCACGGCGATAATTGATGTGATAAACTTTAGTACAAAATGAAAAATCACCACGGTGGAAAATGTTTGGGATAATTTCATATTAACTATTCTTGTATGCTAAAATTTAAAAATGTCATGTTTATTTTCATATTATTTTAGAAATATCTATCAAATATATTATTTCAGTGCCATGTAAAAAATATTTATACATATCAAATATGACATCAAAATGACAATTTTGAACTATTTTGTATATTATGATGGTGTATATGAATTATGCAAAGAAGTGTGGTATTTTGAAATTTAATATAAGAGTGATTAGTATGAAATTATCCCAAAATGTTATTTGTTTGCATAGCACACACTTGAGATGTTAACAATTGTTCACATTATGTAACCATTTACTAGGGAATTGTTTGTTTCAACGAGTACAAAAAATATTTAATTTTATGATGTTTTTGGATGTTTGGTATGATGTAAAATAATGTATAACCAAATCTTGTTTGGACCTTGGTTGTTCACTTGGGGGCTTACTGTAAACCGACAAAAGAAGAATTAAGTATTTTATTTTACAAACAACTAAACAAATATTCTCTGACCTTAAAATAAAAAAAAGTTCTTTTGTTTTAAAATAAGTGATTTTGAAACTAATGAATTACAGAATTTTACATCGAAGAAAACAACCCCTATATTATCGCGACTGTGATTAATCTTTTGTTTGTCAGCATTAGAAAATGCCAAAGATAATCACTCCAAGGGCTGGAATGTAATAGATAACTGATGTACAATACAAAAATATGACTAAAAAACCCCCATTTGCTTGAAATAGTTGCTTTTTCCCATTCCAAAACGATGTCAAACTCTCCTAAGCAGCTCATTTAGGCAAGTGGGCGTAGTAATCTTTATTGACCGCTCAAGAATCTCCACATGCGAGAGGGTCCGCATGGATTCACAATGGGATGTGGGATTTTCTCAAACAGTATCCTAACTAGAGTACTTAACTAAGGGCATTATTGTGTTTGTACAACTTGGTTAAGAGTTAACTCTATTTTAATTAAAGGAGAGGAGGGTAACAGCTATGGCAATTGCATATTTTCAGATAACAAGGATGTGTGACTTGTGTAGCAGTGAGGACATTTTGCATGTAATATATTGTGGTTAGTTTTCTCCTAATTAGATATCCGCTATCATCTCTGTCAATATGTCATAGTACTATTGTTAATCCATTTTGAAGACACAGGATATGCATGCAATGTTCAGCATCAAAGATTACGTTAGATAACATACTATTTAAGTGACATAACAATGGGATGGGTTCATCGATGATCATGTTGGTCAGTGGAATCTGATGAAGCTCGATTGTCAACTGTATAATCTAAATTAATCTATATTAATGATAAACAACTAGATTATATGGTTTAGACGGAACGATAAGCCACATCAAAAGTCCAATCTTATGCAATATATTCTCCCGAAATATATTGTTAGATTTAGAGTTACAAGCTACACCTTAGAGGAAGGTGAATAGGATGTTGAAAATTTCTTCGTGAAAGTTTTAACTAAGTCGGTGTATTTTAAAAGAATATCATGCTAGAAGATTAATCTAATGATGAACAAACACAACCGCATAAGAGACACAAGATTTATAGTGGTACGGTTCACCAAATAGTGACTCACATCCTGTAACGACCCGCCACCCTAAAATCGGGGATCCGATTACTAAATGGGTACCGAATCATTAATTTGGAACCAAACCAGGATCAAATCAAGTCTGGGAGATAAATAATAAACTAAGCTAAACATTCACATCGCATTGAATAGAAGTAAAAGTGCAGGAATTAAATTATTACAATGCGACTCGATACAACAATTAATTACATATTCCAACAGAAAATAAATAATTAAATGTACAGGTCAGAAATAAAATAACAACTACGTCGGGGCATACCCCGGAACAACCGCTGACGGTGCTCAACTCACGGCCGCACTCTCCTCGCTAAGTCTGCTGGGAGTCCTCACCTGAAAACCGTAGAGGGTGAGTCTCAAGGACAAGACTCAGTATGGATCCTTCGATCCCCACTGCCCACGCACACACCCACAAGTGCAAGGTACAACTAACAGAAAGGTGATAAGCACAAGAGGTACGATTCCTAATTCTTAACGTGAAGTCTCATGCAATCGCAACATATAAACATGCATATATTAAACCAGCCGACTAGGAAATCCACAACTATCGCCTCGATAGAACCCGCCAACCACACAACAACGGTGGAGAAACCTCGACCCGCTGAGACCAAACAATAACCCCTCGGATAGCACACTAACTACTCCGGCCCAACCGGCTCAGCATGAGTGACTCTCCGAATGTACCACTCCGACACCGGTACTAGCTGACCCCGGGGTTCACCAGGTGACCCTCTCTCACTAGGCGTAACCCCACCCACGCCCCCACCGGCGCTGTGCTCACGCTCCCACCAGCACAGGGTGATAAAGCGCTACAATGTCACTCCAGGTCCACAGTAACACAAAACCACCAAAACCCGGCACAGTACGACCCGGTCACGTGAAAAGTCCACGATCGCACGGCACACAACACAGTGCCATCCGGTCCCGAAGAATCCATGTACACTAAAGTATGCACTATCCGAATATCTAGCAGTATGAACACGTTTTACTGGCATGAATTAATGTTGTTCTGTCCTGAATCGCGTCGCCCAAGGTCGACGCCATTCAGTCTCCATGTACAGGTTTATGTAAAACAGTCTTCAAAATCAGGCCCTAAAAGGCGTCGACACCAGTGGTCGCCTTTTAAAAGGCGTCGACATCTTCAGACGCCATTCAACACAGAAATCCGGAATTTCTAAGGCCCTTACTCAGGGGATTTCTGCCCTTAAAAGGCGTCATGGTTAACCGACGTCATTTGAAAACGCGTCGTTCATCCATGACGTCTTTTAGTCCCAGAATCCCCGAACTGGCAGACTCTGTGTCAGGCGATTCCTGTCTAAAAGGCGTTGTGATGGCTCGACGCCCTTCAAAAAGGCGTCGTCCATGCACGACGTGTTTCAGCCCCAGGAATCAGAGTCGCCTGAGCCCGAGGGCTCCCTATCCAACCCCAAACAACTCCAAAAACGGAGGAAAAAAGAGGGGCAATGCTATCCACAAGCAACACATTCATAGAAATCCCCCATGTTATCAAAAGAACTCCTAAACATGCTCATTCTACCCCCCGAAACCAAGGATCCAAACAAGCTTAAACGGGGTAAACATGGTCTAAAACGCGATGCTAAGGGGAACCGTCACCCTACCGGATACTTGAACGCCTCCGAGCTTCAAGCCGTCCACCCGACTCGCCCCACGCCGCCGCCGGTACCGCCGTGGTCGTCCTCGCTCCTCCGTGACGTCGGCCGCCGTCCGGAGAGTAGAACGCCGCAGTGGAAGTGGATGTGGTAGTGGTAGGAGCTAGGTAGAGGATGGAGTGGAGGGAGAGATGAAACGGTGGGAGGAAAAGAGGGAGGATGAGAGATCGCCGTCGAGTTCGCCGGAAGGGGAAAGAGAGGAAGAGAGGAGAAAATGAGGGAAAGAAGGAGGGCTCGCGGGGTTAACCAGAGACTGGATAAAACGCGTCGACATCCACGGACGCCAATCAGTTGATGTGACTGCTGCTCTGACAAGACTCTGAAACGCGTCGTTCAAGGCAGACGCCGTTCAGACGATATGTCAGGGCCGTACTCTGACAACTCAGAGTCGCAGTCTGAAAGGCGTCGACACACGTGGACGCCGTTCAGGTCGACAAGACAGGGCCGTACCCTCGCAGCCCGAAGCCAGCCCACGTGGCACCCACGTGGCAGAACTTGAAATGCGTCCGCGACGGTGGACGCCGTTTAAAACGCGTCTCGGCGTCCTGACGCGAATCAACTCAGAACCTCCGCCCTCACTAAGGTTAGAACTACAAGGTCCGATCCCAAAAACCGGATCCGAAGGTCACGATCCTTACAATCTCCCCCCCTTAAAAGAATTTCGTCTCCGAAATTGACTGCTTAGAATAACAAAGTCAAACAGGGATACAAGTTCACAAGGAAACGTACGAAAAGAGGTAGGGGAATTGCTCTTGCATCTCATCCTCACGCTCCCAGGTTGCCTCACCTCCGGAGCGGTACTGCCAAATCACCTTGACCAATGGTACAATCTTGTTCCGCAAGACCTGTTTCCTGCGATCCTCAATACGAACAGGATATTCTGGAAAGGACAGGTCCTCAGCGACCTCCAACTCTGAAAAGTCCAGGACATGGGACGGATCCTGAACATACTTCCTCAGTAAGGAAACATGGAACACATCGTGCACGCCTGTAAGACTGGGCGGCAAGGCCAGCTGGTACGCGTTTTCCCCAATCCGAGCAAGGATGGGAAAAGGCCCAATATAGCGCGGACTCAGTTTGCCTCGCTTCCCGAATCTCATTACACCCTTGGAGGGTGAGACTCGGAGAAACACGTGGTCCCCAACTTCAAACTCAAGCGGTCTCCGTCGGATGTCAGCATAACTCTTCTGCCTACTCTGCGCTGCGGTCAACCTCTGCCGGACTAACCTGGCAATCTCAGCACACTGCTGTACTAACTCGGGTCCTGCTATCTGCCTTTCACCGATCTCGGACCAACATACTGGAGACCGACACGGTCGCCCATACAAAGCCTCATAAGGTGCCATGCCGATACTGGAATGGTAACTGTTGTTATAAGCAAATTCTACTGTGGACAAATACTGCTCCCAAGAACCTCTCTAGTCTAGACAACAAGCTCTGAGCATATCTTCCAAGGTCTGAATAGTCCTCTCCGACTGTCCGTCAGTCTCAGGATGGTAGGCTGAGCTGAAAGCCAACTGTGTGCCTAATGCCTGCTGAAAGCTCTTCCAAAATCTGGAAGTAAACCTTGGATCTCGATCCGATACAATGGACAAGGGCACCCCGTGCAGAGAGATGATCCGGTCTACAAACAACTTTGCCAGCTTGCCGACTGACCAGTCCTTCCTAATAGCTAGGAAGTGTGCCGACTTAGTCAGCCGATCCACGATGACCCAGATGGCATCTCTCCTGCTAGGGGATGTAGGCAATCCCATCACGAAGTCCATTGTCACATGCTCCCATTTCCACTCTGGAATGGGCAAGGGCTGTAGCAATCCACCAGGTCTCTGATGCTCGGCCTTAACCTGTTGACAAGTCATGCATCTGGCCACATATTCAGCTATATCTTTCTTCATACCGGGCCACCAGAAGTGCCTCCTCAGACAATGATACATCTTAGTCGAGCCCGGATGCACAGCATATCTCGAACGGTGCGCCTCATCAAGAACACATCTGCGCACGTCCTCCTCAGTCGGAACATAGAGCCTACCTCTGAACCTGACCGTACCGTCGTCCCATAACTCCACCTCTGACCTCTGGAGGATCTGTGGTAGCTCAACATCTGCCCTCTGAGCCTCAATAACTGTATGATACACAGCTGGTCTCACAGTCAAACTGACCAGCACGGCTCTGTCATCTTCACGTGGAACCCTAAAGGAAGATTCCACCACTTGCTCAAATAATTTCCACTCCTGAACCATAAGGTATGACATGACCGTCTTCCGACTCAAAGCGTCTGCTACTACATTCGCTTTGCCCGAATGATAAGAAAGGTCAAAGTCATAGTCTTTAATGAATTCCATCCACCTTCGCTGCCTCAAGTTCAGATCCCTCTGAGTGAACACATATTTCAAACTCTTGTGATCCGTGAAAACCTGGAATTTCTCCCCATATAAATGATGCCTCCAGATCTTGAGTGCAAATACCACAGCTGCCAGCTCCAAATCATGAGTAGGATAGTTCTCTTCATGCTTTTTCAGCTGTCGAGAAGCATAAGCCACTACCCTGCCATGCTGCATTAAAACTGCGCCCAAACCTCGACGGGACGCATCGGAGTAAACCACAAATCCACCTGATCCAGAAGGAAGCACCAGTACAGGGGCTGACGTGAGACGGTTCTTTAACTCAATAAAACTCTGCTCACAATCCTCGGTCCACACAAAGCGAACTCCCTTTCGAGTCAACCTCGACAAGGGGGCTGCTATCGAAGAAAATCCCTGAACAAACCGCCTGTAATAACCGGCAAGCCCCAGAAAGCTTCTGATCTCAGTCACTGAAGTCGGCCTGCTCCAATCCATCACTGCCTCGATCTTGGCTGGATCCACTGCGATACCATCGCCAGAAATAACATGCCCGGGGAAATGCACCTCGTCTAGCCAAAACTCACATTTGCTGAACTTGGCATAGAGTCGATGCTCCCTCAGGATCTGCAATACCGCCCGAAGATGGGTGGCATGCTCTTCCTCAGAAGAAGAATAGATTAGGATATCATCAATAAACACAACCACAAACTGATCCAGATAAGTCCTGAAGACTCGGTTCATCAGTTCCATAAAGGCCGCCGGAGCATTGGTCAGGCCAAAGGGCATAACCAAAAACTCATAATGTCCATACCGAGTTCTGAAGGCCGTCTTGCTAACATCAACATCCCGGATCCTCATCTGATAATACCCGGATCTCAAGTCGATCTTGGAAAATACCTTCGCGGATTGCAGCTGATCCATCAAATCATCAATCCTTGGAAGTGGGTATTTATTCTTTATCGTTACCTGGTTCAGCTGCCTATAGTCAATGCACAACCTCAGAGAACCATCTTTCTTTCTAACGAACAGGACTGGAGCACCCCATGGGGATGTACTGGGGCGAATGAAACCTTTATTCAGCAGCTCCTGCAACTGCGCCTTCAACTCAGCGAGTTCGGCTGGCGCCATCCGATACGGGGCCTTAGACAAGGGCGCCGTACCTGGTGCAAGCTCGATGGTGAATTCGACCTCTCGCTGAGGAGGAAGGCCAGGCAGCTCCTCAGGAAAAACATCGATGAACTCACACACAACAGATACCTCTCCAGGGCTGAGACTAACCTGGACATCGGAGACAACAACAGAGGCAAGGAAAGCCTCACAGCCACCATCAAGCAACCTCCGTGCCTTAAAGGCAGAAATAAGAATACCTCGGGAAGAAAGCCTAATACCTTGGAAGAAGAAGGTCGGGATGTCCGGAATGGAGAATCGCACCCTCTTCCTGTGGCAGTCCACCTCTGCATAAAAGGCTTCCAACCAATCCATACCCAGGATGACATCAAAGTCTCGAATGGCAAGCACAACCAACTGGGCAGGGAGCACATGACCCTCAATGGTCAAGGGAACATTCATCAAGCAGTTATAAGATATCATATAGTCTCCAGAAGGAACCTCCACCATCAAACCATCAGATAACTCAACAACGGGCGCAGAAAGGATATCTAAGAACTGCTCAGAAATAAAGGAATGCGAAGCACCCGAATCAATCAATACGTGTGCAGAGTTCCCAAGGACAGAAAGTGTACCTTCCACCAAGTTGGACGCGCGAGCCTCCCTCCTGGTGATAGCTAACACTCTCCCATAGGTCCTCGGCTTCTTCTGCTCGCCTGAACCATGTCCCTGACCATACCCCTGCGGGCACTGCCTCGCCAAGTGGCCCTGCTGGCCGCACGCGAAACATCTCCTGGTAAGAGTGGGACACTGAGTCCCACCATGGGTACCCCCACAGTGCTGACAGACTGCCGGAAGCCTCTGAGCTGGGCCCTGCGGTGCACTGGATACAGACTGACTCTGCTGACCCTGCCCGGGCCTGTTGCTGCCACTACTGCTGCCACCACCACTGAAGAATCTCCTAAATCGGGAGCCGAGTGACGACGATCCCGATCCAGCAGAAGGGGCTGCAGCCGCTGCCTTACCCCTGCCACGAACTGGGTTCTGAGCAGCCAGTCCTCTCTCCCGGGCCGACTGGCTCTGCTGAGCCTCCACCGCTGCCGCACATCTAACCACGGAAGCCAGATCCGTGCAACAGTGAGACGCCACGAAGTTCCTCAAACTGAGCCTCAGTCCGTCAACGAACCTCTCAGTACGACGCTCCTCGTCCCCGGATATGAAAGGCACGAACCGACCTAGCAAAACAAACTTCGCCTGGTACTCAAGTACTGTCATGCTCCCCTGTGTCAGATCCATGAACTCCCTCTCCTTGGCCCTCTGGACGTGTCTAGGGAAATACTGTGCATTGAACTCCTTAACAAATGTCTCCTATGGAATTTCCCTAAGACTCCTGTCCTCGTAGGACAAACTCTTCAAGGTGGTCCACCAGTCATAAGCGCTATCCTTCAGCATGAAGGTAGCTAACGGGGTCCGCTCTACTGCAGCACAATCCATGGTGTCAAAAGTCTTCTCTATCTCTCTAAGCCAGTGGATGGCCTCGTCAGGGTCGGGACGACCGATGAAGTGAGGTGGCCTCAGCTTCAGAAACCTCTCAAGGGTAGCTGTGGACCCTCCCCGCGTACTGGAACTCTCACTAGGGTCTCGTGTCTGATATCGAGCCATAGTGTCCATCATCGCCTCCATGAACTGCTCAACACTCGGCCTCCCGGCCTCCGACCCACTAGGGACATCTCCCTGCTCTCGAATAACTGGCATCCTCCTTCTGGGAGCCATCTACTCGCCTACAATTACAAAATCAAAAAGTTCTAATTAGATTCCTAAAGCCTATGCTACCGCCGCGCCTGTACGGGATAATGTACTTATTTGCCGAATTTATGATATTTAACCTAGTTATTTATTTATTTGCCAGACCGTATGCTCTGATACCAACTGTAACGACCCGCCACCCTATAATCGGGGATCCGATTACTAAATGGGTACCGAATCATTAATTTGGAATCAAACCATGATCAAATCAAGTCTGGGAGATAAATAATAAACTAAGCTAAACATTCACATCGCATTGAATAGAAGTAAAAGTGCAGGAATTAAATTATTACAATGCGACTCGATACAGCAATTAATTACATATTCCAACAGAAAAGAAATAATTAAATGTACAGGCCAGAAATAAAATAACAACTACGTCGGGGCATACCCCGGAACAACCGCTGACGGTGCTCAACTCACGGCCGCACTCTCCTCGCTAAGTCTGCTGGGAGTCCTCACCTGAAAACCGTAGAGGGTGAGTCTCAAGGACAAGACTCAGTAGGGATCCTTCGATCCCCACTGCCCACGCACACACCCACAAGTGCAAGGTACAACTAACAGAAAGGTGATAAGCACAAGAGGTACGATTCCTAATTCTTAACGTGAAGTCTCATGCAATCGCAACAAATAAACATGCATATATTAAACCAGCCGACTAGGAAATCCACAACTATCGCCTCGATAGAACCCGCCAACCACACAACAACGGTGGAGAAACCTCGACCCGCTGAGACCAAATAGTAACCCCTCGGATAGCACACTAGCTACTCCGGCCCAACCGGCTCAGGTGGCTACTCCTTCCCTCAGCATGAGTGACCCTCCGAATGTACCACTCCGAGACCGGTACTAGCTGACCCCGGGGTTCACCAGGTGACCCTCTCTCACTAGGCGTCACCCCGCCCACGCCCCCACCGGCGCTGTGCTCACGCCCCCACCAGCACAGGGTGATAAAGCGCTACAATGTCACTTCAGGTCCACAGTAACACAAAACCACCAAAACCCGGCACAGTACGACCCGGTCACGTGAAAAGCCCGCGATCGCACGGCACACAACACAGTGCCATCCGGTCCCGAAGAATCCATATACACTAAAGTATGCACTATCCGAATATCTAGCAGTATGAACACGTTTTACTGGCATGAATTAATGTTGTTCTGTCCTGAATCGCGTCGCCCAAGGTCGACGCCATTCAGTCTCCATGTACAGGTTTATGTAAAACAGTCTTCAAAATCAGGCCCTAAAAGGCGTCGACACCAGTGGTCGCCTTTTAAAAGGCGTCGACATCCTCAGACGCCATTCAACACAGAAATCCGGAATTTCTAAGGCCCTTACTCAGGGGATTTCTGCCCTTAAAAGGCGTCATGGTTAACCGACGTCATTTGAAAACGCGTCGTTCATCCATGACGTCTTTTAGTCCCAGAATCCCCGAACTGGCAGACTCTGTGTCAGGCGATTCCTGTCTAAAAGGCGTCGTGATGGCTCGACGCCCTTCAAAAAGGCGTCGTCCATGCACGACGTGTTTTAGCCCCAGGAATCAGAGTCACCTGAGCTCGAGGGCTCCCTATCCAACCCCAAACAACTCCAAAAACAGAGGAAAAAAGAGGGGCAATGCTATCCACAAGCAACACATTCATAGAAATCCCCCATGTTATCAAAAGAACTCCTAAACATGCTCATTCTACCCCCCGAAACCAAGGATCCAAACAAGCTTAAACGGGGTAAACATGGTCTAAAACGCGATGCTAAGGGGAACCGTCACCCTACCGGATACTTGAACGCCTCCGAGCTTCAAACCGTCCACCCGACTCGCCCCACGCCGCCGCCGGTACCGCCGTGGTCGTCCTCGCTCCTCCGTGACGTCGGCCGCCGTCCGGAGAGTAGAACGCCGCAGTGGAAGTGGATGTGGTAGTGGTAGGAGCTAGGTAGAGGATGGAGTGGAGGGAAAGATGAAACGGTGGGAGGAAAAGAGGGAGGATGAGAGATCGCCGTCGAGTTCGCCGGAAGGGGAAAGAGAGGAAGAGAGGAGAAAATGAGGGAAAGAAGGAGGGCTCGCAGGGTTAACCAGAGACTGGATAAAACGCGTCGACATCCACGGACGCCAATCAGTTGATGTGACCGCTGCTCTGACAAGACTCTGAAACGCGTCGTTCAAGGCAGACGCCGTTCAGACGATATGTCAGGGCCGTACTCTGACAACTCAGAGTCGCAGTCTGAAAGGCGTCGACACACGTGGACGCCGTTCAGGTCGACAAGACAGGGCCGTACCCTCGCGGCCCGAAGCCAGCCCACGTGGCACCCACGTGGCAGAACTTGAAATGCGTCCGCGACGGTGGACGCCGTTTAAAACGCGTCTCGGCGTCCTGACGCGAATCAACTCAGAACCTCCGCCCTCACTAAGGTTAGAACTATAAGGTCCGATCCCAAAAACCGGATCCGAAGGTCACGATCCTTACACATCCACTCTCCAACTTCGTTGAGTTTTTTTACTAGAAAATACTTCTAGTCCATCGCTAGTAGATACAGTCCTAGTCAACCAAACAGTTAGATGCCAAGCCTCTAACAAGGTTCTCCCTAGACACAAAACCTCTAATAAGATACACCTCTAATCTCCGCAAAGATTGGCTCTCTTCCACTACGAAAAGAACACACTACCCTTCTCAAAAGATGACCTTCTTCCACTATCAAAGGAAAATGACCTTCAACTTTTGCAAAGATCGTCCCTGTTCCACCAAAAAAAGAAAACAACTAAAGGATAGAAGAAAATAAAAATCCCTACAACTCACAGATAAGACATTATAGTTTTCTTAATATTACAACTTGAATAAACAATAAAGCAAAAGACTATAAACTTCATTCTTTTGGTGATCTTGCTATAAAAGATGAACATGATTCAAGTATTTCTCCTTTGAATCCTCCTAATAACCTTTTTAAAGAAGCTTCTACTTCCTTCTTAGATGATCTTCGTATAAGCACCAAAGAACTTTCTTCAAGGTCTTGGTCCGGTCTTAATCAAGAAGAAGAAGATTCACAAGTTAAAAACATCCTTCTTGACCTGCACACAAGAGAGAGGATCATACAAGAAATTTTCTTCTTTAGAGGTTAGAAATTGAACCAAAGAGGAAGACAAGTTAGCTCAAGGGACTCTCTCAATCTCTCAAAGATGTAAGATACGTTTTGCTCTTCAAGACCTCTCTTTGAAACAACATATAGCTGCTCTTTTTATAGGCCCAAAGGAAGCCTCAACCGTTTGGTGGTAGGTTGGAAAAAGGTACTTTTTTATCCCTCCAAAAAGTTTCTGCAAAGGAGTCATAAGGTTGATTTGAAATCTTCTTCTTCTATTTGCTTCCTTATGTACCGACTAGTAAGAAGCCAGTATGTGACCTCTCTTACTCTAAGAAGAATGTGCAAGTAGTCACCTTAGAGTATGGGTGACCTTTCTGGGAAGTTGACTAACTGGCACAGTTGCTGGGTCAGTTAGCTAATTGGGTCGTTACAAATGGTATCAGAGCCACGGATCAACTGGAAGTGTGGGAGTTAAGTGTCACACAGGACAAAGTGTTATACTATGAAAGGGCTATCCTAGAGTGTGAAGCCGCATAGTGGGAGCCACCTCTTAAGCATGTGGGGACCACCTCTAAAATCCTACATACTTGGTGGATTGGTTGTCGGCTATGTGTAAAATGGTCCTGATAAAGACGTCAAGCTCTTACGGAGATAGATTGTAATATCGTATATAATAATATGTTAAATAGACTAAATCAGTAGACTACTAACAACATCGATTAGCCATTTTTCGGAGCTCGAGTTGGAAAGAATTCTAAAATTAAGTATGCTCGGTTGGGAGAAGTCCCAAGATAGGTGACTTTTCTAAGAAGTTTACTAACTAGCACAGTTGTTGGTCAGTTAGCTGATTGGGCCATTACATGTGCGGCTAACGACGTTGCTCCACCGAAATTGAACGGTCACAGATTTATATTCACGCAAGGTGATGAACGATTGCCCGTTCTTCATTCAATTTTTCTTGAAACTAATCGGTGACGGCGAGTTAATTTTTATTCTCTCATTTCTGTTGTGCTTCATAGATCCCGCCCGATCCTTACACTTTTCAAGTGCTCTCTTTGTCATTTCGAGTTCTTCCTTATTTATTTTCTAACTATTGTGTTGATGAAGATCTACAATACTAAGAAGCAATATTTGTGCCATGTCCCCATACTTGTCATATATTTAGATCCTGTCCTTAATACTCGTACATTCATAGAAGAGAGATCTATAGGAGTTCATAATGCCTCCACTTTGGCCATTATTGCGAACTTTTATTCCTAAAAAGTTCAAAAAAGGATTAACTCGCAAGTTAAAAGTTATCAAGTTATATAATGCATATACCTTCAAAACTAATGTAAAATAAGAAAGTACTAAATTACATGTCAAGTAATATAATACAATTTTCAGTAAAGGCTTTTAATGTACTCTATTTTTTTATCATATACATATTTATACTCATTTAAGCAATCTCAAGCACAGAGTAGTCTATCCATGTCTTTCTCGATAATAAGTGTCATGTAAGAAAACTAACTTCATTGAAATATTTTTATGGAATAGAAAAAAAATAAAACAAAACATCAACGTATTGTTCAAAAAGAAATGAAACAACTATCAAAATTCAAAATAAACAAGTATACCATTTAAACAAATATGCCATTTCTGCATATGCTCAAGGACATGTTTTTTACCTAGTAATACCAAATACTTTGCTTGGAAACATTTTCATCATTCTTCTTAACACGTGCTTATAATAAATAGAAGATGTGAAGTTTTTAAATATATATATATAATGCGAATGAAATTTTACAAAGAAGATGACTGTTAAAGAAGCAATTAATACCTTCTAGTTCATGATATGAAAGAAAGTATAAATTATAAGAGGAGATCCAACAACCAATATTCTTTCTTGATAGATTGGCACACGAAGTTGCATGTCCAAGCAAATATGAGTGTTTTTTTTCATATCTTAAATGGTACTATTAAATATGAGTTGAGGGGTATGAAATTTTTAGACTTTGTGCCGGACGGTTATAATGTCAAAAGCTAATTACTACTTCTATTTAGTCTAGTCTATGTAGTTGCAAGACTTCTATGGATTCAAACCACAAAATTCGTAAGTTTCTTTGGACGTTAAGGGGTGCTCCCACCTACTCTGGTACGGATACCGAAATCGGCGGCTTCTCTCACCGGCCTCCTGCGAATTGGGCACCACTCCGGTGGCAGACGCTTTGAGAGGGGGGAGCTCGCCTCCATGAAGCTCCCCCCATCCCCACCCGATAAGTCTTCTTCCTCTCTCCTCTTGTTCCTCCTCTTCTTCTTCCTCATCGTTGCCTTCCTCTCCCATCTCCCGTGACCTTCCCCTCCACATCCTCACCCTAACCACCATCCAATCTTCTTCTTTCCCCCTCCATCCCACAGTCCTCTCCACTTGTTCGCTACCTTACATCCTTTTCAAACTGTGGAACATTTTATTTTTGGATCTCATCCCCTTATTTCACCCCTTCCCCTTGTTTGACCCCATCATCTTCCATCCCCACCTATTTGATTTTGATCCCCTTTGGACACCCCCCTTCGCGCCCAGGTTCCTCCCTGTCGGTGCATTTGCTCCACTGTTTCGGCTGCGTCTTTATATCTTGTTTCCCCCCCTCTATGCTTTGTGGCCTTCCTTCATACCTGTTATCACTATCGCCTTGGATCCTATTGGAGCTTGAAGGCTTGCCTCTTTGGATTGTTTATAACGACCTCTGATTTGGAGTCGTTTGGGAAGCTCACTGGTCTGTGCTTACTAGTGCGTACGTGTATGTGGCGTGCTTCATTCGAGCTTCCATCTTGCCACGGCAGTCTTCATAGCATTGCAAGTATTTCAAGTCAATTGGATCGACTCTTGGCTACCTCCTTCACCTGTTGGAAGGAGCTCCTTTAGCTCAGCTTCGCCCATTGAGATGTTTCTCTTTCGGTGTTCATCAGGATCAAGCGGGATTTGTGTTACCAAGATTTTTCTCTTATGTTTTCAATGTATTTTATGTTACTTGTAATCTAGGCGTGGTCCAACATGAGTTTCTGCTGTTGGTCTGGCTTCTATGTACCTATGTTTTATCTTCTTCCTTGTAACGGTCTCTTTCCTCCCTATGTCCTCTTTGTTTTTGTTTTAATGTGATCTCATGCCTCTTTCTATTGTTAAAAAGAAATCAAATGTAGTAGCCATTCTTAAAGATAGGTGACTGTGATAATCTAGGGTGGATTTAACCATCATTATTTCCTGTTACAGAAGGAATCAAGAGGGAGTGTCTATTGCATCTTCTTCGTAACATAAACTAAATTGCTATTATTTCTTTTACAATTAAAAAAAGAGGAGGATCTAACGGTAATCATTCATACGACAAATCTAACGGTTATCCTTTGCTTTGGAGAAATAGGGTATGATCGGTTGGGGGAGTCAAATATGAATGAGTTTTAATATTAATACAACTTAATCAAACACAAAAAAGGCAATCTTAAAAGTCAGTAACCAAATAGGGCGTTGAGTATTATGAGTGGTAGGAGACTTTTGTGCAGGAAGTGTTTTGCACCTGTACATAAGAGAATGTATACATATTACATATATTATATTATTTAAGGTATTTTTTATTAAAATCCTTTAGATATAATGTAAACACATTAATACTCGCTGCAGTATTCCTACATGCTACACGCAGAGGCATTGTAGTGGGTAAATAAGTTTTCTTTTTAAATATTTTCTAGGTCGGCAACAAGGTGACTTGACCATGCGTAAGTGTAATACTCGATCGGATGACCTAAAAAAATTTAAAAAATAAAAATTTAAACTTTGATGTTCATTGAAACTCGATTTTTTATTTTTTTCAAATTTTTTAGGTCTCCCAACTCGAACATTATACTGTAGACAATAAGGACATCTTGAAACTGACCTAGATTTTTTTTTTTAAAAAAAAATTTACCCACTGCAACGAGTGTTACTCCTCTTCATATTTGCTTCACCTGAAATTGCACTACTTATTCAGGGCCGTTTTACAATTCTTCCTCTCTCTTATATACCCACCTGCGATCCCGGATCATAACCCTAGAGCCGCCACTGACTGTTCTCCGCCGTCGCCGCCCTGCTGCGGTGCTCGCCCCGCCGCAAACCCATTCGGTACGCCTCCTTCTCCCTTCTCCTCCTTCTCGCTTCTTCTCTTCTGCTTCCCTTCTTTTGCTGCCCTCTCCACGCGAAAGGTTCGCGTTCCACGGTAACAGTCCGTACCCTAGGTGGGCATTTGCTGTGCCTGCTCGAGATCGGAACACGAAGCCAGAGAACCCCACTTCTGATCCAGATATTCCTTTTCGATTGCTTCTTTGTGTTGCCGATTGGTTCATAGCTCCTGCAATAGTTGGATCCTGCAGTATATAATCCTTTTTAAATTAGATAACGTGGTTGGAATGTGCATAACTGTTGCTAACAGGAGCCCGTCCTCTTTGTCCTCCACTTTGTCCTTTTTTCCCCTCTCCCTTTTGTTAGTCTTCTTCTTTTTTTTTTTCTTCCCATTTTTCGTTTAGGGCTCATTTGGTTTGTTGTAAAACACTGTAAAATATCGGTTTTGCTATCACCTGTTTTAAAACCAGCAATTAATTGTGTGCCATCACATACTGCAGAGCATCATAAAATGTTATCAAATGGTATTTTTCTTATGTTCAGAGTGCTGTAAATTGCTGGATTTCAAAACTGCGTTGACTTACATTGTACTATTTTAGCCGGTTTCTGTTTTTTGTTCCAGAATTGTTGAAAATTAAGACTGGAGATTTTAAAACAAATGATTTGACAATTGGACCTTTTGTTTTTGCAAATTTTAGAACTGGTGATTTCAAAACTGACGTTTTTCATTGAACCAAGTGACCCTCAAAGCAAAGCCCTTGGTATCAAATTCAAGTATTTTACAAGCCCCATTGTTAGTTGGTAGTTCTAGACTGAAAAATGAAACAAGATAAATGGAGTGCCACATGGGTCAACCGCTTTTTGAAATTTAGCAATCTATGGCACTCTAAGATAAGGAAAACACTGTAAAACAATTTATTGCACTCAAACATAAGAATAAAAACACCAATTTATTATGCTTTACAATTTTTTGCTGCATTTTATGGTACACCAAATGTCCCCTTAGAGAATTTTGAGTAGGTCTTTGGAAAACACAACTTCAATTTTATTCTGTTGAAGTATGGATTATGGTTGACAATATATCTCCCCTTCCCCTTCTCTTTATAATTTCAGATTCCTGTTGTGTGGGTTCGCATGCCATGAGGGAATTGCTTGGCCATTGATAAGCCTGTTGCAATCTTGTTTTTCTTACCCCTTTTTATTCCTATTTTGATTCATTAAGCAGATGGGTGCAAAGGCAAAGAAGAAACTGTTGACAAAGAAATTAAAGAAGGCCTCATCTGCTTTAGCAATTTCTCGCCGTCAAGATGAATCTTCTGACTTCTTGGTATGCTTGAAGTGTTAAAGTTTTAAGTTCCTTCCTTGATTTTTTATTTCCTGTTTTTCACCTTTTTTTTGGCTGCTTCCATGAAGCCTCTAGAAGGAGGTCCAGCAAGGAAAATTCCCAAACTCCCCGAGCCACCAAAGGAGACTGCCAAAGTGTTATACATTGGTCATATACCCCATGGTTTTTATGAGGATCAAATGGAAGGTGAGTCCCTTTGTTTTATTGTTAGATCTTACAAGAATGCAGACATGCAGAAAATTGAAGAGTTACAAACAATGTATGCTTGTTATTTTATTATATCCTAGTGACAGGTTTTTCTACTTGCAGGTTTCTTTAAGCAGTTCGGTAAAATCAAAAGGTTAAGACTTGCAAGAAATAAGAAGGTTTTTCTCCTGTAATTTCATTCTGCTGCATTTAGATTACCAAAGTTTGCCTACATTTCTGGGCTTCCTTGAAGAGCTTCAAAAGGAAACATCAGCAAGTAGTAATGAATAATAATTTGGCTCGAGGGCATCTCTTGGCATGGAATTCAGGCACGGATCGGGAGGCTGGATTGGGACCCACCGATCCCGGATCGGCCGGAATCGGCTGAAATTGGCCAGAATTGGCCAGGATCGGCCGATTCCGGCCGGATCGGGACCAGCCGATACTAGTCTGAATCGGCTGATCCGGATCTGGATCGGCCGATTCTGCATTCCATTTCTCTTGGGGTATGAATGAAAGGATAACACCGGGTTCTCTCCACGGTACTTGTGAAGCATTATGATAGTCAAATGGATGTTTTGTTTCACAACATTTTGGATTCATATTGGAAAAGTTAACTGAAACAACTTTTCATGTTGTATGTGTGTATACATATATCTATGTATCAGTTAGCTTTAATTTTGTTATACCCTTGCCTCTTGATTTTCCAACTTCTCATTCATCCTTAAGGGATGGTCCAAAATTGCTTGTTTGTCTCTGTTTACCTTTGCACAAGATTCTCATCTCTGGATTGTTCCTTGCCTGTCTCCTTTCTGCCACAATGCAAGATTCCATGTTTAGGTGATTTTGAATATCCTTTGAATTGTTTTTGCCATTAACATGGTTGATAACAAAGAGAAGGTGCATGGAGTTTTGTATATGCACTTTCAAAAAGAAAAGGTAATGGAGATATGATGTTCCAAACATTCCTTAGTCATGGCAAGGTAAGGCATGTTGCCTATTGGCCAGGTGGATTACCTGGGTCTTAAGCTACCTCACTTCTGAGACATTTCTCCTGCACATTTTTCATTCATTTTTGTCACATTTTTTAATGACAATTTCAATGAACACATCTACTAGAAATTCTCTATGTTTATAATTTGTATATGATGATGAAAGAGTCGATAAATGATACAATCAACCATGATAATGAACACCTAATGGAACTTGAAGATACAGAAGTGAGGGCTAATTTTTCACTAACTACAAATGGAATTTCCCTTGTCCTTCTATCGTACTTAGGATATAATTTTGTGGATTAGTATTAAATAAAGGTTGAAGTGTCAGAAATTGTCTAGGCAACAGAAAGAACTATCTCCTAAGTGATTTGTTTTTGTTTCCTATTGGTATTCCCTTTCATCATGGTCCGTTCAGTTTATTTGCCTGTTTTATTTCTCATGACTTTTCCTTTTCATGGACAACAGACCGGAAAATCAAAGCATTATGGATTCATTGAATTTGAAAATCCAGAGGTTGTCTTTATTCTTTTTTTTTTTACTAGCATTTTTTTGGGAAAATGAGATTATCAAGAAGACTAACTTTTCTTTAATTGGTGGTAACTGTAGGTGGCAAAAGTTGTAGTGGATGAGATTCATGGCTACCTACTGTTTGAGCACCAATTGCAAATTCATCCTATTCCACCAGAACGTGTTCACCCGAAGTTGTATGTTTGTTTTTTTTCTTAGGAGTAAAGGATTCAGCTTCTAAACGTTGATTTGATAAATCATTGATATCTTTTTTCCTTCACTTCGGTTTTTGGTGCAATATGCTTGCATTAGTAATCAGCCTTCCAGTTTTATTGCACTTTGATTTTATATTGCGGTACTTAAGAGTCCAGAATGGTATCAAGCTGTGATATTAAGCTGGTTGTTGGGGTTGGTCTTGAGGTTTCTTTATTAATATGTGGGAACAACATGGACCTCACAGTGAAGAAATTAGTTACTTGGAAACATTACTTTCAAATGAGCATGATGGCCTCTCTTCACCCCCCTAAACACCGTGTATAATCCACATTTCATTGAAGAAAAACAAATTGTCTATATGAGTCATGAGGATAATATGCATCAGTTGTGTCACCCCTATGAAGTATAAACCACCTTTCCTAATCAAGATGACAGAACAATTATAGAATGAAAACTTATCTAAAGAAAATGGCTCATGTTAGACTTTATCCACCACCAGATTTTTTTGCGGGATACAGGCCTTCCTGACACTCTCAAACCAGAAGCAGTGGACAAATGTTCCAGGAGCTAGACCTCTTAGACTTTACCCACCACCAGATTTTTTTGCAGGATACAGGCCTTCCTGACACTCTCAAACCAGAAGCAGTGGACAAATGTTCCAGGAGCTAGACCTCTGTAAGGCAACAAAGCATTGTGAAAGGTCATAAAAAACAGTCTAATTTTTCTTTTCCACAGATAGCCCTAGAAACAGCTGGCAACCACTTAATCCACTCCTTTCTACCCTCACTGAGCAAATGTTGTCTCCACTGAGCCATAAGATGATGGAATGTATCAGGTATCACAAATGTTGTCTCCATTGAGCCATAAGATGATGGAATGTATCAGGTATCACACTTCACCTTCTAACATTATCATTGAGCAAGCATTGTATCTGTTGAGCCATAAGATGATGGAATTTATCAGACATCACCATGGTAGTCAAAGCGCCACTTCGGGACAAAGGCATCTTCGAGCTTCCCAAGCGGTGGACTGCCTTTGTTGGGCCCCTAAAAGGCAGCCTAGGTGGGCGTATAAGCAGTCCATGCGGCCTGCTTCGGTGCCTAGTGGACGCCTGCCCCGTTTGGCCTAATAAGGGTAACTCCCATTAACTCCTGGCTTTATAAGCCCCCTACCCCATCCCGACCCTAACACGCTTCGACCCCTCTTTGCTCTTGCTTCCCGTTCGCGAATGGCGAACCAGCTAGGTTTTCACCACCTCGTTTGCCGAACACCGCCGCCTCCTTCACTAGATGCCAGACGTCGTCCCCGTTATTGTCGGATGTCGCCCCCGTCACCGCCCTTCACCCTCGCTGTTGTCACCATCCGTCGTTGCCGTTCGCCCTTGCCATCACCGTCTAGTAAGGCCCTCCCCCCCGACACATAGGGCTAAAGCCTCTCTCTCACTCTCTCTCTTCCCTCTCTCTCTAGGGTCGAAGGCTCTAAGCCCTGTCCCCCTTTCTCTTCTCTAGTCTCTCTCTGTGCCATACACATGGCTAACACCCTGTCTCTTTCTCTCTCTCTCTCTCTCTATGTGCCACACACGTAAGGTTGAAGCCCTTTCTCCCTCCCTCTTCTCTCTCTCTCTCTCTCTCTCTCTCACACACACACACACTGTCTAGGGCTGAAGCCCTCTGTTTCCTACTCTAATCTCTCTCTCTTTCTTTATCTCTCTCTCTCTCTCACACACACAGACACTCTCTCACAGTCAGGGGGAGGCCTGAAGCTCCTCATCTCTCTCTCTCTCTCTCTCTCTCTCACACACACACACACACACACAGAGATAGTCACTTACATATACAGTCACAATGGGCTGACCAATGCCCCTCCTCTGTCTCCCTCTCTCTCACATACACGGTGCACATTTTCAAATTTTATTATTGTTTTTAAGTTAATTATCTCATGGTTTTTCTCTCCATCCTTTTTGTCTCTCTATCTTTCTTTCTCATTGTCTCTCACAAGGTATGATATCTCACTCTCTTTTTCTCTCTTTTTTCTCATTTTTCATCATCTTTCTCTCTCTATCATTCTCTCTCTCTTAATGTTTTTTTTTTCCTTTTTAAAGATGCCGACTTTGGAGCAAAATGAGGCCACATCTGTCACTTCTTGTAGTGATCCGGGATAGAACCCAAGGGCTTAATAAAATTCCAAGGGTTTATTGGAGGTCCTAGATAAGTTTCAAGTAATTTTTTTTTTATTTTTTTTATAAATTTTCCTAATCTTTAGACCTTTTTTTTTCTTTCTATTTTCCCTATTTTTCTTCTATTTTTTCCTCTTCTTTTTTAATCGTGTCGGCTAGACTGAACCGGATCGACCCGGATCGGTTCGGGACTGGATCGGATCGGCTGATCCGCTCGGTGGGGGACCGGATCAATCCGAGTCCGATCCCCGTATTGGCCTACCTTGTTTGCAGTCTCTAGCTTTCCGTCAGCATTGGTAGCTGACCTGTGAGGTTCAGAAGGCTGTCCCACCTTTCGAAGAGATTCCAGGGAGGTGGAGTTCCAGCAGCTGATGGATCTTTTGGATGCTATCTAAGGACTCAACATTGCTTATGACCAGATAGATTCGGTTTTGTGGAGGTGGGAACCCAATGGAAGATATTCGGTCAAGTTGGCCTGTATTCATATCCGCGATGGTGGCATGAGATATCCTTTAATAAAGCATGTTTGGCAGTCTTGTAGCCCACTGAAGGTACAAGTTTTGCTGTGGAGAACCACCCATGGAAGCTGCCCACACGGATAGGTTGGCAGCCTTCGTTGATAATCTGCAAACTGATTGCCCTCTTTGTGGCCTGGTGGAAGAGGATTTAGACCATCTCTTCCTACTATGTCCCTTTGTGGTGGAAGTTTGGAATCTGATCTTCACCAAGATTAGATATCATCCTTCATTGCCAAGGTCAGTACATGCATTGTTGGAAGGATGGGAGCATAGTTGGAATGCTAAAGGTGATGGCAAGATTTGGTGGCTGATCCTTCATGCTACTTTACGGTCACTTTGGGGAGAACACAATACGTGGATCTTCAAGAACCAGTCTAGGAGCTCTAATAGGGTTGCCTCTTTCATTTGCGATGTAACTAAGGAGTGGAGAATGCTTCTTTTTAAGGTGGATCCCTCTTCATCCTCTCTTGTGGTCCTTTTGGAGGGTGGGGGAGCTTGAGTACACCTTGGTGTTCTTTTTGTACAGGGGATTCTTTTGTGAGCATTTACTATCTCATACTTGTAATTTCCCCTTCCTTTTTCATTAATATAATTGTGGTACCATCAAGTTCCAAAAAAAAAACATTTAACAAGCATCTTCCAAGAAATTGGACATTGCCACACTTGGGAATCCTAGAATAGGATGGCCTTCATTGATAACCAATAGGAATAGAATGGCTTACCTGGATTATCTGAGCTTATTCACATTTGATTGCTCAGATCTGTTGCTGTGTGTGAGAATGGCTTATTGGGGGAATAAACTGGAATAAACAATGACAAAAAACTTGAATTGCTTATTTTAGCTAGAATAGGCATTAATTATACCTACTTTTATGTGCCCTATTTTATTTTAATTATTTTCCCCAATTTCTTTTTCTTATTCCAGGTAGAATACTAGGTCTTCAACGCAAAACACCTCTTACTCTGGTGTAAACAATCATGGATTGCTTTTGCCAGGATAAGCAATCCGGTTGTCAAAGGGGGCCTTAGGTCTGGTTTGTTTGCAGGATATGGGTATAATATGATGGATTATTTGTGTTATTCAGGCATATTCACTTTGGCTGCACGGATCTCGTACTCGAGGGTGAATGGCCTATTCTAGAATAAACTGCAATAAGCAATCACAGAATTTCTTATTATCCGGTTAGCATAAGCATTACTGACATTTAATTTTGTGTATTATATTTATTTATTTATTTTATGTAATTTATTTTCTTATTCGAGCTAGAATAACAATCTACCAATCAAAGCAAATACACCTTATAACTTATTCAGGCATAAGCAATCCATGATTGCTTATACCTGAATAGGCAATCCACAAAACAAACTGAACTTTAAGGCTCACTTTGTTAGCGGAATAGGACCGGGAATAACCGGTATAAGGGTCTAAACCCGGTTTGTTTGTGGGGATGCCTAATTCCCCCAATTCCCCAAATTCTACCTGGAATGTCTAATTCTCTCAATTCCCCCAATTCCTCTAATTCCACCCTTTATTTCACTCTTTATTCCACTCCTTCCTACCAAATCACTTGGAATGGCACAATGTAATTCTCCTTACCAACAACTTACCAAATCAAAATACCTCTTACTCTAGTTCATAGTTGTCAAGGCGCCAATGCGACCTAAGGCGTTCTCGGGGAGCAGCGGCGACTTAGGCGCCTTATTAAAATATATATGAAATATATATTATTATTAATCATGAGTTCATAAATATTAAAAAATAGCAATCAAATCAATTTTAATGTGAAAATTGAAAGCAATTAATTTATGATGAGATAATTGACTTGAACATATAGGAAACAAATCAATCACAATAAATATTAAAAAGAGAGGGACTGTGTGTGTGTCTGTGTATGTGTATGCCGTATAGGGAGTCGAGACTGGGGACAGACTACAGAGGACTGTCTGTGTGTGTAACTGTGTGTGTGACAAAGAGAGAGAGAGAGTGGAGTGTGTGACAGTGTGAGTGAGAGTGAGCAATGTGCGACTGTGTGTGTGACAGTGTGAGAGAGAGTGGAGAAAGACAGAGGGCTTCGGCCCTGTGTGCAAGGTGCAACTGTGTGTGTGTTAGATAGAGAGAGTGGACTGTGGGAGTGAGAAGAGAGAGAGTGAGAGAGAGAGAGAGAGAGTGGAGTGAGAGAGAGAGAGACAGGGAATGCAGCGTGTGTGTATGATGTGTGTGTAAGAGACAAAGAGAGTGGACTGTGTGCGTGTGTTGTGTGACAGAGAGAGAGAGGAGTGTGGACTGTGTATGTGACATAGAGAGAGAGAGTGGAGTATGTGACAGTGTGAGTGAGAGAGAGGAGTGTGTGACAGAGGGCTTCAGCCCTGTGTGTAGTGTGCACAGAGAGAGAGAGGGAGAGGGAGAGAGAGAGAGAGGGAGTGGACCGTCGGTCCTGTGTGTAGTGTGTGTGTGAGATAGAGAGGGCTTTAGCCCTATCCGTGTGAGAGAGAGTGAGAGCGAGAGTGAGAGAGAGAGCCGAGAGGACTCACCGGATGCAGCGGCGGTGGCTTCAGCTCGGCGACAGAGGGGGGCGAAGGAGGATGGCCGATGGCGGCATGCTTCAGCTCGGTGTCGGCGGCGTCGGCAGGCGTTAATTGACAGCGGTAGTCGGCAGTGTTGACGGCGGCTGGACCGGAGGGGGGCGAACCCTAGCTCGTTGCTCGCGCAGATCGTCGGTGGTGAGGGAGGAAGGGGACAAGCATCGTCGAGGGTCGGGCATGAGCTGTGCTCGTTTTAGAGGTTAACGGACTGGAGGGCGGGATGGGGTAAATGGGTTTAAGTTACAAGCGTAACGGGCGGCGGGTTAAGTTGCTGGCGTTACAGGCGGAGGCTAACGGGCCGGTTTAATGGGCCGAACCGGACAAGGCGGCCAGGTGCCCTGAGCGGGCCGCCTTTCATGGGCCCATGAAAGGCACCCTCAGACGCCTAGCTACAGTGCGAGCGCCCATACGCCTAGGCGCTGCTTAGGCGTACGCCTAAGTGGTGCCTTGACAACTATGTTGTGGTTTAAGAAATCCCCAAAACCTTATTTTGGCATAAGCAATTCTGCAAACAAAGTCACACTTAGGAATTAGCAGCCGTAAGTTCTTTCAAAATTGACTATTTCTTCCTCTGTTAGAGGTGAAAGCTAGTCAATGAATGCTTTAGGTTCCTATCAACCAACTTGCCATAATACTGTGCATAATTGTCAAGTAACAGTTTTATATCAAGCATTTAACAACTTGATCGGCCTCTGGTCTGACATTCTGCCCCTCCCTTTTCAGAGATATGTATGTTGAGTTGGCTCACCTCTTAGGAATGCACCGTAAAGCATAATTGCAGCCATGAATACTGTTTAATGAGCTTATAGAAGTGCTGAAAGAGCCCCAAAGAAAAGTCCAAGCAATGCTGAAAGAGCCCTGGGAAAAAAGGTCACCTGGCCTTGCTGGTTTGCCTCCAGACTGAAAAACAAAAGCAACACTTTAAATCTCCTCTCCAAATGATGTCATCAATCTAGAAGCATATGTGGAGTCCCTTCTCAATTCTGGACCTGCTGTCCCACTTACGGGTCAAGAAACTTCAGCTAAATACCTGCGTTCTATTCAATTAGTTGATTCTCAACTTTGGCGTGATCTGTGCTCCACCTCTCTTCTTGGGACTGCTCATTGAGTGAAAGATAGTCTCTTTTAATCTTAAAGATACTTGGTTGGGTCTCTGTTCTTATGCAGAACATCCTAAATGTCTTTCCTAGGCACTTTGTCACCAGTATTCTCAATAAACATCATATATGGGTTTTCTTCCATAATCTCTCCATTATTTGTTGTGGAATCTGTATAGCTTCAAAGCTCCAATCATTGAATTACCTGGTGCATATACAAATGGGTTGTCTGTCACTTTACTACCAAGCGTTGCTTCAATTACTCTGACAGTACAAATATCAGGCTGGGCTTGATTCCTCTTATAGCTTTAACAATCTCAAACATCCTCCATTCTTTCTAAGGTTACAGCACACTAGTTTGCCCACCATCGGACATATGTCCTACCCTCTGATTACATTAAAGGTGGTGATTACCTTTATAATAGTTGGGTTTCTCATGGTTCTCCAGATTTCGACTCGGAATGTTGTCTAGTCACCAATCCTTCCTACTCTGCATACTTGTTAAGGTTACCTCTTCTGAAAGATTTAAAGCTTCCAAATCATATTGTACTACCCTCTTCCAAGTTAATCTAGGTCTACCCCTTCCTCTCTTTCCTTCATCTATCTTAATATGCTCCACTTTTCTAACTTGAACCTTCCTAGGTCTATGCCTAACATGCGTAAACCAACTCAATCTCTCTTCTCTCAATTTCTCCTCAATTGGTACCACTCTCACCTTTTCTCTAATATACTCATTACGAATTTTATCTAGCCTAGTATGTCCGCACATCCACCTTAACATTTTTATCTCGGCAACACTCATCTTGGAGACATGTTGCCACTTCATCGCCCAATACTCGCTACCATACAACATTGCAAGTCTTATCGCCGTATGGTAGAATCTTTCTTTCAACTTCGTTGGGATCTTATGATCACACATGACTCTCGTGACAAGTTTCTACTTCATCCATTCTGCTTTAATCCTATGACTAGCATCCTTCTCGCACCCTCTATCTTCTTGGAGGATCGAACCAAGATATTTGAAATGGGTGCTTTATGGTATTGCCATTTCATCTAAGTTAACTCCCTCCTTTTTGTCCATCCGACCTTCACTACACTTGCAATGTATGTATTCTGTTTTAGTTCTACTTAACCTGAAACCGTTAGACTCTAAGGTGCTCTTACAGAGCTCTAGTTTTCTATTAACTCCCTCTTGCATCTCATCTATCAACACAATATCATCTGTAAATATCATACATTATGGAATGTCCTCTTGTATATCCTTTGTTAAATCGTCTATAATTAATGTGAAAAGATAAGGGCTTACTGTTGATCCTTGATGCACTCCAACTGAAATAGGGAGATCTCATGTTTCCCTCCAACCGTGTGGACACTAGTAGGTGCACCTTCATACATGTCTTTTAATGCTTGTATGTACCTAGTAGATACCCTCTTCCGTTCTAACATCCACCAGAAGACATCTTTTGAAATTTTATCATAGGTTTTCTCCAAATCGATGAATACCATATGTAGATCTTTCTTCATATCTCTCTATTTTTCATCAAGCTCCTAATAAGGAAAATAGCTTTCATGATTGACCCGGCATAAAGCCGAATTGATATACCATTTTTGTCATTCATCATCATCATCATCAAAGTCTTATCCCTTCTGCTTGGGGTTGGCCGCATGAATCTTGTCCCTCCATCTTAATCTATCCAATGTCATACTTGTGGTAACATGTAGCAACGTCAAGTCTTTTTTAACTACATCTAACCACCTTATAGGTCTTCTCTGATGTCTTCTATCTTTCTCTACTCTAATTTTATCACATTTCTTAACCGGTGCTGAACTTGGGCGATGGTGTAAATGACCAAACCATCGCAGACTATTCTCCCTAAGCTAAAAGCATATGGAAGCTACACCTAAATCTTATGTATATATGCCATTTTTGTCATTGTCCTTTCTTTTTTTGTTTGACGCATCTTCAACATTCAATTGCCATCCATGTCAACCATGTCATAGTCTTCTGGACAATAAAAACCACTGGCCACATATTTGGTTGCAGTAATAATTCCCACATAGTATCTTTTAAAAATATTGAAAAGCCTGCTGGGTCAAACTTTTGTGGATTAAGGTTGACCTTTTATATATATATATATGTAAGTTTTCTAAACACAGATTCCAGCTTGAAAATTTTCTTAGTAATGGAAATACATAAGTACTCTTCCGATTGAGAAAAGGTTAAGCAGGGAGTGACCATTTGAAGCACTAAAAACATGTATCTTTATTTGAATCTACCAGGGGAAGCAAAAGTTTTTACGGTGGAAGACGGACTAAAGATAGCTGCTATCCTGTAGATATGTGCACTTGATGGGTTTTGTCATTCAGGCTTACAATAAAGTGTGTTTTATCTGTTACATCTCATGTAAGTTTTTAGTAAACCTAAAGAAAGGTACATTTTTGGGTCTCCATCCTGTGTCGTGTATGTAAAAGTAGAGGTTAGCATTAGACCTTAGATCAGTTTCTAGTGTAAAATGACACTTGGCATTAGTTGTGAGTTGTGGTTCTTCCAATGTTGAAGCACATATAGACTTTATGCAAGAAGATAATAGTTGATCTTGGTTCCAGATGCAATGTGATGGCTTGGTATTGTTTTGGGCAGCAGATCACATTGAGTTTTCTGCTGATAAATGAATGACTAGAGTTGCAGCTTCAATTTGAACGACTAGAGTTGCATCTTCTGTTTGGTTTCCCCCATTTACAAAGGTATTTTGGGGTGGCTGTAGAAAGAAATTTCTGAGATAAACGTCATTGGGGATTAACTTTTTTCAAGAAAACAATAATGAGAAGGAAAAATTGTTTTCACATTAAACATTGACATGATGTCGGGGGGGGGGGGAGGGGCATGAAGATTGAAATCATTCTGTGTACTTTAATTTTGGTATCATGATCACCTTTTCTTGACCTGTCCCTTCTATGGAAGTGTGGAAATCGGTTGTCCTCAATATCCAATGTGTTTACTCCCTGCGTACGTCGGTTGAGGCTATGTTTTATAGGTGGGATAGACCATGGTGTTCCCCACAAGACTGCAAGGTCTGGTGGTTGATCCTCCATCCACACTTTGGTCTATTTGGGGACAATGCCGGGATCTTCAGGAGAGAATTTCCTTTATTTGTGATCATGTAAAGGAATGGGGCCTGCTTTTGTGTCATGTTGTGGTTTCCAATTCCTCTTTATTATCCTTTTCTGGGGGATTATAGGTTGTCACCTTCTTGGTGAGCTTTTGTACATGGGATTTTTTTTTTAATCCTACACTCTTTACACTTGTAAAATCCTTTTTGATTTTATATTTTTTTGTGGTACTATCCCACTTTCCAAAAAAAAATGGTATCAGGAGACTGTTCAGTTTCATAGTCATGAATATAATTTTTCCAGTGAAACTCTTCTTTCGTTCTTTGATCTTCAAAATTTGTCCTAATTAATGAAAGGATGTTCATATTTGATTAGAGTTACAAGTAGAAGGCAAGTCATCGCTCAAGATCAGTGCCAACTTAGTGTAGGTTGCCAAGCGAATCCAGTTTGTTTTGGGAAAAAAACTTGTGCCCCACTGATTTGTTTGGCTGCTCTTTTTACTTTTGGGATGCACTACAGTTGTTTCTTAATCGTGTGGAGTTCTTTTTTTTTTTTTCCGGAGGTAGAAGAACCTCTCCTCTCCTCTCCTCCTGCTGATTGTACTACCTCTGTTGATTATACAAAATTGGTGGTACAATCCACTTTTCCTCGAAGAAAAAAAAGGTTTTTCATCAGATGTCTTCCCTTCACATCTGTTAGAGTATTTCATATCAAGATGATATAGAAGTACCATCATGATAATAGTGTTAGGGATATCTGTTTGACAGGTCAGTTTGTGTGACATGAGATCTAGAATTGGAGATTGTGTAGTTTAATGTGGTTTACTAGAGCATCCAGCAATGGATAAACCGTTTTTGGTCTTGAAATGCTGCTAACCATTTCTTGTTGTTTTTTAGATGGAGAGGAATAAATCGTAGATACAAGCCATTGAACTGGCGGGAAATTGAAAGGAAGAGGCATAACAAGGTCCAAAGCTTATATAGATTATGAGAATGCCTATATGATATTAAAGTATTAACTTATGAGGACACATCTTGTTACCATGTATCTTTCTCATTGTTTTTAGTAAGCCCTGTTTTTTGACCAACATTTTTTTTTAGTAACGTTATTCTTTCTCATTTTATTCAGGAAAGAACAGTTGAACAACAGCAGCGGTTGGTCGAAAGGATTTTAAAACGAGATGAGAAATGTCGCAAGAGAATAGAAGCAGCTAGTATTGATTATGAGTGCCCAGACTTTGTAAGTATGAGTTTTTGCTTGCAGTTAACCAGAATTGTCTCTGGTATTTATTAGTATTTTATATCTAGAAAAGCATGTGATGAAATTTGCCTGATTAATGCAAATTGCAAGACTACAGAAAATCTTGACAACTATTATACTCTAACATGCTGCTTCTGTTGCCATTTGGTGAACTTAGATCTGAAATCCATTCTGTAGGTAATTGTGTTACCAGAACTCTTTGCACAGCTAGGTCCATTAGACTCTGCTTCATTCATCATATCCAAGGATTTCTTGCTAGGGGAAAAACTTGTGTTTAATGATTTTTAAAATAGTCTAGAAACTTTAGGCTGTTGGGTAAGATGACTGGCTTTTTGAAGAATTAGCCCATCTGTCTTGACCAAATAGGGACAGCTTTCTGTTGGGGCAAGTACAATATCTCGTTGCTGAGAAAAATTTAATGCTCAAATCATGGTTTATTGTCTCCCACTATCCCAAAATCAATGTATAGATTCTCCATTGTGGTAAGTAATTGTGTGACTTTTTCCTAACGTACTGAAAGATGCACTTATATTCCAACTTGTGAACTGCTGAACTGTTGGCAAACCTATGGTGCATGATTTGGGTTCGATAAGATTTCTCTAATGCTATATTAAGAACCATCATAGTTATTTGGATTTTGGCATGTGTGCTAGATCGAAGGGCTTCCAAGTTAAATATATGCTCTATTGCCAAGCCAAAACCATATCAATCATTTTGATTTTGACATATATGTTGTGCTTCCTAGTTAAACAGGCCTGGTGACCATGCTTTTGGTCAAATTGTTTGCCAAATCAACTGCCTTTGCTGTTTTAGATGTCAATGTTTATTGGTGTCAATTTTAAGAATCAAAGAGCTGTAATTGAAAGGTTCATGGCTGGATGATAGCTTTTATCATGAGAATATCATCTTGCAACTCAAATCCTCTACAATTTGATAATGTCTGTTATTTCCGGGTATGATTGTATTTTTTTTTTCTGACCAAAACTTCCAATAAATCATTCATAACAGATATTCAGCAATTACAGCAGATAAAATAGTGGGAGGAAGTGAAAATGCAATCCACCTACTTTCTAGATGAGAATTTAAAGCAAACTTTGCAATAACATGAGTGTTAGCTGATCTGGGAACATAGGAAATAACTGTGGAGTTCTTATGTCTCAATCTTCTGCAATTTTCAAAAATAGTCCTCACTTTCTGAGGAGCCTTGTTGTGTACGATACAGCCTGGATGAGAAGTTGGTATCACCTTCCACTTCCACTGACTGAGAGAACTGCTGAGCTAACTGTAAGACTTCCTGAAGAGCAGGGGCTTCTACCTCAAAGGGGTTATTTGAACTAGTGAGTTTGGATGGAATCAAAACTGGATAATCCTTTGATCTCTGACAGCAATACCTATTGCTCCACCTCCATCATTAGTCGCACCATCAAAGTTTATCTTAATGGTCCTTGGTGGAGGGGGATTCCACTGGACTAATGCCTTAGCCTGCATTGGTTTCAGATTTTGGCTCGGAGAATTGGAGGATATCCACAAATCAAATTCTGCCAAAGGTCTTCTGATGGCGTTAAATGGATTACAAGCTTCCTGGTCCATAACAACCTTGCACCATGCTTTCCATGTATGCCAGATTAGATAGTGACAAAGCATGATGAAAGACGATCATTTTTATCATGAGTGAGAGGAGGATGAGACCACTCCAAGATTCTGTCTCGGAGAGATTTATGATCATCTGCTGGGGAGTAATTGAGGGCGGACCCTTTCCAAACTGCTCTAGCCACTTCACATTTAAAGATCAATTTTTTTGAGAGAAATTGCGGTATGTACCACCAATTTTATTAAGATAAATAGAGGCAGTACATCCAAAAGTGAGAGGAGGAGAGATTCCTTGCCCTCTGAAAAGGATGAAAAACCTACATTATTGAGAAAGCAAAAAAAAAAAAACCTCTTACAAATCCCAAATTGCCTTGGACCAATTGTCTACAAAAAATACCAATAGTAAATCTGCCCCAGTGATATATAAAAGTTGCTGCTTGGAAACAAATATTCTTGATGTAGACTCTGCCACCTCTGAATATACAATGATTCTGTTGTCACCATATACTACAGCAAACAGCATGAGGAAGAATACGGAGCAGCTTGGTTTGAGGATTCTTTCCCCCATTTAGCTGACACTTGAAACGTGACCACATCCTCGATACCATCAAAATTTACTTGAATACCTACTAAAGAAGCAAAACCCTCCAGACGTCCCTGCTAATTTCACACTAAATAAAAAGGTGACGGTAGGCCAGAAAAGGAACATGCCACATCATTATCCAAGGACCATTTCCTTCTATACACTTTAGTTACAATCCTTTTTTGAAACAGTAACCACATAAAAACACGAACTTTCACTGGAGATTTAACTGCATACTTACAAGAAATGAGAGTAAGAAGGGAGACCACCTTCGATCATATTGTAAAGAGATTTAACGGAGAACTCGCCACTGTTATCTGCCCATACAAAGGTGTCCTCCTGATCTCTAGGTAACTGAACATTGGACAGCAACACTCATTGGTGATGGTAGGAGGACTCTGTTTTGGGAAGATAAGTGGTGTTCTTCTCAACCTCGGCGCCACATGTTCCCAAGACTATATGACGTCTCTCTGTAGCAGACGGCATTTGTTCTCCAAGTGGTGGGTACAGATATTTCTCAGAATGGTTGGGGTCCTTTGTTCAGAAGAGATCTGGAGGAGGAAGAGGAGAGGGAGCTCTTAGGTTTTGTTCTGGTGCCTGCAAGATTTTCTGCTGGTGGGTTCAGTTCAGGATCAATGGACTTGGAGATGTGACAAGGAGAGTAAGCACTCAGTTAAATCAGTTTACAACATTGTTGCAGATGGGGAAACTAGATATCCTTTTCTCTCCTCGGTCTGAAGGGTCAAACGCCCCCCTAAGGTGCAGATCGTATTGTGGAGGACCTCCATAGGACAGGCCGGTGCGCTTTCTACAGGATTTGCCCATGAGGTGCTGTTTATGTGGGACGGAGGGGTCGATTGACCATTTATTTACTTCTTGCTCTTTTGTGGTAGAGGTGTGGTAGCTGATGTGTGCTCAAGCCCAGACAGTATTCACTCAGCTTGATTCAGTGGAGCGGCTCCTCCTACTCAGCTACTCTGGGTAGACATTGGATGCAGAAGCAAGATTGGGTTCTGTGGTGGCTTGTCCTACATGCGACGATCTGGGCCTTGTGTTCCGAATGGACCATTAGAATTTTTAAGAGGGAGGCTGGAACTCATAGGGTGTTCTCATTTGTTTGTGAGCAAGTCATACGGTGGTGTTGGACCCTTTTTCTGAAGGGTACAAAAGGAAAAAAAGAGATGAAGGAGGAACAAGTAAAAAAATCAACAAAGGCTCATTCATGGCCTTTAATGGAAGAATAAAGAAAGGAAGGAGGAGGGAGGCCCGACAACCCCCCCCCCCCCCCCCCCCCCCCGGTTCCATTGGAAACCCCATTAAAAGAAAAAAGGTGGGGGGGGGGGGTCCTCCTCTCATTTATGAAAAGAAAAGGAGGGGGGAGAAGAGAATTTAATGGCCTTTTATGGCCTCTATTTAAGAGGAGTAATGCCCATTTAGGCTCCTTATATTAGTGGGTAAGACTTTAATAGCCAATCATTGGCCTCCATTGTTAGAAACCCTTTTCCCACATGACTAGAGAAGGGAGGGGGTTAAATGGGGTTCACCTCATTTAATACAAAAAAAAAGAGGGATAGAATAAAATAAAGTGGAGGGGAAATGGGGGGTGGCCACTGGTTCCTCAAACCTGTGGCAATACCCCCCTACCCCCCCCCCCCCAAGTTTCTCTTGTTTTCATCTTATTATACATTTGGTACTATCCACATAGGGAAATCCATTCTTGAGTAAGAAATCTCCTAACCATTTGTCATGCCAAAAAAGAGTATGCTGCCCATTACCCACTTTGATCCGAATGTCTTTGTTTAGCTATTTGCATATTTTAAATATGGGGGACATGAATGACTGACTTCCATGATAAAGATAAAATTCCCGCTGTTACCATAAATCCTTTTTCACAATTACCCATCATGTGATAACAACTCCCACAGCCATTTGTCCCTCAGGGGTGGGAGAGTTGGATAACACACTTCACAGGCAATCTCAAGGTTGTAGTATCAAATCCCCCCTGTGGACATCCTTGCGGCAGGCACCAACCTGGGGTTCACGTGAGTTGACCTCACGAACTTGGCCGGGCCGAGGGGAGGCCTAATGCCCGCAAGATGTTTGGTGAGCCTATGGCTCGGGGTACTGGTAATGCGGGACTCGATCCTAGGGTCGTAGGTGGAGGCCTAATGCCTGCAAGATGTTTGGTGAGCCTATGGCTCGGGGTACTGGTAATGCGGGACTCGATCCTAGGGTCGTAGGTTTACTCTTGGAATTCAAAAAAAAAAAAAAAAACATTTACCTAACACTGCCAAATTCAAATTCATATACCTTAGATTTTTGACACCTAGTACACCCTTCTTGACCGGCGTGCATACCTCGCTTCAACTTCACCAAAGGAGTAATAGCCTTCAAATCAGAATTACTTCCCTACAGGAATTTCCTCCTGATCTGATCCAATCTGGCAACAACTGCCTCTGGAATAACAAAAAGTGATAAAAAGTGTAAAGAAATAGATGATAAGACTGAATTGAAAAGAATTATTTTGCCCCCCAAAGTGAGATTTCTTGCTTTCCACATAGAAAATTCTTTTGCACTCTAGAGACAAGTGGTTCCCAATCTTCTTTCTTGATAGGTTTGAATTGAAGGGCCAGTATTTTCTTTAAAGATCAAATGATCAACTGTTTCTGATTCCTTATGACAGATAGAACATAGATTATCAACATAAGGATTGCCAGGGATGGAGTTGGTGATGCGTATCCATATAAAGAGTAGAATCTTTTTTTCTTTTTTTTTTGGGGGGGGGGGGGCACTAGTTTCTGCATCTTATTGTCCCACGATGTCTTCCAGGTAGGATCTAAACCAGATGGAGAAGGTTCAGTCTTTTGATTTGCCAGCATTCTGTGGGCTGCCTTGTTTGAGAAGTTACCATCAACCACAGCAGGCCATATATGATAATCTGTTTGATTTGAACTTGGTTGGGGAAGCTGAATAAGGCATATAGCCTCTGCTGATGTCTTATCAAACACTCTAAGAATCAGTTCCTTGTTCCAACTGCCATTTTGGATTAACTGGAATACCCAAGAAGGTGGCAGATCCTTGTAATCTCTAGTGGATTTCTCAAATCTGGGTCCCAGTTGTCTTCCCAAATACTAGTTTCTATCCTATTCTGGATGATTTGGAAGATACTATCTTTGAAGATTTGTCTCAATTTCAGCATAGAGGACCAGGTAGCAGAGCAATTCTGCCTATTGGCTACTTCCCAAGAGTATTGAATTTAAGATATTTTGCCTTAGCAACTTTGCTCAGACTGAGTTACCATCCTGTATGAATTTTTGTATAATTCTCAAAACTGCAGCTTTATTGAGAGTTTCCAAATCCTTTATACCCAGACCCCCTTCCATTCTGTGTTTCTTGAGGTCTGACCATTTGCAGACATGTACCTTCCTATGATCTTGTTTATCTTCCCAAAGGAAGGCACTCTGGATTTGATTGAGTTTCAGAATGCCACTGACTGGAAGTAATCCTGTACTCATGATATGAGAAGGGATTGCATCCAAAACTGAATTTATCAAGACAGTTTTCCCTGCCTGTGAAAGAGTTTGTGCCTTCCATTGATTTAGTTTAGATCTAAATCTTCCCTTCAAGTAGAATTGTGCAAGTTTACTTCGACCAGGCCAAAGAGGCAGAACCAGGTACATAGCCTCCTTAGTAAATGGGGGTATATTTAGATAATTGGAAATCCTGTTTTGCAGCATTGTGGGGGTATTTGCGTATATTGATACACTGCCCAAACCACTTCCCATATTTGCTCGAAGTATTCCATGTAGTGACTGATTTAATCCTTACCTGCTTGACCAAAAATGATGATATCATCTGCAAACATCTGGTGAGTGATAATTGGGGCATGATGGTTCGCCTTGAAGCCTTTGATCATTCTGGTTTCCACTTTTGCATTGATAATGGATCAAGACCTCACAAATAATATATATGAAAGGTGAAAGAGGACAACCTTGTCTCAACCATGAGGGAAAGGGTTTATGTACCCACAAATCTCCCCATTGACAATGACAGAATAAGAGAATGATGTAATGCAAAGCATAATGAGAGAGATAACATGCATTGAAAACCAAACTACTTGAGTATTCCTGATATAAAGCCCCACTCAAGCTTGTCATTTGGCTTTGGTTATATGAACCTTTATAAAAAAACAGCCACTTCCTTCACCTTTGGTCTTCAAGGAATGAATTAGCTCATGTGATTAAGATATTGTCAAGTACAAGCCTCTTGAGGCACACAAGCTGATTGGTTGTAGGAGACGACCTTGTGCAAGAGGACCTTAATTCTGCTAGCTAATATATTCGCAACAAACCTTGTACAGGATATTTGTGAGAGTTATAGGTCTAAAATCATCTGTGGTGAGAGCGTGATTCTTCTTAGGAATAAATACTAGTATGATTGAGTGTTACCAAATTGATAAAATGCTTTTGTGATCGTCTCCATAGTTGAATGTTTTATCTTTTGCAGGTTGGTGGCGTTCAGCCTGTGCCAAAGAAGATCAGATTCGAGGATGACGAGTAGGCTGGTTTGGTGTATTCTCAAGCTTGTTGAACTACATACGCAGAACTGTATTTTTGGCCTCCCTGGCCTCTTTTTTCCATGCTTGGTTTCTGCTGCTTATTTAGAGCTGTCATGTACGTGATGTAGGCTACTGCTCCGCTCCGTTCAGAGCCTCTAGGACATTTCAAAACTTGAGCAGCCGTGGAAGAAAAAAGATGAGTTTTAAAGAATCGTAAGTTGTTTTGATATCATTTCATTTGTTAATTAAAGTAGCCAATCGTTTAGGTGTCTAAGCTGGGCAAGGATGTTATTAGGGATGTCAACAGGTCGAAAACACTGGATAATGGACTATCCATTTCTGTATCCGCAAAATAGACTCTATCCATTAACGATCCTATAACTACTGGGAAAGATTGTATCCGAAACTGCTTTTTAATATCTGGATATTGGTACATTCTTGGATGGTTAATCGTCAAAATGAGAAGTTATTAAAATTTACTGTACATTGTTCGTTTGAAGCAAAATGTAAACACAATAACTATTTCCTAAACACACTTTGATAGAAGAATGGGTCGTGGTGGGATCAGTTATTCTTGATTTCTTATTTCAGAGTAAGGAGTATTACTTCGATAGCGGGGCAGAATCTAAGGTGAAATATCAATTTCTTGAGTGTAGGTGGAATTATTTATTCACATGATTTTAGGAATAATTAATTCTGGCGCATAATAACTAATTCCTTGAATCAAATCAAAATTAGCTTTATTTTGAGAATATAGGGTCTTATTCATCCTTTATTTTGCAAACGAAGTGTGGCTAAGGAAGGCAAATCACTCAAATTAAAGTTCTCATCAATAATATAACAAAAAAAGTAAGTCTAATTAAATCATACTAAATAAAATTCTTTCGGTTAAAGGTCTCCAATATCCTTGAAAGACAAATAAAATGGAAAAAATAATGTGTAACGATGATAAAATATGATAATATATATTTACAGATGGTTGCAGACAACGGTTTTGGAATCAATACTATCTGTTTCCACATCTGATAAGAAAGCGGGTTAAAAATCCTGTTTTTTTTACGTATTCGTTAGCTAACCAGAGAAGAAAAAAATTGTCCGCAAGTTGTCCGTTAAACTAACAGATAACGGATACTGGGATTATCAGTTACCATCGACAGCCCTAATGTCGTATTTTGCAGTACTTTTCTTCTTTAAATGATGACAGTTTTTCATAATATCCTATTTAATAAGAATCAGAGTCCTCTAAGTGCAGAGGAAGATGGGACCCAATAAGTGCGCAGAGCGGAAAGTTTTAAAACAACTCCTCAGGTGAAACCTTTTTCATTCCCCATGAAGGAGTTTTGTGAAAACCTCCATCTCCTTTGCACTTACCCAACCGCATCCTCACCTGTGAAAACATCAGAATTTTTTTCCCCCTTATACCCATTTGTTATAAAATATTATCTTGAAGGTTGTTTCTTGCTTGTACCAGGGCAGTATATTTATATGCCATCGTGTACTACGCCTAATCTATTTTCGGAAGTTCAACTCATTTGCCTTACAATTCTCCTGCTGCTGCACAGCGGGATATTGCAGTAACCGAAAAAAAAATTATTTCAGATATTTAACGGAGAATACTAAAGGATGACAACGGCAAGGGCATTTTTGTAAGTATAACGATCCAGTGAAGTTACGTATAACAACATGAGAATAAAATGAGTAAATTCTATAATTTTATTGTTAATAGGATTGTACATGTAATTATTTTTTTTATTTTTTTTCATATAAATATATTTTCAGTAAAACCAAAACTGCACGCCAACTAGAACCTATGTACAGGAAGCCCCAATAGCTTTATGACTTGCACCCTCACTAGAACCTATCTATGTACAGGCAAACCCTACAGCTTTATGACCATATCCTCCCCCAAACGTGCCGTATAGGAAACCCCTCTAGCTTTGTCGTCTCTACGTCGTTCCAAGCTTCTTTGTCGTTTGATTAGTTTCGTGTCTGCGAAGAAACTTGAACTTCATGTGATGTGACAAGTGGACGCATGTTTCTCCGCGTTTGCCCGTTCGTTATCAAAGTGATGGTAAATTAAAGGGAATCTTGTGGGATATAGGATAGGACACCAATGTGTGGACGTCAGAGGTAACACCAAATTTGATAGAAGCTCAAAAGAATGACAAAGACGTTTGAGTGCTGCTTGATTTGAGTTTTAAATCACTAGAAAACTCAACTTTTTTAAAAAAAGAATCACCGGAAGATATCACATTTTTGTGAGTTTTGAGTTGTCAAATCGAAAAATTATTTTAGTCCTATATTAGATGTTGTAAAAATAGACGTGTACTTGTAAATAGAATTCAATCTTTCTTATCAAGGAGGGTCATTTTTCCAGGAAAAAGACAATCCCACCTCCGCTCTGAGGACAACACGCAAATTGTTACGAACAAAATCTCACATCCACTCTGGAAACAATATCTCGGAGGAAGCACGCGAATTTCACGCATCTACAATGACGTTCTATGTCTTGTCTGAGTACCTCTAGTCGTCTTGACCCGTCTAGCGGTTTAAAGAGGTCCGTCCGCATACACCTACTTTCACTGGTCGAATGTTGTAAAAATAGACGTGTGCTTATAAACAGAGTGAACGCAAATTTTCACGTATCCACAATGACACCGTCTGTGGGAACTGAACAAAAAATCACTAACTTATCCGAGTACTTCTAGTCAGCCTGATCCGTCTAGCGACTCAAAGGGACCCACATGTGCCTACTTTCTTTAGGAGGCTATCCATAAGCATAAAAACGACAAACTGTTTTAGTCCCACATCAGATGCTATAAAAATAGGCGTGTGCTTATAATGCTTATAAGCAGAGTGTAACCTCTCTTCTTAGTGAAAGTCATTTTATAAGAAAAAGACAAAATCCTAGTTTTACTCTAGAGACAATACCTCGAGGAAGCCACGCAAATTTTTACGTATAAATAGAATAGGACATTTCATAATATTTTATACATCAAACCAATTAAACTTTAGATGCTACAGTTGTTATAAGAGAGGAGGTATTCTCGATACTTTCAGTGCATGCTAGATATTTTGTCTCTGAAATGTAGTTAACTATATACAATGTAGAATGGCACGGCGAAAAATGCACTCAGTTATAATTTAGGTTCGATTTTGAATGAAATATTCGGTCAAGATGGCAACTGACTTTATTTTTATTCAATGGTGTGACATATTACATGGAAAATACTGATTCTTTTGAATTATTCGTAAATAAAATCATAGACGTTAAAGATGAGTATTTTTTCCTATCCTTCAATCTGATACAGTATATGGGAGTTTTATTTGAAAATTGATTCTGGCCAAAATTACAGAAGGTTGACATGGGGCATAGGGGATGGAGGTCAAAATAAAAAACAAAAGATGAAAATATCACATTGGATATTGAAGTTGGAATTTGGAAGAAGAATGTATCAACTGTATTACAGTATACCAGTTCTGGATCCCTTCAATATAAAACCTCTTGTGTCAGTTTTTTTCCAAGAATTCTGAGTGTACTGGGACAGGAGACTGTAAAGCTCTTGTGAAGATGCAGAATCTCCAAACAGGTACCTTCATCTTTCCTCATTTTGGAACTACCAATACTGCTAAATTTTTTTACTATATGTTTTATGTTACAATTTGCTGTCATCACTATATAGAGCACCAAGATATCACTAGTTCTAGGGAAATCATACCATTACCCTCCGAATGTGGAAATAAGAAAGGTGAGAATATCCTTAAATAGTATAAAGATAAAAAAACAAGTCATCAAATCATGCTCACATTCAACAACACAATAAAAGGTCATGTATTATTACTTATTGAACAACATAATACCGAATAATAGCACTATGATTTGTGCAAAATTATAGTGATTGAGTAGGATGCTGAAGAAAAACTTCCATGAAGCATGGAGATATAGGGTTTTGAACTTTGAGAATATAATTTTCTAACACTTAGAAATCGGTAATATAGTGATTGGTGTCCACTTGGCAACTTTCCTTTTAGTGTCATCCTAACAACTAGAATTGTTCCAAGGATGCTCTTTCTCGTTTTGTATTTTCCATTTGGTTTTGTTCAACCATGGAGCGTGCTTAAGCATGAAAGAATTGAACGATCAAACTAGAGTTGAAGTTGAAGTAGTTGTTGATAAAGTAGTAGCTTCACATAAAAGGTGCGACTTTACCTCTCACAAATCACATCTATTGTGTGATCATTAGCTAGGAGAATTTCACCTACACTTGTAATCCAACTCAATATAAACTCATGTGATTAAGTGGTCTATTAGAGATACATAATAAATTCTAATAACCAGAATTTATAACAAATTAAAAGGCTGTTAAATGAGATAATTAGTTACCTTTTTTTTGGCATGAGAAAACCCATAGGCCACTTGCATTAGTATCGAGTTTGCATAATGCCACCATTTCTCTATATACAAATTCAAATTATATGAATTGTTGACGAAAATAAAATATAGGTACAACATTTAGTGGCAAATTATCTAATGCCATCTTAATATGAAAAACAACTTTTTGACAATATTAATTATAAAATTATCAAAAATACAATATGGGAATTAGAGAAAGCAACCTTTCTGAATAGGGTGGAGTGGGTTGACCCAATTCAACCCATTACCAACCTTATCTCCTGCATGTCTATGAGTAGGCCCACTTGTCTCACATTGTGTCCAGATGGGGTAGCTAGGTCATCATGTGGTGGGGCCCAAAGTTCCCTCATCCCCCCTCTAAAACCATCCTAAGTTACAACATTTTGCAAGCTTCTTCCCTGTACCACAACACCTTCTAGAACCCTCCAATGCACATCACAATTCCCTTGCATTCCCTAGTTTTGCATTCGAGTAGAAGAAATGTTCTAATATCACACTTTTTTGTTGTACATTTCTGTTGTAAGTGTTTGAGTAATTGATCAGAGGACTTTGGTGGATCATATTTTTGACATATTATTTCTTGGCATGTTTTTGTAAAATAGATATTTTTATTTGTATAAAAACCTTCCTTAAAGAGAAATGAGTCATATATGCCCTTTTAACTGTTAATAAATACTTTTCTCGTAATAGCACAGTTTACATTTATGTTGTTCAGATAATGTTGAAGAAAACCAATCATGTCATTTTTTTCCTCTCATAAGAAGAGTAATTCGTGACCTTATACCTAGAAATATTCTTACATAATCAACATTTAAAATGATATATTTGAAAGTGCTTATTACAAGTAATACATTAGATAAAAGATCTACTGAAAAAATATGATGTGAATTCTAGGCATAAGGGGGACTATTTTATTACATTTTTTACTTTTTTATTCCTATAATCTTTTAATATTCCTTATAAGTCCATGCAATCTTATATTTATTATTAGTCCCTACAATCATTTAAAATGTCTCAACCCTCCTTGAAAATCCCCTCTTCAATAGGGATGTAAACAGAGTTGATGGAACAAATGGGCCTGGTGTAGGGCCCGTCCAGACCGTGGGCCGAGTCAGGACTACCCGCCATAGTGGGCTAGCCCTAGCGAGAGAGCCCGACCTCCTCGGGCCCACGAACCTTCCCCAACAACTGGCCCCATCCTCGCGGCTGCCAGGCATTAGCTTTGATCGTAGTGTGCGCACTCTCTGCGTGGCCATTGAGAAGCCAGCACGTGGTCCAAAGAGATTGGCTCTCCGATGCTAGGCGCCCAGGCACTGGACCCTATAAAATCCTAGCCATTCCTTCGGAGGAAGGTAAGTGATCTGGACCCTAACTAAGTCTAATACATACACATCTCAGCACTAAGCTCGGATCACGCTTCGAAACTGACTTAATTGTCGGAGGATTCTTTTTTGTCCACACATGTTTGGGTTTGACCCCTTCTAAATGTAGGTCAGAGCTGAGTAATGATGTGCTCTTGATTGGGTTGCAGATCCCAAACTTACGAGTCATCATAAGGAGTAAATACGGATGGAATTTTAATACAAATAATCATTGGATTGTAACATTAATTATCAATATTTATAATAAATGAATACAAATTTAAATCATATATGGTAAAAAATTCATAGAAAGGAGAAAGATAAATTTTTTAATGTGTGTTCAAATTTTTAAGAATAAAAATCACGTTAAACATATGATTTTATTTTATTTTATAAGAATTAATATAATTTATATTCGAATACGGATATTTAAGAATGACCATGTTGGTATCCATATCTAAAACAAATGTAAAATATGTACATATTCAGTAAAATGGGATGCAAATACAGATATGAAACCAAAAACATTAAAGTTTGTTTACACCTTTACGTTTCAAAGATGATTCAAAGATTGAGACGGGTTTTGGAATCTGAAGCTTGCAGGAACTTTTAAAGAATATTGAAAGACAATAGGGATGGAAAAATAAAACTCTCCCACTAATTTCGTTTGCTTAACACCAAAAAAACCGAGTGAAGAACGCAAAGAAATTGCGGTGCGGTGAAAGAAACGTAAGCCGCCTCGGGAAGCCCAGGCTAGGTGGGCTCCACAAGGAAAATTAGAAAAGAAGTTTTTTATATATACTCCTAAACAGTAATAGTATATTATATCTATACTCTTATCTCCCATATATTATATGATGTATTTCTTGAAAACTTAAGAGATATTGCCATTATATTCTTCCATCATAATGATGGAATCTTTAAATTCTAGTAAAGTCAGGAGCATAATAAAAATGTTAGTAAATTTAGGAGTGTTTTATAAATATATTTGATTTTTTTTTTTTTTGTATATTCAGTTGGAATTCATTAGAATCCAAGTTCCGATTATCCCCTATGTTTTCATTTTTATTAATGCATAGAGAACTCTGTTAAAGACCATCCGTTAAGTTATAGGAAATAAAAATAAATCTCCAATAATTATATAAGTTGAAAACGGAAACATTCATTTCTGCATCCGCTAACCCGTCTTCATTTCCGAATTATCATGTATCTTATACATCTATATATATATATATATAATATTTTACAAGATAAAAACTGAACTCACGACAGATATTTCTCATATCTTACAATGAGAATATCTCTTGACAATTTGATAAAAATAAGGCTACAGTAAGAAGTTGAAAACTTTTTAAAATTTTAATATGATTTTATGACACATATTTAGGTATATTTATATATAGATTTAAATTTATAAATAAAATAAATTTTAAAATTCAAAATTCATAGATTACTAATTTTTACATATATTAAAATTTTATAGGTAGATTTTTTAATTACTAAAAGAAAGTAAATCGAAAAGTGAACAATAACAGTAATTTTAAATAACTTCTTAGTATAGTGATTTATACATATATTAAAATCCCTTTACTTTGGTTTTCGTTTTTAATTTTTGATTAAAAAATTGAAATAAACGCGGAAGCGGAAGCACTTCATTTCCGTAATTTTGTGTAGATATTTTATACAATATATAGGAATTAGAAGTATAGATATAAACAAAAACTAAGTTCTTAGGGGTACATATGTAAAATTCAGAAAAAAGGGTACACCTCTCGTCTTCCCAAGCCCTCCGTTTTATCTCGCCCAACCGCCGCGATCACACGCGTAACCCGTCGCCCACCTGTCCACCCAGTCCAGTCCACGCACCTCACGCTGCTCTCTCTCTCTCTCTTTCTCTACCCTCCGCTCTTTTTCTCTCTCTAGACTCTGCTGCCCCCTATTAAAGAAGCAGAAGAAAGGGGGAGGAAGACCGCGATGGCCGCCGTACCCCGCCGCTCTCTCTCCCTCCCTCCGTAGAATTCTCTGCCACCACAGGTGGCGGGCCTCCCCGCTTGCCTCGCTGCTTGCCCCATATCCGCTGATCGCGTCGCCAGATCTGGTGGAGATCCGGGGCCTTCGCTCGCCGGTGGACTGCCGATCGATTTGCCTCTCTCTCTCTCTCTCTCTCGCCTGGATCGGCAAGATCGGGCTTGGGTTGGGGGGTGCTGGGGTGGGAAATCTTGATTGGATCGATCTCTTCTGGCGGCGTTTTGAGGGGGCGGATTTGTGTTGTTTTGTCGGTTTTGCTTGGTCAGGTCGGGTTCCGATCGGTCTGCAACGATCTTTGGGGTTTCCTGTTTGATCTGGTGATTTTTCTGCAGGCGGCCTTTGGAGATCTGTTGGGGGATTTGGTGTCGGTCGGGGGTGGATCCCGAGGTTTGCTTTCCTGAGTTCGTAAGAATGAATCGGAAAATTTTCTAGTGGGAATCGTTTGGTTGATCGGGTTTAGATTGTTTAATAGGGGGCGTTGGGCATCTCTTTCCAGATTGGACGCTGTTCTTGGGTAATTTTTTTTCTTCATAGATATCGGCGGAGATCGGCTGGTCACAAGAGGAAGATTTAGAATTCTGCTTGGTTGGCCTTTTTCTGGGAGGAAAATTTGGATTAAAGGGACGTTGACCTGCTTTTCTATCCTCTCTGGTGATCGATGGATCCTCCGATGGTGGATTGCCGCAGCTTGATCGAGTTCTGTAGGGCTTTTGGGCAGCATCAGAACGCGGCCAACTCCTCGGCCTCGTCGGATAATCGCAGCGTCCACGGCAACTCCCGGAACAAGCGGAGCAAATCTTTGAATCCCTTGTCACATCCTTTCTGCGAGCACTCTCCTTTTGCTGTGATGGATATTGTTATTCTGCTGCTCGTACTTGGGGCGCTCGGGATTTTGATGGTGCCTTACTTCAAGTTCATCTTCATGGAATCCTCCGAGTTCCTTCCTGTGGCGTTCGACATCATCGGTGGCTTCGTATATGATGCTCCGGTTGCTTATGGGGTCGGTTTGGTGCTTACGTTTGTGGTGGTGGTCGCCATGTGGGAGGTCGTCAGCCACAACTCCAGGAAATGTGGGAATCCTTACTGCAAGGGCTTGAAGAAAGCTGTGGAATTTGATATCCAGCTTGTACCTGAAGAGTGCGTGAAGCATCTGCCGCCTGTGCCGAACGACGTGCTCGGGGCATGCCCGCTTGAACTGGGAGAAGACCACAAGGAGCTCGAAGCAGAGCTCAGGAAGATGGCACCCCTCAATGGCCGCACAGTTCTCATCTTTCGTGCACGTTGCGGATGCCCGCGAGGAATAATGGAAGTGTGGGGACCCAAAAAAGTTCGTAGAATTAAGAAGTAGTTAGGCTGGTTTCTACTGCTCATCGTAGTCTAGTCTCTTTACCGCAATAATACTGCAAAACAAGGAGTATAAAGACCTGGATCTGTAGGTAATCTTTGTTTCCCCATCATGAAATAAGTGGCACTCGAAAGCTTAAAAAACTGTCACATGAACTGGGAAGTATTGATCCCCCAAATGTTAGTGGAATACAACACCTTTATATGCAGCATAGAAAACTGTTGAATATTATCTCTGTTCTTCTATTGATGTTTATTGATCTGGTATGTGGTAGTTACTAATAAGATATAAGACTGCCTAGACTTGTTATCTTTTGTGATGTTAAAGTTAAATTAAAATATCATTCATGTAAATGTTTGTGCAATCAGCCATATATTATAACCTACCCATTTTGAGTGACAGCTTATGGGACAAAAATGATGAGTATCTCCACTTTATATGTGGACATTTTTATTCCATTTTAGTGTTCATTCGGTTCGTGAGTATGATGTCATTACTGTTTAGGACTAATCACTTTTCTTCTATAAAATCAGCTAGTGTTGCTATAGAACCCACATGCATAATGGGGAATCTCATGACATCAAAAGCCTTTATAGGTGCATTTGAGTACCCCAGTGTTCACTTTGTACTTCATAGAATGGGTAGCTTAATACTTCATTCTTCTCCAACTATGTTATTTGACTTTAACTGATATAGACATAATCCAATACCAGTTACTGCTTATGTTTATGATTACTTATGTACAGTCAAGACAGGAGCATACTTCATTGCTCTAAATGATGCTGTCTGCATTGCTTTCCGGGGTTTTAAAATGGGCTAGCTGTCAGGTATATAAGCTTGTTCATACATTCTTGATTCTCAGAACCTATCCCATGTTCGTGAAATGCATAAGTTCCATTCACAAAGGAATTGGATACAGTTCCTAACAATGTCAGTTGTGTGTGTGAACTAACTCCTTTTCTTCCAAATTGCCGATAGCATAGCTGATAAGCTCACCATCCAAATATCTCAATGATACAACGTATAGGAAAGATATGATGCCTGCATTGAAGCTTCCACAAAAAGAGCACTTGCCTTTTCTATCTTTCTTGACCCATCTTACTCTGTCACATAGTGTGATTCTTTCCCAAGCCAGCTTCCTCATGAAATCCTGAGTTCTACAGCCAAATTACTGTTCTGAACTTGCTTTTTCCATCTCACTTCTCTCCACACTCCACCCCCCCCCCCCCCCCCCCCTTTCCCCTTCTTTCCTTTCCTTCAAAAGCACTCTCACTTCTGAGATAAGTGAGAAGTTACCACCAGGTTCCGTTTCCATTTACTCGTGTCTCTTGCCTCACGCTGTGGGTAAAGGCCGTGAAGAATGGAATTGACCTAGAAGTTCTGATACTTCATTCTTCTGCGGGTCTCTGAAGTTTCATGTCCCGATATGATCCTTGCTCTGGATGGATCCACATTTCACTAATTTTCTGGTTGGCTGAGCGTGTAATACTTAATCATATTGCACGGTGATGCAGTCTTTGGGACATTTTGATTTAATTCTTGGATTCTTTTTCATCTTCAAAAGAAAAATGGTTTTAAGTATGAGATATTTAGGGAAAATAATTCAACAATGAATTATTTTTTCTTAGGGACTAAGATCTAATTTATTTGCACCCGTTTTACCTTTTATTTGGAACTGTGTACCCGCCTCAGCCTTTTGGCTCTCATGGATGGCATTGTCATGCTGTTTTTTATCAAATTATTATTTTCTTTTCTAACTAGGAGAGGGAGCCTTGGTGCAATGGTGAGGTTGTGCTGTTCTGATCTGGAGGTCATAGGTTCAAAACTGGAGATAGCCTCTTTGCATTGAGGGGTAAGGTTGTATACGATGGTCGATGGACCCTCCTCAGACCCACTTTGTAAGGGTAAGGTAGCATACGATGGATCCTCCTCAGACCCCAATATAGCAGGAGCCTCATGGCACTGGAGTGTCCTTTTTCGCTCATATTTTTCACTCCTTCATAAAGTGACCTTTTTAAAACTTTGTTTGTTTTGAAGTACTGGTTTCCGATTGGGAATGGTCCCTCCTCTCTATACAAATGAGTACAACTTCCCAATAGGTTACATATGATTAAGAGACTATAGAGAGAAGAAATCAGAGGGAGATCGTGTGGGGTTATGTCTCTTTTCCAGTGTTCGTGCATTCGAGAAACTTCCTCTTCGTAGTCTTCCTAACCTGTAAGCGGCATGTGAAGTGGCACATCTTTTACAATGAAATTGGTGTAGCAATTTTTGAATCAACTTATTGAATGACCTAGAAGAACCTAGGATTCACACAAGGTTAAAGTAGAGCTAGACACATATTGGACGTGTTTGGCTCAAATATCTTTTCATTCAATCAGCAAGAAATGATCCAATTCGATCCAACCTGTTAGTATAGATTTTCTTCCGAAGTGACCCAAGTGGACCTGGATCAAGGTTGGATATGGCCAACGACTTCTGACCAAGAACCTGGTCAGTCAGGTTCAGGCTAAGTACTTCTTTCATGTCTCCCACATTAATCCAACCCCACACTTTTCCTTCGCCACCCAGAAAACAAACTTGTGACATGCCAACCAACAAGGGCAGATGCATGATAATTGGTTCTTCTTCCTTGTTTATCCTACTTTTAAATAACCTCTATGTAATGGGAAAAAAAAAAGGGTGGTGTCTTTAAGGAGTGGAGGAGTCGTCTTTGGACCATTTGTTTAGCTCATGCCTCTTCACTAGGGAGGTGCAGACGATAGGCGATCATTTTCATATGGACTGCTCTTGCTTTGCTTGTGGAGAGCCGCCTCCTCCTATGGGCGAGACCTTGGGCATTGAAACAAGATCATGTCCTCTGGTTGCTGATTCTCCATACTATTATTTGGACACTTTGGAGGAGTAGAATAGTAGGATTTTTAGGCGGAAAGTGACTACTTCGCGTGGGATCTTCTCTTTTGTTTGTGATAAGGTCAAAAGGTGTACTAAAGTCTTTTGTAAGTTAGATTTTTGTTACTCCTCTTTGTTTTGCCTACTTGAGGAGAGTTTGGTGGAGGCTACACCTTCTTGGTGTTTTGTGCAGAGGGAAATTTTTTTGTTTCCCCTTCTTACTTGTACATTTATACTTTGTTTCAGCTTTATAATATAAGTGGTACCATCCAAGTTTTAAAAAAAAAATAATGGGAAAAAGTGCAAATAGGGAAAGTCCTAAGTGGAAGTAGGTAGCCCTATGATGGGGGGCAAGTCATGAAACAGCTACAAGACCTGAAAAATGAAACTTACAATTGAAAGGTTAAAGTGCACCAACCGGTTAGACAGCTGAGGTTTGAGCATCGAGGTGGATGGATGGCGAAACTATTTGTGGATTTTGAAGCTGACCATATTCAGGAAGTTTGATGCATCTTGTAAGAAATACACGTTGGTCATATTTACCATTGAGATAACATGGTTCATGCTATGCATTGGACCTAGAAGGGGAAGGGTTTACGAGGGAAAGCGACGGAGTGAAAACTTGCAAGATTGGTTCCAGCAAGAAGAAAAACAGGTTTGAGTTGAACCTCGACCAATGCATATCACTTGTTTATTTCAATGTAAAACTCTGTAATTCACTGGCTTCAAAATCACTGATTTTAGAACAAGTGAAATTTTCTGGTTTTAAAACAAAGGAGTATTTGTTTGATTGTTTGTAAATAAAATAAGAGAATGTTTAAATATTCTTGTTTTGATTTCTGGTGAGTCTCTTGTAAGGGAATTGGGCTGTCATGTGAGCATCAAGTGAGTAGACAAGACGTAAACATGATTTTTTTTACGTTGTTTTACATCATTCCAAACGTCCAAAAACATGGTAAAATGAAATGATTGTTTTAAATTATGCTGTTTCCCGTTAAAATGAACAACTCCTTAGAGAAAGTTGGTCCTCACATGCAGTTATAAACATGGTTCTTCATCCCAGAAAAGTTGACGCGGACAGCATTAAAGAGTTCTTAAATTTGAATTTTTTGAGGGGATGTTAGTTTGGCCATTTTTTGGCCGCAGGATGCTCTGATTGCTCGGGTCAAAGGTTTTTTTTATTGGTTTTGTAGATGAATTAGGAGTTGTAGTTCTGTTAAGTTGCTGTATGTGTCACGGTTTGTCGTATCGGATCGATTTGGACGACTCGTATCGTACGAGGGTGAATCCGAGTCGGTGCGGTTCGATGAGTCTATGTAATTTGGGAGATCTTTTTCACACGATTCGGTCGAGTCAATGCGAATCGATCCGACTCGTATCGGATCATGGGAGATCCGAGTCGGTCCGACTTTTCGAATTGGCGAACCTTGGTATGTGTTTGGTACTTGGGCTTATTTGTGGTGTAACAACTTCATTCTAATATGGGTTTTCTTTGAAGAAATTATGGTGATACCATCAATCAATTTTATGCACAGTAATTAGAGATAGTACAGCTTAGTGACTTGAGGCGAGATTCCTCTCCCACCTAGGCAAAGCCTGGTGGTATGATCCTTCCCAGACCCTTTGTAAGATACTTATTCAATCATATCTTGTTACACTGGTTAATATTTAAGGACAATAGAATATTTTTTTTGATATAATTATGTTTTAACTCTTGATATAGTGCATTTATAAATAAGCTCGCTAGTCTAATTATTTATGTCCTCACAATTTTTGGTGAATTGGTGTAATGCTCCAGTATGTTACAAAAAAGTTCATGAGAGTGTTACAAAAAAAACCCTTATAAAAGACATTTTTGTAAGAAAGTTGTGATCGTAAAGATTTATTTGTAAATAGTTAGATTAAGGAGAGTTCTTTATAAAATCGAAAGTTTATGTGGGTTGAAGATCAAAAAACCCTTTTTTTTTTAGTTACAACTATCTACCCTGATGGTGGACTGTTTAATTCCTACTTCAAGTCACCAGGGTGGTGGGTTCCCTTCCCACCCGGGGTCCGGTGGCCCAGCTTAGTGAGACTAAGGACAACAGAGTAGACAATATAATGGTCTCAATAGTTTATAACACTTTAGGATGAATTTTATCGTCTCAATAGTTCATAACACTTTAGGATGTATTTGGGGAAGTGGAGTTTTAATTGAAAATATTTCGCATTCGGGCTTCTTCTACTACTTGTTCGTTTGGGGTAGATATAAGTAGTTTACCGAGGCAAGTATCTTCCCATACCAATATTATTTTATAGAGGGGCCTGCTGTCCCTTTTCTTTTGCTTTCTTCTTTTCCATTACGAATACTCCAACTAAAGGCTCATATGGTGTATCATAAAATGCCGTAAAATCTTTGATTTAAAATCATCAATTTGATCTTTGATTTTAAAATCAATGGTTTTGAAATTACTAATTTAGTTTACGGTAGAATGAAAATCGAAATCAGTTAAAAAGAGGATTTTAGCGTTAACTGGTTTTTGAGATACAGCAATTTACAATACATAAAACATACAAAAAAAAATATAAAATAATTTGTAGTAATTCGAGTATAAGGAAAACACCGTTTTATGAATAACATTTTATAGTATTTTACGATACATCAAAGACCTCTAGTTGACATGACAGGCATGCACCATCTGTTTGCATTTCAGCCTAGTTTGGCACCAATCAAGAGGACAAGCCCCTGTGTCTCCTCATTTCCTTGTTCATTTGCACCTCGTAGAAAGAGACTCCTATATATGCACTAGGAAAAGATGTCCGTGATGCAAGGATGCTGTTCCTACCTTGATGATGACCATACTCATCTGATGACTCTAATTAGCTTGGAATGAACTAGAAGCTAATCACTAAAGATGAAACCAACTCAAGATTTGTTCTTAACTCTTCTGTCTGCCAACTCTACGTAAGGTAACTAAGCTAGTTGCTTCCTTGTGCTCAAGAAACCATCTATACAGGTATCTTTCATCCATCTAGGATTCCCAATGTTGTGGAAATGAAGTTTCCCCATTTCATTCCTTCTGATGGTTTCGGAAGCACCTCCAGGCTGACCTTGCTGAACAGATTGTAGCGAGGGGAATCTTTGGATATAAATGCTCAATCCTATCCAATCATTTCGCAATTTCATAAGAGACTATCTAGATACATTTATAGACGGCTTCTTAACCATTCATGTATATATGTAGACGGCCATGTTGCCGTATACCAATATTATATGTAGACGGCTTAGAAGCCGTCTAAATACATATGTAGACGGCGTATTAGCCGTGTATGTATATGTAGACAACTTTGAGCTGTCTATGTATAATTTATATGTAGACTGCGAAAGCCATCTACATACATATATAGATGGTTGTTTAGCTGTTTATGTATATATGTAGAGGACTATGTAGCGGTATACGTATATCATTTGTAGACAGCTAGAATGCCTTCTAAACATGTATGTAGATGGCTCATTAGCGATATATGTATATATGCATACGGCTAATAGCTGTCTATGTATACACTATGTACCTCGTTTAAGCCGTCTACATATATAGGTTGACAGCTTGAGTCATCTACGTATTCACGATTTAAAAATAAAAAAGAAGATATGTAGACAGCTCTAGCCATGTAGAAATTCATATTTAATATATACATATATATAAATTAAATAGATATTTAACATGTTAATTCTATACAAAATCATAAACAGCTATAAGAAAATGTGTACAGTAAATCAACAAAATCTACACTATAATTATCACAAGAAATCAACACAATTATCATATAAAAATTAAAAAATATAAATTATCCATACAAAAGATTAGATCCATGATCCGATTTGCAACCTAGACTCTGATATTATATAAGAGGGCAAGGTGCCAAAAGAGGGCTAGGCCACTAAAAGGGTCCTGGGATTGTATCGACATTGCACATACAAGAAGTACAATAGCCCATTGCACACCCACAATGCACACCCACAATGCATTCACACACATAGTCGTCTCCAAAGGATTTATGAGAGGATAGACCGAAGGCTCAGACATAACATCTTTTTCTACCCTTAGGGCCTTCTATATGTTTCATTAGATCACATAAACAGCTGCGACCCCAGAAGGATGGTCATCTAGAGCCGTCTCGCCATTAGCGGATGGCTTGCAGTGGCTGCAAAGTCAAATACATCATCATCACCTCACACACACACACAACACAAACACACAACACACACACACAACACAACAAACTTGATCCTCTAATCTCCTCAATGCACTCCCTCATAGTATGAACTTCCAGCCAACAAGTACACAAGCTATGATGAAGCATATTGAAGAGATCAGGGGTCTATTTTTTTACAATAAAACAACACCCCATTGCGCACATACACACATAGTGCACTCACACACATACACACACGGTCGTCTCCATAAAATTTAGGAGAAGGTAGACTGGAGGCTCAAATACAACATCTTTTTCTACCTTTAGGAGCTTCCATATGCTTCATTAAATCGCATAAGTGGTTGTGACCCCATAATCATGGCCCTCTAGGACCCCCGGCTGCCGTGCAATATGAACTTTAAGCCAACAAATACATAAGCCGCGAGGCAGCACATTGAGGAAGTCCAATTTTTTACAATTAAGTACAACACCCATTGCACACACACACACACACACATACAGACACACATACAATGCACACACACACACACATACAGACACACATACAACGCATACACACAACGCACTCACACATAAACACACATGGTCATCTCCATAAAATTTAGGAAAGGGTAGACTGGAGGCTCGGATACAACATCTTTTTCTACCCCTAAGTGCTTCCATATGCTTCATTAAATCGCATAAACGGTTGCGACCCTAGAAAGATGGCCATCCAGGACTGTTGCGCTATTAGTAGATGGCTTACAGTGGTTGTAAAGGCAAATGCATCATCATCAGCTCTCACACACACAACACAACAAACTTGATTCTCTCATCTCCTCAATGTGCTCCCTCACATATGTAGGGCATAGCAACAATGAGACCATTGATGATATAAAAAGATATACTGGATCTTTCTTGATGCTTTGAGTGATTCTAAGCATAGCAATGCCATGCCATTGAATGAATGGACACTACATCTCCCCTGGCGACGTCGGGGTGGTTTCCATTCTTGTGCGAGGAGCGATCTGAGGGGAAGAATTATGGTGACCACTGGAAAGGGGGAAGGGTAAGGGCAGCTGTGGGGGGTGTGGGGAAGGTGGAGTTGCATGTTGATTTTAGGGAAGGCTGAGGGCAAGCGCGCGACCAGGCACCTATGCGAGGAGCGGCCACCAGAACGCGACTATGGCGGCGACAGTTTGGGGGAAGAGGGGGATGCGTCAACAGTTCATGGAGGGGGAGTTGCAGTGGAGGGGGATTTGTAGCAACAGTTCGTGGATGGGGAGTTGCAGTGGCTGTTTGGGGAAGGGGGATTTGCAGCGGCGAAGAACAAAAGTGGAATTTCTACTTTCAAATTAAGCAATAACGCTCTCCCTCTTGTTCTGTCGACTTTTGTAAGCGGCTCCAAAGCCGTCTACAAATGTCGATTCGGAATATGTAGACAGCTAACTTTTAACCATGTACATATTACACATATAGATGGAGCTGAAAGGTCTACATATGTTATATATGTAGACATCTAAATATAGCCGTCTATATATGGAACATATGTAGACGGATATATTTTGACCGTCTACAAATACTCTTTTTGTAGACAGTTTTAGAAGCCGCCTACATATATTTGTCTACATATTTTACATTTCTTGTAATGAATAGCATGTAGAGAATATTTGACTAATATGAAGAAAGTTCAGTTTTGCAATTTTCATTTGTGAAAGTGAAATAATTGAACAATAAACTGTGTTCTTAATGTATATACATGGTTTATGGATGGAAATTACCTTCACATACTAAAACGTGATCCATAGTTTGTATGATAATTTTAATCATTTTATCAGCGTTTGAAAGAGTACTGTTTTGAATGATTAAACGGTGGTGGAAAATCGCAATTAAGTGTCTTTTTGAACTGCAGGAGATTTGAGTTAATTAATAGAAAATTTTTTATTTTAATACAAATAGTTTTTTTAATCTTTTGATGAGAACAGAACAATTCTTTTTTAAAATATCATTACAAAATATTTTTTTGAAAATAATCTATTTGTTTAAAATCAAATTGTACAATAGCCAGTGCGACAAAAATCTATTTGGAAAATATTTGAAGATTGTTGGAAATACCAATAATCAGATTCTATCTTATAAGCATTTCCAAATGCTACCTAAGAGATTATCCAAAATCCTGCAAGTCTGGTACCCAGGCATTCCAAGGTCAACTATCTTTGTCCTAAAGCTCTGAAAGAAATTCATTATTTCATATGAAGGAAATGCAGGCCACATCTGGTACTGCTTTAAATTGGAAGTACCCTTGGGACTTTCAATCTGCTATTTTGAAGGGGAAAAAATTAAGTCTTAAAAACTATTTATGCTATAATTTCAGTTAATTCTTGGCTTCCAACTAAAATTTACAAACTCAAGCTTCTCAGATTAGGGAAACATAGGATTTTAGAGAAGGTTTGACTTTTGAAACCGTACTAAATTGTTAAGACCACTGCCACTCTTCATTTTTTATGTGAAAGTGGAAGTTAAAAGTGTCCTTTCAACAATGCCCCAGTGTCTTTGCCAACAACGGGCTAAAAAACATCTTGGAATGCAAGTTAGTTTTTGTTTTCACAAAAGGAAACAAAGCAAAATCCAGACTCTGATTTGGTAGCTACCTGCCAAAGCTGTGTAGGATCAGATAAGCCACAATCAACAATGCATTCTCCTGCAATAAGCAAGTGATTATGAACACACGTTTAAGTTCAGTTCCGAAAACTAAGCCACCCGCCTTTGAGTAGAATTCTACCAGTGATTGGTAAATTAAGGTGGTTCAGCTAACACAAGGCCTGATCAAATAGAAACTGTTCATAAATCAGTCAAATGAAACAATAACACTCATTAATAAATGATCCAATGATCAAGAATCACAAATAAAACTTCATTATCTTAGGGATTATTCAACCACACTGATGCACCATAGTCGAGACCATCGGATAAACTAAGCTTTGACTCAATCTGTCCTCCTCAACAAAGAAGAACAAAAGAGTATGCAAGATTCTAGTTGCCACTATTAGAGGTCAATTCTTGAGAGCTCAAAGAACGTAGTAACCTCGACGATTGATGAAGAAAGGTAACAGTCAGTTTCTCCAAGATCACATTCAGTAAACACAAGTTTATGTACATATAGATAACATAAAAGCCTGAGAGAGGACAAGAGGGAGGGGGAAGGACAAAGAAGACCATCAGTTCTCATCTTCACGAGGATTACTTGCAGATGCCGACGAGGAAGAATTCCCACTTCCTTGAGAAGCTGACGATGAGAAAATCCCATTTAAAGGCCAAGGTACAGGAATCCAAAACCTTCTTCCATTCCCAGCATTCCCCCCAATGCCCCCATCACTACCACTGCCAGTACCACTACTCTCCACCCTGTTGCCACTGCCAGACACATTTGTATCCTTTGACCCATCAGCAGGAATCTGAAACCTGCAGACTGGACAAGAGCTATGAAGCTCAAGCCATGGTAATATACAGCCAGTATGAAACCTATGCTTACAAGGCATCTCCTTTGCCTCAGCTCCAAGAACAAAGTCTTCTAAACAGACTGAACAACTCAGGTGCTCCGCAACCTTCACTGTTGGTAATGCTTCCACGGCTTCCTTCTGTGCAGGCGGCGTGCCGTATCGGTTCGGATCATTCTCAGCCAAATTCTGCAGCAGCAAATCCAAACCAGACCCCATAAAGTAGTCCCCCAGGGAGACACCAGCAGGAATATCTGTATTGGAGTCTTGTGAGTGATCTGTGCCAAAGGACCCCTGGATTATGAGGGCCTGGTTAAAGGGATTGATCAGTATAACATGCTCCCTGTCCCTGTCTCTCTCCCTGTTTCTCTCCCTGTCTCTCTCCCTGTCTCCATCAGAATCAACTCCATCACGGAGTCCTTGAAGCAATTGAAGGAGCGCTGCGCTTCTCCGTCTCCTCCTGCGAATGATAGCTTCAATGTCTCGCTCCCGTTCTTGATCTGAGTCTTCATCTTCATCATCCCTCCGAAATCTCCGGCGCCGACGCGAACTGCCCATCATTTCCAGCAGGATTGGAGCCCATAGGGAGAGATTCCTATCTGATCCCAAGTCAGGTACATCCAAATCTCTCCTCCCATCCATCTCTTCCACAAACCCACTATCACAGAGAGGGCATTTGATCTCCACCTCCATGATTGGGTTCACCACTCGGGAGCACCTATGGCACCAGTACCTTGCGTCCTGAGCATCCCCCATCTCCTCCTCCTCCTCCTCCTCCTCCTCAAACTCCCACCTCCCCCCTCAGGTCTACTACCTTGCACACAACCAAATAAGGAAAGAACAATCAAACAGCGAAGGGAAACACAAGCTGATCTAAAATTTATGGTCCTCCCTCCGTGATCAGAAAACCCCATGGGTGCAACAAATATCTGTCAGATCCATTTAAGCAACTATAGAATGAGCGACAACAATCATATATCAAAAAACAAAACAATGAAAAAAAATATCTTTTTTAACCTACAAGAGCTCAAATTTCCAATCTTGATTACACCCAGATAAAGATCAAGATCAAATTAAAAGGTGGATCTACAAGAAAAACTGAGAGAGAGAGAGAGAAGGCGGAAATCACGCTTTGCCCGATTCAAGACACAAAAAACCAGACGGAAAGAAGAAAAGGCACCACCACTTATAGAGATCCCTTCCTTGAAAACAGCAGGAGAAAAAGGTGTTTAGGGACAAAAGAACAAGAGGAATCCGATTACACCCCCCACTCCAACCCCCAACAGACACACGCACACACTTACAGAGAAATTCTTCAAGTAGGCAAGGAACCCAGAAGAGATTCCCCTGAAATTGTAGACCAGAAGCCATCAAGCCAAACGAATCAACCCCACTTTGTATAAAGAAAACGCCAAATCTGAACCTGACCCACCACAGATCGGTGAACAATGTTCAACAACAAGCAGGAAGGAAGAGAAAAACGCAAGCATGGGGAGAAGGAAGGGACAATTTTGGTCAACAGGGGGGTGTATGCCTTGTTCAAGAGAATGGTGGAAAACCCAGAAAGTATTCAAGAAAAAGAGCAAAACCCAGAAGAAAAAACAGCTAGGAAACGCAGGAATAATAGAAAAAATTTCACCTTGATGCAGGAATTGGGAAAAGCTCGGAGGGGTTGGGTGGATGGAAGAGAAGAAATGAGGTAGGGGGCTGTCGCCTCCCCTCTTTTTGTTCTCCTTTTCTCTCCTCTCCCTCTCTCCGGTGTGTTATCCTGTTAATTTATTTGGGATTATTATTATTTTATTATTCAAGTGGTCCACCTTTTCCACATCTCCGTTGGCTTCTGGTTGACGAGAAGGGCGAGCCCTGTGGTGGTGGCTCATCCGCGGAAGGATATACTCGTGTGCCCTGGCGCGTTGCACCCAACCAGAAAAATTAAATTAAAAAAGAAAAGAAAATTTGAGATAATTTCGTATTAACTGTTCTTTTACCGGGGTGTTTGCATTCTCTAAAATGTTGGTTTTCCAACTAACTTTCACATATTTTACAAGTGGGAGTAAAATTTAATTAAAAAAGTAATCCTCATATTCTCAGAATTTGTCCCACGTACACTTGCAAGATAACATAAAAGATAATATGTAAATAAGAATGATATTTTTAAAATTTAACATATAAGAGTAGCTAATATGAAATTTTTATTCCATAAGCGAAATTTCAATATTATGACGCTAAAAGCTAACGTAATTGAAATTAACACCGTGAGAATAGAAAGAGTACTAGTTCTATTGATTGGACGTCTCGCACATGTGGCACTAAGGAAGATGGTACATAAGATACTTTCAAATCTGTTTGAAAATTATGTTATTAGATTGTTTTTCATTTCCACCGAAAGAGATATGATCTTTACTTTTAAGTGAATCAAACTTAGTGGAGAAGCTTTCCAAAGAAGCCCACATGCAGAGGGTTTTCTTTCTTTTATATAAGTATCAACTTTTGTTTGAGAACTAGAACTACATATTAAACTGTGTTTTATTTAAGGTTACATATATGTAGTGACAAATGCATAAATTTTGTTCAGTAAAATTACACGAATAAGAGATTAATAAAGTCATTTTATTGAGTCGAAATCAATGAATCAATAAAGCCACTCTAATGGATCAGAATTAGTAGACCAATCATTCTAATAGACCAAGAATAATGAGTCATCTTATTTTATAGAGTCAAGTAGGTCACAGGATCCTATTGAAATAGGCACATTGAGCAAGGGTATAGACAGATCTCCTGGACAGTATCGTTCTCGTTAAATTAAAAAAAAAAAAAAAAAAAAAGCAGAAATCTCTTTACCAACTCCACTGTTTGTACCACACAAAAAGGTTATACCAAGCGCTCACTGTCCTGATTCAATGTATATATACAACTATTAACTAACTAGATGTATAACTGGCGCATTAAATATTTATATTAATTAATATAGCAAATGTTTGCTTATGATTCATCAATTTTTATAAATATGAATATTCTTAAAGTATCACAATTCAAATTCTAGAAGTATCAAGACTCTCATCTCCGTCCCCTACCCTCAACCTATAATTCTCACCTTCTCATTTATATTTTTGTACTATATGAAGACGTTCTTGTCATAATTATTACCAAACCAAGACTAGTGCTACAAGTGAATGGGATGTAACAAATAGATGAGTTTTATTTGGGGATAATTTCATTTTAACCACTCTTATATGTTAAATTAAAAAAATGTCATACTAATTTGCTTCCTATATACTATACTAATATGCATAACATTTTAAAGTTGTCACTTTTGATGGCATGCTTAATATGTACAAATTGTTTCATATATGCCACTAAAATGGCATATTCCATATAGGTGCTGTCTTGTAAGGACATGTAGGTAATATGAAAATAGGTATGGCATTTCTAAAATTTAACATACAAGAGGGGTTAATACGAACTTATCACTAGTTTCTAAACCAAACGTTATTCACAATCTACTCACACATAAACAAAAGGAATAATTTCATGTTTGATCACTATTATATGTTAAATTTCAAAAATGTCATGCTTATTTACATATTATCTTACGTACTCTTACCAAACAAGGTTTTTTAGATAACGATCCCTATAAAAATAAAAAATTCGAAATAACTCTTTGTATCTTGCATATTTAGAATTTAGTCCCTTAAAACTTAGTACTATTTTGTAATAAACCCCTCTAGTTAAGAATCATTTGAAAAATTGGAATATCTATGGAATATTCTACAAACAACCGTTAAACAAAATAGAAATAAGGAATTGACTCTGTTACCCTCCCTCCCTCAAGGACCTATGGGAGTTTCTCCTCCGGCATTGGTGGGTTCCACAAAGAAAGAGAGAGAGAGAGAGTAAATGTTTTGTCACTTTTATTTTTAATAGTGCAGTGAATAGAATACGTACTCTGGTTGGTAACTGGCGTTGTCAGTGGTGACCCAACAATTGTTTCAAAGTAGATTAGTATAAGAAGAAACAAGTTTTGCCCACACGGTGCTGATTTGTAATGGATGGCCCAACATAGGGCTTCAGATATTTATTATCTTACCGTAGTGTCTTAATGTAGAAGGGCACATGGGTCTGGTCGAACGGAGTATGATATCTCACCACGTCCATTGATCAACTTATGAACAGCTTGTTAAATTTAATAATCAAGATACAAAGAGAAGAGAGTGAAATGGGTGATCGAGCTAGATTGATTAATCCGATCACTTTGGCGTAAAATAGTATAATTGTTTAGTAAAATACGGTATTTTATACTTCTCTCATCGAATAGGTGAGATAGAAAAAGTAATACTTTGTAATATTTCTATCTATTTGTGTGTCAAATCAAAATGACTCCTAAAATATTTGCGATTTGAAGAGAGTAGGACACCACTAGATAGTGGCGGAGCCAGGAAAATGAAAATTTTCCTTGAGGGGGCCAACTAAAAGTGTCATCATTCAAAGTAGAAAGATTCAGGACAAGTTAAGTTAAAGTTTAAATTTAAGAATTAAATAATACATAAAAATGAATTATTAAATTAAAAGTTAAGGACAATACTAATTATCTATGTACTTAAGGTGTCATTTGGTGCATCTTAAAATACTGTAAAATCTCGATTTTGAAATTACCAATTTAAAAATCAGCGAAAATAAAATCCATGATTTTAAAATCACCATTGGTTATGATGATTGTGAGTTGTAAACCAAAATCATGTAAAAGAAAAATTCGAGGGGTGAATCATTTTTTAAAATACAACAATTTACCATGCACTAAACGAATGAAAAAATAGTATAAAATAATTTACGGCACAGCAAACACAAGAAAAACATTATTTTACGGTTGTTTACGATATTTTATGGCTATTTACGATGCATCAAACAATATCTAGCTAGTGAGTTGGAATATAATAATAGAAAAATTAGAATAAATATTATATATTTATGTCAAACAATCAAAATAATATTTATATAAAATAATCAAAATAACAATAGAAAATACAAAACACCTTGATTTAGTCCAATCTTTAGTAATTGAGTTTTGCCCCATCTTTTAGTGTGCATCTCTTGACTAAGTGCAAATTAAAAAATATATATATGTGAGCTACTTATAATCGTCGAACTAGTGAATACAGATTATGTAAAGTACATGACCTATCTAATCGAATAAACAAGTTCTTAAATAAATGATAATTTTTTTATTTCTCGTGTTTTATTATAGAGAACTTTCTATATAAAGAAGTTTCTAAATATACAAGTGTCAAGGGACTGCCTTCGTTGAACATCAGAAGACAAGTAAGAAGTAAACTAAATTCATTAGTAAATTGCCAAAGAAAATAAGAATACGAACACCAGATTACATGAATCAAAGTAAGTCTACACGAAGGTGAGATCCTTAGTTAAACGTTGTGATTCAAGAAGTGAGGTCAAATTAACAGCTACACGATTCTCTCTCTTCGCGGGAACCTGACAAGGAGCATAGGAGGTAGTCATATCATGTGGAATCTACCTAAATTATCAATTGTCAGGAGGAGCCAAAAGCCTTCCTAATAACACAACCTGTACTAACCAAGCTGCCTAGGGCAGTTGGATCATCACTCGTTTTTTAATTGGGAGGTCTCATGTTCGAACTTGGTTGGAACTTAAAAAGTTTCCAGCCATGCAGTCTTTAGTGTTGTTGAGATCTTTATCTTCTGGTCCCTATGATTATTTTTCCAGATAATCAGACAGACTTAGAATTTTCGCCTAATTAGGCAGACTTCTCGACCGGCACGGAACTATCTCCAACTTTAGAGGATATCTCAGGATCGATCTCTGGTCACTTGTAAATATCTGTACGTACCTAGCCAATTGTGCCACTAATAAAAAAATAAAATAAAAATAACACAACCTGTACGTATGTTAAGAAAGTTTGGTGGGTGTGAAGACTTAACGGTAGACCCGTCACCTTATTCCCTGTACTATAGATTTAGAATTTGTTGTCCATTAGTTAATGAGTAATGTTTGTTACATTTGGATAAAAAAATGATGAGTTGGAATAAGTCTTTTATTTATCTCTTTTTGTTATCTGAAAAATTTACATGATTTATGTACCCCATTAAATATGTTCGACATTACCTGTGCGTCAACACGCGTGAGGAGAGTCAGATACAAAAAAATAAAATAAAAATTTATCCACTAAATTATTTTTCGAGAATGTCCAAAAATTCTTAAAAACATTCTAAAGTTTTCGAAAACATCCTTAGGCTCTCGAGAGCATGATGCTCCGGACAGTATTCAGTGGTTTAGATACCTTCCAAGGTTGCAAGATACTTTCAAGAGTTTCAAGATGTTTTCCAGAGTAGTCGATAAATAATTTATTTATTTATTTTTAATGTGACTCCTTTATGTGTGCTACCATACGGATGACATCGGAATGTGTTTAATGAGAACAAAGACCATGTAAACCTTTTAGGTGGCAAAAGAAAATAGGATGATTTATTCTAGCTTACCATTTTTTACACTCTTAACAGTGCAACAAGCAACAAACATTACTCTAAGTTAATTACCGATTTGGTAATTAGATTTTTAGCGTATCATGTACATTCGGTTTAAGAAAAAGACCATATCCGCTTTCTTATGGCAAACCTATAAATCAATAGTAGATCTAATATAATCAGGTTATAAGTTACTATTTGCAATCTAATATAATCAGGTTATAAGTTACTATTTGCACTCTAATAGACCCACTTCAGCTAAATACCAAGGACATCAGCTCAACTCTCTCCCATATCTTCAAGACAAATAAAAATAATTTTAGCAATCGAATCAATCACCCAATTCTATCAATAGATTACAAGAGAGGGAAATAGTGGGAACAAGTTGGTTCACCACTTGTCTCCCAAATGAAAGGTCTCAAGTTTGAACCTGGTTGGAGCTTAAAAACTTCCTAGTCATGCAGCCTAAATAGTGTTGTTGAGATCTTTATCCTTTGGTCAGTGAGATTATTTTCTCCAAATTATCTCCAACTCTAGAAGATATCTTTGGTTCGATCTCTGGTCACTTGTAAATATCTTTACATACCTGGTCGCTGTGTCACTGGAAAAAAAAAAACTTGCGAAGCACATAGATTTTGATGTCAGTGGTGTGGTAACGTCACCTTTGTAGGAGGAGATCCCACATGCTCATCCTCGCGAGTAGTGCCAAGCAAGCGGCAAACGTGGAATCGAGCCAGCGGGAGCGGGGGCCCCGCGGAAATGCGCGTGCTGTGTTGTGCACATTTTCTGTAGCCTGCAGGAAGCATACGTTTTCCACCCAAATAACTTTCCATCTCGTGCAAGAATTGACAGAAAAATGCCTTCCAAATCCAAGTTAATGTTTAGAGTCCACTTTTGGGTGCTTTCTATTTGGCATATATATATATATATATTATAAAGGAAGATTTTTTTATTCTTCCACTTCTATAATCTTTCAATATTCTGCATTAACTCTTATAATCTTTATATTTATTTTAAGTCTCCATAATCTTTGGATCTTTTCTTTAAAAACATCTCTCTAATTAACACTAACAATAATATTCTTATCTATATGTATGCATGTATGTGTGCTGATAGAAAATATGATAAAAGGAAGGAATACTTCTTAAATATTTTCCTTATACCATTATTAATTGGAGAGAATTTTTTAAGGAGAGTTGAAAGATTTTGGAAGGTTAAAATAAATATAAAAATTGTAGGGACTCACATCAATCAGATATTGAAAGATTTTAGGGACGTAAAAGTAAAAAATCTTATTAAACATTAAAAGATTGTGTGGTATGTCCCATAGTGATATTTATACTATAATACTAAAATAGAGTTGATCATGTTTTCCTGCCAAAACTAAAATCAGGATATGTGGCAACAAGATAATCTTTCTTCCTCTCTCTATCTTTCTTTACGAATAATTACTAAAATAGAGTTCTTGCTTTTCCGTCAAAACTAAACAATGTTGATTCAAATTTGATATTTTACTATGTATCGCACGAGCATAGAACTAGTTTTACAATATTTTATGGTATTCTTATGCCAAGTCCAATAACTTTGTAACATAAAAATAGAATACACTAGAATAGACATTAACTTTGGATGGTTGTATCAAATAAACGTCTCATAACTTTATTTTTAGGTAAATAGTTTAATTTAGAATTTGGAAATTATAATTGGGTCAGTATACATGGAAGTTAAATGAGAACTGAGACAACATTCGCTCAAGTTATTCTTAGTGCTCGTTGTTAAAGATTGTTTGGGTTGTGGCATAAAAAATGGATTCCAAATCAATAGAAATAAAACTCCTAATTTTGGTTTACAACTACTTCATGAAAAGCAAAAAAAAAAAAAATCTTGTATAGGATAGTGAAAATCCTGATTTTAGATTTTGATATTTTATGCGAACCTAAAATATAAACAATCCATGATTTTTTAACATTTATAAACTATAATCAATCAAATAATTGGATTGTCAATCTACTGTAATACCCTGACCCTCTTGTTCATGATTTCCGAACCGATTCACTGGCTTTAGACCTAGTTGAGTTTCATTAAATTGCATTACTTTAAGCTAAAATGAAATATTATAGTAGATTATGTGTGGTTTCATTTTAATCAAGTTGGTTGGTTGAAACTTAGTGGATATTTGGTTCGGTTCCACACATTTGATGGGTCTAATCCATTTAGAAATATGAATAGATGACTTTGAAATGATCTAGATTATTGAGTTAGACTTTGGGACCCAAATAAGAACTATTGGGCCTTAGTAAATGAACTTTAGATGGCCCATTGGATATAGATAGATGTGGAAACCTATTTTTAAAAGTTTAGGGGTATGTTGCAATTTCTAATGGATTTATATATAGGTGAGAGAAGGAGTACGAACCCAGCCTTCCCTTCTCCTTCCCATCATCTCTTCCACCTCCTCTTTCACTCTTGGTAGGTTTGGAGTAGGAATTGGGTGTGCATGTGTGTGAGCTTGGTCTTAGAGACTTGCATGGGGAAGTTGGATGTCTAGGAAATCTTGGAGAAGCGTCCTTGAAGCCTTTTTTTGGTGGGAACTCCATCTTAAAGGAGGAATTCGTGGAGGAAGCTTGAGAGTTCTCTTCTTCTTCCTTTCTTAAGTTTGGGTTGGTTCTTGAAGGTCCTTTGGGTTGCTAGCATCTCAATTTGAAGGAGCATGATGCCATGAAGTGACTTCTTAGATCCTTGTGTGCATATTGATTCCATGATCTTGGATTAATTTGCATGTAGTAGAATTGATATTCCATATAGTGTTTCATGGATCCATGCTCTTAATTTCTAATTTATATAAGATTTGAGATATAAAATCCCTTGTTGTTCATGCTTCCTAGTGCGCAATCCGAGAATCAATTTTTTGACTCTACTTGTTATGGTATTTATGATTAATGTGGTAATTGAAATGACATGCATGTTTTCGGATTTCAAGCTCTATATGTCTAGTAGCTTTAGTTTAAATTTCGTGATATTTGGCCATAGTTTGAGTGAGATCCAACCCCATCTTCATAGGTGTGTGGTTGACTCCGAAAATAGGATAGTCACTGAGTGTTTTCATTACCATAGTTTGTGTAGTATTCTAATTAGTGTGATTTTTGGATATGTTATAGCCTATTAAATCAATTTTCATACACAAAAGAAAAGATCTCGATTTGGAGGTGTATTTTGTAAGTTATAGCCCTCCAAAGTAGAGGCGTGCAGTACAATCTGCTGACAATTTCTGTCAGTCCTGCTGTTCTGACAGAAATGGTCAACGTTTTTACCAGAAACTCCCGTTTGACTTATGTTTAGCCAAACGGTCGATGTTTGTGTCGATGTTTGGACCCAGAATGATGAAAACTCACTGTTTTGTGTAGTTTTGACCATCAATAGATGCATTTTGACTTGGGATTCATGCATGATGTTTATAATTGATCTAACTGATACTATTTAAGCTATTTAACACTTATGAATCTACGTTCTCCTATCATACTTTAGTCTTATGATTATTTTATATGATTAGCTCATGTTCTTATGATTTGACTAGAATGACTATTCACTAGTGGATATCATTTTGATTCTATCCTTTGAAGGACGGAGATAGGGGTTTTAGCCTTTTGTTTGGATCAGGTCAAGATCTAGCTTAGCCTTTTGTTTGGGTCTAGATGTCCAAACCCAGCTTGTTGTCTGACCAAAGATAGTAGGGGAGTCTACTTATGTACGTATCTCAACTAGAGACGACTACATGACATGTGAATCATGAACCTCAGTTGGCCATGCTTCTTTGCCACACCTTCAAGAATTTTCAGAGATCTAAGAAGGATATAGTAGCATAGACCGTATAGGAATCCTTTGGGATTCCATACCCATATGTGAATGTAAATATGAACATGAATAAGATCGATGCTAGTATAGTTCTCCATCATTTTAAAAAATATTATGTGATGTGACTCATGTGATTTCAACCACGGATGGCAATATGATTTGTGAAACAACTCTGGAATGGGCCAATGACATTGGAAATTATGAATTAGTCCTAATATGGGTTCAAGAACGATCGATGGATATATGATATATATAAATTTGTCTTCATAGATACTATGAAATTGAAGGTTTCGTGAGATGATGGAAAGATGACTCTCACCTTTGAATACAAAGTATGCCCGTATGATCCTTCTGTATGGGTTTGTATGATTGCTTTATTGAACGAAATATAATAGTAAACTCTGTGTTCCCATATAAAATGACCTTTCTAGGATCCAGAGTATATTTTGATTGATGATTCATGGAATGACATTATAATTTCTGAACTGGTCCTAGCATGGGAATTATTGAAAGAATTAGTGAATACATGATAGATATGAACTGAACTTGATACAGATACGTGGTATATATGAACTGGTATTGATATGGATTCTATGTAATTGGATGTTTAATGAGATGATCAAAAGATGATTTTCACATGTGAATATAAGATATGATCTTATAATTCTCTTTAACTCGTTCATGTAGAGTTTGAGTTGCCCCATGTGAAATGAACTTTTGAGATTTATGGATGGCTTTGATTAATGATTCATATGCTATCTAATAGATAATAGATTTAATTCTCGATCAGTGATTATTTGATTGGTGAATTTGTTTAAATAAGTTGTTTACTATGTCGAGATAATTGTGATTTGTGTTCAGTAGAAATTTTTTGGGCATTCATGGGCACGAGATCCTTACTGAGCTCTTTTTGTAAGACTCAGCCCACTTTCTTGGCAGTGGCTTGAACCCGAAATGGACTTGGATGGCAACAAGAGGAGTCTGGGAGGGACTCCAGTTTTCCTTAGGGAGGAGTCTGGTTAGGACTAGGATTAGGAGGTTGTTGTGGTATCCTCCCTTTATGTAAATGAGACTCGCTACCTCAGGTGTGTGGGGAGACATTGGGGTAAAGGGTACATAACTCTTGTAATTTAATAACAAAGTTCTACTTCTCCAATCGCTCTCTCTCACTCTCTGTGTGTGGTATTAGGGGCGGAGTTGGAGGCGAGGTCATAGAAGGACTCACTAGAGTTCAAGTGGACACAACAACGGCTCAGTCTTGGCGGTGCTGATAGATGGAGGGGCATGACAGAAAAAGTGAAAGATCATTTGTCTGAGTCAGAGCAAGTAAAAATGTTAATTTCTAATGCTACGCCTCACTTTAAGTTAGTCCTCGTTCTGAACAACTTGACCAGTATGGCATAGCTCTATGAAAGAGCACGGTATTGTCAGAATGCTTTCAAGGATGCTACATTCTCTAGTGTCTTTGATCTTCACTTACCTAGCAGGCCTCCACCACAAAAGCATGTCGTGTCAAATTCTCCTAGCACAGGTCCAACCACTGAGGGCACGCTCTCCCATGAATAGGTTAGTAGCATGAACAATAACCAGCCCCAATTTGTGAGGAATCAGCAACCACAGTACCAGCGGCCACAGCAGCCAAACCAGCAGGGTTACAAACAGCAGCAGCCGAACCCACAGTATCAGCAGCCCAGTACCAGCGGCCTCAGCAGCTGAACCAACAACCACAACAGTAATCACAGCAGCAGCCACAACGGCAATTACAGTATCAACCATCACAGCAGCAATATCAGCCCCCACAACAGCAACAGTACCAGCCGCGCGCACCGCCGGCATACCACAATGTACCTCCTCCTGCTGATTATAACCAGCAGAGAAAACCTCCAGGTCCGAAGAGGGTAGAATATCCAGTCCTTCCAGAGTCCTTATCGAATATTTTCAGTGCTTTAATAGCAACCAATGCTTTGGTCTGCCAAGAGAAAAAACTGTTTGGCCCCAAAATGCCGACACTTCCAGGTATTGTTATTTATTCAGACAACCTGGACATACCATAGATACCTGCTTCCAATTCCGAGATTATATTCATGATCTCAACGAGCAGGGCGGCATCGATTGGGAATAAATGAAGAAGTACATATCCGCCTTGAAGGCGAGAAGACCACAACAACAACAGTAACAACAACAACCAAGAGCGCCGGCGCAAGCAGCAGCGCCGCCAAACATGGGTATAGTGCAAAACCCACTTCCGGAGCACCAGAACCAGAATCAAGTTGCCCCCGTTTTGACAAATAGCCGGTCTGAGGCTAATCGAGGGCAACAGTGGAAGATAGAGGACTCTTCCTCTATTTATTCAACGGGCCACACTCCGAGCACCGCAGAACAACCACCACGCCGTACCATCCACATACCTAGACCACAGCCCATTACCATTACACCTATACCAACACCCGCATATCACTCACCCGCGCCCATTAACCCATCACCACCGCCTACTTTCCTCAAACCCATTATCCCCCACGCCACTACGCCTCCATTAAACAACCCCACGCAAGCTAATTACGCATCCCTCATACCATCCAAACCACTGCTCCGCATACCGTTTCCTACATCACCCACTACCACCACCACTTACCCAAACACCATACAACCATCTAAACCTCTACTCCGCATGCCATTCCCCACTTCATCCGCACCAACCAATTATCCTTCCACCATCCAACCATCTAAGCCCCTCATCCGTACCATGCGACCACCAACTAACCCCACGCCATCGCCCACATACCAACCCTCCACACCTAGTCCTGCGGTGCTCAAGTTATCACCCGGCCCTTCCGCAACTGAAGAACATGCACTCCGGAGTGGGAGGATATTCAATAAGGTCTTTCCTCAATCAACAGTCAGAGACGGCTCATCAAAGCAGTCGGAGGAAGCACATAATGATGAGAGTGCACCAGGCACTCAATATGATCTGTTGAAGCATCTTGACAGAACACCGGCACGAATATCTGTACTTGAATTGATAAAGAGATCAAAGACCCATCAAGAGGCTCTAATGGAGTATCTACAGAAAGTGATGGTCAACGAAGACGTGCCAGTAGAGAAGATCGCCGCACTACTAGTTCCTCAGGGGGATCAGCCCTCTATCTTATTTCATGTCTTGGAACTAGCACCACCAGCAGCCAGGAGCATGGCTCTAAGTATTACGGTCAATATCTGCAAGAAGGCCGTAGATGCATGTCTGGTCGACACAGGGGCTTCAATTAATGTCTTACCTCCGAAGACCCTTGAATTGTACGGTGTGCCCAAAGAAAAATGGCTACCTAGCCCTATCTCTGTAACAACTTATGATAATTCCACCCGTTCCCCTCTGGGAATGGTCTATTTGAAAGTGGAGTTAGGCCCTGTATGTCATGCCGAGGTCGAATTTCACATTTTGGAAATCGATCCTTCTTTGAATGCCATTTTGGGTCGTCCTTATATGAAAACCCTCAAGGCGATTCCCTCTACGAATCATCAGTGCCTCAAGTTTCCCTACAAAGGACGAATCATCAAAGTTATGAGCATGCCGATCCTTGCTGCTACTCACTCCTTGAATATCAAGCCAACTTCTTCACCTGGCCGACAACCTTTTCTGTTGGTATTACAGGTCTACCATCCAGTGGCTGATCCTTTAAAAGCCGCCACTCTTACTCCTTATCCACTAAATACCATAAAGCGGGGGAAGTGCATGAGTACCCCTGGATGGAAAATAATGATGAAGAGTGGTTATCAACCTGGAAAGGGCCTGGGCACGCAATTACAAGGCAGAACTACGCCCATCAAGGACAACTGAAGGACACCTGGAAATGGCCTGGGCTATAGGCCAAGAAAAATGAGGCATGACATTACTCAGCATGAAGAGAATGAAGACGGCCAAAAGGTCTGGGAGACAATGTCTACACCATGCAAAGAAGGTCAGGACCCCTTAACATGGACTTTATACACACATTTTGTCAAGGGGCCCGTAATTAGTCATAATAACACAGTGTTCATCACTTCCTGTTTTGATCTCAATGACATATACGGAAGAGACCTGGCCAGACATTGTTCAGAGTTGCTCACGTACCAGTCCTTAGAGGCTCTGTGGCCAATGAAAAGGAGGAAATTCCAAGACCCTGAGTGTGAATGGTACATATGGTTTGACTTAAAGAATATGTATATTGCATTGAATAGACTGTTTCTTGATTCCTCCGAACCTAAGTGGCCGCCACAAATAGATGAACTGATTGAAGGGCCTGATGCCATTTTTGATAAAAGAATATTGTTGTCTGAGGAAACAGATGAAGGGGAGCCAGATGACCCCTATGAAGTTGGCTATACCACGGATCTTTTCTGGAGGGGGACTTATCCTTCTCACATTTTCACGCTTCATACCTTGTTCCACACTCTGCTTCTGACCCCGACTTGGTTGCGGGTCATTATTGAAGATATTCCACGGGCTCCGCCCGTCATGATCACTCTGTCCCCATGGGACTTCATTCCTCAACCTCCTCTCGATCCAGAGAGGATTTATAATTTAATCTGGGACATACTGTTGTATGATCCCCCAAATCCTTTGGCCTTGGTGCCGCTTCCTCCATCCCATTCTCCTCATATTCACCTTCATTCTTGTCTCATGTTTAATTCTTCTTTTCCAAAAAAAAAATGCCAATTTGGCAACAAATTTCTCCCAGATCCTCATTGAGGAAATTTCCTACTTGTCCAATTGTACCCCATCGCGCAGGACTTTCGGTCAAGATTTTCTTCTAGATCTACTATGCCCCTCCCATCGGGAGGATTCCCCTGTATTTCCACATGTATCCCATAATTTTCATTCTGCTTCGTCTTCATAGGACAGGATAAGGAGTCTAGCGAAGTTAGGCAATCTAGTTCTAGGCAGGTTAGTCAAGTTAGAAAGTCTAGAAAATCTAAGGGTAAACAAATTCCATATAGATACCTCAGGATTTAGCTGATAAATGCCTTTCTTGCTCTATAATCCCTCAGCTACTAGAGAATCCTATTCAGATGCCAAAAGATTGTGTAGATGATGAGTCAATTAATGATGGATATGGGGTGTATGAGTTGATACATGAAAAAGACCCTATTATTAAAGATGAGGAAGATGACGAGGACGCGGCTGAGGCATATGCTAGTGGAGTGAAAAGATTCGATGAACCCTCAGCTGCCGTAGAAGAGCCCACCAAAGAAATCAATCTAGGGACTGAAGACGAACCTAAGGTTGTCCTCGTTAGCAAGAATCTTTCTGAAGAGGATGAGAAGGCAATGGTACAAGTTCTTAAGGATTATAAGGACACTTTCGCCAGGAGTTATGAGGATATGCCGGGGTTAGACTCATCCCTAGTAGAACACAGGTTGACATTAAAGGATGGAGCTAGCCCGGTCAAACAAAAGTTAAGGCGATTCCACCCACAAATGGTTTTAAAAATGAAGGAAGAGGTCGATAAGTTACACAAAGCCAAATTCATTAAAGTTGTCCTCTATCCACAATGAGTGGCCAACATAGTCCCGGTTATGAAGAAAGATGGGAAGGTCAGGATTTGTATTGACTTCCGAGATTTGAGCCGGGCGTGTCCTAAAGACGATTTTCCATTGCCTCACATTGATGTACTCATCGATAACACTGCTGACTATGAAACTTTATCATTTATGGATGAATTTTCATGATATAATCAGATCAAATTGGCAAAGGAAGATCAATAAAAGACATCATTTACTACACCTTGGGGAACATATTGTTATGTCGTCATGCCATTTGGATTAAAGAATGCTGGAGCCACTTATCAAAGGGCTATGATGGCAATATTTCACGACATGATGCATATTGATCTAGAAGTGTATGTAGATGACTTGTTGGTGAAATCTAAGACTAAGGCTGAGCATGCCAAAGTTTTGACAAGAGTATTAGAAAGATCAAAAGAATATCTAATTAAAGATGAACTCCAAGAAATGTGTATTCGGGGTATCCTCAGGGAAATTACTTGGATTCATTGTCAGTAAGTGGGGAATTGAGATCGATCCTAACAAGGCGAAGGCTATCAGAGAGATGCAACCTCCCAAGAATTTGAAAGAGTTAAGAGGATTGATCGGAAGGTTGCAATTTATTCGTCGTTTTGTCTCCCAGCACTCACAAAGGTGTAAGCCGTTCTACGAGCTTACCAAGCCGGGAGTCAAATTCGATTAGGACGATAAGTGTCAGGAGGCATTCGATGGATTGAAGAATTATTTGGCAAGTCTTCCTGTTTTGAGACCACCATCTCTAGGCAAACCATTGATACTATACATTTCTGTCCTGGATGATGCGGTGGGGGCTGTCCTAGCACAAGAGGATGAAGAAGGAAAGGAGAGGGCAGCCTACTATCTCTCTAAACTTCTCAACCCCGCTGAACAGAGATACACGGCGATGGAGAAGACATGTGCAGCACTTGTATGGGTTGTTCAGAAATTGAAGCATTATTTTCTGGCCCATGAAGTCCATCTTATCGCTAGGATGAATCTAATTAAGTTTCTTCTTGAGAATTTGTCCTTACTGATAGGTTAGCACGATGGCAAAACTTTCTATCTCAATTCGATATCACTTACATTCAGCAGAAAGCAATCAAGGGCTATGCCATAGCAGAACATCTGGCTCATCCCCTCCTTCCTCGTTTTGATCCAGTCTGATCGGAGTTTCCGGATGAGGAACTGATGTCCATAGACCAAATCAGAGATGATATGTGGACTCTGCATTTTGACGGAGCTCTGAATTTCCATGGAAAGGGGATTGGCATTGTTCTGCTATCACCTGAAGGTGTCACCATCCTACAAGCCTTTCAGCTTGACTTTCCAGTCAATAACAATATAGCTGAATACGAGGCACTCCTTGCTGGCCTCGAGGCTGCTCATTTCCATGGTGCTACTAAACTCAGGATTGTAGATGATAGCCAATCGATTCTTCGCCAGGGGTTAACCAAGTATCGAACTCTTGATCCCAAACTCAAGCCTTATCAAGAACTTACTTCTGTTTATGCAAAACTTTTCACAAAATTGATCTTCGTCCATGTTCCTAGGAATCATAACATCTTAGCTGACGCTCTAGCCTCACTTGCATCATCCCTCGATTTTCCAATCAGCAGACAATCCGAATCAATCATCATCGGTAGGCGTCTTTCACTTGCCGTGAAAGACCCTTCGTTCCATAGGACTAAGGAGAAGCTTTTGAAGAAGGTCAGAGATTGAAATATTATGGAAAAGAGAGAGATCATGTTAATGGAGCTGTTAGAAGAGATGGATGATGAACAGAAGCCGTGGTACTACGAAATTGCTAAATATTGTAAAGATCAATCATATCCTGAAGAAGCCATAACTGAGGAGAAAATGGCTATCAAGAGAGTTGCTCAAAGATACACCCTAGTTGGGGGAGTATTATACAAAAGAGGTTTTGGTGGAGTTCTTCTAAGATGTTTAGACGAAGATGAGCTTTGGAAAATTATGGAAGGAGCTCATGCTGGAGTTTGTGGTGGCCATGTTAATGGACAGATGTTAGCAAAGAAAATCCTTAGGCAAGGATTCTATTGGCCAACCATGAAAGAAGATTGTGTAGGATATGTCCGTAGGTGTGCTAAGTGTCAACTTCACGCCGATAAGATTCATTTTCCTGCATCTTCACTCCACCCTATTTCCTCCCCATGGCCTTCCTCCATGTGGGCTTTCAATATCATTGGACCCCTTGGCAATCCTGATTCCAGCATTAAGCAGAAGTCATTCATCCTCATGGCAACGGAATAATTCACTAAGTGGGCAGAAGCTGAAGCATACACGGAAGTCAAAGCATCAACCGTTTGCAAGTTCATCATGAAGAACATCATCACCATATTTGGAATTCTAAGTACCATCCTCACCGACAATGGACCTCAGTCGTGTCACAAGAATTGAAAGACCTCTGCAACAGGTACAAAATTGCATTGCATCATTCGTCTCCTTATTATCCGCAAGGCAATGGCAAAGCAGAGGCAACTAACAAGACTTTAATAAAAATCATCAAAAAGACGTGCAAGTCTAATAAATTCACAGATTGGCCAGAAAAATTGATTGAGGCTCTATGGGCCTGCCGAACTTCAATCCGCACGCCCACTGGGTAGACCCCTTATTCTTTAACATTTGGAATGGAGGCGATAGTTCCATATAAGATCCTTATACCGTCATTAAGAGTACAATTGAATAAGGAATTCTCCATTAATGAAAATCGTTCAGCACTCCTTGCTTAATTGGAACTTTTAGACGAGAAAATATGGTTAGCTGCTAATCATGCAAGAGTTTATCAAAATAGATTAGCACGTTTTTATCAAAAGAAAGTCATCAAACGTAAGTTCAAAGTTGATGAAATGATTGTCAAAAGAATCTTTGTAAAACCTGGTGGTCTGCGTTCTAAACTCCAACCCAATTGGGAAGGATCATATGTTGTATCACATGCTTTTCCTGATAACGCTTACCGTTTAGTTAATGCAGAAGGGGAAGAATTGACTCATCCTTAGAATGGTCTGTATCTTAAGAAATACTACCCTTAGGTTAAAGAGTCGATCAGCATAGTGCAAAGACCAGTGGAATCAGAAAATTTAGAAACTCAAATTCCCTTATCAGTCTGAATAATTTAATTCAAACACATTACTACACACACTGACACGTTTGATTCGTGAATAACAAGAGATGCCAAGTCCTAAGGAATACCGAAAGCTTGACTGAAAGTGTAAAGTGCAAATCATTCTTTTCAAACAAAATTATATTTTTACACTCAGCCCATGATGTCGGAATGAGGCTTAGAATAGACTACCAAGAATACCCGTCATCTTAGTAGGAGGCAGTCAGAAAAAAAAGGGGGAGATCCGTCCCAAGAAAAAGAAAAGAAAAACAAAAGTAAAAGACAAAGGCCAAATGTCAAATCAAAAGGCCATTACATTACAAACGTTACATCAAGGCTATGAAATAAAATAAAAGAGAACGCAATGTCGATAAATACCCTAGAAAGAAAATGACTGAACCCCAACATATATTAGGATAAGAAAGGAATATCTTTTTAGGTCTCCGGAACCTTCTCGTAGGCTTTCTAAACCAATTCTTCCTTTATTTCTGAAGAGGCGTACTCCAAGCTTAAGGAACGGCCTAGATTGACTAAGGATCAAATCATCAAATGAGATCACGAATGAAAACACAAGTTCAAACACGATGGGTCTAAGTTAGATTATTGAAGAACAATGTGGGAATTAAGTTAATAAATGAATATGATCTTTTGATCTGAGTACCATACTGATCTTTTAGTTTGCACCATATTTCAAAAATCCAAAAAAATACATATTTCAAAAATTCAAAAAAAATACATATTTCAAAAAAAAAAAAAAATACATATTTTAAAATCCAAAAAAAAAAGTACATATTCCAAAATCCAAAAAAAAAAGCACATATTTCAAAAATCCAAAAAATATATATATATGTTCCAAAACCCAAAAATGAAAATTTCAAAACAACAAAAATATTTCAATTTGCATCTACTTATTGCATCTAGTGTGTTTCATTCCTTTTATTTTCAGTGAACATCTGTTTGCTTACATGTTGCATTCTGCTTACAGTTTGATTATTCATGCTACCTTTGTTAATAAAGACTATGTCCCTTCACCCTTCTACTAAGAAAAATTGATCGATCATTCACTTGATTGAGCAAGGGGCTAAGCCTAAATAGATACTTAACCTATTTGTTAAGTAATGTGCAAGACACAGGACAAACACGTGGGACACGAAGCTGAAGGCAAAAGTTTCATATGTATATATATCAAAAGGTGTTTTATACATGATACACAAAAGAAAAAAGTACATGATATGAAGCCCTCAAGGCTGACTCTCCCTGGCCCCTTCATCCAGCTGGCTCTGAGCCTCATCAGGAGCATCTGGTGCCGGTCCTCGACTGGGCGGAGGTGGTGGTCCCATCAGACTTGGACCAGCCTAGCCCGATGATATGGCCACGCTCACGGTGAACGCACTTCCGTGCCCCCTTTCTTGCACTCGCTGGCGGGCACGTCGGTAATGCTCCTCCACGCTGCGTCGCTCATGCTCCGCGACACCAAGCTGGACCCGGAGGGAAGTCACCTCGGCATCGACTCGCTGCCGCTCCCGCTCTCGGTCCTCGGTAAGCATTTCCAGACAGATCTGGAGGCGTGTCAGCTCACGAGGAAGATCGTCGCTGGAGAGGCGTGCCAATTGCTCCTCCAAGGCTCGGATACGTGCAACATCGGCCTCGGGACGAGCAGCCGCTGCACGAGAATGCTCCAGCTCCGCTTCAGCCCTCTGAACGGCCTCCTGAAGCTCAGCAACTTGCAGAAGAAGATATTGTTAGTCCAAGACAATTAAGCGATCAAAATCAAATTCAGGATTGAAAGGAAAGAGGATTCAACTTACTTGGAGGTTAAGATCTCTTCCACTTAGATGATTTTCTACATCGGAGAGCTTCTCTAGCATCTTTCTCATCCTCTTACTTGAAGAACTCATCTTGTTCTTGAGTTTTTCCTTCTTGAAGCCTTGAAAACCTTGAAAAGCCTTGAACTTCGAAGAAAATCTTCAACTTTGATCTCTAGATTGTATTAGGATAGCCTTGATACAAGTTAATGGAGTTTATATAGAGAGAATTGCGATTTTAGGAAGGCTTTTCCGGATTGGAAAAGGGATAAGTATGGGAAGAGTTGGAATCCGGGTAGAAGTCAGTCAGAACCTGTTTATGCGACTGAAAAGGCGTCGTTGAACAGCGACGCTTTTTTAGGTGGATTAATAGCGTCGGCTCGACACGACGCATTTAAGGATTTTCTGTTATTTACCCTAAATTCAATGTTTATTCATATTTTGATGCTCAATTAAACACTTGCTTGAAGTTACTGATGAATTTTGAGTGCAGAAAATTCAGGAAAATTCAAATGAAGCTGAAAATCTTAAGAAGATCCCACTGTGGGTGTAACGACCCGCCATCCTATGACCGGAGACCCGGTCACTAAATGGATGTCGGCCCATTAACTGTAGGTTCATACCAGGATCTTATTCGCACATCTGGAGGAGTAAGCGTTAAACAAGATTAAATATAACATTCATACGGACTACAAGGGGTACAGTGCGCAGGAAGTAAAATAATAATGTCCGTACACAGTCCAACAATAATTACATGTCCAACAGATTAATTAAGTACAGGCAGAAATAAAGTACAACAACGTCGGGGCATACCCCGGAAACTAAGATAGCTGCTGGTCCGCACACCAAGGAGAACGCCACGCGCCGCCACACGCCACAAGGACCACACCTGAAAACGCAGGGAGTGAGCCACACGAGAATTGGGCTCAGTAGGGATCATCCGATCCCCTGCCTCCCACACACACACCCACAAGTGCAGTGACAAAGGTACAGGTAATAAGGCAAGTAAAGCTGTAGCACACTACTCCTAAAATCTAAATATGAACCATATGCATTCGAAATGTAACGTGCATATTTCTAAAATCATTCTATCAAGAAGCCTATAACTTGCGTCTCAGCAAAACACGCCAACCACGCCTCCGAAAATAGGAAACACACCAACCACACAGCCGTAAGTAGGAAACACCGTCCACACAAGCGAAAGTGGGAAACACCGACCCGCTGAGACCAAACAGTAACCCCTCGGATAGCACGCTGGCTACTCCGGCCCAACTGGCTCAGATGGTTACTCCTTCCCTCAGCATGAGTGACTCTCCGAATGTACCACTCCGACACCGGTACTAGCTGACCCCGGGGTTCACCAGGTGACCCTCTCTCACTAGGCGTCACCCCGCCCACGCCCCCACCGGCGCTGTGCTCACGCCCCCACCAGCACAGGGTGATAAAACGCTACAATGTCACTCCAGGTCCACAGTAACACAAAACCACCAAAACCCGGCACAGTACGATCCGGTCACGTGAAAAGCCCGCGATCGCATGGCACACAACACAGTGCCATCCGGTCATGAAGAATCCGAATACACTAAGGCATGCACTAACTAACTATCTAGCAATATGAACACGTTTTACTGGCATGAATTAGTGTTGTTCTGCCCTGAATCGCGTCGCCCGAGGCCGACGCCATTCAGTCTCCCTAAACTGGTTCATAAAACAGAGGCCACGGAAATCTGGCCTAAAAGGCGTCGACCCACGTGGTCGCCTTTTGAAACGCGTCGACATCCTACGACGCCATTCAGTTGATAAATCCAGAATTTCAGGAAAACAGTACCCAAGGGATTTCTGCCTTAAAAGGCGTCATGGTCTCCCGACGCCATTTAAATCGCGTCGCCCGCCCATGACGTCTTTTAGTCCCAGAATCCCGAGCTGACGGACCCTCAGTCGGGGTGATTTCCTGCCTAAATGGCGTCATGGTGGCTCGACGTCCTTCTGAAAGGCGTCGACCACCCATGATGTCATTTAGCGCCAGAACCCCTAGCCTGTTAAACCTCGAACAGGGGAGGTTTCTGCCCTAAAACGCGTCGTACTGCCCCGACGTCCTTCTAAAAGGCGTCGACCAGGCACGACGCCGTTTAGCGCCAGAAACCTGGTTCTCTGGTTCGAACCGAGGGTTTCTCCCTTAACCCCAAATGCCCCGAAAAGCCCCAAAACGGAAAGGGGGAGGAAGAGCAGTTGATCCACCACAAATATACTACGAAACCCCATTCACAAACGCGGCCATACCCACAAGAACACCCCCTAAACATGCTCAATCTAGCCCAAAACACATCAAAACACGCCTAGGAAAGCACGAGCAACACATACAAGGTTCGTCCCCCTACCGGATACTAGAACTCCTCCTGGCTCCGTGTCGCCCAACCGCCGCGCCGCAGACCGCTGCCGGTACCCCCGAGAACGTCGCCACTCCGCCGGGACGTCGGCCGCCGTCCGGAGAATGGAACGCCGCGAAGGAAGTGGTGGTGGCAGAGGTGAGAGGTAGGGAGGCGTTGGAGTGGTGGGAGAGGAAGAAGAGAAAGGGAATGGCGGAGAGTGGGATCGGAGGAGGCGGAGAGGGAGAGGAGAGAGAGTGAGAGGTGAGAAATGAGGGAAAGAAAGGAGGGCTCGCGGGGGTCATCAGAAACTACCTAAAACGCGTCGAGCGAGAAGGACGCCTATCAGATGACTGGACGGGCCGTACTGACAGCTGTCTGAAACGCGTCGACCACCATGGACGCCATTCAGCTGACATGACAGGCACCGTACACTGACATCGCAGGGTGGCAGTCTGAATCGCGTCGTCCATCATGGACGCCGTTCAGACGACAAGACAGGGGCCGTATTCTCGCGGCCCGAAATCCGCCCACGTGGCACCCACGTGGCACAACAGCAATTCGCCTAAATGGTGTCCACCTATCAAGACGCCGTTTGAAAGGCGTCGTGATCCTCCGACGCCATTCAGAGGAAATTCTCCAGACCCCGCAAGGTCCGACCCAGGGGATCCGGCCCGAAACCGACCCGAAAACCGAACCCGAAACCTCAGTCCTTACAGTGGGAATTTATAAGTCCTGACCGTGGCTAAAAGGACGGTTATCTCTATCCCTTGTAATATTTTATGTAATTAATTTATATCATCATTATTATATATTAAATATTTATTAGACTATGTCAAGGACCTTGTGGTTTTGATGAAACTGGAATTTGAGTTCCCCTTTAACAAAAACGGTGATAATTCCAGAGAATTCTTAATCGCACGGATAGGCCATTGGATTGTTAATTAGTGAGGACGATAGTTCCACTTTTGTAAAACAGTGCGTGGATAAACGAGCTTCGGCTTAGCACTGGATTACAAGAATTGATATCTTGACTCATTAATGATAATTTAACAATATTATCCTTGATTAATTTATATTTTATTTAACTTTATATTTTTCTTTTAGCCCAGCATGCATCATGTAGGACTTTGATATAATTGTGATAAGAATTAATTATTGATTAAGTTTCAGACCATTGATCAAATAATTCAAACATGATATGAAATATTCCATTCTGAATTGAGTATCTTGATTATTTTTAAGGTTCGCTTAAAGATATCTTTAGAATTCTATCCTTTCCTAGATTCTTTATCTAATATTTCTTGTTTTCTTTTAAAGATCCATCATAGCTGCAGCACGTCCACATTGGCTGACAATCGCTCCCCATGATGAAACCTGCAGTGTCTATGACGTAGGGTACTTCCCAATCCGTGGAGGTTGATCGACCTTATTTTATTTCCTTGTCTATTTCATTCAGATATGATTGATTTCATTGATCTCCTTGAGTTATCTTCATCGATGGTTTTGAGAAAAATTCCAATCATGTGACGTTAAGAGCGTGTCTCATCACACTTTGGCATCACATTTTCAGTGCATTACATTTCATTTCACTCCCTTGCAAAGACGATGCCAAGGTGAGGCAGCTGTAGACACGCTAATTTTGACATCATTTTGAGTAAATTTCATATCATATAATAAATGCCTCAGAATGGTCTGATATTTAATCATTAGTTAATTTTTATCAAATCTTTTTGAATTAATTATCTAAATAGTATCGGTTCAGACAGACATAATTTAAGTTAATTAATTAAATTGATTTTAACTCAAATTTTAATAAAATATAAAGAAGTCTAAAAGACGTCGACATGTGTAGACGCCATTTAGAGTTTATTCATATTTTGATATTTAAATTTGAATTTTAATTAATTGATTAATTAGATAAAAGACGTATGCCAGGCACGACGCCATTTAGGTTTCCTAAGTTGTTTCTGTCTATTTTTCCGGATGTTTATCCTTATCTTAATTAGTCTAAAAGACGTCTTTCATGGGCGACGCGTTTTAGATAATTACAGATAATGATGAATTAATCTGTGTTAATCTGTTTGTTAGCTAGATAAACTTCAAATTTTTCATCTTAATCCATTAATAACCGCAGATGTAAATCCTATAAATACCCAACCCCTTGGTCATTAAAAAGTGAGTGATTATTATTGAGAGTGATAATAGTAATTGAGCTATAATTGAGAAAAGAATCTTGGCGACGACGTCCAAACGCTGAAGGATCGAGGTGCTACTACTTCTAGGAGTCTTGAAGCAAGCTTCATCCCTTCTTCATCGTTTCTTCGTCCTTCCGAGATCCATTCAAGACCAAAGCTTCCCAGGGGCCATTCAATTCAGCTCTTAATTAATTTCTGTATCCTTCTCACATTTTTATCACATCATATTTTCATCACATCACTTAATGCAACACACACTCACTAGCATAATTTCAAACCTATTGGTTTAAGGGGTTTAAAAGATCAACAAACAAGTGAGTTATTTGTTCAAGTTACATGATTAGAATTTCTACTGGAATGGATATTACATCTATTTGAGTTCTCATTGTTCTCTCTTTCTTTCCACTTTCTTGCAAAGTACAAAAGGAGATCAAGAAGAGAGAATCATCAACAACAAGGAAAAGGAGTCTGTATAATCCTCAAAGTCTGATAAGCAGCCAAAGTAAGAACAAAGTCGAAAGGGCTCTCTTTCTTCGGCCGGCTGAAGAAGGAGAATCAAGGACTCAAACATCTCCTAATTCTAAAACAGGTAGACGATCAACCTTTTCTTTTGGAACTTTTTAGTTAAAAGTTTCTGGCGATCACATTCACTTAGTTTTTAATAGGTTTATTTGTCACATAAACAACATAAATTTTCATGATAATCACACACCCAATTTGAGCACTCACACCCCGCTAACATAATCCGGAGCATGGCCGCTTGCTCTTCGGCGTTGAGTATGGGAGGTCCACCGAGCCTGAGACTAATGACCCCCAAGTCATCAGGAAGGATCACACCGATTATCCCCCTCCTTCATGCTGACATATACGAATCCTTTCTTTCCAATTATGAATGGACGAAGGTTTCTCGAAAGAGATGCTACACCCGGACCGAGAGGCAAAGCAGTACCAAGATGATTTGCCACTTCGCTTTATAGAAAAGATGTAATGAAAAGAGAGAAAGTTGGGAGCTACACCTAACCGATTGCAAAGAACGATGAAAAAATAAACAGTTCACCAAGAGTTCAGGAAAAATTGGGAAGGGGTGAGGCCATAGAAGTTGAGAAGGCTGAGTACAAGGGGGTAAAGAGGAAGACAAAATCTAGCCCAAAGGCTCTCTTCGTAGATGGCGAAGCAGCCTGGCCGGGGTGAGTTAACCCAATCTGCCAACCGGGGTCACTATAATTGAACCCACCTCGAAAGGTTGAAGTAGCTCTAGAACTCCTAGAGAGCTTCACGGGATAGGTAAGAGGCCACATCTATATCCAAATTAGCCAGTCGGCGGCTTGGCTCTGCGAGCTCTGCCCGATGGGAGTCAGCTTGCTTGGAGGTGTTATAGACAGAAGGAGGCTATGAGGTAGATTCATCTGCATCATGGAAAGAAGAGAGTCAAAACCAAATATAGTAGAGAGAGAGAGAGAGAGAGATCAAGTCAGGACCTTTATCGTTAGAAGAAGAGCAGGGTGAGCTATTTGACCCTAGCAAAGCAGAAAGGGACATGAACTAATGGATGACGAGATAGAGTCAGAGGATTACCCTCTGACTTATTCGGCCTACGCCACTCGAAGAGACACACTTGGTCCACCTTCTCGCTGCTCTCCACCCACTCTCTGCCACTACTCGTGCATATGAAGACCCCTGGGGGGTTTCGCTCCAATTTATAGGGGGATCCTTAGGGGAACATTAGGGAATCAACGGTCTGCAGCGCTAGGCCTGTTTGAGTGGCAGCCACCGGATGGCAGCACGTGTCAGTCGCCTCGACTCCCAAGCCCGACAATGGGGTTTCCAAAAATTTGGCTCCTTTGAAGCACCACAGTTCTCCTGCTCACCTGATTTGTCTCTCCGACCAACCGGTGTTGGTTGAACCCTCCCCCCCGGTTCAGCGGCTCAACCGATTTAGTGGCTTGCTCCAAGCAGGCATCTTCAAAAAAATTTCTCCCGAGGCATCGCAATCCGAATGCCACGGGAGTAGGGGGCCTGTGATGAGGGAGGCTCCATCCAAGCTAGGCTCAGATTAGCCATTGTAGTAGCCCAGTTCCTTTAGGTCAGAGGTGTAAGGAATCGCATAGAACGCAGCGGAGAATAAAAACGATTCCTATGTATTGGCTGTTGGGATCGTAAAACGGACATTAAAATAAACGCGGGAAGAACGGTTCTTCACCTTTGCGGGGTTTCGAATCTCCCGTGGATGATGCCGACTCGGTAATCGCGCACGCGCACGATCTCTAGAGGTATCCACACGAGTTCCCGCAGCAGACGCGATTTCCTCCTCGACTTGAGTGCTCCGACCAGATCTCAAATCCACCATGCGCGGAAAGAGACAGATCTACTCCAAGAGAGAGAGAGGAGACAGAGAATCTGGGGTGTAAAATTCGTCCAACCAACCTTTTACCCCTTCCCCTTAGCCCTCCTTATATAGAAATAAGGATAAGCACAAGGATTAATCCTCATGATTATCCAAGAGTTTGGCCTTGGATAATTCTCCATTAAATCTTCATGTTTATCCTGCGGCTTTTCATAAAAACCCAGATAAGCATTAAATTTAACGTCTCTCATCGTCTGACGAGAACTCTTATGTGTCTGACCCTCTAGGCCCATATATCAGTCCGGTTGCAGGCCCATTAAACTTAGAACTGTTTCTTGAATTTAATATTTATTAATTAACATTTAAACATCATATGTTAAATAATTAATTTAATAAACAAGTGGATTATCATCTGATGATTAATTCACTCGACCTTCTGATCATGAACAGCACCAAACACTACCTCATGATCCCAGAAGATATAAGGGATATTGTTCCCTTTAATTGAACATTTCCGTCTGCAGATACCGCACAGATATAATCCTTCACTCATGCAATGTCCCAATAACGTAAGGGTATGGTTTTATAGTCAAACCCTCTATCGCATTATCCAGATGGATTCCAGTACACAGTTAATATCTAGAAAGACATCTCTTTCATTTGACCCTGGCCAGGGATTTATGTGTACACATCCATAGGACATTCTCTCTCCAGTCTTATACCAAGAGTGAGTGATCCCTTGTTGTTCACTCAATTACCTTCGCAAGCTTTCCACTGTATCTGAAAGACCGATTATGGTGGACTTAATGGTTAAAGTCCACGAGTCAGAGAATCAAGATACAATGGTCCACAAACAAGGTATCATTGGTGACTCAGGTCAAAGGACCAACTGTGCTACTGCAACGATTGAATTCCCTGGTTGACTAATAGGTATAATTACCATCCAGGAATTCTTATTTGGGTCTGTTCAGTGAACTCATTCTCTAATGAGCACCCACTTGTTTGTCTTAGTGTCACCACATGAGTGAATGTGAGATCATTCACCCTCATCACATGAGCAAACATAACTTATGTCGATCTTATCAGATATTTAATGTCCATCTCAAATATCCTATGATCGAGAACTGTTTAAGACAATTGACTGAGGATATTGATCTCACTATCATGATCTCATCATGATTCAATATCCCATACATTTGTCTACGGACCTTCATTACGATAGTTAATTTGCGAGAACTATTAAATGAAGAAATGATTGCCTTTATAAATAATCTGAACTAGAATATACAATGATTGGCTTTGAGGCCACCCAATTCTAACATTCTCCCACTTGGACTATAGCCAATCACCTATGTGTCTAAGTCTCATAGACTTAAGGTGACGTTCTAAATTGTTTTGAGACAATGGCTTAGTCAAGAGATCTGCTACATTATCTTCATATGAGACTTTCTCAACTATTATATCTCCTCAGGCGATAATCTCACGAATCAGATGAAATCATCTCAGAATGTGCTTTGACTTCTGATGTGATCTTGGCTCCTTCGCTTGAGCTATTGCCCCATTGTTGTCACACAATAATGGAACAAGATTTGAAATGCTTGGAACTACTCCAAGTGCCGAGATGAACTTCTTCATCCAAACCGCCTCCTTGGCCGCTTCAGCTGCAGCAATGTATTCTGCTTCGGTCGTCGAATCTGCAGTTGTTTCTTGTTTGGAACTCTTCCAACTTACTGTACCTCCATTTAACATGAACATAAATCCAGACATGGATTTGCTGTCATCCATATCCGACTGGAAACTCGAGTCAGTAAATCCTCGAAGTTCCAAGTCGTTTCCTCCATAGACGAGAAATAGATCCTTAGTTCTTCTCAAGTATCTAAGGATGCATTTCACCGCCTTCCAGTGTTCCTCACCTGGATCAGCCTGATATCTACTAGTGACACTTAGTGGGTGTGCCACATCAAGCCTAGTACATAGCATTGCATACATGATAGATCCTATTGCCGAGGCATAAGGAACTCTATCCATGTATGCTTTCTCTTCAGGTGTCTTGGGAGACATTTCTTTAGAGAGATAAATTCCATGCCTCATTGGAACGAGGCCTCTCTTGGAATTTTTCATGCCAAACCTTTTGACTATGGTATCTATGTACATAGATTGAGATAAGCCAAACATCCTTTTGGACCTATCTCTATAGATCCTTATTCCCAGAATATAGGATGCTTCTCCCAAATCTTTCATGGAGAAGTTTTTGGATAACCAAGCCTTTACTGATGACAACATTCCTACATCATTCCCAATGAGTAGAATGTCATCAACGTAAAGTACCAAAAAGGTAACTGCGCTCCCACTAGCCTTTTTGTATACAAAAGGTTCATCTTCATTCTTAATGAAGTCATAAGATTTGATTGCTTCATCAAATCTTAAGTTCCAAGTTCGGGATGCCTGCTTTAATCCATAGCTGGATCTTTGCAGCTTGCATACCTTGCTTGAATGCTCTTTGGAAGTGAATCCTTCAGGTTGTATCATATACACCTCTTCTTGAAGGTTCCCGTTAAGGAATGTTGTTTTCACATCCATTTGCCATATTTCATAATCATAGAATGCGGCGATAGCAAGAAGTATTCTGATTGACTTAATCATGGCAACTGGAGAAAAGGTTTCGTCATAGTCAATGCCTTGCCTCTGACGATATCCTTTTACTACCAGCCTTGCCTTGTATGTGTCAACCTGTCCATCTGTCCCGATCTTTCTTTTAAAGATCCATTTACTGCCAATAGGTACTATACCTTCTGGCAGATCAACCAAGTTCCAAACTTGGTTGGCATACATGGACTGAATTTCAGAATTCATTGTCTCTTGCCATTTTTCTGATTCTTGACTATTTATGGCTTCTTGGTAGGTTTGAGGATCATCATCCTCATTTAAGTACACTTTTGGTTTGCCATCATCGATATGTCCAACATATCTTTCAGGCTGCTTAAGCACTCTACCTGATCTGCGAACCTTTTGTTTATCATCTTGAACAAGTTCTTGAGTCAATGGTTCAGTAGATGAACTAGTGTTGATTTGTGAGTCTAGAATTTCTTCCAGTTCTATCTTGCTCCCACTGCCTTCTTTTGAAAGATATTCTTTCTCTAAGAAGACAACTCTTTTTGCGACAAACACCCTTTGATCGCTGGGCTAATAGAAATAATATCCAAAAGTCTCTTTTGGATATCCCACAAATCTACATTTCTCTGTCCTGGAATCCAGTTTGTCTGGATCATGTCTTTTGACATGTGCAGGACAACCCCAGACTCTAACATGCTTAAAGTCAGGTTTCTTTCCTTTCCATATCTCATATGGAGTGGAAGATACTGACTTACTCGGAACTTTGTTCAACAGATATGCAGCAGTCAACAGTGCATATCCCCATAAAGAGATTGGAAGTTTGGCATAACTCATCATTGATCGTACCATATCTAATAGAGTATGATTTCTCCTTTCTGATACACCATTTAATTGTGGTGTATAGGGAGGAGTCCACTGAGACAAAATACCATTATTCTTAAGATATTCTGTGAATTCTGTACTTAAGTATTCACCCCCTCGATCTGATCGAAGAGTTTTGATACTCTTTCCAGTCTGGTTCTCAACTTCATTTTTAAACTCTTTAAATTTCTCAAAGACTTCTGACTTATATTTCATTAAATATATGTAGCCATATCTTGAGAAATCATCTGTAAATGAAACAAAGTATGAGTAACCACCCATAGCATGAGTGGACATTGGACCACATACATCACTATGTATTAGTTCTAATAAGTCTTTAGCTCTGTCTCCATGTCCTGAGAATGGAGCTTTGGTCATCTTTCCCATGAGACAAGCTTCACAGGTTGCAAATGATTCATAATCAAATTGATCAAGATATCCATTCTTTTGCAACCTGATGATCATGTTCTCATTTATAAGACCTAGCCTACAATGCCATAGGTATGATTTATTCACATCCTTATCTAAGCGTTCAAGAGATTTATTTACCAGACAAACATCATATGAAATATCAAGTAAATATAATCCATTCAATAAATATCCGGAAGCAAACAATTTGTCTCCTTGATAAATGGAACAACCTTTATTCTCTAGTTTCATAGAATATCCTTGTCTATCTAAACATGAAACAGATATGATATTCTTAATAATGGTCGGAACATAATAACAATCTATCAGTTCCAATGAGTCTCCTGACGGCATCTGAAGTCTTGTTGTCCCCACAGCTAACGCAACAACTTTTGCTCCATTCCCGAGCCTCAGATCCACGTCTCCGCGGTTCAATCTTCTTTTACTTGTTAACACCTGCAAGTTATTGTAGATATGAAAAACACATCCAGTATCTAATACCCAAGATGTTGTTTCTCTATAAGACAAGTTAAGATCGATCATGAGAATACCTGAAGCTTCACCAAGTTTCTCCTTTGCTTTTTCTGCGAGATAAATCTTGCAGTTTCTCTTCCAATGACCTTCTTTATGGCAGTGGAAACACTGACCTTTATTATTGACTTTAGTTTTGTCCTTTTGAACCGCCGGTTTGCTTTTCACTAGCTTCTTAGGCTTACCTTTCTTAAAGGTCTGTCCAGATTTTCTTTTCTTGTTGGTCTTACCAACAAGCATTACATTTGGCTTATCTTTCTGGATAGTGCCTTCTGCTTTTTAAACATGTTGAGCAGCTCAGCCAGTGAAACTTCAATTTTGTTCATATTGAAGTTGATAATGAATTGTGAAAATGAATCTGAAAGGGACTGTAGGATTAAGTCGATGCTCAGGTCATTGTTCATAACAAAGCCGAGCACTACAAGCCTCTCAATCTATTCTATCATCTTGAGCACATGAGTTTGCACAGATGTGCCCTCGCTCATTCTGGTCCTGAACAATTTCTTAGATATCTCATATCTTTCTGTTCTGGATTGTTCACCAAACAACTCTTGTGGGTGATTCAGAATGGTCTTAGGTTCCATGTTATCATGCTGTCGCTGCAGTTCATTGTTCATTGAAACAAGCATATAACACTGGACCTTGACAGAGTCCTCCTTCCAATTTTCATACATCATTAATTCATCTTTGTTAGTATTATCACCGGGTTGCACTGGATCTGGTTGATCCAGGACATAGGCTAGCTTTTCACACCTGAGGACAATCTTCAGGTTGCGTAACCAGTCAATGTAATTTGGTCCCGTGAGTTTGTTTGCATCAAGTATGCAACGGAGGGGGTTAGGTGACGACATAGCGACCTACATGGAAATATATAAAAAATGAGCAGATAGTTCTTAAAATCAGATTTAGGACTTTTAATCTTGATTTAGGCTCCCACTATTTTTCGGCGATCTGTATGACCCTCTAATATACAGAACGGGAGATTCCGGTGATCTCCTAGTGGGGATCAGAATCCTTCGGGCAACATGCATGTGACCTTGTGGTAGCACAACAAATCACATCAAGTCCCTTAGGCAGTCAACTCTTGACAGTTGCAACATTTGCAATATCCGATCGATTTAAACCCTGAATCAGAATGACCTTGTGGTAGCACAACAAATCAAATGATTCAGTTAAGTTTATCCATCATTACTTAGATGACATGAATTCATAGTGCAATCATTGTGGTAGCACAACAAAACTACACTATTTGTCCATTCATCTTAATGACATCACATGTCGTAGACCTAGGTTAATTTCTAAATCAAATAGACCTTGTGGTAGCACAACAAATCCATTTGAGATAAGAATTATCCTAAGATCTATAATGATAGTGGGTTACGTGGATTATTCTGAATATCTCACGTTTACAACTTAAATTTTAAAAGAGGGTTTTTGATTTGATTTGTAAAAATCGTGCTATCAATAGTATTTCAATTTGAAGTATCATTATACTTAATAGAAATATATATATATATGATAGCATAGTCCACAAATATCACATATATGCAGAAAAATTAAATGGGGATGATCATGGACTGCTAAAGCTACTATGGAATCATCGGAGCCAAACGATGATACATAATAGGATCATAATGTGAAAACAGCAACACTGGTTCCATTTAATGCGAGTCCTTCCTCCATAGGTGTCTTCAGAAGATCCCGTCCTCTTAGCTTAATCCGATAAATTTAAATATGAAATTCAGGACTCGCAGGTCTACAAATGTACATTTAAAGAATTAGAAACCTTGATCTAATCAAGGGGAGTACAATCTTATAGGAAGGTAGAAAGTACACTTGGATTAAGAGAGAGGAGGACACGCAGGTTCTATTTAAAATACCAAATGAAATAAGCATCGCATTCATCCGCATCATTCATCACATGAAAATAATAAGTCTATGATCATCCCACCATAAAACACATCACATGCATCACAATCATCACATAATTGCAGTCTGGTATTAAATTTTATAAATATAAAATTATAATACCAATTAGTTTTCAAAATAACATTTATTTCAACATTATCAATAATATTCAAAACATTATTGACTAATTAAATAACTAAACCATTCAGTTAATCTAAATCTACATTCAAACAATTTGAACAGAAAAATAATCAAGTTATGCATAAAATCAGTTTAAAATATTTTTAAACTAATTAATTTAACAGGGAAATTAATTATCTAAAACAATTTTAAATAATTAACTAACATCCTATTAATAATAAAGCCCTTTAATTGAATAACAGTTATTAAATACTTTAATAAGCTGTTAATAATCATAAAAATAATTAATAACATTTATTAATTATTCCTATAATTATTCTGTTTTAAAACAATTTTAAAACGAGCTTAAATGGGCTTAAATGGGCTAATAATGAGTTTAATGGGGTTTTAACAGTTATTAAAAACAATTTTTAATAAATCATAAAATGGGCCCAGCCCATTAGGGCCCAAACGGCCCGGACCCAGGGCCCTGGCTCGGCCAGGGTCGAGCCCTGGCTCGGCCAGGGGGTCTGCCCCAGCCAGACCCGAGTCCTGGCTCGGCCAGGGTCGAACCCTGGCTCAGCTAGGGTTGAACCCTGGCTCGGCCAGGGGGCCGGCCCGGCCCCCGCCCGGTCCGACCGGGTCGGAACCAGGCGGTCCGGCCGCTCCATCTTCATTCAACTGAGCCCTTCCCAAAACATGCAACCCTAAATGCAAGCCGCGGGGAGGAGGCCTTGGCAGCGCCGCCAAGCGTCGGTGCTGGCGCCGCCAGGCACCGCCGGCAACGCCCCCACCGCCGGCGATCCACCCGGCACCGGTGGGGCAGCCGGCGGTGGCCAAATGGTCCCTGGATCGAGCCCCAAACTTCCCCTAAAATCTGGTTTTTCCAACGTAAAATCCGAATTAGGGCTTCAAATTTGTAGCTCTCCAAGGCCACTCCGGCGCCAGCAAATGTGTCGAATGTGTAGTGGTGACTATCACCAATAGATCCAGACATCCGGGCCGCCATCCCAACACTTGGGAATCGCGTACGAAGCCGCCGAAGTATCCCGGTTCATCATCTTATGAAGAACTCCGAAAACCCCAAAATAAAATTCGGGATCAAATCCCAACAAGTTTTAGACCTTCTAAAAAACGTGGGAACGATTCCCAGATTATAAAAAAAAATTTATTTTTTTTTAGCCCAAGAACACGTACAATACGGGTTCTTCACGCATAACGAGAAAATCACGCAAAACGATGCCGTTTTACGACCGAACCAGCAAACCGGGCTCTGATACCACTGTAAGGAATCGCATAGAACGCAGCGGAGAATAAAAACGATTCCTATGTATTGGCTGCTGGGATCGTAAAACGGACATTAAAATAAACGCGGGAAGAACGGTTCTTCACCTTTGCGGGGTTTCGAATCTCCCGTGGATGATGCCGACTCGGTAATCGCGCACGCGCACGATCTCTAGAGGTATCCACACGAGTTCCCGCAGCAGACGCGATTTCCTCCTCGACTTGAGTGCTCCGACCAGATCTCAAATCCACCATGCGCGGAAAGAGACAGATCTACTCCAAGAGAGAGAGAGGATACAGAGAATCTGGGGTGTAAAATTCGTCCAACCAACCTTTTACCCCTTCCCCTTGGCCCTCCTTATATAGAAATAAGGATAAGCACAAGGATTAATCTTCATGATTATCCAAGAGTTTGGCTTTGGATAATTCTCCATTAAATCTTCATGTTTATCCTGCGGCTTTTCATAAAAACCCAGATAAGCATTAAATTTAACGTCTCTTACCGTCTGACGAGAACTCTTATGTGTCTGACCCTCTAGGCCCATATATCAGTCCGGTTGCAGGCCCATTAAACTTAGAACTGTTTCTTGAGTTTAATATTTATTAATTAACATTTAAACATCATATGTTAAATAATTAATTTAATAAACAAGTGGATTATCATCTGATGATTAATTCACTCGACCTTCTGATCATGAACAACACCAAACACTACCTCATGATCCCAGAAGATATTAGGGATATTGTTCCCTTTAATTGAACATTTCCGTCTGCAGATACCGCACAGATATAATCCTTCACTCATGCAATGTCCCAATAACGTAAGGGTATGGTTTTATAGTCAAACCTTCTATCGCATTATCCAGATAGATTCCAGTACACAGTTAATATCTAGAAAGACATCTCTTTCATTTGACCATAGCCAGGGATTTCTGTGTACACATCCATAGGACATTCTCTCTCCAGTCTTATACCAAGAGTGAGTGATCCCTTGTTGTTCACTCAATTACCTTCGCAAGCTTTCCACTGTATCTGAAAGACCGATTATGGTGGACTTAATGGTTAAAGTCCACGAGTCAGAGAATCAAGATACAATGGTCCACAAACAATGTATCATTGGTGACTCAGGTCAAAGGACCAACTGTGCTACTGCAACGATTGAATTCCCTGGTTGACTAATAGGTATAATTACCATCCAGGAATTCTTATTTGGGTCTGTTCAGTGAACTCATTCACTAATGAGCACCCACTTGTTTGTCTTAGTGTCACCACACGAGTGAATGTGAGATCATTCACCCTCATCACATGAGCAGACATAACTTGTGTCGATCTTATCGGATATTTAATGTCCATCTCAAATATCCTATAATCGAGAACTGTTTAAGACAATTGACTGAGGATATTGATCTCACTATCATGATCTCATCATGATTCAATATCCCATACATTTGTCTACGGACCTTCATTACGATAGTTAATTTGCGAGAACTATTAAATGAAGAAATGATTGCCTTTATAAATAATTTGAACTATAATGTATAATGATTGGCTTTGAGGCCACCCAATTCTAACAAGAGGAAGCCAGCCCATTAGGCCCAGTCGTCCTACCACCCAACTGTAAAGGCAGGCAAGGGGAGGATGCCCCACAAATAGTCCTATATTGGCTGCCTCATTAAGTTCTCACCTACCCTCCTTATACAAAAGGAGACTAACTACGTCATATCAAGGTAAGTAATCACTACCAACTCCAGCTTTTAGTTGCTTCCTACCTGTTAGTCTCTAATTTTACCGTCAGAGGGGTCCCCCCCCCCAGCTTAACCCGTGGCTCAACTGACGTGGGGCATTCAAGCACGTCGACCGACCCAACTCTTCCCTGGCCCAGCCTCCTCGTTTGAGCGCGCCTCATCTGGTTCACTCTGCGCATGCCTTGACTGTGTCACTGCCTATCTATGACTCCTTATGGATACATGGACTAATGGGTGTGTGATTATAGAATGACTCAGCACAACTACAATACATGCATTGCGACAAGTACTACTCTCTTGTGTACATAGGCTTCTTTTTTGAAATACACTTGCAGGTCTATTTTATAATCATGATCTGTCTATTATCCAATTTTAGTCCATAAAGTTTTAATTTGGATCTGATAAATAATCTATTAACACAAATCCAGATTATGCTTATCTTTTCGTGTTTCCGGTTAGAAGTCATATCAACTACTTGAGATTTTGGTTTGCTTTATCCAAAATCAATAGTCTTGGATAATAGATAACCTTATAGTAATTTTAAGGATGATCTTATTTGTTAACCTTTCCCATTCCAATATGTTTTAAATGAATGCACTCATATTCTTTAGGAGCAATATCATTATCCCTACGTTTTATCACTCTTTTTACCATATTCATTGAGGGTCATTTAAATCACCTGACCGAAGAACCCTAGTAAATATAGTATTTATACTAAAAGTTATGTCAAAAATAATTTTATCGAGAGCCACTTGATCAAGTGATTAAATGACTCGGGACGAGTATAGTAAAAGTCATATTTTTTATTGACTCGGGGTCACCGCCCGAACCGGGCCGAGTCATCCGGCAGACTCGGCCCAACTTCTCCTCCCCTCTAAAATGAACAACACTTGGTCGGCTCGCCCGGGTGGAGGAGAGAAGGCAACCAAAAGTGAACACAAGCATGGCGGAAGCCTCCGAGTCTGCTCCGCCGGCGGCGCGGGCCCCGCCATTGCAATCGCCACCGAGCCCTACGAATCTCGTCCAATCGCTTCAGGTGGTCTCGCCGCCAACAATGGGTTGTGTTACTCGATTCGTGATTGTTAGATTCTCGTCTCGCTGCTTTTTCGATCCATGGCCACCATGTAGTTTTTCCTCTCTCCTTTTTTTGGGTTTGTTTTCTTCTCAGTGTTCGTTTCTGCGTTTCATCAAGTTTCTTCGTGTAATTTTCCCCATTTTTATATCATTTGTTTGGCAGCAGTTTAGGAAGAAAAGTCTGCTGGAACTGGCGGGTGATTGCAGTGTCGTGATCAGTCTCACATACAATTTAGGGTCTTGGGAATTTACCAGCTCAGAATTTTTTTTAATGTGGACCGAATTGGCGGCCGTTGCTTTATGAGCGATTAAAGGCCGCAATATTGCAGAATTTTAATACCCAAAGAATTACCTGTCCCAAATAGGTTTTAGAAATACACAGAACCCACCCTCTCTCTCTGAGGCACTGTTGATGGAGATTAGGAACTATCTTTTCTTATTTCCGAAAAAAAGAAGACCAAAGGAGCTTCCTAATTGTTGTTTAACTTTAGGATGCACTTTTTGTGCATCATCTTCCAAGAATATATTACAGAGCAACTGCCCTTCAAGAAGTCTATAGTCCACATGGCTAGTAAGGTTCATCTCATGTTATGTGGATAGAATTTGGTAATAACAAAATACTAGAAAAGGTGAGGCTTTATAAGGAAGTTGTGATATAGTCCAACAACCACTTGTGAGAATGATATTCTGCTATGAAGAAAAGTATATCTGCAGCTGGAACTCTAAAGAAGATTCATGTAATTTACTCGATTCTAAATCCCATAGTGAACTCTTAACTTGGATGGTGCTTGGAAGGTGTAAAAAAGTACGCAAATGATTGTTATACAATGTTAGTTGTCCAAATCCCCTGGCATATACTAGGACATACGTATAGTAAAATATCTAGCAAATATTAGACAGATTTTGTGTCGTTTTAATGCAGTTTCAGAATATATTTGGATTATATTTTTCTCCGTATGTGCCCTGTTGACAGGCACAATTCCAGTCTACAACTGCTCTGAATACAATCAGGTAAGAACAAGAATAATTGATGAGGAGTAACAGAGACATGGTGAACTCCATACACTTTCATATGACTACGAAAGAATTCAAGCTTTCTGCCTTTGTGGTTGCCAACAGATTTTGGTTGCAGTGGACTGCGGGTCTACTGTTCAGAAGATTGGTGCATAAAAAAATGGCGGTCTGATGTATGCCATTCTTAAATTTCTGGTTTATGTTTAATGCAACACACCGACTTGGTTATCCCTCTGAGCATTTAATTATAGCTATGGGGCTCCTTAGAAGGTCTTGGAAATGGTAGTGAGACAAGTTGCATAGGCATGCTCATCTCTATTGAAGTTCATTAAGTTATTAGCAAAAATAAACAGCAAGACATTACTGTTCCAATGGAGAATGCGTTATCTAACTGCAGTTGGGGAGATAAACTCTCCATGGCAACTGCAAATACTATGACAAGAATGGTTTTTACTTGACTACTGGGAACCCCATCATAGATATGATATACTTTAAGCATAACTATCTCAACATCAGCTTCCCTCAAGCAGCCAAGCACATATTTTGCTCCCTGTAGAGATTCTGAAGCTTTATGTGAAATTTCCTCTCTTCACTCTTGTTCTATTGAAAGAAATAAGAATTTAGATTGAAGGGCTTACTATTTTCCTTATTTTTTTCAATAGATATATTTATGAAGGTGCTCATAATCATGGAAAGCAGAATCGGCCAATCCCGATCCGGATCGGGATCGGCAGGTCTCGATCCCGCCAGAATCGGCCGATCTCTGGTGATTCTGGCCGGTTTTAGCCTGAATTGACCGATCTAATCCCGATTCGGATCGGGATCAGCGGGTCCCGATCCGGCCTCCTGATCCGGAATTCCTTGCTCGGAATGGAATGCTGTTGCTTCTGACCTATATTTCTAAGAAAATAATTTGATTGATTCTGGCTCCAATGCCTGCTGGTCAGCTTTTTAGTCTTAATTGTGTCACGAGTTGTGGTTGTGTTTTGTCTGAGAAACTGTAGATCATGTACTAGGCATGCCAGCTGTTTAATTACATAATCATATTCTACAAGATATCTAACGGCCTAAGACTAGAAATTTCTGGTGTTTCGTGTTCACATGTTCTGATGCTTACTGACTCGTATGAACATTTACAGGCATTCTTACCAGAGTTAAGGTCACAATATCAAGTGTATGAGGACATTTTTTTCAAGAGGGTTAAAGGTGACTTCCTTTAAATAATGGATTTCCAAATTTACCATGATGATGGTATAACTCTCAGAAGATTGCATGTTTCACTTGTTTGTGCAGTTTAAGCTTAATGTGACACGATCATTAGTGACATGTAGCAGATATTCATTGCATAATATAATACACTGGATGTGGTTGTGTCTCACTTTAGTGTTTTGTTTTTTTGGATGCTTTATTTCAATGTGTTTAGATGAGTTGTTGATTGTAAGAGAGCAGCCAGCTGTGGCATGTGGAGTTGCTGTCGCTGCAGGACTCCTACTTATGCGAGGTATACCTCTCCTATTCTATGTCACCATGCTTGCATGTGTGCAGGCAGGCATGTATATTTTTGTGTACATATGTTTGATCTATGTTTGAAATGCATTGACTAGGGAAAAAAGGGTTGGGGACTCTTACCCTTGTCAGTAATAATCTCGTATACTTTTGTAGCATGTTGTACCCATTCAGTTGGTATCAGGGCAGTCAGGATTAGCGGTTGGTCAGTTATGGATCAGTTGTCCCTGAACCAATCTAGATCTGCCGATCCCACTCCAGTCTGCGGCCAATGTTGTACAATAAAACCCAAGATTGGCCCCCATTAGTTTCTTAAAAATCCAAAAAACATATGAAAAGACACTAAAAGTAGACAAAAATGCATCCTAGAATAAAAAGCCACGAGCTAACAAAATGAAAAACATAACTTTAAAGGAAAATTGTCCAATGTGGTCGCCTTAACTCTGATGCCAAATTGTCCAATACGGTCTTCAATCTACTTACTTGTGCATTAAAAGAAAGCATTCTAATGATTTCATTATGGTATAATGCCATGGTGATGCTTTCTTTTGGGTCCTTGTGCCATAATGAAGTCATCAGAATGCCTTCTTTGGCCGCATTGTAGTGTATCTGGACACAAAAGTTTATTTGGGGGCGAGAGAATGAAAGAGAGTGAAAGAGAGTGAGGAGAGAGAGTAAGAGAGTGTGAGAGAAAGGTATTGTGTGAGAGCCAATCTGATCACTATATGTAATGTAAATTTTAGAGAGACAGCAAGTACAACTTAACTTGAGTTTGAGAGAGAGAGAGAGAGAGAGTGCTAAGTAGGAGAAGGAGGAGATTAAGAAAGAGTTGAGATGGGGGTGGGAATGGCCAAAATTAGCTGTTGGAGACCAGCTAGCTATTGCTAGCCTTGGTCTGCAATGGCTAGCAACACTAGCCGTTGAGTTCCACAGGCTAGTTGGGATTGGTCTGGATTGGCCCATTCGGGGGTGGATCACGATTGGCCTCCATTATGAATCGGCGAACTGGGGGTGGAGATTGGATCGGACCAGCATGAAACCAATTGGATTGGATGATCCAATCCAGTCCATCCCAATCCTGCCTATCATGGTTGGAATTCAACATAAGTCATGTTATTGCTCTCCAATAAGTTGTTTTTTGAATGCCTAGTGATGTTTTTATCCTTGTTCATTTTGAGACATCCAATAAAACTGACACACTAGTGTGCTTTTAGCATTATCATTGGGAAACCATAATCTCAGGATTGTGGAATTGGCTGTAGCCTAAGATCCTACAAGATTAAGCAGCTTCTATCATCAGCATTGTTTAAAAAGGCAGTACCTGAGGCACTAAGACATACACTTAAGGCAGGGCACTAGAAAAATGCCTCGAGGCATGTGCCTTGGGCTACTTGAGGCCTTTTCTTAATCGAGGTGTGCACCTCAGGCCATTTATGTGAGGGTTGCAACTTGAGGCAGTGAGACAGTGACATATGCTATGGGACCTAAGTCCTGCACCTCCTTTAGACATGATTCATTGATGACATTCTATTCAATAAATAAAATTTAGAGGATTTGAATTAAACGCAACTCTTTCACTTCGAACAGCAAAGGAGATGATAACAATTGTGGCAGCTATTGCTTGAATGCCAACTACAGTCCATGGCTTTCCCCTCATTTCATTTCCACGGACTCTATCATCACATTGAGATGTCACCAACACAAGAAAAAACAGTATCATTTCACTTTTTTTTAGTTTTAAGATTTTTTCATAAACTAGTGAGGCTTATTCCTCATTATGCCCAAGGATTATGCCTTGTAAGGCTTTTGGAAAGCGCCTCATGACTGCCACAAGGCCTTTTAGACTGTGGTCATCCGCTTAGGATTTACAATCCCATCAAGATGCCTTTGTGGGTAACAAATGGAATAAGAAAAAGGGTCCTACATTTTTGAATTAGTATGTGCTTTGTTAGTTCCAGACATTCATGTGCAATTTCGTGAGGAAGGTAGCTTATTGAAGAGGTTCTAAGCGTGTAATGTTTTGCTATTAAGAGGAATAAAGGCATTGAAACAAGGAAGGAGAAAAAAGAGAAGATAAAAAGAAGAGAAGGGGTAACAGTGACTGGAGGGATTGAAACCTTTTTTAGGAAGATCAATTGTACATTGACATCATATTTTGATTAAAGGTGAGTTTGCACACAATTGCATGCCAAAATGCTTCTTCCCAACCCTGCACCAAAAGTAAGTCATGCATTAGAATCATGATGTATTTATTTACAACCTTGATTTGCGTCCACTCTAGTTCCTTGCTGATGCCATTGTCTTTACTGCTGCCGGCGTTGGTATCATTGACTTCTCCTTCAAGCCTTATTGTTCTTAATTTTCCAACATGTGTGACCTTCAGAATGTAGCAGGATTCTAGCCAGTTTTCTTCAAGGACCTTTTCCTTACGTCCCTCATTTTCCTCCAGAAAGCCTCCTTGGAAGTATGCCTACTTCGCAGGATATCCGTCAGTTTCCAATCCTTCTTCATGGATATTTAGCTATGGGTATTTAAATAGTTTCTTCACTCCACATGCTTCAGAGTTTTTGGATCTTTATAGATCATAATGATACAAAAATTCAAACCTTCAACTTAACTTAATTGAACAGTGACCAGTTAAGTTTTGATTCTTCTTTTACCAATTAAAAATTGTTCTGATAGCTGTTTTTTTTTTCTCCTTTTTGGGAGGGAAAAGTGGGTAGTACCACTGTTTTCATAAAATAGGAAAAGAGATCTACAAGCGTAAAGGGAAAAGTAAGACAAAAGGGGACCACAGCTCAAAAAGGTCCCAGCAGGGAAAACACCCTATACAAAAGGCCCTCAAAATTCCACAATACACAGTTCCAAAGAAGTCTCATCAAAATACAAAAAGCCCTCTAGACTAAAACAAAAGGAGGGCACAGTGGATGCGAAGGACCCAAAAGCGAAAACAAAAGAATGGGTTGGTGTTGGCCCAAAATATTTATATGCATGATAAACAATAAGATCTAACATGAGTGAACGTGTCGGCATGCAATATAAAAAGGGATATACATGCACGCATGCAATCGTGTAACATGTGTGGATTATACCTCGATATGGAGGACTGCTCAAGGCCCCAATGTGCTGTCCACGAGGCTCAAAACAACCTAAGAACAAGGGCTCAATATGCCACCCAAAAATGGGCCGAGATAATGGAAGAGGACGGCCTCCAATATGTCCTGGTTCACAGCCCAATAAGCTCTAGAAAATGGGCCTGGTTTGCAGCCCAATACACCTCAGAAAATGGGCCTGATTTGCAGCCCAATACACCTCAGAAAATGGTTCTGATTTGCAGCCTAATACGCCGCTGGTTGACAGCCCGATATACCTCAGAAAATGGGTCTAGTTGACAGCCCAAGATGTCTTCGATCCAGGCTGGATGTGCAGCGCGATCCTTCTCCAATAGGGGCCCAAGGGCAGCCCAATAACAGCCCAATAGGTGATCCAAACGGGCCCCAAAATGTGCACTCCAAGTGGGCCTAAGTGCACAGCCCAAATTCAGTACTTAATGGGGCCCCAAAGTTGGTTTCAATGGGCCAAAAATCAGTCCAAGCAAGAAAAAAACAAGAAGGCCACAAGCAAAAAAATATATAATAGGCTAATTGGTCCCCCCTTGTCTCCCTTAAATAAAATAATAGAGAGAGAAGGGGGAAGGAACCGTTCTTTTTTTTTTTTTTTTTTGGGGGGGGGGGTCCCCACCGGTTCCCTCCAAAGGAGGAATCGGTGGGGTCCCCCTCTCTTTTCTCCCCCATTCAAAATTCAAAGAGAGGGAGAGAGAGAGAGAGAGAGAGAGAGAGAGAGAGGATTACATGGCCCAAACGGCCTCTTTTAATAGGGATTTAATGGCTAATCATTGGCCTAGTTAATGGAGCCTCTCTCCCATGTTGATTAAAAGAGAAAGGGATTTAACGGGGTTCCCTCCTTCAATGGGACCAAAAGAGGAAAAAAAGAAAAACAAAGGAAGAGAAGAGGGAGGGGGTGGCACCGGCCCCATCGGGTGGGGCCCTCCCCACCGGCCTCCTAGCCTTGGTGGGGGTTGCCAACTGGTGGCACCCTCACCGGTTCCAACCGGTGGGGGTACCCACCGGTCCCCTCTCCATCTCTTACAACTCTCTCCCCTCTCATGAATTTTTACAGTGGCATCCCGCACCGTAGGTTTTCTAAAAATTCTATAAATACTCCTCCATGGGGAAGATGAAAGACTTGGCCTAAAGTTCCGAAGGGGAAACACTGCTGATTTGAAGATAATAACTTGGTGCTCTGCACAAGTTTAGCGCTCGGAGGATCTTTAGGAGGTTTTTTTGTGTTTCCTTTTCAAGGTTTTCTTGAGGGAAAACTTTGCTAAAATTCTATTGTAAATCCGGCTATGTACAAGCCTATATTCTGTCCAGATTTTAAGCATGGTGTTATCTAATGTTTGATGTGTGATATGTGATGCATGCATGTTCATGTATACATATGCTTAAGCATACGCTTAGTTAATCATGTATGTAATTAGACATATACTTAACTAATCATCAAGTAAATTATACTATCATGCATCCAATTAATCATACACTTAATGACATAAATGTTGTTGGCCTTTCCCCTAAATCTAACTAAGTCCTAAAACATACCCAAAACATAAAACATGAGCCCACTCCAATAACCCTAACTCACACAAACGCATACTTTGTGGAAAGCATATAAAACATCATTATAACCTTTAAATAACTTATCTAATTATGGAATTAGTCTCAAATGACCAAAATATCCTTCCACTTATAGAAATCAGTAAAAATTAGTAAAAATTTAGGAAAAAATCAGAAAAATGTAAAAAGTCCCCAAACATGCCTTAAACACCCTTGGAACTTTGAAAATGACTAAAATACCCTTCTAATGATAAAAATCTGTAAAAATCACAGAAAAATCTTTTAAAAAATATAAAAAATCACCCAGCATACCCTAAATGCCCTCAAAATCCTAAAAGTGATAAAAATTACCAAAATACCGCTGCGGCTCCAAAAAATGCTTAAGACAACCCAAAAATACATCCCAGGGTTTAAAAACCTTTCAAAACTATCTATTGAAATACCTTGAAAACACTAAAATGGCTATAATATCCCTATGCCCTCCAAATTGGCATAATTACGAAAATGCCCTCATAAGTCAAAAACACTTGGAATCAATCCGAAACCCTTCTAAAAGTCTTCCAACCCATCATAAGCCTATGCTAAGCTTGGGTGAGGCCAAGGGTTTAACCTAAAACACATATTCATATGCATGTGCCTCATGTAGTAGTAGTGTGGAATATTACAAGGGCATTATACGGACGGTTAATCACAGGTTGCCGTGCGGTTGCTCGATGTAATTAATATTGACCGAGGTCAGTAAAGAAAGGTCATATACTTGAATCTTTGCCTGATCCGAAGTCCCGGACTCCCTGGGAGGCTAATTCCAAGCTCTCATAGCTAAGAAATAAAATGAATAAAACCGACCCATATTTTTCCAAATAAAAACAATCAACGAAATAAAAAAGATCATAGGAGAGATTCTAGGTGCAGGTTCAAACAGTTGGATATTCATACAAAAGGCAAAGGCCCACTCTCTAACTCGATCCAGTATGAAGGTGATTAATGATTTGAACTTTGAAGATTGACTACTGCTTTCAAAGATTCAGAAGTTCCTTTCACCGCAAATGACCAAAGTGTCACATACAGGACAATCCACCACACCTTCTTGTCTCCTGAATGGCTCCAGGTTCTATGCCATCCTTGAATGAATTTGCTTATGCTGGAGGCTGAATACCATTGACACCTCCATAGAGGAGAAAATACAATCCCACACTGCTGTCGAGAAGGGGCAGCTGAGAAAGATATGCTCCAAAATCTCATCATGTACAGAACAAAGGGAAAAAAGTGTGCTAATGTTTGGGAGGAAGAGGACCAATCTGTCCTCTGACGTGGGTAGCCTCCCTTGAACTATTCTCCACACTAGCAATTTAACTTTGAGTGGTGGACATTGGCTCCCAAATGCAATGAAAAGGAGGCTCCTTGATACCACGGAAGGCCATAACATCATAAGCAGACTTGATAGTTACAATAGCACAGAGAAAAGATGCCTCTATTAACCTGATAATTTGCCATTTCCATGGTAAATGATAGCTATATTAGAGTATCCTAGTATCTGAAGAGTATCTTACTTCCCATGGCACTCAATTTCTGGTGGCCTGTTCCCTATTCTTGTTAACTTCTTTCAGCTTGTGGATATGTCTTTTTGGATTTAAAGTAAAACAACTTTTATGCTTGCAGGTCCCAGAAGGTTTTTATTTCGTCAAACATTAGGTCGTTTCCGGGATAAGGAGGTGATGCCTTTTTTTCTGCTGCAACAAACTACAATTTAATTTTGTGGAGTATCATTCTGTATTTTTTTTGTTTGAATATATTCAGGAAGGAGTAGAACATGTTCATTTTCCATTTCTTTTTATGGACAAGCAATATATGCTCTGACATACTTGAAACAGCATATGCTGAATATATTCAGGAAGGAGTAGACCATGTTCATTTTCCATTTCTTTGTATGGACAAGCAATATATGCTCTGACATACTTGAAACAGCATATGCTTTCACCTAATTTCTTGTTGATAACTCATTTTAACCACCCCCCACCCAAAAAAAGGGAAAGTTACTGTTTATTTGGTCAAATTGGTACCATGGAGTATTGTGAAGAAAGTAGGTACGTGCTCTAACATACTACTTCATACGCAAGTTGTCACTTTTAATTACCTGTTGGTGCAGCATATGTATGCATGGATTGCGGAATCGGCCGATTCCGATCCGAATCGGCGGGTTCCGATCCGATTCGGGGGGGATTTCACTGTAACCCCCCCCCCCCAACCGATTTTTTTTTTTTTTAAAAAAAAAGGTGTAAATCGGTTAGAATCGGACCAAATCGGGCGCTCCCGGATCCCCCCTTAAGGGGGGATCGGGAGCTGCTGCCCTTCCCCCAGCCCCTCCCCCGGCCACCGCTGCCACTCGCCGCAGACCCCCCCCCCCCCCCGCCGCAGCCGGCCATCCGCTGCCATCTTCTTCTCTCTCCTCTCTCTCTCTCTCTCTCTCTCTCTCTCTCTCTCTCTCTTTTTCTTTGAGATCTCGACTGAAAGAAGGGGATTTTCACCCCGTCATCGCCAGCCGGCCGTTCGGGAGCCACCGCTGCCGCTGTTGTCGCCGTCACTGCCGCCGTCGACGTCGGATTTTGTTTCCGCATCCTGATCTGAGTTTAAGTATATTTTGATCTTTTTTAAAAAAAATTATCAAAAAATTAGAAGTGATGTATGATTGTGTACATTGTGTAGATCTATTAATATTTAGATTCAAAAAAATTTAGCATGTTGATTAGACAAAATCCCTAAAATTAACTCTAATTAGGGGTTAAAAATTGGGACTTTTGTATAATTAGTGTAATTAGGGTTCAATTGAGTGTGCCAATCACTCAATTGAACAAATTAGAATCTAATTGTACATTTTTTTGCATTAATTGCTCATTGTTAGTACTAATTTCTCATAATTAACTTTAATTAAGGGTTAATAATTAGGTCTTTAATGTATATTTTTTATGGATGTACATGAATTGCATTCATTTTTATTGTAAATTCATTGAATAATATGTATACAATTTTTTCTGATTTTTTTTATTTTTTTCTGATTTTTTTAAATTTTTTATTATTTTTTAATATGGCCGAGTCGGACTGGCCAGACTTCATCTGGATCAGCCGACCCGGCCGATCCGATCCGGGTCGGATCGGGATCGGCGGGTCCCGATTCGGGGAGCCGATCCGATCCGGAATTCCTTGTATGTATGGGCTGAACTCATACACAGGTGCAATTAGTGATATGTTCTAATAGTATCTTTGTTCTTACAAGTGACCATTTGCACTCCAAGACAAAAGGTTGTTGATGTTGTTTCACATCGTATTTGCCACCAAGGACAATGAACATGGTTTTTTCCTTCCCTGGCGTCCTTAATTCTGTATGTTGTACATTAAGCACTTTTTTTTGTATGAACCATTGAGAATGTCTTATTGGGCAAATGAAGATTTACCTATATTAGTAAGCATTGGTACAAGTAGAGCCCTATTCTCCTAGGGGAAAGAGCAAGACAGCAAGGTGACCTATGGAGTCGAGGTGTGAGGAGACTGAAGGTCTGCCTCAGTCTCAAATGCCTAGGCGAGGGCCTAGGTGTTTGAGGTGAGATTTTATGTAAACAATATAAAAATTAGATATACAGATATATGATTATGCATGAGAAAAAAAATCACAAATCTGAAAAAGTAAACTCCAATGTTAAAATTGCCACACACACACACACACACACACACACACACACACAGAGCTTATATGGTTGGAGGGAGATGCGCCGGACTTGGAGAAGACGCGTGTGCTAGCGGAAGACCATGCAGTTGTCGATAGATTCTGCAGAGGCCGTGAGATCGCTTGGGTGTGCAGCAGGGCTGGGGCTCTTTCCAGTCAAGGTGGGGGACACTTAGTGTTTCAACGAAGTGAGGATGGATTATACACTTGATAAATGGGCCAGGTAAATGAACTGTGCCACAGACTGATGAACCGTAGCGTAATTGGGCTGGCAGTAAACGGGCCGAGGTGGCTTTGAGGTGGACGGGGCAGCAAAGGTGCTCTGAGGTGCTTGATTAGGCGTCAGTGGTGATTTCGTCAAACGCGTAAGGGCAGAGGCCGCAGCGAGGTGGCTTGTGGCCGCCTCGCCCCGCCTCGTCGTCTAGGCCACCGCCTCCATCGCCTTCGATAACATAGAAGGTGACTGACCAGCTAGGTACCCATTCCAAACAGCGAAAGCCATATAGGAGCAGTTTTTGAAAATTTCAAGCATTAAAGTCAGATTAATTCTTTGTTACAATTACAAGACATGATGTGCAAATCTAGTGTAATGCTTGGGTACAGAGTATGTCTATGACTTCAAAAAACCATGAATAACCCAAATAAAGAGTGTCTCATAAGGTGCATTGTGGATGCCATAATTTATCTCTAACGATCCTCTGCTGGGTCTGAAAAGATGTTCAACTCCACCACCCAATCTTGTCCCCTATCCAATGACTTTAGTGAAATATTACCAAGAGATCAACACTTGCATTATTCTGTTCCATCCTTGACCTTACACTCTTACCTGTGGCCAAAGTTTGCTGTATTGTTCTCTGGTAGGGCTGCAAATGGCTCTCCGACTTTCCAATTTCCTATCTGTTTCCGACATTTCAGAAATGGACACGGAAACACAAAAAAGGCCCTCCCTTTGTGACTCTGAAGTGCTTTTGAATCCAAACTTTCTGATAAGCACGTGGATGCGAAAGCAGAAACACTCATTTCCACATTCACTCTCTGATATTTATTCCGATCGTATATTATTGGTTCTATTTTTTTCTCCCTTGAGCTAACTAGTATGATCAAGGACTTAAACTTCAGTTTCAAGCTAGGTAGATGGACTGTCAATGCTTAGTTTGATGAAGGATGGTACTTTCATAAAGGGATTCACAAGAGCTAACTAGTACCATCAAGGACTTAAACTTTAGTTTCAAGCTAGGTAGATGGATTGTTAATGCTTTAGTTTGATAAAGGATGGTACTTTCATAAAGGGGGTTAAGGTCTTCACTCCTATTTTGTCTGATGTGATATTAAACAGTAGAGATGCTATCTTAGCCTAATACAATAGACATCACATTACATATACATTACATGATGCTCTGTGAAGTAACATACATTACTGTGACTTATAATAAGCATCATATTGCATGTGTCTTACGAAGATCAATATATGTGCTGAGCGGGAAAAACGGAAATGGATACTTCAGTTTCCCTTTCCATTTCTGCTTTCATATAGGGAATGGATGCAGAAATGGAAACACACATTTCCACTTCCATTTCTGATATTTCATCTAGGAAACAGAAGTGGAAACACCTATTTCCGTTTTTGTCTCTGACCCATTTTCAACCCTTTTCTCTGGTAATGTTATCAGAACACTGAAGGTCTGACATGTATTGGTCCATCGTGGAGTTCCTTGTAAAGCTATTTGCATGAGTTAAACAACTGTCTTTTAAGAATATGGTCTTAATTATTATTAATGTATTACTGGTCTTGCTCATACCTTATCACATCACCTGATGGGAAACCTATGAAGTCAGAAATCAGTCTGTCTTATCTTGTGTAAGTCAGACGGAATTGGCAAACATTTTGTGGCAAAGATGAAAGTTGTCATCAAGTAAACTGTAACTTATAACCAGGACTTTATCAGGAAACAAATATTGATCCTGTTTCTCTGCATGTGGCTGTATGTGTCAAGGCTGAGCCTGAGATGTTTGAGTAAATCTGTACCCATCCACCTCAGTCACTATCCATTGATTTCAAAACAAAAAAAGGACATATATCTGCTGGAGGAATCGAGAGCATTTACTCAAACATCTTATGGGGTTATATTGACCCATATGGACCCATATTGGTGGACTCATTGAACCATCTGCTGCAAACTTACGTGAAGATCAAACCATGCATATTCATCGTATGGATAATAATGAAAAGTTAAAAGATTGAATGAGTCAAACATCACAGTCACAAGTCCAATATTGTATGGATATATTGGCTCACTGCCAACCTGATTATAGGGTATGTTTTTTAATATGTATGGTGTTTTTATTTAAGAGCGTTGGCTGTGAGGAAGAAAAACACTGTTGGTGTGAAGAAAAAACATGCACAAAAATTGTGTAGCAGAGATGAGGATATTAAGATGGATGCACATAAAAGATTAAAAAGGATAAGATTTGGAATGAAAATATACATCTAGACTTTTATCTTCCTTTTCCTGATTTACATTGCTTCTGCCCTTGCCTGTTTCCCTTGAGGGATGAAAGATCAAGTAGAGGTCTCATTTCCAATTGCAACAGGCACCACCACTCTTTGCTTGCCGTCGTTAATTCTGCCACCAGCCTACTACTACTATCACCTGCTGCTGTACTTTGGCTTCATTTTGGGGGGGTCAGAAGATGGATCTCCAACTTATCATCATTATCATTATCAAAGCCTTATCTGATTATTTGGGATCAGCTACATGAATCTGTCCAAAGATTTTAATCTTACCCAATGCCATATTTGTAGTTAAATCTGGGGAGGTCAAGGTCAAGTCCTTTTTTACTTTGTCTGTCCCACTAAAATCACATACTAAAAGAATTGCAAACAAAACATTGAAAAGAGGCATTAAGGTACCCAAGATGTGCAAAAGCAAGCACCTTTAATGGTCACCTAAGTGCCACCATCTCACCCATCCTTAAAGGCTTGTTACCAGGCATTGCCTGGGCATAGTGTTGGCAGCATCTTGAAAACAACGGCTAAGACAACTTTGGATATCTGTTCTTTGATTTAGAATAAATGTATTTCCGACTTTTAGTTGCAGAGGTGAGCCTTCTGTGGGGCTATGGCTACTCCATTGTGACCTGAAGGTCACAGTATCAAAATTGGAAACAGCCTCCTTTGCAAAAAGCAAGGTAAGACTGCATACAATTGACCATCCCTAGACTCAGCAGTTATGGAAGCCTCGTGGCACGGTGTTGCCGTTGTTGTATTCCAGACTTTTAATTGTCAGTTTTTGCTTGTCATTTTACATTGTCAGATACTTTCTTCACATGTTTTACTGCCACAAGACTACTTTCTTCATATATGTAAATGTAGTTTTAGAACATTTTCTTTAATTCATGATAAAAGTAAGTTATTGCATTCTGTCTTATCATAAATCATCTTCAGGCAATTTTTGCCAAAGCTGTGAATGAAACAAAGGAAATTGAGCAAGCTGTTCGATCAGTGAAGTTGGAGACCAAAAAATTGCTCGAAAGAGCATCCTTTGCTGAACAAGAAATTCGGAGTGGACGAACTAAGCTCAAGTAGTCTGATTTTCAAACAATTTCATGGCCACTGCTCTTATTTATTAGAGAATAATGTGCTTACTCATTCTCAAACATACATGCATGCAGGGACACGGGACATCAAATTCAAAGCCTTGTAAGACACATTAATAGAATTGAATCTGATGTTACAGGTATTATTTCTCTTTCAGCTGCAGCTTTAGTCATTGTTACATAGCTGTGACGTAGACAAAGGATACATGTTGTATGGCATGCTTTTGGCTTTCTCAGTACACCATTGCTCAGATTATCCAAAAAAAAAAACAAGGTCAAGACTGCTATTGTTTGTTCTGTTTGTCGTTTTTTAGTTTTTGCTTATCACTATGCTTAAAAAATCATGCATCAGATGGTTTTTACCAAATTTTCTTACTTGTTGATAAGTTGTCTGCTACCTTTGTCTAATATTATGTCCACATGAAAATCAGGTTTCATGGATGACCTGAGGGAAATTCCTGATGGCGATGCACTGAAGCTCCGTAAAGAGGCAAGTTTGGCACCCAAGCAACAATTGTATCTTTTTGGTTCTCTTTTATGTTTGCAGTGATCTATGCCCACTGTTCTTGAACGGTGTTCTCTTAGACATGGAATACCGGACCAGGTCAGGGTTCCGGATCGAACCCCTGCGCTCCCGATCCGATCCTGATCGAATCGGCGGATATCCCGTCACTGAGAACCGGCCGGAATCGTCTGGGATTGGCTCGGAATCGGCCGGGTTCGTCCGGATCGGCCGATCCCGGCTGATTCTCACTGAACTGGAGGGGGAACGGCCGGGTCCCACCATAATCAGAGTGCCCATGGCCGATCCCGAGTCGAATCGGCCGATCCAACTCGGGATTGGCCAATTTTGCATTCCATGCTCTTAGATGCTTAGGTGGCCTGCCTAGGCACTTCGAATAGGTTGTCTGCCGTGAAGGCTTCTGCCAAAGTCCTTTTTTATTGGTTTTGTCTCGTCACTTTCCCCCTAATCTATTGTCGTTACCTAAATTTCCTTGAAAGTACATTGTATGTGGACGTTGGTTATTTCTACTTCCATGAAAATATCACTTCCATGGATTATCAAGTCATGTTTATCAGTGATTAAGGGTGTGATAAATTAAAAGAGGTTGCATTAACTTCACAAATAATAGAGGGAGTCATCAAATTGCATGGAAGGTTCCTTTCTCTTCCTGACACTGTGTACTCTGGTCGAACTCCCCGCTATTAGAAACTGGATTAATGTGCCTTTTTCCCCTGTGTAGGCCCTCTTTTTAAAATGTTTATGTACAGACAAGTCGAATTTACACATATCTAGTATGCATCATATTTCTTAATCTTGACATGTAGATCTCAGATTTCTTCTGTTGCACTATATTTAAAATATCAGCATGCGACAATATTTAGTAATGACCTCAAGCCTCAAAAATATGTTTTTGTCTTGGCATGTAGTTATGTGGTATCTTGTATATTTTTATCTATACTTTACTAGAGAAGTGACACTAGATCTTAATAGTTCTATCTTATGATTAATGCATGGCCAAATTTTTAAAATGTCAATAGCAATAAAAATATATTTAATTAAGGGTACACAGTAAAATGTTAAAACTGATGATGACTTCCTTGTTAGTGAGCCACCCTCATCATCAGTCAGGCTGTTCACCTAGGCACTATAGGGTTCTACTCCCTTGCCCGCCTAGGCATTTTATGCCCTCCTATTTGGCACTCTCGTCATTCATCCTTCAATACTTTTTCAGGTTGCTTCCATGCTGGCTCTTATAAAACAGCAGAAAACTGAACTGGAGAAGGAGATCACAGAAATATCTGAGCAAGGCATTCGAGTTTGATGCCACTCTTCACTTTTGCTGTTCTACTGCCATCACTTTTGGGGATAACAGCAGTAACAGCAATGTTGTCATTTGATTTCATTTTGTCACAGATGTATTCTGGGTTTCCTTTGTACTAGTGAACTATAGTTGTCTGACGTTGCCATTTATTTTCTAGTGCCTTTAGCATAAGGCCTCCACAAATCACATATCTGCAAAGGCCCGTGATGTTCAAATATACATGAAAGCTCTTCCTCGAGATCTTTGTTTGCAGGTACTGTATGTGGCATCTATCTAGGTGGATTTTTTTTCCTTTTATTTTTTTTTGTTTGAGACTAGACCCACAACAGAGGAATGTTGGGTATGTGGGAAGATTTCTGGCTACTTGGGAAGAACAGAGTAGTCCTTTGGGTAGCCTAAACAGTGGACAGTTGTCTTTTGATATGAAAATGCAAAAACAAACAAATGAATGAAATTTTCCTTTCATAATACCTGTAGGTAATAATTTAATTTTTGCTAATCATTTTTTAATAGCAATGACTACCTTTTGACCATTGTCAGAACATATTAATAGCGATGGATTCACTGAGAAATTGTTACAGTTACTTCTTTTAATGACAGTAGCTTTTGAGTAGTCACCGTTAGTACCTATTGGTGATCTTTGCAATCGTCTATTCTTGGATTTTCTTATATTATGTTATACATGTCATTATAATGATGTATTATAACCTTCTCATATATATATATATATAACCATGACACGAACATCACAGAGCCCAATTATAAGTGAAATAAGGATATCTAACAAAATTTCTCACTATAATATTATTTATACAAAACTTTTCACATTAAGAATTGAGTTTTTATTATTATATATTATTTAAAAATGTTTATAAAATACTTACATTATAAAATCTTTACAAAAGTGGTGTTTTGAGTGTTGTATACTGATTAGATGCCTACTTTTTTTTTTTTCCACTTAAAATGATGAAAGCATAAATGAGATTCCTGTTTTGGTCTTTATGCTTTTTAGAAAGTATGTTTTGATCTTTACATGTGCAAAAGAAAATGTCACCAAAGAGATGCACACTTCACTTTACAAATCAATGTTGTCAAGGCGACAAATCAATGTGGTCAAGGCGTTCACATTACTTGCCTTGGCGATGAAGCAGTCCGCGGCGAACCAAGAACACCTCGCTTTCACGTCACTTAACTCTTCCCTACCCCCTCGCTGTACACGTATGCACAAGCAGTAATGCCTTTTTAATGATGTCTAATTTCCTTTATCTACGTATTATCATTTTTTTTATTCCATATGATTCTTGCAATACTTACTGCTAGAATGGCTGCTCTATTCAAAACTAGTGTTCACGTAGTGGACATGATCCATGGTTCCTAGAGCCGTATATTTCACAAGTCTGAGTGCTCTTCTTTGCTTTAATCATATTATATTCTTTCTTCGTGGCAATTTCTTTTGGGATTTTTACATTATTTCTTCACGGCAATTTCTTTTGGAATTTTTCTAAATAACCTCCCAAAAGATTCCATGCTTGTAGATAACTTTCTGCATAATTCATTTTTATGTATAACCCTCCTAAACTACGGTAGTATTTGTGTACAATCCCCTTGACTATATGACCTATCTTGAATTTCATCTAAGTAAAATGTTTTTACTTTAGATAAAAATAGAAATATTTTTTTTATGTAAAATATATACATTGAACATATGATATGTGATTTTTCTTGTAAGGTACTTGTATATTACTAAGGATATTATTAATATTTTCATTTAATAGTTTTCACATATTATGTGAAAGATAACAATATTTTAATTTAGGTAAAATTCAAAGTAAATTGACATGGTTAAGGGGGTTGTACTACTACAGTTAAGGGGGTTATATGCAGATATAAATTATGTAGGAGGTTATCTACAAATACAAATTTTTTTAGGAGATTATTTGCAAAAATCTCTTTTTTTTTTCTAAGCGGAGGTTTGTAGGGGCACTGTCTAAATATCTAGGGTATGTGGTTGTCCCCTTGTTTGCCTCACTAGCCTTCTGCCGTTAATCACATAACTAAACATGTGCAAAGTGAAAAACATTAATGCATATTAGCGTGTACACTTAATAAAATCAACAATCCAATTGACAAATTTAACTTTTTTCTTTTAAGTGTCATTGTTATGGACGAGTTTGCTTTGAATTTCAAGAGAAAAAGAAAAGATTTTTCTTCCACGGATCTGGCATGTTACATCAGCATGTTAGATGTGTAGATTTATAACCATTTCTACATATTTTAAGTGATATTTAATAAATAAAAAAGGTTTTTTAATCATTTAAGTGATCTAAGAGATTCCATTAGTCCACAATACTATTTTAATATCTAGAGGCCATTTTTTGGTAGCACATTTACACTAGATTCCTCTAAAATTACTAATGCGTGTAAGTGAATAAACATAGAATGGTGATTCTTAAAGATATAATAACATTTTTACAAATGAAAGCAAAAAGGTTAATCACGAGGGAACACATTATTGCATCAGTTGCAACTTGCAAGTGTGGAGCAACCATGTTCCTCTGCCTACCTCTTGCTTTATCAGAACTTGTGCTACACCTCTCATCTGAATCCTCGAGGACTGACAGGAGTGTGAATGCGGAAGCAGCCCAACAAAGTGGTAATTTTTTTTGTCTTTTTTGTCAATTTCCTTCTAATTTTTATTGTTATCAAAGTCGTTTAATATTGACAGAATTTTCATTGGGGGTATCCAAAGAAACTAGTGTCACTTCAAGTGACCTATGACGAAGATGATCATTGTGGAAAATTATGTTTTCTGCCAATTCTAGGATCTCAATCCATTTCTAACTATGCACTCCCTTATTTTACATCTGCTATCAGTGAATTCTAAATTTTAGAAGTGTTGCAGTGCCTTTGACATCTAAAATTCACAGGAAAATAAGCCTGAAGAGAGAAGGACTTAAAAAAGAAAAAAAATTACAAAGATAAAAAGCAAAAGGAACCATCCGATTAGATGATCGGACGGCCTGCACACACCCATCTGAGGATGCAGGTGGAAGAATTGCTGCGCGCGCCCAAGTCTCCTGTGTCTCTCCTCATTTATTTTTGCTTTTTAAAGATCTTTTGACCTTCGTGTAACAGTCTGGGATATAATCCACTGCTAGCACACTGAAGCTAAGGCAACGGGGAGAAAGAGAGGTATGTCGCCATCGGTGGCAAAATAAAAATGATATTACTTATTGCTAAAACATCTTAATCGAATTCTAATTTCTAATATAAACCATTGAACCTTCTCTACCATTAGAAGTATCCATGAATTAGAAATTAGATGCGTCGGGTACGTATTTCTTTCATGCATGGAGGTTGAACAAAACTGATGTTAGTATTAGATGGTCTCAAAGCCAATCCGATACTATATACTTATTCAGATTATTAATAAATGTCAATAATTCATTGTGTGTAATTAATTCGATATGTGTTTATCGTATCACGATGAAGTCCATGAACATGTGCAATAGTCTTCGGATTATGATGAGATCATAATTACGGGACCGAAGACTTATAAACACATGTTCTTAATTGTTCCTAGTCATAGGATGTTTGAGATAGGACATCAAACATCCGGATAGACTAGTATAGGTTACTTCAGCTCATATGATGAGTGTGACTGATCCTATAAGTCACTTGTGTGGAGACACTATGCTGGACCTGTAGGTACTCATTGGCGAATGAGTTCACTGAACTGATCCGACTATGAATCGCTGGATGGTAATCACCTCACTGTTAACCAGCTCGATTCATTTGTCACGGTTGCGTGGATGATCTTTGGACCTGAGACTCCAAAGATATCTTGTTGGTAGGTTTCTGAGCTTTGACCTTGATAACCATGGGTTATCAATAAGTCAAGCGATCGGATTCAGGAAAATGCCCTCGAAGGTAATTGTGTGTTCAATACGGGATCATCCGCTCTCGGTAGTTTGAGAGAGAATGTTCTGGGAATGATACGCTTAAAGTCCCTGGCCAGGGCGGACTCTGTAATCGATAAGGAGTTATCGGATTCAGATTAGCGGCATCTGATTCAAGTGAATCGACCGAATAGGGTTTAACAGTAAACCATATCCTAAGTCGATTCGGGAACATTGCACGGATGAAGGATTATATCCTCACGCTAACCGATGATAGAAAGGTTCCAATAGAGGGTTGCGATAACCCCAGTGTCATCTAGGATCACGCGATGTTGCTTGGCATCCAACGTGATCGGCAGTCCGTCCGAATTTATTGTGGGACATTAAATTCGGCTGATTAATTAAATATAAGGATATTAATTAATTCAGTGGGTCAGTAAAGGGTTACTGGACTTAATGGGCTATTAACTGGATTGGTATTTGGGCCTAGAGGGTCACACGCAAATGGTTTTCAAGTCGATGGATAATCTGACGGGATTTCGGATAAGTCTGGGTTTTTATGAAAAACCGCAAACTGACTTATTATAAAAGAACAGATTCTACGTCCGGGGCCAGCAACCCTGACCTAACCGTCATTTGTTCTTTCTCTCTTTCTTTCTCTTCTGGGCGTGCGGTTCCCGACTGCTCTGCTTTCCGTCCGACGGGAGATTCCGAATCCGCATGTCGCGGCGGATTACGCGTAGCCAGACGGGATCTACGAACGCCGCAGCGAGCGAGGAAGCGAGGACAATCCATCGCGAGGAGAACCGCGTAGATACCGCTAGATGTCGGGCATCTGCGCGACTTGCGGCATCGCTCCGACGGAACCGGAAAACGAACGCAGATTTGAATCCGCGCAAGGTAAATCCGATTTACTCCGGTATTATTTTGTTCATCGAAACGGGACAAATCCGATCCCGAATATTTTATTCCGCTGCGTTTTTCGGTCGGATCTCGACACAGCGAACCCAACAACTGATGTTCTAGAAATATAATATATGTTAGTTGGGGAAGAGTCCCATGCACATTTACATTGGTAGTAGATAAGTCCTTGTGACTTTCTCCCAGTGAGAGGATGAGTCCAAGGAAGTGTGAAGTCTATAGGAAACCCACATATATAAAGAAAAGAATTCCTTGGGGATGGGAAGACATATGTATGTGAGCTCTCTCCTTCCTCTATTCCTCTTTCTACACCAAGATCCTCCCTCTTCGTTTATCTTTCTTTTTCTCTCCTTGGAAAGCCACCGTGACCCTAAGAACTTGTCGTGTAAAAGCAGGAGGCGACTATGGTAACTGTCCATGACGATGAGAATGATCCCTTCTCTGCCACAAGTCAAGGAGGATGATCCCCACATGACGAGGAGGACGATCTTGCTACTCCACCTGTGGGAATTCTGCGCATGTATCAAGGTATCTAATGGGGGATGCCTAGAGTAGGAAATAAAGCCTAAACATGACTGAATCTTTTAACTAAGGATAATGACTGATGGGCCTTTGGCCTATCTTGCAGAAGGAAACAATCGCATGTTCAAATGAAGGTAGAGAATTCCCTGGAATAGTCCTATATCGGCTGCAGTAAAGGGACATTCCCAACTACCCCTATCTAAGGGTACAACTTACATCAAGTAAAGGTACACAACCCGATAAGCCTTTGTCCTATTCTTATCATGTACAAATTACTTCCTTCTATTGACTTGACCGTCAGAGGGCCAGCCTCGGATCTCCATCCGAGGCCCCATCTGATGCATGTTATTACTGTACAGGGATCCGAGACCCCCCTTCATCTAGATTTCTCTCACGACTGCTAACAACTTGTCAACAGTTGTCTCAGTAAAGCACTCAACTACAACACTTGGCGTCATCTATGGGAATCGACGTAGCCATACCTCACCGACTGGTAACAAGGGTGCGATCCGAGTTGCTGGATCGGGATCCTCCCCGTGGTATCCCGTCCACATCTCTTGACATAGTTGAGGGAGCACCCCTATCATCGAGTTAGCCTTATCACAGGGACCTGTCTTTCCCGTAGCATCGGAACCCGCTCAGGCAAGGGGGGACCAGGTAAAAGAGCTTTCTTAGGAGGTGGTTCATCTGCCGGCCACAATTATCTCTCTCGCCCCACTGCGTAACATGGTGACGGCCATTGCCCAACATATGGGGCTTTTGGGACCATCACCACGACTGCAGCAACAACTACAACTCCAGCATTCACCATTCGGATTGCACTTGGCTGGCCCATCCATGCAGCCGCGGGGGTACCTGCCCGAACGGGTTTCGACACTAGAGGGGTATCTGGCCGGGGGGGGGGGGGGGGATGTCCACTTCCAATACGCCGCGGCACGAGAAGGACAACTCAGTGGCCCTCTAGGGACACATATCATGGAACCAGACAATACTTTGTCTGACACTAGGCCTACTGGGGCACTCAGCCGATCTACAACTGCCGCTGTGTTAGCTCCGAAATAGTGGAATATGAAGATTCCAGGGCTTATAAGGAATAGTGGAATTTTATAGGTACTGAACCTGCCTTAGCCACAAGATTAAGAGGGTATTTGCAGTCTTAATATTTTCTCGAAAAGTATAGAATTACGTAAGTGTTTTCTTAAAGGAAAAAAAATATGGAAAGTAGAATCATGAAAAATATTTCCTCATGGGTGGGTTAGGAAATAAACTTCTTGAAAAAAGAGAACATTATTAGAATGTGGGGATTGTTTCCCCATCTGATATTTACTCAAACTTATCACAGTTAGTTAAAGAAGTAATTTTTCTAAAAATGTTTTGAGAATGCCAATACCCCTAATACTTCACATCCTAAAATAGTGACACGAAACTTAACACTGTCAAGGCAAACTGCTAGTCCCTCCAAAGCAAGGGTCACTCTCATCATACTCCCAACCAAAAGATACCTGACACCCGGTTCCCCTTGGCGAGAATTGTGGGGGTTGGGTTGGGGGGAGGGGTGTGTGGCTGACGTAAACTTCAATCCGACCCCCCAATGGCGTCAGGTACACCAGATAAGATAAAGCCCCCCACCCTATTCACAAAGGTTTCCCTCCATTCCTCTCCGTCCTCACCAGCTCAAAAACCATATGTCTTCGCCACCGCTGGCGCTGGCGCACCCCCTCGCCGGGGCACCCGCCTTCCCCAGGGCGCCATCGCCGCTGCTCCACCACCTCCCCACCGTCATCAGCAGATCCAGAAGACCCGAAGCTGCTCGCCTCCGCAGAGGCAGCTCCAGGATTCGCTCCCTTGGTTCTCCGGAGGAATCTGGTGAATCCACGTCCAAAGAGGTAGTTTTTTCTTCTTCTTTTTTTCTAGATATTCGTAGCCTGATGGCTCCATCGCATCTGGTTCCGGGTATTTGGATTAGTTTTTCGGTGATGTATGGTGTTTGGCAGGTCGGCTTGAGCGAAGGATTCTTGGATTTCCGGGGTTGGGATGTGCCCTGGGGCTGGGAGGTCACTGCGCTCGTCATGATGCCCTACTTGATGAGGTATAATCCTCTGTTTGACTAGTTCAATAGGTGTTAGATTGTGTGTGATCGCATAAGGGATTTAGTGGGTTTTTTTTTTCTTGGGTGGTGGTGGTGTTGAGAGCTAGGTAAAAGTAGTTAGGGCAGATGCACAAATGAGAAATTTGTGGATTACTTTAGCTATGCATTGTCTGGAAGTTAAGGCAAGCTAACATCTGATTTCGCTGCTGATGCTTGTCTATTGTCTTCAATTATGTGATTGTGGAAACTGTCGAAGTTTTTTTCATCAGTCTCATGTTGATTGTCATTTTAGGTTGGGTTTGCTCTACTTCTACCCGCTAGTGTGCTTGTGATGGATTAGGCACTCATGAATGGAGGTGGCTTATGACTGCATGGCTACTACCTGCGAAGTGGTGGGATGTCGAGTTGACAGTCAATTGTTTTTCACATGGGATCATTGGGGATGTGCACATGCCCCTCTGTTGAGTTACTTCTATGATAGGACTTGTTACTCCTTGGTCAACTCATTTGTAGTTGCATGAGACTAAGCTTTCAATGCATGGAATATCAGTCTTTTGGTGCTTAGCCTCATTGACCAATGTGTTGCTAGATGTCAGAAACTTGATGGATGTTTTCTCAGGGGGACCTTTGCTTCTAATGGTTTCCTTTTATGATCGCCTAATTATAGGCCCTTTCTGTATAGGGCAAAATGATAGTTGAATTTTGGCAAGGTGTCATTGCCTTAATTTTAGTTGAAGAAACATTATTCCACATAATTGTTAATTTATCCAGATTTTCTTGTGTTGTCTTGTCATAAAGCATGCTTGATACTCAAATGCTCAGGATATCTTCTCAGCATTTTTCTCACAGGAGTTGTTAAATCAAGTGGGGTGGAATATACATTGCCACAGTTCGAGGGCGTTGAGGACGTAGCCGTGCAGTTCTTTGCAGATCAATTGTATGTCTGCTTGTTTCACGTGTAAGCATTGACATTGCACATGTACATATGTTTGTCTCCTACTCATTCATTTTATGTTCACATGCAGCCTCAAAACGATGGCTAAACTTTCAATTCTTTACATGTTTGTCTGTCAGCACCAACCATTTCCAGATGATGTCTTCTCTTTCAGTATGCACACTTATCTGCTCTGTAATGTTTTGATTACATGTAAGGTTATAAGGTAAATATACCTTGTTTTGGGGGGGTTATGCAAGACATGCTTTTTGTTTGTGATCCACTGTACATGACCTTTAAAATCTAGTCAGTATAAAGTGCATCTGATTACTGGACTGTAAGCAGCATATTAAGGCGTAAACTTGTCATATGTTTAAAATGTCAAGGTCAATATGTAATGAAAGTATCATGTGGTTTTTTTGACCCACCCCCATCTGCAGCCATGGTCCTTTGGGATAGAGCAAAGACCTGTCACCTTGGTGAGGTAAGGTGCCCTTTCATTAACAAAAGATGAATAAGGAAGGTAAAACTTATTGAAGGCCATGATTGCCTCTATAAGGAGGGACTCTAGGGTTCAAATTCAAGAGTCAACTGAGAGAAAGTAAAGAAAAATAATAAGTTGGTACTACTGAGAAAGGATATAAAGAGAATGCTGTGATTTGTTTTCTTTTTTTTTTGGTGACCATACCACAGAATGAAATTTGAAATAGATAGTGTCTTAGGATTCATCCTTTGGGGAAGAGGGGCAAGTTGTGCCACTGAAGATGCAGTGTGCGGTGTTTTCTTTCCCTCCTGTTTGAATAATGAACCTCAGTGTGCTGTGAATGACTTTCTTAAAGAAAGCTTTGGTTTATGTTTTTGTAAAATTATATTGATAAAATATGATGGGTAGTTCTGTATATATAGAGCATAGTTCTGTATATACAGCTATTCGTTGCTCTTTGGCATCTAGATGTCTCTTAACTTTTTGTATTGAAACTAACTTCTCTTACGAAAAACCATGTCAAAGATCAATAAATTTATAACTGATGGTCTTTATGATTCACTTGTCTATTAACAGGATGGAATCAACCATTTAATCTTCGGAAAGGTTGGATTTTATGGGCAGGAGCTGGTTTATTTTTAGCTTCTTGGGCTGTTTTTCTCCTGAAGACTCTCATATCTGGTTCTATTACTAGTCAGACACAAAATGAGGTCCATGCTCATTCTCCTTTTGAAACTAGATATATTTAGTTTAGCTGCTTTTTTTATTGAAGCCTTTAAAGGTACTTTTATGTCCCGGGGTTTTGGAACTATTATATTTTGTTTCTTACTTTCAAAACTGACAGAACTTTTGTGACCTTTGATTCCACCAAATGAAATTGTTTCTTGCTGAAAATCTTATGATGGATAGATAACATAAATGTATTAGATTTTATAGTTTCATAAGTATGGTTAATTGAGTGACTAACAACATAAGTAGATTGGTATTATAGAAATGGAAATATGGCCAAACAAAAATTTCTAGAATTATTAAGTATATAAAACTAATTTATTTTGACCTCAAACTCTTTTAGTAAGTTGATGATGATGTGTAGTGATGTCATTAGAGTTGTTTATAAATTATTGCCATAAAAATAAGAAAACTTAGATGAATCTAAAAATGTCATAAAAAGAAGAAAACTTAGATGAAGCAAGATAAGCCTGCATTTACAAAAATCTAATCAAATGAGTAGGGATAATGCAATTTTAAATGGGTTTCTGTGGCCTCAATCTATATAAGCATCTATAGTGGAAGAGGCCTAGGTCCAAGGGCAATTGATCGTTTTTGAAAATTTGGAATGTGGCTTTTGTCTCAGTGGTGTGGTGAGATAGAGTCCCCAGTTCTATACATGAACTAAGGTTCTCAATGTCATTTGCCTAGGTGTTGGAATTTTGTTTTGTAGGTCCCTCATGTTGCAGTTAGGACACACGTCCATCTGAAAAAGTAAAACTATAATTATACGAGTTTGCTTAGACTCCCTCAATTATATAATATAAATTCTGTCTAATTTTGCTACACATTTCTAAAATTGATGTAGTAAAGATTTGATCCATCCTTCTGTTCTATCTAAGATAGACATGCTATTCTATTTGAATTTACTTATTTCTGATTTAATTTATGTGATTTGAAAAAAGAAAATATGGGGTTATTGAGAAATATAAATATCTATTATGAAATATCTTGTACATCACTTAAATTATAATGATTTTCTGTATGTACATAATTACTATATGTTAAAGCCATGGAATGTCTTATCAAATTGGATTGGCCAATCCGATTTCCATCCCCTGTTCGACAACTCTAGATTGGATCGACTGATCCTCAATGGCCTAAGCTAGCCATTGGAGACCCATGCTAGCAATGGCTATCTGGTCTCCAATGGCTCATTTGGGGTTGGGAAGGCTGGAGGGCAGAGGGCTATAAATAGACCCAAGTTGGCCATTCCCACCCCCATCCTAAGTCCCTCTCACTTTCCTCTTTCTCTTGGCTCTCTTTCTAACACTCTCTTTCCATCTTTTTTTACTCTCTTTCACTCTCTCACATCTAAGTTGTGCTTTGAGGAATGACTAACAGCTAGCATGGGTATGTAATGGCTAGTTTGGTGTTACACAAAGCTTGAGAGCTATAAATGGCCCCCTTTTGGCCATTCCCATCCCTATCCCAATCATGGTTCATAAGATCGGCTGATTCCAATCTGAATTGACGCCTAGCGATCCAATTTTAGGGGCAACCTCACTTTCAAAAAATTTCAGGGGCAACCTGATGCCCTATTGAAAATGAAAAAAGAAGAAGGAAAAGTTAGGTCAAATCGGCCTAAAACCGGGTTGAGTCAGCTAGGATCATCCAATTTTAGGCTGATCGCTCCCGATTCAACCTTGGATAGTCAAACTTTCCTTTTTTCCTTTTTTTGATTTCTATTTTTCATATTTTTTAAAATTAAAAATCAAGCCGGTCCAACAATCAGCGTTCTTCCTTTGGATTGGTGATGCAGAATAGTGGGGGAGAAGGGGGTTGGAGAGGCTACCGGCATCACATCGGTAGTGGGGAAGCCATCTGGCCTCTCACTGGAGGCAAGATATTCCCAGCATCACACTAGAGAAGAAGGGTGTTTAGTGCATCTCACCGAAGGAAAGTCTCTGTTGCAAAAAACTGTATAGCTGCAAAAACTCTCAAAATTCTACATTATTCCTTAAAGAGGGGATTACATTACTACTTAAAGCAAAGCTAACTCAAACACTAAGCCTAATGACTAAAATACCCCTAATTCAAATTGAATGACTAAAATTCGGACCTAAAATCTTAAAAAATAAAAAATACATCAATTGAGCCTCTAATGGGCCAAATAAAATATAAAATGGACTCCTAGCTTCGCTCCCGCAACACTTGGATCCCCATCGTTCTCCTTTGGTTCAAGAAAATTTGTCCTCGAGTTTTGAAGTGAATCAATATCCATAGAAAATGATGATAGTAACATATCCAAGAAACTCCATTGATGCTTCTTGGTTCATCATATGAAGGAAAGCCTCAAGTTGAGGTGGGAAGTGCAACTCAATATTCCCCTTATACATGGTCAAAGTTATGCTAACCGATGGTGTCTGAATGACATCTTTGATTGCCTCTTCTTGCTTCAACTCTTTGCTTATCCATGAATGTGGAACTAGCTTCATAATGGTCGTCGGGAATCATGTCTCGCCTTGGTTCAACGAGGACATCATCACATGCTTCAAATATCTTAGACTTGACCTCTTCAAAATACTCGTCAGCTAATGTTGGATCGCTTCCATATCCCTCAAGTAGCGCTAGGTCGGCCTCGTAAACTATCTGTAACGGCCCAACTTTTATAAATCTCCAGTAGGTGCACAAGATAAAAAACAAAATAATAAGGAACATAAATGTACAAAAATAATAGGCAGATCATGTCCATTATGCAACGGAAATATAGAAGAAATAAACAACATATCCTAGATAATTACACAAGCTGGCCATACTTGATATTTTCTTTTTTCTTTTTTTGAATTGGACTTATCTTTTCTTACTGCATCTTCCGCCGCAAATCTCTGAAAACCCATAAATTGAGTTCTTAGTAGGGATTATTTACATCCCTACTAATACCCTACAACCCCCCCCCCCCCCCCCCCCCCCAACCCATTCACTCTTTCTTATTATGCATAATGTGCAGTTTCTTATCTCGTTAGTAGTCACAAGTAATAGTTGCAAAGTGAGCAGTAGATGTAATAAGATTTCAAGGCTTAGTTTTATAATTTAATCCAAATCAAATTACAAGTTTTATTCTTATATTGTCAATCTTTTGGACTACCCAAATATATGTTCATAAATGCATGAGACCTTTATGGAATAATGCATTGAACTAATATGGAATGCATGCATCGTAAAAACAACGTGAACTCAGAATGGAAACATTCAATAGAATAATAACTGACACACATTTTCTTATATTCTTTCTTTTCCTTTTAGTGATACTTTATAAAGGTGCTTACAATAATAATTATCTTAGGGTTTTCAAGAATGAGTCCGTAAATCGTCAGTATCATCAATGTCATTAGTATCGTCAGTATCATCGTGCGACTCATCCTTCAACCTGAAGTGACGGAGATAATCATGAACTAACAGTTGTAATGGTGAGTAGGCCGTTCTTCTGATGCACCTACTACCCTTCAGCCTACCCAGCTGTTGAACCAAAAAAAAAGGGCGTTTGATACTAGGGAAACAAATCTTGGTGTGTATGAATGCATACATCCATATAAGAATTAGGGTTTTGAAACCCACATGTAAGGGTATGCTTGCATACAAGAAAAAAAAAAACTAGGGTTTGCAAACCTAGTTTGAAAGAAATCTGCAACACCAAAAAAGGAGACAGGCACGTACGAAAAAAAGATACATGCAGATTTTCTTGGAGAGGCATGCAAGAACATGTAAGGAGAATGGAAACTCCATCAAATCAGGAAGAAGAAAGGATCAACCACAGCCCCTCAATGTGGTGAAAAAAAAAAAGAGAGTATCAGCAGCAGTTGCAATACCTCAAATAGCAGCAACTCAAATGGCCCTCCCAATACTACAAAGAAATCTGCAAGAATACCCTCCAAACCTGCAAAAATCTGCAGCGAAGAAGCCTCCAACAACAGCAGCTTCCAATGCTGCAGCAAGAAGCCCCCAATCAAGGCCAAAACCAGCCCTCCAACAGCAGCAGGATGAAGCTCCAGCGCCAGCCTCCAGCAGCAGCAAAGAGCCTTCAATGCAGCCAGCCACGGCAGCCAGCAGCAGAGCCAAACAAAACGCAGCACAGGAGAGAGGGAACCGCAGGGTTCGGCCGGCCCTAGGCCTCCCCCTGGCAGTCCTCTTTTTAAGGAATGAGAGAGAGAAGAGATAGGGATGAAAGGGAAGGGATAAATACAAAAGAAAGAAAGAGAGAGAGGCCAAGAGATAAATACAAAAAAAGGAGATATTTATCCTACTGTAGTGTGATTACTGTAGTTACAGTACCGCACTACAGTAACCGCCCCCTCTCATCTTCATCCACTCTGGCCGGCCCCATCCTCATCCTCACTCGGCCCCATCCTTATCCCAAGCTAGTCGGCCCCTCCTCCATGCGCCCTAGCTGAAGCCTATAAATAGAGGCCCCAGGCAGCCTCATTCCAGACCTCTGTTGTCAAGGCGCCCGCCTAGGCGCCCAGGCGCTTTTACAGCACCAAGGCACTGGGGCGCCTTTCCAACAGGTGAAAAGGCCCCAAGGCGCCTGCCTGGGTGCCCAGATTTTTGAAATCCAAGGTTCTTGCCCCTCTCTTTTTGTATATATACATATATGTATATATATACACATATAATTATATAAATACATACTAATCCATATATATAGACATATTACATACATATATTTAGATTTATATATACAAACATGCATATATATGTATATGTATACATCTAAATATATGTATCATGTATGTAAAATGTGTATGCATATATATATATATATATATACATCTATATACATACACATATTACATTCATACATTTAGATATATTTGTGTATATATATGTATGTATATATTATATAGTTAGACATATACACATATTACATACATACATTTATACATAGATATATATGTATGTATGTATATATGTGTGTAAATCTAAATGTATATATATATATATATCTGTGTGTGTGTGTGTATGTGTAAATGTATGTATGTAATATGTGTGTACATATATATATATATATCTTAAATTAAAATATTATATTATGAAGTTGACGCCTAGACGATGCCTAGGCGGTCTAGAACCCCAAGCACGCCTTGGTCGCCTTACCGCCTTGACAACTATGTTCCAGACACATACAACAACAAAGAAGCTCAAGAAGAGAGAAAACGCTGCAGAATCAAGAGCTTGTAATTATTTTTGTGTGTGTAACAAAAAAAAGGGGGAATAAAAGTTTAAATTTCAGTTTTATTTTATGCTTTCATAATGCCTTTCTTTATGTTAGATAAATATGGTCCATTTATGTTGTTTGAATGGCCATTAGATTTAATATTCTCATGATAATTGATTATTTTAATGTTGAAAATAAATGTGGTTCTTCCATAATGCTTGGTTGGCCATTCATTAAATAACTTAAATAAAAATCAGAAAATTAATTTGGTTCTTCCATAATGTTTGGTTGGCCATTCATTAAATAACGTAAATAAAAATCAAAAAATTAATTTGGTTCTTTCATAATGCTTGATTGGCCATTCATTAAATAACTTAAATAAAAATTAGAAAATTAATCAATTGGTTCTTCCATAATGTTTGGTTGACCATTCATTGTTAATTAAATAATATTAATAAAAAAATAGAAAATTAATCAATTGGTTCTTCCATAATGTTTGGTTGACCATTCATTGTAAATTAAATAATTTAAATAAAAAACAAAAAATTAATCAATTAGTTCTTCCATAATGTTTGGTTGACCATTCATTGTTAATTAAATAATTTAAATAAAAAATAAAAAAATAAATCAATTAGTTCTTCCATAATGTTTGGTTGACCATTCTTTGTTAATTAAATAACTTAAACAAAAAACAGAAAATTAATCAATTAGGAATATTCTTTAATGGTCCTTCTACCAATATGAAGGAACTACAACATTATTTTAGGTCATTTAACCAGTATAAATGAATTAGAACTTAATGGTCTATCTATCAGTAGGAAAGAACCACTTTAGTTAATGATCACTTCGTCAATATAAAATGAACAAAGATTTATTCTTATTGATCCACCTATGAATAGGATAACCACGACTTCGTAGTCTGGACCTCAGTTAGGACAGAACCATAAAAGTCACTGATTATCCCCATTGATAGGGATGAATAAATAATTATAACGTTTACCAATAAGAGTGAACTATTAACCAAGTGGACAATCTAACAATAAGATAGAACTAATAAATTTAGGCCATTCAACCAGTATGAATGAACATGATTTTTTATTTGTGTATTTAAAAAAAAAAAAAAAAAACCTTGGTCATCCAACCGATATGGAAGAGCCAATTATCTTTCTTATTTTTAATTGATTAATTAACAAATGGTCAACCAGATGATATGGAAGGGCCAATTAATTTAATTAGTTGAATTAATTGGTTAATTAACAGATTATTTGTCTACCAAGTGATATAGAAGAACCTAATTAATTTAATTGGTTGGATTGGTTGATTAACAAATTTGTTAATTTAATTGGTCGATTGATTAACAAATTAACACATTTTTGGTCAACCAAACATTATGGAAGAATCAAATTAATTTAATTGGTTAATTAACATATTATTAGTCTACTAAGTGATATGAAAGAACCTAATAATTTAATTGGTTCAATGAATTAGTTGATTAACAAATTTGTTAATTTAATTGGTTGATTGATTAACAATTTTTTGGTCAACCAAACATCATGGAAGAACCAAATTAATTTAATTGGTTGAATAAATTGGTTAATTAATAGGTTTGTTAATTTAATTAGTTGATTGATTAAAAAATTAACAAATTTTTGGTCAACCAAACATTATGGAAGAACCAAATTAATTTCATTAGTTGAATTAACTAGTTAGTTAACAAGTTTTTTTTTCTTAATTTAATTAGTTGATTGATTAAATTAATTTATTTGGTTGAATTAATTAGTTAATTAACAGATTTGTTGATTTAATTGGTTGAATTTATTAACGAATTTGTTAATTGGTTGATTAACAAATTAATTAATTGGTTGATTGATTAACAAATTGATTTACTTGGTTAAATTAATTGATTAATTAATAAATTTGTTAACTTAATTTGTTGAATTAATTGGTAGATTAATAAATTTGTTAATTTAATTGGTTGATTGATTAACAAATTAACTTAATTGGTTGATTGATTAACAAATTAACTTAATTGGTTGATTGATTGATTAACAACTTTGTTAATTTAATTGATTGATTAACAAATTAATTCAATTGATTAATAAATTGATTAACAAATTTATTAATTTAATTGATCGATTAACAACTTAATTTAATTGGTTAAGTTTATTGATTGATTTAACAGATTTGGTAATTTAATTGATTGATTAACAACTTAATTTAATTAGTTAAGTTAATTGATTGATTAACAGATTATTGGTCAACCAAACATTATGGAAGAAAATTATCTGATTTTTTTATTTAACTTTCGCTTTTTTTTAGATTAATATGGTCAACCAATCAGTATGGAAGAACCATGTTATTATTTTATTTTTATTTAACTTCTCTTTTTTTAGATTAATATGGCCAACCAACCAGTATGGAAGAACCATGTTATTTAATTTATTATTTTTTGTTTTTTTATTTTAGTTAAATTAATTTATTGAATGGCCAACCAACCAATATGGAAGAACCATGTTTATTATTTAATTTAATATTTTTTATTTTTTTTAAAGTTAAGTTAATTTATTGAATGGCCAACCAACTAATATGGGAGAACCATGTTATTTAATTTATTATTTTCTGTTTTTTATTTAAGTTAAGTTAATTTATTGAATGACCAACTAACCAATATGGGAGAACTATGTTATTTATTTAATTTACTATTTTCTATTTTTTATTTAAGTTAAGTTAACTTATTGAATGGCCAACCAACTAATATGGAAGAACCATGTTTATTATTTAATTTACTATTTTCTGTTTTTTTAAATTTATTGAATGGCCAACCAACTAATATGGAAGAACCATGTTATTTATTTTTATTTTATTTTATGTTTTTTTAATTTATTAAATGGCCAATCAACCAATATGGAAGAATCATCTAATTTATTAATTATTTCTGTTTTTTATTTAAGTTAATTTATTATTAGATGGCCAACCAACCGATATGGAAGAACCATTTAATTAATTAATTTGCTGTTTTCTGTTTTTGTTATTTAATTTAATTCATAATTTGATGGCCAATCAATCAATATGGAAGAACTATCTGACAAAATAATTCATATGAAGATTGATCTATAAAAAGAATTTCTAAATTTATTTCCCCCAAAATCAAAAGTTACAATCTAAAAAAAATGTATGAGCCTTTTTTTTTCTCTTCCTTTTCTTTCTTGTGCATGCTTGGAGCTTGGAGGCTGCAGCGGGGGGTTTCTCTTGTGCGTTGGGGTCCTATTTATAGGCTATATAGAGGCCGGCCATGGGGGCTTCTTTGGGCACCGGTGGCACCCCCTACCGGTGCCAACTAGGCATCGGTAGGGGGTGCAGAGGCGTGCGGGTGAGAGAGAAAGGGGATCGGGACGGAGGGAGAGAGAGGATAGAGATGAGAGGGAGAGTGGATAGAGATGGAGCCGGGACGGAGGGAGAGAGAGGATAGAGATGAGAGGGAGAGTGGATAGAGATGGAGCCGGGATGGGGAGGGGATCGGGACGGAGGGAGAGAGAGGATAGAGATGAGAGGGAGAGTGGATAGAGATGGAGCCGGGATGGGGAGGGGAAGAGGATAGAGATGGAGAGTAGATAGAGATGAGAAGGGGATGGGGATGGGGAGGAGAAGGAGACCGGTCGGTCTCTTCCCCCCCTTCTCTCTCTCTCTCTATATATATATATATTGTAATTATCCCCCTCAATCCCCCCTTGCGGTTCTCTCTCTCTCTCCCTGCGGTTCCCTCTGCTGGTTGAGCCCCCCTGCTACTGTTGTTGGAGCTCTTGGCTACTATGGCGAGGCTCCATTGGAGGCTTGTAGGACTCGAGGTATGTATCCTTCTTCTTCTTCTTCTTTTTTTGGTTCAACATGTACTCACTCGCCCCTATTACAGTGTCCACGCCCCAACCTATGAGTACACTCAAGTAGGAACTTCGTCCTCTGCCCAGTCGAGGTCCCGAACTTAGACTCTAGAATCGTCACCAAAGAAGGGATGCTCCATGTCTCAGCACATATCGTTGCGGAGCTTTCTTTATGTCCACTTATGTCTGGGAGATGTGTCGTTGTCTCGCTAGCCATGATGTCACTTCTTTTCTTTATATAAAGAAAGACAAATCATCGTAGAAAACATTTGTCATATATTTCATAAGAATTCATTTTTATTATAAAAGGTTTCTATGCCTTAATTCCACATTCATCATCATAATTGTGTTTCATATTTATCGTCATAGAGGCTTCCATACCTTGTTTCATTTCATCTTCTTTTATTCCCTTTAATGGGGTCATCATAGCCATGAAATTATTCCATAAGACTTTATACTCTATAATGTATATATATATATACGTACTAATCATATACTAAATCTTTAACAATCACCAGGTCTTTTCTTATGACAAGATAGTTCATTATTGAAATCATTGTTCAATTGTTATATAAAAATTCACAATAATCATGGAAGGCTTCCTTGCTTTCACTTTCTTTCGTAGGTTTCTTCTTTCAGAGTAAAGGCGCTAGAGTGTGCCATCCAATGTTCGTATTCTAGTTCTCTTTGTCTCCTTTCTCGGGGTCATCATAAACAACATAGAATTCCATTAACATGGGTCATCGGTTCTATTAATTTTTCAGTAGTAAAGTAGGGCATCATAATGTTGCTCGACAATCTTTTACATAAGTAGGGATTTGGTCTTTTGAAGTTTTCTTATATTATTCACAAAATCAGATGCATTAGAAATAAAAAATCCCACAATAAATCATACTATGCATGCTTTCTAATATCAAACTTGATTCATAATTAAGCCATCCCCTTTTTCATGCAAATTGTCTATCTTTTATAAAACCTTCATGATAATATTTGGAAGGACATAAAAACATGCTAAATAAACCATTGTGCATATACAATATCATGCTATTAATAATTTTAAACTCCCTTAAATTTCACGCCTTTGTAAATATCACAGAATTAGAATCCTAAAAACATACTCTTATTTATGCTACAATATACTCAATATGAAATATTCATAATCCATAAAATTATTTGTTACTTGCCCTTAAAGTGCAAATTACTCAATCATAATCTCCTTCCTAAAAGCATAATCTTTATTATACATTATAACCCCCCTAAAGTCAAAACTAAAAGGGATTATCAGGGAGTATCATCCTACCTCTTACCAAGGAGGCCGCTGTCGACCACTGCCATGCCGCTGCTAGCCCGCTGCCAGCTGCCTTCCCTTCTTCCTTCCTCCCCCTTTCACTCTCCCTCTCTCAATCTCTTTCTCTCTTTCTCTTCCCCTTGCCCCCTTCTCTCCTTGCCCCTGCTGGCTGCCCCTGCCAGCCCCCCTCCCCCCCCCTTATATAGTGGTGGGCAAGAGGGTGTGAGGCGATGGAGGGGGTCCCCCCTTTTTTGGGGGTGGTGACCCCACTGGGCTTGGTTAAGACAGGCCCATTAGGGCCTTGTTCTGGCCCATTTAGGCCCATTAAGGCCTCTAATTAGAGCCCATTAAACCCTATAATTAGGGTCCATTAGGCCCATTAAATGGGGCCTATTGGAAACCCATGAAGCCCCTATTTTTAGGCCCATTAACCTATGAAGTGAAAAATTTTCAAGTTTAACTCTCTTGTCTTTCATTAATTGCATATGTACCTCTACTTCTTTACTAAGTAATTGATTATGGTTCTTTTTTGGCTTTGTAAGGGTACTTTTTGAACCTTACATAATTTCATTTAAGACTATAAAAATAGCCTATGGTATTGTAAATCCTAAACTTTTAATAATTATGTTTATATTTTCTAAAAATTTATAAATATATCCATAAGTTTTTTTGTGGGGTCTTACACTACCTCTCTTGGTTCGTCCATTCGTGCAAGAGTTCTTAATGTCACTCTTTAACTTAAGCCATTCAGCGTCATCCTTTAAAGGAATCCAACCTCTGCTCGAATAGTTGGTAACCACCATCTCGGAAAGCGTGTGCGGATGTCAGAATGCTGCCATGGGACGTGTGCCACAAAAACAAGTGCACTAGGAAGCGGACATACAAATCGAGGCAACAAGCATGGACCTTAAAATATGTGCGCGAGTTCACAGGGTGCATACATGTGCAACACACAAAATGAGGCACACTGGTGTGGCAGAATGCCGGACGAGATGACCTCGCTGAGAGAAAGTCGGCGGCGCAGTCGGCGTACAAAACAAAGCTCGGATGTCCCTGTAACGGCGTCGGTGCCATAAGAAGCTTTGGTGCACCACCCGACGTAGAGGATTGGGTCTGCTGGTAGGGCCTCCTGCCTTGTTGCACAGAGCAGGGAAGAGAGAAAGAGAGATAGAGAAGAAAAGGAGAGAGAAGGAAACCAAAGAAGGGGTGGTATTGTTCACCGTGAAAGTTGCATTACTATTCACTGAACAGTAACCAGATTTAGAGAAGGAGAGAAAGAAGGAAGAAGAGAGAGAGAAAAGAAGGGAAGGGAGCAGCCTGCAGTGGCAGCGGGCGCTGCAGCATTGGCGGTGGCGGGACACGGCGGTGACGCAGGCGGGATGGAGTGGCGGCATAGTGTGGATTGAAATTTGCTCTAATACCAAATTGATGTGGAACTATGGGGGAGAAGAGGGTTGGAGAGGCTACTGGCGTCGCACCGGTAGTGGGGAAGCCATCTGACATGTCACCAGAGGCAGGATATTCTCGGCATCGCATCAATGAAGAGGGCTTAGGGCATCTCACCCAAGGAGGGACTCCGTTACGGAGGCCATATCACTACAAAAACTCTCAAAATTCTTCATTATTCCTCAAAGAGATTACACCATTATTTAAAGTGAAGCTAACTCAAATCCTGAGCATAATGACTAAAATACCTCTAGTTCAAAATAAATGACTAAAATTCAGACATAAAATCTTAAAAAATAAAAAATACATCAATTGGGCCTCTAATTGGCCAAATAAAACATAAAATGGACTCTTGGCTTTGCTCCCACAACACTTTGGATCCCCATCGATTGGCTGATTCAGCAAATCTGATCTTGTTCTGTATTGGAGCAGAACCTGCCAATTTAGTGGTCCGATCCGATTCCACCTTCTTTGATAACAAGTTCTTCTTCTTATTCTCTCTTTCTCTCTCTCTGGATTCATCTTTCTCTCTAACACTCTCTTTCAATTTCCTCTTGGTCTCTTTCATTCTCTTACTTTAGGGGACAGCTCTCTACATCACATATGGCACCTGATCAACTCACACTCTTTTTCTCTCTTCTAACACTCTTTGTTACTCTTATTCTCTATCTCCCTAACACTCAATTTCTTCTTACTCTTTCTCTCTCTAACACTCTCTTCTTAATCTATTTCTCTCTCTCTCTCTATATATATATCACTCATTTTCACTCCCTTATTCTTTTTCTCTCTCTGACACTCTGTACAATAAAATTTAAGTCTACAAGTCTCAATTGACAAGTGTCTCGTGTCTTATTTTTTGGTCCTCAAATTGTGTTTTTTCATTGTGATGCACTTCTTATATTTTTAGAAAAGTTTAGATTTATTTTTATTTTTTTGGCCGCAAATGGGCCAATTGATCCTTGATTGGTCTGGATCAATACTCAACATTGCCTTCCTTGGTTAAATCATCTAGAAGTGTTGATGTCTATTGGGTCTCGGTTGTAGTGAAAGTGTGAAAACTCATATCTGCAACATTTTCAGGTAGTTTGAAATCGAGGTGGTGCAGCCTGCTTGTGGAGCAGTTTACATTGCATTAAATATTTTGAATTGGCAGTTCTTTTGATTTACTTAGTACTTTGTAATAGGTTTTGAACTTGCATTAGATCCATATCTACAACATTTTGAGGTGGTTTGAAATAGAGATGCTGCAGCCTGCTTGTGGAGCAGTTTAAATTGCATTATTTGAGTGGACACTTATTTTGATTTACTTAGTACTCTGTAATAGGTTTTGGACAACGTGCATTAGAAGATCCTGGTTATGTAAGTTGAATTTTTTGTTGGACCTTTTAGTTAAGGACTTTGAACTTCGATTGATGGCTATACTTTGTACAATTTCATTTATGCCATTGTGAAAGCTCTTATTCTCAACCATTTACATTTGTTATCCGAGTTCTTCCTACTATCACATTTCCCTCTCAAAGTGGGTTAGAGTGACCGGACCAGGTTGGAGGCTTGGCAATGAATCAGGCTTGGGCTCTACGTACGTATTATACATGATTGTTCTTCTAATTTGGTTTGGGACCACCCAGCTCCTTAGATGCATATCATGGGAAACCCATAACCTCATTTTGGCCAGTTAAATCTCATGCTCTAGTGAAATGAGTGTTGCTGCTTTTGCATGGTTTTCAGTTTTGCAACTCATTGTAATTCCTTTTTCTCCACGTGCTGATCCTGCAGTACTATTGGGTAAATGATAGGTTTGAATAGACATACAAGGCTATAGAATTTGGATTTCTTGTTTTCAAATGTGCTTTATTGGAATGGTTGCTGGTCCTATTGTACCCTAACTCAATCTGTTGACAGCCCCACTTAACAGCTTGTAGCAACAGCTTGACATTCAAAATTTCCCAGCATTGTCTATTTGACATTTCACAAAACAGTATAGATGATGTTTCACCCGCTCACTAACCAGGTTATGTGGTGCATGCTGCTGCTTTAATGTTTCACTCCTTTGCTTTTATTCTGTGTTCTCAATAACCTCATTTATTAGTCAATTGTGTGTTATCAAGATGCTCCGATTTATTATTCAATCATTGGCATTTTATGCATGTTCATTGCTTTTATGAGCTGAGAACCAAACCAATTTGCTTCCTCTTAGTGGCTAAACAAGTATATCTTTTTGTCATGTAAATGATCTAATTAAGTTCCTGTGATTTATTTACCACCAGGGAGAATCCTTAGTTCGATTATTGCCTCTTATTGGTTTGTCAAACATCAGGTACTTCTGAGTTGGAAACAAGTCCTGCAACTTATAGTTTTGTGAGACCAGCATATTATTCTAACAGGGATCAGTTTATGTCATACAGTACCTTTTCTCTTGTTGGTGTGCTGGGAATTCTAGCTCCAATCTCTGAAGAGATACTGTATCGAGGTTTTCTCATGACATCGTTAACCAAATGGTAGCCTTTTCTTCCTTTAACTACCTTAGTACTATGGAGGTATTTAATTTTTTTACACAGTAGTAATGTTTCCATGTTTTTCGACCTTTGGCAGGTTGCCTCCACAGGTATCTATAATTCTGAGTTCTGCAGTGTTTACCCTTGCACATCAATCACCTGGAAAATCACTTGAGATATTTGTATTTGGTGAGTGTCCTTTGCACAGATTATGCCTTCTCTACATTTTCAATAAGATATCTCGTCTTCATTCTTTTTCTATCTCCTCCCTACCTGCATGAATTTACATTGGAGAAGCACCCTAGCTTTCAGCCATCACCTAGGTTGGAGGTTTTGGCTTGCTTAATCAAGTGGGAAAACTAGGGTCTTCAGGAGTGGGGATAGTAGTCCTGGCATATTCTGCAAATATTAAATAGTGCTTCCCCCAAACTCCAGCTTGAAAACTACATTCCACTTGAACCTATCGGTCTGCTCTGTCTAGAGTGGTTGATAATATGACTTGTTCATGCTTATACTTGAATTGCTTTCTGTTGGCGTTGCTACAGGCGTGGTATTGGGGACTGTATACGCCCAGACAAGAAATCTTCTCACTCCTGTCTGTATGCATGCCTTTTGGAATCTGGGAGTCATTCTAACTCTCACTTTTCTTCAGGTGAGTGGTGGACTCCTTTGGAAGTACAATTGTCTATGACTAGATTTTTTTTTTTTGTGTGTGCTTAATCATCATAATTTGTTTTGCAGGTGCAAGGACATGAAATTCAAAAGTATGCCTTATGATCTTGTCACTAGGTGGTTAGAGAATTTTTTCTCTAAGAAGACTTCCGTACATTGAGTATATTCAAAGATAGACTTTGATGGCTATCTTTTGCTTGTTAAACTGATGTACTACCTGCTGAGCAGAGATATGTTCTATTAGGTATTTTCAGTTGTATATTTGTCATTTCCACTGATAGACATATTGTAAATAGGCCAACAAATTGCTATATATGGACTACGTTATTCTTCTCTTCCTCTTTGTTGATTCCTCTATAGGTCCATCCTACATGTACATTTTTTATCCAGCTTCTGACATGTTTACCCCATTGATAATAACATACTACCCCTAGAAAGCAAGTGCACGGAAAAGGAAAAAGCATCTACTATGTCCATAAATAAGACCAATTTATAACATCATCATCGTCATCATAAACAGATAAATAACAACAAGAAGCTTAGCTAGCTAGATTAATGGTTGGTTTGTCTTTTCTGATACTAGTATGGCAGCAGTGCCATAAAGAAGAATTTTAGCTTGTCATCATTTGCAAAGCATTATAGTATCTGGATTATAAGAAGACATGAGAACCTCAGAAATAGAACTATTGGAGCACATAGATTTGCATGGGTCTTCCCTCAGGTTACGAGATGTTTAGTCTTGTTTATGATCTTTGAAGATGAGGTGTTTAGTCTTGTTTATAATCTTTGAAGATGGAGTGGATCCGAGTGCTATTAGAATAAATTCCGAGTATTAGACGTGCATGGATGAGTTTTGGAGAGTGGTAGGGGGTCGAAGAGTCTTGACTTTGTGATACCAAAAACTGAAACCAACGTAGTTGAAATTAACATATATGGAAGCATAAAAGATATCTCACTTAATGATTGGATGCTTGACTTCTTAAAAAAAGAACATTATTGACATTTTAAGGGTGTATTAATAAAGTGTCTAAAAGTGATGTTAGCATACTATTTTTCGAGTCCTAATGGTATCTGAGAACCCAATAAGTTGACCTATTATTAGAATCTTGGTTAGGATTCAGATGAGTCTCAAAATCGAATCTTTATCAAATCTAGACTGAGGAGTAATGTTTGTTGCACCGCGTGTGCGTGTTGCAGTGTTGGATTGCGCATTCACATGATCTGACGACTTGGATCGTGCAAGTGTGCGGTCTCTTTTACTTTTTTGTTATTTTTTCTGATTGTCTGATCAAAGATTGGACGGTACAAAGGCCGAGTAGGAAAAGGCCCAAAAGGGCTATTAAATAGGAAAATGCTAATATTTTGCATTTGCTTCTAAATACTGTTTGAAACCAGGTATAAATCACATGCCTCCTAATATAGAGTAATACTTGCTGTACTTCCTGTGGTGTGACAACAAGCTGCACCATGTGCAGTGTAGCATTAGATCATGTACTCGTGATTTGACGGCTTGGATCATGTGAGTGCATAATCTCATTTCTTTTTTTCAATTTTTTAGCTGTCTAATCAAAGATTAAATGGTACATATGCGGAGTTGAGGTAGGCCCCCCCTTTGACAAATTAAAATTTTTTTTGCACTGCTCGCTACTGTCCAATTTAATAGATGAAAAACAACACCAACATGGTGCAATCCACGTAGATTGCACCGCATCGGTGCAGTGCAACAAGTACTACTCCCTAATGTATTTTCTGTATTAGCTGTTAAGTGTGTTTTATAAAGTTATCTGCACATTATGAGGGACTGCACTACAAAAATTGAGTTTTTTTTTTTTGTTACTTTATAGCATTATTTGGTATATTGTAAAATGTCATAATCTTTGGGTGTTAAGAAATCATTGATTTTAAAATCTTAAGTTTAGTGTATAGTGGTTTTAGACCAAAGGCACGTTTGTATCTACTAGTAAGGATCAAATATCCCCTTTTCAAATTTTTTATTTTTCGGAGAATCTAAAAACTTAATGGAATAGCTGTTTATTTGTTTTTGCTACCATTCTCTGTTTACATTGAAACCGCAATCGAAAACTCGGTTTTGCAGCCATGGGCAAGATAAGAGAAATTTAAGTCGGCTCATTTGTTTAGTCAATAAACGAATCTGGGCAAAAATTTAAGACAAGTAGAGAACAAGTGAGTAGAACTTAACATGTTTAGACTTTAATGATTATGAACGAACCAGTTTATGCTTCTGAATGACTAATTGGTTTCTTTTGTCTTTGATAAATTAATTTATGTTACACATTAGCAGACCCGTTTGGACGTGTTAAGTTTGGGTATGAATATACCCGTTTACGTAATAGGAGTTATTATTTGCTCCACAGATTCGTAATAGGTGATGCATGATTAAGAGAAGTTGATTTTCTCTTAGGCCTGCTTATCTTTTAACATCAAAAAAATAATTGGTTGATCAAGACCTGACCCATTCAGCTGTTTCCCTATTAGTGTTATTGGGTCTGTAACAGATATGGGTATATTCGGTTTGGGTTCGGATCTACTCAGACCCATATCATTGAATTATAGACATAATTGATCTATTAATGGTTGTTAGCTAGCTTTCACATCATGATGACTTGTGAAAGGGTTAATTTGAAAGATCACACATTTGTCATCGTTGACTATAATTTTCAAGAACTTACAACAAGTGTAGTGCAACCGCATTGCCACATTAGATTGAACAATGTTATTTTCATTTTTGGAAAAAAATAAAAATAAGAACAAAAATGCAACTGATGAGGCATAATCCGATTCGGCCCATTAAAACAAGCCCAAACCCAGTTCAGCCCAGCAGCAGTACTAAAAGGCCCTCTGGAGGGCTCCGGCCCGCTAACGGCCCAACAGCCCTCGGCTCGTAAGCGGCACAGTAGCCCTCGGCCCAGCAGGTTTCGGCCCATCAGCGGCCCAACCCCCTTCGGCCCAACAGCCGTGTCCGGCCCACTCCGGTGAAGGACTAGGCACTATGGCGGTTTACCAGTAAGCCCGGACATAGTCCTATATCGATTATCACCGTTAACCATCCTCTATCCTCTGTTATAAATACCACGCTATTTATTGCCAAAGGTATGTCTCCGAGACCCTCAAAGACCCTAGTCTAAAAAGCATTAAAGCTACTCTTTGCCTTCTGAATCGAATCTTTTTCAGAAGCTAACTTAACCGTCGGAGGGGGTTCCTAAGGGCCGAAGCCCGGGACTCCTGCTGACCGGTTTCTTCTTCTTTTCCTCCTGCAGGGGCTCGGTTCGAATCATCGCCGACCTCTCCGAGTCGGTCTCGGCCGCCGACCTCGGACTTCTCCCACCGGTCTCGACGCCGTGCGCCAGCTGTCCCTCAGCCGAAGGAGATTCGGTTTCGCGCCGCCCGGAGGAGCCTCGGCCCCACATCCTGAAGACAAGCCAGCCTCCGACCGAGCCTCTCTCGGCCTCGGACCTTCGACTTCGCCTCTGCCTCCGTCGCCTTCCGGATCCCCTGTCGGGCCTCTTTTACCGATCCGACCCAGCTCCGGATCCCGAAATTTCGGATTCCAGCTTCGGAATCCGGTCGTGATAGCTTCGGCTACATCACGTGGCGCCGTCTGTGGGAACCAAACAAACAAGTCATGTCTCAACGACCTGTAACCCGACGATCCGGACAGAGCGAAGCAGAGGCACGGGAAGCCTCGGCACAAGTGCTGCCTTCCGAAGGCGCCCCTTCTGCCCCGCCGAGCATGCCTCTGCCTGTCATACCAGAGTCCCTCGCTGCGGAAGACCGGGTGGGGGTGCTCCAGCAACAAATGGCGACGCTAGCAGCTACCGTCACATCCCTAGCGCCTCTTCAGGAGATGGTATCCGCCATCGCCCAGCGCATGGGATTGATGGGACAGCTTCCTCAGCAAGCGCCGCTCCCCCCACTCTACCCGGTTCAAGATACCCGGTTCCGGCCGACGCCTACACCGGTTTCCCCCGACGAAACCGCTACGGCACGCAGCGAGCCCTCGGCGCTACCTATCCGAGCCCCTCGCGCTGACCGCCTGACGGAGCAGGGCTATGCATCGTCGGAATTCCGCCCGGTCAGGACCGGAAGACAATCAGTCGCTACCTCGACCGCCTCGGACCTGGACCGGCGGCTGACGGCAATGCGAAAGGAAATGCAGCAAATGGTGTCTCGGCCCTACGGGTCGCCCCTTGCTAGCAACATCCTGGAGCAGACTCCGTTCACGCCAGAGCTCCTGGCTACCGAGGTGCCTCCCAATTTCAAGCTGCCGAAGGGCCCTCTCTACGACGGAATGACAGATCCGGTCTGTCATTTCCAGAGATTCAACACGTACCTCTCGGTCCGAGGGGTCGCCGAGGCAGTCCGCTGCCGACTTTTCTCCCTCACCCTTGAGAAGACTGCCCTCACCTGGTTCGAGACACTGGCCCCCAACTCCATCCACTCCCTAGTCCAGTTGGGCCAGTTGTTTATCGACCAGTTTTACGATGCCGCCCGGCAGTGCAAAACCTCCGCCAGCCTACTAGCCATCCGGCAGGGCCCCACCGAAACTCTCTAGGAGTACTTCACCAAGTTCAGGACCGAGGCCCCCCAAATCCCAAACCTCGACAGCTCGATTGCGGTCTCGGCCGTGATCAGCGGGTGTCGGGATGAAGGGCTCCTCGGCTCCATCGGGAAACGCCATCCCCCTACCTTCCAGGACTTCGTGGCCCGGGCCCACAAATACATCAACCGGGAGGCCCTGATGATGTCCAAAGGTAAAGGTGCAGTCGAAGCAGCCTCGGCACCTGCCCCCCAGGTGGTCTGACCTCGGCCCAAAGATCAAGAGCCCTCCCGAAAGCGATATCGCAGGGAGGACTGGGACAGAGAGAGGCGACGGGACCCGCAACAGCGGTACCTACCCCTGCCTGCTCCCCCTTCCCGAATGCTCATGGAGGTGAAGGGCATGATCCGGCGACCCGAGCGCCTGAAGACTGATCTTCGTCGAAGGGACCCCGGTAAATATTGCGAGTATCACCGGGAGATCGGCCATATAACGGACGAGTGCCGGCAGCTTCGAGAAGAAATCGACCGCCTCATCCGGGAGGGAAGACTGCCGCAGCTTCGACGAGAGCAGCCCCCGCCACAGCGAAACCGGGACGTCCCTGAGACGCCTAGGCAACAACAACCCCCGGTGACAGAAGCCGCCGAAGGCCACCTCGGCCCCGGTAGAAACATCCCATCAAAGACCCAGCTCTGGGTCTATTATGATGATATCCGGAGGGCCAGGGGAAGGATCAAGATAGCGGCAGCGCAGCTCTGCCACTATAGCGACGATTGACGTCGAGCCGAAGCGGCCTCGCCAAGAAGATATTACCTTCGGCTTAGAGGACCTGGTTGATATTCAGGTCCCTCACGACAACGCCCTCGTCATAAACGCTGTAATAAATAGTTACGATGTACATCGTATTTTTGTCGATAATGGAAGCGCCCCAAACATCTTATTTTATGATTGTTTTGTAAAAATGGGATTGAGTGAGGCTAATATGAAGCCTCACCGGGGCCCCCTCTTCGGTTTTAACGGTTCGCCCTGCCGAGTAGAGGGCATTGTTCGGCTCCCTGTAACCATAGGCTCCGCCCCCCGGCAACTAACCGTCGAAACGGATTTTGCCGTTGTAAAAATCGATTCAGCCTACAACGCCATCTTCGGCCGAAGGCTAATCGGGGGGGTCGGAGCCGTGCCTTCGTCTTTCCATCAAAAGCTGAAGTTTCATACTAGCCATGGAATAGGCGAGGCCAAGGGAAACCAAGAAGCAGCCCGGCAATGCTATATGATTTCGGTCAAAGGGAAGGCTGCAGCCGAAACCCTGGCGATCGAATCATCAGCCGAGGCATCTCCAGGAGAAGCGCCGCCATTCCGGTTCCGGGAGGCGAAGGACGAACCCTGATGATAGGCTCCGGCCTGGAGAAGACCGAAGCAGAGAAGCTCACCGAATTCTTGAAAAAGAATCTCGACGTCTTCGCTTGGTCTCCAGCGGACATGCCCGGGGTTGACCCGGAGGTAGCGGAGCACCGACTACATACCGATCCCGACCAGCCCCCGGTTAAGCAGAAGCGGCGCACCTTCAATCAGGAAAGGAGAGCCGCCATCCAAGCCAAAGTGCAGAAGGGGCTGGACGCCGGACACCTCCGAGAGGTGCATCACCCAGACTGGATCGCCAACGTGGTGATGGTGCCGAAGAAGGATGGCAAGTGGCGAATGTGCGTGGACTTCACCAACTTCAACAAGGCCTGTCCGATGGATAGCTTCCCGCTTCCTCGGATAGACCAGGTGGTGGATGCAACCTCCGGCCACGAACTCTTAAGCTTCCTCGACGCCTATTCAGGCTATCACCATATCCGAATGCATCCGGATGATGAAAGCAAAACCAGCTTCACGACCGATCTGGGTCTATATTGCTATACCCGGATGCCCTTCGGTCTGAAGAATGCCGGCGCAACATATCAGCGCCTTGTTAATAAGGTGTTCGCCCCGCAGCTCGGCCGAAACATGGAGGTCTATATAGACGACATGCTGGTCAAAAGCCGCGTCGCTGCAGAGCATTTGGCCGACTTGGCCGAGACATTCTCCGCCCTGCGGCGATACAAGATGAAGCTGAACCCGGCCAAGTGCGCCTTCGGGGTAGCCTCCGGGAAGTTCCTCGGCTACATGGTCACCCACCGAGGGGTAGAAGCTAACCCCGAGAAGGTTTCGGCCATCATACAAATGCGCCCCCCGGCAAACCTCCGAGAGGTACAGAAGCTGAACGGGAGGATCGCAGCTCTAAGCCGCTTCATGTTGAGGGCGGCGGATTACTGTTTCCCCTTCTTCAAGCTACTGAAGAAGGCCAATAGCTTCGACTGGACGGATGAGTGCCAGGCAGCCTTCGACCAGCTGAAGGCCTACCTCTCCAAAGTCCCCATTCTGTCCAAGCTGGTCCTCGGGGAGCCTCTGAGCCTGTACCTCGCGGTATCCGAGACGGCTCTCAGCGCCGTCCTCGTCCGAGAGCAAGATGGCGTTCAGAAGCCAGTCTATTATACTAGCCGATCCCTTCAAGGAGCAGAACTACGGTATCTCGCGCTGGAGAAATTGGCTTTGGCCCTCGTCTCGTCCGCGAGGAGGCTCCGGCCTTATTTTCTGGCCCATTCCGTAAAGGTTCTCACCGACCAACCCCTGAGGCAAATTCTCTCCCGGCCGGAGGTGTCCGGCAGGCTAGCAAAATAGGCGATTGAGCTAGGAGAGTTCGACATCTCCTACGCACCTCGGGTAGCAATAAAAGCCCAGGCATTGGCGGACTTCATCGCCGAACTCACTCCTAGCGCTTCCTCGGCACCTCAACCGAAAGCCGACGTGCCCGAAGCCGAGGACACTTCGGCTCGTGCACCAGCAGTCGAGTGGCAACTTTTTGTAGACGGCTCCGCGTGCTCCACGGGCAGCGGCGCCGGGTGGATCCTGGCGTCGCCCGAAGGAGTTGTCACGAAGTACGCATTGCGCTTCTCCTTTCCGGCCACTAACAATGCCGCCGAGTACGAAGCCCTCATTTCTGGCCTCCGGGCCGCGAGGCAGCTCGGCGCCCGGAACCTAAAAGCCTTCAGCGACTCTCAGCTGATCGCCAGCCATATTTCCGGGGAATACGAGGCTCGGGATGCGATAATGGCATCTTATCTCCAGGTGACTCGCAAGATCCTCGCTCAATTCGATTCTTATGAAATCGATCGGATCCCGAGAGCCGAGAATGCCCGAGCCGATGCACTTTCCCGGCTGGCGTCAACTCAAGACGGGGGAGGAGGCCGAATGATCCTAGTGGAGGAACTCGCCGAACCAAGCCTCGGCGAGCCTGAAGCCATGCAAATAACCGAGGCCGAAGCCGAGACCTGGATGACTCCCCTCGTCGCTTTTCTCGTCCGAGGAGAAGTCCCGCCAGATTCAAGGGAGGCGAAGCACGTTCGGCAACGCTCATCCCACTTCCTCCTTCTGGACGGGCTACTATACAAGAAGTCCTTCGGCCGACCACTGTTGCGGTGCCTCGGCCCGACTGAAGCCGACTACGCCATGAGGGAAGTACACGAAGGGGTATGCGGGGCACATGCGGGAGGAAGGGCCCTGGCTCACAAGTTTCTGAGGCAAGGTTACTGGTGGCCGACACTCCGAGAGGACGCTTTAGCCCTCGTACGGCGCTGTGATCAGTGCCAGAGGTTTAGCTCCCTCATCCACCAGGCAGCCACCCTTCTGACCCCCTTATCCGACCCCTGGCCTTTCGCTCAATGGGGAATCGACCTCCTGGGGCCTTTTCCCATCGCCACCGGCCAAAGGAAATTCCTCATCGTGGCGGTAGATTATTTTACTAAGTGGGTAGAAGCCGAACCCCTCGCGTCAATAACCGATAGCAATGCTTGGAACTTCGTATGGAAGTCCATCATCTGCCGGTTCGGCATCCCCCGGGCCATCATTTCGGACAACGGCAAGCAGTTCGATAGCCGTCGGTTCAGCGACAACTACGCCGGCTTCGGCATTCTTCACAAATTCACTTCGGTAGCGCACCCTCGGGCAAACGGCCAGGTTAAAGTCACCAACCGAAGCCTGTTGCAGGGACTGAAAACCCGCCTCGGCGAGGCTAAAGGCCGATGGGTAGAGGAGCTACCGAGTATTCTATGGGCATATCGGACTACGAGCCGAACTCTTACCGGCGAAACTCCATTTCGCATGGCTTATGGGATAGAGGCCGTTATTCCAGTGGAAATTGGCCTTCCCTTTCCCAGAGTCATTGCCTACGATCCGGAGGCCAACGAAGAAAGCTTGAAGGATCATCTGGACCTCATAGAAGAAACTCGAGATAGGGCTCGCATCCGGCTGGCGGCTTATCAGCAGCGCATGGCCAGGTACCACAACACTCGAGTGAAGCCTCGAAGCTTTGAAATCGGGAGCCTTGTGTTAAGGAATGCTCATGCTTCTAAACCGGCCGAAGCCTCAGGAAAGCTTGCCCCCAACTAGGAGGGGCCCTATCGGGTCAAAGAGGTGATCAGACGAGGGGCCTATCAGTTGGAGACCCTTTCGGGCCAACCTCTCCCTCGCACCTGGAATGTAGACCGCCTTCGGCGTTATTTTATGTAAACCACTTCTCCTGGACTTTTAGCCGAAAGGCACGAATAAAGATTTCTTTTTCAGAAAACTTGTGTATCTCCCTAAGTCCGTGTAAACCGTACCGGGAGTGGCTTCGGCCATGCAAACCGTATCGGGAGCGGCATGGTATTCTAAGTCCGTGTAAACCGTACCGGGAGTGGCTTCGGCCATGCAAACCGTATCGGGAGCGGCATGGTATTCTAAGTCCGTGTAAACCGTACCGGGAGTGGCTTCGACCATGCAAACCGTATCGGGAGCGGCATGGTATTCTAAGTCCGTGTAAACCGTACCGGGAGTGGCTTCGGCCATGCAAACCGTATCGGGAGCGGCATGGTATTCTAAGTCCGTGTAAACCGTACCGGGAGTGGCTTCGGCCATGCAAACCGTATCGGGAGCGGCATGGTATTCTAAGTCCGTGTAAACCGTACCGGGAGTGGCTTCGGCCATGCAAACCGTATCGGGAGCGACATGGTATTCTAAGTCCGTGTAAACCGTACCGGGAGTGGCTTCGGCCATGCAAACCGTATCGGGAGCAGCATGGTATTCTAAGTCCGTGTAAACCGTACCGGGAGTGGCTTCGGCCATGCAAACTGTATCGGGAGCGGCATGGTATTCTAAGTCCGTGTAAACCGTACCGGGAGTGGCTTCGGCTATGCAAACCGTATCGGGAGCGGCATGGTATTCTAAGTCCGTGTAAACCGTACTGGGAGTGGCTTCGGCCATGCAAACCGTATCGGGAGCGGCATGGTATTCTAAGTTCGTGTAAACCGTACCGGGAGTGGCTTCGGCCATGCAAACCGTATCGGGAGCGGCATGGTATTCTAAGTCCGTGTAAACCGTACCGGGAGTGGCTTCAGCCATGCAAACCGTATCGGGAGCTGTTAGAATTGGGTGGCCTCAAAGCCAATCATTGTACATTCTAGTTCAGATTATTAATAAAGGCAATTATTTCTTCATTTAATAGTTCTCGCAAACGACTATCATAATGAAGGTCCATAGACAAATGTATGGGATATTGAATCATGATGAGATCGTGATAGTGAGATCAATATCCTAAGGCAATTGTCTTAATTAGTTCTCGATCGTAGGATATTTGAGATGGACATTAAATATCCGATAAGATCGACACAAGTTATGTCTGCTCATATGATGAGGGTGAATGATCTCACATTCACTCGTGTGGTGACACTAAGACAAACAAGTGGGTGCTCATTAGAGAATGAGTTCACTGAACAGACCCAAATAAGAATTCCTGGATGGTAATTATACCTATTAGTCAACCAGGGAATTCATTTGTTGCAGTAGCACAGTTGGTCCTTTGACCTGAGTCACCAATGATACCTTGTTTGTGGACCATTGTGTCTTGATTCTCTGACTCGTGGGCTTTAACCATTAAGTCCACCATAATCGGTCTTTCAGATACAGTGGAAAGCTTACGAAGGTAATTGAGTGAACAACAAGGGATCACTCACTCTTGGTATAAGACTGGAGAGAGAATGTCCCATAGATGTGTACACAGAAATCCCTGGCCAGGGTCAAATGAAAGAGATGTCTTTCTAGATATTAACTGTGTACTAGAATCCATCTGGATAATGCGATAGAGGGTTTGACTATAAAACCATACCCTTGCGTTATCGGGACATTGCATGAGTGAAGGATTATATCTGTGCGGTATCTGCAGACGGAAAGGTTCAATTGAAGGGATCAGTATCCCTTATATCTTCTGGGATCATGAGGTAGTGTTTGGTGCTGTTCATGATCAGAAGGCCAAGTGAATTTATCATCAGATGATAATTTACTTGTTTATTAAATTAATCATTTAACATGTGATGTTTAAATGTTAATTAATAAATATTAAACTCAAGAAACAATTCTAAGTTTAATGGGCCTGCAACCGGACTGATATATGGGCCTAGAGGGTCACACACATAAGAGTTCTCGTCAGACGGTGAGAAATGTTAAATTTCATGCTTATCTGGGTTTTTATGAAAAGCTACAGGATAAACATGAAGATTTAATGAAGAATTATCCAAGGCCAAACTCTTGGATAATCATGAGGATTAACTGTTGTGCTTATCCTTATTTCTATATAAGGAGGGCCAAGGGGGAGTGGTAAAATGTTAGTTGGACGAATTTTACTCCCCAGATTCTCTCTCTCCTCTCTCTCTCTCCTTCTCGGAGTGGATCTGTCTCTCTCCGCGCATGGTGGATCTGAGATCTGGTCGGAGCACTCAAGTCGAGGAGGAAATCGCGTCTGCTGCGGAAACTCGTGTGGATACCTCTAGAGATCGTGCGCGTGCGCGATTACCGAGTCGGCATCATCCACGGGAGATTCGAAACCCCGCAAAGGTGAAGAACTGTTCTTCCCACTTAGATTTTAATGTCCGTTTTACAACCCCAGCAACCAATACAATGGAATCATTATTATTTCCGCTGCGTTCATGGCGATTCCTTACAGTGGTATCAGAGCCAAGTTCGCTGGTTCGGTTGTAAAACGGCACCGTTATGCGTGTTTTTCTCGTTATGCGTGAAGAACCCGTATTGTACGTGTTCTTGTGTTTAATCCGATTAAAAATGATAGATTAGTGTTCATATGATGATCACGATCAATTTGATTATTTTTATGTATTTTTCGGATTTTTATTTGGGTTTTTCGGAGTTCGTCATGTGATGATGAACCGGGGTACTTCGGCGGCTTCGTATGTGCATCCCAAGCGTTGGGATGGCCGGAAGAATCCCTAGATCTCTTGGTGATAGTCACCACTTCGCATTGGGCATGGAGATCGGCACCGGAATGCCTTTGGAGGTGCTTTAAATCGAGCCCGAACTTGGGTTTTTAAACCTGAAAACCAGATTTTAGGGGTAGTTTAAGGGCTCGTTCCAGGGGCCATTTGGCCACCGCCGGCTGCCCCACTGGTGCCGGGCTGACCGCCGGAGGTGGGGGCGTCGCCGGCGGTGCCTGGCGGCGTTGCCATCGCCGCAACCGCCGCCGTCTGCTGCTCGTTAGGGTTTGCTGGAATAGAAGGAAGAGGGCCGGTCGAACCTGGCTGAACGGGCGGACCGCCCGGTCCCGACCCGGTCGGACCGGGCGGGGGCCGGGCAGCGAGCGCCCTGGCCGAGCCAGGGTGCGCCCCTGGCCGAGCCAGGGCTCGAATTTTCATGTGATGAATGATGTGAATGGATGCGATGCTTATTTCATTTGGTATTTTAAAATAGGACCTGCGTGTCCTCCTCTCTCTTAATCCAAGTGTACTTTCTACCTTCCTATAAGATTGTACTCCCCTTGATAAGATCAAGGTTTCTAATTGTTTAAATGTACATTTGTGGACCTGCGAGTCCTGAATTTTGTATTTACATGTATCGGATTAAGTTTAGAGGACGGGATCTTCTGAAGACACCTCTGGAGGGAGGACTCGCATCAAATGGAACCAGTGTTGCTGTTTTCACATTAGGATCTTATTATGGATCATCGTTTGGCTGCGATGATTCCATAGTAGCTTTAGCAGTCCATGATCATCCCCATTTAATTTTTCTGCATATATGTGATATTTGTGGACTATTCTATCATATATATATTTCTATTTAGTATATTGATACTTCAAATTGAAATACTATTGATAGCACGATTTTTACAAATAAAAATCAAAACCCTCTTTTAAAACTTAAGTTGTAAACGTGAGATATTCAGAATAATCCACGTAACCCACCATCATTATAGATCTTAGGATAATTCTTATCTCAAACGGATTTGTTGTGCTACCACAATGTCTGTTTGATTTAGAAATTAAACTAGGTCTACGACATGTGATGTCATTAAGATGAATGGACAAATAGTGTAGTTTTGTTGTGCTACCACAAGGATTGCACTATGAATTCATGTCATCCAAGTAATGATGGATAAACTTAACCGAATCAAATTGATTTGTTGTGCTACCACAAGGTCATTCTGATTCAGGGGTTAAATCGATCGGATATTGCAATCGTTGCAACTGTCAAGAGTTGACTGCCTAAGGGACTTGATGTGATTTGTTGTGCTACCACAAGGTCACATGCATGTTGCCCGAAGGATTCTGATCCCCACTAGGAGATCACCGGAATCTCCCGTTCTGTATCTTAGAGGGTAATACAGATCGCCGAAAAATAGTGGGAGCATGAATCTAGATTAAAAGTCCTAAATCTGATTTTAAGAACTATCTGCTCATTTTATATATTTCCATGTAGGTCGCTATGTCGTCACCTAATCCCCTCCGTTGCATACTCGATGCAAATAAACTCACGGGACCAAATTACATTGACTGGTTACGTAACCTGAAGATTGTCCTCAGGTGTGAAAAACTAGCCTATGTCCTGGATCAACCAGATCCAGTGCAACCCGGTGATAATGCTAACGAAGATGAATTAATGATGTATGAAAATTGGAAGGAGGACTCTGTCAAGGTCCAGTGTTATATGCTCGGTTTAATGAACAATGAACTGCAGCGACAGCATGATAACATGGAACCTAAGACCATTCTGAATCACCTACAAGAGTTGTTTGGTGAACAATCCAGAACAGAAAGATATGAGATATCTAAGAAATTGTTCAGGACCAGAATGAGCGAGGGCACATCTGTGCAAACTCATGTGCTTAAGATGATAGAGTGGATTGAGAGGCTTGCTGTGCTGGGCTTTGTTATGAACAATGACCTAAGCATCGACTTAATCCTACAGTCCCTTCCAGATTCATTTTCACAATTCATTATCAACTTCAATATGAACAAGATTGAAGTCTCACTGGCTGAGCTGCTCAACATGTTGAAGACAGCAGAAGGCACTATCCAGAAAGATATGCCAAATGTAATGCTTGTTGGTAAGACCAATAAGAAAAGAAAAGCTGGACAAACCTTTAAGAAAGGTAAGCCTAAGAAGCTAGTGAAAAGCAAACCGGCGGCACAAAAGGACAAAGCTAAAGTCAATGATAAAGGTCAGTATTTCCACTGCCATAAAGAAGGTCATTGGAAGAGAAACTACAAGATTTATCTTGCAGAAAAAGCAAAGGAGAAGCTTGGTGAAGCTTCAGGTATTCTCATGATCGATCTTAACTTGTCTTATAGAGAATCAACATCCTAGGTATTAGATACTGAATGTGTTTCTCATATCTGCAATAACTTGCAGGTGTTAACAAGTAAAAGAAGATTGAATCGCGGAGACGTGGATCTGAGGCTCGGGAATGCAGCAAAAGTTGCTGCGTTAGCTGTGGGGACAGCAAGACTTCAGATGCCGTCAGGAGACTCTTTGGAACTGCTAGATTGTTATTATGTTCCAACCATTATTAGGAATATCATATCTATTTCATGTTTAGATAGACAAGGATATTCTATGAAGCTAGAGAATAAAGGTTGTTCAATTTATCAAGGAGACAAATTGTTTGCTTCCGGATATTTATTGAATGGATTATATTTACTTGATATTTCATATGATGTTTGTTTGGTAAATAATTCTCTTGAACGCTTAGATAAGGATGTGAATAAATCGTACCTATGGCATTGTAGGCTAGGTCATATAAATGAGAACAGGATCATAAGGTTGCAAAAGAATGGATATCTTGATCCATTTGATTATGAATCATTTGCAACCTGTGAAGCTTGTCTCATGGGAAAGATGACCAAAGCTCCATTCTCAGGACATGGAGAAAGAGCTAAGGACTTATTGGAACTAATACATAGTGATGTATGTGGTCCAATGTCCACTCATGCTATGGGTGGTTACTCATACTTTGTTTCATTTACAGATGATTTCTCAAGATATGGCTACATATATTTAATGAAATATAAGTCAGAAGTCTTTGAGAAATTTAAAGAGTTTAAAAACGAAGTTGAGAACCAGACTGGAAAGAGTATTAAAACTCTTTGATCAGATCGAGGGGGTGAATACTTAAGTACAGAATTCACAGAATATCTTAAGGATAATGGTATTTTGTCTCAGTGGACTCCTCCCTATACACCTCAGTTAAATGGTGTATCGGAAAGGAGAAATCGTACTCTATTAGATATGGTACGATCCATGATGAGTTATGCCAAACTTCCAATTTTTTTATGGGGATATGCACTGTTGACTGTTGCATATCTGTTGAACAAAGTTCCGAGTAAATCAGTACCTTCCACTCCATATGAGATATGGAAAGAAAAGAAACCAGACTTTAAGCATGTTAGAGTCTGGGGTTGTCCTGCACATGTCAAAAGACATGATCCAGACAAACTGGATTCTAGGACAGAGAAATGTAGATTTGTGGGATATCCAAAAGAGACTTTTGGATATTACTTCTATCAGCCCAGCGATCAAAGGGTGTTTGTCGCAAAAAGAGCTGTCTTCCTAGAGAAAGAATATCTTTCAAAAGAAGACAGTGGGAGCAAGATAGAACTGGAAGAAATTCTAGACTCACAAATCAACACTGGTTCATCTACTGAACCATTGACTCAAGAACTTGTTCAAGATGATACACAAAAGGTTCGCAGATCAGGTAGAGTGCCTAAGCAGCCTGAAAGATATGTTGGACATATCGATGAAGGCAAACCAAAAGTGCACTTAAATGAGGATGATGATCCTCAAACCTACCTAGAAGCCATAAATAGTCATGAATCAGAAAAATGGCAAGAGGCAATGGAGTCTGAAATTCAGTCCATGTATGCCAACCAAGTTTGGAACTTGGTTGATCTGCCAGAAGGTATGGTACCTATTGGCAGTAAATGGATCTTTAAAAGAAAGATCGGGGCAGATGGACAAATTGACACATACAAGGCAAGGCTTGTAGTAAAAGGATATCGTCAAAGGCAAGGTGTTGACTATGACGAAACCTTTTCTCCAGTTGCCATGATTAAGTCAATCAGAATACTTCTTGCTATCGCTGCATTCTATGATTATGAAATATGACAAATGGATGTGAAAACAACATTCCTTAACGGGAACCTTCAAGAAGAGGTGTATATGATACAACCTGAAGGATTCACTTCAAAAGAGCATTCAAGCAAGGTATGCAAGCTGCAAAGATCCATCTATAGATTAAAGCAGGCATCCCGAACTTGGAACTTAAGATTTGATGAAGCAATCAAATCTTATGACTTCATTAAGAATGAAGATGAACCTTGTGTATACAAAAAGGTTAGTGGGAGCGCAGTTACCTTTTTGGTACTTTACGTTGATGACATTCTACTCATTGGGAATGATGTAGGAATGCTGTCATCAGTAAAGGCCTGGTTATCCAAAAACTTCTCCATGAAAGATTTGGGAGAAGCATCCTATATTCTGGGAATAAGGATCTATAGAGATAGGTCCAAAAGGATGCTTGGATTATCCCAATCTATGTACATAGATACTATAGTCAAAAGGTTTGGCATGGAAAATTCCAAGAGAGGCCTCGTTCCTATGAGGCATGGAATTTATCTCTCTAAAGAAATGTCTCCCAAGACACCTGAAGAGAGAGCATACATGGATAGAGTTCCTTATGCGTCGGCAATAGGATCTATCATGTATGTAATGCTATGTACTAGGCTTGATGTGGCACACCCACTAAGTGTCACCAGTAGATATCAGGCTGATCCATGTGAGGAACACTGGAAGGCGGTGAAATGTATCCTTAGATACTTGAGAAAGACTAAGGATCTATTTCTCGTTTATGGAGGAGACGACTTGGAACTTCGAGGATTTACTGACTCGAGTTTCCAGTCGGATATGGATGACAGCAAATCCATGTCTGGATTTGTGTTCATGTTAAATGGAGGTGTAGTAAGTTGGAAGAGTTCCAAACAGGAAACTACTGCAGATTCGACGACCGAAGCAGAATACATTGCTGCAGCTGAAGCGGCCAAGGAGGCGGTTTGGATGAAGAAGTTCATCTCGGCGCTTGGAGTCGTTCCAAGCATTTCAGATCCTGTTCCATTATTGTGTGACAACAATGGAGCAATAGCTCAAGCAAAGGAGCCAAGATCACATCAGAAGTCAAAGCACATTCTGAGACGATTTCATCTGATTCGTGAGATCATCGCCCGAAGAGATATAGTAGTTGAGAAAGTCTCATCTGAAGATAATGTAGCAGATCCCTTGACTAAGCCATTGTCTCAAAACAATTTAGAACGTCACCTTAAGTCTATGGGACTTAGACACATGGGTGATTGGCTATAGTCCAAGTGGGAGAATGTTAGAATTGGGTGGCCTCAAAGCCAATCATTGTACATTCTAGTTCAGATTATTAATAAAGGCAATTATTTCTTCATTTAATAGTTCTCGCAAACGACTATCATAATGAAGGTCCATAGACAAATGTATGGGATATTGAATCATGATGAGATCGTGATAGTGAGATCAATATCCTAAGGCAATTTTCTTAAATAGTTCTCGATCGTAGGATATTTGAGATGGACATTAAATATCCGATAAGATCGACATAAGTTATGTCTGCTCATATGATGAGGGTGAATGATCTCACATTCACTCGTGTGGTGACACTAAGACAAACAAGTGGGTGCCCATTAGAGAATGAGTTCACTGAACAGACCCAAATAAGAATTCCTGGATGGTAATTATACCTATTAGTCAACCAGGGAATTCATTTGTTGTAGTAGCACAATTGGTCCTTTGACCTGAGTCACCAATGATACATTGTTTGTGGACCATTGTGTCTTGATTCTCTGACTCGTGGGCTTTAACCATTAAGTCCACTATAATCGGTCTTTCAGATACAGTGGAAAGCTTGCGAAGGTAATTGAGTGAACAACAAGGGATCACTCACTCTTGGTATAAGACTGGAGAGAGAATGTCCCATAGATGTGTACACAGAAATCCCTGGCCAGGGTCAAATGAAAGAGATGTCTTTCTAGATATTAACTGTGTACTGGAATCTATCTGGATAATGCGATAGAGGGTTTGACTATAAAACCATACCCTTGCGTTATCGGGACATTGCATGAGTGAAGGATTATATCTGTGCGGTATCTGCAGACGGAAAGGTTCAATTGAAGGGATCAGTATCCCTTATATCTTCTGGGATCATGAGGTAGTGTTTGGTGCTGTTCATGATCAGAAGGCCAAGTGAATTTATCATCGGATGATAATTTACTTGTTTATTAAATTAATCATTTAACATGTGATGTTTAAATGTTAATTAATAAATATTAAACTCAAGAAACAATTCTAAGTTTAATGGGCCTGCAACCGGACTGATATATGGGCCTAGAGGGTCACACACATAAGAGTTCTCGTCAGACGGTGAGAAATGTTAAATTTCATGCTTATCTGGGTTTTTATGAAAAGCTGCAGGATAAACATGAAGATTTAATGAAGAATTATCCAAGGCCAAACTCTTGGATAATCATGAGGATTAACTGTTGTGCTTATCCTTATTTCTATATAAGGAGGGCCAAGGGGGAGTGGTAAAATGTTAGTTGGACGAATTTTACTCCCCAGATTCTCTCTCTCCTCTCTCTCTCTCCTTCTCGAAGTGGATCTGTCTCTCTCCGCGCATGGTGGATCTGAGATCTGGTCGGAGCACTCAAGTCGAGGAGGAAATCGCGTCTGCTGCGGGAACTCGTGTGGATACCTCTAGAGATCGTGCGCGTGCGCGATTACCGAGTCGGCATCATCCACGGGAGATTCGAAACCCCGCAAAGGTGAAGAACTGTTCTTCCCACTTAGATTTTAATGTCCGTTTTACAACCCCAGCAACCGATACAATGGAATCATTATTATTTCCGCTGCGTTCATGGCGATTCCTTACAGGAGCGGCATGGTATTCTAAGTCCGTATAAACCGTACCGGGAGTGGCTTCGGCCATGCAAACCGTATCGGGAGCGGCATGGTATTCTAAGCCCGCAGGTACCCTGATCCAAGGGTGGCTCCGGCCACGTATACCGGATCGGGAAGCGGCAATGTATATTTCTAAGCCCGCAGGTAACCTGATCCGAGGGTGGCTCCGGCCATGTATACCGGATCGGGAAGTGGCAAGGTATCTCTAAGTCCGCATAAAACCTAGTCGGGAGTGGCTTCGGCGACACAAACCGCGTCAGGAGCGGCAGGATATCCCTTCGGGTCATATGAACCACGATTAATAAAAGCCCCGGCCGTATATATTATCAGCAGCGGCTTCGTATCCGGACCTACATCAGGTCTCGGCCTCGTGAGCTACAGCAAAGACGACGACAAGATCTCGGACTTATGAAAAACCAGATTCGGTCGATCATGCACAGCATCAAGGTAAAGCCACAAAACACTTCCTGTATTCACAGTGAAGGAAGTACAAAACCGGCCATCCGCCTGGCCGCAGGCTTACAAAAAAAAAGAGGAAAGATAAAAACCGGGACAGGCCCCCGTGCTAGCCCTCGATATTCCCCTCGTCCACATTAACTGGGCTTCGGCCAGGAGATGGGGAGGGAGAATCGACTATCTGCACGGCCTCAGACGGGATGGCCTCGACAGGGGCCTCCTCGGCCGGAACGGCCTCACCGCCTTCCGCCGAGGCCGGGGCCCTTTCGGCCGCGAGCCCCTTCCACCAGGACAGGAGCTCTTCGCCTTCCTCGTCCGTCGGCAGGGCGATCCCGGTCAGGTCCACGGTTGGGCAAGCCTTCTGGGCTGCTGCCAGCCCGATGTAGAAGACCGAGGAGGCCGCCAGAAGCTGGGCTTGGTTATCTCCTCGGCGTAGTCCGGGCCATCCTTGTAGTCGGCCACGGCCGAATCGACCGCCTCCTCCAGCTCCAGCTTCAGGGCCGACAGCTCCTCGGCATGGCGACGGTTTTCCGAAGCCCGCCGGGCGTCCTTGTCCTGGATCTGGGCCTTAAGGGCTCAATTCTCAGCCTGGGCCACAGCCAGCTCCCGCTCGGCCTTCTCCTTCTCCCGTTCGGCCTTCGTCTTGGCCTCGGAAGAAGCTCGGGCCTCCGCTGCCCGCTCCTCCAGCTGAGCCCGCATCCGAGCGTTCGCGGCTACGAGCCCGTCGACGCTGGACTCAAAATTGCGTCCCGCTGAAGGACCCTCGTTTGAACCTGCCGAGGCCGACGCCCTCTCGGCCTCCAGAAGTTGATCCCGGAGGAGCTCCTGATGATGAATCAGGACGCTGCCCGTGACCGCAGCCTGCGGCCGAAAGCAGATAAGGGTCAGCAGATTCGAACTGAGCTAAAGAAAAGCTAGATTGAAGCGCACTAAGGAGCTCCTTACCTGGACCGCCAATCGGGCGCTGATCATCGCCAGATCGGTGACCGAGTGGTCCTTCAGCTCCACCAGAGCCGACGGGAGGGTGAGGCCGCGGAGCAGACGCAGGCAGGTCTGCGAATCCTTCAGGCTCTCGTCTCTATAGATCCCCAGTTCGGGGACCCATAGCTCGCGCTCCTGCGCGCAGGGCGCCTGCGGACTGGCGCCTTCCTGCTCCGCCCCCGCCATCGCGGCCGGAGGAGAGTCGCCCCTCGGCGCCTCGGCGGACGCCAGCCTCGCGGCCCTTCGGGCCGCGACGGATCTCCTGACCAAGGGGGCGGGCTCTGCCTCCTCGGGCTCCTCCACCTGGGGACGCTTCGACAAACGAACGCCCCTTCGGGCGGCCGACTTGCTTTTCCGCTCCCTCTCGAGAGCGGCGGCGGCAGTACGGCCCTCGGAGGAGGCCGCAGTCATCATGACCCCGGCTCGGACGCTCGGGGCCATTGCGCCTCGTCCAGACCCGCCTACCGCCTGCGGGGGTGATGGCTGGGCTTGGCCGCGCTGCTGGGCTATCCGGCTGAGGAGGCCCTGGATCCCAGACATCGCTGCAAACAAGAGAAGAAGTGTTAGAAACAAATAACACAACGGTTGCAACTCAAGACCGACTTACCCTCGGCCGAAGCTTCAGCAACCTCGGCGGCCGGAGGAACTTCGGCCGGAGGAGCGGCCCCAGCGCTTCCTTCACTCTCCCGTGAAGTCTCCCCGTGAGGAAGGTAAGGGAAAGCCCGCTCTGGATCACTCCTCGGGTCCGGCCATGCCCCGGCACCCACAAACAGCTCCGGCTTGCGGAAGAGCTCCGAAATGTTATACGGAGCCGCGGCCTCGATGTGGCCCACGAGGGTGCTCTGGATGGAATTAAGGATGGGAGGATCGGAAAGGCCTGCGGCCAGCGGTGTCCATTCGGTAGGAAAGGGCCACACGCTCCTCTCATTCTCCGGCAGAGAAACGAGGATAAAATTCCTCTTCCAGCCGTGAATAGACGAAGGCTTCCCGGAAAAAATGCCTCGACCGAGACGAGGGACGAAGCTATACCACTCGGATCTCCCATGCCTTTGGATTTTGAAAAGGTAGCGGAAGATGTTGACCGAGGGAACAGTCCGCATACGGGCAAACACAGCCAAGAAGGCGTAGACTGTGCGCCAAGAATTGGGAAAAAATTGAGACGGAGCCAGTCCGTAGAAGCAAAGGAGGTTGATGACAAAAGTGGAGAGAGGAAGACGAAAGCCCGCCCGGAAGCTTTCTTCATAAATGGAAAAACTACCCGGGCGAGGAGTGTTGGCCCTGGTATTGGAGCCAGGCCGATAGGGGGTCATCCAAGAAGGAAGTTGATAATAAGAAGCGATGTAGCTAACCCCTTCATCCGAAAGGGCGCAGGCTGTTTCCGAGGCAGTCTCAGGACGGCGACGTCCCGAGGAGGAAGCCTGGCCCGGAGCATGAATCTCCTCGGACCCCTCGGCACCGGAGGCCTCGGCCTCTTCGGCCATAGCAGAAGCGAGGGAGTCCAGAGTAAGAGGAGATGACAGAGAAGATTTGGGGGAATGAGACGGAGTATACTCCTCGTCTGAAGGGGTAATCTCGCTCGAGGAGTGGCTGCGGGGCATAGAGTCGCGGTGATGAAGAAAGTGTTAGTTTAGGTGGCCTACAAGCCAATCTAACAATGTAAATCTCGTTCATTATTAATAAAATGGCAAAATATTCATTATGTGTAAATCGCATTAATTATCGTTTCATAATGAAGTCTGTGAATATGTGCTATGGTGATCAGATTATGATGAGATCATACTAATGAGACTGATCACTTAAACACACATATTCTTAATCGTTCATAGTCGGAGGATATCCGAGAAGGACATCGGATATCCGGTTAGACTAGTACAGATTGCTCCTGCTCATATGATGAGGATGACTGGTCTCATAAGTCATTTGTGTGGAGACACTAAGGTGAATCTGTAGGTGCTCATTGGAGAATGAGTTCACTGAACTGATCCGACTGAATCGCTGGATGGTATTGTACCTCACTGTCAACCAGCTTGATTCTATTGTCGCAGTTGCGTGGATGATCCTCGGACCTGAGACACCAAGGACACCTTGGCGGTGGACTTCTGTACTTTGACCTTGGTCTACGAATCTCTAGCCATGGGATTCTAATACGCCAAGGATTGGGTGCAGCGGAATACCGTCGAAGGGAATTGTGTGTCAATAAGGAATCATTCGCTCTCGGTACTTAGAGAGAGAATGCTCTAAGAAGGATGCGCGAAAGTCCCTGGCCAGGGCGGATGATAATATCGGGAAAGGAGTTCTCCGATATTCATCAGCGGCATCCAATCCAATTGAGTCGACCGGTTAGGGTTTGACAGTTCGCCATACCCTGAGTTGACTCGAGAGCATTGTACGAATGAAGGATTATATCCACGCGGTAACTGTCGACGGAAAGGTTCCAAGAGTGGGTTACTTAACCCCAAATACCTTCCGGGTTCACGCGGTGTTGCTTGGCACCCAACGTGATCGGAGGCCCGGTCGAATTCGATGTGCGACATCAATTCGATTGATTAATTGATTAATAAAGGGTTATTAATTAATTAATAAAGCCAGTGAGGAGTCACTGGGCTTACTGGGCCATTAACTGGACTGGTACTTGGGCCTAGAGGGTCACACGCAAATGATTCTCAAGGCGATGGATAAATAAGTGGGTTTTATACAAACCGGGGGTTTTTGTGAAAAACCACGCGGTTAGTATAAAAGAAAGCGAACGGGCTGAGCAGGCCAAGCGGCTGCTAACCCTAGCCGCCCCTCCTCAGTTTCTGTCTCCCTCTGGAGTCCAGGCAGATCCAGATCTGCTCCGCCACTTCTCCGAATCCCGTACGACGGGAAATCGTCCGCGCACTGCGGCGATCATTGCGGCGACCAGCGGAGGCTTCGCGGGCTGCGAAGAACGACGAACTCGAGGATATCCGTCGCGGGGAGGATCGCGTGGACTTCGCTAGAGGCCGAGCGCTTGCGCGGCTTGCGGTGTCGCACCGACGGAACCGAAAGGCTGTGGATTCGAATCCGCACACGGTGAGAAAAGATAATCCGATTATCTCGTATTTTAGTCTCCGAAGCGGGAAACGGATCGCTGTAAATAATTTTGTTTTCCGCTGCGTGAGCGATCCGGAGAAACCGAGAAAACCCAACAGTGGCATCAGAGCCAGGTTCCACTGTTTCTCGTCCCGTTTCGGTTTCCGAAATTGATTTTTCTTGAGTTATTCCATGCGTTTAATCCGATTAAAATGACGGATTAGTGTTCATGAGATGAACACAAATAATTTGATTATTTTTCGGTGTTTTTTCGAGATTAATTTGGGGGTTTTTCGTGTTCTTCGTGAGACGAAGAACGGCGACTTTACGGCGGCTTGAATCGATTCCCAAGCGTTGGGATGGCGGCCCGGATGCACGGATCTCTTGGTGATAGTCACCACTACACATCCGACACATTTGCCGGCACCAGGGTGGCCTCGAAGAGCTACAAAATCGAGCCCCAAATTGGTTTTAAACCTGAAAAAATCTGATTTTGGGGGGTTTTGTGGGGCTCGACCTGCTGTTGCATTGGCCACCGCCGGCGGCCCTGCCGGCGCCGGGCACGTCGCCGGCGCCGGGGGGCACCGCCGGCGGGGCCGGCGCCCGCCGGGGGGGGCCGGAGCTCGGCGGTCGGCGCCGCCGGGGTGGAAACCCTAGGGTTTCCTGCAACCTGCTGCGTTGGGAAGAAAGGCTTCAGGCGAACCGGCCGGCCCCGACCCGGTTGGACCGGGCCGGGTGCAGGCGGTCTGGGCCGGTCCCAGATTTGGTCTGGGTCTGCGCCCTTGACTGAACCCCTGGCCGAGCCAGGGGCTCGAACCCATTGCCCTTAAGGCTGGGTCAAAATTTTAATTTTAATTAAACCCCTTAAACCCCTATAAAACCTAATTAGCCCAATTAAAATATTATTGGACTTTAATTAAGGTTCAAAAAGTGTTTTTGAAATATTCACATTATTGTTCAATTTTAATTTAAATGGGCTTATTTATGATTTTTGAATCAATTATGATTAACTTTTAGTTGTTAATTTGATTAATGTTAATTGTTAGTTTAATGGTTAAACTAATAGTTAATATTAATAAAAACTAATTTAATGGTTAAATTAGTAACTAATAATTATTAGTCTAATAGTTAGATTACTAATTATTATTTCAACTAATTGTTAATTAATATGTAAGTTAATTGTTAATTTAAGAGTTAATTTAATAATTAACTTAGATAACTAATTTAAGTGTTAAATTAGTAATCTTTGATGATTAACTGTTAATTATTGATTTAAGGGTTAAATTAATGATTAACATTAATATTCTAATCTAATAGTTAGATTAGTGATTATTAATTAATTAAAGTTAATTATTAATTTAAGTGTTAAGTTAATAATTGATTTTAAATTAACTAATCTAAAAGTTGGATTAGTAGTTAGTTAATAATTAGAGTTAATTAATGATTTAAGTGTTAAATTATTAATTAATTTTGTTGGATTAATCTAAGAGTTAGATTAGTCTTTAAATAGTCTAATTGTTAGATTATTAATGGGGTTTAATCTAAGTGTTAGATTATTAGAAATGTTCTAATTTGCATGGAATGATCTGGAATTATCAATTCGGAGTGTGTGCGCATGTGATGTGTGTTTAATGCTTTTAAATTTAGATTTAATTGCATGTTAAGTTAATTAAATGAGTTTTTCGAAATTCAAACACCAATTTTGATTGGATCCCAGCTTTTTGAAAGCCAAAATTATCTAATTTTGAAAACTCATTTGTTTTAGCCATGTGATGCGCTGATTCATGTGTGGGATGTTTAAAACACATCGTGGTCATGGATATGCACTTAATTTATTATTCATGTGATGAATGGATTGTGTGGATCGTGGATGTATGATTGCTTATTAATTGTTAATAAATAGAGGTCTGCGCACCTCTCTCTCTCATACTCCGATGTATTTCTACCTCCCTCTCTCTCTTGTACTCGCCATAAGGTCTTCTTCAATTTACTTGTTAATTCTAGAATTAATGTAATATGATGGAGGCAACCGAGGAAGGAGCGAGGACGATCCACAGCTGCAACCAGGAAGGCGAAAAGATGGAGATCTCTTGCCTATGTGATTGCAGGATATCTAATATAATTGTTGTGTTAGATTGTGTGTGCGTTTGACTGTTGGCTCCAGTCAAACCCACTGTGCTATCCATGACCACACTAATGACATGTATGTGATGCATTGTTTATCTTTTGATTATGAATCAAAGCAGGTTATAATATTTAGTAAATATATACGATATATTTATATACTATCACCTAGGAGAGACCAAGATAAAAGTTATCCAAATACCCTCAGATAAACTCTAAGCCGTAACGCGAGTAGTTAAGAACTTACCGCGTGGTCCACCATCGTTATAGTCATAGGATTCAAATCACTTTAGGCAGGTTTGTTGTGCTATCCACAAGGCCTGCTTAATTGGGAGGAGAAACTGTGGCTATGGCATTAGATGCCTATAGATCGGGGTAGAGGAACCATGTAGCTTTGTTGTGCTATCCACAAGGGCTGCATGCAAATCTATGCTCGTCACGTAATGATGGTAAGCTTAGACCAGGATTAATGGTTTGTTGTGCTATCCACAAGGCCATTAAATCTCTGGGGACCGAAGCCATGATCAGATATTGCAAGGAGTTTCAAGTCCCATGAGTTGGGTGCTCTCTGATTGTATTACAGTTTGTTGTGCTATCCATAAGGCTGTAGTGCAAATCATTGAGATTCTGATCCCCACTAGGAGACTGTCGGCGTCTCCCGTTCTGTATAACTGAGGGTTATACAGTCCGTCGAAAATTAGTGGGAGTTAAACTTGAACAAAAGACCATGTCTTGTTTTAAACTTTAATAATTGAACATATGCTAAGTAGATTTTACTTATCTCCTGTAGGGAACTATGTCGTCGAATAACCCACTCTGTGGCATACTTGATGTCCTTTTGACTTACCTGATCTACTCAGATTGGTTCAGAAACCTGAAGAATGTCTTCAGATCTGAGCGCATTGACTTTGTCCCTGGAGCTGATTCTCTTGCTGAATCGGCATTGGATGCCCCTGAAGCAGAGATGAAAGCTAATGATAAAAGATCGAAGGACAAAGGCGAAAGAGTAGTGAAGGGTGACTGCTTCTATTATAGGCAGTATGGTCACTGGAAGAGGAACTGCAAGGAGTTCCTTGATGATAAAGCTCATGGAAGAGTGAAGCTGTGTGAAGCTTCAGATATCTATATGATAGATATCAACTTGTCAGTTAGAGATTCCACATCTTGGGTATTGGATACCGGATGTGCCTCTCATATCTGCCATGATGTGCAGATGCTGACAAGTAAGCGCAAGTTGAGACAAGGTGAGGTGGAATTGAGGCTAGGAAACGGCGCAAAAGTTGCGGCGATTGCTGTTGGGACAGCAAACCTCAGGCTTCCATCGGGAGACACCTTATTATGTTCCTAGCATAATAAAGAACATCATATCAATATCTTGTTTGGACAAGATCGGATATAGGTTGACTATTGAGAAAAGAAGTTGTACGATTTATTATGGTAATAAATCAATAGCTTCGGCATCTTTAGTCAACGGTCTATGTAAGGACTGAGGCTTTCGGATCCGGTTTTTGGGGTTGGACCCTGTAGTTCAGGCTCCAGTGGGGCTGAGACTCTGTTCGGATTCGCGTCGAGCCCGCGAGACGCGGTTTAAACGGCGTCCAGCTATGCTGACGCGTTTTAGCCTGTGCCACGTAGGCTGGCTTTGGGTCGCGAGAGTACGGCCCTGACATGTCGTCTGAACGGCGTCTGTGAGGCACGACGCCTTTCAGACTGCGACTCTGGGTTGTCAGAGTACGGTGCCAGTCTTGTCGACTGAACGGCGTCTTTCATGGAAGACGCGTTTCAGACCTCTGTCAGAGCGTTGCGCAGAGGGTTGTCAGAGCAGCCGTCACATCGACTGATAGGCGTCCGTACATCTCGACGCGTTTCAGCCAGTCTCTGGTTAACCCCGAAAGCCCTCCTTCTTTCTCTCATTTTGCTCCTCCTTCTCTCTTTCTCTCCTTCCTTCCGGCGACCCCGACATCGACCCTTCGTCCTTCCCTCCACTCCAACACTTCCCTACCTCTCACCTCTACCACCACCACTTCCTTCGCGGCGTTCCATTCTCCGGACGGCGGCCGACGTTCCGGTGGAGTGGCGGCGTCCTCGAGGGTACCGGCGGCGGTCTACGGTGCGGCGGGTCGGAGGCACGGAGCTTGGAGGAGTTCAAGAACCGGTAGGGTGACGGTTCCCACAGTGTTGTGTTCTAAATCATGTTTTTCCCCGTTTAAAGCATGCTATGGATCGATGGTTTTGGGGTAGAATGAGCATGTTAGGGGGTTTTTCCTTGATGGGAATGGGAGTTTCTGTGATGTGAATTATTGATACTTTGGTTGCCCTCTTTCCCCTCTGTTTTTGGGGCTTTTTTGGGGTATTTGGGGCTATGGGAGGATCCCTCGGATCGAACCAGGGAACCAGGTTTCTGGCGCTAAACGGCGTCGTGCCTGGTCGACGCCTTTTAGAAGGACGTCGGGGCAGTACGACGCGTTTTAGGGCAGAAACCTCCCCTGCTCGAGGTTTATCAGGCTAGGGGTTCTGGCGCTAAATGACGTCATGGGTGGTCGACGCCTTTCAGAAGGACGTCGAGCCACCATGACGCCATTTAGGCAGAAAATCACCCCGATAACGGGACTCAGTTTGAGGATTCTGGGACTAAAAGACGTCATGGGTGGGCGACGCGTTTTGGAATAGCGTCGAGCCACCATGACGCCTTTTAGAGCAGAAATCCTTCTATTATTGTTTTCTGGAATTCCTGGTTTTTCAGCGTGAACGGCGTCTGCGGATGTTGACGCCTTTTAAAAGGCGACCACTGGTGTCGACGCCTTTTAGGCCAGATTCTGAGGCCGGTATTTTCTGAACCAGTTTAGGGTGCTTGAATGGCGTCGGCCTCGGGCGACGCGATTCAAGCCAGAACTACACTAATCCATGCAGTAAAATGTGTTTACACTGCTAGATAGTCGGTTAATGCATACAGTTAGTATACTCGATGTAATGAACTCTTCGTGACCGGATGACACTGCGTTGTGTGTCGTGCGACCGTGGACTTCCTCCGTGACCGGATCGCACCGTGCCGTGTTTTCTGATTCGGTGGACCTAGAGTGACAGTTGTAGCGTTCTACACCCTGTGTCGGTGCGGAGGGACACAGCGCTGACGGGAGCAGTGGCGGGGTGACGCCTAGTAGAGAGGGTCACCTGGTGAACCCCGGGGTTAGCTAGCTTGTACCGGTGTCGGAGAGGTACCGTTGGAGTGTCACTCGTGCTGGGGGAAGGAGTAACCACCTGAGCCAGTTGGGCCGGAGTAGCCAGCGTGCTATCCGAGGGGTTACTGTTTGGTCTCAGCGGGCCGGTGTTTGCTGAGGGAAGGAGTGACCGCCGAGGTGGCTCGTGTGATATCCGAGGGGTTACTGTTTGGTCTCAGCGGGTCGTTGTGTTTCCCACTCTCGTTGTGAAGTTGACGTGTTTTAAGGATACGCCGAATTACGAGTTTCCTGATAGATTAGAGTTATGCATGTTAGTTATTCTTTGAATGCATGTGATTCATATTGAGATGTAGGCATGGAAATCATTGTCTCTTCATGGTTATTATATCCCTGCTATACTTTCCACTTGTGGGTGTGTGTGTGTGGGCTGTGGGGATCGAAGGATCCCTACTGAGTCTTTTCGTTGAGACTCACCCCTGCGGCTTTCAGGTGAGGACTCCAGGCAGACCTAGCGAGGGTTGTGCGGCTGAGTGCTGAGCGTCGTCGACTGTTGTTCCGGGGTATGCCCCGATGTAGTTGTTATCTTTATTTCTGGCCTGTATGTATAATCATTTCTTTTCTGTTGGAGTATGTAATCATTTGCTGTATCGAGTCGCATTGTAATAACTTTTAATTTCTGCATTTTCCCTTCAATTCAATGCGATGTGAATGTTTAGCTTAGTTGATTATTTATTTCCCAGACTTACTCGGATCCTGGTTTGGTTACAAGTTAATGATTCGGTACCCATTTAGTAATCGGATCCCCGATTATAGGGTGGCGGGTCGTTACAGTCTATATCTATTAGATGTTTCTTATTACAATCTTCAGATTGATAATGTTCTTAAGAAGAGCAAGAATTGTGTGAACCAGGCCTACATGTGGCATTGTAGACTTGGGCACATTGGCGAAAGCAGGTTGCAAAAATTGCACAAGTATGGTTATTTAACAACATTCGATTATGAATCGTTTGCAACATGCGAATCCTGCCTTATGGGAAAGATGGCAAAATCTCCATTTAGTGGACATGGAGAACGTGCCAAGGACATTCTGGAACTAATACATACGGATGTATGTGGTCCAATGTCCACCCAAGCCAAAGGTGCCTTTTCTTACTTCATCACGTTCACCGATGACTTCTCAAGATTCGGCTATGTGTACTTAATGAAGTACAAGTTGGAAGCATTTGAGAAGTTCAAGGAGTTCAAGAATGAAGTGGAGAAGCAGTTAGGAAAGAGTATTAAAGCTCTTCGATCAGATCGAGGAGGAGAATACTTGAGTACTAATTTCACACAATTCTTAAAGGATAATGGTATCCTTTCTCAGCTGACCTCTCCATATACACCACAGATGAATGGTGTATCAGAAAGGAGGAACCGCACCTTGTTGGACATGGTGCGATCCATGATGAGCTTTTCGGGATTACCAATGTCCCTCTGGGGGTATGCTCTAGAGTCAGCAGCATACCTACTGAACAGAGTACCCAGCAAGTCTGTGGCCTCTACTCAATATGAGTTATGGAAAGGCAGGAAACCAGAATTTAAACATGTTAAAGTCTGGAGTTGTCTTGCTCATGTAAAGAGGCATGATCCAGACAAGCTGGAATCACGAACTGATAAATGCAGGTTTGTGGGATATCCAAAGGAAACCTTTGGATACTATTTTTACCATCCTGGTGAACAAAAGGTGTTTGTCGCCAGGAAAGCTGTCTTTTTGGAAGAGGAATACCTTATCCAGGAGAACAGTGGGAGTAAAATAGTACTGGAAGAGGTTCCAGATCCCCAAACAGCTGCATTATCATTAGATGAGATATCAGTTCCTGAATCTGTTCAGGTACACACAGATGAGCCTCGTAGATATGGTAGAGTACCTAGACTACCCGAACGATATGTGGGACATATCGCTGAAGGTGAGTCTATGGTACAATATATTGAGGATGATGATCCTAAAACCTACCAGGAGGCCATAGAAGGCCCAGAAGCCGGGAAATGGCGAGAAGCCATGAACTCAGAAATCCAGTCCATGTACACCAACCAAGTTTGGAACTTGGAGGACTTGCCCGAGGGTATTGTACCTATCGGTTGCAAGTGGATCTTTAAGAGAAAGATCGGTGCTGATGGACGGATCGACACTTATAAGGCAAGGTTGGTGGCAAAGGGATATCGTCAAAGGCAAGGAATTGACTATGACGAGACTTTCTCACCAGTTGCCATGATAAAGTCGATCAGAGTTCTGCTCGCCATTGCTGCACATTTTGATTATGAAATCTGGCAGATGGATGTGAAGACTGCCTTCCTCAATGGTAACCTTGAGGAAGTGGTGTATATGATACAACCAGAAGGTTTCACATCCAAAGAATCTCCAGATAAAGTGTGCAAGCTTCAGAGGTCCATTTATGGACTGAAGCAGGCTTCCCGGAGCTGGAACATAAGATTTGACGAGGCAGTCAAGTCTTATGACTTCATTAAGAATGAAGATGAGCCTTGTGTGTACAAGAAGACCAGTGGGAGTGCAGTCACTTTTCTACATCTTTACGTAGATGACATACTAATCATTGGGAATGATGTAGCTATAATGTCATCAGTAAAGATCTGGCTGTCGAAAAACTTCTCCATGAAGGATTTGGGAGAAGCATCCTACGTATTGGGAATACGGATCTATAGAGATAGATCAAAGAGGATGCTTGGAATGACCCAATCCTTGTACATAGATACCATAGTCAAAAGGTTTGGCATGGAAAATTCCAAGAGAGGTCTCATACCGATGAGACATGGAATTAATCTCTCAAAGGAGCAGTCTCCTAAGACTCATGATGAGAGGGCATTCATGGATAGAATACCCTATGCCTCTGCCATAGGATCTATCATGTATGCCATGCTATGTACACGGCCTGATGTTGCATTTGCTCTAAGTGTTACGAGCAGATTTCAGGCTGATCCAGGCGAAGAGCACTGGAAGGCAGTGAAATGCATCCTTAAATACTTGAGAAGAACTAAGGATATGTTTCTTGTCTATGGAGGAGGTGACTTGAAACTGCGAGGCTTTACTGACTCGAGTTTCCAGTCGGATCCAGATGATAGCAAGTCAACATCTGGATTCGTATTTACATTGAACGGAGGGGCAGTGTGCTGGAAGAGTTCCAAGCAAGTAACTACTGCAGATTCGACAACTGAGGCTGAGCATATCGCTGCAGCTGAAGCTTTCAAGGAAAAAGTGTGGTTGAAGATGTTCATCACCGACCTTGACATAGTTCCCGATATCCTTGATCATGTTCCGCTGTTGTGCGACAACAATGGGACTATTGCACAAGTGAAAGAGCCATGGTCTCATCAGAAATCAAAAGATGTTCTGAGGTGCTTTTATATTATCCAGAGGAGATTTAGTAGTGGAAAGAGTTCCACCCGTCGACCAGGTAGCAGATCCACTGACAAAGCCGTTGGCTCAAATTGTGCTTGAGCGTCACCTAGAGTATGTAGACTTATTGTATAAAGGTGATTGGCTTTAGTCCAAGTGGGAGATTGTTAGTTTAGGTGGCCTACAAGCCAATCTAACAATGTAAATCTCGTTCATTATTAATAAAATGGCAAAATATTCATTATGTGTAAATCGCATTAATTATCGTTTCATAATGAAGTCCGTGAATATGTGCTATGGTGATCAGATTATGATGAGATCATACTAATGAGACTGATCACTTAAACACACATATTCTTAATCGTTCCTAGTCGGAGGATATCCGAGAAGGACATCGGATATCCGGTTAGACTAGTACATATTGCTCCTGCTCATATGATGAGGATGACTGGTCTCATAAGTCATTTGTGTGGAGACACTAAGGCGAATCTGTAGGTGCTCATTGGAGAATGAGTTCACTGAACTGATCCGACTGAATCGCTGGATGGTATTGTACCTCACTGTCAACCAGCTTGATTCTATTGTCGCAGTTGCGTGGATGGTCCTCGGACTTGAGACACCAAGGACACCTTGGCGGTGGACTTCTGTACTTTGACCTTGGTCTACGAATCTCTAGCCATGGGATTCTAATACGCCAAGGATTGGGTGCAGCGGAATACCGTCGAAGGGAATTGTGTGTCAATAAGGAATCATTCGCTCTCGGTACTTAGAGAGAGAATGCTCTAGGAAGGATGCGCGAAAGTCCCTGGCCAGGGCAGACGATAATATCGGGAAAGGAGTTCTCCGATATTCATCAGTGGCATCCAATCCAAGTGAGTCGACCGGTTAGGGTTTGACAGCTCGCCATACCCTGAGTTGACTCGAGAGCATTGTACGAATGAAGGATTATATCCACGCGGTAACTGTCGACGGAAAGGTTCCAAGAGTGGGTTACTTAACCCCAAATACCTTCCGGGTTCACGCGGTGTTGCTTGGCACCCAACGTGATTGGAGGCCCGGTCGAATTCGATGTGCGACATCAATTCGATTGATTAATTGATTAATAAAGGGTTATTAATTAATTAATAAAGCCAGTGAGGAGTCACTGGGCTTACTGGGCCATTAACTGGACTGGTACTTGGGCCTAGAGGGTCACACGCAAATGATTCTCAAGGCGATGGATAAATAAGTGGGTTTTATACAAACCGGGGGTTTTTGTGAAAAACCGCGCGGTTAGTATAAAACAAAGCGAACGGGCTGAGCAGGCCAAGCGGCTGCTAACCCTAGCCGCCCCTCCTCAGTTTCTGTCTCCCTCTGGAGTCCAGGCAGATCCAGATCTGCTCCGCCGCTTCTCCGAATCCCGTACGACAGGAAATCGTCCGCGCACTGCGGCGATCATTGCGGCGACCAGCGGAGGCTTCACGGGTTGCGAAGAACGACGAACTCGAGGATATCCGTCGCGGGGAGGATCGCGTGGACTTCGCTAGAGGCCGGGCGCTTGCGCGGCTTGCGGTGTCGCACCGACGGAACCGAAAGGCTGCGGATTCGAATCCGCACACGGTGAGAAAAGATAATCCGATTATCTCGTATTTTAGTCTCCGAAGCGGGAAACGGATCGCTGTAAATAATTTTTTTTTCCGCTGCGTGAGCGATCCGGAGAAATCGAGAAAACCCAACAGAAAGGAGATTGAGGCTTACCCTCAAAAGGAAAAAGATCTCTCCTGGATCAGACGCAACCTCTCAAGCCTCAGAACTCCCCCAGCAATCACTCTGGGAGATGGAGAACTTCCTGCGACAACCGCTGAGCTCGGAAAACACCTCTAGAAGGCTAGCCTTTCGCCGGAGAAGAAGGGGAGCTCGGGAGATCGCAGAAGAACGCAGGCGCAGGAAGCAGAAAGGAGAACAGTTCCCTGCGAAGGGTTCCTATTTATAGGCGCTGTTCGAAACCCTTCCCGCCGGAGCCGACGGCCGAGATCCTCCCCGTCGTCTCACCGCTTCTCTCGGATGCCCGCCACGTGTACCGTCCTTCGGTAATGATGACAGACAGACTCCGGGACTTGGAGCGGAATGATCAACGGCCGAAAGCGCTCCGACCCTTCGGCTGATCACTCGGATGCCCGCCACGTGTCCCGATCCGCGTGCCGGAGAAGGAAGAGGCGGCAATCCGAGCGGGACCTCTGGCAAAGAGCCGAGGTGACCCGCGACCCGCTAGCGGTCAGGATCATTTTGTGTTTTTAACGGGGCGACCGGATGCGCGACGCGTGTCCTGTGCTTCTTCGCGAAGCAACCGTTCTGACGGGAAAAGCGACGCCCGTCCCGTCTATTTAATGAAGCCTGACATAAGTCAGAAGGCTCGGCCCTTCACCCTCAGGGGTAAAGGCCTTCGTCACTACATCCCGAATGAAGACGGATAAGTGACAGCTGACCCTCGGCCGACCGAGGGTACCCTCTTCTCAAGAAAAAGGACAGAAAGCTTCGGGCTATACTCTCGCCATCTCAGAACTGAGGAAGACAAGAGTGGGGGGCTATGTGATGAGGCAGAATCCGATTCGGCCCATTAAAACAAGCCCAAACCCAGTTCAGCCCAGCAGCAGCACTATAAGGCCCTCCGGAGGCCTCTGGCCCGCTAACGGCCCAACAGCCCTCGGCCCGTAAGCGGCACAGTAGCCCTCGGCCCAGCAGGCTTCGGCCCATCAGCGGCCCAACCCCCTTCGGCCCAACAGCCGTGTCCGGCCCACTCCGGTGGAGGACTAGGCACTATGGCGGTTTACCAGTAAGCCCGGACATAGTCCTATATCAACTATCACCGTTAACCATCCTCTATCCTCTGCTATAAATACCACGCTATTTATTGCCAAAGGTATGTCTCTGAGACCCTCAAAGACCTTAGTCCAAAAAGCATTAAAGCTACTCTTTGCCTTGTGAATCGAATCTTTTTCAGAAGCTAACTTAACCGTCGGAGGGGGTTCCTAAGGGCCGAAGCCCGGGACTCCTGCTGACCGGTTTCTTCTTCTTTCCCTCCTGCAGGGGCTCGGTTCGAATAATCGCCGACCTCCCCGAGTCGGTCTCGGCCGCCGACCTCGGACTTCTCCTACCGGTCTCGACGCCGTGCGCCGGCTGTCCCTCAGCCTAAGGAGATTCGGTTTCGCGCCGCCCGGAGGAGCTTCGGCCCCACATCCCGAAGACAAGCCAGCCTCCGACCGAGCCTCTCTCGGCCTTGGACCTTCGACTTCGCCTCTGCCTCCGTCGCCTTCCGGATCCCCTGTCGGGCCTCTTTTACCGATCCGACCCAGCTCCGGATCCCGAAATTTCGGATTCCAGCTTCGGAATCCGGTCGTGATAGCTTCGGCTACATCAACAACTAAATGTGTAATTCGACAAATTGTTTAGCTTTCAGAATAATTAAGTTATTCAAGGCTGTACCCACTCTCCAACGCAGTTCTTTCATCCCCTGACCATGCAAGGAAACATCAACCTGTAGAATTTGCAGGACCTGATCAAGGAAAAACACATTTGGGTTATTCACTGTGGTGCCAAAAACTTGTGAAATCTTCCTCGGTAATGTAAGACTAAACAGCTAGGGTTCTTAGAGTACATGAAACCATCGAACAAGCTTTGTAGGACAGCCCTACTACCGCATCAAATATACATACCACTAGATTTCACTACCAAACTAGCTAGTTAAAGAAGAACATGACAACGTTTGCAGTGGGACTCTCCCAACTCGGACTAATCTAGCTACTTCCTCCCCGCCTGTGATTCCAGCCGCTCCACCAACGCTTCGAGCCTAGCGATCTCCGCCCTGATGAGGGCCATCTCCTTCTCGAACTCCAGCTCGCTCTGCTCCTCCTCATCGTTGTTCTCATCTACGATGCTGGTCTTGGGGCCTCCTTGCGCCTGTAACGCCCCCTCATCACCCGTGCATGGCAGCACGACCTCCCCGGCAGAATCCCCAGACTCACCTGCAGGCGAGCTCAGAGCAGTGCTGCCGCTGCACCTAGATGGAGCTCCTTGCAGGTCTTCTTCGCCGGAGGCCCTCAGCCTTTTGCCGCTCCCTGTGTGCTGCTGCTCTTCGTCGTTATGATCTGGCTGCTCTTCTTGCCGTCTCTTGATGGGTTCTCCATGGCTGCGCGCAGACACCACCAGGGGGATCTCCATTGCGAAGGTACGTACGTAGAAGGTGGTCTGTGGCTCTGTGCTGTGGAGCAGATGACATGTTTGGGTTGTGCTTGTGTTTGTATATATAGACTTGGGATGCGGGTGGAGGTGGGGTGCGGGAGACAGGTGGAGTCCTCCTACTCGGGGTCGGAATTGGATTCTGCAGTTGGCAGTGGGAGTCAGATGTGGAGAGGGTTGGGAGTCCTATTCGGGGTCGGAATTGGATTCTGCGGTGGGAGTTGGATTCCTCCAGTTAATTGTTTTGAGTTCTTAGTTTTCCGACATGGATTCGTGGTCTGGTCGCAATGCAGATAATAATATTGCTGTACACAATAAAAGATTGAAATTTAGGAAAAGGTCGGCTAAAAGTGGCGATGAAACTGAGAGAATGTGTCAGCTTCAATTTGGGAGTTACTGCCTCTGGTCCATAGAACATAAAGAGGAAATGAGGGATTCGATGTTGAAGAAACTCAAGGATCAACTTTTTGTGGCTAGAGCATATTACCCAATTGTTGCTAAGCTCAAGTCTCAAGAGAAACTGTTCCATGAAATGAAACAGAATATTCAGGATCATGAGCGCATGCTTAGTGTAGCTTTGGTAGATGCTGATCTTCCCCTTGAGTAAGTAATATAATCTCGATGTCCTCTTTTTTCTTTATTGCTAAGCCTTCCATGAGGAGAAGAAAAATGTGCAGAATGTGTTTGTCAAATTTCTCCCTGCCTTGCTTTCAGATTTAACGTTTTTACTTCCTTTTTGTTTATGTGGAGATGTATACATCACATTTTTCTTTTACATACAATTAGCTATGTGATGTTCACATGATAAAGATCTCCTTATATAGTTTATATACTAATTTCTCTAAATGTAAGTTTTTTTAACTTTTCGTTCCTTGTAATCTTTCAATATTCCATACTGCATTTTAAAGGAGGGTTCAAAGATCGTGGGGGGTTTAAAGTCAATATGAAGATTGCAGGAACTACCAATATTGAAATATTATAAGGACTGAAAAGTAAAACAACCCAAATATAATTGTGCTTAGTTTGTCTCAAACTTTTGCCTTGTTTGCTTGTACCCTCCCAATGGTCCAATTGGCTTTCCTGAATGCATTCTTGTACCTTCCCCTGTCCATTTCTGGGCAACACGCAAGGTGACCCGTTTAGTAACTTCCTGAAAATGAGGCTTTCTCATATTTTTCAGAGTCTTCAATAAAATTCATTCTTGCTGCAGATCACACTGTCATGGCATGATGTTCCTTTTGCTTTAACTGTAGAACCACATGACAGATAAATAATCCATAGGCATATGGCAATCTGAGATCGTAGTCTAAACTTGCAAGTTGCATAACAAATTTGAAATAGGAAAGGACAGGGAATAATGGGAAAATATGCATGTCTATCAGCCTGATAGATGATTAAAGGAGGGAAAACAAAACTTGAAATCTTGTTTTTCAGAAATAAAAGGCAATGGAAAATGAAAAAAGAAATACACGGTTATGAACAAGAAGAAGATTAGAAAGTTTTGTCTTTGTTTTACACAACAGCCAACAAACAGCATGACACAGCACATATGTGTGGGAAATATTCTTTTAATTTTAAAAGGAAATTAGCTTTGGAGATTTGGGGAATTTGATTTGGATTGGTTAAAGAGAAGATGATTCTCTTGAGGGTTAGAAATTGGCTTGAAAATTTGATTTGAATTTGGTTAAAGAGAATATGATTCTCTTTACAGTTTGAAATTGGTTTTATGGCTTCTTCAATTGGATCCTTCCCACCAACCTCAGTTGGTGCGCATAACATTCGTCTGATGAACAAAAACCTTTGATTTGACCACCATCTGGTGATGCCCTTAAACAAGGACGCTAAAATCACATCTTTGTAGGTTCATCATGTCACAAAATAGTTAAGAGGATCATCCCCAGGATTGACCATGGTCCAAAGGATCTTTCAAAGTTTTGGGAGATTTTGGGTGTTTTAGGTGGAGGGGGGGCATTTTGCTAATTTTGGTTTCTGGTACTTCTCTAAAGTGTTTAAGGTGCTTGGGGCTTTTCTGCAATTTTTAAGGTTTCAGGGTTTTTTTAGGGGCCGATCTGCAATTTGGAGATTTCTGGGCAGATTCAAATTTTTGGGAGCCTGCTGGTCTCATCTACAACTATCAGAGATTTTCAGACAGATTAATTTTAGGGATTTTCAGGACAGATTTGTGATTTTTAGGGTTTTCAGGACAATTTGCAATGCTTATAGTTTTCAGGGTAAATTTTTTGGTTTTGGGGTAGATTTTCAATTTTTAGGGTAGTCTTGCAGTTTCTAGGTTTTTCAGAACAGATCTGCACCTTTTACAGAGTTAAGGATTTGGCAAAATAAATTGTCTTTTAGGGTTAATTTTTTTTTTTTTTATTATGTTAACATCTATATTTCTATTTTTATCGGGTTCAGGATTTAAGACTCAGGATTTACTTTTGCAACCTTTGGGATGCCTAAAGTTTATATAGCAAATTTTAGGAATATAGGGTTAGATTTGCACGTAAGACCTAGGGTTTAAGTTATATGGTTAAGTGAACCATGGTTGACTCAGGAGTCAGGAGAAGACCCAAGTTGACTTAAAGTCTACAGAGGGAGACATCTTATCAGGCCCCAAATATACAGGTCCAAGGATGATTGCACTCCCTACCTGTTACAATTGAGGCTCTCCTTATGGGGGCGGGCAAGTCAGGTGGATGTCCAAGGATGATTGCAAGGTGTGGCTCATTCTCCATGCTATTCTTTGGGTCAAATGGGGAAGAGCGCAATGCCAGGATCTTTAAAAGGGAATCTAAGTCAGTGGATATTCTTGCTTCTTTTATTTGTGCTAGTGTTTTGGAATGGGGCAAGCTTTCATGTTCTGCTCATGCCCATAGTTCTTCCTTTTTGTTTTTCTTGATAGGTAGTGGGGTCCACACCTTCTTGTCATTTTTTGTATCTGGAATTTTTGAGAGCTTTTTACACCTTACATTTGTACACCCCTTTCTTTTGATACTTCTTGTGGTACCATCTACGCCTTACATTTGTACATCCCTTTCTTTTGATACTTCTTGTGGTACCATCTGCTTTCAAAAATAAAAATAAACATACAGGTCTATAATTTTCACTCTGTATCCAACAATAACCGATTATGTATCGGGCCCAATGCAGATCCATCAATGGGCTGATAAGGATCCAATCTCTCAGGCCCAGTATTTTATTGAATCCATTATGAGGAGTTAATAATGAATCTGTTTAAGGATTCAAGGGCTCAAACAAGAATGATACATCATCATAATGATTCTCACAAGGCACATCATCAGATAAGTAACATGTGTGTCACCATTGCATAATTGCATAGATCCATAGAATTTACACGAAGTACCACGATTACCGGGATCGTAGATGCAACTGATGTAGATCTTATGAATTATAGGTCATGGATCATATGTTTTAGATCATAGATCATGCGTCATATAAAGCTTTTAGTAAGGAAAACTTTAACCAAGTTCTCTCAAATTACAAGGAGTCTCACATGTCAGTGGGGTTGAGAGAGGCACCAATCCTCCGACCCTCCTTTCTTTTTCTGGTTTTCTGCTGCTGCGGACCTTGGGAGTAGCTTTTGACCATTGACGCAACTTTCCTCTTGACTCTTGCTGCCACTGGCCCCACATAATGCTTTCCTAGCAACTCCTTTATCTCCTTTCTCCGTTTTTTTGTTCTTGTCTTTGTTCATGTCCTTTTTGGGTTCTTTTTCTGTACAATGCCAATGAGGACAGCATATTTACTATGATGGAACCCTAGAAAGTCTTAGAGTTCAACAGTATGTTATTGTTATTATTATTATTTTTTTATTTTTATTTTTATTTTTTTTTGGGGGGGGGGACAGAAAATGTTGGAGAAAAATGAGGTTATTTTTCCTTCCAAGCTGCTGAAGAGTTCTTCATTTTGACTTTTTACCCATGCAATGACACAGTCCTGATTAGAGCAGATGATGCCATATGGAGGGTCAGAGAATCCCATGCAAGATGTTGCTTTGCTCTTTATTTACTTACCCCATCTTGTTACAGTGCAGAGATCCTTTTTGACAGCTTTGACAAACATTAAATACAAGATTAACTAAGTATCTGCTGTGAAATTGGATATCAGGATCCTGCTTTTCAGCTTTAAGAATGACTGAAAATAAAGTCCACAACATGAAATATATACCTTAAAGACATTTAAGAAGTTTCATGAAGAAATAAGCAGATTGAGGAAACATGTAAAAATAAAAGGCAGGGGCTGTGGATGTTGTGGTGGTCAGCCTGACCGAGATAGAACTTTAAAACATTATTGATGACTCAATAAGCTTGTGATTAATGTATTAAAATCTTCTGTTTCTTTTGGATCGAATAGTTCATTGAAATACAATTATGATTTTCTGTTACTTGAATGTCCCTTCGGGCAATAGACTTTAACATCCTCAGGTGACGTGTTTCCCTCTTCCAGGTGCAGACTTCAGTGTCTTTTGGCTCCTAATTTTTTTAATAAAGCATGACCTTTCACCTCACTCTTCTAACCAACCTTTTTCTCAAGCTTCCCTTCCTATTCTGCTGTCTCACCTGTCCGTTTACTATTCTTTGTTCTTCTTGGGCACCCTCTTCTATTGTGATCCAACATTTTTTATCATCTTTTTAGCAATACAGAGACGGCATCATTTTCTGCTAAAATTATAGTCCATGGAGCTGCTATGCAGATCCTTGATCGTGTAATGATCATCCAATATCTTTGTCACATTACTTTTGTCCTTGTTTTTTAAAATCTATTTTCTCATCTGTTCTTTTTCATGTTCTAGTTGAAACAGTCTGTCCAATTGTCAGCAAAATGAAGATGCAGGTGCAAAGTTCAGGGACCCTTCCTTTTGCTCAGACAGTCTGGCTGTTCAAACATGCAGTTGTCCCATAGGTTGCTACTATATTTGACACATGCTAGTGTTGCAATGTAAAAATCCTGGATACTTGGTAGTTGACGAGAGCATTTATTGTTTGATATGGAGAATGTCAACTTGTTTATAAACTTGATCTGTTAGTTTCCCAATGCAGGATACACGTATTCATCTAACTAATTTATTTTCTTTCAGATATTATCTTTCTTTTTTAATGTTCTTTTGGCCTTCCCCATAGCGGGAAGGACATTTGTAAATGTTATATATGAGAGTGCGAGACAGAAGTTGTTTAGACAGAAGATGTAACTTGAATTTTCTTCTTTTTTATTTTTAAGTTTCATTTTGGCGATGCTTTCTAGCTGTTCCAAGTGCTCCAACTTGCCCAAAGGTTATGGCAATCTTATGATGGTGACTGTATCTTTGGTCAGAGGAATACTAACATTCTTATGATTCTGCTTCCAGTGCTGGGAAGAAAATCAAGAGGATGGAGCTGACACTAGCCAGCAGCAAGTCATTGCACATGGATTGCAATTATGTTGACAGGAAATTGCGACAGATCCTTGACCTGACAGAGGATGAATCACTTTTTCATAGAAGGCAGAGTGCATTTCTTTATCACCTTGGTATGCAGACAATGCCAAAGAGTCTCCACTGTTTGTCTATGAGATTGACAGTGGAGTTTTTTAAATCTCCATTAGCTGCTATGGAGAATTCACATGCCGAAAAGCTTGATAACCCATCTTTGCACCATTATGTTATTTTTTCAAAAAATATACTTGCATCTTCTGTTGCTATTAACTCAACAGTGATGAGTGCCAAGGTAATTACATCTACTGCTTGAATGTTATATTTTCTGTTTCTTTGGCTCTCCATATTTTCAAATTTTCCTTCTAATGCTGCAGGGAAGTGAGAATTTGGTTTTTCATCTGCTCACAGATGGTCAGAATTACTTTGCCATGAAATTCTGGTTTTCTAGAAATTCTTACAGGAGGGCTATGATTCACGTTCAGAATATTGAAGACTATGGCATGGAAAATTCCTATGGCTTTGGCATGTCACACCTTTCAATGTCTGAGGAGTTCCGAATTTTTATTCAAAATGTTAATCAATTATCTCATACACAAACAAGAACCGAGTATATCTCAGTTTTTGGCCATGCACACTTTCTTCTTCCGGATATATTTACAAAGCTTAGAAGGTTAATAGTTTTGGATGATGATGTTGTCGTCCAGCAGGACTTGTCACCATTATGGAATCTTGATTTAAAGGGAAAAGTAATTGCTTCAACGGAGTTCTGCAGGGTGCAACTAGGTCAGCTGAAAGGTTACCTTGCTGGAAAGAAATATGACAAGGAGTCATGTGTTTGGATGTCTGGACTAAATATAGTTGATTTAGACAAGTGGAGGGAACTTAATGTGAGTAAAATTTACCAGCAGTTACTCCATGAGGTAAATAGCATTATCCTTTCCCCCTTTTACTGTCCAGGCGGTTTCACTCTCACTAATGAAGAATGATTTATCCTATCCTGCATGTTCTATGATAAAATAGTGTTTTGGTTTCTACATAAAGGGAAGTAGAATTAATCAAAGTGCATAAAAATGGAAGAGATTCGTTTACTCTTTTACTGTACTTCTTAATTTTTGCATTCAGTAAATGAATCACATGTATTTTTGCCCGAAATGGGGTGTCCACATCTGTGCTACTCTTCTGCCATTCTCTTCGTCATACATGTAGTGTTCCATAGGTTGAACTTGTGAATTGAATCAGCGCTTCTGTTTAGTCAGATTAGTTGCCCTTCACAGTGATTGCAAAAAGGAAAAATGTTGTTTGACAAAAGAAGAAAATGGTAGTATGAAAGATCAGCAAAACTCAGTTATGATGGTCAACCATAAGCGATGGCTTTTTGGATTCTCAATCCATGACCTAATTCAATATTTTTTCCATTAGCCCTTTGTGGAGTCTAAAAAGGAATTCTTGCTTAATGGTGCTTCTACCAGATATTGTTCATAAAGACGGAGTCCTAACATGCTTTATGCTCAATATATGGAGATGTTGTTAGTTTCAAAGAACAAATGTTAATTTCATTTTCATGATTTTATACAAATCTGATTTAATTGACAAATCAACTTGTGATGCTACACAGATTAGAAGTTTCCTTTTTTTAAGTGGATAGTACCAGAAATTCATATATGAAACAAAGGATATAGGATGTATACAAGTGTAGAAAAGAGAGGCAGACCAAAACAGCCTCAATAGGTACCCACTTCTGCCAAGAAAGAACAAAAAAGTAACAAAAAGTACATCTCCCTACACAAAAAATCATCCCCACCCAACAAAGCACATTTGGATATCTCCCTATACAGATTAGAAGTTCATGATGTTGGTTCTGTGCATTTTTATAACCAAGAATGATAATGTAAGTTTGCCATTCTCTAGATGTCCATGATCTTTTGGCTTCCACTCAGCTATTCAACCATGAGAGGGCAGGGGTCACTGTTTGATGGTAATTTAAAAAACGGCACTATTATTTCTAACAATATCCATCCAAGCTCACTTTTTAATGTCTTTATGTTTTCAGAATATGAAATTGCACAAAAGGACTCAGACGTCATGGAGAACTGCCGCACTGCCCACTAGCCTTCTTACCTTTCATGGTCAGCTGTATCCCTTGAATGAGTCATGGGTTCTGTCAGGTCTGGGAAGTAACTATGGAATTAATACAAATGACATTAAGGAAGCTGCAGTTCTGCATTATAATGGAAACATGAAGCCTTGGCTTGAATTAGGAATTCCCAAGTATAAACCATACTGGCGGTATTTCCTGCAATCAGGGAATCGATTCATGGATGAGTGCAATGTTAATCCATAATCATGGATGGCAAGTTGGGATGCTGAGCGGATTCATGTGCATATAGTGCGGCGATAAAGCAGATCCTACCCCTTTATCCTGGCAAAAGAAATGGCTGCATTTGGTGAATGCTGCCTCAGGAAGATATGGGCTTGCATGTTTCAAGATGCTCTGCAAAAACTGCAGGGTGCATGATGAACTCTGGTAATTAAGGGCATATTACCAGACCCGGAATGAGGACCATTGTCAGCATGCAAGAATCTGTTGGGAATCCTCCTGCTTTTGTCAGATTCAGATGGCAAGAAGAAACACAAAAAGGTGCGGTAGACTCGCAAGGGCAAGTGAGATATGCGGCTCAGTTTGAGTATTTTGATTGCTGCATTCATTTGTGTGATATGATTGGATGATTATTGATTTTGGCGCCTCGAATTGAGTTGCAGCCAATGGTTTATGGAGATTTTTTTTCTTTTCACTGGGGGGCCTGGTGGGTGAACTCTGCCGTTGTTGATTCTTTACAGTGGAAACTTTTACTATCTGGAATAGAAATATGGTTTGCTTTATTGTTTCCAAATGGTAGGGATCTGCTTGTGTAGATTCCCTCTGCTTATCGGATCAACATTATGAAAATAGCAAGCTTGTGATTATTTCTTTATAGCCTTGTCACCTTTTGGTTTTACGGCAAAAAAAAAAAAATTACTTTTAAAAACTGGATTTTGTGAACTCCAACGTATTTTGAAACTCAAGTATTTGCAGCACATCAAACGTCAAGAAATACAGAAAATGGTAATCTTTTTTCTTTGATAGGTTAATTTATGTTACACGTTAGCAGTCCCGTTTCTTTTTTCTTTGATAAATTAAATTTATGTTACACAATTAGCGGACCTGTTTGGACCTATTAAATGTGGGTATACCTAATAAGAGTTATGTTGTTATGTGTTGCACAGATTCGTAATAGGTGATGTATGATTAAGAGAAGTTGATTTGCTCTTCGCCCCGCTTATCTTTTAACATCAAAAAAATAATTGGTGGCTCACGACCTGACCCATTCACCTGTTTACCTATTAGTGTTATTGGGTCTGTAATAGATACGAGTATATATTCAATTTGGGTACGGATCTACTCATTGACAGCCCCACATAACAGAGATATCCCCAATCATTATATAGGGATAAGAGACGAATACATCTTAATTTTTGACTGATTTTAATAGTTCTAATTTGCTTAAAAGCTTCATTAAATCAGACTAAAATTTGATATTCAAATAATGAAAACTTGACTAAAAAAATTCAGCTCAATTAGATTAGTACCCAACTCTAATGTACTAAAAGTCATCTCAGTTTATTCATGCACTAAGGGACGTGTAACAGCTTGTTCTCCCAAACTTTCCAAGTTTTAGTAAATTGTTTTTTAGCTAACGACTTTCAACGTTGTTGCAATCAAATTTGGTTAGGTTGCGATGTGGTACGACTACAACTATGGATCAAAGGAAGTACACGAAGAGAAATAGCTTAGGCCTACAACACTATCTTGAATTATAGACATAATTGATCTATTAATGGTTGTTAGCTAGCTTTCACATTATGATGACTTGTAAAAGGGTTAGATTGAAAAATCACACATTTATCATCGTTGACTATAATTTTCAAGAACTTACAACAAGTGTAGTGCAACCGCATTGCCACATTAGATTTAACAATGTTATTTTCATTTTTGGAAAAAAATAAAAATAAGAACAAAAATGCAACTGAATGTGTAATTTGACAAATTGTTTAGCTTTCAGAATAATTAAGTTATTCAAGGCTGTACCCACTCTCCAACGCAATTCTTTTCAACACCTGACCACGTAAGGAAACATCAACCTGTAGAATTTGCAGGACCTGATCAAGGAAAAACACATTTGGGTTATTCACTGTGGTGCCAAAAACTTGTGAAATCTTCCTCGGTAATGTAAGACTAAACAGCTAGGGTTCTTAGAGTACATGAAACCATCGAAGAAGCTTTGTAGGACAGCCCTACTACCGCATCAAATATACATACCACTAGATTTCACTACCAAACTAGCTAGTTAAAGAAGAACATGACAACGTTTGCAGTGGGACTCTCCCAACTCGGACTAATCTAGCTACTTCCTCCCCGCCTGTGATTCCAGCCGCTCCACCAACGCTTCGAGCCTAGCGATCTCCGCCCTGATGGGGGCCATCTCCTTCTCGAACTCCAGCTCGCTCTGCTCCTCCTCATCGTTGTTCTCATCTACGATGCTGGTCTTGGGGCCTCCTTGCGCCTGTAATGCCCCCTCATCACCCGTGCATGGCAGCACGACCTCCCCGGCAGAATCCCCAGACTCACCTGCAGGCGAGCTCAGAGCAGTGCTGCCGCTGCACCTAGATGGAGCTCCTTGCAGGTCTTCTTCGCCGGAGGCCCTCAGCCTTTTGCCGCTCCCTGTGTGCTGCTGCTCTTCGTCGTTATGATCTGGCTGCTCTTCTTGCCGTCTCTTGATGGGTTCTCCATGGCTGCGCGCAGACACCACTAGGAGGATCTCCATTGCGAAGGTACGTACGTAGAAGGTGGTCTGTGGCTCTGTGTTGTGGAGCAGATGACATGTTTGGGTTGTGCTTGTGTTTGTATATATAGACTTGGGATGCGGGTGGAGGTGGGGTGCGTGGAGACAGGTGGAGTCCTATTCGGGGTCGGAATTGGATTCTGCAGTTGGCAGTGGGAGTCGGACATGGAGAGAGTTGGGAGTCCTATTCGGGGTCGGAATTGGATTTTGCAGTGGGAGACGGATTCCTCCAGTTAATTGTTTTGAGTTCTTAGTTTTCCGACATGGATTCGTGGTCTGGTCGCAATGCAGATAATAATATTTCTGTACACAATAAAAGATTGAAATTTTTAGAAGGGCATGGCCGGCCGGCCGCCGCCCCCATGCCGCCGGTAACCTGTCCGGCACTGGTGGAGGGGGCCTGCAGTGACCGGCCCCTTAAGGATCCATCCTATGGATCGGTACGCCCCGCCACGAACAAAATGTTCTTCATCCAACGAAGAACACTATGAAAAATTTTTAAAAAAAATATTTTCTGCACTGCTGTGTTCATCTCATGAACACTAATCAAACAGAAAATTAATTCTAACATGGAATAAAATTCAAAAATTACAATTTTAGAGATTGAAAAGGTGAAGAATACAGTGAAACTTAACTCTAATACTACTATTGGGTTCGCTGTATTAGATCCGAGAATGCTGCGAAAATGAAAATATGGATCCATGCTGTTTCGAATAATTAAATCGGATAGTGAAAACAGTTTTTCAACTTGCGTGGATTCGAATCTGCGTTCGACTGGTTCCGTCGGTGCGATGCCACAAGTCACGCAGGTGCCCAGCCTCTAACGGTATCCACGCGGTCTTCCTCTCGACAGATCGTCCATTTCCTCGTTCGGTGCGGCGTCTGTGGATCATGTCTGGCTACGCGTGATTCTCCACGACATGCGGAATCAAAATTCCCGTCTGACAGGAAATGGAGCTGGCGGGAGGCGGAGTAGAGCCTCCAAGGGGTGCCCTCTAAAGGGGATGGCCAGGAGAGAGAGAGGAGGGGGGGCGGCTGGCTAGGTCAAAGTTACTGGCCTCTGACCTAGTAGCGGTTCTTTTATAATAAGTGGTTTTGCGATTTTTCAGAAAAATCTACACTTATTATAAAACCCGTTAATTAATCTATTAATTGAAAACCTTTTGCGTATGATCCTCTAGACTCAAAACCAGTCCAGTTAATAGCCCATTAACCTCAATAACTCTTTACTGACTCACAAAATTAGTTAATATCTATTTACTAATTAATCAGTCAAATTTAGTATTCCACAATAAATTTGGACGGACCTCCGATCATGTTAGGTGCCGAACAACACCGCGTGAACCTGGAAGACATTAGGGTTCTGCAACTCACTAATAGAATCTTTTCGTCTACGGTTATCATGCGGATATAATCCTTCATCCGTACAATATTCATAAATCGACCTAGGGTATGGTTCATTGTTAAACCCTAGTCGGTCGATTCACTTGAATCAGATGCCGCTAAACTATATCAGATAACTCTTTATCTGATACAGTGTCCGCCCTAACCAGAGACTTAAGCGTATCATTCTCGGACCATTCTCTCTTCTATTACCAGGAGCAGATGATCCCTTATTGACTACATAATTACCTTCTATGGCATCTCCCTAGACCTGATCACTTAACTTATTGATATCCCATAGTTAAGGATTCATTAGTTAAGGTCAAAGCTCAGAGACCTACTAACAAGATATCATTAGTGTCTCAAGTTCAAAGACCATCTACACAATAGTGATAAAGAATCGAGCTAGTTAACAATTAGGTGGATACCATCCAGCGATTCATGATCGGATCAGTTTAGTGAACCCATTCGCCAATGAGCACCTACAGGTCCAACATAGTGTCTCCACATAAGTGACTTATAAGATCAGTCACCCTCATCAAATGAGCTGAAAAATCTATACTAGTCTATCCGAATGTATGATGTCCTTCTCAAACATCCTTCGATTAAGAACAATTAAGAACATGTGTATACAAGTCTTCAGTTTCGTAATTATGATCTCATCATAATCCGAAGACCATTACATATGTTCATGGACTTCATAGTGAAACGACAAAACAATATAGAATTATATATATAATGAAATTAAGTTATTTTATTAATAATTGAATAATACATAATATTTGATTGACTTAGAGGCCACCTAATACTAACATTAATTTTATCTAAACTAACTATCTAGTTCTTAAGTAACATTAAGATTTTATGTATAAAATTATATCATTGAGTTTTAATCATGACTATCATTCGAAACCTTTTCATCTTGGCCACTGCCTTGATGCCTTGAACAAGGTAGGTTCCACTTTTTCAAACATATTTTACTTTATCATTTACAACTAACATAAGGCTATTCCAACAGGTGAAAAATGACAAGTATACCGTACATGATCCAAAAACATATTCACAAACTCGAGTTCTAATAACATGTTGAAGATATTGAGCCATTCAACCGAAAGCTCTAGAATCTTGAGTGAGTTGAGTTCTGCTTTCAAAGTCCTCTATGGTCCCTTGGCTAATGTGAGACTATCCCAACAAAAGTTCCATCGGGTGGAATGCACTCAAGTTTGACGAACACTTGCCCTTCAGGGCACTCAGCTCCTGTAACATTTGTCATTTACATGGAAGAATAATTAATGGTGAAATTCATTGACAAGCACATCAAGATTTGGATCTGACCAAATATGCATCAGCTGAAAAGTGATTAACCTTTTTTTCCTTTGTTCTTGTTTTAAAATTCCAGGGATCTCCACTTTTCGATTGCAGATAAGTCATGGTATCTTTTTTCATTTAACACTATTTAAAAAATTAATTAAAAGAGTAGCACCCTTTCAACTTTTATTAGCAATGCTCCAAAATTTCTAACTGCCCCTAAGAAATACCCAGCAGAAATGGGACCAGGGAACTTGTACTGAACAACAATACCCTTATGTAAGAAAAACGCAACAGAGAAGAGACCAAGGGGCTTCTATTGAAGAATAACATGTTACCCACTAAGCTAATACCTGGCCATTACTATGTTTTGCAGAAGAGAACCAAAAATTTTCCAATCCTTCTCTCTGCCTAGAACTACAGTATAGTTGGCACCACGGGGTATTTTTTTTCATTTAACACTATATAAAGTTTTAATTAAAAGAATAGCACCCTTTCAACTTTTATTAGGATTATGGCACCGTTTGACTAGTCAACTGGTGCCATGTAAACAGATTTTTTGTTTATTTTTATTTAGAAACCGCGACCGTAGAACTTGGTTTCATGTGTTCCCGCCCACGTTTTTTTTTTTTAAGAAAAAAAGCAAAAGAATGATTGAAATCAGGCTCCGAAATGCATGAGCCCGATTTTAGAGCCACTTGAAACCGCATCCATCTGATGTGATTCTATGAACTATGAGACATGGACATTGAGAACATAAAAATATATGTACATGAATAAGTAGTTACATATGCATACAATAAAATATAATTACTAAAATTTATCTAAAATATAAAAGATATAACTCAAATATATCAAATTTTATCATATAGACAAATGTTCTGATAAAATATGCTAAATATTCTAAGATTTTTTTGTTATTTACTTTAAAATCTTGAACTAAAAAGTTAGACAAGGATGTCCAAGTATCACGTCGTGTCCTAATATCCCGATATGACTCTCTAAAATGAAGTGTCCAGTAAATCGGTTTCCTTCAAGTAACCGGCCCACTTTACCCCGGTTTCTGTTCGTCTCAGTTGAAATTTACGCTGCTAACTCCATGAGCTACACGTGCGCTATTTCCAAAGCAAACGTTGATGTTGAGGTTGCTTTTTAGCATTTAAAATCATATCTCCAGCAACTCTTTTACTATCTCTCTCTTTAATTTCTCTCATAAATAAGTATTTATTATTATTTCAACAAAACTTTGGGTTATGTTGCTCAGTTAGGTTTTTGTCCTTTTTTTATTATTTCATACAATTAATGCTTTCTTATTCATAGAAATATTTTTTCTTGCCTTTAAAAATTAAGTTTTTGTTATTATCTCAACAAAACTTTTGTATTATGTTGTTCAATAAAGTTCTGTAATTTTTCTTATTTATTTGACTGTTAAATAAGCAAAGTAAGTTTTTCGTACAATTAAGGTATTTCTTATTCATAAAGTTATGTTATTATTATTATTTTAACTTTTATTATTCATACAAATAAGTTTTGTATATTATATCAATTATGATTTTTCTTATCTTTCTTATTATTTCAGTTGGAGAATAATTTTGGCTTAATAATTATACTATCTATTGCATGCTAACAATTCATTTCACAAGATTTCAAAAATGCCTATTTTATTTTCCTACAAGAATACAAATAGGAAACATAAGAGAAAGTACATTTAAATTGAGAAGCTTTCGATACACATACACGTACACATAATTCTACAGCATGTTAAATTCCTCAAATCAAAGGTTGTCCCACCTACAAAGTATGTTTATAATTTCTCTGTAGAATGATGTAGAGGTTGAAAATTGGTCGGACTATGAAGACTGTCCGATCGAAGATCCCAATTACTCGATATAATTTGTTAGGTGATGGAAATGTCTACGGTAGAACCTGCAAGAGAGTGGACATATGCGTCAAGGTGGGCTCCCCAGTCTGATGGGGAGCAAAATCCTCTGATACCTAAGTTAGGTGATAGAAGATGAAATCTTGTTAGGGGTTTTCATGCTCAGAAAGGCGTACCTTGCACCGGATAGGGTTCGGTGATTATATAGTCTTCATGTAGACATATTAATTTTAACATCATTTTGAGTAAATTTCATATCGTATAATAATGCCTCAAAATAGTCTGATATTTAATCATTAGTTAATTTTTATTATTTTACTAAATTAATTGTCTAAATAATGTCGGGCAAGACAAACACCATTTAAGTTTATTAATGAAATTAATTTTAATTCAGATTTTTAATCGAATATGAAAAATTCTAAAAGACGTTGGCCTCTGCAGACGCCATTTAGGATTTTAATCATATTTTGATTTTTAATTTGATTTTTAATTAATTTGTTAATTAAATAAAAGACGTCTTCCCTATACGACGCTATTTAGGTTTTCTAAAGTGCTTCTGTTTCTTCTTCTCGAGTTTATCTTTATCTTAATTAAGCTAAAAGACGTCTCCCATAAGTGACACGTTTTAGTTAATTACAGATAATGATGAATTAACCTGTGTTTATCTGTTTCTTAGTTGGATTGACTCAAAATTCTTTCATATTAATCTATAAGTGACCGCGGATGCACGTGAGAGTCTTGAACTTAAGTCTATAAATACATAAGCTTATGAAGAAGGAAATGTTAAGAATTCAAGAGAGAGACAACATCCAAACGCTGAAGAAGTTAAAGAAGGATCGAGGCGCTACACGACTACTTTCAGGAGTATTGAAAGAAGAGCTTCATCCTTTCTTCATCCTTTCTTCGTCCATTCAATTCAACTTCATTCTTTTCTTTCTCTTACTTTCATAATCATTAGTATTATAATTTCATGATCATCACTTCATGCTATTCACACACTCACAACATACATAATTTTCAACCCACATGCTAAAGAGGTTTAAAAGACTACAAAACAAGTGAGTGATTCTGTTTAGTTGCATGATTAAAGTTCTGATTAGAATAGATTCTACACTCCATTAATTTTAATTAGTTTCCTTTATCCTTCTTTATTTCTTTGCAAGGTACAATCATCAAGAAGATCAAGTGAAGATCATCATTAAAAGAATAATTAGAGCAGAAAGGAAGATCCCCAAAATCACCAAATCCAAGCAAGAACAGAAGCATTAGAATGACTCTTTTTCTTCAGCCGGCTGAGGAGAAAGAATAAAAAATTCAACAATCTCCCAACTTCAAAACAAGTAAGCGATTATCCTTTATCTTTTGAAGCTTTTTAGTCAAAAGCTTTCTGGCAATCATACTTAATTTTTAATAGGTTTTATTGTCATATAATCAATATAAAATTCACGATTTCACACATTACGATTTGAGCACTCACAGCTTTTTGGCAATCACGGTGAGACTTGGTCTCGCCGTCTTTTCAAACTATTTTGTTCTTGCTTTTACCAATCAGGCATCCACGGTGCCCCACTTGTGTCCCTCGGGCACGTTCTCACCGATCGGTGAGTTTTTAGCTTAATTGTTATTCCCACGTGCACCACGTGCACACTCTTGCGGCAAGATTTTGTCCTCCCGTTGATTGTTTGAAAGTATTGTGATTGTGATATGAAGAATGTGTGATTGAGTGAGTTTTGTTTTGTTTAAATGATAAATCATCTCGTTAAAAATCAAAATTCGCATGGGCTGATCATTTACTACTTTATCCTGATAAGTTGAGAGAGAATTGATCTAGAAATTTCTTTTTATTTGTTGTTTCTGCGTCTTAAATAGCGTCTAGAGATAGCGACGCGTTTTCTAACCGCGTCGCCATACCCCGACACCATTTAGGCTGATATTCCTGTTGTCTGCTGCCTGAGGTTCTGCGAATAAAATAAAGCTCTATTGCGAATAGTGTCGGGTTACAACGACGCGATTCAACTAGAATTTTTATTTTGTTCATCAGTCTTTAGATCTTTGATTTGATTGCTATCTACCCATTATGTATTAAGCATTAGAGGCCATCCCGGCCATAGGTCATACGTACTGGGGCTAACCCCCCCTTTCTCATAGGAACACATTTCTTGACATCTTCACCTCTCTCTGATTGGGTCGGTCCCTCAATCAGACTAGAGTGGTTGATGTTAAAGACCTCCGTAAGTCCCCAAAATCAAGGTATTCCTCCTTGTTCATTGGGCTGGTTGTACCAATTGAAGTCCTGGTTAGATTTTCATATCGTTGTGAGAAAGAGCCTTAGAATATAACGGTGGAAACTGAATTGAAACTAGGATCCTACCCGTTGAGTGAATTTATGGTTAAAAATCTAAATAATCTAACAAGGAATCCTGAAACAACGTTAAACATCCACTTGTTTGTCTAATCTCTGCATAACTTGCCTGCAAATCTTTGTTGAAAAATCAATACCATGTTGCTTTGATCAGGTAGAGATTTGAGCATGGCTTCATATGCTCTAGTTAACTACGAGGGAGATGCTAATGCTCCTCTTGAATCTGATTATCATTATGAGAACGGGGGAGATGCTAATGTCCCCCGTGATCCCCATTCCTATTTATCTGAGCATAAGGGAAACCCCCATATCCCTCCTCCTGTCATTCATGATCAATACAATTCTGGCGTTGATCTTCCTCCGCATGTGCATGCGATGTCCAATCCTATCTTCGAGGGAGCCATTGACCCAAATGAGCCATCATCCACCAATCCCTCCGATCTAGTTACCGCTTTGGGGATTTTAGCCTCCCATTTGAATTATCAACAGCTCGAGGCGATCCAATCCATCTTGAAGTGAAAGAAGCCCTTACATTCTGCTGAACCAAATTCCATAATTCCCCCTGTTATTCCTCAACCTCCTCCTCAGCAAACTTCCTCTATTCATCAGGCTATAGAAGGCCTTCATGTTTCAACTTCTCGACTGGCTGGGCCACAATTGTCCTCATCAAGGCAACCGGCTAGACCGCCAACACCAACTTACCAAAATGCCCTCGGGCATGGCAGAAGCACTGCCGGACCACAACCTTATTGTCCACCTTGCCCTGCATATTCCAGGCAGCAGGTGTATCATGTACCACCACCACCACCTCCCCAAGTTGATACAACAACTCAAGCCCTGCTCGCGAAGATGGAACGCATGAATGAGCAGTTCAACAATTTTCAGAAGATGATGGGAGTCAAGGCTGCGCCTGAGATCAATCTTCCAAGATTGCCTGTGTTTCGCTTACCACCTTCAGAAATGCCAGTGTATAGGAAATACAATGGTACTTGTAACGACCCGTCACCCTATAATTGGGGATCCGATTACTAAATGGGTATCGAATCATTAATTTGGAGCTAAACCAGGATCTGGATAAGTCTGGAAAATAAATAATAAACTAAGCTAAACATTCACATCGCATTGAATTAAAAAGGAAGGGTAAGAATTAAAATTATTACAATGCGACTCGACACAGCAAATAATTACATACTCCAACTGAAAATGAAATAATTAAGCATACATGCCAGAAAATAAAATAGCAACTACATCGGGGCATACCCCGGAACAACGGCTGCTGGCGCGCGACCCAAAACAACACTCTCCTCGCTATGCTTGCCTGGAACCCTCACCTGAAAATCGCAGGAGTGAGTCTCAACGAAAAGACTCAGTAGGGATCCTTCGATCCCCACCGCCTACTCACGCACCCATAAGTGCAGCAACACAAATATAGATAATTTAAGCAAGTAAAGCAGTAAACATAACTCCTAGATTTCGATATAAAACACATGCACAATTCTGAAACCATTCTACCACGGAGCCCACAACCAGCGTCTCGGCAAAACACACCAACCACACGGCCGAACGCGAGAAACTCCGACCCGCTGAGACCAAACAGCAACCCCTCGGGTAGTGCGCTGGCTACTCCGGCTTGACAGGCTCCAGGTGGTTCTGCTTTCCCCAGTACGAGTGACACTCCGAATGTACCACTCCCACACCGGTACTAGCTATACCTCGGGGTACACCAGGTGACCCTCTCTCTAGGCGTCACCTCGCCACTCCCACACCGGCGCCGTATCACTCCCACACCGACATAGGGTGCCTAAGTACTAACAACTGTCACTCTAGGCCCATGATTGCACAAAACACAACACGGTGCGATCCGATCACATAGAATCCATCGTCATCGAGTACATTTCTAAGCATGCAATTAACTAAACTATCTGACAATGTAAACACGTGTTAATTGCGGGGATTAATGGTGTTCTGGCTTGAATCGCATCGCCCGAAGTCGACGTCATTCAAGCTTCCTAAATTGGTTCATGTGAAATATGGCCTCGGGAAAAGGCGTAAAACGCGTCGTGCATGCAAGTCGCCGTTCAAAAAGGCGTCGCTGTCCCTGGACGCTCATCAGTCCAGAGACAGAGTCTGTTATTTGGGATAAATCGCGTCGCGGGTGGAAGCCGCCTTTCTAAAAGGCGTCGCTGTCCCCCGACGCCATTTAACCCTCACAGACTAGTTCTTCCTCCGCCATCTCCCAATCCACGGGGTGGGATTTTCTCCCCCAAATCGTGTAAAACACTTAAGAAAAGTGGAGGAGGAGAAGAACCTAGATACCCCTTAAAACTCCCAATTTCTCATTTCATACAATTAGTGTTTTCACCCCAAAAACCCCCTAAACATGCTTCAAAGCGGGAAAAATATGGTTTTTAAACACAATACAACAGGGATCGTCACCCTACCGGTTACTCGAACTCCTCCTAGTTCCAAGCCGCCAACTCGCCTCGCCACACGCTGCCGCCGGTACCGCCGTGGACGCCGTTACTCCACCGGGACGTCGGCCGCCGTTCGGAGAGAAAAACGCCGCGGAGGAGATGGTGGTGGTAGTGGTGGGAGTTAGGAGGTTGATGGAATGGAGGGAGAGATAGAATGGAGGGAGGAAAGCAAGGAGAGGGGGAGGGGTCGCCGGAGATCGGAGGGAAGAGAGGAGAGAGAAGAGAAAGGAGAGAATGAGGGAAAGAATGGAGGGTTCGCGGGGTCAAACAGAAGTTGGGTAAAACGCGTCGTGCAAGTCTGACGTCATTCAGATGATAAGACCGGTCCATACACTGACAAACCAGGGTCGTACTCTAAATGGCGTCGTCCATCCAAGACGCCATTCAGACGATATGACCGGGGCCGTACTCTCGCGCCCCAAGGCCAGCCCACGTGGCGCCCATGCGGCACAGCCTAAAACACGTCCACATTGCTGGACGCCGTTTGAACCGCGTCTCGCAAGCTCGACACAAAAAAGAAACTAAGTCTCAGCCCCATCATGGCCCAAACGAAGGGATCCGACACCGAAACTGACCCAATAACCGGATCCGAAACCTCAATCCTTACAGTACTGGTAACTCCTTCACCCACCTGAAGGAGTTTATGTACGAATCCTCCTTCTGGCAGAACGACAAGAGGTTGTTGGCATTCCTGTTTAGAAAATCATTAGAGGGACCAGCCCTCGAATGGTTCTTCTCATTAGATCCGTCTGAGGTGGAAGATTACAGTATCGTATCAAGGAAATTTATTCAACGATACCAGGACAAAGTTGCACCATCTCTGTCCATAACTGATCTAGTTGGAGAGAAAATGAAGTCCGATGAAGACTTCATCACATTCGCTGATAGATGGAGGAGTATGGCGGAGAAAATTAAAGATTATATGTCCGAATCTGAACAGGTCAAAATGTTGGTCTCCAATGCCACCGCCCAATACAAGCTGGTCCTTGCATTGAACAACCTGACCAACATGGCGAAACTCTATGAGAGGGCGCGTTACTGTCAGAACGCCTTCAAGGATGCTACCTTCTCCAGCGTCTTTGATCCTCACTGACCCAATATACCTCCACTTTGGAAGCCTGTCGTGTCAAACTCTCCTAGCACGGGTCCGACAATTGAGGGCACGCTCTCCCACGAGCAAGTCAGCATCATGAACAATAATCAGCCCTAGTTCGTGAGAAACCAGCAGCCACCGAACCAACAGTACCAGTAGCCACTGAACCAGCAGTACCAGCAACCACAACAGCAGAAGTACCAGCCTCCACAACAACAGTACAAGCCGTGCACACTGCTGGCATATCATAATGTACCTCCTCCCGGCGGTTATAATCAACAGAGGAAACCACCAGGCCCGAAATGGGCAGCATACCCAGCACTCCCAGAATCTCTATTGGACATCTTTAATACCTTGATGGCAGTCAATGCCTTAGTCTTGCCTAGAGAGAAAACAGTCTGGCCCCAGAACGCCGATGCCTCCAGGTACTGTTTCTTTTATAGACAATCTGGGCACACAATAGATGCCTGCTTCCAATTCCGAAATTACATTCATGATCTCAACGAACAAGAAGACATTGATTGGGAGGAGATGAGGAAATACATATCTGCCTTGAAGGTAAGAAGACCTCAGCAGCAGCAGCAACAACAACAGCAACAACAACATCATCATCATCATCAACAACAACAACAACAACAACAATAGAGAGCGCCAGCACAGGCGGAAACACCTCTGAATATGGATATAGTACAGAACCCACTACCAGAGCATCAACATCAGAATCAGATTGCCCCCATCTTGATGAATAGCCAGTCTGAGGCTAACCGAGGGCAACAATGGAAGGTAGAGGACTCTTCCTCTATTTACTCAACAGGCCACATCCCGAGAACCGCTGAGCAATCGCCACGCCGCATTCTCCGTATACCTAAACCGCAACCAATCACCATTAAACCCATTACACCATCCACCACCATGCCTCCATCAGACAACCCTTTGTAAGCCAACTATACACCCCTCCTGCCATTCAAACCACTGCTCCGCATACCATTCCCCACATTACCTACCACAACCGCTTATCCCAGTACCATACAACCATCCAAACCATTGTTCCGTATGCCATTTCCCACTTCACCCACACCGACCACTTACCCCTCCACCATCCAACCCTCTAAACCCCTCATCCGCACCATGCCTCCACCAAACAACCCCACGCCATCACCTATTGACCAACCCCCCACACTATCTAAACCACCTACCAAACCCGCGGTGCTCAAACTGTCACCTGGACCTTCCACTATTGAAGAACATATGCTCTGGAGCGGGAGAATCTTCAACAAGGTCTTTCTTCAGTCTACGGTCAGAGACGGCCCATCACAACTGCCAGAGGAAGTACATAATGATGAGAGTGCACCAGGCACTCAGTATGACTTGTTGAAACAATTAGACAGGACACCGGCACGAATATCTATACTCGAGTTGATCAAGAGATCCAAGACCCATCAAGAAGCCCTGATGGAGTATTTGCAGAGGGTAATGGTCAACGAAGACGTGCCGGTGGAGAAAGTCACTACACTGTTAGTTCCTCAGGGGGATTAGCCCTCTATTTCATTCCATACTTCGGAACTAGCACCATCAGTAGCTAGAAGCATGGCTCTGAGCATTACGGTCAACATCTGCAAGAAGGCCGTAGATGCATGCCTGGTTGACACAGGAGCTTCGATCAATGTTCTATCACCAAAGACCCTTGAACTGTGTGGTATACCCAAGGAGAAATGGTTGCCTTCTCCAATTTCTGTTACAGCCTATGACAATTCTACCCGTTCCCCTCTGGAAATGATTTATTTGAAGGTAGAGTTAGGCTATGTTTGTCATGACGAGGTCAAGTTCCACATCTTGGAAATCGATCCATCTTTGAAGGGTATCCTTAGCCGCCCTTACATTAAGTCCCTTGAGGCAATTCCCTCTACAAATCATCAATGCCTCAAATTCCCATACAAGGGGCGCATTATTAAGGTCACGAGTATGCCAATTCTTGCTACCACTCATTCTTTGAATATCAGACCGACCCTTTTACCTGGCCAACAACCTCTGTTGTCGGTATTGCAGGTTTATTATCCTATGGCTGATTCTTTGAAAGTCCGTACACTTGATTCCTATCCAATTGATGCCATGAAACGGGGGAAGTGCATGAGTACTCCTGGCTGGAAAATTGTGATGAAAGGAGGCTATCAGCCTGGAAAGGGCCTGGGCACACAATTGCAGGGCAGAACTACGCCCCTTAAAGACAGCCGAAGGACACCCGGTAATGGTCCGAGCTATAGATCAAGAAGAGTCAGGCATGACATCATCCAACAACACGAAGATGAAGACGGCCAGAAGGCCTGGGAAACAATGTCTACACCATGTAAGGAAGGTCGGGATCCCTTGACATAGACCTTGTATACACATTTTGTCAAAGGGCCCGTAATCAGTCATGATAATGATAACACAGTGCCAATCACTTCCCAGTTCGACTTGCATGACATATATGGAAGGGACCTGACCAGACACTGCTCAGAATTACTGACGTACCAGTCCTTGGAGGCTTTGCGGCTGATGAAAAAGAGAAAATTCCAAGATCCAGAATGTGAATGGTATCGGTGGTTCGACCTGAGGGATCTGTACATTGCACTGAACAGCTTATTCCTTGATCCCTCAGAGCCGAAGTGGCCACCGTTGATAGACAAGCTGATTGAAGGGCCTAGCGCCATTTTTGACAAGAGAATTCTGCTGTCCGAGGAAACAGATGAAATGGAGCCAGATGACCCCTATGAAGCTGGTTACACTATTGATTTTCTCTGGAGAGGAACTTATCCCTCTCGCATCTTCATCCTTTACACTCTATTCCGCACCTTACTCTTGACCCCGACTTGGTCGCGGGTCATCACTGAAGATATCCCACGGGTTCCACCCATTATGGTTACTCTCTCCCCACGGGACCTTATTCCTCAACCTCTTCTCGACTTGGAGAGGATCTACGTTGATTCGGCAACTTCTTCCTCCTAGATCCACATTGAGGAAACCTTATACTTGTTCGATTATATCCCATCGAGTAGGTCATTCGGGCAATATTCTCTTCTAGATTTGCTCTGCCCCTCTTCTCGGGAGGATTCTCCTGTATTCCCTCATGTACCGTATGACTTTTATCCTTTTTCGTCCTCATTAGGACATGATAGGAAGTCTAGTGAAGGTAGGGAGTCTAGTTCTAGGCAGGTTAATCAAGTTAGGAAGTCTAGAAAATCTAAGGGTAGGAGAATCCCAGATAGATACCTCCAGGATCTAGCTTTCAAATGCCTTTTTTGTTCTCAGATCCCTCAGCTGTTAGAGAATCCTATTCATATGCCAGAAGATTGTGAAGATGATGAGTCGATCAATGACGGATATGGGGTGTATGAATTGATACACAAGAAAGACTCCATTACTAAAGATGGGGAAGATGACAAGGATGCAGCTGAGGCGTATGCCAGTGGAGTGAAAAGATTTGATGAACCCTCAGCTACTGTAGAAGAGCCGTACCACGGATAATGATTAAACACGTCCTTACAGTACGACGCGTTTCAGTGGATTAATTACCGGATTAATGACAGAACTCTGTGGAAAAGTAGGAGAGAGAATTGAAAGGCGTCTGTACGTAAGGACGCGTTTTAGGCATAATTTGATATTTTAAGGAATATAAATCCGAAGTTTGATCTTTTAAGGAAAAATGTAAGGATTGAGGTTTCGGGTTCAGTATTCGGGTCGGGTTCGGGCCGGATCCCCTGGTTTGGACCTTAAGGGGGGGGGGGTCTTGAGAGTTTTGACTGAATGACGTCTGCACTGCTCGACGCCTTTCAAAAGGCGTTAGGTTGTGTGGACGCCATTTAAGTATGCTTGCTGTTGTGCCACGTGGGCGGGTTTCGGTCCGCGAGAGTACGGCCCCTGTCTCGTCGTCTGAACGGCGTCCATGATGGACGACGCGATTCAGACTGCGACCCTGCGGTGTCAGTGTACGGTGCCTGACATGTCAGCTGAACGGCGTCCGTGGTGGTCGACGCGTTTCAGAGCGCTGTCAGTACGGCCCGTCCTGTCATCTGATAGGCGTCCTTCTCTCTCGACGCGTTTTAGCCAGTTTCTGATTGACCCCGCGAGCCTCCCCTTCTTTCCCTCATTTTCGCCTCCACCCTCTCTCTCTTCGCCCTCTCCGCCCTCTCCGACTCTCTTTTCCCCTTTCCCTTCCTCTTCTTCCTCTTCCACTACTCCAACACCTCCCTACCTCTCACCTCTACCACCACCACTTCCTTCGCGGCGTTCCATTCTCCGGACGGCGGCCGACGTCCCGGCGGAGTGGCGACGTCCTCGGGGGTACCGGCGGCGGTCTGCGGTGCGGCGGGTCGGCGGTACGGAGCTTGGAGGAGTTCAAGAACCGGTAGGGGGACGAGCCTTGCATGGACTGTGGTTATGTTGCTCGTGATTTCCTTGGCGTGGCATGATGTGTTTTGGGTTAGAATGAGCATGTTTAGGGGGTTTTCTTGTGGAAATGGCCGTGTTCGGGATCGTGGGATTGTAGTATGCTCGTGGTAGTTTGATTTCCCTTTTCTCCCCCTTCTGTTTTGGGCGTTTTGGGGTGTTTGAGTTAAGGGGAGAAACCCTCGGGTTGAACTATGGAACCAGGTTTCTGGGACTAAAAGACGTCGAGTTTGGACAACGCCTTTTAAAAGGACGTCGGGCCATCTCGACGCCATTTAGGCAGAAACCTCCCTATTTGTGGTTCCGTGAGTTTGGGGTTCTGGCGCTAAATGACGTCATGCCTGGACGACGCCATTTCGAATGGCGACGTGCCAGCATGACGCCATTTAGGCAAGAAAATCCCCCGACTGAGGCTTCTGCAACTCTGGAATTCTGGTATTAATGGCGTTTGTGGACTCTAACGCGTTTTAAACGGCGGCTTCCCAGGACGATGCGTTTTAGGGTATAATCTGATTTAAATAAACCTGTTTGAGGGGGTTGAATGGCGTCGCCCTCGGTCGACGCGATTCAACACAGAACTGCATTAACTCCTATTATTAACACATGTTTCACGGTTGGATGGTTCAAATGCATGCTTTAAGTTGTACGCTGAGACGGAGGTTTACTGTATGAATGGAATCATGTTATGTGTGTGTGTGTGTGTGCTTATGCGAATATGGAATCGGAATAACTGTGGATTGCGTATGTCACCTTGGGTCGATGGGGAAGGGCCATGGTGTCTGTGAGGCATTGTTGCCGTACCGGTGGGGGAGTGGTACAAGTTGTGTTTTACCTTAGGCTGAGGGAAGCAGAACCACCTTGAGCCCGTCGGGCCGGAGTAGCCGGTGCGCTATCCGAGGGGTTGCTGTTTGGTCTCAGCGGGTCGGGGTTTCCCTGTTTGTCGTGGCAGTTTTCGGCGCGTTTTTTGCTGTGGAGCTGGTTGTGGTACTGTTGGAGTTGTTTTACCCCTTTAGCCACTGGGCCTGATGTGACCTTTGATCAAGGTTACGAGTGGTACCCTTTGCCCTTTGGCCTTACGCAGCCCGGGAGGTTAGGGTTGTGGGTAGTTCCTGTAGCTTCGGCTTGACGGGGGTTTCGCCGGTCCCCAGGGCCCTCCTGAAGCGCCGAGTCCTGGCGTGGAGGAAATCCGGTTGGTAGGACAGTAGTCTAGACTGCTTGTGTGCACACGTAGCTGGGCAGTGGTGGTTCACTGGTCCCAACTAGTCCTAGTTTGACTCACTGCCTCACCCTACGGTGCCCCGGAACACTGTAGGGGCGAACATGCGTGAGTGTTGGTGGTGTTGTGAGGCGACGTTTGACTTCGATTGACAGTGTGGTGTGGTCGCTTTGTGGACCTTGGTTGTGAGTCGTGACTTTGTGTTGGGTTCTTCGGATTACTTAGAACTGTTCCTGCTACACTGCTTATGCGTACGTTTCATATCAGGTTTGGGAGCTATGTTTACTGCTTTATTTAATTGCCATATATTTGTATTGTTGCACTTGTGGGTGTGTGAGTGGGAGGCAAGGGATCGGATGATCCCTACAGAGCCCAATTCTGGTGTGGCTCACTCCCTGCGGTTTCAGGTGTGGACCTCGTGGCGTGTGGCTGCGTGCGGTGTCTTCTTGGTGTGCGGACCCGCAGCTATCTCAGTTCCGGGGTATGCCCCGATGTTGTTGTACTTTACTTCTTCCTGTACTTATTTAATTTGTTGGACTATGTAATTATTGTTGGACTGTATACGGACATTGTTAATCTCTTTCCTGCGCATTTGTTCTCTCTTTGTAGTCCGTGTGATTGTTATATTTAGCCTTGTTTAACGCTCACTCCTCCAGATGTGTTGTGTGAGATCCGGGTGTGAACCCACAGATAATGGGCCGACATCCATTTAGTGATCGGGTCTCCGGTCATAGGATGGCGGGTCGTTACAAAAAATCATGGTTTTATTTAAGGAAAAATTCTTGAAAAATTATAAGAACTTTGGGGATTGATTCTTTATTAAAATGAATTCTTTATTACATCAAATGGAAGATAAAGAGAACTTTCAAGGAAGAATTTTCCGAAGTCTCATTACATATAGATATGCTAATCCTCTGTGAGTTTCGTGTGAAGATTTTACACGATGAATGAAGCTAATATTCCACAGTGTAATTATAAGCTCAGTTGCTTCAAAGTCTTCGTCAGATTCCAGTATACACTTCTTGATTGGAGAGATGTAAGAAAACTCTGGGAACTCATGGCGATGCATGCTGAGTTGAGTATAGCAGCGATGAGGATTATGCAGCACGAACTCGGTTGCACCAATCAGTCGAAGCTCTGCACCAACTGCACGACGTACTTGAATCGATTTCTCTACAAGAGCAAGTGGAGAAGAATCGAACCCGTACGACGGCATGGTCTTAAAATATGCACGCCAATCAGCTCGAGTCTTAAGTTTGGGCACTCAGTTGATCATTCTTTCATTTGAACTTCACAATATTAGAAATATGAAAGATTGGACTGTTTTGATAAATTGGAGATGGTCTTGCTGAATTTCTACTATGGTACTTAAATTTGAAATGCAACTCAACCCACAGAGCGAAGAGAAGCATGCAACCATAAGGAGGCTGACCTATAGATGGTGCAGAAAGCCCATGTAGGTGCTTAAAATGCTCGTGTGATTAACATGAAAAATCTATGTTGTTTAGTGTAAACTAACCTATTAAAAACAGCAACTAAGTGCAGTGATCGCCAGAAACTTTTGACTTAAAAGTTTCAAAAGAGAGTTTTGATCGCCTACCTGTTTGAACGCGGAAGATGTTGAGTCCTTGATTCCCCTCCTTCAGCCGGCTGAAGAAAGAGAGCCCTTCTCGTTCTTTTGTTCTTGCTGTTGAGTTTGAGGTTGAGGATCGTCCAGAAATCCTTCTAGCTTTGTGCTTGATTTCCCCTTTTGTTCTCTTGTTGTTGTTGAGTGCAGCAGAAACAGAAAGGAAATGAAATGAAGAAACAATGATGAGAATTTAAGTGGAAATAGTATCCAAACTAATCATGATGTTAAACATGTGATTGAACAGCAAACTTACTTGTTTAAATGGCTTTTGAAACCCCTTAATCAAATAGGTTTTGAAAGATGATGCTGTGGTGTGTGTTGCATGAAGTGAATATTGAGAATGAAAGATTTATGAAGATGTAGAATAAAAATGCAGAAATGAAACACTTATGCCCAATGGTTGAAACCTTGAAGGGATGAAGATTCTTGAAAGGACGCCGACTTCTGGAAATGGCAGCGCTCCGGCGTTCCGACGTTGTTGCTTCGATCTTCAACTCGCTATAATAACGCTCTCTTTTTTTTTTCTAATAGGGCTCAACATTTTTTACTCTTCAAGATGCAAGGTATTTATAGGCTTCTTCTGCGTTCGCGATTAACATAGAAAAATCTAGGATTTATCTATCTTAACCGACAGATAAATACTGATTAATTCATCTTTATCTGTAATTATCTAAAACGCGTCCACCATGGCTGACGCCTTTCAGATTAATTAAGATAAGGATAAATATCCGGAAAAACTTATCTTTATCTTTATTAGCTAAAACGCGTCTACCTGTGTAGACGTCTTTTAAACTAATTAAGATAAGGATAAACATCCGGAAGAGAAGTTAAAATAGCTTAGGAAACCTAAAACGCGTCAGGACTCACAGACGCCTTTTAGCTAATTAATCAACTGATTCAAATTCAAATTTAAACGTAAAAATAAGAATCAACTCTAAATGGCGTCCACACAGGTCGACGTCTTTTAGAATTTCTGCATATTTTAACTGAAATTTGAGCTAAAATCAATTTAATTGATTAACTTAAACATGTCTGTTAAACCCGACACTTAAAAAAATCAATAAAAATTAATCAATGATTAAATATCAGACCATTCTGAGGCATTATTATATGATATGAAATTTACTCAAAATGATGTCAAAATTAGCGTGTCTACAGCTGCCTCACCTTGGCATCGTCTTTGCAAGGGAGTGAAATGAAATGGAATGTACTGAAAAGGTGATGCCAAGGTGTGATGAGACACGCTCTTAACATCACATGATTGGAATTTTTCTCAAAATCATCAATAAAGATAGCTCAAGGAAATCAAAGGAATCAATCCTGTCTAGATGAGGTAGACAAGGAAATAAAATAAAGTCGATCAACCTCCTCGGAGTGGGAAGTACCCCAGGTCATAGACACTGTAGGTTTCATCATGGGGAGCGTCTGCCAGCCAATGTTGACGTGCTGCAGCCATGATGGATCTTAAAAGAAAACAAGAAATATTGGATAAAGAATCCAAGAAAGGATAGAATTCCAAGGATATCTTCAAGCGAACCTCAAAGATAATCAAGATACTCAATTCGGAATAGAATGTTTCATATCATGTTTGAATTATTTGATTTAATGGTCTGAAACTTAATCAATAATTAATCCTTATCACAATGATTTCAAAGTCCTACATGATGCATGCTGGGCTAAAAGAAAAATATAAAGTTAAATAAAATATAAATTAATCAAGGATAATATTGTTAAATTGTCATTAATGAGTCAAGACACCAATTCTTGTAATTCAGTATTAAGCCGAAGCTCGTTTATCCACGCACCGTTTCACAAAAGTGGAATCATCGTCCTCACTAATTAACAATCCAACGGCCTATCCGTGCGATTAAGAATCCTCTGGAATTATCACTGTTTTTGTTGAAGGGGAACTCAAATTCCAGTTTCATCAAAATGACAAGGTCCTTGATATGATCTAATAAATACTTATCATATAGTAATGCGAATGCAAACTAATTACATGGAATAGTACAAGGGTAGAAATAACCGTCTTTTTAGCCACGGTCAGGACTTCTTGAATTCCCACAATGAGATCTTCTTAATATTTCCAGCTTTTTCTGAATTTCCTGTAATTAAAATCATTAGTAATTCCAAACAAGTATTCAATTTAAACATCAAAAACCACAGAATTTCGAATAAATCACAGAAAGAGAAAACGCGTCGTGTCGCGCAGACGCCATTCAATGTTGAAATGCGTCAGTGCTCCTCGACGCCTTTCACTCACAGAAACAGGTTTCTGACTGTTCTCTATTCGGATTCCAACTCTATCAATGCACATCCATTTTCCAATCCGGAAAAGTCTTCCTAGGATCGCAATTCCTTCTATATAAACACCCTTAGGTTGTTCCCAAGCAATCCTACCATAATCCAAAGATCCAAAGTTGAGTTTTCTCCCAAAGTTTCAAGGTTTCTTCAAAGTTTCCAAGGTTTCCAAGCTTCAAGAAGGAGGAATTCCGAAAAAGAGAGGATGAATTCTTCAAACAAGAAGATGAAGATGTCTCTAGAGAAGTTTTCTGATGTGGAGAATCACCTCAATGGAAGGAATCCCAATCTTCAAGTAAGTTCAATCAACTTCCCTTCAATTCTTCTTCATGTTCTTTATGTTCTTCATGTTCTTTTTGGTTTTCAGAATTATCCCATGTTTCCTGGCCCAAGGAAGTTTACCTCCTTACCTTGGATTCGCAAACTTGCAAAAAGTATTAAGCTTTCTATGCAAGTGTTCATATCCAAGTGGAATCTTCAAGGTCTTGTAGTGCTTGCCAAACATTACAAAAGTTCGAACGTAGATTGGGCGGCTATGGGTGCCTTGATCGAGTGGTGGCATCCCCAAACTCATACGTTCTTCTTCCAAGACTTTGAGTGCACAATCCTTTTGGAGGAGGCAGAGCTTCTTTTAGGTCTCCCAAAGACCAAAGATAACAAAGATAAGATAGCCTTGACAAGAGAGAGAATTACCAGTCAACAATTGTTGACATCGATTATGAAAGATCCTTCAGAGGCTAAAGGATGTCTCACCAAGAAGGGGATCAATCTTACCAAGCTAGCCGAGTGGACGCTATATGAAATTGATGATCTAAGGGAGGATGAAGCGGAGGATGTAACGAAAGCTTTAGTTACATGCCTTGCCGGTGCCTTGTTCTTTCCTGCGCAGGAGAACATCTTAGAAGATGATCAAGTCAGTGCCATATGCGCAATCTTTGAAGGTAAATCCATTAGCACTGCACTCTTGGCATATCTTTATAGTGGGATTTCTGCGGCATCTGTGGGCCGTCCTCCTTATGGATGCATGCTACTCTTTGCCTTATAGGTTGAACTTCACTTCAAGTTTGAGTACAGCAAGAAAAGGCCTCTGAATCCATCTCAGATCTTCTTGAATAGCCCAATTCATTGCATTGCTAACATTGTAAAGTTCAATGAGCATATGGTTAACAAGGTTCCAAAACTCAAGACCCGACCCGACTGGAGAGAGTATTTAAAGCTTATGACGTCCGACATATTCGACTCGTCTCCACTCGCACTTGTTGGAAAACCTGTTTGGGTGCGCCGTGCAGCAGGAGCAGATCTTAAGTTGATTGGAGCCACCGAGTTCGTGTTATACAATCATCATCGGTGCCTTACTCAACTTAGCTTGGGCCGTCGTGAATTCCCTGAGTTCTCTCCCACACTTCCAATCAAGAAGCGTGACTTGGAATCCGACGAAGATTATGAAGCCATACAAATCATTACTACTCTATGGAACCTTGGCTTTAGTTACCGTGTAAAATCCTCTAAAGATAGAGATAGAGGATTGAAATTTCCCTACCTTAAAGGTCTTCATGAAATTCTTCCTTAAATGTCCTCTTTCTCTTTTTCCATGATGTAATAAAGAATTTTACTGAATAAAGAACGATTTTTCATGCCTTGAAACCTTTCTTCAACTTCCTGTGATGTGCACATGATTTTTTCTTTAGTAAAAATTGGATTTTTCCTGAAAATTCAACAGTTCGGGTTCTGTTAAATGTAAAACGCGTCCACTCAGAGAGACGCCTTTCAACAATAATTCTTTTTCCAGAAATTCAATTTAATCCTCAAAAACTTGATTTAAACTTTAAATTGCGTCTTCCAATGTTGACGCCTTTCAACTCTCTCTCCTATTAATTCCATGATTAATTCCCTTAAACGCGTCTATACACTAAGACGCATTTCATCATTTTTCTCTGTACGGCTCTGACCAAAATCTTGAAAAGCGTCCACTTGTGTGGACGTCTTTCAATCGATTTCAAACAGCTTTCCTTGCCGCCTCAATTTATGCGCCCTAAAACGCGTCTGTCTGAGTCGACGCCTTTCAACCTTTTCGTTAACAGACCCGCGAAGGCCCCCTTTCTTCCTCACTTTTCACAAAATCTTCTCTTTCTCCCCTCTCTCCGGCGACCGAACTCCGGCGATCTCTCCCTCAAAACTCCCTCTACTCGAGCTATGGAGCGTGGTGAAGGATCCAGGAAGATGAAGACCCTAGCCAAGAGACGGCGAAGGCAAGAAGAAGAAGCTCCCGAGGAGGTTCCGGCGATGCTAGCCGAGGCCGAAGCCTTCTTAGAGGAGGAACTCCCTCTACCGGCACCCATGGCGGTGGAAGAAGAAGAGGAAGGCGACCTCCACACGGTAAGATCCCTCTGGGTGTGAATGGATGAAGAGAAAGAGGGGTAAACGGGGTTCTTCAAAAAACCCGGAATCTGGACTTGAAAGGCGTCCAGACCAGGTGACGCCATTCAAAAGGCGTCACCATGGGCTGACGTCTTTCAAGATAAATTCCGAATTTTTAATTAGATAGAAAATAATTTTGAATTGCGTCAAGGCATGTTGACGTGTTTCAAAAGACGTCCATATGGGCTGACGCCTTTCAAAACAGAATTGATTTTCCTGTTTTTATTCATTATTGATCCCCATTTTTATGTTTTTATTTGCAGGGAGTGATGAGGGCCAGGATCTCATGGGACCTAGTGGTAGGTGCCTATAGGGGTCTCCCGAATTTCCAGAAGGCGCGCCTGCGTCGGATGGGATTCGGCGAGGTACTAGACATCGAGCCATTTTGGCTCGATTTGGTCCTCCTGCAAGTGCTGCGGGAGAGGTGGCATGCGGAAAGCCGTGCTTTCCTAATGCCATGGGGGCATATGGTCCCCACCCTAGAGGATGTGGCCAGGATCACTGGCCTCAGAGTAGAGGGCCGACCAGTTAGTGGGGTTACTTACCCCAACTATCAGGGATTAGCAGAGGCTCTTCTAGGGATAGAGGTGTCCAGCCTAGGCAGAGAGTCTAGGATGGTTCCTAGAGTAGAAGTAGAGGCAGCTTTAGGACTAGACGAGCCCCGGCGTCGGTCTGACGAGACCCGGGAGGAGTTTAGGGATAGATTAGCCGAGTCATCTTCCTCCGTCTACTGTAGTGACCCTAGTCAGGGGGAGGAGGTAGATAGACAGCTTAGGGTCTTCTTAGTTTTCTTCTTTGGTCGGTTGCTCTTCGGTACGAAGGGCGACCACATCCACTGTAGATTCATTTATTTACTAGATGACCTAGATAGCTTAGGAGAGTATGCCTGGGGTGCGGCCCTTCTGGCCCACCTCTTCGCCGATCTGTCCGCGATCACGCCGGACCGTGAGACCACTGTCAGCGGCTTCTCGCCGTTTCTTCAGGTATTAACTTGTTTAATTATTTGTGATATGATATGTAGTGCAATATGATATGATGCTTTTTCTAACCTATATGTTCATGAATGCAGGTGTGGAGTTACTACTATTTCCCGCTCGGCAGAGCGCGGATTGCTCGACCGGATGCCGTCCCATTGGCCTGCCGTTGGCAGCCGATCGTGGACACGGCTCCACAGCACCACCAGCTGACGGCCCTCCGCCGTCAATTCCTGGATTACCCCGAGCTACTGGTAAATTCTAATTTGTCCAATTTCATTAAGTGCAATTTTTTTATTCATTAAGTGCAATTTATTTATGAATGCATCTAACCTATATGCAGGTGATCTGGCGCCCGTACCTTGGTATGGGCGAGGAGGGTCAGCCGTGGGTGACGGCTGGCAGGAGGAGGTTCGAGAGGCAGATGTGGGTGCATTGCCTCAATGAGATCGAGCCCCTCCGCCTCCGGCTCGTGATGAGGACGCTAGGCCTCCACCAGGAGTGGATAGACGAGGAGGTCCCGGAGGGCGTGGGGAGGAGCATGAGGGGGAAGCAAGCCCTCACCGACTGGCGTGCCAAGTTCCTTGAGCAATACGAGGACTGGCACCGTCGGGGCGTACGGGTGGAGTCCCGTGCGGAGAGTAGCGAGGGCTATCTCCAGCAGTACTGGGCCCACTACGCCGATAAGCTTCGGCTCCTTCGACCACTCGATGTAAGTATGCATCAATGCGTCTTTAGTTTTATTATTATCTTGATTTATGTTTGTGAATGAATGTATGCATGTGTAATATGCAGGATGCACGTGATGCAGTCATCGTCGACCTCCGGGCCCGCCTACATGATGCGGAGGCCCAGTTAGAACAAGTCCAGAAGGAGTTGTTCGACCTGGTATATATGCATGAATATGGATGATTGTTTTAATTAATTAATTGTTTTAGCGATTAATCACTGACAGTTGTCTTTTGGTGCAGCGAGCCGTCTACACCCAGGCGGCTCCCCCTTCCTTCGGAGCTTCATCTTCTTCCCATGATGCTACCCTGGCTGACCTTCAGAGTCAGCTCGCCTCCGCCATCCATCGGGCTTCTCTCGCGGAGGAGGACCGTGCTGCTCGGGTAAGCTCTTCAACTTTTGACTTTTGATCTTGATTACTTGATTGCTTTGAACTAATAAAATCTTCCTCTGCAGGTTTCTGAGCTTCAGGAAGCCCTTCAGAGGGCTGAAGCAGAGCTGGAGCATTCCCGTGCCGCAGCTGCTCGTGCCGAGGCCGATGCTGCGCGGATCCGCGCTTTGGAGGAGCAGGTGGCCCGTCTCTCCACTGGAGATCTTCCTCGGGAGTTTGCCCACCTCCAGTCTCGACTGGGGTTCATCAACGAGGAGCGAGAGCGGGAGAGGCAAGAGCGGCAGAAGATGGATGCTGAGATATCCGCTCTTCGAGTCCAGCTTGGCATTGCAGAGCATGAGCGCCGGAGTGTGGAGGAGAGGTACAAGCGTGCTCGACAGCGTGCACAAGAGCGCGGTTTGACGAGTGCTTTCACCGCCAGTGCTGCCGTGTCTTCCGGCCAGGCAGGGCCGAGCGCGATGGGGCCACCTCCACTTCCCAGCCGAGGACCAGCACCGGATGCGCCTGATGAGGCCCAGAGCCAGTTGGATGAGGGCGGAGGGGAGAGTCAGCCTTGAGGGCTCATGTATCTTCTTTTTTTTCATGTATCATGTACAAAAACACCTTTTGATGATATACGTGAAACTTTTGGGCTCCAATCTTGTGTTCCTGTGCTTGCCTTGTATCCTGTACAACACTGAACAAACAGGTTAAGTATCTATTTAGGCTTAGCCCCTTGCCTGACCAAATAAATGGTCAATCAATTTTTTTCTTCAATAAATGGTCAAGGGGCATAGCCTTTATTAACAAAGGTAATGAATTATTAACAAACTTAAGCAAAATGCAACATACAAGCAAACAGATGCTCACTGAAAATAAAAGGAATGAAACATACTAAATGCAACAAGCAAATGCTAAATGAAATATTTTTGTTGTTTTGAAATATTCATGTTTGTTTGGGGTTTTGAAATATATGTTTTTTTTTTTTGAATTTTGACATATGTATTTTTTGGGTTTTTGACATATATATTTTTTTTGAATTTTTGATATATGTATTTTTTTTTGAATTTTAACTAAAAGATCAACATGGTACTTAGATCAAAAGATCATATTCATTTATTAACTTAATTCCCAAATTGTTCTTTAACAACTTAACTTAAAACCCATCGTGTTTGAATTTGTGTTTCCATTCGTGATCCCATTTGATGATTTGACCTTTAGTCAATCTAAGCCATTCCTTAAGTTTGGAGTACATCTCTTTAGAAAGAAAAGATGAATAAGTTTAGAAAGCCCATGAGAAGGTTCCGGAGACTTAAAAAGATGTTCCTTTCCTACCCTAATATCCGTTGGGGTTCGGTCATTTCTTTCATGGGTATTTATCGACCTTGCGTTCCCTTTTGTTTCATTTCATGGCCTTGATGTAACGTTTGTAATGTAATGGCCTTTTGATTTGACATTTGGCTTTTGCCTTTTTGCTTTTTCTATTCTTTTCTTTTTTTCGGGACGGATCTCCCCCATTTTTTTATGACAGCCTCCTACTAAGATGGCGGATATTCTTGGTAGTCTATTCTAAGTCTCGTTCCTACATCATGGGCCGAGTATAAAACAGAATTTTTATTTTAAAACAAATGATTTATACTTTACACTTTCGGTCAAGCTTTCGATATTCTTTAGGACTTGGCATCTCTTGTTACTCACGAATCAAACGTGTCAGTGTGTGCGGTAATGGGCTTGAAATTAAGTTATCCAGACTGATAAGGAAATTTGAGTTTATAAATTTTCTGATTCTACTGGTCTTTGTACCATACTGATTGACTCTTTAACCTAAGGGTAGTATTTCTTAACATGTAAACCATTCCAGGGATGATTTAGCTCTTCTCCTTCTGCATTAACAAGACGATAAGCATTACCAGGAAAAGCGTGCGACACAACATAAGGTCCTTCCCAGTTGGGTTGGAGCTTAGAACGCGGACCACCAGGTTTTACAAAAATTCTTTTGACAACCATTTCACCGACTTTGAACTTACGTTCAATGACTTTCTTTTGATAAAAACGTGCTAGTCTATTCTGATAAACTTTTGCATGATTAGCGGCTGACCATCTTTTCTCGTCTAAAAGTTCCAATTGAGCAAGAAGTGCTGAACGATGTTCATCAATGGAAAATTCCTTATTCAATTGTACTCTTAATGACGGTATGAAGATCTCATATGGAACTACCGCCTCCATTCCAAATGTTAAGGAATAAGGAGTTTGCCCAGTGGGTGTGCGGATTGAAGTTCGGTAGGCCCATAGAGCCTCAACCAATTTTTCTAGCCAGTCTGCGAATTTGTTAGATTTGCACGTCTTTTTAATGATTTTTATCAAAGTCTTATTAGTTGCCTCTGCTTGGCCATTGCCTTGCGGATAATAAGGAGACGAATGATGCAATACAATTTTATACCTGTTACAGAGGTCCTTCAATTCCTGTGACACGAACTGTGGTCCATTGTCGGTGACGATGGTGCTTGGAATTCCAAATCGAGTGATGATGTTCTTCATGATGAACTTGCAGACGGTTGATGCTTTAATCTCCACGTACGCTTCAGCTTCTGCCCACTTGGTGAAGTATTCCGTTGCCATGAGAATGAAAGATTTTTGCTTGATGCCGGAATCTGGATTACCAAGCGGTCCAATGATGTCGAAAGCCCACATGGAGAAAGGCCATGGGGAAGAAACAGGATGGAGTGAAGATGCAGGAGATTGAATTTTGTCGGCGTGAAGTTGACACTTAGCACACCTACGGACATATCCTACACAATCTTCTTCCATGGTTGGCCAATAAAATCCTTGTCTAAGGATCTTCTTTGCTAGCATCTGTCCATTGACATGGCCACCACAAACTCCACTATGAGCTCCTTCCATAACCTTCCAAAGCTCATCTTCGTCTAGACATCTCAGAAGAACTCCATCAAAACCTCTCTTATACAATGCTCCTCCAACTAAGGTGTATCGTTGAGCAACTCTCCTGATAACTCTCTTCTCCTCAGTTGTAGCTTCCTCAGGGTACGATTGATCTTCACAATATTTGGCAATTTCATAATACCATGGCTTCTGTTCATCATCCATCTTTTCTAATAGCTCTATCAACATGATTTCTCTCTTTTCAATGATATCTCCGTCCCTGACTTTCTTCAGCAACTTCTCCTTAGTTCTAAGGAATGAAGGATCTTTCACGGCAGGTGAAAGACGCCTATGAACTATGATTGATTCAGATTGCTTGCTGATTGGAAAATTAAGAGAAGATGCAAGTGAAACTAGAGCGTCAGCTAAGATGTTCTGATTCCTAGGGACATGGACAAAGATCAATTTCGTGAAAAGCTTTGAATAAGCAGAAGTAAGTTCTTGATAAGGCTTGAGCTTGGGATCGAGAGTTCGATACTTGGTCATCACTTGGCGAAGAATTAGTTGGCTATCACCTACAATCCTGAGTTTGGTGGCACTATGTAAATGAGCAGCCTCGAGACCAGCAAGGAGTGCCTCGTATTCAGCTATATTGTTAGTGACTGGAAAATCAAGCTGAAAGGCTTGTGGAATGGTGATACCTTCAGGTGATAACAGAACAATACCGATCCCTTTTCCATGAGAATTCAGAGCTCCGTCAAAATACAGAGTTCACATATCATTTCTGATTTGATTTACGGACATCAATTCCTCATCCGGAAACTCTGATCGCACTGGATCGAAACGAGGAAGGGGATGATGAGCGAGATGTTCTGCTATGGCATAGCCCTTGATCGCTTTCTGCTGAATATAAGTGATATCGAATTGAGATAGAAAGCTTTGCCATCGTGCTAACCTATAAATAAGAACAGATTTCTCCAGAAGGAATTTGATCGGATTCATCCTAGCGATGAGATGGACTTCATGGGCCAGAAAATAATGCTTTAATTTCTGCACAACCCAGACCAATGCTGCACATGTTTTCTCCATCACCGTGTATCTCTGTTCAGCGGGGTTGAGAAGTTTAGAGAGATAGTAGGCCGCCCTCTCTTTTCCTTCTTCATCCTCTTGTGCTAGGACAGCCCCCACTGCATCATCCAGGACTGAAATGTAAAGTATCAATGGTTTGCCTGGAGATGGTGGTCTCAAAACAGGAGGACTTGCCAAATAGTTCTTTAATCCATCGAATGCCTCCTGACACTTATCGTCCCAATCGAATTTAACTCCCGGCTTGGTAATCTCGTAAAACGGCTTACACCTTTGTGAGTGCTGGGAGACAAAACGGCGAATAAATTGTAACCTCCCGATTAATCCTCTCAACTCTTTCAAGTTTTTGGGAAGTGGCATTTCTCTAATAGCCTTCGCCTTGTTAGGATCGATCTCAATTCCCCGTTTGCTGACAATAAATCCAAGCAATTTTCCTGAAGATACCCCGAATACACATTTCTTGGGGTTCATCTTTAACTGATATTCTCTCGATCTCTCTAATACCCTTGTCAAAACTTTAGTGTGCTCAGCCTTTGTTTTAGATTTAATTAACAAGTCATCCACGTACACTTCGAGATCTATGTGCATCATGTCATGAAATATTGCCATCATGGCCCTCTGATAAGTGGCTCTAGCATTCTTTAATCCAAACGGCATGACGACATAACAGTATGTTCCCCAAGGTGTAGTGAATGACGTTTTCTCTTGATCTTCTTCTGCCAGCTTAATCTGATTGTATCCTGAAAATCCGTCCATAAACGATAAAGTTTCATAGCCAGCAGTATTATCAATGAGTACATCAATATGAGGCAATGGAAAATCATCTTTAGGACATGCCCGGTTCAAATCGCGGAAGTCAATGCAAATTCTGACCTTCCCGTCCTTCTTCATAACCGGGACTATGTTGGCCACCCATTGTGGATAAAGGACAACTTTAATAAATTTGGCTTTATGCAATTTGTCGACCTCTTCCTTCATTTTCAGAGCCATTTGTGGGTGGAATCGCCTTAATTTTTGCTTGACAGGGCTAGCTCCTTCCTTCAACGTTAATCTGTGTTCAACTAAAGATGAGTCTAACCTTGGCATATCTTCATAACTCCAGGCGAAAGTGTCCTTATAGTCCTTAAGTACTTGTATCATTGCCTTCTCATCCTCTGTAGAAAGATTTTTGCTGACGAGTACAACCTTAGGTTCGTCTTCAGTCCCTAAATTGATTTCTTTGGTGGGCTCTTCTACGACAGCTGAGGGTTCATCGAATCTCTTCATTCCACTGGCATATGCCTCAGCTGCGTCCTCGTCATCTTCCTCATTTTCAACAATGGGGTCCTTTTCATGCACTAATTCATATACTCCATACCCATCATTGACTGACTCATCATTCATGCAATCTTCTGGCATTTGAATTGGATTTTCTAAAAACTGAGGGATCAAAGAACAAGAAAAGCATTTATCAGCTAAGTCTTGGAGGTATCTATCTGGAATTCGCCTACCCTTAGGCTTCCTAGACTTCCTAACATGACTAACCTGCCTAAAACTAGACTGCCTAACTTCACTAAACTCTCTATTATAACCTAACGAAGATGAAGCAGGATAGGAATCCTGGGATACAAGTGGAAATACAAGAGAATCCTCCCGAGGAGAGGGGCAGAGTAAATCTAACAGAGAATCTTGACCGAAGGACCCGCGCGACGGGGTGCAGTCGGACAAGTAAGATGTTTCCTCGATAAAGATTTGAGAAGAATTTTATGTAAAATTGGTGTTTTTTTTTTGATATCAGAGGAATTATACATGAAGCAGGAGTGAATACAAATGGGAGGAGTATCAGATGGAGGAAGTGGCACCAAGGCCAGGGGATTAAGGGGATCATATAGTAATATGTCCCAGATCAAATCATACATCCTCTCTAGATCGAGAGGAGGTTGTGGAATAAGGTCCCGAGGGGACAGAGTAATCATGACGGGCGGAGCCCGTGGAATATCTTCAATAATGACCCGCGACCAAGTCGGGGTCAAGAGCAATGTACGAAATAAAGTATGGAGCATGAAGACATGTGAAGGATATGTCCCCCTCCAGAGCAGATCTGTAGTGTAACCAGCTTCATAGGGGTCATCTAGCTCCCCTTCGTCGGTTTCTTCAGACAGCAATATCCGCTTGTCAAATATGGCACCTGGACCTTCAATCAGCTCATCAATCTGCGGCGGCCACTTAGGTTCTGCAGGATCTAGGAACAATCTGTTCAGTGCAATATAAAGGTCTCTCAGATCGAACCACCTGTACCATTCGCATTCAGGATCATGAAATTTTCTCCTTTTCATAGGCCGCAGAGCCTCCAAGGATTGGTACGTAAGTAGTTCCGAGCAATGTCTAGCCAAGTCCCTCCCATATATGTCATGGAAGTCAAAACACGAAGTAATGACTACCGTGTTGTCGTAGCTAAGTATGGGCCCTTTCACAAAGTGTGTACACATGGTCCATGTTAAGGGATCTCGGCCTTCTTTGGGTGGTGTAGACATTGCCTCCCAGATTTTCGGACCTTCTTCGATCTCTGCTTGTTTCAGTTTTCTTGGCCTATAGCCCAGACCACTTCCAGGTGCTGCTCGATGATTTTTAACAGGAGTGGTCCTGCCTTGCAACTGTGTGCCCAGACCTCTCCCAGGCTCATAGCCGTTCTTCATCATAATTCTCCATCCTTGGGTACTCATGCACTTCCCCCTTTTTATGGCATCTAACGGGTATGGAGAAATAGTGGCGGCTTTTAGAGGATCAGCCACTGGACGGTAGACCTGTAATACCGACAGAAAAGGTTGTCGGCCAGGTAAAATAGCAGATTTAATATTCAAGGTATGAGCAGCAGCAAGGATCGGCATGCTCGTTACTTTAATAATTCGTCCTTTGTAAGGGAATTTGAGGCATTGGTGATTCGTAGAGGGAATCGCCTCAAGAGTTTTAATATAAGGACGACCCAAAATGGCATTTATAGAAGGGTCGATTTCCAGGATGTGAAATTCGACCTCTGCATGACTTACAGGGCCTAGCTCCACCTTCAAATAAACCATTCCCAGAGGGGAACGGGTAGAATTGATGGGGCTAGGCAGCCATTTTTCTTTGGGCACACCGCACAACTCCAGGGTCTTCGGAGGTAAAACATTGATCGAAGCCCCTGTATCTACCAGGCATGCATCCACGGCCTTCTTACAGATGTTGACCGTGATGCTCAGAGCCATGCTTCTGGCTGCTGGCGGTGCTAGTTCCGATGTGTGAAATGTAATGGAGGGCTGATCCCCCTAAGGAACTAGTAGTGCTGCAATTTTTTCTACCGGCACGTCTTCATTGACCATCACCTTCTGTAGATATTCCATTAAGGCTTCTTGGTGAATCTTGGACCTTTTGATTAATTCAAGTATGGTGATTCGTGCCGGTGTCCGATCCAGATGTTTCAACAAGTCATATTGAGTGCCTGGTGCACTCTCTTCATTATGGGCTTCCTCAGTCGGCTGTGATGGGCCGTCTCTAACTGTGGACTGAGGAAAGACTTTGTTGAAAATCCTTCCACTCCGGAGCGCGTGTTCCTCAACCGTGGAGGATCCGGGTGACACCTTAAGTACCGCAGGGTTGGATGGTGCGGATGACGTAGAGGGTTGGTATGTAGGTGATGGCGTAGGGCTAGGTGGCGATGGCGCGGTGCGGATTAAAGGCCTAGAGGGTTGGATGGTGGATGAGTAAGTGGTTGGCGAAGTGGGGAATGGTACGCGTAATAGCGGTCTGGATGGTAAAGGGATATCTGGGTAGGTGGTGGTGGTAGCGGGTGAAGTAGGAAATGGTACGCGTAATAGTGGCCTGGATGGTAGGAGGGGCGCGTGATTGGTTTGCGGGGGGTTATATGATGGAGGCGTAGGAGTGCGGGGCGTGATGGGCTTAAGGAAGGCGGGTAGTGGTAATGAGTTATTGGATGCGGGCGAGTGATATGTGGGTGCCGGTAGAGGGGTGATGGTAATGGGTTGCGGCCTAGGTATGTGGATGGTGCGGCGTGGTGGTCGTTCTGCGGTACTTGGAACGTGACCCGTTGAACAAAAAGAGGAAGAGTCCTCTATTCTCCACTGTTGCCCACGACCAGCCTCAGACTGGCTGTTCGTCAAAATGGGAGCAACTTGGTTTTGGTTCTGGTGCTCCAGGAGTGGATTCTGCACTATGCCCATGTTGGGTGGTGCTGCTGCTTGTGCCGGTGGTCTTGCTTGCTGCTGCTGTGGTCTTCTCGCCTTTAGGGCTGATATGTACTTTTTCATCTCCTCCTAGTCTATGCCGCCCTGCTCGTTGAGATCATGAATATAATCTCTGAACTGGAAGCAGGTGTCGATGGTATGCCTAAGTTGCCTATGGAAGTAGCAATACCTGGACGTATCGGCATTTTGAGGCCAGACAGCCTTTTCCCTTGGCAAAACTAAGGCATTAGCTGCCGTTAGAGCACTGAAGATATCTGCTAAGGATTCTGGGAGGGCCGGGTACTCTGACCTCTTCGGGCCTGGAGGTCTTCTCTGCTGGTTGTAGTCACCAGGAGGAGGGACATTATGGTACGCCGACGGTGCGCGCGGCTGATATTGTAGCTGCTGCTGATATTGCTGCTGTTGGGGCTGCTGGTACTGCTGTTGCCGTTGCGGCGGCTGCTGTAGCTGTTGCTGTTGCTGGTTCTGATTCGAGTGCTGGGGCCGCTGATACTGTTGCTGATAATGGGGGTTCTGCTGCTGCCTATACCCTTGTTGGTTCGGCTGCGGTGGCCTCTGGTACTGTTGCTGGTTCCTCACGAACTGGGGCGAGTTATTATTCATGCTACTGACTTGCTCGTGAGAGAGCGTGCCCTCAGTAGTCGGACCTGTGCTGGGAGAGTTTGGCACTGCAGGCTTCCGAGGTGGAGGCCTGCTAGGTCTGTGAGGATCAAAGACGCTAGAGAACGTAACGTCCTTGAAGGCATTTTGGCAGTACCGTGCTCTTTCATAGAGCTCTGCCATGTTGGTCAGATTGTTCAAGGAGAGGACTAGCTTGAATTGGGGCGTGGCGTTAGAAATTAACATCTTCACTTGCTTGGACTCGGACAAGTGATCTTTCACCTTTTCAGCCAGGCCCCGCCACCTGTCAGCAAAACTGACAAACTCCTCATCATGTTTCATCTTTTCTGCAATGAGGTCAGTGATGGACAAGGAGGGTGCAACTCTGTCCTAGTATCGTTTGATAAATTTGCGTGAAACGAGACCGTAATCCTCTACTTCGGAGGGTTCCAGAGAAAAGAACCACTCGAGGGCTGGTCCCTCTAGATATCTCCTGAACAAAAAGGCCAACGACCTCTTATCGTTCTGCCAAAAAGATGATTCGTACATAAACTCCTTCAGATGCGTGAAGGGGTTACCAGTACCGTTGTACTTCCGGTACACTGGCATCTCAGAGGGTGGCAGATGGAATACTGGCAGGCTCGGTAAACTGATCTCTGGCACAGCTTTAACCCCCATCATCTTCTGGAGGTTGTTGAACTGCTCATCCATGCGCTCCATCTTGGCCAGCAACACTTGCGTGGTCAGATCTGCCAGGGGAGGAGGAGGAGGTAGAAGTACTTGATAGGCCTGCTGCCTAGAGTACGTTGGACAGGGAGGCAATAAAGAGGAGGTCCGGCAGAGCTTCCGCCATGCCCGAGGGCATTTTGATAAACAGGCGTTTGCGGTCTAGCCGGTAGCCTAGATGATGAAAGCTGTGGCCCAGCTGGCCGAGAAGTGACATGAAGGCCCTCCATGGCCTGATGGATATAAGGAGGAGGAAGAGGAGGTTGTTGAGTAACAACAGGGGGAGCCACAGGGTTCGGCTCAGCAGGTTGCACGGGTGCCTTCCCCTTCAGAATAGACTGGATCGCCTCGAACTGCTGAGGGTCCAGTCGGGAGGCAAGAACTCCCAGGGCGTTGACGAGATCCAAAGGATCAGAGGGTGAGGGATCATTCTGATTCATGTCCCCCTCAAGATCGGGATTAGGAATCGCATATTCATGCGGGGGAAGATCAGGATATCGATCATGTGGATGAAAGAGAGGGGTCCGGACATTCCCATCTTGTCGATATGGAATGGGGACGGAATTACGGGAGGCATCAGCATCTCTCCCGTTCTCATAGTTGTAGTCCGAATCGCGAGGGGCATTAGCATCTCCCTTGCAGTTGATGATGGTGTCTTGAGCCATACTCAAGTCCCTGCCTGATCGCAGCAGCATGATGTTAGATTCCCTTTTCAAAGATTTGACAAACAAGTTGCACAAAGATTAATCAAACAAGTGGATGTTTAACGTGATTTTAAGGTTCCTTGTTGAGTTATTTGAATTGGATTAAACCACAAATTCGCTCAGGGAAAGGATCCTAGTTTCAGTTCGATTTCCACCGTTATTCTCTAGGGCTTTCTCTCACAACGCTTTTGGAATCTAGCCGGGACTTCAATTGGTACAACCAGCCCGATGATCAAGGAGGAATACCTTGATTTTGGGGACTTATGGAGGTCTCAACGTCAACTTCTCTAGTCTGATCAAGGGACCAACCCAATCAGAGAGAGTTGCTGACGTCGAGTAGTGTGTTCCTAAGAAAAGGAGGGTATTCGCCTCAATGCGTATGCCCTACGGCCTGGATGGCCTCTAATGCTTAATAATAATGGGTAGCTAGCACTCAAACCACAGAAATCTGGAAACTGAAAAATAATTAAGAAACTGTCTGAATCGCGTCGATGGTAGTCGACGCTATTCAAAACAGAGCCTTAATTTTCCCGCAGAGACTCAGAGCAGACAACAGAGAAAATATGACTAAAAGGCGTCTGGGTGTGGCGACGCGGTTTGAAACGCGTCGCTGTTCCTGGACGTCTTTTAAGTCGCAGAAACAGTTTTGCAGGAGGATTTTCTGGGTTGAATCCTCCTTAAACAGGGTAAAAGCAGTAAATAATCAATTAATGCAGATTTTTTTAAGTTCCAGATTTTAACAGGATGATTTACTAACTAAACAACTAGAAAATCAATCAATCACACATCATTTTCATCACAAAAACAACTTTTTGAACTAATCAAGGGGATGGCAAGATCTTGCCACTGGGGTGTGCACGTGGTGCACGAGGGAAATTAACTAAACTAAAACACTCACCAATTGGTGAGGACGTGTCGAAAGACACAAGTGGTGCACCGTGGGTGCCCGATTGATGATAGCAAGAACAAAAAAAACTAAAAGATGGCGAGACCAAGTCCCACCGTGATCGCCAAAAAAGCTATAGGTGCTTAAAATGCTCGTGTGATTAACATGAAAAATCTATGTTGTTTAGTGTAAACTAACCTATTAAAAACAGCAACTAAGTGCAGTGATCACCAGAAACTTTTGACTTAAAAGTTTCAAAAGAGAGTTTTGATCGCCTACCTGTTTGAACGCGGAAGATGTTGAGTCCTTGATTCCCCTCCTTCAGCCGGCTGAAGAAAGAGAGCCCTTCTCGTTCTTTTGTTCTTGCTGTTGAGTTTGAGGTTGAGGATCGTCCAGAAATCCTTCTGGCTTTGTGCTTGATTTCCCCTTTTGTTCTCTTGTTGTTGTTGAGTGCAGCAGAAACAGAAAGGAAATGAAATGAAGAAACAATGATGAGAATTTAAGTGGAAATAGTATCCAAACTAATCATGATGTTAAACATGTGATTGAACAGCAAACTTACTTGTTTAAATGGCTTTTGAAACCCCTTAATCAAATAGGTTTTGAAAGATGATGCTGTGGTGTGTTGCATGAAGTGAATATTGAGAATGAAAGATTTATGAAGATGTAGAATAAAAATGTAGAAATGAAACACTTATGCCCAATGGTTGAAGCCTTGAAGGGATGAAGATTCTTGAAAGGACGCCGACTTCTGAAAATGGCAGCGCTCCGGCCTTCCGACGTTGTTGCTTCGATCTTCAACTCGCTATAATAACGCTCTTTTTTTTTTTTCTAATAGGGCTCAACATTTTTTACTCTTCAAGATACAAGGTATTTATAGGCTTCTTCTGCGTTCGCGATTAACATAGAAAAATTTAGGATTTATCTATCTTAACCGACAGATAAATACTGATTAATTCATCTTTATCTGTAATTATCTAAAACGCGTCCACCATGGCTGACGCCTTTCAAATTAATTAAGATAAGGATAAATATCCGGGAAAACTTATCTTTATCTTTATTAGCTAAAACGCGTCTACCTGTGTAGACGTCTTTTAAACTAATTAAGATAAGGATAAACATCCGGAAGAGAAGTTAAAATAGCTTAGGAAACCTAAAACGCGTCAGGACTCACAGACGCCTTTTAGCTAATTAATCAACTGATTCAAATTCAAATTTAAACGTAAAAATAAGAATCAACTCTAAATGGCGTCCACACAGGTCGACGTCTTTTAGAATTTCTGCATATTTTAACTGAAATTTGAGCTAAAATCAATTTAATTGATTAACTTAAACATGTCTGTTAAACCCGACACTTAAAAAAATCAATAAAAATTAATCAATGATTAAATATCAGACCATTCTGAGGCATTATTATATGATATGAAATTTACTCAAAATGATGTCAAAATTAGCGTGTCTACAGCCCACTGTAGAGATAAGTCAGGATCGCCGTATCGATCTGTTTTCCTTCAAATATCTCGCAAATTGCACTAACTTGATCATCCTCCAGAATATTGTCTTGAGCAGGAAAGAATAGAGCTCCAACCAGGAATGTGGTGAACGCCTTCATCATGTTTTCAGTATCATCCTCTTTGAGTTCCTCAATCTCATACAAGGTCCACTCTGCCAACTTTGCAAGGTTGATCCATTTCTTAGTAAGGCATCCTTGAACTTCCTTTGGATTCTTCATAATATTCATAAATAGTTGTTGACCTGTGATCTTTTTCCTCATAAGAGCTATCTTGTTTAGGATCAGTTCATCATTGTTCAGCTTGATCTTAGGAAGGCCAAGTCAAAGTTCAGCCTCTTCAAGGAGTATGGTGGATTCAAACTCAACAAAGAAAAAAGTGTGGGTTTGTGGATGCCACAACTCAATTAGAGCACCCATCGCTGCCCAATCCACGTTCGAACTTTTATAATGCTTTGCATGGACAACTAAACCTTGGATATTCTATTTGGAAACATAAGATTGTATGGAAATAGTAATATTTTTCTCAAGCTTCCCAATCCAAAGAACAGAAGAGAATTTTCTTGGGCCGGGAAAAAGCGGATATGCCTAAATAAATAAAAGAAAATTACTATAATTCCATGAAAAACGTGAAGAACATGAAGTAAAGAAGAGCATGAAAATAGAATTGAAAGAAAGAGAGGATTTAACTTACTTGAAAGTTAGGATTGTTAGTTTTAGGTGGCCTACAAGCCAATCTGACTATGTAAATTTCGTTCATTTATTAATAAAATGGCATAATATTCATTATGTATAAATCGCATTAATTATCGTTTCATAATGAAGTCCGTGGATATGTGCTATAGTGATCAGATTATGATGAGATCATACTAATGAGACTGATCACTTAAACACACATATTCTTAATTGTTCCTAGTCGGAGGATATCCGAGAACGACATCGGATTTCCGGTTAGACTAGTACAGATTATTCCTGCTCATATGATGAGGGTGACTGATCTCATAAGTCACTTGTGTGGAGACACTAAGGCGAATATGTAGGTGCTCATTGGAGAATGAGTTCACTGAACTGATCCGACTGAATCGCTGGATGGTATTGTACCTCACTGTCAACCAGCTTGATTCTATTGTCGCAGTTGCGTGGATGGTCCTCGGACCTGAGACACCAAGGACACCTTGTCGGTGGACTTCTGTGCTTTGACCTTGGTTTACGAATCTCTAGCCACGGGATTCTAAAACGCCAAGGATTGGGTACAGCGGAATACCGTCGAAGGGAATTGTGTGTCAATAAGGAATCATTCGCTCTCGGTACTTAGAGAGAGAATGCTCTAGGAAGGATGCGCGAAAGCCCCTGGCCAGGGCCGACGATAATATCGGGAAAGGAGTTTTCCGATATTCATCAGCGGTATCCAATCCAAGTGAGTCGACCGGTTAGGGTTTGACAGCTCGCCATACCTTGAGTTGACTCGAGAGCATTGTACGAATGAAGGATTATATCTACGCGGTAATTGTCGATGGAAAGGTTCCAAGAGTGGGTTACTTAACCCCAATACCTTCCGGGTTCACGCGGTGTTGCTTGGCACCCAACGTGATCGGAGTCCCGGTCGAATTGGATGTGCGACATCAATTCGATTGATTTATTAATTAATAAAGGGTTATTAATTGATTAATAAAGCCAGTGAGGAGTCACTGGGCTTGTTGGGCCATTAACTGGACTGGTACTTCGGCCTAGAGGGTCACACACAAATGATTCTCAAGGCGATGGATAAATAAGTGGGTTTTATAGAAATCGGGGGTTTTTATGAAAAATCGCACGGTTAGTATAAAACATAGCGAACGGGCTGAGCAGGCCAAGCTGCTGCTAACTATAGCCGCCCCTCCTTTGTTTCTCTCTCTCTTTGGCGTCCAGACAGATCCAGATCTGCTCCGCCGCTTCTCCGAATCCCGTTCGACAGGAAATCGTCCGCGCGTTGCGGCGATCATTGCGGCGACCGGCGGAGGTTTCGTGGGCTGCGAAGAACGAGGAACGCGAGGATATCCGTCGCGGGGAGGATCGCATGGACTTCGCTAGAGGCCGGGCGCTTGCGCGGCTTGCGGTGTCGTACCGACAGAACCGAACGGTTGCGGATTCGAATCCGCACACGGTGAGAACCTCGATTATCCGATAATCGATTTTAGTTTTTTGAAACGGGAAAACAGATCGCTGTTTTTATTTTATTTTCCGTTGCGTGAGCGATTCGGAGAAACTTGAGAAAAACCTACAAGGATCTCGTCCGCTAAGATGATCTTTCACTTTCGAAAGCTTCTTGAGCGTCTTTCTTATCCTTTTGTTTGAAGAATCCATCTTATTCTTAAGTTTTTTCCTCTTGAAATCTTAAAACCTTGAACTTTGGAGAGAATCCCTTGCTTTGATTGTGTATGGATTTGCCTTAACACAAGTTAAGGAAGTCTATCTATAGTGATTTGCGATTGTGAAAAGTCTTTTGCGAATTGGAGAAGAGATATGTATGAAGAGAGTTGGAGTCCGGATGGAACACAGTAAAAACCTGTTACTACGACTTAAAAGGTGTCGTTTAATAGCGACGTTATTTGTTCTTAATGGCGTTGGCTCGACACGACGCGTTTCAGGATTTTTCTGTTATTTGCCCGAAATTCCATATTTATCTATATTTGATACTTAATTGAGTATTAGCTTGAAGTTACTAATGATTTCTGAGTGCAGGAAATTCAAAGAAATGACTACAAAGCTGAAAATCTTAAAAATGTCCTACTATGGGAGTTTATGAATCCTAACCTTGGCTAAAAAGACGGTTATCTCTATCCCTTGTATTATTTCACGTAATTGATTTGCATAATCATTATTACTATATGATAAATATTTATTAGACTATATCAAGGACCTTATGATTTTGATGAAACTAGAATTTGAGTTCCTCTTCATCAAAAACAATGATAATTCCTGAGAATTTTTAATCGCATCGATAGGCCGTTTGATTGTTAATTGATGGGGACAATGGTTCCACTTTGTAAAATAGTGTGTAGACAAACGAGTTTCGGCTTAGCACTGAATTACTGAATTAATATCTTGATTCATTGATGACAATTTAACAATATTATCCTTGATTAAATTATATTTTATTTGATCTTATATTTTTCTTTTAGCCTAGTATGTTTCATGTAGGACTTTGATATCATTGTGATAAAAATTAATTATTGATTAAGTTTCAGACCATTAGTCAAATAAATCTTAAAATGATATGAAATATTCTATTCTGAATTAAGTATCTTAATTATCTTTGAGATTTTCTTGAAGATATCTTATCTTTGGAATTCTATCATTTCTTGGACTCTTTATTCAATATTTCTTGTTTCTTTTTAGATCCATCATGCTTGCAGCACTTCCACATTGGCTGGTAACCGCTCCCCATAATGAAACCTGTAAGGTTTGTGACTTAGGGTACTTCCCAATCGTGGAGATTGATCGACTTTAATTTGTTTTTTTGTCTTTCTCATCCAGACATGATTAATTCCATTGATTTCCTTGAGTTACCTTCATTAATTATTTTGAAAAATTTTCATCATATGATGTTGAGAGCGTGTCTCATCATACCTTGGCATCACCTTTTCAGTACATTCCATTTCATTACACTCTCTTGCAAAGTCAATGCCAAGGTGGGGCAGCTATAGACACGCTAATTTTGACATCATTTTGAGTAAATTTCATATCGTATAATAATATCCCAAAATAGTCTGATATTTAATCATTAGTTAATTTTTATTATTTTACTGGATTAATTGTCTAAATAATGTTGGGCAAGACAAACACCATTTAAGTTTATCAATGAAATTAATTTTAATTCAAATTTTTAATCGAATATGAAAAATTCTAAAAGACGTCGGCCTCTGCAGACGCCATTTAGGATTTTAATCATATTTTGATTTTTAATTAATTTGTTAATTAAATAAAAGACGTCTTCCCTACACGACGCTATTTAGGTTTCCTAAAGTATTTCTATTTCTTCTTTCTGAGTTTATCTTTATCTTAATTAAGCTAAAAGACGTCTCCCATAAGCGACGCGTTTTAGTTAATTACAGATAATGATGAATTAGCATGTGTTTATCTGTTTCTTAGTTGGATTGGCTCCAAACTCTTTCATATTAATCCATAAGTGACCGCAGATGCGCGTGAGAGTCTTGAACTTAAGTCTATAAATACACAAGTTTATGAAAAAGGAAAGGTTAAGAATTCAAGAGAGAGACAACGTCCAAATGCTGAAAGAGTTAAAGAAGGATCGACGCGCTACACGACTACTTCTAGGAGTATTGAAAGAAGAGCTTCATCCTTTCTTCATTCTCTTCGTCCATTCAATTCAACTTTATTCTTTTCTTTCTCTTGCTTTCATAATCATTAGTATTATAATTTCATGATCATCACTTCATGCTATTCACACACTCACAACATACATAATTTCCAACCCACATGCTAAAGGGGTTTAAAGGACTACAAAACAAGTAAGTGATTCTGTTTAGTTGCATGATTAAAGTTCTGATTAGAATAGATTCTACACTCTATTAGTTATAATTAGTTTCCTTTATCCTTCTATATTTCTTTACAAAGTACAATCATCAAGAAGATCAAGTGGAGATCATCATTAAACGAATAATTAGAGCAGAAAGGAAGATCCTCAAAACCACCAAATCCAAGCAAGAACAGAAGCATTAGAAGGGCTTTTTTTCTTTAGCCAGCTGAGGATAAGGAATCTAGAACTCAACAATCTCCCAACTTCAAATTATTAATAGATTAAATAATAAAGTAGACTATAACATACCTCGTTCGACTGGTTTCGTCAGTGCGATGCCACAAGTCGTGCAGCTGCCCGGCCTCTAACGGTATCCACGCGGTCTTCCTCTCGACTGATCGTCCTCACTTCCTCGCTCGGTGCAGCGTCTGCGGATCCCGTCTAGCTGCGCATGATTCTCCGTGACATGAGGAATCAAAATTCCCGTCTGACAGGAAATGGAGCTGCCGGGAGCTGGAGTAGAGCCTCCAAGGGCGTGCCCTCTGAAGGGGACAACCAGGAGATAGAGAGAGGAGGGGGGCGGCTGGCTAAGTCAAAGTTGCTGACCTCTGACCTAGTAGCGATTTTGTTAGAATAAGTGGCTTTGCGATTTTCAGAAAAATCCATACTTATCATAAAACCCGTTAATTAATCCATCGATTGAAAATCTTTTGCCTGTGACCCTCTAGGCCCACCAGTCCAGTTAATGGCCCATTAAGCTCAGTAACTCCTTACTGACTAACTAAATTAATTAATATCCATATATTAATTAATGAGCGAAATTTAATGTTCTACAATAAATTCGGACGAACCTCCGATCACGTTGGGTGTCGAGAACTTGGAAGGCATTGGGATTTCGCAATCCGCTAATGGAACCTTTCCATCTACGGTTACCGTGCGGATACAATCTTTCATCTGTGCAATGTTCCTGAATCGACCTAGGGTATGATTCACTGTTAAACCTTAGCCGGTTGATTTACTTGAATCAGATGCCGCTAAACTATATCATATAACTCTTTATCTGATATAGTGTCCGCCTTGGCCAGGGACTTAAGCGCATCATTCTTGGACCATTCTCTCTTCGATTACCAAGAGCAGATGATCTCTTATTGACCATACAATTACCCTCCATGGCATCTCCCTGGACCCCATCACTTAACTTATTGATATTCTATGGTTAGGGATTTGTTAGTTAAGGTCAAAGCTTAGAGACCTACCAACAAGGTATCTTTGTGTCTCAGGTTCAAGGACCATCTACGCAACCGTAACGAATAATCGAGCTAGTTAACAGTTAGGTGGATACCATCCAGCGATTTATGATTGGGTCAGTTCAGTGAACTCATTCGCCAATGAGCACATACAGGTCCAACATAGTGTCTCCACATAAGTGACTTATAGGATCAGTCACCTTTATTAAATGAACTAAAAAACCTGTACTAGTCTATCTAGATGTATGATGTCCTTCTCAAACATCCTTCAACTAGAAATAATTAAGAACATGTGTTTACAAATCTTTAGTCTCGTAATTATGATCTCATCATAATCTTTGTGTCTCAGGTTTAAGGACCATCTACGCAACCGTAACGAATAATCGAGCTAGTTAACAGTTAGGTGGATACCATCTAGCGATTCATGATCGGGTCAGTTCAGTGAACTCATTCGCCAATGAGCACATACAGGTCCAACATAGTGTCTCCACATAAGTGACTTATAGGATCAGTCGCCTTTATCAAATGAACTAAAAAACCTGTACTAGTCTATCTAGATGTATGATGTCCTTCTCAAACATCCTTCGACTAGAAATAATTAAGAACATGTGTTTACAAATCTTCAGTCCCGTAATTATGATCTCATCATAATCTGAAGACCATTGCAATTAAGAACATTTCTGTCTCTTTTTCCGGATGTTTATCCTTATCTTAATTAGTCTAAAAGATGTCTCCCATGGGTGACGCGTTTTAGATAATTACAGATAATGATGAATTAATCTGTGTTTATCTGTTTGTTAGTTGGATAAACTTCAAATTCTTTCATGTTAATCTTTAAATAACCGCGAATGTAAAGCCTATATATACACAACCCCTTGGTCATTAAAAAGCGAGTAATTATTAGTGATGATAGCGATAATTGAGTGAAATTGGAGCAAAGAATTTTGGCGACGATGTCCAGGCGCTGAAGGATCGAAGTGCTGCTACTTCCAAGAGTCTTAAAGAAAGCTACATCCCTTCTTTATCACTTTTTCGTCCTTTCAAGAACTTTCAAGACCCAAGCTTTCTAGGGGCCATCCAACTCAGTTCTTAATTATTCATCATCATATTAGTTCAAAATCTCATTCATCACATCACTCCATGCAACACACACTCACTAGCATTATTTTCCAATCCATGTTTTAAGGGGTTTACAAAGACCACAAACAAGTGAGTTCATTTGTTTAGTTGCATGATTACAATTTCTACTAGAATAGATATTATGTCTATTTGAATTATTATTGTTCCCTCTTTCTTTCTTTCCACTTTTTGCAAGGTTCAAAGATACAAAAGGAGATAAAGAGGAGAGAATCAACAAGGAAAAGGAATCTGGATGATCCTCAAAGTCTGATAAACAACCAAAGCAAGAACAAAGTCAAGATGGCTCTCTTTCTTCAGCCGGCTGAAGGAGGGGAATCAAGGACTCAAAAATCTCCCAATTCCAAAACAAGTAGGCGATCAATCTTTTCTTTTGGAACTTTTTAGTTAAAAGTTTCTGGCGATCACACTCACTTAGTTTTAATAGGTTTATTTGTCACATAAACAACATAATTTTCATGATAATCACATACCCGATTTGAGCACTTACAGCTTTTTGGCGATCACGGTGGGACTTGGTCTCGCCATCTTTTAACCTTTGTTCTTGCTTTCATCAATCGGGCACTCTCTGTGCACCACCTGTGTCTCTCGACACGCCCTCACCGATCGGTGAGTTTTTAATTTAATTGTTATTCTTGCGTGCACCACGTGTACACTCCTGTGACAAGATCTTGCCCTCTATGTTTGATTGATTGAAGAGCTATTTTTGTAATAAGAAGCATGTGTGATTGATTGAATGTTTTGTTGTTTACATGATAAATCATCATGTTAAAAAAAATCGAAATAAAAAGAATCGTATTAGCTGATTATTTACTGCTTTCATCCTATCTGTTTGAGGAGGAATCGATTCAGAAATTCTCTTAATTGTTGATTCTGTGACTTGAAAAGCGTCCAGGAGCAGCGACGCGTTTCATACTGCGTCATCTAACCCAGACGCCTTTCAGGCAAAATTCTCCGAGAAAAATAAGATTCCGTTTGAATAGCGTCGACCAACATCGACGCGTTTCAGGCAGTTTTTTGTTTTTTTCTTCAATTCTCAGATTTCTAATCTGCTTGCTACTACACATTACGTAATAAGCATTAGAGGCCTAACACCCCCCTTTTTCTCTTAGGAACACCTTTCTTGACGTCTTCACCTCTCTCTGATTGGGTCGGTCCCTCGATCAGACTAGAGTGGTTGGCGTTAAAGACCTTCGTAAGTCCCTAAAATCAAGGTATTCCTCCTTGTTCATCGGGCTGGTTGTACCAATCGAAATCCGGGTTAGATTTTCATAACGTTGTGAGAGAAAGCCGTAGAGTATAACGGTGGAAATTGAACTGAAACTAGGATCATGCCCCTTGAGTGAATTTATGATTAATTGAATCCAAATAACCTAACAAGGAATCCTGAAATAAAGTTAAACATCCACTTGTTTGCTTAATCTCTGTGCAACTTGTCTACAAATCTTTGAAAAAATCTAATATCATGCTACTTCGATCAGGTAGGGATTTGAGCATGGCTCCAGATGCCTTAGTCAACTACGAGGGAGATGCTAATGCCCCTCTTGAGTCTGATTACCACTTTGAAAGCGGGGGAGATGCTGATGCCACGTGAATGCACTGTCTCCGGAGGGCCGCAGGCCTTTGGGCTTGAGCCGAATCCTGCGGCTCCCCCTGTCATTCCTCAACCTCCTCCTCATCATACTTCCTTCATTCCCCAGACCATTGAAGGCCATCAAGTCTCAACCTCTCGGCCAGCTAGGCCACAACTTTCTTCTTCGAGGCAACCGGTCAGGCCGCTGACGCCTACTTACCAAAATGCCCTCGGGCATGGCGGAAGCTCTGCCGGACCTCAGCTATATTATCCCCCATGCCCTACATACTCTAGGCAACAGGCCTATCATGTACCTCCACCTCCCCCTCCTCTCCAGGTTGATCCAACAACACAAGCGCTGCTTGCAAAGATGGAGCGTATGGATGAACAGTTCAACAACCTTCAGAAGATGATGGGAGTTAAAGCTGCACCTGAGATTAACCTGCCAAGTCTGCCTGTGTTCCATTTGCCGCCCTCTAAGATGCTAGTGTACCGAAAATACAACGGTACTGATAACCCCTTCACTCATTTGAAGGAGTTTATGTATGAGTCATCTTTCTGGCAAAATGACAAGAGGTCGTTGACATTTTTGTTCAGGAAATCCTTGGAGGGACCAGCCCTCGAGTAGTTCTTTTCTTTAAAACCTGCTGAAGTAGAGGACTATGGTATCGTATCACGAAAGTTCATTCAACGACACTAGGATAGAGTTGCTCCCTCCCTGTCCATTACTGATTTGATAGCAGAAAAAATGAAGCCCAACGAGGAATTCGTTAGTTTTGCTGATAGATGGAGAGGCATGGTAGAAAAAGTGAAAGATAATCTGTCCGAGTCAGAACAAGTAAAAATGTTAATCTCCAATGCTACACCTCAGTTTAAGTTAGTCCTCGTCCTAAACAACTTGACCAGTATGGCAGAGCTCTATGAAAGAGCACGTTATTGTCAGAATGCTTTCAAGGATGCTACGTTCTCTAGTGTCTTTGATCCTCACCGACCTAGCAGGCCTCCACCTCGGAAGCCTGCCGTGCCAAATTCTCCTAGCACAGGTCCAACCACTGAGGGCAGGCTCTCCCATGAGCAGGTTAGTAGTATGAACAACAATCCGCCCCAATTCGTGAGGAATCAACAATCACAGTACCAGCGGCCACAACAGCCAAACTAGCAGGGTTACAGACAGCAGCAGCCGAACCCACAGTATTAGCAGCCTCAGTACCAGCGGCCTCAACAGCCGAACCAGCAACCAACAGTAGACACAGCAGCAGCCACAACGACAACTACAGTATCAGCCCCCACAGCAGCAGTATCAACCCCCACAACAGCAGCAGTACTAGATGCGCGCACCGCCGACATACCACAATGTGCCTCCTCCTGCTGATTATAACCAGTAGAGATAACCTCCAGGCCCGAAGAGGGCAGAATATCCAGTCCTTCCAGAATCCTTATCAGATATCTTCAGTGCTTTAATGGCAGCCAATGCCTTGCTTTTGCCAAGAGAAAAAATAGTTTGCCCCCAAAATGCCGACACTTCTAGATATTGTTATTTCCACCGACAACCTGGACACACCATAGACACCTGCTTCCAATTCCGAGATTATATTTATGATCTCAACGAGCAGGGAGGCATTGATTGGGAAGAAATGAAGAAGTATATATCCACCTTGAAAGCGAGAAGACCACAACAACAACAACAACAACATCGGTAACAACCAAGAGCGCCGGCGTAGGCAGCGGCGCCGCCAGACATGGGTATAGTGAAAAACCCACTCCCAGAGCACCCGAACCAGAATCAAGTCGCCCCTATTTTGACAAATAGCTGGTCTGAGGCTAATCGAGGGCAACAGTGGAAGATAGAGGATTCTTCCTCTATTCATTCAACAGGCCACACTCCGAGCACCACAAAGCAACCACCACGCCGCACCCTCCATATACCTAGACCACAACCGATTACCATCACACCTATACCAACACTCACATATCACTCACCCGCACCCACTAACTCATTACCACCGCCCACTTTCCTTAAACCCACTAACCCATTATCACCGCCCACTTTCCTTAAACCCACTAACCCATCATCACCGCCCACTTTCCTCAAACCCATTATCCCCCACGCCACTACGCCTTCATTGAACAACCCCCCGCAAGCTAATCACGCACCCCTCATGCCATCCAGACCACTGCTCCGCGTACCATTCCCTACATCACCTACTACCGCCACCGCTTACCCAAACACCATACAACCATCTAAACCTCTACTCCGCATGCCATTCCCCACTTCATCCGCACCAACCAATTACCCTTCCGCCATCCAACCATCTAGGCCTCTCATCCGTACCATGCCACCATCAACTAACCCCACGCCATCACTCGTATACCAACCCTTCACACCATCTACACCATCCATTAACCCTGCGGTGCTCAAGTTATCACCCGGCCCTTCCACAACTGAAGAACATGCACTCCGGAGTGGGAGGATCTTCAATAAGGTCTTTCCTCAATCAACAGTCAGAGACGGCCCATCACAGCCGCCGGAGGAAGCACATAACGATGAGAGTGCACCAGGCACTCAATATGACCTGTTGAAACATCTTGACAAAACACCGGCACGAATCTCTGTGCTTGAATTGATAAAGAGATCGAAGACCCATCAGGAAGCTCTGATGGAGTATCTACAAAAAGTGATGGTCAACAAAGACATACCGGTAGAGAAGATCGCCACACTACTAGTTCCTCAGGGGGATCAGCCCTCTATCTCATTTCATGCCTCGGAATTAGCACCCCCAGCAGCCAGGAGCATGGCTCTAAGTATTACGGTTAATATCTGCAAGAAGGCCGTAGATGCATGTCTGGTCGACACAGGGGCTTCAATTAATGTCCTACCTCCGAAGACCTTGAATTGTACAGTGTACCCAAAGAAAAATGGCTACCTAGCCCTATCTCTGTAACAGCTTATGATAATTCCACCCGTTCCCCTCTGGGAATGGTCTATTTAAAAGTAGAGTTAGGCCCTGTATGTCATGCCGAGGTCGAATTTGACATTTTGGAAATCGATCCTTCCTTGAATGCTATTTTGGGTCGTCCTTATATAAAAACCCACGAGGCGATTCCCTCTACGAATCATCAGTACCTCAAATTTCCCTACAAAGGATGAATCATTAAAGTTACAAGCATGCCGATCCTTGTTGCTGCTCACTCCTTGAATATCAAGCCAACTTCTTCACCTGGCCGACAACCTTTTCTGTCAGTATTACAAGTCTACCGTCCGGTAACTGATCCTTTATAGGCCGCCACTCTTACTCCATATCCACTGAATACCATAAAGCGGGGGAAGTGCATGAGTATTCCTGGATGGAAAATAATGATGAAGGGTGGTTATCAGTTTGGAAAGGGCCTAGGCACACAATTACAAGGCAGAACCACGTCCATCAAAGACAACCGAAGGACACCTAGAAATGGCCTGGGCTATAGGCCAAGAAAAGTGAAGCAGGACATTACTCAACATGAAGAAAATGAAGACGGTCAGAAGATATAGGAGACAATGTCTACGCCATGCAAAGAAGGTCGGGACCCCTTAACATGGACTCTATACACACATTTTGTCAAAGGGCCTGTGATCAGTCATGACAACACGGTGGTCATCACTTCCTGTTTTGACCTCCATGACACATATGGAAGGGACCTGGCCAGACATTGTTCACAGTTGCTCACGTACCAGCCAATGAAAAGGAGGAAATTGCAAGACCCTGAGTGTGAATGGTACAGATGGTTTGACTTAAGGGATATGTATATTGCATTGAATAGATTGTTTCTTGATCCCTCAGAACCTAAGTGGCCGCCACAAATAGATGAATTGATTGAAGGGCCTGGTGCCATTTTTGATAAAAGAATACTACTGTCTGAGGAAACAGATGAAGGGGAGCCAGATGACCCCTATGAAGCCGGTTATACCACGGATCTTCTCTGGAGAGGGACTTATCCTTCTCACATTTTCACACTTCATACCTTGTTCCGCACTCTGCTTCTGACCCCGACTTGGTTGCGGATCATTACTAAAGATATTCCATGGGCTCCGCCCATTATGATCATCCTGTCCCCGCGGGACTTCATTCCTCAACCTCCTTTCGATCCAAAGAGGATTTATGATTTGATCTGGGACATATTACTATATGATCCCCCCAATCCTTTGACCTTGGTGCCACTTCCTCCATCCCATTCTCCTTATATTCATCTACATTCTTGTTTTATGATTAATTCATCTTTTCTCCAAAAAAAAACGTCAATTTGGCAACAAATTTCTCCTAGATTCTCGTTGAGAAAAATTCCTAGTTGTCCGATTATACCCCATCGCGTGGGTCATTCGGTCAAGATTCTCTTCTAGATCGACTCTGTCGCTCCCCTCGGGAAGATTCTCCTGTATTTCCGCCTGTATCCTATAATTTTCATTCTGCTTCGTCCTCATTAGGTCAGGATAGGGAGTCTAGTGAAGTTAGGGAGTCTAGGCAGGTTAATCAGGTTAGGAAGTCTAGAAAATCTAAGAGTAAATAAATTCCAGATAGATACCTCCAGGATTTAGCTGATAAATGCCTTTCTTGCTCTATAATCCCTCAGCTATTAGAGAATCCTATTCAGATGCCAAAAGATTGTATAGATGATGAGTCAGTTAATGATAGATATGGGGTGTATGAATTGATACACGAAAAAGACCCTATTGTTGAAGTTGAAGAAGATGACAAGGACGCGGCTGAGACTCCAGTGAGATAAAAAGATTCGATGAACCCTCAACTGCCGTAGAAGAGCCCACCAAAGAAATCAATCTAGGGACTAAAGACGAACCTAAGGTTGTCCTCGTTAGCAAGAATCTTTCCGAAATGGATGAGAAGGCAATGGTACAAGTTCTTAAGGATTATAAGGACACTTTCGCCTAGAGTTATGAGGATATGCCGGGGTTAGACTCATCGCTAGTGGAACACAGGTTGACATTAAAGGATGGAGCTAGCTCGGTCAAACAGAAGTTAAGGCGATTCCACCCACAAATGGCTTTAAAGATGAAGGAAGAGGTTGATAGGTTACATAAGGCCAAATTCATTAGAGTTGTCCTCTATCCACAATGGGTGGCCAACATAGTCCCGATTATGAAAAAAGACGGGAAGGTCAGGATCTGTATTGACTTCTGAGATTTGAACCGAGCGTGTCCTAAGGATGATTTTCCATTGCCTCACATTGATGTACTCATCGATAATATTGCTGGCTATGAAACTTTATCATTTATGGATGGATTTTCAAGATACAATCAGATTAAATTGGCAGAAGAAGATCAAGAAAAGACATCATTCACAACACCTTGGGGAACATATTGTTATGTCGTCATGTCATTTGGATTAAAGAATACTGGAGCCACTTATCAAAAGGCTATGATGGCAATATTTCACGACATGATGCATATCGATCTAGAAGTGTATGTAGATGACTTGTTAGTGAAATCTAAGACGAAGGCTGAGCATGCCAAAATTTTGGCAAAAGTGTTAGAAAGATCAAGAGAATATCAGTTAAAGATGAACCTCAAGAAATGTGTATTCGGGGTATCCTCAGGGAAATTACTTGGATTCATTGTCAGAAAACGGGGAATTGAGATCGATCCCAACAAGGCGAAGGCTATCAGAGAGATGCCACCTCCCAAGAACTTGAAAGAGTTGAGAGGATTGATCGGGAGGTTGCAATTTATTCGCCGTTTTGTCTCCCAACACTCACAAAGGTGTAAGCCGTTCTACGAGCTTACCAAGTCGGGAGTCAAATTCGATTGGGACGATAAGTGTCAGGAGGCGTTCGATGGATTGAACAATTATTTAGCAAGTCCTCCTGTTTTGAGACCACTATCTCCGGGCAAACTATTGATACTATACATTTCTGTCCTGGATGATGCGGTTTAAGCTGTCCTAGCACAAGAAGATGAAGAAGGAAAGGAAATGACAGCCTACTATCTCTCTAAACTTCTCAACTCCGCTGAACAGAGATACACGGCGATGGAGAAAACATGTGCAACACTTGTATGGGTTGTTCAGAAATTGAAGTATTATTTTCTAGCCCATGAAGTCCATCTTATCGCTAGGATGAATCCGATCAAGTTTCTCCTTGAGAAATCTGTCCTTACTGATAGGTTAGCACGATGGTAAAGCTTTCTATCTCAATTAGATATCACTTACATTCAACAGAAAGCGATCAAAGGCTATGCCATAGCAGAACATCTCACTCATCACCCTGTTCCTCGTTTTGATCCAGTCTGATCGGAGTTTCCGGATGAGGAACTGATGTCCACAAACCAAATCAAAGATGATATGTGGACTCTGCATTTTGACAGAGCTCTGAATTCCCATGGAAAGGGGATCGACATTATTCTATTATCACCTGAAGGTGTCACCATTCCACAAGCCTTTCAGCTTGACTTTCCAGTCACTAACAATATAGCTGAATACGAGGCACTCCTTGTTGGCCTCGAGGCTGCTCATCTCCATGGTGCCACCAAACTCAGAATTGTAGGTGATAGCCAATTGATTCTTCGCCAGGTGTTAACCAAATATCGAACTCTTGATCCCAAGCTCAAGCCTTATCAAGAACTTACTTCTGCTTATGCAAAGCTTTTCACAAAATTGATCTTCGTCCATGTTCCTATGAATCAGAGCATCTTAGCTGACGCTCTAGCCTCACTAGCATCTTCTCTTAATTTTCCAATCAGCAGACAATCCGAATCAATCATCGTTCATAGGCGTCTTTCACTCGCCGTGAAAGACCTCTCATTCCTTAGAACTAAGGAGAAGCTGCTGAAGAAGGTCAGAAATGGAAATATTTTGGAAAAGAGAGAGATTATGTTAATGGAACTGTTAGAAGAGATGGATGATGAACAGAAACTGCGGTACTACGAAATTGCCAAATATTGTGAAGATCAATCATATTATGAAGAAGCCACAATTGAGGAGAAAAGGGCTATCAGGAGAATTGCTCAAAGATACACTCTAGTTGGGGGAGCATTATACAAAAGAGGTTTTGATGGAGTTCTTCTAAGATGTTTAGACGAAGATGAGCTTTAAAAGGTTATGGAAGGAGCTCATGTTGGAGTTTGTGGTGGCCATGTTAATGGACAGATGTTAGTAAAGAAAATCCTTAGACAAAGATTCTATTGACCAACCATGGAAGAAGATTGTGTATGATATGTCCGTAGGTGTGCTAAGTGTCAACTTCACGCCGATAAGATTCATTCTCTTGCATCTTCACTCCATCATATTTCCTCCCCATGGCCTTTCTCCATGTGGGCTTTCGATATCATTGGACCCCTTGGCAATCTTGATTCCGGCATTAAGCAAAAGTCATTAATCCTCACAACAACGGAATACTTCACCAAGAGGGCAGAAGCTGAAGCGTACATGGAAGTCAAAGCATCAACTGTCTGCAAGTTCATAATAAAGAACATTATCACCATATTTGGAATTCCTAGCACTATCGTCACCGACAATGGACCGCAGTTCGTGTCACAAGAACTGAAAGACCTCTGCAATAGGTACAAAATTGCATTGCATCATTCGTCTCCTTATTATCCGCAAGGTAATGGCCAAGCAAAGGCAACTAACAAGACTTTGATAAAAATCATCAAAAAGACGTACAAGTCTAATAAATTTACAGACTGGCCAGAAAAATTGATTGAGGCTCTATAGGCCTACCGAACTTCAATCCGCACGCCCACTGGGCAGACTCCTTATTCTTTAACATTTTGAATGGAGGCGGTAGTTCCATACGAGATCCTTATACAGTCATTAAGAGTACAATTGAATAAGGAATTTCCCATTGATGAATACCGTTCAACACTCCTTGCTCAATTAGAACTCTTAGACGAGAAAAGATGGTCAGCAGCTAATCATGCAAGAGTTTATCAAAATAGATTAGTACGTTTTTATCAAAAGAAAGTCGTCGAACGTAAGTTCAAAGTTGGTGAAATGGTCGTCAAAAGAATCTTTGTAAAACCCGGTGGTCTGCGTTCTAAACTCCAACCGAATTAGGAAGGACCATATGTTGTATCATATGTTTTTCCTGGTAAGGCTTACCGTCTAGTTAATACAGAAGGGCAAGAATTAACTCACCCCTGGAATGGACTGTATCTTAAGAAATATTACCCTTAGGTTAAAGAGTCGATCAACATGGTACGAAGACCAAGTGGAATCAGAAAATTTAGAAACTCAAATTTCCTTATCGGTCTGAATAATTTAATTCAAACACATTACTACACACACTGACACATTTGATTCGTGAATAACAAGAGATGCCAAGTCCTAAGGAATACCGAAAGCTTGAACAAGGGTGTAAAGTGCAAATCATTCTTTTCAAACAAAATTCTGTTTTTACACTCGGCCCATGATGTCGGAAAGAGACTTAGAATAGATTACCAAGAATACCCGCCATCTTAGTAGGAGGCCGTCATAAAAAAAAGGAAGAAATCCGTCCAAAGAAAAAGAAAAGAAAAGCAAAAGCAAAAGGCAAAAGCCAAATGTCAAATCAAAATGTCATTACACTACAAACGTTACATCAACGCCATGAAATGAAATAAAAGGGAATGCAATGTCGATAAATATCCCGGAAAGAAAATGACCGAACCCCAGCAGATATTAGGGTAAGAAAGGAACATCTTTTTAGGTCTCCGGAACCTTCTCGTGGGCTTTCTAAACCAATTCTTCCTTTCTTTCTGAAGAGGCGTACTCCAAACTTAAGGAATGACCTAGATTGACTAAGGATCAAATCATCAAATGGGATCACGAATGGAAACACAAGTTCAAACATGTAACGACCCGCCACCCTATAATCGGGGATCCGATTACTAAATGGGTACCGAATCATTAATTTTGTAACCAAACCAGGATCTAAGTAAGTCTGGAAAATAAAAAATAAACTAAGCTAAACATTCACATCGCATTGAATTGAAAGGAAAATGTAGGAATTAAAAATTATTACAATGCGACTCGATACAGCAAATAATTACATACTCCAACAGAGAAGAATATAATTAAGCATACAGGCCAGAAATAAAGATAACAACTATGTCGGGGCATACCCCAGGACAACAACTGACGGTGCGCGACACACAGCAGCACACCCCTAGTTAAGTCTTCCTGGAGTCCTCACCTGAAAACCGCAGGGGTGAGTCTCAACGAAAAGACTCAGTAGGGATCCTTCGATCCCCACAGCCCACTCACACACCCACAAGTGCAAAGTACAGCTGGAGATACTGTAACCAAGTAAAGCAGTAATTACTACACCTGAATCTCGATATGAATCACATGCATTCGAAGTATATTTAACATGCATAATCCTAATTTATCAGGGAACCCGTAACCAGCGTATCCTCAAAACACGTCAACCACGCAACGAAAGTGGGAAACACCGACCCGCTGAGACCAAACAGTAACCCCTCGGATAGCACGCTAGCTACTCCGGCCCAACTGGCTCAGGTGGTCACTCCTTCCCCCAGCACGAGTGACACTCCACAGGTACCACTCCGACACCGGTACTAGCTAACCCCGGGGTTCACCAGGTGACCCTCTCTCACTAGGCATCACCCCGCCACTGCTCCCACCGGCGCTGTGCTCCACCCACACCAGCACAGGGTGATAAAGTGCTACAACTGTCACTCTAGGTCCACAGTAACACAAAACACGGTACAGTGTGATCCGGTCACGAATAATCCATCATTATCGAGTAGATTTAAGGCATGCATTTAACCGACTATTTAATAGTGTAAATACATTTTACTGGCATAGATTAGTGTGGTTCTATCTTGAATCGCGTCGCCCAAGGCCGACGCTATTCAAGCATCCTAAACTGGTTCATGAAATCTCGGCCTCAAAATATGGCCTAAAAAGGCGTCGTCACAGTTAGCCGCCTTTTAAAAACGCGTCGCCATCCCTCGTCGCCTAACAGTGACAGAAGCAGGGACATGCCACGGTTGATTCTCTTAAAACGCGTCGTCCTGGGAAGCCGCCTTTTCAAAAGGCATCATTGTCCTCAAACGCCCTTTACATCAGAACCCAAAACATGCAGAATCCTCTAAAACGGGGAGATTTCTGCCTAAAAGGCGTAGTACTGACCCATCGCCATTCTAAATGATGTCGTCCAGATACGACGTCTTTTAGCGCCAGAAAACCTGGTTCCGCAGTCTGCCCGAGGGCTCCCTTTTTCACTCCCAAATACCCCAAAATCAAACCAAACGGAGGAGGAAGAGGGGCAAGCTAAACCATCACAAATCCACATTCACAGAAACTTCCATTCCCCTCAAGAAAAAGCCCCTAACATGCTCATTCTACCCAAAAACCATAGATCCGTAGCATGCTTCAAGGGGGAGAACATGGTTTTAAAATAAAACACTACGGGAATCGTCACCCTACCGATTCTTGAACTCCTCCTGGCTCCGCCGCCAAACCGTCGCACCGCAAACCGCCACCAGTACTCCGAGGACACCGCCACTCCGCCGGGACGTTGGCCGCCGTCCGGAGAATGGAACGTCGCGAAGAAAGTGGTGGTGGCAGTGGTGAGAGGTGGAGAGGTAGTGGAGTGGTGGAAGAGGAAGAAGGGGAAAGGGAAGGGGAAGAGTGGGGAGAGTCGGAGGGTGGAGAGGGTGAGGAGAGAGAGTGTGAGGGTGAGAATAAGGGAAATGAGGGAAGGTTCGCGGGGACAAACCTACACATGGTAAAACACGTCGTCCAAGACCGACGCCAATCAGATGACAGGACAGGCCGTACTGACAGAAGTCTGAAACGCGTCGTCCACCATAGACGCCGTTCAGACGACAAGACTGACACCGTACACTGACATCGCAGGGTTGCAGTCTGAATGGCGTCGTCCATCACAGACGCCGTTCAGACGACAAGACAGGGGCCGTACACTCGCGGCCCGAAACCCACCCACGTGGCGCCCACGTAGCACAATATAAAACTCGTCAGCAATGCTGGACGCCGTTTAAACCGCGTCGAGCCCGCTCGACGGGAAACAGAACAGAGTCTCAGCCCCATCAGGGCCTGAACTACAGGGTCCAACCCCGAAAACCGGATCCGAAAACCTCAGTCCTTACAAAACACGATGGGTCTAAGTTAGATTATTGAAGAACAATCTGGGAATTAAGTTAATAAATGAATATGATCTTTTGATCTGAGTACCATGCTGGTCTTTTAGTTTGCGTAATATTTCAAAATAAAAAAAAATACATATTTTAAAATCCAAAAAAAATACATATTTCAAAAAAAAAGTACATATTTCAAAATAAAAAAAGTACATATTTCAAAATCCAAAAAAAATACATATTTCAAAATCCAAAAAAAGGACATATCTCAAAAAAAAAAAGGAAAAAAAGATATATATGTTCCAAAACCCAAACAAAAATGAATATTTCAAAACAACAAAAAATATTTCAATTAGCATATGCTGATCGCATCCAATATGTTTCATTCCTTTTATTTTCAGTGAGCATTTGTCTGTTTGCATATTGCATTTTGCTTACAGTTTGGTTATTCATGTTACCTTTGTTAACAAAGGCTATGCCCCTTAACCCTTCTATCAAGAAAAGGACTGATTGATCAGTTACTTGACAGAGCAAGGGGCTAAGCCTAAATAGATACTTAACATGTTTGTTAAGTAATGTACAGAGTACAGGAATGAAAGCCAAGGAAATCACACAAATGCTGAGACACAAAGCTGAAGGCAAAATTTCATATATATATCAAAAATGTGTTTGTACATAATACACAAAAGAAAAGAAAAATACAGAAATAGCCCTCACGGCTGACTCTCCCCTGCCCCTTCATAAAATTGGCTCTGAAATTGGCTCTGAGCCTCATCAGGAGCATCCAGTGCCGGTCCTCGACTAGGAGGTAGAGGTGGTCCCATCGCACTCGGCCCTGCCTGGCCGGACGATATGGCGATGTTGGCGGTGAAGGCACTCGCCTGACCACGACCAGCGGGCTCGCTGGTATCTCTCCTCCACCATCCGGCGCTTGTGCTCTGCCACGGAGAGGTGACCCTGAAGATTCTCCAGTCGAAGGCGGTCGCGATCTCTCTCCTCAGTCAAGATCACGGCATATCATGCATCCTGCATACCAAACATGCATACATTCATTCACAAATATAAGTTAAAGATAATGATAAAATGAAAGAAGCATAAATGCATACTTACATCGAGAGGACGGAGAAGTCGCAGCTGATCGGCGTAACGTGTCCGATACTGTTGGAGGTAGGCTACAGTACTCTCCGCCTGCGACTCAACTCGGACACCCCGGCGATGCCAATCTTCATACTGCTCCGAGAATTTTGCTCGCCAATCAGTGAGGGCCTGCTTCCCCCTCATGCTTCTCCCTACTCCCTCCGGGACCTCCTCATCCACCCATTCCTGGCGGAGGCCCAGAGTCCTCATGACTAGGCGGAGGCGGAGCGGCTCGATCTCGTTCAGGCAGTGGAGCCACATCTGCCCACCGAACTGTCTCCGGCCAGCCGTCACCTACGGCTGGCCCTCCTCCCCCATGCATTTAATAAATAAATTACATTTAATAAATAAAAGATTGCATTTAATAAACAAAATTGAACAAATTAAAAGACTCACCAAAAGCTCCGGATAATCAAGAAACTGACGGCGGAGGGCTGTCAACTGGTGGTGCTGTGGGGCCGTGTCCACAATCGGTTGCCAGCGGCGAGCCAAGGGGACAATGTCCGGCCTCACAATCCTCGCTCGGCCAAACGGGAAATAGTAGTAACTCCACACCTGCATACATGAACATATAAGTTAGAAATCATCACATCACATCACATTTCATTGCATAAACAAAATAATAAAATGACTTAATACCTGAAGAAACGGCGAAAAGTCGCTGATGGTGGTCTCGCGGTCCGGCGTGACCGCGGAAAGATCAACAAAGAGATGGGCCAGGAGGGCCGCACCCCAGGCGTACTCATGAAGACTCTCTAAATCATCTAACATACTTAAAAATCTATAGTGGATGTGGTCTCCCTTCGTGCCGAAGAGCAACCGACCAAAAAAGAAGACAAGGAAGACTCTAAGCTGCCTATCTACCTCATCTGCCTGGCTAGGGTCACTGTAGTAAACTGCGGAGGAGGACTCTTCTAGTCTACTCCTAAACTCTGCCCGGGTCTCATCTGACCGACGTCGGGGCTCTATCAGTCCTAGGCAGCCTCTACCTCTACCCTAGGAACTATCCTAGACTCCCTATCTAGGCTGGATACCTCTATCCCTAGTAGGGCCTCAGCCATTCCTCGGTAATCGGGGTAAGTCACCCCGCTTACCGGTCGGCCCTCTACCCTAAGACCAGTGATCCTGGCCACGTCCTCTAGACTGGGGACCATATGCCCCCAAGGCATTAGGAAAGCCCTACTTTCCGCATGCCACCTCTCCCGCAGTGCCTGCAGGAGGACCAAATCGAGCCAAAATGGCTCGATCTCGAGAATCTCCGGGAACCCCATCTGGCGCAGGCGCACCTTCTGGAAGTCCGGGAGTCCCCGGTATGCTCCTACTACTAAATCCCATGAAATCCGAGCTCTCATCGTCTCCTGCAAATGAAAATAAGGAGATTTCATCAGTTAATGGACTTAATAAATCAATAAAATGTTCTGTTTAAAAGTGTCGAGCTATGTGGACGTCCATTGAAAGGCGTCCACCACCCTTGACACCTTTTGAACCCATTTTCTATCCTATTTAAAAATTAAATTTTGGCCTGAATGGCGTCAGACCATGGCGACGCCCTTTGAAAGGCGTCACCTGGTCTGGACGCCATTCAAATCAGATTTCGGGTTCTCCTAAAGAACCCCTTTCCTCCCTCTCTTCTTCATCCAAACACACTCATAGGAAACTTACCAGATGTAGAGCCTCCTCCTCCTCTTCTCCTCCTTCAATCATTGCCGGTCCAAGGCCATTGCCTACTAAAATCACCACCGCTGCCTCCAAGGCCATTGCCTACTCGGGGGGCACGGCTTTACGCTCTTCTCTCCTCACCCTACGAACAACACGACGGTGTTTTCCACTCCCTTGTGAGCCCTCACCTTATTCCATGATTCTTCAAGAGAGAGTTTGAGAGGAAGAAGGAGTTTGGGTGAAAGAGAGAGCTCGAGAGGGTGAGAGGATGGAGGAAGAAGAGGGCCGCAAGAGGAAGGCCGGAGAACGGAGATCGCCGGAAAAGGGGGATTTGGTCGCCGGAAGCAAGAGAGGAAGAGGAAAGTAAAGAATGAGGAAGAAAGGGGGTTCTTCGCGGCTTCTGTTTAGAGAAGTTAAATTGCGTCGAGGTACAGCGACGTCATTCATGACGCATAAACTGAGGCGGCAAGGACAGAGATTTGAAATTGAGCAAAAGGCGTCCACACATTACGACGCGTTTCAATTTAAACTACCAATTCTAGTCAGAACAGTACAAAGGCATGATGATTAAACGCATCCACACATAACGACGCTTTTCACTGGATTAATCGTAGAATTAATGGTAGAATTCTGGAGAAAAGTAAGAGAGAGGATTGAAAGGCGTCTACACATATGGACGCGTTTAAAGGATAATTTAGAATTTTAAGGATTAATCTTTGATTTGGGAAAAATATTTTTGATTGAAAAGCGTCTAAACATGTGGACGCGTTTTAAGGTTAATTCGTGATTTTCAGGATAAATCTATTATTTTGGATTTTGGATGAAAGATGTCTACATATGTGGACGCGGTTTAAGCATAATTTTGGTCTTAAGGATTAATCTCTGATTTTTAGAAAATGAATTATGGTTGAAATGTGTCTTTCTGAGTGGACGCGTTTTGCATTAAAGTAAACACGAATTGTCATATTTTAAGGAAAAATCAAGTTTTTACTTAAGAAAAAATCTTGGACAAGTCACAGAAGATTGAAGATGGATTTCAAGATATAAAGAAACAATTCTTTATTGAAATAAATTCTTTATTACATCATAAAAGAAAAAAAAGAGAACATTTAAGGAAGAAATTCCTGAAGTCTCAGTATATATAGAACATATAATCCTCTATCTATTTCTCGATAGGATTTTACACGATGATTGAAGCTAATATTCCTCAGTGTGACTATAAGTTCAGTGGCTTCATAATCTTCATCGAATTCCAAGGCACGCTTCTTGATTGGAGATGTATGGGAAAACTCAGGAAATTCATAGCGAGGCAAGCTAAGTTGAGTATAGCAATGATGAGGATTGTATAGCACGAACTCAATAGTCCCAATTAGTTTAAGCTCTGCACCCGCTGTACGGCACACTCGAATAGGCTTTCCTACCAGAGCAAGAGGTGAAGAATCAAATCCATATGTGGGCATTCTTCTCAGATAATCTCTCCAGTCAGCTCGAGTTTTAAGTTTTGGCACTCGATTGATCATCTTCTCATTGAATTTCACTATGTTGGAAATATGGAAAATAGGGCTATTTTGATAGATTTGAGATGGTCTTGTAGAATTTCTAGTGTGATATACAAACTTGAAGTGCAACTCGACCCACAGAGCGAAGAGTAGCATGCAACCATAGGGAGGCTGACCTGTAGACGCTGCAGAAAGCCCATTGTAAAGATAGGCTAGAATCGTTGTGCTGATATGTCTTCCCTCAAAGATCTCACAGATTGCGCTCACTTGATCATCTTCTAATATGTTGTCTTGAGCAGGAAAGAATAGAGTTCCAACTAGGCACGTGGTGAAAGCTTTCATCACGTTCTCAGTGTCGTCTTCTCTAAGATCTTCAATCTAAGATCTTCACGAAGAGATGTGAATTTCCTTGGACCAGGAAACAAAGGATATGCCTAGAAAATAGAAGGAGAATTACAATGAAGAACTTGAAGAACATGGAGAGAAAAGGGAAATTAAAGAAAAAGGATTGAAGGATAAGAGGATTTAACTTACTTGGAGGTTAGGATCTCTTCCACTTAGATGATTTTCCACGTCGGAGAGCTTCTCTAGTGTCTTCTTCACCCTCTTGCTTGAAGAATCCATCTTGTTCTTGAGCTTTTTCTTCTTGAAGCCTTGAAAACCTTGAAAATCTTTGAACTTTGAAGAAAATCTCTAACTTTGATCTCTATATTGTATTAGGATTGTCTTGATACAAGTTTATGGAGTTTATATAGAGATAATTGTGATTCTAGGAAGGTTTTTCCGGATTGGAGAAAGGATAAGCATAGAGAGAGTTGTAATCCGGGCAGAAGTTAGCCAGAACCTGTTTCTACGACTGAAAAGGCGTCGTTGAACAGCGATGCGTTTTGGTTAGTCTTAATGACGTCGGCGCGACACGATGCGTTTCAGGGTTTTCTGTTATTTACCCAAAATTCAATGTTTATCCATATTTTGATGCTTAATTAAACATTTGTTGAAGTTATTGATGAATTTTTAAGTTCAGGAAAATCCAAATGAAGCTGAAAATTCAAGAACATCCCACTGTGGGAGTTTATGAGTCCCGACTGTAGCTAAAAAGACGGTTATCTCTATCTCTGTATTCTTTCATGTAATTGATTTGCATCATCATTACTATATATTAAATATTTATTAGACTATATCAAGGACCGTGTGATTTTGATGAAACTGGAATTTGAGTTCTCCTACAACAAAAACAATGATAATTTCAGAGAATTCTTAATCGCACGGATAGGCCGTTTAATTGTTAATTAGTGAGGACGATGGTTCCACTTTTGTGAAACGGTGTGTGGATAAACGAACTTCGGCTTAGCACTGAATTACAAGAATTGGTATCTTGATTCATTAATAACAATTTAACAATATTATCTTTGATTATTTTATATTTTATTTGATTTTATATTTTTCTTTTAGTCTAGCATGCATCATGTAGGACTTTGATATAATTGTGATAAGAATTAATTTTTTATTAAGTTTCAGACCATTGATCAAATAATTCCAACATGATATGAAATATTCTTTTCTGAATTGAGTATCTTGATTATCTTTGAGGTTCGCTTGAAAATATCTTTGGAATTCTATCCTTTCTTGGATTCTTTATCTTAACATTTCTTGTTTTCTTTTGAAAGATCCATCATGGTTGCAGTACGTCCACATTGGCTGGCAATCACCCCCTATGATGAAACCTGTAGTGTCTATGACCTGGGGTACTTCCCAATCTATGGAGGTTGATCAACCTTATTTTATTTCCTTCTCTATTTCATCCAGACAGGATTGATTCCATTGATCTCCTTAAGTTATCTTCATTGATGATTTTGAGAAAAAAAAAATCAATCATGTGATGTTGAGAGCGTGTCTCATCACACCTTGGCATCACTTTTTCAGTACATTCCATTTCATTTCATTCCCTTGCAAAGACGATGCCAAGGTGAGGCAGCTGTAGACACACTAATTTTGACATCATTTTGAGTAAATTTCATATCATATAATAATACCTCAGAATGGTCTGATATTTAATCATTAGTTAATTTTTATTAATCTTTCTGGGTTCATTATCTAAATGACATCGGGTCAGACAGACATAATTTAAGTTAATTAATTAAATTGATTTTAACTCAAATTTTAATCAAATATGAAAAAGTCTAAAAGACGTCGACATGTGTAGACGTCATTTAGAGTTTATTCTTATTTTGATATTTAAGTTTGAATTTTAATTAATTGATTAATTAACTAAAAGACGTCTTCACGGCACGACGCCATTTAGGTCTCCTAAGCTGTTTCTGTCTCTTTTTCCGGATGTTTATCTTTATCCTAATTAGTCTAAAAGACGTCTCCCATGGGCGACGCGTTTTAGATAATTACAGATAATGATGAATTAATTTGTGTTTATCTGTTTGTTAGTTGGATAAATTTCAAATTCTTTCATGTTAATCTTTAAATAACCGCAGATGTAAAGTCTATAAATACCCAACCCCTTGGTCATTAAAAAAAGAGTGATTATTAGTGATGATAGTGATAATTGAGTGAAATTGGAGCAAAGAATCTTGGCGACGACGTCCAGGCGCTGAAGGATCGAAGTGCTGCTACTTCCAGGAGTCTTAAAGCAAGCTACATTCTTTCTTCATCACTTTTTCGTCTTTTCAAGAACTTTCAAGACCAAGACTTTCCAGGGGCCATCCAACTCAGTTCTTAATTATTCATCATCATATTAGTTCAAAATCTTATTCATCACATCACTCCATGCAACACACACTCACTAGCATTATTTTCCAATCCATGTTTTAAGGGGTTTACAAAGACCACAAACAAGTGAGTTCATTTGTTTAGTTGCATGATTAGAATTTCTACTGGAATAGATACTACGTCTATTTGAGTTCTTATTGTTCCCTCTTTCTTTCTTTCCACTTTTTGCAAGGTTCAAAGGTACAAAAGGAGATAAAGAGGAGATAATCAACAAGGAAAAGGAATATGGATGATCCTCAAAATCTGATAAACAGCCAAAGCAAGAACAAAGTCAAAAGGGCTCTCTTTCTTCACCCGGCTGAAGGAGGGGAATCTAGGACTCAAAAATTTCCCAATTCCAAAACAGGTAGGCGATCAATCTTTTCGCGATCAATCTTTTCGTTTGGAACTTTTTAGTTAAAAGTTTATGGCGATTACATTCACTTAGTTTTAATAGATTTATTTGTCATATAAAGAACATAATTTTCATGATAATCACACACCCGATTTGAGCACTCACACAAGGCTTCTATTGAAGAATAACAATGTTACCCACTAAGCTAATACCTTGCCATTACTATGTTTTGTAGAAGAGAACCAAAATTTTTCCAGACTTATTGTGAAATCCTTCTCTCTGCCTAGAACTACAGTATAGTTGGCGCCATGTGAATTTTTTTTTTCATTTAACACTATTTAAAAATTTAATTAAAAGAATAGCACCCTTTCAACTTTTATTAGGATTATAGCACTATTTGACTAGTCAACTGGTGCCACGTAAACAGACCTTTTTTGTATATTTTTATTTAGAAACTACGACCGTAGAACTTGGTTTCATGTGTTCCCGCCCAAGTATCTCTTCACCTTTAGAATCAAATACAGGCCCATACTTTGCAAATTTTGTCCATCTCTTCAATGTATACTGTTGTGGGATATTTTGTATATCTATAACAAATAAAATTTTTAAAGCATGTTTGCACAGAAATCCTACAAATTCAAACCAATGACAACTACATTTCACAATATTCTCTCTGTGAAGAAATGTAACAGTACGTTTTGATTGCTCATAACCATTCATCCATACTGCATATGCAGACATAATCTCATTTCCTTCAATTTATTCATGACGATAATGAAGTCCAAACACCAATTCCTCCTGAAATAGAGCAAAGAGTGTCCTTGTGTAAACTTGAGCAGCTTCTTTCTCAATATCCATAGAAACCCATAAAATTGGCCTTGTTTGTTTAGTTTCAAAATCCTTAGCTTTTTCTGCCTTTCGCCTAGTAATTATGGCTCTATCATATTGTATAACAAACTCATATAAAGGCATGCTTCTTTTCAAATAACCATCAAAAAAACGAATTTATACTTTTACTTCGTTGTGTTATGTACATGGATGCACAAAAAATGTCACGTGTGTAAATAGAGGCCCAGTTTTCTCTTTTTTCATAAAGTCTCTTTAACCATTGATTATCTCTTATATGGTATGTCTCAAGCATGGTGTCCCAACATGACTCAAAATCTTCAATAGTTTCACAATTACACAAACAATAATTAAAATCTGCAGCAAAATCACTATGTGCATTGTACACGTGGTATATTTTTCATTGCATTTCGCTTTATATGCCATAAACAATAACGATGACAAGTACTTAGCAAAACTTTTTTAATTGCTCCTCCAATAGTTGAATCTTGATCGGTAAGAATCACCTTTGGTTGCTTATGATCCATTGCTCTCATCCATGTTGCTATCACCCATGCAAACGATGCCTTTGTTTCATCTAATAAAAGAGCACCACCAAATAAAAGTGTTTGATAATGATGGTTAACTCCTACAATTGGAACAAATGGTAAACCATACTTATTAGTTCCATATGTAGGATCAAGACAAACTATGTTGTAGACACGTTAATTTTGACATCATTTTAAGTAAATTTCATATCATATAGTAATGCCTCAGAATGGTCTGATATTTAATCATTAGTTAATTTTTATTAATCTATTATCTAAATAGTATCGGGTCATACAGACACAATTTAAGTTAATTAATTAAATTGATTTTAACTCAAATTTTAATCAAACATGAAAAAGTTTAAAAGACGTCGATGTATGTAGACGCCATTTAGACTTTATTCTTATTTTGATTTTTAAGTTTGAATTTTAATTAATTGATTAATTAGCTAAAAGACGTCTGTCAGAAACGACGCCATTTAGGTTTCCTAAGTTGTTTGTATATGTTTTTCCGAATGTTTATCCTTATCTTAATTAGTTTAAAAGACGTCTCTCATAGACGACGCGTTTTAGATAATTACAGATAATGATGAATTAATTTATGTTTATATATTTGTTAGTTGGATAAACTTAAAATTCTTTCATGTTAATCTATTAATAACCGCGGATGTAAAGCCTATAAATACATAACCCCTGGGTCATTGAAAAGTTAGTGATAATTCTTGAAAGAATAGTGATAATTCTGAGTGATCTAAGAAGGCGACGACATCTAAGCGTTGAAGGATCGAGGTGCTGCTTCCAGGAGTCTTGAAGCAAGCTACATCCTTTCTTCATCGTTTCTTCGTCCTTTCAAGATCCTTTAAAAAATCAGGACTTTCCAGGGGCCATTCAACTTAATTCTTAATTAATTTCTACATCTTTCTCATATTTTTATCACATTAGCATCATATTTTCATCACATCACTCCATGCAACACACACTCACTAGCATTATTTTCCAATCCATGTTTTAAGGGGTTTAAAAGACCATCAAACAAGTGAGTTCAGCTGTTTAGTTGCATGATTAAAATTTCTACTTGAATAGATACTACATCTATTTGAGTTCTTATTGTTTTTCCCTCTCTCTTTCTTTCCACTTTCTTGCAAAGTACAAAAGGAGATAAAGAGGAGATAATCATCAACAACAAATAAAAGGAATCTGGATGATCCTCAAAGTCCGATAAACAGCCAAAGCAAGAACAAAATCAAAATGGCTCTCTTTCTTCAGCCGACTGAAGGAGGGGAATCAAGAACTTCAACATCTCCCAATTTCAAAACAGGTAAGCGATCAATCTTTTCTTTTTGAACTTTTTAGTTAAAAGTTTCTGGCGATCACATTCACTTAGTTTTAATAGGTTTATTTGTCACATAAACAACATAAATTTTCATAATAATTTTCATGATAATCACACACCCAATTTGAGTACTCACACACGTCTCCAAAATAATGGTAATCCATCCTTGACCTAGCATTAGACCAAAAAAAATTTGTTAGATGACCTTTAGAATCTACTTGAATTGAGTAGTAAAATGAAAGATTTGTCGATTGTTGTCGATCAAGATAGTCAAGCACAATTTCTGCATCACCCTTTCTAAGTTCTTTTTGACGCCTTGTATTCAGAAAATTTCTTGCATCTCTAGAGGTAAATCCAATGTTTTCACTTCCTCCAGCTTCAATAGATAGATAGTTTATCATCAAATTTGTTTTCACACCAGCTGCACGCATATTGTTAAACATATGTCCCTGACTTTCGCTTATGCTTCTGTGGGATTTAAGATTATGCCTCCTGTTTGGAGAAGTCATATCATGATTATGGGTTTCAATGACCTTTGTAACAATCCACTGACCTTTTGTACCTTTTCTTATAAACATTTTGGCCTTGCAACCTAATCTTGATTCAGCTCGACTCTTGATCTTTTCTTTAGTATTATCAAATCTTGTGTCTCTCCACCCTTCAAGTGAACAACAATATGAATGCCCTATTATTTCACTAATACGCTGAGATTTACATGTAGAATTTCTTCGAACACTAAATCCCATATTCAATGCATACCGATTATAAAAAGTGAAAGCTTCTTCGTGACTTTCAAATTCCATGCCAACACATGGACAAAGATGATTATCTTTCTCAACTTTGTCAGAATCCCTATCAGCTATGTCTGGAGTAGCTTGTAAATTGTCATACTCTTCCTCAAGGATGACATCCATTTTTTCTATTTACACATAAATATCATTTCATATCACAATCAATATAAAAGTTCAAAATAGTACAAAACAATATTATTATTACTGTAAACAAAGTAAATGATAGTGACATATATTTTTTAGTGATCAAGTGTAACATCCTCCCACGTCTTATGTATCTTTTTCATAATAATTCTCATTCAAATAATGCATATATATTTTATTATAAAGACGATGTTTCATGCAGTACACAACTGGTTTGATGAGTAGGCTTCGTGAACTTAAACACGTTGAAAGGGTTACTGGTTTGATCGATAGAAAATTAATGTATTCCTAGTCATGGGATGGCAGCATACAACCAAGTACAAAGGGCACAGTAAAATAAGGACCTGGTGGGCAAAGACCAATGGTCCAAGAATACTGTATCTTTTCCATAATAATTTTCATTCAAATAATGCATATATATTTTATTATAAAGACGGTGTTGCATGCAATAGACAAGTGGTTTGATGTGTAGGCTTCGTGAACTTTTTTTTTTTTTTTTTTTGAAGGGGCCTAGAGGCCGATTATGTACAGTTATTTATAAGCGACCGGGGTTCTAATCGAGAACCCAAGATAATCCTCCAAAGCTGGAGATAATTCCGGCTCGGTCGATGGATCCGCCTAATTAGGCGACAATTCCCTTTTGCAAGGGAGGTGGGTGAACCAACTGCCCTAGGCAGCCGGTTCGGCTTCGTGAACTTAAACAATTTGAAAGGGTTACTGGTTTGATGGATAGAAAATTAATGTATTCCTAGTCATGGGATGGCAGCATACAACCCAGTACAAAGGACACAGTAAAATAAGGACCTGGTGGGCAAAGACCAATGGTCTAAAATAACTGAACGAGAACCCAATTGTGCAGGGATCGATCTGGACGCCAGCTCCAGCAGCGTCTGCTCCGACAAGCTTCATGGTGAACGTCCTAACCTTTAGATGTTAGTATTTTATTCGTGCTCAGAATAGATGTTGCCTAGCTTCAGGTTGGACTCGGGGAAGACTACCAGTTCGGGTTTGCTTGGAGGATCTCGCTGACGGTGATGCTCTGCAACTTCAAGGTCCACTTTGTCCAGCCGTTGGAAAGGAAGGAAGGAGGAAGAAGGGAAGCTGGACCGGTTTTTCAATGAAGAGCGGCCTACAACTTCCTCAAGTGGAGGTCGCAGGCGGCGGTGTTGAGGCTGGGGGCGGACGGCGAGGTGTTGGAGGTGCTGCAAGGGAAGGAGGAAGAAGGAAAGTCATAGCAATTTTTTTGGGAGGAGAGAAGAAAAGGGCGGCGCTTCTTACAGTCCGTGCACGAACCGAACTCCAAACGCCAGGTCAGCAAACAGAACTCCAAACGCGAATGGGGACTCAACATCTAACTCCTAAACTGGTGGGTGGACCTTTGTGGTGGACATGCATCCAACGGTTGTGGGCTCGACCGCATGGATCCCTCCATGCAGTCAAGTTTACTGAATCAGTTCTTATTTATTTGACTATTAAATAAGCAAAGTAAGTTTTTCATACAATTAAGCCCCAATTTGTTTGCAGAATAGGTTATTCAGAATTATTTATCTAGAATAGCGTATACTAGAATAAGGAGTGCTTAACTTTGATAGTTCCGTAGGACCCACTAGCGGAATAAGAAGGATAAGCAATTCTTAGGTCTAGAGTCGAATTGTTTATTCTCTTTATTCTAGTATAAGTAATTCTAACGCGGTATAAGTCATTCTGCCCATCAAACTAGAATTAACTTTATTCTAAGAATAAGAGGTCTTATTCTTCTCCTATTCTCCAATCAAAAGGTATTTCTTATTCATACAGTTAAGTTATTGTTATTATTCTAGCTTTTATTATTCATACAAATAAGTTTTGTATATTATATCAATTATGATTTTTCTTATCTTTCTTATTATTTCAGTTGGAGAATAATTTTGGCTTAATAATTATACTATCTATTGCATGCTAACAATTCATTTCACAATATTTCAAAATGCCTATTTTATTTTCCTACAAGAATACAAATAAGAAACATAAGAGAAAGTACATTTAAATTGAGAAGCTTTCAATACACATACACATACATTTAATTTCTACAGCATGTTATATTCTTCAAATCAAAGGTTGTCCCACGTATAAAGTATGTTTATAATTTCTCTATAGAATGGTGTAGCGGTTGGAAATTGGTCAAACTATGAAGACTGTCCGATCGAAGATCCCGACTACTCAATAGAATTGGTTAGGTGATGGAAACGTCTAGGGTAGAACCTGTAAGAGAGTGGACATAGGCGTCAAGTTGGACTCCCCAGTCTGATGGGGAGCAAAACCCTCCGATACCTAAGTTAGGTGATAGAAGATGAAATCTTGTTAGGGGTTTTCGTGCTCAGACAGGCGTACCTTGCACCGGAGAAGGTCCAGTGATTATATAGTCTTCCCCTCTCGAGGCATCTCGGAGACGGTTTCCTTCGGAGGGCAATTTACAAACGATCGCATCCCCCTGATTTAGAGAGATCGTGGGATACTGGACAAGTCAGGATTCACCCGCAGCTGTATGGGGCGAATCATGCGGACCTGTCATAAATAGACAGTTGGATCTGTAGGACCCGCCTGATGGTGATGAGGCACGATAAGTCACCCCCAAGGGGCTTTGTCAAGATCTTGAGGGGTCTCAGAGGTGGTGGCTGGACTCCAGTCCAAGAGATTCAGCGGTGTGGACTTGATGGGCTTAGAATTTAACCTCTATTACGCGGGCTGAGATTCTAAACGCCACGTGGCCTCTTGCACCGTCTCTGGAGGGCCGCATGATCTTTGGGCTTGCGAACTTAATAGGTCTGATTAAGCCGGACCTAATCTCCCCTCGTCAAATGGCAATGTCCTTCCGCGAAACCAAGTGTTCAGTAGATTGAACTATAAAAGAAATAATAAAATATGAGCATAAGATCTTCTCAAATTATTTATAGATGAAAGAATAAATTAGACTATAACATACCTCGTTATATGCATCCCATGCTAAAGAAGGTCCAATGATCTATTCTACTTCATTATCCTACCTAAAATCTGCATTCTTTATAATATCTTGTGTTATAATATAACAAGTTTTGTAAAATGCTACCTGATGTTTCAAGTGGACTGAGTAATTGACATGAAAAGTAGTATTAAATATATTCCTCATAATACTCCATGCATGAGGTGCAGAAAATTCTCCATCCATTAATTCTTTCTTTTACTAGTCGTAAAAGAGTAAGATTCACATCCGTTGTCTAAAGAGAACCTAATGAATGTATAACAATAATGAAGTAACAAGTTTGAACTTTGAATTATTTCAGTATGTACACCCATATGTAGAGTCCCTACTAATTAATGGCATTGTCTAAATATTTATTATGATTCTATATGGGTAACAGCAATCAAGGATTTCTAGTGTTTTAACTCCATAAACACTAGCATCTGAAGGCACTTAATGAGCTAGAGGACAAGAGGATAAAACTTACAAGCTAACACTACATTAACTCTAACCCTTGTAACTGCTAGATCATCACGAGAACTAGAGGGCAAGATATAATCACGAGAACTAACTTGGATGGAGTCTGCATAGTCACTAACTGTGGCCAACCACCGCACCACACTACTGCTGCCGACTCGAGTAATCCGGATGTACTGTCGGATTTTTGATAAGACGCTCCAAAAAAGTTTAAAAGAATCCAACAAGAAAACAAAAAGAAAAATAAAAAACACCCTCCAAACGGTCCCCTAAATTTAGACGGACTGTACAGCAGCCGTTTGATCCGGGTCCGATCGGACAATTGTTGTGCCATGCATTGCAATCCACGTTGGATTGCAATACATGGCATTGCAAAGTTAAACTGAAAGTTGAAAGGGTGCTACTCTTTTAATTAAATTTTTAAATAGTGTTAAATGAAAAAAATACCGGACAATGGGTTCATATTCTTTTTGGAGTATAGTTTTAAGGTGCTTGGAAACTGGAATGCAGAAGTGGAATTAAATGGAAAATTTGAAAGTTGTTTAGTTAGGAGTGTCAGTCCGGACCATGGCCTACGTCATAAAAGTTGGACTTGGACCGGCTTGTTTATTCATACAGAAAGGCCTAAACATGAAAGTCTTGTATGCCAAATGCACACTATGCAGAATTAAATCTTTTGTAGGGGATGGTTTAAGTGAGAAGTGACAAGGCACAGTCTCTCTCTCTCAACTATGCAGAATGAAATCTTTCTGTCTGGGATGGTTAAATGACAGGGCACTCCCTCTCTCTGGGAGTGTTCACAATATGATTTGACTTAGGTTGAAGGTAAAATTTTAAAAATCAAATCAAGTCTAAGTATAGAACCAAGCCAACCAAATCAAACTGCAAAGCTTGAAACTGAACCAAAGCAAATAATATAACTTAATTCTAAGAAATCAATAACTAAGTCCCGATAAACACTAAAGAATGCCCTTAATGGGCCGATCCTAATAACGAGTTTTGATTTTTTTTAAAGCTTTTGACTGATCGGATTAGAGATTGGGTTATACAGACATATAGGACACGTAAGGTCCAACCTAAAAAAATAAAATAAAAAAACTATTGCAATGTTCCCATTGCAGTAGGAAGACATTGCACAAGATATTACCCCCAAAACATATTTTCTGGAAATTATTAGAGGGTTTGGGCCTTGAATTGGGCCCAAAACCTAGTGTCCAATGCAGCCAAAGGCTTTGAGAAATACATGCTGCCCTGCACGCCATGCAGCGCACGGCATCGGATCGCCTGCACGATTTGATGGTTTGGATCGTGTTAGTGCGTGATCTTTTTTTTTTAATTTAAATAATTGTTCAATCAGAGATCAGACTATATGGATGCCGAGTTAGGGGTCTCCCACAGCTCAGCAATTTTTTTTAAAAAAATACTTGCTGCACCGCTTGCTGCCATACGATCTAAGAGATCGGACGGCAGCATGCGCTGAGGCCGTGGTGCAGCAAGTTTTTCTCAATTTTTTTTGCATTTAATGGTTAAAATCAATTGTCATATGTCCAAACGATTCTCTACAGTCTACACCAATGATCTTCAATTATATTAAATTTATAATCATGTAAAATTCTGAAAATTTATCAAAAAGTCTTAAATGACATACTAAAGTCAAAAAGATACTAAATAAGTCTACACTTCCTATACATATTTCTTGATAAATTGCAGACTAACTTCACATCTAACGGCAGATTTTGTTAAGCAAAGTTGATCATTGTGACAATCCTTTTCGCCATTTCCACGATCACAGTGGCACCATTCATCACATTTCCTCCCCTTTTGCCATTCTCACCTGCTAGTGTTCTGAATTTTCCCTTTTCTCAAAGCCACATTAATAATGCTGGCCCATTGCAATTGTAACAGGAAATTCTTGATTCAGAAAGTGAAAATTATTAGAAAGTGAAAAGAAGAAACCCGCTGTCAGGTGACCACATATATTGGGAACTTTCGAATTGTGAGAGAAAGAGATGTCATGTAGGAAGATTTTGTTTTCTATTATGATATCGAGAATGGTAATATTTTACAAAAAGTAAGAGAAAGAAATTAAGTACGATCATCTTTCTTTTCAAAAAATAGAATATAATTGTTGTTTCAACATTTTTAAAATGTAAATCATCTTTATTTTAAATGTAATCAAAAGCAAAAATTAGCATACCGAAGTTATTGTTTAAACATCCAATTTGGACAATTTTCCCAAGTTGGGTTTTGCTTTATTTAATTATTTTATTATTAAACATGGGTTTAAAAATCAAACGATAGGTTTCATGTTTACAACTCTAAAATAATTTATACTTTAAAAATCTTATAGAGTAAGACTTTTGGGTTTAAAAATCAGACAATAGGTTTTATGTTATATTTACAATTCTAACAGAATTTATAATTGAAAAATATATAGAGTAAGACTTGTTGCACCAGTAGTTGGTCCTGCATCAGCGCCCATTGTTCTTTAAAAAATCTCAATTTTTTTTAGGAAGGTCCCATTATGTCCCACATGTCTGTGTGATCTAATCTCCAATCGAATGACCAAAAAAATATCTGAAAAATAAAAAATTGAGTCCCAAGAAATAGTAAAATTGTAAGTTTGGATAGGGGCCTTTCTCAAAACAATTCAGAAAAAAAATAAAAGCACCAGCAGCCGGCAGCAAGTCTTACTCAAATATACATGAGAGAAAAAAAACAAAAGTAAAGTTAGAGATGTAGTTCCTAGTTCCTACCTCTCTCGGCAAGTACGAATATGATGTTAGCGTAATATAAAATAAATACAATGTATGTGGGTCACGTCAGTAAAAACAAGTTAACTATGTGATGTATGTTGGTGCATAAATTAATTAAATAATTGATAATAAAAAGTAGATACTTTTATCATTAAAATTACATGTAAGAATTTTGAACATTGCTGTTTAATGTATTTTATTATTGTAAAATGGGTGAATATAAAATTATTTTCTGTCTACAACCTTTAGAGGAATTATATTTTGCATCTATATTTTTTTAATAAGATTACTTAAAAACATAAGGGTGAGGGATAATGGTGGCTTAGCACTAAGCATGATATATAATAAACTTATACATAGAAATGCATGAAAGAAAAAAATAAAACTAAATATTAAAAACGTAGTTCCTACCTCTCAGCAAGTATCACCATCATATCAATCATGTTTTGCTCCAATTTCATGTACTTGTAAGGAACTATAATGTACATAAGTTGTGCCAGTAAAAAAAAAAAAGAGGCTATGGAATCTAAGAAGATGTATAAATTCGTTAAGTTATCAACAACAAAATCTCAATATTTCTATCATTAAACATGCTTGTTGAAATATTAAATGTTCTATAGTGTTCTAATTAAGGTGTTTAAAATACTTACGAACATATTTTTGTAATGCACCTAAAGCTAAGGTGGACCGTGTTATATATACTTTGAAGAAGGTTTCACCGTTTAAGTGGGGACGTTGGAAAGTTTAAATGATGTGGGTAGAGAACAAAAATAAAGATATAGAAGATAAGTGCTCCAGCATATGCATGACCTCGTAGAAAAAGATTTCACTATAGATGCACGGACAAGAAATTTTTGATACCGTTAGGCACATATGTATTAAGTCTACATTTTCACAATGGTTATAGTGAAAGTAATTAAATCAAAAGATTACAGGTGAAGAGAAGGTTTTTCTTGGGCAATAAAAGGTGCATTCATTCAACTGTTGGGTACAAGACCTTGAAGAGGGTTCTCATATCAGGAACGTACGAAGATGAATCCCTCCCAAGGTTGGGTAGGTAAAACTTGAAAAGATTACTGCACAAGAAACTTTTTTTTTTTTGAAGGGTGGCGCATGGGCCACGTATATACAAGTATTTACAAGTGACCAGAGCTCCAATCGAGTGGAATCCGACAGATCCTCCAAATATTTTGGGACTAATTTCGAAACGGTCGAAAATTCCGCCTAATTAGGCGAAGATTTCAGATCGAACTGATTTTTCGAAAAAGTAATCACACGGACCAAAAGATAAATATCCCAACAACACTTAAGACTGCATAATTGGAGAGATGTTAAACTCCAACCTGCAGATCCGAACCTGCCACCTCCCGAATGAGAGGCAGGTAGTGAACCAACTCCCTTAGGAAGCCGGTTCACTGCACAAGAAACTTACTAGATGCCATACCCTCCCATCACATGGTCACGAGTCATAAGTTTGCCATTCTGGTCGTACATAACTTTGACTTATTGGAATGAAAGAAGATAAAACTCACAGTGGAGATCAAGACCAACAGATGGTCTTGCTTTCAGATAGTGGGAGCCGCTATCCATGAAGAAGAACAGTTGTAAGCAGGTACTATGTGCAGAAGCTTGGACACTGATAATGTTACTTCCACAAGCTAATGGTAAACTCGAACTTGAGGAGATCTCAGGGAGTATGCCCACCATATGGGGCATGACAGCTTAGCTTAGATAATTGAGTCTCTCGAATGATGTTGAAAAACCCATAAAAAGTTGCGCTTCAAGAAGAAGACTAAAGCATGCAGTCCTCCACAAGATACGACTAAGATGTTGTGATAAGTTATTGATCGGTATCTAGAGTAGAACTGACACCCTTAGCGCCACTTTGTTTGCGGAATATGGTCGAATACGGGACGAATAAGGAGAGAATAAAGCTATTTTCACTTTGACAGTCGGAATGGCTTAAACCGCCCAGAATGAGGTATTCCGGGAATAAGGCGAATAAGCCATCCTGGCTGATCCCCACGAACTGCCTATTCCGGCCACATTTTGCAGGGGCACGAATACGACGCGCTGCATCGTCGCCCATGCCCACGCGAAACCCACCCTACCCCCCTCTCTGCGCTCGCCCTACCGGCACGCCCCCCACAGAACCCTAGCTCTGCGCTCGCCCTACCGGCACGCCCCCTGCAGAACCCTAGCTCTGCGCTCGCCCCCTGCAGAACCCTAGCTCTGCGCTCGCCCCTCTCGCCTTGTCGGCACGCCGCCTGCATAATCCTACCTCTGCGCTCGCCCTGCCTGTGCGCCCCTCCGCTGACTGGTACATCCTTTGCTTTCTTCCTCACACACTAGCCATGCTCACCGGTCATCTCCTTGCTACGGTTTCTTCCTCCATCCACAACCTCCTTTCCCTCTTCCCGATAGGTTCACGGGAGTTGTAGAGCCAGTACTTGTGCTTTTGCAGTGATCCTTCCCATCTCTTTGACCGTCCCTTTTCTCCTACAAGGTCCTAAAACAGTTCCGCCCTTTCCCTATTTCTACCCCTTGGAGGCGAAACCCTCACTTGGTGGCGATGCACAGATGGAAGGATAACTGCGCACACGGTGTTCCTGTAGCTTCCTCATCGGCCTCCAACCGTGAGCCATCACCGGCGGCAATTTCGGCTTGGATTAACCGGTTTTTCTAAACTTCTCCCCTGTTTTTGTGTTCGTCTTGCCCTCTGAGGACAATTTGTTTGCTTGTTTGATTTTTTTTTTTTACTTTAAAATGTTCTTTATGTGGATCATGTTTTTTCTTATGTGGATCATGTATATTTTTCCTATATGGTGTTTCCTTCTTCGACCTGTTTTTGTTTGCTCTTTGAAAAAGAATGACGGAAACATTTGTCAAGACCACAATTCACAGCGATTTCAGTTAGATATGATGGTCCCCAAATAGATGGAATCAACACAATCCCCAGAGGCCCAGACATTTTGACTCCCAGATCTGGACAAAAGCCATCAACAGTTGGAGATGTGCTTTTCCACCCCACAGGAATCTAATTCCAGTAAAAATCCAGAAAGAAGGATCATTAGAAACCACAATGCTTATATGAAACCTTCCATCTAATATTTGGTATTGACGGGTATCTATAATAAACCTTGTAGGCACAACAGATAATAAGCGAAGCAGATAACTATATCCAAGTCATCCAGCATTCTGTTTTCAAATGGTTTACATTGCACATTGGAGCCAGTAAGGCAAGAATCAACTCCTGTCCAAGATAACTACATCGCATTCATGTTTCAGTATCCATCAGAATTGGTCACCTTAATGGTGGATACAATTGCACACGTTAACGAAATTAACTTTGAGACATCCAGCATTGTCTCCCAAGTTTGTAAGGAAGAAGGAAGTGTAGATTTGGGTTAGAAGAGAATGCATGTGGATGGTTGTTCTATGTTTGCCTTTGTTAGCATAACCATTATATTTGGGGGGGTCTGAATAGCACTCAATTCCGTAGCTGAGTGAAAAAAAATACCTGAGTATGATACTTATCACTTAAGCACACATAAAACATAGTATTTGATAAAGGAAATAGAGGGTGAATTTTCTTCCTGCTGCCCCTACTTCAAGAACTTTCCAAATTCTTGGTCAATAGGATTTCAAAGAAGCATGGTACCATGTCTGAACCCAAACACTCTGGCTTCCAAATGGTTTTCTTACCATTCAGTCAGAATCAGATAAATACCCACAGTACATCCCCACAGTAACCCCCCCCCCCCCCCCCACAAAAAAAAGGTCTGTTCTGTTTAGATTTTTCACTAAAATAGTTGAAAAGACAATATTGCCTCCATACCCAGGTGACCGGAACTACTAAGACTGTAAAGCTTAGCCATAAAAAAACAGGAGGACTGAACTGAACTCGACTAGCTGATGTGCACTTTCTACATTCACCCCCCTTCCAAATTGAGCATAAATGTCATCATGCACAGCTTGCACATAGTTGAGGTAAACATGCTTTTTATCATACCTTTGGTGAGGACATTTGCCATCTGGTCTCTTGAACAAATGTATGGAAGAGGAGCTCCCCGGACACCTGTATCCAACTTCTCTAAAATGAAATGTCGATCAATCTCAATATTCTTTGTTTGATCATGTTGGAGAAGATTATTTACAATGTTGGTGGCTGCCTTGTTGTCATAGTAAAGTCCCTTTGGCAGTTCTACTTTTATTCCAATGTGACTGAGAAGGATTTTCAGCTATAACAAAGTATAATCCTATGTTCTTCTTTAGCACTAAATCTAGCACATACCATGCACTTCTTACCACATGCAACTAGGGTCTCTCCCACAAATGTACAATAGCCAGTTGTTAACCTCCTACAACACAAGAACTGACCCAATCTGCATCGGCATATCCTTATGGTTCGACAGATAACAAGTCTTTCATTAGACAAGACTTTATGTACCTTGGCACCCTATCTACAGCTCTCATCTGAGGTACCCTTGGTGCATGCATAAACTAACCATAATGATTGCATAGGTGGTGACTGGCCTAGTGAGTGTCGAGTACAAAAGTTTGCCACCAGCTTTGGTGCATCCCTGTACTCAAGACATGATTTGTCTCACAGAAGTCTTGCTCATCTGCACCTTTAGAAGTGGTCTTAATGTTCTTCAATTATTGTATTGCATCTCTAGAACAAACTTCATTATTCTGTACACACTTGACATGAAATGTATCCATTTCGCAACTTAGATATAATAATAAGTTTTTCTTTGTTCAGTTTTGTCCAACCAATTGCTCTATTTTGGAAGCATAACTACATGATTAGCCTGTCTTAAGCAACGATTTTAACTCCAAAAACAGGGCACATACAAGGGTATCTAATACTGTCCTCATGTGGGTGCAGAAACTATCTATATTGTTGATATATGTGCGTTTGAAATTGTGCAGGAGATGTTATAAAAACATACCAAATCAGCGTCAATGGGGTTGACAAAAACATTATATGCTGCCTAAATAAGAGAATATTCATAAGAATTGCAAGCACTCTGGTTACACAGACAAGTCCATAAGCTAAAATGCCTGAAAAATCTCGTAAACAGAGCATGAAAGGTAATCGAGGAAAACTTTCAGCATAATGGCAGTGCACTTAAATAAGAACAACAAATTTGGGAGTAACTTCTTCTCTGAGGAAGCAAGCAAAAACACACATGCATCACCAAGGCATTATGAATGTTGATCCAAAAAGCAAGCTTCTCTTCATGCTCCATCTTTAATGAGTCGACTGCCTCTAGCTGATCAAGTAGGTGCCTGCAACAGAATTTAATAATCCCTTCAATGAAGTTCCAGTTGAGCTTTAAATTGGAAACCATGACCCAAATTAGGCTATTTATCAAAGCCAACTATCAATTTATGACCCAAATTGTACCATTTATCAAAGTCAGATATGAATTCACCATGGCTGGCTGCATGTATGCAACTTGAAACCCAGTCCAAGGTCATCAATCTCAATGGCTATTGGAACACACCAACTGATTCACCCAAGTCCCAGCAGTACTATATATCCCACCTGCCCTTGCACCTACTGTCACTGACTTCTGCTGTCTTGTTCAATGCACAGCAAGCAACCCATAGCACATCGGCATCAGCTGTTGATCACCTCTCCATGCACCCGTCACCGTCCTGTTTCCCTGACAAAGATGAGGACCCTCTGAAACATGGATCCAAAACCCTTTCTCTAACTTTCAGTATTCAAAACCAAATTATCAGCTGATTTAAAATATAGCAACCCAACATTGATAAATGCTGCCAAGTTCAGCATACCCAAAGCCCAAGTAGTAGCCTGAGACTCATTACCTTCAACATGTTAACAATTTATCCTATCCAGCATCCATTCACTTTATTTGGCCCTTGGGACAAATTCAATCCAATTAAATTCAAACACTCACATCGCAGCCTATTTCCGTATAATAATCTGAAGCAAAAACTGCCATTTTGTGCTTACATATAGGCTCCAAGAACTCAGCAGTCCAAGTAGAGCCACAGCCATTTTGTGCCAAAACACATTTTAGTTTTTCTTTTTTTCTTTTTACAATCGTCTTCATTTGCCATTTTATGCAGTGTATGTTCAGTAGGGAAGTATGGAGAATCATTGGAAATGTCACAGGTTTTTACTTTTCATTCATTTCCATCTCCTTTTACATCTCCCTATCTGTTGACCAGAAGTCTGGCCTCTGATCTCCTTTTACATCTCCCTATCTGTTGACCAGAAGTCTGGCCTTTGATCTCCTTTTACATCTTCCAATCTGTTGAAATGTTTGTGTTTAACTTCAGAGAATTGAACGAAGGATGGATATCAGGTTAACAGAAAGACGCCAAAATTGGTGGCACTTACATATCCTCTTTGTTGTTTGCCAATCGCACTGCTTCTGTGAAACAGGATCGATGACCTGAAAAGCCGCTCTGCAAATATTTTGTGTACTCTTTTTGGTCAAAAGATACATGTTTTTTAAGAAGTCATGCATTGTCTATATGAACATCCTTAAAAGAGAGTGTTGAGATGAGCTGGTGTCTGGCTGCATGCTGTGATCTTTCCTTTCCAATCCCATGCATGGGGACCTTACATCAGTCCTCAGTAAACAAAAGGAAGTTATTGAAAAGTAAGCTTACATATGGGAAAAAAAGTGCCATTTGATAAGTCATATTATTGAAATGACAGCCACGTAATAGAAAAGAATATTTTAAAAACCAGACATGACATCAAACAACCAAGGGATTTGGCCTATTATAGAATAAATTATAAGCATGGTCCATACATCAGACTGTAAGTCTCCATTTGATAAGTCATATTATTGCATGCATACACTTTCATGACATTTTCTTTACAGTAATTTTAATTAGTCCTCACTTCGCTTCACTTATGTTTTGTTCTTTCTTATCATTAGGAATCGTAGAAAGCGCAAACATACTATGTCCACCTCCGGTGAGTCTATGCTTACTTCTTATATTTTGTTTTTTTTTTAAATGGTCATTTTCATTTACTTGATGAGAACAATATTTGGTATATCGTATACAAATTTAATAGTGGATTACATTTCTGTCTACATTTTTAAGTAGATGCTTTTTTGTTGAAAATTTATCCTCGTCCTCCACTATGGTGGGATGTTTCTCTTCATTAAAAGGGAACAAAGGTAAACGTCCAGTTACAACTGAGGGCACTGCTACGACCCGTGCCCCAAACTGGGCCGTCAACCATGACAGAATCCTCATTCACCTTCTGATGGAGGAATATGACAAAGGAAATCATATCGAGGGGACATTTAAAACGCAAGTTTGGCACCAGATCGCGCCCAGCTTCAATGCTGCAAATCATCTAAATTACAACAAGGACCAACTACAAAATCGATGGAAGGTCCTCAAAGGGATTTATGTCAAACTTGATGCATTTAAAAGAAGTGGGTGGGGTTGGGATGATGAAGCAAAAAGGCCTGTGCCTGGAGTTGAATCATGGGAGCAAGCCATTGAAGTAAGAACAATCTGCTATGATAATAACACCTTTTCTTGCTATTGCTAATGACTAACACAAACGTAATCACATGTCCATTTATTTTTCAGGCAAATAGTGCCCTTCGTACATTAAAAGGTAAAACGTTTCAGTTCTTGAAAGAGATGGTTCACATGACAGCCAATAGCATGGCGAATGGGGGAGATGCGGAAGGGTCTATGCATGCGTCACAACATGTGAATAGACGTGGACGCAGGGTTGCGAACCGCAACAATTTGCCACATTCCGTGGACCCCCCACCGCAGCCACAACAGTGAGTGGATCAACTGCAAGCCCCGCCACCATCTGTGCAGCCCAATGAAGACTATGTCGAAGGTCATATAGCTATTGGTGATTACGTTAATACCCTTCACTATGCCAATGTTGGTTCTATAACAGGTGACGATCTTATGTCAATATCCTAGCAAGTTCAAAGCTCATCCTACGGTGGATATGAACAACATTACAATGTCGGTTCTGTCCCTGCCCAATCTCATTACTCCACTCGGACACCTTCCCCGCCGGCACATAGGGCAAATGAAGACGAAGTCATTTCTCCCCAGAAGAAGGGAGCATCATCCTCAAAGCGTCGGGGTAAAAGAAGCATTGGGGACGAAGCAGTACTCTCTTTCTCCAGTGCATTGCGTGATCGCACTGAAGTTATGAGGGACCTGAGAGCAGATAAGGCTTCATCAAGGGGTTCTAGTGGCGGCACCAATGTGTCCGATACACCGGCGGATGTACAAGATATGATCCCGACGGTCAAAGAGTGTATGGACGATCTACGACGTATCCCGAACCTCCCGCGTACTTTGTACTTCAAGGGTGTGAACTTGTTTGGTACACCGGGCATTCGGTCCGTCTACATGGCTCTGCCGGAGGAGGAGAAGCTTGACTGGGTTATAGCTTGGACTAGTTGACTTTAGTTGCTACCTGCCGTGTACTTTGTACTTCAAGGGTGTGAACCTGCTTGGTACACCGGGCATTCGGTCCGTCTACATGGCTCTGCCGAAGGAGGAGAAGCTTGACTGGGTTATAGTTTGGACTAGTTGACTTTAGTTGTTTTGTATGGTCCTAATCTTTTGCTTGTTTCTTTCCTTTTATCATGCTTGCACCAGTTGCACTTGAATGTTACTCTTATGTTCTTGATCATGCTTTTCTTATCGCGCATCATGTCTGTTGTGGTCATAACCTATTTCAATTAAATGTGTTTGGTTATGTCTATTATGTTACTATAAATTGCAATTTCTACTTGTACGTCCCCTGCAGGTATATGATTTTAACTAAGAATGGGACGTTTTAAGTGTTACGTTGTGTGGGTTGGTCGGGAGCCTGGTTTGTACCTTACTTGGAGAGAATGTTATGCCCAAGTTAACGGTTTTCCAGGAGCTCGATATAAAGGGTTCTACTCAATTGAGGAGGGAGAGGCTGCACTGTACAGTGTTGTGGAGCATTGTCGACCGACACCAAGAATGAGTCGTCAAGAATATGCAATGGGCACTCCAAGTACTGTACGAGCCATGACCGACCTCCCTACATCACACGTGTCAACACAGTTGTCATGGCAATATTGTCTCACGATAGTACTTTTGTTTCTAGTTGTCCTCTTACTTTTTTTTATTTTGCTTGGTGTACTATTTATGTCCCTGAGGAGCCGTTGATGTACCCTTCTTTTGAACTATGTACCGTTTTGAATTTAAATGACAAGTAATGGTGGTTTATGTCGACATCAATGAATTAATAATGGAGTTCATTCATGAGGACGACGAGATGATTGAAGAGATTGAAGAAGTCATAATTGAAGCAATATCATATCAGTATGCCACAAATGTGCCTAGACAAAAGATGTTTACTTCAGCACATACTGGTCATGTGTGGATACAAGAAGTGCTACAAGGGCATGAGCGGAGGGCCTATTGGGCATTCAAGCTTAGCCCTACCATGTTTATTGCACTGAGAGACATGTTAGTGGATAGGGGCTTACTATTTGACTCACGACATGTCACTGCCTATGAGCAACTAGCGATGTTCTTACATGCTGCTGGCCATGGTGTTGCGACTGGGGCATTGTGTGAGTACTTCCAGCACTCTTCACAAACAATCAGCTATTATGTCAATAATGTTGCTATGGCATTGGCATCTCTGAAGACAGAATTTATTCAGCTTCCTTCTAATGTGGGTGAATGTCACCCTCATATCCGAGGGAAGACATATTTCTATCCTTACTTCAAGGTATTTGATTTCTAATGGTCTAGCATTTCATTTTTAATGGTCTAAACAAAATCTTATGCATGGTCTTATATTTTCATTGCACTGTGTAGGATGCGATTGGGGCGATTGATGGAACACATATAATAGCTCATATTCCACGAAAATACCATGGTCGCTTTCGTAACCGCAAGGGTTACATAAGCCAAAATGTAATGGGGGTTGTCTCTTTCGATCTCACTTTTCTATACATTGCTGTTGGTTGGGAAGGTTCTGCAGCATATATGAGAGTATTGAAGTGGGCATTGGATCACGGCGGGTTTCGGGTGCCTCGCGGCAAGTACTATCTTGTCGACTCTGGATACGCAAACACGCGTAGTTTCTTAGCTCCTTATCAAGGACAACGGTACCACATTGGTTGCTTTAGAGGTCGTGGTCGACATTATGCTAATAAAAGAGAGAAGTTCAACCATAGACATGCACAACTGAGGAATTGTGTAGAGCGCGCGTTCGGTGTGCTCAAGAATCGTTTTCAAATCTTAAGAGAGGGTTGTATGTACCCATGGGAAACACAACGAAAGATAGTGCTAGCATGTTCTGTCGTCCACAACTTCGTTCGTCGAAGGGAGGGACATGATGTATATTTTAACATGGCAAATGAACGTGGATTTGCAGAAGATGATGGAGATATTGACTACCCCGTTGACATTGCGCCTAGCCAAGCTGAGCTAGTTGTAGGGGACCATGTCAGGGAGGAAATTACAGACCAACTCTGGGAGGAGAATAATTCGCTTTGGTAGATGTTTCCTTTGTTTGCTCTTTTCCGTTTTATCTTGCTTAGTTGTTATGCCATGTATGATTTATTTTTATTTATATTTGGTAGACATTTGTATCGTTCACTATATGGCATGTAACTTTAATTCATATCTGCATTTTGTTTCTTTTCATTCATATGCACTGAAAACTGATGTTCATCTATATTTTGGATACCATGGTGTTTTTATTTCCTCTCATTTGTTCTTACAGGTGGTGCGCATACATGGTTGGAGTGCTTCTTTCTTAGACATACACTCAGATAGCATGAGGCATGATTGCAGCCCTATACCGATTGCACGTTTGGGTAGTAGGAAGGCATACGTGCAACCCTACCCAAGCATGTCTTCGGATATTAGCACGGCATGATTGCAGCCCTATCTGAGTGTTGTAATGTATGGACAATGATGAAGGAAGAAGCAGTGAGTCTATTGGTTGGATGGCTTTTAAGCAACCCCAATAGATGATGAAACTCCTTTTTCTGAGTCCATCTTTAATATTTTGATGAAGCATTTGTTTCATTTCATTATTTTAATCTTCAGTTATTATGGGGGTTGCATGAGCCTCGTTTGATTTCATGCTATTTTTATAAACTTATTATGGGGGTTGCATGAGCCTCGCTTGATTTCATGCTATTTTTATAAACTTATTATGGGGGTTGCATGAGCCTCGCTTGATTTCATGCTATTTTTATAAACTTATTATGGGAGTTGCATGAGCCTCGCTTGATTTCATGCTATTTTTGATCAAAACGAGCATAATATAATATGTTTGTTATTAAATAGGGCCTCATCATAAACAAACAGCTATGACCTTTTGAGTAGGTGGCATAGTCCAAGAGTTTTATAACAAGGACTGTTGAATCCAAATGAATCCTACACTTGAATTGAGAAAAGAAGACAAATTGGGCCAAGTCTCTCTCTCTCTATATATATATCTCTACCCCTCTCTCTCTCTAGGCATCTCTATCTTTCTCTCTCTAAATTCCCCTTGTGCACCTAGCTGTTTCATCAATGGGGGAGTTTGAGAAGCAGGTGAAGGAGAGGGCCAAGGAGCTGAAGCACCTGCTCCAGAAGGGCATGAGGATCGTAGGCCACACGTGCAAGAAGATCTGGTACAAGGTCAGGAACATGAGGCGAGGCTAACCCACGCGTGTGGTGTCATCCCCGGAAGAGAAAAGATCCAGTTTTTTCTCTGTCTTCTTCTTTTGTTTTTGTTTTTTTTGGGTGTGTTTGAGGGTATGATCTAAATACTAAATAGCATGCAGCTGTGGAGTCTTGTTTATCCCGTGTAAATTTGCAGTATGGGACCTGACCCTTTTCATTTAATGTCATTTTGAATGGGAAGAATATTTGATCTCATGCAGTTTTTTTTAATTTTATCAATTTTTATTAAGTAAAAATAATCAAAACAATTTTTTCTTCATTGAAATATAATGTTTGATCCTTTTTCTTCTGTCACCCATTGCTGAATCCCACATTCTCAGTGACTGCCATGGACTCTGGCCTCTTCTTCATTTTTTGTGACCCATTCTTGCCAAGAACAAAACAGTAGAAAGCACATGTGGTGTAAGCCACGCAACCCCCATCAACACAAGCACCACCTTCAGCAGTTGCAATAGCACAAACAACAACAACGTGCCCTTGCTGACATCATTGGTAACATGCCCATTCACGAAATGCAGCACCCTACACATACATGATGAGATCAACTTCCCTGATGACTATCAGATTCAACCTTCCCAGTTAATGCTGGCTGCCACTAGTATGTTGCCAAAGCAGTAACTACCAAGCCAGCACTCGGATAAGGGAGACACCATTATTGTAGAAGAGAGATGGCATTATTCTCATTTCATGCGCTTAGCTAAACTTTAACAGTGATTGACTTGAGACAGTTAAGGAAACTGACCTAGTGTTAAGTTTGCTGATGACTCTCCAAGTGGCATCCTACTGGACAGATAACAGAGGTTACGTAGGATCACAGATCCGACAATACTCTACATATAAGAAGTCTACAAGGGATTTCAGATGCAAAATTGTTCGGAAGGTTATATAAAAAAAAAACTAGTATTTTTAAAAAATTCATCCATTAAATAGCAAGATTCGCCTTTGACACCTGTCCAAGGCATGACTCATTAATCATAACATATTTTTTAATAAATCAATTATCCAGAGGCAAATTTTGACTCACCAAACCACCCCCATCATCATCATCGAAGTCAGCAGCATTTGCTCCAGGTTCCTGCATTCCGACATGATCAGTAACAGCTGAAACCTGTACATTAATCAAGCCCAAGCCAACTTAACCAGCTAACCAGGAATAATCAAGGCAGCAGTAAAAATCAACAAAGAGACAACAGATAATAACTAATTGGTTTTGATTTCAAACTGGATTCAGTGGATCCCTTACTTTGATGATACGGCCAGCAATTTCCAACTTTCCGTTCAAACTCTGAGCAACTTTTGCATGTTCTAGTTGAGCAAACTGTGAACAGCATGAGACAATTAGCTCAACATAACCAAACAACCTACGAATCCACTCAGCTCTGCACTTACTTGGACAAACCCAAAACCTTTGCACTCAGAGTTCGTGTACAAAGTAACAACTAATAACGGTGAGTGTGCATAATTTCGTTTAAACTAAAAAAATTCAATTAAGTCATGCGGTTCTGTTCAGTTCAATTTGATTAAAAATTGTATTTGATTTAATTTGATTTCACACATTTTAAAATTGAACATCTAGTTATAATTATTATATTTTAGTATTTCAAAATTATATTAACATTATTTTTTATGAACACATGTATAATCAATAGTATTACATATTAATATATATGTTACATTGTCCATGAATGAAGGTCAAAGTATAGCATAGAATAGTATTTTCAATTTCTTATTCTACTAAATCGGAATTAGTAGGTAGTAGGATAAGAAGGGTAATTTAGACAAAAAAAGTACTTATTCTCCTTCTTATTCCCTCCTTCGTAATCAAAGCAATTAGAATAACTTCTTATTCTATCTTCAATTTATATCCGCTGCCAAATCAAAAGACTTCTTATTCTAGAATAAGCCATCCGGCATAACTTATTCTAGAATAAGAAATCCGGGAAACAAAGTGAGGCTTAAGGTTCACTTTGTTTGCAGAATAAGATTTTGGGGATTATTTAAATCAGAATAAGAGATATTTTGATTTGATAAGTTGTTAGTATTCCATCTAAAATAAAGAGACTTATATTGCGCTATTTTAAGTAATTTGGTAGGAATAAGTAGAATAAAGATGAAATAAAAGGTGAAATTATGAGAATTAAAAGAATTGGACATTCCATGTAGAGTTTGGGAAATTAGAAGAATTAGGCATCTCCGTAATCAAATCAGAATAAAGTCTTTATATCAGTTATTCAGTCTTACTCTGCAAACATAGTGAGCCTAGCCTCACTTTGTTTGCAGAATAAGTTTTTACGTGGGGCCCACTGACGGAATGGCGTATACCAGAATAAGAGATGTTTCGGTTTGATAGTTTTGTGGGGCCCGCTAATGGAATAAGAAGAATAAGTGATTCTTGGGTCTAAGGTGGGATGGCTTATTCTCCTTATTCTCCGAATACGCTATTCTGCACCGGTATAAGCCATTCTGCTTGTCAAAGCAAAATTAAGCTTATTCTCCCCTTATTCTCCCTTATTCTTCTCCTATTCTCCAATCAAAGTGGGAGAGAGATGACATACAAAAGAAAAGTGGCAGCTAAGTATATGAGGGAGAGATTAGAAGGATTAAATCATGTAGGTCGGATCAAGCTTGAGAAAACTTACTACACAGGTTAAGATGAGGTTGAAGATGACCAAGGTAAATAGCCGAAAGCCAAAATAAGATAAACACCGTCAAAAGATAGGAAGCAAAACAAGGAAGTTCGAAAACTCACTTGACCGAAACCTCCCAAGGGAGAGAGTGAGCTCTCAAGAGATAGATGGGATCCCCCAAAGGGGAAGGGGAGGGGGATTAGCTGAAGAGGAAATGCCCCCTCCCCGTGAAGAAACACAAGAGGAGGAGCTGTAGAACGGGGAGCAGGTAGGAGCCAAATCTGGTTCAACTTGATAACATTTGCTCCTTCAGGTGAAGAGAAGGCTGTGAGGCAAAAGAAAAGGAATATATGATTATCAGAAATGGTTGTAACAATGTAAAGTAGAAAAAAAAGTCTAATGACTATTCACGTGAACAGAACATATACACTCCCAACATTTTCCCCCCCTGCAACCCAAATGCACGGCCTTAGCCTCCTTTTCGGCAAAGAGTAATACTTGTTGCAATGCCTCTGTGCGCACTTGAGCATTGCAATGGATATTTTTTCTTTTTTAATTTTTTTAGGTCGGCCTCGAAGTGTCCTAATCACCCGTATAGTGTAATGCCCGATCGAATATGTCACTGTACGGATAGTTAGGACACCTTGGGCCGACCTAAAAAAAAATTCATTTACCCATTGCAACACCCCTATGTGCATGTGCAGCACGCAGCAAATATTACACTTTGACGAATTAGTATTCTCAAAGAAATAAGTAGAACAAAATTTTGATGTATGCAATGGTTTATCTCAGAGTAAGCATGCTTTTACTTGTATACAATGGAAATTTTTATGCCATAAATAAATCAAATATCTTGAAATACAGATATACAGAAAATAATTAAATTAAAATAATACGGACGAAGAGAAGGCCTTACTTTTGAATTGCTGGGGAAGGAGGTTAGGGATGTAAACCGAGTGAATACAGACCGAATATATGCATATTCATATTTATTTTCATATTTTATATGTGAATACGAATCTAAATATGGATAATCATTAGATTGTAAAATTAATATTAATATTTATAATAAATGAATATAAGTATAAATCGGATATAGTAAGATGTTCATAGAAAGAAGAAAATGACCTTAAATGATAAAAACTTAAATGTGATCAAATTTTCATGAATAAAAATCATGTTAGACATATGATTTTTCTCATTTTACACGAATCATGTGAATACGAATAATTTATATTTGATTATGGATCTTTTAAAATTCTATATACGGATATTTTAGAATAGCTATATTTCTTTCTATATTAAAAACAGATGTAAAATATGCATTCATGTTCGGTAAAATCAGATGCGAATCCGAATATGAAACAAATATGAGAGACACTTCGTGCACATTAGGTATTAGTGCACACCTGTGATGTGCATCAAGTTTTATTATTTTTTTATAAATTGTGATTTTAGGTCCGGGCCGAGTTAACCTACACTTCCGTATAAGGCACATCCTATTTCGGTGTCTAAATTTTTTTTAAAAATAAAAGATCATTATTCTTCTGATTGGTTTTTAAATCTTAAATTTTTTTAGACGTCGAAATAGGATGTGCCTTATACGGACGTGTAGGTAAACTCGACTCCGACCTAATAACATAATTTTTAAAAAATAAAAAAAAACTGGTGTCCATCGAGTATTTTTCAACAAATATATTTGTATTTGCTTAGGAGGTCTTTCCAACCTGGAGATATGATCACGTGCACTGCACGGTCCGCAGCCTCCTTTTAGGCGCTAATAGAGGAAGTTAATTAAGCGGCCAGTTATAGAACTGGCAGGAGGCCACTTGAACGAAAGACACGTGCGGGACTAGAGTAAATTTTGAATTTAACCTTTAGGACTTTTTACATATATATCCCTCGAAAATATTATATTTACACATATACCTCAACTTTCTCTTATTATCAAGAATATTCCTGAAATCTTCATAAAGTTGTACTTATATCCTTCCATCTAAAAATGTTACATAGATATCTCTAAATTTACTAATATTTTACATATATATCCTTCATTTCACTAAAATTTTGCATATGTATTTGACACGTCCTGTTGCCATGATTTTATGGAATCTTTTTTAGCGTGTTTCATTGAAATTCACTTTAGTTTGATGGAGAACTATAAATGCAACATTTTAGAGTTTTGGGGGTATTCTTGATAATAGGAGAGAGTTGGGAGTATATATACAAATGCCTTATTTTTTAGGGGTATATATGCAAAAAAAAAACTTAATCTTTTATGTGCTTTCGATTATATGCTTGGCTTGTTTTTCTCTCTTCAAATTAAGTTCCAACCCTTTTTAGCGTGGGAATGTGAAGCATAACCATGAGGCAGTTATGAGAGAGAGAGAGAGAGAGAAAGTGGAAGATAAAGAGAGAGAGAAAGAGAGAAGAGGATGGGCTTGGGATCTTTGACATGGAGTAATTTGAGGATTCATCCTAAACCAAACAAAGAAGAGGAGAGGAGAGAAAGTAGCGAATCCTCTATTCTCATTGTTCAGACAATTACCTCCCAAAGTTCCATTTAGTAATATTAAATCGATGCTAATAAGAAAAAGAAATATACTCTAGGTTCATATTCACTATGAAAGATAAAAATTGAACTCATACCTTCAAAAGAGAGTCTTAGTACTACTAAACCACGGAGGTTAGCTAAGTCAAAAGCTTGTCGTCATATCTTTCAATTGAAAGTATTTTTGAATTTTTCATAATGTTTCAATTGGGTTGATTTGAGTGGTCGATGTTAACTAGAAATCTAGAATAGAAAAAGTATATCTATATTTACATATTTTATTTCTTATTTACTTTGTCGAATTCAATTTTTATTTTGAATAAAACAGAAATCTAATTAACAAAACAAAAAATATATATATTCCAATGTAATTTACTCATGCGCAATAAGCAATTTGATTATGAAAGAGGATGACCAAAGGCGTTCCTTCCCAAGAAACCCTAAAAAACTGAAAAGCATTGGACAAATTGCACACGCGGCAGTTCCTCATTGGCCAACTAAGCAAAGTTCGTCGATTCGAAAAGGTAGATCGATTCGGATCTTTATGATTCGGTACGAGTCGGATTGACTCGTGTCGACTCGCACGAATCTCATGAAAAAGTTCTTCTAAATCGTACATATTCGATCGAATTGTATCCACTCGAATTTATCTTGATACGGTACAAGTCGGCACGAATCAATCCAGTGTAGCAAACCATGCCGCAGAACTACCCCCTGCCCTGGTGTGAGGGAACTCTGCCCCAAATACAAGACAACATAGGTGCTGCACTTAAAAACTGTTGGCTGGATTGTGGCACTAGTTGTCTGACACAACTGATCTCCGCACTACCACACCTAATTCTCTCCCCGTTGCCATCGTTAATTAATTAAAAATAAATAAATAATTAGCTAATTGATTCTTACATAATAAAAATAAAACATAAAAATAGACACCCATGTGGACTTCGTACTGGGCCTACCGGTCCTTCCTTTCAAGGTGGGTAGGTTGCTGTTTGGCCTCATCGGACCCAACCAGAAAAAAGAAGGCCTCTCTCTTCTCACCCTTCTCTCTCTAGCCTTCTCCCACCAAACCCAGGAGGGCGGGGCAGATAAAGGAGGTGGGGGGAGTAGACGCCCACCTACTACCTGCCCTTGCATCTCCCCTCGGCGCCATGGAGTGCTTGAAGGCTCACAGCGTCGAGATTCTGGGCATCGCCGTGGCCGTCGTGGCCGTCGGCGCCGCCGCCGCTTACCTCTACCTCAGCAAGAAGACCAAGGGTATCTTTCTCTCTGTTCGTCTATGAGGTGAATCTGGATGCTTTTAGACTGATGGGTGGCTTGATGCTTCGTGGGTATCGCCTGTTGCATCGTATTTGTCTGCTGAGCATTACTGTTCTATGATCTCTCTCTCTCTCTCTCTCTCTCTCTCTACTGTTCTATGATCTCTCTCTTTCTCTCTCTCTCTCTCTATCCATCCATCTATTTCTCGTCGTGAGTTATGAATTTTGGCAGATCGTGCGTTGCTTCCCCTTGTTTTTATTGCCTCTGAAATGGAAGAAATGAGTCACTAGCGCTTCCTAGTTGTCTGTTTTTGCTATTTCTAGATGTTGAGGTGCTTGCATATGGGCATTTGTGAGATGTTCTTTTAACACAAAGGCAGGATTTTTCCCTTTGTTAATCGTGTGCTTTTACTTTTTTGCTATTTGATGGGTTCTGTTTGTGATGCTATGTGCTTTGGATCCGAGAAGTAAGCTGTTTAAGTCTTTGCATTCAGGAAACAGAGTGATATCTTTGTCGATGTCGAAGAGCTGGCTTTTCTGTGGTTTCTTTCTTATTTTACCGGTCATGATGCCAATAGACTTTCCTGTCAGTTGTGAGTGATATCGAGTTTATGGTTATGGCACTACGGGAAATGACATGTTTGCTTGAAGGTTAATCAAATACTATGGGAATTGGGAACCTTTGATGACCATCAAGTTTCTTCTTTTCAATCAATTACTGTGTGTATATTACTGCGAGCCTGCAACCTCTTCTGGTTGTGGTGGCTCCTCCTTGATCTAGCATCTTTTCTATGGTTACGGATCTCTGCAGTTTCACATGTAAAGCCATCTGAATTTATGACGTGAATTTTACTGGCTTGGTCTTCGTGATGATTGTGATTAAACGTCAAAGATTTATCTGCCTGCCTCTATCTTTGTGGAGCTGCTTCTTATGTGACAAAGTTATCCACAGGTTGCTTGGACCCTGAGAACTTTAGGGACTTCAAACTCATGGAGCGAAAACAACTCAGTCATAATGTGGCTAAATTCCGATTTGCTCTTCCGACACCGACTTCTGTTCTGGGCCTCCCAATTGGACAACATATCAGTTGCAGGTTTGGTTTGTCATATTGCTGTGATACTTGCCTTATACAATCTTCACCGGACCTTGTTACTGATGTGAAAAGTTTGTGAGTTATGTGGTAGGGGAAAAGATAGTGTCGGTGAAGAAGTTATTAAACCCTATACCCCAACCACTCTGGATTCTGATGTTGGACACTTTGAACTTGTTATAAAGGTATGTAAGGGTCATTGTGGTTTCAAGAATAATGGTTTTGAGTACTTGATAGAATATATACTAAGCTGTCAAGGAAAGCAATCTGGATTTTGTGGCAATATAGCTTGTTTTTGTAATATTGTTTTCTTCTGGCATTTAGATGTATCCTCAAGGAAGAATGTCTCATCATTTTCGTGAGATGCGGGTTGGTGATTTCTTGTCCGTAAAGGGACCGAAGGTATCTAAAATGTTTTTCATCTGGATATTGTGAGGATTTCTTTTTTTTTTTGTGCATAATCATTACTTCTATTGACACTTTGAACGGCCTGCTGTCAATTGAAACTATGTAAGAACTCTCCGCATTTGTACACTTCAATAAAATAGTGGATTATGCAGATGCTGTAGATTATTTAAAATAACTAATTAATGTAATGGGCAAATTACCTATGTAGTCAGAGGCGAGAGGCGACCGAGGCGATCGGGGGGTCGCCTCAGCCTCAAATGCCTAGGCGATGGCCTAGGCGTTTGAGGCGACATTTTAAAAAAAATATATTTATAATTTACTTATTATACAAAATAGCCAAATAATCATACAGAATGATATTTATTCACTCAAATTATCAAATATAACCAAATATGTAATCAACAAATTCATAGACATTTTACTACTAATTAAATTCACCATAATGAAATTTATCAATGAAATGCTAAGCAAACACAATATAAATGTAGAAATGTAAGATAAGTCTATTACAACATTCAAATGTTCCTTAAGAAAATAAGTAGCCAACATTTCCAAATAAGGCTAACAAGCCTATGAATACATTCCTTTCACAACTCTCAAGCTCATCGATAGACTTGAGTCACTCATTCATCACTCTCAGGATCTTTATTTCTCCCCTTCCCTTCGGTAGGCCCTTGATTAGACGAATGAGACGAACCTCCGGTTGGTGTGGTCATCTTAAAAATTAAATCAATGTCCACAGTCCACCTGTAAACAGTAAAGACAGAGAGCAAGAGAGAGTGAGCGAGACAGAGAGAGATAGTAGGGGTCGGGGAGGGGAGAGACAGACAGAGAGACAGAGAACAAGAGAGATAAAGTGGGGGTCGGGGGAGGGGAGAGACAGATTGAGAGAGACAGAGATCATGAGAGATAGAGTGGGGGTCGGGGGAGGGGAGAGACATATTGAGAGAGACAGACAGAGAGACAAAGATCAGGAGAGATAGAGTGGGGGTCGGGGGAGGGGAGAGACATATTGAGAGAGACAGAGATCAGGAGAGATAGAGTGGGGGTCGGGGGAGGGGAGAGACAGACAGAGAGACAGAGATCAGGAGAGATAGAGTGGGGGTCGGGGGAGGGGAGAGACAAAGAGACAGGCAAGAGAGAGTGAGAGAGAAGGACACAAAGACAGAGAGTGGGGGTCGGGGGTGAGAGACACAGAGACAGAGAGTGAGGGCGGGGGTGAGAGACAGAGACAGAGGTTGGGAGAGATTGAGAGGGTCAGGGGAGGTAGACGGAGAGAGACTGAGAGACACACAGAGAGAGTGAGGGTCCGGGGTGAGAGAGAGTGAGAGTGAGCGTCGGGGGTGAGAGAGATAGAGAGGCTGAGAGAGATTGAGAGTGGGGGTCGGGGGAGGCAGACAGAGAGAATGAGGGGGTCGGGGGTGAGAGACACAGAGACAGAGAGTGAGGGCGGGGGTGAGAGACAGAGACAGAGAGGTTGGGAGAGATTGAGAGGATCAGGGGAGGTAGACGGAGAGATTGAGAGAGACAGAGAAGGAGGGAGTGCGAGAGAGACAGAGAGAGGGGGACAGTGCGAGAGAGACAGAGAAGGAGGGAGTGCGAGAGAGAGAGAGAGAGAGAGAGAGAGAGAGAGAGAGAGAGAGGGAGAGAGAGACGACTTACCTGCCGCCGCCGCCACCGGAGAAGTTCTCCGCTGCCGCCGGAGTCGGTTCCCGCCGATGCCCGCTCGTATCCTTGCCGGAGGAGACCGCGATCGCCTGCCGCTCGTGTCGGGACACAGTGAAAGGGAATGGGTTTTAAGGTAAAACGTGGAGGGGGGTAGGCTTATAACGGTGGGCCGTTTCGTATTGGGCTTCTTCGTAGCGGGCCGGTGGGCTTCTTCGTAACGGACCGGTGGGCTCTGTCCGTAAGGCGCCTGAGGCGCTGAAGGCGTGTGAGGCGCGCCTAGGCGAGCGACTGGGCAATATAGGCGTTTCCGGCGATCGCCTAGGCGAAAACCGGGAAAGCGAGGCGCCAAACCCTCGCCTCGCCTCGTCGCCTAGGCGAACGCCTCGCACGCCTTTGATAACAGAGCAAATTGCAGAGTGGATAAACTGGTTATGCTTATTAGGCTTATTCAAGTGAACTTGGGTATTTCAACAGATCAAAAGTGCTGATAATTTTCTGTAGCTGTTGCTACAGCAACATTGTTGACCAAAGTTTTTGCTTTCCCTTGTCCTTTTAGAGCTTATGGTATTGGTGCATATGATTGATAATATGTGTTGAAAGAATTAAAAGAATTTAAATTTGTGGTCCTTTAGTTTGTTATTGTGCATCCCCAAGCAAGTTGTTATGGTTATTTATACTGATAGGCAACAAATTCATGGAAATATAGGCTGCTACACAAAGTGGTAATAGACAATTATCTTCCATAAAAAGCCATCTCAGTAGATAAGAAAAGTGAGCTTAGAGTTCTTATCTTAGTTTGTATTTCCCTTGATTTGGGGACTCTTTGGTTTAGTAACAAAATCATGGAAGGAAGGATCAGCACGGAACAGATTGGGTTGGCCGATTCAAATAGTTTTTGGCCAAATCAGTCTGATCCCGATCCAACCCTTGCCAATCCAAAACCAGATCGGGCATGATCTGGCAACCCACCCCAAAGTCAACCTCCAGATTTGTCAATTCGGCTGATTGTTGGGGCTTTAATGGCTACTCAAAGTAGCCACTAGAGACAAATACAAGTTTCATCAATCGTAGGTTCGCTACTTTCAATCCTTCACTTTCATTTCACCCCAAAACACTATGACATGCTAGAGGGCTTCCAACAGCTAGCTGGGGGTTGGGGAGGGCTTGGTGGCTATAAATAGCCCCATTTGGCCATTCTCTCTCAAAATACTTTCTCCTTCTAACTCTCTCCTTCATTCTCATCTTTTCTGGACAGCTCTCTATGGCAACCGGCTTGGCTCCAAAAAAGGCATTCTAGAAACTTCATTATGGCACAAGAGCCCGTTAAATGCGATCTTCATCATGGCATTGTGCCATAGTGAGGCACTAGAATCTCTTTGGTGCAGAGTGTAGACTAGTTTATTTGTTGTATATTACTAAGCTTGTGTTTCAAACAAGTTCTTTATTTGCATCTTTACAGTAGCTTGTTGTATCCTTGTAATTTTTATATTTTTTGTCACACTTCCATATTTGTCTTTAGTTAAAATATGAAGGTACAACAAAAGAATATGAATTAGTACCTTGGCAACATACAAAATTGATGGTTGTGTCGAATGGTGATCATGTTGGATGCAAATAACTCATCAATTTTGAGTCTTGCACGTGTATGAATTCATGTTCTTTTGTGATACTTTCATATTTAGGTAACGGCATTATGGAAATGAGACAAAATAATATGAATTTTCATGTAACTTTGGCAACAGAAAATTTTCATGTAAATCTATGAGTCTCAATGTACCTTTACGTTTTTTGTATTCGCATGCTTGCATTTGCTTATGGACTACAAAAGAGTTTCAGGCTTGAATTGGCTCAGGATCGGATCAGACCTGGACCGATCCATGTCCGATCCCTGATCTTCCATCCTTGAACAAAATTAGATAATCCAATTGATCGGAACAACTTATCCCATGCTTCGCTACGTTGCAGAGTATAAGTGGCGGGTCACAGGTGTGTCGGTTTGCCACATTGCCAATAATTGTAACCTGAATTTGGCGTCAGCAGATCCCAAATTTAGTTGTGATATGGGAGTTTTTTAGGCTCTCCAACTTGTTTGAATTTGAGAGGCATATGCAAAGATTTTGTGCATAGGATCTTGAACTAGGATCTTGTTTCTGAAGTACTTAGCCAGCCATACATTGTTTCTAAGTAGTTTCTTTGACATGCACGTATGCAGTAAAGACTCCATAATGTCCATGTGTCATAGGCTTATGTGAAATTTCCTTTTAGCTAAATATCTATTTATTTCATGCACAAGGGTGTAAGTTGTCATCGGACATTGGAATTTGCCTTATTACTCAACAAGCTGACCTAGTTGTTGCCATCTATTGCACAAGTTGTTATGCAATTCATTTACTTGCCTTCAAACAGTTCTTGTATGGATTGGTCATCATGTTGTCCATTGAACAACGAAACAAAAGTACATACTGCCAATGAAGTGTTTTGTATACTTTGGAAGGTTTCATATATAATGAAGTTTTGGGGAAAGACAAGGATATCTTCTGAAGATCACTGTCTTTTTGCTATGTTTATTTAGGATTTGTTCCTTTCTCCTCCTCCTCATCTCTCCTTTCCTTGCCAACCTTATTTTTCTTTTTTCTTTCTCTTATAATCAAGGAAGAAAAGCTCAGATCCCCTCCAACCGAGCAGTCTGTGTAGATCATCCAGATATGAGTTGGCAGATCTGGGCTTATCCTAGCTGAATCCTGTTGCCTTTTGTCCGTCCAAAACCTAGCCTAAGAATCCTGGCCAAACAATTAGAAAGGCGAGTCAAGGATCAATCTGCCAACAATCGGCACAGATCAGCACCTCAATGCTGATCCATGCTGAATTTTGAAACCTTGCTTATAATTAAATCAACGTTTTGTATCATTTCTTCCTAGGTTTAGTTTTATTGTCTGTTAGCCTTCTCCCAAGGCAATCCTAGGTATCCGGCCAAAATGGAGATGGACTTATGACAGTCAGCTGTAAAACAGAAAAAATGTCTGTCTTCTAGGTCCCAAGCTGACCCCATGTTGATGTTGTATGGTTTTTTTATGATGCTGTTGAAATGCGTAGATTCTGTAGATGTTTCACTGTCATCTATTCTGCACCATCTTCTGTTGGTTGAATCATTTATGCTTTTGACGCTCTCAGGGGCGTTTCAGATATAAGCCTGGCCAAGTTAGAGCATTTGGAATGCTTGCTGGAGGGTCTGGAATCACTCCCATGTTCCAAGTAATACTCTAATATGCACATCTGTCAATGTAACCTAGGTTGCTTACCTTGAGTATCTTAAGCATGTGAACATCTTTGTGGCTGCATTAGGTTGCTCGAGCAATATTAGAAAACCAGGAGGACAAAACAAAGGTGCAACTAATTTATGCTAATGTCGCATATGAAGATATCCTCCTCAAGGTAAGGGCTGCAAGAAGTTTAAAGAATTCATCTTAAGCTCCATTGTTAGTTCTTGATGACGCTTCGTGATCATTGATCTATTGCATCCTCCATAGCAAATCTGAATTCGGTAAACATCATTTCTTATGCAGGAAGAGCTGGATGGTCTCACTAGCAACTACGCCAGTCGCTTTAAAGTCTACTATGTTTTGAACCAGGTTAGTCTCAGGTCTTCCTGCATGTACCTAATGTTTAAGACCCATATGTAACTTCCAGATATCCAGGTTGATATCTAGGATGAAAGACATAAATCTTTGCCAATCAGTCATTACATAATCCAAATGTCTTCTGTTGCATTCTTCCGTTTCTTTTAAACCCTAATCTCATCCAACTTTGGTGTGTTCTGTGTTAGCCTCCGGAGAACTGGAATGGTGGTGTTGGCTTCGTGTCAAAGGAAATGATTCAAGCACATTGCCCAGCACCTGCCGAAGACATCCAGGTAATGATATTTGCGTCATCAACTTGCTCTTTGAAATTTATTCTTATGCAGATCCTGGAAAGAAATACTTGAAACTTCCATAATCTGGAAAACTTAACAGCAACTAGCTTCATCAAGAGTTTCTAGTTACATTCAAGTATTGATTGTTGCACTGCAGATTTTGAGATGCGGTCCGCTACCCATGAACAAGGCCATGGCCACCCACCTGGATGAACTTGGTTACACAAAGGAAATGCAGTTCCAATTTTAAGCCTTTTTCTGAAGAAATTATAAGCTATTGTTTAAGGGGCTCACCCCAAATCCCCTTGCGGTAGAGCACGTCTGCAGTTCCTCTGCCACTTCCCTAAACTCAGCCTCGTTCGAAGTAGCTTTTGCATGACTAAGAATCAAAGCTTACATTTGAAACATCAAGAAACGTGAGTTTTATTTTCTCTTTTTCCTGCTGCGATTTTGTAATCCATCTATGATTTGAACTCTCAAGATTTCCCTTTCATCTGGAAATCAAATCTGAAAGCAGAATCTATTGAAGATCATGACTTTTGGCAGCATGACCAAATAAAAAAGTAAGCTTTGTTTTGCTTTGTGGGTGAATTAGCCTTGCAAACTTGGTTACTAGGAACTTTAACTTTGGCGGCGTTTGGCAACATGGATTGGTATTCTGAAGGGTCATGATTTTTCTGCTCATTTAATGTTTCTTCCTTTTGTAAAGGAATAATATTTGGATGTGCCTCGTGAATTTGAAAATATCCACACTTTTCCTATAAGGTTTCTTTCTCATGAAAGGACAAATAATGTGAAAGAGCCTTGGTGACGCTGGACCTTTTTTAATAAAGCAGGTCATAAGTTGAAATCTCATCTCTAATGGGTGTGCAGGGATATTTGTCGTACAAGTTTGTAGGGGCCTATGACGTGTGCTCTCTGTAGGTGATGGGACCTTGGAGAAAATATTGCTCCTTGTAATAGGTTATCTAAGTTTAGAATGATTGTTGAAGCGGCGTGGTGGTGGTGACATCTCGTAAGTGAATTGTGTACTCCCTCTAATATGGAGGCCCTGTAAATATATCTGACAAAAGAAATAGAAAAGACAAATAATAGTGGGCAACGTGGGGGTCGCTCTACATCCATCTTATTTTAAATGAGAAGGGGATCTTCCTTAGGTGAACTTAAAAAATCATTCATTCAAGTTCATGTTTGAGTATTCTTCTGATGGATTTGTGATTTTCCAAGTTCGATGTCACGCTTGAAAAGTATGTGTTTCAGGAAGTCCTTGAGGTTGATGCAAATTTAAAAAAATATCTATGGAAAAATATAAAGATAAAATGTTGATAAATTTTCAAAAAAAGATATTAGTGCCTGTACTAAAATGAAAATTGATTCTAAATACTGCGTTGTCTTTTTATAATGTCTTGGATCCTTACATTAGCAGATGTGATGCATATCAAAGCTATCTCTTAGATGTTGGTAGAATAGGATTCTTATAATACTTTTGGAAATTTTTGTATATGCATCCCTGTAAACCACCACATTTGTTTGTATATGCTGATTCCTACATATTGTTATAGATATTCTTGATATCTTAATAGAGTTATAATTATATCTTTTTGTCAAAATATTATACATTTTAATTAAATGTCAAAAAGAATCTGTTAACTCTGGTAAAGTTAGAAGAATACATGCAAAGTAGCAAAATATTTTGACATATCTTGTTAGAGTTTATAGTGTTAATACCAGAAAAGTATAATTGTAACTTTTCCCAAGATGTTCGGAATATTTAACAATATGCGAGTCAAAGGCAGATATACAAATATGACAGTCTATAGGGGTATCTATATAAAACTCCTTTCCCTTTTTCTTTTGGTTCGTATTCTCAGCCAAGCTCTAAGGCATGGACATCATACCAAGGCCGATTATTAGACATTTAGCAAAAGGTCACGTTTCTTCATATATTTGTAGGGTGTTTGGATATTTTTTTGCCTCTTTTCTCTTTCAAATTTAAAATTAAAAGTAAAATGAGAAAAGAAACATGTTTGACAATATCTCTCATATTTTTTAGGAAAGTATCTCACCCTTCATAAATCTCTCTCAAAAATAAAGCAACTCGAGAATTATTTTTATTTTGAGGAAAACCTCTCTTCTTGTCTCTCTCAACGTGTCTCTCCCCCCTCCACGTTTCTCTCTCTTGCCAATGACTTTCTCTTTTTCTCCACATTTCTCTCTATCCCACCTCTCTCTCTCTCTCTCTCTCTCTCTCTCTCCCTCCTTTACTTTCCTTTAAACTCTCTTGAAAATAAATTTACCAAATAGGGAAAGAATCAAAGTATAGTAATTTTAAAAATCAAAGTTTTACTTTTAATAAAAAATAGTCTCAAAAGAAAAAATGCTTCCAAACACCCTATTAGGACATGTATGGGTGGCTTTGAATTGGAAGTATTCTGGGGCTTCCAAAAGTTCAAGCTCATCTAACAAGTTAGAGTTTGCATCCATCAAATGGTTGTGGAACATCTCTACAAGAGTATATTAACTAAAAAATGGCTTTCAAGAATCAAGAGTCTTGATATAATTTTTTTCCAATTTACTTAAACTTTTTTACTCTTTTAATTTCTCCTACACTTGAGACTCTAGAATGGATTTTTTTGATATCGATCTCTATAAACATACTGAATTCAAAATAAATCCTTCTATCTTGACGTTTTGATATTAATCCTTATATACTTAAACTTTTTAATCTCCACTATTGCTTCCGTCAGTTTTTCTTAATTCTACTATAGTTAAACATGAGTTTAAGTTTAACTTACTCTAACATAGTCACTTATACTTCAGTTTAAATTTTGAATTTTACTTGTTGCACTTGTAGTAGCACTACACTATGTATCGATGCATCCAAAATTTAAAAAAAATAATTTTTTTTAGATCATTCCAAACATGTTTGACATATCCATACAACCCAATTTCCAATCGGATGAGCAAAATAAATAAAAAATATTATTAGACTTAACCCATTAAGATTATTTTTAACTATTTATCGGGGCTCAATTTTTATTTTTTAGGGACATTTAAAGTATTTTCATCCATTTTATTCTTGGTTTGAAAAATATTTCATGAGTATTTGCATTTTTTAAAGGATTCTTAATTCGAAGGATTTATTACTAAATTATATTAAGTTTTTAGGAATTAATATTAAAATATACAAGATATATGAATTTATTTCGAATTCACTATGTTTATAAAGATCGAAATTGAAAAAACCCATCTAAGAATTGAGTCCTAAAGTGTAAGCAAACACAGCTGGAATTTTTAGAACTTGGGAAAATGGGGTATAATGTTCTTAGCCAGCCAAGTCTTGGGAGTTGGGATGATGAAAACCTTTCAAATTTCCCTTCCAGCCAACACGATATAGACTTCCTAACCTCTCCCAACTCTATACCCTAGCTAGTTGGTGAACCAATACAAAGGATTATCCTATGATGTAACGCCCCCGCCGTTGCTCGGTTCAATTATGCCAACTTAATGCAAGTTGTCGGTGGAAACGCATCACAGTGGGAACAATACAAATATCCACTTAGTCTAAGTGAGTACTTTACATACATCTATGAACACCATGATATAACTTTCATAACTACAAATTAAAATTTACTATATTAAACTACAAATAAATAGTAATACATATCGATGATCTCTATATATCTAAATAAAATATTACATCATTTGGACTGAAAATAAAATTCTATTACATCTCTTGCTAATAACTGAAAACAAAAGAAAACTTACATCTTCTAAATAACATGGAAATCAAACTCCAAGCTCTGCTCAAAGCTCAGCCTAAATCATCAATCTTCACTTGAAAAATAGTTAGCTAGCAAGCATGAGTCCACATGGAAACTCAACAAGCTCATAACTTAATGAAACCATAGTTTTGCATATCATATATCATCAAAGTAAATTTCACATGATAACATCAACTAGCTAAGCATGAAGATTACATATACATACATTCTTTATCCTAAACATGATTCATTCATACATGAGTATGATATAAAGTAATAAACACAATCTTTAATCACAACATGAGGTCATATCATAGATAACTAACATAAATATATATACAATCATCATATAAGCAACTTCTATACTCATAAACATGAGTCCATAATTTTGAAAATAATCATATAAATTACCATGGAACTAGACATGATCTTTAACATGCATCATATCACTATACGCCCTCAATTATGGACTACCTTATAGTATGGCATACATCATCATAGTATGACTTAACACATGGTCTCTAACATTGCATAACTTTAGCATGAATTATGAACATGGCATATATGCATATCTAGCATGATCTTAAACTTAAACATATATCATATAATCATATATATCATCAATCATATTCTTAACATGCATATTATCATCATAGCACCATGAAGACACTAATATCATGATGTTATCACTTTCTTAACATAGGACAAGCAACTGAATTACAACAGAGAGGCATCATCATCATCTTCTTTACTTAGTAGTTAAGTCATTACTACCAAGTCTTCAATTGCGTAGTCGGGGGACACTCTCATATCGTAGTCCGGTTGAAGACTTGATGGTAATGGCCTCATGGGGTTCATACATTACCTCATAGTCGTAACTGAGTAGACAAAGGATTTTAGAGGTAGCCCCCACAAGTCAAGGGGCTCTATGTTCTAGGATAGTCCTTTCCATAGGTAGTCCTTTCATCCTGTCATAACCTACATGGCACTTAGTTCACAAGCTATCGACTAGTGTATTCACATCATTAACATCTTAATTAGATGCATATGCATGCAACATGATATATGAATATAACCGTACATGATAACTAACATCTTCAATGATCATATGCATGCAAACAGGAATTTATTATGATGTAGAACAGAACATATGCACTAACAGAACTTAAACAGATAATCAAGTATGGAAATAACATGCATCAGATTATTGTTTTAAACTCTTTGAATCGCGTCAGGAACAGTTGACGCAAATTGCAAATTGCGTCAACCTTCCTTGACGCATTTCCATAGTCTAAGTAATATTTTTAGATTTAAAATAAAAATAGATAATTAACTACAGAAATTACACTATAATCATGCTATTAAGGTCCTAATCATGTTGTCACAGGTTCTATCACATGTGTATATATATTCACAAGTATTTATATGATTATTTCTCATGGATTTATCATGGTAAATCAATAACTAGCATGGTGAACATGATGTTAATGATTCATCACTTGAATATACTCTAATAGGTTATCATGAGTAATCACATGAATAAGTGTGGAGAATAATATTAATCACCAAATATGATTGTCATCTATAATTTAACACACATATAGATGAGCATTTTCTTACATGACATGATAACTTTACGCATGCAGGTAGTTAATAACAGAAAACCCTAATTAAGATTCTATCATAAATAATAGCACAAACGGGATCTAACCCAAGTATGGAGTTCAACAGAAATTAACCAAATCGCGTCATACAAAGGTGACGTGATTCATTAATCGCATCACTTTTGTTTGACACCTTCATGCAGTTAAATTATAATTTTAAATAAAAATCCACACAAGCTATGTACATGAATCGCGTCATGCATGACTGACGCGATTTGTAAATCGTGTCAACTGTGCCTAATCATTTCACGCTCAATACATAGTTTTCATTAATTATTCTAGGATTTATACATAGAACTAATATAGCTTAACATGAAGAACAATTAATAGTGATTCATACTTATCAAAATAGCATCCAAGGATCGATCTTTATTTACTTATCATAATATGTAGAAAAAATACTTTGAAAATAAATTTTATTTTCATAAAAATATCTATGGAATCATGGTTAGTCATCATTTGCCTTGACTATGCAAATCAACTCATGAAGAACCTCTCCTAAGCACCACAGGGACCTCCCTCTACGCACAGCAACGCCATTAGACTGCTTCTCTCACACCGCTGCCTGCACACAGATGAAGAACGCCGCGACCGCCCTCTCTCATTCTCGACCGCTTTTTAATTCTCTCTAGGGTTTATGGACACACTAGAGGATTCTAATCACGCAAGGGAACTATATGTAGACATCTAAGTTGAGTTCTAGGTAGAAAATAATCGCTGGCGAAAGAAAATAACTGAGTTCGGTTTGGATATAATTAATCTTCTAAATCACGTCAACCTGATATGATGCGTTTAAGGCTTCCTGGTAAGAATTCGATCAGGAAACTAAAACCCAGTAATCGTGTCAGGCAAGAGTGACATGTTTAACACACCCCACTTAAATCGTGTCATACACAGATGACGTGTTTAAAATGTCTACCCGAGACCCTCTAATGGGCTCCTAACGGGCCTATCCAAGGCGACTAGTGGATTCTACTATGTTCTTCTAAGTGCTACATATTAACCCCTTATTTCCTGCACTAGGAGTTATGAATTGTAAGGTTCTCCACATGCAGGACTTGGTTGACCTACGAGCAGATCCAACCGACATCAATTTTGGCCATGCAAATCTAGTTCAGGTTGTTCAACATGGTTATGTCGGACTGATTAAGAAAAAGACAACACCCGCATGATTTTTAATGCTCAGCAAATATGAACCCTTAGATCAAATAAACGTCTCTAATTTGGACCTCTTGCATTGGGATGTAGATTGCCTTCCACTTCCAGATGGACTGAACTTGCTCGTTATTTATCCAAAACTAAACCTCAACCTTCACTTATATATCTGAGAAGAATGGGATTTTCGCAGAAAAAGTCTGTGTTAGGTTCGACGCACAGAAAGTTATTAGCAAAAGTTTCTCATATAGAGGGAGAGGGATCATGGCTGGGCTATGGATGAGTAGCCGAGTTCAGCCCACCCGAGGCTGTAAGCATTGGATTTTGTGGATAAAATCAAGGTTTTGTAAATTTTTAAAGTTTTATATTTGCTTTAGTCACCTGAGACTTTATGAAGGAATTTCCCGTAAGTTTAACGAGAGAGTAACGTTATGAATTTTGATTTTGTCACTCTATATTATCCATTGCTTTTTCTCTGCTATACATGTTTGAAGGCTTGCTCTTTCAAACACTCATTTCCTTGGTAGTCTCTCTCATCTTTGCTCAGAGGAGTTTTATCTTTCTTCTTCTATCTCCTATGCACAAGAGCCTATGATGATTCAAGCAATATTCACCTCAAATACCGATTGTTAAAAAAAAAAAAACCTTAGTACCATCCATAAGAGGCCTATCATGTTATAGGAGCAAAGATGATAAGTGCCACTCTAATAAGGTGTTTGGTTGTATTTTAGTATTTTATATAGTTTTTATAAAAAATTATGTTAAAATAAAACGTAGAATGACTTTTGAATTATAAACTGTATGTAATTATCAATGGTTGGAGAATGTTGAGTCAGAGTCCCTGTAGCCATGCCACCTCAGCAACTGTTGAGCCTTCATCTTGACAGCTCCCTCAGGGTGGCATGGCACTCCACCATGCTCACCCTTCATTTTCATTTTATCCTATTTTCTAAGTTAAAAGTCTTTCCAAATATTTTTAATAGTATCCACGAAACATCCCCTTTAATACATTTTGATTGCAAAAATATACGTTTTGTAACAAAAACATGTATTATAATGCGACCAAACACCCCATGAGATTCAATTTCCTAGTACCACAACCAAAATCAACTCATACTTCTACCATTTTGGTTTGTTATTGTTTAAAGAATAAATAAATGAGATATCTAAACTAAATAATTGCTCTAATGGAATTTTCTCCCGAGGATTAATCAATTGATTCCTTTTAATTCATTATTTATTATCAAACAATAGAATTTAGTGTAAATTATAGTTGAAATAAACCTCCTTTTTACCTTATTGCTCTGTTTACAGGTGAAATCAACTGTAAAAGATCATTTTATACACTTGGACCTATCTATTCTTAATTCAAATGTCTAGTAGAACATTGCTTCTACATAATCCTCTCTCTCTCTCTCTCACACACACACACGCGCGCGCACACGCACGCGCATCCGAGTAGAGTAGATGATCCATCGCTTGGTCTATACCAGCATTCCATGTGATCATAGAGACTTGATTCATGCAGTTGTTACTCCAATCCAGCATCTGCCATCACCCTTTCTCAGAAGATGACAATGGGTTTAGGAGGATTACGCCCTGAAAGTGAAAGTGTCGAGGCTTTTTTTGAAAAAGGGCAGGAGAAAAATGAACATGAAGAGCATTGTTTGTCCACTTTCATTTCGACAGAGACCAGCTTCCCTAATTTGTGACGCCTAAGAAACATAACCCACAAGCAAACTGCAATATCATAATTCCTTCACCAAGGAGATCATCTACGCTACGATCTCCATCAATAGTATTATGTTCTATCCATTTTTCAGGAATCCCCAAAAAATAGGAAACTTCTTTCTGTCCGTTCCCTACCTTATACTAGGTAGATCAATTGGATGAAGTGAAGTACTATTAGCATAGAGACAGTGAAATAGACAAGCTCAATCCCTTCCTGATATTTGGCTCTATCAAAGACCGCAAAGAATTGATACAGGAAAAGGCAAGAGGACTCACCAAACAATCGTACCCATTAGTCCATAATAATTTATAAAGAAACCTAGCAATATTGTAGTTATCTTTACATTGCACAACATTACCTTCCTCTCACATGAACAATGGGGAAGTAATTGGGAGATTCTTCACACTGTTTCCCTCTCGTCTCTACCAGGAGAGTATGCACTTCCCTCACTGCTCCACGGATTTGGTGCTCTCTGATCAAATCCCTGGGAAGCTTGTTGGGAAGCCAATGATGATGATGAAAATAATTGTTGTCGAGGATCAAGAAAGGAAATCAGCCACCAAAACTCAGTCTGCAATGAGATCTTTCACTTTATCTAGGTGCTCAGTTTACTCGGATCCTAGACTTGTTGAAATGTCTGATTTCTATGTTTTCACCAAAGGCAGACAAAATTCCAGAAGATCAGCATTGGGATTGAAACAGCTACTGGCGCTTCATTTTCTGTGCTTCTTCATGTATGGAACGGAAAAGAACACTATAGATATATCTTTCACCAAAGCTTGGGAACATAACCTGTAGCATCCTCAGACATTACATCATCACTATGGCATTAAGATAGACTAAAAAGTGAGAGAGTTATATGAGATACTGTGAATTCTGGTGAGCACAAAATTGATGGTCTATTAAAAGGACAGCCATATTTGGTTGGAGATTGTTAGAATAGTCCCACATTTGTCAAGGGACAAACTACTATGCTGCATATGTCATATCTATCATTATGCAGGTTATATATACTAAGTCAGTCTGCGCATGAGGGGGCACATTAGAATAGTGAGACAAGCTATGAAGTAAAAGACAAGATGAGTGGTGTGACCAGCCTCAGCCTCAAATGCCTAAGCACGAGACAATGTGTTTTCTCATGGAAGAAAATGGTAATGATAGGGAATTAAAAAAAACATCTAACATAACGATATATAAGCCTCTAGGAAACATTCATAATGTCCAATGCATAAAGACTGCTTTGTATAAAGCACTCATGTAAGTAATGATAGTCTTAGGAATCATAAAGAACTAGAAAAATATGCAGCATGTAAGAGAAAAAAATACAGTATATCGTTATATAAAAGCATTAGATATTTTGGAATAATCAACAATAAGAAAAATCATTACTAAGATAAAAAAATAGAAGTATTTGACTTAGGTGAGTGCCGGAGTGAATGAGAAGAGCACGAGGTAAAGCTAGGTTTTTTTGGCTTTGCCCTATCTCGCCTCATCACCCAGGTGAGCAAGGCAATTGCCTCTAATAACATAGGAGACAAGAACAAAATGTCTGAAAATAGAAGATCCCGCTCCACTCTTAGTCTTAAAAGTTTGAGTTAGATGACCCAATAACTTTAATATGATATTAGAGCTCATGGTCATATTTTTGAGGATGCACTCCATATTTGCCATTATTCATTTGACTGAATCTAAGGTGGAATTTGGGAGGAGAGATTGGAAGTAGATTCTAATTATTGATGAGAGATAGGAGGGACGAGGGGAGGCAAGTGCATTTAATACATTTTTGCCAACCTCAAGGTAGAATCTCCCATCCACATTCTAGAGAGAGGCACAAGAAGGAGAGAGGAGGGAGTAAAAAAGCTAATGAGAGTGAGCTTTTGGAGATTTTGTAGGGATTTTCATTATTGATGTGAGGCACACAAATCCCAACATCTAAAATGTCTCATTTCACACCTCTCATCCCAAACAGGTCCAAAGTCAGCCTACATATGAGGAAATGTGTTAGAATAGTTCTATCCTGGTTAGCATATAAAACAAAATATACTAAAAATAGTAATATCCTCTGCACTTCTTAAGATTTTGAGCTGAATGGTGTAATAACTTCAATAGGAGTAAATTGTTATAATAAACTTCATTAAAACAACACAAAACACAAACCCACCACTATGAGCTTTCCAGCGTTTTGAGGTCTCCTTGCCACATGGATGGCTGCAGCTGCAGCAGCACCTGAGGAAATACCCACCTGGAAGTAAAGAGCTTTACCATGTTAGTGTAAGTAGAGATAAGGGAGAAGATGTCCACATGGTGGTAAGAATTCCAACACTTCTTGATCTAGAGAGCTCTTCTTGGACCTCCAAACTTACCAGCAGGCCTTCCTTCAATGCCAATGTCCTGGCCATGTCAACTGCTTCAGCGGTGCTAATCTAATTATCAAAAGTTTAAACAATTAGCCTGGATATTGAAAGTTTATATACAAGCAATGAATTTTTACTAGTTAACTCATTTGGAATTCATGTCAAAACATTTACAAGACCATGCAGCATGACAATTGTTCGCATACAATAATCGATTTTTTCTGTCTTTTCTTACTGTAGTCCACGGCTTTCACCAGAAACAAAAATGGTGACAAAGGGTGAGTAATGAAAGAAAAAAAAAATGTCTGTCTGTTACCATTATAAAAATACTCGGGACTCACTTGCAAAGACTAATAGGGTGGTGTTTGGGAGTACTCTTTTTTTCAAGACCATTTCGTACATAAATATTATATTGTTTAAATTTTTGTTACAATTTTTAAGTTTGCTGCATTTCAGCTTTTGACCTGTTTGGCATAATTGAAATAACTTTCAAAATTTGCTTGGCAGTGTTTGGATCTAGATAACAAAATAATTATATAAGATCTAGATAAACTCGATAGAATGAAATTAACCATATAATATTCAATATTTAGATCAACTATTAAGAACTAAGAATGAGATAGGAAAGGAAGATAACATAAGTAAAATGGATTGGTGACTGCGCCAGTGAGTGTAGAGGCCTTGGGGGAAAAGGCCGCTTTCTTTTGACACACAGGAAAAGGCCTTGAACATCACATTATGGCACAACAACGTGAATGGAAGAATAGAAGACAGAAACAAAGTATGCGAGAAAAATGGATCGCCATTGTCCTACATAAAAAAGGAACAAGAAGCCTACCATTTCACACAGGAACCAAAAACATTGAAAGATTTAAGCTGCAGCAAAGGTCTACGAGATTCCTTCAGGTATACCAATGTACACTGGGACATATTAAATAGGGATTTATAGTATTTCTGATGCAGAAACAGCGCGAAGGGAACATAGGAAATGTTCACATAAGAAAGTATGCTGTGCAGAAGCATCTCCTCCATAGGGAGGAAAAATGGTAGGAATGAGAGGAATGTGCAGACAGGATTTTGTGGCTGCTGGAGATAATAATCATTGGAGGAAAGGATCCGGTTGCGGCCACTTTGTACGTCAGGCGAAGGGGAGAGAGGAAGAAGAAGAGACGAAGAGGGAGTGGGAGAGGAGGGGAAGAGGAAACCGGAAAGAGACCATATGTGAAAAAGATGCAGTCCAAGGCAGGTAAGGTTGATAACTGTGCATTTTTAGGAAATAAATAGATAAAATTCATGCATTACACTCAAGATTTTGTGTGCAAAATCATATGAAATGATAGATAATTTAAGTCTCTTTTCAATGACATCAATTTTTTGAAATTCTGAGTCAAAAACATCATCATTTCATGTGAAATGTGTCAATGCATATACACAAATTTTATTCTCAACATGGACTTTTGAACAAACTTCATCCTCGACAGGACTTGGCTGAAATTCCTAGGACTTGAAAGACATCTAAATAAATTTATCAATGCATGATCATAGTTTCATTCTTACTAGAGACTTAAGTTTATTTTTCTGTGTATATAAGACATGAAGAGTTTGTGACCCAGTTGGTTAAACTAATTGACTCCCACTAGAGTGATGTGAGACACCCTTTTTGATTAAATCCTTTGATTTTGAAAAATCTTTGTTGGATTTGAAAATCTTTATGAAAATCTTAATTTGAAAAGAGAATTTTAAGTTTTGAAAACATATTTTTTTTTCTTTTAGGCAGACTTTTAGGATTAATCCTCAAAGTCTGAATGACTTATGGATCGACTGTGAATTCGTGTTCTTGACCTCTCCCCACTGACCTTAGTCAGTGTTAATTACACCAATCAAATATTGGTAACCCTTGATTAACCATCCAATTAAGGCTTGAAGGAAACAGAAAACAAGCATGAATTGAATACAATATACAAGTCTTTTTTTTTGTTCTTTTTTAATAAAAAGGAGTCCATAGGTACCCTTTAAAGGATACTTAAAAGATCTTAAAGTTCTTACAAAGGGGTGAGTATTTTGAAGATCTTTCTTGAAAATTATCCTTTAAGTATCCTTTAAAAGGATGGAGGATTATCTGAGCAACATATTCTCTCATTTAAGACCTTTTGAGGAAACATAGACTACTTAAAGGATACTCTTAATTGATGAGGCATGAAGACCGCCACATAATTAAGAATATTCTTTAATGGTCCTTCAACCAATATGAAGGAACCAAAAAAATTTTAGGTTATTTAACTAGTGTAAATGAACCAGAACTTAATGCTTAATCTATTAGTATGAAATAACCACTTTAATTAATGATTACCCCATCGATAAAAATGAACAAAGATTTATTCTTATTGGTCTATCTATAAATAGGATAATCATGATTTCGTAGTCTGGCCTCCAATTAGGACAGAACTATAAAAGTCACTGATTATACCCATTGATAGGGATGAATCAATAATCATAACATTTGGTCACTCTACCAATTAGAGTGAACCATAAATCAAGTGGTCAATCCAACAATAGGATAGAACCACTAAATTTAGGACATTCAACCAGTATGAATGAACCTGATTTTTTTTATTACCTTTTTTATTTTTGAAAAGAAAGATCTTGGTTATCCAACCGATATGGAAGAGCCATGTTGATTTAAATTGTTAATTTAATTAGTTAAGTTAATTGATTAATTAACAAGTTTGTTAATTGAATTGATTAAATTAACTTAATTAGTTGACTTAATTGGTTAATAGTTGACTTAATTGGTTAATTAACAAGTTTGTTAATTGAATTGGTTGATTGATTAACAATTTTAACTTAATTGGCTAAATTAATTGATTGAATGACAAATTTTTGTTCCACCAAGCATTATGGAAGAACCATATTAATTTAATTAGTTGAATTGATTGGTTAATTAACAAATTTGTTAATTTAATTAGTTAATTGATTAACAATTTAACTTAATTAGTTAAATTAATTAATTAATTAACAGATTTATTTATGATTGGTTAACAATTTCAACTTAATTAGTTAAGTTAATTGATTAATTAAAAAAATTGTGGATTTATTAACAATTTAACTTAATTAGTTGAATTAATTGATTAATTAACAAACTTGTTAATTTGATTGGTTGAATTAGTTAACAAATTAAGTTAATTGATTGATTAATTAACAGATTTTATTGATTTAATTAGTTGATTAATTAACAACTTAACTTAATTGATTGATTAACAACTTAATTTGGATTGGTTAACAAATAAGTTAAATTAATTAGTTGATTAACAACTTAATTTGGTTAGTTGATTGATTGGTTAACAAATAAGTTAAATCAATTGGTTGATTAACAACTTAACAAATTAACTTAATTGGTTAAGTTAACTGATTGATTAACAAATTTTGTTAACTTAATTGATTGCTTACTTAACAAAATTAACTTAATTGGTTAATTAACAAATTTGTTGATTTAATTGATTGAATTAATTAGTAGATTACTAAGTTTGTTAACTTAGTTGGATCAATTGATTGGTTGACCAATTAACTTAATTGCTTGATTAACTGATTAACAATTTAATTGATTGATTAACAAATAAATTCGATTGGTTAATTGATTGATTAACAAATTTGTTAATTTAATTATGTAATTGATTAATTAACGGATTTTGCGAATTCTTGTTTGATTAACTGATTAACAATTTAATCGATTGATTAATAAATTTATTCGATTGATTAATTGATTGATTAATAAATTTGTTAATTTAATTAGTTGATTGATTAATTAACGGATTTTTTTAATTCAACTAATTGATTAACCACTTAATTTAATTGGTTAGGTGATTGGTTAACAAATTAATTAAGTTAATTGGTTGATTAACACATTTTTTGGTCAACCAAATATTATGGAAGAACTATTAATTCAATTTCTTATTTTTTATTTTATTATTTTAAGTTTATTTTATTGAATGGCCAACCAACCAATATGGAAGAACCATTATTTTTAATTTCTTATTTTTTATTTTTTAAAAAATTAATTTTAGATGGCCAACCAACCAATATGGTAGAACCATGATTTAATTTATTATTTTCTGTTTTCTTATTTAAATTAATTTTAGATGGCCAACCAACCAATATGGCAAAACTATGATTTAATTTATTATTTATTATTTTATTATTTAAATTAATTTTAGATGGCCAACCAACTAATATGCCAGAACCATGATTTAATTTATTATTTTCTGTTTTTATTTTATTTAAGAATTATTAATTTTATTATCTTTTTATTTTCTGTTTTAATTTTATTTAATGGCCAACCAACCAATATGGAAGAACCATTATTTTTATTATCTTATTATTTTATGTTTTTACTATTTAAATTATTATTATTTTTTTGAATAGCCAACCAACCAATATGGCAGAAACATTTTTTTTAATTTCTGATTTTTAATTTCATGGCCAACCAACCGATATGGAAGAACTATTCTTATTAAATTAATTTTAGATGGCCGACCAACCGATATGGCAGAACCATCTTTTTTTTATTATCTTATTAAATTAATTTTAGATGGCCGACCAACCGATATGGCAGAACCATCTTATTTAATTTCTGATTTTTAATTCGATGGCCTACCAACCGATATGGCAGAACCATAAAAAAATACATGAAAATTGATCTATGCATAACGAAAGAACTTTATTTCCCCAAAATCGGAAATTACAAAGCCTCAAAAGAAAACTATGATTCTTCTCTTCTTTCTCCTCCTCTTTGCTGTACAGGCCTGGAGCAAGGAGGTTGCGGCAGGGAGTCTGGAGCTTCTTGTGCGCTGGGATCCCGGCTTGGAGGCTGCCGAAGGAGGCCTTCTTATAGGCCTTGGAGGAAGCCTATGTCGGGCACCGGTGGCACCCCCTACCGGTGCCAAATAGGCGCCAGTCGGGGGGGCAGATGTGCGTCGGGTGAGAGAGGGAGAGTTAGAGATGGAGAGGGGATAAGGATGAGAGGAGATAAGGATGAGAAGGGGATGAGGATGAGGATGAGGAGAGTTGGAATCGGGATGGGGAGGAGAGTTGGAGATGGAGAGGGGATGAGGAGCCGGTCGGTCCTCAAGGAGAGGCCGGCCGGTCTCCCTTTCTTCTTCTTTTTTGTTTATCTCCCCCTCCCCATGCGATTCCCTCTCTCTCTCTCCCTGCGGTCCTCTCTCTCTCTCTCTGCTCCCTGCGGTTCTGCTGGCCGAGCCCTCCCCTGCTGCTGCTGGAAGTTTTTTTTTTTTTTTGAAGCTGCTGTTGGAGCTTGTTCCTGCTTGCAAGAGGCCTCTTGTTGCTGCAGATTTTGAGGTATGGATCCTCCCTTTTTTATTTGCTGTGGTGTTCTTGCATGCTCCCCAAAATCTGCATGCATCTCTTCCCTTTTTCTCACACATACACACCTATGTGTGCTTGCATATACACATGGGCTCGTAAAAAACCTAGTGTATGTTCTTGCAAATTTTGATTCAACAAGTGACCAGGGTTCAAATACTGACAATGACAATAATTAATTTTTGCAGGTAGAAAGAGTGGGGCCCACCTTGCCACATGGCAACTTAAGAGGGTGAAATATGAAAGGAGGGATTCAAGGAGAGATTTTTCAAATGAGAGGAGAGAATGAGATTTGAATTTTCAAAATGAAGAGAAGATTAAGGAGAGGATTAAGAAGGGGATTATTATCTTATTTTCAAATTTCAAATGATTTAAGGAGCCAAAAACTTGAGATTCAAATTTTCAAAGCTCTATAAAATCCTGGGCATCTTCATTTGGAGGGAGCTTAGCTTTTAGTTTTCTTTTAGGTCTCTTCCCCCTCCTCTACCTCTCTTTCTTCCTCCCTCTATCTGCTACAGTACCCACGGATACTGTAACTCTCTCTCGCTCTCTCTCTCTCTCTCTCTCTCCCCCCCTTGTCCCCTATCTCTCTATCTCTCCCTTGACTCCCATTGGCACCAGGACCAGCACCAACCTGCATCACTTGGAGGAGGCCGACCACCACCTGGAGGAGAGCTCCAAGGGGCTGCACAACCTGCTGCTGCTGAGCATTTGGAGGAGTTCTCTAGACCTTGTCTTCACATCGCTATTAGCAAGAGTTTCATTTTAATGAATTTTCTTAGTGCAAGTTATTTTTCTTTCAAGAGCATTGTAATATTTTTTTTTGTTTCAATCAATGTAAAGAAACTCTCAATGTTGATTTTTCCTATGATTTCACTCTCTCCCTAATGTTCATATTTTCTCTTTTACTTTAGTTTAATCTAATTCCTTCCATTGCATGAGTAGGACATCTTAATCATTTCTTTTTATCGTTGCATAGTTTTAATCTTGTAAGCTCTTTTAGATCTAGATAAGCTAGCCTTTCTCTCAACATTGCATTAGTTAAGCTTGTATTCACTTCATAGTTAGTTGCATTATTTCATGCACTAGTTCTAGATTTAAATCTTAGAGGTTGTATTTTTAGATCTTAAGCGAGTTAGCATATTGATGTGTGTCAAGATTGTTACATGCACTTAGGAGAGTAGATCTCAAATATCAACTTTTAGATTTTCATAAAAGTGTGCAAGTAACATTAATCTCAAGTTATTAAATCAAAATCTCATAACCCCCCTGCCGAATCGACCCGGACTTGCCCTTGATCTACATTTATTTCTTTATTTGGTTCAACCCGGTTTTAAGATTGATGTTTGCCTATGCTTAATGACAAATAATCTCAAGCATCAAAGGTATCCCGACAACAACACAAGAAGTCCTAAAAAATAAAACATGCTTGAGGATGTTTTGTTTTTGAGGAAGTTTTATGGAGTTGCCACCTCTTTTAAAATTGGTGACTGCCGGAACAAACACGGTTATGGGATGTTTTCTTTCTCAAAATAAAATTTAAAAAAGAGGTTGTAAAATCAAAAGCTCTATAAAATTTACTACTTAGGCTATCACACTTGTTTCAAAAGGAAATATATGAAGTAATAGGCAAATAACATTAATGGACTACATTTTACTCCAATGTGTGACTTCAAAACTGCTTGACAAAATGGGCCAAATAAGAAACCGAAAAAATGCAAAAAAAAAAAAGAAGGATCATGCCACCCAACATACATACGAGAGCATACCCATGACCAACTTAAAAAACGGCTACATCTGAAACTCAAAGAGCCATTAAAAGGAGTGGAGCACATGGTAAATCCATGTGATTGACATGGGATGAAATGTCTAAAGTAGCTGAACACGAAGCAAATATGAAATGGGAGATCAACAGATGAGAAGGGCTCAATGAAATACGTACAATCAAGTTTCTTAGGCTCTCTAGGTTCTCTCTCTCTCTCTTTTTTTTGGGGGGTGGGGGGTGGTCTGGGGGGTGTGGAAGTGGATGCTACCACAATATCATTAGGGTATATACAAATATACAAGTGAATGCTATCGAGACAGTTACCTAGAAACAACTAGAGATTTTTCTCGATGATCATAGGGGTATGTATAGTTCAACCAATAATAGAAACCTGCCAAACATTCCACCCAATTGAGATGTAAGCATGCCCTTACAAATCTTGCCTGACTTCGTGCCATCCAAAAACTATGACTTGGCATGAACCTGCTCAACTACATGGCCTGTATTGTTTGTAATTACTATCAGTCTAATTTTATGTTCATTATCTCACAAACTTCCATTGCCTTTCGCCATGAAATAGATGCCAACTGAAGGTCAAGAAAAAAAAATCAAACAAGACAAACTCCAGCAACTCTTGTTGCTGCATGTTTCTATTGCAATCAAGGTTGACTTATAGAGAGGCAGATTGAAGGGAAAACTTCTAACACTGCCTCAATCATGTTCCACACTGGTGGTCGAGGTCAAAGTAGTAATTCCATCTTCAAGCCTTGGAAAACTACAGACTGGCTATGCCTGTGGCTGCAGCATTGCAAGCCTAAAGCCACAATAATAATTATGGCATTGTCTTTACAGAGAAATTTGTTTCCTGTCTAAGCATAAACATTTTGGCAGCTTGGCCAAACAACGCCTATTCAGAATTTTGCTTCCCCATGGAGTTCTTGGAAACCTGAAATGACTTATGGGAAATCCTCAGGAATCAGGAAGGAGCAATAGCCAATTACATGAAGGGTAATCAGTTTTATTTGATAGATTAAATTATCTTGGGGGAAGATTCCACGTAGCTAAAGAGGAAGTCTAGAGAACAAGACCTATTTAATGTAAGGACCTGCGAATTAATGCAGGTACATATACACAATTCTAAGAAAGTCAAGGTTTATTTATAAGAAAATATAAAGGATAGGACTTATAATTAAATCTCTTAATACTTTGAAACAACCCAAAAGGACCAAACTGTAAAATACATGGACATAAATTGAAATTCTGAAGTTTGAGGATCAAAAGCAAGAGATAATAAAGATAAGGGTTTAAGTTAAATTTCCCTATATGTTATGGACCTTAATGGGCCTTAAAATGATGGACTGTAATGGGCCATAAAAATAGATGAAAATAGGCCCAAATAAGAGCCTTAATGGTCTAAAAACATCAAGGCCTATTTGCTCTATGGGCCCTTAATGAGCACTAATGGGCCCTCTACGAGGCTCAAAACCGAAACTGCCCTCTCTACCCACTACCTTCCAGAGACTTCCCACCTCCTCTATCCCCTATATAAAAAGGGGCGGTGGGGGCTGGTTCTTCTTATCCAGAAAAAGGGAGAAAGAGAAAGGGCTTGAGAGAGAAATAGATAGAGATTTCGAGGGGAGCTAGAAGAAGAAAGTGGAGAGGAGGGAGAGAGGAAGTAATAGCTAGGGAGAGCTGCTAAAACAGAGTTAGAGAAAGAGAGAAAGTAAGAAAAGTTGATGCAGCAGGGAGAACTCCAACAAGAGGGTTGCTACACCAGGTTGCCTCCAACCAGACCGGAAGACTTTCCTACCCTAGGGTTCGTCGTATAAGAGGTAGGGTGATACCTCTTGTCTCCTTTATTCTGGGTTTAAGGGGAGTTGCGAAGGGTGTAAAAGTGTGAAAAAATAAGGGAAGCTATATCAAAATGATTTTTGCTTTGAGGTTTATGAAAGGGGGTTAAAGAACATGTTGTCCTTATGAAACCCCATGTCTGCGGTAGCAGTTTTCCATTGTTTTTCCCACTGTTTTCAGCAAGAATTATGATAAGTAAAACCTTCATTTGTTTAAGAAGGTCATTGGTTGATGCTCAGTGATTTTATGTAAGAAACCTTATGACTGTTTTATGAACTTTAATTTAATCCAAACATGAACCTGTTTTCCAAACGGAGACCCATCTCACAAAAAGAAATCAAGCATGTCTAGATTTAGATGACGACATGATATTTCTCTCTATGAAGTGAAAATGAACATGATGGACCAAGTTCATCTAGAACCAGCTTACGTAAGTTTGAGGACTTTTAATGAAATGAGAAAGTGGAGCTTTTCTAGCCTCTTTTTGTCATTTTAGACATTTTTATGACTCGAACAAAATACAATATGAATGTCTATAATTATGACCCGAAGGGGGGACAACAAAAACCTAGGGGCACACTTTAGCGCGCTCCTAAAAAGATCCCAAAAAGAACAATGATTCCCGATGATGATTTATTTTCTTAAGATTTAAAGTGGCATCACTTCATTAGCAAGATGGACCCACAAGATCTATTCCCTGAGGATATGGGAACACCTAGGTCAAGCTCCTTACGATGTATCTTGTCAAGGCATAGAGTATCCCTTTTTCTTATGATGTAAAGTTCAAACTCGGAACTCGACTTAGACAGAAGGTAAACACCCTACTTGAATGTACTCGTGGTTGGGACATAGACGATGTAGTCAGGAAGCTACATACCCGGATCAGCCTACTTTCCCTCCTCAAACCAGTGCGTATCTGGAGGACTTCTGGGGAGAACATGTAGAGGCTGAGGAGATTATCAGTATCTAAAGGACTTCTGGGGAGAACATGTAGAGGCTAAGGAGACTATCAGTAGACAGCCTACTCAGACACTTACAACCACTAGTGAGCGGTCATCTTCGCCACTTCGGGTTAAAGAGAGAGTCACCTCTATAAGCATGGTTTGCCGTATTGTACTAGATTGGGCCGATTCGTATGAGTCGACTCATATCTGGGCCGACCCGATCTGCTGGTACACACTTAGTCGAACAAGATTATACCGACTCATACATCCTTCATGGAATGTTTTAAGTTGAGTTTTTCCTATTTGATAAGTAAAATTATACTTTTTATATCAATTAATAAGGTACATTTCTCTAAAATATGCCTTAACCTCATTAATTTTAAGAAACTCATTGGCTTGACTCGTGCAGGTCGAACCGAGTCAACTCGAGTCATATCGGTACCGCATCTGAGAAGACCCAATAAGGATTAGCAATACGGCGAACCTTGTAAAAAAGGACTACCCACGAGTGATGGCGTGGGGCCATTACGGCGAGGATTCACCATGGTGTGGAGCTACCATTGCGTTTAAGGCTAGGGCGAAAATAAAATCGATTAGTCCTAAATCGAAAAACGGAAAAAGGTTACTAAGTTATATATGTAAGATTTGTATCCATAACTTGTGAGACACCTTTTAGAGACAAAATAGTGTAGGCTTGACCCAAAGCGGACGATACCTCACAAGGGTTGGATCAGACTGTTACATAATGGAATCAGTGCAAGAGTAGTATAGTACGATACATGTTGGTTCGAGGATGAACCACGCGGAAGCTGTTGAGCCTGTAATGACCTAATCACGAGCCAGACAGGAGGATAGGACTAACTATAAGAAAAGGCTACCCGTAAAAAAAGTAATGAGAATAAGTTCATGGTCATAGCTGTTCAGAGCTGCAGCAGACCCGATGGAGGACCACCATTCTTACCTATCCGTTCATCTTCCTCGGCGAGCGATGCAAAAGATCGAAACTGAAGCGCAATAAAGAATGTGGTGTTCAAAGTCATTAACAGGTGTCTTTTATTATTCCAAGAGTTTTAAATAAAAAGTGTAGGTCATTACGTATTCTTATGAAGCCTTAATTAGGTGTCCCTACGTATTACTAGAGGTGTCTTTATGAGATGACCTTTGGCCTACCTCTTGCTTTCTATTTAAAGGGACATGTACTCTATATTTGAAGAAGGAAGAAAGGAAGAAGTTATCTAATTTTTGGAATTCTAGCCTTTGCTCTTGTTAGGTCCCTGAGATGGGGAGGGTGAGAGGCTCCGAGTGAGATGCGCACTCGTCTTGGACGGGTCGGATTTTGAGGGCCTACGTAAAAGGAGAGCCCTGCGATGGGGTAAGGTGAGACGCCTTGGGTAAGATGCCCGTTCCGATCACGTTTGTTCTTTCAAATTTCGACTCGTCCCGCATCACAAAGACTACCTGCGAGTGATGTGGCATGGAGCCACCACAACGTAAAGCCACCATGGCGTGGAACTATCACTGCGTCAGGGACTGGGGAGGGAATGAACTGGATTAGTCTTGTATTGAAAAACGAACAAAGGTTACTGGGCTATATATGTGGGATTTGTATCCATAACTTGTAAGGTGCCTTTTAGGGACAAAACCGTTCAGACTTGGCCCAAAGCAGATAATATCTCACAAGGGTTAGATTGGACCGTTACAAAATAGTATTAGAGTAAGACCCGTGTAATACGATACAGGCTGGTTCAAGGACGATCCACGCGGAAGCTAGTTATCCTGTAATAACCAAATCACGAGCCTGACAGGAGGAGAGGGTTACCCATAGGAAAAGACTACCCGTAAGAAAGGGCTACCTACGAGTGACGCAGCGTAGAACCACCATGGTGTGGAGCTACCGCTTCGTCTAAGGTTGGAACAAGAATGAACCAGATTAGTCCTGTATCGAAAAACGGAAAAAAGTTATTAAACTATATATGTGAGATTTGTATCCATGATTTATGAGGCGCCTTTTGGGGACAAACCATGCGGGCTTGGCCCAAAGTGAGCAAAATACCTCACAATGGTTAGATTAGACTGTTTACATTAGGGTTCCTAGACTGGTTCTTGAAGATCCTCGCATTGCGCTCTCCCCAAATTGACCAGAGAGTAGCGTGGAGGATCAGCCACCAGATCTTGCAGTCACTTCTAGTTCTCCATCAATGCTTCCACGAGTCCATCCCTCCATCAGAGATTGCACCGACCTTGGCATGGAATGTTGACATCTGATATTAGAGAAGACATGATTCCAAACTTCAAGCATAAAGGGGCACAACAAAAAGAGGTGGCCTAGATCCCCATCTACCAGGCCGCAAAAGGGGCATACAATTTGCAAGTTTTGAATAAATGCAGCCAGCCTATCACGAGTGGGTAGCCTTCCCAGGTGATTCTCCATATAAGCACTTGAACTTTCAAAAGGCCGCAGAACTGCCATACCTGTCTCAAAAATGGTAAACGACAACCATCATCGCCGATGAAAGAATATGTCGACCTGACTGAGAACCACCCATTGGCTTCCCACCTCCACCACACCAAATCTGGTTGATCATGAATAATGTTGAAACTTGGATATCCTGCAATAGAATCATCAGCTGTTGGAGTTGTTCTTCCGTAAAATCTCTACAGAAGGTAGGACACCACCCTTCTGAACCACAGACATCAGCTACCACTGCTGATTGGCTATTGGAGGCAGTAAAAAGCACGGGAAATTTCTCCCTTAAAGAAGCATTGTCACACCATTTGTCCTCCCAAAAAAGCTATCTCTGCCCATCACCCAATTTATGTTGTGTACCAACCAGAACAATATCTGAGAAATATTATGAATATTAGCTGGTCCAATATCTCACATTCTAGCTTGTCTATAATACTTATGCTTAACCAATTCCATGCACAAGTTGTCTTCTCCAGCGATCAGCCTCCAAAGCCACTTGCCCAGGAGGGCTAGATTAAAATCACGGATGTGCTTAATCCCCAAGCCACCCATCTCTCTGCACATACAAATCTTCTCCCAGCCGATGTCACGCCAACCCCTAGTCTTGTCAGAAGACCCATGCCAAAAGAATCTACATTGAATGCCTTCCAACTTCTTCATCACCAACATAGGGATCCAAAATAAGGAAAGATAATACATGGAGAGGCTATCTAGGATAGAGCGACATAGTACCAGGTGCCCTCCATGAGAGAGAAATCTACCTTTTTCATCTTGCCAATCTCGACTCAAATTTCTGAATGGCCTTGTTCCACTCTGAGCATCTGGTAGCATACGGGGAAAGTGGAAGGCCAAGATAGGTGATGGGGAACCAACCCACCGTACAACCTAATAGCTAAGTAGCCCGAGTAAGGAAGCCTTGCTCCATATTAACACCCACCGTCTGGCTCTTCCTGAAATTCACCTTCATGCCACTGACATCTTCTAAGAACTGCAACATGTGTTTAACAACATGTAATTGCTGGAATGAAGACTCTGTAAAAAGGTAAAGTGTCATCAACATATTGCAAATGAGTGACCTGTCTCCCTGAATGGTGGACTCTACAACCAACTAGGATTCCCATGTTGTTAGCATAGGTCCACAGAGCATTCAGAATCTAAGCCACCAAAACAAGGAGAAGAGGTGATAGTGAGCCCCCTTGCCTAATCCCACGACCACTATGAAAGAGAGAAAAAGCCTCCCCAATGACTAAAACCACCAGCTTGGCAAAGGAAATGCACTAGGAGATCCAACTGACCCATTTTTCACCAAATCCCATTAACTGCAAGACACGGAGCAAGGAGGCCCAATTAACCCTATCGTATGCCTTTTCAAAGTCTAGTTTGGTCACAAGGCCCTTTCTTCTCTAAATTCTCATAGCGTGAATACATTCATGTACACCCATAAAATTTTCCTGGATGAGCCTTCCCCTAATAAAAGCCCCCTGGTTGTCAACAACTATAGGGTCCACCACCTTCTGCATCATAGAGGCAAGCATCTTAGCAAAGATCTTATAGGTCCCATTGAGAAGGTGTTGAACCCAAAAATAATTTCATATACAGACATGCAGAATTGCATTGTATGAATATACATATACGACACATACTCACGTTGATGTGAGATTTCCATAAGGATATGCATACACATAGGCACGACGATATGTTCATGAAGGACTACGCCATGCAAAATAAAAATGCCTATGATATAGGGGAATATTAAAAATTCATAAGAAACCACGGGCTCGCATTACAAGGGCAATAGGGTGGAGACATACCTAGGCCACGAAGGCCATGATCAGATTTTTTTTTAGGAGCCTGAGGCAGCCCCAAGTTGCTTGCTTCGGCTCCCGAACCGCCTTCGCAATGCTCGATAGTGAGACCCGTAGGGAGACCCCAAATGCAGCGATAAGAGGGACTCCAAATGCTGCAAAACAGGGGTCGAAATCAGTCCCAAAATGGACTAAAATCTGTCCCGAAATGGGGCAAAATCAGTCCTGGAACTCCCCCGAAATGGCCCCGAAATGGAGGCCCAATAGTGGGGGAGATGGGCCCAATAAGCAGCCCTATGGGTGGGGTCAAAATGAGGCCCAATAAGCCCCCGAATGGGCCCAAGTTCAGTCCCAAAAGTGGGCTGGGATCTGTCCCGGAATAAGGAAAAATCAGTTTTAGAACTTACCCAAATCAGTCCCGGAACGGAGGCCCAATGTCGGGAAAGTTAGGCCCAATAAATGGCCCAAGGGAGGAGCCCAAAAAGAGGCCCAATAGGCACCCCTAACAGGCCTAAATCTGTCCCGGAATAGGCCAGAGCCAGTCCCGAAATGGGGCCGAAATGGCCTCCAAACCTGCCTAAAATAGTCTCAAATGAGGGCCCAATGGCAAGGGAGATAGGCCCAATAAGTAGCCCAATAAAAAAGCCCAATAAGGAGCTCAAATGGGCCAAGAAATCAGTCCTCAAGGGGGACCAAATCTGCAGGCCAGAAGAAAAAAAAAATCTGAAAGAGGAAGAGGATATTTCCTAAAGGGGAAGTGGACCCCTCTCTCCCATCCCCTTTATTTAAATAGGCTAAGAAGGGGAAGGAGAGAGAGAGGGAACCGGTGGGGGGAGCCCCCACCGGTTGGGAACCCCCCCCACCGGTTCCAAGAGGGAAACCGGTGGGGGGGGAAGAGAGGCTCCCTCCCTCTCTTTCTCCTTAAAAAATTCAAAATGGGGGGGGGGGGGGGGGGGGAGTTAATTAAAGAGAGGGGAGTTAATGGGGGATCTTAACCCCATTCACATGGGTTAAGAATCCCATGCAAGAGCCCTCTTAAACCCCATCCTAAAAACCCCCTTTCACACCTAACCCAAGTCTGAATTTAATGGGCAAAGACCCCTTTCACACTTGGAAATCTGAAAACCAAGAAACCCGAGGCTCATTAAGAGCCAAAAGTGGGAAAGAAGGGGAGCATGGGGAGGGGAGAACCCCCCCACCGGTTTCCAAAACCGGTAGGGGAGACCCCCACCGGTTCCCAACCGGTGGGGGGGGGCCAACCGGTGGCACCCCCCACCACCGGTTGGAACCGGTGGGGGTGCCCACCGAGACCTTCCCCTCTCTCCTTTATTTGCTCTCTCTTACCCCTCTTGCCACCCATTGGCTGATATAAAAAAAATAAAAAAAGAGGGAAGGAGGGAAGCTCCAACCAGTGGCACCCCCCACCTTGGTTCATCCCGGTGGCACCCCCCACCGGATCAGATTTTGCGGCCTATAAATAGGACCCCAAGGCTCCAATTCAAAGATATACAAGGCACACCACAAGTGCACCCTAGAAGCATACAAGCTGCCCACATATAGGGGGAGGTTGTGGTGAAATTGGGAGGGAGAGTGCTGCCAATTGAAGACCAAATTCGGGTTTTTTTTAACCCGGATTTGCTGCGAATTTGGGAGTTCTTTCGTCCCGGAGAGCTTTCTCCTAAGGTTCTATCCTAAGGGGAAGCTCTGCCGAATTTTCTTTGTAAAACAGTCTTATTATAAGGCGAAATGCTGCTGAAATAATATCAGAAATTCTGTGCCCATGTGTGTATCATTTAAATTTTATAATTATCACATCTCAATAATAATATGTATATGTATATAGTTTTCTAAAGCTAAATGAAAATTGAGTGCACCTTCAACCTAACCCTTAGCCTCACCCCCTAAACAAATAAAATATGAGTTCAGAAAACTGCATAAAAAATTATAACCAAACCCAAAAGATAATTTATAATTAATTCATTAATTAATTAACAAAAATCCGAAAAATCAATTAAAAAATCAGGATAAACCAGTAAAAATCAGGAAAACCCATAAGAAAACGGTAAAAATCTGTGGAAAATTATAATAAATTTAGATAACCTCATATGAATAATTAATTAATCAATTAATTAAATTAATCAGATAAATCATAAAAATGAATAAAATCAGTAAAAAATAGTAAGAAATCAGAAAAATTTGAAAGAACATAAGCCCTTCATGAGGAACATAATACATAAAAATAAAAATTACTAAAAAAAAACCCCTATGCATAATTTTTGCATATATATAACCCTAAAAATCTTAAAAATCAGATTATGAGTGAAATCTCTCACCAATAGCCTCAATATCAAATCTTAAAGCTTAATAACCCAGTTTAAGGGAAAGTTACAAAAAAACCCTCATACCTTTAAAATTGATTTTATAACCCCCATAAAGTGTGGAACCCTTTAAAATCCACCCCACATATACTTAAAAATTGTTATGCTTTCGTAAGGCGCCCATAATTGCATAAAAACCCCTCAAGGTGCAAAATTATAAAAAAAGTCCCTACAGGGCTAAAAATTGGGAATCAACCCGCATAATTTGGAATTAATCCCCCAAACTTGGAACCGATCTTAATAACCAGGAGTCAATCCCAAATCACATAAAAAAATTGTCCCCGAACCGGGGTGAGGTTAAGGATTCAACCTAAAATATACCTTCATCTGCATGTGCATGCGCTTCCTATTTTAGTAGCTTTTGCATGATTAAGGGCATCATACGGACGGTTAATCAAGGGTTGCCGAGCAGTCGCTCAGCGTAATTAACACTGACCGCGGTCAGTGGAGAGAGGTCATATACTCGAATCTTCGCTTGATTCGAAGTCCCGGATTCCCTGAGGGCTAATCCCAAGCTCTCATAATCCGATAAAAAAATATAAAGCCGACCCTAATTCCTCTAGATAAACAAAAAAATGGATTTCCGAATAATCCGACATAGGAGGAGAGATATGTCTAGGTCAGGTCGCGACCGAGGGTTAGATAGAGATCTTCGACCGCAAACAGAAGGTTAACAGGCCTAAAGTCCTAAAGTTGATTAGCTCCTTCCCTCTTAGGAATCAACACCAAAAGGGTCTGATTGATGCCCCCAAGTGCGCCCTCCCGTCCTGAATTCTCGGATAGCACTACAGAGGTCATCCTTAATAATGTCCCAACAACTCTAAAAGAAAAACATAGGGAGACCGTCAGGTCCAGGAGCTTTGTTACCAAACATACCAAAAAATTGCAGCTTTAATTTCCTTCTCAGAGAACGGCCTTGAGATACTATTGCTCTCCTCCTGAGTGATTGTGGGGAGGACCCCCTCCATAAGGACAGGACAGGGTTTATCCTCTTCAGTGAACAGGGCTGCAAAGTACTCTCTGGCATGCTGTCTAATGTCTCTATCAGTAGAGAAAACTCTGTCCCCTGCTATGATAAATCACATAGTATTCATCCTTCTCCTGGCAGATGCCAACTTCTGCAAAAATGATGTGTTTCTATCCCCTTCCTTGATCCATTTCTCCCTAGATCTCTAATCCCAATAGATCTCTTCTTTCATAAGGATCTCACCAAAATTAGCCTTCAGCTTATTACGCTTCTTCCTATCTTCCTCATCTAGGAGGCCAGCTTCCCCCAGCGCATCAAGTCCCTCAATTTGCTGAAGCATGTTCTCCGTGGCTGCCTTGCCGGGTAGAATTTTGCTAGCTCCCCACTGAGAAAGGCCTTCGCACATACAATGAATCTTCAACACAAGCCTGACCATGGCTGAAGCACCCCATGCACGGCTTTTCCCAAGCTGCTAGAGCCACTTGCTTGAAGTCCTCCTCCCTGGTCCAGTATCTCTTAAAACGAAATCTACAACAAGTGAATCTGCTCCTGCTAGTGGAGAGAAGGATCAGTTTGTGGTCGGCCACTGGCCTTGAAAGACAAGACGCTGCTAGGTTAGGAAAGTGATCTTCTCAATCAATGGAGACCAAGAATCTGTCCAGGCGCAAGAGTGATGGGTTGTCCCTGAAATTAGACCACGTAAACAAAGCATTAGGTGTGCAAAACATCCACTAGGGCTGCCTCCTGGATGAAATCCTAAAAATCCTCCATCTCGGACGTAAAGGATGGGATGCCTGATCTTTCATCCAGGGAGGCCACATCATTGAAATCACCCCTTAAACACCAAGGATGGCCCGAAAATCGATAAGAAGACAACAGCTCCATCCACAATGCTTCTCGTTCCTCCCTTGGGGTCTATACACTCTCGTAAAGACCCATTCAAACCCATCACCAACATTGTGGAAGGTAAGGGAATGAAATATCTACCCACTTTATGAGCCTCCTCCACTTGAACAAATTCAAACTCGTTCCAGAGAATCATAATGCCACCAGACCTCCCAATGGCTATAGAATCCACCCCTTTGCCTAGCCTCCTACCACCAATTTCCCTCATGGTACTACCAACAATACTTCAGAGCAAGTTGGATTCTTGGTCCATCGCACAAAGGGAGGGGGACTCCCATAAGCTTCACATGTATCCTGCACATTCTCCAATTAGCATAGGTGCCATCCTTAAAACCCCCACCTTGAGATTTGGCATGCAAACCCTTCCCCTGCCACCATTATGTGCTCTACTAGGGCTTGTGCAGCTTGCTCCGAAGAGGCTACCCCAGGAAGGACTCCCTGAGGTTTAGGAGCTCCCAGCCATCGAAAATCCTTAAAGCAGCACCTGCCATCGTTAGCACTTGCTGGAGATTCAACATCCCCACCACATGGGACAAACGGATGCATCTCGAAAGCCGCTACAAGCGACGTGCCAGGAACTCTAGGTCCAGGTCCGACACACGACAAATCAAAGGAGGACCTGTCTTGATGTGCCTGGGACTCAATCCTCTGGGCCCGGCTAACACTTCTGCAAAAGAAACTCTCCCAAGGCAGAAGTGACGAATGTGGCCCGCACCCCCTACGGTGAATGCATCTCACCGGGGAAGAGCAAGAGCAGGCCAGATGCCCTCTATAAAGGCACCTGAAGCAAAAAGGCGAGAGGGAAGGCACCGCCCGACTACCCGTACGCCGGTCAACGACCAGAGGAGGCTAGAAGGCAGGCCGTCTCCCCACCCCTAGCGGGATGCAGTTCGCCCCGGAGACAGGGACCGCCATTAGTAAAAGAAAAAATAAAAACATTTCTTATAAAAGGACGAGTGAACTGGAATGGTGAAAGAGGGATGACAGTAGGGATATAAATGATCCCTATTGAGATATCAAATATGAGTTCTCATAAAGATTATAAAATATGTTTTTTCAGGAAATGGAAGCAAAAAGATATAAAATCAATTCAAATGAAATCTTTTAAGTATGTCCAATTACTCTATTTCCTTGGGGTATGTGTTTAATTTTCCTTATTTTTATTATTCTACAATGGGCATGATCATTCTCTTGAGTTTTTACATTGCTACATCTTATTATTTTGTTTCCGAATAGTGCACTATTAGGATTTGCAGATTGGGATCATTACATTTAAGATGTTTGGAAATATGTCTAAGAATAAACAAAAGAAATGAGATGCTGAATAACAGAGGTGACTAATGAAAATAGCAATCAAACGTACACGACAGAAGAACAGAACAACATAACAACCTAGGTTAGAGAAAGCACAAGTGAAATAACCTTCTCACCTTTATCACCTCGTCAAGCAGTTTCACATCCAAAATACTAGGTATATAGCCTGCATGAAGTAGCATATGTATCTGAATATTGACAGAAAAGTACCAGCTGATGCGCTGAAGTTTGAGAGAAAGTTAGTTTCTTAACCTGGATTTTCACCGGAGATATTGCTTGTCTCAGAAGGTTCTACACCAATAACCTGCAAACACAACAATCATGAAAACGAGAAGCATTAATTAAATTCATGTAATATAGTGCTTGACAGGTTTTTATCTGTTATATTAAAAAAAAAAAAAAGGTAAAGAAAGAAGAAAGGGTAGGAAGAAAATAAAGAAGACCCCCCCTCCCAACCAGTTGGGTTACAAATACAAAAAAGAAAGAAGAAAGGGTGGAGAAGACCGGACCGCTTGGGCATATATACAAAAGAAAAGGAAAGAAAGAGGGCAAAAGAAAATAGAAAAGACCCCCACCGGTTACATTTTATGCCCCCCCCCCACTGGTGAGGGGTGTTCCCTTTTAAAAATAAAAGAAGAAAGAGAAGAGAGAGATGAGAGATAGTAACCGGTGGGGGGTCCCATCTGTTACATATAAGCCCTCCATTGGTTTGTTTGGGGGGAGGGGTGTTGTCTCAAAAAAAAAAAAAGGAAAGAAGGAATAAGAGAAAAAAACAAGAAGCGGGGTGGGTGAAGGAAGAGAATGATGGAGGGACCGATGGGGGTCCTACCACCCCCCCCCCCCCCAAAAAAAAAAACAGTTCCATTCACCTGTAGGGGGTGCCACCGGTCCCCCCCCCCTCTCTCTCTCTCTCTCGCACTTATCTTTCTCTCATACTTTTCCCCCTCTCTCTCTCTCTCTATCTAATAAAATTCAAAAAAAAAAAAAAGAGAGGAAAAAGCCACCAGTGCCTCCCCCCCAAAAACCGGTTGGCTCCCTCGAGACCCTATAAATACTGGGGGCTGCTGCAGAGGGCATTTGGGAAGAGAAGTTTTGGGAGAGAAAAGAACAAAGTGCCACCACATTGAGAAGTACAAGATTCGTGGAAGGCAAGACCAAGCTCATGTTTTCTTGCGCTTGAAGATATTTTTTTAGATCTAGAAAGATGCAGCCATGCTTTCTTGGGTGATCCTTTGTGCATGCCCATGCTTTCTTGAGCATTGCCTTAACTTCTGCAAACTCATGCTTTCTTGAGATTTGCTATTATGTATAAGCGAACTCATGTATTCTCGAGTTCTTGCTTTTTATTTTAATGGCATGAATCATATGATTATGTCTTTCCATTTGCACCAATCATAATTTTGTTAAATATATTTAAGTTGATTGTTATAATGGATCTTTTTTTTGACCCATTAAGCTTTTGAATTCTACATGAGTACGTAATGGATCATTATTGGATCTTGTGTGGAACCTATTTAAACCCATTAAGAGATATTGGTTTAAGAACTTTAAATGAACCATTAAGGATCCAACCCTTATCCTTTGTCCTTTAAGACATATCCTCTAGTGTATTTAATTGGATCCATTTAGAGTTCACTAAGGGATACTCAATGGATCTATGACCTCTTTGCGGATATCCTTAACTAATCTCCATTAAGGTTACCCTTTAATGGACTTGGACGAATTTAAGCAAGTCCATCATGCTTAACCCATATGAATGCAATTTGTTAAAACCCAATAAGCTGGCCGGTGACTTTGGACTTTGTTCTATCTGCTGTCTAGATGACCTAAATAACCTTGGAGTCATCATTTAATCAAACCCAAGTCCTAAGATACCCTCAACCTTAAATAAATAACAAACCAACCAAACATCTAACATACCCTCATTAACCATAACCTAGAGAAAGGACCTAATGTCACTAAAACACACACACACACCCCTTTTAAACCTTTAATGATCCATTCAATCATAGAATCAATTCAAAAGGACTAAAATATCCCTCCAACTATAAAAGTTTCTAAAAATCACAGAAAAATCCCAAAAATGTAAAAGCCACTCAGCATACCTTAAGTACCCTCAAAATCCTAAAAATGATCAAAATTACCAAAACTACCCTTGATATACCAAAAATCATTAAGAATCATAAAAAATGTCAAAGCACCTAAAACACATCAAATACCCTTAATATCCAAAACTTTTAAAAAATGACCAAAATACCCTTGGCCCCAAAGACACTTAAAATAACCCAAAAACACATCCTAGGGTTTTAAAACTCTCCCAATTTATTAAAACACAACCCAAACATCAAAATGACCATAATACCTCTATACCCTTCAACTTTGAAACATTACCAAAATACCCTTTTGGGTTTTAAAACACCTAAAATCAATCCAAAACCTCTCAAAGGCCTCCCAAACCATCCAAAATATGTCTTAGGCCAGGGTAAAAGCTTTGGGCTCAATCCAAATTGTGCTTTCATTAACCAAATGGCATATTGTGTAGTTGGTTTTATTTAGGGCATCACTGCAAGCAGTTAATCAAGGATTTTCGCTCGTCAGAGCGATGTAATTAACATCGGTCAAGGCCGGTGGGGATGGTTTAACTTTTCAAAACCTAACTTGCTTATCTCAATGGGCAAATTTAAGTCAAGTTTCCAAAAATCAGACAAAAAGGATCGAGGGTGCTCTCAAGATGACTCCAACATATAGAAACCATTAACTAATAGCAGTCAATATAAATTTCACTAAGAGAAAAGAGGTAAATCCAGAAATGAGGACTATGCATCAACAAAGTAAAGCTAGAGGATCAGCTAGGATGATGAGGAAACTAAACATAAAAATAGTCCTTCAAAAGATGCAATTTAAATTCATATTTTTTTCCAGTAAAATACAAGTTCTTGGATTAATCCAAAAATAAACAGAAATTGGATGCTTCAAAAGAATATATGAATTCAAAAATTAAAAGGAATACTTAAAAAAATAAAGTAATCAGTTGTCGTTTAAAGTCATATGACGAAGCTTGCTATGTTTTAATTGTTTCCTTCAAACGCATCTCTTCATTTTAAAAAGTGGCATCAATTTGTGATGACACCATGTCAAATAAAGGCAAGTTAATACATCAAATGTAGAGATGTAGATCCCCTCCCCCCCCAAACAAAAAACCAAAAAAAAATGCGGAACCTCCTAACTTGGTATTTAGATGCTCATTGCATCACAAAGACCATAGTCACACATAATCCTAAATGAAAAGAAGAGATACAAAAAAATTTCTCCATGGTACAACATTTATGCCAATGGAAATGTAACAATAAAATTGGAAAGCAGTTCACATATTTTGACATTTTGTGTGTAAAATCTCATCTAATTACCAATTTAATGTACGGACCTTGATATGTTCATTCATCGTCTTCAGATAATGCCCCGTGCCTGTGATGGTACCGCCTGTTCCTATCCCCGCAATAAATATGTCAACACCTCCCAATGTGTCCTCCCATATTTCTGGGCCAGTGCTTTCAAAGTGTATCTGTAATGAATCCAAATGAGACCTCAAAACTGATAGAGAGAAAGATACACAGATCCATATCAAAGACTTGAATTTCAGTACAAAGGAAAAAACCAAAGGTCATCCAGACCAAAAACCTTTGTGTTAGCAGGATTGTCAAACTGCTGAAACATGTATGCATTTGGTGTTTCCCGAACTATTTCTGCAGCTTTATCAACTGCTCCTTTTACCCCTTTTGCTGGATCTGTCAACACAATCTCTGCTCCAAATGCACGGAGAAGAATGCGTCTCTCAAGGTTTATAGAAGCAGGCATAGTAACAATGAGCCTGTATCCTCTAGCTGCAGCAACAAAAGCGATACCAACCCCTGTATTTCCACTAGTAGGCTCTACTAAAATACTCTGCATAAAACTGCATAATTGTTCATGACATGAACTCCGAAAGCATGCAGAATTTAAAAGGGGAGAAAGCTACCTTCCCGGGGTAAATAGCTCCACTTTCTTCAGCATCAGATATCATACTATATCCAATCCTGTGATGCATGTTGTAAAACACTAAATAACCTTCTATATCTGTACAACAAACATTATCTCAAGGATCAAAGAAATCCACCTATCTTTCACACTTCGGCATGGTTCCAGGGACTCCAACTTTGCAGCTACATTAGCCACACAACCTTCTACCACCTTGTTAAGATACACCATAGGCGTTTTCCCAATTAACTGGCAAAGAATAAAACAATAAGATCATTATAAATGGATCTGAACCTTCTATTTTCACAAAGAGCATTATAACAACTATATTTTCCATGCAAGCCAACAAATTCATAACAAAGGGCAAACTTTCAAGTTCATAAGGTGAACAAGAAGATTGTAGGTACATAAATTTGGAACATCATCAGCCAGAAACATGGGGAGTTGATGAAGTGGAACTGATAATGTCGTTGTAGACAGGCATGTCCAGGTGCAATGTGGGAGGATTAGTGGCAACATGTGTAGGTGGCAACCCTTTGGGAAGATCATTCCTCATCAACGATATCCTCTTTCAGTCCACGGAAGCTTAATTACCTTGACAATGACTCTAGGTCCTTGTGAGGCCCAATGCAGTAATGGCAACCACTAGATCAATACCGAATGTTAGGGTTCAGTTGAGAGAAAAAAGGCAAAAATGCTCCAAGGCAAGGACCTATGGCCACTGAGCATGGATCAGCAAAAACCCTTCTCAACGGTGTTAGGCCCATAGTTAGTAAGTTTGCATCGTACACATATAATACGTGTATGTCCATATAAGTCAAAAGTCACCAATATGCCATCCCTTTGGCAAAGATCTTGTTAAGTACGTGCATTTTACTCTTGTAGAGTTTAAAATGCATAATATATGCATTTCTGTTTTAAACGCCGAATTAATACAGGTGGATTCTTAAACCTCCCGCTCAGGTCGCACAACCATGATGCCTTTCCCTTTTTTCACCTCCCCAAACCCTAGTTTGCCTAGACATCACCTATCCCGCAACCTGCCACAAGGTGAGGCTGCCCTTTGCCACTAAGGGGAGACTGCTGCAGGCTCCATGAACTCAAAGATAGCAAAAGATCACCATGGGAAGGCTGCTGTCATGGCCCCGTGAGAGGTGTGGGCAGGGAAGGCTGCCAGGGCTTCCACCAGGTAAGAATCTCTCCTTCCTTCTACTCTTTCTTTTATTTTCTTTCTTCTGGAAATGCATTGTCTTCTTCAGTTTTGTGTTGTTTTAGTGTGTAGTTCTTTTGAGGATTCCTCTAAATCTAGACTTAACGGATTTGAATTTGTTGTTTTAATGATATTTTTCGCTGAAAAACCTGTCTGTTTGTCTTTCTTGAACGTGATGTTTGTCTTTTTAAGTACTTAGATTGAGCTCTACCTTGAAATGATTAGATAGGCCATGACAGACAACTTTTGAGGAGGATTAATATTGATATGTATTTACTTACATGTTGGAGAATCTGTGAGAAAGTTTTGTCAATATCTTTAGTCCGAAGTTTATTTGTCATTGTCATTATTTTCCGTCAATTTTTTACTTACAAATTTATTTATCGTGGTCTGAAATATTGATTTTTTTCATGCGTTCTTTCATATTCTAATTAATCATAATCATATTTATCTGGATATACATACGTGTCAATGTTATATATTAGCCGTCTTCTTAAATCTGGAATTTTTAAAAGACCGAAGTATAATACATTGTCCATTTAGTACACCGAATTATTGAAATGTCCAATTTTTTGTCCGAATATTTGACCATTTTTTTTAAAATCTTAAACCAATTTTTTTGAAGGAATAAACTATTAAACCATTTTTTTCAAGGAATAAAATATTAAACCAATTATACATGAATTGTACCTTTGCCGTATCATATCCATATTGTATTTAATAAGCTATTGTCAGGCCCTAGGTATGGCAAACCCTAAAAGATAGGGGGACGTTAAATAGGGTTTTCCAAATCCAAAAGAAAAATACAGAAATTTAATTTCTGTGTAAAGAAAGACAAATGCATAATGAAGACACTAGAGCAAAGAGAGCAGGAGAGGCGCACATAACCATAAGAATTCAAACAATTGTTTTAGTGATTTGGCCAAACCCTAGACGTACTAAGGCCTCCTTGGAAATTTCCCTCACTAGGATCTGATTCCAATACACTTGATGGTGCTAGACCACCAATACAGCAAAGCCTATCTTAGACCTTCTTCTTCCCACAAGGAAGGAATACATGATTCCAATAATGAAAATAAAACCATTTAGAAGAGTTGAATCTCAAATCAAGGAATCCCAATGTTCTTTTACATAAATTTGCAAGTGAAAGATCAAAGAAGGGAAGAGAATGAGTGCTGGAAGCATGAGCAAGTGAAAGCCTTAGAGAACTTAAGAAAATCCTTCAAACTTCTTTTTGAATCCCCCTCTGTCTTGTACTTGTGTTTGGAACCTGACCTAGCTATCTCTCCTATCGGATATTTTTATTAGATCCTATCATTTTGTTTTTTTGTTTTATTTGGAGAAATATAGGTCGGTTTTATTTATTTTATTGCTTGGACTATGAGAGCTTAGGATTAGCCCTCAGGGAGTCCGGGACTTCGGATCAGGCAAAGATCCGAGTATATGACCTCTCTCCACTAACCTCGGTCAGTGTTAATTACGTCAAGCAACCACTCGACAACCCTTAATTAACCGTCCGTTGATGCCCTTATAACATGCAACACTACTACTACAGGCAGCACACGCATATGAAAATATATTTTAAGTTAAGCTCTTGGCCTTACCCAAGTTTAGGATGGGTTTATAATTGATTAGGAGACTTTTATTTTTTAAAGGTTTTGGATTGACTCTGAGTTATCTAGATTGATTCCAAATATTTTAGACTTATAAGGGTATTTTTGTAATTATGCCAAGGTGAAGGGTATAGGGGTATTATGGTCACTTTAGTGTGTGAAGTGAGTTTTAATGATTTAGGAAGGTTTCAAAACCTTATGAGGTATTTTAAAGTTATTTTAAGTGTGTTTGGGTTGTAAGGGTATTTTGGTAATTTTACCCGAAATTGGATTTCTAGACTTAAAGTCTATTTTTGGGTATTTTTGTAATTATGTTGCATTAGGGTCATTATGGTCATTTTAAGCTTTTTTTAACATTTTAGGGAAACTTGAAAACCCTTAGGATGTATTTTAGGATCATTTTAGACATATTTAAGTTGTAGGGGTATTTTGATAATTTTACCTTAAATCAGGTTTATTAGACTTAGAGTCTATTTTTATATTTTTCTGAGATTTTTACTTATTTTTATCATATTGAGGGTATTTTGATAATTTTACCTATCTTATTGGGGTTTGGAAGGTATTTTGGGCATAGGAGAGGTTTTGATTTTTTTTAAGAATTTTCTATGATTTTTACAGATTTTTATCATGGATGGGGGTATTTTTGTAATCTCTATTAAGTTCTAGGGGCATTTTGGTCATTTCGGAAATTTTATATGTTTCCAGATTTGGTTCTCTGTTTTTACTGGTCTTTTACTGAATTTTATTATTATTTATTAATTTTACTGATTTTTATTAATTAATTGGATATATGAAGGATATTTAAGTCATATTTTTTGGGTTTATGTAATTTTCAGATTTAGTTTTCTGATTTTTACTGAGTATTACTGGTTTTTACAGAATTTTTTTTATTTTTATATTGATTTTATTGATTTTAAATAATTTTCACAGATTTTATTAATTAATTAAACATGAGGGATATTTAAGTCATTTTTTAACTTAAGTATATTATTTTATGTCTCAATGTTTCATTATTGAGTTTTGATTATGAGTCTAGGTTTAATTATGTATGAGGTGAGGCCAAATGTATTTTAGAATATTAGAATATTTAATTATGTACTTATGCATTTTAATTAGTTATTGAACTAATTAATAAATTAATTATGTATGTGAAAATATAATAACATAGTGTTACTTAAGTAATAGGTTCATGAACACACATGCACACACATGCTCAAAGAACAATATTGGTATTTCATTCATCATTTCGGCATAATCACGTCATATAAAACGGCGATTTTACAACATAAATTCAGCAGAGCTTCCCCTTAGAAAAAATCTTAAGAAGAGAGCCCTCCGAAAAAATATCTCCTCCAAACGCAGCAAACCCGTGCAAAAGCACTTGGTTTGATCTTCAAATGGGCAGAGTTTCCCCTAAGAATTCTTGGGCCAAAGAGGCATGCCTTTTTCTTACCCCTTGGGGGGTATTTATAAGCTTTGAAAGCCTTAACCGGTGGGGGGTACCCACCGTTTGTTTTGGAGGTGGGGGGTACCCACCGGTCATCTAATGTGAGAGAGAGAGTGAGAGAGAGATTAGAGAGGAGGGGGGAAAACCGGTGGGCACAACACCGGTTCCCAACCGGTGGGGGGTGCCACCGATTGGACCCCCACCGGTTTGGGAACCGGTGGGGGTCCCCCCACTGGCTTGGGAACCGGTGGGGGGGGGGCGCTTCCCCCTCCCCCTTTCTTCATAAAAAAAAAGGCCCAACAACTTGATAGGCCCATTTGATTTGGTAGTTGTTGGGGGCAGATAAAAAGGGATAAGCCTCCTAGAAAAGGCTTTAATGGCTATTTTTCTGGAATTTTGACCAGAAACTACTCAACTTGTCTGTGTATTAGTCAACTAGTTTTCAACTGGGCACTACTGTGCATCACCTGCACACTGCCACTAGACAGCTAGGCTTTTGAGTAGCTAGTCTTTGACTGTCCTTCACTTTGCTGCCATTTGTCAACTAGTCCTTGCTAGTCAAGTGATCTCTACAGACTTTATTCTTCTGCCCTTCATCGCCTGCTTTTCGATCTTTTCTTTCATTCTTTGTTCTTGTTCTTCTTCCAGCATCTCACAGTTGCCACAAACTTGTTTAAGTCATATGATGGACATTTAGTCATTCCCAAAATACTACGGGGCTCAACAAGTGGTAGGAAATTTGACACCCACCTAATGGCAACTTGCTTTGAGGAGCTGAGTGTTAGGGCAAGTGGCTGCTAATCTAGTCACCGAGAATTCCTCTGTAAGAACCTCACATGAATAATCAAGCAATCTTTTTGAATCAGTTAAAGACGGGTATGAGATAAAAAGTTTAAAACACCAACAATTTATTTGAAATTTTTTCTATGCCTGGTTGGACCTTATTGGATCAAGATTATTGGACCTTTAATTAAAATCAGTTCAGCATGTATTGACAATGGCCTCACTGTACCTAGTTAGATGGATCTAACTGGGCCTGGTTGAGAGGATCCTAATGGGGCAGGATTCTGGGTCCTTGTTGAGCATGTTATTGAGCTAGGTGGAGCCAAGAAAAGGGGCCCCACCGCCTCACTCCATCTCGTCAACGGCTCAATCTCCCACCTTCTCACTCTCCTATAAATAGGGGGAACCAGCCAAGTCCCTCTCGCATCTACCCACAGCATGGTTAACTCTGTATGGGAGAAAGGGAGAGGAGGAGAGAGAGAGAAGGGGAGGAGGGTTACGGAAGAAAGGAAGCTCCACCAGCAGGCAGCATGAGCAGTACAAAATGTGGCAGTTTGAGCTTCAAAAGGAGGCAGAGAAGTGGCTAATAGACCCTCTCAGGGTCTTCCATCAGGAAGGGTGATACCACCCAGATTCCACCTTTTTAATTCTATTTTTTTCTTGATAAGTTGTAGGGGGCTAGAGGCTGGACTGGAGTTTACGACTAAAAGGGGGAGATTCTGACAAAATGTTTTTTCAATTTGGATTCTTATGAATTATTGTCCTAATAGTTAGGAGATGTTGACCATCTACGGGGAGAGGTTTTATCCATCTAATTTCATGAATTAAGCATCATAACCTCATGCGTGTTTTACTTGTTTCTTAAAAATTGATGCTGAAGATAAATGACCTAGTTGTAAAGGATCCCTGGTTAATGAGGTAAAACGTGCATGTTTCCTAAATGATAAATATTATATATGTGATTATTTAGTGACACATCATGTTATCTATAACTGTCATGTCAGTATTGTCCATACGCATGTTTAGTATGATGAATGAGACAAAGATAAGATCATGAATAAGATTAATATGTATGATAAGTAATGAACTAGTGAAAGAACAAGATAAATTAGAAAAGATTATATATGAAGCATCTTAAGGAAGAAGTGCTCAAACAAAGAAATATGTGCTACTAAGATGTAAATAACTAGATGTCATGAGTGAGTTAGTTCCCATGAAGCATACTTAAGATAAGTAATGAGCTACAAGTTGAATTGAGCCTTTTTTATTCATTATTACATGGAAGCATAGCTTTTAAGCATGAAACAAATGGCACGATGGTATTAACGATGGAATACACACTTAATGTCTAAAACTTTACGTATGACTGACCCTAAGAACCTAATTGTCGTTAGTTTAGTTCTCTCATGACCTATAGCTTGAAGGTACATCATCATCAAAGATATTGAATACATGGTTCACCATACCATACCAGACCGTGCCGACTCGTATCTGCATGAGTCCAATCTGCTAGTACGCATCGTATCGGACAGGATCATGCACTTGCACATGCATAACGAGTTGTTTTAGATTGAGTTTTTTCTCATTTGATAAGTAATTTACACTCTTGTATCAATTAATAGGATATATTTCTCTTTACATGGCTTAAATTCATTGTCATTAACAAACTCATTGGCTTGAATCAGCCCAACTCATGCAACTCGTGCAAGTCGGACAGAGTCAGATCAGTATCGACTCGGATCTAGGAAGATACAATCCGATACAAATCAACGATATGGCAAACCTTGATTGAATAGTAGAAGCTAATATTGAAAGTTGCTACTTTTGGGAATATGGAGCTCAAAATAGCTCATTTTATTCAATATCTTTATGGGATAAAGAAACACCCAAGGTACAACCTCAATTTACTTTTCTCGACGACAATGAATAATAATAAAAAATTGCCATTGATCATCACCACATCCTCTTGGCATTCCCTTATGCTACTAAAATTACATTTCATATATTGTGACTTAGTTTGACAAATCCCAAAAATCTCTAGATTCCCAAACATCCCTCTACTATTCTAACTTATCATTTAAACCCTCTGCACTGTTCTCAATTAAAATAATATCATCCATAATAGCACCAAGAGATATCACTATGTAAATGGTTTATCACTTCATCCATAACTAAAGAGGTAAGTAGGTGATTGGCTTAAGTCCAAGTGGGAGAATGTTGGTAATGGGTGTCCCTCAAGCCAATCCCATGGCATCTAGATACATTCATGTTCTCATTATTTAATTAAATACAATATGTTCATCATGTGTTAAAAAAGAGGAGATAGAAGAGTCAAAAATCTCCTATACAATAGCACCAAGCTGGTGCAGCTATCAACTCTCACCAAGAAGACAAAAAAAAGGGTGGAGTTACAACAATTCATTTTACAAAAAACCTAGCCCATTCCTTCACATGTATGAATAAAGACTCCTTTCTTCCTTAAAGACCACCAAACTAGCTGTCTTGGTATTCAGTCACAGGCCTTTCCATATCACATGTTGCTCTCTTCTTACCTCTCTATATGTCTTCCTCAACCACCTCAATAGAAAATAGCTTTTGTATTAGATTTACTTGGCATGAGTCCAAAATGATTTTTAGAGACATTGGTCATAAGCCTAAGACATTGCTCTTGCTCTCTTCCAAAACTTCATAGGGACTCATAAGCTTAATACCACGACGAAGAACTTACAAGTCACATCATGAAGCTTTCGGTGAGAGTAGTACTAACATTCAATAACATGAGTAATGACCTACAGCTTGGAGGTTACAAATACCAAATTAAGATTCATGAGTCATGACTCAATAAGAAAGGCATTTATAATTCGAATGGAAATTATAAGATCACATTCTAACTATTTGCATATTGTTTTAAGATGTAAAATGTTCAAGTTGTTACATTGAAGATAGCTAATAGCATATGATTATGATGAAGAAATGACTTTGACTTCAAGATATAAGAGATATTTAAAAGCCCAGAAAATCCAAAAAGAAGAATCAGATAGTGAGGGATTGGCTATGAATATGAATGCTATTTTAAGAAATTGATGACTATGATGAAACAACTAGATTATCAAAATAAGCCCTGGATGATTAAGGGTTAGCTAAAGGACTATGCTTTTATGATTTCAGGATAGCCTTCTATAAACAATGAAATTTCTTACATTGCCTTATATTGTATATTTGCATTTATGATCAGAAGTGACATCACTTCATTGATGGGAGGGACATATGATCTGTTCTTTGGGAACAGGGGACATCAAGCTCCTTACAGTTGGTGTCAAAATTGGGACATGGGGTGTCCCTTTCTTTCACGAGATCTAGAATCCCAACTTGAGATGTTACTGACTTATGTAGTGGGTGAAGATCTACTTGAGCACTATCAAGAATGGGACCAAGACTACGTACTTCAAAGATCATGTACTCAGGTCAACCCATGACCTGCGTCTCCCACTAGGGTAGCTGAAGACTCTGACATGGATACATGGAAGACGAGAGACTAAATCAGTATGAGACTAAACCAGTATGTGACTTCCTTGGCTATTTTTGCATCAGTAGGTGGGTGGTTTACACGTTATTTTAAAATATAGAATGGAGTACTATGGTCGCAGACCACGACAGGTAGCAAAGCCAACTATCTAAAATACAACTTGACCAGCTGAGCATTGGATATAATCAGTCATATGTGGCTCCATACTTTATTAAATGATTGAGACATATCACCTACACAAGAAGAATGACCATGAACAAAAGAGAAACAAAGACATAATGACCATAATTAAGATGAAGAACGATGATCACCAATGATGATGACTATAAATAATGATGAATGACAACAGTAAATACATCATAGAATAATAGGCTTTGCATGAGGAAGATTATGACAAATTATTATTAATGACTATGAACTCTAGAGACTCAGACAACAAATAAAAAATCAAAGATAACAACTAATGAAAGATGAATTTATAACTATTTAACTATTTTAATAATTTTCAATGACTTTCATGATTTGATACAATGCATTTGTTTCGTTTTCCTTTTGAATTAACAGGAAAGAGTAAAAGGGGCATGCCATGTTCAGTAGAACTTGTCATGAACGTGGAGCATGTATAAAGGAGAAAAGTAAGGAGTAGATGGTTCTTGCTGAGCCCAATAACAGTGTGGCTCACACCCTTTGTTTAATGTTTTTAGGTCCTAATATCCAGTATCGCCAAAGTCAAGAAAGAATTGCTTGGTCCAAATTTGCCTCACAAGGATGGCCAATTGTTATTTTCTTGGAATATAAGCTTAAACTTAGTTTCATTTGCTGTTGTGATAAACATGCAATAACATTTTCTCTTGCTATGCTTACTTCAGCATTGTCGTATTGTTTTAGAATTGGTAACCTACCAGAAAATTGAAGATAAAAAAAACTTTCATCCGGGTAATGGATCCCACCTCCACAAAATCTTGCAAATCAGATGCGTTGTGGAAGGGGAACTGTTACATCCTCCTTTGTTCAAGCACGGGTGGTTGTACCTTTAATGGATTTTGTCAGTTGTTTTCCACCATGCTGAACAGGGATGGATAAATTCATTGTAGCCTTATTGTTTGGCTTGAATCAGTGCATTTCAAACTTGAGGACCTCTATTGATTCTCTAATGACACATTTGGGGCCTGAAATGAAGGCAGCTCAAATGCTATCTAGAAAGGCAATGAGAGTTGTTGGCTGGTGATAAGTTATGAGAATCTTCCTTGGAACCAACCTAATCCAATGCTTTGCTGAACACTATCCCATGAAGTGCTGAAAGAATAGAGATCCTCATTTCACAATTGGATCCAGTTTGTGGGATCAGATTGTGTGGATCTCCATGGAAGGATTTGCCCCATTTCTGACCAAATGGAAAGACATCGGGCCCTAGGCATGCTCCTTCATTACACAACATAAAAATCAAAGGTCGGAGACAGTCGATAAAATTATGGATGGAAGTCAAGATGGATGCGCCAAGAGGTAGGTCCTTTAACTCCTTAAAGAGTTGGAAAAACCCAATATGGGACTTTCTTCGGACTCGCAACTGAGTTCACCCATGCTCCCTATGCACCATTTGATCTTCAGAAATTTCAACAATCTTTTGACATGTGCATCCTCAAATCTGGTGTGCAAAAGAATTCTTGCTGCTAAAAGAATACCATAGTTAAATCCTTCCTTTTCTTCCCTATCGCTAATTGACCCTTGTGGTTGCCCATGAAGATACTTTCATGGTGTAGAAAGAAGAAGTACAGGGGTTGGAGAGGCAGGGAAGAGGTGCGGCTGGCTCTCTCTCTCAACTAGAGAGGCTGGCCAGCACCCAAACATCTACATATAATAGGGCAAATATAATACAACCACTAATGAGAATTTTGCCCCTGTCAATATAACAAACATGGGTAAAACGAAAATAAAACCATAATAAACAAGCAAAAGACAGACAAAAGACAAAACTGCCCCTACTTAACATCTTTTTATTACTACACTCCCCCTCAAGCTGAGCATGGATATTTAGCATGCCCAGCTTATCAATCACATTTGAAAACTGCTCCTTTGGAAGACCTTTAGTGAATACATATGCAAGCTGTTGTCCAGAATTTATATAGGGTAGGCATAAATCCCCACTGTCTAATCTTTCTCTGATGAAGTGCATGTCAATCTCAATGTGCTTGGTCCTATCATGCTGGATAGGATTATTTGCAATGTTGATGGCAGCTTTGTTATCACAATAAAGCTTCATTGGCAGTTGTACCTTCACTCCGAAGTCCTTAAGTAAAAATTTTAACCAAACAAGCTTAGCTAAAGACTGAGCAATGGTCCGATATTCAGCTTATGCATTGGATCTAGCACATACAAACTACTTATTGCTCCTCCAGATTACAAGATTGCCACCCAAAAACATACAGTAGCATGTTGTGGATCTTATCATCCTGTGATCCAGCCCAATCAGCATCAGTATACCCTTCCAGAGCAAGATGATTGCTCTTGAAAAATATAAGACATTTTTCCCAGACAGGAATTTATGTACATCAGAACTATGTCCAAAGCTCTAAGATGTAATGTATAGGGTGCATGCATAAACTGACTTACTATACTAACAGCAAAGACAATGTCAGGTCTAGTTAGGGATAAATACAACAATGTCCCTACTAGTCTCTAATATTTCCCTTTCTCCCCGTCGGACAAAATGTCACCATCCGAGATACTAAGTCTATGATTTGATTTAATAGGTGTATACCAAGCTTCTTTGTTTCTTTCAAAAGATCTAGTGCATACTTACGCTGGCACACATAAATTCCTCTGGATAATCTAGTCACTTCAATGCCTAGAAAGTACTTCAGCTACCTCAAGTCTTTGATTCCAAACTCTTTTACTAGACTTTTTTTTTTCAAGAGTGCAATTTCAACATCGTTATCACCTGTGATGATCATGTCATCAGCATACACTAGTAAAACCACAACTTTGCCATTTACCCATTTTGTAAATAGAGTATGATCTGCATTTTCCTGGGTGAAGCCATATTTGACCATTGCCACACTGAATCTCTCAAACCAGAGTCGAGGGGATTGTTTTAGGCCATATAGAGCCTTATTCAACCTGCATACTTTACCACCATTGATCATTCCTAGAGGTGGCTGCATATACACTTCTTCTATAAGCTCACCATTCAAAAAGGCATTTTTGACATCCAGCTGATATAATTCCTAAGAGTAATGAGTTGCCATAACAAGAACCACTCCAACCGTGTTCAACTTAGCCACTAGTGTAAAGGTTTCTTTATAATCAATCCCATATGTTTGAGTAAATCCCTTTGCAACCAGTCTTACTTTGAATCTTTCCACACTACCATCAGCTCTAAACATAATGGTGTACACCCATTTTGATCCAACCAGATTCTTCTCCTAGGGAAGATCAACAAGAACCCAAGTGTTATTCCGTTTGAGAGCATCCATTTCCTCCTCCATAGCTTTCACCCACCGCTGGTCTTTGGTAGCCTCTGTGAAAGTTAAGGGATTTGAACAAGAAGAGAGGGCAGCAATAAAGGTTCTGTAAGAAGGAAACAGTTGTGAGTAATATAAGTACTTTGAGATTTGATGTTTGGTGCACTCTCATACACCTTTCCAGACAACAATAGATTTATCAAGATCATGATTATCAGTTGGGACAACATTAGAATCAATAGGTTTAACCGAATCAATAGGAGAAGCCACATCTCCCTTGCAGTTGACTTCCTCAAAATATACTTCAATTGTCCATCAGTCACGGAACTAAAAATCCGTGTCTTCACAATACTATCATGATGTTCCCATTCTTCATACTTCTCATCATTAATCAGATGTGATTTTATCCTCCTATTTATGTATCCAACATTGGATCTTGCACTGATAAACGTCTTGATGGCTATTGCCTAGTCCAAGTAGTTTGAGTCATTCAACTTCACAGGAAAAAGTTGAAGGTGAAATTTTTTCCCCTTGTTGTCACACTTGGAGGACGTTTCGTTTGCTGTCACCTCGGACATCTCCTTGCTCCTAGAGATGCTCAAGCAAGTTGGAAAAAGAGCAACAGCAATAAGAAAGGAGGCCGGCCTCTCACAACCCTCAAAACAGGGTGTCGGTGCAGGGACAACCTCCAAAAAACTCTAAGCAGGGTACATTCAACAGTAAGCAGTAGCCGACCTGCTCAAAAACTGATCAAAAATCTTGAGCAAGCCTCAAACAGGATTGCGGTCCACAAGGAAACCCTAGACAGGGTTCCGATGTAGAGGATGAGGGGGCTAGACCCTTAGGAACACAGAAACAGGGGAGCCGGACACCAAAAACCCCAGAACAGGGGAACTAGTCACCAAGAAATCCAGAACAGGGGAGCCGATCACCAAGAAATCCAGAAATAAGGGAGCCGGACCTCTCTCCTTGTTCCCAAGAGCAATAGAAGAGGCAGGGCCAGAGAAGAAAGGAACCGCAGGTCTGGAGACACAGAACAGGGACCGCCAGCTTGTTTCTGTAGGTTTTTTTTTTGGGTTTTTTTTCCTCTGCTGTAGAGCCTCTCCACAAGGGTGCCTGGACGCTCCACCGGGCAAGAGAAAGAAGGCCAACCGGCCTAGGGTTTTACTCATTCTCTCTCACATGCTTTGATACCATGTAGAAAGAAGAAGTACAGGGGTTGAAGAGGCAGGAAAGAGGTGCAGCTGGCTCTCTCTCTCAACTAGAGAGGTCGGCCAGCACTCAAACATCTATATATAATAGGGTAAACATAATACAATCACTAATGACAATTTTACCCATGTTAATATAACAAACAAGGGTAAAACCAGAATAAAAACATAATAAACAAGCAAAAGACAGACAAAAGACATAACTGCCCCTACTTAACATTTATTTATTACTACACATGGAAAATAGGGGGTTGGGAATTAGAGAGAAGAAAGCAATGGTGAGGGAGATGATTAGATGCCTAGAGGTGTGGTGTTGATGTCCTATGTATCTAAGAGACAAAGTTAGAGAAAGAAGGAGATGAGGTTTGGAGGGAGATAGGAGTGGCCAGATTATCTAGAGGACTCTGGCGGTGGGTAGATCTGGTGGGTGTAATGGTTCTTTGGAATGAGTATATGGTGGAAGAGATTGGTAGGCAAGTCGGGAGGTTAGCTATTACTATCACCTTCAAGTGTGTGGAGGACGGGTTCCTTTAGGACTTATCGGGTGTCTATGGTCCACAAGGGAGAGAGGATAAGAAGGCTTTGTAGAATGAGCTTGCCATTTGCCACACTTAAGCATGGAGACCTTGGTGTCTTGCAGGCCACTTCAATGTTGCCCTCTCTTTGTGTAAGATGTCCGAAGGATCATCTTCTTATGGTGCAATGGAGGACTTTTAGGATTTTGTCCATCAAGCAGTCCTGATGAATGTGCACACTGACAATGCATACTTGGTCTAATCTTTGAGTGCAGCCCGCTTGCTCAAGATTGGGTAGGTTCTTGATGTCTACTGCTTGGGAAGATTATTTTCCTAATTTGCAGGCATCCGCCCTTCAGACACCCCTCCCAGATTATAAGCCCATTCTTATGAACTCCAATTTTTCTTTCCAACAAAAGGTGCCTTTTTGGTTGGAAAGATGTTGGAGCTATGAGGAGGGTTCTTGGAGAGTGTTAGTGGAACTCGGGTACTTGGAAGGGTACAGCAATGGCCACTATGATCAGCAATCTCGAATCCTTGTCTCATGAGCTTACTCTTTGGGAGGCCTCTAAAAGGCTACCTAGGAAGGCAGCTAAAGATTCCATTCTCTTGCAGCTAGATGGATATGAGGCTCTAGGGGAAGTAGATTTACTGGATGAGGAGGATAAGATTAAATAGGACAAACTCAAAGATGAGTATCAATAAATCCTTTTTAAGGAGGAGGTTTACTAGAAACAACAATCCAAGGACAAATGGATCAAAGAAGGAGACAACAATATTGCTATTTTCATAAATGTGCTTCAAGTAGAAGAAGAATGAATAGGATCAGCTCTTTGAAGGTTGAGGAGCAGACCCTTACTCAAAAGAATGATATTATTTGGCATGTAGCCTCTTTCTACTCTCATCTCTTAGATGAGGAGGACTAGTATGGGCCAAATATTGCTGAAGACCTTCTACCTAGGTTGTCAGAGGAGGAGAGGGAGCTCCTTTCTAGACCATTCTCACAAGAGGAGGTAAGGGCTGCTATGCTTGCCCTACCTAGTGATAAAGCTCCGGGCCCCAGAGGATTTCCTATGTTTTTCTCTCGGCATTGTTGGGATGTTGTGCAGCACTTGGTGTTTCAGGCAATGGTGGAAATCCAAGAAGGGAAAGCACATCTCGAAGGCATCAACAAGACTTCCATTGTACTTATTTGAAGAAAGAAGGCGATGAGTCTATAGCAGATTATAAGCTCATTAGTCTGTTGAAGAGGCTTTACAAGATCATTTCCAAGATGCTAGCTACTAGACTAAAGGGTAATCCATCAAGTGATTAGTCCTAATCATAGTGCTTTTATTAGGCGAGATAGATCCATGAAGGGTTCCAAGTGGTGCATAAGTGTTTGCATCGCTTGAAGCAAAGGAAAGGAAAGGTGTGCTTTTGAAGCTGAATTTTGATAAGGTTTATCATAGAGTGAGTTGGACCTGTTTGCTTGATGTTCTGCATAAGATGAATCAAAGAATGAGTGTCTTCAGCCTCTTATGCCATCCTCATTAACGGGGAACCTACTCCATTCTTCCATAGTGGGAGAGGCCTCTAGTAGGGAGACCCCATGTCATCACTATTGTTTTGTCATGGTTGCTCATATCCTTCGTAAGATGTGGACAAAGAGCAAAGAAGGCTAGTCTAATCAGTGGCTTTCAAGCTGGTACCTTATCCACGAGGATCTCATTCACAGTATACTGATTATACCATTCTATTCCTTTTTAGGGATGATAATAAGCTCATGCATGCTAGGCTTATCTTATAGTGGTTGGAATGGATTGAGGGTGAATTTTCAGAAGAGAGTGGTTATTGGCAACAAAATGTCACATATTAGGATGGTGAGAGCATCTTTCAATCTGGGTGTCAGATAAGCTCTTTTTCCTATCACTTACTTAGGTCTTCCCCTTACATCGAGCTCCATTAAGTGTAAAGATTGGTAGCCTGTCATATGGAAGTTCCAATCCACTTGTCTGGATGGAAAGGCAAACTTCTCTCTTATGGTGGCAGATTGGTGTTATGCACGTAAGTTTGGGACAAGTTCCCTATCTATTTCCTTTCCATCTTCAGAATTCCTATTTCAGTGGCCAAGCACTTAGATGCTATTAGGAGCAAATAGTAGTGAAGGTTCATTTAAAGGAGGTCGTGATGTTTCTTGAGGTTGAATATGCAAGAGTAATGAGAATGGGGCATTGGGATTAAGGACATATGTGACCTTAATTTTGCTCTTCTCACCAAATGGCTATCGGAGGTAGGGTCGACCAATATGGGATTGTGGTTGGAGGTGAGTAAGAGAAGTACCGTACGAGTAGAAGGGTATAATACTTTTTTGTATGTGGTGTGGTATTCTCCAAGCAACTGATGTCACTCCAGTAGCAACCTAGGTTTCCATTGGAGATGGTACATGGTGTCTCCTCTGGTCCAATAAGTGGTGCAGTCCAACTCCACTTTCCCATCTGTTCTCGAGGGTGTTTGATATTGCCTCCAACCCTCTAGTTTATGTGGCTCAGGTGGTAGATCAGCATGTCTAGGCTCCATCTTTTAGAAGGAATCTAAGGGAGGAGAAAATCCAGGCTTTTGGCCTCCCTCCTGGAGTTACTGCAAGATTAGATGGTTGTTGGCTCTCGACAAGATGTTTGGGCTTGGCTATGGGATGCTCATGGTACATTCACTGTCAAATCCATGTATCGAGCTATTGAAAATGGTGGCACTAGGATCCCCTTCTTTTACCATATTTTGGGACCCTGAGTTTCCATTAAAGCTTAAGATCCTCATTTGGAGAACTGATATTTGGCGGCTCCTTACTACAGGTAGGTTAATCCACTTGTGGTGTGATGTGCCACCCTTTTGCACACTTTGTGGGGAAGAGGAGTCCCTGGACAATCTTTTTGTTAAGTGCAGCTTTGCTCCCATAGTGTGGAAGACCCTCTTGTCTAAGCTTCACCAGCCTTTTTTTGGTGCCTTCCTCAGTGGATTGCTTCTTGTAGCTTTGTGCCCTCCATTTGCTTCCTGCATAAGGCCAAGTCGCTTGGTGGTTGTCTTTGGGCCATTTGGGTTGAGAAAAATAGAAGAATCTTCAAGGAGGAGGTTGCAGACCCAGATAGAGTGGTTGCTTTTGTTTCTGAGAGGGTGAGAGAATGGGTGAGGATCCTTTGTACTAGCCTTATGGCTAATTCACCCATGTTTGCTTCTCTTGGGTGAGGCTTGAGCGGGCACCAGTTTGATGCTTGACCTACGCTTCTCTTTTGTATAGAGGGTTTTCTGTAAGCTGCATTGTAAATCTGTTACTTTGTTATTAATACTATTCTTGTGGTACCATCCACTTTAGAAAAGAAAAAAAAAACTGACTCTTGTGTTACACTAGCATGTGGTTTGCATTAGCTTCCCAAGAGCATCAATCAGCTAATGCTGAGTGAACTGGAGAACTTGTGCATTCAGTCTACCCATGACACCATGTGGGCCTGCTTGGGCATACCAAGTGTAGACCATCCATTAGATAGTACCAAATTGCAAAATAAACTCCTCAAATTACAGACAACACTCCATGACTGACTCCATTCTCCGCAGCTGCGAGAGGCATTGTCCAATATTCTTGCGTCTTGTCATTAACATGGACAAGCATATCCTTGTTATTGGTCCAACCACTCCATGAACTGAATTCCTTCTACACACTTAATATGCATCCAGCTCATCCCTCAGATTTAGGACTTCCAAACTTGTAAATCACTGCCTCTCCATCCCCAACAAAATTGTCTAAGTAGGCATTCTCCAACTTTAGTTCATAATGACAGCAGTCCACACTTCTTCATGTGTTCAACTGTCCTCTGGCCATATGTACATGGCAAACCTCCAGCCAAGAATCACCTTGTAAAGACACCATCTCTGTAAGTCTGTTATTCCCCTTTGCTCCTTCACTCCTCTTTCCATGGTGAGTTTTAAGACTTTCTGACAACCTCTTTCCTTGGAGAACCCTTATCCGCTGACAACAACTTTCCTTTTTGCAAAAGGCATGTTGACCTAAGAATCCACAATAAGGCCCAAACACAAATAGGGAGGAGAGAGTTACGGATAAAGGGGAGAGAGTAATATCAACTAGATTCCCTAGATAACTGCCTACATCTCGTCAGCAGTACTTCATCCCATGAGATGGGTGTGTGATCACACAAGATATAGTAATCAATATGCTGGATTACATCAGAATTTTGCAGAAACAACTGATTGGATATCCTTGCTGTCACTGCTGTGAGTTAAATACAGGTCAGGACTGGTGGAGAGACTGGCGTGTGTCAAGATCAGGAAGTCCTAAGACTTCATTCCATGTGACCGTCTAGCTAGAAATAATAGATTGCTTTGGCCCAAACTATGACAAAGTAATGAAGTATGACACGGTGTCCAAGGTCAAAGCATATTTTTAAAGATGGGATAGTACCCATGGGAAATCCCAACAGAGGCTGGGGGCAGCTCCCGGGCTAGACACCCAAGTCTACCAATAGAGTGGCAGAAGCTGGTGGCAGCTCCCACCAAGGTCAAAGAATATATTTGACAATTTCTCCAAAAATAAACAGACACAAAAAACAAAAACAAATGTTCACATGTAGCTCCGGCCAAATATCTGCATCATTAAGAAAGGTTTGCCATCTTGCTTCTTAGGAATCATGGGAGGCCAAAAGAGAAGAGACCTTGGGGAAATTAAGCTTTCAAAGCAACTCACCACCTCAGAGAGAAAATAAGCTATCTCAGGACCCTACAAAGAATCAGAAAGTGAAGAAAAAACCAGAGAGATGGCAACATGTGACAGTAAAGTGTTGACATCATTTTGTCCATTCGAAATTGCACTTTGATTTTTTTGCAGTGTCCTAATTCATCCGGATGAGCCATGCTGGATGTGAGTAACAATAAGAGAGAATATAACTTGATGTGAGTAACAATAAGTTGACAAGAAGCTTCAATATCCCATGGATGAGTTCCCCTATGGAAGCTCAAAACAGACATTTTTTGACGTGCTAAGTTTAATGTGTACCTGGTTCCATTCTTGAATTGCTAGTGCAAAAATAAACTCTCATCAAAGCAGAATAGGATTTTGTCAGACCACAGCTTAATGCCAGCTTCTCCCAGACAATGTGATAAAGGGAGCAATACTGTTAGAAGCCTCATGTCGTTTTTTTTCCCTCTATGTCTCATGTCTCCTGTTTACCAACATGACAATCTGTAGCTACTATTGTGTTATACAAAAAAGATAGCAAACTTTCCCCATCACAAAACAAATAACCAGAGCCCTTTCATCTCCCACGGACTACAAGGATCAAATTTGTTAGCCCATTCAATATATCACAGAACTGCCTGTATATTTATCCGTCTATCTACCTACCTACTTACATGTCTACATTAGAAACAGTTAAAGTTCCCAACTTTTTCCGCAGAAGTTCCCAACTTTTCAGAAGATACACCACTCTACACTCAGTTTTCTCACAGTTAAAATTGCCAACTTTTCTGCAGATGCACCAACCACCACACAGCCCAGAATACATGTATTCTAACAAGTTTTCAGGGACAAAAGGCAACAAGTACGGTATGGGGATGATGAACTAGCGTCATGCGGTCAAAAAATTTTGCAACACCAACCTGGGTGACGTCTTCCGCAATGTTAACGGCGTCGAGCTCTTGCCTGCTGTGTAAAGCGACCGCCTTGGCCGATAAATGGGGGCGCTTCTTCCTGGCAAGCAGGAGGCCGCCGCCGCCGCCATTGGCCGGTCTATGGATAGAGATGGAAGGGGGTCTGAAGGGAACAAACACGATGGGTTGGCGCAGAATGGGAGGAGAGGGCAGGGGAAGAAGAGCTGTGGCAACCATGGCAGTGCAGAGAGAGAGAGAGAGAGAGGGTTTAGAAGGGCTTATGGAGGTGCAGATAACGCCCACTGCGAAGGGAACCAGATAAGCAGGCCATCAGAGAGAGAGAGATGTTGATGAGAAACCCCTTCCTAGTTTCATACCTGTCTGTATTGTTTTGGGGAAATGATATATAAATCCTTAACATCTTTTTATATTCTTATATATGCCCTTATTATAAGCAATATTATTTTGATTATATCCTTTCTAACTCTCAAGAATATTCTGTTGAAATGTAATTGAAACGCAAAAGTTAACGTTTTTAGGGGCTGGTTGCTAAAACGCGAAAGGTTTTGGAGGTACATGCATAATTATTTCAATGGTGTCAGGAAGTTAAGAATAGTCTAGTCTTTTTCTCTCTTAATCTATACCTCAGTTTGAAGTAAATAGATAGTAGGTGACAATAAAGTTAGGGATAATATAATCCAATTTATTATATGGGAATATGTGACAATATAAAAGAATACATGATATAAATAAATGGGGATAATTATATTAATCACTCCTATATGTTATATTTCAAAAAAGCCATGTTTACTTACATATTATTCTACATATGCTCCGAATATGTATAATGTTTCAAATTGCCACAATAATGACATACACGATATGTATAAATATTTCGTATGTGACATTGTTATTGTGTAAGGGAATGCAAGATAATATGCAAGTAAGCATGTATTTTTGAAGTTTCACGTACAAGAGTGGTCAATATGAAATTATTTTAAATATAATAGGATAGATTTTGAAGTTGAACATGTAATTATCCCTTGTAATTTTTGAATAGCCAAAGTAGAAAGCTGGTGATTTTCTTGTTGTTGATCATTTATAGGGAGGTTAATGGAATAAGCTTGTTTTAATTGCCTTAAATTTGGGGGTGTAGGTCTGATAGTGGTTATAATGAGGAATTAACAATCCTAGGGTTGGGACTACATTTTATGGATGGTTACCAAGATTATATGGTTGCTTAATATTTATGATTCGTCTACGAAGATTGTGGGTGTTATACATACCTTCAAAATGAGACCTATGATATCATATTAGTTCAGATTGTGGGGCAGTGTGAAACCTTTTCTTCCCTGATCATCTAATTAAAGAACAGAAAATATGAATGCCAAGCTGAAGTGATCTGGTCAAACAATTGAGCATCTGCTGCACTCCCATGCGCCCCAGGCATTGCAATGCTCACGGCATCACAGCAAGCACTCCTTTGAATGATATAGCAGAGGCTCTGTCCACAAAGCATTACCTATATTGAACCATACTTGTTCTTTGCACACTACTTTAGCTTCTTAATTTTTGATAGAGGAGCAAAAAGCTAAGTTGATTTGAATCCAGGTTGATTTTATGAAGTTTTTCTCATCTATATACAGCTCTTCACCAATCAAAAAAATTCTTATTAAAAAATGGTACAGCCTAGAATTTTGGTTCACAAGCTTCCTTTTATAATGTTCATTAGACAAACTATTTTGTCTCATTCTGGTTTTCATTTTTGTTTCCCAAAGGAGATAAAAATGAGAGAGAAGACAAGCAACGATGCCACTTCCTACTTTTTCCAATGGACGTAAAAATGAAAGAGGAGACATTTATACTTTAGAATTGTTCATCTAGAGGTTTTTCTTTTCCATAGGACAACCATGTATAGAAGATCATCATCAAAGTTCAATAGTACAAATTAAATGAAATCAAAGGTGAAAGGTGAGAATTTCGCCTGGCCCAAACAACATGTAGGCCAGCTCAGTAACACTAGTCCAAGCTGATAAATACAGTCCCATTATGGCCCAATCTCGTCAAGGTCGTTGATCTAAAATTCGAACTACGAAGGCTCAAGACTCGGCCAAAGGAGCCTCACCGTCATAAGTTGTAACGACCCAATCAACTATTTGGCCTAGTAACTGTGCTAGTTGATAGACTTCTTAAGAAGGTCATCTATCTTAGGATTTTTCCCGACCGAATACACTTAACTTTAGAGTTCTTTCTAACTCGAGTTTCGAAAAAATGGCTAGCCAGTATTATTGGTAGTCTATTGATTTAGTCTATTTAATATATTCTTATATGGAGTGTTACAATCTACCTTCCTTAGAAACATGATATCCTTGTCAAGATCATATTATACATAGTCTAGAATCCAGTCACCTCCAGGTGATGTGGGTTTTCGGAGGTTTTTAAGTCCACCACATTGCTGCTACCATCTACAGAATTACACTCTCTTGCCGGATCAAAAGTAACTAGATCTTGAGATGCATGGTAGGTCTCAATGTGGCCCTCATACCATGAAGAGAACTGCTTTGATACTATTTGTGACGACCTAATTAGTTAACTGACCTAACAACTATGCTAATTAAAAGACTTCTCATGAATGTTACCCATTCTGGGACTTCTCCTAATCGAACACGCTTGACTTTGGAGTTCTTTTTAACTCGAACTCCGAAAATGACTAGTTGATATTGTTAGTAGTCTATTGATTTAGTCTATTTAACATATTCTTATATAGGGTGTTACAAAAATATTCAGCCCATTGCATCCTACTAACTAAAGAGACATCCAAATCCTCTCCCTAGCAGGATCCCTAGATCAACTCGACCGAGACTCCTCCCAACAGGAGGATCCTGACATTTCAACTCAGTCTAATCACGATTTAGAGCAAATCAAGACAAATCTAAAAACCTATCTAGATAAAAATCCTACTCTTCAAGGCAACTCTTTCTAATCCCAAGCAGATCACGATGAACTTGAGGGACTAACCCGGATCTGGTCTTTCCAGAACAGGTCTCCTTCCAGTCACGATTTCTAAAAGAGACCGATCAGGATCTACTCTTCTTAATCGGAATTGGCTCGTAAGTTGTCCTAGAACTATTATATAAAGACCTATGGCTCGACCTCACCAGGTAGGTTCTCCAGTGCCCAAACTGGTTCTATCTTCCTCCTAAATCTCCAACCTTCTGACCTAAGCATCGGAGAGGGTATCCCCCAGATCATCGTCGAATGCCCTTAACGGTATTTATTTCTTGCTAGTTTATTGTTCCCTGGCCTTCTGATACTCAGCAGAAGGCTTTGATTGCGATGAACAAGATTTTGATCCAACCATAGGAAAGGATGAATAAGAGATGATAAACAAAAGGAATTTTTATAGATATAACTTCCTTATAATTTTATTTGTAGAAATTGTCAATCTTATATTCATATTATTCTTATTAATCTTGCAATACTTGTAAAAATGTTCTTATAACTTCCATTTAATATGGGGTGAACATTCCTTCCTCACCCATCAAATTTAATATTTGGAAAAAAAAATCTCTATAGAAAAGAATTTCTTTGACAAACAAATTATACCAGATAGAGAGAGAAATAGAAAGATATATAGACAAAGATAAAAAGAGATGATAAAAGAACAAAGAGTATTTTATATATTTTTTAATTTTGATTAAGAGTTAACTAGGGTTAGATAAGATATTTTAACTGAATACTAATGGATGGTAATAAAACAAGGACACTGTTACACAAGCATTGTGATACAATGATATTATTAAAAACAATAAGGAAATAAGAGTGATAATTTTGCAAATAAAACCTTTAGAAAGATAGACCGTATCATGCTAAGGGTCGAGCAATGTCTGGGGCCAAAATCATGACTGCGTTTTACCATAGCCCTGATAAATCTAACTCAATACATTGACTTAAGTTGACCCTTAAATATATAGAAATTAATCAAAAGTTTTGATGACTAGATCAAATTTGGGCCATCATTACCAATTTGACATCGAGTCCAAGTAGAGTTTAAACAATTTGGCCCAATCTCTAGTCCAAATCCAAGTGAGGCCAGAAGCTACTTTTTGTAAAACAGCGTAATTTGAAACAATTGTTTCATTTTACAGTGTTTACAGTTATTTGGAATGATGGAAAATAATGTAAAGTAAAATCCTATCCGGACCTTGTCAGCCTACTTGATAGCCCAATTCTCTTGTTTTAGTTTACAACAAAAGTCCATTGTAAATCAAAACAAGAAGATTGAAACATCCTTCTTGTTTTATTTTACAAACAACCAAACGAACATTTCCTAATTCTAAAACAAGAAAATTTCACTTATTTTGAAACCGGTAATTTACAAAGTTTTACACTAAAACAAACAGCCCCTAAGAATGCAAATGGTATCCGAAAACATATTTATCCTTCTCTTTTTGAAACTTAAAGGTGATAAAAGGATATAACTTAAACGATAAGATAATAAAATTATCCATATCTATATAACTTTTGATCATCTCTTACTTACAATTCCCAGTTTTCACTCAATTCCAAATGAAATTCTAATTGAATATCTACCTAATTACATGTCACATTATCCACATGATTCTGTTAAACCCTCCTTCCTCATTTATTAGTTTGCAAAGGTCATTTAAAGATGTCACCCACGCTAAAAGAATTAAGACTAAGTTAAACCGATCTGAGAAGAAGAATTTCTCTTATAGGGTTTGAGAGTTTAGAGTAAACCTCTTTCCTGTAGACGTGGGGTTGGATATATATATATATATATATATGGGCTCCTCTTTGGAGAGGAGGGAATATATGACCCTTTCTTTATAAGACATCTAATTGTTGGACCCATTTCCTTTGTCAAATGCCATGGGGTAATCATGCATGACTCAGGAAGTTAGTGTGCTCAAATTTGGACCTTAGTAGGATAAATTAATATTTTGGGATCATTTTTTTGGATAATTAAGTATCTTAAATCAGAATTAGACAACTGTTACTCGATGAATTTCATAGAACCTATGATATCTCCTTTGAGTGGTTTGTGTCAATCCTCGTGGCACGCAAAAAACCTGTTTGACAAAATTTCTATTTAAAAATCACTTTTGACTTCTGCATCTCACATAAAATGACGGGAGGGAGATTACTATAATTAATTTTGATTTGTAATAAAAGTCAATTCTTTTATAACAACTTAACTTTTTCTCCAATCTTAGAAGTTTCACATTATGGTCGAAAGCCAAAATATAAGTAAAATACTATATAAATGACTTTAAAATTTCAAGTGCTTCAAACATAGTCTCTTAGGAATGACTATAGGAAGGCTTGGCATGACTTTGTCCTGGGAGCACCTGAATGGACCCAGACGTTGGGTTGGATCCGTTTTGTTTTGGCCACCATGGATCCCGTCGTTGGGCTGTTATTGCCCTTCGAGGTACTTTTTTAAAAGACTTTCATATAATAAAAATTATAAGACAAGTTTAAACGAATCTTAACTGAATTCTACCCACTCAATTATAAATCAGAAAAATATTTGGTACACACTAAATATTAGTGTACACTTCTGATGTGCATCAAATTTTATTATTTCTTATTTTTTTAAAAAAAATATGTTATTAGATCGGGACCCACACTGCTTCCTTTTGCTTACAGCCCGTCTTTCTGCCATCATCAGAAGCTTCCACTGGGGCCCCCACAAATAATTTTCACGTTGGTCCCTACTCTTTTTGCCGACTCCATGGCTTTCGGTTTAGTTTAAACATCTCACGTGCGTTCCTGGGCCACCCGATCTTCCAATAGCCCAGCATCTACGAGCCATGACTCTACTGAGCATGGTTAGTATATGGCGTAAATTTTGATTAACATTTGTGTTTTTTTTTTTAATATTCTCAGTCTGATTATTTGCAGGAGAGAACATAAGTTTTTAAACACATTTATGTGATTTTTTGTTTTAATTAAAAGAACTAAATCAAGATATCCTAAACTTGAAGAAAAATGAAGTTCTTGAAAAAGAGATGAGTAGTGTAATTAAACTGGCTTTGCACGATGGAAAGGATTTGCATCTCAAAAGCAAAACAAAGAACATGCCTATCGAACAACTTAAAACTGGATTCTATATTTCATTTTAGTGATATAATAAGTCGAATAAGAAATTGAATTTTATATTTCTTGGTAACCTAGAATACAATAAGATCTAGACTCCACTCGAATGTAAAAAATAGGGGTGGAATCCCTATTTTAGAAAATTACAATATGGATTCGAGTTTATTTATATTCGTGTTAGCTTTAACGTTTTACTTTCTTGTTTTTATCCTCCATTCATTTTCATCCAAAGTAATTGCTGACTTTGAAGAACAAAAATAGTACCTATCCAATGTGCAATCCTACCTTTTTAGCCAAAGTAACATTGTAGCAATACTCTAACACATTGTTCACCAAGAATTTATATCCTTATTCTAGAGTGTCTTATCATGTTATCAAATCAAAGCCAAGAGTTTCTTAACTAAGGTTTAATACCATCTAATCTTCACTTAGTCAAGAGACATCTAAAAAAGTGTGACACTATGACATTTCCCTTTTTTTTTTTGGGGGGGGGGGATTAATGAAAAAGGCAGAAAAACTTTCAAAATAGTTAAGATGGGAAATATAAATTCAAAATATGTAAAAGGGGCACTCTTTCATATCTTTGATCGAAAAAATATCTAAATGAGACTCTTATTATTCTTTAATTACCAAAAAGGACGCTAATACTAGAAACTATGAAGAAGAGTCGTTCCTCTAAAATCCAAAAATGAGAACAAGGTCTTAAATTTTTACAAACTTAGTGAAAGGACAAATATGTAAGAATAATATGCAATAACATTACTTTTAAATTTTATTCAATGCATAAAATGAGCATAATCATACTAATAATTATTTATGTTGGTCATTACTTTGAGCAATTTTTTATAATTAGCAAAATTTTAGACGATCTACTTGTAAAATGATTGAGGGCATTTTGAGTAGTATGTTAGAAGAAACATGATTTTTGCCCATATAGGTGTAAACTTTAGGAGGAGTGTTCTTTTTATATATTTTGATCTTATATTGCATATTTTTAAAATTTTTGCGTCATTTTCAACATTTTTTATCTTTATTTTTCCTACCGGAGGGCTGCAATACACTAGACCGAGTGAAACAACAATTCAATGGTTATGGGTGGAAATGCTGAACCTGCCAAACCTTCTTACCCTACCCAACAATCTCTTGCATGGTTATGGGTGGAAATGCTGAACCTGCCAAACGTCCTTACACCCATAATCTCTTGCCCACACCTCCCATGGGCCCACCTACGAAAGCTAGAAGCTAGTCATTACGTAGTTGAATGCTTCATAGAAGAGTTCCCATGCACGTAGGTGGAGGGGGGGTGTTATTCTTACTCCATTTAGATGTACTTCTTTGATGACCGCTACCACTGTCGGCATGGTGGTCTCCAATTGGACCACCACCCCCACTCACGGGTGAGCAGTGAGTGCATGAGTTTATCTCAAGAGGGTACATCCGTACATGCATTGTTTCCCTAGGTGGATGCATTTAGGGTTGGCTTTAGTGTTGTGGGTTAGGGTTCCTTGGTCAAGGGAGGGTAGGGATTGTGCACTCCAAGAAGGAAAAGTATAGAAGATAAGATAAGTGGTATCCATGTCATGAATAGGAAATTTTGATGCACCCCAAGAGCTAGATTGCATAATTTTGATATGATTATTAATAGTAGTGAGTAATTAATGAGTGTTTCGTTGTGTTCTATCAATTTTGATACTTATAACAGCAAAGATGCGCTTTCATGCACCAACTAACAAGTATGATCCTACAAAGTAAGATTGTAGCTTAAATGTCAATTCTTGTTACATTATGGGTGACGTAAGCAAAAGAATTTTATAAATCTCTTTTTATAGAAAAAAATGAATGCACAAATCGGAAAGATCTAATGGACCATTGATACTCTTGATGCATGTACACATTGTAGAGTGAATGGGATAGATCATCTGCGTCTCATACGGACGATCTAACTTCTAAGAGTCAATAAGATGCTGTTGGAGGTGTCAAGTGGGCGGGTCAGCCTATAGTTTAGTCTAGTCCACTCCATATTAAAGAAAATTAGGTTGACCTAAGTTATAAAAATTAAGTTGAGTTAAATTTGGGTTGACATTAGTTAAATCTGAACTGAGTTGGGTTGAAAATGGACTGACTCAGTTTAATTTATTGACTTTTACAATAATTCATACAAAAAAATAAAATATTTTTAACAAATTATTTATAAATAAGATTGGTCCAACTCAACTCAACCTGACCCACTCATTATTGAATTTGAGCTGAATTTGGGTTAAACTTAGGTTGAATTTGAGTTGGACTAAAATTGGACTGGACTCTTTTGAATTTGGATTAGACCAAAATTATCACCAGCCCAACCCGCCCAATTTACATCCCTAGATGTTGCTTGGTTTGACATAGAACACTTGTAAAATGCTGTAAATATTGTACTTGTATAAAACATAGAATGCGTCGTGTTGCGGTATTTTACAATATCTCACATCATATTAAACAACCTGTGGAGTCATGTTCTCTACTGCTTGTCTGACTATCCTGAAAATAAGAAAGCCTTGATCTAGTTTTTTGTGCATAGTGCACAGACTAGCGATTGAGAAAGGAAGGGATCATGGTTGGTTCTCATGTCTCAATCCAAAATTGTCGAATAGGTCGATCCTTAACTAATTAAATTGATTTAGGGAGGTGGTCTATTTTAATGTAAAGCTATGTAATTCAATGGTTTCAAAATCACCAGTTTTAAAATGTAGGATTTCTTTAGACTAATTTTAATCGAGTTTGAAGCAATCTGTAATTTGCTTGATGGATTGTTTTAGAAGCAATCTGTGGACTCACCTTAGTACTTAGTGAGAGTTTTTTTTTTTTTTTTAAATCACCTTTCTGGAATAATCAGACAAAATTATTCTTCAAATGACGTGACACCCTAATATCATGGTAAGCATCAATGAGCGTTGGGATGAGTAGATGATTCGCTCTCCGTTGTGTCTAGGGATGTCAATGGATCGGATTATCGTACATTAGGATAATTACCATATCTGTTATGTAGATTATGTCCTATACTACTTCATTAACTATCCCAAAGTGTTATATCCGCAAACCACTTTATAATAGCTGTAAGGAAGTTATTATTGGTCGATTACTGAATACTTTAACAGTCAAAATGAGGTCTCACAAAACTTAGCTATGAAATACATGTTAACGTATGATTCCACTTACAATCGAATTTAGACTAAAAAAGATAAGTACTCTTCAAGAGACACAAAGCCACACTTAAGTTTAGACTTGTTGAAAATCGTAGAATGAAATTAACATTCTATCGAAATCATAGTAAAATAAATTTTGTGCCGCAAGAATCCAAGTAGAGATCATGTTTATCAAAAGTGTCACTTGATATCCTTTGAACTGATAATTATTCTTAACGGTGACCACTAGATAGCAGGTTCAAAAATGAGAATATTATCTGTTTCCGTATTCATTAAGAAATCAGATTTGTATGTATTTACATCTGCTAATTTAAAATCATCCGTTAAGCTGATTAACAGACAGTCATAGGTCCCTAGCTAATTCATTGCAGTCTACTCTCTCTAACCCAAAACAGTAAGGAAAAAAGAAATTCCTTGCCCACAACTCACCAAGGACCAAAGATTCATGCACTTCACATACAAATATATATCCATGGATGCCAAAGCCCAAAGTGAGAGACTTTTTCTTCTTTTTTTTTGACCTTGAAAGTGAGAGACATTACTACTTATTCTTGAGGCTATATGGTGATGCTATCTTACAATTGAGGGCTGACCATAATAAGATAAATAAGTATAGCTTTCCTCCTTGTTGCTTCCTTATATGAAATAACAACCTAGCTATCTATACGAATTATCGCGGTATATATCTTAGTAACAATATGCCATACTATATGTAGTAGTGCAACTACGTCGCTGCCCGGCTGGTGCACCGCCGGTCAGAGCATCCCGTTGGGACAGTTCTCGCTGCACAGCCCCACCACGAGGCCCTCCATCTGCGCCGCCGCCGTCTCCTCCAGCAGCCACCTCTCTAGCAGAGAAAGCTGCGGCTGCGATGCCGCGGCCCAGTCCGATGATGACGACAGCCCGTCCCAGGCCACGCCGCCGGTGCCCATGCTCACATTCTCCATGGACAGCATCGACTTGAGCTCGTCCCGGGATGAGCCGCAGCCGACGGCGCCGCCGACGTCCAGTCGCTGCTCGGGGGAGCACTTCATCCACCCTTCGAGCAGCCTGGAGATGTTCTCGGCGCTGGAGGCGTAGGTGGAGGGGCAGTAGTTGTGCCCGGGGAGGGGCGGATGGAGGCCTGAGCTCTTGAGCTCTCCATGATTGTGGCCGGTGAAAATGGAGTGGTGGGTGCTGGAGGTGGAATCAGAGGTCGTTATGCTGGTGTCCGGTGCTGCTTGGAGCTGCTTCACCTTCTTCTTGAGGTGGGTGTTCCAGTAGTTCTTGACGTCGTTGTCCGTTCTTTGTGGGAGGTAGGAAGCTATGGCCGCCCACCTGAACATGAAGAAAAACAAATTAATAGCAAATCAATGAAAAAAAAGAAGAGATCTTTTCTTTCTTTTTTCCTTTTTTTTTGAACTCAGACTGTTAATATATATTCCATTAACTCTTGTTATAATTCGAGCTAAATAAGACATTTTTCATATATATTAAGACTTGTTAGAGAGACGAACATAGTTAGACGCATCATACAGGTGTACCAAATTAAAGAAGAAAAATGTCTAAGTTCGCCTTTTCTACTACGATGCTTGTGAGCCATCATCTTTTGAAGTCGTCTCCAGTGGCTAAGAATAGATCAAATTAGTCCATGAAACCGTACCATAGAGTAATTAAGGATGGAGGGGTTAGGAATTGGGAGAGCACCTGTTGCCCAGCAGCCCCTGCAGTTGGATGATGAGCGTCTCCTCCTGTGGGGTGAAGTTGCCACGCTTGATCCCTGGCCTGAGGTAGTTCGTCCACCTTAGCCTGCAGCTCTTGCTGCACCTCATCAGCCCTGGCATGCACAGCATAGAACATACAATACTAACACAGTGATCACAAGCACAAAGCACTCTTCTTCATGAACAAGTCTGGGTAAATGAAGACCCCCCCCAGATCGATGGTGGAATTTGTTCCAACAACTCGAAAACCCCAATGAGTTCTTTCAGAAACAGGAAGGATATAACAAGCTAAGGATAAGCTATGTGTTGGCTTCAGAGCTCACCAGTGTTAGTAGGCACTGATCTCCAGTTGCCTGGCCCATGCTGCTGGATGTAGGAGACCAGGATGATGTCCTCCTCTGGCGTCCATGGCCCCTTCTTGATGGCAACATTGTCGCAGCAAGGAGGCCTTCCCATGGCTCCCCCAGGTCACCTCCTCTAAGTGCCCACACAACCCTCTTTTCTTCTTCTTCTCCTACTATCTACCTATCTGTCTCTATCTGTATGTGATCCTATTTGTCTCTTCTATCTTGCCTTTTCCCATGCCACCCCGCGAGGTGCCTTGGGGAGCATGTGAACGTTCATATACAGGACGACTTGGCCAAAGTGAAGTCCCTTTTCCTTTTGGTTTTTTTCGTTGGTACCCTGTAAACTATCTTATTTGTACATAAACCTCTAATTTGCACGTATCATTATAAGTACTCTTGAAATCTTTTAAAAAGATTGCAGTTATAATCTTATGTTAAGATGATGTGAACTTCAACAGAATATGTTAGAAATATTCCATAAATTTTGGTGAATTTAAGACTGTATATATAAAACTCTAATGAGTTTTGGGATGTATATGCAAAAGTATTGGAATCTTTTTAACATATTCCTGTTAAATTCACAACATTTTAATGGGAAGGATATAACTACAACTTTTTTAAAAATATAAAAGGTATCTATAACAATATAAGGAAGTAAGGAATATATACATATGTTAATTTACAAATCCTTTTTTCTTTTCTTCTCTCTTCCACCTTCCATCCAACTCGCTGACTCTGTTTTGCTTTCTCTCTTTCTACTTTGCCCCCTTGCTTACTAGTCAATTTACACGTATAAAGGTAGACTTGAGTTGGTCCTGCTCTCTCGTTTTTCATGGCTCTCTCGCAAAGTTTCATGGGTCTCTTCTGTTTTCTTTACGATTGAGTTATGGTGCTACTTGGTCTGTAGGGTCGTTCGGTTTGACATAAAATATTACATTTATATTTTACAGCAGTGCACAGACATTTCCTAACATTTTTCTTATGATATTTTATGTTAAACTAGATGATATTTCGATATAAAACACGGTAAATATTATAAAATATTAACCTTTTGAAATATACCAGGGTGTTTGGTTGTATTATAATATAATTTTTTTTACAAATATATATTTTATATTGAAAATATATTAAAAGAGGTGTTCAGAGAGACTATCAAAATGTATATTGATAAAGACTCTTAATTACAAAATAAGATAAAAATAAAAAAAACATGGACTTTGTTTTATTTTTTTGTCACCAACGTACGAAACAAGAGAGCCCCCCAAGCAACCCACTATATCCTTGACTCCACAAATCATGCCCCTACTTGCTTGTCCTTGCTGTCGCCGCGATTCGCCATAGTCGTCACTAGATCTTCCCCCACCTGCCACCCCATCCTTGCTGTCGTCGGAAAGAGGCCGTGTGACCCATGGGGGAGGCAGACGGCTCGCTCTAGTCTACCCTAATGCAGGTCCCTCATTGTACAACAAAAGCCCATGGCATGGGTTAGAGGAGGAGAACGTACGAGAAGGGTGCGTGGCGCTGGTCGGGGAGCAACATCACCGTATGGTGTTGCCAGCGTCAGCGCTAGCGCGGAGGGGACCTGGCCATGGCGGGGTCTCCACCAATTCGACAAAGCCCATGTTGCAATTTAGGCACATGATACCCCACATGCCTGGACCTTGATGAAGCGGCTGCAACGGTATCACTGATAGGACATTGCGGCGGCCCCCGATGCCGCCTCCACCGTGTTGGAAGACGTCATCGAAGGAGTCCTCGCAATTTTCTTTAGAGATCGAGTAGATCAACAAGAGAAAAGCTCCCAATAAGTGGATATAGCGATCTCCCCACTCTAGGGTTTTCAAACCCCAACAAATCCGAGCAATGAAGGCATCAATGGACGTAAGATCTGGGTTGAAAGCAAACAACGAGAAGAAAGTCCTCGAAAATCTGTTTGAGAAGAGGAATGAGGGGAGACAAGAATGGTTCGTGACATTTTTTTGAAAAGTTATCATGGTGTTACCAAACATAATAATTACATTCATTTTATAATTTAAAAGGTGTTGTACTTTTTATTTTGATATAATTTTTTATAATAAAATTATATTGATATTATAGTACAACCAAACACCCCATAAGATATGATTTTTTTATAGTGTTTTCAACATTTTACGTTATACCTCATGTGTTGTTATCCGAGTAAGGGGACTGTATGGGAATTAAGGAGATTTTGTTTGTGCTGTTATTATATGTTAAATGAGATATAAATATAATATTTAATAATCGATCAGATTGTATTTAATTAACTATCATCCATCGATAGATATCTGAAGTTAGAAAATAGCCGGATGTGAAAAGAAAATGGGCCCAGGTGGAGTGTGAGATGTGGGTTTCACGTGGACCATGCTTTCTTTCCAGAAAGGTAGAAACTAGAAACCATCAGGTCATATAACCACTTATGGCTGGCTTGACTGTGTTTCTGTGGAGGGGTGTGAAGTTTGATAAGATGACAGCATTAATTTCGTAGGGCTTAACTTTGTTAGATTATAAACACAGAGTGTGAAATGTGCGTTTTAACCCTAATATTATTTTGAAGTCATTGGACCATCCAATTCAAAATCATAAAACAAAATAAAAGAATGCAAAATATCATATGGATGGATAATTACTATATTTTTCTTTAGTACCCTAAAAATAATAGAATGATAGAAAATAAGAGGTTATGTTAGAAACTATGCTATATACGTTTGGAAACTACATAATATTAGAAAGAACCCATCAAATAAGTGGGAAAAAACCTGTAAAAAATATCAAACATAAATGTCATTAGTATCATAATAATCCAAACTCCAACACATAATTAATACCATAATCCTCAATTACAATAAGAAATTTACAATAAAAGTTGACTGTCCAAACTCCCCAAATTAACAAAGTACATCTTGTCCCTAAAAATTCTTACTATATCAAATCTACTAATGATGATAGTTGAGGTGGGGATAGCGTTGAGGAGGGCAAGGTTGAGGTGGGGATAGCGTTGCCAGTGCCAGAGACGGAGGTGTTTGCACCGCTGTTCGCCGAGAAGGATGCCGGCAGATCTGTACAAGCGTATTTCGTGAAGATTCGTTGGAAGTTAATGGGCTTTGTCTTAGGATTTAACAGTTCTATGACCAAAGGGATATAATCGTAATGACTTTGAAGTTTTCAAGAGTATTTCACACATTATATGAGAGTTGGGGTATAGATACAAATATGTTAGTTGTTAAGAGTATATATATATAAATTCCTAAATTCAAAGCTTCCAAGTAACTGTCCATCAACCTACTTAGAATTGGTTTACATGGGAATTGGGGCACTCTTTCATATTTATCACAAACTCAATTACATTTACACAAAACAACTAAATATGAATTTATAGAAAATGTGTTTATGATAGAGAGATTTATGAATACTTTTACCATAACTTCATCTACTTGTTCTTATGTTATATTCAAATAGGACCTGAGTACAATCAGATCTTAGGGCAAAATATATCATGTGTATCCTGACAGATATTTTTGCTCTGGGTCAACTGTTGCTTGGTTGGACCCTACGTCCACCACTACAAACAACTTATTTGTACTTAGGGCGCGTTTACTAGGGCTTTTGCCTAGATTTCAAGGGCTTAGTATTTAAAAATCTGTGACTTGACTTGAAATGTCAACAAATGAAAAAAGTTGAACCTAGATTTTGATCATCTAGACTATATATGTTAGACTTAAGGGGCCGTCCCATCCGGCTTTCTCCAGTATCCACCAAAGAAGGGATAGTTTATCGTTTATGCATTGGCTTCAATTTTCCAACTTTGCCCTCTCTTTCCTCCCTCAAATCCGCCTTCACAAGTTGCGATGAACCAGCGAACCAAGGACCCAGGCGGCATCCCTTGTCCATCTACAATGACCATCGACGCTCTGCAGTGACCCAACCAACGACCTAGGCGGCGTTCCTTGTCCATCTGCGACGACCACCGATGCTCTGTGGTGACCATCCGCAATGTGCGTCGACCAGCTGAAGGTGGGCTACCCAGATCTCTCTCTACCTCTTCTATCTGCGGCGATTTGCTAGATCTCTCTCTCTACCTCTTCGATCTATGGCGAAAGGTGGTCTACCCATACCTTGTTCATCTGCAGCGACCAGCTGCGTTGTTTTCCAATATGTCTCTCTCTACCTGTTTGATGTGGCTTGATCTGTCTCTCTACCTCTTCGATCCGTATTCAATTTCCTCCCCAAACAACTGGTGAAACGTGGGCTACCAATGGTGTTTCTCTCCCTCTCCCTATATGACCAGATGGTGGGCTACCCATGGTGTTTCTTTCCCTCCGATCTATCCATCTTCTTCTTCATGTTGTATACGACCAGATGGTTAGTCTGTGGGACTGTTGTTCCTCTGTTTCGTCTTCCAGTTCGGAGTTGCAACGTAGCATTCTAGAGTGAGGAAGAACGCGTTATTTGGAAGCATGTTATTTTTCCTAATGACAGTTACTATTGGGGGACCATTCGCTCCTATAGACAATGGGCTCCTTTGAATGAATGAATTGTCACCGAGACCTAAATCTAATTTCACACCATGTTCATCAGAACCAATTAGTTGGGCTTCTTTTACGTGCTAGGTTATTGTCTGTTGAGATGGATTGTTGCTCATTTCTTTTTGCTAAATTTTTTTGATGCTCAGATTGACAACCCATATTTGTTGTTGCTTTGTTCCTAGGATGTCAAACTCTTTCTCACAGCAAACTCACTTCCCAGGCTGGCGGCCACCAAGAACTACTGTAAGGACTGAGGTTTTGGATCCCTTGGTTTGGGTCTTTGTGGGCTTGGGGCATGGGCTCTTTATCGCGCCGAGCTTGCGAGACGCGATTTTTATCGGTGTTGGCCTAGGGGGACACGATTTAGGAGCCATGCGGGGGTGCCACGTGGGCAAGCATTGGGGTGCGAGTGTATGACCTAGGTCTAATCGTCTGAATGGCATCGGCCATACAAGACGCTATTCAGAAATCTGCCAATGTACGACCTCTGTCCTGTCGCCTGAATGACGTCTTCTTAGAACGACGCGATTTAGGCTTGTTCGGTTCGACGCCTGAGCTTTTCCTCCTTTCTCTCATTTCTCTCACTCACATTCTCTCTCCTCCCTCTCTCCGACCCTCCTTCCCTCCCTTTCTCCGTTTTTCTTCTTCCTCCACTCCAAACCTCCTACCTCTTACCACTACCACCTCCATCTCCTCCGCGACACTTTGCTCTCCCGACGGCAGCCAACGTCCCGGTGGAGTGACGGCGTCCACGACGGTATCAGTGGCGGCTTGTGGCATGGCGGTTCGGTGGCTAGGAGCAAGGAGGAGTTCAAGTAAATCGGTAGGGTGACGATCCTCGTTGTGTTTTCTATGATTTTTCCGCTTCGAAGCATGCGATGTGTATGGAGTTTTTTGGGTAGAAACCATGTTTTAAGGGGCTTTTTAATGAAAATAAGCATTTTTATGAAATGGGGTTTTGGGTGTAAATTGGTTATTGGATTTCTCCCATTGTCTCTTTTGCGTTTTGGGGGAGAAGGGACCCCGGCGTTTTAACTCGGTGGAGGCCGGAGGATCCCTTGGTTTTGGGCGTTAAATGGCGTCGAGACTGTTGGGTTCTCAGGTTTCTCCGGATCTCCCACGCAGCGGAAATAAAAATAAAACGGAGATCCGTTCCCGTTTCAAAAAAACTAAAATCCCAATAATCGAATTATCGTATATTACCGTGTCCGGATTCGAATCCGCAACCGTTCGGTTCCGTCAATGCGACACCGCAAGCTGGACAAGCGCCCGGCCTCTAGCGGAGTCCACACGATCCTCCTCGCGACGGATATTCTCACGTTCCTCGTTCTTCGCAGTCCATGAAGTCTCCTTCGTTCGCCGCAACGATGCACGGACGATTTCCCGTCGAACGGGAGTCAGAGAAGCGGTAGAGCAGATCCGGGGATCCAGATTCTTCTGAGGCACCAGAGAGAGAGAGAAAGAGAGGAGGGGGGGCGGCTAGGGTTCGCAGCAACTTGGCATGCTCAACCTGTTCGTTACATTTTATATTAACCGTGCGGTTTTTCATAAAAACCCCCGATTTATATAAAACTCACTTATTTATCTATCGCTTTAAGAATCATTTGCGTGTAACTCTTTAGGCCCTATAACTAGTCCGGTTAATGACCCAATAATCTCAGTGACTCCTCACTGGCCTGATTAATCAATTAATAACTCATATTAATTAATTAATCAATCGAATCGATGTCGCACATCAAATTCGATCGGGTCACCGATCACATTGGGTACCAAGCAACACCGCGTGAACCCAGAAGGTATCGAGGTTAAGTAACCCACTCTTGGAACCTTTCCGCCGACAATTACCGCGTGGATATAATCCTTCATTAGTACAATGCTCTCGAGTCAACTTAGGGTATGACGTACTGTCAAACCCTAACCGGTCGACTCACTTGGATCGGATGCTGCCTTATAATATCGAAAAACTCATTTTCCGATATTATCGTCCGTCCTGCCAGGGACTTCCACGCATCCTTCCTAGAGCATTCTCTCTCTAAGTACCGAGAGCGAATGATTCCTTATTGACACACAATTCCCTTCAACAGTATTCCGCTGTACCCGATCCTTGGCTATTTAGAATTATGTGGTTAGAGATTCATAAACCAAAGTCAAAGTACAGAAGTCCACCGATAAGGTGTCCTTGGTGTCTCAGGTCCGAAGACCATTCACGCAACTGTGACAATAGAATCAAGTTGGTCGACAGTGAGGTACAATACCATCCAAGCGATCCAGTCGGATTAGTTCAGTGAACTCATTCTCTAATGAGCACCTACAGATTCGCCTTAGTGTCACCACACAAGTGACTTATGAGATCAGTCACCCTCATCATATGAGCGAGAGTAATCTGTACTAAATCTAACCGGATATCAAATGTCCTTCTCGGATATCTTCCGACTATGAACGATTAAGAATATGTGTGTTTAAGTGATCAGTCTCATTAGTATGATCTCATCATAATCTGATCACCATAGCACATATTCACGGACTTCATTATGAGACGATAATTAACACGATTTACACACAATGAATATTATGCCATTATATTAATAAATAAATAAGATTTACATAGTCAGATTGGCTTGTAGGCCACCTAAGACTAACAATCTCCCACTTGGACTAAAGCCAATCACCTGTATGCACCAAACCTATAGACTCTAGGTGACGCTCAAACACATTTTGAGTCAATGGCTTTGTTAATGGATTTGCTACATTGTTGACAGATGGAACTCTTTCCACCACTACATCTCCTCTTGATATGATCTCTCTGATAAGATGAAAACGCCTCAGAAGATGCTTCGATTTCTGATGAGACCGCAACTCTTTCGCTTGCGCAATGGCTCTATTGTTGTCACACAACAGCGGAACAGGTTCAGAGATGTTGGGAACTACACTGAGGTCGGTGATGAATTTATTTAACCACACTGCTTCCTTGCCAGCTTCAGCTGCAGCGATGTACTCAGCTTCAGTCGTCGAATCTGCAGTGGTTGCTTACTTGGAACTCTTCCAACACACTACGCCTCCATTCAAAGTAAATACGAATCCAAATATAGACTCGCTATCATCTGAATCTGACTGGAAACTCGAGTCAGTAAAGCCTCGTAGTTTCAAGTCACCTCCTCCATAGATAAGAAACATATCCTTAGTTCTTCTCAAGTACTTAAGGATACATTTCACTGTCTTCCCGTGCTCTTCGCATGGATCAGCCTGAAATCTGCTCGTAACACTTAGAGCAAATGCAACATTAGGCCGTGTACATAGCATGGCATACATGATAGATCTTATGGCAGAGGCATAGGGTATTCTATCCATGAGTGCCCTCTCATCAGGAGTCTTAGGAGACTGCTCCTTTGAGAGACTAATTCCATGTCTCATCGGTATGAGACCTCTCTTGAATTTTTTCATGCCAAACCTTTTGACTATGATATCTATGTACAAGGATTGGGTCATTCCAAGCATCCTCTTTGATTTATCTCTATAGATCTGTATTCCCAATACGTAGGATGCTTCTCCCAAATCCTTCATGGAGAAGTTTTTCGACAACTAGATCTTTACTGATGACATCATAGTTACATCATTCCCAATGAGTAGTATGTCGTCTACGTAAAGAACTAAGTGACTGCGCTCCCACTGGTCTTCTTGTACACACAAGGCTCATCTTCATTCTTAATGAAATTATAAGACTTGACAACCTCGTCAAATCTTATGTTCCAACTCCGAAAAGCTTGCTTCAGTCCATAAATGGACCTATGAAGCTTGCACACTTTATCTGGAGATTCTTTAGATGTGAAACATTCTGGTTGTATCATATAAACCTCTTCCTCAAGGTTACCGTTGAGGAAGGCAGTCTTCACATCCATCTATCAGATTTCATAATCAAAATGTGTAGCAATGGCGAGTAGAACTCTGATCGACTTTATCATGGCAACTGGTGATAAAGTCTCGTCATAGTCAATTCCTTGCCTTTGATGATATCCCTTTGCCACCAACCTTCCTTTATAAGTATCGATCCGTCCATCAACACCGATCTTTCTTTTAAAGATCTACTTGCATCAGATGGGTACAATACCCTCGGGCAAGTCCTCCAAGTTCCAAACTTGGTTAGTATATATGGACTGGATTTCTGAGTTTATGGCTTCTCGCCATTTCCCAGCTTATGGGCCTTCTATGGCCTTCTGGTAGGTTTTAGGATCATCATCCTCATTATATTCTACCTTAGACTCACCTTCAGCGATATGTCCTACATATCATTCGGGTAGTCTAGGTAATCTACTAGATCTACGAGGCTCATATGTGTGTACCTGAATATATTCAGGAACTAATATCTCATTTGATGATAATGCAACTGTTTGGGGATCTGGAACCTCTTCTAGTACTATTTTACTCCCACTGTCCTCTTGGAGAAGGTATTCCTCTTCCAGGAAGACAGCTTTTCTGGCGACAAACACCTTTTGTTCACCAGGATGGTAAAAATAGTATCCAATAAACTTGCATTTATCAGTTCGTGATTCCAGCTTGTCTGGATCATGCCTCTTTACATGAGCAGGACAACCCCAGACTTTAACATATTTAAATTCTGGTTTCTTGTCTTTCCATATCTCATATAAAGTAGAGGCCACAGACTTGCTTGGTACTCTATATAGTAAGTATGATGTTGACTCTAAAGCATACCCCAGAGGGACACTGGTAATCCCGAAAAGCTCATCATGGATCGCACCATGTCCAACAAGGTGCAATTTCTCCTTTTTAATACACCATTCATTTGTGGTGTATATAGAGGGGTCAGCTGAGAAATGATACTATTATCCTTTAAAAATTGTGTGAAATTAGTACTCAAGTATTCTCCTCCCAGAGTACTTTAATACTCTTTCATAATTGCTTCTCTACCTCATTCTTGAACTCCTTGAACTTCTCAAATGCTTCCGACTTGTACTTCATTAAGTACAGATAGCCAAATCTTGAGAAGTCGTCGATAAACGTGATGAAATATGAAAAGTCACATTTGGCTTGGGTGGACATGGGACCACATACATCCGAATGTATTAATTCCAAAATATCCTTGGCACGTTCTCCATGTCCAGTAAAAGGAGATTTTGCCATCTTTCCCATAAAACAGGATTCACATGTCGCAAACGATTCATAATCGAATGCAGTTAAATAACCATGCTTGTGCAACCTTTGCAGCCTGCTTTCACTAATGTGTTCGAATCTACAATGCCACATATAGGCTTGGTTCACACAATTCTTACTCTTCTTAAGAGCATTGTCAATAAGAAGATTGTAATAAGAAACATCTAAAAGATATAGTCCGTTGACTAAAGATGCCGAAGCTATTGATATATTACCATAATAAATCGACCAACTTCTATTCTCAATAGTTAACCTATATCCTATCTTGTCCAAACAAGATACTGATATGATGTTCTTTATTTTGCTAGGAACATAATAACAATCTTCTAATGATAAGACGTCTCTGTAGACACCGATTTTGGACCCCCTTTTGGTCATAACCCCATCATTTTATCCATCTCATTTAGCCCATCAGATTTTCTCACATAATTCAACCCACTACATAATCAGGCCCATTAACCAATTTCGACTTTCGCCACCTTTCCCGTGGAAGGCCAACCAGCCCGCCTTCCACCATCCTTGAAAGGCCAACCAGTTCACCTTCCACTACCCTTAGAAGGCCACCCCTTGCCTTCCACTGTCCTTAGAAGGCCACCCCTTTCCTTCCACCATCCTTGGAAGGCCAACCAGCTCGCCTTCCACCATCCTTGGAAGGCCAACCTGCCCACCTTCCACCATCCTTGGAAGGCCAACCAGCCCGCCTTCCACCATCCTCGGAAGGTCAACCAGTCCGCCTTCCACCACCCTTGGAAGTCCAACCAGCCCGCCTTCTACCACCCCTGGAAGGCCAACCTGTCCGCCTTCCACCATCCTTGGAAGGCCAACCAGTCCGCCTTCCACCACCCTTGGAAGGCTACCCATTGCCTTCCACCACCCTTCGAAGGCCAACCGGGCTACCTTCCACCTCTTCATGGAAGGCCAGCTATCTGGCCTTCCACGGGATTGGAAGGCAAGAAGGTTGGCCGTCCATTCCCCTAACTTACATCTTGACCTTGTCTTCCCACGATCTCCTCCACTCGCCACCCTCATCCACACTACTCCGATCACTCCCCACTCCGGCGACTGTCGCGCGCATAACCTCCAACTATTGACCACTTCCTAGTGGTTCTTTGATGATTTACGGGAATTTAGAATCCTATTTTCTCCTATTTTCCCTTCACCTATTTAAACCCTCCATGTCCCCTCGAGAAACGAGGTGAGGTGGGGTTAGGTTGGCAAGGAGTTGGAAGGATTCAGTTTGCGAGGTTGGAGACTGAAGAACTTCAAGCGGGAGAAAGGCCTTGGCAGTCCACAAGTCAGGGGAAGCAGAGGAATCCTCCGCATTCTAAACGGGCCCATTTTCCTAACTCTTTCCTTACTTTTCTCCTTTCGTTTTTCATTGCATTCCCATCATTCATTCACTCTGTAGCATCATCTCCTCTTTCTACTCTTTCCCTTTTACCACATTACTTTTACTTTTCACTATTACCACACACGAGCACCCCATCTGCATGCATGCATATTAGGATGACTTAGCACCCTTTACCCCCAGAAGTTTCAAACAAAAAAAACGGGAGGTGGGTGGCCATAGCATATGGTCACCTTCCCTCCCTAAACACCCATCCGGTGCGTCCCCTTACAATTCTAGCATTGTTTACATATTTGCATGAATCGATCCTACATGTCGCAGTTCTAATCGGGTTATCTTCTTCTTCTGCTTTGTCTTTTCTTTTCAGGGATCCTTACCACATTTTGTGTGTAGACCACCGAGCTCTCCTCCTCTGGCCGGCCGGAGGATGAGAAGAGGAACCCATCGTCTCCCGCTCCATCAGAACACGATCATTCTTACCATCCTGCGGAGCACAGGGACCGTAAGGTAATGCTCCTGGCGATCACATACTTCGATTCCTAACCCTTTCAAATCGCCGCAGTGCTAAGACGAACGGAGAAGTCCCTCACCCAAAGCCCACAGCAGCGGCGGGGACGTTCCGGGCGCCTACAGCCCTCTGGCGATCACGGTGGGACACTCTCTTGCTCGCCGCGCACATAGTAAGATAGTAAAAAAAGGGTAAGAGCCACTCCCACAGACGGCCAAGCACTTGGCTGCCCAGAGTCCCGGACGGCCAAGCACTTGGCCGCCCAGACTCCCGAACAGCCAAGTAGCTGGCCGTCCAGACTCCAGGACGGCCAACTACCTGGCCGTCCAAGCTCCAGGACGGCCAAGTATCTGGCCGTCCACACTCAAGGTCGGCCAAGTAGCTGGCCGTCCAGGCTCTAGGACGGCCAAGTAACTGGCCGGCTAGACTCCAGGACGGCCAACTGCCTGGCCATCCAGGCTCCAGGACGGCCACAGTTCTGGCCATCCAAGCCCTTAGGCAGCTGGCCTTCTAGCTGTCCAATTTTCACTTGTTGATTAAATTGTTGTGTTTTCCGGTTGTGTTTATTATTCTCTTGCCTGTTAACTTTGGGTCAAATTCAGGGTGTTCTGCGTGGGTGTCTTAAGAAAGAGCCGGCATCACACTTCTAGTTACTTCTCCCACAGTGTTCGACTCTCCACCTGAGGATTCCCACTCGGGTGTCACTAGTCTTGTTCTGTTGGGAACCTCCGTGAGTCTCCGCGAGTCAGGGATTCCCACCTGGCCGCCGAGCGGGTTGTACCTAAACCACCTAATAGGATTCCGGGTTCGTATGAGGAATTAAGCCTTCCCATTCAAAATTGTCCACCTATAGGCGTCATTGAGAGAATTCTTTCAAAATCAAAGACACCTAACTAAACTTTGGTGGAACAAATTTTGAAAGAAAAGTACATGGTCGTTAAGGGTTTGAACTTGATTTGTTAGAAACCAACACTCATAATGCACAGTTAACCTTTCAAGTGAAATATAAAATCTCTTAGGATTTGTGTTTCATAATGAATCGAATGTATGTTAACACTGTGTATGATGACATGGATGAGTTTGGTAACAATGTCACACACAACCCTCTGTTCAAGATTGAAGAGGATCCACAACAAACATTTGTGGGCATGTTCCAAACATCTAGAGAGGAACTTAGGAGAAGATGTTCGGATGAATCTTCTTCTTCAGAAAGTGACCCTATAATCTCCAACAGAACCTTCCAAAACTCGAGTGAGGACTCGGAACTTATTGTCGTGTTATCACGGTACATCCCTGATCAACTCATCCAGTTGGCCTATTGTGGCAAAACTCAAGATGCCACTCCTCGGAGAACTCACTTCCAAGGATCTTCCAACAGAGCTCAGACTCGCATCAACCAGCCAACTCCTACTCTAGTTGCTCTACCCGTCATGCCGATTCTAGTCTCTCAAACTACACCTCCTCCCAAGCAGGAGGAATTCATCTACAAAAGTGAGGTTGAAACCTATGTGCGTAAGCTCATGACCGAGAAACTTACCCTGAAACAACCGCACTCTCTCTTGAGCTATTGCAAGCTCCCTTCGGCCTACTTTCCACCAGGATTCAAAGCCCCCAAGTACAAGAAATATGATGGCACCTCTGACCCACATTACCACCTATCAGGTTTCCTCATGGATTCCCATCAATGGCTCTACGACAGAGTCCTCATTGTCCATCTGTTCCAGAAATCCTTAGAAGGTGAGGCATTAAGATGGTTTTCTTCCTTGCCCGCCACAGACCTAATCAATTTTGATATGGTCTCCGAAAAATTCATCACTCAGTTTAGTCATATGACAACCATGCCTCCCACCTTGTTTGATCTTGTGATGGAGAAGATGAAGCCTGAAGAAGAGTTAACGTATTTTGCCAACAGGTGGAGGGCAATGGCCTCTAGGGCGGAAGTGGCAATCCCCGAATCTCAAGTTATCGCCATGTTGGTCAATAACGCTACCCCGCAGCTTCGAGCAATTCTCATGCTAAGCGAATTTCACACATTCGCACAACTTTATAATCGAGCTCGGGTAGTTCAATCTCAGATTTGGAGTTCCACTTTACCATCCTTCTTTGAAAATCAGAACAAAAATAAGAAGACCACACAAGCTCCACCAATAGAGGGAGTGACAATCAATGAACATGTGAGTGCCTTGGGACAACCCTTTAGGTCACCCAATCCTATGTCCAGATCAGACAACCAATCCAATCAGAAACCATATTCAGCAGTTCCCCCTTCAACTAGCTACAGTCGGCCTATGCCCAAACGGACCTCATATCTGCGTTTGCCGGAATCTTTATTAGACATTTTCCATGTCTTATTATCTTGCAATGCTATCCAGCTTCCACCCCAGCATGAGGCCATCCCCTATAATGTTGATATGTCCAGATATTGTTTGTATCATAGAGTGTCAGGACATACAATTTATAGCTGCTTCACTTTCAAAGATTGGGTATATGATTTGAATGAGAAAGGCAAGATCAATTGGGGGCACATGAAAGAGGCTATTGAAACCTTGAAAGTCAAAGACCCTCCGCCCTCTCATCAGGTAGCTCAAGATCCATCTAGCTCTCTAGAAAGGGTGAGCACCCTTGTCGAAAATTTGGAACCAAATGTCAATCGCAGAGAACAGTACTGGGAGTATGAAGAGGTCGGGGTATGGCGTGAGTGCCCTACTAGGATGATCAAACCTAGAAAGCCAGTGCAAGGAGTCTCTATTATTATCCAAGACAAACCTTTGGTCTTGATACGACCTAAGGAACAACCAACAGTCATCAACCCAGTCACTCTGGTCCAAGTTCCCTAAATTTCAATCAGAGAACCTCCTCTATCCATCTTGTGTCCAACCCCAAGGCCAGGTCCAGTAACCCAATTCTACCTAATAAATTCACCACCAGTTCAACCACTAAACTCAGATCAAGCAGTAGACCCCAGTTCGATTGGTGTTACACTGAGAAATTGCATCATTCCCCCAACAAGTCAACCCTCGGACTCCCAAGAGAATTCAAATATGTCTAGAAGGATTACTCAATCTAAGTATGACATCCTACAGCATCTAGGAAAAACTCCTGCCAAGATTTCGGTCCTAGAGTTGATTAGGAGATCTCCTACACACAGGGAGGCATTGTTCAAATTCCTCCAGCGAATTACAGTCAATGAAGATCTTCCTATCAGGGGGGTCACAAATGCCATTCTCTCAATCACCCAGACACCTACGATATCCTTCACAGATAAGGATCTAGCTCCCCCTGAATGCCAATCCCTTCCCTCATGCTTAACTGCAACACTCAATGGTCACTCATTGGACTCCATCCTGTTGGATACCAGCGCATCAATTAATGTTTGTCCACTTAAAACCCTCAAGAAAGTAGGGATTGATCCAGAAAAGATTGGGTCTACTTCCATGATGGTCTCAACCTATGATAATTCTCAAAAACCAGCTAATGGGAAACTGGAAATTAGCCCAGTGGCCATGATCTTTGAATTCTACATCCTTGATGTCAAGCCCATATACAACGCCATTATGGGAAGGCCTTGGATGGACTAGACCCTGGGAGTGCCCTCCACTAATCATCAGTGCTATAAATTCCCATACAATGGGAAGATTGTCAAAATGAAGAGTACCCCTTATCTTGAGTCTTTGAACTCAGTCTCGACTAAACAAATTCCATCCATGATCACTTCTGGAAAAGGGAAAGAGCCCATCCTTTCATCGGTTGACTCTCAGGCCAAGCCCCGGCCTAGTATACGTTGGCAACTTGTGGACAAAATGGGATATAGTTCAGGATATGGGTTAGGTAAGGAAGAGCAAAGAATTCGAGAGCCTATCTTTGAAAATCTGACCATTGGGAGATTCAGATTGGGTTACCTACTAGCCAAACCAACTAAGGAATTAAGAAAATAGACTCTCTTGGATCACTTTGTGAAGGAAAATCAAGAGGTACTCAAGATACACTATCTTGAGGATGAGTTGAAAGAAACAATCAATGAAGTTCAAAGAGAAGATGAAGAAGATTTCGGTACACAGCTGCTGTTCTATGAACCAACCACTCGACGAGAAGGATCCCCCTTAGTGAGGGATGAACCGGTACCCACCGCTCTCATTCCCTTCTTATTCCACACACCTTCCCTTCTCAGGCTTCTATCACCGGTCGTAGCACATTCCCCTGAGTGTTTTATGCTTGGAGACTACGACCCCCAAAAAGAGAAAAAGTCCCACTCTCATATCGGAGGGTATAAAACCACCAATGAGGAGCCAACATACTAGGGCAATTCTGCCATCATTGGGTCTCTGTCTCAAGGACCCACCTTTGCAACATGTCTGACTCACTCTCAGAGTCTTGTGCATAATCGCTTAGGGATTGGATAGCTTCCTCTTTATCTAAGAGAGGTAAGTAAGTTCTTTCGTTTCTAGTTCAAGAGTTAGCAAATAAGTGTAAATATTTGAAAAATGTTTTTCTTTAGATAGGAGTCTATCTAAAAAAATTCTACCATTTAAATGCAAAAAAATAAAAATTTTCAAAATCTCAAAAAATTGAATATCCAAAAAGCATCAAAAATATTTGTAAATATGTCCATACTTTAATGAAAATCACAAAAAATTAGAAAAAACACAAAATCCAACTGTCTGGTGACTGCCACGTAACCCACTGTCTAGGTCTAGTTGCATGATAGTTTGGGTTAACATTAAGGTTTGGTTAAGACTTTAATCCACCAGAACCTTGGACGTATCCACTTTACTTTCATACGGATCTCTATGATCATCATAAGATGCACACATCTACACGTTTTTTTTAAAGAGAACCTCCTTAAAATGAGTTCGAAGTCTTTAGTACACTGTCAACTGCAACCTTTAATCTTCGTCTTTCGACTGATCAGGACAGTCGACGCCCTTAAACGGTTGAGCTCAGCAAACTGCAGTTCCTCAACAACCTGATAGATGTAACCCCTCAAATGGGCCAAATATGAAATGTAAAGGACCAAAGCACGTGAAGAGGGCAGTGTCCCCGCAGGTGGAATATCAAATAACCCCGAAAAATATCAAGAAAGGAAAAGAAATACGAAAAAGGAAAGGGGGTTCAAGCAATCATACAAAAAAGCCTGGTCGTGACCGTGCCTGGCCATGAAATCTACCAAAGGCATGAAAAGTCAAACATAGGGGCATCTAGGAGGTCAAAAAGGGTTCGTTTTGTCATAGCTCTATCTTTTAACGGTTTTGTCGATCCTCCTGTAAGGTTTGTCTCCAAAATTTCTTCACTTTCCCCCTCCCCCCAAGGTTTAACACGAGATAGCTATCTAAAGACTGAATATCATTTTAAAATGGTTCGTTTTTCAAAAATTGTCACATGCTCACATGATCACAGGAGTCCAAAATAGGTAAAGAGTAACGTCAGTGTTTCTGGTGAATCAATTCATTAACTATAATCTCAATGAGCACTCTTAAAACTTCGGACTTAGGTCAATGCATGCGCGTCACCTATAGGTGTGACGACGTCTGATTCCGGGTCAGCGTCGCGCGGTTGACCGTTGGGGTTCCAAGGTGTTCCATCTTATACCTTCTAGGTTGTGAGGAAAGAGATCCGGGTCGGGCAAATCATTTACCTCGAAAACTTTTTGGGCAAACTTGGTGGTTGTAAGCAGCTGGGAGCCTAAGCATGGCATGACGGTATTGTCATCAATATGAGTCTTAGTCGGTCGAGGTCAGTTTGAGGAGTCTAGAGGCCCAAATCAACCTAGATGTGTGCTTAGGATACCTGGGAAGTTGAGTGTGCATTTCCTTTTCATCATTCAACCAACCTAAGTTTGGGTAGTCACCAGGTGGTCGGAATCAAAAACATGTTTTCATTCATCACACACACCACTTGTTAATATCCGCTAGCATCTGCATACTTTCTTGTCACGTGGATTTTAATACTTTTCCTGTTGTCTGATTAGTAGGACACGACTCCTTAACCCTATGCGAAGCTAGAAAAAAGGTAGTTGCTCTTTTTGGGCAAGGAGTCGAAAACAGATACTACTAACTATTTTCCCCTCATTATTGTGCATACAGGAAAAAGATTCTATGTCCAACAGGTGGACACTTTTGCAGTCGAGTCGAAGCCAGAAGCAGCCGGATTGGCATTCTACTTTGAGAATGGCCATATCTTCCGTGCTGGCTTCGACTCGACAGGGACCTTTGTCCCTCATTTCCTTGCAGCTTGTCATAAAAATATTGTGGATCATTGATTATTTACATTTGCTGATGTGCGTTCTTGCAGCTGCAGGGAATCTGAAGCAAGTAGGATTGAAGATACAGGAGGCTAATAACTTTGGGCGTATAGACTCTGAGTTCCTCTTTAAACAAAACAATGAGGAGTCTATATTCCCCAAGTTATTCGATTGGCCAATAAATCCCTCTTGTTTGCATTAGGAATTTGTTTTTCAATTTTTTAAACTAGCATGCATTGCATAAGCATCATCCACGATCCTCACCCTAGGGGCAATGACCATAATTTATCACTCTGCTTAACCCATTGTTGATTTGTGAGTCTGGCAATTGTTTGTCTGTTAGCCCTTTGAATTGCAAGACCTTATCCTTTTCCAATTCGTGTGCTTGAGATTCTCTCACTTGACGATCATATGATGCACCAGGCCACCGTGCGCCCATTGTGTCGAGACCTTTTAAAGTCACACTCCTCCATCTTTCATACTTGAGATCCCCTTGGGCTAGATCGTTGCATCCTAGTGCGCCAAGGCCTCGTGGTTCCAGCACCCGAGGGTCCCACGGATTGTGATTCTTTAGTTTGAACTTTGTTCCCCTTCTGAATCACCCTTGCAATTCGAATAGCCAACTCCCATGCACTTACCACACTCTCATAACATCTTTGGATATAGCTCATCCCTTCTTTGGGCTGTCCAAAATCAGGTTCGATTTCCAGAACACCTATTTATCATTCCGCTCCCTCCACTGCAAAACAGGTGTCCCGGAGGGGCATTTGTAGACACCGATTTTGGACCCCCTTTTGGTCATAACCCCATCATTTTATCCATCTCATTTAGCCCATCAGATTTTCTCATATAATTCACCCAACTAAATAATCAGGCCCATTAACCAATCTCGACTTTCGCCACCTTTCCCGTGGAAGGCCAACTAGCCCGCCTTCCACCACCCCTGGAAGACCAACCAGCCCGCCCAACCAGCCCGCCTTCCACCATCCTTGGAAGGCCAACCAGTCCGCCTTCCACCACCCTTAGAAGGCCACCCCTTGCCTTCCACCATCCTTAGAAGGCCACCCCTTGCCTTTCACCATCCTTGGAAGGCCAACCAGCTCGCCTTCCACCTTCCTCGGAAGGCCAACCTGCCCGCCTTCCACCATCCTCGAAAGGCCAACAGTCCGCCTTCCACCACCTTTGGAAGGCCAACCAGCCCGCCTTCTACCACCCCTGGAAGGCCAACCTACCCGCCTTCCACCATCTTTGGAAGGCTAACCAGTCCGCCTTCCACCACCATTGGAAGGCCACCCCTTGCCTTCCACCACCCTTCGAAGGCCAACCGGGCCGCCTTCCACCTCTTCGTGGAAGGCCAGCTACCTGGCCTTCCACGGGATTGGAAGGCAAGAAGGTTGGCTGTCCATTCCCCTAACCTCCATCTTGACCTTGTCTTCCTACGATCTCCTCCACTCACCACCCTCATCCCCACTACTTCGATCACTCCCCACTCCGACGACTGCCGCGCGCATAACCTCCGACTCTTGACAACTTCCTATTGGTTCTTTGATGATTTACGGGGATTTAGACCCCTATTTTCTCCTATTTTCCCTTCACCTATTTAAACCCTCTATGTCCCCTCGAGAAACGAGGTGAGGTGGGGTTGGGTTGGCAAGGAGTTGGAAGGCTTCAGTTTGCGAGGTTGGAGACTGAAGAACTTCAAGCGGGAGAAAGGCCTTGGCAGTCCACAAGTCAAGGGAAGCAGAGGAATCCTCCGCATTCTAAACGGGCCCGTTTTCCTAACTCTTTCCTTACTTTTCTCCTTTCGTTTTTCTCATTGCATTTCCATCATTCATTCACTCCGTAGCATCATCTCCTCTTCCTACTCTTTCCTTTTTACCACATTACTTTTACTTTTCACTATTACCACACACGAGCACCCCATCTGCATGCATGCATATTAGGATGACTTAGCACCCTTTACCCCCAGAGGTTTCAAACAAAAAAAACGGGAGGTGGGTGGCCATAGTATATGGTCACCTTCCCTCCCCAAACACCCATCCGGTGCGTCCCCTTACAATTCTAGCATTGTTTACATATTTGCATGAATCGATCCTACATGTCGCAGTTCTAATTGGGTTATCTTCTTCTTCTGCTTTGTCTTTTCTTTTCAGGGATCCTTACCACATTTTGCGTGTAGGCCACCGAGCTCTCCTCCTCTGGCCGACCGGAGGATGAGAAGAGGAACCCGTCGTCTTCCGCTCCATCAGAACGCGATCATTCTTACCATCTTGCGGAGCACAGGGACCGTAAGGTAATGCTCCTGGCGATCACATACTTCGATTCCTAACCCTTTCAAATCGCCGCAGTGCTAAGACGAACGGAGAAGCATCTCGCCCGAAGCCCACAGCAGCGGCGGGGACGTTCCAGGCGCCTACAGTCTTTTGATGGAAGCCTGAGGTTTACTGTCCCAACAACAACCGCCGCAACTTTTGTGCCGTTTCCTAGCCTCAATTCCACCTCGCCTTTTCTCAGCTTGCACTTACTTGTTAGCCTCTGCACATCATGGCAGATATGAGAAGCACATCCAGTATCTAATACCCAAGATGGGAATCTCTAACTGACAAGTTGATATCTATCATATGGATATCTGAAGCTTCAAACAGCTTCACTTTTCCATGAGCTTTATCGTTGAGGAACTTCTTGCAGTTCCTCTTCCAATGACCATACTGTTTACAGTAGAAGCAGTCACCCTTTCCTCTTCCGGGACCGGTCGAAGGGCGCTAGTTCGCCCGGCTTCTTCCCCAGCCCGAACCCTAACCCTACTTGCATGTTGCAGGATAGGACGGTGGTGGCCGACGGCGGGGCACGTGCACTGGCGGCTGGCGACCGGCGTCGGGCAGTACGGCGCCGTCCGTACCTGCCGGTGCCCCTTCCGGCACCGGTGGGATCGCCGGAGAGGCCCCACACACGCAGCCCGAGCCCCTCAAAACTCCCCAAAAAATCTGATTTTCTGGTTTTCCCACCCTTGTAGAAGGAGAAAAAGAAGGGCAATCCTCCCCATCCAGCGGCCACTCCGGCGCCGGCTAGGAACCGTTGAAGACCGGTGACATCCCCAGGATCATCCGGTATGCCGGCCATCCTTCCCAACACTTGGGAGGCCAAACGAAGCCGCCCTAAACCCTCGATCATCATCTCATGAAGGACTCTAAAAAAATAAAAAAACCCCAAAAAATTTCGAAAAATTTGCAGAAGTAAAAATATCAAATTATTTTAACATTAGTGTTTATCGCATGAACACGGATCCTGCAAAAGGATCGAACTATCGCATGGAATAATACATAGAAAATTAATTTCGAAATCCGAAACGGGACGAGAAACAGTGGAACCTGGCTCTGATACCACTGTTGGATTCTCGGGTTTCTCCGGATCTCCCATGCAGCGGAAATAAAAATAAAACGGAGATCCGTTCCCGTTTCAAAAAAACTAAAATCCCGATAATCGGATTATCGTATCTTGCCGTGTGCGGATTCGAATCCGTAACCGTTCGGTTCCATCGGTGCGACACCGCAAGCCGCGCAAGTGTCGGACCTCTTGCAGAGTCCATGGGATCCTCTTGGCCACGGATATCCTCACGTTCCTCGTTCTTCGCAACCCACGAAGTCTCCTTCGTTCGCTGCAACGATCGCTGCAACGCGCAGACGATTTCCCGTCGAATGGGAGTCGGAGAAGCGGTGGAGCAGATCCAGGGATCCGGATACTTCTAGGGCACCAAAGAGAGGGAGAAAGAGAGGAGGGGGCGGCTAGGGTTAGCAACAGCTTGGCCTGCTCAGCCCGTTCGCTACATTTTATATTAACCGCGCGGTGTTTCATAAAAACCCCCAGTTTATATAAAACCCACTTATTTATCCATCGCCTTGAGAATCATTTGCGTGTGACCCTCTAGGCCCAATAACCAGTCCGGTTAATGACCCAATAATCCCAGTGACTCCTCACTGGCCTGATTAATCAATTAATAATTCATATTAATTAATTAATCAATCGAATCGATGTCGCACATCAAATTCGATCGGGCCTCCGATTACGTTGGGTGCCAAGCAACACCGCGTGAACCCGGAAGGTATCGGGGTTAAGTAACCCACTCTTGGAACCTTTCTGCCGACAGTTATCGCGTGGATATAATCCTTCATTCGTACAATGCTCTTGAGTCAACTCAGGATATGGCGTGCTGTCAAACCCTAACCGGTCGACTCACTTGGATCAGATGCTGCCGTATAATATCGGAAAACTCCTTTCCCGATATTATCGTCCGCCCTGGCCAGGGACTTCCGCGCATCCTTCCTAGAGCATTCTCTCTCTAAGTACAGAGAGAGAATGATTCCTTATTGACATACAATTCTCTTCGACGGTATTCCGCTGTACCTGATCCTTGGCTGTTTAGAATTCTGTGGTTAGAGATTCATAAACCAAGGTCAAAATACAGAAGTCCACCGACAAGGTGTCCTTGGTGTCACAGGTCCGAGGACCATCCACGCAACTGCGACAATAGAATCAAGCTGGTTGACAGTGAGGTACAATACCATCCAGCGATTCAGTCGAATCAGTTCAGTGAACTCATTCTCTAATGAGCACCTACAGATTCGCCTTAGTGTCTCCACACAAGTGACTTATGAGATCAGTCACCCTCATCATATGAGCGGGAATAATCTATACTAGTCTGACCGGATATCCGATGTCCTTCTCGGATATCTTCCTACTAGGAACGATTAAGAATATGTGTGTTTAAGTGATCAGTCTCACTAGTATGATCTCATAATAATCTGATCACTATCGCACATTTTCACGGACTTCATTATGAGACGATAATTAATATGATTTACACACAATGAATATTATGACATTATATTAATAAATGAACGAGATTTACACAGTTAGATTGGCTTGTAGGTCACCTAAGACTAATAGAGACCAGGTGATGCCATTTAGAATGGTGTCGACCATGGCCGACGCGATTTACGGCCTATTTTTCCAGACCCTGAGGCCAATGGGCGGATAAAGAGCTGAATAATGTTGCCCATGGGCGACGCCATTCAGGCCAGTATCCCCTGGGTCCTAGTGCTGTAAAACTTAAAACATGTTTAGAGGTTTTAAATGACGTCGTCCATGGGCGACATCATTCAAGATAGAACCTTATTAATTCATGCAATGAACATGCGTGTACATTGTTAGATAGTCTGGTTAAATGCATGTTCGAAACTGTACTTTGAGGATGAGAGTTTTCACGTGACTGTATAGCACTATGTTGTGTTTTGTGCGATCGTGGATCTAGAGTGACAGTTGTTAGCGCTTGACACCTTGTGTCGGTGTGGGAGTGACACAGTGCCGGTGTAGGAGTGGTGGGGTGACGCCTAGTGAGAGAGGGTCACCTGGTGTACTCCGGGGTATTGCTAGTACTGGTGTGGGAGTGGCACACTTCGGAGTGTCACTTGTGACTGGAAGGAGACATAACCACCTAGAGCTAGACAGGCCGGAGTAGCCAGCGCACTATCTGAGGGGTTGTTGTTCTGTCCCAGCGGGTCAGTGTTTTCCGCGTTCAGCTGCGTGGTTTGTGTGTTTGGTAGAGACGCTGGTTATGGACTCCGTAGTAGAGTAGTTTCATAGTTGTGCCTGTTGCATTTACAAATGCATGTGTTTCATATCAGAATTTAAGAATCTTTGGGAGTTGTGTTTATTGTTTTACTTTAATTGCCTATATCTAGTCTTGTTGCACTGTAGTTGCGTGTGAGGGTGGTGGGGATCGGAGGATCCCTACTAAGTCCATTTCGGTGTGACTCACCCCTGCGGTTTTCAGGTGAGGGTTTTTCGGCAGGTGTAACGTGGTGGGATCTCATCTTGGGTTGCGCGCCAGCAACCATCGTTCCGAGATATGCCCCGATGTAATTGTTATTTTCTTTTCAAGCCTATACGTTTTTCAGTTGGAATATGTAATTATTTGCTGAGTCGAGTCGAATTGTAATAATTTTTAATTCCTGCACTTCCTTTACAATTCGATGTGTTATGGATTGTTAGCTTAGTTTATCATTTATTTCTCAAACTTATCGAGATTCTGGCTTGGCTCTAAATTTTAATGATTCGGTACCCATTTAATAATCGGATCCCCGATTATAGGGTTACGGGTCGTTACAACTACTGCTCCAACCTCATCCGAAAACACACCAACATTTCCCAACTCAAGACCTACACCTTCAACATCCACCCAGTTGGTGAGCTATTCTCCGCTACGTACATGGTTTATGCTTTATCTTCATTTTTCAGATAATATATCTTAAAATTTGTACATTGTAGCCATCGCCTATGATGATGGTATACTTGACCAATATGTCTCCTTCACTGAACACATTCAACACACAATGGACATATAGCATGAATGAGAACTATCAGAGTGACAGTGCGCAGCCGATAAGAATTTGTGCCCTCCCTTCTTACATTAGTCTTGTACTTGTGGTTCACACACATCATAATTGCATGTTTAGTTATGAGAATTCTCAGATTGCTGAAAGTGCAGAGACTATAAGAGGACAACATCGTTCAAAGGGTAAAGGCAAAGCCATTGGACAAGGAAAAGAAGGAGAGAGGGTAAAGGCGAACTGGGATAAGTATAGGCACTCCATATTTGTAAAACTATGTGTGGAACAAGTAAGAAAGGGTAATAAGCCCTACCAAAGTTTGAACAAAGTGAGGTATGAAGAACTGGAGCAAGATTTTTTAAAAGCAACTGGATGCCATTATCAAAGGGACGTTGGGATGCCACTAGAAGGGACTGGCAAACTTGGTCAGTACTTAAAGATGAGACTGAAATAGGTTGGGATCCCGATAGGAGTACATTCAAGGCATCAGATGAATGGTGGAGTACATTCGCAAAGGTAGTCGAAAACAAATATTATCCTTCCCACATTTGTATTTCTATACATACCGTGTATACATTCTTTCCTTACTAACCTTACAATATTTAATGTAGAGGTGCCATGGGGGAGACAAATTCAAGTACCACCCACTTGCTTTCCAAGAGGAATTAGATGAGCTTTTCAAGGGATCAGCTGCAATAGGTGGAACAAAGTATGTTCCGTCGTCTGGGACTATGCCAATGGATGAGAGTAGTCAGTATGCTTTTTCTGACTTTGAGAACAACATTGAGTATTCTGAGTCACCTTCTGCAAGCACTCCCATTAGTGGTAGTGTACGTCGACAGCATAGGGAGGATATTGAACCTGGTGTGGGTAGGAGGTAGGGCTGTCAACGGGTCGGAGACGAAAACAGAAGTGGCACCTTCCGCTTCCGTTTCCTATAAGATTTATCGGAGACGAAAATGGAAACGGAAGTGAGTGTTTCCGCTTCCGCATCCATTTCCGCTTTTTATCAGAAAAACGAAAACGGAAACGGAAATAAACCGGAAGTTATCAGATCTTCGTCACTATATTAAATCACCTCCAATATTTAATTTGTTGAACTTTCTTCTAATAATTTAAAATTCTAAATTCACAAGGTTTCAATTTATGTAAATCTTTATAATATAAGAACATCAAGAGTGAAAAAGTAATGGCAATCGTCACAATTCAAAATCATACAAGAATTCCCCACAAAAAGCCAGAAACATGTCAACCCATCTCCGTGTCATATCTTAACAAGTAACAACACAAAGCCAATCCATATTAACGCAGCCTAACACACACATGGAACCATGCACCATAACCCCCATTAATTTCCAGCTTCCAGCTCTTCCAACAACATGACACAATCTTAGAAACCATCCTTCGGCAAAACCCATCTGAAAAGAAAAAAGATTGAGCCAAAAAAAATGAAGAAAGAAACAAGAAATCAGAAACCACGAAACAGCAACCAACTCGACTTGGATCAGAACTTTGCAAGATGGATTGGAGCAACAACAATTGGAGGTGGAGAGGACAGGGAAACGAGAGGAGAAGAGATTGTTGTACCTTCTGCGTTCTAGTGCCGCTGAAGACCTCGGTGTGAGCTGCTGGAGAGCTTGTGGAGTGCCGCTGGAGCCTGGAGACCTCGGTGGAGTGGTGCGTCTCAGCATCTGGGAGAAACAGCCGCCATACTCGCCTCCTTCCAAGCTCAAACAATAGTTACGGGAAGGGGTTTTAGGTTTAGCTGGTTAGGAGTCTTAGGACCGTTGGATACGGGAGAGAGATCATCTAATGGTATATATTATATCTAATAAATTAATATATATAATATATATAACTTATCGGAAACGGAAACGGATTAACGGATGCGGAAACAACTACTTCCGTTTTCGACTCCGATAATTATCGGAAACCCATTTCCGTTTCCGATAACTTAATGGATGGATTTTAATGGGTTCCATATCCGTTAACAGAAACGGAAATGGGTTGGATAAGCGGAAATTGGATATCCATTGACAGCCCTAGTAGGAGGACAAGAAGAAGAGGAGAGAAGCGTAATTGAGCTGTAGTTGCTACCAAGTTTGAAGATTCCATGCAGCAGGTTTGTGATGTGCTTCTGATGAGGGCGAAGATAATGAATCCCAATGAAGAGGAGGACCCTTACTCTATTACCAATGTGATGAAGTTACTATATGACAACCCATATGTACCTGAGGAATCTCGAGAATGGTGGGCAACCATTGATGCTTTTGACAATCCACTCACTCGACGTAAATTTGTCGCATTTGGCACCAATGAAATGAGAGCTCAATGGGCTCGCAGAGAGTTTGATAGGGGCCAAGTACGCCATGGATGAGTTATGTTTGTCTTGTTTTGACTTTTGAGCCTTCACTTACTATTAGGTGGACTTATGTTGTTACTTTTTCTGTCAATGCTATGATGTTGACCATTTTGTGATGTTTGCCTTGAGGAGGTCAAGGTAGGTTAGTGCTAGGGTATGCATTTTGTTGTCTTTTTGGAGGAAACCGGTGGCTTGTATTCGGCTACTTTGTATGCAATGACTTATGTTAGCATACCATATGTGACTAATGTTAGGTTATGATATATGTTACTCTTTTATATTCACTAATATGTTATATGCCCGTACTATTCTATTTTTGAATTCTATATGAATAATGTTAGGTCGGATATCCATTTGTGCCATTCATTGCTATCTTTCATGATACTGGAAGGTGCAACCATGGTAGAAGGAATGGAGTTTGAAAATGGAGAGGAACATCTTGCTTTTCCTTATGCTATGTCGGATGTATCGGTATTATTCGACGTACATTGTAAGATCACCTGTGTATGAGGACAAATGTCGGGGAAATAGTGTAGTCCATGAGATGGTCACTGGACATTGGAGACAATGTCATTCAACATGTCGAATGTACCCAAACATTTCTCAGAGGTTATGTTCTATATTCAGAGAGAGGGGTCTATTGAGAAGCTCAAGATTTGTCTCTCTTGAGAAGCAGATACGAATTTTTTTGCAAACCTTGGCATACAATCAAAGAAATTCAAACATGTGTGACTTCATCATTCAAGTGAAACCATATCAAAGTATTTTCATACGGTGTTGAATGCTTTCTGTGCATGGGTACCGAACATGATAAAGCCACGACCTCCATTAGAGGATATTCCAGAACGTGTAAAGAATTACGCTTGTAGAAAATATTGGTCCTTCTTCAAGAATTGTTGGGTTCTCGGGTTTCACCGGATCGCTCACGCAGCGGAAAATAAAATAAAATAGCGATCCGTTTTTCCCGTTTCGAATAAATAAAACCGATAATCATATTATCAAGGTCTTACCATGTGCGGATTCGAATCCGCAACCGTTCGGTTCCGTCGGTGCGACACCGCAAGCCGCGCAAGCGCCCGGCCTCTAGCGGAGTCCACGCTATCCTCCTCGCGACGGATATCCTCGCGTTCCTCGTTCTTCATAGCCCACGAAACCTCCACCAGTCGCGACAACGATCGCCGCAACGTGCGGACGATTTCCCGTCAAACGGGAGTCGGAGAAGCGGCGGAGCAGATCTGGATCTATCTGGGACGCCAGAGAGAGAGAGAAACTGAGGAGGGGCGGCTAGGGTTAGCAGCAGCTTGGCCTGCTCAGCCCGTTCGCTATATTTTATACTAACCGCGCGGTTTTTCATAAAAAATCCTCTGTTTCTATAAAACCCACTTATTTATCCATCGCCTTGAGAATCAATTGCGTGTGACCCTCTAGGCCCAATTACCAGTCCGGTTAATAGCCCAATAAGCCCAGTGACTCCTCACTGGCTTTATTAATCAATTAATAACTTTTTATTAATTAATTAATCAATCGAATTGATGTCGCACATCGAATTCGACTTGGCCTCCGATCACGTTGGGTGCCAAACAACACCGCGTGAACCTGGAATGTATCGGGGTTAAGTAACCCACTCTTGGAACCTTTCCGCCGATAGTTACCGCGTGGATATAATCCTTCATTCGTACAATGCACTCGAGTCAACTCAGGATATGGCGTGCTGTCAAACCCTAACCGGTCGACTCACTTGGATTGGATGCCGCTGATGAATATCGGAAAACTCCTTTCCCGATATTATCGTCCGCCCTGGCCAGGGACTTCCGCACATCCTTCCTAGAGCATTCTCTCTCTAAGTACCGAGAGCGAATGATTCCTTATTGACAGACAATTCTCTTCGTCGGTATTCCGTTGTACCCAATCTTTGGTGTTTTAGAATCCCGTGGCTAGAGATTCGTAAACCAAGGTCAAAGCATAGAAGTCCACCGACAAGGTGTCCTTGGTGTCTCAAGTCCGAGGACCATCTACGCAACTGTGACAATAGAATCAAGTTGGTTAACAGTGAGGTACAATACCATCCAACGATTCAGTCGGATCAGTTCAGTGAACTCATTCTCCAATGAGCACCTACAAATTCGCCTTAGTGTCTCCACACAAGTGACTTATGAGATCAATCACCCTCATCATATGAGCATGAGTAATCTGTACTAGTCTAACCGGATATCCGATGTCCTTCTCAGATATCCTCCGACTATGAACGATTAAGAATATGTGTGTTTAAGTGATCAGTCTCATTAGTATGATCTCATCACAATCTGATCACTATAGCACATATTCACGGACTTCATTATGAAACGATAATTAATGCGATTTACACATAATGAATATTATGCCATTATATTAATAAATGACTGAGATTTACATGGTCAGATTGGCTTGTAGGCCACCTAAAACTAATAATCTCCCACTTGGACTAAAGTCAATCACCTTTATACAATAAGCCTAAGACTCTAGGTGACGCTCAAACACAATTTGAGCCAACGGCTTTGTCAGTGGATCTGCTATATTGTCGACGGATGGAACTCTTTCCACTACTACATCTCCTCTGGATATGATCTCTCTGATAAGATGAAAGCGCCTCAGAATATGCTTCGATTTCTGATGAGATCGCGGCTCTTTCGCTTGCGCAATCGCTCCATTGTTGTCGCACAACAGCGGAACAGGTTCAGAGCTGCTGGGAACTACGCTGAGGTCGGTGATGAATTTCTTCAACCACACTGCTTCCTTGGCGGCTTCAGCTGCAGCGATGTACTCAGCTTCAGTCGTCGAATCTGCAGTGGTTACTTGCTTGGAACTCTTCCAGCACACTATGCCTCCATTCAAAGTAAACACAAATCCAGATGTAGACTTGCTATCATCTGGATATGACTGGAAACTCGAGTCAATAAAGCATCGCAGTTTCAAGTCACCTCCTCTATAGACAAAAAACATATCCTTAGTTCTTCTCAAGTACTTAAGAATACATTTCACTGCCTTCCAGTGCACTTCGCTTGGATCAGCCTGAAATCTGCTCGTAACACTAAGAGCAAATGCTACATCAGGCCGTGTACATAGCAAGGCATACATAATAGATCCTATGGTAGAGGCATAGGGTATTCTATCCATGAGTGCTCTCTCATCAGGAGTCTTAGGAGACTGCTCCTTTGAGAGACTAATTCCATGTCTCATCGGTATGAGACCTCTCTTGGAATTTTTCATACCAAACCTTTTGACTATGGTATCTATGTATAAGGATTGGGTCATTCCAAGCATCCTCTTTGATCTATCTCTATAGATCCGTATTCCCAATACGTAGGATGCTTCTCCCAAATCCTTCATGGAGAAGTTTCTTGACAACCAGATCTTTACTGATGACATCATAGCTACATCATTTCCAATCAGTAGTATGTTATCTACGTAAAGAACTAAAAAGGTGACTGCACTCCCACTGATATTCTTGTACACACAAGGCTCATCTTCATTCTTAATGAAGTTATAAGACTTGACAGCCTCGTCAAATCTTATGTTCCAGCTCCGAGAAACTTGCTTCAATCCATAAATGGACCTCTGAAGCTTGCACAATTTATCTGGAGATTCTTTGGAAGTGAAACCTTCTGGTTGTATCATATACACTTCTTCTTCAAGGTTACCATTGAGGAAGGCAGTCTTCACATCCATCTGCCAGATATCATAATCAAAGTGTGCAGCAATGGCGAGTAGAACTCTGATCGACTTTATCATGGCAACTGGTGAGGAAGTCTCGTCATAGTCAATTCCTTGCCTTTGACGATATCCCTTTGCCACCAACCTTGCCTTATAAGTGTCGATCCGTCCATCAGCACCGATCTTTTTTTAAAGATCCACTTGCAACCATGGGTACAATACCCTCGGGCAAGTCCTCCAAGTTCCAAACTTGGTTGGTGTACATGGACTGGATTTCTGAGTTCATGGTTTCTCGCCATTTCTCGGCTTCTGGGCCTTCTTGGCCTCCTGGTAGGTTTTAGGATCATCATCCTCATTATATTCTACCTTAGACTCACCTTCAGCGATATGTCCCATATATCGTTTGGGTAGTCTAGGTAATCTACCACATCTACGAGGCTCATATGTGTGTACCTGAACAGGTTCAGGAATTGATATCTCATCTGATGATAATGCAGCTGTTTGGGGATTTGGAACCTCTTCCAAGACTATTTTACTCCCACTGTTCTCCTGGAGAAGGTATTACTCTTCCAGGAAGATAGCTTTCCTGGCGACAAACACCTTTTGTTCACCATGATAGAAAAAATAGTATACAAAGGTTTCCTTTGGATATCCCACAAACCTGCATTTATCAGTTCGTGATTCCAGCTTGTCTAGATCATGCCTCTTTACATGAGCAGGACAACCCCATACTTTAACATGTTTAAATTCTAGTTTTCTGTCTTTCCATATCTCATATGGAGTAGAGGCCACAGACTTGCTGGGTACTCTGTTCTGTAGGTATGCTGCTAACTCTATAGCATACCCCCAGAGGGACACTGATAATCCCGAAAAACTCATCATGGATCGCACCATGTCCAACAAGGTGCGATTCCTCCTTTTCAATACACCATTCATATGTGGTGTATATGGAGGGATTAGCTGAGAAAGGATACCATTATCCTTTAAAAATTGTGTGAAATTAGTACTCAAGTATTCTCCTCCCCGATCTGATCGAAGAGCTTAATACTCTTTCCTAACTGCTTCTCTACCTTATTCTTGAACTCCTTAAACTTCTCAAATACTTCCGACTTGTACTTCATTAAGTACACATAGCCGAATCTTGAGAAGTCATCGGTGAACGTGATGAAGTATGAGAGGCCACCTTTGGTTTGGGTGGACATGGGACCACATACATCCGAATGTATTAGTTCCAAAATGTCCTTGGCACGTTCTCCATGTCCAGTAAACGGAGATTTTGTCATCTTTCCCATAAGGCAGGATTCGCATGTCGCAAACGATTCGTAATCGAATGCTATTAAATAACCATGTTTGTACAACCTTTGCAACCTGCTTTCACCAATATGCTCAAGTCTACAATGCCACATGTAGGCTTGGTTAACACAATTCTTGCTCTTCTTAAAAGCATTATCAATTTGAAGATTGTAATAAGAAACATCTAAGAGATATAGACCGTTGACCAAAGATGCCGAAGCTATTGATTTATTACCATAATAAATCGAGCAACTTCTATTCTCAATAGTCAATTTATATCCTATCTTGTCCAAACAAGATATTGATATGATGTTCTTTATTATGTTAGGAACATAATAACAATCTTCTAATAGTAAGGTGTCTCATGATAGAAGCTTGAGGTTTGCTGTCCCAACAACAATCGCCGCAACTTTTGCGCCGTTTCCTAGCCTCAATTCCACCTCGCCTTGTCTCAGCTTGCGCTTACTTGTCAGCATCTGCGCATCATGACAGATATGAGAAGTACATCCGGTATCTAATACCCAAGATGTAGAGTCTCCAATTGACAAGTTGATATCTATCATCTAGATATCTGAAGCTTCAGACAACTTCACCTTTACATGAGCTTTATCGTGAAGGAACTCCTTGCAGTTCCTCTTCCAGTGATCATTCTGCTTACAGTAGAAGCAGTCACCCTTTACTACTCTTTCTTCTTTGTCCTTCGATCTTTTATCGTTAGCTATCATCTCTGCTTCACGGGCATCCAATGCCGATTCAGCAGGAGGATCAGCTCCAGGGACAAAGTCAATGTGCTCAGATCTGAAGATATTCTTCAAGTTTCTGAACCAATCCGAGTAGATCAGGTAAGTCAAAAGGGCATCAAGTATGCCACGGAGTGGGTTATTCGACGACATAATTCCCTACAGGAGATAAGTAAAATCTATTTAGCAGATGTTCAATTATTAAAGATAAAACAAGACATGGTCTTTTGTTCAAGTTTTAACTCCCACTAATTTTTGACGGACTATATAACCCTCAGTTATACAGAACGGGAGACGCCGACAGTCACCTAGTGGAGATCAGAATCTCAACGACTTGCAGTACAACCTTGTGGATAGCACAACAAACTGTAATACAATCAAAGAGCACCCAACTCAAGGGACTTGCAACTCCTTGCAATATCTGATCATAGCTTCGATCCCCAGATATTTAATGGCCTTATGGATAGCACAACAAACCACTAATTCTGGTCTAAGCTAACCATCGTTACGCGACGAGCATAGATTTGCATACAGCCCTTATGGATAGCACAACAAAGCTACATGGTTCCTCTACCTCGATCATATAGGCATCTAATGCCATAGCCATAGTTTCTCCTCCCAATTAAACATGCCTTGTGGATAGCACAACAAACCTGTCTAAAGTGATTCGAATCCTATAACTATAATGATGGTAGACCACGCGGTAAGTTCTTAACTACTCGCGTTATTGCTTAGAGTTTATCTGAGGGTATTTAGATAACTTTTATCTTGGTCTCTCCTAGGTGATAGTATATAAATATATCGTATATATTTACTAAATACTATACCTGCTTTGATTCATAATCAAATATTAAAAAATAATGCATCACATACATGTCTAGGTGTGGTCATGGATAGCACAGTGGGTTTGACTGGAGCTAACAGTCAAACGCACACACAATCTAACATAACAATTATATCAGATAATCCTACAAACATAAAGGCAAAAGATCTCCATCGTATCGCCTTCTTGATTGCAGCAGTGGATCGTCCTCGCTCCTTCCTCGGTTGCCTCGATCAGATTACAATAATTCTAGAATTACATGTAATTAGAACAGAGCCTTATGACGAGTACAAGAGAGTGGGAGGTAGAAATACATCGGAGAATGAGAGAGGGAGAGATACGCAGATCTCTATTTATTAATAATTTAATAAACATCCATCATTCATCTACGATCCACACAAACACATCATTCATCACATGAATAATTAAATAAGTGCATATCCATGACCACGGTGTGTTTTAAACATCCCACACATGATTCAGCGCATCACATGGCTAAAATAAAAGAGTTTTCAAAATATATATACATATAATTTTGGCTTTCAAAAAGCTGGGACCCAATCAAAATCGGTATTTGAATTTCGAAAACACTTTTAATTAACTTAACATGCAATCAAATCTGATTTAAAAGCATTAAACACACATCACATGTGCACACACTCCGAATTAATAAATTCCAAATTATTCTATGCAAATTAGAACACTTCTAATAATCAATCTAACAATTAGATTGAAACACCATTAATAATCTAACAATTAGACTATTAATACTAATCTAACTCTTAGACTAGTCCAATAAAGTTAATTAATAATTTAACACTTAAATTAATAATCAACTATAATCAATTATTAACTACTAAACTACCACTTAGATTAGTCAATTAATATTAATTATTAATTTAACTCTTAAACCAATAATTAACATTAACTAATTAATAACCAATTAATCTAACTCTTAGATAAGATAATTAAAGTTATCATTAATTTAACTATTAAATTACTAATAACAATAATTAATTAAGGATTACTAATTTAACACTTAAATTAGTCAATTAAAATTTAATTATTAATTTAACAATTAAATTAATAACTAACTCTAATTGATTAATAATTAGATGATTAAATAATTAAAAATCTAACATTTAGATTTTAATTATTAACCACTAACTCTAATTCCTTAAATTAGTCATGTAAAGGTTAATAATTAATTTAACAATTAAATTAATATTAACCCTAATTAATTAACAACTAATTGCTAATTAATTAATCCCTTAATTACTTAATGATTCAAAGTCATTAAAGTAATAATTAACTAAATCTGAATTCTAATTTAAAATTTAAAACAATTTTAAATTTTAAATTCAGATCCAATTTAATTAAAATTAGGCTAATAGGGGTTAAAGGATTTGAGTGAAAAAGGGGCTTAAGAGGGCTCAACCCAATAGGCCCGAGCCAGGCTCGGGCCCTACTGAGCCAGGGTCCGGGCCAGGCCCGAGCCACCCTTCAATGGGCTCAGGCCCTGGCGCTTCTCAAGCGGGGATCCAATTCTCCCCAGAACCAGGCCCGGCCGACCGGTCCGACCGGTCGGTCCAAACCCTGCAGCAACCCGACCCCCTTCCCTTCCACCCGAAACCCTAGCTTCCTATTCATGTTGCAGGTGGCATAGCGGCGGCTGGGAGCGAGCGGCGGCAGCCGGCGGCGGCACCCCTCCGGCGCTCGACCTGGCCGGCGGCGTCTAGTCTCGCCGGCGACCCCTCCGGCGCCAACGAGATCCCCGGAGAGGCCCCGAAAGAGGTCAAAAACCTCTCCAATAAATCTGAAAAAACTGTTTTTCAGGTTCCAAAAACCCGACTTAGGGCTTGATTATGCAGCCCTCCAAGGGCAGTCTGGCGCCGACAAAGATACTGGATGTGCTGTGGTGACTATCACCTAGAGATCCGGGCATCCGGGCCGCCATCCCAACGCTTGGGAATCGTGTATGAAGTGGCAGAAAAGCTCCGGTTCATCATCTCATGAAGAACACCATAACACCCCAAATAAAATCTGAAAAATCACAGAAAAATAATCTAATTATTTGTGTCCATCTTATGAACACTATTCCATCATTTTAATCGGATTAAACGCATAGAATAACTCATGGAAAAATTAATTCGGAGATCGAAACGGGACGAGAAACAGTGGAACCTAGCTCTGATACCACTATTGGGTTCTCGGGTTTCACCGGATCGCTCACGCAGCGAAAAATAAAATAAAATAGCGATCCGTTTTTCCCGTTTCGAATAAATAAAATTGATAATCATATTATCAAGGTCTTACCGTGTGCGGATTTGAATCCGCAACCGTTCGGTTCCGTCGGTGCGACACTGCAAGCCGCGCAAGCGCCCGGCCTCTAGCGGAGTCCACGCTATCCTCCTCGCGACGGATATCTTCGCAGCCCACAAAACCTCCACCAGTCGCGACAATGATCGCCGCAACGCGCGGACGATTTCCCGTCGAACGGGAGTCGGAGAAGCGGCGGAGCAGATCTGGATCTATCTGGGACGCCAGAGAGAGAGAGAAACTGAGGAGGGGCAGCTAGGGTTAGCAGCAGCTTGGCCTGCTCAGCCCGTTCGCTATATTTTATACTAACCGCGCGGTTTTTCATAAAAAATCATCGGTTTCTATAAAACCCACTTATTTATCCATCGCCTTGAGAATCAATTGTGTGTGACCCTCTAGGCCCAATTACCAGTCCGGTTAATAGCCCAATAAGCCCAGTGACTCCTCACTGACTTTATTAATCAATTAATAACTCTATTAATTAATTAATCAATCGAATTGATGTCGCACATCGAATTCGACTTGGCCTCCGATCACGTTGGGTGCCAAACAACACCGCGTGAACTTGGAAGGTATCGGGGTTAAGTAACCCACTCTTGGAACCTTTCCGCCGATAGTTACCGCGTGGATATAATCCTTCATTCGTACAATGCACTCGAGTCAACTCAGGATATGGCGTGCTGTCAAACCCTAACCGGTCGACTCACTTGGATTGGATGCCGCTGATGAATATCGAAAAACTCATTTCTCGATATTATCGTCCGCTGTGACCAGGGACTTCCGCGCATCCTTCCTAGAGCATTTTCTCTCTAAGTACCGAGAGCGAATGATTCCTTATTGACAGACAATTCTCTTCGTCAATATTCCGTTGTACCCAATCTTTGGTGTTTTAGAATCCCGTGGCTAGAGATTCGTAAACCAAGGTCAAAGCACAGAAGTCCACCGACAAGGTGTCCTTGGTGTCTCAGGTCCGAGGACCATCTACGCAACTCTGACAATAGAATCAAGCTGGTTGACAGTGAAGTACAATACCATCCAACGATTTAGTCGGATCAGTTCAGTGAACTCATTTTCCAATGAGCACCTACAAATTCGCCTTAGTGTCTCCACACAAGTGACTTATGAGATCAGTCACCCTCATCATATGAGCAGGAGTAATCTGTACTAGTCTAATCGGATATCCGATGTCCTTCTCGGATATCTTCCGACTAGGAACGATTAAGAATATGTGTGTTTAAGTGATCAGTCTCATTAGTATGATCTCATCATAATCTGATCATTATAGCACATATTCACGGACTTCATTATGAAACGATAATTAATGCGATTTACACATAATGAATATTATGCCATTATATTAATAAATGACCGAGATTACATGGTCAAATTGGCTTGTAGGCCACCTAAAACTAACAGGAATGCTATAGGAGTATTGGACAGTACACATATAAGTGCAAACTTACCTCTTGCAAAACAATTAGCTTATAGGAGTGGACGAGACAGCAAAAGATGTACCCAAAATGTGTTAGTTGTTTGTGACTTTGACATGCGGTTCATCTTTGTAGGATGGGAGGGCACTGCACACGATGTGAAGATCCTTGCAGATTCTGTGCACAATCCAGCTAATAATTTCCCGTGCTCCCTAGCGATGAGTAATATCTTTTCCGCATTCACATTTGTATTGTGTTAATTACAAAACTAACATTTGTTTAACATACATTCTTTTTCACCTGTTTAATTGCAGAGAAGTATTATATGGTTGATGATGGGAATGCAAATAGGAAAGGCTTCCTTGCCCCATATAAAAACGTCAGGTACCACATACCAGAGTATCAACGGTGCAAGGCACAAAGGAAGGATAAGTAGTTCAATCAATTACATTCATCTTGGAGAAACGTGATTGAGCGCTTATTTGGCCTCCTTAAGCGTCGGTGGACAATTTTGAACATCATGCCGTCTTACTCCTACGTGACCCAAGTGAAAACCGTTGTGGCTACAATGGTCCTTCATATTTTTTTAGTGGAGATGAGGATGCATGATGCTTTGTACGAGGCCTTTGCAGATGAGGAGTTGTATGCAGCTAGCCAAGGACGTGCAGAGGAGGATGAAGCAGAACAACTTGTGGACGATCCGAGCACTGACGTTATGGCCATGGTTCAAGATGCTATTCGCGATGAGATTGCTGAATATTGTGGATATTAGAATACTATTCGTGTCCGACCTGTTGAGTTTTTTTTTCTATGATGTGATGTACTCATATGTGAACTATATATGTCAATTTTTTTAAAGTCTACTCTAATTTAAGATCCTCTATTTTACAATGTTTTACACCAAACCCCAGATGTAGATCTGACAACTGCTCTACTACTCAACTAGTAAACAGAGCTTACAGAAACATCCATAGTACACATGGTTGACAGCAAACCATAGGACATTGTGATTGATTAGATCAGACAGGGATGTTGCAAACAACAGAAACAAGAAAAAGAAAACAAAACAAAGAAGAAAGGGAGATGAGGGAGACATCTTAACCCCAACAATGCTGCATCATCAAAACATAACCCCAAATTTGCCGGTCATCAAAACATATGCCCAAAGTAATAAATAAGATAAATTATGTAGCTTATCTGATTATCACTTCATGTATCAAGCAAATAGATCATTTTGAACGCAGAACATCTTTTTGAAGCGGTCTTAAGAACCTAAGAAATAAATCTCTGTTTGAACACAGAACATGAAGTGATTGTTGTGGCCAGACTTCATACACGTCTTTGTATTCTCTCCTATCACGAAAATGAAGTTGAGATGGATGTATATCATGCGGAATTGTCGTATTGAAATATCCATTTTCCTGTTCTTCGTAGCTGGGTTCCCTCCACATAGTTGAGATAAATGTTCATCATGCCGATAAGGACTATGCCTATAAGGATCTTGGGTGGCTCGTTGGGGAATTGGAACTGCTTGCTGTATTGGTAGGCCATCAAGGTCACAAAAAGGATATGATTTCCACTACACAAAAGGATTTTCAACTATTGTCTCCAGTATACTAGTCAAGCATGTTACAACAATTATCTTCTGAAGAAAGATAAGTAGCCGAACATAATAGGCCATCAATTACACCAGTGACACAGAGTGACTCACTTCCATACACAGAACATCAGGACACTAATTAGCATCACAATACATGCTCTGTTCACAAGCATGTTTATCAAAGTAACATCGTTTACAACTAAATCGTTTACCTATAAATATGTACAAGATAATTAAGCCACTAAATGTACATTTATTAACTAGATGAATGGCAACAAAGAAAATGAAATCCCTGCAAGGCAGAACATTGTATTCATTAATAAAATTTTGCATGAAGCCTATACTAGTCAACCATGTTACAAATATTGTCTTCTCAACAAAGATAAGTAGCATAATACAATTTCAAATACACCAAAAGTGGCTGATAAGTAGCCGAAGAATAGGCCATCAAGTACACCAATGACACCAAAACTGACTCATTCCCATACAAAATACATCATGACAATAATTAGGATCACAATACATGCTCTTTTCACAAGAGTTTTTATCGACCTAACATCATTTACAAGTAAATCAAGTTTTTCTTTCATCAACTTCATCTCCATCTCCTTCTCCAGCGCCAAAATTTGATACTTCAAATCCACAGTTGAATGATGATAATCATTGACCCATGCAAAATAATCACATTGATTTATTCCCTGAAAAAAATGCAAGTTTGATACGTTTAATTATAAGTCTACGACTAATTGAAAAGATAATCAAACCCATAGTCGGATCTTCATATTCTTACCCCCCAATTGCCACATCTGAAAAACCTCCTCCCCAGACTTCTTTCTTTGGAGGAAACATAGCTCCGGCATAGCCATTGACAAAAACACATGGGAGGCTCAGGTGTAGGTAGCTGGCATCGGTTCATATGGCTACTAGTAGAGGCATGACTCATTCTTGCTTTACTACCTGTGGAGATGCACAGGTTGCCCTTTGGTCCAAGCTGTTCATTCAGATAATGTTCTCTAATAACTGTATAATATGATTCCCGTAAAACAATATTTTCACAAACCAACTAGGCACAGTTGAAATAAGATTACTATGTACAATTTCATGGTTTCTGCACGCAAGATAAATTGCAGGTTACATCAACTTTAATAATTAGGCACACTTGTACTAGTGGGTTATTATTCCTGTATCATTCGAATGTATTATTGCCTACATTACTACAGAACAAGGATGCCTCGTCTCTTCAAAACCTCTATATAGGCCTCCTGGATATTGAAATAGAAGGTAAGACTAGTTTGAAATGGAAGGTAAGACTCATCAAAGCCATTTACCACTTTAACCATTGTATTTATTGAAATCAACAAATATGATAACCATTATCATAAGAGAATAGAGGAGACTGCTTTTAGCTTTTAGTTACTACAAGAACAAGTCAAGCTTCCTGACAGAGCTATACAAGAGACTATTGTCTTCCTGACATAGACTATTTTCATAAGAGAACATACAAGAGATTGTTTTCTTCTTGACAGAGCTATGCGCTGCAGGGCACAAATTAGGGATTTGTGATGAGCTATATACTTGTTCTAGTTTACAGCCAACTCATTTTCAAATGCCAAGAGAACAAAAATGTGGCAATGCAGACCGTCAAGCTTAACTTGAGAAGGAAACCTGGGAGAACCATGAAGGTCTGAGAGGTCAAAGGACACGGCCACCACAGCAAAAGCAACCGCTGCAGATAGGGAACGATCATGGATTCCAGAGGGGGGAAGCCATTCTGGTTGGAAACAAGATGAAATCTTTTCATGACAAAATTATCCTTTTGACAATAGAGAAGGTGGGCAACCATAGAAAGACCTCCAAATGAATAAGTGCTACCAATAGGGAGCGGGGAAGGGGGTCTATGGATGCAAGTAGTACTTTTACCTCCCAGTGCGGATGGAAATTTACCAGCAACCATCTTCCAGTAGTGCAGTGCTTCCCGTGCCTCGCGAAACCAGCGCCCTTGTTCGGTTGTCTTCCCAGTTGCCCAATGGTTCGCCTGCATCCGGGTAGCAGCACCCTTCTTTGGCCGTTGAGTACAACCGCTCAATGCTCCGACGAAAGAGATCCGTTGATAGCGCCCTACTTCGTCCCCCTTCTACCCTTGTTCCGTCTTCGCCCTACCTTGATGCCGGTGAGTTTCTAGTCGCCCTACCTCATCCCCCTTCCGCCCTTCTTCGTCTGCCTTCCCACTGGTTCAAGAAGAAAGAAGAATCCTCGCCCCACACCGCCTCTTTTGGTGGATAAGGGGTAATGTGGTCTCTTTGCCACCATCTGACAAGGTCCTTTGGAAGCGGAAACAAACGCGCTTGTTTACTTTGATTCCCAGTTGCTCTGTGGGTCAGAAAAATCTGAGCGTACAAAAAATTTGATGGGATTCGCTACTGACCTTCAATAAGCTGAGACAAACGCGCCCTTAGTCTTTGGGTGGCATCTTCGAAAGGAAATCTTTGCATATTCTGTCGTGTGTTGAGTTTAATAAAAAGGGGTCACAGTTCTTCTGAGTTAATGTTCCACTTTTTTAGTCTAAGTCAACTATATTAAAAGAGTAATGCTTGCTGCATCGCTGCCAGGGTAAATGGGACGAGATGGATTCCTCCCCGTCCCAACATCTTCCGCTTGCCAGTGCATATGGAGAGGCTAAAGCTAATATTTAATAGGGTGGAGATCCCTCATGTATGCTCTCCATGTGATAGAAGGATATAGGACTCAATCTAGTTCACCTCATTTACTCTGACAACAATGCAACAAGTGTTACTCATACAAAGAATATGTACTCTCTAGGTAGACCTCATTTAAAAAGGAACTGGATCCCTTTGTTGCACCCCTATGCACCTTTAGACTCATAGAGGGATTAGGTGATGGGTTACGGCCTCTCATGTCAAGGTTCAATGACTCATTCACCATCTCACCATACGAGTCTTGAGGCGCACAAGGGCGCAAGAGATCCCGTTTCATTTGGAAATGAGGTTAGGAAGCATTGTTCATGATTTTGATACAACCTTTTTGTTACTAGAAGTGCCGTAATAGGTGGTGGATTACCTTGCCTGTCTGTTAGGAATTGGGATCCACTCCATGTTTAACGATGACGCACACCTTTCGAAATTGGCAGAGCCAAAAAAATTTGAGGGGGTGTGGGTGTGGAAGAGAAGAATATAACTGGACGTTGAACAAAGATACTTATCCGTATTTTTTATTAGGTATACTTTAGGAATTTTTACATATATATATCTATACCCTCAATTCCTAGATATTGTTATCAATACCCCTAAAATCTTAAGAAAGATCGTGGTATATACGGAAAAATTCCTTAGTCCAACAAGTCTAAATTTCCTCCAATAAGTTTTAGCAATTATTTCCTTTTCCAATATAACAAAATGGAAGTAGAAGTATGATTGTCTGATTTTATCATAATCGGAAGCGGAAAATATGATTTCGTTATCAGAATCAAAAATAGAAATTAGTGTCTCTGTCTCTGTATCCGACCAGTTTTACAGGCTTACATTGAAAGATTAGAAACTGGTGGAGTTCTTCTTTTCCCATGCACTGAGGGGGTTCCACTTTCCACCTAACAAAATTATAAGAGTTCTAGTAGAAAAAATAAAACTGTCTTAAAACTTGTACGAGATCAAACCATCTAACTGTAAGTCCGTAACGCAGCGCAGGCGGGGCCCACAAGGAGGTGGCCCACATAGCCGTGAGCAGGAATTGGACGTCGAGGGAGGTGCGCGTAGCTCGGTTTCGGTTGGAGGCCCATTAACGGCTCAGCACATCTGCCCTTGGGGTTGCCTAGGTACGACGGGCCATCAAGCCCATCTGGGCCGGTGATGGCGGCCCTGGCTGGTTAGTTGGAGCTGCCTCGACACACAGCAAGGAAGATTGGCAAAAAGGTGCACCTCATTTAAGCTCGAGCCAACGGGATAGACAGATAACAGTAATATAAGAATGCCCACTTATATTTGTATACAATTAAATCAGATTAGATGATCGAGATCTTAGAGGAAAGCCCTGGTGGTTGAGGATGCACACAGATTGGATTCTGTGGATCTAAGGTGAATCTGCGACCTTATTCCCTATGTTATCGGTTTAGAAAGATTATCGTGAGTGACCTATAAAAATCGATCGGATAATCGGACTATCAATGTATCAGATGCATCCGATTAGAAGAGATTTGTTTGTTAACCGATTATAAATTAATAATCAATCAAACAATCAGATTTTCCCCATTATCATTTTCATTTTTATGGGTGGTGTGATCACTTCGTTCATTGTCTAGAGAGTGTGACTGGTGAGGATTATGTTGACAGGTGAAGTTGGACATGCTACCTTACCTGTTAGATGGAGGCCCACATTGGAGGACAGTACTGTAGCTATGTCTATCCAACGTCGTGGGAAGGCACTAGTCTCTCATATTTAATATGTTGGATGTGATATCACTTTTTTTCATTGTTGTCATTCCATTTTAGATTAAGTGGTAAACAGAGTATTGAGTTTTAATTTGGGTTCTTAACTTTAAAATTACTGGACTTAAAAGTTTTGCATTTTCATTAGATGCCTCATCAAATGTAGGCTGACATGTTCAGGTGCCTACAATTGTCTTAGAAAGATAGAGAAGGAACCTGACCCATGTATCTTTTATTTTTTTTAAAGGTAAATAGTTAAATCTAATAACGTGCTTTACGGAAGACTGAGATGGATTCGTCACAAGAGCACTGTAACTTAAGCTATCATTTTTCTAAAATCATTAGGTCATCACATTTTTGTCATCTCAATATGGTTTTGATGAATAAATCATCACTTATTGGAAGAACATCTAAGACCTTCATAAATCCGAAAAATCACCACTAACTTATGATCTACTTGTGTTTTTTATAAAATCATGCTAATTTTAAAAAATGTAGCTCACCTTTATATTGCATATTTTAAAACTCTTATTATATTTTATATTTCATTTCAAAAAAATAAAGTTTGAAACATTGGGACTTTTTCAGCAATTAGATGTAATTTATTAACGGATGGTTTGGCACGTACAGAATGAAGTTATTAAAAATTACCTTTTTCTTCATGATCTTTTGTAAAGTTTGCAGAATTTTTTTGGGTGATTTGAAACCATTTCTTGAGAATGTTCTCTCTCTTGAACCCTGACACAGTGTAACACTTGGACCATTAGCATTTTAGCATTATCCCATTAGCAGCCTAGGTAGGCCCATTAGTTGGTTTAGATTAGGCTTATGGGAGTTCAGGTCAAGGGCGTTAATATGCGTCACCTGTGCGTGATGCGCTTCAGAGTTCGAGACCAGATTGAATAGAACTCTGTTCTTCCCTTCTTTTGTGTGTTTGAATATGTTTTGAGTGCGACTAAGAGCCTATTTAAGGATCTCTTGTGCGCAGAGATACTCTTTTGTGCATCCTAGAACCCTAGAGAGACTTCGTGCGAGGAATTGAGTGGATCGGAGGGGTGTCCTTTATGTAGTTTGAGATCGATGCAAGGTGGAGTGAGCAGTCAGTGTCTGCATGCGAGGTGGTGCTTCTTGCCTTGCCTAGGCGAGCTTCTTCAAGCACTTTCTCGTGGTGATTAAGGCAAGTGATGACAAATCTATTTTCATAAATATTTTTACGTATATAAAAATATATTTTCAAACTATTTTCGACTACTAGTATAGTAACATGAGAGATGATGATGTTGATGTTCCTGGATGCTTATAATTCCGACGCATGACCCCTCTTCTTGAATCCCCCTCAAGCTTCACATAGAAACCCTAGAATCCATGCAGAAACCTAGTTCTGGGGGTTGAAACGCATCACCTGTGCATGATGTGATTCAGGTTATTAGTTATTTTTTTAGAATTATTCTAGATGATTAAGTGCGTCATGTATTACTGACCCTATGGTGACGTGATTTAGCTTGCAGATAGTCAATTTTGAAGCTTTCTTCTTCCTAATTAAATATGAATGTAGAATTGTATGTTTCGATATTTTGTGCAATATACTCTGCATGTTGGGTGGATATCAAGAACTTTATTCTATGAGTCTTTTCTATGGAAATCCCTTCCTTATGCATAAATTCATGTTTTGCACCATGATTAGATTATTGTTGCCATTAGAAGCCATGATTAGAACTATATTACACCAAGAATTAGTTTATGATTAATCAATGAATTCTTGGAATTTAATTGCTTAAGAGTTGAACTAGCAGTCTAAAAGACGTCAGCCAATGATGACGCGATTTTTGATTCGCATCATCTGAGGGTGACGCGATTTAGGTTTTGATACACTTGATGAATGGTTAATCTGTCGCACAACACATTTAATTTTTTGGTTATTGTACTATTGTTCATGCAATTGTCATAGAATGTTCTGCATGCATGTTTAAGATGTTAATTGCTATGGACAATGCCACCTTAAGAAGTGTAAGTGTTCAACCCACAATAGCGTCTTTATGGGGGGACACTAAGAATAAGATGTGAAAGGACATAAGGCAACATGTTAAAATCCTGGAAGTGTACTTGCTTGCAAGTACACCGACCCTGAGTGGGATATGTCGATCCCCTGATTGCGTAGTCGAAGATCTAGTGGGCTTTGCCTTACCACTAGGTGAAGAAGAATAACAAGAAGAATTAAGAACTCTTCATGATGTGGTTGGAATTATGTTTCATGTTTAAGAATCATGTTTAGAAGAAATGTTTTCATGCTATGCATGTTAAATTCATAAAGCCAGATCGATATGGAAACAATAGACACGTATAGCACGACTTAGTTGTTTAAAAGAACATGTTTAGGACTTAAGAATGCTTATATATATGTTAGAGTTACATCATATTTAGATGTTTAGTTATTATATTGTTTTCGCTATGAATATGTATGAAAAACTGTGGATATTAGTTTTCTGAGCTTGCTGAGTTCTATGTGACTCACCCTTGCGTACTAACTTATTTTTCAACTAAGAGAGACCCTGTTGAGGAGAGTGAGGCTGAGGAGATAGTTCCAGAAGCTTGAGATCGAGTTTGAGCTTCAGTTATCTAGGAGTAGGTTTATTTTCAGCTTAAACGTTGTACTTTTATTTCATGGATATTTATTGATTCTGGATAATGGAGACATTGTATTTATTTTTAGCAATTATTTATAGTGGACTATCTTATGACAATGATGGTTGTATCATATTGTTATGGTTTGATCTTATGAATGCTTATCTAGTGAAAATCTCAAAAGGATGTCTGGGTTGTTCCCACTATGGCGCCCGCACCGTCAGTTCGTTGTAGGCCGACATGACTAAACTGGGCGAGGGAGGTTACAGGAGTTGGTATCAGAGCTAGATTTTTCTCCAGATTAAATATTCAAGTATGATCAACCTGAGCCACTGAACTAGGATCATAGGACTAAAGATTATTAGATTGGAGCTAGGCTCGAAGGCGTAAGGTTCTGACGTGTGTTCTTCTTGTAGGAGATGTATGGCAGGCGTAGTCGTTTTGGGAGGGAGCATGTTCTAGAGGAGTTGAATGAGGAAGCGGCGCATGTTCCTCCTCCGCCCCCACCTTTGGATGTGGGTTCTTTCATGCAAATCTTCTAAGGCTTCATGTAGCAGCCCTGCAGTAGAGGCCCACAGCAGTGACTGAGCTAGAGGTCCATCTTGGATTGAAGATGATGGAGCGGTTCAAGCGGATGGAGTCGCCCTCTTTCAAAGGGGAAAGCGACCCTATCATGGCGGAGAGTTGGATAGGGAGATTGAGAAGATTTTTAGGCGATCTGGTGCCCTAATTAGGACAAGGTCAGCTTGGGAAGTTATATGTTGCAAGACTAAACTGATGTGTAGTAGACTTCCACTTTAAGGACGAAGTTTACTGGGAGAGAGGCAGCTATCCCTTGAGAGGAGTTCCTGACGACGTTCAAGGCGAAGTTCTTTCCCATGCATGTGCAAGACAAGATGGTGTTGGAGTTTCTGAGTTTGACTCAAGGATCGATGAGCATGTTGGAATATGAGGCCATGTAACACCCTGGGATCAAAGATATAATCGAACCCCAGTTCAGTGCCCTCATCTCAAACTGTTCCCAGTTCAAATCTAAACTATGAATTCTAATATAGGTGCAATTAGTGAAAATTAAGGATATTATGAAAGTAAGGTACATTAACAATAGTAAATTATCTAGATCATTCATACATAGTTCCAAAAAGACAATGAGTTTCAATAATCATTAGATTACATGCCACAAGTCTAATAAAGATATATATTCAAAATGAAATTCAAAAATTTAAATAATACCATGTTATTAAGTTGGCCACCATGCATCCACTGCGCTTTCTGATCTGGAACTAACCTACACCCATGAAGGGAATGAGTCTCTGAGTCTCTAGAAGAGAACTAAGTAAGGATCTCGCGCCCATGAAGGCCCACGAAAACCACTACTGAGAAAAGCACAATATTTCACATGATGAGAAAGTATTTTAGACAGTTCTAATAGTTCAATGATCCCTAATCAAGAAATGAATCCACCATCTAATAATAAACTTAAGAATCAATAGTCATCACTACCCAAGGATCTCATGAGGTCATTTCACATAGGTAACTCAAAGCTCACAACTTACACTTTTATTCTCTTTCATTCATAGCTAGTCATCCCTGGCATATAACCAAAGTGGGATTCATTCATAGGTCATGAAATCATTCAAATAATCACATATTCACATATCTTATTTCATGGTCTATTCATATTTAGCATAGATCTATCAATCTTTCTGATGACCCATTCCAGGGCCTATTCACAATCTTGATCATATCTACACAATTATGTCATTAATTCATTAAGCCATTCCATGGCAGTTCATATTTTATCAATAATCACATCATATCAATCATGAATCATCAAAGTAATCATATATAATAAATATATAGTGTGACAGGGAAGTAGCAACACTAGCAATCTATTAATATTATGTATTATATCTCATATTCGAAAATCCTGCCATATTCCTCATCAATCAATGCCGCTTCACCCTTCTTGGATCTCCAAAAATCTATAAAGGTGTGGCAAAGAAGTAAGGCCGTCTGAGGGATGTAGCACACTACTACTAAGTTCAACCCTCAGTTGAAGTGCACACACAAATGGAACTCCCCTACTGTCCTTGGTCAATCAAATCACAAAGAAGTCTGAAGTCTGGAGCCCAGACCTGGCCCTATCTATGAGCCTAAAACCTTTGCCCCCTTCCCCAAAAGGGTAAATCTATGTGGGTCCCATGCTAGTGAGGCTAGTCAACCATTCAAATTAAAGAACATAAGGCATTTCATGAAATTCTCTAAATAAATAAGACACCAATGAACATATCACTATATGAAAAAAACTACTCAACTCCTAAATAAGTCCATCGTAATCACAAATCATTTTTTCAATCTTCAAGTACGAAGACCGAGGGTCAAACGGGGTCACCCCCCCCCCCCCCCCTCAAAATCACATTTCAGGGTCAAAATGGTCAACCGACGCCTAAAATCGGTCGACCGTAGGCCCAAACAGAAGCTGAAAAACTCTTAGGTGTGCATTTTTGAACAAATCGGTCGACTGATTTGTTAGGTCAGTTGACTGATTGGCACAATTCTTCTATCCGGAGAGGATTTCATCAAAACCTGCGGTAGAACCTCGAATTCAAATGCATGTCATTTGAAAACCACACGTCCAAATCAAGACCCTTTTTTTTGTATAAAATCTGACCAAGTAGGCTATCACATATCCGAAAATCAAGTTAGTTGGAGCAACATGCAAATCATGGTAATTAAAGCACTCACTGTCTATCCTATTCTTGGAGTCAACCACACCCCTATGAAGATGGAGTCGGATCTCACTCAAAACAAAGTCAAATGTCATGAAATTTAAATCGGAGCAACTACATATATAGATCTACCAATTTTAAAACATGCATGCCAATCTAATCACTCTGGAGATCATACTAAGCATTACAAGTTAGGAAATTTGTCATTCATGGACTGTAATTTTTCAAATATGAAAACTATGATGTTCACCACCCAATCCACCATCCTTATTTTCAATTAAGAAACTTGGGAGAAGGATATTCATGAGAAACATAAATTTCAGAACATGCAAATCAATTGGGACTCATGGAAGTAACATGCACATAGGGATTTAAAGAAAACACTTTATGGCATCATCCTACCTAGTTCTTGATCTCCTTCAAACCCAATAGGTCTTCTAGAATCCCAATACAAGCTCCAAGAAAGGTAGAAGATGAGCTCCAAGCCTTCATTCTACAAAATCTATCATCTCTTCCCATGGAACTATTAGTATTAGGTGGCCCTTAAGCCAATCAGATACTTTGTATTATTGAGTTATTAATAAAATGCCTAATTTCATTGTGTTTATAATCCGATATTATTTGTCGTTTCACGATGAAGTCTATGGACATGTGCAATGGTCTTCGGATTATGATGAGTTCATAATTAAGGGACTGAAGACTTATAAACACATGTTCTTAAGTATTCGTAGTCGGAGGATGTTTGAAAATGACATCAAACATCTGGATAGACTAGTACATGTTTCTTCAACTCATATGATCAAGGTGACTGATCCTAAAAGTCACTTGTGTGGAGACATTATGTTGGACCTGTAGGTGCTCATTGGCAAATGAGTTCACTGAACTGATTCGACCATGAATTGCTAGATGGTAGCAACGTAATTGTTAACCAGCTCGATTCTTTGTCACGGTTGCATGGATGGTCCTTGGACCTGAGAGACCAAAGATACCTTATTGGTAAATCTCTGAGCTTTGACTTTGATCAACGAATCTCTCACCATGGGATATTAATAAGTCAAATGATCGAGTTTAGGGAGATGCCCTCGAAGGTAATTATGTGGTCAACAAGGGATCATTCGTTCTTGGTGATAGGAGAGAGAATGTTCTGGGAATGATGCGCTCAAGTCCCTGGCCAAGGCAGACATTATATCAGATAAGGAGTTATCTGATATGATTTAGCGGCATCTAATTCAAATGAATCGACTGGTTAGGGTTTAGCAATAAACCATACCCTAGGTCGATTCGAGAACATTACACGGATGAAGGATTATATCCGCGCAGTAACCAAAGACGAAAAGCTACCATTAGTAGGTTGCAGAACCCCAATGCCTTCCAAGTTCACGCGGTGTTACTCGGCACCCAACGTGATCGAAAGCCTGTCCGAATTTATTGTAGGACATTAAGTTCGGCTAATTAATTGATATAAGGAGATTAATTAATTAAGTAAGTCAGTAAGGAGTTATTGGGCTTAATGGGATATTAATTGGAGTGGTATTTGGGTCTAGAAGGTTACACGTAAAAGGTTTTCAAGTCTATGGATGATTTAACGGGTTTTATGATAAGTGTGGGTTTTTCCGAAAAACTGCAAAACCACTTATTATAAAAGTACCACTGCTAGGTCAGAGGCCAGCAACTCTAACCTGAGCTAGCCGCCCCCCTCTCTCTCCTCTCTCTCTCCTGGGCTCCCCCTTCAGAGGCCAACCCCCTTGGAGGCTCTGCTCCGTCTCCTACTTGCTCCGCTTCCTGCCCGATGGAAAATCTGAATCCTCATGTCGCGGAGAGTTACGCACAGCCAGACGAGATCCACAGGCGCTGCACCGAGTGAGGAATCGAGGACGATCCATCAAGAGGAAGACCATATGGATACAGCTAGAGGCCGGGCACCTGCGCGGCTTGCGGCATCGCACCAACGGAATCAGTGAAACGCGGATTCGAATCCGCGCAAGGTGAAAATCCAATTTTCATAGTTTAATTTTAATATCCAAAACGAGATGGATCCGATTCTATTTTCCACAGTGTTTTATTCAGATCCAACACAGCGAACCTAACAGTAGTGTCAAAGCCAGGTTCTACTGTGTTCTTTGTTGTTTCGATCCCCAAATTGATTATTCTAGTTTATATTCCATGCTGTAATTTAATTTAGACTGTTAGAATGTTGTTCATTCGATGAACACACGAAATTTGATTTTTATTCTGATAGAAAAATCAATTTTCTGGGGTGTTTTTTGTGGGACGATATAGAAAGATATCCCCATGGGGGCCCCCCAAGTGTTGGGAAGCTGGCTGGTCCCCCTGGACGGTCCGGGGTGGGTCGCCGGCCGCCGCTGGGCTTTTAGTTGGTGTCGGACAAAGCCGTTGGGCCGGTCCTCCCTCCTCTTTCTTCTTCCTGCACGTTTAGGGGGGGGGGGGGGGAGCTCGAGTACCGACAGGGAAGACAAGGGGGGCACCGCCGGCCAACCAGGGCCCACCGGCACCAGCGCCAAACCTTGGCCATCGGGCGGTGTCCCGCCAGCCGGCTCCTGCTGGGCAAGAGGCCGGCGGCAGTGCTCCCCCCCTTTTGCACGCAGCTAGGAAAACCCTAGCTGCGCGCAGGGAAGGGGGGCAGGGCCCCACTGCCGACTGGGCTCAGCCCAGAGGCCTGACCTAGGCTCAAAAGGGGTTGAGCCTGTTTGTTCCCAATGGACCAGGCCCAACCTTTTTTTTTCCCCTTTTGGCCCAATTAAAATAAAAAATTAATATACATGTTTTTCACACAATTCAAATTTTTAAAAATATGATTTAGAAATTTGATTAAATTTTGTGTTTATGTTATTGGGCCCATTTAGATTTAGAATCTAATTTTAATTAACAAATGGATTGTTAATTAATTAATGATCTAATTGTTAGATTAGTTGATATTAATGATTATTAATTTAATGGTTAGATTAATCTCATTAATTTCAACTAACTTAATTGCCAAATTTTGTTTGGTCCTTGGTTTGTGAAATCAAAATTATATATTTTCGAAAAATTAATTTTTAGCCATATGATGCGTTAATTCTTGTGTGGTTTGATTAATAATTTTTAGAGAATAATGAGAGATTAATGTATTTTTCTTTATATGATGAGATTGAGAATTTCTATACAAATTAATGGATATTGTAATTTGTGAACTTTGGTATTAGCTATATTTTGGATATTTTAGATTAATTGATGATTATGATATTTATTTAAATCGTATTGTGGTTGTTTAACTTTCATATATGTTTGTTATGATGAGATTTATCTCGAGATTACGCAGTCGGACTCCGAGTTAAAAAAATAAATAAACCAAATTCAGGACGTAACATTTTTATACACAACTAATCTTCATAGACTTAACTCTAAGACTTCCTTCATGTTAAAAACTTTCAAATCTATTAAGACTTGAGCCCAACATTCACGGGCATCACTTTCTAAGATCACCTCAATCTAAAGTCCAAGTCTAACTTCTTTTCAAATCTTCCTAAAAATCAAGCACTAACATAATACATTCACTGAGTTTGCACGTAAAATCCATATGTATATCATCATAATTGCACGACCAAACATCATTATCGAAACAAGGTATGCAAATGGACACATTGATAAGTACACATTTTTAGATAAACAATAGATGAAATTTACACACTATACTGTCAATTTTATGTATCAAACCACATGGAATGATAGATAAATCGATTATGCTTTCAAAATATTAATTTTGTAAAATTCGAATGTCAAATATCATCATTTCATGGATTAAGTAAGTTTGATAATTTCATTTCCAATAAGAGCTTCTCGGCAATTATTTAATATACATTTGAATAATTTATTGATTGCCGTATGAACTTAACTATTATTTTATGTGGATACAAGACATGAGCAAGTAGATAGCATAGTGGTTAGCCCATCTGTGTTTTTTTGCTCGGAAGCTCGGAAGGAACAAGATTGTATTTTTGCTCTTCGAAAATGGCCCACATGCCAGCTGAGAGAGAGAGTTGAAAATTTCGAAATTCAAATTCAAAAATAATATTTATTATTTTTAAAATTTAGATTTCAAATTTTAAAAATAACATTTATTACTCAAAATCTAAATTTCAAAAATCAAAATCAAATATTTCTCTTTAAATTCAAATTTCAAAATAAACATTCATAGTTTTTAAAGAGAAGCTCCTAATCAAGGGGGAGCTTAATAGCCTATTTATTACCCTTTTTGAAATTCAAAATTTGGGACTTTCTTCTATAAAACCATGAGAGGAGGAAAAAGGCACTTTTGAAAATTTTAAACTCTCTCACCCCCTCCATCCGAATATCTCTCTCTCCCAATTTCTCTCTCCCACTTTCTCCCTCTCTTTGCTACAGTATCCGCAGGTACTATAGCAGCCCCCTCTCTCTAGCTTTTGTTCTCTCTCTCTCTCTACATCTCTCTCAAACCAGCGGCTATCAGAGCAAGAGGTGGACTCGAAGCACTACAACTGATCACTGGAAAGAGTCCAGGACTGTCAAGGATCTGCAAAGGGCTACGACGACTGCAAACATCAGTTTTCTCTTTTCATCGCCTCTCTCTCTAGTTTTTTAGTTCTCCATGTTACACTGTATTTAAAATATTTTCTGTGAAAGTTTCCTTATGAAAGTCATGTTAGTTTTTTATTTTCAATGTCTCTTTAAAATGTCATGTAGTTCTATTAATGAATGATAGTAGCTCTTTTGAAAAAAATTATCTTTTATCCCTCTTTTTGTTCTACAACTTTTATTTTTTCTTCTGTTGACACTACTCAAACTTTATATTCTAATTTTAATTAGTGCTTTAAAGGTAGTCTTAGTTCAGCATATGGTCTGATTATGCTCGTTTAGGGTTGCTCCTTTTGTGAGTTCATAGTAAGTCCGGCTAATTTCAATTATTATCTATTAAATCATCATGTTCCCTCTTCTTTCTTCTCTATTTTTCTTCTAAAACTTAAGGTTTTAAACTTTAAAAATCTATTTCCCTGTGGATTCGACTAAATCTCACCACTTGCTATTTTTCAAATAATTATATGTGAAAATTAAAATTTTAAGATTGATGTTCAAATATGCTTAACGACACATAATTTCGAGCGATCACACATAGTTTATGGTTGTGGCCATCGGCCATGTCACTAAGGACCAACATATGTATTCCCTCTAAGCCACACAACACCCTTATCTTCTAGGAATCCTAAGTATCTAAACACAGTGTGTGATCAGTACCATGAGTTGGATACAGCACGTCACCATGAGAAGTTAGGAATAGCACAATCAAGAGCATATTATGTAACATATCAGTAAGTATAACTATAGAATTCATAATTAAAAATATATCAAAAGATCAAATATCTATATCATATTAACCACATTGAAAAATCATATAATCTATGATCTGCCATTAGAAGAAGAATTCTAATCACACTCACATTTCTACCCATTCTCTAGACGATATGGTCCCCATTAATCTCTATCATGCAATAATTTCTAAGAACAAACCTATTAAGATTTATATCGAAAGTTTGTTCTTGTAAGGTCTATCTATTACTTGATCACAAATGTTCTCACTTAATCGGTGTAATAGTTGCACATTCATAAGTATCATTTGACTAACCACAACGTAAAGTTTCACCCAGTCTTGGCAGTCCACGACCTTCCTTTATCACTTCTAACTTGTGCTCATCCTTTCACTAATTTCACCATTTTGGTCGATAGATTTTTAAAATACTCCCTATCCACACGATTATACACAAGTTCATTCAATTTATCTTTAGGTTGTCCAAGTCACCCTATTTAGGAATCCACTCAAATTTTCTTATATTTTGGGTCATCAATTTACTCAGAAACTGTCGACATTTAAGATCACTCCTTACAAACTAACTCTTTTAAGATTTCTAACATCGTGTAGTATAACTTACATCCTATCTTATATATTAGTTCACAACTCTTTTTCTACAACTAGCATCATATTTAAGTTCATCTCACTTATGTTCCCAGTCCTTTCAATCGTAAAGTGGATAAAGTCGAATATTTCACAAATCGGACAATGCCATCTTCACAACTTATGGCTATCATTTACTAAATGTATCAATGATACCTCCACTACTCACTAGTGATCTTCATAAGTTATCCGCACATCGATGTCTCTTTTACCATTGTCATATCTGTCTAACAATCATTTCCACTTGTACCAATCGCTTCCTTCTTTTGGGTCGCTCACCAATTAGACTATAATGGGTCAACACCTTCTTACTCTTCATGGTGTATCTAAACAATTCGAACTCTACTTTCTCATCCAAAGTCATTCATGCTATGAAGTCTTATCACTGTAATTCGACATCTCACTAGTCAATGGAATCAATCATTTTCAAAATTTCTAAGAGACCACTAGAAGATGCTTTTCGATGTCTATTGTTAGGAATCGACTAGAACGCAGCGGAAAAATAAATCGATTCCTATGTATCGGTTGTTGGGATCGTAAAACAGACAAATAAATAAATGCGGGAAGAACGGTTCTTCACCTTTGCGGGGTTTCGAATCTTCCGTAGATGATTCCGACTCGGTAATCGTGCACGTGCACGATCTCTAGAGGTATCCACACGAGCTCCCGATGCAGACGCGATTTCCTCCTCGACTTGAATACTCCGACTCGATCTCAAATCCACCATGCGCGGAGAGAGAAAGATCTACTCCAAGAGAGAGAGAAGGAGAGAGAGAAAGGAGAAAGAAAATCAGAGGGTGTGTTTTTCGTCCAACCTTTTTCACCCCTCTCCTTGGCCTCCTTATATAAGAAATAAGGATAAGCACAAGGATTAATTCTCATAATTATCCAAGAGTTTGGCCTTGGATAACTCTCCATTAAATATTCATGTTTATCCTGCGGCTTTTCATAAAAACCCAGATAAGCATGATATTTAACATCTGTCACCGTCTTACGAGAACTCTTATGTGTGTAACCCTCTAGGCCCATATATCAATCCGGTTTAAGACCTATTAAACTTAGAACCAATTCTAAAGTTTAATATTTATTAATTATTATTTAAACATCATATGTTAAATATTAATTCAATAAATAAGTGGTTTATCATCTGATGATTAATTCACTGGACCTTCTGACCATGAACGGCACCAAACACTACCTCATGATCCCAGAAGATATAAGGGATATTGTTCCTTTTATTTGAACCTTTCCGTCTGCAGATACCGCACAGATAAAATCCTTCACTTATCTAATGTCCCAATAATGCAAGGGTATAGTTTTACAGTCAAACCCTCTATTGCATTATTTAGATGGATTCTAGTACTCAGTTAATTTCTAGAAAGACATCTCTTTCATTTGACCATGGCCAGAGATTTCTGTGTACACATCCATAGGACATTCTCTCTCCAGTCTTATACCAAGAGTGAGTGATCCCCTGTTGTTCACTCAATTTCCTTCGCAAGCTTTCCACTGTCTCTAAGAGACTGACTATCGTGGACTTAATGGTTAAAGTCCACAAGTCAGATAATCAAGACACAATGTCTACAAACAAGGTATCATTGATGACTCAGGTCAAAAGATCAACTGTGCTATTGCAACGATCGAATTCCCTGGTCGACTAATAGGTATAATTACCATCCATGAATTCTTATTTGGGTCTGTTCAGTGAACTCATTCTCTAATGAACACCCACAAGTTTGTCTTAGTGTCACCACACGAGTGAATATGTGATCATTCACCCTCATCGCATGAGCAGACATAACTTGTGTCGATCTTATCGGATATTTAATGTTCATCTCAAATATCCTATGATCGAGAATTGTTTAAGACAAGTGACTAAGAATATTGATCTCACCATCATGATCTCATCATGATTCAATATCCCATACATTTGTCTACGGACTTTCATTACGATAGTTAATTTGCGAGAACTATAAATGAAGAAATAATTGCCTTTATTAATAATCTGAACTAGAATGTACAATGATTGGCTTTGAGGCCACCCAATTCTATCATCTATGGTATACTCATAATTCTTAGTTTACAACTTATACTAGATAGATTTTGAAAAATCACATCAAATTTATACATAACTCACCCATCCAACTTCTAGGACAGTTATGTTGATCGGGTTATGATGAACCTAGGGGGGGTCAACTGAGGATAACTAATATAACAATTGAGGAGTTAAAATTTTTAGTGCATACAAGGTGAGAGAGTATGGAAACAATCACACAAAGCACATAAGGATTTTATATTAGTTCGGTCTTCTCAGACCTACCTCTAAGTAAACTCTTGAGATTTTCACAATACAAGCTATAAATCCCTTGTTGGTTATACATCAAACATCCTACTGTAGACACGCTAATTTTGATTTCATATTGAGTAAATTTTATATTATAATTATGATGCTACGAAATGATCTGATTTTTAATCATTAATTAATTTTTATTAATCTTTTTTGAAATTAGTTGATTAACGTCGACCATGGCCGACGCCATTTAGATTTCTAGCCGAAATCAGTTCGGAATTAAATTCCTAAATTTAAATAGATTTTACTAAATAACGTCGCCCATGGACGATGCCATTTAGTCTCTTAATATGTCTGGATTTTTTATTTGAATTCGAATTAATTTCTTAATTATCTAAATAATGTCGCTCATGACCGACGCCTTTTAGGTTTCCTAATTGTTTCCGGTTTCCTTCGCGAATTTCCTTTATATTTTGGCCCCTTTAATTAGCCAAATGGCATCTCGGATGGACGACACGATTTAAGCACTTTCCTGATAAGTTTGATTTGGCCGAGATAATCCGGTTCCAGAGGTTGGCATGGTTACAAATTCCTTCCATGTCTATCTATGGTAATCCGGAGGTCGTGGGAGAGGTTTTTGAGGGTTGAACAACCCTAAACAAGGCTTCTATATATACATATGTACATTGGTCTTTGAAAAAAGTTGGCAATTAAAGAATTTGGAGTTCAAGGCAAAGTGTTTGAAGGCTCTCAAGAAGGAAAATGTGGACAGCAAGATGAGTTTCTTCTTCTTCATCCTCTTGTTCCTTTGAAGCCGATTGAAGACCAAGGCTATAGAGGGGCCAACCAACCATCTTTCCCTCCATCTTCGGTCTAGTTTTTTTATTGATTTCATCCTAGTTTGATTACTGTTTTCACTAGATTATTCATAACATCACTCTATGATTCACATACCCACTTCATGATTTTTCATATCCATGCATGTTAGGGGTTTAAAGACAACAAAACAAGTGAGTCTTTTTAGTTTAGTTCATGTTAGATTTCCTAATTAGAATACTTATTGTACTCCAAATAGCTCTAATCATATTATTTTCTTCTTTTGTTTAATCCTTTTTGCAAGGTATTGAAGAGAGAAGAAAAGCTTTGTAAATCAACAACCACAAAAAATAAGAGTAGCGAGAAGAGGCTCTTCATCTTTGGCAGGCCAAAGAGGAAGAACAAAAGAACCCAATCTCTCTCAAATCTGCGAAGTAAGTTTAGCGATCACTTTTCTTTCATTGAAACCCTCGATTTCTGGCAATCATGTCGTTTAAATTAATTTGTTAATCATATGAATGCATGATATCATGATAATCACACATACTTTTTGAGCACTACAGCTGCAAACCAGCATGTCTTCACTTCAAACCTGAAGAGGAACAACACCCTGCAAACCATCATGTCTTACAACCTAATGGGGAACAACACCCTGCAAACCAACAAGTCTTCCCTTCCAGCCTGAATGAGAAGAACACCTTGTAAACCAGCATGTCTTCCTTTCCAACGTAGCTGCGAAGGGGAACAGTCAAATAGTAATTAATACAGTTGAGAGTACCCTTTTTAAGTGCAAACCTCATCATCAGTCTTCTAAGGAATGGAGGGGAAGCTTCCTCTGCACCTGGAAGAAACTTGGACCACTCCATCCCAAGAGGGCCACTAGCCACACAAGCTTAGTTGTGCAGGAACAAGCTCTAAAACCCTAGCTATGCACCGAATTGTGATAGGGAAGCATCCTCAAAACACTCGGAGACCAAACTCGAGCTTTACAAATCCGCTATGTGAGGCGGCCAATAGATTCCTCTAGATGAAGCCCTAGGGATCAAAATGAAGTTTCTCGAGCCAGAGATACCCAGAAGGCCAAAATCATGTTGCTAGCTGGAAAACTCAAACAGCTCACAGGACACACCAACATCGCATTGAGGTTTTCTCCTCACATCCCTCTAGGTACTCCCAAATTCGTCATTGCCCAGCATCTGAACCTTCGTATGCTTTCAGTCTCTCCTCAAAGCCCCCTCCTCTGGCTCTTCTGCATACTCCCCTCGAAATCGAGCAAACGGTAGGAATGCATGGAGCGAGGAGGTGGCGAAATCGGATCAGAAGCGTCGGTGCGATCAAATCGTGAAGACAGGGATTAGGGTTCCGTTGTGGACGAGCACCAAGAGAAAACCCTAAGATCTCACCTCGCTCCCGTCCGTGCACACTGGAGGTTTTTGCCTTCGTCGCCTACCTCGTCTCGATTCTTGCCGTAATGGATACACGTTTCCTATCATAACGTTCACATGAGGATCATGTCAGGGCATGGGAGGGCGATGTCCTCTGCGCCGCGGCTCATTGCGCCCGATTGAGGAAGAGCTCACCACTCTCAAGTCTAACAGAACCTAAAACCCTAAGATCTCACCTCGCTCCCGTCCGTGCACACCGGAGGTTTTTGCCTTCGTCGCCTACCTCGTCCCGATTCTCGCTGTAATGGATACACGTTTCCGATCATAACGTTCACATGAGGATCATGTCAGGGCATGGGAGGGCGATGTCCTCTGCGCCACGGCTCATTGCGCCTGATTGAGGAAGAGCTCACCACGCTCAAGTCTAACAGAACCTAAAACCCTAAGATCTCACCTCGCTCCTGTCCGTGCACACCGGAGGTTTTTTGCCTTCGTCGCCTACCTCGTCCCGGTTCTCGCTGTAATGGATACACGTTTCCGATCATAACGTTCACATGAGGATCATGTCAGGGCATGGGAGGGCGATGTCCTCTGCGCCGCGGCTCATTGCGCCCAATTGAGGAAGAGCTCACCACGCTCAAGTGTAACAAAACCTACTATAAATGAGTAATACTTGACAAATACATATTACAATTGACAAATACAATTTTCGATTGACAAATACAATTTCGATTGACAAATACGATTTTCGATTGACAAATGTAGTTTTCGATTGACAAATATAATTTCGATTTACAAATACAGTTTTCAATTGACAAATTCTAATTGAAAATTGCATTTGTCAATCGAAAACCGTATTTGTTAATCGAAACTGTATTCGTCAATCGAAAATTGCATTTGTCAATCGAAAACGGTATTTATCAATCTAAATATTATGGGGGTGGCCATGTCAGCTCGCTCAATTATCTAAGTTGGCCACGTGGTTCAACCGCAAGAAGTTGTGCAGTGTGACTGGATTTGCTGCACAACCTAATTGTGCAGCAAGGATTATAAGAAAGGTTGTAATTGCAAATGTCACACTCATAAACTAAACATCACTCCACCTATCCCTAAACTTGAACCTGCCCCATACCCAGGCTTTTCAAATCCGACGTGATTCTAATCAGAGGATAAATCTTGCAATGTCATTTAAGTATTGCAGTAGAATTGTCATTTAATTTTTTGTAGTATATGATTGTTCATGCTTCTTGAAGCAGTGTGATGGACTTTAAATGTGGCACACCATCTAGTCCGTTCACTGAACAATAGCTGTACTGATAATGTCCATTGAGAGTCATAACTGAGTATTAACTCAGATAATGAATATAAAAATAAATTGATTTAATATAGCGTGATATTATCTTTTGAAGAATGTCTGAAAACATAGTGGGGCCTAGATCCGGAGAAAGCCCTTGCTACCAGTAAGCCTAACGAGGATCCAACCGAGCGTAAAGTATATATGCTGGGTTCGTTTGATCACAAGTCTCTCCTTTCTTCCAAGAGAAAAAGAAGTTTTTCTGAGGTTCATAGGTAAGAAAATTTCGGGGTAATCTTCTTAACCAAGGGAAGAAAAGTTTTGCATTTCCAAAAACTCTACTCCAAACTACTTTTTCTCAGAGAGTGGACTTTCTGTCATATTTTTGTAAACCCCTGATCCATCAAGTCTGCCATCACTCACATTACCTTCAAATTGAGACTTATTTCGGGAAAATAGAAAATTTAAATGCCCTACTGCATATATATACATAATACAGAAGCTTATTTGCATATGTAAAGGGGTCATTAAATTTTTTTTTAAACCAAATTCTACATCGAATGTTGTAAAAATAAGCATGTGTTTATAAGTAAAATGCAACTTCTCTTCTCAACGAGGGTTCATTTTAAGAAAAATGATAAAATCTCACTTTTACTCTGAAGACAATATCTCGAGAGAGGCGCTCAAATTTTTAAGCATCCACAACGGCACCGTCTGTAAGAACTGAACAAAAAACTACTAATTTGTCCGAACACCTTTAACTAGTTTGGCCCGTCCAGCGGCTAAAAGAGGTCCGCACATACTTACTTTCATTGGAGGTTGTGTAAAGACATAAAAACGACAAATTACTTTAATTTCGCATTAGATGTTGTAAAAATAAACGTGTGCTTATAAGCAGCACGTAACTTCTCTTCTCAAAAAGATAATACCTTGAAATAAACTTGTAAATTTTTACACATCTACACTGTCGATTTACTGACCTATAAACTAACGATCGATCCAATAATCAGTCAATTTGCACGCCTACCAGCCACCATCTACTTTCTCGATTCTCTGGTAACCCGTGTTCTCCAAATGGGGAGGGAGAATAGAGCCTAAATTCTTTTGTCTGCCCCCAATTGGAACCCATTTTCTCTTCACTTCACTGTCGTCGCATGTTACTGGAATGGAGACCTCCGCTGCATTCACCTACCCCATCCCTGCTCTCCTTGTAACGGAGACGCGTTTTGGATCATAATATTCTCATGGGGCTGGGCAAAATAGTGCTGAGATCTCCGCGCCGTCCCTCACTGCACCAGTTCGAGATTGACCATTTAAACGCGTCTCGAGGGAAATACCACCTTGGTTAGGAAAATACTTGGTGCACTGCCGTATTTTGTGGTGATGCAGTGCATATGTTGCGACTTCATTTGCTCAGACGGTGTACATAAGTTTAGGATCTGATGTACCTCTTGCAGGATGATGTAGTGACCTACTGTTGTCTTATTTGTGGTGGATATTTTTTTTCCCTCCAATATATTGTGGGGGTCCTTTTGGTTATTTGAAAGTGAGCCAAGAAATAGGACTGTAAATGGGTCCTCATTTTATCTGGATCTACTCTGAATTCGTATCCAAATAACTGGATATTTATCCGAAAAAGATATTCGACGTATCATAAACAGATATCCAGTTATGATCCGTTTCCTAAATGGAGCGGTCACATAAATCCCATATATGCTCCGTTTAAGATCTTTTCTAGATTAAGTTTATCTAATAACTATAACTATATATAATCTAAGATCAAATCACTATTTTATATTAAATATGTGAATATTTATTCATAGGTTAATATTTTAATTTAAATAGTTTTATATCAAATAAGTATTTTATGTCAAGTATTCTTTTCTTTTGATGAGAACTACTTCAAGTATTTATATATCGGTATATATTTAAATTTTTTGATGAATTATTTTTCTCAAATATTATTTTTTAAATTAACTCACAGATATTATCCATATGCGCCATGAATTCGGCGAATATACGAAATGTAATATCTGCTCCATATCTGAATCATAAATGGAACATATACGGATTATCTGTTTAATATAAACACGGACACAGAAATGTCATATCTAAGGGTGACAACGAGCCGAGCCGAACCCAAATCCAAACTTGCTCGAGTTCGACTCGACAAAAATAATTTTGAGTTCGAGCTTTCACTCAAGCCTAAAGCCAAAAGCCTAGCTCGAGCTCGGACTCGAGAAGAAAAAACTCATTTCCAGTCGAGCCCTAGCCCAGTTCGGCCCACGCGTGCACGTTATGCTCGGCCCCTTTGGACACATTCTTCTCATCCCTAAAGTCCCCGGCAAAAGTCTCCAACACACAGCCAGCGCATGTATGCGAGCTTGTGCGGCTTCCAAGGACCTTAGTCTGATCACGGTAATCTTAAAAGCTTGCAATGCCTCTTATTCCTTCAACCTCTAAAGTAAGCGTGCTGGAATTTGGAATGTTGGTACGTGAAACGAGGAGCACTCTTGGTTGAGAGTTGAATTATGTATAATTTAAATTATAAAATTAATTTATAGATTTTGTGCCAGTTGGGAGCAAGTTATAGAGAGCTTAGACTTAGCTCGTTTAATGGGTCGAGCCATGTATTAGACTCGAGTTTGGTTTGTTCACTTGAGTCGACCCGAGTCGAGCTTACAGTGAGCCGAGTGTCAGTCGCTCGCGAGTCACTTAGCTCATTGCCAGTCTTAGCCGTATCCTCTTTATTTATAGTCTTACTTGTTTGCTCCACTTTCAATTGTTTGGTTGTTTGAAAGTTTTAAAAATATTGAAACTCACCTCCTTCAAAGAACGCAAAAAAAATTGAGGTGACTTTTTAAGGAAAAATTTGAAAGACATTTCTATATAATTCGCTCTCTCTATTTAACTTAAACACCACTTCTTTCTTAATATCTACACGTAATCAAAGAATCAACATTGACCTTATAAAAGTCAATTGTATACAACCAAAACAACAAAATCAACCTCCTGAAAATGAGTTATATCATATTTTGAACTCACTTTTATGTATTCACTTTCCGTGTAAGTGAGCTATCTCCATTTAACCCAAAGGCATGAACTTACCCAATCCAATTTGGACGATCGAGTCTGCAAACATTAATTTATTTCATATAAAATGCTGATTTTTTTTCAATAAACTTTATGAAAATCAGAGAACCAAAACACGAAGAAAGTACAGAAAGTGTGCTGAGTCCAAATTTCGAGTTGAGGCAATTAAAATTGAGTTTAAACCCACGCGCACAAGATGTACCCACCGCGTTTTCCCCACCCCGCAGGCGCACTAAGCCACGGTGCAGAACATAGCTCAAACAAGAAGGTAATGCCGAAGCCATCCATCTGATTCTGATCACCAAAGATCCACCAATCACAACCGTTGGGATCTTCTGTATTCCACAGATCAAATGGCCAAAGCCCTCCACCAACCCCGCTTCCCAGCCCGGTCACACAGCTGCGACTCTCTTTAAAATTCTCCGCCTCCTCTTTTTCCCAAAATCGTCAGGAGAAAAAGGAAACCTCCATTACATATTCCTCTCCCCTCTATTTCCCCGGCGGAGATGCCTCCGCCTCCCGCCGCCTGAAATCCCCATCGCCGCCGGTCCGCCGGATCGCAGCGCCGCCAATGGAACCCACCAGGCCCAGCCTCCTTGATTCCCTCGGAGCCGACATCATCGGCGTGATGTCGCCGGTCTCCATCTGCATGCTCCTGGTCGTCCTCCTAGTCTACTCCCTCGCCTCGCCCCCCTCCGATCTCGCCGCCGCCCCCGACGTCGCCACCGCCGCCACCCTGGTCTACCAGGAGTCCCCCGCTGACCCCCCGGCGCAGAAGCTGGAGGGCGCCCTCCTTAACGCCGCCGCCTTCATTGCCCTCGTCGCCGCCGTCACCTTCCTCCTCCTCCTCCTCTACTACTACAACTTCACCAACTTCCTCAAGAACTACATGCGCTTCTCCGCCTTCTTCGTCCTCGGCTCCATGGGCGGCTCCATCCTTCTTTCCCTCCTCCAGCGTTTCTCCCTCCCCCTCGACGCCATCACCTGCGCCGTCCTCCTCTTCAACTTCGCCGCCGTCGGGGTCGCCTCGGTCTTCTCCGCCGGCGTGCCGATCCTGCTGCGGCAGGGCTACATGGTGGTGCTCGGCATCATCGTCGCCGCCTGGTTCACCAAGCTCCCCGAGTGGACGACCTGGACGCTGCTTATGGCGCTGGCCGTCTACGACCTCGTCGCCGTGCTCGCCCCCGGCGGGCCGCTCAAGCTCCTGGTGGAGCTGGCGTCGAGCCGAGACGAGGAGCTCCCGGCGCTCGTCTACGAGGCCCGGCCCAGCGTTGCCGCCTCCTCCCGACCTGCGGCCGCACGGTCTTCCCTAGAGCTGCAGCCTGTGCTGCGATTGGCTCGAAATTCTGCAGTCGAGGTCACAAATTTGGAGGCAGACATGGTTGAGAGAACCAATGCGGATCATGCGACTGTGGAAATTGAGCATGCGGAGGAGAGGTTGCCGCTGGTCAGCGGCGGCGGTGGGGGGCAGCAGAGGGGGAGCCCTGAGAGAGGACGTTCCTCTTCTTCTGACGACATTGAGGTGATGGAGATGACGAGAGGTATCAAACTTGGCCTGGGGGACTTTGTGTTCTACAGTGTGCTGGTTGGTCGGGCTGCAATGTATGATTTGATGACTGTGTACGCGTGCTATGTTGCGATCATATCGGGGTTGGGGTGCACCCTCATTTTGCTTTCGATATGCCGGCAGGCGTTGCCGGCTCTTCCGATCTCAATAACGCTGGGCGTCATCTTCTATTTCCTGACTCGGTTGTTGATGGAACCATTTGTGGTCGGGGCGTCCAGCAACTTGGTGATGTTCTGACTGATCACTTCGCTGTCGATTACTAGTTTTCATCTGACGAGGATAGGTGCATATATGTGAAAGAAAAAATTCAATCGAACTGATGTGACACAGTTTCATATATGACAATCAATTGATATTGGTTCACGCTGTTGAAGATTTGTCTTCTCACAAGATTACATGATCTTGGGTTTTCCTTGTTCTTTTTTTTCCCCTCCTGTTCATGGTAGAGTATCCTATATAATCTAAAGGCGAGGAATGTTGGTTCCATATTGGACTTGAAAGAAAATACCACATCAGCTTCTCATGCTACTGTTGGGAACTTGCAGTACTGCTTAGAATGGTAAGTAAAATAATAGAACCATGCTTCTCTGAATGAACCATTAAAATGAAGTATTACAGATCATCTTGCAGTCTTACATCATTCGACTTCGATGTAAATCATGCATGTTCTTTTCAGGCATGCATTGATTCTCTATTGCTAGTAAAATTGTACAGATTTGTCTTCTAGAGTATTTGCAGTGCGGGTCTTACGGTGAATAATATGCACTGGCTTCAATTTTTAAATATACAGTTATTAATGATCCCTGCTAAGTGAAAAATGGAGAATGCCATGTCTATCTCTATATCTTTTTCAAGTAAAGAAAGACATACTTCATATCTTTTTTATTTCTATTCTTTTCAAATATGTAAGTATCCAGGAGTTCTTACTGTAATGAGAAGACCTTCTAGAGTCTTTTTTGATGTTGAGTGAAGAAGTTTGTTACCCAAACGCTTGTTTTGATGTGCCATTTTAGTAATTGGCCTTGTTCTGATGAGCTTTCTGGCATGACTCATTTCTTGTGCATGCTATCCTTTGGTCTGTTTGGAGGGAAGAAATAGTAGGGTCTTTTTAAGGTCTAATAATTCTGAATGCTGCATTATGTCGTCTATTTTAGGTAGTGTTAGACAGTGGACTATTTTTTGTGGAAAGAGGATGACCATAGCTCTCCACTTTTGGTCAGGTTTGGCCCATAGCTGCTCCAAGTCATTCTTGGTATTGGGTCTCTCATGTGTGTCTTGTGTAGAGTTCCATTTTGTCTATGCTTACACCTCTTTACTTGTGCTTTCATTTTGACCTTTAATTCAATTGTACCCAAGGAAGTGAAGCACGAGATCAGTCGCCAAATCAGTTGACCAAAAATGTTCGTGATCAAATGATCTCGATCCAGGGCAATCCCGGCCAATCTTTGGCCAGTCCGGCCTTAGGTAGAATTGACCTTCTTTTTAGCACCAAAAAAATTCAAAAAATTATTTTTAAATTATAAAAAGTATAAAAATGCATTCTAAAATGGAAAAGACATCAAATTGAGCATGCAAGGGATGGATTTGAAGTGAACATAACTTGAAAGATTTGAATTTGGAGTAAACATAACTTGAAAGCTTACTTTTATCATAGGCTTACATTATGTTGGGTATACATGAAGGGTGCATATTCCATCCATGATGTAACTTCAGTAGTACTCTTAGAGGCACTCGTGGTGCCTCAAAGGGGCCTTGGGGGTTTGTATAGACCTGCAGAGGCGCCAACTAGCTGATGCAGGCTGTTTGCAAATGACTAGCAACAGCTACTTTAACCGCCCAATGGCTAGTCAAACTAGCTATTGGGCAGTGGACCATCTGATTTGTCCAAGCGGTGTTGGAAAGGTTGCACAGGATCGGCACGGTCGACTGAAAACAGATCTAGATCAGCTTGTCTGTGTCAATCCTGGTTGGTTTTAAAACCCTGTCAGAATCATCTCACTTTCCAAACAAAAAGCCTATTAAGAGTGATGTTCCTATTACAAGCACGGAAGCAACCCTTTTATAGAGAGAACTGCATCACGTAGGGGGGTTCATGGTTCTGATTTGAGGGATGGCTTTTCCAAATTGGACCAAAATTGAACGACTCTCAGAAATTCAACTAAACTGAATGAAAATGTTCATTTCAATTCAATTTGGTTGAGTTTGAACAAAATTTATTAAAAACATTAAGGATGCATTTGGTTCCACGTAAAACATTTTCGAACGAAAAAGATTTTCTAAGGAAATAGATTTACATGAAAAATGAAATCAAAATCTGTTATTTGGTACCTATGGAATTGTTTTCTTGAAAATCTTTTGATTTGTTTGTTTTCTAGTAAAACATTTTTCTGAAAGTAGTTTGGTCTTATTGTTTATTTGTAAAAGAATTTTACATTGCTTATGATAGGATTACAAGCATAGTTGTGAAGGTGGTAAGGCGACCCAAGGCGTACTTAAGGTCCCTGAGCGCTTAGCGCTTAGGCACCTACCTAAGTGGCGCCTAGGCGGCACCTTCATAATCAGGTGGTTATTCACATGCAAAGAGACGAACACTTGAAGAGAAGAGAGAAGAAAGGATGTGCATATAGAAAACTTAGGAATGGTGGGAGGATGCTAATGGGCATGAGGGATTCCAAGTTTGTGGACATAGGCAAGTGAGGCTTGTTGTCTCATCGTGGTCATCAGAGTAAGAGGAGAATGCATAGGAGTGCCTCATCGTTGACATCGATGTTTGTTTATTGGGGAAGGACGATCCCCAAGACAATGAGGAAGATGAAACAATGAAGATGACAAGATGAAGGGGTATCTAAACCTAAGGCCCAATCATCCACATAACTCATATTTATATTAGGATTGAGCCCAATGGACTCGATTTGATGGGCCCATGAACTAGCCTAGCATTGTTAGGCATCCAGGCGCTCTTAAGCGTGCCTAAGTGGTGGCTAGGCATGCTTTTTTCAAAGCCCAATAAGGTGTTTAACTGCCTAGACCTTGAAAATAAGTCTGGTCGCCCAGGCGGTAACTAGGCGTCGCATAGGCTTAGGCCTTGACAACTAGGATTACAAGTAAAATAATTTTACAACAATTACATTTATATTGAAAAGAAATAGTAAGGTGTAAATTATTTTTCATAATTCATGTATAATTAATATTATTTTCTGTCCACTGTCAACACTTTGCTAATATTCTGCACCATTTTTGCATCTAATATTATTTTTCAACTTCTCTTGTTAACTATTCGTAATGGACCGTCAAGTATGAATGTAATAGTGTAGTTCGCAGTCAATGGAGGGACTAGATTTGCTTTCTTCTCCTCGGTCTGGGGGGGTTAGAAGTCCTTCCAAGGCCTAGGTTCTCATGTGGAGAGCATCAATGGATAGATTGGTGCATTCATTGATAATCTGCCTACCAGTTGCTGCTTATGTAGTGAGGAGGAGGAATCTTGGACTACCTTTTTACTACACTCTCTTTTGCCGTGGAGGTCTAGCAGTTGATATACAGTCGGTTCCATGTCCAGCCTGGCCATCGGACCTCTTTGGAGGACATGCTGAGAGGGTGGTATAGACCATGGCCATGGAAGCTTGACAAGAGATTGCGGTGGATGATCCTTCATGCCACCGTCAGGGCGATATGGTCAGAGCGCAATTGTAGGATTTTCAGGCGGGAAGCATCGACCCCTCATAGGGTTTTTCTTTTGTTTGTAACAAGTTAAGGGGTGGGCTAGAATTTTTTGTAATATGTACGGGTAACTTATCATTTTTTTTTCTTTTGGAGGAGGGTTGATAGAGTGATCACCATCTTGGTGCTTTGTTTACGAAGGGAATTTTGTTGTATTCCCTTCCTTATTGTGTATTCTTCCCTCTCTTTATAATACAAGTGGTACTATCCACATTCAAAAAAATAGTGTAGTACATAGAATACTAAAAAAGTAATGTAATCTTTTTTTTATAAAAAAGGTAATGTAATATCATTATCTCCTCCAATATTAGCGAGTAACGTAATGAGAAATTTGTTGACCTGGTGCATCAAACTTGGAAGCAAGCCTCAGGATACCAGATTGGGTCTCAGAGTTTGTTTCAAAAACTCAAAATGCTGAAGCATACAATTAAAGTTTGGGCAAGAGAATGGAATAATGAGAGAGTTCAGAGAATTAAAAGTTGTAAAGATCAATTGATGAAGTTGGATCATATAGAAGAAACCAGCTGCCTGAATGAAGAAGAGCAGAAACAACGAGTGCAACTCTAATGCTTGTATAATCACTACATGAAGAAGAAACAAGATGACATCAGAAATCGAGAGTTACCTGGTTAAAGTAAGGAGATCTGAATACAATTTTTTTCCATCCAGTGGCTAATGGAAGAATAAGGAAACACATTTCATTGATTAGGAAAGGGGACAGCTGGATTGAGGAGCTGAGGGAGATAGCTCAAGAGGCTGTGAGATATTATTCTGAGCTGTTTAAGGCTGAGGGGAGATGGTTTCCAGAATGGACTGACCCAGATGTAAATATTCTCTCAGAACAAAATCAGTTGATGTTGATTGATAATATATCAGAAGCTGAAGTGACCAAAGCGTGTTCAGCCTTGGGTCCATGGTTGGCAGTATTGGACCAGGCCGATACCGATACGTATCGGCCGATACCGATACTGCCATCCATGCTTGGGTCAGATAAAGCACCAGAGATTGATGGTTTTCCAATTTTTTTCTATCAAAGATTTTGGAAATTGTTGAGGAAAGAGGTGGTTTCAGCAATTCAAGAATGTTTCAGCAAAAATGTGGGTTGTGGAATTCTTAATCAGACTGTTAGTGTTGCCGCCTAAGAAAGATGGAGTTGTGGAATTGAAAGACTTCAGACCAATTAGTCTATTAAACTGTTCTTAGAAGATCTTCGCGAAGGGCTTGGCTAATAGACTAAGAAAGGTAATCGTAAGTGTGGTGGCAGAGAATCAATCGGCATTCATTCATTGGAGGATGTTGAAAGACAATTTTCTTTTTGCTCATGAACTTTTGTTCTCAATCAAGAAGAAAAAAATGTGGGGGTAGCCTGTAAACTAGATTTCAATAAGGCTTATGATCAGGTATCTTGGAAATGTTTATGACACATCATGAGTATACACAGATTTCCTGAGGCTTGGATAAGGATGGTGAAATATTATATCACAATTGCAAGATTTTCGTCATTATTAATAGTGCAGGTTATGGGTAGTTTTCTAGCTCCATAGGTCTGAGACAAGGGGATCCTTTGTCCCCATTATTATTTGTCCTAGTTGCCAATCTTCTCAGCAGATTCTGTTCCAAGGCATAGGAGCAAGGATGGATACATGTAGGGGTGTCAATTGGGCGGGCCAGCCGGTGGCCCAGCCCTGCCCAGCCCAGTCATATTGTAATAAATTTGGCTGACCCAAATTATCTAAATTGGGTTGGGTTAAATTTGAGTTGGCATTAGTCAAAGTTGGGCTGGGTTGGGCTGAAATTGGGTTGTCCCAGTTTGACCTATTGGCTTTTACATTAATTCATATAAAAAGAAAAATACTTCTAACAAACTTTCTTCAAATAGGGCCAGCCCAACCCAACCCAACCCCGCCCGCACACTATGCAATTTGGGTTGAATTTGGGCTGAATTTGGACTAAATCTGAGCTGAATTTGGGCTGGGCTGAAATTGGGCTGGGCTATTTGAATTTGGGTTAAGTCCAAATTACCACATAACCCAGCCCTACCCGCCCAAGTTACATCCCTAGATACATGGTGCGCATGTTCTCAGAGTACCAATTGGCATTTCTCATCTGCAATTCGCAGACGATACACTCATTTTCTTAGAAGGAGAGGTGGAAGATCTCAGAAATCTTTTGTTTGTCTTGAAAACCTTTGAGGCTTGTTCAGGGCTGATGATAAACTTTGGTAAAAGTATAATCATTGGCATAAACATGCAGACCGATTTGTGTGAAAACGGTGCAGAAGTCTGCGTTGCAAGGTAGCTGATCTGCCTATTATTTATTTAGGCTTACCATTGCACTACAAGAGACTGCCTATGTAGGCTTGGGATACTTTAATTCAGAAAATGCAGAAGAGACTATCAGTTTGGAAAGCTAGAAGTTTATCTTTGGGAGGAAGAATCACATTATTAAATTCAGTTCTGTCTGCCATAACACAGCATTTTATCTCTGTTTTCGTGATGCCGTCATCAATTCAGCGACAGTTAGATGGAATCAGAAGAAGATTCTTATGGGGCAGTACAAATATAGATAGCAAATGTATCCATTTAGTAGAGTGGGAGAATGTGTGCTGTTCAAAAAAGAGAGGAGGAATGGGAGTGAAGAATTTAAAATTAATGAACATGGCTATGCTTGGTAAATGGATTTGGGAACTGATCTCTGATGCATTGTGGAAGAAAATCAATTTGATGAAGCATTATCATCAGTCGTCTATCTTTTACCTTCAGCCGAGGAATTTGTGTTCGATGTCTCCTATGTGGCAGGATATTCTGAAAGCTACAACTTCTTTCCAGAGATATATTAAAGCCAAGACAGGCAATGGAACGAATACCCTGTTCTGCTGGAAAAATGGATTGGGGATGGAACTCTCAAGGATAAATTCCCTTGCATTTTTCATTTGGCATGCAACAAAGAGAGCCTTATCAGTGATCTTTATTTAGTGGAGAATGGAACTTTACAGTGGTCTGTCCCTTTGAGGAGGGGTCTCAAAGATTTTGAGGAAGAGCATTATATGAAAATACTTGAACTATTAGCAGAAGTTCATATCAATTCCCAAGACAAAGACAGAATAACTTGGACAGACAATAAAGGTGTTTTCTCTGTAAAATCCTATTACAAGTTTTTGGAAGGTGATCAGCCTTATTTCAAGTATCATGATGACATTTGGAAGGTTAAAACACCATGCAAAGTTCAAGGATTCATGTGGCTAGTTTTCAAGAGGTGTATCATCACTAAGTTGTACAGAACTAAGTGGTGCATGATCAATGATACAGACTGTACTATGTGTGGTGCTCATATAGAAGACATTGATCACTTGTTCATCACACGCCACATGAGCAAAGAGATATGGACAATTTTCAGTATGATGTTCAAATTACCTGTCCACATAAATAATCTGAAGGAGATGTGGGATTATTTCAATCAGCTGAAGTACAAGATACCTAAAGGTAACAGGAGGAAAAATTTGCAACTATTGCCACATGAGATTTGCTGGGGCATTTGGAAGGAAATGAATGCTCACATTTTCCAGGGAAGTAAAATCTATCTTGAGAATATTATTTCCTTGATATCATCATTCTTGTATAACTGGAGTCGCAATACATTGAGTGTGTCTGCAGAGGAGTGGTGCAGAGCTGTCTCTTGAATAAAATGAGTGCCGCAATCTGGGTTTTTTTTCGGAAAAAAAAAATGTAACAATGTACGTAGTTGTTTAAACATTTTTTTTAAAAAAGAAATGGAGCAAAAAGGGGGAAGGGAAAGGGCAAAAAAAAAAAAAAAAGGAAGGAGATGAGGGGAAGGGGAGCCAGCTGCACCCCCCCACCGGTGGGGGCTGCCACAGCTGGCGCCCCCCCGCCACCCCCCCCCCCCCCCCCCCCCCCCCCCCTGGTGGGGGGTGCCACCGGTGGGGGGCTGGCGCCAGCTGGCCCCCGCCGGTGGCACTCCACCGGTGGGGGGAGCCGGAGCCCACCTTCCTCATTTGCCCCCCTCCTTGCCTCCTTTGGCCCCCCTTGCCTTCTTATCCCTCCTTGCCTCCTTTTCCACCCCGATTGCCTCCTTTTCAAGACTCCCATCTCCCTATAAATACCCCCCTAGGGCCGGCTACGAAAATACACAGAGACACACAAGGAGCAAAAAAAAAAAAGGGGGACTCAAGAAGAAGGAAACGCTGCAGATTTTTAAAAGGCTTGTAAATTTTGTGTGTAACAAAAAAAGGAGAATAAAAGTTTTATTGTTCTATTTTGATAATAAAAGAGGTGGTTTATTCATATTGATTGAATAGCCACATATTTTAAATTTATTTTATGCTTCTATGATGTTATTTTTTTATGTTAATTAAATTATGTCATGTTAATATAGTTCTTCCATATTGGTTGGTTGGCCATATATTATTGTTAATCAACCTAAAATAAAAATACCATAAGATATGGTTCTTCCATATTGGTTGGTTGGCCATTAATCAAGTTAAACAAAAAAATAAAATAAAAAATCTGGTTCATCCTCATCGATGGGATGACCAAAGTTCCGTATAATAAAAAAATTGGTTCATTTTAAATAAAATCATCATAAGATTATATGGTTCTCTCTTGTTGGTAGAGCAACCATATAATCTAAGGATTATTTTATTAAAAATGGACTACATTAAATAATATTTTGTAAGATTAACTTAATTAACTATTTTGTGTTAATAAAAATTGGTTCATCTTTATCGATGAGGTGACCAAAGTATTTTAAAATAAATAAGAAAAAATAAGAAAAAATGAGGTTCATTCATACTGGTTGAATGGCCTAAGTTTAGTGGTTCTATCCTATTGTTGGATTGCCCACTTGGTTAATGGTTTACTCTTATCGGTAGAGTGACCAAATATTATAATTATTGGTTCATGCCTATCGATAGGATAACCAATGTCTTTTATGGTTCTGTCCTAATTTGTGGACAGACTACGAAGTCGTGGTTAACCTATTCATAGAAGGACCAATAAGAATAATTCTTTGTTCATTTTTATATCGATGGGGTAACCATCAACTAAAGTGGTTCTTTCCTATCGATGGGATTGGCCATTAAATTAAGGTCTATTCATATTGGTTGGATAACCTATAAAAAATAAAATAATGACAAAGAGGTTCATTCATACTGGTTGAATGACCTAAGTTTAGTGGTTTTATGCAATTATTGGATTGCACATTTGGTTAATGGTTCACTCTTATCGGTAGAATGACCAAAGGTTATTTTGGTTCATTCCTATCGATAGGGTAATCAGTGACTTTTATGGTTCTGTCCTACTGGTGGGCAGGCTACGAAGTCGTGGTTAACTTATTTATAGAAAGATTAATAAGAATGATCTTTTGTTCATTTTTATATCAATGGGGTAACTATCAACTAAAGTGGTTCTTTCCTACTGGTGGATTGATCCTTAAACTCTAGCTCATTCATATTGGTTGAATAGCCTAAAAAACTAGTGGTTCCTTCATATTGGTTGAAGGACCATTAATGAACATTCTCGAATATGTGGTGGTCCATCATGCCCCATTGTTTAAAGACATCCTTTAAATAGTCTGCATCTTTTGAAACGAATTCAAAAATCCTTTAAGTATCCTTTAAAGGATATCTCATGAATCCTTCTAATAAAGGACCAAAAAATGACTTGCATGCTCGCATCAAATTTTGTTTATTTCCTACTTTCTCTAAGTCTTATTAGATGATTAATCAAGGGTTACCAATCATTAATTGGTATAATTAACACTGATTAAGGTCAGTGGGGAGAGGTCAAGAACATGGATCCATAGTTGATCCAGAAGTAATTTAGACTTCGAGGATTAATCCTAGAAGTCTATTTAAAGGAAAAGAGAACATATTTTCAAACATAAAAAATTCTCTTTTCAAAGCAAGATTTCCGCAAAGGTTTCAAAATCCTCAAAAAGAATTTTCAAAATCACAAAAGGATTGAGGATTTTTTTTAAAATAAAAAAGGAAGTCTCACATTAGTAAAGTTAACCAACGCCTTCATTTGGTGAGATTTTAATATATTAATGCTTTAATATGTTTAATATGTTAACAACTAACAAACAATTATGTTATTAAGTTACTATATTATTAAGTTACTATGTTACTTCACTATTACATTGTTACATTGATACTTTGACGATTTGTTATAAATAATTAAAAGAGTGGTAGACAATAATGTTGGAGAACAAGCAAGCTGACAAGGGACGAAAAATAATAGAAACTTTTATATATGCATCTCTTGTAAACTATCATATTTCTATGTACACACTTGACTTACACATATTGTTATAAATGTCCCTAACATATTCAAAAAAAGTTGCAGCTATGCCCCTCCATCAAAATTCTGTGGCTTCTAACAGAATATGCCAAAAAAATTTGGATATTTTTGCATATATTTCCTTAAATTTATTATAATTTCGCGTATATATCTTTGATCTTGCCATAATTTATGGAATCTTTCTAACATATTATGTTGAAGTTCATACTATTTTGACAGAAAGGTAAAATTGAAATTTTTTCTGAAGATGTCAGGGTGTTCATAACAATATGTGGGCATCAAGGGTGTATATATAAATACAATAATTTATAGTGGTATATATACAAATTAAAATTAATATAAATGACAGAGGAGATCCAATTGGTTTTTTAAAATAAAATTACGATAAGATAAAGATAGTGTTTTTTAAAGTGCCGAGTGCTTTAATATAATTGTAACTTTTCAAGTGCCCCCCCTTTTGCGGCATCCCCGTCACGTATGCAGGGTATTAGAAGGCTGCCTGGAAAATGGCATGCAAACCCTTCTCATGGATGCCAAAATCGTGATTTAGAGAGAGCCAAGAGATTATGGTGAGGACACTCGAGCCACTATCCGGTTTCACATGGATTACGTCTACCGTCGTCGAAGAGCCATTCTGATGTCCCTTTGGCTTGGAGATGACATAAGGCCCATTTGATGCATGAAGAGACATTTTATTTGATTTTATATGGCCTATTTGTGGTCCGGAATGTAGTTTTCTATTTTTTTAAGATTTTAGGTACGATTTTCGCACTAATTATTAGGAATAGCGGATATAGACGAATTTAGAGATAGGAGATAGAATTAGATTGCTTGTTTGAGTTTGGATAAGATTCTATAGAAGGAGTCTATATATGCTATTGTAGTTTTTATTTCAGAAATTAATGCATGAATATTTCAAAAAAAAAAAAACTCACCGAGTTCGTGCGTTTGATCTCTGCAACGGTGCCACTGCCGGTGTGACGCCGGCATCTCCTCCCTAGTGCGATGTTGGGGAAGCCTCGCCCTGCCTGTGCGACGCCGGTAGGTTCCCTTCTGCAACTCGACCCCCCTCTCCGTCCTCCAATCTCTCTCTCTCTCTCTCTCTCTCTCTCTACGAATAGAACAAGAAAAGAGGGCGTAGAAGAGGGGTCGCCGGTGCCTGCCAGTACTGCCGTTGCCGTTGCCAGCCCCGCCGTAACCCCGCTGCTGCTACTGTGGCCGCTGCGAGCTCTTAATGCGACTACCAGCTGCAGTTGCTGCTGATGCCACTGCTGCTGCCGTCTGCTTACCTCGCTGCCATCATCACCCTTCCCCTCTTTCTCTTTCTATCTCTCTATTAGGGTTTGGAAGAGAGAGGTGGAGAAGGAAGAGGAAAAGGGCCCGTGCCCTTTTCGTCCAGCTTGGTCAACTAGGTTTGACCCAGTCCCCCTCTAGCCACTTACCAAGCACTTGGTCTGAGCCAGGTCTGCTGTGGTCTAAACCAGCTCCTCTTGAGGGTCCAAGCCACCTGGGCCTTCTAGTTTGACTAGATTTGTCACCTGGTTCAGCTAGGGTTCGGCCAGGCCCGAACTAGATTTTGATCTAGTCCGTTGCTACGCACCAGGCAGTGCAACAAGGGCCGTTAGTGCATCTCCCTTGTTTTGAGCCCGTCTGTGCTCTGAAATTGCGCACCGTTTGCGCAGTCGATTTCGTCTCGACGCGGCCAACTCAGATCTAGCGAGGTGTTGTCCCAATAGTGCCTCATTTTACGTGCCACCTTTGCACGCATACTGAGGTCACACCTTCGAGCATCCCAAGGCCTGTGTCAGATGCCTTGATTTGCGTGCTAGCATATGGCCGCCTCCGATTTCATAGCACGCTTCCCATGCATCTTCCCAACAACGTATGCACCATCTGTGACCTATCAATTGTCGTGTTTACCACCTCGGACTATTTTTATTACTTAATTGTAGTCTTTTACCTCCTTGCGAGGAGTGTGTCTTATATCGTACTTTGAGGATGGTACGCGTGCATCAGGTGATTTTCATCCATGCACCATCGTGCATGTGCATGTTAATCCCTTTCGCTACAGTTTTGCTTATCTAATATTTGCTTTTATCTGCCGTTGACATGTGAGGTAGGATATCTAGCCCTTGATACATCATCACTGTTGGCTTGTGAGCGCGTTACCCCTATCTCGAGTTCCCTTAGGACTTTAAGGTGGTTTTAATTCCCTAGACTTGTGGTAGTTCCTCAATTGTCAACGGTCCCACATTTTCTGATCGCGAGAGAGACTGTTACTCAACTAACTTCTATTAATTGACGTGGTTACCCAACTCTGCAATTGTGTGATTAGGCTGCGTCTACTTATTATTTCTTGCTGCTGATCTCTACCATTGTTAGTGAGTCCATTAATTCCATCAGCCGTCCCGCATCATCTTTTTGGTATCAGAGCTAGGTTTGGCTTGTCTAAGGAGTCAATTAAGAGTCTTATTTGGGGTCTAGTTATTTGATACCCACGCGTAATGGTACTGATTGCCATCCATATGTAGTCATGTTTAGGTCTCCCATAGATTTCCCCGCAGGTTCTCAAACTGGAGCTAGAGTCTATACCGGTCTTGACTTGTCTGACGTGATACGTGAGCTCAGTAATACAATAGGTCAGTTGAACCAGCACTTTGATCAGGTAAAGGGGTCGCTTAAGATAATTTATGATATGATGACTCAAACTGATCATTTGATTTAGGGTGTAGCTGATCGAGTCACTGCCTTAGAGAGAGTCTCTCAAGGTCCTCAAGAGCCTATGAGAGTCCAAAATGTAAGACCGGTGAGAGTTGTAGAGCATCAGCCACTCCCGCCTCCCCCAGTCGTTCGTGCCGCTCGATATGATGATAGGAGGGGTTGCCAACCAGATTATGAGGACGATTCGTTTGAGCGGTTGATGATGGATTTCGAAGAGTTCCGCCTACACGGAGAGGTCCTCGTTCTGATTATAGGCGTGCCCGAAACTATGAGTACGAGCGTAGGCCCTAGCGTGATCATGGGGATTTAGATTATCATGCCATCAAGAATGTGAAGGTAGAGGCGCCTACCTTTGACGGATCCCTGAATCCTCAAATCTATTTGACTTGGGAGGTTGATATGGATCATTACTTTGACTGGTACGAGATGTCTGATGGTCGAAGGGTTTGATTTGCCAAATGAAGCTGTTGGGCCAAGCTAAGACCTTTTAGTCTAATGTGGAAGCCCTTCTTAAGCAGCGATAGTAGTAGCCTGTAGAGACATGGGATGAGATGAATGTGAGATTTTGTGAGAAGTACCTTCCTGCTACATATCGTCATCGTCTTATTTATAAGTGGCCGAACCTCACCCAAGGGAACCGTACCGTAGCTTGAGTACATCTCCGAGTTTGATACTTATCTTTTGAGATGTGGTGTTTGTGAGGAGAGAGCGATGACCCTTTCAGAAGGGTCTATGTCCAGCTTACCAATGTGAGTTGTTTAGGACGGATGTGTCTACGTTAGAGTATGCCTATCAGGTGGCGCTATAAGCCGAACAGTTAGAGATTGAGAGTGAGTCCTTCTAACACCTGAGTCCTTCTTTTCAGCGTCCTTTTGATCCTCGAGGTGCACCTGCCAACCCACACTGAGGACCTATGTTTAGACTCCATGATCCAGTCCGTCAGGAGGTTTCTGCTCCCAAACCCCATTTTTCTGTCCGAGAGCAACCGTTATCACTTCCTACCCCTCCTGCTCGCCTTAGGCAACAGTTCCACCAATCCGACGAGAGGATAAAGGAAAGGCTTCTATGACTAGAGAGTCTTCTATTGCTGGTCTACATACTTAATGCTTCCGATGCCACGGGTGTGGCCATTACGCATCTCACTGTCCTATCGGTGCCTTGACTGTGGATGGCGTAGAGTTTGAAGAGCCCCCACCAGTCACTGAGGAGGTCTAGTGTGAGGCAGGTGAGGATATGACCAATGAGTTTCAGACATATGTTTATGTAGTTGGTTGTATTTAGAGAGAGTATTACCGAGTGCAGGATATCAAGGACCTTCTAGAGGGAGGGAGGTTAGGCGTAGTCCATTGCATTTTGACCCAGCCCAAGGTGAATGATGACTGGCGCATGATTGCGATCTTTTATACATACTTTAAGCATGATGGTAAGGTGTGCAAGGTGATCATTGATAGTGGAAGTTGCATTAATGCAATCTCCAAGAATACTGTTGTATGCCTTTGTTTGACCCATGTGGATCATTCGAGTCCGTATCGTGTGTCCTGGGTGGACTCAACGTCCATTCCGATTCGGACGAGATGTTTGGTCCCGATTCATTTTCCTCCTTATGAAGACCTCATATGGTGTAGATATTTTGCCTATGGAGGTTGAGAGCATTATCCTAGGCAGGCCATGGATTTATGATGTGGACGCAGTTCTCTGTGGTTGGTCCAACACCTGTGTATTTCAGTTTGTCACTCGCCGCATCACTTTCCATCCCTCCTGGCCACAAGCATCCGCTCAGCAAGAGTTCACTCAGTCTAGCACTTTTCCTTTTAGTGTTTCTACTACTTCTAGTGCTTAGCACTCCAGCTACATCTAGCACGGTCCAGTTGAACACTCCTGCTACCTCTTGCTTGACTTATTCGAGAAGCACTCCCATACACATGGTTTCTATTCTTGGAGAGCCTCTATCTACGACTCTACAGCTGATTAGTGCGAGGGAGTTTGTGCACGATCCGTTAGGGAGATAATGGAGGAGGAGATACTGAGTGAGCATTCACAAGAAGTTACTATTGTCCTTCAAGAGTTTCAAGATGTGTTTCCCGAAGATTTACTGGATGGTTTACCTTCGATGCGTGACATCTAGCACATTATTGATCTTGTTCCAGGGTCCACTTTGTCCAACCTGCCACATTATCGGCTCAACCTTACTGAGCATGCAGAGTTGCAGAGGCAGGTTGAGGAGCTTATGGGGAGAGATCCGATTCGGAAGAGTATGAGTCCTTGTGCAGTCCCCGTATTGTTAGCTCCCAAGAAGGATGATACTTAGGAGATGTATGTGGATAGTCATATAATAAATCGGATTACTGTCAAATACTGTTTTTCCATTTCCCGCTTAGATGACATGTTGGATATGATGGTGGGAGCTACGATATTCTCTAAAGTTGATCTTAAAATTGGTTATCACCAGGTTAGGATCTGTCTAGGTGATGAGCGGAAGACGACTTTCAAAATGATGGACAGTCTTTATGAGTGGTTGGTGATGCTCTTCGGGCTATCTAATGCCCCTAATACTTTGATGGGGGTGATGACGCAGGTTCTACGACCTTTCATTGGGACATTTGTGGTTGTATATTTTGATGATATTTTCATCTACAACTGGACTAGAGAGGATCATGTCGATCATTTGTGTCAGGTTTGTACCGTCCTTCGGAAGGAGTAGTTATGTGACAACCTCAAGAAGTGTGCATTCATGACTGACATGATAGTCTTTTTGGGGTTCATTGTATCAAGTAAGGGTGTTTTTAAGGACCCTGAGAAAGTTAGAGCGATAGTAGAGTGGCCTGAGCCTCAGAATGTCCACAATGTTCGTAGTGTCCATGGCTTGGCTACATTCTACCGTCAATTTATGTGTGGGTTCAGTACGATTACGGTTCCAATCACAGATTGCATCAAGAAGGAAGCCTTTGCTTGGACCAAGCTTGTCGCATCAGTTTGTCATGACATCAAGGAGTGGATGACTCAGTCATATGTTCTTCGATTACCTGATTTCTCCAAGGTGTTTGACATTTCATGTGATGTTTTTGGTCTTGGCATAGGTGGAGTGTTGAGTCAAGAGGGCTATCCTGTTGCATACTTCAGTGAGAAATTGAATGATGCTAAGTTGATGTATTCCACTTATGACAATGAGTTTTATGTGGTAGTCCAAGCTTTTCTGTTGACTGACATTTTTAGCACTACCAAATAAACCCTTGCATCTGATTTTCCTTGAAAACCTTTTCCTACTGGTCATTTTACAGGCTACCAAATGGACCCTAAGTGGATGACCGATTATAGTGAGTACCTAGGTACACCTAGACCATTTGCTTATGTGCACCCATAGGCCGACCCAGTTGGTTGCCCAAAAAACAGAAAGGAAACACCAGCGCTTGCATCCCCTTTTTGTTGTTCTATGTCAGAAAAGAAGGGGGATGAGGGGAGCAGGAGGCCTATAAAGGCTCCTCCTCTTATAAGACACGTTGAGTGCGGGTGCCCATGACCAGGGCATACATTGGCTCAAAAGTCTGAAAATGTTATAAATGATTCTTTTAAATAAATAACAACATATATATATATATATATATATATATATATATATATATATATATATATATATATATATATATATATATAATGACAAATCAGTTTAGATGAGTTACGGTTCCAATGGTTTGAAGATTTCTAAAATTGGATCAAACTGAACCAAAATGAAATCTGGTTTGGTTTGGTTTGATTTTTCGATTTGCACCAAATAGAGGATGCCTTTAGTATGCTGGAAACTCATCAGAAAAGGCATTGTCTATTGGCTGAGTGATTCATTTTGTCCTTCTTCCTCCAAGATGGTCTAACACAGTTCCTTGGAAAATGTTCATTTTTTTTTTTAATGTTAGGTAGGGACGTGAACATGAAGATGTAGTTTTAGGAAGTGGTATTGTCATGTGATCATGATGAGAGCAAGTGCTAGTCCCCAAGTTAGAGCAAGAGACTGCTAGCTGGGCAAATGCAGAGATCTGATCGGTTTTCGATTGAACTGGTTTGATCGTCATCCGACCTCAATTTACTGTAGGCCAGCTCAGCTAGGATCAGTCGGAATAGCCAATTTAAGGCAGGACTAGCCCCCTGGATTAGTCAATTCCAACTAGCCATTGGGCTCCAATGGCTATCAAACTAGCCACTGGAGACCCACATGTGCTAGAAAGTCTCCAATGGCTACTTGGAGGTCGGGGATGCCTTGCGGGCTATAAATAGTTCCCCATTTGGCCATTCTCACTCCCATTCCAAGTCCTCCCCCCCCCCCCCCCCCCCCTCTCTCTCTCTCTCTAAGCACTCTCTTTCTCTTTAACTCTCAAGCACTCATTTTGCTCATAAGTAGGGCTTTGGCAGATGGGCAAAACCTCCACCAACCCTACTTCCCTCTCCGGTCAGACATACACTTGTAACCTTGATGGGGATTCAAGATCAATGCATGGATGCGTTGCACATGGTGGGGTGCGTCTATAGCTATTGGAGAGCCGTTCTAGTTTTCTTATGACTTGGAGACAGTTTATAGCTTGTTTAATGACTTGTTTATTTTTAGAGGAGACCATAGATATTTTTTTTGGTCCATTTGGAGTTAATTTAGTATGTTTTTTTAGGTATAATTTTCTATTTTTAGATATTTTTAGTGCGAATGTTCGTAATAATTATCTAGTTAGAAGAATTTGAGTCGGTCTTAGAATCAGGTAGTCGAGATTGAGTTAAGAAGGTCCATAAATACTATATATGGATTTATAGTCTCTTTTTAATTTGTGGATGAATTATTATACGAATTTTGTATTGTCTGTTCCTTTCTGCGACAGAGAAGATGACCCTGCGACGGAGTTGAATCTACCCTGCGACAAGACTAGGTGTGACGCCCTAATCGTCGGTGGGATGTCGGAGGCCCCTCCACTATTGGTATGACGCCGGTAGTCTCTCCAATCCCCTTCTCTTTCATTGTCTCCCATCAAATTTGATGTTAAATCCCATTTTCAATCCCTACGCTGCCACTGCTGCCCTTCTTCTTTCTCTCACCCGCTGCTAACCTCTTTCTCTCACTGATTTTCCGCTCCAGTACTGCTCATGGAATAGTGCTGGGGCAATGGGAACCCCCACCGCACACCTTCTCTCCTGCTGACCACTTACTACTCTAAAAAAAAAGAAGAAAACTCCACGGAATCTATTTCTCTTCCTTTGTTGTTGTTAGTGGGGGAACTATTCTTGCTACAGTAACCCACCAGAATCCCACCAACCATTGCCCTTCCCTTTCTCTTGCTTCACAGGAAAAAAAATGGTACTATTTACGGTACAATTTTTTCCTCCCCCACCCCTGCCAACTTCTCCTTTCCCCAATCTCTCTCCCTCTCTCTCGGCTTCACTGGAAGGAGGAGGAGGAGAATGAGAAGAACCTGTTGGAGGGCACTGCTGATGCTGTTGCCGCCACCACCGTCCTCCGCTGTCGTTGCACCTCCGCATGTCAACGCTGCCATTGCCAGTCTCTGTCGGTACCGTTGGCGTTGTTGTGGAGCCCCATCGGCGCCATCTGCCACTCCCTGCAAGCCTACCACCGTCATCTCCTCTCCCTCTCTCTGTGTTTAGGGTTTATGTAGGTGGCGGAAGGGGAGAAAGGAGGAAGCCCTGTGCCTCTCCTCTTCAAGTTAGGTCAAACCAAGTTTGACTGGGCTAACTTAAGGGCCGAAGCCCTTCTACTTCAACTTGGTCCAGCCAGGTTCAGGTGGTCCGACCCACCCGTGCCCTAGGATCCAACTTAAGGTTTAGCCAGGTTCGTGTGCTAGTTCCATAGTTGTTGAGAGTCACAGCCCTGTGGTCCACCCGTGTGCCAGAGGTGCACTACAATCCATTATTGCAATGCCCTTGCCAGGGAATCATTTGGACTCCAATTCGCTCGCCGTTTGCACTGTTGGATTTGTCTCAACGAGGTCAACCTTGTTCCAGCATGTCGCTGCCCCGACTGTGCCTCATTTTACGTGCGCACCTTTGACAACTGCATTATTCGTGCGAGGACACCTCTGTACTTTGTTTTGCGCATTGGTCGTATCGGTGGCATCCTTGTAGCGAGGCGGATCTCATCCAACGCTCCATTTGCTTGTGTTGCATCATTTTGCACACTTCGTAGACGTCCATTCACACATTTTGGGGCCTATGTTAACCATCTTGATTTGCGTTCCAACTTGTAGGCACCTCTAGTTATGTGGCACGTTTTTCGAGATGATGACCACATATTATTCGAGCATTGGTTGGGTTCTATTAAGGGAAGACCCAAAATGGATCAAGTTAAAGAATGACATTAACATCTACTGTGTTAGAATGGCTGAATCAAAAGAGATAGTTTACGAAGCCGACCCAACATTGATTGACGAATATTACAACCAAATAGAAGAGGTATATTATGAAGTTGATCCAGTACTAGTAGGATTTTAAAGAGGTTGTACTAGTAGATGAGGATTTTGAAGAGGTGAAGTTCAAAATGTTTTGTGATGACATCCTTATTGCTAAACCAAGGCTAGATGTGATTCTCGAAGTCTATCTAGAGGCTAGTTCCTTTATGGATGAGCAGAATGAGCTGAAGCAGGAAAAGGTAATCAAAGATGTAGTTAGTAAGCCGAAGGTTGTTCAGGACACCATCAGTCAGCATGAATTTGACCACATATAAAGTGATATTGAGGCGCAATTTCCACATCGACGCGAAGCTCTTGTCTGCACCTGATCTCAGTGGCATTAGTTTTGCGTCTTTGCTTGGCTGCTATCCTCATCTCCCCATGGATATTGCAACATTTCAAGACCCAAGGACGAGTTTTCTTTAGCTGGGGGAGAATAATGGGGATCGAGGACAAATGCATCGATGCATTACACGTGATGGAGTGCGTCTATAGCTGTCGGGGAGCCATTTTAGTTTTCTTATAACTTGGAGATAGTTTAAAGCTCATTTAATGACTTGTTTATTTTTAAAAGAGTCCATAAATATTTTATTTCGTCCATTTGGAGTCCATTTAGTTTTTTATTTTTATTTTTGAGGTTTGGTTTCCTATTTTTTAGAAATTTTTAGTGTGAATTTTCGCAATAATTATCTAGTTAGAGAAATTTGAGTATGTCTTGGAATTTAGTTTAGTTTGAATCGGAAAGGTCTCTAAACACTATATATATAGATGTATGGTCTTTTTTAATTTTTAGATGAACTATTGTACGAATTTTGGTGAATTATTGTGTTCCTCTTTGCAAGAGAGAAGATGACCTTGTGACGGGGCCGGGTGTGATGCCCTAGCCACTAGTGCGACGCCGGAGGCTTTTACTACCACTTTGTCCCCCATCAGACCCCCTTTTAAAATTCTCTGCCTCCTCTTTTCCCAAATCGTTAGAAGAAAAAGGAAACCTCCATTACATATTCCTCTCTCTTCCCTCGGCGGAGATGCCTCTACCTCCCACCGCCTGAAACTCCTGTTGCTGCCGCGGTTCCGCCACCCCACCGGATTGCAGCACCACCAATGGAGCCCACCAGGCATAGCCTCCTTGACTCCCTCGATGCCGATATCATCGGCGTCATGTCGCGGTCTCCATCTGCATGCTCCTGGTCATTCTCCTCATCTACTCCCTCGCCCCACTCCCTCCGATCTCGCCACCACCCCCGCCATCTCCACCGCCGCCCCCCTCGTCTAGTAGGAGTCCCCTGCAGACCCCCCGGCGCAGAGTCTGGAGGGTGCCTTCCTCAACGCTGCCGCCTTCGTCTCCCTCGTCGCCGCCATCACCTTCCTCCTCCTCTACTACTACAACTTCGCCAACGTCCGATAGAAACTACATGCACATCTCCACCTTATTTGTCCTTGGCTCCATGGGTGGCTCCATCCTCCTTTCCCTCATCCAGCGCTTCTCCCTCCCCCTTGATGCCCTCATCTGCGTCGTCGTCCTCTTCAATTTCGCTGCTGTCAGGGTTGCCTAGTGTTCTCTGCCAGTGTGCCGATCCTGCTGCGGCAGGGCTACATGGTGGCGCTCAGCATCATCGTTGCCGCCTGGTTCACCAAGCTGCTCATGGCGCTTGCCGTCTATGACCTCGTCCCTGTTCACACCCCCGGCGGGCTGCTCAAGCTCCTGGTGGAGCTGGTGTCGAGCCGGGATGGGGAGCTCCTGGCGCTTGTCTACAAGGCCCGGCCCAGTGTCACTGTTGTCCTCCCGACCTCCGGCCGCACAGACCCTAGAGCTGCAGCCTGTGCCACGATCAGCTTGCAATTCTGCAGCCGAGGGCACAAATTTGGAGGCAGACATGGTTGGGAGCACCAACGCGGATTCATGCAACTGTTGGAATTGAGCATGTGGAGGAGGAGAGGTAGCTGCTGGTCAGCAGTGGCGGCAGGGTGCAGTAGATGGGGAACCCTGAGAGAGGAGGTTCCTCTTCTTCTGGCGATGTTGAGGTGATGGAGATGACGAGAGGTATCAAACTTGGGCTGGGTGACTGTGTTCTACAGTGTGCTTGTGGGTCGGGTTGTAATGTATGATTTGATGACTGTGTATGTATTCTATGTTGCGATCATATCGGAGTTGGGGTGCACCCTCATTTTGCTTTTGATATGCCGGCTCTTCCTATCTCATTAATGCTGGGCGTCATCTTCAATTTTCCTGACTCGTTTGTTGATGGAGCCATTTGTGGTTGGGGTGTTCAGCAACTTGGTGATGTTCTGACTGATAACTTTGCTGTTGATTACTAGTTTTCATCTGATGAGGAAAGGTGCATATATAGTGAAAGAAAATTTTCAATTGAACTGATGTGACAGTTTCATATATGACAATCAAGTGATATTGGCTTACGCTGTTGATTTTTCTTCTCACAAGGTTATATGGTCTTGGGTTTTCCTTCTTCCTTTTTCCTCCTGGCCATGGTAGAGTATCCTAAACAATCTAAAGGTGAGGAATGTTGGTTCCTTATTCAACTTGAAAAAAAAAAGCTACATCATCTTCTCATGCTACGGTTGGGAACTTGCAGTACGGGTTAGAAGGCATGGTAAGTAAATATTAGAAGCATCCTTCTGTAAATCAACGGTTAAAATGGAGTATGACAGATCATCTTGCAGTCTTACACCACATAAATCATGCAATTTGTTTCAGGTACGCAATGGTTTTCTATTCTAGCAAAACTGTACATATTTGTCTTTTTGGGTATTTGCAGTGTGGGTCTTACTGTGAATAATATGCACTGGCTTCAATTTTTAAGCATACAGTTACTAGTGACCCCTGCTAAGTGAAAAATGGAGAATGCCATGCCTATCTATACTTCTTTTTTGAGTGAAGAAAGAAATAGCTTATAACTTTTTTATTTATTTTTCAAATGTAAAAGTTTGTAGTGGTTCTAACTGCTGATGAGAACACCTTTCAAGTCACAATTTTTTGATGTTGAGTGCAGAAGTTTGTGGTCAAAAGGCTTGTTTGATGAGCCATTTTAGTAATTGGCCTTGTTCTGATGAGCCTTCTAGTCTCACTCAGGTCTTTTGCATGCTATCCTTTGGTCGGGGGGTGACGCTTTTTAAGGTCTAGAAATTCTGAGTACGGAAACATGTGGTCTATATGGATAGGGTTAGACAGTGGACTAATTTTTTGTGGAAAGAGAGTGGCCATGGTTCTCATCTTTTGGGCAGGTTGGCCCATAGCAGCTCCAAATCACTCTTGGTATTGGGCCTTCCATGTGTCTCTTGTATAGAGAGTTGTTTTGTGTAGGCCTACATCTTTTTACTTGTGCCTTCATTCTTTGGCCCCAAGGAAGCAGAGCACAAGATCAGTTACCAAATTGGTCGGCCAAAAATGATGTGATCGAATAATCTTGATTCAATCCAGGGCAATCCCAAGCCAATCCTGGCCAGTCTGGCCTTGGCTACAATTGGCCTTCTTAGCAAAAAAGTTCAAAAAAATATTTATAAATTATAAAAAGTATGCAAACACACACTAAAATGAAATAGATGTCAGATTGAGGATGCAAGATGGATTTAAAGTAAACATAACTTGAAAGCTTACTTTTTTCTTTGGCTTACATTAATATTGGGTGTATGTGAACTGTAACATCTTCCATCCATGATGTAACTTTGTAGTACTATTAGAGGCACTTGTGGTGCGCCTTACAAGGGGCCTTGCGGGGTTTGTATAGACCTGCCAAGACCCAACTAACTCATGCTAGCCATTTGCAAATGACTATTAATAGCTAGTTTGACTGCCTAATGTCTAGTCAAACTAGCTATTCGGCGGTGGATCATTTGATTTGTCCAAAGCAGGGTTTGAAAGGTTGTGCCAGATGAGCATGGTTGACTGAAAATGGATCTAGATCAGGTTGTCTGTGCCAATCTCAATTGATTTTTAAAACGTTGGCGGTATCATCTCATTTTCCAAACAAAAGCCTATTAAGAGTGATGTTCTTATTATGACTCTTGAAGCAACCCTTCATAGAGGGAGATATGTCATGTAGGGGTGTTCATCATTCCAAGGTTAGCCGACTCACAAAATGACTTACAGAAATTCAGCCAAACTGAATGAAAATGTTAATTTCAATTTACTTTGGTTCAGTTTGAACATAATGTATTAAAAAACATTAGGTGGATGACCAATTACAGACTTACAGTGCATAGGTGTACCTAGACCATTAGCTTATGTGCACCCATTGGCCAACCTAGTTGGTCGCCCAGAAAAAAGAGAGCCCCCCCCGTCCCTCCCTCCTTGGGGGAATGAGGGGAGCAGGAGGCCTATACCCCTCGCCCTATTGGGGCATGCCCATGACCAGGGTGTGCATTGGCTTAAAAGTCTGAAAATCTATAAATGATTCTTTAATAATAAAAGCAAGAAAATATATAAATTTGAAAAAAAATGAGTTTAGATGATTTGGTTCGGTTTCAATGTTTGAAGAGTTTTAAAATTGGACCAAATGGAACCAAAATGAAATTTTAGTTTGGTTTAGTTTGATTTTTTGATGTGAACCAAATATAGGATACCTTTTAGTATGCTGGAAACCTATCAGAAAAGACATTGCCTAATTGGCTGACTGGTTCATTTCATCCTTCTTACTCCAAGATGGACTAACATGGTTCCTTGGAAAATGATCTTTTTTTTTGTATTAGGTAGGGACATGAACATGAAGATACAGTTTTAGGAAATGATTTTGTCATGTGATCATGATGAGAGCAACTGCTAGTCCCCAAGTTAGGATAAGAGTCTGTCAGCAGGGCAGGTGAAGAGATCTAATCAGTCTTCGAGCAAACTGGTCTGATCCCAATTTGGCCTCAGCCGACCTTAGGCTGGATCAGCTGGAACAGCCAATCCGGGGCAGGATTGGCTCCCGGATGAGCTGATCCCAACTAGCCATTGGGCTCCAATGGCTAATCAAAGTAGCTGTTGGAGACCCACTTTAGCATGTGCTAGAAGGCCTCCAATGCTAGGTGGAGGTTGGGGATGGCTTGATGGCTATAAATAGCTCCATTTGGCCATTCCCACCCCTTTCTCAAGTCCTTCTCACTCACTCCCCCTCTCTCTCTTAAGCACTCTTTCTCTCTCCAAAACTCTCTTTCAGTCTCCTCTTATCCTATTTACTTTCTTAAGCATGGTGTGCGAGTCTCAAGTGCTCATTTGCTCTTAAATTGGGCTTTGGCATATGACTACCTATGATGATTGGATTGGCTCCAAAGAAGACATTCTAATGACTTCACTATGGCACAAGAGCCTAAAGGAAAACATTGCCATGGCATTGTGCCATTGTGAGGTGTTAGAATGACTTTGGTCCAATCCTTCCTTTCATGTCGTAGACTTTTAGGCTTTATGTACCATGGTCTTGTAGCTTGTTCTTTTCTTCTTCTCTTCCTTTGTGTCTTTATGGCATTGTTATAGCATTTGATGTTTTTCTATGTGACATGATGTTTTCTCATTGCCTAGACTTTTGAGGGCCTAACTAAGCATAAATATGGAAGTGGAAAAAATATACGAAAAAGTAATGCCAAACATATATAGTTGATGAATTATTGTGTTAAATGATGATCACATTGGATGCAAATAATTCATTAGTTGTATATATTTGACATGTATTTTTTTGAGATAATTGCATATATAACCATAACCCTGTTAAAAATGAAATTGCAGATTTGTCTATCTTATATTCATATTGTTATAAATAACCTCGCTTTTTTTCTTTTGAAAGTGGATAATACCACAATTGTATTAATAAAAAAGAAGGGGTGAATGTACATGTATAGGCACTAATCACTCACAAAAGCCCCAAAATAGAAAAGAGAAGGCCAAGCAGGTGTAGCCCACCCCATATACAAAAGAGATCATATTTCTATCAACAAAACAAAAGGGGAGGATTTGTGCTCTATTCCTATACAAAAAGAGGAAGCCCATTCGCTTACAATCGAGCAAATGAAAAGTGCCACCTTATTCGTAACAGAAGCTTCCTTATTGAATATTCTCTTGTAAAAATAACCTCACTGCATCACGATACTTGTAAAAATGCCCCTATGGTTAACTTCCGTTGATGATCATACAATGAATATTTCCTTTTCAACGGTTAGATTTAATGCTTGAACAAAAGTACCCTTACAAATGGTATTCTTTTGATTGGCACATTGCCAGAGAGAGAGATGGAGAGAGAGAGAAAGAGAGTTGAGGAAAGAATAAGGGTATTTTATATATTTTAAACTTTGGTTAAAGGTTAACTAGGTTAGATAAGAGATATTTGATAGAATACAAATGGATGGCAATGACATGGCCATTTTTTTGTAATAATTCACATGCAGCAGGGTCATTAAAAACAATGCAGAAATAAGATAGACAAAAGTGCAATTTTGTTTTAACATGGTGATATATGCAATTATCCCTTTTCTTCATATTTTCTCATGCCACTTCCATATATATCCTTATTGAGGCCCTCCAAAATTTTAGGCAGTGGAAAAATTTCATTATTGTTTGAAATGTAACTCTACAACTCTCAATGAGAATATACACAATGTTTGAATTTTGTCATGCATCACAAAAACAAAAAAGGGGGGAGGGGGGTCCTGCCGGATCGGTCGGGGATGGGCTGATCCGGTTGGCCCGAGCTAGACTGATCCAAGCTTAATCCCTGATCCTTCCTTCCATGTTACTTCCAATTTGCATCTCCTCCTGAATATTTTTGTTAGCAGATTTTAATAAACTCTGAAGTTCCTGTGGCCTTAGTTTTTTCTTTGATTGATAGGGTGTTTGGTTGGATTTTTTTTAAGCTCTTTTTCTCTCAAATTTAATTTTAAGAAAGGGAAGGAGATAAAGTTCCGTTTGGTGCTACCTCTCTTATTTTTTAGTAAGTAGTTTAACCCTTTGCGAAACTTCCCAAAAATAAAACAACTCCAACCTTGTTTTTCTTTTGAAAGCGGCATTCTCTTGCGTGCGTCGCGGCTCCGTTCTGGACCTTCTATGCTTTGTATCTCCGGAACCCACGATCTCAGTCACCATCTTCTTCCTTCTCGTTTGCCTTCCTTCTCCTCTCCTTTCTTCTCATCAGATTTTCCTGCAGAGCTGCCGCATGCCCAGTCTGGATGGCTGCTTGGGAGGCCACCGTCGAGAGGAAAGGGGGGCAAGAGAAGGTAGGCAAGAAGGCAAGGCCAGAGCAACTGGGGAGGCTGGGGCAATGGAGGAAGAAGTTGAAGAAGGGTGAGCAGGAGGAACACGGTATGGTGGGTGTGTGAAGGCTGCTTGCTGCTACTCCTGCGGCAGGGGAAGAAAGCATTGCTGCTGCCGCTGCTACATGGTAAGGCTGAAGGCAAGGCAATGGAGTGGTGGAGGCCGCGAGAGCCCAGCAGCACAAGTGCACAACCATATCTCACGCCATTATCTAGATCAGTGCGGGGTTGTGCTCTGCCTCAAACCCAGCAAAGTTCGTCAAGAAGGAAGATTGTTCTCTGCTCATAACTTCAAAAATGATAACAGATTAGCCAAACATGTTAACAATCTTTTAAAATTTAGAACAAAAAAATAAATTTGATAATTTTTAAGACTAAAATAGCTTCCAAAAAAAGTTTTTTCCAAGCACTTTATGAGCAGCTCGACCTTCAGTATCGGTTATCCAAGGTTTCTGTACTGCCCAACCTTATTTGAATTCGGAGTCCCAAATAATTGCCTTTTCCTCTATTTTCTTATTACGCCAATTTGATTTTTTTTTTTCATTTTCCTTTTTCCTCGGGGGTGCTAACATCTGGCAGACTTTTTCAAAGCTAGATTTGAAATCTTGCATTTTGTCAAGTCTCCCCTATTACCACCTGACAAAGTTCTTGGTCATATGACAGAAGAGAGAAAGAAGAAAGGAGAAAATCTGTGCACACAACAGGCTGTGGTAGCCCACACCCCTGTGCCCCTTTCACAACATATATTAATTTAACCTAAAATAAAAAAAGATGGAAATAGCCCTGTTAAAATTCAGACCATCCAGGGATATTTCTGTAAACATAAAATGCATCTTAAGTAAAAGGGATCCTACTTAATAGGTCTGGTAATGAACAAGTGCACATACATCTAGACATAAGTAAAAGGGATCCTAGCTAATAGGTCTGATAATGAATCAATGCACCAGAAAATGTGCGCACACATCAAGACACACACAACTTTCACACTCCCCTCAATCTGAGTATAGATGTCCCGCATGTACAGCTTACCCAAAATAGAAAGGAGTTGATCTTTGGGAACCGCCTTTGTAGACACATTAGCAACTTGGTCATTAGAACAAATATAGGGTAAACATAGTTCGCCACTATCAAGTCTTTCTTGAATGAAATGCTGATCAATCTCAATGTGTTTAGTTCAGTCACCTGGCACAAGATTATTTGCAATGTTATTGGCTGCTTTATTGTCACAATACAACTGCAGAGGAAGAGCTATTGGCATGCCAATGTTTTGTAATAAGAGCTTTAACCATAAAAAATTCAGCAAGGCCATGTGTCATAGCACGATATTCAGCTTTAGCATTGACCGAGCACATATGGTTTGCTTCTTACTTCTCCATGTGACCAAATTCTTCCCAAGATAGACATAATATCTACTATCTAGTAGTAGAATGCTTATCTTCCTTTGAACTTCCCCAATCTGCATCAATATAGCCTTTAATTTAAGAGAGTTAGATTTGGTGAACAACAAACCTTTCACAGGACAGGTTTTAACATGGTGAAGAATGCGATCTACTACTTGCATGTGAGAGGACCAAGGTGCATGCATGAACTGATTCACAACACTTACTTCATAAGTGATGTTAGGTTTGGTAAGAGTCAAGTACAATAGCTTTCCCACTAAGCTGATATCTGTCCTCCTCAACTTTAGAAAGTAGCTCCCCCTATTGACTAGTCAGGTGATGATTGACTTCAATAGGAGTTGCTACAGACTTGCAACCCAACTTGCCAATAATTGCTAGCAAATCAAGAGCATATTTGCGTTGGCAAACATAGGCAACCTCAAGAGCCATGAAATATCGGTCCCACTGTGGACACCCGCGGAAGGCAACCTTAGGGTTCACATGGGTTCTGACCCCATGGACTCTGCCAGCCTGGGGTGGGGGTTTGGGGGAGCTATGCCCGAGAGATGTTTGGTGGGCCTACAGCTCGGGGTATTGGTGATGCATGGCTTGATCTTGGACACGTGGGTTTACTCTCGGATATCCTAAAAAAACTCGAGCTTTCTTTCAAATTTTATATTTCTTCCACATGATCACTAGTCATTACATGTAATCCACACAAATAATAAGAATAAGCACCTTGCCATCCTTCCACTTTACAAAGAGGGTATGATCGACATTACTTTGTACATAACCAAATTGTAGCATAGCAAGTCTGAACCGATCAAGCCATGCATGAGGAGATTGTTTCAAACCATACAATGCCTTTTTTAGCTTGCACACTTTCCCATTCTTAAGGTAAACAAGCGGCGGCTGCATATGGACCTCTTCTTGTAGATTGCCATTGTGAAAAGCATTTTTTTCTTATCAAACTGAAATATTTTCCAAGAATTCTGGTAAGCAAGGGAAACAATGACTCTTAACAGATTTCAGTTTAGCTACAGGAGTAAAAGTCTCTTCACACCATATGTTTGAGTGTAGCCTTTGGCCACCAGCTAGACTAATACTTGTCAATGAATCCATCTGGTTTTTAATGTTAGGCACCCACTTGGAACCAACATGTTTTTTCCTAATGGGAGGATCAACAAGTTCCCAAGTCCCATTTTTTTTGTAGAGCCCTCATCTTCTCTTCTATTGCATTCAACCACTTAGGATCCTTTGCAACTTCTGTAATAGAATTGGGGCAAGGAAACAATGCAAGGCGGAAACAAAAGTATAATAGGAACTATGCAGTCGGAGGTAAGAGGCAACCAGGGGTTCACTTCAGCCTTAAATGCTTAGGCTATCGCCTAGGTATTTGAGACAATGTGTTCCCTCAAATCACTATGAAGGAAGAAAGAAAAAATATAAGAAAACTAAACAAATTCAAGATAATCATATGTAAGACTCTGAGAAGTACTGATCATCTTCCAACATGTATTGTTCTAAGACTATCTACTACTCATATAACTACTGGATGGTCTTAGGAATCATCAAAAATAAGAAAAATTGTGACATGTAAGAGAAAAAGGGTACTATACATTGTTGAAAGAGGTATTAGCCGCATTGGAATAACTAAGAATAAGAAGTATTACCTACATAATTGAAAAAGAAACAAGCATATGACATAGGCATCATAGGCAAGTGCCTAGGTAAGTGAGGCGAACATGAGGCGAGGGAGGCGTTTTGGATTGCCTAAGCAAATTTCATTACCTAGGTGAACGAGGCGATTGCCTTTGATAACATAAAATAGGAAGTGGAAAAGTGAGAATAAGTAACGAAGTTCGAGATTGGACGCTTGGTGCATGCTTGAGTACCTTTCCGAACAGAAATAGGTAGGTAAAGATCAGTAGGCTCTGAAGAAAAAGGAACTGGAGATTCGATAATGTTATGGGAAGGGCATTTTGCAGGTTGGTTCTCTCTTTTTTGGCCATAGAGAGCACACAAGCAGTTCCTTATTCAATGCACTAGTTGGTGGACAATCACTTGCTTCAGAAGGAAACCTTTCTGTGGCACCAAGAGGACCCGAATGGTCAAGTGTATGGGTCCAAAAAGCCACCCCTGGACTTGGGAAAGGGGAATGATGCTCCCCTTGGGAGGAGGCAGAAGGTGAGAAATATGACTTTTGTCTCACATAAGGTGACATCTTTGAGGACATACTTCTTCCTTGTCTTGGTGTCAAATCACTTATACCCTTTTTGGGTTGGAGATTAACCCAAAAAGATATCCTTGATGGCCTGAGGTTCAAACTTGGTATGACCAGGCTAAAGACATGAATGAAGCACATACATCCAAAAATTTTGGAAGGTTGAATAAATAAGGGACAGCCTGGACATAAAAAGGAAATAGGAGCTCTGAGCCCGATGACTCTGGATGGCATTCTATTGATGACATAAACAGCAGTAAGAACAGCCTCTCTTTAGAACCTTTTGGGGAGATCACGCTAAAAAAGAAGCATACGGGCGGTCTCCACCAAATGTTGATGTTGATTCTGCTTCTCCTGTGCTCCCATGCGATCACCTTCGTGGTTGTCCACAGTACTGATGTTGATTCCGCTTTGCCTGATGTGCCAAACCTCTTGATCCTCTTTCTGGTCTGTCATGGCTCCGTCGATCGTCGGCTAGGTTGATGAAGCATCTTCTGGATCCCCGCTCTGGGATGTGCCTAGAGAGGAGAGGGGTCGGGATGTGATTTCAGACTGGTCAGATTATGACAAAAGGAATGTCCTTAGACAGAGGGATAAAGTGCATTTGGTATTTTTGCAGATCTTCCTTCTTCATATGAGGAGCAGAGATCCAAGCTGCTTCAACAATTGCACCATCTTCCTTCTTCAGTCAGTCCTAACTTCGGTGCCCTATCCTCTTGCAAATCCCGTGGAACAAAGCATTTCTACACTGGTGCGAGATGATCCCTTTTCAAGGCATCTATAGCAGGTTTTCTCTGAACTTGTATTACCTCTATATCTGTTGTTTTCCTTCCTAGCCCAATGCTCTGCATCCTCAAACCTTCTCTTGGTTATGCTTATCCACCTGTCGGCTTTCCCCTTAACTCTTCCTTGTTGATGCCCTTCCACCAGCTTCTTTCTGTCCCTGTGAAGACCCTGCTCTCCATCGACTGTTCCACCCCCATCCCCCCGGTGCTTATGATCGTGTAACTACGGCTTAAGGTAGGAGACATTTGGCATAGTTGAGGAAATTGTTTTCCTTTTTTCATCTTCATGGACTATACGTGAAGGGACAGACAGCTGATGGGATGCCAAGAAATCATTGAGTTTGGATGTTCTTGGTTTTGTGGAGGAGCTGTGTGACTGATGGTAAGGGAGATGGGGGTTAGAGCATTCAATTGGTTAGCCTTCCAGCAATATGTAGTTAGTAAAGTCTGTTGAAGCCAATGGAGTGTCAATTCTGAAACTGTTTGTCCTTTCTGTGGGTTGGAAGATGAACACATTGATCACCTCTTATTTACATGCATACCACCAGGACATTTGGAAAATCTTTGGAAAGGGTTAGACTTTTCGTACACTTTAAACAATACAAAGAATGTGGAACTATCTCAGATCACAGAGGGTGAGCCTTGGTAAATGCATTAGAAGTCGAGTTCTATTCATTGCTCCTCGTGCAGCTGGTGCTTATGGAAGGAGCACAATGATCCTATCTTTTCGGGAAGTAAACCATTCTTTGAGAATACTTCTCTTGCAGTTTCATATTTTTTATTCAATTGGAGTCGGTTTATTCTTAGCATCTCAGTAGATGACTGGAAGAAGCAACATGCAATAACCAATCCTCTCCAGTTGATGTAGTGGTATATTGTTATCATGCAAGAGGAACCTCTGCTCTTCACATTGATTGTACTAGCTTTGTTTATTCTTAACAAAATTGGCAGTGCAACCCACTTTCTTCAGAAAAAGGGTAGACAGGAGCTGCTGAAGGAGCAAAAGTAGCTGCTTCTCTATCCAGTCCCTTAAGACAGGAGCTGCTGAAGGAGCAAAAGTAGCTGCTTCTCTATCCAGTCCCTTAAGTTTCCTTTCTCATGGTTATTGAGAAGGGGGGTTACAATGAGCGGTTCTGATTTGCCAGTGTCCAATGCCCTTAAAGTGAGCAGCTATCTACAGGAATGGTGGTTGTTGATCATTACTGTTCTCATGCGCGGCGCCCTAAATGAGACAGCTTCTAGGAATGTTCTCACTTTGTTCCCCATCCATGTTCAAAATCCATCAGAAAAGCCCAGTGCGTATGTATGTATCATAAACCAGAGGATATACATGGGTTTGCCAATCCATACATCCGATGTTTGTAGGATCCTCCTTGAAGGTTTGGCTTGGGTTCTTGATTACTTACCTAAAAACAAAAAGTTAAAGAGAATAACTTATGGCTTCCATCCCCATAATTCACTTCACGTGACTCTACTATTGAGCTATGATAACATTAACACACAGAAAACCAGTATCAAGTTAACTTGTTTTGGTAATTTTAAGAATATTTCCCTAAATTGGTGGGGCTTACTGCTCAGGCCTCAAGGCTTGTGCCTTGTGAGGCTTCCATAAAGTGCCTTACAATTGCCTCGAGACTTTTTAAACTATGCCCTTTGGGCTAACATGATATCAAGAGAAAAAAAAGGATGACTGATGAGTAGATTTAAGTGCATGTTGAGTGAAAGCTTTAGTTGGAAGCCACTTTTTGCTTCCACTTTCAAATGTTCCCTAAGAACCTTAACTTTACCTCATCTAGGAAGCTCCAATGTGGAGCTTTGGTTGGAAGCCAAGAGGGAAAAAGAAAACAGAAAAAAGACTACATAAACGGCTTCAAAGGCCTAATGTCCTTAAAAAATAACTGGGTTGAAATCTGTGGAAGCCCAAGAGTGCTTCTAATTGGAAACTATACCGAACACAGTCTAAATTTCCTATCATAGGTTTCAACTCAATAATTAGGTTGTTTATTCCTTAACATATTATCCACTGGGAAAGGGAGATAGGGACAATACTTTTGATCATTGCCATTCTTGCCATGTAAGAAAGAAAGAAAATAAGATTCCTTTTCTCTATTAAAAATCTACAACTCTGCTTTTTTGTGCTTGAGCTTTCTCATCTTGATTGATAGCATTTCACCCCCTGGACTATTGTGCAACTTGAAGAAAGTAGAATATGGTTGGAGAGGAAATGAGATTCCTAGCCACTCGCTGATTCTTTCCGACTAAATCAGAGGCTGTTAAGTGCTAAATATCAACCAAAGCTTTGAGACAAGTTTGAAGACGTGATTTGGGGAAAAACAGGTTAATAAAGAAATATGTTTTCACTATGTATGTGCTTGAATTAGAGGTAGAAGAAGACTTTGTGGCGCGGGGGTGGGTGGGGGGGTGGTGGTGGGGGTGTTTTAAGTTTGAGAGATCATTACAACAGGTGTGAGTTCTTACAGATTACATATTGCATTACATCCCCTACCTCAAAAGAGGTGGTTACAACCTGAAAAGAGAAGAATGTGATCGCACGGTACGACTCAGTTACGACTCGTGCGGTATGACTCAGGTACGACTCCCGTGGATGCAAGCTGTCAGAGGGAATCAAATTTTCTTTCTCATGTCTCTTCTTTGGGAGGTTGTATCTTTCTACAAACTCACACTAACACACAAAAATATCCATCGTCTCATGAAATAGGGCCTATGTTTTTTTCCTAAGCATATTCCGTAACTCAGATTCCAAGTTTCCTCTGGATTCTAATTTATCCACAGGATTCTGACAGACTTGGCAATTTATCTCCTTGCCAACACATTTTGCAATTCAGTTAAAACCTTGTGGCCCATATTCACTTTTCAAATCTCCAGTGAGATGGAATTCTAGAGTATATATTGATTTTGCAGCCATGTGAAATGCCATGAATTATTTCATCACGGCAGCAAGTCACATGCTGATTTTGATCTATCTGCAGGTAAAGCTGGTTTTGTGGTTGGTAACCTAATAGATGTTAATGAAGAATGAAGCAGGAGTTAAAAGATAAGGAATATAGGACAGCCAAGTATGATATAAGGTAAAGACAAATCCTCGTCATCCATACGGAGGTGGCAAATGTATGGACGAAAAAGTCTCTGGAAAATTCTGTCTGAACCATAGTGACGAACTTTATAGTATTAGAGGGAAAAAAAAAAAAAAAAAACAAGGCACTGTGAGGTTATTAAGGGCGTGTTTGGCGCAACTTCTATTAGAAGCATTTTTGCATTTCTATTTAGTTATTTTTTATGGAAACTATTAGATCTTGGAAGTCATTTATGTGATATTTTATTTATGTTTTAGCTTCCAACCAAAAATTAGAAGAAGGTAGCTTTCAAGATTGGACAAAAAGTGAGGTTGTTATGAAAGAGTTAACTTTTGTAATAAACCAAAATTGGTTATAACTTCTTCTCTTCAACTCATTCTATGTAACAAGTGAAAGTCAAGTAATTTTCAAGTAGAAGTTTTGTCAAACACACCCTAAGAATCTAATTGCAGTGTCTAGCTATCGATGGTAGCCCTCCATTTTTCATGCAAGAGCATTATTACATCAAATGGTTGGCTCCTTTGGGTGTCTGTCCTGATTTCAGCCGTTACCTTCTGTATGGGGGTTCTGAGGAGATGCGAACGCTGCTTAGGAAGACCTATGCGTTTGTGATCTCCTATCCAGATTGTAGGTAGGGATGTAAATGATACCCAAAAGTCCGTTTATCCGTTAGTTTTCGAAATTTAAAGGTCATAAAAGGATACATGTTAAAGGATAAAGATACTATTTATATCCGAATGATTTTAGATAAAGATAATGATGCATTTTTTTTCCAAATCTGATTATTACAGTATCTGTCGGTTTTCTTTTGTTCATTTTATCTACTGATCGTATCTTATTTAAAATTATTATGTCTAAATAAAATCTTCAATCATGTATTTACATAATTACATATTTTATTGTTTACACGATTCTTTTAACCCTTTCTCTCTCTCATTCATTAGTTTGCAAGGTTTATTTTGACAGATGTCACATGATTTATGATTAAATTTAAAAGAATTAATTAGAAAGAATTTATACATTTGTATATTTTGAAGGTAGAATTCCTTTGTTCTCTATAGGAGTAATAAAAAATTAAGTTTATGTTCACACGTCTAACAATCTAATTTTTATGTATCTGTTTTTGATAATTTTTGATACTTTTAAAAGATAAGGGTACAAGAAGATAAAGATAAGGATACACATGTTGTTTAAAGGATAATGATAAGGTAGAGCCACTATTCAATCTAATATGTATCTTTTTACATCCTAATTGTAGGTGCTTTGCTTAAGATCACTGCAAGTTGGAGAAATCTGGAGACCTCGTGATCCACTTCAGCTCCAGTGTCGGTAAACATGGAGTCAAGTGCATGCCCATAGGCTACCTCCTATTTGCCAAGGTGCTAGTTGTGTGTCTTTATTCGCTTCTCCGTACATCTAAAGGTAAGCATGTAAAGCAGCTATGGATGCGGGGGAGCGTACATGGGTGCTCATGTTTAATTTCTGTTTGTTCCTTGTGCCATGATAAAGTTTATTAGGGTTCTTTTTACTGTTGTAGTACACTACTTTCTTAGTGAAAATTTTGAGGAAGAGATATATACAATCACATGGTTTTATATCCAAAGAGTTTTCAGATAGAGTGTGTAAGCTTCAAAAATTCATTTATGAGTTGAAACAAGTGTCTAAGAGTTGGAACATAAGATTTGATGAGATTGTCAAATCTTATAACTTCATTAAGAATGAAGATGAGTTTTGTATGTACAAGAAGATTAGTTTGAGTGCAATTATCTTCGTATTTTATATTGATGATATCTCACTCATTAGGAATGATGTAATGATATTATCATCAGTGAAAGTATGGTAAACATCTTATGTATTGGGAGTACAGATTTATAAGGATAAATCAAAGAGGATGTTCGAGTTGACCCAATCTTTGTATATAGATACTATTGTCAAAATGTTTAACATAGAGAATTCTAAGAGAAGTCTTCTATCGACGAGATATGAAATTCATCTATCTAAAGAATAGTTCTTTAAGTATCCTAAAAAGAGGAGATTGATGGACATAGTACCTTATGCCTCTGTCATAGGTTCCATCGTGTATGCTATGCTATGTATTAGACTTGATGTAGCTTATGCTTTAAGTATTACGAGCAAATATGAAGAGAATTTAAGTGATGAACACCGGAAAGTTGTGAAATGTGTCCTTAAGCACTTGAGAATGATTAAGGATATGTTTCTAGTTTCTAGAGGAGTTGACTTGAAATTACGAGGATATATTGGCTCGAGTTTTCAGTATGATCCAGATGATAACAAGCCTATTTTCGGATTCATATGCACATTAAACATGAGTGCAGTGAGTTGTAAGAGTTCTAAGTAAGAAATTATTGCAGATTTGATGATAGAGGTTAAGTATATTACTGTAGTAGAATCTGCTAAAGAAGTCATCTGGATGAAGAAGTTCATCACCGGTTTGATGTAGTATCGAGTATCTCTGATCTTGTCTCGTTGATATGCGACAACAATGAGACAATTGCACAAGCGAAAGAGTCACGGTTTCATCAGAAGTCGAAACACATTTTGAGAGGCTTTCACTTAATCAGAGAATTCATTATCATAGGAGATGTATCGGTGGAAAGAGTTTCGTGAGTCAATAATATAGTAGATCCACTAACAAAGCCTTTATCTCATATTATCTTTGAGTGTCACCTACATAGTATGGGGATACAACATATGGATGATTGGCTTTAGTCCAAGTGGAGATTGTTAGTTCTGTGTATGACCTATAAATTAATTAGACTTATTCTCGTTTATTTATTTAATGTCAATAAACATTCATTATGTGTAAGCCGTTTATCCTTATTGTTCGTATTATAATGAAGTCTGTTAATGTATGCAATAACTGTCAGATTATGATGAGATTATAATAATGAGACTGATAATTTATAAACATACATTCTTAATAGTTCCTTGTCGGAGGGTATCTGAGAAGGATATCAGATGTTCGATGAGACTAGTACGGGTTACTCCAGATCATAGGATGAGGGTAACTGTTCTCATAGTCACTTGTATGGTGACATTATGTTGAACTGTAGGTACTCATTGGTGTATGAGTTCATTGAACTGATTCGATATAGATCACTAGATGGTAAGCTACTTGATTGTCAACCAACTTGATCTATCGTCACAATAACGTAGATGGTCTTTGGATCTGAGATACCAAAGACATCGTGTTGGTGGACTTATGGACTTTGACTATGACTTATGATCGGGTTCATCGAAAGACTATTGAAGGTAATTGTATATTCAATAAGAAATCATTCGCTTTCAGCAATAAGAGAGAGAGTGCTCTGGGTTAGATGTGTGAAAATCCTTGGTCAGGGCAGACTCAATATCAGGAAAGGAGTTTTCTGATATTGAATAAGCCGCATCAGATGTCGAGTGAGTTAACTGATTAGGGTTTGATAGATCACCATACCTTAAGTCGACTCAGGAGTATTAGACAGATAAAGAATTAAATCTATATGGTAACTGTAGAAGGATATATTCTTTCAGTGGGTTGTTTAACTCCATTACCTTCCAAGATCATGCGGTATTGCTTGACATCCAACTTGATCGGAAATCTGATTGAATTTATATAGAGATGTGATTCGGTTGAGTAATTAAGTTAATATATGATATTAATTAATTACTTTAAACCAATAAAATATTATTGGGCTTAACAGACTGAAAATTGGACTGGTACTTGGACTTTGAGGGTCATACGCATAAAGATTTTAGGTTCGTGGATTAGAAGTGGATTTTATATTAATTTTGATTTTTTGTGAAAAATTGCAGAATGATATAAATAATAGCGATGATGGCTGCCCTGGGTTACGCTCCAGGAGTAGCCCTAGTCGCCCCCCTCTCTCTCTCATGCTCTACACCCAGCACAGGGTCGCCCTTTGTTGCTATTGCTCCGCCGCCTTTGTCTCCGATGGTCAAAGAAGAATGCCCTCATGCTGTGGGACCTACGTGGATGAGAAAAGTCGACGATAATATTGAGCTGAGCGAAGAGACAAGGATGATCCACAAACAGGAGGTATCTGGAGGCTGAGCACCTGCGCGACTTGCAGTATTGCTCTTTCAGAATCGAGCGGTTGCAGATTCAAATCCACAGAAGGTGATGAATGATCATCCATTTGTGTTTTTCTTTTTCCGAAATGGGCCGGTGACGGTGGGATTTAAAATTTTAATTTGCATGTCTGTTGCGTTGTTGTTCCTGTCGTCCGATCCTTACAAAAGCATACGTAGATGATTGTATGGTCAATAAGGGATCACTCACTCTTCGAAATAATATTTAGGAGAGAGATTATTTGATTGAGTTTTATATAGGTGAAATCCCTAGTCAGGATAGATCAGTTGAGTAGAAAGATGTTTCTATCCCTGATGATAGTTTGTGTAGACACCATCAGATCATACAATGGAAATTTGACACATGATCATATTCCTAGTATGATCAGGAATATTGTATGAGTGGAGAATTAGAATTGCATGGTAATTGATGACATACATGGTCCAATGGATTGTGAATCTCTGATATCGTCTAGGGGTCATGGCGCGTTGCTTGGGCTAACCATGATCTATGAGTTAGTTAAATTAATCATCAGATAATTAATTTAAATGAACTAAATTATAGTTTACATAAAATAATAGAAATAGTTTTATTATTTAAAATAAGAGTTAATTCAGTAAAAATATTAAATAAAGATTTAACATCTGGACACACTGCCAGCACGATATTAGACTTAGAGGGTCACACATATAAATAATCTTATGAAGATGGGTTAATTGAAATTTTTATGGAAATATCAAGTTTTTGTGAAAAACATTGACTATTCTACAAATAAAGGGCTTAGAGAAACCCTAGCCAACACATGGTCTTTCTCTTGGCCGCCTCTCGCCATCCACTCTCTCTCCTCTGTTTCGATAGTTGTGTGGAGGATTGGAGGATCATACAAGAAGGTTGTAGTGATCGTCAAGATTGTCTCGATGTGTGAGAGAGGATCTCATCTTTAGAGGTTCATGTGGATATGTCTAGAGGTCGGACATGTTGCAGATTCGAGGCGACTTCCTCGGGGGCATGCATGCGATGCTGCCATCGATCTGACTACCACAAAGCCTTTGTTTGTAGTTAGATATATTGTAGAAGTAGTGGGCATCGATTTGGGCACTTTGATGATGCGTGTAAGTTATTTAGGACCCCCTAAAAGCCGATTTTATCATTCGCGTGCATAGACCCGAGCACTTGTGATTTTGATTTTTCGCACCCGAAACCCATTTGAAACATCTTGGAAATGTTCCAAGGTTCTTAGCATAAAAAATTGCTTATGGAAAAATTCTTTTGGGAACTGTTGGTTCTCCGGATGATAGAGAATGGCAGCGGTCGTCGTTTAGCATGAGAAGAGGAGATCCAGCTGGATCTCTCCCCATCGTCGGTAGGGTTGGCGGCGGGCGTAGGGGGGGTTAGTGGTGGCGGGGCCGCTGCTTTCGCTGTGCGCAAGGGGCTGGTAGCCCTAACAAGCAAGGAAGGAGGAGGTGTCGGGCCGCCCTTCGTAGGTCCTATGGGCTCACCCGCGGATCCAGACCCAAACCAGATCCACAGGGCTTAATAAAACCCCATTTAACCCGTTTAAAATCCATTTAGCCCAATTAAAAGGGGATTTTAAATCTTTTTAAAGTTTTAAATAGTCTAAAACTTGTCTAAAATTGTTTTAGATATAATTAAATGGGTTTTAAAATTATTGTAAATTTATTTAATTATATTCAAGGATTTCTAAACCCCTTTTTTGATGGTTAACAAATTTTAAATTTGTTGAAAAGTTTGTTAACTCAAGTTTAGTTAATTGTCAACTTAAACTTTTTATTACTTGTGATTAGAATATGATTCTAATTTGATCAATTAAATATCTTAGTTTGGACTTTCACATGCGATGGTAGGTAATAATTTATTGTCTAAATTGTTTAGACTTGTTCTTTAAGTTTTAACTAAAATTGTTTAGTGAAAAGAGAAACTTTTTAATTATATTGTGAATATAATTATTAACCTTAAAATAATAGTCATTTAAGAATTAACTATGTGATAATTAACACCCTGTACATGTGATGTATATGCGTGTCGGTGCATGATCATGGACCTAATGTATCATTTGATGATGTGTATATGAATGCATGGTATGGTTTGTTTTACGGGCCTACGTGCCTCCTTCTCTCCCTCTTATAATCCGAGTTATAGATTTCTATCTCCCTCCGGAAATGTTCTCTCCTTGACATAGATCAAGGTTTCTTATTATTTCATGTACATTGGTGGGCCTGCAAGTTTATTTTGTTTATGGCATGTAATTTTAAGAGACGGATTACGTTTGGAGCGATGTGGACATCAGGTAGAACCATTCAACAAGGAGTCACATCATGAAGAACATGTGATACTAAGACCAATTGTTTTCACCTTATTAGTTGTGTTGTGGATCCTGACTGGCTCTAGTGATGCCACTCACACTTAGAAAGCCCATGATCATCCATGTGGTTACAACATATATATAGATTGTGCTACTAGGTACATATTTCTTATATGAGTATATATATGATACTCCAAAAATTTATATGTATGTAGCACCTTTATCGATCAAACTAAATTTGATTAAAGAAAAATCTCTCCTCGATCGAATATTACGTTGATAAACGTGAGGCATTAAGAATAACCAACGTAGACTTCCATTATTATGGTCTAGGTGAGTTGGCCTTAGATTGAGTGAGTTTGTAGTGCTGCCATAAGGCCCACTCAACAATGGGTCAATGACCTAGGCTAAGGCTTACACTGAATTTGAGATGAGTAACTAACCTAGTTTTGTTGCGCTGACAGAAGAGTTGTGTCAGAAATTTACTCCTATAATATAACAAACGGATTTAACTTAACCAAACTGTATAATTTGTTGTGTTGTCACAAGGTTACAAATATTATGGAAGTTGAATATGACTGGGAATTGCAAAGAGTTTTAATTGGCAAGAGTTGCCTACCACTTAAGTATGGTATGATTTGTTGTACTACCACAAGACCATTACCATAAAGTTAATGAGATTCTGATCATTACTAGGATACCATCAGAATGTCTCGTCTTTGCATGTGGAGGGTTATGTAATTTCTTCAAAAAATAGTGGGAGTTAATGTTATGATTAAAGACTACATCTTAATATTTTAAATATCCACAACATTATAGGCTATGTTACTTTTTCAAAATTTAGATTAGTCGAATCTCTCAGATTTAGTTAAATCATATACTTACAGGCTTACTAATTTAATGATTAGAAACTGACTCAAAATTTTGAGAAAAGTTCTCATTTTTGAGCAGGTCTTTCTTGTCCTTGGGAAGTCAACAGTTGACTAGTCCTTCCATTATGCTGCTGATGATGAAATCATCATAAGAAGCACTAAGAGGATATATTTCTTGCTCAGTTGTTGTATGCTTGCCTCGACAACAAATTGGTTGGATTGATGGCATAAGTATTACAAGTTTCCTAGTGTCATATTAATGCACTTACAAAGGTTGTTTCAACAGATTGAGCCAGATCAATAGAGATGAGATATCTAGAAGTCTATTCAAAGCAAGAATGATTACATATTCTTCGATGTAGGATCGTATGCAAAAGGTGTTTGATAAGATCGAAATGATTAGCTGGACTTGGTAGTGTACCATGATTTCAACACAAATCTCATCATCTAGTTTTATGCGTGAAAGGATAGATGTGAAGGACAGTGCAAGATAGATAAGGATTTATGCTTTCATTGCCTGTGGCAAGGCTAATAGAAGTAGAATTGCAAGATGTGTCTTGTGCAGAAGGGTGAAGATGAAGTTTAGTGAAGCTTCTATACAGTTTATAGCCTCAACTTGTCATAAGTATAAGATATTGAAAGTGCCTCATAGGTGCCGACGAGTGGGATAAGATTGAATGATGATGAGGTTAACCTATGGTAGAGAAGGTTCCTACTATTGTAGTGGACACCATAAACCGCAAAATGCCATTGAAAACAATATTAATGTTTTCAAAACAATGATTGTTCTGTGAATGGTAAAATGGTTTACCAAATAAAGATGGCCTTTACGTTCTAGATACTGTTGCTCCTACTCTCTATGACAATAATCTTATTAAGGATATTAAGATAGCATGTATCAGTTTTTACCGCTAGCTTTATTTTTCGGCCATTACTATATAAAGAGATTGACAAGTTGTATTAGAGTGGATGTTTGATCTATCTTTTATTTTGAATCCCTTGTAGCTAGTCAATCAAGTCTCATTAGTAGAATGATCGGTACTCCATTTACTAGAACTGAATAAAGAGTTAAAGAGTTTGAACTCGCACATATAGATGTGTGTGGACCCGTGTCCACTTTGGGCTAGAGGTGGTGACTCAGATTTCATTAGGGGTTCCTTGAGATATGAATAAGATACTTATGAAGTACAAATTCGAGATCTTTAAGAAATTAATGAAGTTGGTGGAGTAAGAAGGAAAGAGTATCAATACTCATCGATTAGATCGATGAGAAGAATATTTGAGTACACAAGTACACGAGATTTCTCGAGAACAATGAAAATTAGTCATATTGGATTCCTCCTAGTATACCATTTGGATTTTTAATCTCTTGCATTAGATATTGATTACCATACTATTTCAATGGCAGGTTTTATCCCCTCATTGTGGTTCTACTGTCAGGAGTAGTAATTGCTACACTGGCAGCCGGTGTAATTTAGTGTTTTTAATATACTTTTTATTTATTTATCGTATTATGTTCAATCAAATATCTGATTGTACGGACATGTAGGTCAGGTAAAGTGACAAAAAAAATATTTTTTATATTAAAAACACCGATAGCCAGTGTAACACCAACTGCCGGTGCAACAAGTAATATTCCTGCTATAAGATAGATGACTATTAACCTAGGAGAAGGATGCCTGCCAGGAACATAAGCTAGAGGGGCTATTGATGCATGTGAACTACTTCACCAAGAGGGTAAATACGATTTTGCATTATCTAGCAAACATGATCCGGTTCTTACTACGGGAGTCTAGGTATGGTTTTAAACCTCTTGGTTAAAGCTAGAAGTTGCCCATCCTTTAAGTCCCTCTTTGTTTGAGGGATAGAATAAAAATAGATTAATCAAGAGGGATAGGTTATTTATTATTAACTAACATTAACTTAATATTTATTTTTGCAATGATTTACTTACTCCTTAATGATTATTGTTTATTATTAACCAACATTAACTTAATATTGATTTTTGCAATGTTATACTCATTTTCTTCATCACTGGACTTGTACTTCACTTTACAAATACAGTACTATAATTGTTCTTAAGTATAATATATGCCATTTTTGTTCCATACTAAACCGACCAATATAACAATATTTTATTATTCTCCTTATTTATATGTTCACTTAACTTAACATATGATTATATTAATAATAGTACATATTATTATTATTAATTTATATAGTAGTAGTTGGTGGTCATATTTTGAAGCATACGGGGACTTACTCAATGGTTAATACTATTAATCAAGATTACTTATTATTAATCAATATTAATATTTCTTATCAAGGTTTAAAAGTATAAGTATAATAGCATCAATATAAAAGAAAAACAAGGAGAATAAGTGAAGTATATTCAGATTGTAAGCATACTACTGTAATTTTTATTAAACTCTTTATGTTGAAATATTTTATAATTACCTAGTTGTTAGAAAACCGTCAAAATAATTATCTTATAATTATCAACTTTGTTTCACTGTTCGACTCTGAGTATAAAAATCATAATATTAGCTTGTGAAAGTTATTTAAATAAATGAAATGATTTGACATAGACATAATTAATCCGTTTGACTCCGAGTATAAGATTCACAGTATTAAGTTGCTTGAGTCTAAATATAAGAATCATAATATTAACCTATTCAATTTCAAAAGTCAATTCCATTTAAGGTAATGACATATAACTTGTTTGATTGCACTTAAATTAAAGACATGCCATTCAAGTACAATTAAATTGAAAACATACAACATGTCCAAAGTATTCAATTCACAACAAGCTATTGAAGTAGTACTAAAAACGACTTGCTCAAATCCATTCAAGTCTAGTTAAATTGCTAAGATACAACATGTCCATATCATCACAGTCAAAACAAGCTGTTCAAATGATGCCAATGACATTCCATTCAATTCCATTGAAAAAAATTTCACATAATCAATTCAATGACATTTGATTCCACTTAAAATAATGTACATATCACCTAATCAATGTTTCTAAATAATAATGACATATACAAAATTATCTTGTCAATAACATTCAATTATAGGTAAATTAATAGCATGTAACTTGTTTAGTTGTACATTCACTTGTCTCAATCTATTTTGAGTTGTGATATAGCCGAAGCTATCACTGTCGGATTTCGGGATCAGAATCCGAATGTCAGCCGAGTGACCAGTGGCCGAAAGGGATCCGGACTGAGAGGTGGGCAGAGAATGAGGCCGAAACTCCTACGGGAAGAAAAAACCAGTTAGGAAGGGTCCTGGGTTTCAGCCCAGGAGAACCCCCTCCGATGGTGAAGTCAGTCCCGGCAGAAAGACCGATTATTTAAAAGGAAGAAGAAGAAGCTTTGGTGCTTAAGGACTTACCCTTTTCGCATTGAATAGCCTTCCTTTTATAGAAGGGGATGATGATTCCTTTCTTATGGCAACCGATATAGGACTATGTTTGGCGGTTTAACGGGAAATGGCCAAAGTACCCTGTTAACATGCTGAAGGCCAGCTGGCAGTCAGCCGAAATTGGCCGGACCCATTTCAGCTTATCAAGTGCTTGGATTGGGCCGAATACTTCTGTTTGGTTTTTGAGCCCATTAAGTGTGGGCCGGACCTGTGCTGATCCAATAAGACTTCTGGGCCAAATCTGCTTAATTGGCTTTGTGGGCCGAGTGCATTTTGGCTCCTTCTGTTGTTGGGCCGGCTCCCAATTGTTGGGCCTAATCGGATTCTCCCCTATCACAGGGCCCCCTACTCTCGTCGTTATCTACTGTTGTGAAACATCGAGAGTAAAATCTGAATTCGCATGAAGGATACTCGGGTTCGGACGATAATTAACCCTCGTCAGAAGCCGAGAGTTGGTGATGAACATCTTAGTCTAGAGCCAAGAGTTGATGATGAACTCCTTCGTCCAGAGCTGAGAGTTGATGACTATTCAAACATCTGGGCGCCAAGTGATGGCGGGAATAACTTTGAATCTCCCGCTAATAGGCTCGCTCCGCGAGGAGCATGGGATACGTGGCAAGCATCTGAAATATTATCGTACGGCCGGGAGATCTCCACCGTTTAATCGTTATCACTCGGATTGCCGTCGTTTCAGCTTTCTGCCCAAGGATTCACTCGGATTACCGCCGCTTCGTCTCCTGGCACGAGGATCAAGGACACGTGGGTTGGATCGCCTCCGGCCGTTGATTGCCTCTTTTTGATCGTGCAGCTCTTTCGTCATTATGAGAAATGACGGGACACGTGGCAGTCATCTGAGCGAGGAGTAGTCGAAGGGTCGAAGTATTTCGACCGTTGGTCCGCCATACGACCCCTCAAGGTTTTCCTATAAATGCCGACTTCGTTGACCTCAGAACTGTTCCTGCGTTCTCTCTCTTCAATTTCTTGCGCCAGAGCATTTCCGCAATCAGCTCCACGAACGTCCCTTCTCCTCCGGTCGCGAGTGTTCCGTCGAGGTTGTCCGAGAGCGTCTTGTCGATCATTGGGGATTTCTTGGTTTGAGGGTAAGCCTCAGTCCCCGTCTCATCTAGTTTCAATATATGTCCAACAGCTCTTTTTCGGTCGAGAGCAGTTCGTACTGCTCTTTGTCCAAACCTGTTCCCCAGCCTTCTCTTTCATCCCCTTTCTCCTTGAACTCTTTCCCTTCTGATATGGCGGGTGAAACCGAATCAGTCCCTGCTCCCGCTGAGCCATCTGTATCCGGCCGCCGTCCGACCGAACAGGTCTCGGACGTGGCTTCTATCCTTAACATCGAGGCGGTGATGGAAATAACCAATTGTTACCTAATTCCTACTTGGATGACTCCCGTCCGGCCTGGGAGGAATACGAGAGCCAACTCTCCTCGGTCGGGTGCTGTCTCCATCTATGAACACAGCTTTCGGACTGGGTTTCATCTTACCCTTCATCCTTTCATTGTAAACCTTCTGAATTTCTATGAGCTGGCTCCGTCCTAGTTTTTTCCGAACTCGTGGCGGACTATATATGCTTTCTTAGCTTTTAATTCTATTTTTGGTCTCGTCTCCTCTGTAAATATTTTTCGCTACCTCTTCAAAATCAAACCCTAGGGAAAATCTTCTTGGTTCTGTTTCATTCCTCGCATCGGCCGGGGCATCTTCTCCGGGAAACCCACGTCCATCTATCATTGGAAGGAGGGTTTCTTCTTCGTCTCCTTCCCGGAGAAGGACAAGAGTGTCTGGCCCTTCCCCACTGAATGGGGGCCCCTGGTTGAGGGGATTTCCGAGAGCCCCTCTCTCAGCCTTGGGCAGCTTGCTAACGCCCATCTCTTCGTGGATGACACTCCATGTAATATAATCGAGCTCCTAGAGGACGAGGATAGGCTCGTTGGAATGGGAGCCTGGCTGGACCCGTTGAATCCTCCCGTCCAGGCCTCTCCCTATCTTCCTCCTGGCTAGGCTCTGAGAGAGACCGCGGCGAGGGCTGCCGCGACATTCAGGGCTTCGGCCGAGACCTATTGTCCATCCAACGAGGGTGCCGAAGCTCCAGCCGAGGGTAAGTCGGCTTTGCGTCACGATTGCTGCCGAATTTCATCTTCACTTTGTTCTGTTTGTTTTGTTTTCAGATATGTCTGGCCTCAGATCGCTCATGGCTCAGATCTCTAGTCAGCCCGCGCCCTCTTATTCGTCTAAGCCGCGACCTGCCGAAGGGAGGTCGGCCGACGTCATATCAGTGTCGGACGCCTCATCGGCCCGGCAGACGGCTGCTTCCACCGAAGGACGGGCGGCCGCGGCTGCTCTCGAGAGGGATACGGAGATATCCTATCCGTTTGGAGCAGCCGGGACCTACATGTTCCGAGAATATGGGCACGAGCCATGGCGTCCTGATACGGGAGTCTTCACAGACAACAGTCTGGATAACACTCGGACGTGCATGCGCCTCACCCGGGGCATGGCCATCCCAATGGCCGAGGACGAAATCCGAGAGTTGTCCTCAGAGGGTCTCTCCCGGCAATGTGTCCGCCACACCGTCCAGGTGAGTGAACTCTTGCCTTCGCTATGTTATCTCTATTTCTTTTTTCTGCTTCGCCTCATGTCTCTTCTTTACATTTTAAGGCTGCGATCATGTGCGAGGCTCTCGCTCGCCGCCAGGCTCACATCCAATAGAAACTTATGGATGTGGACGAGGCCGCGGACTAGCTAGCCGCAGGCAAGGTGGCCTCGGTGCAGCGAGACCTTGAGGCTAACATCGACGCCCTCATCAAGGCGAATGTTAGGTTGCAGTTTGAGCTGGATGGCCAGAAGGAGGTGGTTCGGGTGGCCGTCAAGGCCCAGGAAAGGGCCGAAAGTCAACTGGATCAGGCCCGTACAGAGATTGAATCCTTGAAGGCCGAGATCCAGGACAAGGAGGACGAAGCCGCCGAGAGGATAGCTCGACTGGAGAAGGAGCGGGACGAGGAACGCCGTAAGCACGTTGAAATCGTCTCGGTCCTGAAAGCGGATATGGAGGCCAAAACAAAAGAGGCCGATGACATCGCTCTCGTGGCCGTGGCGAGCTACAAGGAAGGTCCGGAGTACGCCGAGGAAATGCTCGACGCCGGGGCTAGAGCGGCCGCAACCATGTTTGATCTGGGGATGGCTATTGCCCAAAAGGGTTGTCCGGATATAGATCTAACTGGTTTCGGTTTCCCCAATGAAGATGAAGGCAACCGGCTCTTGGACTGGTGGCACCAGCTCAAGGCCGAAAGGATCCCGGTTTCTCCGGAAGATGCAACGGCGAATTCGGACCATGCTTCTTCTCCTCCGACGACTCCGGGCAACTCCCTCATCGATATAGAAGGCGAGGATGCAGATGTATACCTAATCCGGGGGCTTGTCCCGGATACCCCCATTTGTTTTTTGAGTTGCCAGGGCCGAATGCACGGTCGGCTTCTGTACCTCCATATATAGAAACGACTTTTGAATTTATCTGTGCGTTCTAAGCATTCTCATTGTTTTTCTATACTCGGTATTGTCTAAATACTTTCGAATACGTTATCCTTCGGGCGGATTAATTGTAGAACGACCTTCCAGATAACTTGAGAATCGGTTTCGGTCCCGTATATGGCCGGGACCATTTCAGACATATTTTCATGGACTAGGATAATGCCGCTCCCGATACGGTTTACATAGCCGAAGCCACTCCCGGTACGGTTTACATGGACTTAGGATTGTGCCGCCTCTATACGGTTTGCATGGCCGAAGCCACTTCCGGTACGGTTTACACGGACTTAGGATTGTGCCACTCTCGATACGGTTTGCATGGCCGAAGCCACTCCCGGTACGGTTTACACGGACTTTTTTAATGACGCCGAATACAGTATTCTGGAATGATGCGTTCATTAAATGTATATGGCTAAAGACCGAGAGAACTACTTACATAAAATAGCGCCGAAGGCGCTCCACATTCCAAGTGCGAGAGAGAGGCTGGCCCGAAAGGGTTTCCAACCGATAGGCTCCTCGTCGAATGACTTCGTTCACCCGATAAGGGCCTTTCCAATTTGGAGATAACTTTCCCGCAGCTTCGGCTGGCTTTGAAACATGAGCGTTCCGAATGATTTTTTGTACAATATATCTTCTAGAATGAATAACTGAGAGGAGCGCTATCAGATGAAGAAATTCATCGGCTATCTTGGTGCGGTGGAAAGCATATTTGGTCCCATCCCACTGCTGTGTGACAACAATGGGGCGATTGCTTAAGCGAAAGAGCCGATGTCTCATCAGAATTCGAAGCACATTCTGTGGCGCTTTCATCTGATCAGAGAGATTGTAGCTCGAGGAGATGTCGTGATGGAAAGAGTTCCCTCAGCCGACAACATAGCAGATCCACTTACAAAGCCTTTGTCTCAAAATATTTTTGAGCGTCACTTAGAGAATATGGGTATTCTGTATAAAAGTGATTGGCTTTAGTCAAAGTGGGAGATTGTTAGTATTAGATGGTCTCAAAGCCAATCCGATACTATGTACTTATTTAGATTATTAATAAATGGCAATAATTCATTGTGTGTAATTAATTCGATATGTGTTTATCGTATCACTGTAGACACCGATTTTGGACCACCCTTTTGGTCATAAACCCAACCCATAATTAGCCCTTCATCACCAAAATCCCCTCATTTCAGCCATCTCAGCCCACTACCAGCCAGGCCCATCAACCAAATCCCGACCCTTTTCACCTTTTCGTGGAAGGCCAGCCCCCTTGCCTTCCGCCACCTTCGAAGGCCACCCCCTTGCCTTCCACCACCTTCGAAGGCCACCCCTCGCCTTCCACCACTTTCGAAGGCCAGCCACCTTGCCTTCCACCCTTTTGACCCTCTTTTCACCTTTTCGTGGAAGGCCAGCCCCCTTGCCTTCCACCACCTTCGAAGGCCACCCCCCGCCTTCTATCCCCTTCGAAGGCCAGCTACCTCGCCTTCCACCATTTTAGCCACCTTCTTCACTTTTTACCACCTTTTCGTGGAAGGCCAGCTCCCTTGCCTTCCACCACCTTCGAAGGCCACCCCTTGCCTTCCACCACCTTCGAAGGCCACCCCTCGCCTTCCACCCCCTTCGAAGGCCAGCCGGGCCGCCTTCCACCACAAGAATGGAAGGCATGTCACCTGGCCGTCCACTCCTTAACCACCCCCTTGACTCCGTCTTCCCCACGATCTCCTTCACTCGCCGCCCTCGTCCCCCACTACTCCGACCACTCCCCACTCCGACGACTGCCGCGTCCACTACCTCTAACCTTCGACCACTTCCTATTGGTTGAAGGGTGATTTACGGGGATTTAGACCCCTGTTTTCTCCCCTTTTTTCCTTCATCTATTTAAACCCCCCAGGTTCCCTTGAGCAAGGGGGTTGCGTCAGAGGGGTTGCGTCGGAGGGGTTGGAAGGAGATTAAGAAGGAGTTTCTTCCTCGGAGCGGGTCGGCTTTGGGGAGTCGAGCGGGCAAAGAGTCAGAAGGCTGTTTCAGGAGGAACGTCACTCCAAATGGGCTTGTCTTCCTAACCCTCTTTTACTTTTCACCTTTTTCACTTCATTGCATTTCCAATTTCCATCCATGCCGTAACATCCTCCCTTTTTACTCTCTTTTTACCTTCAACACATCATTTCACTCTTCACACACGAGCACTTATCTGCATGCATACATCCTAGAATGACTTAGCAATCCCTATTTACCCCCAGAGGTTCCAAACAAAAATCGGGAGGTGGGTGACCATAACATATGGTCACCTTCCCTCCCAAACACCCATCCGGTGCGTCTCCCTCTAATTTTAGTTAATTTTTATGTTTGCATGAACGGATCCTACATGTCACAGTTCTAATTGGGTTACTGTCTTTTCTTTGTCTGTCTTTTCTTTTCAGGGGCTCTTACCAGATTCTGCGCGTGCACTACCGAGCTCTCCTCCTCTGGCCGGCCGGAGGAAGAGAAGGGGAAACCACCATCTTCCGCTCCCACAGAACGCGATCACATCCCCACCATCCTGCGGAGCACAGGGACCGTAAGGTAATGCTCCTGGCGATCACATCCTTTATTTCTAACCCCCTTTAAATCGCCACAGTGCTAAGACGAACGGAGAGGAACCCTCGCCCGAAGCCCGCAGCCGCGGCGGGGAGACGTTCCGGGCGCCTACAATCACGATGAAGTCCATGAACATGTGCAACAGTCTTCAGATTATGATGAGATCATAATTACGGGACCGAATACTTATAAACACATGTTCTTAATTGTTCCTAGTCATAGGATGTTTGAGATAGGACATCGAACATCCGGATAGACTAGTATAGGTTACTTCAGCTCATATGATGAGGGTGACTGATCCCATAAGTCACTTGTGTGGAGACACTATGCTGGACCTATAGGTGCTCATTGGCGAATGAGTTCACTGAACTGATTCGACTATGAATCGCTGGATGGTAATCACCTCACTATTAACCAGCTCGATTAATTTGTCATGGTTGCGTGGATGATCCTTGGACCTGAGACTCCAAAGATATCTTGTTGGTAGGTTTCTGAGCTTTGACCTTGGCTAACGAATCCCTAACCATGGGTTATCAATAAGTCAAGCGATCGGGTTCAGAGAAATGCCCTCGAAGGTAATTGTGTGTTCAATACGGGATCATCTGCTCTCGGTAGTTTGAGAGAGAATGTTCCGGGAATGATGCGCTCAAAGTCCCTAGCCAGGGCGGACTCTGTAATCGATAAGGAGTTATCGGATTCAGATTAGCGACATCTGATTCAAGTGAATCGACCGAATATGGTTTAACAGTAAACCATGCTCTAGGTCGATTCGGGAACATTGTACGGATGAAGGATTATATCCGCGCGCTAACCGATGACAGAAAGGTTCCAATAGAGGGTTGCGATAACTCCAGTGCCATCTAGGATCACGCGATGTTGCTTGGCATCCAACGTGATCGGCAGTCCGTCCAAATTTATTGTGGGACATTAAATTAGGCTGATTAATTGAATATAAGGATATTAATTAATTCAGTGGGTCAGTAAAGGGTTACTGGACTTAATGGGCTATTAACTGGACTGGTATTTGGGCCTAGAGGGTCACACGCAAATGGTTTTCAAGTCGATGGATAATCCGACAGGATTTCGGATAAGTCTGGATTTTTATGAAAAACCGCAAACAGACATATTATAAAAGAACGGATTCTACGTCGGGGGCCAGCAACCCTGACCTAGCCGTCATTCGTTCTTTCTCTATTTCTCTCTCTTCTGTGCGTGCGATTCTCGACTGCTCCGCCTTCCGTCCGACGGAAGAATCAGAATCCGCATGTCGCGGCGGATTACGCGCAGTCAGACGGGATCTACGAACGCAGCAGCGAGCGAGGAAACGAGGATGATGCATCGCGAGGAGAACCGCGTGGATACCGCTAGAGGTCGGGCATCTACGCGACTTGCGGCATCGCTCCGACAGAACCGGAAAACGAACGCGGATTCGAATCCGCGCAAGGTAAATCCGATTTACTCCGGTATTGTTTTGTTCATCGAAACGGGACAGATCCGATCCCGAATATTTTATTCTGCTGCATTTTTCGGTCGGATCTCGACATAGCGAACCCAACAGAAGTGCATCCGGGTGTAGCAGTACAGGCCGAGATCCGTCGTGAAGCTTGTCTTGTCCTCATCCTCTGGATGCATTCGGATTTGGTGGTACCTCGAATAAGCATCGAGGAAGCTGAGCAGTTTGTAGCCGGAGGTGGTGTCCACCATTTGGTCTATTCGAGGCAGTGGGAAACTGTCCATCGGACAAGCCTTATTAAGGTTAGTGAAATCAACGCACATTCGCCACTTACTGTCCTTTTTGGGCACCATCACTACATTGACGATCCATTCCAGATGATGCACTTCACAAAGATGTCCCGCACTCAGCCCCTTCTGTACTTCGGGTTGAATAGCCATTCTTCTTTCTTGGTTGAAGATTCGTCGTTTTTGTTTGACCAAAGACTGGTTTGGATTGACGTGCAGACGATGCTCTGCCACCTCTCGGTCAACTTCGGGTATATCCGAAGGGGACCATGCGTAGACGTCGAGGTTTTCTTTTAAGAAGTTGGTTAGTCTTTCTGCTTCGGCTTTTTCAAGGCCGGAGCCTATCAACAGTGTTCGGCCTTCTCCTCCTGGGACATGAATAGTTACAAGTTCTTCTCTCAGAGATGCTTCAGCTGAAGATTCAATCAAAAGAGATTCGGCCGCGGATTTCCCTTTGACTGAGATCATGTAACATTGTCGAGCAGCTTCTTGATTCCCTTTTGCCTCGCCGATTCCATGACTGGTATGGAATTCTAACTTCTGGTGATAGGACGAAGGCTCAACACTGATTCCTCCGATCAATCTTCGGCCGAAGATGGTATTGTAAGCTGAGTCAGTTTTCACAACGGCAAATCAGTCTCGATTGTCAGTTGCCTTGGTGCGGTATCGAGGGTCACAGGCAGCTGGACGATGCCTTCCATTTGACATGGTGTGTAACGACCCGCCATCCTATGACCGGAGACCCGGTCACTAAATGGATGTCGGCCCATTAACTGCGGGTTCACACCCGGATCTCACACAACACGTCTGGAGGAGTAAGTGCTAAACAAGGCTAAATATAACAATCACACGGACTACAAGGTAAGCAAGTGCGCAGGAAGGAAAATAACAATGTCCGTATACAGTCCAACAATAATTACACGTCCAACAATTAAATAAGTACAGGCAGAAGGAAGTACAACAACATCGGGGCATACCCCGGAACTAAGACAGCTGCTGGTCCGCACACCAAGAAGACACCACGCTACCGCTCGCCACGAGGTCCACACCTGAAACCGCAGGGAGTGAGCTACACCAGAATTGGGCTCAGTAGGGATCATCCGATCCCCTGCCTCCCACTCACACACCCACAAGTGTAACAACAGGAATATATGGCAATTAAGTAAAGCAGTAAACACAGTACCCAACTCTGATATAAAACGTACGATAAGCAGTGCAGCAAGAACTATTCTAGCAACCCGAAGAACCCAACACAGAGTCACGTCTCACAGCCAAAGTCCACGAAGCGACTGAACCACACTGTCGACCGAAGTCAAACGTCGCCTCTCAACACTACCACCACAGCTCACGCCTGTCCACCCCTACAGTGTTCCGGGGCACTGTAGGGTGAGGCAGTGAGTCAAACTAGGACTAGCTGGAACCAGTGTACCGCCACTGCCAGCTACGTGTGCACACAAGCAGTCTAGACTACTGTCCTACCGTCCGGATTGCCTCCACGCTAGGCCTCAGCGCTTCAGGAGGGCCGTGGGGACCGGCGAACCCCCGTCAAGCCGAAGCTACAAGAACTACCCACAAACCCAAATCTCCCGGGCTGCGTCAGGCCAAAGGGCTAAGGGTACCACTCGTAACCTTCATCAAAGGTCACATCAGGCCCAGTGGCTAATGGGTAAGCCAACTCCAACAGTACCACAACTAGCTCCACAGCAAGAAACGCGCCGGAAGCTGTCACGACAAACAGGGAAACCCTGACCCGCTGAGGGCAAATAACGACCCCTCGGATAGCACACCGGCTACTCCGGCCCGTCGGGCTCAAGGCGATCCTGCTTCCCCTCAGCCATAGGTAAAACACAACATGTACCACTCCTCCACCGGTACGGCACAATGCCTCACAGACACCATGGCTCACCCCCATTGGCCCATGGTGACAGACGTAAACCACAGTCATTCCGATTCCATATTCGCATAAGCACACACACACACAACATGATTCCATTCACACAGGAGTCCTCAGTCTCAACGTACAACGTGAAGCATGCAATTGAAATCATCCCACAGTGAAGCACATGGTGAAAACAAGGATTACACATCTCTGTCTTGAATCGCGTCGACCGAGGTCGACGCCATTCTAGTCCCTCAGACAGGTTCATTTAACAGTCAGAATATTCCCTGAAACGCGTCGTCATAGGGAGTCGCTTATCTAAAACGCGTCCAGGTCCACAGACGCCATTCACACTTAAATTCCGGATTTACAGACCCTCACTCGGGGTGATTTTCCTGTCTAAATGGCGTCATGATGTCCCGACGCCCTTCTGAAAGGCGTCGTCCATCCATGACGTCATTTAGCGCCAGAACCCCTAACACGGGAAACCTCAAACAGGGAGGTTTCTGCCCTAAAAGGCGTCGTACTGCCCTGACGTCCTTTGAAAAGGCGTCGACCAGGCACGACGCCGTTTAGCGCCAGAAACCTGGTTTCCTGGTTCAACTCGAGGGTTTCTCTTTTAACCCCAAACACCCCGAAAAGCCCCAAAACAAGAAGGGGGGGAAGAAGAATTCATCTATCACAGGCATACTACGAAACCACGATCACAAGCACAGCCATTCCCACAAGGAAACCCCCTAAACATGCTCAATCTAGCCCGAACACGCCATGTCACGCCAAGGAACACACGAGCAACACATGCAAGGTTCGTCCCCCTACCGGTTCTTGAACTCCTCCAAGCTCCTCGCCGCCGACCCGCCGCACCGCAGACCGCCGCCGGTACCCTCGAGGACGCCGCCACTCCGCCGGGACGTCGGCCGCCGTCCGGAGAAGGGAACGCCGCGAAGGAGGTGGTGGAGGTAGAGGTGAGAGGTAAGGAGGCTATGGAGTGATTGGAAGAGGAAGAAGAGGAAGGGAAGGAGAAAAGAGAGTCGGAGAGGGCGGAGAGGGCGAGGAGAGAGAGAGTGAAGGCGAGAATGAGGGAAGGAAGGAGAGGCTCGCGAAGTCAATCTGAATCCTGCTAAAACGCGTCGATCGAGGTAGACGCCTATCAGTCTGACAGGACGGCCGTACTGACAGCGGTTTGAAACGCGTCGCCCACCGTGGACGCCGTTCAGACGACAGGACAGGCCGTACTGACAACGCTCTGGCGCCGCACCCTGACATCGCAGAGGTCACAGTCTGAATCGCGTCGGCCAACCTGGACGCCGTTCAGACGATGTGACCGGGGCCGTACAGTCGCGGCCCGAAACCCGCCCACGTGGCGGAACAACCAGCAGACCTAAATGGCGTCTACACAACCTGACGCCTTTTGAAAGGCGTCGAGCAGTGCTGACGCCATTCAGTCAGAAATCTCAAGACTCTCCTCAGGGTCCAAACCAGGGGATCCGGCCCGAACCCGACCCGAATACTGAACCCGAAACCTCAGTCCTTACATGGTGCACCATTGAAGCCGAATAGGGGCCCCCGGTGAGCCTTCATATCAGCTTCGGTTAAACCCATTTTCAAGAAACAATCATAAAAAAGCATATTAGGTGCACTCCCATTATCAACAAAGATACGATGAACATCGTAATTTTTCATTACAACATTTACTACGAGAGCATCGTTGTGAGGGACTTGAATGTCAGATAGGTCCTCTTGGCCGAAGACGATATCTTCCCGACGGGAGTGCTTCGGCTCAAGATTGACCGTTGCCACCTCCGATGATGCATCAGCGCGATGACATCGCTCTCCTCCCGGTGCTCTAGATATGACCATGATAGATCCAATATTAGGCCGTTGGTGTGATGCTTCTGTCGAAGCCGAGGCAGTTTTTGGCTGAGGTGGCACTTCCTTGGCCGTAGGTTGTGGTTGCCTAGGCACTGTTGGGGTGTCTCGGCCCTACCTCTGCTGAGGTTGCATCCGTCTATACTGCGGCAGGCGGCCTTCCCGGATGAGGTGATGAATCTCCTCCCGAAGGTGCCGGCATTCGTCCGTCTAATGGCCGGTTTCCTGATGGTATTCACAGTATTTCCGGGAGTCCCTTCGGCAGTTTGAAGTTGGAAGGTACCTCGGTGGCTAGAAGCTTCGGTGAGAAAGGAGTTTGTTCCAAAACAGTGCTGGCGAGAGGTGCTCCATATGGCCGGGACACCATCTGTTGCATCTTCTTCCTCAGCTCAGTCAGCCTCCGGTCCAACTCCGGAGTTGTAGTAGTCGTAGTGGCCGAACGTCTCTCGGCTTCTGTCGGATGGATGCCAGACGAAGCGTAGTCTGGCTCCGTCAGGCAGCTGGCCTGTGGGACTTGGCCTTGTGGCCCGAATGGCTCGCTGCGAGTCGACACCCCTTCATTAGGGAACGCCCGCGAGGGTATCGACTGTCCCTATATAGGCTGAACAGCAAGACAGTATTGTGGTTGAGGCGGCGCCGGCTGCATAGGCTGACTCAGTAGCCCCATGTGCTGGGCGATAGTCGAAACCATGTTGCACAGTGGCGCTGTAGACACGCTAATTTTGACGTCATTTTAAGTAAATTTCATATCATATAATAATGCCTCAGAATGGTCTGATAATTAATCATTAATTAATTTTTATTGATCTTTTGAGTGTCGGGTTGAACAGACATGTTTAAGTTAATCAATCGAATTGATTTAAGCTCAAATTTCAGTTAAAATATGAAGAATCATAAAAGGCGTCGACCCATGTGGACGTCATTTAGAGTTTATTCGTATTTTACCGTTTAAATTTGAATTTTAATTAATTGATTTATTAGCTAAAAGGCGTCTGTTAAGGACGACGCGATTTAAGTTTCCTAAGCTGTTTTAACTTCTCTTCCGGATGTTTATCCTTATTTTAATTAGAGTAAAAGACGTCTACACACGTGGACGCGTTTTAGCTAATAAAGATAAAGATAAGTTTTCCCGGATATTTATCCTTATCTTAATTTAATCTTAAAGGCGTCAGCCATGGTGGACGCGTTTTAGATAATTACAGATAAAGATGAATTAATCAGTAATTATCTGTCGATTAAAGTAGATAAATCCTAGATTTTTCTATGTTAATCGCGAACGCAGAAAATGCCTATAAATACCTTGCATCTCAAGGAGTTAAAAAAAAAGGGAGAGAGAGAATTATTGAGCCTCATCGTTATAGCAATTTGAAGATCGGAGCAACCACGTCGGAACGCCGGAGCGCTGCCACCAGAAGACGGCATCCTTCTTCAAGATCTTCATCTCTTCAAAGCTTCAACCAACTGGACTGGGCATAAGTTTTTCATATCTGAATTTCATTTTCATTCTTTAGTTTCATTCTCTCATATTCACTCCATGCAAAACACACCACCTCATTAATTCTCCAAAACCCATCTTTTCTAAAGGGGTTTCAAAGTCATTTAAAACAAGTGAGTTGCTGTTTATACATGTTTCTAATCATAGTTAGCTTTGATATTATTTCTACTTAGATTCTCATCACTATTTCTTCTTTATTGTTTCTGTCTCTGTCTGCTGCATCCAACAACTGAATAACAAGAAATCAAAAAGAGGGAAATCAAGCAAAAGCCAGGAGAACTTCTGGACGATCCTCAACATTCAACAGCAAGAACGAAAGAACAAAGAGGCTCTCTTTCTTCAGCCGGCTGAAGGAGGGGAACCAAGGATTCAATCTTCCGCGTTTGAACAGGTAGGCGATCAAACTCTTTTGAAGCTTTTTAGTTAAAAGTTTCTGGCGATCACAGCACCTTAGTTGCATTTTTTTTAATAGGTTAATTTACCCTAAACAACATAGTTTTTCACATTAATCACACGAGCAAATTTTCAGCACCTACAGCTCTTTTGGCGATCACGGTGGGACTTGGTCTCGCCGTCTTTTAATTTCTTTTGTTCTTGCTATTATCATACCGGGCACCCACGGTGCACCAGTTGTGTCTTTTGACACGTCCTCACCAATTGGTGAGTGTTTAGTTTGTTTAATTTCCCTCGTGCACCACGTGCACACCCCAGTGGCAAGATCTTGCCTCCCCTTTGATTAGTTTAAAAAGCTGTTTTTGGTGATAAAATGCTGTGTGTTTGAGTGATTTCTTAGTTGTTTAGATAGTAAACCATCCTGTTTAAAATCTGAAACTAAAAATCTTTGCATGAGTCGATTATTTATTGCATTTTTCCCTGTTTAAGGAGGATTCGACCCAGAAAATCCTTCTGGAAATCTGTTTCTGCGAACTAAAAAGCGTCCAGTAACAGAGACGCGTTTCAAAACCGCGTCCTGACACCTGGACGCCTTTTATCCTCCAGATTATCTCTGTCGTTTACATCTGTTTCTGTGAAGTAATTAACTTCTGTGTTGAATAGCGTCGACCATCCTCGACGCTATTCAGACAGTTTTTAGTTATTTTCCAGGTTTTCTCTGCTGTTTGCATCTGTTCTCTGCGAAAGAATTAAGTTCTGTTTTGAATAGCGTCTACTATCATTGACGCGATTCAGACAGTTTCTTAATTATTTTTCAGTTTCCAGATTTCTGTGTTGAGTGATAGCTACACATTACTCTATTAAGCATTAGAGGCCATCCAGGTCGCAGGGCATATGCATTGAGGCTAAAACCCTCCTTTTCTTAGGAACACATTACTCGACGTTAGCAACTCTCTCTGATTGGGTTGGTCCCTTGATCAGACTAGAGAAGTTGACGTTGAGACCTCCATAAGTCCCCAAAATCAAGGTATTCCTCCTTGATCATCGGGCTGGTTGTACCAATTGAAGTCCCGGCTAGATTCTGAAAGCGTTGTGAGAGAAAAAAAAACCTTAGAGAATAACGGTGGAAATCAAACTGAAACTAGGATCCTTCCCTGAGCGAAATTGTGGTTTAATCCAATTCAAATAACTCAACAAGGAATCCTGAAATCACGTTAAGCATCCACTTGTTTGATTAACCTCTGCACAACTTGTTTGATTAATTTTTTTTTTGAAAAGAGAATCTAATATAATGTTGCTGCGATCAGGCAGAGATTTGAGTATGGCCCAAGATGCCATTATCAACTACGAGGGAGATGCTAATGCCCCTCGCAATTCTGATTTCAACTACGAGAACGGGAGAGATACTGATGCCTCTCGTAATTCTGTACCCATTCCAGTTCGACATGACGGGAATGTACGAACTCCTCTTTTTAATCCGCACGATCAATATCATGATCTTCCTCCGCATGAATATGCGATTCCCAATCCTGACTTTGAGGGGGACATGAATCAGCATGATCCCTCATCCTCCGATCCTACGGATCTTGTCAATGCTCTGGGAGTTCTTGCCTCCCGACTGGACCCTCAGCAGTTCGAGGCGATCCAGTCCATTTTGAAGGGGAAGGCACCCATGCAGCCTGTTGAGCCGAATCCTGTGGCTCCCCCCGTTGTTCCTCAACAACCTCTTCCTCCTCCTCCTTATATCCAACAGGCCATGGAAGGCCTTCATCTTACTTCTCGGCCAATTGGGCCACAACTTTCTTCATCCAGGCAACCGGCTAGACCGCAGACGCCCATTTATCAAAATGCCCTCGGGCATGGCGGAAGCTCTGCCGGACCTCATCCTTATTATCCTCCTTGTCCAACGTACTCTAGGCAGCAGGCCTATCAGGTACTTCCTCCTCCTCCTCCTCCCCAGGCAGATCTAACCACGCAGACGTTGCTGGCCAAGATGGAGCGCATGGATGAACAGTTCAACAATCTTCAGAAAATGATGGGGGTTAAAGCTGTGCCAGAAATCAATTTGCCGAGCCTGCCAGTGTTCCATCTGCCACCCTCTGAAATGCCAGTGTATCGAAAGTATAACGGTACTGGTAACCCCTTCACGCACCTGAAGGAGTTCATGTACGAATCCTCTTTCTGGCAGAATGATAAGAGGTCATTGGCTTTCTTGTTCAGGAGATCCCTAGAGGGACCAGCCCTCGAGTGGTTCTTTTCTCTGGAACCCTCAGAAGTAGAGGATTACGGTATCGTTTCACGTAAATTTATCCAACGATACCAGGACAGAGTCGCACCCTCCCTGTCTATCACGGATCTTATTGCAGAAAAGATGAAACCAGACGAGGAGTTTGTCAGTTTTGCTGACAGGTGGCGGGGCCTGGCTGAAAAAGTGAAAGATCACTTGTCCGAATCCGAACAAGTGAAAATGTTGATTTCTAACGCCACTCCCCAGTTCAAGCTAGTCCTCTCCTTGAACAACTTGACGAACATGGCAGAGCTCTATGAAAGGGCACGGTACTGCCAGAATGCTTTCAAGGACGCTACGTTCTCTAGCGTCTTTGATCCTCATAGACCTAACAGGCCTCCGCCTCGGAAGCCTGCAGTGCCAAATTCTCCTAGCTCAGGTCCAACTACTGAGGGCACGCTCTCTCACGAGCAGGTCAGTACTATGAACAATAACTCGCCCCAGTTTGTGAGGAATCAGCAGTACCAGAGGCCACTACAGCCGAGCCAGCAGGGGTACAGGCAACAGCAGAACTCCCATTACCAACAGCAGTACCAGCGGCCCCAGCAGCCGAATCATAACCAGCTACAGCAACAGCCGCAACGGCAACAGCAGTATCAGCAGCCACATCAGCAGCAACAGAAGTATCAGCAGCCACATCAGCAGCAACAACAACAGCCACAGTACCAGCCGCGCGCACCGCCGGCGTACCACAATGTCCCTCCTCCTGGTGACTACAACCAACAAAGGAGACCTCCAGGCCCGAAAAGGGCAGAGTACCCGGCCCTCCCAGAATCCTTGGCGGACATTTTCAGCGCTTTAATGGCAGCCAATGCCTTAGTTTTGCCGAGAGAGAAGGCCGTCTGGCCTCAAAATGCCGATACGTCTAGGTATTGCTACTTCCATAGGCAGCCTGGGCATACCATTGACACCTGCTTCCAATTCAGAGATTATATCCATGATCTCAACGAGCAGGGCGGCATTGACTGGGAGGAAATGAAGAAGTACATAACAGCCCTGAAGGCGAGGAGACCGCAGCAGCAGCAGCAGCAAGCAAGACCACCGGCACAAGCAGCAGCACCACCCAACATGGGAATAGTGCAGAATCCACTCCCGGAGCATCAGAACCAAAACCAGGTTGCTCCCATCTTGACGAACAGCCAGTCTGAGGCTGGTCGTGGGCAGCAATGGAGAGTAGAGGACTCTTCCTCTCTTTGTTCAACGGGTCACGTTCAAAGTACCGCAGAGCGACCACCACGCCGCACCATCCACATACCAAGGCCACAACCTGTTACTATCATCCCCATACCCACACCTACATACCACTCGCCCACACCCAATAACCCATTACCACTACCCGCCTTCCTTAGACCCATTACACCCCGCACCACTACGCCTCCATCATATAACCCTCCGCAAACCAATAACGCGCCCCTCCTACCATCTAGGCCGCTATTACGCATACCATTTCCTACTTCACCCGCTACCACTACCGCCTATCCAGATATGCCCTTACCATCTAGACCGCTATTACGCGTACCATTCCCCACTTCGCCAACCACTTACCCATCCACCATCCAACCCTCTAGGCCTTTAATCCGCACCGCGCCATCACCACCTAGCCCTACGCCATCACCTACCTACCAACCCTCTACGCCATCCGCACCGTCCAACCCTGCGGTACTTAAAGTGTCACCCGGATCCTCCACGGTTGAGGAACACGCGCTCCGGAGTGGAAGGATTTTCAACAAGGTCTTTCCTCAGTCCACAGTCAGAGACGGCCCATCACAGCCGACTGAGGAAGCCCACAATGAAGAGAGTGCACCAGGCACTCAATATGACTTGTTGAAACACCTAGATCGGACACCGGCACGGATCACTATACTCGAACTGATCAAAAGATCCAAGAGTCACCAAGAAGCTTTGATGGAATATCTGCAGAAGGTGATGGTCAATGAAGACGTGCCGGTAGAAAAGATTGCAGCACTACTAGTTCCTCAGGGGGATCAGCCCTCCATTACATTTCATACATCGGAACTAGCACCGCCAGCAGCCAGAAGCATGGCTCTGAGTATCACGGTTAACATCTCTAAGAAGGCCGTGGATGCATGCCTGGTCGACACAGGGGCTTCGATCAATGTTCTACCTCCGAAGACCCTGGAGCTGTGCGGTGTGCCCAAAGAGAAATGGCTGCCCAGCCCCATCTCAGTAACAGCATATGACAATTCTACCCGTTCCCCTCTGGGAATGGTTTATTTAAAGGTGGAGCTGGGCCCTGTAAGTCATGCAGAGGTCGAATTTCACATCTTGGAAATCGATCCTTCCATAAATGCCATTTTAGGCCGTCCTTATATTAAAACTCTCGAGGCGATTCATTCTACGAATCATCAATGCCTCAAATTTCCTTACAAAGGACGAATAATTAAAGTAACGAGCATGCCGATCCTTGCTGCTGCTCATTCCTTGAACATTAAATCTGCTGTTTTACCTGGCCGACAACCTTTTCTGTCGGTATTACAGGTCTACCGCCCAGTGGCTGATCCTCTGAAAGCCGCTACTATTTCTCCATATCCGTTAGATGCTATCAAAAGGGGGAAGTGCATGAGTACCCCAGGATGGAGGATTATGATGAAGAACGGCTACGAGCCTGGGAAAGGTCTGGGCACACAATTGCAAGGCAGGACCACTCCTGTCAGAAATCATCGAGCAGCGCCTGGAAGTGGTCTGGGCTATAGGCCAATAAAACTGAAACAAAATCTGGTTCAGAAAGCAGAAATTAAAGAGGGCCCGAAAATCTGGCAGGCAATGTCTACACCACTCAAAGAAGGCCGAGATCCCTTAACATGGACCCTGTGTACACATTTTGTGAAAGGGCCCATACTTAGCTATGATAATACGGTAGTCATTACTTCATGTTTTGACTTCCATGATATATATGGGAGGGATTTGGCCAGACATTGCTCTGAACTGCTTACGTACCAATCCTTGGAGGCTCTGCGGCCTATGAAAAGGAGGAAATTTGATGACCCTGAATGTGAATGGTACAGGTGGTTCGACCTGAGGGACCTGTATATTGCACTGAACAGACTATTTCTGGATCCTGCAGAACCTAAGTGGCCGCCGCAAATTGATGAATTGATTGAAAGCCCTGGTGCTATATTTGACAAGCGGATACTGCTATCTGAAGAAACTGATGAAGGGGAGCCAGATGACCCCTATGAAGCTGGTTACACAACAGATCTGCTCTGGAGGGGTACATATCCTTCACATGTCTTCATGCTCCATACTCTTTTTCGTACACTACTTTTGACCCCGACTTGGTCGCGGGTCATAATTGAAGATATTCCACGGGCTCCGCCCGTCATGATTACTCTGTCCCCTCGGGACATTATACCACAACCTCTTCTCGATCTAGAGAGGTTGTATGATCTAATCTGGGACATATTACTATATGATCCCCCTAATCCTTTGGCCTTGGTGCCTCTTCCTCCGTCTGATTCTCCTTCCATTTTTATTCACTCCTGCTTTATGTTTAATTCTTTCATTTTCCAAAAAAAAATGCCAATTTGGCAACAAATTCTTCCCAAATCCTCGTCGAGGAAACATCTTACTTGTCCGATTGCACCCCGCCGCGCGGGTCCTTCGGTCAAGCTTCTCTTATAGATTTACTCTGCCCCTCCTCTCGGGAGGATTCTCTTGTATTTCCACTTGTATCCCAGGATTTTCATCCTGCTTCGTCTTCGTTAGGTTATGATAGTGAAGTTAGGCAGTCTAGTCAGGTTAGTCAGTTTAGGAAGTCTAGGAAGCCTAAGGGTAGGCAAATTCCAGATAGATACCTCCAGGACTTAGCTGATAAGTGCTCTTCTTGCTCTTTGATCCCTCAGCTTTTAGAAAATCCAATTCAGATGCCAGAAGATTGCATGAATGATGAGTCAGTCAATGATGGGTACGGGGTATATGACTTAGTACATGAAAAGGACCCCATTGAAGAAGATGACGAGGACGCGGCTGAGGCATATGCTAGTGGAGTGAAGAGATTTGATGAACCCTCAGCTGCCGTAGAAGAGCCCACCAAAGAAATTAATTTAGGGACTGAAGACGAACCTAAGGTTGTCCTCGTCAGTAAAAATCTTTCTTCAGAAGATGAGAACGCAATGGTACAAGTACTCAAGGACTATAAGGACACTTTCGCCTGGAGTTATGAAGATATGCCGGGGTTAGATTCGTCTTTAGTTGAACACAGGTTGACATTAAAAGACGGAGTTAGCCCGGTCAAGCAGAAGTTAAGGCGATTCCACCCACAAATGGCTCTAAAGATGAAGGAAGAGGTCGATAAATTACATAAAGCTAAATTTATTAGAGTTGTCCTCTATCCACAGTGGGTGGCTAACATAGTCCCGGTTATGAAGAAGGACGGGAAGGTCAGGATTTGCATTGACTTCCGCGATTTGAACCGGGCGTGTCCTAAAGATGATTTTCCATTGCCTCATATTGATGTACTCATCGATAACACCGCTGGCTATGAGACGTTATCATTTATGGATGGATTTTCAGGATATAATCAGATTAAGCTGGCAGAAGAAGATCAAGAGAAAACATCATTCACTACACCTTGGGGAACATACTGTTATGTTGTCATGCCATTTGGGTTAAAGAATGCTGGAGCCACCTATCAAAGGGCCATGATGGCAATATTTCATGACATGATGCACATAGATCTAGAAGTGTATGTGGATGACTTGTTAGTTAAATCGAAAACAAAGGCTGAGCACGCCAAAGTTTTGGCAAGGGTGTTAGAAAGATCGAGAGAATATCAGTTAAAGATGAACCCCAAGAAATGTGTATTCGGGGTATCTTCAGGAAAATTGCTTGGATTTATCGTCAGCAAACGGGGAATTGAGATCGATCCTAATAAGGCGAAGGCTATTAGAGAAATGCCACCTCCTAAAAACTTGAAAGAGTTGAGAGGATTAATCGGAAGGTTGCAATTTATTCGCCGTTTTGTCTCTCAGCACTCACAAAGGTGTAAGCCGTTTTACGAGCTTACCAAGCCGGGAGTCAAATTCGATTGGGACGATAAGTGTCAGGAGGCGTTTGATGGATTAAAGAACTATTTAGCAAGTCCTCCTGTTTTGAGACCACCATCTCCAGGCAAACCATTGATACTTTATATTTCAGTCCTAGATGATGCAGTGGGGGCTGTCTTAGCACAAGAAGATGAAGAAGGAAAAGAGAGGGCAGCCTACTATCTCTCCAAACTTCTCAACCCCGCTGAACAGAGATATACAGCGATGGAGAAAACATGTGCAGCATTGGTCTGGGTTGTGCAGAAATTGAAGCATTATTTTCTGGCCCATGAAGTCCATCTCATCGCTAGGATGAATCCGATCAAATTCCTTCTGGAGAAATCTGTTCTTACTGATAGGTTAGCGCGATGGCAAAGCTTTCTATCTCAATTCGACATCATTTATATTCAACAGAAAGCGATCAAGGGCTATGCCATAGCAGAACATCTAGCTCATCATCCCCTTCCCCGATTTGATCCAGTACGATCAGAGTTTCCGGATGAGGAACTGATGTCCATAAATCAAATCAGAGATGATATGTGGACTCTGCATTTTGACGGAGCTCTGAATTCTCATGGAAAAGGGATCGGTATCGTTCTGTTATCACCTGAAGGTATCACCATTCCACAAGCCTTTCAACTTGATTTTCCAGTCACAAACAATATAGCTGAATACGAGGCACTTCTTGCTGGTCTTGAGGCTGCTCATTTCCATGGTGCCACCAAACTCAGGATTGTAGGTGATAGCCAACTGATTCTTCGCCAAGTACTGACCAAGTATCGAACTCTCGATCCCAAACTCAAGCCTTATCAAGAACTGACTTCTGCTTACTCAAAGCTTTTCACGAAATTGATCTTTGTCCATGTTCCTAGGAATCAGAATATCTTAGCTGACGCTCTAGCTTCACTTGCATCTTCTCTTAATTTTCCAATCAGCAAACAATCCGAATCAATCATAGTTCATAGGCGTCTTTCACCTGCCGTGAAAGATCCTTCATTCCTTAGAACTAAGGAGAAGTTGCTGAAGAAAGTCAGGGACGGAGATATCATTGAAAGAAGAGAAATTATGCTGATAGAGCTGTTAGAAGAGATGGATGATGAACAGAAGTCATGGTATTATGAAATTGCAAAATATTGTGAAGATCAATCATATCCTGAGGAAGCTACAACTGAGGAGAAAAGAGCTATCAGGAGAGTTGCTCAACGGTACACCCTAGTTGGGGGAGCATTATATAAGAGAGGTTTTGATGGAGTTCTTCTGAGATGTCTAGACGAAGATGAGCTTTGGAAGGTTATGGAAGGAGCTCATAGTGGAGTTTGTGGTGGCCATGTCAATGGACAGATGTTAGCAAAGAAGATCCTTAGACAAGGATTTTATTGGCCAACCATGGAAGAAGATTGTGTAGGATTTGTTCGTAGGTGTGCTAAGTGTCAACTTCATGCCGACAAAATTCATTCTCCTGCATCTTCACTCCATCCTGTTTCTTCCCCATGACCTTTCTCCATGTGGGCTTTCGACATTATTGGACCTCTTGGTAACCCAGATTCCGGCATCAAGCAAAAATCTTTCATTCTCACGGCAACGGAATACTTCACCAAGTGGGCAGAAGCTGAAGCGTACGTGGAGATCAAAGCATCAACCGTTTGCAAGTTCATCATGAAGAACATCATCACTCGATTTGGAATTCCAAGCACCATCGTCACCGACAACAGACCGCAGTTCGTGTCACAAGAATTGAAGGACCTCTGTAACAGGTATAAAATTGCATTGCATCATTCATCTCCTTATTATCCGCAAGGCAATGGCCAAGCAGAGGCAACAAATAAGACTTTGATAAAAATCATCAAAAAGACGTGTAAATCTAATAAATTCGCAGATTGGCCAGAAAAATTGGTTGAGGCTCTATGGGCCTACCGAACTTCAATCCGCACGCCTACTGGACAAACTCCTTATTCCTTAACATTTGGAATTGAGGCGGTAGTTCCATATGAGATCCTTATACCGTCATTAAGAGTACAATTGAATAAGGAATTTTCTATTGATGAACATCGTTCAGCACTCCTTGCTCAATTGGAACTTTTAGACGAGAAAAGATGGTCAGCTGCAAATCATGCAAAAGTTTATCAAAATAGACTAGCACGTTTTTATCAAAAGAAAGTCATTGAACGTAAGTTCAAAGTCGGTGAAATGGTTGTCAAAAGAATTTTTATAAAACCTGGTGGTCCGCGTTCTAAGCTCCAACCCAACTGGGAAGGACCTTATGTTGTATCTCACGCTTTTCCTGGTAATGCTTATCGTCTTATTAATGCAGAAGGAGAAGAGCTAAAACATCCTTGGAATGGTTTACATCTTAAGAAATACTACCCTTAGGTTAAAGAGTCGATCAGTATGGTACAAAGACCAGTAGAATCAGAAAATTTATAAACTCAAATTTCCTTATCAGTCTAGATAACTTAACTTTAAGCCCATTACTGCACACACTGACACGTTTGATTCGTGAGTAACAAGAGATGACAAGTCCTAAAGAATATCGAAAGCTTGACCCATGATGTCGGAACGAGACTTAGAATAGACTATCAAGAATACCCGCCATCTTAGTAGGAGGCCGTCATAAAAAAAAAGGGGGAGATCCGTCCCGAAGAAAAAGAGTGGAAAAGAAAAGCAAAAGGCAAAAGTCAAATGTCAAATCAAAAAGGCCATTACATTACAAACGTTACATGAAGGCCATGAAATGAAATAAAAGGGAACGCAAGGTCGATAAATACACCGGAAAGAAATGACCGAACCCCAACGGATACTAGGGTAGGAAAGGAACATCTTTTTAAGTCTCCGGAACCTTCTCATGGGCTTTCTAAACTTATTCATCTTTTCTTTCTAAAGAGATGTACTCCAAACTTAAGGAATGGTTTAGATTGACTAAGGGTCAAATCATCAAATGGGATCACGAATGGAAACACAAGTTCAAACACGATGGGTTTAAGTTAAGTTGTTAAAGAACAATTTGGAAATGAAGTTAATAAATGAATATGATCTTTTGATCTAAGTACCATGCTGATCTTTTAGTCAAAAATCCAAAAAAATTACATAAGTCAAAAAAAATTTCAAAAAAAAAAATACATATGTTTCAAAAAGTCCAACAAAAATATATATATATTTCAAAATTCAAAAAAAAATACATATGTTTCAAAATTCAAAAAAAAAAATACATATGTCTCAAAATTCAAAAAAAAATACATATGTCAAAATTAAAAAAAAAGGCATATATTTCAAAACCACAAACAAAAATGAATATTTCAAAACAACAAAAATATTTCAATTAGCATCTGCTTGTTGCACTTAGTGTGTTTCATTTCTTTTATTTTTAGCGAGCATCTGTCTGCTTGTATGTTGCATCTTTGCTTAAGTTCGATTATTCTCATTACCTTTGTTAATAAAGGCTATGCCCCTTGACCATTTTACCAAGGATAGGATCAAGTAGTCGGTTACTTAACCAGGCAAGGGGCTAAGCCTAAACAGATACTTAATATGTTTGTTCAAGTTGTATACAGGACACAAGGACAGCCAGAAACCTGTTTCTGTGAGTGAAAGGCGTCGAGGAGCACTGACGCGTTTCAACGTTGAATGGTGCCTGCGCGACATGACGCGTTTCAGCCTTTCTATGATTTACCCAAAATTCTATCATTTATCCGAAATTATGTGGTTTTGATTGAAGATTTGTTAATAATTTTGATTGCAGGAAATTCAAAGAAAACCTGAATGAATATGAAAATGTCAAGAAGATCTTACTGTGGGAGTTAAGAAGTCTCGACCGTGGCTAAAAAGACGGTTATTTCTACCCCTGTATTATTTCATGTAATTATTTTGCATTCGCATTATTATATGTTAATTATTTATTAGAGCATATCAAGGACCTTGTAGTTTTGATGAAACTGGAATTTGAGTTCCCCTTCAACAAAAACAGTGATAATTCCAGAGAATTCTTAATCGCACGGATAGGCCGTTGGGTTGTTAATTAGTGAGGACGATGGTTCCACTTTTGTGAAACGGTGCGTGGATAAACGAGCTTCGACTTAGCACTGGATTACAAGAATTGGTATCTTGACTCATTAATGACAATTTAACAATATTATCCTTGATTAATTTATATTTTATTTGACTTTATATTTTTCTTTTAGCCTAGCATGCATCATGTAGGACTTTGAAATCATTGTGATAAGGATTAATTATTGATTAAGTTTCAGACCATTAAATCAAATAATTCAAAAATGATATGAAATATTCCATTCCGAATTGAGTATCTTGATTATCTTTGAGGTTCGCTTGAAGATATCCTTGGAATTCTATCCTTTCTTGGGTTCTTTATCCAATATTCTTGTTTTCTTTTAAGATCCATTATGGCTGCAGCACGTCCACATTGGCTGGCAAACGCTCCCCATGATGAAACCTACAGTGTCTATGACCTGAGGTACTTCCCACTCCGAGGAGGTTGATCGACTTTATTTTATTTCCTTGTCTACCTCATCCAGACAGGATTGATTCCATTGATTTCATTGAACTATCTTCATTGATGATTTTGAGAAAAATTCCAATCATATGATGTTAAGAGCGTGTCTCATCACACCTTGGCATCACCTTTTCAGTACATTACATTCCATTTCACTCCCTTGCAAAGACGATGCCAAGGTGAGGCAGCTGTAGACACGCTAATTTTGACGTCATTTTAAGTAAATTTCATATCATATAATAATGCCTCAGAATGGTCTGATAATTAATCATTAATTAATTTTTATTGATCTTTTGAGTGTCGGGTCGAACAGACATGTTTAAGTTAATCAATCGAATTGATTTAAGCTCAAATTTCAGTTAAAATATGAAGAATCATAAAAGGCGTCGACCCATGTGGACGTCATTTAGAGTTTATTCGTATTTTACCGTTTAAATTTGAATTTTAATTAATTGATTTATTAGCTAAAAGGCGTCTGTTAAGGACGACGCGATTTAAGTTTCCTAAGCTGTTTTAACTTCTCTTCCGGATGTTTATCCTTATTTTAATTAGAGTAAAAGACGTCTACACACGTGGACGCGTTTTAGCTAATAAAGATAAAGATAAGTTTTCCCGGATATTTATCCTTATCTTAATTTAATCTTAAAGGCGTCAGCCATGGTGGACGCGTTTTAGATAATTACAGATAAAGATGAATTAATCGTAATTATCTGTCGATTAAAGTAGATAAATCCTAGATTTTTCTATGTTAATCGCGAACGCAGAAAATGCCTATAAATACCTTGCATCTCAAGGAGTTAAAAAAAAAGGGAGAGAGAGAATTATTGAGCCTCATCGTTATAGCAATTTGAAGATCGGAGCAACCACGTCGGAACGCCGGAGCGCTGCCACCAGAAGACGGCATCCTTCTTCAAGATCTTCATCTCTTCAAAGTTTCAACCAACTGGACTGGGCATAAGTTTTTCATATATGAATTTCATTTTCATTCTTTAGTTTCATTCTCTCATATTCACTCCATGCAAAACACACCACCTCATTAATTCTCCAAAACCCATCTTTTCTAAAGGGGTTTCAAAGTCATTTAAAACAAGTGAGTTGCTGTTTATACATGTTTCTAATCATAGTTAGCTTTGATATTATTTCTACTTAGATTCTCATCACTATTTCTTCTTTATTGTTTCTGTCTCTGTCTGCTGCATCCAACAACTGAATAACAAGAAATCAAAAAGAGGGAAATCAAGCAAAAGCCAGGAGAACTTCTGGACGATCCTCAACATTCAACAGCAAGAACGAAAGAACAAAGAGGCTCTCTTTCTTCAGCCGGCTGAAGGAGGGGAACCAAGGATTCAATCTTCCGCGTTTGAACAGGTAGGCGATCAAACTCTTTTGAAGCTTTTTAGTTAAAAGTTTCTGGCGATCACAGCACCTTAGTTGCATTTTTTTTAATAGGTTAATTTACCTTAAACAACATAGTTTTTCACATTAATCACACGAGCAAATTTTCAGCACCTACAGGCGCCAGAGAGATAACAGTAGTCGTTAGTGTGGCCACCTATTGCTGGAGCTCTTCTACTCGGTCGTCCCTGGGAGCGATAGGCTCCGATATTGCCGGGAGGACGAACCCTTGCGGAAGGATAGACGGGACTCCTTCGGCGTGGAATGACTGCACCGGAGTCACCCGCGTCTCTGCTTCATCTTTGCCCGATCGCCTTGTCACCGGTCGATGAGACATGGTTGTATTGCTTCTTTCCCACAGACGGCGCCAAGTGATATAGCCGAAGCTATCACTGTCGGATTTCAGGATCAGAATCTGAATGTCAGCCGGGTGACCAGTGGCCGAAAGGGATCCGAACCGAGAGGTGGGTAGAGAACGAGGCCGAAACTCCTGCGGGAAGAAAAAACCAGTTAGGAAGGGTCCTGGGTTTCGGCCCAGGAGAACCCCCTCCGATGGTGAAGTCAGTCCCAGCAGAAAGACTGATTATTTAAAAGGAAGAAGAAGAAGCTTTGGTGCTTAAGGACTTACCCTTTTCGCATTGAATAGCCTTCCTTTTATAGAAGGGGATGAGGATTCCTTTCTCATGGCAACCGATATAGGACTATGTTCGGCGGTTTAACGGGAAATGGCCAAAGTACCATGTTAACATGTTGAAGGCCAGCTGGCAGTCAGCCGAAATTGGCTGGGCCCATTTCGGCTTATCAAGTGTTTGGATTGGGCCGAATACTGCTGTTTGGTTTTTGAGCCCATTAAGTGTGGGCCGGACCTGTGCTGATCCAATAAGACTTCTGGGCCAAATCTGCTTAATTGGCTTTGTGGGCCGAATGCATTTCGGCTCCTTCTGTTGTTGGTCCGGCTCCCAATTGTTGGGCCTAATCGGATTCTCCCCTATCACAGTTGCATACATCATATACATTCCCATTTTAAAAAATTGAAAAGCACTTGCCTTGCTAAAGGTTGCATACTTCCATTAATGTGAGGCACCTGTAGGAAAGCTATTTGATCAATCTATAAGGTCAACAACAAACATCCGCACTAACAATTACCTGCTTAGAAATATACAATGCTACTTTCTTGAATTTTCTACACTAAACAAAAATTTGTTAAATGAATTTTGTAATAATAAGAAGATTATAACTGAAACAAATTTATAAGCAATTGCATACAACCTGTATACATTCCTGTCGGTTTTAGTATTGCTGATTGGGGTCAAGATGGATAAGTGCAGTCATTTTATCGAATAAGGCAACTGTAATGGTCGGCCAATTGTTCGAGCATCTCATACAGTCTAATCATCGTTGCACAACTATAGGGAGATACACACATGATGCCGTAAACATATGTCATACACTATAACAAGTGTCATGTAAAATGAGTGTGGTTGCAAAGTTTTTAGCAAGTGTATCATTAGATGCTGATCTGACTACCTCCCACCCAATATCGGACAATCCATTTGCCTTAAAATGACCTTTGCAATATTGTTCACCAATCAAGTGCTCGCAGAAGACACTAGTGGCCTAGCCGTAACCCATAACATATAGAAACATGGCCAACTGTTCGTTCACTGTCACTAACCAAGAATCACATATTAATCCTATTTCTAATAACTCATCGCGGAGGCACATAAACATGGTCAGATTCAGCTGAAACATAGTGTAAGAACATTTTTTCGTGCCCTTGTAAAACTTTATGTATCCACACATGGCTAGTAAAGTGGGATGTACGCATCGACCTAGGTACACGTTTTTGCTCCTCAAGTTCCTCCCTTATGGCCTCATCGATGGCTAGGAAGTTCTCATTTTCCTTCCGAAGTAATTCCCATAGGAGGTCCTTAGGAATGGCATAAGGGTGGCCTACACTGCTAGACCGAGTATTATTACAACTATAATGCTTGGAATTTAAGGGAAGTCTTCTTCATTATCCATCTTCTTGCCCCGCTTACCCCTTACGTCTCTTCTCAGAAGAGATGGCTTCGTCTTCGTACGGACGGGTTCATGTAAGGGTATGGCCCCCCTACTTGTTGGATTTTTGGTGGCTAGGATGGACCTGGCGACTACTGCAATTGCTGTGTCGATGGAAAGTGAAAGGGATTGAAGGAATCAAATTCACCTATATGCATGGGAACCATCCATAGATTCTAACCCCATCCCATTAAATTGGTTTCTAGTCACAGATATTTTTAATGATCCATAGATATTTTTAGACCGTTTTAGTTGTTTTTCCATACAACAAATTAATCTATCTCGGCCTTGTATGGATATGGATAATTTTCCAATAGCGACTATCGGACTGGAGAAATTAAGAAAAGAAACAAGGCCACCACAAGGTGAATAACGTGCCACCAATCTAAAACCATCTACTACAACTAAAGTCATATGAATGTACTGTCAAAGCCACCACTACCCTTGCTTCCGCATTAGGTGTGATGGGCACCTGTAAGGCATCATTCCACCCTCACCCAGAACGATTTTGCAATTTCTCATATAAGTGGTAGTTCTTCTTTAAAATTTTCCAACGGTCGGATAAATTGGCCCTATCATCATTTTGGCATGTGACTTCATTAAAAGGGACAAGAATGTCACTCCACACATGGGATTTAAATCTGTCATGGTTAGCATAATGCTTCTGATACTGATCGATAAGCAAGTTCAACAGGACCCTATCCCACTGTGGAGTCCAATTCGAGACTCGAGGTTTCCCTATCTTACAAAGATTAGAAATTGCAAGATTCAATATAAAAAAGGTTACAAAACAAGAAAGAAGCAACAACATGTTTCTATAGTTTACAAACATGTATGGCCACATGAGTTAAACAAATGCACAAGTTGGGTATAGAAAGGCAATGTCCTCCCCTTGAACTACAAAGCCAGTGAATTGAACTGCAAAGGAATTACATTTGCATGAAGATATATTTTTTGAAATCATGTAATAGAGTAAAAAAAACTAATATGTGGGCCATATTGGGACACACCTCATAATAGGTGTCCCATGATATGTCACTCCCAATTATCTACTTTGACTCATTGTCCCATCTGAACTCCCACATTGTTTAGAAGGTATTGTGTGATTATATAGACTAACTTACAAAATCCTAACCTATGCTTCAAATGAGATGTAGCATAATTCTCACAAAAAAGCATTGTTGAAGGATTCATCGACAAACTCTCAGGCATGATCAAAAATAAAATCCCCATGCACAATCTCCTCTCTAATAAATGGATTAACACTATATCCATCTCAGTTGCTCAAAAGGAACCGAGGAAGGATTCACTTAGATTAAAAAATCACTAGTATACGACATAACAACATGCAATAGTTATGCTCATGGAATAGATATTAATTCAAAATATATGGAATCAAAGCTTTTCTATTAATTACAAGCAACTTCTCTACATATATGGAATCAAACCTTGTAGATTAATTAAAATTTAAAGTCGGACACAAGTTATCAAATCAAGGCATGCATAGTAATTTAAAGGACAGCTAGCAAGTCATATACATGGATTTCAATTCACATAAGCAAACACACCCACCACTATCCGAATTTTACTGAAAATAAAAAGAACATTTTAGTGCAAATAAGTTACCAGATTGTGACGTATCCATAGAAAATGCAGGAAATCATTGTGGAAATTATGTTGTTCCTGAGTAGAAGTATAAATTTCAGCAAATACAGCTTTACACACAAAATTCTAGTAATTTTAGGAAACTTCACATTGTATTGATACACTATATTAACAAGACACATAGCAAGAAAGGAGGCAGTAGGTCTGAGAATTAAAAACAAGATGCGAGAAAGCAAGCAGGCGGTATGCCTGTGAATTGCAAAGCACATAGTAGAAAAAAGGCAGTAACAAAAAAACAGAACAGGAGATGCATAGGCACTAGGATTGGCAATTATAATTTAAATAGTCCTGGGATCAATAGACTAGAGGCATAGCCAACAGTGTAGTAATACATTAAATTAACAAAGCACACAGTAGGAAAGGAGGCAGTAGGTCTTACAATTAAAATCAAGATGCAGGAAAGCAAGCAGGCAGTATGACTGAGAATTACAAAGCACACAGCAGAAAAAAGGTAGCAACTAGAAACAAAACAGGAGATGCAATTAAAGTAACAAAGCAAACAACAAACAAATAGGCAAGATCGTACTGATATGGCTACCTTCCAAACATGCAGGAGTTAGATCTTGACAATCAAATCAAGTACAATGGATGGCCTGCACTGCACTGCAGGTTTTAGTTTTAAAAAAATGGGCAGTCTTGGATATTACAAAGTAAGCAGATATAATTTAGGCCAAAGGAATGGAAGCATCTATTCAAACTATAACACAAAGTAAGAGCATCAGATATAACTGGTTTTCTGAGCAGAAGATATTAACATGTAAAAAGCACAGCTATCATTTGGAGGAGGGCAGTTATGGGCAGTTAGGGGTAGAACACATGCCTACTACAAAACAACTAAGAAGACATAGGCACTGACTGAGAATTAAAAGCAAATCAAGATGCATGGACACTATGACTTTAGAATTAAAATTGAGTAGTTTTGAATGACAATTCGAACTTGAATAAAAGAAGTATAATTGATCAGTGACAGTTATTTAAAATTAAGTTAAGTAGTGCATAATGTGTTTATAATTTGCATATAAACAACTAAAATGAATAGGTATTCACTGATATCCAAGGCAATATGACTGAGAATTAAAAGCAGAACAAGAAATGCAATTAAAAGGATAGGTATTCACTGATATCCAAGGCAATATGACTGAGAATTAAATATGGGTTGTGGAGAATACAGTTTTGAAGCTTAAAATCAGATGAAATAAAATCCGTGGCCTAAACTAAAAATCAAGTTTAGTTGTAAGGAGGACATTCAAGTTTAAAAACAGAACAAATAACAATCATGATCAAGGCTCAAGGACAGGTATGAGCTATTAGAAGATATGTTCAAGTAAAAAGACAGGTGTTGACTATTAGGATGGCAGTTATGGGCATTTATCGGCATACCATGCTTTCAAAAAAATAGCTAACAAGGAAAGGTATTCACTAATAAGAAAACAAAAAGCTAAATGAGAATTAAATGTGGGTTGCATGGGGGCAATACATATTTCAAATTTAAAATTAGACCTAATAACACAAATGTACTAAACTAAAAATGAACTTTTAGTTGTAAAGAGGGCATTCAAGTATAAGATCATAATAGGGGAACAATCAAGGTCAAGGCTCCAAGACAGGTAGAAGATATGTTCAAGTAAAAAGGATAGGTTTTAACTATTTGGATGGTAGTTATGGGCATTTATCAGCATACCATGCTTTCAACAAAATAGCTAATAGGGAAAGGTTCACTAATAAGAAAACAAGAAGGTAAATGAGAAATAAATGTGGGTTGGGGACAATAACTATTTCAAGTTTAAAATCAGACCTAATATAACAAATGGCCTAAAAATCAACTTTTGGTTGTAAAGAGGGCATTCAATTATAAAAATCAAAACAGGGGAACAATCAAGATCAAGGCTCTAGGACAGGTACGAACTATTACAAGATATGTTCAAGTAAAAAGGACAGGAATTGACTATTAGGATGGTAGTTATGGCCATTTACAAATAGATTTTGTTACCCTTAAATAATGAGTCTTAAAGGTTAGAATGTTAATAGGCTGTTAATAGACCTGAGTGTTATCACAAATTATTTACTTTAAGGTTCATTAAGAAAATATATATATTTTTGATATTTGGTATGGAAATGCAAGCTTGAAAAATAGTGCATACCTGTAACACCTAGCATCTTAGTAGATCTGTTATGGGCCTATTAGTACCTTGGTAGGCCCATTAGTGGGGTTGGTTTTTAAATTTATTAGTTATTTTGTAATTTGTCTAGAATTTTTCTGAGTTTTTGAAAAGTGTCACCCTGAGTGGACGCAATTCAGCCCTAGAGAGAGATTTAAAGAGAGAACGGGTGTGGCGCGGTGAGCGTGCGAGGAGGAGGATGCGAGGACGATCCCCAGCGTAAGGATGACCCGGTAAGCATGGTTGAGCATGGTGGAAGCGTGCCGCCTTGCTGGAGGTGGTCTTCTTCGAGTGTTTTTCGTGGATAGAGAGGCAAGTGATGACAAACGATCAAAAACATAATACTCTTATGTATTTAAAATCATAGTTTCAATGTATTTTGTTATTTATTATAGAGTATATGATGCATGGCTAAGTGTGGAATTTTCTAGGACGTTATAGATGATGTAAAGACTCCTTATTTCTTCTTCTTTTCTTCTTGTTTCAGTTTTCTTGAACCCTGTTTATATGGGTGAAATGCGTCCATACAGACCTAGGTGATTTATGAATAACGTCAGCCATGCACGACTGGATTCACGTACATATTTGTAAACAACATGCTATTTTTATAATTTATCTATGCTAACAATCCATGCTAAAGTAATGAATATAATTTTATGATGTTTAATCATGCATGCAGAAAGTAGTTAATTCAGTTTAAAATCATTTCATGATAATGATATTATTGTAGAGAAAACATGCTAAGATATTCGTGTTACGAAGTTAGTTAATTCTTAATTTATGTAATGAATACATAAACATGTATAGATCATGATGCATCTATTATAGCGTGTTTAGATTCATGAAAATTCATGCATGTTCATAGTTTTCTGCAATAATTATGCCTTATTGGAAAATTTGGAAAAGATGGACTAACTAGCTGAATGGTATTGGGCTGGGCCGACAAGATTCAGAAGGTAATTTGATGAGTTACTTCCCCGTTATTTTCATGCTTTGTTTCATGCCATTACTATATGTTATGTATTAGAGCATATTTTACATTTAACATAATAGTTCATGCATGCATATGTGTTAATTTAACATATTAAGTGGATGCACTAAGCTAGTGATGTGAGTCCTAAGTACCACGTGAATCAAAGTGCTACATTGTGGGGGCTATCTCTTGATTCCCTCGGGACTAAAATACCACATAGCGGGAGCCATCTCTTGATTCTATGGAGGCCACATCTAGATTCCCTCATTCACTTGGTTAATGACTAAGGGGTTTAAGTAAGATACCAGAGACAACAAGTTAAATTCGAGAAGTGTGTTTACATACTATCTCGGTAGGATCTGAAAGCGTCTCTTGACTGCGCAGCCGAAGATCTAATGGATTGCCATAACGACTAGGTAAAGAAGAAGAAGAAGTACCCGATGTTACTTGTCCTATATTAAAGTGAAAGATGTGATATGTGTGATCACTTATGATGTTTAAAGATAAAAGAAGAAGTTATATTTCAGAGGTTAATGCATATTTTCATGTCATGATATATGTTGGAATTTCATGATATTATTCATGCATAACATGCCAACGTAAATTAATAATCATGCTAGTTGGTCCATATGCCTATTTCATGTTAATATATGATTATATGTACATGTTTAGTTACTGTAATTAAGTCATATTTCAGATGTTAATATGGTGCCATGTTCATGTTTATGTAAATAGGCTATGTGTAGTTCCTACACGTTATTTATGTTATCATGTTATGATGTCAATGAAGTATGCTAGGTTGAAGAAATTGATCTGTATGTTAGAATTGATGTCATATTTAAGTAAGATGTATGCAAGTTCTTTTATGTTATAGATATGCAAAACCTATATTTTTGAGGATTCTGAATTTGCTGAGTTCTATGTAACTTACCCTTACACAAAACTATTATTTTTTAAAGAACCAAGGGGCAGAGGTTGAGCCTGAGGATCGTGAAGCATGATTTTTGAGTCAAGATTATCTTAGTAGGTGTTGTTTGTTTATTTTCAGATAATAGGATAACAAGAGATGTATAAGTTAATTTTATTTCAACAAATATGATGTACTTTTGTTTTCTTCTAGTGAGATCCTGGATAATGATATAGTTGGCTAACTCAGTTTATATAGTTTAGTGGTTTGACTTGTTTGTGGCTATGATGGTGATATTGTTATTCTGCATTCTGTCTCATGTTTATACTCTCACTGCCTATATATGAATGTTGGGTCTTTCCCACTGTGACAACTCCGAATCAACGATTCACAGTAAGTCAGCACAATTGAACTGGGCCGGCAGAGCGGGGACATTACAATATCAAACCACAATGACGAACAAAAAAACAAACAAGGACCAAGAGCTCACCAAATCACAACATGAAAATAAAAGTGGAACATGAGTTAACAACTGGAAGAAAGCATCACAACATCAAAACCTATTTAAAAAATGGAAAGGAAGCGCCATAGTTAGCATAATAAGACTGGAAGACTAGATAACAAGGGTTCGAGATCATCAAATCATCACAACCTACCTAAGAAATAATCATTAGGTTATCATAAATCACGATACATGTATGAGGATGATAGCATTGCCACATTAATTACCAAATAGCATAGAATCACAGCATCACAAATTTGTGGACATCATGGAAACATGGCACCGTGCTCTGTAATTGGTGAAATAAGTGGAAGGTGCCTACTTGGAAGATGAGACAATAAGGGAAAGGGGGAAGGGCCAATAGTACCCAGTGGAGGGGCGCCCAAGCATAGCAATAGCTCTGGGGCTCCAGGAAACCCTTGCAGATAGACAAGGAAGCACGCCCTCGCACACGGAGAATAGCAGTGCGCCATGAAATGCATATAGAGGAGAAACCAAGAAGGGATCCCCCATCTTCAAATAGGGGTTGGGGTTGGGCAAAGGTCACAGGAAAGTAGCTAAACATGGCCAAAGGTTTCCCATGACCATGGCATCTTGTCAACCAGAAGGAACTAGGACACACTACAAGAAGGGGGAAAGCAAGAAGCAGAGGGTAGCAGAAGGAAAGTAGGAAGCAGAGGGTGCCAAACCTTCACTGAAGGGGAAAGGAACAATCATAGGAATGTACCTATAGTGCTATAGAGCATGGTGTCGTGTTGAACCAGAAGGTAGTCGGAAGAGATAAAGGCAGGAATCTGCAACAAAATCACCAGGGAATCGAAGTAGGAGGATAGAAAGCAACCATGGAGGAGCATTCATGAGCAACAATGGAGTGATCCAAACCTTACCTTGCCATGGCGGACCAGGAAGCGCAGAGTGAGGCTAGGGAACTAGTTCTCAATGCCGAAGAAGAAAGGAGGAGGATGAAGGACTGTAGGGGTGTTGGGATCCGAGCGGGACATGAAGAACGCAGCGGAATTTGAAACGAAAATCATCTTGCCTGTGCCCGTCAATCTATTTCGGAACAAAAAATGGTAAAACGGTAAAACCGAATGTGATCAAATCACCGTGCACATATTCAAATCCGTGTTCATGTCAGTTCCGTCAAGGCGATGCCGCTAGACACACATGTGTATAATCTCCAACGGTATCCACGAGATCCTTTGCAGCAGTTCATCCTCGCTCCCTCGTCCAGATCAGCACACCGGTTGAAGATCCTTCGCCGCAACAATGTCTGGAACACGCGGACGGTGAATTCCTGACGTTCGGGAATTGCATGTGGAGGAGACGAGAAGCACCCGATGCCTTGAAGGGGGCGCCCAGAGGAGGAGGAGAGAGAGATGGGGGTAGCCAGCAGGGAGCGCTCCTAGAGCTTGGCCTAGGGTTTCTATACGGCCTGTTTATATATTAAGTCAGCGCGACTTTTCACAAAAGTCTCCCAATTAATATAAAACCCACTAAAACACCACCAACTGATAATCTTTATGCGTGTGACCCTCTATGCCCATTTACCAGTCCGAATTTCAACATGTTAAGTCCAATAACAGTTTATTGACTTATAGTAATTAATTAATATTTCATATTTAATTAATTACTTAACCGAATTAACATCTCACGTAAATTTGGTCGGACTTCCGATCAAGTTGGGTGCCAAGCAACACCGCATGATCTCAGAAGGTAATGGGTTTCAGCAACCCACTCACAGAGCCTGTCCATCCACAGTTACCGCATGGCTATAATCCTTCATTCGCACAACACTCTCAAGTCGACCTAGGGCATGATCAACTATCAAACCCTAGATGGTCAACTCACTTGAATCATACTCCACTGTATAATATCAAAAAACACATTTTTTGATATTGTATCCGCTCTGGCCAGAAACTCCTGCGGATCTATCCTAAAGCATTCACTCTCCAGTTATCTACAAGCAAATGATCCTATATTGAAGACACAATCACCTTTGAAGGTCTTTATAGACGCCCGGGGTGGGAGAGCTCGATAATCCGCGCGCATAATGTGGTAAGAGCCCCTAAGAGAAAAAGACAAAACAAAATAAAGAGAACCGATTAGAACTGTGATATGTAGAATCTATTCGTGCAAATATATAAATAAACTAAAATTGAAAGGGGACGCACCGGATGGGTGTTTGGAGAGGGAAGGTGACCATATGTTATGGCCACCCACCTCCTAATTTTTGTTTTGAATCTTTGTTAGAATGGGGGCTAGGATATCCTAGGATGGATGCATGCAGGAAGAGAAAAGTCTACGTGTGTGAGAAGTGCAAAACGACAATGTTGTGATGAATGGAGGATGCGGAGCGTATTTGAAAAGAAAAATGCAATAAATAAGAAAGTTAGGAGAACAAGCAAATGTAAGGGGGAATCCTCCCGCTCGCCATCTTTCGGCATCTGTTCGCCAGAACCTCTGCCAACTTGAAACCTTTTAATGCAAGCCTCTTTAAACTCCCAAAATCCTTAACTCCCAACCCTCCAACCTCTTTCCCGAGAGGACCTAGGGGGTTTAAATAAGGGGGAAATAAAATATGGAAATTAGGGGTCTAAATCCCCGTTAATCCCTAAGGGTCCAATAGGAAATGGTCAAGGGTCGGAGGTCGTGAATGCAACAGTCGCCGGAGTGGGGAGTGGTTGGAGTAGTGGGAGGTGAGGGTCGCGAGTGGAAGAGATTGTGGAAAGACGAAGTCAAACTGAAAGTGGGAGGGTGGATAGCCAACCATCTTGCCTTCCGCTTTCGTGGAAGGCCAACAAGTTGGCCTTCCGCGAAAAGGTGGAAGGCGAAGCTGCTGGCCTTCGGAGAAGGTGGAAGGCCACCAAGTTGGCCTTCGGCGAAAAAGGTGGAAGGCCACCAAGTTGGCCTTCTACAAAAAGGTAAAAGGGACGAGTGTTGGTTAATGGGCTTGACTATTAATGGGCTGAATTAAAGGGGGAAATGAGATGGCTAAGGTCATGGGTTTGATGGTGATGGGCTAATGGTGACGGGGGTTATGACCAAAAGGGGTTCAAAATCGGTGTCTACAATCTTCCGCTGAACCTGATCCTTGACTAATAGAGATCTCGTGGATAGGGATTCGTGAGTCAAGGTCAAAGCCCAGAAGTCCACCGACAAGATGTTTGTGGTGTCTCAAGTCCAAGGATCAACCACGCCACTATAATGATGAATCAAGCTGGCTGACAGTCAGGTAAATTACCATCCGATGATTCATGTCAGATCAGTTTAATGAACTCATTCCCTAATAAGTACCTACAGGTTCACCATAATGTCTCCACATAAATGACTGACGAGATCAGTCACCCTCATCATATGCGCTGAAATAACCTGTACTAGTCTTACTGGATGTTTGATGTCCTTCTCCAATATCCTACGACTAAGAACAATTAAGAACATGTGTTTATAAGTCATCAATCTCATTATTATGATCCCATCATAATCCGATGACTATTGCACACATTTAAGGACTTCATTATACGTAATTATAAACATGCCAATCTTCATAATGAAACTAGTGTCATTTATTAGTGAACCAGATTATAATAGATGCCTAATGATTGGATTTGGAAACACTTATATCTAACAACTCCCACTTGTACTCAAGCCAATCACATTCACATTTGATCTACATCAAATCTAGGTGACGCTCACATAAAGTCTGTGACTAAGGCTTGATTAGAGATTTGCTAAATTATCTATAGATGGAATATTTTTCATTACGTTATTTCCTTTGTAAATAATGTCTCTGAACTTGTAAAATAGGCTTAGAATGTTCTACAACTTTTGATGAGACCATAGCTCCACTACAAAATTGACTGCTCCCACTGTTGTCATACAACAACGTGACAAGATCATAGATCTTTTAGAACTACATTAGTCTAGAGATGAACTCTTTCATCCATACTATTCTAATAACAGTATCATATGTTTGTGTCATCATGTTAGCAATGAGTTTTGGGTTGAAATCCTTCCAATCTACTCCATACTGTTCTTTCAAGAGTATTAGTTATAATTATGTTAGCAGTGATTTCTAACTTGGAACTCTTACAATCTCACTGCTTTCTCATTAGAAGGCAAAATCTAACTTTGACTTGAAATTTGAGTCAATGTGACCTCATGGTTTCAAATCATTCTCTTCATAATCTAGGAGTGCACTCTTAGTACTCTTCAACTGCATAGTGATGTGTTTCACTTATTCTATCAAGGTTCTCCTGTATCCTTTAAGAAATCTTTCCTTAAAGAAATAAATTCCACGTCTCAACCATTGAGACTTATTGTGAAATTTTTGTCATGTCAAACATTTGACATACATATTAATGTGACTGATGGTAACATCTTCATCGACCTATCTTAATAGATTTGTATTCCTAATACGAAAAATGTTTTATCCAAACTTATTATTGATAAGTACATGAAAATAATGCTTTGAGTGATGGTAACATCCTAATGTCATTCTCAATGACTATAATGTTATTATCACAAAGCATTAACAAAATGGCCGTGCCCCCACTATCCTCCTTGTACAAATACAATCCGTGGTCATTCTTAATGATCACTTAGTGTTTGACTATTGGGTTAAAACTTTGATTCAAACTTTGGAAAGCTCCAGTTTAATTCAAAAAAAATGTTTGAAATCACAACATTCTTCTTAGATATTTTAAAAGTTTTAAAGTTGTATCATACATACTTTTTTCCCTCAATCATATTGAGAGAATGCATTTTAATATCTAACTGCTTTTATCTCATCATCATGACAGACAGTTTTGGCAAGTAGAATTCTAATAAACTTTTTTATAGTAACTATTGAAGAAAAACTTGATCAAATCAACACTTTGACTTTGACCATTTCCTTCAATTCGCTATATAAGTTTTAAATAGTCTATTTGTACTAAACTTCATTATGAAGATTTACTTGTTTCTAACAGATACAATATCTTTAAGTAATACTATTAAGTTCTGAACTTGATAGGTGTTATGGACTATGACTTATAATTCTTTACTTCTTGCCAATCCTAAAAAGTTGCAATAATAGAGAGCTTCCTTATAGATTTTGTATCATAATCTATATCCTCGAGGTCCTCTCATTTTGTCATCTATAATATGTCGAACATATCTTTTGAGCCGTTGAGAGAATTCTAAAAATCTATGAAGCTCTTCTATGTGTGTTACGAATAGTTCTAAATAACTAAAGATTATCTAATAATCTAGTGTTAATTTGTGGGTTTAGAACACCTTCCAATTTTATCAGCTTTTACTGTCTTCTCTAAGGACATATTCTTCTTCTTAGAAGACAGCTTTCTAGACGATAATTATTCTATTATCGCTTGGCTAATAAATGTAATGTCAAAACACTTTGGACATCTCACAAATTCACACTACACTACGTCCTTCTTGAATCTAGCTTCTTTAGATTATGTCTTTTTTACAAGACCATGACATACCTTGACTTTAATATACTTAAAATCAAATTTTCTTATAATTCATATCTCATATGAATTATTTTATCTTCATATCTTATATGGACATATGGATTTATTTGGAACTATATGTAAAGTATGAACATCGAATGTTCATACTCATACTCATGAGGATATAAGAAATTAGGCAAATCTTATTTTATATCGTACTATATCCGATAAGGTGTAATTTCTCTTTGTATCATATTGCTATGATATACAATGAGAGATCAATCGAGAGATGATACCATTATCTTTTTAATGATTTGTGTGAATCATGTACTCAAGTATTAATTTCCTTGATCAAAACAAATAATCATAATACTCTTTCCAGTTAGTCACTTTACCTTAATCTTAAATTTTTTAATCTCTCAGATATATTCGACTTGTACTTCAACAAATAGACATAGACGAATCTTTCAAAGAGGTGACCATTAAGGTAAGTTTATAGAATTGATTATCTTTGACTTTAAGAAGATATTATGCTACTTACATCAGTATGTACAAGCTCCAAATAATTCCTTATTGCACAACCTAAGCGTATAGTGCCATAGATAATCAATATTCACACTATCCCTTTCTATAAGAGACTTGTGAACATTCATCACATGATATGTCACATCAAGAATTTATAGTGCATTGACCGATTTTAAAATCTTTCATATTATCTCTAAAACTATGTGGAACAACGTTTGTTTTTTCTCGGCCAATGTTTTCATCTTTATTATTCTTGATACTGAATGGAACAAAATAAAAGTTATTCAGTTTCATATTGTCCCCTAAAGACAAGCTAATATTTACTGTCTCACAGTAATCTATGCAACTCTTGCACTATTGTTGAGTCTAACTCAGCCCTTTTATACTATGGATTATCTTTCACTTGCTAAGTTTGCATACCATTCTAGATTTGAGAATTATATCCAATATCTCATACTTGAGACGTCAATTCTCTAACAAAAAAAATTGATAATAAGAATGCTCGAAACTTCTTACAAGTTTTATATTCTTATTGCTATTTGCTATATCCTTATCTACAGTAGTAGGAGAACTGCTCCTTCTCTTTTTAGCTGAGTTGCCTTTATTCTTCTCAGATGTCGGTTCAACCATTTAAGATCTTACCTCTTGTCTTTCTTAAAGGCATATCGTGTGTACATCTTCTCTATGGTCTAGTCAAATAAGAGATTACATGATATCCGATGCTTTTCTCAAAGGCTTGATCTAGCCAAAAAGAGGTTACATGATATCTGATTTAGGATAGCAACTATCATTAGGCTCTGAAGACATTTTTCAGAGTCCTGTAGCCAATCTGAATATGAGAAGTATATCAAACTAATGGCATCCAGTATGCCAAATCTCGAATTAATATATGACATTTCATGTAATAGAGAAAATAAAAAGATTTGAGCATATAGTTTTTATAATTCAAATATAGTCTTTTATTTTGAATTATTTTCAACTATTTTTTGACGGACTGTATAACCCTCATGTATATAGAACGGGAGACTCCTCTAGTCTCCTAGTAAGGATCATAATCTCTTAGACTCATATTATGACCTCAGGGAAACACAAATATCACACTATGATCTAAAAACAACCATCTCATAGTACTTTCAACTCCTTGTAACATCTGATCGTACTTCGGCTCTCAGGTCGATAATGATCTTGGGGAAACATAATAAATGATTATTCCTAGTCTAAGTTTTACCATTATTACGTGAAAAGATAAATTAGAATGCAACTCCTGGGAAAACACAAGGATAGTTACACTGTAACGACCCGCCATCCTATGACCGGAGACCCGATCACTAAATGGATGTCGGCCAATTAACTGTAGGTTCACACCCGGATCTTATACACACATCTGGATGAGTAACCGTTAAACAAGATTAAATATAACATTCACACGGACTACAAGGGGTACAGTGCGCGGGAAGTAAAATAATAATGTCCGTACACAGTCCAACAATAATTACATGTCCAACAAATTAATTAAGTACAGGCAGAAATAAAGTACAACAACATCGGGGCATACCCCGGGAACTGAGATAGCTGCTGGTCCGCACACCAAGGAAAACACCACGCGCCGCCACACGCCACAAAGTCTACACCTGAAAACGCAGGGAGTGAGCCACACCAAAATTGGGCTCAGTAGGGATCATCCGATCCCCTGCCTCCCACACACACACCCACAAGTGCAGCAACAAAGATACAGGTAATAAGGCAAGTAAAGCTATAACACACTACTCCTAAAATCTCGATATGAACCATGTGCATTCGAAATGTAACATGCATATCTCTGAAATCATTCTATCAAGGAGCCTACAACTCACGTCTCGGCAAAACACGCCAACTACGCCTCCGAAAGTGGGAAACACCAACCACACAGCCGTAAGTGGGAAACACCGCCACACAAGCACAAGTAGGAAACACCGACCCGCTGAGACCAAACAGTAACCCCTCGGATAGCACGCTAGCTACTCCGGCCCAACTGGCTCAGGTGGTTACTCCTTCCCTCAGCATGAGTGACTCTCCGAATGTACCACTCCGACACCGGTACTAGCTGACCCCGGGGTTCACCAGGTGACCCTCTCTCACTAGGCGTCACCCCGCCCACGCCCCCACCGGCGCTGTGCTCACGCCCCCACCAGCACAGGGTGATAAAGCGCTACAATGTCACTCCAGGTCCACAGTAACTCAAAACACCAAAACTCGGCACAGTACGATCCGGTAACGTGAAAAGCCCGCGATCGCATTACACACAACGCAGTGCCATCCGGTAATGAAGAATCCAAGTATACTAAAGCATGCACTAACCAACTATCTAGCAGTATGAATACATTTTACTGGCATGAATTAGTGTTGTTCTGTCTTGAATCGCGTCGCCCAAGGCCGACGCCATTCAAGCTCCCTAAACTGGTTCATAAAACAGAGGCCACGGAAATTTGGCCTAAAAGGCGTCGACACCAGTGGTCGCCTTTTGAAAGGCGTCGACATCCTCCGACGCCATTCAGCTAAGAAAACCAGGAATTTCAGGAAAACATTACTCAGGGGATTTCTGCCTTAAAAGGCGTCATGGTTACCCGACGCCATTCAAATCGCGTCGCCCACCCATGACGTCTTTTAGTCCCAGAATCCCGAGCTGACGGACCCTCAGTCGGGGTGATTTTCCTGCCTAAATGGCGTCATGATGGCCCGACGTCCTTCTGAAAGGCGTCGTCCATCCATGACGTCATTTAGCGCCAGAACCCTTAACTTGTGAAACCTCGAACATGGAGGTTTCTGCCCTAAAATGCGTCGTACTGCCCTGACGTCCTTCTAAAAGGCGTCGACCAGGCACGACGCCATTTAGCGCCAGAAACCTGGTTCCCTGGTTCGAACCGAGGGTTTCTCCCTTAACCCCAAATTCCTCGAAAAAACCCCAAAACGGAAAGGGGGAGGAAGAGAAGTTGACCCACCACAAACATGTTACGAAACCCCATTCACGAACGTGGCCATACCCACGAGAACACCCCCTAAACATGCTTAATCTAGCCCAAAACACATCACATCACGCTTAAGAAAACACGAGCAACACATACAAGGTTCGTCCCCCTACCGGATACTTGAACTCCTCCTGGCTCCGTGTCGCCCAACCGCCGCGCCGCAGACCGCCGCCGGTACCCCCGAGAACGTCGCCACTCCGCCGGGACGTCGACCGCCGTCCGGAGAATGGAACGCCGCGAAGGAAGTGGTGGTGGCAGAGGTGAGAAGTAGGGAGGCGTTGGAGTGGTGGAAGAGGAAGAAGAGGAAGGGAATGGGGAAGACTGGGATCGGAGGAGGCGGAGAGGGAGAGGAGAGAGAGTGAAGGGGTGAGAAATGAGGGAAAGAAAGGAGGGCTCGCGGGGTCAATCAGGAACTCCCTAAAACGCGTCGAGCGAGAAGGACGCCTATCAGATGACAGGACGGGCCGTACTGACAGCTGTCTGAAACGCGTCGACCACTACGGACGTCGTTCAGCTGACATGTCAAGCACCGTACACTAACATCGCAGGGTGGCAGTTTGAATCGCGTCGTCCATCATGGACGCCGTTCAGACGATGAGACAGGGGCCGTACTCTCGCGGCCCGAAAACCGCCCACGTGGCGCCCACGTGGCACGACAGCAAATCGCCTAAATGGCGTCCACCTATCAAGACGCCGTTTGAAAGGCGTCGTGATGTGTAGACGTCATTCAGAAGAAATTCTCAAGACCCTTCAGGGTCCAAACCAGGGTATCCGGACCGAAACCGACCCGAAGACTGAACCCGAAACCTCAGTCCTTACATTCTCCCCCCCTTAAAAGAATTTCGTCCCCGAAATTGCCTACTACAAGGAACGAGGGCGAAAATGCCTCAACTGCCAACTCGCATAGGAACTTACCAAAAAGGGTAGGGAACTGCTTCCCAACATCTCAATCACGCGCCCCCAGGTCGCCTCGCTCCCGGAGCGATACTGTCAAAACACTCAGTCCACAGATGCAACCTTGTTCCGGAGGACCTGTCACTAGTGATTCTCAAAATGCACTAGACACTCTGGAAAGGACAAGTCCTCAGCGACCTCAAGTCCTGAAAGTTCTAATACCTGGGGCGGATCCAGAACACTCCTCTGCAACGAAACACGAAACGCATTGTGCACTCCCGCAAGACTGAACGGCAAGGCTGGCTGGTAATCTTCCTCAATTCGAGCAAGAACGGGGAGAGGCCCAGCACGGCACGGACCCAGCTTACCTTGCTTCTCAAATCTCTTCACACCCATGGAGGGCGAGACTTGGAAAAACACGAGGTCTCCAACTTCAAACTCAATTGGTCTCTTACCGATGATAGCACAACTCTGTCAACCAAGCACCCTGCTATACCAACCCTGATCCTGCTAACTGCCTCTTGCCAAACTCAGACTAGATCACAAAGGATCGACACCACCATCTAAACAATGCCTCAAAAGGCGCCATGCCAATGCTAGAGTGGTAACTGCTATGGTACACAAACCCCACTGAAAACCAATGCTGCTCCCAAGAACTTCCTCAGTCTAGGCAACGTGCTACGAGCAAAACCTCTAAAATCCGAATGGCCCCCTTCTGACTGCCCATCAGCCTCGGGATGATAGGCCGGGCTGAAGGCTAACCGCGTACTCAAAGTCTTCCAAAGACTCTTCCCACAATTAAGAAGTAAATCTCAAGGCCCGATCCGACATGATGGATAAGGGCACATCGAGCGGAAAGAGATGATCCGACTCACAAACAACTCAGCCAACTTATCGACTGACCAGTCCTTCCTGATAGCCAGGAAGTGTATTGACGTAGTCAGTTGTCCAATGGTAATCCGGATCACGCTCCCTCCACCAGGGAATAAAACAATCCTAACACATGCCTCAAGTCGTAAGCTCCCGTCTCCACACCGGGATCGGCAAGGACTGCAACCACGCTACCGCTGCGCCACTCTGATATTCCACCTTAACCTGCCGACAATTCAAGTATTCGATTACAAAATCACCCCTGTCCTCCTTCTTACTAGACCACCTCAACAATGATACGCCTTACTCGATCCGGGAAGCATCATTAATCTAGAACAATGTGCCTCCAAAAGGGGCACCTGCGCACGTCCTTCACGGTCAAATCACAAAGTCTACCTCTAACCTGACTGTACTACTGCCTCACAATTCCACCTCTGAACTCTGGAGAATCTGCGGTAACTCTGCATCTATCCTCTAAGTCTTAATTACGGTATGGTACACTGCTGGCCAACTTGGCTCCATCAGCCTCACGTGGAATCCGAAAGGGAGATTCCACAGTTGCTCAAATAATCCCCATACAAACAATGCCTCTAAATCTATAGTGCAAAAACCACAGCTGCCAACCCTAAGTCATAGATGGATAGTTCTCCTCAAGCTTCTTCAACTGCCTATAGGCCACAATCTTACCAAGTTGCATCAGAAACGCACCTAAACCTCGATGTGATGTAACTGAATACCCCACCAATCCACCGGAACTTGATAAAAGTACCAACACTGGAGCCCCAGTGAGGCGAGTCTTCAACTTAATGAAACTCTGCTCACACTCCTTGGTCCACACGAGACGAACTCCCCTACGAGTCAACCTCAACAAGGGGGGGTTGCTATCGAAGAGAACCCATGGACCAACCATCGGTAAAATCCTGCTAATGCCCTCAACGATCACACTCTTACACGGGGCTCCCCACACACAATCCATCAATCAAATCAATACTAAACTAATTATGTGCCATGATTCCACCAAAATTGATAGACCAACATCATTATATAATGGCCTTACAAAGTACACATTACAATACCAAATCACCACCACGATCCAAAATACATAATGAGTGCCATAAGAGTTCATAACCACTACCTCATAAGACAAGATAAGAGTGTTCATCCATCCCCGCACCTCGAATCTCCACAAAGAGGGTACACAACACTACATAAGGTACCGGGTTCCTACTGACCACTCGGCCCCTGACTCGTCTTATTCTTCTGGGGACAGTTCCTCGCGAGATGTCCCCTCCTGCCACAGCCAAAACAGCTACCAACGACCAATGGACACACCCGGTTGCCGTGATACCTACCACAACGGGGACAATAATCTACCGCATCATGACTCTTTCCCTGCTGCCTGCTAGCCTCAGTCTGCATCTGTTGGGCCGAACCGTCCTCATCTTCATCACGTGACGTCCCTTGGGACTCGAACTCAAAGGAACTCGAACCGCCTGACGAAAGGACCGTTGATTTGCTCTTGCCTTGCTGCTTCCCTCGTACCGATCGCTCCAATTCTTTCGCCATTTGCTGAAATTGAGTCTCCACCGCTGCCGCGCATCGAACCGCTGACGCCAGATTTCTACAACACTGGGGTGCCACCATTGTCCTTAGATCATATCGGAGTCCATCTACAAATCTCTCTGTTCTATATCTCTCCTGCTCAGATAAGTGCGGAACGAATTTTCCAAGAGCCACAAACTTCGCATGATAATCTAGAACTGACATGTCATTTTGCACTAATTCCATAAACTCTCTTTCCTTGGTCTCCTGGACGTGCCTCGAAAAGTACTGTCCACTAAACTCTCTCACAAATGCGTCCCAAGGAATCTCTCTCAAATATCTATTTGCAAACATCCTTGTCTTGATGGTAACCCACCATTCATATGCATTATCCTTCAACAAATAGGTTGCCAACAAGGTCTTGTCATTCTCAGCACATTCAAGAACATCAAACACTTTTTCCACTTCCTTAATCCAACGAGTTGCCTGGTCTGGGACTGGTCGACCTGTGAAAGAAGGGGTCTCCAACCTCAAAAACCGCTCTAATACCGTGAACTGGTCACCTCGGGAATTGGATCCCTCACTACCGTCTCCCTCCTGGTATCTACCCATAGCTCCAATCATAGCCTCTACGAAACGATCCACATTATGCCCTTCTGCCCCCGAACTACCATCGTCTGATCTCGTACCACGAGCCAACGAAACTCTCTTCCTCGGCGCCATCACTACCTCCCGAACGCGAAAATCAACACAAACACGTCAAAACCTATCACTCTACACCAGCAGCCATCGCCTGTACAGACTCGTACTTATTGTTGGACTACGATATCTAACCCAGTTTACCACTTACTCGACCAGACTATGCTCTGATACCAACTGTAACGACCCGCCATCCTATGACCGGAGACCCGATCACTAAATGGATGTCGGCCCATTAACTGTAGGTTCACACCCGGATCTTATACACACATCTGGAGGAGTAAGCGTTAAACAAGATTAAATATAACATTCACACGGACTACAAGGGGTACAGTGCGCGGGAAGTAAAATAATAATGTCCGTACACAGTCCAACAATAATTACATGTCCAACAAATTAATTAAGTACAGGCAGAAATAAAGTACAACAACATCGGGGCATACCCCGGGAACTGAGATAGCTGCTGGTCCGCACACCAAGGAAAACACCACGCGCCGCCACACGCCACAAAGTCTACACCTGAAAACGCAGGGAGTGAGCCACACCAAAATTGGGCTCAGTAGGGATCATCCGATCCCCTGCCTCCCACACACACACCCACAAGTGCAGCAACAAAGATACATGTAATAAGGCAAGTAAAGCTATAACACACTACTCCTAAAATCTCGATATGAACCATGTGCATTCGAAATGTAACATGCATATCTCTGAAATCATTCTATCAAGGAGCCTACAACTCACGTCTCGGCAAAACACGCCAACTACGCCTCCGAAAGTGGGAAACACCAACCACACAGCCGTAAGTGGGAAACACCGCCACACAAGCACAAGTAGGAAACACCGACCCGCTGAGACCAAACAGTAACCCCTCGGATAGCACGCTAGCTACTCCGGCCCAACTGGCTCAGGTGGTTACTCCTTCCCTCAGCATGAGTGACTCTCCGAATGTACCACTCCGACACCGGTACTAGCTGACCCCGGGGTTCACCAGGTGACCCTCTCTCACTAGGCGTCACCCCGCCCACGCCCCCACCGGCGCTGTGCTCACGCCCCCACCAGCACAGGGTGATAAAGCGCTACAATGTCACTCCAGGTCCACAGTAACTCAAAACACCAAAACTCGGCACAGTACGATCCGGTAACGTGAAAAGCCCGCGATCGCATTACACACAACGCAGTGCCATCCGGTAATGAAGAATCCAAGTATACTAAAGCATGCACTAACCAACTATCTAGCAGTATGAATACATTTTACTGGCATGAATTAGTGTTGTTCTGTCTTGAATCGCGTCGCCCAAGGCCGACGCCATTCAAGCTCCCTAAACTGGTTCATAAAACAGAGGCCACGGAAATTTGGCCTAAAAGGCGTCGACACCAGTGGTCGCCTTTTGAAAGGCGTCGACATCCTCCGACGCCATTCAGCTAAGAAAACCAGGAATTTCAGGAAAACATTACTCAGGAGATTTCTGCCTTAAAAGGCGTCATGGTTACCCGACGCCATTCAAATCGCGTCGCCCACCCATGACGTCTTTTAGTCCCAGAATCCCGAGCTGACGGACCCTCAGTCGGGGTGATTTTCCTGCCTAAATGGCGTCATGATGGCCCGACGTCCTTCTGAAAGGCGTCGTCCATCCATGACGTCATTTAGCGCCAGAACCCTTAACTTGTGAAACCTCGAACATGGAGGTTTCTGCCCTAAAACGTGTCGTACTGCCCTGACGTCCTTCTAAAAGGCGTCGACCAGGCACGACGCCATTTAGCGCCAGAAACCTGGTTCCCTGGTTCGAACCGAGGGTTTCTCCCTTAACCCGAAATTCCTCGAAAAAGCCCCAAAACGGAAAGGGGGAGGAAGAGAAGTTGACCCACCACAAACATGTTACGAAACCCCATTCACGAACGTGGCCATACCCACGAGAACACCCCCTAAACATGCTTAATCTAGCCCAAAACACATCACATCACGCTTAAGAAAACACGAGCAACACATACAAGGTTCGTCCCCCTACCGGATACTTGAACTCCTCCTGGCTCCGTGTCGCCCAACCGCCGCGCCGCAGACCGCCGCCGGTACCCCCGAGAACATCGCCACTCCGCCGGGACGTCGGCTGCCGTCCGGAGAATGGAACGCCGCGAAGGAAGTGGTGGTGGCAGAGGTGAGAAGTAGGGAGGCGTTGGAGTGGTGGAAGAGGAAGAAGAGGAAGGGAATGGGGAAGACTGGGATCGGAGGAGGCGGAGAGGGAGAGGAGAGAGAGTGAAGAGGTGAGAAATGAGGGAAAGAAAGGAGGGCTCGCGGGGTCAATCAGGAACTCCCTAAAACGCGTCGAGCGAGAAGGACGCCTATCAGATGACAGGACGGGCCGTACTGACAGCTGTCTGAAACGCGTCGACCACCACGGACGCCGTTCAGCTGACATGTCAGGCACCGTACACTAACATCACAGGGTGGCAGTCTGAATCGCGTCGTCCATCATGGACGCCGTTCAGACGATGAGACAGGGGCCGTACTCTCGCGGCCCGAAACCCGCCCACGTGGCGCCCACGTGGCACGACAGCAAATCGCCTAAATGGCGTCCACCTATCAAGACGCCGTTTGAAAGGCGTCGTGATGTGTAGACGTCATTCAGAAGAAATTCTTAAGACCCTTCATGGTCCAAACCAGGGTATCTGGACCGAAACCGACCCGAAGACTGAACCCGAAACCTCAGTCCTTACATACACTGTTCTTCTATCCCATTCAAAAGGTATCAGTATGCCATAGTTTTTAGTTTCTTTATCAAATACTGACAGATCTTGGGGAAACACAAGAAACTATCAAAAATGAATCGAATTCTAAAAACTATAATGATGGAAAGCCACACGGTGTATTCTCAATGACTCGCGTTCCGACTTAGATTTTAAAATCGAGGGATTTTAGTCAATTTTAAGTTGGTCTCATTCTATGTAATAGTTTATGAATATATCGCATCTATTTAACTTTACCTAGATAATAACAATTGATTAACAATAAAAAACTATAAGCATGCATCAACCATACATGTTCATTATGTGATTATACACACTACGGTGATTAACTAGAGCCATATAATTAATCACTACAAAAATATAACAATTATATTTTTAAAAAATGCAAAACACACAAACTCTAGTAATCTCATATCCTGACGCCTTCCTGGTTGCACTTGTAGATCATCCTCGCCTCTCCTCAGCCAACGCGTTTAATTATATGATAATATTGAATTTGAAACAATTTCAAATACAGATTAATTGTAAGAGAATGTCTTATGGTTGAGTACAATAATGAAGGGAGATATAATTATATCGGAATGAGAGAGAGAGGGAGGCACGCAGGTCTCATTAATTAAAAATTAATTAACTCATATCATATTCTATACATGATCTACGTTTATCATACATCATCACATGATATGTAACCAACTAAGTGCATGTCTATGACCACCACAAATTTTAACCATGCACACATGATCAAACACATCATATGAAGGCTAAAATTTTGAAAACTAATTATTTTGATTTTCTTAAAACCTAGATATTAATCAAAATTAGACAATTTGAATTTTCGAAAATCTTATTTTCAAACATGCATTTAAATTTAATTTAAAGTATTAAACATATTATCATGTGCATATAAGGTTAAAATTAAAATTCTAAAATATTCCATACTGAATTTAGAACATTTCTAAGTTAATCAATCTAATATTTAGATTAATCTTAAATCATACCAACAACATTTATTAATGTAAAATAATCTAACATTTAGATAAAATTATATATCCCTTGATAACTCTTATAAAGGAATTTATAATTCTAATTTTAATTCCATAACAATTCTTTGTTAAAAATCTTTTTATTAAATAATATTTCTCAACAATAATTGTTAAGAAATATTTATTTAGAACAATTCGAAATAAAAATTAGTATAACAATTAGACTTAATCCAACCTCTTAATAACTCTTACTAAAAGGTCCATTTTATAGAGATTAGATCTTTAAAATCAATTATTAAGAGATCTTTGAGAAAATTAATTAACACTCTCACTAACTATTATTAAGAGTTAATTAAAATCTTTAATAACTTTAATTAAGGTATTTTCTCAAGAAACAATTAACTCTTTTAATAACTTTATTAAGAGTTAATTAATCACTTAATAACTTTTATTAAGTGTCCCTCAATTAAATGAATAATTTCATAACGGCAATTGCTAAGAAATATATATATATATATATATATATATATATATATATATAATCACTTAAGCAAAAGAAAATTAACTACACGGGGAGGCTAGCTGGGGAGAGACTCCTGGAGCTTGGCTCATAATTTTTAGCCTGTATATATTAAGTCGGCGCGACTTTTCACAAAAGTCTCCGAATTAATATAAAACTCGTTAAACACCACCGATAGAGAATCTTTATGCGTGTGATCCTCTAGGCCCATTTATCATTCCGATTTTCGCCCGTTAAGTCCAATAACACTTTATTGACTTATAATAATTAATTAATATATCATATTTAATTAATTACTTAACTAAATTAACGTCTCATATAAATTCGACTGGACTTCCGATTAAGTTGAGTGCTAAGCAATATGATCCTGAAAGGTAATGGGATTCAGCAACCCACTCATGAAATCTATTCGTCCACAGTTACCGCGTAACTATAATCCTTTATTCGCACAATACCCTCGAGTCAACTTAAGGCATGGTCAACTGTCAAACTCTAGATGGTCAACTCACTTGAATCAGACTCCGCTGTACAATATCAGAAAATATAATTTCTAATATTATGTCGGCTATAGACTCTTGTGAATCTATCCTAGAGCATTCTCTCTTCAGTTACTTGAGAGCGCATTATCTATTGGATCCGATCCTTGACTAATAGAGACCCCATGGATAGGAATTTGTGAGCCAAGGTCAAAGTCCATGAGTTTACTGACAAAATGTCTTTGGTGTCTCAAGTCCAAGGATCAACCACGCTACTGTGACAATGGCTGAGTCAGATAAATTACTATCCGACGATTCATGTCGGATCAGTTCAATAAACTCATTCCCCAATGAGTACCTACAAGTTCACTATAGTGTCTCCACACAAGTGACTAATGAGATCAGTTACCCTCATCAAATGAGCTGGAATAATATGTACTAGTCTCACCGAATATTTAAGTCATTCTCAAATATCCTTCGACTATGAACAATTAAGAACGTGTATTTATAAGTCATCAGTATGATTATTATTTTCTCATCATAATCCAAAGACTATTGCACACATTAAATGACTTCATTATGCGTAATGATAAACTCGCTAATCTACATAATGAAATAACTGTAATTTATCACTGAATCATATTATAATAAGTGCCTAATGATTAATTTTGAGGACACCTATATCTAACAAAAGACACGTAAAAGAATGTCAGTTTATATCAATTTATGTGCCAGGGAGGGCAAGTAGGACAATAATGAGGGGGGTTGGAGTTATTTCAGCCTAGGGGTTGGAACCCAGGGTTAACCCCAAGTCAAGTAACTATTCCGGGCAAATAAAAAAAAAAGTCAGAATAGGGGTATCCCGAGACTCCAAAAAGGGGTATCTCCAGACAAAGAGGGGAATAAAGGGTCGGAGTTCACGTTATGGCATGGGATCACATTAATAATCGTATATTTAGTGTGCAATAGTTGTTGTAGTGTCATAGCAGCAGTGCGTCTCATCAGCTCAATAGGGCTCCTACATTAGGGGCAAGGACAATCTTAAGAGGTTCATATGTATCGTTTGATCTTTAACAGATAATTAATTTTTTTTGAAAAAACAAGACCGTGCCTCTATGCCATTTAATACTTTAGATTGCACAGGGCACAGCGGTATTGTGGCATAGGGCAGCAAGTGTTATTCTATATTTAACATGAATAATACTTGTTCCAATGTCCTTGCATGTTGCATGCAGGGATATTGCAGGGAGTAAAAAAAAATATTTTGAATTTTTTCCAGGTCGGCCCTGAGCAATGTCCATATAGGTCGTTCTTTGATTAGACATTCCTAAAAAAATCTAAAAAATAAAAAATTGAACCCCAATGAACAATGAAAAATATCTTTAATGGGGTTAGACCAATAACGATTTTTAATTTTTTAGATTTTTTAAGGCGTTTGATCACTGATCGATCTGTATAGACGTCTAGAAAACTTTGGGACTCACTTGCAAAGAAATTCATTTTTTTTATAACCCACTATAATGCCCCTAAGTGCAGCAGGTAGGGGGATTGTAGCCGGTTTACTCATTTAATATACGCACATATACTTGGAATTATTTTGGCGGACTATGTTAGCAAATCTTACTCAATTTGTTGACCATAGAAAATTGACCTAGGCTTTAAGTATAAGAATAATGCTTGTCATATTTAGAGCTAGGGCAATAAGTCGATCATCTTGCAATGTAAGATGTTATTGGTCCACCTAAGTATAGGTGACATGGTTAGACATATTTTTTACACAAGTGGGCTAAATAAGTATTAAATGCAAGTACAAACTTCTGGACGTGATAAATGTTTGTATGTATGAAAATAATGAATACTATTTGTAATGTCCACATAGTATTTGTCACACATAAAAATATTTGTCACACCGATAAACTTGTACACATATGCGTAAGGGTGACAAATATTTTTCAAGCGTGACAAATACTCCGTGGGTGTAACAAATACTATTTGTCATGTCTACCAAGTATTTGTCACGGCTATAAAATATTTGTCAAAGAAATCTATACACAAATGCATAGAGATGAGAAATATTTCCTAGGCATGATAAATAGTATTTGTTATGCGTCCATATATTTGTCATGCCAAAAATCCTACACTCGCATTTAATACTTGTCTGGTCTACATGTGAAAAAAGTTGTCTAACCTATGTGACTTATATTTAAGTAGAGCAATGACATCTTGTATTACAAGATAACTCGATTTACTGTACTGACTCTAGTGGAAGACTAAGCATTACTCTTAATATAAATGGATTTAAATCATAAATGCACTACTCGTCCGGCATGTTTAAGTAGGGTTGTCTTATTCATTTATTTATTTTTTATTACAACACAGTTTTCTTTTGTTTTTTTGTGTAAAAGGTTGCTGCCAACTTTCATTTGTAGGAAACAGAGAGTACAAAGTCATACACAGCAAAAGAGGGAAGTGCAAACAAGAAACATGCAAGCAGGGGAAGAGCAACATGCAAGTGGGGGTACAGAGGATGGAATACACGATGCCGATAACCACCGGACAAATTGAGAAACCACAAAATGAACACTGCCGGAGAGGACCACCCCATCGGTGACGTTGGTACATCGGAGAGGTCGCTCCACTCGGGGAGGCCATTCCAAGTATCGGCAGTCAGCGAGCAAGCAAAGCTGGAGGGGAAAGCTCCACGAAGGCACCGAACAAAACTACTGGCATGGGCTACAAACCAGATGTAGTAGAGAACAACGCGCTCGAAGACGTATACCACAAGGGTATATGGATGGGATCAACCCGAAATAAGCCACCACGAGAACACCGCAAATGCCAACAGAAGGACGGATCACCGGCAAGAGAAGCGCAAAACCAGAAAAGGGAAAGGAAAAGAAGAAGAGAATGGAGGAATTAAAAGCAGTATCACCCGCAGCCGAGGCCAGTGAGGCCCAGGAGAGCAGGGGGATCAGGTCTGCAGAACAAGGAGTAGAAGGCAGAAGGGGCAAGGAGATCAGCAGGGGGAGTAGGCAGTGAAGGGTACTGAACAGGAGGGGGGGGAAAAAGTAGCAGATCAGGGCCAACAAAAGGGAGGGACTGGTTCAGTGGTGGGAGGAGGATAGGCTTGAGGGATGAAGAGGGAGGTGAACCAGGAAATGTTGGAAACCGTACATAGGGGAAGGGGGTGGAGCTCCCAGAGGGGACTCAGGGGACCGTCCCAAAGGGACAAGTAGGCCGCCAGAAGACCAGACGAAGAACCCGTCGAAGAGCTAGCAAAAGGGCCGAGATCCTCTCCGAGAGAGAACCGCGGATTCTAGTACTACACTTTTACATGGGGAGCGGTCTGTGGGGAGCTCCCCCCTTTCCTCTAAGCTGCAGCTTTCTTCCTCCCTAACTGCTCTTTTTGCATGACCTTCGTGCTCACCCTTGGTTTCTGCCATCTAAACCCCATTTTTCCCCCTTTGCTACTGACAACCGACCCCTGTGTCTCTGGCCTCTGCCTTCCTTCCCTTCCCCTACTGCCCGTTTTCCTCCTTTCTCATCCCCTTCCACACCCTCTCCCCAACCCACCCGTAGGTAAGCTTTGTTTTCCTTCCGCACCGCCTTCACCTTCCTGCCTTCCCTCCCTCCCCACTCTCTTGGTTTTGTAGCTTGCCTTGTTTTGTTTTCTGTGGGTTTTCTTCGGCTCCCTTCGGGGCTCGGTGTGTAGGTGCTGCCTCTTAGTTCTTCACTCCTCTTTTATCTGGTTTTTGTGTTATCCCCTCCGGTTCTTGGCATGCTCCTGGTGTCTGGCAAGGTTTCGGCTGGTCCTCTGTTGTTCCAGATCATAAGCGTGAAGATTCTTGGTGATGCTCGAGTTCTAGGCTTATTCCATACGTCGATCGTTGGCGTGCGCTTCCGAGCTTCTACCCGGCCATGGTTGCTAGTATCGTATAGGTAGCTTCTTCTCGGTGATGCTCGCCGTCTTCCCAGAGGTGACCGACTTCTCCATCCCGACAGGTCTCCCACTTCCTGGCAAGTTTTGGTCGAAAATCTGTGTTTCTTTGTCCAGTGTGTGTTGCTGTTATCTACTGTACGAAGAAGATTGTAGCTTTTGTTGTTCACCATGCCTTTATGGCTTGCGGTGTACCCCCTGAAACTTCACTGATGATGTTCCTTCAGTACCTCCTACATTATCCAAAGACGGCTAAAGACGAGGCTACATTATCCCAAAGACCGCCCCCCCCCCCCCCCCCCCAATTACCTCCTTTAATTGAATTAGAGATTTTTCTAAATCAGTCGCTACAATTTTTTTAAATTTTATATATGTCTCTTGTTTCTTAAAATTTTTAAATATATCTATATAATCTTCTGCCGTTCTAAAATATGGACTTGCGGTAAGTGGTCATTTCAAAAAAGAGATGACGAAAGAAAATGTTACAGTTTGAGTACGTCAAAGGTCAAAAATACCCCTGACGGCATGTTTTTATGCATCCTATCTTTCTTCCCCTTCTCCCGTGACGACATATTCTTTCCTTTCCAGTTGAATTGTTCCTTCACACCCTTGCTCAGGCCGAGAGGATCAAGAGGAGAAGATCTTCTGGCTCTTCTATACCACACTATTGCTCCGTTCTAGCGGCTCTGTGTCCTGCAACCAACTCCAATGGCATCGACAATGGCAGCGCCAACTCCTCCTCCACTACCGTCTTTGCCTCCTCTTCCTCCTCGTACCTCAGCCTCCTAGAGGTGAAGGCATCGTTTGTGGAGGACCCCTACGGCGTGCTCGACGGCTGGTCATCGGACAACCCCGACTTCTACACCTCGGCTGGCGTTACCTGCGAGGTCGGCGACGCTAGCATCGTCGTCGTGGGGCTCAACCTATCATCCTCCTCCCTCGTGGGCTCCCTCTCCCCCGCCCTCAGCCTCCTCTCCGGACTCGTCTCCCTCGACCTCTCCGGCAATTGCCTCACTAGCGCCATCCCGCCGGAGCTCTCCAACCTCTCCGGCTGCCTAGCCACTCTCCTCCTACACTCCAACCGTCTCTCCTGCTCCATCCCAGCCTTGCTGGGCAACCTCTCCTCCCTCTGCGTCCTTTGACTCGACAACAACACAGAACTAGGCCGAGCTAGGCAAGCTGGGTTAGCTCCATACTCTACCTGTACGAGAACCAGCTCTCCGGGGATATTCCAGTGGCCATTGGCAACTGCACGAGCCTGCAGAACGTGGACTTCTTCGGCAACCAGTTGACAGGGAGCATTTCAGCCATGCTCGGCCGCCTCACGGATGTGCGCATACTCCATCTACGGCAGAACTAAGTTCATTGGAGAGATCTCCGCCACGTTGGGAAACTATCGGTGGCTCACCGTGCTCGCCCTTGGTGACAACCTGCTCTCTGGGGGAATCCCGGCGAGTTTGGGGTTGCTAGAGTCGCTGGAGCAGATCTTGCTCTACATCAACTTACTGTCTGGTGACATCCCCATGGAGTCGCTGGAGCCGGCTGTAGGAATCTCTCTAGGGTGAACCTTTCCATCAACAGGCTCACCGGTAGCATCCTCCCCCTGTTCAGCTCTGAGTTATTGCTCTCCATTGACCTCAACAACAACTCGTTCGACTCGGAGATCTCTGCCCGGTTGAGTAACTCCCTTTTGCTTGATAGGATTTGCCTGGCGAGCAACAGGCTGCGAGGAGGAATCCCCTCGGCGCTGGGCCGCCTGCACTCCCTCTCGCAGCTAGACATGTCTTGGAACTTTCTAACGGGGGAGATCCCGGAGGAGATGGCCTCCTGCCGGGTGCTCTCCCACATCGACCTCAGCGGCAACGGGCTCACTGGGTCCATCCCACCCTAGCTCGGCGGCCTGCCTCTGTTGGGATCCCTCAAGCTCTCCTCCAATAGGCTCTCTAGCGAGATCCCCCAAGAGCTCTTCAACTTCACTGGGTTGGTGACGGGGCAGAGTACGCTTACTCGATGAAGGCGATGGAGAAGAGCAACGTGTACATCATGGGGATAGTGTTGCTGGAGCTGGTGATGGGGCAGATGCCCACAGACTAGAGCTTCGGGGAGGGGGTGGACATGGTGAGGTGGGTGCAGCATGGCATGGGGTTGTAGGCGCCGGAGTGGGTGGCGCTGGTGGATCCGGCGCTGAAGCCCCTAGTGCCCGCCGAGGAGGTGTCTGTGTTCGGGGTGCTCTACGTGGCACTGCAGTGCAACAGGACGACCCCTGGTGAGAGGCCGATGTCGAGACAGGTGGCCGACCTCTTGCTGCACGTCTCCATCAAGGGGAGTAGGGAGGGGTTCGGAAAGAAGGAGCTTGCAGTGGCGTAGGGCGCCCGCGCCGCCACCCTCCTTCCCTCCTACTCCTCTGCGTCCTATCTTTCCTCTCAGCTCACCTCGATTAGACTGAGCACAGATGAACTCGAGGGTACATGGGTCTTTTTCAGACTATGGTTAAGCTTAACTATAATTATGTTCACCTCTACCCAATGCCTCCGTTAAGAATTGAACGACGGACTCATATCTTAGAACGGTAGAGAATTGTAGGGATATATTTAAAAATTTTAATAAGCAAGGGACATATATGAAATTTAGAAAGATTGTAGGAACTTATTTGAGAAATTCCCTTTGAATTAACAGACAGATTTATTAGTAAAAAAAACCCAATAGTGATTAGATCAGATCGTGTCATGTAAAAAGTCTTACAGTGTGAGAGACAAAATGGGTTAATTTATTTAAGTGGATTGCATTAAGATTGAAGATTTTTACATGAATTATTAAATAGATGAAGGTTGGATTATGCCTAAATTATTTGGGCCAACGTAAACATGGTCCACTAACATAAATTGGTAATTCATGGCAAACATTGTTGCGTACAAACTGAAATTAACGGATTCGGGTCTGATGTTGATCCTGCAAATTGTAGCTGCATGGATTTGGGTTTTCTTCATGTTTCTCATTGGATTGACAAGACAAATCTAAATGCACACTCATTGTATACCTATAGTCATCACGAATACTCAAAAAGTCATCGTGAATAATATTTGCGACCCTAAATTGCCATCGCTAAAAGTCCAGCCGCGAATGTTTAGCGACGGATTATCCAAAAGCCATCACTAATAGAGTTGATTATTAGCAACGACTATAATTTAGCAGTCGCTAATACTTAAATATTAGCGACAGCTACAATCATAGCCGTCGCCAATAGTCTAATATTAGCGACGGACATGATTAAATATGTCACTAATATTAGACTATTAGCGACGGCTAATAGGAAAGCCGTCGTTAATAATGGACCATTAGCGACGGCTCTCCGTAAGTTGGTGCTAATAATCTTTTTTTATTTTTAACAAGTTATAATATTAGGGACGACTTGGAACGTATAAACAACTTTTATTATTTATTATTTATTGCATTATTACATTAATTATTTTTCAGAGCAATCAACTTTAGAAATGAGAACTTCGGGAAGTCACCCATCCTTATACTACTCCTAGTTAAGCACACTTAAGTAGTGAGTTCTCTACAAGAATCGAATCGAATTGATATCCCTAAAGTATTTTGTTGATTGAAGATACAAGTCCACTATATTTGAGGACTTCTACTTCTCTTATATAGATGATGTCCTCATCTCCACCTTCTTAACTAAAAGTGAAGAACAGAAGTCTATTTAAAATATATACTTGAATGAATAATTGTAATAGTAACTTTAAAAAAAGAGAATAATTATAACAATCATATTAGTAAAGTTGGTTAGAATATTTTAATATATACTTTAATATATAATTTTATGTCTATATAAGTACAACTTAAAATATATTTATATATAAATATATTTTAAGTTGTACTTATATATATATTATTAGTGGTATAAATATTACGGTTAAAAAATACATAAAAAAGTGATAAATGATTAATTTTAATATATAAAATTACTATTAAAGTTAACATATATTTTAAATATGCTATTAAAAATTTACTTGAAAAAAAATATTTAAATATACTAAGTTAACTATGTCATACATACACTAATATAGTTAAGTTAACTATATTTAACTATACTATATTTAGCTATATTATATTAGTTATCCTAGTTAAGTAAATAGTTAACTACCTATTTACCTATATTAAACTTAGTTAAAATTATTTTCGTTAAATACTATTATATAGTTAATAGGTGCATAATATATATTTAAGTGTATTACTTAAACTAATACACTAATATATTTAGCTAATATACTTAGTTAAGTATATCTAACAATATTTATGGTATATACTTACTTAGTATCACTATATTTATACTAATAGTTAACATCTATATTGCATAGTTATATACTTAAACAATTAAGTATATTAGTTAAGGGTTAATTTCATATAAACCCTCTTTACATGCAAAATATTAAATGTGCCCCTCTTAGTTTCCCAATATCATATAAACCCTCGTTATGATCATATTCTTTCAAAAGTGTCACTACCATTATCCACTATCTTCTTAACCAAACCAGACATGAGTTAATAATAGGCAAGGTGTGAAAAGACTTGTATGTCCTTTTCTTAAACTTTCTCTCCCCCCTCTCTCTCTCTCTATGCGGCGATGGCAATGGAGGCAACCTCTCTCTCTCTCTCTCTCTCTCTCTCTCTTTCTCTCTTTCTCTCTCTCTCTCTACGGCGATGGCAACAGAGGGAAACCCCCCTCTCTCTCTCTGCGGCAATGGCAACATTGCCAAACTCTTTCTCCGTCTCTCTGCGGCAATGGCCATGAAGGCAATCCCCTTGATCTCTCTCTCTCTCTCTCTCTGTGGCGCAAGGGAGGCAAACCTCTTTTTCTCTCTCCGGTGATGACAACGAAGGCAAGCCCCTTGCTCTCTCTCTCTCTATATATATATATGTGTGTGTGTGTGTGTGTGTGTGTGTGTGTGTGTGTGTGTGTGTGTGCGTGCACGCGCTCGCAACAATGGGAACAGAGGCAATCCCCCTGCTCTCTCTCTCTCTCTCTATGTGTGCAACAATGACAACAAAGGCAATGTTCTCTCTCTCTCTCTCTCTCTCTATATATATATATATATGTGTGTGTGTGTGTGTGTGTGTGTGTGTATGCGTGTGTGTGCGCACGCGCTCGCAACGATGGGAATGGAGGCAATCCCCCTTCTCTCTCTCTCTCTCTCTATGTGTGCAACAATGACAACAAAGGCAATGCTCTCTCTCTTAGCTATATATTTAACTATATTAATTAAATACTTGTATATATTCTATTTAACTAATATAGTTAGAGTGTAATTAATTATCTTAAGTAATAAAACTATTATGCAAGTATTAAGTATACATATTTAACTATGCTTATGTTAGCTTTAAAGTAATAATGACTAGTTAAATATATACTTGACTGCATATTTAGTAATATTATATTTAGTTAACTATAACTAATATATTTAAGTTAACTAATATACTTACTTAAGTATATTAGTTTAGTTAGTATATCTATATTTATATTAATATATTTAGATAATATATTGCATACTTATTTACGTAACTTAACTATATATTTAACTATATCATACTAAGTTAATTATATTGAACGGTTTATTAGGTGGAAATTATACTTAACTATATTTAACTATAACTAATACAATAAATCTTAGTTATAAGTTATATTAGTTATATTATTATAATTATATGAGAAATATTAAGTTAAATATTCTATTTATACTTTATAACTAACATTAGTACAATATTAACCACAAGTATATTAAATATAAGTTTAATATATAAAAATTATTAGTCACAGCTAAAATAACCGTCATAATTAGCACTATTATTGGTGACGGTTTTTATGCATCCATCGCTAATAATATTATTGGTGACAACTTTTTTTGATCATCACAAATTATATTATAATAGCGACGATTTTTTTGTAGTCATCGTCAATAATATTATTGTAGCGATGGACGATATGTCAACCGTCGCTAATAATTTACCAATAGCGATGGTTTTTATGAAGCCGTCGCTAATAATAATTTTGGTGATGGGTTTTTTTAGTTATCGCGAATAATATTATATTAACGACCATTGTTCTATAGTGGTCGTGAATAATTCTATAATAGCGACGGATGAGATTTTAACTGTTGCTAATAAGTGTTAATAGTGACGATTTTCCTATAAGTCGTCACTAATAATACTATTCATGACCGCTTTTTCTTAGCCATCGCGAATAATATTATAATAGCGATAGTTTTTTTATAGCCGTCGCTAATAATATTATTAGGGAGGCTATACTAGTGTTTCTTCTTAGTAATGAAATGACAACTTTTATTTGACCAAAAAAGAAAGAAGGTGAGACTATTTTGGCATAAATAATTGATTTTTAGCCATTCAAATTCTCTTACAATAGTTTTTTTTAAAGATGGGAGTAAATTTAAGTGAAAGTTTAAATATAATCTAGAAAAACAACGCATCACCACTTTTTTTACTAGACATGTCATAATGACATTTGGAATATATGAAAAGGCAACTTTCCATTAGACAATGATTTAATGTTGTCTGGATTCCCCAAAAATTTATTCCGACCTTACCCAAAATTCAACTCCAATATTTATCCCAAATGTGATAATAAGTTGAGTGTTTGACAAATTTTCTTACATATTTTATCTCGGATTTCCTTCCTATCTGTTTTTTTTTTAACAGGAGAGATGGATGCTAACACCAAAATATCGTTTGCAGAAAAGTAGCCCCTACCGTGCTTTGCGGAACGTAAATACTGACATGACAGTTCCTTTATAATCCAAAAATATTAATTAAGCTTCCACTATTAATTAAACCTTCATTTGGATAATGTTTTATCCCAAGGCTATCCTAAGGCTTGTCAGCCTAAATCCAATTGAATTGATAGCTCAACTGATATGTTAGACAAGTTCCAGAATCCTAATCTTAGTTTGTTCTGTAAGTATGCTAGGGCTGACAATGGTCCGGGTCTGGGTAACCTCATGCCCAAAGTGAATGGATTCGGATCCGGTTCAGACCCAATAAGGGTCATGGGTAAATGGGTCAGATCTTAGGCCTACTTATTTATTTGATGTTGAAAGATAAATGAGTCTGGTATAGAATTTATTCATCTTAAATATCTGTATCAGATAATTGGGCTTGATTTTAAGTCCAAATTCTAAGAAATTAGCTCGCAAATTTTTGCAGTGTATGACAATAGAAGACTTAATAGTTAAACGAGTATAACCAGACCCATAACTAACGGGTCCAAATAGGTATGTTAACGGGTCTGGACCCATTTTGACAGCCCTAAAATATGCAGACTATAATGAAGTTCAAGCATAAACTGTTCACCAATTCACTGAACACACCTCTTCAGTCACATTCCTACTGAAATGTTGCATGTCAGGTTCAGCAATCCATGTTCAGCAGACAGCCTGCCAGCCCAAACAGCCCCACTTGTTATCTTTCTAGAGGCATCATCCTTGATCAGTCAGCTTCACAAGAATGGGGGATTTCCTTGCCCTACAAGGCAACATTTGGATGCTTTCCCATCTAGGGGCCTTTCACTCTCTTTCGTTGTATATAATAATATTTGGGATATTTAGATATCATACCCTGTAATCTCTTATATTTAGAGATTAACTCTTTTGATTTTTATATTTCTTTTTAACAAACTTTAAATATATATTTATCTCAAGTAACAGTACCATTGCATAAGAATCCATCTTTTACTGACATTTGCTTGTATATACTCCATGTGCAAATAAAATGTCATATACACCCATGTAGTCAATTTTCCATCATAATATTCCTTCGCCAGCTTTTTTTATCTTCATTTTTTCATAAGAGCAATATTTTCTGCATGTGGTAATGACTGCACAGCCATGGGATCTGCCTCCTATGCAATCGACGGCTCAGATCACATGAGAGGATGATTTCTTTTTTTTTTTTAATGTTTTTTAATCATCCGATCAAAGATGAAACAGTATAGACACCAAGTCTGATTGACATTTAAAAAATAAAATAATCCTTACTATGCTGCCATCCAATCACTTTGATTAGGTGGCAACATCTTAGACATTATAATCCACATAAATTTGCAATGTCGGAGATATTACAGCGAGCATTACTCTTTTAATAAAAATGTCATCATCTCTCCCTTCCTCCCAGCTGGAGTGTGAGAGTCAGTGGCTTAGGACGTCCTCATCCCTTTGACAAGTGCATGTTTGTGTGTGGGTCAAGATCCTTGCCCATGTTGTAGAGCCGGAGGGAGGGGGATTGAGTGTGGTAGGGTTGGAGGAGGTTTGCAAAATAAGTAGGGGGAGCCATAAAGGGTTGAGATGCCCACACACTTTGGCACTGTGAAGGTAGCTCCGGATGGGGGAAGGTACTCAAACTGGCCCCTTCTCCCCTATGGCTTGTAATAGAGGTAGGGAGTAGGGGAAATACCTCCCCCCCCCCTCCCCCGAGAACTTCCCTCAGCCTCCTCCATCTGACACTTGAATCTTCTTACATGACACCATATGATAGTTATCATTATCTAGGATTATGTCTATTTAGATATCTATGAAGTTAGTGTCTTAGACTCTTGCTCACCTAGTCTTATGCACTTTTGTTTTATTTTGGACTGGATCACATAATTACTTAATTTTTTTGGCATACTACGTACTCCTTTATTTAGCGTTAACTGTGTCCTTTTATGATGATGTCAAAAACGGGGAGACAATACAATTTACAGTGATCTATATGAGTTTTGGTGATTAAATTACATAGATGATTAGTGTGAATTTTAGTGATTAATTTACAATTTGAATTTACTCACATGGATTGGATTTACGTATATCTTACCTTGATGGACTGATCTAGTTTACTTGGATTATTAGTTGATTAGATTACATATATTCTATGATTGATAGATGGTTTTTTCATCATAAAAAAAAAGAGATTGATGTGTACATCTTTAGTTTTAATGATGACAAAATCACTCCATGACATGGCCAACCAAGGTATATTTATTCTATCCATATAAATAATAATGTATCTGAACTAACTCTTGGATGAAGGTACATTTCATAACCACATGGCCAACCGAGGTAAGAACTAAGGTAAACTTCTCAAGCACTAGGGCAAACAGTTGACTAAGACCCCTGGATCGGTCGACCGACCTAACCTAGGTGGGACTGCCCAAATAAAGTAGTCAGAGACCCTCTGTCGGTCGACCGAACTAAGCAGATCGGTCGACCGATTTACACATGGTTTCCTATCCAAGAGTTTTTCTGAAATTTTCTGATAAAACGGTCGACCGACCCATTGAATCGGTCGACCGATTTTCACTTTTTCAGATTATATAAATTTGAAATATAGCCATTAGAGAGCCACCTACCACCAACGGCTTTATGGATTTGAAGCCTCTATAAAAGAGAACTTGCAACTCTTGAAGCCTAACCTTTTGCCACCAAAGCAAGAAGTGCGTGAAGGCTATTTCTAAGAGAGAAAAACCCTAGAGAAGAGAAAAGGAGAGAGATTCAAAGAGAGATCAAGCTCTTCCCAAGCCTCAACTAGAAGCCATGCTTGGGAGAGGGCTTTCAGCCATGACATCATCATCGAGCTCTACTTCTTCTTTGTCTCTTCTTGTGTTATTGTTCTTTCATTTATTTGGTGGAGTGTGTGTGTTGGATTCTATTCACCGTTGGTGTATTTATACATCGTGTGTGTGGCTTACTTGGCCGAAACTAGCGTATGTATTAGATCGTTCTTTCTAGTGAGATTCTCTACGGGGTATAAAGGTGTGGACATAGGCCTAATTGATTGGAACCGAACCACTATAAAATCATGTGCTCTTTGTGTGTGTGTATGCTTATTCGATCATCAATTACTTACTTGCGCTTCAATTTTCAAATCTAGTATTTTTAAGGGGAAAAAAATAATAAATCCAATCATCCTCCCCCCCTCTTAGCTTTGTCATACTCACCAAGACCAACAAGTGGTATCAGAGCAAAGGGCTCAATTCTTGAAGGTTTAACCACCTTGAGTGATCTGATTAGTATGGCAAATCGAAGTACTGTCAATGTCCTCCCTGAAGGGCACTCTATCTATCGCTCTCCATACTTCTATGGTACTAACTATATGTATTAGAAGAATCGGATGACTATCTTCCTCTGATCTCAACAATACGAAATATGAAGAGTGATTGAGAAGAGTCCTTATAAGCTTTCCGAGGATGAAGATTTGTGGGATGATTAGCAAATCCGATAATCCACAATAAACTATAATACCATGAATATGATGCAATGTGATATTAGTCTTAATACATATTCTCATGTTTCTATGTGTACTAGTGCCAAGGAGATGCAGGACAAGCTTGCCTTGATCTACGAAGGTACAAGCCAAGTGAAGGAAACCAAGGTGAACTTGCTAATATCTGAGTACGAGCTATTTAAGATGGAGCCAGAGAAAATAATTTCGGAGATGTTTGGACGCCTCACTGAGATTATCAATGGAATTAAGGCATTAGGTAAAGAGTACTCTAATTTCTAAATTGTTAGAAAAGTCTTGGGTTCTCTTTCTTCTTCTTGGAGTCCCAAGATCACGACAATAGAAGAAGCCAATGACCTCTCCACCCTCTCTCTTAATGATCTCATAGGGTCTCTAATAACCTATGAGATAAACTTCAAGAAGGATGGTGATGAAGATAAGAAGAAATCCATTACACTCAAGGCTACGCTAAGAGTGCAAGATTCAAATGAAGAGGATAACAGTGATGAAGACGACAAAGAAGAAATTGCCATGATCACAAGGCAATTCTAAAAATTCCTCCAAAAGAAGAACAAGACCCACGGGTACCACAAGAAGTCAATAAAAAAGGCGCCAATTGAGGGAGAGCTTAACAAGAAAGATGGCATCATTTGTTATGAATGCTAGAAACAACGACATATATGGGGTGAGTGTCTCAAATTACATAAGAAGTTCAAGTAAGAGAAATTCAAGAAGAAGAAGACAATGATTTCAATATAAAGTGATGAAGATGAGACATCATCTGAAGATGAAGACAACAACATTGACAGCTTTTGTTTGATGGCTCTAGAGGAAGAGTCATTCGAGGTAAATTCAAATAATCATTCTTTCACATTTGGGTAATTACAAAAGTCTTTGAGAGTATTTATCAGAAATATAGAAAGCTCAATAAAGAGAACAAGGAGGTTAAGAAAAAACTATTTATCTTAAGTGACAATCGTGATTCTCTTGAGCTTGATATGATTTCTCAAGAAAATGAATCTTTGAAAGTAAATAATGTTAAATTTGCTAACAAAGTTTATCACTTTGAGAAAGAGGTGCCTTACATGAAGAACAAGATTTGTGATCTCAAGTACGAACTTGACTTCATAAATGAAGGCATGATTGAGCTCATAAAATAACAAACAAAGAAGGAGGCAACCTCTAGAGCTCAAGGTAGTCAAGTTTCCTTCTATGAGAAAATAAATAATAGACCACAACCTCATAGAATACCTCATTACAATGCACGAATTTCAACTTGTCGTGCATGTGGAAATAGAAGGTTTTATAATGGTAATCATCAATTTTGGCTGAATGCACATACCTCTAAGAATATGTGGACTAACTGGAGTTATGGTTATAATCGTGATTTTCATTTCACTCGTGGTTATGGTTGTGAATTTTGGACTATTTGGGTACCAAAGAAAAAATAAGTGAATGTGTTCTTTATTGTAGGTATGCCTTGAAGCAACAAAAAGAAGATGATATCTTGATAACGGGTGTTCAAAGCATATGACTGACGACAAGTCTCAATTCAACTTATTTGAAGAAAAAGAAGATAGAACCGTTACATTAGGAGATGATAGAAAAAGAAAGTACTAGGTTTTAAAAACATTGGTAAAGATTCCTCTAACTCCGTTGAAAATATACTTTTTGTTAAATATTTAAGACATAATTTGCTTAGCATTAGTCAATTATGTGATAAAGGTTTCGAGTTATATTTGAATCCTCTCATTGCATAATATTGGATAAGAAAACCAATGAAGTGAGATTCATTAGTATTCGAACCAACAATGTATATACAATCGGACTTGAGGAAGTAGATAACAAAGGTGTTTGTTTGGTTGCTAGTGATAATGATGATATTGCTTGACTTGGCACCATAGGATTTGACATGTTAGTTTTTGAATTATTTTCAATTTGTCTAGACATGACTTAGTCGTAGACTTGCCCAACTCCTCTTATATTCTTGATAAAATTTGTAATGCTTGTGCCATGGGTAAACACACTAGATCCTTATTTAAATCCAAGAATTTCATTTCCACTAATAGGCTATTACAATTACTTCATATCAATTTATTTAGTCCAACTCAGATTTCTAGTTTGGGTTAAAAGAGATATGACTTTGTGATAGTGGATGACTATTCTAGATTTACGTGGGTTTATGTTTTACCTCATAAGAATGATGCTTTGAATGGATTTATGAAGTTTTGTAAAAAGGTTCAAAATGATAAAGGATATACCATCACATCATTGGAGCGATCACATTAAGAAATTTAAAAATATGTTGTTTGAAGAATTTTGTGTTGAGAATGATTTTGATCACAGTTTTTTCTCTCCAAGGACACAACAACAAATTGGTATAGTGAAAAGAAAAAAATTGAACTTTAATAGATATGACATGAATCATGTTTTGTGAAAATGATTTACTACAGTATTTTTGGACGGAGGCCGTAAATATCACTTGTTATATTACTAGCCGTGCTATGATTAGACCCATATTGAAGAAAACGTCATATGAACTTTACAAGTGTAAGAAGCTGGTGATTTCTTACTTCAAACTGTTCAGATGCAAGTGTTACATCCTCAACAACGGTAAGGATAATTTAGATAAATTGGATGAAAAAGTGATGAAGGTATTTTTATTGGATATTCTTTAAATTTAAGAACTTACCGTGTATTTAATAAAATAACTCTTATAGCTGAAGTGTCCATTCACGTGATCTTTGAAGAGTCTAACCATGTCTGAAGAAATAAGCATGATGATGATAATGAGGAAATAGAGGTCCTTGAGAAACGTGTAGAAGAAGATAACATCAACTCGGAGCCCCAGGATGAACCCCTTCATGGAGATCCATCCTAAGCACCCGAAGGTGATGGCTGACAAAGAGGATCATCTAATATAGTCTCTCCAACCGACTCCAAGAGTACCTAAAAGACTTCCAAGAGCATGGAAGATAATGAAGAGCCATCTGAGGAAAAATATAATGTGAGACCCATCATCTGGTATGCAAATTTGATCATCAAAGAGACAAGTGCTTGAATGAAGCTATTTGATGTTTATTTCTCAAATTGAACTAAAATACATCGATGATGCCTTAAATGATGAGTTTTGGATCTTGCCAGTGCACGAAGAGCTCAACTAATTTGAGAGGAATAGAGTGTGCACTCTAGTTCCTCGTCCGAAAAATCATCCCCTTATAGGAACTAAGTGAATTTTTTGAAATAAATTTAGTGAGGCGGGTGTGATAATTCGGAGCAAGGCAAAGCTTGTAGCTCAAGGGTATCGCCAAGAGGGAGACATTGACTTTGATGAATCATATGCTCCGATTGCTAGATTAGAAGCAATTCGTTTATTACTTGCATATGCATATTCTAATAATATTAAACTTTTTCAAATAGATGTCAAAAGTGCATTTTTAAATGATTTTATTAAAGAAGAAGTGTATGCTGAGCAACCACTGAGATTTGAAGATCCTATGTTTCTCAATCATATTTTTAAATTATAGAAAACTTTATAAGGTGTAAAGCAAGTTTCGCGAGCTTGGTATGAATGTTAAGTTCATTTTTAGTTGAACATCGTTTCAAGCGTGATCTTGTAGATAATACACTTTTTATAAAAAATGAAGATGATAATGTGCTTATTGTTCAAATTTATGCCGATGATATCGCATTTAGAGTTACAAATGAGGTATTATGTTAAGAGTTTTCCAAGATCATGTAAGAGGAGCTTGAGATGAGTCTCATGGGAGAATTGAATTTCTTCCTTAGACTTTAAATCAAACAACAAAAGGATGAGATTTTCATCAACTAAGCAAAGTACACAAGTGTGTACGTGCTCAAAAACCTGCTTTCAATGACATAAAGCAATGTTGCTATAAATGAAAATGAAACGTGATCGCCAAAGATCGAGGACCTCAAAAAAAGATGAAGTGATCGCAAAATACCTTTCCAAATTGGGAGTACTGTGAATCCTTCTATTTCCTCTTCTTCAGCCGAACGAAGAAGAAGAGCCCTTTTTATCAAAGTTCACTCACTTGAAAATGATGCACGGCAAGTGAGATGCTTTTCAAATTCTTCTTCTGATACCTCACAAGAAAGATAAAAGAATAAAGAGAAATTGAAATATGATTAAAGACTTGAATAGTCTAACATCTACTTTAATAAGAAACACACCATGCAACTCAACTAAGATACTCACTTGCTTTGTATTTCTTTAAAACCTTTATATACAAAGGTAGAGATCTAGCATGAGATGCTAATGAACGTGTGTGAAAGAGGTGAACAAATAATATATGCTATGCAACTATTATGAAAAAGAAAGTGAGAAAAACAAAAATAAAGAAAAGAAAAGAAAGGTTGGCCCCTCTAAAGCCATCGGGCTTCCGAGCTTCTTGAAGATGAATGTAAAGGTTTGGTGGAAAAAGATGGAGCTCCAACGATGTTGTCCACGTTTAGAACTATGAGACTCTCTTCTCACTATAGAAAGACACTCTGATAGTACTCCGGCCAACTCTCTTGAAGGCTCAAAGGGATGCACTATATATATATATAGAGAGAGAGAGATCATTTGCTAAGATTTTAAGCCTAAAAATCCTTCATCTCAGCGCACATATTACTATTGATAATTACCAGTCGAATGGAGACCGCTTATCTAAGAAAATTAGATAATCTCGGTCAAATGATGTTGATTAATAAGTTGCTGAATCGCGTCGACCACATGAGATGCCTTTTAGAAAGACATCAGCCTACTGAGACGTCTTTTATAGGGGCCAATTAAAGCAAGGTTGTGAGTGCTCAAATTGGGTGTGTGATTATCATGAAAGATTATGTTGTTTAAGTGACAAGTGAACCTATTAAAAATAAACTAAGTGAATGTAATCGCCAGAAACTTTTAACTAAAAAGTTCCAAAAGAAAAAGTTTGATCGCCTACCTGTTTTGGATGTGGGAGATGTTGAAGTTCTTGATTCCCCTCTTTTAGCCGGCTGAAGAAAGAGAGCCCTTTTGACTTTGTTCTTGCTTTGACTGCTTACTGGACTTTGAGGATCATCCAGCTTCCTTTGTTTGTTGATTCTCTCCTCTTGATCCCCTTGTGTACCTCGCAAAAAATGGAAAGAAAGAAAGAAGGGACAATGAGAACTCAAATGGGTGTAGTGTCTATTCTGGTAGAAATTCTGAGCATGCAACTAGAAAAATGAACTCACTTGTTGGGTGGTCTTTTAAACCCCTCAAAATATGGATTGGGGAAGAATGCTAGTGAGTGTGTGTTGCATGGAGTGATGTGATGAAAATATGATGCTAATGTGATGAAAATGTGAGAATGATGCAGAAGTTAATTAAGAGCTAAGTTGGATGGCCCCTGGAAAGCCTTGGTCTTGAAAGCTCTTGGATGGACGAAGAATGGATGAAGCTTGCTTCAAGACTCCTAGAAGCAGCAACACCTCGATCTTTCAGCGTCTGGATGTCATCGCCAAGATTCTTTGCTCTAATCACAACTTTTCGCCAAAATAATCACTGAGATCACTAATAATCACTAACTTTTCACAAATAATCACTAACTTTTCACTGACCAAGAGGCTGGGTATTTATAGACTTTTCATCCGCGATTATTAATGGATTGACATGAAGGGTTTTGAAGTTTATCCAGCTAACAAACAGAAAAACACAGATTAATTCATCATTATTTGTAATTATCTAAAACGCGTCGCCCAAGGAAGACGCCTTTTATACTGATTAAGATAAGGATAAATATCCGGGAAAAGTTCATTATTATCTGTAATTATCTAAAAAGCGTCGTCCAAGAAAGACGCCTTTTATACTGATTAAGATAAGGATAAACATCCGGGAAAAGAGATAGAAACAGCTTAGGAGACCTATATTGCGTCGTTCCTAGCAGACGTATTTTAGCTAATTAATCAATTAATTAGAATTCAAATTTAAATATCAAAATAGGAATAAAACTCTAAATGGTGTCTACATATGTAGACGTCTTTTAGATTTCTTCATATTTTAATTAAAATTTGAGTTAAAATCAATTTAATTAATTAACTTAAATTATGTCTGTCTAACCCGACATTGTTTAGATAAAAGATTAATAAAAATTAACTAATGATTAAATATCAGACCATTCTGAGGCATTATTATATGATATGAAATTTATTCAAAATGATGTCAAAATTAGCGTGTCTACAGTTGCCTCACCTTGACATCGTCTTTGCAAGGGAGTAAAATGAAATGGAATGTACTGAAAAGGTGATGCCAAGGTGTGATGAGACACGCTCTTAATATCATATGATTGAAATTTTTCTCAAAATCATCAATGAAGCTAACTCAAGGAGATCAATGGAATCAATCCTGTCTGGATGAGGTAGATAAGGAAATAAAATAAGGTTGATCAACCTCCACGGATTGGGAAGTACCCCAGGTCATAGACACTGTAGGTTTCATCATAGGGAGTGATTGTCAGCCAATGTGGACGTGCTGCAGTCATGCTGGATCTTTAAAAGAAAATAAGAAATATTGGATAAAGAATCCAAGAAAGGATAGAATTCCAAGGATATCTTCAAGCGAACCTCAAAGACAATCAAGATACTCAATTCAGAATGAAATATTTCATATCATGTTGGAATTATTTGATCAATGGTTTGAAATTTAATCAATAATTAATTCTTATCACAATTATATCAAAGTCCTACATGATGCATGCTGGGCTAAAAGAAAAATATAAAGTCAAATAAAATATGAATTAGTCAAGGATAATATTGTTAAATTGTCATTAATGAGTCAAGATACAAATTCTTGTAATTTAGTACTAAGCCGAAACTCGTTTATCCACGTACCGTTTTACAAAAGTGGAACCATCGTCCTTACTAATTAGCAATCCAACTGCTTATCCGTGCGATTAAGAATTCTCCGGAATTATCACCGTTTTTGTTGTAAGGGAACTCAAATTCCAGTTTCATCAAAACCACAAGGCCCTTGATATAGTCTAATAAATATTTAATATATAGTAATGATGATAATACGAATCAATTACATAAAAGAATACAAGGGATAGAGATAACCGTCTTTTTAGCCACGGTCGAGATTCATAAACTCCCACAGTGGGATCTTCTTGATATTTTCCAGCTTCATTTGAATTTTCCTGAATTTTCTACACTCAAAATTCATCAATAACTTCAAGCAAGTGTTTAATTAAGCATCAAAACATTGAATTTCGGGTAAATAACAGAAAAGCCTGAAATGCGTCGCGTCGAGACGACGCCCTTAACCTGTATAAAATGTGTCGCTGTTACACGACACCTTTTCAGTCGCAGAAACAAGTTCTGGCTGATCTATACTCGGATTCCAACTCTTCCTATGCTTATCCCTTTTCCAATCCGGAAAAGCCTTCCCAAGATCGCAATTCCTTCTATATAAACTTCATTAACTTGTTTCAATACCATCCTAACACAATCTAGAGATCAAAGTTAGAGTTTTTCTTCAAAGTTCAAGGGATTTTCAAGGTTTTCAAGGCTACAAGGCTTCAAGAAGGAAAAGTTCGAAAACAAGATGGGTTCTTCAAGCAAAAGGATGAGAAGGACGCTGGAGAAGCACTCCGACGTAAAGAATCATCTAAGTGGGAGAGATCCTAACCTCCAAGTAAGTTGAATCATCTTTTCTTTCAATTCTTTTTCTTCTTCAATTCCATGTTCTTCATGTTTTTTTTTTTTTTTTTCAAGTTCTTCAAGTGATCCCCCCTTCTATTTTCTAGGCGTACCCTATGTTTCCCGGTCCAAGGAAATTCACCTCTCTTCCTTGGATTCGAAAGCTCGCTAAGTGTACCAAACTCTCTATGCAATCCTTTATTTCCAAGTGGAATCTCCAAGGCTTAGTAGTCCATGCTAAGAATTACAAGAGTCCAAACGTGGATTGGACGGCCATGGGTGCTCTGATTGAGTTATGGCATCCTCAAACCCATACCTTCCTTTTTCCTGAATTTGAATGTACTATTCTTCTAGAGGAGGTTGAGCTTTTATTGGGCCTTCCCAAAATCTAGAATAAGATGGCTTTGATGAAGGAAAAGATCACCGGTCAACAACTGTTGATGACGATCATGAAGGACCCCACAGAAGTTAAAGGGTGCCTCACTAAGAAAGGGATCAACCTTGCAAAGCTTGCAGAATGGACCTTGTACGAGATTGAAGATCTGAGAGAGGATGATGCTGAGGATGTAACGAAAGCTTTCATCACGTGCCTTGCCGGGGCTCTATTCTTTCCTGCTCAAGACAACATCCTTGAAGATGATCAAGTCAGTGCGATATGCGCGATCTTTGAGGGAAAACACATCAGCACTGCGATCCTAGCTTATCTTTACAGTGGGCTCTCTGCAGCGTCCACAGGTCAACCTCCTTATGGGTGCATGCTGCTCTTCGCTCTATGGGTCGAATTGCACTTCAAATTTGAATATCACACGAGGAATTCAGCAAGACCGTCTCAAATCTATCTGAATAGCCCGATCTTCCATATTTCCAACATTGTGAAATTCAATGAGAAGATGATCAATCGAGTGCCAAAACTCAAGACTCGAGCTGACTGGAGAGATTATTTGAGAAAGATGTCATCTGACGGGTTTGACCCTTCACCTCTTTCACTCGTAGGAAAGCCCATTCGAGTACACCGTGCAGCGGGTGCAGAGCTCAAACTGATCGGGGCTACTGAGTTCGTGCTGTACAATCCTCATCGATGATTTACTCAACTCAGTTTACCTCGTTATGAATTTCCTGAGTTCTCCCATACATCTCCAATCAAGAGGCGTGCCTTGGAATTTGATGAAGATTATGAAGCTGCCGAACTTATAGTCACTTTATGGAATATTAGCTTCAGTCATCATGTAAAATCTCCTAAAGATAGAGATAGAGGATTATCTGTTCCATATATACTGAGACTTCGGGAATTTCTTCCTTGAATGTTCTCTTTTTCTTTTCTTTCCCTGATGTAATAAAGAATTCATTTCAATAAAGAATCGTTCTTTTATGTCTTGAAATCCTTCCTTCAAATTTCTGTGACTTGTCTATGATTTTACCTTAAGTAAAAACTTGATTTTTCCTTAAAATATAGCAATTCAGGTATAATTAATGCAAAACGCGTTCACTTAGGAAGACGCCTTTTAACCATAATTCATTTTCCAAAAATCAGCCATTAATCTTAAAATCTTGAATTAACCTTAAAACGCGTCTACAAGTCCAGACGCATTTAAATTCTCTCTCTTACTTTTTCCCGGAATTCCACCATTAATCCTACGATTAATCCATTGAAACACGTCGTGACGTGTGGACGCCTTTCATCATCATGCCTTGTACTGTTCTGACCAGAATTGACGGTTTAAACTAAAACGCGTCGCCCTGTCAATGCGTCTTTTACTCAATTTCAAACAGCTGGCCTTGCCGTCTCAATTTATGTGCCCTGAATGGCGTCGCTGTACCCAGACGCATTTTAAGCTTCTTCTAACAGAACCCGCGAAAGCCCCCTTTCTTCTTCATTTGCTCAAGTTTTTCTCTTTCTTCCACCGAGCTCCGGTGACTTCCACCATCCTTCGGCGATCTTGCTCTCTCTCCCTTGCAAAACTCTCTCTCAAGTCCATGGAGCACGGTGAAGGATCCCGCAAGGTCAAGGCCATCGTGAAGCGCCGACGGACCTCGGTGAGGGAGGAAGAAGGGGTGCCAGCCGAGCTCGCCGCGGTGGAGGCCTTTTTTGGAGGAGGAGGAGGCTCTTCCGGCGCCTATGGCCGAGGAAGAAGGAGGGGAGGGCGACCTCCACCTGGTAAGTCTCCTGTGGGATGAATGGAATGGAGGAAAGATGGAAGGAAAGGGGTTCTTGGGAAGAACCCGAAATCAGTCCTGAATGGCGTCAAGACCAGGTGACGCCTTTCAAAGGGCGTCGCCCTGGTCCGACGCCATTCACCCGAAATTCTAAATTTTTAATTAGACAGAAAATCAACTTAAATGGCGTCAGGACTGGTAGACGCCTTTCAATAGGCGTCCATGTTGTCTGACGCCTTTCAAATAAGCACATTTTATTTGTTTACATGTTCATTAACTGATGAAGTTCCTTGTTCTTATTTGCAGGGAACGATGAGGGCAAGGATATCATGGGACTTAGTGGTAGGAGCATATAGAGGACTCCCGGATTTCCAGAAGGCGCGCTTACGCCAGATGGGGTTCGGCGAGATTTTAGATATCGATCCATTTTGGCTCGATCTGGTCCTCCTGCAGGTGCTGCGGGAGAGGTGGCACACGGAAAGCAGGGCTTTCCTAATGCCTTGGGGACACATGGTCCCCACTTTGGAGGATGTGGCCAAGATCACTGGCCTGAGGGTAGAGGGCCGACCGGTGAGCGGGGTGACTTACTCCGACTACCAAGGATTGGCAGAGGCCCTACTAGGCATAGAGGTGTCTAGCCTAGGTAGGGAGTCTAGGATGGTCCTTAGGGTAGAAGTAGAGGCTGCCTTAGGATTAGATGAGCCCCGACGTCGGTCTGACGAGACCCGGGAGGAGTTTAGGAGCAGACTAGGAGAATCCTTCTCTTCTGTATACTGTAGTGATCCTAGTCAGGAGGAGAAGGTAGATAGACAGCTTAGGGTCTTCCTCGTCTTTTTCTTCGGTCGGTTGCTCTTCGGTACGTAGGGCGACCATATCCATTGTAGGTTTCTTCATTTACTAGATGACTTAGATAGCTTGCATGATTATGTATGGGGTGCGGCCCTCCTGGCCCACCTGTTCGCAGACTTGTCCGCGGTCACACCTGACCGTGAGACCACCATCAGCAGCTTCTCGCCGTTTCTCCAGGTATTAAATTGTTTTATTATTTGTTCATGATATGAAATGATATGATGTGATGATTTCTAACTTATATGTTTATGCATGCAGGTTTGGGTTATCACTACTTCCTGCTCGGCCGAGCGTGGATAGTGAGACCAGGTGCCGTCCCATTGGCCTGCCGCTGGCATCCAATAGTGGACACAGCACCTCAGCACCACCAACTGACGGCCCTCCGCCGTCAGTTCCTCAATTACCCCGAGCTCTTAGTAAGTTTTTAATTTGTTCAATCTTGTTTAGTAAATGCAATCTTTTATTAAATGCAAGTTTATTTATATGAATGCATCTAACCTGTATGCAGGTGATCTGGCGCCCCTACCTGGGTATGGGCGAGGAGGGCCAGCCGTGGGTGACGGCTGGTCAGAGGAGGTTTGGCAGGCAGATGTGGCTACACTGCCTGAACAAGATCGAACCCCTCCGCCTCCGGCTTGTGATGAGGACCCTGGGCCTCCACCAGGAGTGGATTGACGAGGAGGTCCCGGAGGGCGTCGGGAGGAGCATGAGGGGCAAGCAAGCCCTCACAGATTGACGTGCCAAATTCCCGGAGCAATACGAGGATTGGCACCGCCGCGGCGTCCGAGTGGAGTCCCACGCGGAGGATTGCACTGCCTACCTCCAGCAATACCGGGCCTACTACGCCGATCAGCTACGGCTCCTCCGACCACTTGATGTCAGTATGATTTATGCGTCTTTCATTTTATTATTATCTTAATTTATATCTGTGAATGAATGTGTGTATGTGTGATATGCAGGATGTGCGAGATGTGGTCATCATCGACCTCCGGGCCCGCCTACATGATGCGGAGGGCCAACTGGAGCAAGTCCAGAAAGAGCTATTCGACCTGGTATGTATGAATGAATATGAATATTTTAATTAATTAATTTATTGTGACGATTAGCCACTGACGGTTGTCTTTTGGTGCAGCGAGCCATCTACACCCAGGCGGCTCCTCCCTTTTACAGAGCCTCATCATCTTTGGCGCCGTCTGCTGCTCACGACGCTGCCCTTGCTGATCTCTAGAGTCAGCTCGCCTCTGCCATCGACCGAGCCTCTCTCGCGGAGGAGGATCGTGCTGCTCGAGTAAGTTCTATCCTTTCCCTTGACTGAATTTGATTTTGATTGCTTGATTGCCTTGGACTAACAATATCTTCTTCTGCAGGTTGCTGAGCTTCAGGAGGCCCTTCAGAGGGCTAAAATCAACGCAGCTCGGGTCCGTGAGCTTGAGGAGCAGGTGGCCCGTCTCTCCACCGGGGATCTCGCACGACTCCAGGTTCGCTTGGAGATCTTGACTGAGGAGAGAGATCGCGACCGCCTTCGACTGGAGAGTCTTCAGGGTCGCCTCTCCGTGGCAGAGCATGAGCGCCGAATGGTGGAGGAGAGATACCAGCGAGACCGCCAGCGGGCTATCAATCGTGGTCAGGCGAGTGCTTTCATCGCCAGCATCGCCATATCGTCCGGCCAGGCAGGGCCGAGTGCGATGGGACCACCTCCACTTCCTAGCCGAGGACCGGCACCGGACGCTCCTGATGAGGCTCAGAGCCAGCTTGACGAAGGGGCAGGGGAAAGTCAGCCATGAGGGCTGCATATGTACTTTTCTTCTTTTGTGTATCATGTATAAACACCTTTTTGATATATACATGAAATTTTTGCCTTCAGCTTCGTGTCCCACATATTTGTCCCGTGTCCTGCATATTACTTAACAAACAGGTTAAGTATCTATTTAGGCTTAGCCCCTTGCTCAGTCAAGCAACTGATCAATCAATCTTTTTCTTGGCAGAAGGGTCAAGGGGCATAGCCTTTATTAACAAAGGTAATCAAACTGTAAGCAAAATGTAACATGCAAGCGGACAGATGCTCACTGAAAATAAAAGGAATGAAACACACTAGATGCGGTAAGCAGATGCTAATTGAAATATTTTTGTTGTTTTGAAATTTTCATTTTTGTTTGGGTTTTGGAACATATGTGCTTTTTTTTTTGGATTTCGAAATATGTACCTTTTTTTCGTTTTTTTGAAGTATGTACTTTTTTTGGATTTTGGGATATGTATTTTTTTTTAATTTGTAATATGTACTTTTTCTTGGATTTTGGAATATAGTGCAAACTAAAAAATCAGCATGGTACTCAGATCAAAAGGAAACATATTCATCTATTAACTTAATTCCCAAATTGTTCTTCAATAATTTAACTTAAACCAACGTGTTTGAACTTGTGTTTCTATTCGTGATCCTATTTGATGATTTGATCCTTAGTCAATCTAGGCCATTCCTTAAGCTTGGAGTACGCCTCTTCAGAAAGAAAGTAAGAATTGGTTTAGAAAGTCCACGAGAAGGTTCTGGAAACCTAAAAAGATGTTTCTTCTTACCCTAATATCTGTTGGGGTTCGGTCATTTTTTTCCAGGGTATTTATCGACCTTGCGTTCCCTTTTACTTCGTTCCATGGCCTTGATGTGACGTTTGTAATGTAATGGCCTTTTAATTTCACATTTGGCTTTTGCCTTTTGTTTTTGCTTTTCTTTTCTTTTTCTTAGGACGGATCTCCCCCATTTTTTTATGACGGCCTCCTACTAAGATGGCGGGTATTCTTGGTAGTATATTCTAAGCCTTGTTCCGACATCATGGGCCGAGTGTAAAAACAGAATTTTGTTTTAAAAAGAATGATTTGCACTTTACACTTTTAGTCAAGCTTTCGGTGTTCCTTAGGACTTGACATCTCTTGTTACTCACAAATCAAACGTGTCAGTGTGTGTAGTAATGTGTTTGAATTAAATTATTTAGACTGATAAGGGAATTTGAGTTTCTAAATTTTCTGATTCCATTGGTCTTTGCATCATGCTGATCGACTCTTTAACCTAAGGGTAGTATTTCTTAAGATACAAACCATTCCAGGGGTGGGTTAACTCTTCCCCTTCTGCATTAACTAGACGGTAAGCGTTACCAGGAAAATCATGTGATACAATATGTGATCCTTCCCAATTGGGTTGGAGCTTAGAACGCGGACCACTAGGTTTTACAAAAATTCTTTTGACGACCATTTCACCAACTTTGAACTTACGTTCGACGACTTTCTCTTGGTAAAAACGTGCTAATCTATTTTGATAAACTCTTGCATGATTAGCAGCTGACCATCTTTTCTCGTTTAAGAGTTCCAATTGGGTAAGGAGTGCTGAACGGTGTTAATCAATGGAAAATTCCTTATTTAATTGTATTCTTAATGATGGTATAAGGATCTCGTATAAAACTATTGCCTTCATTCCAAATGTTAAGGAATAGGGAGTCTGCCCAGTGGGCGTGCGGATTGAAGTTCGGTAGGCCCATAGAGCCTCAATCAATTTTTCTGGCCAGTCTGTAAATTTATTAGACTTGCATATCTTTTTGATGATTTTTATCAAAGTCTTGTTAGTTGCCTCTGCTTGGCCATTGCCTTGCGGATAATAAGGAGATGAATGATGCAATGCAATTTTGTACCTGTTGTAGAGGTCTTTCAGCTCTTGTGACACGAACTGAGGTCCATTGTCGGTGACGATGGTGCTTGGAATTCCAAATCTAGTGATGATATTCTTCATGATGAACTTGCAGACGGTTGATGCTTTGACTTCCGTGTACGCTTCAGCTTCTGCCCACTTGGTGAAGTATTCCGTTGCCGTGAGGATGAAGGACTTCTGCTTAATGTCGGAATCGGGATTGCCAAGCGGTCCAATGATATCGAAAGCCCACATAGAGAAAGGCCATGGGGAGGAAACATGATGGAGTGAAGATGCAGGAGAATGAATCTTATCAGCGTGAAGTTGACACTTAGCATACCTACGGACATATCCTATACAATCTTCTTCTATGGTTGGCCAATAGAATCCTTGTCTAAGGATTTTCTTTGCTAACATATGTCCATTAATATGGCCACCACAAACTCCAGCATGAGCTCCTTCTATAACTTTCCAAAGCTCATCTTCGTCTAAACATTTTAGAAGAACCTCTTTTGTATAATGCTCCTCCAACCAGGGTGTATCTTTGAGCAACTCTCTTGATAGCCCTTTTCTCCTCAGTTGTAGCTTTTTCAGGGTATGATTGATCTTCACAATATTTAGTAATTTCGTAGTACCATGGTTTCTGTTCATCATCCATCTCTTCTAACAGATCTATTAACATAATTTCTCTCTTTTCCAAAATATCTCCATCTCTAACCTTCTTCAACAGCTTCTCCTTAGTCCTAAGGAATGAAGGGTCTTTCACGGCGGGTGAAAGACGCCTATGAACAATGATTGATTCGGATTGTCTGCTGATTGGGAAATAAGAGAAGATGCAAGTGAAGCTAGAGCGTCAGCTAAGATATTCTGATTCCTAGGAACATGGACGAAGATCAATTTTGTGAAAAGCTTAGCATAAGCAGAAGTAAGTTCTTGATAAGACTTGAGCTTGGGATCAAGAGTTCGATATTTGGTTAACACTTGGCAAAGAATCAATTGGCTATCACCTACAATTCTAAGTTTGGTGGCACCATGGAGATGAGCAGCCTCGAGGCCAGCAAGGAGTGCCTCATATTCAGCTATATTGTTAGTGATTGGAAAGTCAAGCCAAAAGGCTTGTGGAATGGTGACACCTTCAGGTGATAACAGAACAATGCCAATACCCTTTCCATGGGAATTCAGAGCTCCGTCAAAATGCAGAGTCCACATATCATCTTTGATTTGGTTTATGGACATCAGTTTCTCATCCGAAAACTTCGATCGGACTGGATCAAAACGAGGGAGGGGGTGTTGAGCGAGATGTTCTGCTATGGCATAGCCTTTGATCGCTTTCTGTTGAATGTAAGTGATATCAAATTGAGATAGAAAGCTTTGCCATCGTGCTAACCTATCAGTGAGGACAGATTTCTCAAGAAGAAATTTAATCGGATTCATCCTAGCGATGAGATGAACTTCATGGGCTAGAAAGTAATGCTTCAATTTCTGAACAACCCATACCAATGCCGCACATGTTTTCTCCATCGCCGTGTATCTTTGCTCAGCGGGATTGAGAAGTTTAGAGAGATAGTAGGCTGTCCTCTCCTTTCCTTCTTCATCCTCTTGTGCTAGGACAGCCCCCACCGCATCATCCAGGACAGAAATGTAAAGTATCAATGGTTTGCATGGAGATGGTGGTCTCAAAACATGAGGACTTGCCAAATAATTCTTTAATCCCTCGAATGCCTCTTAACACTTATCGTCCCAATCGAATTTGACTCCCGGCTTGGTAAGCTCGTAGAACGGCTTACACCTTTGTGAGTGCTGGGAGACAAAACGGCGAATAAATTGCAACCTCCCGATCAATCCTCTCAACTCTTTCAAGTTATTGGGAGGCGGCATCTCTCTGATAGCCTTTGCCTTGTTGGGATCAATCTCAATTCCCCATTTACTGACAATGAATCCAAGTAATTTCCCTGAGGATACCCCGAATACACATTTCTTGGGGTTCATCTTTAACTGGTATTCTCTTGATTTTTCTAATACTCTTGCCAAAACTTTGGCATGCTTAGCCTTAGTCTTAGATTTCACCAACAAGTCATCCACATACACTTCTAAATCAATATGCATCATGTCGTGAAATATTGCCATCATAGTCCTTTGATAAGTGGCTCCAGCATTCTTTAATCCAAATGGCATGACGACATAGCAATATGTTCCCCAAGGTGTAGTGAATGATGTCTTTTTTTTATCTTCTTCTGCTAATTTAATCTGATTATATCATGAAAATCCATCCATAAATGATAAAGTCTCATAGCCAGTAGTGTTATCGATGAGTACATCAATGTGAGGCAATGGAAAATCATCTTTAGGACACGTCCGGTTCAAATCTCGGAAGTCAATACAAATCCTGACCTTCCCATCTTTCTTCATAACCGGGACTATGTTGGCCACCCATTGTGGATAGAGGACAACTCTAATGAATTTGGCTTTATGTAACTTATCGACCTCTTCCTTCATCTTTAAAGCCATTTGTGGGTGGAATCGTCTTAACTTATGTTTAATCGGGCTAGCTCCATCCTTTAAGGTTAACTTGCGTTCCACTAGCGATGAGTCTAACCCCGGCATATCCTCATAACTCCAGGCGAAAGTGTCCTTATAGTCTATAAGAACTTGTATCATTGCCTTTTCATCCATTTCAGAAAGATTCTTGCTAACGAGGACAACCTTAGGTTCGTCTTCAGTCCCTAGATTGATCTCTTTGATGGGCTCTTCTACGGCAGCTGAGGGTTCATCGAATATTTTCACTCCACTGGCATATGCCTTAGCTGCGTCCTCATCATCTTCTTCATCTTCAACAATGGGGTCTTTTTCATGTATCAACTCATACACCCCATATCCATCATTGACTGGCTCATCATCTATACAATCTTCTGGCATCTGAATAGGATTATCTAATAGCTGAGGGATCATAGAGCAAGAAAGGCATTTATCAGCTAAATCATTGAGGTATCTATCTGGAATTCGTTTACCTTTAGATTTTCCCGACTTCCTAACCTGACTAACCTGCCTAGAACTAGACTGCTTAACTTCGCTAGACTCCCTATTCTGACCTAATGAGGACGAAGCAGAATGAAAATTATGGGATACAGACGGAAATACAGGGGAATCCTCCCGATGGGAGGGGTAGAGTAGATCTAGAAGAGAATCTTGACCGAAAGACCCGCGCGATGGGGTACGATCGGACAAGTAGGAAGTTTCCTCAATGAAGATCTGGGAAGAATTTGTTGCCAAATTGGCGTTTTTTTTTTTACAATAGAGGAGTTAAGCATAAAACATGAATGAATATAAATAGAAGGAGAATTAGATGGAGGAAGTGGCACCAGGGCCAAAGGGTTGGGGGGATCATACAGTAGTATGTCCTAGATTAAATCATAAATCCTCTCTGGATCGAGAGAAGGTTGAGGAATGAAGTTCCGTGGAGACAGAGTAATCATGACGGGCGGAGCCTGTGGAATATCTTCAGTAATGATCCGCGACCAAGTCGGGGTCAGGAGCAGAGTGCGGAACAAGGTGTGAAGCGTGAAAATATGAGAAGGATAAGTCCTCCTCCAGAGAAGATCCGTGGTGTAGCTAGCTTCATAGGGGTCATTTGGCTCCCCTTCATCAGTTTCCTCAGACAGCAGTATTCTCTTGTCAAAAATGGCACCAGTCCCTTCAATCAGTTCATCTATTTGTGGCGGCCACTTAGGTTCGGAGGGATCAAGAAACAGTCTATTCAATACAATATAAAGATCCTTTAGGTCAGACCATCTGTACCATTCACACTCAGGGTCCTGAAATTTCCTCCTTTTCATTGGCCGCAGAGCCTCAAAGGACTGGTACGTGAGCAGCTCTGAACAATGTCTGGCCAGGTCTCTTCCATATATATCATGGAGGTCAAAACATGAAGTAATGACCACCGTGTTGTCGTGACTGATTACGGGTCCTTTGACAAAATGTGTGTATAGAGTCCATGTTAAGGGGTCCCGACCTTCTTTGCATGGTGTAGACATTGTCTCACAGACCTTTTGGCCGCCTTCATTCTCTTCCTGCTGAGTCATGTCATGTTTCATTTTTCTCGGCCTATAGCCCAGGCCATTTCCAAGTGCCCTTCGGTCGTCCTTGATGGGCGTGGTTCTGCCTTGTAATTTTGTGCCCAGGCCTTTTCCAGGCTGATAACCACTCTTCATCATTATTTTCCATCCAGGGATACTCATGCACTTCCCCCGCTTTATGGTATTCAGTGGATAAGGAGTAAGAGTGGCGGCCTTTAAAGGATCAGCCACCGAACGGTAGACCTGTAATATCGACAGGAAAGGTTGTCGGCCAGGTGAAGAAGTTGGTTTGACATTCAAGGAGTGAGCAGCAGTAAGGATCGGCATGCTTGTAACTTTGATGATTCGTCCTTTGTAAGGAAATTTGAGGCACTGATGATTCGTAGAGGGAATCGCCTCAAGAGTTTTTATATAAGGACGACCCAAAATAGCATTCAAGGAAGGATCGATTTCTAAAATGTGAAATTCGATCTCGGCATGACATACAGGGCCTAACTCCACTTTCAAATAAACCATTCCCAGAGGGGAACGGGTGGAATTATCATACGTTGTAACAGAGATAGGACTAGGCAGCCATTTTTCTTTGGGTATACCGCACAACTCAAGGGTCTTCGGAGGTAAGACATTAATTGAAGCCCCTGTGTCAACCAGACATGCATCTATGGCCTTCTTACAGATATTGACCGTAATGCTTAAAGCCATGCTTCTGGCTGCTGGCAGTGCTAGTTCCGAGGCATGAAATGAAATAGAGGGCTGATCCCCCTGAGGAACTAGTAGTGCGCCAATCTTCTCTACCGGCACGTCTTCGTTGACCATCACCTTTTGTAAATATTCCATCAGAGCTTCCTGGTGGGTCTTCGATCTCTTTATCAATTCGAGCACAGAGATTCGTGCCGGTGTTCTATCAAGATGTTTCAACAGGTCATATTGAGTGCCTGGTGCACTCTCATCATTATGTGCTTCCTCCGACGGCTGTAATAGGCCATCTCTAACTGTTAATTAAGGAAAGACTTTGTTGAAAATCCTCCCACTCCGGAGCGCATGTTCTTTAGTTGTGGAAGGGCTGGGTGATAACTTGAGTACCGCAGGGTTAGTGGATGGTGTAGATGGTGTGGAGGGTTGGTATACGGGTGATGGCGTGGGGTTAGTTGGTGGTGGCATGGTACGGATGAGAGGCCTAGATGGTTGGATAGTGGAAGGGTAAGTGGTTGGTGCGGATGAAGTGGGGAATGGCATGCGGAGTAGGGGTTTAGATGGCTGTATGGGATTTGGGTAAGCGGTAGTGCTAGTGGGTGATGTAGGGAATGGTACGCGGAGCAGTGGTTTGGATGGCATGAGGGGTGCAAAATTGGCTTGCTGGGGGTTGTTTAATGGAGGCGTAGTGGCGTGGGGGATAATGGGTTTGAGGAAAGTGGGCGGTGGTAATGGGTTAGTGGGTGCGGGTGAGTGACATGCGGGTGTTGGTATAGGGGTGATGGTAATGGGCTGTGGTCTAGGTATGTAACGACCCGCCACCCTATAATCGGGGATCCGATTACTAAATGGGTACCGAATCATCAATTTGGAACCAAACCAGGATCTAATTAAGTCTGGGAGATAAATAATAAACTAAGCTAAACATTCACATCGCATTGAATTGAAATGAAAGTGCAGGAATTAAAAATTATTACAATGCGACTCGATACAGCAAATAATTACATACTCCAACAGAAAGGAAATAATTAAATGTACAGGCCAGAAATAAAATAACAACTACGTTGGGGCATACCCCGGAATAACCACTGACGGTGCTCAACACACGGCCGCACTCTCCTTGCTAGGTCTGCTGGGAGTCCTCACCTGAAAACCGCAGGGGTGAGTCTCAAAGACAAGACTCAGTAGGGATCCTTCGATCCCCACTGCCCACGCACACACCCACAAGTGCAAAGTACAGTTAACGGTAAAGTGATAAGCACAGGAGGTACAATTCCTAATTCTTAACGTGAAATCACATGTAGTCGAAATATAATAAACATGCATATTCTGAACCAGCCGACTAGGGAACCCACAACTGTCGTCTCGATAGAACTCGCTAACCATACAACAACGGTGGGAAAAACCTCGACCCGCTGAGACCAAGCAGTAACCCCTCGGATAGCACACTAGCTACTCCGGCCCAACTGGCTCAGGTGGTTACTCCTTCCCTCAGCATGAGTGACTCTCCGAATGTACCACTCCGACACCGGTACTAGCTGACCCCGGGGTTCACCAGGTGACCGTCTCTCACTAGGCGTCACCCCGCCCACGCCCCCACCGGCGCTGTGCTCACGCCCCCACCAGCACAGGGTGATAAAGCGCTACAATGTCACTCCAGGTCCACAGTAACACAAAACACCAAACCCGGCACAGTGCGATCCGGTCACGTGAAAAGCCCGCAATCGCACGACACACAACACAGTGTCATCCGGTCATGAAGGATCCATCATTATCGAGCGCACTAAAGCATGTATTAATTCACTATCTAGCAGTATGAATACGTTTTACTGGCATGAATTAGTGTTGTTCTGTCTTGAATCGCGTCGCCCAAGGCCGACGCCATTCAAGCTCCATGTACTAGTTTATGTAAAATACTGTCTTCAGAATCAGGCCTTAAAAGGCGTCGACACCAGTGGTCGCCTTTTGAAAGGCGTCGACATCCTCAGACGCCATTTAGCACAAAAATCCAGGAATTCCAGAAAACATTACCCAGGGGATTTCTGCCTTAAAAGGCGTCATGGCTACCCGACGCTATTCAAATCGCGTCGCCCATCCATGACGTCTTTTAGGCCCAGAATCTCCGAACCGGCAGACTTTCAGCAAGGCGATTCCTGCCTAAAAGGCGTCGCGATGGCTTGACGCCCTTCAAAAAGGCGTTGCCCATGCACGACGTCCTTCAACCCCAGGAACCAGAGTTTGCATGAGCCCGAGGGCTCCCTTTCCAACCCCCAACAACCCCAAAATCACCCAAAAACGGAGGAGAAAGAGGGGCAATCCAATCCACAGGAAATCACATTCATAGAAATCCCCCAAATCATCAAGAAGAACTCCTAAACATGCTTGTTCTACTCCCCAAAACCAAAGATCCATAACATGCTCAAACGGGGAAAACATGGTTTAAACACAATACTATGGGAACCGTCACCCTACCGGATACTTGGACGCCTCCGAGCTTCAAGCCGTCCACCCGTCTCGCCCCACGCCGCCGCCGGTACCGCCGTGGTCGTCCTTACTCCACCGTGACGTCGGCCGCCATCCGGAGAGTAAAACGCCGCAGTGGAAGTGGAGGTGGTAGTGGTAGGAGCTAGGTAAAGGATGGAGTGGAGGGAAAGATGAAATGGTGGGAGGAAAAGAGGGAGGAGGCGAAATCGCCGCCGAGTTCGCCGGAAGGGAAGGTGAGAAAGAGAGAAGGAGGAAAAAATGAGGGAAAGAAGGAGGGCTCGCGGGGTTAACCAGAGACTAGCTAAAACGCGTCGATATCTACGGACGCCTATCAGGTGACGTGACGGCTGCTCTGACAAGACTCTGAAACGCGTCGTTCGAGGCAGACGCCTTTCAGACGACTGGTCAGGGCCGTACACTGACAATCCCAGAGTCGCAGTCTGAAAGGCGTCGACACACGTGGACGCCGTTCAGGCGACACGACAGGGCCGTACTCTCGCGGCCCGAAGCCAGCCCACGTGGCAGGACCTGAAACGCGTCTGCAACGGTGGACGCCGTTCAAAACGCGTCTCGATGTCCTGACACGAATCGTCACAGAACCTCAGCCCTCACTAAGGTCAGGACTACTGGGTCCGACCTCGAAAACCGGATCCGAAAGTCTCGATCCTTACAAGGTATATGGAGGGTACGGCGTGGTGGTTGTTCTGTGGTGCTCGGAGTGTGACCCGTTAAATAAATAGAGGAAGAGTCCTCTATCTTCCACTGTTGCCCTCGGTTAGCCTCAGACCGGCTATTTGTCAAAATAGGGGCAACTTGGTTCTGGTTCTGGTGCTCCGAAAGTGGGTTTTGCACTATACCCATGTTTGGCGGCGCTGCTGTCTGCACTAGTGCTCTTGGTTGTTGTTGCTGTTGTTGTTGTTGTGGTCTTCTCGCCTTCAAGGCGGATATGTGCTTCTTCATCTCTTCCCAATAAATGCCTCCCTGCTCGTTGAGATCATGAATATAATCTCGGAATTGGAAGCAAGTGTCTATGGTGTGTCTAAGTTGTCTGTAGAAATAACAATACCTGGAAGTGTCGGCATTTTGGGGCCAGATCGTTTTTTCTCTTGGCAGGACTAAAGCATTGGCTGCCATTAAAGCATTAAAAATGTCCGATAAGGACTCTGGAAGGACTGGATATTCTGCCATCTTCGGGACTGGAGGTTTTCTTTGCTGGTTATAATCAGCAGGAGGAGGTACATTGTGGTATGTCGGTAGTGCGCGCGGCTGGTACTGCTGCTGTTGTGGGGGCTGATAGTGCTGTTGTGGGGGTTGATACTGTAATTGCCGTTGCGGCTGCTGCTGTGGATGTTGTTGTTGTTGCTGGTTCGGCTGCTGAGGCTGTTGGTTCTGGGGCTGTTGATACTATAGGTTTAGCTGCTGCTGTCTGTAACCCTGCTGGTTCTGCTGCTGTGGCCGCTAATACTGGGGTTGCTGATTCCTCACAAATTGGGGCGGGTTGTTGTTCATGCTGCTAACTTACTCATGGGAGAGCGTGCCCTCAGTAGTTGGACCTGTGCTAGGGGAATTTGGCACGGCAGGCTTCCGAAGTGGAGGCCTGCTAGGTTGGTGAGGATCAAAGACGCTAGAGAATGTAGCATCCTTGAAAGCATTCTGACAGTACCGCGCCCTTTCATAGAGCTCTGCCATGTTGGTCAGGTTGTTCAAGAAGAGGACTAACTTGAACTGAGGTGTAGCATTGAAAATTAACATTTTTACTTGCTCCGACTCAGACAAGTGATCTTTTACTTTTTCCGCCATGCCCCTCCATCTATCAGCAAAACTGACGAATTCCTCGTCGGGCTTCATCTTTTCTGCTATTAGGTCGGTAATAGACAGGGAGGGGGCAATTCTGTCCTGGTATCGTTGAATGAACTTTCGTGACACGATACCATAGTCCTCTACTTCAACAGGTTCTAAAGAGAAGAACCATTCGAGGGCTGGTCCCTCTAAAAATCTCCTGAACAAAAATGTCAACTACCTCTTGTCGTTTTGCCAGAAGGATGACTCGTACATGAACTCCTTCAAATGAGTGAAGGGGTTACCAATACCGTTGTATTTTCGGTACACTGGCATCTCAGAGGGTGGCAGATAGAACACAGGCAGACTTGGTAAGTTAATCTCTGGTGAAGCTTTAACTCCCATCATCTTCTGAAGATTGTTGAACTGTTCGTCCATACGCTCCATCTTTGCCAGCAGCGCTTGCGTTCTTGGATCAACCTGGGAAGGAGGGGAAGGTGGAGGTACCTGATAGGCATGTTGCCTAGAGTACGTAGGGGAAGGAGGACAATAGAGTGGAGGTCCGGCAGAGCTTCCGCCATGCCCGAGGGCATTTTGGCAAGTAGGCGTCAGCGGCCTGATCGGTTGCCTAGAAGAGGAAAGTTGTGGCTCAGCTGGTCGAGAAGTTGAGATGTGGAGGCCTTTCATGGCCTGATGAATGAAGGAAGTATGACGAGGGGGTGGTTGAGGAATGATAGGGGGAGCCACATGGTTCGGCTCGGCAGACTGCATGGGCGTCTTCTCCTTCAAAATAGACTGGATTGCCTCGAACTGTCGATGATCCAGACGGGAGGCAAGAACTTCCAAAGCGTTCACTAGATCCGAGGGATCGGAGGGTGAGGGATCATTCGGGTTCATGTCTCCCTCGAAAACAGGGTTAGGAACCGCATGCACATGCGGAGGAAGATCAGGATATTGATCGTGAGCACAAGGAAGAGGGGTTGGGACATTTCCCTCATATCGAACTGGACGAGGGTGAGAATTACGGGGGGCATCAGCATCTCCCCCACTTTCAAAATGGTAATCAGAGTCACGGGGGGCATTAGCATCTCCCTCGTAATTGATTATGGCATCTAGAGCCATGCTCAAATCCCTACCTGATCGAAGTAGCATGATATTAGATTTTTTTTCAGAGATTTGCAGACAAGTTGCATAGAGATTAAGCAGACAAGTGGATGTTTAACGTTATTTCAGGATTCCTTGTTGGGTTATTTGGATTCAATTAATCACAAATTCACTCAAGGGATATGATCCTAGTTTCAGTTCAATTTCCACCGTTATACTCTATGGCTTTCTCTCACAACGTTATGAAAATATAACCAGGACTTCGATTGGTACAACCAGCCCGATAAACAAGGAGGAATACTTTGATTTTGGGGACTTACGGAGGTCTTTAACGCCAACCACTCTAGTCTGATCGAGGGATCGACCCAATCAGAGAGAGTTGAAGACGTCAAGAAGGGTGTTCCTAAGAGAAGAGGAGGGTGTTAGCCCTAGTGCGTATGACCTGTGTCCTGGGTGGCCTCTAATGCTTAATACATAATGTGTAGTAGCAAACAGATCAGAAATCTGAGAACTGAAGAAGAAACAAGAAACTGCCTGAATCGCGTCGCTGTTGGTCGACGCTTTTCAAACAGAAACTTATTTTTTCGCAGAAACTCTGGCAGCAGACAACAGAGAAAATTGCCTGAAAGGCGTCTGGGTTTGGTGACGCGGTATGTAACGCGTTGCTGTTCCTGGACGCTTTTCAAGTCACAGATTCAATATTTCAGGAGGAATTTCTGGATCGATTCCCCCTCAAACAAACATGATAAAAGCAGTAAATAATCGGCTCATGCGAATCTTTTTTTTTTAAATTTCTTAACATGATGATTTTATCAGATGAACAACTAAAAGATCAATCAATCACACAATCTTCTTATCACAGAAACAACTCTTTAATAAATTAAATGGGGAGGGCAAGATCTTGCCACAGAGGTGTGCACGTGGTGCACGTAAGAATAACAACTAAACTAAAAACTCACCGATCCGTGAGGGTGTGTCGAGAGACACAGGTGGTGCACAGAGTGTGCCCGATGGATAAAAGCAAGAACAAAATTAACAAGATGGCGAGACCAAGTCCCACCGTGATCGCCAAAAAGCTGTGAGTGCTCAAATTGGGTGTGTGATTATCATGAAAGATTATGTTGTTTAAGTGACAAGTGAACTTATTAAAAAGAAACTAAGTGAATGTGATCGCCAGAAACTTTTAACTAAAAAGTTCCAAAAGAAAAAGTTTGATCGCCTACCTATTTTGGATGTGGGAGATGTTGAAGTTCTTGATTCCCCTCCTTCAGTCGGCTGAAGAAAGAGAGCCCTTTTGACTTTGTTCTTGCTTTGACTGCTTACTGGACTTTGAGGATCATCCAGCTTCCTTTGTTTGTTGATTCTCTCCTCTTGATCCCCTTGTGTACCTCACAAAAAATGGAAAGAAAGAAAGAAGGGACAATGAGAACTCAAATGGGTGTAGTGTCTATTCTGGTAGAAATTCTGAGCATGCAACTAGAAAAATGAACTCACTTGTTGGGTGGTCTTTTAAACCCCTCAAAATATAGATTGGAGAAGAATGCTAGTGAGTGTGTGTTGCATGGAGTGATGTGATGAAAATGTGAGAAGGATGCATAAGTTAATTAAGAGCTAAGCTGGATGGCCCCTGGAAAGCCTTGGTCTTGAAAGCTCTTGGATGGATGAAGAATGGATGAAGCTTGCTTCAAGACTCCTAGAAGCAGTAGCACCTCGATCTTTCAGCGTCTGGATGTCGTCGCCAAGATTCTTTGCTCCAATCACCACTTTTCACCAAAATAATCACTGAGATCACTAATAATCACTAACTTTTCACAAATAATCACTAACTTTTCACTGACCAAGAGGCTATGTATTTATAGACTTTTCATCCGCGGTTATTAATAGAATGACATGAAGGGTTTTGAAGTTTATCCAGCCAACAAACAGATAAACACAGATTAATTCATCATTATCTGTAATTATCTAAAACGCATCGCCTAAGGAAGACGCCTTTTATACTGATTAAGATAAGGATAAACATCCGGGAAAAGTTCATTATTATCTGTAATTATCTAAAATGCGTCGTCTAAGAAAGACGCCTTTTATACTGATTAAGATAAGGATAAACATCCGGAAAAAGAGACAGAAACAGCTTAGGAGACGTATATTGCGTCATTCCTAGCAGACGTATTTTAGCTAATTAATCAATTAATTAGAATTCAAATTTAAATATCAAAATAGGAATAAAACTCTAAATGGCGTCTACATATGTAGACGTCTTTTAGATTTCTTCATATTTTAATTAAAATTTGAGTTAAAATCAATTTAATTAATTAACTTAAATTATGTCTGTTTGACCCGACATTGTTTAGATAAAAGATTAATAAAAATTAACTAATGATTAAATATCAGACAATTCTGAGGTATTATTATATGATATGAAATTTATTCAAAATGATGTCAAAATTAGCGTGTCTACAAAGGTAATCTAGAAAAATTTAAAGATAATTACAAAATCTCTAAAAGACGTCGAACTAGAAAGACGTGATTTAGATAAATAGAAAATTGATTAAGATTTAAATTAGCAATTGGCCAGGATCATGAAACTAAATCACGTCGACTATGGACGACGAGTTTCAACTTAATCCTTATCCGATTAAGGAATTTGAGTAAAAAATTAATTTTATGTAGAAATCTAAATGACGTTGACCATGGACGAAACTAATTAGAAAAGTTTTAGAAAAATTAGACGAAAATTAATCAATGATTAAAAATCAGACCATTTCGAGGCATAATCAATGTGATATTACTCAATGTAAAGTCAAAATTAGTGTGTCTACAAAGAGAACTTTTGAAAAAGTTCGAACTTGAGAAGGCAAAGCCGCTCACAACTCTTATAGCTACCTCCACAAAATTAGGTGCGAATGAAAATGATAAGGAAGTGGATACCAAGCTATATAGAGGTATGATCGGATCACTCTAATATCTCATGGCAAGTAGGCCACATATTCAAATTTAGTGTATGTATGTATGCTCGTTTTCAGACATATGGGGTTATTTCTCAGGGAACTTCCCTCAGTATCCTCCAATAGAGTCTCTCCAATTGACTCCAAGAGAGCCTAAAAGACTTTCAAGAGTATGGAAGATTATGAGGAGTCATCTGAGGAAAAACATAATGGGAAATCCATCATCCGGTATGCAAAGTCGATGATCAAAGAGGCAACTGCTTGAATGTGGCTATTTGACCTTTATTTCTCAAATCGAATCGAAAAATATCGATGATACCTTAAATGATGAATTTTGAATCTTGGCAATGCACGAAGAGCTCAACCAATTTGAGAGGAATAGAGTGTGCACTCTAGTTTCTCGTTTGAAAAATCATCCGGTTATAAGAACTAAACAAATTTTTCGAAATAAACTTAGTGAGACAGGTGTGATAATTCGGATCAAGGCAAGGCTTATAGCTCAAGGGTATCATGAAGAAGAAGGCATTGACTTTAATGAATCAAATGCTTCAATTGCTAGATTAGAAACAATTCGTTTATTACTTATATATGCATATTCTAACAATAGTAAACTTTTTCAAACAAATGCCAAAAGTGTATTTTTAAATAATTTTATTAAAGAAAAAGTGTATATTAATCAACTACAAGGATTTGAAAATCTTAAGTTTTTCGATCATATTTTTAAGTTATAAAAAACTTTATATGGTGTACAGCAAGTTCCGCATGCTTGGTATGAACGTTAATTTCATTTTTAGTTGAACATCGTTTCAAGCATGATCTTGTAGATAATACACTTTTTTTATAAAAAATCAAGATGATAACATGCTTATTGTTCAAATTTAGCTCGATGATATCGTATTTGGAGCTACTAATGAGGTATTATGTCAAGAATTTTCTAAGATCATGTAAGAAGTGTTTGAGATGAGTCCCCTTAGAGAATTGAATTTCTTTCTTGGAGTTCAAATTAAGCAACTAGAAGATGAGATCTTCATCAACCATACAAAGTACATAAGAGAACTATTGAAGAAGTTGGGGCTTGAGATGGCAAAGCCGCTCACAATTCCTATGGCCACCTCCATAAAATTAGATGCAGATGAAAATGATAAGGAAGTGGATACCAAGCTATATAGAAGTATGATTGGTTCATTCTAACATCTCACGGCAAGTAGGCCAGGTATTGAATTTAATGTATGTACATATGCTTGTTTCCAAGACATATGGGGTTATTTTTATGAGAACTTCCCTCAGCCTCCATTAATGGAGTCTCTCCAACTAACTCCAAGAGTGCCTAAAAGACTTCCAAGAGCATAGAAGATCATGAAGAGTCATCTGAGGAAAAACATATTGAAAGATCCATCGTCCAATATGCAAACTCGATCATCAAAGAGGCAAGTGCTTGAATGTGGCTATTTGATCTTTATTTCTCAAATCGAATTGAAAAATATCAATGATGCCTTAAATGATTAGTTTTAGATCTTGACGATGCATGGAGAGCTCAACCAATTTGAGAGAAATAGAGTGTGCACTCTAGTTCCTCGTCTGAAAAATCATCTCATTATAGGAACTAAATGGATTTTTCGAAATAAACTTAGTGAGACGGGTGTGACAATTCGGAGCAAGGCAAGGCTTGTAGCTCAAGGGTATTGCCAAGAGGAAGGCATTGACTTTGATGAATCATATGCTCCGATTGCTATATTAGAAGCAATTCGTTTATTACTTACATATGCATAGTCTAACAATATTACACTTTTTCAAATAGATGTCAAAAGTGCATTTTTAAATGATTTTGTTAAAGAAAAAGTGTATGCTGAGCAACCACTGGGATTTGAAGATCCTAAGTTTCTCGATCATATTTTTAAATTATAAAAAAGTTTATAAGGTGTAAATCAAGTTCTGCGAGCTTAGTATGAATGTTAAGTTCATTTTTAGTTGAACATCATTTCAAGCGTGATCTTATAGATAATATAGTTTTTATCAAAAATCAAGATGATAACTTACTTATTGTTCAAATTTATGTCGATGATATCGTATTTGGAGCTACTAATGAGGTATTATGTTAAGAGTTTTCCAAGATCATGTAAGGGGAGCTTGAGATGAGTCTTATGGGAGAATTGAATTTCTTCCTTGGACTTCAAATCAAATAAGTAAAAGATGATATCTTCATCAACTAAGCAGAGTACACAAGAGTGTACGTGCTCGAAAATGTGCTTTCAATGACATAGAGCAATGTTGCTATAAATGACAATGAAACGTGATCGCTAAAGATCGAAGACCTCAAAAAAAGATGAAGTAATCGCAAAATACCTTTCCAAATTGGGAGTATTGTGAATCCTTCTATTTCCTCTTCTTCAGTAGGCTGAAGAAGAAGATCCCTTCTTGTCAAAGTTTACTCTTTTGAAAATGATGCACGACAAGTGGGATGTTTTACAAATTCTTCTTTCGGTACCTTACAAGAAAGACAAGAGAACAAAGAGAAATTGAAGTATGATTAAAACTTTGAATAGTCTAGCATCTATTCTAATAAGAAACACATCATGCAACTCAACTAAGATACTCACTTGTTTTGTATTTTTTTAAAACCTTTATATACAAAGGGAGAGATCTAGCATGAGATGCTAATGAATGTGTGTGAAAGAGGTGAACAAATAATGTATGTTGTGCAACTATTATGAAAAGGAAAGTGAGAACAACAAAAAGAAAGAAAAGAAAAGAAAAGGTTGGCTCCTCTAAAGCCATCGGGCTTCTGAGTTTCTTGAAGATGAATTAAAAGGTTTGGAGGAAGAAGATAGAGCTCCAATGATACTGTCCATGTTCAGAATTATGAGTCTCTCTTCTCACTATAGAAACACACTCTGATAGCACTCCGGCCAACTCTCTTGAAGACTCAAAGAGATGCACTATATAAAGAGACCATTTTCTAAGATTTTAAGCCTAAAAATCCTCTATTTCAGCGCACATATTATTGTGGATTACCAGTCGAATGGAGACCACTTATCTAAGAAAATTAGATAATCTCGGTCAAATGATATTGATTAATACGTCGTTGAACCACGTCGGCCACAGGCGATGCTTTTTAGAAAGGCATCAGCCTACTCAGACGTCTTTTATAAGGGTCAATTAAAGCAAGATAATCTCGAGAAAAATAAAAGTAATCACAAAATCTTTAAAAGACGTCGACCTAGAAAGACGCGATTTAGATAAATAGAAAATTGATTAAGATTTAAATTAGCAATTGGTCAGAATCAGGAAACTAAATCACGTCGACTATGGACGACACGTTTTAGCTTAATCCTTATCCGATTAAGGAATTTGAACCAAAAATTAATTTTATGTAGTAATCTAAATGACCTCGACCATGTGTGACGCTAATTGAAAAATTTTCAGAAAAAATAGAAAATGGTAAGGAAGTGGATACCAAGCTATATAGAGGTATGATCGCTCACTCTAATATCTCATGGCAAGGAGAATTGGATTTCTTCCTTGGACTTCAAATCACATAACTAAAAGATGGTATCTTCATCAACTAAGTAAAGTACACAAGAGAACTTTTGAAGAAGTTCGGACTAGAGAAGGCAAAGTCGCTCATAACTCCTATAGCTACCTCCACAAAATTAGATGCAGATGAAAATGATAAGGAAGTGGATACCAAGTTATATAGAGGTATGATTGGATCACTCTAATATCTCACGACAAGTAGGCAAGATATTCAATTTAATGTATGTATGTATGCTCATTTTCAAAACATATGGGGTTATTTCTCTGGGAACTTCCCACAGCCTCCTCCATTCGACACTTGAATCTTCCTACACAACACCATAATAGTTATCATTATCTAGGGTTGTGTCTCTTCGGATATGCATGAAGTTAGTGTCTTAGACTCTTACTCATCTATCTTATGTAATTTTGTTCTATTTTGGATTGGATCATGTAATTACTTAATTGTTCAACATATTATGTACTCTTTTATTTAGTGTTAACTGTTTCCTTTTATGATGATGTCAAAAAGGAGGAGACAATACAATTTACAATGATTTATGTGAGTTTTGGTGATCAAATCACACAAATGATTAGTGTGAGTTTCGGAGATTAATTTGTAATTTGAAGTTGCTCAAATGGATTGGATTTACGCATATCTTACCTTGATGGATTGATCCAGTTTACTTAGATTATTAGTTGATTAGATTATATATATTTTATGATTGATAGATGATTTTGTTATCATAAAAAAGGGGGAGATTGTTCTATATATCCCTAATTTTAATGATAACGAGATCACTCCGTGACATGGCCAACTAAGGTATATTTATTCTATCCATATAAATAATCGTGTATCTGAAATAACACTCGGATGAAGGTATATTTCATAACTACATGACCAACGAATGTAAGAACTAAGGTAAATTGCTCAAGCACTAGGGCACACAATCAATCGAAACCCTTGGATTGGTCAACTAACCCGACCTAGGTGGGACTGCCCAAATAAAATAGTAAGAGACCCTCTGTTGGTTGAGAAGAACCAAACGGATTAGTCGAATGATTTACATAGGGTTTTCCACTTGAGAGTTTTTCTAAAATTCTCTAATAAAAACGATCGACCGACCCATAAAATCGGTTGACCGATTTTCACTTTTTCAAGTTGAGTAAGTTTGAAATATAGTTGTTAGAGCCCCCTACCACTAACGGTTCTATGGATTTGAAGTCTTTATAAAAGAGAACTTGTACCTATTGAAGCTCAGCCTTTTGCCACCAAAGCAAGAAGTGTACGAGGGCTATTTTCAAGAGAGAAAACTCTTAAAGAAGAGAAAATGAGAGAGATTCAAAGAAAGATCAAGTTCTTCCCAAGCCCCAACTAGAAGCTAAGCTTGGGAGAGGGCTTCCGGCCACGACATCATCGAGCTTTACTTCTTCTTTGTCTCTTCTTGTGTTATTATTCTTGCATTTATTTAGTGAAGTGTGTGTAGTAGATTCTATTCACTGTTGGTGTATTTATACATCATGTGTGTGGCTTGCAGGGCCAAAACTGGCGTGTGTACTAGATCGTTCTTTCTGGTGGTATTCTCTATGAGGTGTAGAGAAGTGGATGTAGGCCCAATTGATTGACTAAACCACTAAAAAATTATGTACTATTTGTGTGTGTGTTGTGTATGTTTATTCGATCATCAATTACTTGCTTGCGTTTTAATTTCCAAATGTAGTGTTTTCAAGTGAATTTTTTTTTAAACCCAATTCACCCCCCCTCGTCTTTGGTCTGTCATACTCACCGGGACCAACATAAACAATATAATGTCATGTCCTTTGCCTAATAAAAGATAACCAAAACAGTGCCATGCTTTTTTTTACTGGGAGTATTAAATGTAGATTTTAGGTTATAACAAATTATACTAATACAATATTTTACATGGTTCCTCTCAAAGAAGGGTAACACTTGCTGCACCGCGCATGGGCAGCCTCTGTAGCAGCAACAATTTATTTTTTTATTTTTTTAAGTCGGCCCCATCATGTCTGACCCTTCTTGTATAGGCTGTTCTAAGATCGGACGATCCAAAAAAATCTGAAAAATAAAAAATCAAGCCCAATGAATAGTGATTTTTTTACTGTTCATTGGACTCGATTTTTTATTTTTCAGATTTTTTGGGTCGTCCGATCGGAGATTAGAATATGAGTATGCAGAGCGTGATGGGACCTACCATAAAAAATTTAAAAAATAATAAATAAAAAAACATTTGGCCACATCTCGTGCGGTGCAACAAGTGTTACTCCTCAAAGAAAGTGGATTCGATTCATAATTATTCAAAGATGTAGGATGATTTGCACAAACTATCATAATTTCATCTTTCCTGGACAATTGTTTTAGATTGGGCAGTACTATTGTAAGGAGTAATTCTGTCTTTATAAGCTCCACTATAAAGAAGAAAGACACAAGGTATTTGAACTCATGTAAGAGTAATGTTTACTGTACTCCGCCCCCATAATTATTTTATTTTATTGTCAGATTTTTTAAATTTTTTAGAACATCCGGTAAAAAATTCGACGGAACATTTGGAAAGTTCGGGTTGGTCCCGAGCCGACTCTAATATATATATATTTTTTTAAAAAAAAACTTTGGACATGCACTTCAATTTACATGTAAAGAAAAAACCTTTTTTTTCAAAAAAAAGATACAATTTGCAGGGTTGACTCGAATTTTCTACATGTACTATCAAATTTTTTTATCGGACGCTCCAAATTTTTTTTAAAAAATGTGTCAAAAAAATAAAAAAATCGAACGAACTCAATATGCAACCTTCCGATCTGTCGAATCAGCCATGCTCTAGCTTGGTCCCTAATTAAACCATATAAAGACTCGATGCAGTGTACAAAAGAAGACATGTTGTCAGCTGGCAACAGAGTTAAAGCTTGGACCACAACATGCCAGCAGCCATGCTTCTAGCTTGGTCCCTATCGATATGCCTTTGTGATCGTTTAGGTGGGTCGTGTAATATGTTAAATGCCTTGTGTTGTGAACCAGCTGCCTAGCATAATTGGCTTCACCAGTATTTATTTGGGAGGTCTCAAGTTCGATCTTAGTTGGAGTTTAAAAACTCTTTAGTCATGCAGCTATATAAAACTGTTGGAATCTTTATCTCCTAGTCCGTAAGATTGCGTATTCAGATGATCAGATGGGCTTAGAATTCTCACCTAATTAAGCGGACCAAATGACCGAACTCAAAATTATTTCAAACTCTAGAGAATAACTCGAATTCATACCTCTGTCGCCTGTATATACCTACAAATACTTCCACTATATATACCACCCTTTAAAAAAAGTGCCTTTTGTTGTACTTTCCTCAATTGTAATGAATGCCCACCAAAGCGGGTGGCTCTTGAGAACCATCATGGCCGTACCTAGTTCCCACTCTCTATATTGATGGTGTGATCAAGCAAATCTCCGTGAGGAGAAAAAAGAAGGTGAAGAACATTAATATGTCATGTTTGTTTGTCATTCTTTTGTACTATTCATATAAAATAAATGTTACATAAGTATTTTATAAGTTAGTATTAATTATTTACATTAAAAGATAAGTGTCATATAGATAATTTATAAGTTATTATTAAACTTCTTTATAGAGTTCTAAAGAATGTCTATATAGCACTTGTCTTTTGTGAGTGATAAATAGAAATGTTATATTAACATCCCTCAAAAAAGACAATTTAACTCTTCAAACCTCCTTCAAAAAAAAAAAAAAAAAAAACACTCTTAGAAGCTAGTCCTTTTTCTTTCTTTGTTTCTCTGTGTAAAGAAAAGAAGGCCACCTAACAAGTACTCCTAGTGTTGTGATCAGTCGAAAGTTATGTGCAGAGTTTGTTAGCTGCACTGAAGAGAATATACATGCAAATGTGACCACCAATTTGTATGATATATAACAAGGATTCTACGATGCAAATGTGAGTTTTAACACAAATAACAACTGACTTTATTTAGCACCAAACAACGTAGTAAAGTCAATTAAGGGTTACAGGTACATACGTTTAAGGACATCCAAGTGAGAGCAACCTCTTATTTTTAGGGTTGGTTTGGTGTGCTGTAGAACACCCTAGAACATAGTAAAACATAGCTTTACAGTATTTTGTTATGTTTGAAGTATCCTAAATTATTGGGTTTAATAAAACTCCTGTTGGCATTCTTTGTTCAAGCTTTGATTTTCAACCAAAATCATTGAAAACTAGAACCAAGGGTTTTACCATCTCATAGGCATTTACCATCGTCGAAACAAAATACTCCTGATTTTAAAACTCAAACAACATGTTGAATTTATGTTGAGTTTAACCAAAGAATTGTTATTTTTTACAAGAAAAGAAAATAAGTGGGATAATTTCTTAGTAACCACTATTGTATGTCGGCCATGCATACTTATGTATTATCCTAGATGCTATTTTATTATGTATGATGCTTCAAAATTATCATGGTGGTGACATATATAAACATCTCATATATGTTTATACATGGGGGAGGTCTTTTATATCTAGATGCCACCTATGTTCACAAGTTTAGAGCAAAGGAGAAAACAAACTCCTCTCTACTCCTAACAAGTATGTGATTGATGGAGTTGGTGTCAACATCGGTTACTCTTTTTTTTTTTTTTTAATTTGTCGAGCTCAGAGATTATTCAAACTCAACGTCTGTACTATCTAATCTTTCAGACATGCCAAATAGGCATTGAGGCGATGCACACGCCACCCTAATCCATTATCGGCGCACATGGCCCAATAGCCCTGTTGCTGCCCCCACCTATATGTCTACCACATACATACGTTTTCTTCTATCCAGAGGAATTAGAACTGACTAAAGAACAAGATGCATGGCTAGCTAGTGTTCACAATTGCGATCCATTCATCATGTGGCTTTCCAATTGATAAGGATGGTGGCAAAGGTTCTCTAATCTTCTTGCTGTATCTCGAAACATCAATTTTATTTGTGTTTAACATTTTGAACTGTGACAGTGATTGGTTTCCAACTGAATCGATAATAGATCAATATTTAAAATAGTTAATATAGATGATTCTTTTTCCTATGAAGAAGAAGGCGCATCTCCAATTAATCATTACCGAATAAGTTGAAACTGACCCTAGTCATAGGGTCATGTATATTATACGTTGAGCTGGAACAAATGTCCTTCAAACAAGTATCATCTATTTGATTTCGGGATCTAAATACTTGCTCAACCATGAAAAGGAAACAGTTTAGCTAGGTATGACAACCTTAATTCTAGCACTCATATCAAGTGTAATCGTAAACCCCATCTCATTGATCTAGGGTTGACCAGATGTCAACTGGATTTCTGTTTGATGTTAACTCATTATAAAGTAGTGTCAAGTATATGACGAAGATAACTTTAGACAGAAGGCCTTGTGAAAATGCTGCAAAGTAAGTTGGCAGATAAAATTACCTTGTTGGCTACACAATTTAACATCATATAACCGGGAAAGAACAGTACTGATCACAAGTTGTGTTATCCTTTGAATAGAGTCTAAACAAAGAAGAAGAGAAAAACCTAACGATAAGTGCTCTTTCCTAGGCCAGTAATCGGCCAAATAAAAATTTTGAGCTTTCGCAGATAAGAAATTTCATTCTTGGGTATACTACATTACAGTGAGGATGGTTGCAGTCATCTGTCGACCAGACCGCCAGAACATTAGGAGTGCATAAAGAAGGAAACCCTAAAGCCGAGGATCGTGGATCACTTGACCTCAGTGCTTCATAAAAAAACAAAGGATCTTCTACATGCATGTCTTGCATAGTGGGAAAACACCTCACACTGTCATACATACCTCTTGTACATGCATGTCTTTCCCTTTTCTTCATTTTCCTACCCCAAAAAGACATCATGTCTTCTAAATTTATCAGACATGTATGTTGCTCTCTTACAAAAATTTTATCTTATCTTAGGCACTAACATATATATATACAAATACTTTTTTGCTAATTGTTTAAAACTAAATAGAGATATCATTATGATGTTTTGTCAACTACCGAGACGGGTTAGTCAAACACGGAGCTCACCATCTATAATTGACCTTAATTCCCTAGCACATTCCAAGCATCTAGCTATAGATACAGTATCTGTTCACTACAGTGGCAGATATGATCTGATAATATATTAGACAAAATCCCATGAAATATTTGCATAAAAATTTAGATCTGAGACACATGATGTGATGGTGTGGGGACTCAAAAGAGGACAAGTAAGGAGGAAACAGGGAGCTGTCCAGGTATTGATCCCCGGGTACGGTATCCAAGTGCGTGGTCGGGACTAGTCCACGTCTCCAGCTTAACGGGACTGCTGCCGTGGAGAAACCTTGTCCACAGGGTGTTCTTCGGCGGATACAGAAAAAATAATAATAGAAGACAGACACCACGTCCGTTTCATGCTTCCCGGTCTACATGATTGGAATTAAGGCCCCCGTGAAGAGGTATCGGAGTATTCTTTTGTGTGCAGAGGAAGCTTATTAGTTTTAGAGTTGGGTTCCTCTCAGAGACCGAGTTCGGGCCTGAAAAGAATCCAACTCTTAATTTAATGGTGTTGGTGACACATTTATGACAAAGCCCACGAGTTCCTTGCGCTTACTTTCCTCTGACGTACCCCAAAAGAGCAACATATGGGTGAGATCGATGTCTTAATGAGGTTTTTGTATACATGTCCTTTTAAACTAACATTTTTACGTATGTATTCTTAAATTCACCAAAATTTTGTATGTATGTTTATGATCTACTTGGTTAAAAAAAACTCCTAATAACCTCTGTGTTTAATAAAAATTCTCTATGGTCTCACTTTTATTTAGAAAAAATCCTTTCTCAGGGAGTTTTTTAAAATATTAAGGGACTTATTTTTGAATTTTTAAAGGTATTTTTCGAACAAAACTGAGATTACATGGACATTTATCTAAATATAGAGGTTATAGGGATTTTTTCTTAAATTAAATAGACTAGGGAGACCAAAAATTAAAAAAATATAAATATATATAATCATGTTTCTCCTATTGACGGTCATGTAACCATCATCATTGCCAAAGCTATCTCATTTATTTGGAGTCAACTACTCAATTTTATCTTGTGGCGTTAATTTATTTAACGTCATCTTTTTAACAAATTAAGGAACATTAAATCTTTTTTTGTTGTATCAAATCGTGTTGTTGGGTCGGAGATTCGTCCGATCTAAATCGGGCGTCTAGAATTCCTCCAAATCACAGAGATTTCTCCACCGCTCCTGCAAGACAGACAGTAGGTCAGAAGAGACCCCTGTTCCGATCCGAGAGAACTTTCTCCGATGCCTAAGTCAGGATGCCGAAGAGAGCAAAGACACCAGTAGTGTCGTTTGAAGTTTAGGACATACCTTCTGAGGTTTCCTGGAGGTTCCCTTTATAGGAACAGGTTGAAGACAATAGGAGAGTCCGCAGGGAAGACGTATAGAGTAAGTTTGATCCCGTCTCCAAACGGGGCGGGATTTTGACTTCTTTATATAGTGTTAGTTTTCCTTATCAACAGATCGGAGAAGGATTCGTAAAAGACTTTCTTCGGCGGGAACTCACCCCAAGTCCTGCAGAACGTCGGAGTTTGCTTCGAATTCAAAGGCCTCCCGCGAGAACCTGTTCACATCGGCCAGGAGAATCCACTGGGCCTCGACAAAAATGTTGGGCGCCTCTTATCGGGCCGACCTAATCTTCGGCCGTATTAAGAGGATCCAGATTCTTTAAGGATACGTAAACAAGGAGCACAATGATATGTGGTACATATTATCAAGAAACTTTTACATGGATACTCTTGATAGATTTTCATAATCATAGAGAATATCTTTCTTAGAAGAAACAAAATCATAGTCACCTTTCTCAATGTTACCTGAAGACATGTGAAAAATAGGACACATGATTTATTTTTTTGTAAGCTGGAGAGTGTTCGTCATGGATCTTGGCGTAAGATTATTCATACAAATATCTAGGTCTAACACCAAATTAATACACAAACTTCATATAAATGTATACCCCAGGTGAAATTAGAATCGTACGTGTTGGCCGCCAAAAGAAACAATGCTTTTGCATACGCATCCTCAATGCACATCGGATGGGTTGTTGGTAATTACAACTTTCCCCTCGTAAACACATACGTACGTGCCAAAAGAGCGTTATTAATTAAAGAGGACGCTCATGTCCTTATCCTTCAAGACAGAAGAACAATGCTTTGTTTCTCTTTTAAGGATGGTGTTCATCAAGTTGTATTTATTTCTATATCCTTCGACTCTCACATCTTAATTATTTTCGTCAAAATACCTTGAACTTTAAGTAAACATATTAGAAAAATTCAAATATATATGATTGACCACGTTTTGATATATATCTTCTGTCTAGTCTTTCAAATGTATTCGGTTAAAGATGACGGGAGGTATTTAGAATCATACATGGGATACATCTAAGTATATGCAAAACCGTGGTACAAACACTCATATATAGGCTAAAAGCCCATGCGCGCCTTACATAAATATATATATACCCCAGCTGAAATTAGAATCGCGTATTTGCCACCATAAGAAGAGTCCCGTTCCTCTCAGTAGGAAGTTGGAGAGGACTCCAGCAATAATCAGTCAGAAAATGTCACGTGTAAAGTTGATCTGCCGTTCGAGACGCATCCCACCTACTTTGACAACTTTTTCCTTATTACCGATTCAGCAAATTTCAAATACTATGTAGAGCACTTAAATACTACGCAGAGCATTTAAATGCTACGCAGAACACTTAAATACTGCGCAAAACACTTAAATACTATCAAGAGTATTTAAATACAACACAAGGCACTTAAATACTACCAAGAACATAAGACTATAACTATAATTTAAAATACACTTCAACATAATATAACACAGAACACTTAAATACTACCGAGAGCATAAATTATTATGATAATTTTGTACTCTTAGTAGTATTTAAATGTTCTTCGTAATATTTAAAACTTGGTAAACCGATAATAAAGATAAAGTTGTCAAAGTTGGTGACATACATCTGGACGGTAGATCAACTTTAGACATGTCGTTTTTTGACTGGTTGCTGTTGGAGTCCCCTCCAACTTTCTACTGAAAGAAACTGGACTCCCGAAGAAACATCTTAATTTGCATGGAGTTGCCTTCGGTCCCTCGAACGTACGTACAGGACATGCATATATGTACACCTCAATGTACGGAGAAAATATGTATCTGGGGGCGTACAGTGCTGGATTGCTGCGCGGAGCCCCGCCCTCCCTACAAATAAAGTGGAGGACTTGAGAATGGTCACTGAACTGGTCCGCCTTCTGGGACTGGGAGGCCACCACCCTCTCTATTCTCTCTCTCTCTCTCTCTCTCTCTCTCTCTCACACACACACACACACATCACTGAACTGGTCCGCCTTCTGGGACTGGGAGGCCACCACCCTCTCTATTCTCTCTCTCTCTCTCTCTCTCTCACACACACACACACACAGAGAGAGATGGAGATGGACAGGTACAGCGTAACAGCGAGCTACCGCATCAGCCTTGGACAGAAACCTACCTTCCACACAGACGTCAATCCCATCCCCTTCCCTCCCAAACCCCACCAACTCCACGAGCCCCGCTTCAGCCCCCACCTCCGCCCGCCCCCGGCCCCCCAAGACCACCGCCTCCGCCGCCTGCCCCACGACACCGAGCTCAGCATCTTCGACGCTGAGCGTTACTTCAACGAATTAGAGGCGGCCGACCACCCGGCCCAAAGCAAGGCACCCGTACTTGGCAGCACCGACGCGTCGCCGGACACCAGCGAGCCCTCCTCCCTCGCCAGGGGAGCAAGAAGGAACCGCCACAACGGCTCTCTCTACTCAACCCCCACGGCCTCCTCGGAGGCGAGCTGGAACAGCCGCTCCGGCCTCCTCTCCAATCCCCCCGGCTCCGTCGCCGTCAGTATCAGAGCCTTCCCGCTCTACGACCACAGCGGCAAGGGCTCCTCCTCCTCCTCCGCGTGCAGATGGCTCCTGGGGATGACCTGCCTCTGCTCCGGCAAGAAAGCCGTCTCCGTCCGGGACAAGTGCTCGGTGCCCATGAGCCCCACCCACTCCAACTTGGACTCCATCGCCTCGGTGAGCCTAACCAAGAAGGATTCCAAATCAGGAGACGCCAGCTGCGTCGACCAGGTTGACGCGGCTCTGCGAGAGCTGGAAATGGCGTCGGGTTGGGAGGTGGCGAAGGTGAAACTGGCGTCTGCGAACTGGATCAAAGACCAGGATCCCTTCATGGACCCTTCAAACCACCTTTCCCCACCACGAGAGGTGCCCTGCCATCGGATAGTCCAGGCCAGCAAGCCCTTCAAGGACGGGGGTGGTGGTGGTGTCGCTGCCTTGGCCTTCCCCGTTCCGAGCAAACCCATAATGGCAAAGTGCCCCACTCTGCAGGAGGACCCAGCTCGCGACTCGCTGGAGGTGTTCCGGCCGCAGGAGGAGGTAGCAACTACGAAGAGTGCGGCGGACCTCCGTCGGCGGGCAGTGCCGCCGGCTCAACTATTCCTCCGAGACGGCGCCCCCCGGCGGAACTTCACCTACCCTCCGAGCCCGAGCCGCCTGGTCGCCGCCGTGGAGGACGACGTGGCCAGCGATTCCAGCTCGGACCTGTTCGAGATCGAGAGCCTTTCCACGCAGGTGGCGCGCCGCCGGGACTCCCTCGAAGAGTCTCGGCGGGGCGCTGGCGGGGTCCAGCTGCGGGGGCGGCGGAGCGTGGAGGGAGCGGCGGTGCCTTCGGTGGCTGCCAGCGAGTGCTATCCCCCCAGCGAGGTGAGCGTGGAGTGGAGCGTGGCGACTGCGGAGGGCGGATTCGGGCCGGGCAGCGTCGCCAACTTCTCCAGCGCCGCCTCCGACTGCGACAACGCCGGGTTTACCCAGCTGGACAACCACGTGTTCTCCGCGGCCGCGGCCGGTGATGGGGGGCGGCGCCGGGGTGGTGGGCTGCTGAGCTGCCGGTCCGAGAAGGCGGTGAGTGTCGGGCCCAACCCGGTGAGGTTCGGAGCCGATCGGCACCACCAGTCGGCGAGGGTTGGGAACGCGAGCTCCACGGCGGCGCACATTGGTAGGGCGGCCGGAGCGCCGCCAGCTTCACTTGCGCACTCTCGATCGACTCGCCAATCATTTTTGGGTCGATAAAAAGGAGTCCGGATCCCCTACGGTCGACGTTGGACCGTAGGAGATCAGTAGTCACTGGGGGAGGGGGGCGAATTTAAAATTCGAAAAATGTCATGTCTGAGCCCCAGTGCATTAAATTCCTCCCAGTGACCACTGATCTTCTACGGTCCAACGTCGACCGTAGGAGATCCGGACTCGATAAAAAGATATAGATCACTTGAAAAGATGATAAATAATTTTGAATAAAGGTCTTTTTAAGTGTTGGTTGAACTGAACTCAGTTTGACAAGATCAGGACCCATAATTTTTAGACTCTTGTTCAAAACAATCAGTCTTGACATTCAATTAGAGCCTTCTCATAAATCACTTTGATATATATCAAGGTGAGATGTGTGTTCTAACAGAACTAAGAATGTTAGCTTATGAATTTATGATCGTCTCAAATATTGAGAGAATTCATCTAAGTGCACAAAAAACTTCCCTTTTTTTTTTTTTTTCTCTTCTATGTTTTGAGTAGTGAAGGACCTTGCTTATTTTTGGTGGGAGAAGAAGAGAAGCATGCAATTTGGGAGGGTCTCCTTATGTGCTCACTAGATTTTTTTTTTTTTTTCCCTCTATCCAAATATGGCTTCTTCAGTATTTTGGTTAGTACTGTAACTTTGAGTACATCCACATAAATTTAAGCGGGCTAACCTTATGATTGGGTCGGATTGAATTTGATTAAGTAAGGGTTTTATGTTGGCTTAAGATTGAAAGGTCTATCAACTTAACTTCAGACGGTTTAGTTTGGGTTGAAAGTCGGCCAACTCGGCCTAACTCAAGTCCACCATTGATATATATAAATCATACTTTAAATGACTAAAATGTGTTTCATTTAATTTTTGGTCTTTGAACAAAATTTAATTTACAACATGAACAAAGATGTGCTTAAGTAATAGCCATGTAACTATGTTTGTTCCTTCTTTTTGGTTGCTTTGTTAAACCAAATAGATAAATTTATTCATCTATTTGTAAATAGAATTATGGTAATAAGAAAGAAAAGCTAAAATATAAACTACAAGAATATAATTTGACTCAACATGACCTAATCCGATGAACATTACGATGGGTTGGGATATTATTGGATGAGTTGGGTTAGAAGATTGAAGAAGCTAGATTGAGAGTTGGGTTGGATTCAATTAAGATTGAGGAGTAGTTGATGTGAGTCCAATTATGTTTGATCCCAACCCAAATTAACGCAACTTGCAGTCCTAATCTTGATAAGTTATCTATGTATCTTATTCAAATGTTAGCTAACTAAATGGCGAGAATGTATTAGAAATATCTTTTTGGCACACCTTTTACAGTTTATGTATTTAAAAACTTAATCAGCTAGAAAACACTCATTAAAAGTAATAAAAATGTAAAATGTCGAAACAAGTACTTACTGTTATTATAGTTTCCTTAATATACTCTCATTTAAACTTGTAAAATTATTGCCGAGGCCCCGACACTAGATAATCATGCCAACGACAATCTACTCCAGAAAGCATTGACTAGCACTATCAAAAGAATATTAATATACAAATTGAGGCCAACACAAACTTGAGAAAAGTATGTTGCTTTTTTTTTTTAAGGTTGGAAAAGTATGTTGCCATCTTCCCCTGCTTCTGTTGGAATAAATGACAGTTTATCTATCTATTAGTGGATCTAATTAATCCCAAGGTTCGGATCCTAACAAAAGTAATGGAATCCACATGTCATTTCAAAACTATCCTTTTTCCGCACTTCTTATGGATTTGTCTAAACAACTCAAAATCGAAAATAAATAATTAAGCAAGGTTATTAATTAAGGTGAGCTCGAACTAATATAGTTAGCAAGTTAATGGTTCTCAAACACTGATCCTCATATTTGTTAACGTTACCTTTCCGTAGGAGGAATCGTACGTAGAATTCCCAACTTATTATATGCAGCTGATTAACAGTAGATTTAAATTTCTATCCCTTAAGAATTAAAAGTCTTATCTCATCAACTTTACTGTACTTGGAATGAATAAGTCTCAGTATAGTTCGCAAATTCGCATTCAATACGCATATTATATGCGTCCATATTTTTGAACGTATTAAACCTCCGTCCGTCGAACAAGAGGAAGAGCCCAAATTTTATACTCGTATTTAACCCCCATGTCATATTATACGTATATAATACGTGAAACATATAATATGGAAGTATAAAAACTCCCCTTTAACGAAAATCCCCCAAATCCCTTCCTTCTCCTTCCACGGTTCACTTTGCATCCTGAAACCTAGGGTGCACCGCCGCCGCCGACCATCTCTTTGGATCCCACCCCCTACCGGCGAACAACAACCCCTGTCAACGAGCACCACGGTCCATCGCTGTAGCTGTTAGAAAACGTACCTTGCCGCGGCAGCCTTGTCGCAACAACTGGACAAAAAACTTCTTGTAGCAAGCAAGAAGCCCACGTCCTCACCCTCACGTTGCAGTAGCTATGATACTGGAGGCACACGAACAACACGTAATAGCAGCAACAGATTCATGCATGTGCTACCATGCGTGAATAGAGGAGAAGATGAAGACCTGAATAAAAGAATGGGAGGTGGAGAATATAATATTTTATCCCATTCTCATCTGTTACATATGTTGGGCACTAAGCCATATTTATAGACTATTAAGAATAGTCCTAGTAAGACAAAAACTTCAATCAAAGGAGTTATCCTAAGTCTAACACAACTAACTAGATAAACACTTTTTATACTTATCTCTAAACAAGGATAATCACGTTTGAATAATGGTGACTCCATATCAGATTCCAACACTAACTTAAGATTTGGATTATCTTTCAACATCCTCTCTTAATCCAAATTCTTCCATACCAAGTAACTTTCGCAATTTGATAAAAGTCTCTGACTTCAAAGGCTTTGTAAAAATATCTGCAACTTGATCTTCACTTTTGCAATAATGTAATTCAATTTCTTTGTTCTTGATCAACTCTCTGATGTAGTGAAAACGAACTTCGATATGCTTACTTCTTCTATAGAAGACATGATTCTTCCCAATGGATATAGCAGAATTATTATCACAGTAAATCTTTGTGGGAACATTTTGAGTAGCATTCAGTTCTCCAAGTATTCTTCTCAGTCACACTGCCTGAGTTGAACAAGCCGATGCAGTTATGTACTCAGCTTCTGGTGTTGAAAGCTCCACAATGTCCTGTTTCTTTGGAGACCAAGTAAATATACTACTGCCAAGAAAAAATGCATTACCTGATGTACTTTTTCTTTCATCTATGTTACCGCCCCAATCACTGTCGGTGTATCCAACCAATCCTGAATCATCAACAGAAGCATATAAAATACCATAACTAATGGTTCCTTTGATGTACCGCAAAATCTTCTTCGCTGCCTGCAAGTGGATTTGAGTTGGCTTCTCCATGTATCTGCTGATCAATTCGACACCATACATAATGTCAGGTCTGTAGCAGTCAAGTAACGAAGACTCTCCACCAGTTGCTTGAAGAACGTGGGATCTACTAACTTCCCGTCACCTTTCTTGCACAACTTCAAACCAGTCTCTACAGGAGTAGCAACTAGCTTACTGTCAGCCATCTTGAACCTGTCAAGAGTTTCACCTGCATACTTTCTTTGAGAAATAAAAATTCTTCCCTCACTTTGAGACACCTCAATACTAAGATAATAGGACATAAACCCCATGTCAGTCATCTCAAACTCATGAACCATGCTCTTTTTAAACTCATCCACCATATTATCATCATCTCCAGTAAATATCAAATCATCAACATATAACGAGACAAATAACGCACTGCCATGACTACTGTGCTTAATGTAAAGAGCATGTTCATATAGGCACTTAATAAAACCATTCTTCAAAAAAGTATGAGTCAATACGAGTGTACCATACTCGTGGAGCTTGCTTTAAGCCATAAAGAGCCTTTCTCAATCTGTAGACTCTATCTTCTTGACCTTTGTGTATGAAGCATGGAGGCTGTTCTACATATACTTCTTCTTCTGAAAATTCGTTTAAGAAAGCGGACTTCATATCCATCTGATGAATTTTCCACTGCTTCTAAGCTGCTAATGCAATCAAGAGCCTCACAGACTCCAATCTAGCAACAGGGGCAAACACTTCATGGTAATCAATATCTGGCTTTTACTTGTAACCTTTCACCACAAGTCTTGCTTTGTAACGATCTACAAAACCATCTTGCTTATGCTTTGTTTTGTACACCTACTTGACTCCAATGGCCTTTTGGCTTTTTGGAAGTTTAGTCAACTTCCATGTGTTGTTTCTTTCAATAGCATCGATTTCTTCATTCATGGCTTTTATCCATTTTTCTTCTTTGACTACATCTTCAAACCTGAGAGGATCACAATATGAAAACATGACGTATTAGGTTAGCTCACCAATATCATCATCATCAATAATAAAATCATCAAATCTGGAGGGCCTTGCTGCACTCCGTGGAGGATTCCTTCTGACTGGAAGAGAGGAGTGAGATGTAGATGGACTGGAGGAGGAAGGTGATGGAGAAAGAGTGGATGGTCTGGAGGTGGAAGGTGATGGAGAAGGAGAACTAGGAGGGCTTGGAACTTCTTCTCTCACATCCACCGTCTCTTCTTCAAGTTTAATATTTACATCATGCTTCTCTTTCTCTTCTTTTGTCCAGTCCCAAACTGCAGCCTCATTAAACTCTACATCTCTGCTCAGTATAACCTTCTGCGTAGAAGGATTGTACAATTTGTAAGTCTTCATATGCCCACAGTAACCCACAAAGATACACTTGACACCTTTATCATCTAACTTCTTTATGTTTTGCTTTGGCACATGTGCATAAGCCACAAATCCAAACACCTTAAGGTGCCGAATCGATGGCTTCCTCCTGCTCCATGCTCCTTTAGGAGTCTTTTTTTATATACTTTTTGTAGGACATATATTCAATACATAAACTGCACAAGCGGCTGCTTCAGGCCAAAATATTTTAGGAAGACCTTTTTCAATCAACATGATCCTTACCATCTTCACAATGGTTCTGTTCTTCCTCTCTGTTACGCCGTTCTGCTGAGGAGTGTAAGCAGTTGTGCTTTGGTGCTTAATTCCTTGCTTCCTGCAAAACTCATTAAACTGTGAAGAGAAATATTCTCCTCCACCATCAGATCTCAGAACTTTCACATAATAACCACTTTATTTCTCAACTAGTGACTTGAACTGGCAGAAGGTATCAAAGGCATCAGACTTTTCTTTCAAGAAATAAATCCATGTCTTTCTACTGAAATCATCAATAAAAGTCATGAAATATCTGCACTTTCCAAAAGAGAGAGTACCCATCTCACATAAATCAGTGTGAATTAACTGAAAATGTTTCTTTGCTCTTATAGACTCTCATTTAGGAAAAGGACTTCTATGTTGCTTTCCACGAATGCAACCTTCATAAATTTGGTTTGGATGATTAATGCTAGGTGGCTTTTACTATGTTTTGTCTAGTAAGATTTTTCAGTCCTTCAAAATTCAAGTGACCAAATCTCAAGTGCCAAAGCCAAGACTCATCATGAACAATTATTTTAAAACATAGTAAAGCAGCATTTTCAATCTTTATCGGAAACATCCGATTTTTGGTCATGGGTACTTTAGCAATTAATCTCTTCTGCTTATCCATCAATTCACAATTCCCTTTCTCTAAAATCAGACTGTAGTCCTTTTCTTGTAATTGACCAGCACTTAACAAATTACATTCTAGTCCGGGCACGTAATAGACATCTGATAGAATAAGATGATCATCATTATGTGTACGAGTTAGAATATTTTCCTTTCCTTTGATTGGAATTTTGCTATTATCTCCAAATCTAACCATAGTGCTAACCGACTCATCCAGATCCACAAACATATCTTTCTTTCCACACATGTGATTACTACATCCAGAGTCTATGTACCATAAATTATTGTTACTAGACTCAGATGAATCACAAATTAAAAGTAAGGGAACATCATCATTATTCTCAACAAAATTTGCATTATTTTCTTTTTCTGCTGCCTTCTTTCTACACTCATACTGATAATGACCATATTTATCACAATTATAACATTGGATCTAAGATTTGTCATACTTCTGATAATTTGATCTACCTCTTCCTCTGCCTCTGCCTCTGCCTTTATCTCTATTATTGTTCGGCTTCTCTTCTTTATCATTTGATGTTGAATCCTCTTGACCACGGCCTCTACTACGTCCACGGCCTCGACCGCGTCCTGATCTTCTACCTCTACTTCTTTGCTGAGCTTTGTCATTCACCATCAGTTGAGTTTTGAGAGCTTGCTCAACTGACTGCACTGATCTCTGCTGTAACATGTGCTCATGGGCTTGCAAAGAACCCATAAGGCCTTCTACTATCAAATCATCAATTTCTTTTGACTCCTCAATTGCACAAACAACATGATCAAATTTAGTTGTCAGTGTTCTCAAAATCTTTTCTACAACTCTTATGTCTGGAATGTCCTCTCCATTCAGACGAATCTGATTGGAGACAGAAATCACCCGACCAAAGTAGTCAGAGATCGACTCATTATCTTTCATCTTCAAAATTTCAAATTCTCCTCTAAGTGTTTGTAAGCGTACCTTTTTGACTTTTTTTTATCCTTTGTAACTTTTCTCCAGCAAAATCCATGCCTCCTTTGCAGTGGTCGCCCTTGAGATCCTCTCGAAGACGACTTCATCTATCGCCTGGTAAATGAAAAATAGCGCCTTTTTGTCTTTCTTGCGGCTTTCTCTCAGTGCATCTTTGCACGCTTGAGGAAGAACGTCAAACTCCTGTTGATTTGCCACCTCGGTGTAGCCCGACTCCACGACATCCCACAACTCTTGGGATGCGAACAAGCACCGTATCTGAGTGCTCCAATACTCGAAGTTCTTCCATGTGAACTTCGGTAGTTGTGGTTGGATCATGTTATTTGTCGCCATGATCAACCACTAATAACGGTGGAGTACGAACGTCACCAATTTTTTTGACCTCTCGCAAGAGACCGAGCCGCAACAACAACGTTGGGATATGCCGACAATCAAAGTGGCTCTGATACCACTTGTTAGAAAACGTACCTTGCCGCGGCAGCCTTGTCGTAACAACTGGACAAAAAACTTCTTGTAGCAAGCAAGAAGCCCACGTCCTTACCCTCACGTTGCAGCAGCTATGATGCTGGAGACACACGAACAACGCGTAATAGCAGCAACAGATTCATGCATGTGCTGCCATGCGTGAATAGAGGAGAAGATGAAGACGTGAATAGAAGAAGGGGAGGTGGAGAATATAATATTTTATTCCATTCTCATTTGTTACATACGTTGGGCACTAGGCCATATATATAGACTATTAAGAATAGTCCTAGTAAGACAAAAACTTCAATCAAAGGAGTTATCCTAAGTCTAACACAACTAACTAGATAAACACGTTTTATACTTATCTCTAAACAAGGATAATCACGTCTGAATAATGGTGATTCCATATCAGACTCCAACACTAACTTAAGATTTAGATTATCTTCAACAGTAGAACCACCCCCTGCTGGCGATCACCCCTTGCACTACCCCCTGTTGGCGAGCCATGAGCCGTAGCACCACCCTACACCAACCCCTGCTTGCGAGTCGGCGAGCCACGAGTTGCAGCACCCCCTGCCGGCGAGCCACAACACCACCCTTTGTCGGCGAGCTGCGAGCGGCAGCTGTAGCACCTCCTGCCCTGCCGGCGATCAACCCTTTGAGGAAAGGCAAGGAGGCTTGCAGAGGAAAGGCAAGGTCACAAAACCCAACTTTACAAAGCTTCCGTTCATCCTGTTGTTCCTCTTTGATATTATCCTTTGAAAACACAGCCAGTCGTAAGCCTTGCGGCATGGCGATCTTGAGTGTCAATTTTGTGCCCTTAGTACATACCTATTGATTCATAAGCAACTTCTGCTTCGGTATTGTTTAATTTGATATAAATATCATGGTAAAATATCACATTTCTGTGGGACAAAAGATATGATATTTTTTTATACTTTGTATGAAAAAAAACAGCCTTTACTTGCTCGCCTGAGAAATAAACACTTCAAAATTGTGAACAGATTGTGTTTCCTGCATGGCATTTTCAGTGGAAGCCAAGAGAGATATGAGACTCTCGTCAACATTAAAGAGAAGATCGATGTTTCCTATTTACTTTAAAGAACTTGTTTGATCTTTCAATTTCCTTACTGGAACAAAAGGGTGACTACAAAACCAATTGTGTTAGGGAAAGTGAGGGATTAGAGTGCGCAACAAATCCCAAGATGGATGGAGTGTGCACCATGTTAAATTTTTTATTGTTGTGATGTGACTATTTGAGTCCAAAGAAAAGATCTAAGAGGGGAGAAAGAGGGAAGCTTGCATGCATAGAGGGGTAAAGGCAGTTGATTGCTTTGAGCATTAGAATTCGCTTCTTAGAATATTCAGCACATAGATTTGTTAAGTTTGTTAGATTATTGCTAATTTTATAAATACTATCATGATTTGACATTTTGTTATGAGAGTGAAGCTTATGTCTTAGATTCTAGATCTTTTATGAACTTTCACTATGTTCTTATATATGTCCAATTGTATCATTTTATTTCATTACATTTTTTAGTTTGATGGCATATCTTATGGTTGAGATTTACATGAATGTTGTTAATTCTATGAATAATATCATTTATTTTATGTTATTATTTTTTCGAAATAATAAATATATATCATATATATCCGTGTTTTTGGTGTCAATTTTTTCAACTAGGGACGTATTAAACACTATACGGATTCCGTATCGAATATTTGTCGAATGCGAATCTTTGACCGAATATTTGACCATATTGAAAATAATGAAGACCGATTTATGCTCGTACGTATCAGGTACTGTATTTTTTCCGTACCGTATTTAACTAACTATGGTCTCACCTGGTCCACTGGTAAGGACAGGCTCTACTATTTGTGGAAGGGGGTAGCATATTATGTGATAATTAACTTGCTCATCAAGTCTGAAAAAGATAAAAAAGTACTTCAAATGACACTATGAATGTTCATATGTTCAGGTCAATTAGAGAACTTGATTATTAGAGTGATCATCTTGTATAATTACTTAATCTAATCTCATAAAAAATATTTTTCTATACAATTTTAAGATATTTCAAAGTGCTTTCTGTTGGGTTTTAATCCAATTAGTGGTCCACTTGTGTTTACTGGACTGCACACTTGCACACCATTAGGCATCCAATTAATAGAATATGATTGGGCTTAACCTATTAGGCGCCCAATAAGGATCCTGTAATGGGTAGGATCCTGTTAGAAGTAAGAACGGGACTGGTCCCTCCTCTCTATAAAAGAAGCCTGTGACTCCCCATTAGGTCATACGCATCAAGACAAATAGAGAAAGGAAACCAGTGGAGACAGTGCGTGGGTTTACACCGTCTTCCCGTCCGGTGTTCGTGCGTTCTTGTTCGAGGTCCGTTGCGCATGGGAATCGACTCCGGCATCGTCTTCCTCTGCGTTAGGGATGGCTTCCGCTCCAGGTATTCCCAAAATCCCTAACAAGTGGTATCAGAGCCCGTGTCGGATTTTTTTGGGGCTCCGATATACGAGATTCTTCCCATAATTATAATAATAATAATAATAAATAAATAAAAAGAAAAAAGAAAAAAAAATCGGACGGCCGTACGGCCGGGCGGCGCCGCCGCGGGCGTGCCGCGGCGCGCGGCCGCGCAGCGCAGGGGCGGTTTCCGGCGGGGTTCGGTGGAGGTTTCCTAAAATCTGTCTTTTCTAAAATTTGGGTTTCTTAAAATGGAGTTTCTAAACCCTAACTTTTTTTTTTTGGAGGTTGAAAATGATGGGTTTAAGAAACTATTGGGTTTAGGAAACTATTGTATTTAGGAAACCATTGGGTTTAATTTGGGTTAGATTTTAAATCCATAACGGATCTTGGTTAAAGATCATTTGAGTCATACTTTGGGTATTAGATCCGTTAGGATCTTATTAAGACCCAAATTCGGATCCATTTGGTAATTCCTTAACGGATATTAGTTAACGGGTATTAAATTCGAATTTTGGGTACGATATCCGTTTGGATATCATTAAGACCCGAATTCGGATCCGATTAAGTTACCGACCCGAATCCGTTAATATAACCCAAATCGAACCCGTTAACCCGTTAAGAACCGGACCCACATCCATTTATATCCGTTTGTGTAGATGCATCCTTTAAGATTTAGAATCATTTAATTTAAACTCCTTTAGTTATCTTTATCTTTTAAAATTCACTAATGGTCACTTAATTGATTCATTAAGTTCTGGATCTTTGGCCCATATTTCTGGGCCCATTTTAGGCCCATTAGTGATCTTTAAAGGATAAAGGATCATATTTTAAATCTGTTTGGATACATACACAATTTCTGATAATCTGTTTGTAATTTTGGTTATTTCTGCAAACAGAAATATATATTTTTGCAATTTAAGTTGTTTCTGCAAATTGAAACGGATATGTTTGAAATTTCTGATTTTTCTTGCAAACTGAGCAGTATGTTTACAATTCTGGATTTGTCTGTAAACTGTTCAGGCTATGTTTGCAATTCAGTTTTCGTTCTGCAAACAGAAAAAGGGACATATATGTAACAACATTCTATAAACTTGTTAAGTAGCCATTTTAATGTAGTTTTAAGCATGATTAATGTTGATTAAGAATCAATAATTATTGCTGTAAGTTTAGGAGATATTTCTTGTGATTATTTGTCCTCTTTACCGTTTTAATCATGCATGAATATCTCCATTTAAGATTGCACTAATTATTGTTTTTATGTCCTTTTTGCTCATGTTATGTGTTTATTAATGCTATTATGTAGTTTCGTGGTAAATTTTGATTTCCAAATGATTAGTTTGACCACCAAAGTGGCATCAATCATGAGGATTGATAAAATCTTACCATATTAAGTTTTAAATAGCATTATTGATGAGCATTTAGATATTTGTTATCATTTTAATTGGGGGAGGATGTTTTAATATTCAAAGTGTGTAAGTAGATCACCAAAGTGACCTTATGCATGGAAAATAATAAAATATACTCGTTAAGAAATTAAAATGATCTCAAATACTTGTGTTCTTGGCTTGATTGTAAATTTAACTTCCAAAAGAGTGTTTATTTTCATGTCATGAGCAGGATAAAATAAAATTTATCTGCATGGCGATTCTTGAGAATTATATACCCAAAGATACTCTATCTTGATATCAAAATATTTATAAGTTTTAGTTTTATCACTTAAGTTAATTCGGGGAGTTCGTCCATGAAGCTATCAGACGACTTGATAAAGTAGTTCTCTTTATGTTGTTGAATTACTTTACATATATGTTTGCCTCATTACTTGCAATATTTTAGTTCCATTGCCTTATATGTGAGCATGTGCTTGTTTATTTCAGCTGCTTCTCCTTTGTTTGCACCATTTAATGCTAGTGTGCCGTACCTGAATGGCACTAATTTAATTGAGTGGAAACAAAGGGTACAATTTGCTCTAGGCTGCATGGACTTAGATTTAGCATTACGTGAGGTTATGCTGGCTCCACTTACTCCAGAAAGCTCATTGGAACAGCTGACTCATTATGAAAAATGGGAAAAGTCCAATCGTCTCTGCCTTCTGTTCCTTCAGGGACACGTTGGATAGAACATAAAGGGATCTATCCCAGATCAGACTACTGCTAGTGGATTTCTTAAAGCTATTGAGGAACAGTTCATTAGTTCTGATAAGGCAAACAATTCATTAGTCCTCAATGAAATACACTAGTGGTAGTGTTCGAGAGCAAACATCCTATGTTTGCTATGAGTCTAATTTAGTTAATGTTCCTAAGAGTACATGGTGGATTGACTCAGGTTCTACTGTGTATGTTGCCACTTCTATGCAGGGATTCCTTTTCCAAAGGCCTCCGAATGAGGGTGAGCGGAGCATCTTTTCAGGAAATAAGACGCGCTCACAAGTCAAGACCGTAGGAATTTATAGGATAGTTATGGAATTAGGATTTTTTCTAGATTTAGAAGACACTTTTTATGTACCATCTTTTAGTAGAAATTTAGTTTCAGTATCAAGATTTGATTCAAAAGGTTTTCAAGTCAAACTTGGAAGCTCTTCAGTTGAATTAATAAAGAATTCTATTGTTATTGGTACTGGTTCTATATCTGATGGTTTGTATAAATTGTGTCTTAGCAATGTGATTGAACAATCTCATAACACCCTGCATACTTTGGTCCTTACTGGCAACAAGCGTGGTAGAGTTAATGAAAATTCATCCATGTTGTGGCATAGGAGATTAGGACACATCTCCATTAAGAGGCTCAAAAGGTTAGTGGGAGAAGGAGTGTTACACACTCTGGATTTCACTGACTTCGAGATATGTGTTGATTGCATTAAAGGAAAGCAAACACACACGCCTAATAAAGATGCCACAAGGAGTTCTGGAATTTTAGAAATAATTTACACTGATATCTGTGGTCCTTTTCCACCCTGTCTGACTGGTGAGAGGTACTTTGTCACCTTTATAGATGACTATTCTACATTCATGTATCTCTATTTACTTCTTGAAAAGGCAGATGTTTTCAATGTCTTTAAGGATTTCAAGAAGAAAGTAGAGAAACAATCAGGGAAAGTAATCAAGATAGTCAGGTCTGATAGAGGTGGCGAGTACTATAGTAGGTATACTGAGATGGGACAAAGGCCTGGTCCATTAGTTAAATTCCTTAAAGAAGAGGGTATTGCACCTCAGTACACTACTCCTGGCAGCCCATACCAGAATGGGGTTGCAAAAAGAAGGAATCGAATGCTTAAAGAAATGGTCAGGGCAATGTTGAGTCATTCTACCCTTCCTTTATCCTTGTGGGGCGAAGCCGTTAAGACAGCTGCTCACATTGTGAATAAGGTTCCTACGAAGGCTGCGCCTAAAACTCCCTATGAGTTATGGTGTGGTAGGAAACCTTCTGTGAGCTATATGCGCACGTGGGGGTGTGCAGCTGAGGCTAGACCATACAGTCCACAGGAAAAAGCTTTTGATCTCAGAACAACCAGTGGATTCTTCATTGGTTATCCAGCGAGATCAAAAGGGTATAGATTCTATTGCCCATCCCATGTTCCCATCATTATAGAAACAGATAAGGCAAGGTTCCTTGAAGATGGCGGAGTTAGTGGGAGTGGACCTACTCGAGAGATTTCTTTTGAGGAGTTACACGATCAGGTTGAAACACCTGTAACAACTGACAACGTTGTTCCCATATTCATTCCTCAGAATGAAATCCTAGGGGAGCAAATAGTTGCAGTTGGTCTACCCCAGGTTGCTCAAGAAGATGTCGCTGTTATTGACCAGCCACCTCCTCAGGTGGATCAGGGGCCAACATTGCGTCGATCTGAAAGAGTCAGGAGACCTGCCATATCTGATGAGTTCATAGTATACCTACAGGAGGATAGTGTAGACAGGGGTGACATTGATGATCCAGTGACGTTTTCACAAGTCATGAAGAGTGAAAAATCTGCCTATTGGTTTGAAGCCGTGAAAGAAGAGCTTGACTCTATGGCTAAAAACCAAGTCTGGGATCTCGTTAACTTGCCTAAAGGGTCCAAACTTGTTGGATGTAAATGGATATTCAAAACTAAGGTGGACGCTAAAGGCAAAGTTGAATGATATAAAACCAGATTGGTAGCTAAGGGTTTCACTCAAAGGGAAGGCATTGACTATGATGAGACGTTCTCTCCAGTTTCCAAGAAACTCTCATTCAGAATAGTCATGGCTTTGGTAGCTCATTTTGACCTGGAGTTACATCAGATGGATGTGAAAACGGCTTTTCTCAATGGGGACCTAGATAAAGAAGTGTATATGGAGCAACCTCAAGGGTTTCGTGCTGAAGATAAAGAACACTTGGTATGCAAATTAAGGAAATCTATTTACGGACTTAAGCAAGCCTCCCGCCAATGGTTTATAAAGTTCAATGAAATCATACTGTCCTTTGGGTTTAAGAAAAACATTATTGACGAATGTTTGTACCTAAGGATCAGTGGGAGTAGTTTCATTGTCTTGCTTTTGTATGTGGATGACATCTTGCTTGCCAGCAGTGATCTTGATTTATTGCACGAAACCAAAGCTTTCCTTTCTAAGAACTTTGAGATGAAAGATATGTGATGCCCACTATATTTTGGGCATTGAAATCACTAGAGATAGATCCTCAGGTACTCTTGGTCTCTCTCAGAAGGCTTACATCTCAAAGGTCTTGGAAAGGTTCAACATGCAGTCCTGCGCACCCGATAAAGTACCCATTGTAAAATGTGATAAATTCAGTGAATTACAGTGTCCCAGGAACGACTTGGAAAGGAAGCAGATGGAGCCTATCCCATATGCTTCAGCCGTTGGGAGCTTGATGTACCTTCAGACTTGTACACGTCCAGATATAGCTTTTGCCGTGGGTATGCTCAGCAGATACCAGAGCAACCCAGGCATGGATCATTGGAAAGCTGCCAAGAAAGTCATGCGGTATCTTAAGGGCACATTAGATTTCATGCTCACTTACAGAAGGTCAGATCATCTAGAGGTCGTTGCCTATTCTGATGCTAATTTTGGCGGCTGCCTTGATTCGAGGAAGTCCACTACATGATACATCTTTCTCCTAGCAGGAGGAGCTATCACTTGGTGCAGTGAGAAGCAGAGTATTACAGTGGCTTCCACGATGGCAGCTGAGTTCATTGCTTGTTTTGAGGCTAGTGCACAGGCCATCCAGTTGCAGAATCTGCTCACAGGTCTATCATTTATTGACTTCGTCTCCAGACCTATCAAGATATATTGTGACAATTCCCCTGCGGTCTTCTTCTCTAAGAACAATAATGCGTCCAAAGGTGGTAGAGCCTTAGACATTAAGCATTTTGCTCTTAGAGACAGAGTGAAGAATCAAGAAGTGTCTATAGAACATATTAGAACGGATCTTATGGTTGCTGACCCACTCACGAAAGGACTACATGCTAGCACTTTTTGTAGTCATGTGATTCGAATGGGTCTTGTCAGTTCTCTCGATATGTTGTGATTCTTCTATTACTTTCTGCCTTTTCCATTTATTTTGTATACATGTTGGTTATGGATTATGGATGGCAGATTGTATGTTTAAGTGGTGACCAATAGATAAACATTATGTTTGAGTTTATCTACAGTTCCATATTTGATGTTCAATTATAGTAAGTTGGTGGCATTGTGGTACATAGAAGGTGGTGTGTAATTGAATGCATTTACCGCCATGACTCATGTCATTTGATTTACTGTTCTTGAACCTTTAAGATTCCGTTAATTGGAATGGTGTGTAGTTTTGTTTTATCATGCGCGCGCATACCGTGGTTTTCTCTTCAAGTGTATGCCCATAATGTCAAATCTTCAAGAGTCCTTTTGAAACTATATATATTTATACTATAAGTATGTTTTCAAAGGAAGATTTGATGTGCTTAAGACAAGTTGGACCAAGTGGGAGAATGTTGGGTTTTAATCCAATTAGTGGTCCACTTGTGTTTACTGGGCTGCACACTTGCACACCATTAGGCATCCAATTAATAGAATATGATTGGGCTTAACCCATTAGGCGCCCAATAAGGATCCTGTAATGGTTAGGATCCTGTTAGAAGTAAGAACGGGACTGGTCCTTCCTCTCTATAAAAGAAGTCTGTGACTCCCCATTAGGTCATACGCATCAAGACAAATAGAGAGAGGAAACCAGTGGAGACAGTGCGTGGGTTTCCCGTCCGGTGTTCGTGCGTTCTTGTTCGAGGTCCGCTGCGCGTGGGAATCGACTCCGACATCGTCTTCCTCTGCGTTAGGGATGGCTTTCGCTCCAGGTATTCCCAAAATCCCTAACACTTTCTACATATCATACCGGCTGACATAAGATAGTAGGAGGCAGTTTATCTCATCCATGAGATAGAACATGGTAGGAGACAGTTTGAACATAGTTTTTATACACAAATGGGAATAATAACATCCAAACAAAATAATGAGATTGGCATCGCTTGTCTGTTCTTAGTGGACTTCATCCAACCTATATCAATGCAAGACAGGAGGGACCATCCTTAGCTTCTCCAACAGTGATTGCTCGGAGCACGATCTTTTTTTTTTGGACAGAAATGCTCGGAGCATGATCAAGATGGCTCTTGGACATTGTACCTCATTTCCTCCAGGCCTACCTTTCTTCTCTTCTCTATCCACGATCTTCTACTCCCCCTCTCTCCAACCCTAATATGTGATGGTGACCTCCCCTCCTCTTTCTCCTTTGATGGCCATCTTCCAGAACTCCCTCATTCTCTCCCCCTACACTCCTCTCTCTCTCTCTCTATTATGAGAGCTAACCTAACTTAGACCGTAGAGGAAATAAGATTTTCCAGAGATATTTCTGTCATCTTATACCTTTTCCTAGACATAGGTTTTAAAAAGATTAAGGTGCCGTCTTAAACACATTAAACATCCAAATTATCTATCAATGAGGAGGAGATATAACAAAATCAAAGTAATCGTTAGCCTCTCCCATAGAAGGTCAGAAGAGGTGTCCATGTTCATTCATTGTGGGCAAGGGAGACGTAAGAAGAAGATCTACAAAATTGCGCCCCCAATGTTTTAACTTTTAGGGTTTTTGGCATATATATTCCTCAAATACACTATATTTGCATGTATACTTCTAACTCTCATATATTATTATCAATACCGCTAAAATCTTCAAAATATTACATTTATACCTATCCCGTTAAACTTGGATGAATTTCAACGAAATGTCACAAACATTGCGTAAATTATGACATCATCTGAGGTGTCGGAGATACATAATACAAAATTTTAGTGAATTAAAAGATATATATATATATATATGTATATATATGCAAAATATTAATGAATTTAAGAGTATTTATGCAAAATATTATTAGATTGAGAGATATAAGTGAGACTTTCTAAAGATTTTAGGGATATTGATACTAATACGTGAGATTTGGGGGCATATATGTAAATATAGGATATTTGAGAAGTATATATGCAAAAAAAAACCCAACTGTTAACATCTCAATGTCATGTCTCACCTCAAGGGGCCACGCATCTCCACCGTAAATTTGGTGGATCCAATATCTCATCCGTGGGGCCTAGGAGCTGCCTACTAATATAGACTTAGGCTGTCACGTGGGAACCATCTGCCTCAGTGGACAAGACACCTCACACGTCCAAATGGATGATCTGTCTGGGCCCATGATGGAACAGGGTGTCCATCCTGAGTCCGACAACCAACAAAGTCGTGGGCCACCAGCTGCCTCTGGGCCTATCCTGGCATCACCTCACGGGAGGTGTAGTGTGGGTCAAAAGGCCCAAATGCAGGCATGGGCGGTTCCCTGAGCACATATGATGTGGGTGCCCCGCCGTATGGAGTGGGCTGCCCGTCAGTGAAATGTTATCCAAGATGCTTACAACTCAAAATTCAGGTGTTTTAATTCTGAAAATAATAGTGTTTATTTATTTTTAGGCTTATTCTTAAGAATAACCCTATGAAAACTTTAATTGTAGATTTTTATATATCTTATTTCTATGTTATAGATAACTTCACTGCATCACAATACTTGCAAAAATACTCCTACTGTTACCATCTATTAGCGTTCCATTAAGAATCTATTATGTAATCCTAGTTAACTGTTAATTATAGTTTAAAAATTCAAAAATATCCTTGTCTTTTCCTCAACTCTCTTTCTCTCTCTTTTCAGTGATCTCTCTATATATCTCTCTCTTTATGACACAACGTGCCAATCAAAAGAACTCTTTTTTAAGGAATACTTTTGTCCAAATATTAAAATTTGACAACTAAAGAAGGAATATTTGTTACATGCTGTAGGGGTATTTTTGCAAATATGGTGATGCAATAAGATTATTTATAACAATATAAAATTTTAATATAGTTATTTTTGAAAAAATCCTTTTTTATTTTAAAATAACACATCAAGAATTTATTTACTGAACTGGCGGAAGCTTGACTCTTATATCAGCTTCGGTAGTCATGTATGTGATAAGTCGATGCAGTTTTTCCTTTTGTTGGGGAGGGGGAAGGTAGGGGTTTGGAAATTGAAGTCGTTAATTGTTGCTTCTTAGATATCCAATTCTTTCTAAACGAAGATTAAGTTCCTAGAGCCTTATTGGCGAAATTATTAGTTCGAAGTCATGTCTGGCTTTCACTATATGGGGTCATCTGATCTGACGTCGAAAATTATCACAGAACGCATAATTCATAATATTTTATGCCTCACAAAAAATTGATATGTTGTAATAATGAGGAATATTTTATGTCAAATCAAATAACACTTTTAAATATTAAAAATATTAAATAAAAGTATTATAACTGATTTTGAATACTTACATTGGCTAGACCTTCCTGCATATATACTTATTTTTGTCTTAGTCTAAGAGACTCTGATCTATAACCTCTGATTGAGAGATAAAAAAAGAACTAAAATTTTGCCTCAGTAGCTTTCAAGGCCTAGGATCCTCCTTTAAGCTGAAATCTGGAAATTTTGGAAGGTGCTTCTAATCAGTAGCTGTCCCAAAACACGAATTCTAAAGAAGTCGTTACAGGCATTAACAGGTTCCGAAGGATGGTTGGCTTATATCTGGAGCCTTGAGGAAGAGGACGTTAAATCTTCTCTAAACTTGCTAATCGGTTTAATAACCTCAAACTTTCAGGAAAAAGAACGCCCACCAACTGGTCCAGTTGCTGCCTACGTGGTTAATTAAACGCTGATGCTCAGTCAAAACTCTGTTAGTTTGGTAAGTAAATTTTTTTACCGTTGTTTTAGTGCACAATTGTGTTATTATTTTGAAAGAAAAAAAAATCAAAATCGAATCTTTCAACCTCCTTTTGGATTTTGCAGAAGCAACCGTCAAATCTTATATATCACTGTTCCTTTTCTATTTTTTTATTTTTTTGGTAGGGCCCGGAGGCCGAGTCTGTACAACTATTTACAAGCGACCGGGCTTCAATCGAAACCTGAGATTTTCCTCCAAAGTTAGAGATAATTCCGGTCGGGTCGAGGGGTCCGCCTAATTAGGCGATAATTCTAGGTCCGTCTGATTTCTAGATAAATAATCTCACAGACCAGGAGATAAATATCCCAGCAATACCGGGGCTGCATGACTGGAGGGTTTTTAGGCTCCAACCAGGTTCGAACCTGAGACCTCCCTTTTGCAAGGGAGGTGGTGAACCAACTGCCCTACACAGCTGGTTCCTATTCCTTTTCTAATTAGCATATGTAGTGTGAGCTGATAAAATGAGAGAGCCATAAGGAATTGTAGTTGCACAATCGCCATCATAATTAGCAATTTGCAATCAAACTAGATGCAACGATAACTCTAAAACTTGTAAACTTTTCATACGGCTCCCTGTGTAACATTGATCTTTAACGAGGTGGTGGCAAGATGCTTAAGCAACCTTAGAAAAAGAAAACATAATTTGTCAAGGATAACAATTTACACCTCTTGAGAGAAGGAAAAGAATAGAATCAATACAGGTCATACGATGTTAGGTGGATGTGATGAAGAGAAATATACTAGCTAGCTGCAATGCCCGATGTTAGGTGGATAAGATAAATAAAAACACTAGCTGCAGTGTCCTGAGGTATTGCAGTGCAACCAATGTCCAGCTGGGCAAATCAGAAGGCGTGCAATCTGCACGCCACCTGATCTGCATGCATGGGAAACCAGGGAAACAACAAGGCTCATCAGCCTAGTTGCCCTTGGATGCAGATGGAGAGGTAGCTGGTGTGAACAAAATTATATTTCATGAGCCATGTCATATGAACCTATGAAAGAATTTCGAACCTTTTTTTTCTGGTGAGGAAAGCTAAAAAACAAAGATGTTTAATGGTTGGGCTTCTTTGTTGGTGTGTGACTCTTAAACCATGTAAATATGTCATGAAGCATGGATAAAGATACTTACATGGCGGACTCTAGTTCTTAATCATGATTTGCCCTGTTCAATTCCATGATAATTACATCTAAATAAATGCCTGGGTAAAAATATACATTCTGTGGTTGGAGAATATATCGGATGGCTAGACGGTGGGCTTAAGCTTTGCATTTGTGTTATGGAGACTTGCAGAGGCCTTTGAATTTGAGAAAGCACATGTATGCATTGCCTTCTTGTGAACATATATAATTAGAAATTTATGTGATTAACCCAGTCCTTTTCCTCATGTCAAGGCATGCAAAAAGCTAGGACAAATTGAGCTTTCTGATTGTGAAATATATGCTTCCTGTGAGCCCTGCCCAATGTGCTTTGGTGCGATCCATCTTTCGCGAATTAAGGTACGTGATGATCACTGCCTCAAAATTCCCCTTTCCTCCTCGATGCTAGATGATCTTTCCTGCAAGGAGAATTGTTACAGTGATGTATGTCTCTATGCTCAAGGGGGCATGACAGCAAGTATTTCTCTATGGTCGATAAAAGACGACATATTTAGTGACGCACAATGTCCTTCAAAATGTGACTGCTGAAGTTTCCCATGTTCTTTTGCCTAAACTCTTGATCATGTTCTTTTCACCCTGGTGATCATGTCTCATCATTTCCCACATGCTGTTCTGCAATTACAGGCTCACTTCACCTGGTCTTGGCAGCATCAATCTGTCCATTCTCTAGGGAAATTGCACCATCACTGCAGTTCGCATTGCCTCTTAATTGTTCCCCGGTAAACTCGTCGATAAGCGATGACTCGGGGGTTGAGTCCTCACTGGAGGAAGAAGCTTCATAAGAGCCATCTGAATCAATTCCTTGCCCTGCTTGGAGAACAGACTCTGAAGGTTGGGGCTGTGAAGGAGAATTGTCTAATGGGTGAGGAGAGGGCACAACCTGCTGTTCATGTGTAAGTGTCAAATTCCCAGAAGCAAGGAAAGCAGAAAGCTTCCTATCATCCTCTTGCATTCTTTCCTGAAACTTGTTATAGTCAAATTCAATTGGGCTATGCCCACCAAATGCAGATTCCAGCTTGTCCATGTCAAAAAGTTCTCCCATTATCTTTTGGCTATCTGGGTTGTCAGTGAAAACAAACTTCACTTTCTTGTATGTCTTTGGATCCACAAAGGGCTTCACAACCTGCAGTTCAAAATGGATAGCATGAGTGCTTGAATTGAAGGGTCATTATAGAATAGCAAACCCGAACATAGGATCAAAAGAAAAGTTGACAAATCCATATCTTCTGCAAGAATGACTTTAAAGATAGTGAGAAGGCATAAGCTTCAGTACCAAATTATGTTTCTAGATATGAAATTTGTTAGATCTCTATACTTGCCCCATTTTTAAGCCTGATCATTATTTAATTTGATAAAAGTTAAATAATAGGCTGAATATAAATTTATCCTTACAAAAAGAATCCAGTCATTAAAAGAAATTTTAATTTCTTATATACTCTATAGAATATATTTATTTCACCAATATCCTTTTAACACAATCATGCTTGGTTTAGGACTTAAGAGACTAAAATTCATCATTGCGAGATCTTCACTTATATGGACACTTTGTTAAGAAATTACTTGTTTAGTAGAACAGATATTTGTAGAATGTTTCAATTGATACTTTGAGTGTAAACATATATATCTTTATTGTAATAAGTTTATGGGGATTTACATTATTTGAGAGGGTGACTTTGTAGGTTAGATTTTATAAAAATATTTTGCAAAAAAACTCTGTAAAAATTGAATATAGTGAAACATTGTGATAGTCCAAGATATGCGAAAACTTCTTAACTTTTATGCGTAAATTATACAAACATATTTACATCCACAAGATTATAAGGGGAAACATAAAAATTTTAAACTTAATTATATTTTACAATACTTTTATATTATTTTTAATAAAATGTTCAATAATTCATATGATACTTTCCCCTTCATATTGTTCTGCATCTGACTGACATTGACTCATTCCAGATGAACAGACATCCTTCAACTTTCCATTAGGAATGGGCTTCCTATACTAGACAACATCCTCCAAATCACACGAAATACCAGTGAAAAGTTAAGTACCATAATCATGTTGAGTGACAAATTTTGAAAGGCAACAATCAAATGAGTAAATCCTCAATAAAAATGTTTAGCCATCAGGTGAAGGCCCATGTGGCTATAGGGTGCATATGAAAGGGAGACGCTGATACCATATTACATAAGTTAAAAATGACAGTAACCAATGCCTTAAGTGACATAAACCTGCAGCCTATGCTTTGGCCAAAAACCACATCGACTAATCCCACACCAAAGCTGTACCTACAATGCATTGATGAAAGTCTAAGCCTATAGTTGATCCCGTTGATTGAAGGGGAAGCCCATGATTCCACAGAAACTGTAAAATGCACCAAATTCAGTAGTTAATCAACTGTAAAGTGGAAGATTTCTGCTGACAGGCATCTGTAGCTAAATGCCAGATATGAGTTCAAAATTTTCTCTATTTATTCTAGCTATAACAGAAATGGTTTCCATAATTCTTTTGGTTACAAATGCTGGTTATTGTTCAGGCATTGATATTTACTAGATGAAATCGATTATGGCTTCAAATGCAATATAGTTGCAACAAACTCATATGTAAGAAAATGGGTGTAGAGGAAAATAAAAAAGAAAGATCTCAGTAGTTTACCTTCCAAAATGACTCAAATATCTTTGGAGGGTTATAGAAGATTCCTAATGCTAGCCTCTCAGGATAATGGTCCTGTAATATATGAGCTGTTTCACGTGTAACCTTAACTGAGATACTTCCCATATTCCAACCTTGGAAATCAATAAGCCACACCATTTGTTCCTGGCCTTCTGCCAAGTTGAAAATTGCGTTCTCCAGGCAGTAAACCAGGAACTTGATCTGCCCCCTTGTTGCGTTTGTGTTCTGACAAGAACAACAAATAGTTCAAACCACTGTCAGCTGTGAAACGTTTTGATTTTCAATCTTTAGCTGGTCATACCTGAAACCCAGGCCTCATGACAAGAACTGGTCGTCCAAACTTGTCAAGGTAATTTGCCCTATAGATCTTACCAGTCTTGGCTTCTTCAGCAATTTCCTCCTGGTGTTCACAGAAGGGAATGATCTCAGAATATACAGAAAGCAAAACTTTCACTTGGACTTTTAGAGGCATAAGACATACATGAGGTCAGTGGATGCTGTAAGTCATAATCAACGGTGGTTATCTCTTGGAGATTCTAACACAAAATACTTCTACTCATCTATTGCGAGCAGGAGGGCAACTAATACTATTAGGAAATGCAATATTGAGGATGGACGAGTTCTAGAAGACCCTGTCCAGGTGAGATCACACACATTATCCTTTTATCAATCTCTTCTCAGTCATAACTTTCAGGTTCTAAGAGGAGATCCCCATCCAAGGCATTCTAAATGACAATGATAAGGATTGGTCTGTGAGACGTTTACATCTGAAGATATTTATGATATTATCATGCATGCACCTAAAGGTAAAAGTCTGGTCTAGATGGCTGTCCAGCAGAGTTTTATCAAATTTGTTGGCCCAGTATTGGGAATCATGTTATTCAAGATGTCCAAAATGCACTTCAGAACCATGGTTGGCTGAAACAAATCAATACTACTTTCATTGCACTCATTCCCAAAATTGATGCTGCTGACTCTCTAGATCTGTTTCGTCCTATCTTACTCTGCAACTTCATTTGCAAGGTGATCTCCAAGCTGCTGCCTAATAGACTTCAAAAAGTCTTGCCAAATATTGAAAGCCACCATTAATCTGCATTCATTAAAGGCCGTTGGATCCAGCATAACATCCTTCTTGCTACTACTGATTTGGTGAGGGATCCTCACTCTAAGACTCAAGAGAGACTTAACTGCCTGAAGGTGGACATTAGGAATGCCTTTGACACTGTCTCTTGGAAATTTATTTATAATTTGATGGAAAGGATGGGATTTCCAGATTTTATGGATTTCTCGATGCGGTTGTGCTTAGAAACCTCTAAAATTTCTGTTGTATTGAAAGGCAACTCCATTCTTTTCTTCTCCTCATCAAATGGACTAAGACAAGGCGACCCACTCTCACCATACCCTTTTACTATTACTACGGAGAGCTTGACAGCTTTATTTCAGCAAGCTTTGAATAGAAATAAGCTAAAAATCCCAGGGTACGTCAGCACGAGGGTGTCTCATATAATTTTTGCAGCTGACTTGATGGTTTTCTTTAAAGATCACCTGGAAACTGCAAGAAAGATCAAGATTATTCTGGGTAAGTTGTATCACCTGTCTGGACTCCAACTGAACCAAAATAGAAGTATAGTCCATATTAGAGCTAATGTAAAACAAGGTTCACTGCGTATTACCTATTTGGGACTTTTGCTTTTCTCTAAAGCACTCAAGCGTGACATTTGCCAACCTATTCTTGATAAGATCAATCAAAGGAGGTAGCTGGTGTAACCGTTTCTTATTGCGGGCAGGACGTTTATTCGTTCGATTCTTGTCTCCTTGGCTTGTTATTGGTTGGCTTCTTTTTCTCTTCTGAGCAATTTAATTTGTCAAATTGAATCAATATTTTGTAATTTTTTCTAGCAAGGATGCAATTCAGATAGGGGATTTCGCTTGGTCTCTTGGCACACCATATTCAAACCCAAACTAGGCATCAAAAAGCATAAGGAGTGGAATGCAGCATTTTTGTCAAGACATGTTTGGGATATCTTCAGCAGAAAGAATCTGTTTGGATTCAGTGGGTTCGTGACAAATATTTAACAAAATCCTCCATATGGACATCATGCTCCAAGCACATTACTCTTGGGGATGGAAAAGAATTTTAAAGCAAAGGGATTGGATTATTCATCATGTCTTACAAAATTGGGGATGGTTCCTCTTTCAGCTTCTGGTATGATCCTTGGCTTCATTCTCGTAGTATCTTTTCAGTCTATGGAGATGGTATTACACAGCGGCTTAGACTCCCAACAGATTTGAAAGTTTCAGAATTCATTGCCAATGGTCAATGGTCTTTGCCACGAACTAGATCTACATATATTGCTGATGCTTGGACGGATGTCCCTAACATCGCTATATGCACTACTTCTTGTGATTCCATTGCATGGACTGCACCCAACAAATCACATGCCATACAGAGTGCTTGGGATGTGGTTCGAAAGAGACATCCAATTGTTTCTTGGTGGGAAATTGTCTGGACTTCTACTATTCCTCGGTTTTCCCTTTGTACCTGGCAAGCATTGCAAGGGCGGCTACTATGGATATTCTAAGAAAACGGGCTATGATCCTTGTCAACTGCTGTCCTCTTTGTAAATCTCATGAGGAAAGTGTAGATCACCTATTTTTCTCATGTACCTATGCCAAGTTTATCTGGATGGAAATTCTGAAGAGGCTTTTGATTGCGCATTCTTCAAAGCCAACACTCTCACTTGAAGCTTCGATGATCACTCGAAGTTTCCTGAAAGCTGGCTGGCAACTTCTTTAGTAGGAATTTGTTTTAGAGGCTCAATTCAGTGGATTTGGACAGAAAGATGCTGCCATATATTTGAAGACATACAGACTGATCCCATGCACAGTCTGTTTGCAATTCTTTATGATAGAAGAATAATGAGAGAAGCTTCCTTATCCAATAAAACCCCAACTGGGAGGGCAAAATCTATTTACAAATTGTTCAATATTATAACATGAGAGTTTCTCATTCTTTGTATGACTTATAGTCATCGTGCCATCATGGTGACAACTTTCCACTGTAATATTATTTTCACAGATTAGTGAATTCTTTGGTATTACTTACCCAAAAACACATAATAAACAGACATCATAGAGGGCGCAGATTATTACCATAAGGCTGAATAATCGATTAATTACAAATTGATGGAACGAGAAATAATAAAGGACTTTTTTTTTACCTGGTGATTTGAGAGGTATGATGATGAATTATATAAGTAGTGAACTACTGTGGCAAATATATTGTAGATTGAAGGTTTATAATTTAGAATATGGTTTGTTATTATCTTGACTAGAATAGAAGGTGAAGTTATCCTATTTATAAATTATAACAATCATATCTCTACCTGTTATGTAGACTTCATAGCTTAGACGCCTCCGCCAATGTATGTGATAGTTTCCCCTTCTGGTAACCATACTGGCTGAGCTTAGGCATTGACATGGGTGGATTTCTAGAGAGGATTGGGTGGTAGTCCCCAGGTTTGAACCTAGATGGGGGGTTGCCTTCCATTTCTACAAACCCTAAAATTGTGACAGGGACCTCAAAAAAAAAAAAAAAGAAAAAAAAAAAGAAGATGACCGCAAGAGATCAAGCCAGTAGCAACAAATCCTTTTTCATTTAAGAAAATAAAATCAAAGAAGTTATTGGATAAAATAAAAGAAACAAGAAGAATACCCAGTGAATTGCTTCAGGCTTGTATTCTAATCTCCATTCAATTGTTTCTTTAAGCATTCTACTCGCCTTTTTGGCATTCCAATTTCTTGCTCTGAGGTACCTTGATATGGAAGCATCTGAACATAAGCTAGGCAACTTACTGGAGAAAGGACCTATGAGGTTTCGAACTTCATTGATCTGAATCAAGAAGAAAATTAATGTTAGGTGGGAATATTGCACATAGCTAAGTTGTGAGAAAATAATATAAAAAGCACATAATTCAACTTCAGGAAAAATCATTGATTTCCAAGAGGGGAGGCACAAAAATCATAAGGACCGAGTGCAGATTCTGGTTGCAGTGGATGCACAAATGGACTTACTTTCATTTGCTGTTCTGCAAATGAGACTTTCTCATGACCACTTGATCTGGATTTGTTTAAAGACATGCTTACAAGACCAGTGAATCCCAGGACAATCTGAAAATAAACATTAGGAAAATCAACAGTCAACAAGAATGTGGCACTTACATGTGAATCTGTGGTGAACAAAAGGTTAGCAAACACGAAGAATATGCTATGGACTAGTCTTATGATATTTCAGGGGAAATGAATATGATAATTAATACAACCTCTAAACTCCATTTCACATTGCACAACCCTTAAATGCCATCAATGCGGTATATATGTTATAAACCTATTTGAAAATGAAACACATTTTATGTAGCTGCTCTGTAATCCTAGGAATCTCCACCCCACATGGCACACACCTTAGAATCCCTGGTTATACACTTCAACGTTGACCAACATTAACCAGTGGCAACCTGCAAATGCACCAATTTGGCAAAAAACCATTTTCCCATTTGTGACGTTATTCTTGTACTTACCCTCCTCCTTCCCCATGGGTACTGACATTCCACCCTTACAGATTGTTGTCTTGGGTTGTACTGAGATACTAAAAGTAGGCTTCGAGGTATAACCCAAAGTGAATCCTCTGTGATCTTCAAACCTGAACACCAAGACTCTTCAAAACCGTCACGAAATTGATCCACATCATAAATTACCAAAGAAAAACTCTAGCAACATCCACTTGGTTTTGGAAATTATTGACTTATCATTTGTCTAGTTCACACACATAATCTTGCAGCAAACCTTACCAAACCCAATAACCTACATCATTAGACCAAATCAGCATTGGTTTACCTCTTCCAAAACCTGTTAAGTTCCACTTTATTGCTTATTGCATAAGAATAAATCCAGCACATTTCAGGTCCTTTATAGCTGATTAAGTTGAAAAAGGAACCAAAAAAATATCATCTTATAAATTGCAGAACAAGGACCACAAGAATCGGCACAAAACCGGTTCTAGCAGGAGCAGCAACGCAATGGGTCAATCGAACATCTAAAGAACATAACTTTAAGCACAAGAACCATCAAAGCAGGTTGCAAGACTCTGTCTTTGCCCAGAACAACATGAATTGAAATTAGAAAGACAGATGGGTTCTTCGAGATGGTGGAAAGGCAAGCCCTTCTATACCTCGTATGATCAGCTACGCCTGTTGGAGGCGGCCGCCCTAATCAAACTGCCAAGTTGGAGGAGCAGGAGCAGCAGCACCACCACCACCACCACCCTTGGCTGACGAAGAGATGAGTACGCAGAGAGGGGAATATTGGGAGGAGAGGTCCCCAACTCCACCACATAATATGCAGCTGGGTGGAGAGAGAGAGAGAAAGAGAGAGAGAGAGAGAGAGAGAGAGAGAGAGAAGTCGACGCGAAGCCGTGTGTTTTGACGGGCAGGTGGTCTTTAGAAGAGTTCGCTTCCTCTGCAAGAGAAGAGCCGTTACAGGTACGCTTGTAAAAGGATACCTATCGGGCTGAGTACAAAAAAAGAATGTTTCTATTATCCTTATTTTTCTTTAAATATCTATATGTTTTAAAATTATCAAAAGTTATTGGAAATAGATGTATAAATGTTAACTGGTCAGCTAAGATGGCGTGTGAATATATATAAATTCCTTCTTATGTCACCTTTAGAGGAAAAAAAGAAAAGTCTTATTTCTGTGTATAAATTTGTTGTAAGCAGTCTTTATAATTCATGCTTATAAAATGAGCTTCCTAAAATAGTAAATTCAGAATGATGTGGATAATGAGATATATAATAAGATGGGTACGTGAATGGAATTTCCATTTTAGATGGGTGAAAAATGAGAGATGTAAATGAAATTCGATTTGTAGCTATGATAAGTGAAAGAAAAATAGACAGGTCATGGGATAACTGGACCAAGAAAGTATATCCTTAGCTTTATTTTCAAATTATTGAAGTATGTATATAGACCCAATGTCAAAAATAACACACTTACTTACATCTTATCTTATATATCCTCTTAATATGTATACTATTTAAATTTTCTACAATCATGGCATATTTGACATTGTGGATGCGTGAAAATTTACGTACCTCTCTCTAGTTATTATCCTTAGAGCGGATATGGGATTTTATCCTTTTTCTTTAGAAAAGGATCATAGTTGGGAAGAGAGATTGCGCTCTGTTTATAAGTACACGCCTATTTTTACAACATCTGATGTAAGACTAAAGCGATTTACCATTTTTACATCTCTATAGAGCCACTACATGTGGTTGTGAGTTCATTTCCTACAGACGGCGCCAATTGTGTAACAGTCAAAAAGTGGTCAGGCGACGGTGACCGTTCGATCTAATTTCTGGCTACTCGATAGAATTTATAAAAGATGAAACGCTTAGAGTAGAACCTGCAAGAGAAAGAGGACGTTAGAGGGTCCCCTATTCTTCATGGGGGGTTAGACCCTCCGATACCTAAGTCAAATCTCTTGAAGAGATAGAAGGTAGAAAATTCTCTAGAGTCGAGTGTGGTTTTGAACATACCTCATACTGGAGTCAGGCTGGGGTATATATCTTCCCCTTTATGTGCGGCATCATAGAGGCCGTTGTCTTCATGGAGTTAACTAGCTATGATCTATGCCCCTTGATCGAGGGGATCATAGGTCACCATGCTCGAAGGAGTAATCTCCTCTTGTGATGGAGGAAGCAGATTGTGGGGACCTACTTTTAGTGGACGGTTGCACTGTTAGATAGTAAGACCCGCCCAATAGCAGGCTGGAGTTATGGGTCGACCCAGGGGCCTCCACTCTCTTGGGAGGCCAGGAGACTGTGACTTTGGAGTCAAAGGGGCCTTGCCTTCTCCAGTCGAAGTGGAGGCTCTAGATTACCTAGAGAATCAGATCCTCTTGGTAGTCAGGAGCTTCGACCGAGACATCAGTGATCTCGGGGGTTGCCGACTGAGGCACTGATCCTTTTAGTCTTTGGCTTTCTAGAGAACCAGGACCCCTAGGTACTGGGTCTTGGCCTTTACTTTGCATGTCAGAGAACTTGGAGGAGTCATGTGACGCCATCACGTGATAACCTGTGGGCCGCGCGGGCTCTTGGACTTTCTGCTAATTGTGCCCGATTAGGCTGGACCCCAATTACTCCTCATTAGATATGTATAAATATTTTATATACATCATTGAAATGACATTTTTGATAGATATATTATGTTGTAAGGGTACACTTAATTTATAACTAAGCATCTGATGAGAACTCTGAATTGATCTCTTATTTTTTAAGTGATATCTGTGTATCACCTTTAAATTTTGAAAAAGCACAGACAAATGGATATTTGATATAGTCTCCCATATTCCCTCTTGAACCAGCATCCTATGCAAGTAGGGATGTCAATAGTAATTGATAACCTAATTATCTGACTGCGCAGTTGCTTAACAAATAGTTTGTGAATAGTGTTTTTGTCATCGATAGATTAATGGATTTGGATATATATATGTATATGACTGTTAAGAAAGGTTATCTATAGTTAATATCCGCTCCTGAGTTCTAATCTAAGGATTGATATTGAGTAACACCTTTGATATACTTAATCTAAATTATGGTTCTAATTTCATGTTTGTGTTTGGCGGCATGGCCAAGTGGTAAGGTGGGAGACTGCAAATCCTTTATCCCAAGTTCAAATTTGGCTGTCGCATGACAGAACTCGAGATTTCTTATCCTGCTGATGTAAATGCAAATCAGTGGGACGAACCGAACGAGAGAAGTTTAATCTAAGTATGGTTTTATCTCTCTTAAGAAAACTTTATTTTTAAATTTACATTTAATTTTAAGTCTGTAAGTTATTTGTACTTCAAATTTAAATTTTATAAAGTCCCATTTTGACTGTTAACTATCTGATGACCCACTGATAATCGTATTTTTGCAGATATTATAAAGCAATTTACAGGTATAAATAGTAACCAAATATTAGTATCATATTCGACTCATTGACATTCTTATCGAACTGGCATCGATCCGTCGGCAAAGAATTCCACGTCACTGGGTCCTCTATTAGTCAATAGTTCAAATATTTGATTGATTATTAGTTTATTTAATTAATATATAATCTTTTTAGATCAATATACATAATAGATAAAGTAACGGACACGCATCTCCTCCAAACTGAGTGTATGTGAAATACTAAAAAACTGGTTATCGGATCGATCATTAGTTATAAGTTCATTTAACGGATAATATTTCGAGAACCCCACCTCTCCGCATCCTCTAGTCGGTAATGGTGGATCCCACGTCGCGCGGAGACCCGGACCTGTCCACGGCGGGAAAGCAAATGAACAAACCAATAGAGATGTCATCGACCCTTTCCGCCTTGGCTAACTTTGGGAGGTTGAGAAAAATATCGGCACCTATTGATGACGTCAGACGGATTGGGAATTCCGGTTCAGGGTTTGGTAAGATATTAAAAAGGTAGACGACGGGGGGAGGCGTTCATTAATGGTGATTGGGATGGAGGAAAAGGAGGTGGTTGGTCAAAATGGTTTAGGTATCCACGAATTCCGGGCATCTAGAAAATTAGTTCTTTTCACGTGGAACATCTGGAGAAATGGTTTAGCTATCCACGAATGCGAACCACTACAGTGCATATACATTGTTTTGACTTTTTTTCTATATTAAAAAATAAAATAAAATATATTATAAGTATTTAACTATTCAATTATCTTTCTTATTAAAGTTCATTTCATCTCGTGAGACTTTATTTTTAATGTCCGATCGTAATTCGATCTCGAAGCTCGATCTTAACCGTCTATTAAGTATATTTAGATCTTGATTTTTTAAAATTATAAAAAATAGTCAAAAAATAAAAAATTGATCGGATTATCTTTAAGGTTGTTTCTAACCCCTGAGATTTTAGTATTTATTATCAAACTAGTCGCACAAGATTGAACGGCTACGATCAATTTGGATATGATCCAATAGTAAAATTTTACCCAAAAAAGATGAAATTTAATGTGGGAGGAGAGTTTAATATTTAGAAATTTACGATGATTTTTATTTTTTTAACATGAAACAAGAGGTCAAACTGTGCATGCGGTCCATAAGTACGGAGGGCCCAGTTCGCACCATAGTACTCCCATATATATATATTTCTTAACTTTCACATGTTGTTATTATAAAGGATTTTTTCATATACACCCTCAAAATTAGCGTACTCATATGTATACTCCAAACTCTCATGTATTATATAAAATATCTTCGAAAATCTCAAGAATGTTGTAGTTGTATCCTTCCATTAATTAAAATGATGTGAACTCTAATTGAATGTATCAAAAAGATTTTGTAAATTTTGATAAAATTAATGATATATATATATATATAAATTTTAATGATTTTATGTAAATTCTAGTAAATATTTGGAGTCTTTCCGACACATTCCGTTAGAACTCATGACATTTTGAGAAAGGAGTATAACTTCAGTGCTTCCGAGAGGTTTTTAAAAGTACTTATACAATACATGGGAGTTGGAAGTATACATATAAATACACTAATGTTTAAGACTATATCCGTACAAAAACTCTTATTATAAAAATCTCCCGCATCTACAGAAGAATTATAACTATACTTTTTTTATTAAGATACCATGAACTCAGAATCAAATATGCTAGAAAGATCAAGATACTTCTCCATACGTCCAATTTACGGACCTGATTGGGTGAATGCTTCTTTATGCACTGGTAAGCTGTACGGCACTTACAGATGCCACATACAATATTTCAAGATTTTAAGCTAAATGCTTCAACATTTTTAATAGAATAATATTTGCTGCATTGTATGTGACGCTGCAAGGTGGAGTGGTTGGACATCCAATCCCATTTGGAGACCTGCTCGTGGGTTCGCATCCTACGGTTTTCTTGCGCTATTGCGCGCATTTCTTATCTATTTTGGGGAGTGCTCCTTTGAGTTTATTTCCTCCTGTGCTGCTGTGCTGGAGTTCTCGAGTTTAACGTAGTTTCGATTCTTGATCCTCAGGATCAGGAGCTTAGTGCCCTTCCATTGGGCCACTCGGTCAAAAAAAAAAAAAAGTATGTGACGCTATAAGGTGCTGCACTGTATGAAGTATAGTTTATTTTTTTTTATCTTTTTCATTTTTTTTATCATCAGTCTATTTTGTTCGACATGTTCGTACAATTTGATCTTTGATTGGATACTATGAAAAATTCTAAAAAAAACAAACATGGATTCTCGATGAATAGTGACAAATATCTTTAATGAGTCGAGTCTAATAAAACGAGACTCGTTTAATTTTTTTAAAAATTATTTTGTGTCATCCGATTAGAGATTAGATTATATGAATATGTCAGACGTCAAGAGACTGAAAAAAGATTTCAAAAAATAAAAAACTGCACCTCATGCGGTGCCGCAAACAAATATTACTCTTCTACGAAGTCTTTGCTTGGATGCTAATATTCAGTGAATTGTTGCCATCTATTATCATTCATATAAGAAGTTTCTATGAGCATAAAAATATGTGTATGCTTGTATATTTAAGGAATCCTTTTTAAGACTTTACCGCATTTGATATACGTGTCCATGTCTTCACTTGTGGCTTGTGTTTATGTGCAGAATGATAGGATTACAGACCAAGTCAACGTTCTCTCCCACCCTACGATGTAGAAATTCGTCAGCTAATATAGCTCTTACAAATTTTGTTGAAAGATAACAATAGTCGAAAAGGAACTCTATCAGCCCCAAAATCTCTAGGGAACATAAGAGGAGTGGGTAGATAACTCAAAATAAAACACAGCTTCTACCCATTAGAGGATAAAAACTAGGGCATAAATGGTATTCCAATTTTCTGTTTTCTGACAAGATGTGGACATGAAAAAAATGCCCCTATATATTCTCTTTCAGTTCAAAGTGTTTCTAAATATGAACTTTTTGATAAATGTTTGAATGCAAAAGTGAAAACACGCTTTTTTGCATATCTTTTCTTATCTTTATTCTAATAATATATTTTTAATTATATTTTTCTATCTAATTAACAATATCAAAGACTTGTAATTAGATAACTCTATTATCCGTTATGCTTTGTTCGATAAAGGATTGTACTTTCTACAAGGGGATTAGAGTCTTCTCACTTTATTGTTGGATGAAAGATTGTACTTGTTATGAGAGGGCTAGTGTCTTTCCTTTTCCTTTTATTACGTGACACTAAAAAACAAGGGAACTACCTTAGGGTAATATGTGCAATGGACATCACATCACATGGACTCTACAATGCATGGTGGGTTGCATGCCACTTGTAAGGGATATTATATTGTATATGACTTGCAAGGATCAATATACCTGAGAAGTGAACCAGATGCTTAGGGCGGTTGGTTTCACCATTTGTCTCTCTTATGGGAAGTTTCAGGTTCGGATATGGTTGGAGCCTCAAAACTCTTTAGTCATGTAGTCTTTAAGTGTTGTTGGGATATTTATTTATTGATCTGTGGTATTATTTTTCCGAAAAATCAGTTCGACCTGAAATTCTTGCATAATTAGGTGGACGATACCTGAGAAGTGAGGAGAGATGGAAATAGATACGTTTGTGTTTGTTTCAACAATCAAAACATACAATTTCATTTTTATTTTTATTTTTAACGTTTCATATAAAAAAAATTAAAAATATGTACTTTTATTTTTGTTAAGTCTTCAAAATTTGGTTCAATACATTGACTCACATCAAATTCTGAGTATGTAATATTGACTTAACAGATGAATATAATAGATAAATAAATCAGAAGATAATTTAAATAAATATCATTATTATCATATAATCTAAATAAATAGTCAAATAATAAAGTCCACAAATTACAATATCTATCAAATAATATCTCAAACTCTCGATCTCACCAAATAAAAAAAATTACATCAAATTTCTCATAATTAATCTTACTATATCAAACTACTAAATTGAAAAATAAATTTCTAAAAGTTCTTCCAAAAGTCCAAGAAATTTTGACTTCTCACATAGTCTGAAAAAATATTTAGTCGGATTTATGAGTTCACCACTCAGTAGGCTCTAGATCATCCACATGATTTAACATATAGTAAATTTTATAAATTATATTATATAATTAGACTAAACATAATGATTAGATCAAATACTACATACAGTATAATAAAGTAATGATACGAAGCATGTCGGTCCCAACATTTGAGAGAAAGAGAGGGAGGGAGCGGCCTCAGTCACCGGCACCTAGTAAAGATCGTCGATGACCAATTGGCATCGTCGGTCCCACCGATGAGCCCGGTGGTGGCCTGCGGTCCCACCGATGATGCGAGGGCATAAATAATTGAGTAATACTTGCTGCAATGCCCTCCTAGTCGCAATGGGGGTATTGCAGTGGGTAAAAGAAATTTTTTTATTATTATTTTTTAGGTCGGCCCGAAGGTCTCCTACTCGGTCGTACAATTCAATGTCCGATTGGACGACCCAAAATGGTCTAAAAAATCAAAAATTGACCTAATGAACAGTAAAAAATGCCCCTTAATGGGTCGAGCACAATAATGATTTTTTATTTTTCAGATTTTTTTTGGTCATCCGATCAGGCATTGCACTGTACGGCCGAGTAGGACACCTCGAGGCTGACCTTTTTTTTTTTTTTAACCAATACAATGCCTCCATTAAGATTGGGGGGCATTGACATTGCGGTAAGTATTACTCTAAATAATTTCATCATGTGATGAGTGTACTGTTGGGTTCTCGGGTTTTTACAGATCGCTCACGTAGCAGAAATAAAAATAAAATCAGCGATCCATATCCCATTTCAAATATTAAAATCAATTATCGGATAATCACTTCTTACTGTGCGCGGATCTGAATTCGCGACCGATCAGTTCCTTCATTCGTACAATATTCTCTAGTCAACTCAGGGTATGGTGTACTGTCAAACCCTAACCGGTCGACTCACTTAGATTGGATGTTGCCGTATAATATCGGAAAACTCTTTTCCTGATATTATCGTCCGCCTTGGGTAGGGACTTCTACGCATCCTTCCTAGAGCATTCTCTCTCTAAATACCGAGAGCGAATGATTCCTTATTGACATTCAATCCCCTTCGACAATATTTTGCTGTACCCGATCCTTAGCTATTTAGAATCTCTTGAATAGAGATTTTTAAATTAAAGTCAAAGCACAAAAGTCTACCGACAAGGTGTCATTGGTGTCTTAGGTCCGAAGACCATCCACACAACTGCAACAATAGAATCAAGCTGGTTAACAGTGATGTACTATATCATCCAGCAATTCAACTAGATTAGTTCAGTGAACTCATTCTCTAATGAGCACCTACAGATTCGTCTTAGTGTCTCCACACAAGTAACTATGAGATCAGTCACCCTCATTTTATGAGCGGGAGTAATCTGTATTAGTCTATCTGGATATCCGATGTCCTTCTCGGATATTCTTCAACTATGAACTATTAAGAATATGTGTGTTAAGTGATCAATCTCATTAGTATGATCTCATCATCATCTGGTCACTATCGCACATATTTACGGACTTCATTATAAGACGATAATTAATACGATTCACACACAATGCATATAATGTCATTTTATTAATAAATGAACAAGATTATAAAGTCATATTGGCTTGTAGGCCACGTAAGACTAACAATCTCCCACTTGGACTAAAGCCAATCACCTTTATGTACTAAACATATAGACTCTAGGTGATGCTCAAACACATTTTGAGCTAATGGCTTTATTAGTGGATCTGCTACATTGTCGACAGATGGAACTCTTTCCACCACTACATCTCTTCTGGATATGATCTCTCTGATAAGATGAAAGCGTGTAAGGACTGAGGTTTTCGGATCCGGTTATTGGGTCAATTTTCGGGGTCGGACCCTGTAGTCCAGGCCCTAATGGGGCTGAGACTCTGTTCTGTTTCGCGTCGAGCTTATTCGACGCGGTTTAAACGGCGTCCAACATTGCAGACGCGTTTTAGATTGTGCCACGTGGGTGCCACGTGGGCTGGTTTTGGGCCGCAAGAGTACGGCCCTGTCGTGTCGTCTGAACGGCGTCCGCGATGGACGACGCCATTCAGACTGCGACCTTGGGTTGTCAGTGTACGGTGCCGGTCTTGTCGTCTGAACGGCGTCTTGGGTAGACGACGCGTTTCAGAGTTCTGTCAGTACGGCCCGTCATGTCAACTGATAGGCGTCTGTACAGCACGACGCGTTTTACCCAGTTTCTGGTTACCCTGCGAACCCTCCTTCCTTTCCTTCATTTCTTCCTTCTCTCTCTCTCTCCTCCCTTCCTCCGGCGATTCCGGCGACGCCTCCTTCCCCTCCCTCTTTTCCTCCCACCATTTCGTCTCTCCCTCCACTCCATCGACCTCCTAACTCCCACCACTACCACTACCACCTCCTCCGCGGCGTTTTCTCTCCGGACGGCGGCCGACGTTCCGGTAGAGTAACGACGACCTCGGCGGTACCGGCGGCGGCGTGGGGTGAGACGGGTGGGCGGCTTGGAGCTTGGAGGAGTTCAAGTAACCGGTAGGGTGATGATCCCCAGTGCATTTTCGTTTGAAGCCATGTTTTCCAGCGTTTGAAGCATGTTTTGAGGTGCTTTTTGGGGTGAAAACGCTAAGTGCATGTATGAGAAATTGGGTGTTCTAATGGGTAGTTGGGTTCTCTTCCTTCCCCTTTATGTTTTGTACATTTTTCTATGCGTTTTGGGGGAGAAATCCCACCTCGAGGATTGGGGGAAGCGAAGGGGAGAACCTGTCTGTCGGGGCTAAATGGCGTCGAGGTGAAGCGACGCCTTTTAGAAAGGCGGCGCCCACCCACGACGCGATTTAACCCAATAACATACCCTATCCCCGGACTGATAAGCGTTTAGAGACAACGACGCCTTTTCAATAGGCGACTTGCGTCAACGACGCGTTTTAATGGAATCACCTCATGGCCTGTCCCTGTTTTCAATCGCTAAAAGGCGACTAGGGACTGCGACGCCTTTCAAAAGGCGGCTACTTATAGCGACGCGTTTTACGCCAGGTTCTGTGGCCGAATTTCTGTGAACCAGTTTAGAAGACTTGAATGGCGTCGGCCTTGGGCGACGCGGTCCAAGACAGAATCACACTAATTCATGCCATTAAAACATGTTACACTGTTAGACAGTTGTTTTGTTGGTTAAATACATGCTTTAAGTTATACTCGATGGTGATGGATTCCTTGGAACCGGATCGTACACGTGGTGTTGCGTGTGACCGTGGACTTCTTACTGTGCTGTGTTTTGAGCTACTGTGGACCTAGAGTGACAGTTGTAGCGCTTTATCACCCTGTGCTGGTGTGGGTGGAGCACAGCGTCGGTGTGGGTGTGGCGGGGTGACGCCTAGTGAGAGAGGGTCACCTGGTGGACCCCGGAGTTAGCTAGTACCGGTGTGGGTGTAGTACCTTTGGAGTGTCACTCGTGCTGAGGGAAGGAGTAACCACCTGAGCCAGTTGGGTCGGAGTAGCTAGAGTGCTATCCGAGGGGTTACTGCTTGTTCTCAGCGGGTTGGTGTTTTCCCCCACCTTCGTTTGTGTGGTTGGCGTGTTCTACCGAGAAGTTGGTTGTGGGTTCCCTGGTAGACTGGTTTTAGAAATATGCATGTTAAATATATTTCAAATGCATGTGATTCATGTCGAGATTTAGGAGTAGTAATTACTGCTTTAATTGTTTACTGTACCTTCAGCTGTGTTTTACACTTGTGGGTGTGTGAGTGGGCAGTGGGGATCGAAGAATTCCTACTGAGTCTTTTCGTTGAGACTCACCCCTGCAGTTTTCAGGTGAGGGTTCCAGGCAGACTTAGCGAGGTGTATACTGCTGTGAGTCGCGCGCCGTCAGTTGTTGTTTCGGGGTATGCCCCGACGTAGTTGTTATCATTATTTCTGGCTTGTATGCTTAATTATTTCTTTTCTGCTGGAGTATGTAATTATTCGCTGTATCGAGTCGCATTGTAATAACTTTTAATTCCTGCATTTTCCTTCCAATTCAATGCGATGTGAATGTTTAGCTTAGTTTATTGTTTATTTTCCAGACTTACTTAGATCCTTGTTTGGTTCCAAATTAATGATTCGGTATCGATTTAGTAATCAAATCCCCGATTATAGGGTGGCGGGTCGTTACAAAGCGCCTCAGAATATGCTTTGATTTCTGATGAGACCGTAGCTCTTTCGCTTGTGCAATGGCTCAATTGTTGTCGCACAACAGCGAAACAGGTTCAGAGATGCTGGGAACTATGTCAAGGTCGGTGATGAATTTCTTCAACTACACTGCTTCCTTGGCGGCTTCAGCTGCAGCGATGTACTCAGCTTCAGTCGTCGAATCTGCAGTGGTTATTTATTTAGAACTCTTCCAGCACACTGCGCCTCCGTTCAAAGTAAACACAAATCCAGACATAGACTTGCTATCATCTGGATATGACTGGAAACTCGAGTCAATATAACCTTGCAGTTTCAAGTCATCTCCTCCATAGACAAGAAACATATCCTTAGTTCTTCTTAAGTACTTAAGGATACATTTCACTACCTTCCAGTGCTCTTCGCCTAAATCAGCCTGAAATCTACTCGTAACACTTAGAGCATATGCAACATCAGGCCGTGTACATAGTATGGCATACATAATAGATCTTATGGTAGAGGCATAGGATACTCTATCTACGAATGCCCTCTCATCAGGAGTCTTAGGAAACTGCTCATTTGAGAGATTAATTCCACGTCTCATTGGTATGAGACCTCTCTTGGAATTTTTCATGCCAAATCTTTTGACTATGGTATCTAAATCCTTCATGGAGAAGTTTTTCGACAGCCAGATATTTACCGTTGACATCATAGCTACGTTATTCCCAATGAGTAGTATGTCATCTACGTAAAGAACTAGGAAAGTGATTGCACTCCCACTGGTCTTCTTGTACACACAAGGCTCATCTTCATTCTTAATGAAGTCATAAGACTTGACAGCTTCGTCAAATCTTATATTCTAGCTCCGGGAAGCTTGCTTCAATCCATAAATGGACCTTTGAAGTTTGTACACTTTATCTAGAAACTATTTGGATATGAAATATTCTGGTTGTATCATATACACCTCTTCCTACCGTTGAGGAAGGCAGTCTTCACATCCATCTGCCAGATTTCGTAATCGAAATGTGCAGCTATGGCGAGTAGAACTCTGATCGACTTTATCATGACAACTGGTGAGAAAGTCTCGTCATAGTCAATTCCTTGCCTTTGACGATATCCCTTTGCCACTAACCTTGAGTTATAAGTGTCGATCCGTCCATATGCACCGATCTTTCTCTTAAAGATCCGCTTGCATCCAATGGGTATAATACCCTCGGGCATGTTCTCCAAGTTTCAAACTTGGTTGGTGTATATGGACTGAATTTCTGAGTTCATGACTTTGTAGGTGCTGAAAATTTGCTCGTGTGATTTATGTGAAAAAACTATGTTGTTTAGGGTAAATTAACCTATTAAAAAAAAATGCAACTAAGGTGCTGTGATCGCCAGAAACTTTTAACTAAAAAGCTTCAAAAGAGTTTTAATCGCTTACCTGTTCAAACACGGAAGAATGAATCCTTGGTTCCCCTCCTTCAGCCGGCTGAAGAAAGAGAGCCTCTTTGTTCTTTTGTTCTTGCTGTTGAATGTTGAGGATCGTCCAGAAGTTCTCCTGGCTTTTGCTTGATTTCCCTCTTTTTGATTTCTTGTTATTCAGTTGTTGGATGCAGCAGACAGAGAGACAGAAAAATAAAGGAGAAATATTGATGAGAATCTAAATAGAAATAATATCAAAGTTAACCGTGATTAGAAACATGTTTAAACAGCAACTCACTTGTTTTAAACGACTTTGAAATCCCTTTAGAACAGATGGGTTTTGGAGAATTAATGAGGTGGTGTGTGTTGCATGAAGTGAATATGAGAGAATGAAACTAATAAATGAAAAATGAAATTCAGATATGAAAAACTTATGCCCAGTCGGAGAAGCCTTGAAGGATGAAGATCTGGAAGAAGGATGCCGACTTCTGGAAATGGTAGCGCTCCGGCGTGGTTGCTTCGATCTCCAAATTGCTATAACGCTGTGGCTCAATAATTCTCTCTCTCCTTTTTTTTTTAACTCCTTGATAGGCAAGGTATTTATAGGCATTTTCTGCGTTCGCGATTAACATAGAAAAATCTAGGATTTATCTACTTTAATCGACAGATAATCACTGATTAATTCATCTTTATCTGTAATTATCTAAAACGCGTCCACCTTGGCTGACGCCTTTCAGATTAATTAAGATAAGGATAAATATCCGGGAAAACTTATCTTTATCTTTATTAGGTAAAACGCGTCCACCTTGGTAGACGTCTTTTACCCTAATTAAGATAAAGATAAACATCCGGAAGAGAAGTTAAAACAGCTTAGGAAACCTAAAAACGCGTCGACCTTAACAGACGCCTTTTAGCTAATAAATCAATTAATTAAAATTCAAATTTAAACGTTAAAACAGGAATAAACTCTAAAACGCGTCCACATGGACCGACGCCTTTTAGGATTCTTCATATTTTAACTGAAATTTGAGCTAAAATCAATTCGATTGATTAACTTAAACATGTCTGTTTGACCTGACACTCAAAAAGATCAATAAAAATTAATTAATGATTAAGTATCAAACCATTCTGAGGCATTATTATATGATATGAAATTTACTCAAAATGACGTCAAAATTAGCGTGTCTACAGCTGCCTCACCTTGGCATCGTCTTTGCAAGGGAGTGAAATGAAATGGAATGTACTGAAAAGGTGATGCCAAGGTGTGATGAGACACGCTCTTAACATCACATGATTGGAATTTTTCTCGAAATCATCAATGAAGATAGCTCAATGAAATCAATGGAATCAATCCTGTCTGGATGAGGTAGACAAGGAAATAAAATAAGGTCGATCAACCTCCTCGGAGTGGGAAGTACCCCAGGTCATAGACACTGTAGGTTTCATCATGGGGAGCGTTTGCCAGCCAATGTGGACGTGCTGCAGCCATGATGGATCTTAAAAGAAATATTGGATAAAGAATCCAATCAAGGATAGAATTCCAAGGATATCTTCAAGCGAACCTCAAAGATAATCAAGATACTCAATTCAGAATGGAATATTTCATATCATGTTTGATTATTTGATTTAATGGTCTGAAACTTAATCAATAATTAATCCTTATCACAATGATTTCAAAGTCCTACATGATGCATGCTGGGCTAAAAGAAAAATATAAAGTCAAATAAAATATAAATTAATCAAGGATAATATTATTAAATTGTCATTAATGAGTCAAGATACCAATTCTTGTAATTCAGTGCTAAGCCGAAGCTCGTTTATCCACGCACCGTTTCACAAAAGTGGAACCATCGTCCTCACTAATTAACAATCCAACGGCCTATCCATGCGATTAAGAATCTTTTGGAATTATCATTGTTTTTGTTGTAGGGGAACTCAAATTCCAGTTTCATCAAAATAACAAGGTCCTTGATATACTCTAATAAATACTTATCATATAATAATGCGAATGCACAATGATTACATGAAATAATACAGGGGTAGAAATAACCGTCTTTTTAGCCACGGTTAGGACTTCTTGAACTCCCACAGTGGGATCTTCTTGATATTTTCAGCTTTACTTAGGCTATGTTGAATTTTCTGCAACCAAAATTGTTTGTAATTCCAATAAAATATTCAATTTAAACATCAAAACCCATAGAATTTCGGATAAATCATAGAAAGATATGAAATGCGTCGTTGCGTAAAGACGCCTTTTAAAGTTTGAAACGCGTCGTTTATCCTCGACGCCTTTTACTCACAGAAACAGGTTTCTGGCTGTTCTCTATTCGAATTCCAACTCTATCAATGCACATCTCTTTTCCAATCCGGAAAAGTCTTCCTAGGATCGCAATGTTGTCTATATAAACACCCTTAGGTCGTTCCCAAGCTGTAGGTGCTGAAAATTTGCTCGTGTGATTAATGTGAAAAACTATGTTGTTTAGGGTAAATTAACCTATTAAAAAAATGCAACTAAGGTGCTGTGATCGCCAGAAACTTTTAACTAAAAAGCTTCAAAAGAGTTTTGATCGCTTACCTGTTCAAACGCGGAAGATTGAATCCTTGGTTCCCCTCCTTCAGCCGGCTGAAGAAAGAGAGCCTCTTTGTTTTTTCGTTCTTGCTGTTGAATGTTGAGGATCGTCCAGAAGTTCTCCTGGCTTTTGCTTGATTTCCCTCTTTTTGATTTCTTGTTGTTGTTGTTGAATACAGCAGACAGAGAGACAGAAAAATAAAGAGGAAATAGTGATGAGAATCTAAATGGAAATATCAAATTTAACTATGATTAGAAACATGTATAAACAGCAACTCACTTGTTTTAAATGACTTTGAAACCCCTTTAGAACAGATGGGTTTTGGAGAATTAATGAGGTGGTGTGTGTTGCATGAAGTGAATATGAGAGAATGAAACTAATAAATGAAAAATGAAATTCAGATATGAAAAACTTATGCCCAGTTGGAGAAGCCTTGAAGGATGAAGATCTTGAAGAAGGATGCCGTCTTCTGGAAATGGCAGCGCTCCGGCGTGGTTGCTTCGATCTCCAAATTGCTATAACGCTGAGGCTCAATAATTCTCTCTCTCCTTTTTTTTTAACTCCTTGAGCTGCAAGGTATTTATAGACATTTTCTGCGTTCGCGATTAACATGGAAAAATCTCGGATTTATCTACTTTAATCGACAGATAATTACTGATTAATTCATCTTTATCTGTAATTATCTAAAACGCGTCCACTTTGGATGACGCCTTTCAGATTAAATTAAGATAAGGATAAATATCCGGGAAAACTTATCTTTATCTTTATTAGCTAAAACGCGTCCACTTGTGTAGACGTCTTTTACTCTAATTAAGATAAGGATAAACATCCGGAAGAGAAGTTAAAACAGCTTAGGAAACCTAAAACGCGTCGACTTTCACAAACGCCTTTTAGCTAATAAATCAATTAATTAAAATTCAAATTTAAACGCTAAAATACGAATAAACTCTAAATGGCGTCCACATGGGACGACGCCTTTTAGGATTCTTCATATTTTAACTGAAATTTGAGCTAAAATCAATTCAATTGATTAACTTAAACATGTCTGTTCGACCCGACACTCAAAAAGATCAATAAAAATTAATTAATGATTAATTATCAGACCATTATGAGGCATTATTATATGATATGAAATTTACTCAAAATGACGTCAAAATTAGCGTGTCTACAGCTGCCTCACCTTGGCATCGTCTTTGAAAGGGAGTGAAATATTAATGGAATGTACTGAAAAGGTGATGCCAAGGTGTGATGAGATACGCTCTTAACATCACATGATTATAATTTTTCTCAAAATCATCAATGAAGATAGTTCAATGAAATCAATGGAATTAATCCTGTCTGGATGAAGTAGACAAGGAAATAAAATAAGGTCGATCAACCTCCTCGGAGTAGGAAGTACCCCAGGTCATAGACACTGTAGGTTTCATCATGGGGAGCGTTTGCCAGCCAATGTGGACGTGCTGCAGCCATGATGGATCTTAAAAGAAAACAAGAAATATTGGATAAAGAACCCAATCAAGGATAGAATTCCAATGATATCTTCAAGCGAACCTCAAAGATAATCTAGATACTCAATTCAAAATGGAATATTTCATATCATGTTTTGAGTTGTTTAATTTAATGGTCTGAAATTTAATCAATAATTAATTCTTATTACAATGATTTCAAAGTCCTACATGATGCATGCTGGGCTAAAAGAAAAATATAAAGTTAAATAAAATATAAATTAATCAAGGATAATATTGTTAAATTGTCATTAATGAGTCAAGATACCAATTCTTGTAATCCAGTGCTAAGCCGAAGCTCGTTTATCCACGCACCGTTTCACAAAAGTGGAACCATCGTCCCCATTAATTAACAATCCAACGGCCTATCCGTGCGATTAAGAATTCTCTGGAATTATCACTGTTTTTGTTGAAGGGGAACTCAAATTCCAGTTTCATCAAAACTACAAGGTCCTTGATATGATCTAATAAATACTTATCATATAGTAATGCAAATGCACAATAATTACATGAAATAGAGTACAAGGGTAGAAATAACCGTCTTTTTAGCCACGGTCAGGACTTCTTGACTCCCACAGTGGGATCTTCATAATACTTCCAGCTTCATTCAGGTTTTCTTGAATTTTAGAAACAGGTTTCTGCTTGTTCTCTACTCGAATTCCAACTTTGCCAATGCCTTGTGTCCTGTATACAACTTGAACAAACATGTTAAGTATCTGTTTAGGCTTAGCCCCTTGCCTGGTTAAGTAACCGACTACTTGATCCTATCCTTGATAGAAGGGTCAAGGGGCATAGCCTTTATTAACAAAGGTAATGAGAATAATCAAACTTAAGTAAAATGCAACATACAAGCAGACAGATGCTTGCTGAAAATAAAAGGAATGAAACACACTAAATGCAACAAGCAGATGCTAACTGAAATATTTTTGTTTGTTTTGAAATATTCATTTTTTGTTTGGGGTTTTGAAATATATGCTTTTTTGTTTGAATTTTGACATATGTATTTTTTTTTGAATTTTTGACATATGTATTTTTTTTGACTTTTTTTTTTTGAATTTTTGACATATGTATTTTTTCTTGATTTTGTTGATTTTTGAAAACATGTATATTTTTTTTTTTGGATTTTCGAAACATATGTATTTTTTTTCAATTTTTTGACATATGTATTTTTTTGTTTTTTTTGACTAAAAGATCAGCATGATACTTAGATCAAAAGATCATATTCATTTATTAACTTAATTCCCAAATTGTTCTTTAACAACTCAACTTAAACCCATCGTGTTTGAATTTGTGTTTCCATTCGTGATCCCATTTGATGATTTGACCCTTAGTCAATCTAAACCATTCCTTAAGTTTGAAGTACATCTCTTTAGAAAAAAAAGATGAATGAATTTAGAAAGCCCATGAGAAGGTTCCGGAGACTTAAAAAGATGTCCCTTTTCTACCCTAATATCCGTTGGGGTTCGGTCATTTTCTTTCCGGGGTATTTATCGACCTTGCGTTCCCTTTTATTTCATTTCATGGCCTTCATGTAACGTTTGTAATGTAATGGCCTTTTGATTTGACATTTGGCTTCTGCCTTTTCCTTTTCTTTTTTTTCTTTCTGTTCTTTTTTTTTTTTTTGGGACGGATCTCCCCCTTTTTTTTATGACGGCCTCCTACTAAGATGGCGGGTATTCTTGGTAGTCTATCCTAAGTCTCGTTCCGACATCATGGGCCGAGTTAAAACAGAATTTTGCTTTAAAAATGAATGATTTGGACTTTACACCTCCGGTCAAGCTTTCGATATCCTTTAGGACTTGTCATCTCTTGTTACTCACGAATCAAACGTGTCAGTGTGTGCAGTAATGGGCGTGAAATTAAGTTATTCAGACTGATAAGGAAATTTGAGTTTATAAACTTTCTGATTCCACTGGTCTTTGTACCATACTGATCGACTCTTTAACCTAAGGATAGTATTTCTTAAGATGTAAACCATTCCATGGATGTTTTAGCTCTTCTCCTTCTGCATTAATAAGACGATAAGCATTACCAGGAAAAGCGTGCGATACAACATAAGGTCCTTCCCAGTTGGATTGGAGCTTAGAACGCGGACCACCAGGTTTTATAAAAATTCTTTTGACAACCATTTCACCGACTTTGAACTTACGTTCAATGACTTTCTTTTGATAAAAACGTGCTAGTCTATTTTGATAAACTTTTGCATGATTAGCAGCTGACCATCTTTTCTCGTCTAAAAGTTCCAATTGAGCAAGGAGTGCTGAACGATGTTCATCAATGGAAAATTCCTTATTCAATTGTACTCTTAATGACGGTATAAGGATCTCATATGGAACTACCGCCTCCATTCCAAATGTTAAGGAATAAGGAGTTTGCCCAATAGGCGTGCGGATTGAAGTTCGGTAGGCCCATAAAGCCTCAACCAATTTTTCTGGCCAATCTGTGAATTTATTAGATTTACACGTCTTTTTGATGATTTTTATCAAAGTCTTATTTGTTGCCTCTGCTTGGCCATTGCCTTGCGGATAATAAGGAGACGAATGATGCAATGCAATTTTATACCTGTTACAGAGATCCTTCAGTTCCTGTGACACGAACTGCGGTCCGTTGTCGGTGACGATGGTGCTTGGAATTCCGAATCGAGTGATGATGTTCTTCATGATGAACTTGCAGACGGTTGATGCTTTGATCTCCACGTACGCTTCAGCTTCTGCCCACTTGGTGAAGTATTCCGTTGCCGTGAGAATGAAAGATTTTTGCTTGATGCCGGAATCTGGATTACCAAGAGGTCCAATAATGTCGAAAGCCCACATGGAGAAAGGCCATGGGGAAGAAACAGGATGGAGTGAAGATGCAGGAGAATGAATTTTATCGGCATGAAGTTGACACTTAGCACACCTACGAACAAATCCTACGCAATCTTCTTCCATGGTTGGCCAATAAAATCCTTGTCTAAGGATCTTCTTTGCTAACATCTGTCCATTGACATGACCACCACAAACTCCACTATGAGCTCCTTCCATAACCTTCCAAAGCTCATCTTCGTCTAGACATCTCAGAAGAACTCCATCAAAACCTCTCTTGTACAGTGCTCCCCCAACTAGGGTGTATCTTTGAGCAACTCTCCTGATAGCTCTCTTCTCCTCAGTTGTAGCTTCCTCAGGATACGATTGATCTTCACAATATTTTGCAATTTCATAATACCATGGCTTCTGTTCATCATTCATCTCTTCTAACAGCTCCATTAACATGATTTCTCTTTTCTCAATGATATCTCCGTCTCTGACTTTCTTCAGCAATTTCTCCTTAGTTCTAAGGAATGAAGGATCTTTCACGGCGGGTGAAAGACGCCTATGAACTATGATCGATTCAGATTGTTTGCTGATTGGAAAATCCAGAGAAGATGCAAGTGAAGCTAGAGCGTCAGCTAAGATGTTTTGATTCCTAGGGACATGGACAAAGATCAATTTCGTGAAAAGCTTTGAATAAGCAGAAGTAAGCTCTTGATAAGGCTTGAGCTTGGGATCGAGAGTTCGATACTTGGTCAGCACTTGGCGAAGAATTAGTTGGCTATCACCCACAATCCTGAGTTTGGTAACACCATGGAAATGAGCAGCCTCAAGACCAGCAAGGAGTGCCTCGTATTCAGCTATATTGTTTGTAACTGGAAAATCAAGCTGAAAGGCTTGTGGAATGGTGATACCTTCAGGTGATAACAGAACAATACCGATCCCTTTTCCATGAGAATTCAGAGCTCCGTCAAAATGCAGAGTCCACATATCATCTCTGATTTGATTTACGGACATCAGTTCCTCATCCGGAAACTCTGATCGCACTGGATCAAATCGAAGAAGGGGATGATGAGCAAGATGTTCTGCTATGGCATAGCCCTTGATCGCTTTCTGCTGAATATAGATGATATAGAATTGAGATAGAAAGCTTTGCCATCGTGCTAACCTATCAGTAAGAACAGATTTCTCCAGAAGAAATTTGATCGGATTCATCCTAGCGATGAGATGGACTTCATGGGCCAGAAAATAATGCTTCAGTTTCTGCACAACCCAAACCAATGCTGCACATGTTTTCTCCATCGCCGTATATCTCTGTTCAGCGGGGTTGAGAAGTTTAGAGAGATAATAGGCTGCCCTCTCTTTTCCTTCTTCATCTTCTTGTGCTAAGACAGCCCCCACTGCATCATCCAGGACTGAAATGTAAAGTATCAATGGTTTGCCTGGAGATGGTGGTCTCAGAACAGGAGGACTTGCTAAATAATTCTTTAATCCATCGAATGCCTCTTGACACTTATCGTCCCAATCGAATTTGACTCCCGGCTTGGTAAGCTCGTAAAACGGCTTACACCTTTGTGAGTGCTGGGAGACAAAGCGGCGAATAAATTGCAACCTTCCGATTAATCCTCTCAACTCTTTCAAGTTTTTGGGAGGTGGCATTTCTCTAATGGCCTTCGCCTTATTAGGATCGATCTCAATTCCCCGTTTACTGACGATAAATCCAAGCAATTTTCCTGAAGATACCCCGAATACACATTTCTTGGGGTTCATCTTTAACTGATATTCTCTCGATCTTTCTAACACCCTTGCTAAACCTTTGGCATGCTCAACCTTTGTTTTCGATTTAACCAATAAGTCATCCACATACACTTCCAAGTCTATATGCATCATGTCATGAAATATTGCCATCATGGCCCTTTGATAAGTGGCTCCAGCATTCTTTAATCCAAATGGCATGACAACATAACAGTATGTTCCCCAAGGTGTAGTGAATGATGTTTTCTCTTGATCCTCTTCTGCCAGCTTGATCTGATTGTATCCTGAAAATCCATCCATAAATGATAACGTCTCATAGCCAGCGGTGTTATCGATGAGTACATCAATATGAGGCAATGGAAAATCATCTTTAGGACACGCCCGATTCAAATCGCGGAAGTCAATGCAAATCCTGACCTTCCCGTCCTTCTTCATAACCGGGACTATGTTAGCCACCCACTGTGGATAGAGGACAACTATAATAAATTTAGCTTTATGTAATTTATCGACCTCTTCCTTCATCTTTAGAGCCATTTGTGGGTGGAATCGCCTTAACTTCTGCTTGACCGGGCTAGCTCCTTCCTTTAATGTCAGCCTGTGTTCAACTAAAGACGAGTCTAACCCTGGCATATCTTCATAACTCCAGGCGAAAGTGTCCTTATAGTCCTTGAGCACTTGTACCATTGCGTTTTCATCCTCTGTAGAAAGATTTTTACTGACGAGGACAACCTTAGGTTCGTCTTCAGTCCCTAAATTAATTTCTTTGGTGGGCTCTTCTACGGCAGCTGAGGGTTCATCAAATCTCTTCACTCCACGGGCATATGCCTCAGCCGCGTCCACGTCATCTTCTTCTTCAACAATGGGGTCCTTTTCATATACTAATTCATATACCCCGTACCCATCATTGACTGACTCATCATCCATGCAATCTTCTGGCATCTGAATTGGATTTTCTAAAAGTTGAGGGATCAAAGAGCAAGAAGAGCACTTATCAGCTAAATCCTGGAGGTATCTATCTGGAATTTGCCTACCCTTAGGCTTCCTAGATTTCCTAAACTGACTAGACTGCCTAACTTCACTATCATAACCTAGGGAAGACGAAGCAGGATGAAAATCCTGGGATACAAGTGGAAATACAAGAGAATCCTCCCGAGGGGAGGGACAGAGTAAATCTAAAAGAGAATCTTGACCGAAGGACCCGCGCGGCGGGGTGCAATCGGACAAGTAGGATGTTTCCTCAATGAGGATTTGGGAAGAATTTGTTGCCAAATTGGCGTTTTTTTTTGGAAAATGAAAGAATTAAACATAAAGCAGGAATGAATACAAATGGGAGGAGAATCAAACAGAGGAAGAGGCACCAAGGCCAGAGGATTGGGGGGATCATATAGTAATATGTCCCAGATCAGATCATACAACCTCTCTAGATCAAGAGGAGGTTGTGGTATAATGTCCCGAAGGGACAGAGTAATCATGACGGGCGGAGCCCGTGGAATATCTTCAGTTATGACCCGCGACCAAGTCGGGGTCAAGAGCAGTGTACGAAATAAGGTATGGAGCATGAAGACATGTGAAGGATATGTCCCCCTCCAGAGCAGATCTGTTGTGTAACCAGCTTCATAGGGGTCATCTGGTTCCCCTTCATCAGTCTCTTCGGACAGCAGTATCCGCTTGTCAAATATAGCACCAGGGCTTTCAATTAGTTCATCAATCTGCGGCGGCCACTTAGGTTCTGCAGGATCCAAGAATAGTCTGTTCAGTGCAATATACAGGTCCCTCAGATCGAACCACCTGTACCATTCACATTCAGGGTCATGAAATTTCCTCCTTTTCATAGGCCGCAGAGCCTCCAAGGATTGGTACGTAAGCAGTTCAGAGCAATGTCTGGCCAAATCCCTCCCATAAATATCATGGAAGTCAAAACATGAAGTAATGACCACCGTATTGTCATAGCTGAGTATGGGCCCTTTCACAAAGTGAGTACACAGGGTCCATGTTAGGGGATCTCGGCCTTCTTTAGGTGGTGTAGACATTGCCTCCCAGATCTTCGGGCCTTCTTTGATCTCTGCTTTCTGAACCGGATCTTGCTTCAGTTTTATTGGCCTATAGCCCAGACCATTTCCAGGTGCTGCTCGATGATTTCTGACAGGAATGGTCCTGCCTTGTAACTGCGTGCCCAGACCTTTCCCAGGCTCGTAGCCGTTCTTCATCATGATCCTCCATCCTGGGGTACTCATGCACTTCCCCCTTTTGATAGCATCTAATGGATATGGAGAGATAGTAGCGGCTTTCAGAGGATCAGCCACTGGACGGTAGACCTGTAATACCGACAGAAAAGGTTGTCGGCCAGGTAAAACAGCAGATTCGATGTTCAAGGAATGAGCAGCAGCAAGGATCGGCATGCTCGTTACTTTAATTATTCGTCCTTTGTAAGGAAATTTGAGGCATTGATGATTCGTAGAAGGAATCGCCTCGAGAGTTTTAATATAAGGACGACCTAAAATGGCATTTATGGAAGGGTCGATTTCCAAGATGTGAAATTCAACCTCCGCATGACTTACAGGGCCCAGCTCCACCTTTAAATAGACCATTCCCAGAGGGGAACGGGTAGAATTGTCATATGCTGTTACTGATATGGGGCTGGGCAGCCATTTCTCTTTGGGCACACCGCACAGCTCCAGGGTCTTCAGAGGTAGAACATTAATCGAAGCCCCTGTGTCGACCAGGCATGCATCCACGGCCTTCTTACAGATGTTAACCGTGATACTCAGAGCCATGCTTCTGGCTGCTGGCGGTGCTAGTTCCGATGTATGAAATGTTATAGAGGGCTGATCCCCCTGAGGAACTAGTAGTGCTACAATCTTCTCTACCGGCACGTCTTCATTGACCATCACCTTCTGCAGATATTCCATCAGAGCTTCTTGGTGACTCTTGGATCTTTTGATCAGTTCGAGTATAGTGATCCGTGCCGGTGTCCGATCCAGGTGTTTCAACAGGTCATATTGAGTGCCTGGCGCACTCTCTTCATTATGGGCTTCCTCAGTCGGCTGTGATGGGCCGTCTCTGACTGTGGACTGAGGAAAGACTTTGTTAAAAATCCTTCCACTCCGGAGCGCGTGTTCCTCAACCGTGGAGGATCCGGGTGACACTTTAAGTACCGCAGGGTTGGACGGTGCGGATGGCGTAGAGGGTTGGTAGGTAGGTGATGGCGTAGGGCTAGGTGGTGATGGCGTGGTGCGGATTAAAGGCCTAGAGGGTTGGATGGTGGATGGGTAAGCGGTTGGCGAGGTGGGGAATGGTACGCGTAATAGTGGTTTAGATGGTAATGGCATATCTGGATAGGTGGTGGTGGTAGCGGGTGAAGTAGGAAACGGTATGCGTAATAGCGGCCTAGATGGTAGGAGGGGCGCGTTGTTGGTTTGCGGGGGGTTATATGATGGAGGCGTAGTGGTGCGGGGCGTAATGGGTCTAAGGAAGGCGGGTAGTGGTAATGGGTTATTGGGTGTGGGCGAGTGATATGTGGGTGTGGGTATAGGGGTAATGGTGACGGGTTGTGGCCTTGGTATGTGGATGGTGCGGCGTGGTGGTCGCTCTGCGGTACTTTGAACGTGACCCGTTGAACAAAGAGAGGAAGAGTCCTCTACTCTCCACTGCTGCCCACGACCAGCCTCAGACTGGCTGTTCGTCAAGATGGGAGCAACCTGGTTTTGGTTCTGATGCTCCGGGAGTGGATTTTGCACTATGCCCATGTTGGGTGGTGTTACTGCCTGTGCCGGTGGTCTTGCTTGCTGCTGCTGCTGCTGCGGTCTCCTCGCCTTCAGGGCTGTTATGTACTTCTTCATTTCCTCCCAGTCTATGCCGCCCTGCTCATTGAGATCATGGATATAATCTCTGAATTGGAAGCAGGTGTCAATGGTATGCCCAGGTTGCCTGTGAAAGTAGCAATACCTAGACGTATCGGCATTTTAAGGCCAGACGGCCTTCTCTCTCGGCAAAGCTAAGGCATTGGCTGCCCTTAAAGCGCTGAAGATATCTGCCAAGGATTCTGGGAGGGCCGGGTATTCTGCCCTTTTCGGGCCTGGAGGTCTCCTTTGCTGGTTGTAGTCACCAGGAGGAGGGACATTGTGGTACGCCGGCGGTGCACGCGGCTGGTACTGTGGCTGTTGCTGTTGCTGCTGATGTGGCTGCTGATACTGCTGTTGCCGTTGCGGCTGTTGCTGTAACTGGTTCTGATTCGGCTGCTGGGGCCGCTGGTACTGCTGTTGGTAATGGGGGTTCTGCTGCTGCCTGTACCCCTGTTGGCTCGGCTGTGGTGGCCTCTGATACTGCTGATTCCTCACAAACTGGGGCGAGTTATTGTTCATAGTACTGACCTGCTCGTGAGAGAGCGTGCCCTCAGTAGTTGGACCTGAGCTAGGAGAATTCGGCACTGCAGGCTTCCGAGGTGGAGGTCTACTAGGTCTATGAGGATCAAAGACGCTAGAGAACGTAGCGTCCTTGAAAGCATTCTGGCAATACCGTGCCCTTTCATAGAGCTCTGCCATGTTCGTCAAGTTGTTCAAGGAGAGGACTAGCTTGAACTGGGGCGTGGCGTTAGAAATCAACATTTTCATTTGTTCGGATTCGGACAAGTGATCTTTTACTTTTTCAGCCAGGCCCCGCCACCTGTCAGCAAAACTGACAAACTCCTCGTCCGGTTTCATCTTTTCTGAAATAAGATCCGTGATAGACAAGGAGGGTGCAACTCTGTCCTGGTATCGTTGGATAAATTTGCGTGAAACGATACCGTAATCCTCTACTTCGGAGGGTTCCAAAGAAAAGAACCACTCGAGGGCTGGTCCCTCTAGGGATCTCCTGAACAAGAAAGCCAATGACCTCTTATCATTCTGCCAGAAAGAGGATTCGTACATGAACTCCTTCAGGTGCGTGAAGGGGTTACCAGTACCGTTATACTTTCGATACACTGGCATTTCAGAGGGTGGCAGATGGAATACTGGCAGGCTCGGTAAGTTAATTTCTGGCACAGCTTTAACCCCCATCATTTTCTGGAGATTGTTGAACTGTTCATCCATGCGCTCCATCTTGGCCAGCAACGTCTGCGTGGTCAGATCTGCCTGGGGAGGAGGAGGAGGAGGAAGTACCTGATAGGCCTGCTGCCTAGAGTACGTTGGACATGGAGGATAATAAGGATGAGGTCCGGCAGAGCTTCCGCCATGCCCGAGGGCATTTTGATAAATGGGCGTCTGCGGTCTAGCCGGTTGCCTGGATGACGAAAGTTGTGGCCCAGTGGGCCGAGAAGTAAGATGAAGGCCTTCCATGGCCTGTTGGATATAAGGAGGAGGAGGAAGAGGTTGTTGAGGAACAACGGGGGGAGCCACAGGATTCGGCTCAACAGGCTGCATGGGTGCCTTCCCCTTCAAGATAGACTGGATCGCCTCGAACTGCTGAGGGTCCAGTCGGGAGGCGAGAACTCCCAGAGCATTGACAACATCCATAGGATCGGAGGATGAAGGATCATGCTGATTCATGTCCCCCTCAAAGTCAGGATTGGGAATCGCATATTCATGCGGAGGAAGATCATGATATTGATCGTGCGGATTAAAAAGAGGAGTTCGGACATTCCCGTCATGCCGAACTGGAATGGGGACAGAATTACGAGAGGCATCAGCATCTCTCCCGTTCTCGTAGTTGAAATCAGAATTGCGAGGGGCATTAGCATCTCCCTCGTAGTTGATAATGGCGTCTTGGGCCATACTCAAATCTCTGCCTGATCGCAGCAACATTATATTAGATTCTTTTTTTTAAAGATTTAATCAAACAAGTTGTGCAGAAATTAATCAAACAAGTGGATGCTTAACGTGTTTTCAGGATTCCTTGTTGAGTTACTTGAATTGGATTAAACCACAATTTCGCTCAGGGAAGGATCCTAGTTTCAGTTCAGTTTCCACCGTTATTCTCTAAGATTTTCTCTCACAACGCTTTCGGAATCTAGCCGGGACTTCAATTGGTACAACCAGCCCGATGATCAAGGAGGAATACCTTGATTTTGGGGACTTATGGAGGTCTCAACGTCAACTTCTCTAGTCTGATCAAGGGACCAACCCAATCAGAGAGAGTTGTTAACGTCGAGTAATGTGTTCCTAAGAAAAGGAGGGTTTTAGCCTCAATGCGTATGCCCTGCGACCTGGATGGCCTCTAATGCTTAATAGAGTAATGTGTAGCTAGCACTCAACACAGAAATCTGGAAACTGAAAAATAATTAAGAAACTGTCTGAATCGCGTCGATTATAGTCGACGCTATTCAAAACAGAACTTAATTCTTTCGCAGAGAACAGATGCAAACAGCAGAGAAAACCTGGAAAATAACTAAAAACTGTCTGAATCGCGTCGATTATTGTCGACGCTATTCAACACAGAGCTTAATTATTTCACAGAAACAGATGCGAACGACAGAGATAATCTGGAGGCTAAAAGGCGTCTAGGTGTACTGATGCGGTTTTGAAACGCGTCGCTGTTCCTGGACGCTTTTTAGTTCGCAGAAACAGATTTCCAGAAGGATTTTCTGGGTCGAATCCTCCTTAAACAGGGTAAAATGCAGTAAATAATCAACTCAAGCAAAGATTTTTAGTTTCAGATTTTAAACAGGATGGTTTACTATCTAAACAACTAAGAAATCACACAATCACACAGCATTTTATCACCAAAAACAGCTTTTTAAACTAATCAAAGGGGAGGCAAGATCTTGCCACTGGGGTGTGCACGTGGTGCACGAAGGAAATTAAACAAACTAAACACTCACCAATCGGTGAGGACGTGTCGAAAGACACAAGTGGTGCATCGTGGGTGCCCGGTATGATAATAGCAAGAACAAAAGAAATTAAAAGACGGCGAGACCAAGTCCCACCGTGATCGCCAAAAGAGCTGTAGGTGCTGAAAATTTGCTCGTGTGATTAATGTGAAAAACTATGTTGTTTAGGGTAAATTAACCTATTAAAAAAATGCAACTAAGGTGCTGTGATCGCCAGAAACTTTTAACTAAAAAGCTTCAAAAGAGTTTTGATCGCTTACCTGTTCAAACGCGGAAGATTGAATCCTTGGTTCCCCTCCTTCAGCCGGCTGAAGAAAGAGAGCCTCTTTGTTTTTTCGTTCTTGCTGTTGAATGTTGAGGATCGTACAGAAGTTCTCCTGGCTTTTGCTTGATTTCCCTCTTTTTGATTTCTTGTTGTTGTTGTTGAATACAGCAGACAGAGAGACAGAAAAATAAAGATGAAATAGTGATGAGAATCTAAATGGAAATATCAAATTTAACTATGATTAGAAACATGTATAAACAGCAACTCACTTGTTTTAAATGACTTTGAAACCCCTTTAGAACAGATGGGTTTTGGAGAATTAATGAGGTGGTGTGTGTTGCATGAAGTGAATATGAGAGAATGAAACTAATAAATGAAAAATGAAATTCAGATATGAAAAACTTATGCCCAGTTGGAGAAGCCTTGAAGGATGAAGATCTTGAAGAAGGATGCCGTCTTCTGGAAATGGCAGCGCTCCGGCGTGGTTGCTTCGATCTCCAAATTGTTATAACGCTGAGGCTCAATAATTCTCTCTCTCCTTTTTTTTTAACTCCTTGAGATGCAAGGTATTTATAGGCATTTTCTGCGTTCGCGATTAACATGGAAAAATCTCGGATTTATCTACTTTAATCGACAGATAATTACTGATTAATTCATCTTTATCTGTAATTATCTAAAACGCGTCCACTTTAGATGACGCCTTTCAGATTAAATTAAGATAAGGATAAATATCCGGGAAAACTTATCTTTATCTTTATTAGCTAAAACGCGTCCACTTGTGTAGACGTCTTTTACTCTAATTAAGATAAGGATAAACATCCGGAAGAGAAGTTAAAACAGCTTAGGAAACCTAAAACGCGTCGACTTTCACAGACGCCTTTTAGCTAATAAATCAATTAATTAAAATTCAAATTTAAACGCTAAAATACGAATAAACTCTAAATGGCGTCCACATGGGACGACGCCTTTTAGGATTCTTCATATTTTAACTGAAATTTGAGCTAAAATCAATTCAATTGATTAACTTAAACATGTCTGTTCGACCCGACACTCAAAAAGATCAATAAAAATTAATTAATGATTAATTATCAGACCATTATGAGGCATTATTATATGATATGAAATTTACTCAAAATGACGTCAAAATTAGCGTGTCTACAGACTTCTCGCAATTTCTCAGCTTCTAGGCCTTCTATGGCCTCCTGGTAGGTTTTAAGATCATCATCCTCATTATATTCTACTTTAGACTCTCTTTCAGCGATATGTCCCACATATCGTTCGGATAGTCTAAGTAATCTACCAGATCTACGAGGCTCATCTGTGTGTACCTGAACAGATTCAGGAACTAATATCTCATCTGATGATAATGTAGCTGTTTGGGAATTTGGAACCTCTTCCAGTACTATTTTACTCCTACTGTCCTCCTAGAGAAGGTATTCCTTTTCCAGAAAGATAGATTTCCTGGCGATGAACACTTTTTGTTCACCAAGATGGTAAAAATAGTATCCAAAGGTTTCCTTTGGATATCCCGCAAACCTACATTTATCAGTTCGTGATTCCAGCTTGCTTGGATCATACTTCTTTACATGAGTAGGACAACCCCAGAGTTTAACATGTTTAAATTCTGGTTTCATGCCTTTCCATATCTCATATGGAGTAGAGGCCACATACTTGCTGGGTACTTTGTTCATTAGGTATGCTGCTGACTCTAGAGCATACCCCCAGAGGGACACTGGTAATCCCGAAAAGTTCATTATGGATTGCACCATGTCCAACAAGGTACGATTCCTCCTTTCTGACACACCATTCATCTGTGGTGTATATGGAGGGATCAACTGAGAGAGGATACCATTATCCTTTAAGAATTGTGTGAAATTAGTACTCAAGTATTCTCCTCCTCGATCTGATCGAAGAGCTTTAATACTTTTTCCTAAGTGCTTCTCTATCTCATTATTGAACTCGAACTTTTCAAATGCTTCTGACTTGTACTTCATTAAGTATATATAGCCGAATCTTGAGAAGTCGTCGGTGAATGTGATGAAGTACGAGAAGCCACTTTTGGTTTGGGTGGATATGAGACTATATACATTCGAATGTATTAGTTCCAAAATGTCTTTGACACGTTCTCCATGTCTAATAAATTGAGATTTTGCCATTTTTTCCATAAGGCAGGATTCACATGTCGCAAATGATTTATAATCGAATGCAGTTAAATAACCATGTTTGTGCAACCTTTGCAACCTACTTTCACCAATGTGTCCAAGTCTACAATGCCACATGTAGGCTTAGTTCACACAATTCTTACTCTTTTTAAGAATTTTATCACTGTGAAGATTGTAATAGGAAACATCTAAAAGATATAGACCGTTGACTAAAGATGCCGAAGCTATTGATTTATTACTATAATAAATCGAACAACTTCTATTCTCAATAGACAAGTTATATCCTATCTTGTCCAAAAAAGATATTGATATGATGTTCTTTATTATGCTAAGAACATAATAACAATCTTCTAATGATAAGACGTCTCCCGATGGAAGTCTGAGGTTTGTTGTCCCTATAGCAATTGCCGCAACTTTTGTGCCATTTCTTAGCCTCAATTCCACCTCGCCTTTTCTCAGCTTGCGCTTACTTGTCAGCATCTGCATATCATAACAGATAGGAGAAGCACTTCCGGTAACTAACACCTAAGATGTAGAATCTCTAACTGACAAGCTGATATCTATCATATAGATATATGAAGCTTCTGATAGCTTCATCTTTCCATGAGCTTTATCGCTGACGAACTCCTTGCAGTCCTCTTCCAGTGTCCCTACTATTTACAGTAGAAGCAGTCACCCTTTATTACTCATTTGCCTTTGTATGCAATCATTTCTGCCTCAGGGGCATCTAATGTCAGTTCAACAGGAGGATTAGCTCCAAGGACGTATGTAATGTGCTCAGATCTGAAGACACTCTTCAGGTTTTTGAGCCAAATCAAGTAGTTCGGGCTAGTTAAAAGTTTGACATTAAGTATGTCACGGAGTGGGTTATTTGACGACATAATTTCGTACAGGTGATGAATAAAATCTATTTAGTAGATGTTCAATTATTAAAATGTAAAATAAGACATGGTCCTTTAATCAAGTTTTAACTCCCACTAATTTTTGACGGACTGTATAACCTTCAGTTATACAGAACGAGAGACGCCGGCAGTCTCCTAGTAGAGATCAGAATCTCAATGACTTGCAGTACTGATAAGTTCACAATTTTACATAAATAACAGATGAAATTTACACACTTTGCTATTAATTTAATGAACAAAATCACATGAAATGATAAATAAATCATCTGTGCATTCAAACATATCAATTTTGAAAAAAAAAAAAATCTGAATTTCAAATATCATCACTCCATGGATTGAAGAAGGGTAGCAATTTTATTCTCAAATAAGATTTTCTAGACAATTATTTAATGTGTAGTTGGATGATTTATTGCCGCATAAACTTAACTGTTATTTTATGTGAATATAGGACATGAACAAACAAATGGCATAGTGGTTGAACTATCTAGATTTCAAAGAAGTGACCAAGGTTCAAATCTTGGAAGGAACAAGATTGTATTTATTTTTGTCGTAAACCCCACCACAAGCCAACTAAGAGAGAGAAGAGAGAATTTTAGAATTCAAATTTCAAAAATGTTATTTTTAATTTGAATTTCAAAATCTCGAAAATAACATTTATTCTTCAATTCAAAATTCGAATTTTGAAATATCCCTCTCCAAATTTAAATTTCAAATATACATTTATGGAGAATCCTCTAATCAAGGGGAGCTTAATACAAGCAATTAAGGACCCATTGATTAGAAGATTTGAAATTCAAAATTTGAATTAAGAATTCTCTTCTATAAAATCAAGAGAGAGAGGAGGAGGGAATCCTGAAATTTAAAAAGAAAGATATTTAATTTAAAATTCAAAATTCAAAATAGTCTTTATGGGCTTAAAAGAAGATCCACTAATCAAGGGGGAGCTTAATAGCCTATTTATTACCCTATTTGAAATTCAAAATTTGAATTAAGAATTTTCTTCTATAAAACCATGGGAGGGGGGAGGAAAAAGCTAAGCTTGTTTTTTTGGAAATTCTCTCTCTCAATTTCTCTCCCACTTTCTCCCTCTCTTTCACTCTCTCTCTCTCTACATCTCTCTCAAACCAGCGGCTATTAGTGCAAGAGGTGGATTCGAGGCAGTGCAACTGACCATTGGAAGGAGTCCTAGGCTACCAAGGATCCGCGCGAAAGGCTACGGCGGCTGCAAACATCAATTTTCTCTCTCCACTGTCTCTCTCTAGTTTTTGAGTTCTCCATGTTACGCAATATTTAGAATATTTTCTGTAAAAGATTTCTTATGAAAGTTATATTAATTTTTGATTTTCAATGTCTCTGTAAAATTGCATATTGTTCTGATAATGAATGACAGTAGCTCCTTTGAAAAACGTTATCTTTTCTACATCTTTTTGTTCTACAATTTTTATTTTTTCTTCTGTTGACACTACTCAAATTTTATATTCTACTTTTAATTAGTGTTTTAGAGGTAGTCTTAGTTCCGTAAATGGTCTGATTATGCTCGTTTAGGGATGCTCTTTCTGTGAGTTCATAGTAAGTCCGGTTAATTTTAATTCTTAACAAATAAAATCATCATGCTCCCTCTTCTTTGTTCTCTATTTTTCCTCTAAAAACTCAAAGTTTTCAACTTTAAAAATCTATTTTCCTGTGGATTTGACCAAATCTTACCACTTGTTATTTTTTAAATAATTATATGTGGAAATTGAAATTTTAAGATTGATGTTCGAATATGCTTAAAGACACATAATTTCGAGTGATCAATTTTTGGCGCCGTTGCCGGGGAATTAGAATTTTAATTTTGATTATTTTGGGTCCATTTGTATAAATCCATACTCACATTCATTTTCTCTTTTTGCAGGAATTTATTTTTTTAAAAAAAAAGAAGACAAAAGGAAAGCTCAACTTGGTGAGTTTGTTCCAATTTCTTTAATATTTTTATTTTCAGATTTGCTTAAAATAGATATAGACCTCATTAAATAAAAAAAATCAGAAAAAAAAAATTAAAAAAAAATACATTTCAAGATTAGAAACCAAACTACCATGTTTTAGGACATGCATCATTTAGGAATGCATTAGTTTTAAATTTTTGTCATTTATTTCATGTTGAAGAGTGCGGGAGGCAAGGTAAGTCTTTCTAAATTGTGCAAATAACATGTTCATGCATTGTCATTTCATTATTGCATAAAACAAACTTGATTGAATTGTGGTGTGCATCTCATTGATAAAATAATTTAAGGGCATCTTCATAACAAGATAAGGTGGGGATTTCATCATCCTTCCTTGACCCACAAATAACAAACACTCCATCTTGCATTGTCCTAAGCCCAATAAAAATCAAATAGCAATTGCACCTAGGGTTCACACTATGATTGGACCGAGCTTTGAATTCATTTCTACTTTGGACAACGGTGTTTAGGCTAGAGGTTACAAAGGTAAACGCTTAAGTGGACAAGTGGTTATTTAATTAGGTCCCTACGAAAGTAGGGGGAGCCTCCCGCTATCCCACCTCTTACTTGGCCGATTGATCTATTGTAAGGGTGATTCATAGTGAATTCTAGCCATTTTGTGAGAAATCTCATCCTTAAGTCTATGATACACTTAGGTCATTAGGAATTTGTTATTAACTTGTTTGTCTTTGCATAAATAAACATAAAAAATATATAAAAATAAAAATTACAAAAACAACCATTCTCATCTCATCTTGGTCTAATGTATGCTAGGTAGAAGATCTCAAAAGCCATATATTATCAAACCCATTTAATAAATTGAGAGATACCTACATCACCAAACCAATATTCAACATCAAATGGCTGGAAATAATCAACAAATGCCTAAACAAATGAAGGAATACTTCATTCCTCAAGACTATAATCCGTCATCTTGTATCCAATTGCCTAATGTCCATGCTAGCCATTATGAGATCAAGCCAAGCACCATCCAAATGCTCCTATCTTTTTATGGGAATACCAATGAAGATCCATATAAACATTTGGATGAATTCTTTGAGATTTGTTCAACCGTGAAAATTCAAGATTTCACGGAGGATGCCCTTCAACTTACCCTATTCCCTTTCTCACTTAAGGACAAAGCCAAATATTAGCTTGGAACGATAGGGAAGCCCATTAGGACTTGGCCCGAAATGCAACAAAAATTCCTAAAAAAATTATATCCTATTGGGAGAACAAATACAATGAGAAGGGCTATAACTGGATTCTCACAATTACCAGGAGAACAAATTCATGAATCTTGAGAACGATTGAAATCATTGTTGAGAAAATGTCCACACCATGGATTGTCTAGATGGCAAATTGTGCAAGCATTCTATGAAGGTTTAGATGCACAATACAGGCAAACGGTAGATGCATCTGGTGGAGGAGCATTCATGAGCAAAAGTGAGGAAGAAGCTTATGATTTGTTTGAAATGCTAAGTGAAAATTCAATAAATCATGCTTCACTTTCATCATATGAAAGATATGTGAGAACATCCAAACGGACTGGAGTTTATGAAATAAGAAATAGAGGAGAATTTGAACCTAAGATGGATATCAATATCTTGGCCCAAAAGTTGGATAAGGTAGACCTTCTGGCCTAACAAATGAGCAAAATGGATCTTATGGCCCAAAAGCTAGACTAAGTCCTAGCTTCGAATAACCAAGGATCTAATATCCATGCACAATCAAGACCTTACTCCGAATCTTCTCCATCTTATCAAGAAGCTTGTAATCTTTGTGCCAGCCCAACTCACCATGTCAGTGAGTGTCCTACGGCAGCCCAATTGCCACCGTTCATCCAAGAACAAGTCCAAGCAGCCCAGGGTTATTCAAAGCCCAATCATGATCCATATTCTAACACCTACAACCCTGGTTGGAAGAATCATCCTAATTTTTCATGGAAACCTCAACAAGTCCAAGCTCCAAATCTACAAGCACAAAATTTTCAGAATAGGGCCCATCAACAGAATTACTATCCAAATCAATCTTTCAATAAAAGCCAACCTATCTAGTCCCAAGCTCAAGCTCCTTACTTTCAGCCCAATAACAATCAGAATATGTTCTCTCAACCCCCATATCAAATCCCACAACATCAGCCATCAAATCAAAATGATGACAAATTCAATATGCTGCAACAATTACTCATGAATCAACAACAACAACAGCAACAATTGCAACAATTGGTCATCTCTCAACAACAATCCATTTCGAAATTAGAAGCCCAATTGGGTCAAATGGCTGATACAACCATGAGGAGGAAAGTGGGCCCATTACTAAGTCAATCCATTGCTAACCCGCAAAACTATCCTCCGGGTTTCCAACATCAACCAATCCTACCTAATCCTCAAGCCCAACCTCAAATGGGCTCAAATCCACCAAGAGGCCCACAGTTAGAAAATGCGAAAGCAATTTTGGCCTTAAGAAGTGGTAAAGTTTTGCCGGATCCTTACCCAAACCAAGGATCTAGTCAGCCCAATCCTGAACAAAATGAAGAAGAAAAAGGAGAAGAAGATGAGAATGAACAACCCAATATCAGTTAAGGAAAAGGAAAAATGGAGAAATGTCCTGAGAATTATAAACCAGAAATCCCTTTTCCACAAGCTTTAGAGAATGGCAAAGATAAAAGAAAGCATCAAATCCAAGTCAAAAATGAACAGTTAATAGACTTATTTAAACAAGTCTACATTAACATACCATTGGTTGATGCAATCCAACATGTGCCGGCCTATGCCAAATTTTTAAAAGAACTTTGTACTCATAAGAGAGAGCCCAAAACAAATCATAAGAAGGTCTTTTTGTCTGAAGAAGTGAGTGCCATTTTGCTTAACCAATTGCCCAAAAAGATGAAAGATCCTGGGGCTCCACTTATCTCTTGTGTTATTGAAGGAATCACATTTGACAAGGCACTTCTTGATCTTGGGGCTAGTGTAAACCTTTTGCCCACTTCTGCCTATGAACAACTAGATCTTGGAGAACTGAAGGTCACTCCTATTATTCTCCAACTGGCAGATCGATCAATTAAATTGCCACGAGGACTCATTGAGGATGTAATTGTCCAAATCGAAGATTGCTACTTCCCCGTGGACTTCCTTATCTTAGATATGGCCCCATCCTCAGATTTGAATCACACTCCAATCATTCTAGGACGTCCATTCTTAGCTACAGCAAAGGCAAATATCAATTGTACGACAGGTAAGATGGGCATATCTTTTGGGGACCGGCAGATTGGGATCAATATTTTTCAAGCTCCTAAGTACTTGGATCGGAATGAGAGTTGTTATACAGTGCATGCCATGGATAATATAGTAGATGATAGTCCAGATTTAGAACAATTCATCTTTCCCTTAGAAGAGAATTTGGAGTTTGAACAGTCTTTATCCTACATGAAGGACATTGATTCACTTCACAATTTGCCTCACTCGCTTAGTCCTTGGCCTATCATTGAACCTGTACCAAAATTGCACCTTAGGCCAACACTGCCATCTCCTATATCTCCTCCTGAATTTGAGCACAATTACTTACAGTCTAATCGTATGCACGACATTCATATGGTGAGACATGCTAAGTCGAGAGGAGAATTACACATGAACCAAGGTCTAAGTGAAGTAGGCATGAATGAGGTAGTCAAATGGTCAAATCAAACAAATCATCACTTCATGAGTAGGAAAAGTATGGCTCTGAGAATATCTGAGCAGGGCACACAAAATGATACCAACAAATCAATTGACCCAGGTTGATAAGACCTCACATGCGTCTGGCTGAAGACGTTAAACTTAGCACTTATTGGGAGGCAACCCAATCTTCTCATTTTTATTCTGATTATTCTCTTTTTCTTTTCTTTTTAGAAAACTCATAAAATCCACCTTGGAGAACAGACAGAAGCCTCGTCACACCTCAGGTTGTATCTCTCCTCATCATGAATTCCATATTAAATAATTTTTGTGCATTTCTATGCCATTGAGGACAATGTCATTCAAGTTGGGGGGAGAATCATAGTGCATATTGAATAAAATTGTTTAAAATGAACAAAATTTTTGAAATTTTTTTCATTTTTCACACAAATTTTCAAAAAAATTTTTTGCTTCATTTTCACACTACAACAAAAATTCTTATCCATCATAATTCATTTAGGGAATCTTGATCAAAATTAAGTTAGGAAGTTGAGTAAAAGTTTGAATTAACTCTCCTCTCTACAAAGAATCACGACGGGATGATTTTCACACACACACGGTAACTTGGAAAGAGTGGAAGATCCTGAAAGTGTAGAGTTGCTGGAGTTGACCCGAAGTGTAGAATTACTCATTCTGTTTTTACTTTTAGGTCAAACGAACAGAAAGTTAGGATTCGTAATAGGAGATCAAACCACTTAACACTTTAAGGAGGCGGTCACTTCGAAAAAAGGACAATCAGAAGCGTGAAAATCAAATAAATATGCTTCAAAAGAGTCATAGGAAGGACGGTGGCAAAAAGTATGCACCTCCCCTCAGACAAAAATAAAGAGAGTGACAAAAAGTACGCACTCTCAAGAGAGTGACAAAAAGTACGCACTCTCAAAGCACAAAACAATCGTGCTAAGTCCTTCACAACAAAATAAGACCAAATCCTAAAAAGTTTTAAGTCGGGGCGAAAACCGAAAAGCGAACCTAGCCAACTAATCCAGAGATCTCTTTTTCTGTTCTCTCCCCTGGGTAATTCTACTCCAAGAGTCAGTGAAGGCAACGATATACCAAACATGATAGAAATGAACTCCAAGCACCTCAAATGATATGCACAATCACTTGTCCTGATTCTAAGTATGGTGGGCGAGAGAACGAAAACTTGAATTCAAATTACCTACCATTTGCAATAGATATCCTTTAAAATGAAGTGTGATTCTTTTTACTGATCATAGTAGTCCTAATTTTTCAAATGATTGTATTACTAATGGACTAGCAATGATTAAGTTGGGGGGTGTGATAAGTTCACAATTTTACATAAATAACAGATGAAATTTACACACTTTGCTATCAATTTAATGAACAAAATCACATGGAATGATAGATAAATCATTTGTGCATTCAAACATATCAATTTTGAAAAAAAAAAATCTGAATTTCAAATATCATCACTCCATGGATTGAAGAAGGGTAGCAATTTCATTCTCAAATAAGATTTTCTCGACAATTATTTAATGTGTAGTTGGATGATTTATTGCCGCATGAACTTAATTGTTATTTTATGTGAATATAGGACATGAACAAGCAAATGGCATAGTGGTTGGACTAACTGGATTTTAAGGAAGTGACCAAGGTTCAAATCTTAGAAGGAACAAGATTGTATTTATTTTTGTCTTAAACCCCACCACAAGCCAACTAAGAGAGAGAAGAGAGAATTTCATAATTCAAATTTCAAAAATGTTATTTTTAATTTGAATTTCAAAATCTCGAAAATAACATTTATTCTTCAATTCAAAATTCGAATTTTGAAATATCCCTCTCCAAATTTAAATTTCAAATATGCATTCATGGAGAATCCTCTAATTAAGGGGAGCTTAATACAAGCAATTAAGGACCCATTGATTAGAAGATTTGAAATTCAAAATTTGAATTAAGAATTCTCTTCTATAAAATCAAGAGAGAGAGGAGGAGGGAATCTTGAAATTTAAAAAGAAAGATATTTAATTTAAAATTCAAAATTCAAAATAGTCTTTATGGGCTTAAAAGAAGATCCACTAATCAAGGGGGAGCTTAATAGCTTATTTATTACCCTATTTGAAATTTAAAATTTGAATTAAGAATTTTCTTCTATAAAACCATGGGAGGGGGGAGGAAAAAGCTAAGCTTGTTTTTTTAGAAATTCTCTCTCTCAATTTCTCTCCCACTTTCTCCCTCTCTTTCACTCTCTCTCTCTCTACATCTCTCTCAAACCAGCAGCTATTAGTGCAAGAGGTGGATTCGAGGCAGTGCAACTGACCATTGGAAGGAGTCCAAGGCTACCAAGGATCCGCGCGAAGGGTTACAGCGGCTGCAAACATCAATTTTCTCTCTCCACTGTCTCTCTCTAGTTTTTGAGTTCTCTATGTTACACTGTATTTAGAATATTTTCTGTAAAAGTTTTCTTATAAAAGTTATGTTAATGTTTGATTTTCAATGTCTCTGTAAAATTTCATATTATTCTGATAATGAATGACAGTAGCTCCTTTGAAAAACGTTATCTTTTCTCCATCTTTTTGTTCTACAACTTTTATTTTTTCTTATGTTGATACTACTCAAATTTTATATTCTACTTTTAATTAGTGTTTTAGAGGTAGTCTTAGTTCAGTAAATGGTGTGATTATGCTCGTTTAGGGGTGCTCTTTTTGTGAGTTCATAGTAAGTCCGGTTAATTTTAATTCTTAACAAATCAAATCATCATGCTCCCTCTTCTTTCTTCTCTATTTTTCCTCTACAAACTCAAAGTTTTCAACTTTAAAAATCTATTTCCCTGTGGATTCGACCCAATCTCACCACTTGCTATTTTTTAAATAATTATATGTGAAAATTGAAATTTTAAGATTGATGTTCGAATATGCTTAACGACACATAATTTCGAGCGATCAAGTACAACTTTGTGGATAGCACAAGAAAGCTGTAAAACTGTCAAAGAGCACTCATATCATGAGACTTGTAACTCTTTATAATATCCGATTATAACTTCGGTCCCCATAGATTTAATGGCCTTGTGGATAGCACAACTAGTCACTAATTCTGGTCTAAATTAACCATCGTTATGTGACGAGCATAAATGTGCATGCAGCCTTTGTGGATAACACAACAAAGCTACATGGTTCCTCTACCCTGATCATATAGGCATCTAATGCCATAGTCATAATTTCTCCTCACAATTAAACAGGCCTTGTGATAACACAACAAACCTGCTTAAAGTGATTCGAATCCTATGACTATAACGATGGTGGACCACGCGGTAAGTTCTTAACTATTTACGTTATGGCTTAGAGTTTAGACGAGGATATTTAGATAACTTTTATCTTGATCTCTCCTAGATGATAGTATATAAATATATCATATATATTTAATAAATACTATATCTACTTTGATTCATAATCAAAATTAAAACAATGCATCTCATACATGTCAAGTGTGGTCATGGATAGCACAGTGGGTTTGACTGGAGCCAACAGTCAAACGCACACACAATCTAACATAACATTTACATTAGACTACCCTGCAAACACATAGGCAAAGGATCTCCATCACATCGCCTTCCTGGTTGCATCTGTGGATCGTCTTCGCTCATTCCTCGGTTGCCTCGATCAGATTACATTTAAATATAAATTTACATGTAAACAGAAGAAGGCCTTATGGCGAGTACAAGAGAGAGGGAGGTAGAATTACATCGGAGTATGAGAGAAAGAGAGAGGTACGCAGACCTCTATTTATTAACAATAATAAACATTCCAATCACACATCCACGATCCACACAATCATTCATCACATAAATAATTAAAAAGTGCATATCTATGACCATAGTATGTTTTAACTATTCCACACAGGATAAGCGCATCACATGCCTAAAACAAACGAGTTTCTAAATAAATAATTTTTGACTTCCTAAAAGTTGGGTTCCAATCAAAATTGGTATTTGAATTTCTAAAACTCCTTTTAATTAACTTAATATGCAAATAAATCAAATTTAAAAGCATAAAACATACATCATACGTGCACACACTCAAAATTAATAAATTTTAGATTATTTCATGCAAATTAGAACATTTCTAATAATTAAAACAATCTAAGAATTCGATTAAATAATATTAATAATCTAACAATTAGACTATTAATAATTAATTACTAATCTAACTCTTAGATCAGTAAATTAAAAATAATCTTTAATTTAACACTTAAACTAATAATCAACTCTAATAAGTTATTAATTACTAATCTAACTCTTAGACTAGTTAATTAATGTTAATCATTAATTTAACTCTTATACTAACAATTAACACTAACTATTTATTAATTACTAATCTAACTCTTAGATTAGTATATTAATGTTAATTACTAATATAACTCATGAACTTAATAATTAACATCACTTACTAATTAAACCATTATTTTAGCTAATTAAAGTTAATTATCAATTTAACACTTAAATTAACAATTAACTTCAATTGACTAACAATTACTAATTTAAGATTTAAATTAGTCAATTAAAATCAATTATTAATTTAATACTGAAATTAATAACTAACCATAATCAATTAACAATACTTTGTTAATTTAAATGATTCCATAATCATTAATTACCCAATTTAAAATTAATAATAATGATTTCAAAAAATCATTAAGACTCAATAAGATAAAATTGAATAGTAATTTTAATATTTTTAAAAAAAATGAACTTTAAAATTAAAATCAATTTTAACTTAGTTTTAAATGGGCAAGGGGTTTAGGGGGGGGTTTAAATAGGGGAAAGTTTAATTAACCCTAATAAATCGGGTCATAGGACCCTGGTTCGGACCCAGGCCCCCATGGAGGGGAGGCCTGGTCCGAACCCTGCTGAACCTGGCTTGAACTCGCTGGTCCGGGCTAGGATCCAGCAGGTCGGGCCCGTCGAGTCAAAGCAAAAGGGCACGAAGGTCCGATAGCCCCTTTTCTTTCCTATTCCAAGCCCTATTTTCTGGTTTCACCAAACCGAGGAAGAAGTAAGGGGTGGGGTGGCCGGCCGCCACTACCCTGCCCGTTCCCGGCGCTGGCAGCATGCCCATGGAGGACCGGGGATCCTTCCCCGATGATCCGGGGTCTCGGCCCTCGTTCCCAACAACTGGGAGGCACGTACGAAGTCGCCGTAAACCCGTCGTTCTTCGTCCCACGAAGAACACGAAAACCCCCAAATAAAAATCCGATCTTTACATAAAAATAATCTAATTATTTGTGTTCATCTTATGAACACATTTCTATCATTATAATCGGATTATATGCATGGAATACATCATGGAAAAATAAATCTGGAGATCGAAACGGGACGAGAAACAGTGGAATGTGGCTCTGATACCACTGTTGGGTTCTCGTGTTTCTCCGGATCGCAAAACGCAACAGAAAATAAAGATTAAAACATGCAATCCATTCCCGTTTCGAATAACTAAAATCGATAATCGGATTATCGAATTCTTACCGCGTGCGGATTCGAATCCGCAACCGTTCGTTTCCGTCGGTGTGACATCGCAAACCGCGCAAGCGCCCGGTCTTTAGCGGAGTCCACGCGATCCTCCTCACGACGGATATCCTCACGTTCCTCGTTCCTCGTTCCTCACAGCCAACAAAGCCTCCGCCGTTCGCTGCAACGATCGCCGCAACGTGTGGACGATTTCCCGTCGAATGGGAGTCGGAGAAGCGGCGGAGCAGACCCGGGGATCCAGATTCGTCTAGGGCGCCAGAGAGAGAGAGGAAGAGAGGAGGGGGCGGCTAGGGTTAGCAGCAGCCTGGCCTGCTCAGCCCGTTCACTATATTTTATATCAATCGCGCGGTTTTTCATAAGAACCCCCGGTTTATATAAAATCCACTTATTTATCCATTGCCTTGAGAATCATTTGCGTGTGACCCTCTAGGCCCAATAACCAGTTCGGTTAATGGCCCAATAAGCCCAATGATTCCTCACTGGCCTGATTACTCAATAATAACTCATATTAATTAATTAATCAATCGAATCAATGTCACACATTAAATTTGATCGGGCCTCCGATCACGTTGGGTGCCATGCAACACCGCGTGTGTGAGTACTCAAATAGTGATGTGTGATTATCATGAAAATTTTGTTGATTAAATGACAAATTAACCTGTTAAAAACTATGTGATCGCCAAAAACTTTTGACTAAAAAGTTTCAAAAGACAAAGATTGATCGCTTACTTGTTTTGGACGTGGGAGATGTTGAAGTTCTCGATTCTCCTCCTGCAGCCGGCTGAAGAAAAAGAGTCCTTCTGACTTTGTTCTTACTTTGAATGCTTATTGGACTTTGAGGATCGTCCAGATTTCCTTGTTAATTCCTTTCTTTTGATCTTCTTCGTACCTTGCAAAGAATAAAATAAAAGAAAAGAAAGAACAATAAGAACTCAAATAGAAGTAGTATCTATTCTAGTAATAATTCTAATCATGCAACTCAAACAAATGTACTCACTTGTTTTATGGTCTTTGAAACCCCTTTACATGTGGATTGAAAAATAATGCTAGTGTTGTGTGTGTTGCATGAAGTGATTTGATGAAATTATGATGAACTAATATGATGAAATATGAGAAAATTATGCAGAAATTGATTAAGAAAAACTAAGTTGGATGGCCCCTGGAAAGCTTTGGTTCTTGAAAGATCTTGAAGAAAGGATGAAGAGAAGACGAAGCTTGCTTCAAGACTCTTGGAAGTAGTAGCAGTGCCTCGATCCTTCAGCGTTTGGACATCGTCTTCAACTCAAAACTTAACTATTCTATGACACATCCTTTGCGTTGTTTCCTAGCCTCAAATCTACCTCACTCTTGCTCAGCTTGTGTCTACTTGTTAACACCTATACATATGACATATATGAGAATCACATCCAGTATTTAATAGAGGGCTGATCCCCCTAAGGAACTAACAGTGTGGTGATCTTTTCCACCGGCACGTCTTCGTTGACCATAACCTTCTGCAGATACTCCATCAGAGCCTCCTGATGGGTCTTGGATCTCTTGATCAACTTGAGCACAGAGATTCGTGCCAATGTTCTGTCTAATTGCTTCAACATGTTGTATTGAGTGCCTGGTACACTTTCATCATTATGAACTTTCTCTAGCGGCTGTGATGGGCCGTCTCTGACTGTAGACTGAGGAAAAACCTTGTTGAAGATCCTCCCGCTCCGGAGCGTATGCTCTTCAATGGTGGAAGGTGTAGGTGTCAGTTTGAGCATCGCGGGGTTGGTGGGTGGTTTAGATGGTGTGGTGGGTTGGTAAACAGGTGATGGCGCGGGGTTGTTTGGTGGAGGTGTGGTGCAGATGAGGGGTTTAGATGGTTGGATGGTGGAGGGGTAAGTGGTTGGTGCGGGTGAAGTGGGGAATGGCATACGGAGTAGCAGTTTGGATGGTTGTATGTCCTGGGGTAAGTGGTTGTGGTAGATGATGTGGGAAATGGCATGCAGAGTAATGGTTTGGATGGCTGTAGGGGAGCATAATTGGCTCGCGGATGGTTGTTTAATGGTGGCGTGGTAGTGGATGGTGTAATGGGTGTGGGTAGAAGGTATGTGGGTGTTGGTACAGGTGTAATGGTGACGAGTTGCGGTTTGGGTATGCGAAGAATGCGGCGCGGTGGTTGGTCGGCGGTGCTCAGTTGATGGCCTGTTGAGTAAATAGAGGAAGAGTCCTCAACCTTCCATTGTTGCCCTCGATTACCTTCAGGCTGGCTATTCGTTAAGATGGGGGCAATATGATTCTGATGCTGATGCTCCGGAAGTGGGTTTTGCACTATACCTATGTTCGGAGGTGCTGCCGCCTGTGCTGGCGCTCTCTGTTGTTGCTGTTGTTGTTGCTGTTGTGGTTGTTGTTGTTGAAGTCTTCTTGCCTTCAAGGCAGATATGTACTTCCTCATCTCCTCCTAGTCAATGCCTCCTTGATCGTTGAGATCATGGATATAATCTCGGAATTGGAAGCAGGTATCTATTGTGTGTCCAGGTTGCCAGTGAAAAGCGCAATACCTAGAAGCGTCGGCATTCTGAGGCCAGACTGTCTTTTCCTTGAGTAGGACCAAGGCATTAGCTGCCATCAGGGCATTGAAAATGTCCAGTAAAGACTCTGAGAGTACTGGATATGTCGCCCTTTTAGGGCCTGGAGGCTTCCTCTGTTGGTTGTAATCATTTGGGGGAGGTACATTATGGTACGCCGACGGTGCGCGCGGCTGGTACTGCCGCTGGTTCTACTGCTAGTACTGGGGTTGCTGATATTGCTGCTGGTTCGGGGGTTGTTGATACTACTGCTGGTTCGGGGGCTGTTGTTACTGCTGCTGCTGAGGTCTATAACCCTGCTGGTTTGGAGGTCTATAACCTTGTTGATTCGGAGGTCTGTAACCTTGCTGGCTTGGTGGTTGTTGGTTTCTTGTGAATTGGGGCTAATTGTTATTCATGGTGCTGACCTGGTTGTGAGAGAGCGTGCCTTCGGTTGTCGGACCCGTGTTAGGAGGGTTTGGCACGGCAGGCTTCTGAAGTGGAGGTCTGCTAGGTCGGTAAGGATCAAAGACATTGGAGAAAGTTGCATCTTTGAAGGCGTTCTGACAGTAACGCTCCCTCTCGTAAAGTTCTGCCATGCTGGTCAGGTTGTTCAAAGTTAGGACGAGCTTGTATTGGGGGGTGGCATTGGAAATCAACATCTTGACTTGTTCAGATTTAGACATATAATCCTTAATCTTCTCCACCATGCTCCTCCATCTATCAACAAATGTGATGAAGTCCTCATCGGGCTTCATCTTCTCAGCAACTAGATCAATGATGGACAGAGACGGTGCGACTCTGTCTTGGTATCGTTGAATAAATTTTCGGGATACGATACCATAATATTCCACCTCAGACGGTTCCAATGAGAAGAACCGCTCAAGGGTTGGTCCTTCTAACGACTTCCTGAACAGGAATGCCAACGACCTCTTGTCGTTCTGCCAAAAGGATGATTCGTACATGAACTCCTTCAGGTGGGTAAAGGGGTTACCAATACCGTTGTATTTTCTATACACTGGCATTTCCGAGGGCGGCAAATGAAACATGGGTAGACTCGGAAGATTGATCTCAGGTGCAGCCTTAAATCCCATCATTTTCTAAAAATTGTTGAATTGTTTGTCCATACGCTCCATCTTCGCGAGCAGAGCTTGTGTTGTTGGATCAACCTGGGGAGGAGGTGGTGGTGGTACATGATAGGCCTGCTACCTGAAGTATGTGGTGCAAGGTGGACAATAGGGTTGAGGTCCGGCAGCGCTTTCGCCATGCTCGAAGGCATTTTGATAAGTTGGTGTGGGCAGTCTAGACGATTGCCTTGAGGAGGACAGTTGTGGCCCAACTGGCTGAGAAGTTGAAAATTGAAGGCCTTCTATGGCCTGATGAATAGAGGAAGTATGGTGGGGAGGAGGTTGAGGAACAACAGGGGGAACCACAGGGTTCGGTTCAGTAGACTGCACGGGCGTCTTCCCCTTTAAGATGGATTGGATTGCCTCGAGCTGTTGAGGATCTAGATGGGAAGCCAGAACTCCCAGAGCATTGACTAGATCGGAGGGATTAGAAGATGAGGGCTCATTTGGGTTCATGGCCCCCTCAAAGACAGGATTAGAAATAGCATGCATATGCGGAGGAAGATTAGTGACAGAATTATGCTGATCATGAGCAAAAGGAGGAGGGATTTGGGGATTTTCCTCATGTTGAAATGAATAAGAATGGGGATCACGGGGGGCATTAGCATCTTCCCCGTTCTCATAGTGATAATCAGATTCAAGACGGGCATTAGCATCTCCCTCATAGTTGACTAGAGCATCTGAAGCTATGCTCAAATCCCTACCTAATCGAAGCAATATGGTATTAGATTTTTTTTTAACAAAGATTTGTAGACAAGTTGTGCAGAGATTAAACAAACAAGTAGATGCTTAACGTTGTTTTGGGATTCCTTGTTGGATTATTTGGATTCAGCTAATCACAAATTCACTCAACGGGTAGGATCCTAGTTTCAGTTCAGTTTCCACTGCTATATTCTAAGGCTCTTCTTACAACGACATGAAAATCTAACCAAGACTTTGATTGGTACAACCAGCCCGATGAACAAGGAGGAATACCTTGATTTTAGGGACTTACGGAGGTCTTTAACGTCAACCACTCTAGTCTGATCGAGGGACCGACCTAATCAGAGAGAGGTGAAGACGTCAAGAAAGGTGTTCCTATGAGAAAAGGGGGGGGGGGGGGGTAGCCCCAGTGCGTATGACCTGTGGCCGGGATGGCCTCTAATGCTTAATATGTAATGGGTAGTAGCAATCAAATCAGAAATCTGAGAACTAAAGAACAAAACAAGAAACTGCCTGAATCGCGTCGCTGTTCCTCGACGCTATTCAAACCAGAACCTTATTATGCTTGCAGAACCTCAGGCAACAGACAACAGAGAAATTTTACTTGAAAGGTGTCGAGGTAGGGCGACGCGGTATGAAACGCGTCGCTGTTCTTGGACACTTTTCAAGTCGCAGAATCAACAATTAAGAGGGAATTTCTGGGTCAATTCCCCCTCAAATTAACAGGATAAAGTAGTAAATAATTAGCTCATGCGAATCTTTTTCTTTTAACAGGATGATTTATCACGTAAATAACTAAAACATTCAATCAATCACACATTCTTCTTATCACAATCACAACTCTTCAATCAATCAAATGGAGAGGGTAAGATCTTGCCGCAAGAGAGTGCACGTGGTGTACGTGGGAATAACAATTAAACTAAAAACTCACCGATCGGTGAGGGCGTATCCGAGGGACACAAGTGGTGCACCGTGGGTGCCCGATTGATAAAAGCAAGTATAAAGATTTAAAAGATGGCGAGACCAAGTCCCACCGTGATCGCCAAAAAAGTGTGAAGGCTCAAATAGTGATGTGTGATTATCATGACAATTTTGTTGATTAAATGACAAATTAACCTATTAAAAACTATGTGATCGCCATAAACTTTTGACTAAAAAGTTTCAAAAGACAAAGATTGATCGCTTACTTGTTTTGGACATGAGAGATGTTGAAGTTCTTGATTTTCCTCTTCCAGCCAGCTGAAGAAAAAGAGCCCTTCTGACTTTGTTCTTGCTTTGAATGCTTATTGGGCTTTGAGGATCGTCCAGATTTCCTTGTTGATTCCTTCCTTTTGATCTTCTTTGTACCTTGCAAAGAATAAAATAAAAGAAAAGAAAGAACAATAAGGACTCAAATAGAAATAATATCTATTCCAGTAATAATTCTAATCATGCAACTCAAACAAATGAACTCACTTGTTTTATGGTCTTTGAAACCCCTTTACATGTGGATTGGAAAATAATGCTAGTGTTGTGTGTTGCATGAAGTGATGTGATGAAATTATGATGAACTAATATGATGAAATATGATAAAATTATGCAGAAATTGATTAAGAAAAACTAAGTTCGATGGCCCTTGGAAAGCCTTGGTTCTTGAAAGATCTTGAAGAAAGGATGAAGAGAAGACGAAGCTTGCTTCAAGACTCCTGGAAATAGTAGCAACACCTCGATCCTTCAGCATTTGGATGTCGTCATCTTCTCAGATTCTTCTTCAAGGATTTCCACTCTTTCTTCACTAAAATTATCACTAACCTTTCAAAAATTATCACTTCCACATTAACTCTCTAATGACCAATGGCTTGGGTATTTATAGACTTAAGTTCGCGCATCTGCGGTCAATTAGAGATTAACATGAAAGAGTTTGAAACCAATCCAACTAAGAAACAGATAAATACAGCTTAATGTATCATTATCTGTAATTAACTAAAACGCGTCGCCTATAGGAGACGTCTTTTATCTTAATTAAGATAAGGATAAACATTGGGAAGAAGAAATAGAATCAGTTTAGTAAACCTAAATGGCATCGTGCAAGGCAGACGTCTTTTGGTTTATTAATAAATTAATTAAAAATCAGATTAATAATCGAAATAAGAATAAAACCATAAATGGTGTCTTTACAAGTGGACGTCTTTTAGAATCTTTCATATTTTGATTAAAAATTTGAGTTAAAATGAATTTCATTAATAAACTTAAATTATGTCTATCTGACTCGATATCATTTAGATAATTATTCCAAAAATAATAATAAAAATTAACCAATGTTTAAATATCAGACCATTTTGAGGTATTATTATATGACTTGAAATTTACTTAAAATGATGTCAAAATTAGCGTGTCTACAACATGAACCCAGAAGGTATTGGGGTTAAGTAACCCACTCTTGGAACCTTTTTGCCGATAGTTATCGCGTGGATATAGTCCTTCGTTCGTACAATGCTCTCGATGCAACTCAGGATATGGTGTACTGTCAAACCCTAACTCAGGTATTGGGGTTAAGTAATCCAACGACAAGGTGCCCTTGGTGTCTCAGGTCCGAGGACCATCCACGCAACTGCCACAATAGAATCAAGCTGGTTGACAGTGAGGTACAATACCATCCAGCGATTCAATCAGATCAGTTCAGTAAACTCATTCTCTAATGAGCACCTACAACTTCGCCTTAGTGTCTCCACACAAGTGACTATGAGATCAGTCACGCTCATCTTATGAGCGGGAGTAATCTGTACTAATCTATCCAGATATCCGATATCCTTCTCGGATATCCTCCGACTAGGAACTATTAAGAATATATGTGTTTAAGTGATCAGTCTCATTAGTATGATCTCATCATAATATGATCACTATCGCATATATTCACGGATTTCATTATGAGACGATAATTAATACGATTCACATACAATGGATATAATGCTATTTTATTAATAAATGAACGAGATTACAAAGTCATATTGGCTTGTAGGCCACCTAAGACTAACACTTTGAACTCCCTGCAGAGTTCTGCCGACTCCCTCTCGGCCTTCTCTTGGGCCTCGACCGCCAGACGAGTCGCCTCCTTCTGTCGAGTGAGCTCGGCCTCGAGCCAAGCGTTCATATCAAGGAGGGCGTCGATGTTGCCCTCCAAGTCTCTCTTTATCAAGGCCACCTTCCCAGCAGCCAGGTGGTCTGCAGCCTTGTCCACGTCCTTGAGCTTTTCTTGGACGTGGGCATAGCACCGGGCAAGGGCCCCGCACATGGTTGCGGTCTGAAAAAGGAAGAAACAGAAATTAGAAGATATAGTCGAAGCAAGAAAAGAAGGCCGAAAGGGATGCTAGGCTGAGACTCTCTCACTTGAACTACGTGGCGTATGCACTGCACCATGAGGCCCTCAGTAGAGAGGGTCCTCAGTTCATCGTGGGCCAGCGGAAGAGTGATCCCTTGAGCCAGCCACATGCATGTGTAGGAGTTGTCCGCGAAAACACCCATCTCTAGGCGGCAAGACTTGTGCCCATACTCCCGGGACATGTGCATCATGTTTGGGCCGAAGGGCCAAGACAAGGATGTTCCCCCGGCCGAGAGGGACTCCGGCTACGTTTGCATGGTGGTGATGGAGCCGAGAGCGGCGCGTCCCATGCCGCCGCCTTTTTCTTGGCAAGGCGAGCCGCCTCCCAGTCGACTTTTCTCTTCCTCCTCTCGGAGTGTCGCTTCCGTAGGCAATCGCCTTGCCCTTATCCGCCCTCTCCCGTTCCAAGGCGGCAGCGGTAGCATGACCTTCCAGGGAGGCTGCAGTCTGTTGGGCCGAAGCCAGGGCTGAGGCCGTCGCTTGTTGGGCCGGACCTGATGTGGGTGTCGGCACCGCTGAGGCCGCTCCCTTGCGCCAAATCCGATCCATGAGGGAGCCGAGGTCGGTCGACATTGTTGGGTTTTCGGGTTTCTCCGGATCTCCCGCACAACGGAAATAAAAATAAAACGGAGATCCGTTCCCGTTTCGAAAATCGGAAAAATTGGATTATCGGATAGTCGATTCTTACCGTGTTCAGATTCGAATCCGCACCCGTTCGGTTCCGTCGGTGCGACACCGCAAGCCGCGCAAGCGCCTGGCCTCTAGCGGAGTCCACGCGATCCTCCTCGCGACGGATATCATCACGTTCCTCGTTCTTTGCAACCTACGAAACCTCCGCCGGTCGCCGCAACGATCGCCGCAACGCGCGGACGATTTTCTGTCAAACGGGAGTCGGAGAAGCGGCGGAGCAGATTCGGATCTGTTTGGGACGCCAGAGAGAGAGAGAAATAGAGGAGGGGTGGCTAGGGTTAGCAGCAGCTTGGCCTGCTCAGCCCGTTCGCTATGTTTTATATTAACCGCGCGGCTTTTCATAAAAACCCCCAGTTTATATAAAACCCACTTATTTATCCATCGCCTTGAGAATCATTTGCGTGTGATCCTCTAGGCCCAATTACAAGTCCGATTAACAGCCTAATAAGCCCAGTAACTCCTTACTGGCTTTATTAATCAATTAATAACTTTTTATTAATTAATTAATCAATCGAATTGATGTCGCACATCGAATTCGACCGAACCTCCGATCACGTTGGGTGCCAAGCAACACCGCGTGAACCCGGAAGGTATCGGGGTTAAGCAACCCACTCTTGGAACCTTTCCGCCGACAGTTACCGTGTGAATATAATCCTTCATTCGTACAATGCTCTCGAGTCAACTCAGGGTATGATCTCATCATAATCTGATCACTATAGCACATATTCACGGACTTCATTATGAAGCGATAATTAATGCGATTTACAAATATTGAATATTATGCCATTATATTAATAAATGAACGAGATTTACATAGTCAGATTGGTTTGTAGGCCACCTAAGACTAACAGATATATCTGCAAATAAGAAATAAAACAATAAGCCAAAAGAATCAATATTACTAGGAAGTGGAAGTAACCCGAGACCAAGTTACCCTCGGCATCGGCGGCAGTGTCCTCATCGCTGGACACTTCGTGGATCTCAGCCGAGTCATTGAGCACATGCACTATGCCCGGTGTCAAGGGGGTCTCGGGGGCCTCGGCCTCGACTGCTACTCCCGGGGTTCGGTTGGGAGGTAGGTAGGGAGCTGCTCGGACGGGCATATCCTCCAGGTCCGGCCACGCTCCCATGCCAATCAATCTCCTCTCGTCTTTCAGGAGTTCGTTTATGTCTATAGGAGAGTTGTCGATGATCTGTCTTGCCTCCGAGAGCTGCTGAGGTGTAAGTTTGGGGGCCTCCGAGACCACTTCGGCAAAGGCCTCCACTCGGTGGGGAAGGGCCAGACGCTATCTTCCCCTTCAGGGAGGCAAACGAAGAAGAAGCCCTCTTTCTAATGATGAATGGACGAGGGCTTCTCGGAGAATATCCCCCAGCCCGACAGAGTGGTAAAACAGTATCAAGAGGACTTCCTTTGGAGTTTTACCTTGAAAAGATAGTAGAAAATGTCTACCGAAGGGACGAGACCTAAGGTAGTGCTAAGGGTAAGGTACTTGTATACCGTCTGCCAGGAGTTTGGAAAGAACTGGGACGCGGCGAGGTTGTAGGTACTAAGAAGCTCTATTATAAAAGGATGAACGGGAAGCTGAAATCCAGATCGGAAGCTATGGTGATATATTAAAAAACAAGCTAGCCAAGGGGAGTTAGCTCTCGTACTTGTGAGTGCTCAAATTAGGTGTATGATTATCATGAAAATTTATGTTGTTTATGTGACAAATAAATCTATTAAAAACTAAGTGAATGTGATTGCCAGAAACTTTTAACTATAAAGTTCCAAAAGAAAAGATTGATCGCCTACCTGTTTTGGAATTGGAAGATGTTCGAGTCCTTGATTCCCCTCCTTCCGCCGGCTGAAGAAAGAGAGCCCTTCTAACTTTGTTCTTGCTTTAGATGCTTATCGGACTTTGAGGATCATCCATATTTTCTTTTCCTTGTTGATTCTCTCCTCTTGATCTCCTTTTGTACCTTTGAACCTTGCAAAAAGTGGAAGAAAGAGGGAGGGAACAATAAGAACTCAAATAGATGTAGTATCTATTCCAGTAGAAATTCTAATTATGCAACTAAACAAATGAACTCACTTTTTTGATGGTCTTTGTAAACCCCTTAAAACATGGATTGGAAAATAATGCTAGTGAGTGTGTGTTGCATGGAGTGATGTGATGAATGAGATTTTGAACTAATATGATGATGAATAATTAAGAACTAAGTTGGATGGCCTCCAGAAAGCCTTGGTTCTTGAATGGATCTTGAAAGGACGAAGAAACGATGAAGAAAGGATGTAGCTTGCTTCAAGACTCCTAGAAGTAGTAGCAGTACCTCGATCTTTCAACGTTTGGACGTCGTCTTCTTCTTGGATCACTCAAAACTATCACTAATCTTTCAAGAATTATCACTCAAAATTATTACTATCATCACTCTCTTTTTAATGACCAAGGGGTTGGGTATTTATAGGCTTTCATCAGCGGTTATTAATGGATTAACATGAAAAAATTTGAAGTTTATCCAAATAACAAACAGATAAACACATATTAATTCATCATTATCTGTAATTATCTAAAACGCGTTGCCCATGGGAGACGTCTTTTAGACTAATTAAGATAAGGATAAACATCGGGAAGAAGAGATAGAAACATCTTAGGAGACCTAAATGGCGTCGTTTTTGACAAACGTTTTTTAGCTAATTAATCAATTAATTAAAATTCAAATTTAAATATCAAAATATGAATAAACTCTAAATGGCGTCTACACATGTCGACGTCGTTTAAACTTCTTCATATTTGATTAAAATTCAAGTTAAAATCAATTTAATTAATTAACTTAAATTATGTCTGTCTGACCCGATACTATTTAGATAATTAATCCGAAAAGATTAATAAAAATTAACTAATGATTAAATATCAGACCATTTTGAGGTATTATTATATGATATGAAATTTACTCAAAATGATGTCAAAATTAGCATGTCTACAGCTACCTCATCTTGGCATCGTCTTTGCAAGAGAGTGAAATGAAATGGAATGTACTGAAAAGGTGATGCCAAGGTGTGATGAGACATGCTCTTAACATCACATTATTGGAATTTTTTTCAAAATCATCAATGAAGATAACTCAATAATATCGATGGAATCAATCCTGTCTGGATGAAATAGACAAGGAAATAAAATAAGGTCGATCAACCTCCACAGATGGGGAAGTACCTCAGGTCATAGACACTGCAGGTTTCATCATGGGGAGCGATTGCTAGCCAATGTGGACGTGCTGCAGCCATGATGGATCTGAAAAGAAAACAAGAAATGTTGTAGATAAAGAGTCCAAGAAAGGATAGAATTCCAAGGATATCTTCAAGCGAACCTCAAAGATAATCAAGATACTCAATTCAGAATGGAATATTTCATATCATGTTAGAATTATTTGATCCATGGTCTGAAACTTAATCAATAATTAATTCTTATCACAATTATACCAAAGTCCTACATGATGCATGCTGGGCTAAAAGAAAAATATAAAGTCAAATAAAATATAAATTATTCAAGGATAATATTGTTAAATTGTCATTAATGAGTCAAGATACCAATTCTTGTAATTCAATGCTAAGTCGAAGTTCGTTTATCCACGCACTGTTTCACAAAAGCGGAACCATCGTCCTCACTAATTAACAATCAAACGGCCTATTCGTACGATTAAGAATTCTCTGGAATTATCACCGTTTTTGTTAAAGGGGAACTCAAATTCCAGTTTCATTAAAACCACAAGATCCTTGATATAGTCTAATAAATATTTAACATATAGTAATGATGATAATGCAAATTAATCACATGAAATAGTACAAGGGATAGAGATAACCGTCTTTGTAGCCACGGTCAGGACTCATAAAACTCCCACAATGGGATCTTCTTGATATTCTCAACTTCATTTGGATTTTCCTGAACTTCCTGCACTCAAAATTTCATCAGTAACTTCAAGCAAATATTTAATTAAGCATCAAAATATGGATAAACATTTAATTTCGAGTAAATAACAGAAAACCCTGAAATGCGTCGTGTCGCGCCGACGCCATTAATCTAACTAAAACGCGTCGCTGTTCAACGACGCCTTTCATTCGCAGAAACAAGTTCTGGCTATATTTAATCCGGATTCCAACTCTCTTCACACATGTATATTAAACTTTTGAATTTATAGATTTATGCACTTCAACTTTGTGCCTTGTGTCTTTAACCTTGTGCCATGTACATGTCTTAGCAAACATGTTAAGTATATGTTTAGGCTTAGCCCCTTGCCCGGTTAAATAACCGGCTATTTGATCCTATCCTTGGTAGAAGGGTCAAGGGGCATAGCCTTTATTAACAAAGGTAACATGAATAATCAAACTGTAAGCAAAAATACAACATGCAAACAGACATATGCTCACTGAAAATAAAAGGAATGAAACACACTAGATGCAATAAGTAGATGCTAATTGAAATATTTTTTGTTGTTTTGAAATATTGATTTTTGTTTGGGTTTTGGAACATATATTTTTTTTTTGAATTTTTGAATTTTTTTTTTTGAGATATGTGTTTTTTTTTTTGAAATATGTATTTTTTTGGCTTTTTTTTTTGAAATATGTATGTTTGTTTATTTTGAAATATGTATTTTTTTTTGGGTTTTGGAATATTGTACAAACTAAAAGACCAGCATGGTACTCAGATCAAAAGATCATATTCATTTATTAACTTAATTCTTAGATTGTTCTTCAATAATCTAATTTAGACCCATTGTGTTTGAACTTGTGTTTCCATTCGTGATCCCATTTGATGATTTGATCTTTAGTCAATCCAGGCCATTCCTTAAGCTTGGAGTACGCCTCTTTAGAAAGAAGGGAAGAATTGGTTTAGAAAGCCCACGAGAAGGTTCCGGAGACCTAAAAAGATGTTCCTTTCTTACCTTAATATCTGTTGGGGTTCGGTCATTTTCTTTCCGGGGTATTTATCGACCTTGCGTTCCCTTTTATTTCATTTTATGGCCTTGATGTAACATTTGTAGTGTAATGGCCTTTTGATTTGACATTTGACTATTGTCTTTTTGCTTTTTCTTCTTTCTTTTCTTGGGACGGATCTCCCCCTTTTTTTTATGACGGCCTCCTACTAAGATGGCGGTATTCTTGGTAATCTATTCTAAGCCTCGTTCCGACATCATGGGCCGAGTGTAAAAACAGAATTTTGTTTGAAAAGAATAATTTGCACTTTACACTCTTGGTCAAGCTTTCGGTATTCCTTAGGACTTGACATCTCTTATTATTCACGAATCAAACTTATCAGTGTGTGTAGTAATGTGTTTAAATTAAATTATCCAGACTGATAAGGAAATTTGAGTTTCTAAATTTTTTGATTCCACTGGTCTTTGCACCATGCTGATCGACTCTTTAACCTAAGGGTAGTATTTCTTGAGATACAGACCAATCCAGGGGTGAGTCAACTCTTGCCCTTCTGCATTAACTAGACGGTAAGCGTTATCAGGAAAAGCATGTGATACAACATATGGTCCTTCCTAATTGGGTTGGAGCTTAGAACGCGGACCACCAGGTTTTACAAAGATTCTTTTGACGACCATTTCACCAACTTTGAACTTACGTTCGATGACTTTCTTTTGGTAAAAATGTGCTAGTCTATTTTGATAAACTCTTGTATGATTAGCAGCTGACCATCTTTTCTCGTCTAAGAGTTCCAATTGGGTAAGGAGTGCTGAACAGTGTTCATCAATGAAAAATTCCTTATTCAATTGTACTTTTAATGACGGTATAAGGATCTCATATGGAACTACCGCCTCCATTCCAAATGTTAAGGAATAAGGAGTCTGCCTAGTGGGCGTGCGGATTGAAGTTCGGTAGGCCCATAAAGCCTCAATCAATTTTTCTGGCCAGTCTGTGAATTTATTAGACTTGCACGTCTTTTTGATGATTTTTATCAAAGTCTTATTAGTTGCCTCTACTTGGCCATTGCCTTGCGGATAATCTGTTGCAGAGGTCTTTCAATTCTTGTGACACGAACTGAGGTCCATTGTCGGTGACGATGGTGCTTGGAATTCCAAATCTGGTGATGATGTTCTTCATGATGAACTTGCAGACGGTTGATGCTTTGACTTCCGTGTATGCTTCAGCTTCTACCCACTTGGTGAAGTATTCCGTTGCTGTGAGGATAAAGGACTTTTGCTTAATGGCGGAATCAGGATTGCCAAGGGGTCCAATGATATCGAAAGCCCACATGGAGAAAGGCCATGGGGAGGAAACAGGGTGGAGTGAAGATGCAGGAGAATGAATCTTATCGACGTGAAGTTGACGCTTAGCACACCTACGGACATATCCTACACAATCTTCTTCTATGGTTGGCCAATAGAATCCTTGTCTAAGGATTTTCTTTGCTAACATTTGTCCATTAACATGGCCACCACAAACTCAAGCATGAGCTCCTTCCATAACCTTCCAAAGCTCATCTTCGTCTAAACATCTTAGAAGAACTTCATCAAAACCTCTTTTGTATAATGCTCCTCCAACTAGGGTGTATCTTTGAGCAACTCTTCTGATAGCCCTTTTCTCCTCAGTTGTAGCTTCTTCAGGATATGATTGATCTTTATAATATTTAGCAATTTCGTAGTACCACGGCTTCTGTTCATCATCCATCTCTTCTAACAACTCCATTAACATAATCTCTCTCTTTTCTCCTATATTTCCATCTCTGACTTTCTTCAGCAGCTTCTCCTTAATCCTAAGGAATGAAGGGTCTTTCATGGCGGGTGAAAGACGCCTATGAACGATGATTGATTCGGATTGTCTACTGATTGAAAAATTAAGAGAAGATGCAAGTGAGGCTAGAGCATCAGCTAAGATGTTCTGATTCCTAGGAACATGGATGAAGATCAATTTTGTGAAAATCTTAGCATAAGCAGAAGTAAGTTCTTGATAAGGCTTGAGCTTGGGATCAAGAGTTCGATATTCGGTTAACACTTGGCGAAGAATCAATTGGCTATCACCCACAATCCTGATTTTAGTAGCACCATGGAAATAGGCAGCCTCGAGGCCAGCAAGGAGTGCCTCGTATTCAGCTATATTGTTAGTGACTGAGAAGTCAAGCTAAAAGGCTTGTGGAATGGTGATACTTTCAGGTGATAGCAGAACAATTCCAATACCCTTTCCATGGGAATTCAGAGCTTCGTCAAAATGTAGAGTCCACATATCATCTTTGATTTGGTCTATGGACATCAGTTCCTCATCCGGAAATTCCGATCGGACTGGATAAAAATGAGGAAGGGGATGGTGAGAGAGATGTTCTGCTATGGCATAGCCTTTGATCGCTTTCTGCTGAATGTAAGTGATATCAAATTGAGATAGAAAGCTTTGCCATCGTGCTAACCTATCAGTAAGGACAGATTTCTCAAGAAGAAACTTGATCGGATTCGTCCTAGCGATGAGATGGACTTCAAGTAATGCTTCAATTTCTGAACAACCCATACAAGTGCTGCACATGTTTTCTCCATCGTTGTGTAGCTTTGCTCAGCGGGGTTAAGAAGTTTAGAGAGATAGTAGGCTGCCCTCTCCTTTCCTTCTTCATCTTCTTATGCTAGGACAGCCTCCATCGCATCATCCAGGACAGAAATGTACAGTATCAATGGTTTGCCCGGAGATGGTGGTCTCAAACCAGGAGGACTTACCAAATAATTCTTTAATCTATCGAACGCCTCTTGACACTTATCGTCCCAATTGAATGTGATTCCCGGCTTGGTAAGCTCGTAGAACGGCTTACACCTTTGTGAGTGTTGGGAGAAAAAACGGCGAATAAATTGCAACCTCCCGATTAATCCTCTTAACTCTTTCAAGTTTTTGGGAGGTGACATCTCTCTAATAGCCTTTGCCTTGTTGGAATCGATCTCAATTCCCCGTTTACTGACAATGAATCCAAGTAATTTCCCTGAGGATACACCGAGTACACATTTTTTAAGGTTCATCTTTAACTGATATTCTCTTGATCTTTCTAATACTCTTGCTAGAATTTTGGCATGTTCAGCCTTAGTCTTAGATTTCACCAACAAGTCATCCACATACACTTCTAGATCGATATGCATCATGTCGTGAAATATCGCCATCATAGCCCTCTGATAAGTGGCTCCAGCATTCTTTAATCTAAAAGGCATGACGACATAGCAGTATGTTCCCCAAGGTGTAGTAAATGATGTCTTTTCCTGATCTTCTTCTGCTAATTTGATCTGATTATATCCTGAAAATCCATCTATAAATGATAAAGTTTCATAGCCAGCAGTATTATCGATGAGTACATCAATGTGAGGCAATAGAAAATCATCCTTAGGACAGGCCCGGTTCAAATCTCGAAAGTCAATACAGATCCTGACTTTCTCGTCTTTCTTCATAACTGGGACTATGTTGGCCACCCATTGTGGATAGAGGACAACCCTAATGAATTTGACTTTATGTAATTTGTCGACCTCTTCTTTCATTTTTAAAGCCATTTGTAGGTGGAATCGCCTTAACTTCTGTTTGACCGGGCTAGCTCCATCCTTTAATGTCAACCTGTGTTCCACTAGCGATGAGTCTAACCCCGGCATATCCTCATAACTCTAGGCGAAAGTGTCCTTATAATCCTTAAGAATTTGTACTATTGCCTTCTCATCCATTTCAGAAAGATTCTTGCTAACGAAGACAACCTTAGGTTCGTCTTCAGTCCCTAGATTAATCTCTTTGGTAGGCTCTTCTACGGCTGCTGAGGGTTCATCGAATCTTTTTACTCCACTGGCATATGCCTCAACCGCGTCCTCGTCATCTTCCTCATCTTTAACAATGGGGTCTTTTTCGTGTATCAATTCATACACCCCATATCCATCATTAACTGACTCATCATCTATACAATCTTCTGGCATCTGAATAGGATTCTCTAATAGCTGAGGGATCATAGAGCAAGAAAGGCATTTAAATGCTAAATCCTGGAGGTATCTATCTGAAATTTGTTTACCCTTAGATTTTCTAGACTTCCTAACCTGACTAACCTGCCTAAAACTAGACTCCCTATCTTGACCTAATGAGGATGAAGTAGAATGAAAATTATAGGATACAGGCGGAAATACGGGAGAATCCTCCCGAGGGGAGGGGTAGAGTAGATCTAGAAGAGAATCTTGACCGAAAGACCCGCGCGATGGGGTACAATCGGACAAGTAGGAAGTTTCCTCAATGAGGATCTGGGAGAAATTTGTTGCCAAATTGATGTTTTTTTTTTTAGAAAAGATGAATTAATCATAAAACAAGAGTGAAGGTGAATAGGAGGAGAATGTGATGGAGGAAGTGGCACCAAGGCCAAAGGATTTAGGGGATCATACAGTAGTATGTCCCAGATCAAATCATAAATCCTCTCTGGATCGAGAGGAGGTTGGGGAATGAAGTCCCGTGGGGACAGGGTGATCATGATGAGCGGAGCCCATGGAATATCTTTAGTAATGACCCGCGACCAAGTCGGGGTCAGAAGCAGAGTGCAGAACAAAGTATGAAGTGTGAAAATGTGAGAAGGATAAGTCCCCCTCCAGAGAAGATCCGTGGTATAACCAGCTTCGTAGGGGTCATCTGGCTCCCCTTCATCTGTTTCCTCAGACAGCAGTATTCTTTTATCAAAAATGGCACCAGGCTTTTAATCAGTTCATCTATTTGTGGCGGCCACTTTGGTTCTAAAGGATCAAGAAACATTCTATTCAATGCAATATACAGATCCCTTAAGTGAAACCATATGTACCATTCACACTCAGGGTCTTGAAATTTCCTCATTTTCATTGGCCGCAGAGCCTCCAAGGACTGGTACGTCAGCAATTCTGAGCAATGTCTGGTCAGGTCCCTTCCATATATGTCATGGAGGTCGAAATAGGAAGTGATGACCACCGTGTTATCATGACTGATCACGGGTCTCTTGACAAAATGTGTGTATAAAGTCCATGTTAAGGGGTCCCGACCTTCTTTGCATGGCGTAGACATTGTCTCCCATATCTTCTGGCCGTCTTCATTTTCTTCCTGCTGAGTAATGTCATGTTTCACTTTTCTTGGCCTATAGGCCAGGCCATTTCCAGGTGTCCTTCGGTTGTCCTTGATGGGCGTGGTTCTGCCTTGTAATTGTGTGCCCAGGCCCTTTTCCGGGCTGATAACTACCCTTCATCATTATTTTCCATCTAGGGGTACTCATGCACTTCCCCCGCTTTATGACATTCAGTGGATAAGGAGTAAGAGTGGCGGCCTTTAAAGGATCAGCCACCGGACGGTAGACCTGTAATATTAACAGAAAAGGTTGTCGGCCATGTGAAGAAGTTGACTTGATATTCAAGGAGTGAGCAGCAGCAAGGATCGGCATGCTCGTAACTTTAATGATTCGTCCTTTGTAGGGAAATTTGAGGCACTGATGATTCGTAGAAGGAATCGCCTCGAGGGTTTTCATATAAGGACGACCCAAAATAGTATTCAAGGAAGGATCGATTTCCAAAATGTGAAATTCGACCTCGGCATGACATACATGACCTAACTCCACTTTTAAATAGACCATTCCCAGAGGGGAACGGGTGGAATTATCATAAGCTATTATAGAGATAGGACTAGGCAGCCATTTTTTTTTGGGTACACCACACAATTCAAGGGTCTTCAGAGGTAAGACATTAATTGAAGTCCCTGTATCGACTAAACATGCATCTACGGCCTTCTTGCAGATATTGACCGTAATACTTAGAACCATGCTCCTGGCTGCTGGTGATGCTAGTTCTAAGGCATGAAATAAGATAGAGGGCTGATCCCCTTGAGGAACTAGTAGTGCGGCGATCTTATCTACCGGCACGTCTTCGTTGACCATTACTTTTTGTAGATACTTGATCAGAGCTTCCTGATGGGTCTTTGATCTCTTTATCAATTCAAGTATAGAGATTCGTGCCGGTGTTCTGTCAAGATGTTTCAAAAGGTCATATTGAGTGCTTGGTGCACTCTCATTGTTATGTGCTTCCTCCGGCGGCTGTGATGGGCCGTCTCTGACTGTTGATTGAGAAAAGACCTTATTGAAAATCCTCCCACTACGGAGTGCATGTTCTTCAGTTGTGGAAGGGCCGGGTGATAACTTGAGCACCGCAGGGTTAGTGGATAGTGTAGACGGTGTGGAGGGTTGGTATACGGGTGATAGCGTGGGGTTAGTTGGTGGTGGCATGGTACGGATGAGGGGCTTAGATGGTTGGATGGTGGAAGGGTAATTGGTTGGTGCAGATGAAGTGGGGAATGGCATGCGGAGTAGGGGTTTAGATGGTTGTATGGTGTTTTGGTAAGCGGTGGTGGTAATGGGTGATGTAGGGAGTGGTACGCAGAGCAGTGGTTTGGATGGCATGAGGGGTGCGTAATTAGCTTGCAGGAGGTTGTTTAATGGAGGCGTAGTAGCATGGGGGATAATGGGTTTGAGGAAAGTGGGCGGTGGTGATGAGTTAGTGGATTTAAGGAAAGTGGGCGGTGGTGATGGGTTAATGGGTTTAAGGAAAGTGGGCGATGGTGATGGGTTAATGGGTGTGGGCGAGTGATATGTGGGTGTTGGTACTAGCGTGATGGTAACGGGTTGTGGTCTAGGTATATGGAGGGTGCGGCGTGGTGGTTGTTCTGCGGTGCTTAGAGTGTGGCCTGTTGAATAAATAGAGGAAGAGTCCTCTATCTTCCATTGTTGCCCTCGATTAGCCTCAGACTGGCTATTTGTTAAAATGGGGGCAACTTGATTCTGGTTATGGTGCTCCTGGAGTGGGTTTTGCACTATACCCATGTCTGGCGGCGCCGCTGCCTGCGCCGGCGCTCTTGGTTGTTGCCGTTGCTGTTGTTGTTGTTGTTGTGGTCTTCTCGCCTTCAAGGCGGATATATACTTTTTCATTTCTTTCCAATCAATGCCTCCCTGCTCGTTGAGATCATGAATATAATCTCGGAATTGGAAGCAAGTATCTATGGTGTGTCCAGGTTGTCGGTGGAAATAACAATACCTAGAAGTGTCGGCATTTTGGGGCCAAACTGCTTTTTCTCTTGGCAAAACCAAGGCGTTGGCTGCCATTAAAGCACTGAAGATATCTGATAAGGACTTTGGAAGAACTGGATATTCTGTCCTTTTCGGGCCTGGAGGCTTCCTCTCCTGGTTATAATCAACAGGAGGAGGCACATTGTGGTATGCCGGCAGTGCGCGCGGCTGGTACTGCTGCTGTTGTGGGGGCTGATACTGTAGTTGTGGGGGCTGATACTGTAGTTGCCGTTGTGGCTGCTGCTGTGGCTATTGGTTCGGCTGCTGAGGCCGCTGGTACTGAGGCTGCTGATACTGTGGGTTCGGCTGTTGCTGTCTGTTACCCTGCTGGTTTGGCTGCTGCAGCCGCTGGTACTGTGGTTGCTGATTCCTCACAAATTGCGGCTGGTTGTTGTTCATGCTACTAACCTGCTCATGGGAGAGCGTGCCCTCAGTGGTTGGACCTGTGCTAGGAGAATTTGGCACGGCAGGCTTCTGAGGTGGAGGCCTGCTAGGTCGGTGAGGATCAAAGACATTGGAGAACGTAGCATCCTTGAAAGCATTTTGGTAATACCATGCTCTTTCATAAAGCTCTGCCATGCTGGTCAAGTTGTTCAAGGCGAGGACTAACTTAAACTGAGGTGTAGCATTGGAGATTAACATTTTTACTTGCTTTGACTCAGACAGATGATCTTTCACTTTTTCTGCCATGCCCCTCCATCTATCAGCAAAACTGACGAATTCTTCGTCAGGCTTCATTTTTCTGCTATCAAATCAGTAATGGACAGAGAGGGGGCAACTCTATCCTGGTATCGTTGAATGAACTTTCATGATACGATACTGTAGTCCTATACTTCAGCAGGTTCTAAAGAAAAGAACCACTCGAAGGTTAGTCCCTCCAAGGATTTCCTGAACAAAAATGCCAACGACCTCTTGTCGTTTTGCCAGAAAGATGACTCATACATAAACTCCTTCAAATGAGTGAAGGGGTTACCAGTACCATTGTATTTTCGGTATACCGGCATTTCAGAGGGTGGCAAATGGAATACAGGCAGACTTGGCAGGTTAATCTAAGGTGCAGCTTTAACTCCCATCATCTTCTGAAGGTTGTTAAACTATTTATCCATACGCTCCATCTTTGCAAGCAGAGCCTGTGTTGTTGGATCAACCTGGGGAGGAGGAGGTGGTGGAGGTATATGATAGGCCTGTTGCCTAGAGTATGTAGGGCATGGGGGACAATAGAGCTGAGGTTCGGCAGAGCTTCCGCCATGCCGGAGGGCATTTTGGTAAGTAGGCGTCAGCGGCCTGACCGGTTGTCTCGAAGAAGAAAGTTGTGGCCCAGCTGGCCGAGAGGTTAAGACTTGATGGCCTTCCATGGCCTGGGGAATGAAGGAAGTATGATGAGGAGGAGGTTGAGGAATGACAAGGGGAGCCGCAGGATTCGGCTCAGCAGACTGCATGGGTGTCTTCCCCTTCAAAATAGACTGGATTGCCTCGAACTGTCGAGGATCCAGATGGGAGGCAAGAACTCCCAAAGCGTTCACTAGATCTGTGGGATCGGAGGATGAGGGATCATTCGGGTTCATGCCCCCCTCGAAAATAGGATTAGGAATCTCATGCACATGCAGGGGAAGATCAGAATATTGATCATGAGCACAAGGAAGAGGGGTTTGTTGGTTTCCCTTGTATCGAACTGGACAAGAATGGGGATTACAGGGGGCATTAGCATCTCAAAGTGGTAATCAGACTCAAGAGGAGCATTAGCATCTCCCTCGTAGTTGACTAGGGCATCTGGAGCCATGCTCAAATCCCTACCTGATCGAAGTAGCATGATATTAGATTTTTTTCAAAGATTTGTAGACAAGTTGCACAGAGATTAAGCAATCAAGTAGATGTTTAACGTTGTTTCAGGATTCTTTGTTGGGTTATTTGAATTCAATTAATCACAAATCACTCAAGGGGTAGGATCCTAGTTTCAGTTCAATTTTCACCGTTATACTCTATGGCTTTCTCTCACAACGTTATGAAAATCTAACCAGGACTTCGATTGGTACAACCACCCCGATGAACAAAGAGGAATACCTTGATTTTGGGGACTTACGGAGGTCTTTAACGCCAACCACTCTAGTCTGATCGAGGGACCGACCTAATCAGAGAGAGGTAAAGACGTCAAGAAAGGTGTTCCTAAGAGAAAAATGGGGGTGTTAGCCCCAGTGCGTATGACCTGTGACCTGGATGGCCTCTAATGCTTATTATGTAATGTGTAGTAGCAAGCAGATCAGAAATCTGAGAACTGAAGAAAAAAAAACAAGAAATTACCTGAACCGCGTCGCTGTTTTTCGACGCTATTCAAACAGAACCTTATTTTTTCGCAGAAACTCAGGCAGCAGAGAGCAGAGAATTTGGCCTGAAAGGCGTCTGGGTTAGGCGACGCGGTATGAAACGCGTTGCTGTTCCTGGACGCTTTTCAAGTCGTAGAATGAACAATTCAGGAGGAATTTTCGGATCGATTCCTCCTCAAACAAACAGGATGAAAACAGCAAATGATCGGCTCATGCGATTCTTTTTTTTTTTCAATTTTTAACAGGATAATTTCATGTAAACAACAAAACATTCAATCAATCACACATGCTTCTTATCACAAAAATAGCTCTTTAATCAATCAAACTGGGAGGATAAGATCTTGCTGCAAGGGTGTGCACGTAGTGCACGTGGGAATAACAACTAAACTAAAAACTCATCGATCGGTGAGGGCGTGTCAAAAGACACAGGTGGTGCACTGTGGGTGTCCGATTGATGAAAAGCAAGAACAAATATTAAAAGATGGCGAGACCAAGTCCCACCGTGATCGCTAAAAAAGCTGTGAGTGCTCAAATTAGGTGTGTGATTATCATGAAAATTTATGTTGTTTATGTGATAAATAAACCTATTAAAAACTAAGTGAATGTGATCGTCAGAAATTTTTAACTAAAAAGTTCCAAAAGAAAAGATTGATCGCCTACCTGTTTTGGAATTGAGAGATGTTCGAGTCCTTGATTCCCCTCCTTCAACCGGCTGAAGAAAGAGAGCCCTTCTAACTTTGTTCTTGCTTTAGATGCTTATAGGACTTTGAGGATCATCCAGATTTCCTTTTCCTTGTTGATTCTCTCCTCTTTATCTCCTTTTGTACCTTTGAACCTTACAAAAAGTGGAAGAAAGAGGGATGGAACAATAAGAACTCAAATAGATGTAATATCTATTCCAGTAGAAATTCTAATCATGCAACTAAACAAATGAACTCACTTATTTGATGGTCTTTGTAAACTCCTTAAAACATAGATTGGAAAATAAGGCTAGTAAGTGTGTGTTGCATGGAGTGATGTTTTTAATGAGATTTTGAACTAATATGATGATGAATAATTAAGAACTAAGTTGGATGACCTCTAGAAAGCCTTGGTTCTTGAATGGATCTTGAAAGGACGAAGAAACGATGAAGAAAGGATGTAGCTTGCTTCAAGACTCCTAGAAGTAGCAGCAGTACCTCGATCCTTCAACGTTTGGACGTCTTCTTCTTCTTGGATCACTCAAAACTATCACTAATCTTTCAAGAATTATCACTCAAAATTATCACTATCATCACTCTCTTTTCAATGACCAAGGGGTTGGGTATTTATAGGTTTTTCATCCGCGGTTATTAATGGATTAATATGAAAGAATTTGAAGTTTATCCAATTAACAAACAGATAAACACAGATTAATTCATCATTATCTGTAATTATCTAAAACACGTCGTCCATGGGAGACGTCTTTTAGACTAATTAAGATAAGGATAAACATCGGGAAGAAGAGATAGAAACATCTTAGGAGACCTAAATGGCGTCGTTTCTGACAGACGTCTTTTAGCTAATTAATCAATTAATTAAAATTCAAATTTAAATATCAAAATATGAATAAACTCTAAATGGCGTCTACACATGTCGACGTCGTTTAGACTTCTTCATATTTGATTAAAATTCGAGTTAAAATCAATTTAATTAATTAACTTAAATTATGTCTGTCTGACCCGATACTATTTAGATAATTAATCTGGAAAGATTAATAAAAATTAACTAATGATTAAATATCATACCATTTTGAGGCATTATTATATGATATGAAATTTACTCAAAATGATGTCAAAATTAGTGTGTCTACAATACTCGCCCGGTGTCTTATGAGATGAATCCATCTCGGGATGTCATAACGCTCCCACATCTCCTCAACTGCCTCACGGCATAAGATCGAGGCTACATCCAAGACTTGCTCGACCGGTCTGTGGCTTTGCCCGACCAGCTCAGGTTGCTCGATCTCGGTGGGTTCGGAGGCAACGGGGACCAAAGAAGCATCGTCTGCCATGAGCGATGTGAATGAGTTTATCGAGAAAGGAGACGAGAGGGAAAGACAAGGAGGAAATTCTTTAGAAGAAGAGCATGACGAGCTGCTCGAGAAGAGAGAAGAATTGTTGGACATGAAATGCTAAGGGCGAGACTAAGTCGGAGGCTTACCCTCGGACTGGAAGGTTTCGTCGCGCTTGACAAGATGCTCTTAGATCCCCTGGGTTGACAAGACGCTCTCGGGACTACTCAAGAAAAGCTTTGCTGTTGAGACCTTACGGAAAGAAGGATGAAATGAGAGTTCTCTATAGCGCAGGGGCAAGTATTTATAGGGGCCCTCAAGGGGACCAGATGGGTGATCAACGGTAGGATCGCAGGATCTTTCAGCTACCGCCTCAGATGGACGCCACATGTCCCGACCCTTCGTATACCGAGGGGCGCCAAATTCGAGACGGGACGATTTACGTTAAGGATCGCGAGACCTTTCGGCTAACATCTCGAATTGGCGCCACGTGTCCTGGCCTTTCGTATGGCGTGCCGGTTGGCGGCAAATTCAAATTAGGACGATTAGTAGCTAGGATCATCAGACCTTTCGGCTACCACTTCGATGCCACGTGTCCCGGTCCTTCGTGTGGCGAGCCGGTTGACGGAAGATTTAAAATCTATTGCCGCCCTAATTTGGCTCCCCATTTTTCAAAATGACGGTTGGTATTCCGATAATCTCTCAGCTCAAGACGACAGCCTATCTATTCTGATTACCTCTCGGCTCTGGACGACAGTTATCCTCAGTCCACGAACATCGGTCACATTCTCTCAGCTCAAGATGATAGCCTATCTGCTTTGATTACCTCTTGGTTCCGGACGACGATTTTCCTCAATCCGCGAACATCGGTCACATTCTCTCGGATATGTACAGCAACACCTTCGGTCTGTGACTTCAGACATGTCCCCTCGGACACACAAATCCATTATCAGTAATTCGTCTCGTTGAAGGATAAGGTTTGTAGCGTTACTCCCGGCATCTCGCTTACCCAAAACATGTCGAGAGTAGGGGGCCCTGTGATGGGGTAATCCGATTGGGCCTAACAAAGAGACAAGAGCCAATCTAGAAGTGGGCCAAGAGGTACCCGGCAAGTACGCGGCCCAGCAGCCTGTTGGGCCGAAAGTGGCCGAAGCCCAATCATCTTCGGGCCGGCCCAGGGATGGCCAAGATATGGGCCTTCGGCCCATCATGTATGAAGGAGGCCCTTGATATTTTTTGTGACTTACATTCTTATCTCTATGAATAGTCCCACATCGCTTGCCATGGGAAAAGCTCCCTCACCTACTCACTATAAATGGAATACTACTTACATCAGAAAAGGTAAGGAATTAAGCCTTCACTCCCCTCTTAGTACATCATTACAGTCCCTTCATTAGATACTAACTTGACCGTCAGAGAGGGCTCCCCAGGGCCAAGACCTGGGATCCTCGCTGACAGAGTTTCTTCTTCCCACAGGCAGCTTCTCCCTGCCTCTGGATCCTTCTTGTCTTCGGACCCTCCTCTCGGCTTCGGATCCCCTGTGGGTTCTCGGATCTTGCGTCCCAATACTGTCCGCGATTGCCTTGACTGCATCATATACAAATTTGTGGTAAAGATGTTTTGAATAAGAGTTGTGTAATTATTTAATTGGATGACTTTGAATGAGTGTAACATGAAAGAGTGGGAAAAACTATCATATAGTTTTTGAGAGTATGTTGCCATTCCAAGATAAGATGAGAGAAAGTATGACAGAAAATAAAAAAACAATTAAAATACTCTCGAGTCATTAAAATTTAGAAAATCTCATTCCAAGAATATAGCATGATTGAAGTTATTTGAATGAGTATAAGATAAGATATTTTAAACCTCATTCTCTAGACCCTCATATATTTTCACTCAAAAAGAAGATGAAATCCTTTAGACCTCATTTTTTGAAGAAGAATATGTTCTCACTCATATAGAACAAAGATAAATATGACATTGCAACTACTCTTTTTTAGTAAATATATTTTTTTTACCTTTACCTTATGTGAGTGGAAACAAATTGATTAGGAGAATGAAATCTAGATGATCTCATCTCTACAAAGATAAAATGTGGATCTAGAATTTCACATTTTTTTGGTCAAATGACTAATTTAACACTAATGCTTATGAGTGAGAGCACACCAAATTTGACGAATGAAATTCACCTAGTCTCGAAACTTAAGGTAAAATGATTTGACCGCATATGGTCCCGAGCAAGCAAAGTTGAGACTGATAGTGACATAGCAAAAGGAATATTGTAAAAACACACACACACACAAAAAATAAAAAAATAAAATAAATTATATATATATATATATAGCATGTTGGAATCGACCTTTAAAGCCGTGGTTAGAGTATGATAATCAGGTTAAAAGTAACCCAACTCAAACTTTTCATGGTCTTCAAAACCTGTGAATATATGCCTTCTATCTTCAAAGTACAGCTAGATTCCCTAGCTAACTAGCTAAGTCCTGACCAGTTCATAGGGACTTGTTAGCAATGAACTTAACTTTAAAATTAAGAGACTAATTATAATCAAAGTGTCCATTATCAAACTTACGTTTGACCGTATAGGATTAAATTTGTATCATATAGCTCTAGAAATAGCAAGTTTCACTTTAAAACCTTTATAAAAAAGTCTAAGATTATTTTTCACATATGCTTAATTAAGAGGTTAAGACCGTCTTAACGTGTTAATATGTCACACGTCAATGTGTTGAGTATAGTAAGATGTTAATGCATTGTATTAAAATATTAATATCTGAACAGATTTTCACGTTAACATGTTGACGGTTTATTATAGTTAACCATGAGAAGAGATACAAATTGAAGTCGCTATATAAAAATATAAAATAGAAAACGTCATCCAAAAATAGCAAGACCTAGAAGGCAATATTTCTAACACACGTTTGTTTTTTTTTCTCCTGAAAATATTGAGTAAAATTAACTAGAATATCATTTTCCCACCCTGCCCACTTTTCGCCGGCTAATAATATAATGATGTATACATTATTAACATATTAAACCCTTATTAAGTTAGGGCATTAATGTTACTACAGGATTAGTCAATACATTACTACATTAATCGGTTGAAAGGGTAATAGTAAGCTACAACATAATTATGTTATTTCTGTTAACATTTCAATGATCTGTTATTATGAATATTTAACAAAAGAGAGCTAAAAATAATGGGGGACTTGTGACATAGAAAACTAATTGGAAGTCCTCTAAAAGCTTACTAGCTAGCGAGCATTCCTTCCGGCAGCTGGCGGTGGCCCTATGGCGGCGGCACAACTAGGCACTTGCGTGGGGAATCTTGCTACCATCCACCGCAAGGGCCCGGCCTGTGTGGCCCCCACTAAAGCCTCATTTGGCACGTTGTAAAATCTTTTATTTTAAAATTAAAAAATAAATTTATTAAATTTGAAATCGTTAAGTTTAATTTACGGTAATTGTAAATTAAAAATCAAACTCCGTTACAAGGAGAATTTTAAAGGTGAATCACTTTTGAAATACAGCAATTTACGGTACTTCAAATATAGGAAATAATAACATCAACGATTTAAGTAGCATAATGTAACAAATAATAATTGTTTCATTTTACGATATTTCAGATATTTGGCATGATATAAAATAGTCTAAAACAAAATACTGCCTGGGGCCTTGTTGTCTGCTCACTTGGCAGGCCTATTTCCTTATTTTGGTTTTTAAGGAAGGTCTGCTGTAAATTGAAATAAGAAGATTCAACTATTGTCTTATTTTATTTTACAAGCGACTAAATAAATGTACTTAAAATTTAAAACAATAAAATTTCATTCGTTTTAAAATCGGTGATTTTGAAACAGACGAATTATAAAGTTTTTATATTGAAACAAATAATTTTGTAATATTATTTTTTACAATATTTTAGGATGCACGAAGCGACCCCTAATAATTTGTGCAGGGTGTTAGCGACCACCATTTGACTTGACTACGAGATCTGATGACATGTGACTTTTAAGTTCCACTACAGTTGCAAAAGTGTGCAATAATTTCCTTCGTCGTCCAATCCTGCGCAAGTAGACACGACTACAACTACAATGCCCACGGGTCCGTACGATTATATGTATTACGTGGAAAAGTTTTTTAATAAAAATAAAATTTGTTATTTAGTATTTGTAAAAATATTATCATCTTTTCTAGAAAATGAATCCACTCTTATCACATTGATGTCAAAATTAAAAAAAGCGAATTAAACTTTTCATAGCTAGAGTTTTATGGATTATCAAATAAGTGATTCTAATATACTTTAAAAACAATTCACTCAACTTATTTTACAAGAAAATAAACGGAATGAAGTATTACTCATTTTTTTGACACCGCTAGTTTGTCTTCTTTCCCCAAACTAATGGGCTTTTGGTGCCTTTAGAAGCTGTTTTGGTATAAACTTCTCCTTGTCAAGGGAGAATTCCACGTGCTGGCATGTATTTGGAATGAATAATACTTGCTACATTATATGCGTTGTAACAAAGATTAGGTGGAATGTAATATTCTACTTTCTTCTACCACTTCTCTTACTTTCTTTTTCACCTCTTTTACTTTTTTATGTGGAGAGAAAGAGAACCTGTAACTTTTTGACAGTATTTATTACTATCTATTCCCGCTCACCTCTCGTTAAAAAGAACACAAAATTCATTTTCTATTTTATTCTGATCACTTTTCAATTTATCACTTCCAAACTAATTTTGTCACTCCCAAACATAAAATTATCACTTTCAGATATATTTTTATTACTTCTAAGAACAATTTTATCGCTTTCTACGTAATTCAATTTTATCGGTTCCAACACGAATTTATCGCTTCGAAGTGCATTTTTATCAGTTCCTACATAGTTTGATTTTATCATTTCCTATGGAATTTTATCATTTCTTAATGTAGTTTTATCACTTCTTTCACTTGGAAGTGATAATTTTACTCGGAAGTCACTTGTAGAAATCGACTTATTAGCGACAACTATAAAAATCAGTCCTAATAATACGTCGCAAATATAAGTATTTGCTACAACTTAATAACTAGTTGTCCCGCATATAAATATTTTCGACGACTAAAATTTTAGCTATCGTTAGTATCAAATATTAGTGACGGCTAAAATTTTAGCAGTTACTAGTATCAAATATTAGTGATGGCTAAATCTTAGGCGTCGCTAATATAAATATTAGAGACGATAGTTATTTAGCCATCACAAATACTTATATTTGCGATGGCTTTAATTATAGCCGTCGCGAATAACCTCCCTTTTCCCCCACCTCGCCCGTGCCTCCACGCCCTAATTTGCTCACCACTCTCTCTCTCTCTCTCTTTCTCTCTCCCTCCCTCTCGGCCCCTTGCCACTACTGTCCCCCACTCGCCGCCGCATCGCCCCTAGTCACTGCTACTATACATTGTACCCCTTCTCCTCTCTCTCTCTCTTTCTCTCTCTCTCCCCTCTACGTATCGGGCACGCCGTGCGATGGCCAACGTGCACGGCCGCCCACACCCCCTTCCTCTCTTAGTGTCAATCTTTATCTCCCTCTCTCTCTCTCTGACTCCCTCCCCCTTCTCCCTCTCTCTCCTCTCTCTCTATCTAACCCCCCTCCCCCATCTCCCTCTCTCTCCACTCTCTCTATATCTGACCCCCTCCCCCATCTCCTTCTCTCTCCTCCCTCTCTCTCTTTGTCTTAGTCTCTCTCCCCTCTCTCTCTCCCCAACCCCATTCCCCCATCTCCCTCTCTCTTTGTCTCAGTCTTTCTCTCTCCCTCTCTCTCTCCCCGACCCCCCTCCCCAATCTCCCTCTTTCTCCCCTTTCTCTCTCTCTTTCTTTGTCTTAGTCTCTCTCTCCCCTCCCCCTCCTCCATCTCCCTTTCTCTCTCTCTCAGTCTCACTCTCCGATAGTGAAATTGAGAGAGATAAAGAGAGAGATTGAGACAAAGAGAGAGAGTGAGAGCAGAGACAGTGAAACAAAGAGAGAGAGAGAGAGTGAGAGCGGATAGAGGGAGAGATAGTAAGATTAAGAAAGAGAATGAGAGCAAATAGAGAGATAGAGAGCGAGTGAGAGAGATTGAGATAGAGAGAGGGAGAGATATAAAGAGGGAGAGAGAGAGTGAGACAGAGAGAGAGTAAGAGTAGATAGAGAGACAGAGAGAGTGAGAGAGTGAGACAAAGAGAGGAAGAGACAATGAGATTGAGAGAGAGAGTGAGACAGAGAGAGAGAGAGAGAGAGAGAATGAGAGCAGAGAGAGACAGGAAGGGTGAGACATAGAGAGAGAGAGTGAGAGTTGAGAGAGGGAGAGAGACAAACAGAGAGAGAGTGACACACAGGTACACACATACACTCTCTCATAGACACACACCCCGCCTCTCACTCTCTCTCTTTGCACACATATATTTTAAATAAGTAATATGTTATTTTTTTAACATTGTCGCAGGTTATAATGGGAGTTGGAGGGATCGATCTTTTAGTTGTCGTTGAGGTATACGTTTATCCTTTCCGGTTTTCTTTATATAGATACAAATATGTTTATATATATATATATAAGATAGATGATAGATATTATGGATAGATATATAGATATTATAGATATTATAGATAGATATAATATTATATATATATACACAAATAAGTATATAAGATAGGTAGATAGATATAATTAGATAAATAAATAGATAGATAGATATAAGATATAAATAGATAAGTAGATAGATAAAATTGAAATACATAGATAACATATAGATATCTATATAGATATAATTAGATAAATAAATAGATAGATAGATATATATTATAGATAGATAGATATAATATATAGATAGAAAAGTAAATAGGTAAAATTGAAATACATAGGTAACATATAGATATCTATATATATATATATATATATATAGATAGATAGATATAAGATATAGGTAGATAGATATAGATAGTTATATCCTATACATATAGATATAGAGATAGTTATACATATAGATGTATATAAGATAGATAGTTATACCTATAGATAGTTATAGATATAGATACATATATAAATATAGATATAAATAATGATAGATAGATACATATATAGATGTGGATGTAAGACGTGTATGTGGATGTGAATCTTTTTGCATTTGTAGATGTAAATAAATTTCCTTGCATACATATGAGGATTTCCATGTGGATGCATATGTGGATGTGGATGTGGATGTGGATGTGGATATGTATGTATGTGGATGTGCATATATATGTGAATGTAGATGTGAATATTATTTGTAGGTGTAGTTGTGGATGTGAATTTAGCCTTTATTTTATTTTTTACCCGTTCAAAACTTTTGTTATGATATATGTTTTTACTGTCTTTTGATAGTAATGACATATATCGAACATAAAGCTTTGAATTGTCCTATTGAATAGCCTATGGATATTTGATCATCTAATGCTCTTTATTATATGTGCTTCACGATTATCTTAAAATTTTGACAATATCTTCTCACTCTTCTCCAATATACCTGTAATTTTGACTACTCTTTTTATCACTTGTATTTCATACAAGTGATTTCTTGAGGAAAGCTAAAATTAGGAAGTAATGGTACAAATTATGTATAAATACTGGATGATCTTAGCAATGATATTGCCTCAGTCAAAATGCATACTAGAATCAGACGTCCATTTGACTGATTGTATAAACTTGGTAGAATATTGTAGTCATACTATTTATTTTATCCTTTATTAATTTATTTGCATAGTAAAATTATTTAAAATAAAAGAAATTAAATTGAGAATGAACATCTAGTCCATTTTGAGAGATTGTTCACGCAACAAGAAAGTTGTTTTATTACGACTTGGAGATCATAGATTTAGGATTAAAAAAAACCTCTTTTACTAAAAGTGGGACTAAGATTTACTTGGTACAATGTAAGCTTTATACACACACAGATTTTCTAGAAATGTTGATGATAATGTAGATGCCAAAATCTAGATTTGAAGATATATAATTAGTGATTATATTTTTCATTGTTTGAAGTTTCTAAATTACTAAATAATTCATTGATCAATTGTTCTGGAAAACCAAGATGTGTTACAGATTTTACCAATCACACTATAAATCTGATTCCAATGCAAAAGATTTTATGTTATTTGACCACCATTTCTCACTTCGGTGTTGTTTAGCGAATTGAAGGATATCATAATCCTCCCATTTTAAATTTATTGATTTTAAAATCTTTAAATATCAAAATTTCAATAGTTTTAGAGTGAAAATTATAATTCAATAGTTTTATAGTGAAAATTATAATAAGAAAAGAAAATAAATGTTGCATAAGTTGGCCATACTTTACACTTTAGATATTTATCACACAACTAACATCATAGTAAGTGCCAAAAATAGATTCTATATTATTCCTCTATCATTTTACAGCACACCAACAAACACATTAATCGGCTTTGAATTAAAATTAATCAATTGTTCGTTTTGATCAAATATTCTAACATTCAAACATTTTACTTAAAATAATCTTTAGCAGTTAAACAGATCTATCTCCCATTTTTACTCATTGAGAACCACTGGTGTGCACAAAGGCTTAGTCACGTTGCACACCCAATAGACAACGGCCATGTTGAGGTCGAGTGGGGCTGAGCTGGCCGAGGGGGTTGACTGACTTGTCCATGACACGGATAGTGCAGTTGACTTGGAAAGCAGAATTTTAATGCGATTTGAAAGAGAAGGAAGATGACCATAGTGCCATCCACAAATTCCCGCTCTTCACCTACCCCCTCTCCAGATCATCCCTTCCACTCCACAGTAAAAGAAGAAGCACACCTTCCATGCCAAAGGAAGAAGTACAAAGCGGAAAATGTTTTTCCCCCTCTCGGGCTCTCTTACATCAGTCGGTGGAATCAAAGTCATTGGACACTCCCCCACTCCCTCCCTCCTTCGCTACCCTACAGTTTAGGGCTGTCAAAATGGGCCCAGACCCGTTAACAGACCCGTTTGGACCCGTCAGTTATGGGTCTGGGTATACCCGTTTACCCATTAAGTTTTCTATTGTCATAGATTGCAAAAATTTGTGAGTCGATTTCTTAGAGTTTCGACTTAAAATCAATCACAATTATCTGACACAGAGAGATTTAAGATGAATAAAGTCTATATCAGGCCCATTTATTTTTTAACATCAAATAAATAAGAAGTAGGCCCAAGACCCGACCCATTTACCCATTTACCCGTGACAATTATTGGGTCTGAACTGGGTCTGAGTTCATCCATTTTGGGCATGGGTCTACCCAGACCCAGATCGTTGACAGCCCTACTACAGTTCATCAACTTGACAATGGCAAAGGATGTGGAACCCGACTCAGTCCTTCAACTTAACACTGGCCGTTTGGTTATTGGCGCACATTTAAGACATGGAAGAATGTAGATTTATGATTAATAGCTTATAGTTAATGCTATTGCATTAAAATTTTCACCTTTTTTTATTTTCATTATCCATTTTTCTTCTTTCTTTCTAAACTTTTCAAAGTTGATGTCGCTTTTGACCTTTTTTTTTTTTTTTTTCATCATCTTTTCCTTCTCTCTAAATTTGTCAAAATAGTTTTTTTCCAATGGCTCTTGTTCTTTTTTGTTTATTTCCCATGTCTTATAATGTCATGACACCTTGGAATGCTAATTTTTCCTCTTACTATTTTCTTTAATATACATATATTTTTAAATTTTTACACCTAAATTTGGCATTTTTCTCTAGTATATATATACTTCCAAATATACAATTTGCACTGAAATATGCCTATGGTCTGCACTAAAATATGCCTATGTAGTCTAATATATATCAACTTGCACTAACACATTTCTATTCGACTGAAATTTGTCCACTTGGACAAACACAATAGCCTAATCTTTAAGTACTTGTTTGCACCATATAAATCAATTACGACAAAATATGTGCATAGACAATGACGTATATATAGTTTATACTTAGCTATACTCATTTGCTAATCGGTTCTTTATATTTCCTTCATCATAGGTGACAAAGTAGTGCAGGCAGGGTGCGTTTGCATTGGAGACCCCTTCAGAATTATCAGAGAAAAGCGACAATGCTCTTCATGGAGTAGAACCATGTGAAGGCATGAAATTTGATGATGTTGAAGTTGTCAGGAACTTTTATAACAAATATGCAAAAATTGTAGGGTTTGGCATATGTACGATTAACAGTAAATTTAAGAATGGTCAGTGTGTTTTTAAACACTTTAGTTGCTGGAAGAATGGAGAATCAAGGAGGAAAATTGATGCAACGATGCATAACGACTAAAGTGGCCTGGAAGGCTTCAGTGAAAGTAAGGTTGTACAAAGTCAGTGGAAAATACTCATTCTATGATGTTGTGACTGCACTTAACTATGAGCTAAGTACACTTACTATTGCATATCTAAGGTCCTATAGAAGAAATGCACACCAACTTAGCTATGAGCTAAGTACACTTACTATTGCATATCTAAGGTCTCATAGAAGAATATGCACACCTGAGAAGGCTGAAATTAAGAATATATGAAATATTGAAATATCAACTTCGAAGAGAGTCAGTTGAATTGCCAAAGGGAAGAGTGGCATTCAATAGTTATAGTTCATAGAGAAGGATTGTCAAAAAATTTTGGATAGAGAGCGACGATCTCAATTGAAGGCAGGTGATGCACAAATTATGATTCGTTACTTTTTGCAAATGAAAATGAAGAATCCCACCTTCCTTTATGTGCTAGACTTGAATGAAAATGAGCAATTGAGTAATGCCTTTTAGATCGATGTAAGATCTCGCATGACATGTAGTTACTTTTTAGATGTTGTCACATTTGATACTACTTACCTTATGACTACATATGAAATGCCATTCGCTCCATTCGTTGGGGTTAATCACCACGAACAATCCGTGTTGCTTGGTTGTGCATTGCTTTCAAATGAGAAAGTAGAATCATTTTTATGGGTATTCAGGTGTTGGTTAGAGGCGAATGGCGGAGAAGTACTAAAGGCAATAATTACAGAACAAAATAAGTCTATAGAAGCTGTTGTTGCTATTGTTTTCCCTAATGCGTTGCATCGTTTCTGCCTTTGGCTTCTCAAAAAGATCCCTGAAAAGATTGGTTATATTTGCTCTCAACATCCTGAATTTATGGATGTATATATGACTCCATCACAATTCATGAGTTTAAAGAAAGATGGGATCAATTAATGACCAAGTATACAGAATGTAAGGAGAATGAATGGCTAAAAGGACTGTATGAAGTTCATGTGAAACGGGTTCCAGTGTTCTTAAAAGATACATTTTTTGCTAGTAATATGTCATTCTTACTTACATATTCTGTTTTCATTATATGCCAGTTAGATATACTATATATAATTAATATGTAATGTGAATATTTCATAACTACTACACATATTTTAGACATATCGTAATATTTTTAATGCTTTTGTGTAGGAATGTCAACCTCGCAAAGAAGGGAAAGTATTAATCATTTTTTTTGATGGATTCGTACAATCGAAAACTATACTTACATAATTCATTGAGAAGTATGGTCTTGCCCTCGAGAAAGTGTATGATACATAAAATCAAGTAGATATAAAATCAATGGAGATCACAACCTTCTTATATACCTCTAATCTATTTGAGAAACACTCAACTAGTATTTACACGAGAGGAATATTTAAAAAGTTCCAAGAAGAGGTTGTTGAGATTAGGACTTGTGTTCCTACGATAATCCACCATGATGTCAAGAGCTTGATAATGAGGGTAAAGTCATTTGACAGGGTCAAAGTGGAAGGTGTGGAAAAGATGTTAGAAAAAAATTCAGAGTGTCATGTGATCGAACCAAAGAAGTTGTTAGTTGTGCTTGCTGATCATTTGAATTTAGAGGCTACTTACATCATCATTACTTTAATGGCATTTCAGTTTGCAAGCATCTTTACCATTCCCCAAAAATATTTTTTGAGGCGATGGACGAGTATGACGCGATATACACATGCAATTGATGAATACAATAGGCAAATTGTAAATGATGATTCATCCTCATTTGGTACAGTGTTTTAATTTATCGATTCATGAAAGTTGTTGAGATTGGATCATTATCCAACAATCAATTAGGCAAGATACTATCGTTAATGATCCATCAAAATCATCGAGGAAAGGAAGGAAAGGGAGAAGAGAATTCCGAGCTCCCTCAAGAAGCTAAAAGGGAGGTGCAAAGCCATGAAAGCCTCGGGAAAGAGAGGGTTAGGTGTGCATACTAGCTTATGGAGATGCTGTCTAGCCCACCCCTACCTGTCATGGGGACTACTGTCCTCAACCCATGCAGCAGACCTCCTCCTGCATTAAGGACGACACTACCCTCCCATGGCAGTCAGACTTGAGTTTCATTTTTGTCAACACTCTCTAGCCCACAGATCCTAACATGCATGACCTTGAAAACTAACATAAACACATAGGTGCAAGTTATGTGAAACGATTTTTTTTTGTTTATGTATGTACAAAGATGCAAGTGTATGTGACAAGGGTTTTTTATTTATCTTAATGCAATACTGCAAGTGTACGTAGGAGGAGCTTTTTGTTTATCTTAAGGCAAAGGTGCAAGTTATGTGGGAGGGACTTTTTGTTTATCTTAATGCAAAGGTGCAAGTGTATGTGAGAACGGTTTTTTATCTATCTTCATACAAAGGTGCAAGTGTATGTAATACAAAAACTCATACTTGAGCATTTTCTATCATCTTTTAAATGTACAAGTGTATATTTTACCTTGGTTCCAAGATTGATTGCCCGACATATGTCTAAGAAACGCATTGATAGAAGTCCATTTGCGTTGAAGTATAGAAGTTTGACTGATATAAGTCCATTTGCACTACAATAAAGATACTTATATAACTTATAAAGTTCCCTAAATATATACCTAATTACCCTAATTCTAGGATTAATTACATAGACATATTTCTTGAAGCATATTGATGGGAGCCCATTTGCACTGAAATACAGTAGGTTGCACAAAAATATACACAGTTTCTCAAATATGTACTTATTTTCTCCAATTCCAAGATTAATAACCCAGACATATAATCGGAAGCATATTGATGGAAACCCATTTGTACTGAAATAAAGTAGGTTGCACAAGAATATACATAGTTTCTCAGACATATACTTATTTTCCCCAATTTCAGGATTATTTGCCTAGACATATTCCTAGAAGCATATAGGCGGGAGTCCATTTGCACTGAAATACAGTAGGTTGCATAAGAATATACACATTTTTTCATAAAATAACATAATATTTTCGACACTTGTCTTCTAAATTTTGCCATCCCTCCTCATAAAAAGTAGCGTCAAGGGTGCACACTTAATCGAGGGGTTCACACATCATAATCCTAGAAGTGTATGTAAAAAGATCATTTGGCAACCACACATGATCCCATTTTACAAAAAAAGAGAAAAAGAAAAAGAAAGTCATGAAATAACATAATATTTCTGACACTTGTCTTTTAAGTTTCACCAGGCCTCCTTACTAAAGAGTATGGTCAAGTATATGTGAAAGGATGATTTGGCAACCACACATGATCCTATTTTGAAAAAAAAAGAAAAAGTTATAAAAATAATATAGTATTCCTGACACTTGTCTTTTAGGTTCCGCTAGGCCTTCTTACTAAAGAGTAGGGTCACACGTATATGAAAGGATCATTTGGCAACCATATACCTAATCCTATTTTATAAAAAAATAAAATATAAAAAGTCATAAAATAACATAATATTCCCAACACTTATCTTTTAGGTTCCGCTAGGCCTCCTCACTAAAGAGTAGGGTCAAGTGTATATGAAAGGATCATTTGGTAACTATATACTTGTCCTATTTTGTAAAAAAAATAAAAAAAGTCATAAAATAACATAATATTCCAGACACTTGTCTTTTAGGTTCTACTAGGCCTCCTCACTAAAGAGTAGGGTCAAGTGTGTGTGAAAGGATCATTTGACAAGCACACATGATCCTATTTTGTAAAAGAAGAAGAAGAAGAAAGTCATAAAATAACATAATATTCATGACACTTGTCTTTTAAGTTCTGCTAGGCCTCCTCATTAAAGAGTAGAGTCAAGTGTGTGTGAAAGGATCATTTGGCAACCACACATGATCTTATTTTACAAAAAAAAAGAAAGTCATAAAATAAGATAATATTTCCAATACTTGTCTTCTAAGATATAGAAAACTTGTCTTATTGTACTACAATGTAGTCCATTAACACCAACATATAGAATCCTTCTAAAAAATATGTCTATCAACCCTAAAATGAGATCAATTACCTAGACATATGCACCAGTTTGTCTTATTGCACTAAAATATAGTCCACTATGACTAAGGTATAGAAAACTTCACATAAATATACCTATGCACCCTGACTCTGAGATCGATTGTCCAGACACAAGTACTAAAATATAGTAAGTTATATTTAGTTTGTTTGTTTGCACTGAAATATAGTAAGTTATCACCATGATATAAAAAGTTTCCCATAAATATGTCTTTATACACTGAAATGAGATATAGAAAGCTTCCTAAAAGTACAAGGCACTAAGCTAACTCTGTTTGCACTAAAATATACTCCATGAACACTAAGATGTCGAATCCTTCCCAGAAATATGTCTATCTACCCTAAAATGAGATCGATTGTCTAGACATATGCACCAATATCTTATTGCACTAAAATATCGTCTGTCAAGACTAAGATGTAGAAAACTTCGCATAAATATACCTATGTATCCTAACTCTGAGATCGGTTGCCCAGACACATGCATCAAGTGGTCTGTTTGCACTAATATATAGTCCCTTGAGACTAAGATATAGAAAACTATGTACTAACTCTGAAATCGATTGCCCAGACAATGCACTAAATCAAGTCTTATTGCATTGAAATATAGTTTATTAGCATTATAAGTTTTCCTAACAAAATCATCACACATCAAGCTTTCACATTCTATAAAGTTACATACACAAAATAGACCAGAGCATTCACAAGTTTGTTCCATTTCTATCACCCTTCTACCACTATCATTAAAACAAATATACAACAATCATAGTCTATGCCCCATGAGTGATCGCTTCAATAGCTTCACTGCAAATACGCCCTAATGAGGGGCATGTCCTCCTAGTTTCCCTCCTAGCTAAAGCTCCAATTCACTCTTTCTCTGCTGCTCAAATGCTCCATAAACTTTATGACATACATGCTACAATCAATACTCTCAGGTGGCTGTGATGGACAGTCCTCGTTGTACAATAACTCCCAATTGTCCGTATCCTCTATCATTCCACAAATGTTGAAAAAATTCCGCAACACTGTAACCTGCACATATTGAAAGATTAATTCACACTAGTTTGTACTTAAATGCCTAATAACAAGTGAGAAGATAATTAGAAACGATTGTTTACCCAATTTCTTGCAACTGCTTTATAAGAAGCACATCCTTTGATTGAGTTGAAATATATAAAGCATATCTTCTTCGAATCAACCATAAGAAGGTGCCAATGACTGGACGTATAGAGGACAAAGAACATTAAATCAAACTTTCCAATACCGCTCTTCGTAGTCGCTTCGGGCAACCTGACCATCAACTCATTCGCTTTCTCATCAATTGTGGAGCTTGACCTGTTGTGTATGTTGGAAACAACAAGAGCAGGCAAGTACCCATGTATAGTACTCATTTGGAGAAGCATGACAGTTTTCTCCCAACAATTGAACTACAGAATCAATGGTATGTAAAACAGGAGACAAAAAAAGATTCAAGACCACAAACTACAGTGACATTGTGCAAATGCAACTTGAGGCATACTTACGTCATCAACTATATCTTTCTCAAATAGAAGACCATGTATCTATCTCCTTTTCAAATCTGCATTCCAAGCATTTGTCATTATAGTTGTGTTGTTGATGAGAAAAGACGAACATGGTAGGTTATAAACAAATTATTCCAATACATTAATGAAAAGAAACTCAGGTTTGCCTATTCATCTCCAAATATAGGAAGTCGTTGATGACTTTTACATCGTATGCTTCTAAAAGGTCATGTCCACAAAAATCTCTTCTATCTTCCAAAAAGTCCTATAAAGTCAAAATATTCAACATCATAAAAAGAAATTCTAATTAAGATTTGCATGAAATAAATATGTCAAAAATGATGTGATTAACCTCCGGCTCAATTTTCCTTTGTCGTGGGTTCGCTTTCACCTTGGGTCTCCCACATGTTCCTTTCTTTACATTCTTTTCCTTCGTCTCTCTCTACACTTCCTCTACTTCCCCTTCTGTACAATCGAGATCAATGGTGTCCTTCATCAGAAGTCTCATTGCTGAGATAAATCCCTGGACCTCTTGGTACACAAAATCTAATTTTTCTCTGAATTCCTCAGATTCCTACTCCCTTTTCTATTCATTCATCCTAACAAAGTCCATTAGCACAGACAACTGGGAGCTTAAACTAGAAGTTGCTCCACTAGTTTTTGACCTCTCCTCCTCTTATGCAACATTCGCACCCCCATCATCTCCCTAAACTTGACTTGGACCGTCTAAAAGTCACCACTCGACTGAGTGAATGTCCAGACGTTGGCAGATCCGTTTAGAAAAATTCAGACAAATAACATACACCTCCTCACTAAAAAATATAGACCATGCTAAAAAATGAAACAAACAAACAAGTAGTAAGAAACAAAATCTAACATCGAAATCTACCTAATGTGATTTTAAAGAGTTAATAACCACTTGGCCCTTTTTCTTCCAGCTTGCTTTCCACCTCAAAACCTGTGAGAATAACAATTGGCTCATGGGCTGTATAATGGTTGTGTGCTCCAAGAACCACACTTATACAATTTTAGGTACATTGTAAGTGGCATTCACACAATACAAACAAATATAAGATTAAAATAAAGACTGTATAGTACATACACACAATGCAACGGAACGCCCATACAACACCCAGTTACCCCGACAACACTCGATGAAAAATTTCCTCTTAGACTGAGTCTTTACTCTATCTCTCCTATTCCTTATTGCCTCCACCCCCTCATCAAATTTGTGCATAATTATTTCATGGAAAGCAACAACCCAGTTATAAGATTTGATCTTATCAACATCATCTAAGTATCGGATTCTTTGTTGAAGTCAACTCTTGTTTGACCAGGGAGTAAGGAATGTAGCAAAGAGTAGAAAAATTTGCAGGCGAATTGTGTCAGTCAGATCCTCCTCCTCATCAGAACAAATCAAACCTTCAATCAATTCACAAATACCTTTCTATTAAAAATCACCTTTTTTCCCAAATTGCTTGTGCAACTTGGAATTGTTGATACTAGACCCATAGTGGTCTACATGTGCGTCGACGCAGTGGACTCCAAGGATGACCATTACATCTTCTGCTTTGAAGGGGACTATCTCCTCCCCTAACAAAAATGTATTGCCTTCCGTATGGGAGGAAATTATCTCTTCCAAGAAGTTGATGTTGAAGGCCCTCCCCAGTTTGTTGTCAATGTAAGGCACATACAGGGTTCACCTCATTATCTCCTTATGGCAGTCTCTAAAACTAAGTTTGTCCCTCTCCTTGATATAATTATTTATAGAGCATGGCACAACAGGGGAGGACTCATGTTCCCTTCTACTCTTCCATCGAGTGGCTCCTAATAATTGTAGGACAAAAAGGAATAAGTACATCCAAAATTTAAAGACACATGCAAAAGATGGGAAAAGTATGCAATACAAGTTCTATTACAAAAATGTCTCTTTGCACTAATATTGCCCATTTGCATAAATATTAACTGATTAGCACTAAAATTTGCCAGACATGGATTTCTCAGACATACATACTACATACTAAGTTAACTCTATTTGCATGGAAATATAGTCTGTTCACAATAAGATATGAAAAACTTCTAGAAATATGTCTATGTATCTTGACCTGAGATCGATTGCCCGGCATATGTATCAAGTTGTCTGTTTGCACTGAAATATAGTCCATTCAGACTAAGATATAGAAAACTTGACATAAATTTGTCTATGTACCTTGACTCTGAGATCGATTGCCCAGACATATGCACTAAAATATAGTAAGTTATCGCTATATGTATACTTAGTTAGCGTGTAGTTAGTGCGTTTTCACTAAAATATAGTAAGTTATCACTATGATATACAAAGATTCTCATAAATATGTCTTGGTACACTGACCACAACATAGATTTCCCAGACATATATACTAGGCACTAAATTAACTCTATTTGCACTGGAATATAGTCCGTTCACACTAAGATATAGAAATCTTTTCAGAAATATGTCTTTCTACCCTGACCTAAGATCATTTGCCCAAACATATGCACTAAGTTGTCTGTTTGCACTGAAATATAGTCCGTTAAGCCTAACATAGAAAACTTCAGAGAAATATGTCTATGTACCTTGACTTTGACCTCGATTGCATATCTCTACTAAAATTTGACGTTGGTAGTTTAAATGAAATGCAAATGTATTCACAATTGGACATAGAATTTATAGATTGACAGTTTAAATGAAATTTACCCTGCGACCGAGTTTGTGGACTTGACGATCCCTTCTTAGCAAGTATCTTCTTTCTTCCTTTCACTTCAACACTACTTGAGTTGGATGACGGCCTTGCAGCCACAATATCCACATTCGTCATGGGTTCATCAACACTGGTACCCTTGCATCTTCGATAGGTGCGCTTACACCCAAGATCGGTTGTGGGCTTCTGAGCAACATTCTTCCCCAATTCCTTGTGCTTCCTAACAAACTTCCTTGTTGCCGTGGGCTTCATTGTCTGTACTGTGGCCTCACTGGTTGGTACGGGGGGCAACAGCCATATTGTCCTCGCCTCATTGCCCTATGGAAGGGGTGACGACCTTGTTGCTTTTGTCCTCGTTATCTCTACAGTGGGCTCATTGCCCTTTAAAAGGGGCGACGATAATGTTGTTGCTTCAAACCTTGCCGTCTCTACAATGGCCTCATTGTCCACTAAGGGAGCTGATGTTGCTATTGCCTTGCCCTCACTACCTGCTTGGGGGGGCAACGCTCCTCTTGGCTCGGTTCCATTAGTCCATTAGTCACTAGGGCCGGCGATGGTCCTCTTCCCTTTACATCACTAGGGGCTGGGTGGGGGGGGGGGGGGGGGGAGGAAACAATGATGAATGTGCACCGGTGGGGTGATGGTGGCAGTTTTGTACCTTCTTTAGGGCTTTCCTTGCAAAGGTGCTTGGATCTTCGCTTGGGCGCCATTGTGAAAGAAGCATGTTAGGGGGATGCTTGTGATAGTGGCCTTGGGGGCCAAGAGACGAGGAAGAGAGGATGAGCGCCGAACGGGTCGCCAATGGTTCCTCGTCGCAGAGTTGAGAGGGTGGTTTCATCTCCTCCTTTGTCGCACCAACTTTAGGGGGCGGGAAGGGATGAGGACACCAAAGTCATTTTGTTTGCCTTTCAAATCCTATTGAGTACTGTCACCACGTCATGGCCAACTCAGCCCACAACTTTGGCCAACTCAGCCCTGCTCGACCTCAGCATGGTCGCTGCCTATTGGGTGTGCAATGTGACTAGGCTTTGTGCACACCGGTGGTGTGCACTGAGTATTTTCCTGACTCATTTTATCTTACTGTCAAAAAGAGTAGCAAGTACCTCCTAGATGTTGCAATGAGTAATCTTGCTACGAATGCCGCAACTGCAACCATTGTCCAATCACATCGAATAATGCACAACTTTATATTTTGCTGCACTACTATAGGATAGTGCAGCGACCATGTGATGTCCCATCTCATGATCAGACGACCAATGATTGCCAGCTGCAAGTGTTACTCTAACGCCCCCGTGATGGGGGCATTGCAGTGGCTAAAAAAAAAGAAATAATTTATTTTCAAGTTGGCCTGAAGTGTTCGTCTGTTTAGTGCAATGCCCAATCAGACGATCTAAAAAAAATCTGAAAAATCGATTGTCTGAATTTTTTACTGTTCATCGGAGTTCTATTTTTTATTTTCAGATTTTTTTGAATCGTCTGATCGGACATTACATTGTACCGACGGTTAGGACACCTCGGAGCCGACCTGAAAAGAATATTTATTTATTTATTTATTTTTTGAATCGTCTGATCGGGCATTACGTTGTACCGACGGTTAAGACACCTCGATTACAGCAAGTATTACTCATTGCAAAAAAATCGTCGTCCAAACGAGTAATGCACTAATTCCTCCAAGAACCTAACGAGTATTACAATTCACACGTCATCAGATCCATTGATCAAACAGCAGTTGACATTGGTGGGATATTTGCAGCAACTATTTCCAAAGATTAACACTCATCAGAGACGGCCAGGATGGCCATCTGATCTCATCTTGACTGACGAGGGGGTGTTGATACACAAAAATGCGGCGTCTAGAAGGACTTGTCGCCGTTGTTTACTCCAAGAACACAAGAATAAGAGGGCCCCCTGCTTGTCGGAGCCTCCGATGCCTCCTTGAAACCCCAAACAACCCTCCCCACCAAAAAAAAAAAAAAAAAACCCACAATAAAAATAAAAATAAATAAATAAAATAAAAACCTTTTCTAAGTGACACACTAAGCACTAAACCCACCTGAGGCTACACTTCGAATCAATAGTTGGTTAAATCATAGATTACTTATAAGCGTGCTATCTGTTATTAAATAACAAAAACAGAGCTAACAGTTTGCGTCAATGGAAAAAGGAACTTTTGAGTATCACCCAATAATTTATTATGCTTAGAGATTAACCTTTCTAATTCTGGTATCTATACTCTCCAATCTCAGGTATTTGATGAACACCTTTAAAGATCAAGAATAACTTCAATTTCATAGAAAAACTCCCTGGAAAGGGAGACTGTATCTAATGGATGTGCAAGTGTGAGGAGTTAAAACTAAATATCCAGACCGCGATGGTTAATCTCTAAATCTGATAGATTGTGAGAAAAAAAAGAAGATATACAAAAGTAAAAGAAATAATTCTACTAATACTGAAGCAACGATGGTAAGAACACCAGCAATTGCATTGCAAGTTTGAGTTGCAGAGTGCTTAATCATTTGGTATCAGAGAATCGTGTTAGGAAAAGATGTCAATAGATCAATTTGTTAAAGATAATATAGTTCCATAAAAATATGTTATTCGGCATGTTGTAATGTTATACTAGCTTTCTACACTGTTCATGGATGATGCCAACCCACTTTTCTAGCTCATTGCTGTTAAAAAAAGTATGAATCAACTTTATCTCATCTTATTCTTTTTGCCAAGTTGAGCCTTTGTGTTGCTGCTTGGTTATCACCACTAATGTGGGTGTGTGTCTGCTTCAAGGGTTGGGGGCTCAGGGTAAGCATGTGAGTGAGAAGTCACCATCAAAGGAAAGACACAAGCACCACAAAAAGAGGGCCCCAGCTCTCTCTTCCTAGAGACACTAACTGGACAGAGTTTAATGGTTATCTCTGCAGTTATAGCAATATTTTCATTGAAACATCAATCTTAATCGAATAAGTTGCTAAGCAAGCTCAAGATACCACAAAGAATGGGCAGCTACTGGAGCCATCAACCATTCTTGCACTGGATGCTAAGATTCCAATTGCCCCATCCTCCATGTAGAACACAGTGTGCCTCTGTTGTTGGTGATTCTTTGAGAAATATCAACTGTCTGAAATGAATCTTGGGCATCAGTTCAGCAAGGAGTGAGGAACACCTACAGCCCGGGTTGGTCTCATCTCAATCGATAACAACCCAAGTTGAGGGTTCCACACTCAGTCGATAAGCTAAAACCTGCATATATAACAAAATGCACACCACTCTCTTTTATTTGTTCTGGCCCAACCAGGAAGAGATCCCAACTTAAGAGGGAAAACTAGAGCCTGGAATCAAACAAACCACCTCATGTGTGTCCAAAGCATACACAAGGAGAAGCAATGATTAAGTGCAACAGTCAAGAATCAGCACGCATCTCAAAAGACAAAGAACAAGATTCTACCAAGATTTTACCTTGACCATTTGTCATTAATATTACCTACATTCCATAGCTTGATAAGAAAATTCCCTATTTCAGATAATGCAATCAGATGGAAGGACAGGAGATGAGTGACCATCTTACATGACTAACTTAGAAACATGTGCACAATCTGGAATAGGATGAAGCTGCAAGCCACAGTATAAATTACCTGTATGAGGTGCTATAGAAGAGAGGTGTAAAGCGCACAGCATGGATCATCAACAACAGCACCAGCGATACCATGTTCTCTGATCTGCTCATTCCGGTTAGGCATCGTGTTCATAACAAACATGTCAACCATGAACTTTGTCAAAGAACTAGAATGAAATGACTCGGCAGAAGGCCAGCACATTTGCTATCATAATATCATATGGTCAGCATCCAACAGCAAATATGCAGGTCCATGTAACAACAAGAATAAAGAAACCACAAAATTTAAGCAAAGAAAGAACGTTATAGCTTAAATAAACCCAACGAATAGATTGTCAGTACATTTCCATGAGGGTTACCCATAGTTTGATACAGTGATCTTGTAGCATCTTGTAAGAAAAACTTAACAGTGACATCCCAGGATTAAAGTTTCCATGTCACCTTAAAGACAACATAACTAGATGCAGGAAGTAGACAACCTCTTTCCATTAGATAAGCAACTAGTGGAATAGAGCTCCTGCACATATACAAAGACACGAATCTACTCTAACCCACAATCTCAACCAAATGATATCAGAAGGGCCAGCTTGAGCTGTCCAGCTTTGACATTGAATCTCCAGTCCCCCTTGGTAGTCCACCATAGTCCAAGTTGGAGAAGTTAAAAGAATTGAATCTGAAGTCTGCATTCACGTTGGCATGCTGGTTTTCAAATCCTGGTTGAAAGCTCACTTCCTCCCTAAGGAAGGCATGTTGTGGCATTGAACTGTTTGATTCTTCGAACACATTGGCTGTCCCTATGCTGATGGCCTGCCCAAAGAAATCATCCATCTGAATGCTCGGTTGGTGAGGATTGCCATCACTTTCCAAATTCACAGATCCACTCAGCCCCTTGTTAGGACTGACGTTGGTATCATAGAATGACATGAGTTCATTAATAGACTTCTGACCATCTGCAGGAATTCCCAAACCAGAGATGCTCATACCACCACTACTGCCTGAGAGTGTCATGGCTTTTGGCTGGGAAATAGGTGCAGATATAAGTGAGGGCTTACCCCCAATTGGGAAGCCTCGTTTCCCAAGACCCTGAGAGAAATTACTCTGATACTGACAGGAAAACTGATGATTGTTTCTCGCATTCTTGTCCATGAAACTGAGTTGGAAATCATGGTGAGGACATTGCACATTCTCACAGGTAAAGGTGTTCTGATTCAACATCAACTCAGATGAAGGTGGCCTCTTCCGTATGAGCTCCACACCAATTTCATCCTTAATTGGGGCCGGCATCAAATGCTTCTCTTTCACCCTACCAACGCCTACACTGAACAAATTCATATCCATTGTCTTGCTACCCTCCATCCCAATGTTTGTAACATCATCAAACCCATCAACATCATACTCACTGGTACTGCTACCAAATGAAAAGGTTCCACTAGCAACACCACCCAAACTTGGGAGATGGCAGGCACCAGGATTGAGCTGTCGAGATAAGGATTCTTCCTGGCCGATCACAGCTGAGCAGATCTGATTCTCCTTGGCCGTCATTTTGTCCTGCAGGCACTTAGATTGCCTCACAAGCTTGCGTATCTTATTGACATCAGGAGACATGTGTTTGATCACAGCAGTCAGAACACTGACCTTCCATGCTTTCTTCAGATCATGAGGCTTCTTATATGGAGGTGGTCCTTGCTCTATCGGAATACCTAACTGGGGCCACCACTCCTCATTCCCAGTGGGCCACCATGGTGGTGGAATGCCCTTCTCCAATGGGAACCTCCTTTGTGGTGGATCACAGTGCTGCATCAGTGCTGACAAAAGAGATCCCAATGTTGTATCTTGAAGCTCTTGCAATGTATGGGGAGTTGAGACACCAGAGTTCATCTCAGTGTTACTACCAGGGATAGAATTGTCAGCCTGATACTTTGCAATAGCTGCAGGTCCATTGCGGTCGAAGCGGACCCTTTCTTTCCACCACCCACGGAGGTTATCAGATGCACCACTGACAGGCTTGCCCTTCTCAGGTATTATGCCATAAACAAAGCCTTGGGCCTTACAAACTTCCATCATCTTCAGCATGTATTTGAGGATCCCATCCTGTGCACGGGACATCTTCTTCCTCCTTGCCTGTTCTTGTGACTGGTGCTGTCTTGCCACATCACCTTGCTCCTTGCTCTTATTTTGCTGCTGTTCCTTCAGTCGTTTCAGTCTCAACCTGTCCCTCCACATTCTTCTCTCCAGTTCATCAACATCAATATCCTCTTCACTGTCTTCATCATCAGGTATGGCCTCAGGAAAGCTCTCAATTGGACATTCCATTACATCCAGATCACAAGCTTCTGCTGAGGCAGCAAGAGTGGTAGGAGCGGTTATAGAGGAAAATTGAAAATTCTCCATATTTGCAGAAGCTGAAAGTGGCAAAAATTCAAAGGAACCAGGAAACACCATGTCATCTACTACTACACTGCCCATAAGTCTAAATCAGAGATCAGCCAACACTCCACGGATAGAAAACTAGGACTAAGATCCTTCCTCCAACACTCTTTCACAGATCAGGGTACCCACCTACTCAAGGGGAAAAGCAAAAGTTCAGAAAACAGTTTGAATGCATAATCAAATAATAGGGCAAGAAAGTGCAGCAAAGATCATCTCAAGGGACAGAAAAAGTGAGTAAAACAAGGTCGCTTCTTATTTACTAAGCCTTTATCATTAAAGACACAAAATGAAACAAAATTATAATAAAAAGAATACAAATGCAGTCAAGCAATACAGTATTGCTAGAAAGAGGAAAATCCAATCATATGATCTCCTATGGATGCACATAAGAATCATGCAACAAACAAAAAAAATCTAGACACTGGTAGCATAGACAGCAATTCATATGGTAATGACATAAAGGAAAAACTTCAGGAAAAGCTATATTTAACTGACACAGGTGCTTTCCTTATAATCTGACCAGCAGGTTAAGCTATCATTAGAATACTAAGATGAGGAGAACGACATCCATCATGCCGCAAACTAGACAAATACCATGTCTTTCATCAATGATATGCATGAATCCATGTCACTTGAATCATGGATCATGAAGTTAAAAGGAAAATACATCATAAACTAAGGAAAAGGGTTCTCTATCCTTCATCAATGATATGCATAAATCCATGTCACTTGAATCATGGATCATAATTCATGAAGTCAAAAGGAAAATACATCATAAACTAAGGAAAAGGGTTCTCTATCCTGAATATTTTAGCATCCAAGTTGCATAAGAACAACTTTAGAAGATAGCCTGTTCTTTATCAACCAATATGGAAGAGAAGATTAGGAAAATCTAACTTCCACAGATTTTTCCTTTTTCCCCCTTTAAGATGCCAAGGACCCAACTTTGCCTGTAAACTTGAGGCACTGGTAGAGGAGCTTCTATCAGATGAAACATAAGATTCACTAGAAACATAGTAAAACAGAAATTCAATTTGCTCTCCAAATTATGTAATTGGGGAAAAGGAACCAAAATCAGATGCTCACAGTCCATATCTCAAAACTAGAATGCTATAGCAAGTTGTTTCCCTCGAAAACACTAAAAACACATGAAACAAGGTTATCAAACAGAAACAAGCAGTTGTTTTTCTAAGAACAAACAACAAATTGAGCCAGAGTGATGCAGCAGAAATAATTGACACATGATACAATTCTTAAAATGATTCAGAAATAGTCGACACAGAATAGAAATAAAACAAAAACAAACAAAATGTGAAGTTCTTTTTTTCCTGTCCAGCCCCAATGATGCCATCCCTACAGTAGGTTAGAAACAATCAGGTAGGGTGATCAGCGAATCAGATCCCAGCAACAGATTCCATCACAGATACTCTCGGATTGGACAGACCATTTCAATGGGGAAGAAAGAAGGTGAATATAAACAAATAGAAAGGAGACAGGCTAATCCTTGAGGAAGAAAAGCCGTCTTTTCCTGCATCCACGCTCGCGAAGAAACCAAAATCGCACCCTCCCAACCAATCGGAAATAGCCCAAGTTAGCATCCCTATGTCCGAAGTCGAAATGGTCAGAAAGGGGGCTCCTTTCCTTCAATTCCCAGGTCTTAAAAGGAAACGATGCAGCCAATACATAAACCAAGATGTACAAAAAGAGAAAAGAGACACCCACAACGTAGGAGACCCGCTTCCTACTTCCTAGTGTCTGCCCGCGTTTGGCCAGTGAGAGAGCCATCGCCGACACGTTTCTAGGACTGTAGAGAGAGAGAGAGAGGACTGGTCAATAGCAACCATGGCGACCGACGCCTATCTGTAGCTGCTCATGTATACTCTAACGCAAGACGATTAAGCAATAGTTTAAACGAGTTTAGAAAGAAAACCAGAGAACGTGCGGCAGTAAAGGAACTATCTGGCAACGAAAAATGTGGTGGCAAGCATGGAAACAGAGGTGGTGAGGTGACTACCCAATCCGAAGCACAAACCAGGAAGAAGAAAAAGTAGCAAATATGAATAAGGGAGCAAAAATTAAGCACCAAGAACAAAAATTGGAGAGATCAAGTGCTTCTACAAGGCTCATTAACAATTGGGTCTTCATGCACACAATCCCCCTCCCTCCAAAAAAAAGAGAGACCTGATCCGAACTGTTGCATAAAGCAAATCGTACAAAAGAGCCCAACTAAAATCGGCAAAAACAAAGGACCAAAAAAAAAAGAAACAGAGCAGCTGCCATAGTAATAGCAACAGTAACAGCACATAGAATTCTCTAAGCAACACGCCAGAGACAAGATCACAGTTGGTGGCGGACACCCTGCAACACACCAGAGGACAACAAGAGAAGCACACAGCACAAGCAGGAGGCAGACGAGAAGGAGCGAAGCTGAGAGGAAAGCCCACCAAAGACGCCATACCCATGAACCCACACACACATACCTCTCACAAAACAAGGCAAAAAAGAATACCCATATCCAGAACAACGCAGGGAAGAGGCAAGAACACCCGGAGAAAAGATGGCTCGTTTTACCTGTTCTCCTCATGACCTCCGCCGCGCCATGGGAGCACCTCGGCCGAGCTCAGGTAGCACAACAGGAGCAGCAGGAGCAGAACGAAGGGGAGACATGAGAAGGGGATTGGGAGGAGGAGGAGGAGGAGGAGAGGGTGGTGGGAGGAGCAGAGGGGTCGAAGGAGAAGAAGAAATGGAGGGGACGACCTCCCGCGAAGGGAGAAGAGCAGGGATTCTAGTGTAACAGTCAGACGCCTGACCGCGGTTAAGATCCCCTAACCCTGGTTAAGCTAATTTTTCCCTCTTTTTTGTCCTTTTGTTCTTTTATTCTTTTTTCCTTTCTTTCTCTTAATTAAAATTATTTTCTTTTTTCTATGGCGTGGGAACTGCGTCGGGAAGAGGGTGGGAACCGGCATTCCACGCGATTCCTACCCTTGCCTACCATATTCCCATTACGTCCATATCCATCCTGCTGCTTGAATTGGAGGTGTTTGAAAACGTTTTAAAATGTGTGATGCGGTGTAGCCCGGCAAATTTAAGAAAAAAAAAAAAAGATTGCAGTGCTCGTGGGACGACAGTGCCTAGATGATGCAGTAAGTGTTATCTTCCAAAATATGTAATGTGGTGTTTTTTTCTTCTTCAGATTTTAAGTTTCATGAATTGTTTTACTGTATTTTTCTTATATTCGGAAAGTCATATGTTAATTATTAGACTTTAAAAGTTATGTTAGACCCGTGTGTCACTCTATTTAGCTGGTTTCAATGGTCAGAAACTGCCGAAAATCAGAACTCATGATATTTTGTGTATTGTTTTATGATTTTCTTTACGTCTAAGATGTCATAAATTATTAGATTTTGAATCTGTGCTAGACTTGTGTAGTACTTTATTTATTTGGTTTCACTTTTCAGTCAAAGGCTAGTGAAAGTCAAACCAAAATTTTAAAGTTGGTGATTTAAAAAAAATGATCATGAAATTTTTAATTTCTTTTGCAACTTTTAGAATCTATAATTTCGAAAATAAGGTTTTACGTTATTTTACCCCAAATCAAATGAGCCATTAATAGATGTACGATCGTTAGCACGAGCACTCTTTGTGTGGCGAAAGATGAAGATTTCACCGTTTTCTACATAATGTGGAAAGAATGTAGACCAATAAGGAAAGAAGAGATTCCATAGAACTTTTGTAGTTTGATTTGATGTAGGTATAAGAAAACATAGTAAAATATAAGTTTCATGTGACACTATAACCTGTTTACCTTAGGCAGATAATAGCCACCCACCCAAGCACTGCCCAAACTCTTGTTGACCAATAAGGAAAGAACAGATAATGCCTCAAATGAAATTTCCATAGAACTTTTGTAGTTTGATTTGATGTAGGTATAAGATAACATAGTAAAATATAAGTATCATGTGACACTATAACCTGTTTACCTTAGGCAGATATAGCCACCTAAGCACTGCCCAAACTCTTGTAGACAACCATGCATGGTACATTTTTCCATCAACACCGTCCTTGCTAAAACAAAATATTCTATCACTTGGCTCCAAGAAAGGGTTATTAATGTACCAATGGGGCATTCTTGTCGCCTACTTGTTAACAGGATAAAGTGTTTTTGTTAGAAGGCAACTTTATTTATTCATGGTAATTGCTAGATGAGTATCCATTATAAAAAAATAGATATGGGTCATATATATAGGGGCCTCTCCAAGTTTGAGTATCCATTATCAATTAATAGATATGGGTCATATATATAGGGGTCTCTCCAAGTTTCCAATGTCACTAAACTAGAAGCAGTTTAATCTAAGCCCTTTGTGATATGGATAGAAAGAATACTGTTTAATTATAGATTGCTTTAATGACTAGCTTACGAACGTAAAATTTACAATTGATATTGAGCTAATTTGCAGTATTTTTGTATCATTTCACAAGAAATAAAAAAGGTATACGAGAGAATCTGGACTTGGAGCATATGAGGTAATGCTACACGTGCCACATGACTTATGTGGGGATAATAATTATAGTTAAGAACTCATTTGCATGTGAAAGCTAGCTAGTAGTCAAATTATGAGACTTTTTGTCAATTGAACCACCAACCCAAAAATCTAGCCAAGGAGTGGAGAGGGTTCTTAAGAGAGCACCTCAATATCTAAAGTGGTGAATTCATATAGCAAACACCAATGCCCAAAGCTGCAAGGATATATACATGGGGGAGGAGACCCAACAAGCAAAAGAATTTTGATACCATTTCACTAAACCGAAACTAAATAGCACACATCAATAGCATCACTCCGGAAGGATAATAAACTAGAAATATAGGTTCCAACTCTCAAGACGGAAAGCAAACCAAAGATTACCCTGACAATTTATATTCCTTGTCAAAACTTAAAAATGGGTTAAGCTCTTAACCTTCAATCAAACATTTTATAAAATAAAAATTCAGCTTTAATAACTTTTCAAGGACGCATTTCTACATTTTTTTACTCATCTACATACATATACATATGACATCATCTTCCATTGGGCTTTTGTAATTAACCTTGTAGCGATGGGAAGTGTTAAGCTAATCTCATACATATGAATATTCAAGAAATAAAACAGGCGAACAAAAAATAGTACTCTTTTGAGGTGAAAGATCTAATAATTTCAGTACGATATCAGATCTTATTACCGCATTCGGCTTAGGGCACGTGTCTTATCTTTGTTAGAAATAAAAAACAGCCGTTGGGGACCCATTGGCAGCTGGGAAGGCGACCGGTGAGGGGCCGGCGGTCGTGGGTGGCGCCCAAACTGTTCAACTTGCTGTTGCTGCCGGCCTTTATGTCTGCCCCCACGGTGCCTCAGAAGAAAAGTCTCTAATTCACTGCATTCCCCTAGCAAGCAACAGAACAAAATTTCATATATACAGATGCATGCTACTTTCTAATATTATTTGTACCAATATGTTGCTTAAGATAATTGCACATTTAGAGATCAAATTAGGTGATCGGGATAGACTGCCACCTTTGTCACAAGTAGACTTCCTTTGTTTACTTAATTACTCTCCAGTGGGGTAATTAAACCTATGTTGTTGACGTCAGCTCAATGAGGGGTGGGGTCCCACTGGATCAAGAAAAAGACTAATGTAGTGATCTATTTCAATCGTTTAATTTGATGTGGTACATTTTTACACACACAAAGTTAAAGTCTGTAAATAATTAGCATTGAAGTTGACTAGTAGTACTTACTTTATTATAATAATAAAAAGAGAAATAATTTATAGAATAACTTATCTACTTCTATACATATTGTAACAATACTTCCCTGTCAATGTGTATAAATAGTTTTGTCTACTATATGTTTCATAACAAAACAATGAAGCATGTGTGCAAATACTTTCCAATATAATAAGCATATATCTGGCCCTTGACCGTGGTGATGCCCCCGAACACTAAATTTGACCTTTTATCATTAATCTCCTTGCTCAGTTTATTCAAAGCTGCTTGTTTCATGTGCTGGCCACTATGTACGTACTAAAATAACTATTATATAGGTGTCTTACCATATGACCCTTAAAAGAATCTCACATCTGCAAAAAATTCTCTGCACCATACATATGTGGAAAATATTTTCCGAATTTTCTTCTTATTCTAGAATAAGTTCTAGTTTGTTAGTGGTGGAAGTGATGGTAGACTTGACAATAGATGGTTCTCTATACACAGTATATACACTGATTATACAAGAGTTTCTTTTCTTTTTTTTTAAATCTATACACATTCTAAAGGAGGTTCTCTGCATATACAAGGAGTTGGAAAGTAAATAATTGCCTGCCTCCGAAAGATGGGAACATTGATATGAAGGGGCATTTGTATATACATTTCTATAAATTATTATATTTGTATATATTATATATATATATATATATCTTTGTCTTCCATATATTGTTATGAATATTTTTGACATCTTTAAAAAGGTCCAAGTCAGATCCTTCGGTCAAAATGTAATGAACTAATTCAATGAATATGCAAATGGGTGGAATATTGACGCCGATCTAGAGTAGATCTATGACTGTATCTGTATCCTGTAAGTTATCCTTTAAGCTAAAAGGAAAAACTAATGACAACTCCCCACTGTTAAACGGTTCTTGAGGGTCGCACGTGTAAATGTGGTGCCCAGCCGCATGCGCAGGCCGCTTTGGGCATAATTGCGAACCCCGCCGCAAAATTTAAAGCGGAAAGAGATGGCGACCGTGCCCTCCACGGTCGCCCTCAAAATTGTTGAATTTGGACGTCATCTATTTCAAAGTCTGCAAAGGCTAGCGACGCTACCCCTTTGCATGGGATCATTTGATTCGACAGAAAATATTAACTCCAAAAGATATTAGTTTTAAATTAATCATAATTAATATTGGCCAAGGATCGATCAGGAAAGAAAAATAATATTGAGTGGCCGTCCCGCAATTGGGCATTTATTTCCATCTTTTACCGTCGCCTTTGAACTGCTGTTAATAGCAATATTAGGGTTTAGTTTGGTTCACACTTGGTCACAAGCCATAACTGAGGACGTGTATGGTTTACTGTAAAGTACCGTAAAGCTTCTTCTAGTTTTTAGTCATTTAAGAAAAATTCTGTAAAAAATCTTTTTATTAATTAGTGAAAGTTCCCTATAAGTTAGCTTCACTTTTATTTGAAAGAGAGCTTTCTTAGGGATTTTTGAAAAGTATTTCAAAGGATTTTTTTAAGTCGTTCTTCAAATATAGCTAGAAGTTATCTTTGGCACCCTGTAATTAAAAAGATGTTGTTGTGTGGTGGATGTGTTCTTTATGTGCACACGTACGTACGTCTCGTGGCTACATAAATTTGACACGGTTATTTCAAACTTCCCCGGACCCGCGTAGAGCTAGCCGTTATCTGTTTTCTCTTTTGAAATAATGAGAACGCGGCCTGGTTAGGAATTAGGTTAAGGGGGAGGGTTTGCTGGTCATAAATTGGTCCCCTAAATGTTAAATTAATTTTGTCTTCCCATGGCTACACTCTTTAATGTTTATGTGACGTTCCCTGCTCCCATCAACCCATTCATGTTCATGTTCTCATGGCAGATTTTAGAACTCAGAAAATTAAGCCTCCAAGAAGCAGGTTTAGGTGATTCTGGTCCCATGATTGGACGACGATTAACTTCTCTCGCATAACCTCCCTGCCCGTACGTTCATTGGCTTGGAGGAATGCTAGTGTAGTATGTCACATCGTATTCATGCCGCGTTTCGATCCATTTTAAGATCAAATCTAGCTAGCTATTCATAGATGTTGAATTTTATGTCATTTTCTGTTTGATCTTCAAAGCAGACATGGAGAGCGTTAGTTGTGTATCCACAACTTATAGGAAGGCAGGAAGTTAACCAAAGGACACACTCGCACAGTAGAACAGACCACATTCTATCAGCTTTACTTTGATAGCGAAATGGGTTACCACAGGATAAGTTATTCTAGATGGTTTATTAAGGAGTATTTCACTTTGATATTCCAAGACCAAACATATATTAAGTTCTCAAGTGTAAGGTGGTATTACTTATTTATCTAATTTCACGAATAAGTCATTCTTGACCGGAATATTAAATCCCTCGTATCAAGGTGGAAGTTGGCTTATTTTTAGAATAAGCAAGTCAAATTATAGGCATTCTTTATCTTTTATGTTTGTTTTAAAATAAGTACGGAGAGATGTGTGATATTTACTTTGCACTTAGAAGAATGGATATCTCCGAAGGTAAGATTTTGGTTTGAAGATGATGAATGTTACTCTATGGTTATGAAGTGCAGTACAGTGTAAAAGAATTTTTTTCTCCTCATTCGGCAACGGAATAAATCTAAGGAAGAATATCCTTTCATACGTGGATTAATCTTAGGGCTGCAAATGAACCAATACGATCGGTGAACGGCTAGTAAGACTACTTGATAAGAACTTGACTATGCTCGTTTATTAAGTTAAATAAACAACTATGAATAATAATTGGAACTCAGTTCATTAAATGAACCAAGTTTGAACACAAGTGAACCCGGCTCGATTATGCTCGTGAATGAGCTCGTTTAAGAATTTGTTAAGAGCTCATTTTAATATTAGATAAGAGCTCGTTTAAGTAAGTACTCATTTAATTATTTTATTTATAAATAAATTTAATTAATAAAATATTTAATAACTTATAAAAAATTTTGTAACTAGGGGTGCAAACAACTTTGTTACTCACCATGATTTAGTCTCAATTTATATATTTAAATTTTAAAAAATAGAAATATATGTATTATAGATTCATTGAGCTCGCGAACTATTCGATACTCGCTCGAGCTCATTTAATAACTATATGAGCCAAGCTTGAACAGTTGTGGTAGAAACTCGGCTCGAACCTGAACTCGATCAAAATTATTTGAACTAAACTTGAAAAGGATAAAACTCTGCTTGTCTCGACTCGTTTGCCGCCATAGTTATTCTTTTATTTGTCAATTTTCTATTTGACAAAAGATGGAGAGAATAAATAATTTTTTTAATAGGAGTGTGAGATATTCCATTACTTTTTTTAATTCAAAAAGAGATCCTGAATAGAAATCACTGAGTTATTGTCTTCTGACAGAATATTCGACCTCCTAAATATTCGAATTGTCAAATGATATTTTAATAAGAATAACCGAATAATCTCTTATTCCACTCACTTATTCCTTTGCCAAGCCGGGGGGAAGGTGTAATGAGAGAGAAATTGATTAGTGCGACCATCTAAAACCAATTGAATATATTATCCAACAAATATTTTTAAGGATTTTTTGTCTATATACCATTAAGTCTTTGTTGTTTAATATTATGCCCTTCAGTTCGTTGTATTTGTCATCAGAAGGCGTTGTACCCTTAAAATAGAATACATTTTAGACAGTGTTTTGAATCGATCTAACTGGAGGATTGAAAAAAGTTAGAATCCTCAACCGACTTTTCAAATGTATAGTTAATCAGAACTTAGATATGAATTTAAGACCATTAACGTATCAAAAATGTATATGGTGTTTTAGCAAATAAACCCATAAATAATTTTGTATATCCATAGAACTCCCTATAACATGCGTATAAGGAAAAAGATCCTACATAATCATTGTATATGTCGAGAACCCCGTACTGTACTCACATCACTAATAGATTAGGACTTATTTTAAAATAAGAAAAAAGTTTAAGATATTTTCTATGTATATACATAATGCAGTGTTTTTTGCATAAGAAAAAGTTTGAGGGGCCTTCTATATATATGCATAATGCGGAGGTTTTTTGTAAAAATAAAGTTTAAGGAATTCTTAGAGGTTTTTGGCATATGTGAGATTCTTTAGAAACATTTATACACATACGTATATGAGCCAACTATGAGTGTGCCCCACGATGCGTCTAAGTTAGACGCGTCCCCCTCTCTCAAATCCGTCATTCCAATGTAAAAAAAAATAAAAATTATTAAAATTTTTAATTTATTTAAGTACTCTCTCTAAGTTAGTTCTTATCTTTTCGAGTTTAATTTTCACTATTTGATCAACGGAATCAACTGTTGCTATCCAATCAAGTGTGTCGTTCTTTGGAGATCAAATCTAAAATGTCGGTAGATAAGATCAATCCGAAGAGCTAATTTGATGATTTTTTTTATTTTTTGATTATTTTTTAATATTTTTAGATATTATTTGTTAATGCACATGCGATCGTTACTAAAATTAGATGTCAAGATCAGAATGTGAAAATTAAAGTTATGAAGATATGAACAATCTTAAGGGTCTTATTTTAATATTTAACTTTTTTTATTTTTTTAAAATAGGAAATGGGGATTTTCAGGAGGGGCTTCTACCTCAGATGGGTCCTAGGGCACATTTGACCCCTCCTCATATACATATGTACGTATATACATAGTGAAAATTATTTAATTAAATACAATAATATGTCTAAACATTGATCTAAAGTAGTTGATCCAAAATATATGGAACTGAAGGCACTAGTTCGATTTTCAAACATTGTTACAAAGTAACATTCAAAGTTAAAAAGCTTTTACATGGGTCTCAATCTAGTGCCAATTAAATCGTCTAACTAGCACAAAAGGGAGTTCGGTTATGGAGCTGAACGTTCATATGTCGCACGCACAGTCCCCATACTTGATTTTGACGATAACAGACAACTTCTCAAGGTACCTAACCATTCAATGAAGTGTGAAACGTCCTATCATGTCCAGTATCATCAAACGTACAAAGTTCCAAAGAATAGGTGAAGATTAGAAATCAGGCAAGTCAATAAGCAAAGGCCAATTTGAACCAGCCGCGGCAGTTGGTTCACCACTTGCCTCCCAAATGAGAGGGCTCAGGTTCGAACATGGTTGGAACCTAAAAGTTCTCCAGCCATGTAGTCCAACTGTTGTTGAGATCTTTATCTCCTGGTCCATGAGATTACTTCTTCGAAAAATCAAGAGGACCTCGAACGCTCGCCTAATTAGGCAGAATTCTCGACCAACGCAAAATTATCTCTAACTTTAGAGGACATCTCGAGTTAGATCTCTGGTCGTTTGTAAATATCTATATATACCTGACCACTATGCCACTGAAAAAAAAAGAAAAAGAAAAGGAAAAACCATTTTCACCCATAGTCGGATTGTGTGGGAACTGATCAAAATAGTTGACAATTTTAATGAATTGGTTGACCAAAAATTACCTTTTGGCCACGTGCAACTTGCAATTTGAACATGAAATCTCATCCATCACCAATGATAACTGTTGTAGGAAAGAATATGAGCTCTGGCCAACAAAGTAGTATCCACTTTGAATCATATGCCTCATAGTTTTCTCTTTTTGAAAAAAGGACTCTTGTTCGGAGGAAGGTAGGGGGCCTTCTTTATGATGAGTATATGATTACCTTCTCATCAATCGATATAAGATTATTTAGTCTTTATTTTTATATCTCTACATAGCCTCATGTGAAGACAAATGTATGTATATATATATGGATTGAGATTCTTACAGACGGCGCCAATATTACATAAAAGAACCTGAGTTCTTACCAATAAGATATTATCTACTTTGACTCGTGAGCCTCATAATTTTATCCTTTAAGAAAAAAAGCCTTTGTTGAGAGGAAAGTGTTGTAAGAAAAATAACAGGCGTACATTTAAACATCATATATATAAATATGATAAACATGCAATCGAAAATATATGAGATAATCATGTTATCAAAATTACATAGGCACGATCCAAAAATTAACTAAATCCATACATGCAGAGTAAATATAAAGAATAAACGAAATAAGATTAGAAAATTTATCGACTGATATGTCCATTAGATTCTTCTTAAAGAAGTTTCGCCCTTACTATGCCGGTGCAAAGGAAAACGGTGGTCTCCTCTCAGGATATAACAGCCATCAGAATCTTCTAGATGCGCTTCTAGAGAGATTGATCTTTGAACACAATCTCGTTTACTAGTAACCTCAATTGAAATCATACTTCTTCTCTCTTGAGGCTACTGGTAAACGATACTTCTTTTCTCTTAAGGCTACTAGTGAACGAGACTGTGTTCGAAGATCGATCTCTTCAAAAGTACGTCTAAAAGATTGTAGTAGCTATTATATCCTGAGAGGAGACCACTGTTTCCGTTCGCACTATGGGGGAAAAATCTTCTCTAAAGAGAGTTCAATAGATGTCTCAACGGATAAGTTTTCTAATCTTTTTTCGTTGTTCTTTATATTTGTTCTACGCATGTATAGATTTGGTCAATTTCTGAATCGTGCCTATGTAATCTTAATAACAATCTTAATAACATAATTATCTCACGTGTCTTTGATTGCATGTTTATCATATTTATGTATATGATGTTTAAATACATGCATACTATTTTTCTTACAATAGAAAGTAGAGGCGCCATTTTTATGAATACATGATTATCTTCTCAACAATAGATATAGAATTATTTAACCTTCATTTTTATACTTCTACAATAATAAAACTTTGGAAAATCTATAAGTCGACTTTTTCCACTACTTTGAAAGGAAAAAGTTGCTACCACTGGTGTGGTGTTTAGAGCATCAAAAATCCAAGAAGCCTTCTCCTTCGAGCCCACATTTTCACATCTAACTAGAGAAAAGAAGACAAGAGAAGAGAGAGACTTATGAGCTCATGAAATGGGGAGCACCAACAATTCATCAATCATCTTTCTCTCTTTCTTTCAAAGACTAAAGTTTATTGTGGCATTTTATGTTTAATTTGTGAGTCTGGTTCCTATCAGTTGGTTGGGACTCAATAAATTATAACGACCCGCCACCCTATAATTAGGGATTCGATTATTAAATAGATACCGAATCATTAAAATTTGAAGTAAAAATAGGATTTCGATAAGTTTGAAAAATAAATGATAAATTAAGCTAAACATTCCACATCACATCGAATTGTAAAGGAGGTGCATGAATTAAAAATTATTATAATTCAACTCGACTAAGTAAATAATTACTTATTCCAACTGAAAAGAAATAATTAAACGTACATGCCTGAAAAGGAAATAACAACTATATCGGGGCATATCTCGGAACAGTGGCTGTTGGTGCGCAACCCGAGATGAAACTCTCCACGCTACGCCTGTCTGGAATCCTTACATAAAAGGCGTAGGGGTGAGTCTTATCGAAATAGACTCAATAGGGATCCTCCGATCCCTACTACCCACTCATGCACCTATAAGTGCAACAACACAAATAGACAATTAAATAAGTAAAGGAGTAAATATAGTTCTCAAATTCCGATATAAAACACATGCATTCGAAGATGCAACATACATAACTCTAAAACCACTCAACTTAACACCGGAGTCCACAACCAGTGTTCTTGCGAAACACACAAACCACGCAGCCGAACACGGGAAAACATCGACCTGCTGGGATAGAGAAGCAACCCTTCGGATAACACAATGGCTACTCCGACCTGTCTAACTCTAGGTGGTTCTGCCTCCTCTTACCTACAAGTGACACTCCACAGTGTATCACTCCCACACCAGTACTAGTTATACTCCGGAGTATATCACGTGACCCTCTCTCACTAGGCATCACCCCACCACTCCCACACTGGCTGTGTCACTCCTACACCAATACAGGGTGTCAAGTGCTAACAACTGTCACTTTAGGTCCACGATCACACAAAATACAACACAGTATGATCCGGTCACGTAGAAACCCTCGTCCTCGAAGTACGGTTTCGAACATGCATTTAACCAAATTATCTAATAATGTATACACTTATTAATTGTATGAATTAATGAGGTTCTATCTAGAATGGCGCCGCCCGTGGCCGATGTCATTCAAGACCCCTAAACTGATTCTGTGTTCTGCAGCACTGGGACACAGGGGATACTAGCCTGAATGGCGTCGCCTATAGGTGACGCCATTCAGCTCTTTATCCTTGTACTGGCCTCGGGGTCCAGAAAAATGGACTGTAAATTGCGTTGGCTATGGTCGACACCATTCTAAATGGCGTTATTTGATTTCGACGTCATTCAATGCCTGAAACCCAGGGATCCTTCGGCCTCCACCGAGCTAAAACTGGGGTTCCTTCTCCCCCAAAAACACCCAAAACGCAAGAAGATAGGAAAAGAAATCAAATAACCGAGTGAAACACACTAAACCTCATTTCATAAAAAATGCCTATTTTCATTAAAAAACCCCTTAAAATATACTTTATACCCAAAATTCTCTATACACATCGCATGCTTCAAAGTGAAAAAATCATGGTTTTAAACAAAAAACAACGAGGATCGTCACTCTACCGGTTATTTGAACTCCTCCTAGCTCCAAGCCGCCGCCGCCGGTACCATTGTGGACGTCGTCACTCCACCAGGACGTCAGCTGCCGTTTGAAGAGCAATGTGCCGCGGAGGAGATGGTGGTGGTAGTGGTGAGAGGTAAGAGGTTGATGGAGTGGAGGAAGATGAGGAATGGGGAGAGGAAAGGAAGGAGAAGGAGAATGTGTAACGACCCGCCACCCTATAATCGGGGATCCGATTATTAAATGGGTACCGAATCATTAAAATTTGGAGTCAAATCAGGATCTTGATAAGTCTGGGAAATAAATAATAAACTAAGCTAAACATCTACATTACATTGAATTGTAAAGGAAGTGCATGGATTAAAAATTATTACAATTCAACTTGACTTAACAAATAATTACATATTCAAACTAAAAAGAAGTAATTAAGCGTACAGGCCTGAAAAGAAATAACAACTACATCGAGACATACCTCGGAACGATGGCTGTTAGCGCGCAACCTGAGACAAAACCCTCCTCGCTACGTCTGCCTGGAACCCTCACCTGAAAACCGCAGGGGATGAGTCTCATCGAAATAGACTCAGTAGGGATCCTTCGATCCCCACCACTCACTTACGCACTCACAAGTGCAACAATATGAATAAAGGCAATTTAAATAAATAAAGTAGTAAACACAACTCTGAAACTACTCCACCACGGAGTCCACAACTAACGTCTCGGCTAAACACGCAAACCACGCAGCCGAACGTGAAAAACACCGACCCGCTAAGACCAAACAACAACCCCTCAGCTAGCGCGCTAGCTACTCCTGCCTGACCTGGCTCAAGGTGGTTCTGCTTCCTCCAGCACGAGTGACACTCCAAATGTACCACTCCCACACCGGTACTAGCTATATCCCTGAATACACCAGGTGACCCTCTCTCTAGGCGTTACCTCACCACTCCCACACCGGCGCTGTGTCACTCCCACACTGACACATGGTGCCTAAGCACTAACAACTGTCACTCTAGGTCCACAATCGCACAAAAGGCAGCACGGTGCGATCCGATTATGTAGAAATCATCGTCCTCGACTATATTTTCAAACATGCATTTATTTAAACTATCTAACAATGTAAACATATGTTAATTACATGTTTTAATGAGATTATGTCTTGAATCGCATCGCCCAAGGCCGACGTCATTCAAGATCCCTAAACTGGTTCATACGAAAATTGGCCTCGGAAGATGGCCTAAAACGCGTCGTGCAAGGTCGTCACCTTTTAAAAGGTGTCGCTGTCTCTCGTCGCCTATTCATGACAGAAACAGAATTAGGCCTCGAGGTGATCCGAACTAAATCGTGTCGTGGGAGGTATCCGCCATTCAAAAAGGCGTCGCTATCCCAAGACACCATTTAACACTCGCTAACAGGTTTCCCCCAGCCTTCCGAGTATAAAAAGTGTAATTTCTTCCCGAAAATCTCTTAAACATGCTCTAAAGTAGGAAAAATGTGGTTTTAGTCAAAATACAACGGAGATCGTCACCCTACCGGTTACTTGAACTCCTCCGAGCTTCAAGCCGCCGGACCGCCACGCCACAAACCGCCACCGGTACCGTCGTGGACGTCGTTACTCCACCGGGACATCGGTCGCCGTCCGGAGAGCTATACGCCGCAGAGGAAATGGTGGTGGTAGTGGCAGAAATTAGGGAGGGGGTTTGGTGGAGTGGAGGGAGAGGAAAGGAAGGAGAAGGGGGAAAAGAGAGCGAAGGGTTCGGAGAGAGGGAGGAGAGAGAAGAAAATGAGAGAAATGAGGGAAAGGAGGGAGGGTTCATGGGTTTAAACCGAACTTAGCTAAAACGCGTCGCCCAACACCGACGCCATTCAAGTGACAAGACCAAGGTCGTACTCTCGCGGCCCGAAACTAGCCCACGTGGCGCCTACGTGGCACCGACGTAGCACTCTCTAAAACGCGTCTTCCTATCAAGACGCCGTTTGAACCACAAGGGCCCAAATCAAGGGGTCCAACACCAAAACTGACCCAATAACTGGATCCGAAACCTCAATTCTTACAGAAGGAGAAACGGAGTTGTTCGGAGAGAGGGAAGAGAGAGAGTGAGAAGGAGATAAATGAGAAAAAGGAGGGAAGTCTCGGGCGTTGAACCAAAACAGGCTAAATCGCGTCGTTCCCAGACAACGCCATTCAGACGACGGGTCGGGGTCGTACACTGACAAATCTCTAAATAGCTTCGGTTATCTAAGACGTCTTTCAGACGATCAGATCGGGGCCGTACACTCGCGCCCCAACGCTCACCTACGTAGCACCCCTGCGTCAAGCTTGAGCTCATACCCCAGGCCTATAAGGGCCCAAACCAAGGGGCCTGATACTGAACCCGACCTGATAACCGGATCTGAAACCTCAATCCTTATAGTAGATATAGAGAGAGGGGAGGGAATTTTTCAAAATTCCTCTCATTGGTAATGAAAAAAATAGTACATGAGGGAGTTTTTTAAAATCTTCTCCTCTCTACACTGACTGAGTTTGTAACGACCCGCCGCCCTATGATCGGAGACCCGATCACTAAATGGGCATCGAATCATTATCCAACGGTCTCACGCCCGGATCTTATACACACATCTGGAGGAGTAAGCATTAAACAAGATTAAATATAACATTCACACGGACTACAAGGAAGTACAGTATGCAAGAAGTAAAGTAATAATGTCCGTCCACAGTCCAACAATAATTACATGGTCCAATAATTAAAGAAGTACAGGCAGAAGTAAAGTACAACAACATCGGGGCATACCCCGGAACTGAGATAGCTACTGGTCCGTACACCAAGGAGAACACCACGCGCCGCCACTCGCCACGAGGTCCACACCTGAAAACCGCAGAGAGTGAGCCACACCAGAACTGGGCTCAGTAGGGATCATCCGATCCCTTGCCTCCCACTCACACACCCACAAGTGCAATTACAAAGATACATAGGAACAAGATAAGTAAAGCTGTAACACATATCTCCTAAATTCTCGATATAAACCACATGCATTTGGAATATGACATGCATATCTCAGAAATCATTCTACCAAGGGACCTGTAACTTGCGTCTCGGCAAAACGCGTCAACCACGTCTCCGAAAGTGGGAAACACCGACCCGTTGAGACCAAACAGTAACCCCTCGGATAGCACGCTGGCTACCTCGGCGGCTACTCCTTCCCCCAGCAAACACCGACCCGCTGAGACTAAACAGTAACCCCTCGGATAGCACGCTGGCTACTCCGGCCCAACTGGCTCAGGTGGTTACTCCTTCCCTCAGCACGAGTGACACTCCAAAGGTACCACTCCGACACCGGTACAAGCTAGCTAACCCCACCAGGTGACCCTCTCTACTAGGCGTCACCCCGCCACTGCTCCCGTCAGCGCTGTGTCCCTCCGCACCGACACATGGTGTAGAACGCTACAACTGTCACTCTAGGTCCACCGAAACAGAAAACACGGCACGGTGCGATCCGGTCACGGAGGAAGTCCACGGTCGCACGACACTCAACGCAGTGCCATCCTGTCACGAAGAGTCCATCACATCGGATATACGAACAGTATGCATTAACCAACTATCTAGCAGTGTAAACACATTTTACTGGCATGGATTAGTGTGGTTCTGTCTTGAATCGCGTCGCCCAAGGCCGACGCCATTCAAGCACCCTAAACTGGTTCATGAAATACCGGCCTCAGAATCTGGCCTAAAAAGGCGTCGACACCAGTGGTCGCCTTTTAAAAGGCGTCAACATCCTCAGACGCCGTTTACACCGAAAATCCAGGAATTCCAGAAAACATAATGGAGGGATTTTTGCCCTAAAAGGCGTCATGGTGGCTCGACGCTATTACAAACCGCGTCGCCCACCCATGACGTCTTTTAGTCCCAGAATCCTCGAACTGAGTCCCTCAGTCGGGGGGTGATTTCCTGCCTAAATGGCGTCATGATGTCCCGACGTCCTTCTAAAAGGCGGCGTCCATTAATGACGTCATTTAGCCCCAGAATCCCTGACTCTTGAAACCTCGAACAGGGGGATTTCTGTCCTAAAAGGCGTCATACTGCCCTGACGTCCTTCCGAAAGGCGTCGACCAGGCACGACGCCGTTTAGCGCCAGAAACCTGATTCCCTGGTTCGATCCGAGGGTTTCTCCCTTAACCCCAAATACCTCGAAAAAGCCCCAAAACAGAAGGGGAGGAAAAGAAGTTCATCCAACACAAGTATACTACAAATCCACATTCACGAGCACGGTCATACCCACAAGAACACCCCCTAAACATGCTCAATCTAGCCCAAAACACGTCACAACATGCCTAGGAAAACACGAGCAACACATGCAAGGTTCGTCCCCCTACCGGTTACTTGAACTCCTCCTGGCTCCGTGTCGCCGAACCGCCGCACCGCAGACCGTTGCCGGTACCCCCGAGAACGTCGCCACTCCGCCAGGACGTCGGCCGCCGTCCGGAGAATGGAACGCCGCGAAGGAAGTGGTGGTGGCAGAGGTGAGAGGTAGGGAGGCGTTGGAGTGGTGGAAGAGGAAGAAGAGGAAGGGAAAGGGGAAGAGTGGGATCGGAGGAGGCGGAGAGGGAGAGGAGAGAGAATGAAAGGGTGAGAATGAGAGAAAGAAAGGAGGGCTCGCGGGGTCAATCAGAAACTTCATAAACCGCGTCGAGCGAGAGAGACGCCTATCAGATGACAGGACGGGCCGTACTGATAGCTCTCTGAAACGCGTCGACCACCACGGACGCCGTTCAGCTGACATGTCAGGCACCGTACTCTGACACCACAGGGTGGCAGTCTGAATCGCGTCGTCCATCATGGACGCCGTTCAGACGACGAGACAGGGGCCGTACTCTCGCGGCCCGAAACCCGCCCACGTGGCGCCCACGTGGCACAACAGCAACAGACGTAAATGGCATCCACACAACCTGACGCCTTTTGAAAGGCGTCGAGCAGTACTGACGTCATTCAGTCAGAAATCTCGAGACCCCTCACGGCCTAATCCAGGGGATCCGGCCCGAAACCGACCCGAACACTGAACCCGAAACCTCAGTCCTTACAGAGTTCAATTCAACCTTGCACTTAAAGAATCTCTATTCTTAATTTGTTTGTTTGTGTACTTGAATTTAAGGCTTTTGAGTTTTGAGCTAGCATTGTTTGATGTCATTGACACCTTCTATGGTGAATTAGAAGTTGAACTGCTATTTGTATGAAATGCATTTTTGATTAGTATCGATACCTTATGAGATTATAAGGGAGTAAATGCAAGCTAAGAAGTTTAGGCTAAACCGTTATAAAATTGATCGCTTCCTTATGTGATCACTTTATTTCTTTCAACCACCCTTCTTATTTGGTCTTAGCGTTGTTGCACCTCATGCTTTCTCCATTGTCATTTGTATAGGTATAATTATTGCAATTGCAAATTCTTCATAGTTTGACTTATGTTTAATATATCAGGCCAACATGTATGAATACCATTTTTGGTTATAAGAGATAACTCGTATTTGGCACAGTGTTTAACTGGAAATGTCTTTGGGTTATCACTAGTATCAGTGTAGTCATTTGAGGGAAGAATTTTAAGCCCTGTTATCTCTTTTATGTAGTATTTGTAAGGTTCTCACTTCTCAGGATAATGGACGCAACAGAATTAAAAAAAATTAAATAAAAGTGGTCCCTGTCTGTTTCGAAGAACAAAATCAAAAACAGTGATCAGACATCAGCTTACGCGGATTCGAATCCTCATTCGAACGTTTCTATCGGTGCGACGTTGCCAGCCGCGCAGACGCTTGGCCTCTAGCGGAGTCCACATGATTCTCCTTGCGACGGATTTCCTCACGTTCCTCGTTACTCACAGCACTACAAGAAGCTGCCATTCGTCGCGGTGATTGTCGTAACATGCGGCCAAATTCCCGTCTCACAGAAGTCGAAGAAGTAGGCGAAGCAGAGTCTGCAGAAGGGGGCCAGCCAGACGTGCCAAAGAGAGAGAGGGAGAGAGGTGGGGGGCGGCTAGGGCTGAGCAGATGTTTGGCCTTCTTAGCCCTCCCATTATATTTTATACTCACCATGCGATTTTTTACAAAAATCTCCAAAAAATATAAAACCTACTTTTAATCTATCGCCTTGAGAATCTTTTGCATGTGACCCTCTAAGCCCAACTACCAGTCCAGTTAATGGCCCGATAAGCTTAGTAGCTCCTTACTGACTTAATTAATCAATTAATATCTCATCAGTTGTCATGATAAAGTCGATCATAGTTCTTCTCGCCATAGCAGGACACTACGATTATGAGATCTGGCAAATAGATGTGAAGACTGCTTTCCTCAATGGTAACCTTGAGGAAGAGGTATATATGATATAACCAGAAATACATTCAAGGAATTTCTAGACAAAGTGTGGAAGCTTCAAAGGTCCATTTTGTAGATTGAAGCAGGCTTCCCAGAGTTGGATCATAAGATTTGACGAGACTGTCAACTCTTATGACTTCATTAAAAATAAAGATGAATCTTGTGTGCACATGAAAACTAGTAGGAGTGCAGTCACGTTCTTAGTACTTTACGATTTATCAGTAAGTCAATAAGGAGTTACTGGTGTAGTGCTCAAAATCGTGTGCTATCTATAATATCATGCATTCATATGATTAACAAATTAATTTAAATTACGTGATCGCCAGAAATCGAAGGCTTCAAAGAGAAAGAATGATCGCTTTGCTTACCTCGCAGAATTTTGGGAAATTGGGTTCTTTTGTTCTTCCTCTTTAGCCGACCAAAGAAGAAGAGCCTCTTCTCGTTACTCTTGTCTTTATAGTTGTTTGTTTTCCTTTTTTTTTTTAACTTCCTTCAAATCCTTCAAACCTTGCAAAGAAACAATTAAAACAAATGAGGAATATAGATTAGAATTAAGAGTAGTATAGTATCTATTCTAACAATTAAATCTAACATGAAAGTAACAATAAGAATTCACTTGCTTTGTTGTCTTTTAAACACCTAACATGTAGGTATGGAAAATATGATGTGAGTGTGTGTATGATGATGTGATGCTATGAAGATTCTAATAAAAGACAATGATGAAACTAACTAAAAATCTAGTAAAAGAGATTAGAAAGGGAAAAGAAAAGAGAGTGTTTAACCCCTTCAAAGTCTTAGTCTTCAAGAGCTTTAATGGAGGAAGAAGGAGTGGAAGAAGAAGCCTTCAATGCTCTCCCACGTTTTCTGCAAAGGAGTGCTCCTTTTCACCTTGCTTTGAACTCCAAAACCTCAATCGTCAACCTTTTTTAAAGGCCCATGTACATGTATATATATATATATATATATATATATATATATATATATATATATATATATATATATATATATATATATATATATATATATATATATATATATATATATAGAGAGAGAGAGAGAGAGAGAGAGAAGCCTTGTTTAGGGTTGTTCAACCTTCAAAAACCTCTCCTACGGCCTTCGGATTATCATAGATAGACATGGAAAGAATTTGGATTTTTTCTAACCTCTGGAACCGGATTATCTCGGTCAAATCAAGCTTATCAGAAAAGTGCTTAAATCGTGTCACCCACTAGGGACACCATTAGGCTAATTAAAGGGGCCAAAATAAAAAGAAAATCCGTAAAGAAAATAAAAAACAATTAGGAAACCTAAAAGACGTCACCCATGGGCGATGTTATTTAGATAATTAGAAAATTAATTCGAATTCAAATCGGAAATCCAAACGAATTAAGAGACTAAATGGCATCATTCATGGACGACGTTATTCAGTTAAATCTATCCAGATTTAGGAATTTAATTTCAAACTGATTTTGACTAGAATCTAAAAGTCGTCAGCCATGGTCAACGTTAATCAACGAAAATCTCGAAAAATCAATAAAAATTAATTACTGATTAAAAATCAGACCATTTTGAGATATTATAATTATAATATGAAATTTGCTTAATATGAAGTCAAAATTAGCATGTCTACAATTGACTCAATGGGCCATTAACTGGACTGGTACTTAGGCCTAGAGGGTCACACGCACAAAAATTCTTAGATGACAGTTCATAAACGTGATTTATATTAAGTTAAGGGTTTTTTTGAAAAATTATCGGATGACTTAATATAAATATACGCTGAGAGGGCAGCCTGGGCAAGGCACCACTGGGCTTCCCGAGCACTGGAGCTCCACCGTCTCCGACTCCCAACTATCAAGAATCTGTTTGTATATCGTGTGCACCGGCACGGAGATGAACGGCCAAGCGCTGCACTGAGCGAGGAACCGAGGAAGACTTGTCGTGAGGAGGATCACGTGGATACTACTAGAGGCTGATCGATTGCGCGGCTCGCGGCGTCACACCGTTGGAACCACAAGAACGTCGATCCGATTCCATGCAAGGTGAAATCTGTTCACCGTATTATTTAATTTTCGTTCTTTGAAACAGATCGAGAATGGGTTAATCTTAATTTTTGTTTCCACTGCGTTGACTGTTCGTACATGAATAGATCATATAGTGGTATCAGAGCCATGTTCCACTATTTTGTCTCATCCATTTCGATTTCTAAATCGATCGTTCTAGTGTATATTCCATGCAAAGATTTGATTTTTCTGTTAGAACCGTGTTCATGCGATGAACATGGGTGATTAGATCATCAATTTCTACATAAAAATCAAATTTTTCGTTGGGGTTCTTTGTGTTCTTCATGAGATGAAGAACGGCAATGTCGTGGCCATCTTTCTGGGTCCCCAAGCGTTGGGGAAGGTGGACCAACAACTCAGATCATCGGGGCGGCATCACTGGTCGTAGCTGGCCCTCTAACTAGAGCTGTAGAGGTCGCACCCGAGGGAGACCCGTCGCGAGGAGGATTGCGTGGATACCACTAGAGGCCGAGCGATTGCGCGGCTCACAGCATCACACTGTCAGAACCTCACCAATGCGGATATTATTTCACGCAAGGTAAAATCTATTCACTGTATTATTTAACTTCATTCTTTAAAACGGATCGAGAATGGGTTAATTTGAATTTTTGTTTCTGCTGTGTTGACCATTCTCGTGTGAACAAATCCTTACACGGAGAATATTGCCTCGTACTCCCTTAACCTTGATCCAAGGTTTCCGCGAATCCAATAAAGGAAGCGCCGCTTTGTTGTGGAATGGCAGGATGCCATCAGAGAGCATGTAACTTCTTTGCTAAATGCAAGAGTTATTCGAGATGCTTGCTGTAAGGACTGAGGCTTTCGGATTCGGTTTTCGAGGTCGGACCCTGTAGTTCAGGCTCCAGTGGGGCAGAGACTCTGTGATGTTTCGCGTCGAGCCCGCTCGACGCGGTTTAAACGGCGTCCACCGTTGCAGACGCATTTTAGGTTCTGCCACGTGGGTGCCACGTGGGCTGGCTTTGGGCTGCGAGAGTACGGCCATGTCGTGTCGTCTGAACGGCGTCCGCATGGGACGACGCCTTTCAGACTGCGACTTTGGGATTGTCAGAGTACAGCCCTGACAAGTCTCCTAAACGGCGTCTGTGTAGAACGACGCTTTTCAGAGTCTTGTCAGAGCGGCCGTCACATCACCTGATAGGCGTCCGTCTATGTCGACGCATTTTAGCCAGTCTCTGGTTAACCCCGCGAGCACTCATTCTTTCCCTCATTTTCTTCCTTCTCTCTTTCTCTCCTTCCCTTCCGGCGAACTCGGCGGCGATTCCTCCTCCTCCCTCTTTTCCTCCCACCATTTCATCTCTCCCTCCACTCCATCCTCTACCTAGCTCCTACCACTACCACCTCCACTTCCACTGCGGCGTTTTACTCTCCGGACGGCGGCCGACGTCACGGTGGAGTAAGGACGACCACGGCAGTACCGGCGGCGGCGTGGGGCGAGACGGGTGGACGGCTTGAAGCTTGGAGGAGTTCAAGTATTCGGTAGGGTGACGGTTCCCATAGCATCGTGTTTAAGCCATGTTTCCCTCGTTTAAGCATGTTATGGATCTTTGGTTTTGGGGGGTAGAACAAGCATGTTTAGGAGTTCTTTTGATGATATGGAGAATTTTTATGAAGGTGATTTCCTGTTGATTGAATTGCTCCTCCTTCTCCTCCGTTTTTGGGTGATTGTGGGGCTGTTTGGGTTGAGAAAGGAGCCCTCGGGCTCATGGCAGACTGGTTCCTGGGGTTGAAAGACGTCGTGCATGGACGACGCCTTTTTGAAGGGCGTCGGGCCATCACGACGCCTTTTAGGCAGGAATCGCCTTTCTGAGAGTCTGTCAGTTCGGAGATTCTGGGACTAAAAGACGTCATGGGTGGGCGACGCGATTTGAATAGCGTCGGGTAGCCATGACGCCTTTTAAGGCAGAAATCCCCTGAGTAATGTTTTCTGGAATTCCTGGATTTCTGTGCTAAATGGCGTCTGAGGATGTCGACGCCTTTCAAAAGGCGACCACTGGTGTCGACGCCTTTTAGGCCTGATTCTGAAGACAATGTTTTACATAAACCAGTACATGGAGCTTGAATGGCGTCGGCCTTGGGCGACGCGATTCAAGATAGAATCTCACTAATTCATACCAGTAAAATGTGTTCATACTGCTAGATAGTTGGTTAGTGCATGCTTTAGTGTACTCTGTAGAATTGGATTCTTCATGACCGGATGGCACTGCGTTGTGTGTTGTGCGATCGCGGGCTTTTCACGTGATCGGATCGTACTGCGCCGGGTTCTGGTGTTTTGTGTTACTGTGGACCTGGAGTAACATTGTAGCGCTTTATCACCCTGTGCTGGTGGGGGCGTGAGCACAGCGCCGGTGGGGGCGTGGGCGGGGTGACGCCTAGTAAGAGAGGGTCACCTGGTGAACCCCGGGGTCAGCTAGTACCGGTGTCGGAGTGGTACATTCGGAGAGTCATTCGTGCTGAGGGAAGGAGTAACCACCTGAGTCAGTTGGGCCGGAGTAGCTAGAGTGCTATCCGAGGGGTTACTGCTTGGCCTCAGCGGGTCGAGGTTTTTCCACCGTTGTTTGTGTGGTTGACGCGTTCCATCGAGGCGGCAGTTGTGGGTTCCCTTGTCGGTTAGTTTAGAAATATGCATGATTAAATACACTTCGACTGCATGTGATTTCACGTTGAGAATTAGGAATTGTACCAACTACTGTGCTTGTTACTTTACCGTTAGATGTATTTTGCACTTGTGGGTGTGTGCGTGGGCAGTGGGGATCGAAGGATCCCTACTGAGTCTTGTCTTGAGACTCACCCCTGCGGTTTTCAGGTGAGGACTCCCAGCAGACCTAGAGCGGCGTGTGCGGCCGTGTGTTGAGCGCCTTCAGTGGTTGTTCCGGGGTATGCCCCGATGTAGTTGTTATTTATTTCTGGCCTGTATGTTTAATTATTTTCTTTCAGTTGGAGTATGTAATTATTTGCTGTATCAAGTCGCATTGTAATAATTTTAATTCCTGCACTTTCATTTCAATTCAATGCGATGTGAATGTTTAGCTTAGTTTATTATTTATTCCCCAGACTTACTAGATCCTGGTTTGGTTCCAAATTAATGATTCGGTACCCATTTAGTAATCGGATTCCCGATTATAGGGTGGCGGGTCGTTACACTTGCTACCCAGTATGGGTAGCCAATGTCGTTCTGGTGAAGAAAGCCTCAGACAAGTGGCAGATGTGTATCGACTTCAACAACCTCAACAAAGCCACCCCCAAGGATTATTTTCCTTTTTCCAATGTCGACCAACTGATCGATGCCACGACTGGCCATGAACAACTCAACTTTCTTGATGCCTTTTCGGGTTACCATCAAATTGGAATGAATCTTGAAGATGAAGAACACACTGGCTTCGTCACTGACATGGAATTATACTGCTACACTCGTATGTCATTCAGATTAAAGAATGCCTATGCAACATGCTAGAGGCTCGTCAATATAATGTTCGATCAGAAAATAGAGCGAAACATGGATGTCTATGTAGATGACTTGCTAGTGAAGTCCAGGCATGTTGCCGATCACTTCGAAGACCTCTTGGAATATTTGACACACTAAGGCGATACATCATGAAGCTCAACCCTACTAAATCTGCCTTCGGAGTCACCGCTGGCAAATTTTTAGACTTCCTAGTCACCCACCGGACGATAGAAGACAATCCATATAAGATCAAGGCTATACTATTGAAGGAGCCATTGACCCAGCTAAACGACATACAGAGACTGACAGGGCATCTTGCACCCCTCAGTTGGTTCCTTTCAAGAGCCGCAGAGTGGTGTTTTCCTTTCTTTAAGCTACTAGGGTAAAAGATAACCCGCCTAACACCCAAGGATGCATCAATTTGATGCCGGAATGCCAGCAAGCATTCCAAGAACTAAAGCAATATTTGGGGACTCCACCCGTCCTCTCCAAATCACAACTGGGTGAGTCTCTGTCCCTTTACCTCTCTATAACTCCTCATACTGTAAGCTTAGTTCTGGTCGGGGGGGAAGGAGGAATTCAGAGGCTGATCTACTATGTGAGCCGGGTTCTCCAAATAGCCGAATGACGCTACCCGACCATACAAAAGTTTAGACAAGCACTTGTGGTAGCCGCTCGGAAGCTGTGTCTATACTTTTAGGCCCGTCAGATTGAAGTCATCACACATGTCCCAAGGGAAGAAAACCTATAAGCAGACGAGCTGGCTAAACACGCATCTGTTGTACTGCTGGCCTCCTGGTCGGCCTTTGTCGAAGATGTAATAACACCAGCCATCTAGTCGGTGGAGGTGGCCCAGGTTGAACTAGAGCCCTGTCAGATGAACACTATTGTGGCCTTCTTGCGGGATGGTCAAGCATTCCAAGAACTAAAGCAATATTTGGGGACTCCACCCGTCCTCTCCAAATCACAACTGGGTGAGTCTCCGTCCCTTTACCTCTCTATAACTCCTCATACTGTAAGCTTAGTTCTGGTCGGGGGGGAAGGAGGAATTCAGAGGCTGATCTACTATGTGAGCCGGGTTCTCCAAATAGCCGAATGACGCTACCCGACCATACAAAAGTTTAGACAAGCACTTGTGGTAGCCGCTCGGAAGCTGTGTCTATACTTTTAGGCCCGTCAGATTGAAGTCATCACACATGTCCCAAGGGAAGAAAACCTATAAGCAGACGAGCTGGCTAAACACGCATCTGTTGTACTGCTGGCCTCCTGGTCGGCCTTTGTCGAAGATGTAATAACACCAGCCATCTAGTCGGTGGAGGTGGCCCAGGTTGAACTAGAGCCCTGTCAGATGAACACTATTGTGGCCTTCTTGCGGGATGGTCAACTACCAACTGACCGGACATACGCCAGGAGAGTATTAAATACCAGGCAGCACGATTTACCTTAATCGACAGAGAATTGTACCTTCCATCTTTGATTATGCCCCTGCTTTGATGCATCCCCCCGAGAGGAGATGGATGCAGTCGCAGAGATCCACGAAGGCTTATGTGGGAGACACGTAGGCCCCCGAGTGATACCCTGCACTTTGTTGCGCCACAGATACTAGTGGCCTACTTTAACTCAACACTACATCGACTATTTCAACAAGTTTGCAAGCTATCAAGCGCACACCCCGATCCCCCGAGCCCCTGCTGAGGAGCTTCACACCATCTCCGAATCATGCCCCTTCCTATATGGGGTGTCGATATTTTGGGGCCTTTTCCCAAAACCACGGTGGAAAGATAATTTGTTATAGTCGCCATCGACTATTTCATGCAATGGCTAAAGGCTGAGGCCACGTCGAATATCAAGGAAGATATTGTTTGGAACTTCTTCCTTTACATGTAAATATAGGTTCAGAGTACCCTGAGTGCTCGTCTCTAACAATGAACGACAGTTCACTAGCCAGTTGTTCACCGATCGATGTTGACATTTCAATATCCAACACCGGTTTCCTCGATGGCCCATCCCCAAGCTAATGGACTGGTAGAAAATGCCAACAAAGCCATAATGAGACATATAAAGACATGATTACAAGGCAACTAGAACTGGCTTGATCGACTCCCAAAGGTGCTTCGGTCCTTCCAAACCACCACCAGGACAATGACTGGAGAAGCCCCATACCACCTTACCTATAGAGCAGACGCCGTAATCTCGCCCGAGGTCAGATTGCCCTTAATCCGAGTCCGGGAGTTCGACGAAGAGGTAAATAGCAAGAGCTTGAGAGAAAACTTGGATCTTGTGGATGAAGCCAGAGAAGAAGCCAGAATGTGCATGGTCAACTACCAACACATGGTGGCCCGACTTTACAAAAAGAAAGTCTGACCAAGGAACTTCCAACTAAGAGACCTGATGATGTAGAGCAGGTATGCCTCCTGATCGCTCGAAGCTAGGTAAAAACTAGCTCCGAATTGGGAAGGGTCAAACATAGTCATCAAGAATTATGGCAACAAAGCATATCGCCTTACACATACCGACGGCCATTTGATTGATAACAAATGGAATGTAGAGTATCTGCGCCCCTTTTTCCAATAAATTTTATGATAAGTTTGTTCAGATGAACTTATTCTTTGACTACATGACATGTGCTAATCTTCGATAATGTCGATAGTGATCGGCGATTACCCCTGCCTCGCCTCGCCTCATAGGGAAGGAGCTCCCCACCCTCAGATGGGACTAAACTTGATCGGTGATACCACTGTCGAGTCTCGTCTAGTAGGAAAGGGACTCCCTACCCTCAGATGGGACTAAACTCGATCTGCGATACCTCTGCCTCGTCTCGTCTTCCAGGGAAAGGGCTCCCCACCCTCAGATGGAACTAAACTCGATCGGTGATATCCCTATCGAACCTCGCCTAGCAAGGAACCCCACCCTCAGATGGGACTAAACTCGACCCACATAGGGAAGGAGCTTCCTACCATCAGATTAGATTAAATCCAAATAGTTCCTTACCTTATATAAAATCCCCCTTTCAAACATAATAACATCATCACATCGGCCACATGCATAAACCCAGCCTAAGTTGCGGACACAACTTAGCCTGTTCGGTTCAGGGGAGAGGGGAAATGTATGCACTGCACAAAGGTAATAAAACTTTATAAACATTTCTATAATATTTGCATAGATCTTCATGCACAAAACAATAGTCTCGGCGCCTTAAGAGGCCGATGTAAAAGTCCAGGCCAAAACGGACCAGAGATAGGTTGGACTGTTAAACTAGAAAAGCTTGCAGATCCAACTATCATAAAAAATCAGGCCACCTTGTAGTTTCTCTGCAGGTGGTGCCTTCCCCAGCTTCCACCGTCATGGTCCATAGGCAGGGCACACCTCGCCCCTGAAGCAGCAAACCCCTCCCCGACAACTGGGGAGGTGGCCTTCGAGTCCGATGGAAGCGAAAGGCGCTGCCTAGAAACGGAGGCCTTGGTAACAGTACCAAGCGCCCACCAACCATTGGACGGATGGGGCGCAACACCACGACATATCAACGACCTCCTTATCTCCGTTGACCGGCCGCCAGACTAACCTCGTCATCCAAAAGCAACCGCCAATAGCTTCGGACGAGAAGAGGCCACCCCGAGCCCCTTAAGTTTGACGGCCACATGATTTTGATAGACCGGCCTGACAACATGCCCAAAACCGCAAAAGGGAATATGAGGCTGAACACTGGCATGAAGGCCCAACAAGAACGAGCCCATGACGCAAATGAAGTCGGATGAAAACAACAAATCCTTCTCATCAAGCTGCATAAGGAACCCGACCTCGAGAAGAAGAGTAGGTGATTTTCCCAGACTGAGGGAAGAAAAACCCTACCACTAGGCCTTGGTGTCCCTTAGACCAGTGTCGAGAGATCCTACTGAGCCTTGCCTTGCAAAGAAGAAAACACTTCCACCTCCATCGAGCCCCCTCTGGAAGGAAGAAAACCCCACCCCCCAAAAGGTGGTATTCCTCGGAGCATGTGAGACGAGACTCTTTCATGCCCTCAAATGAGGGGCATGATGGTGAGGCCTCCCTTTTTAAGGAGAAAACCTGCCCTTCTCAAGGAGGATTTGAAGAGACCACTCGGAGATTTGTCCTACCTAGGTAGTCACGGGTCATGGCGTAAAAAGTAGAAAACCGATGGAACCCATCGGGAAGGGCAGGTTACGGCGTCACAGACCATCGGGCTAGAAGGCACCACACGTGACCCCCTTTTACTACGCCAAGTAGAATTGCCCTGTAGGAACCTAGAAAGGTCTAGACGCATGTGCAAGCAACATGTGACAGCCTTGAATGATGAGACATCCAGACTAGTTTTAATCGGTCTGGAGGCTGACGAAGCTCGGCCACTCGGATGAGATTGATGACAAGATGGTGCAACCTCGATCCTATATGCCCTGGCATGAGGCAAGTAACGGTGGCCCGATGCACCCTCAAACCAACACTGGCTGATCGAACGCCAAACCACTAACCTATAAGAAGAGACTCCAAGGTGCATTCCAAATCTGTCACTAAAAAGCTATTTATTTTATTGATATGTCGGTAGGTGTTGTGGGTTACAACAGAAAAAAAAAATAAGAAAAAAACAAGCACGTGAAGGGGGGCACCCTGCGCCCCGTGCCTAGCAGCCGATCCACGCCTATAGACGCCGCCCTCTTCGCGCACTATCAGCATCCCGCCTGGACCTTCATCAGGGCCTCACTCCTCTTGGCTAGGTAGCGGGGTGGGGGATAGACCCACGCACTACAGTGCCTCCTTTGAGAGCTGCGGTCCGATGGCTGCTGGAGGGCCATACCAGAGAATGGCAAGGAGGTGCACGTCCTCGTATGGAAGCTCCTCCACCCACCATTCGAGAGGAGGATCCACAGAGAGAGTTCGAAAGGATGTTGAGAAAGGCCAGACCCTGGTGGATCTCCTTCCACCCACATAAAGAAGTCTTTTCACCGCCGACAAGGGAACCCGAGGCCCAACACTAACGGCATGACGTACTTGGCCTCGAACTGAATGAAGCCGCATGCACCAAGAGTTGAGCAGCGGGAGGCGTAGAAGACATGGCAGAACATGTCGATTGTCATGCCAGGAGGACGCAGATCCCGGACCAACGTGACGAAGCTCGTGATTATTCTCCAGGAATTCGACATCACCTAGGCAGGAGCGATCTCGTAGAATTGAAGCAGTTGGATAACAAAGGCCGGCACTAGAAGCTAGAAGCCTGCCTCAAACATGCCTACGTACATTGCATATGCACCGTGCCTCTCCGAGAAGAGGCAATCTTCACCCGAGGCACTCATCTGGGATGTGGTAGGCTGACTGAAGTTCGGCCAAAAAATCAAGCATTACACACAAAGGGCCCAGGATGAGGCGATCTTCGGCAACTCTCCTGGCGTAATCCATAATGCAATTTTTGGGAGTGGGCCTCCCCATCCAGTCCTCCTGGTGTTATAAAGCCTCGGTCAGAAGGCAAAGGATCGCACATCGACCACTATAATGGCTGCAATTGTCCATAGGATTCTCCAAAAACATTACTCAGGAAGGAGGAAGGACAACAACCAAGAGCATTGGCAGTAGGTATCTCTTCAGATGTCTCTTCGCTCCTCGCCATACAGGCATGACGAGGACCGAGGGGGCAAGTAAAGGAGGAGAATTTTACTTGACCCAAGATCGCAGTTGGGCCGGCCCACTAACCTTTCTCCCCTCAAGTCTACGAGCCCATTGAATGTTGCGTCCCACGAAGGCCCATCCCAGGGCAAGAAGCTTGGGGGAAAACTCGAATGAGGAATCCGACCCCAACCAGGACTTTCCCTCTGTAAAGGAATTGGGACCCCTATTCCGACCAAAATCAGGGACTAAGGTCCACCGACCACCTGGGCTCGAGAACAAAATTGAGTCTAGAAATCCGCCCCAGACATGGCTTCTCTAACCAACCTTTCCCATGGATCCGATTACTATATAAGGACCCCTAGTCCAACCAATAGATGTATGCTTCCTGGAGCCCAAGGTACTCTGACTTTCTCTCAGGATCTTCAGCCTTTTGACTTAGGCATTGGAGGGGGATACCCAAGACCGTTGCCGGAGGCCCTCTAATGGTGTTCATTTTTGCAGAGGATCGTCGGACAATACCCATTCAATCGGAGACGGAGGGACCTGATTGTGGTGGACGAGATTTCAGCTCATCACTTAGAAAGTACTTCCGCGTTACCTTTCTAAATGTAAGTATTACATCCTTTTTTACGCATATCCATTTGTTTATCACAAAATCGTGTACATTGAGTTTAGTATATATACGACCATTATTCGCCCCATATGCATGTAGAACCCTCTTACTTATGTTGACATTGATTATTATATATCTAAGCTTAGAAACGTGTTAATTAGTTCTATACTAAACGATTATCCAGATGTTGGCATCTCTAAACTATTAACAACTTCTTGGCAGGTATTTTTAATCATACGTGTCGAGTATCTATAGTGCTTGTGCTTAATCGAGATTAGCAAAACTATACACATTATTCTACTTAAGCACATGCTGATTAGCAGAAATGTCCACATACACTTAACCACCCATCTTTGGCTAAACTGCCAGTTCTAACAGGAGATCTAGATATATATTTTTATAATCCCCCAAACAGAAAATTAATTCCGAAAACGGACTTATCGTGCTGATGGGGAAGCATGCAGATTGAAATAATTAATATTAGAGTTTTTACTTGTTTATAAGATGGATTAGCGTGGGAAGTGGGAGATGGGTTAAAGAAATCGTGGAAGGCTCATGTATCTAAACATGTATCAATATTTGAGGGGATAAGTGGATAATTAAGTTCGTGGTTTGGCAGATGTTCAGGAGTATTTTTACTGAAAAGAGAAGATAAATAATTAAACTGGTGGATCAAGAGAGTGCAGACCATGGGGGGCTGACACAGGAACACTCCCATGTGTTGTAGGATACATAAACAAAAGACCATCCTGGAAAACTATTCAGCTAAACATATAATATTTTGTACCTACAACATGATTGTGTTCAGATGAATGTCACCGTGGGGCGTACGCAAGAGCGTATTGGTTCCCACTTTTTTCTTTCATTTGAGGTTTAATTTTAGTTAGAGCTTAAAAACTCTTTAGTTATATAGTCAAAAGATGTTGTTGAGATTTTTATCCCTTAGTTCATAGATTACTTTTTTTCAAATAATCAGGTGGACTTAAAATTTTTGCCTAATTAGGTGAATTTATCAACGAGTTCAGAATTTTTATTAATGAGTTTGAAATTATCTCTAACTCTGAAGAATCTCTCGGACTATGTTTAGAATGAAACTCTGATCACCTGTAAATACATGTGCATACTTGCCTATTGACCCACCACTCAAAAAAAAATTAATGTCACCGTGCTGTATTTAATTTTATTATATATTTAATGAGAATTTTTTAATCAAGTGACGAAATGGTGCTTTCAAGTGAATTCGACGAAAAGAGAGTAAGAAAATATGATATAATAACATTTGTGGTTATTGCAATAAGTTGCTCAACATAAATTAATTCCCCACAGATCATGCACCTGACAGGGAGCAGGAAGTCTAGATATGCTGGTCTCTACGTGTTAGTGAAGAATTGGAGATGCCATGCAACTCAATCATATGCTGATGGGACATTTTCTAAACGATGGAACATTTTTAAAGTAAAAATTTCAAGTACGTGCATGTTACTTAGGGATGTTAACCGTTGAGATTTAGTACGATCGAGTATAATATGTATCCAACGCCGAATCCAAGAAAAGAAGAATATTAATATTGGTAGTTTGTTTGAGTCTGATAAACAATAATTTTTTCTTTGATATCCTTATTTGATAAAAGTTATTGATATTCGATGGGTAGTAATAATCCAGTAATAATTAGGTCAAAATATATTGCCATAATAACAGAGTATATTTCATTTTAATACAATAGCTAAAGAATGTACATAGCATGTCATATTTTATATCCATGATATTACATAAATTGTAAAAACATTGGATCCACCGGTTTGAGTGGACTATTAATTTTGATATAGAATTACCCTTGATACTAATAATTTTTCAGAATTTAAAGTATTAATGTTATAATTAATATAGGACGAAAATAGAGGAAAGAGGCCAAAAGGGAACAAGAGGATTAGGGGTAGAGAGCTGAAAAACTAACTGGTAATATATTTAAATACAAGTTCTGACTCGCATTAAATTTGTTATAACAAATGCAATACAAAAAGTATTATATTGTCATTAATAGTAATATTAAACTTGTTATTGAAAATGTCTAATACAGTAATTAAATAAGCTATATTTTACGCTCGGATGAATAGCTCGAGTTCCGCTAAACTGTTACTGGAACTCAACTCATTTATTAAACTAAATGAACCGAGTGCAAACAAGCTTTCTACTTCAATTTATAAATGAGTTGAACTTAAACTTATGCCTACCCTATTTGTTTAAGCTTGTGAAGCTCGTTTAATCCTTTTATTAATATTTAAATTTATCAATATAACTTTTTGATCTTTAAAATCTTTTAACACGATTGTTTGAAATCTTGAAGTCCTGATACACAATTCAAGTTCACTAAGTATCTAAAATGAGCCAAGTTTGAACAACCATCTTAGATACTTGGTTTTAACTCAAACTCCATTAAAATAATTAGTTGGGCCGAGTTTAAGTAAAGCAATACTTGACTCGACTCATGCGTTTACACCCCTGCATCTAATTATTTCACATCATTGCCAGTTAATTAAAATGTTGTCTTTTACCAGTGCCTGGGATTCAATACTAATTGTCTCTATAACTAGCCATTTGAGTCAGGCAACTCTAAAGCTTTCCAGGTGAATCAAGAGGAAAAGAGACTGCTGAGATGAGATCCATGGGCAATAGTTTCTTTGTTTATTTTCCCCATCCATCAGCACCAACTAACTGATATCGACTAAGGAGAGAAGCTTACTTGGATGCCTTTGAAACAAAAGATTAGGGACGATCTTAATTTAAGTTCTTTTTTCAGCATTTACTCTTTAATTAGGTCGTTTACTCCCAACAGAAGAGAAGAGATAAAATATTCTTCCGAAGGAAGCAACGTGTGTGCACGCACTCTAAAGCCTCACGTGTTCCCCAAAGCACTCCACCTGATCCTAGCTAGCTGAAGTTGCTGGTAAGCTTCACATCGAGGCATGCACGTAACCACATGCCATGTGACCCTTAATTATCTAATTAAGACCGAATTATATATATGACTAAGGGAACCTATCATTGTTGGCACCTATAATAATGAGGATTTGAGGGGAACAATGGCCTTGTAAAGAGAGAGTATCCAAGGGATTCCCAAGTAGATATTCAGTGGTAAGAAGGGGTCGTCTCCCATGCATGCTTGACACGTCTTAATTACTCTGTGCATTGCACTTTCTTTGCCTTGTTGCGGGGATTTAGGACTAAAGAAACCTTTGTCAAGTTAGAGGGGACATAAGTAACATGGTGGTGCTCAAAAACAATTGGAGTCAAGGTGCCTGTCTCGAGTTAATTAGATAGCCTCTTCCTAGAGGACGGAAGAAGCCCAAGCAAATTTCGAACGATTCAAATTTCAAAGAGGTTAGTACTTCTCCTTGCATGAAGTGGAATGAATCCTAGCTAGGATTGAGAAGTGAGAACTTGTGCGTGCATGGGCTAGCTTGCATAACTTGGCTGCAGGTTACTGCTTATATATATATAGTGATGAGTGCAAACTACATTGAGCTATATATTGCCAATTGCGCATCTTAGCGCATATATGTTGTATAGACTACATAAGAGAACACAGTTCCCCGCTAAGCAGCGTCCCGAACCTCGTGGTGTTAAGCCACCCAAAGCATGCATCACGTTCTCCTAATACGTTATTAACTATAAAGTATGCCCTATAAAACAGCAACAAATATTTCTGGCAGCTGGTTCACTTCTGAGTTCTGATGCATGCACGCCACCACACGCCATGTGCTCGATGACGCGTCTCCAAGAGGGCGAGAAGGGGCGGCTAGGTGCCAGGGGAACCACTCTCGAATGTAAACTCAAACCCCATGTTGGGAACTTAAGCGGCAGTGCAGCTAGCGGACACAGGCCCCGAGAGGACCGAGCACGTTATCATCTGCGAGAGCAAGATTCTGATGTTGATGCGCTCCTCTTACATCGCAAGGGTTCTCTCTCTCTCTCTCTCTCTCTCTCTCTCTCTTGGTTCAGTGCACTGTTGCAGAATTCTTCACGCGGCATTTTGAGCATTGGGGAATATGAGACAAACAATTCCTAACCCTCACACTGGTTTGTGTTGATTGATCGGAGGAGGGCACTCGTCCGAGGAAAGGTTAAATATCAACCATTCCTAGGAGAGGAAGAGAGAGCTCTACCAAGAGTTAGAGGGAAAAGCTTTAGGATAGTTTTTCCAATAAAGAAAGCATAGTTTTTTTTACTTTTTATGTTTTCAAAAGCTCAAATCTTAGGAAAATTATTTTCTAAAAAACTCTAACATTAAAAAAAAACTACTTTTCCCCAAAAAGTGTAGACGTTCTCATCTTATTTTCTCAAATCTCTAACCCTCCGGATAAGATCATGGATCTACCATGATTCTGATCCACCGAATTTGATCTAGAATGCAACCCGAAGTTGTTACCTATTTCAGTAAGAAACCTAATTTCTTCCCCCTTTCTTGCACCTGAAGCACGTGGTGGGGGGACTTGGCTTAATTAGATGTCCCAAGGGTTGACTTCTTTATCTTAATTTGCCCACGAACTCAAAGGTAGCTAGCCGGTTAAGGGTTTATATTTGCCCACGTAGTCAAAGTAGGCGCCTTGCAAGTTGCAACAATGGTAGAGTAGAGTAGGGATGTCCGGAGCCAGGTGTGGGCTAGCTAGGCTGGGATCGATATAGGGTCAGCTAGGTTAGTCCGAAATCCAAAACGGGAACATGCATGATTTAATAGTAACAAGGGTTATAAGTAGTGAGTACTACACCTGCGAATTTCCAATATAATATATACATGTATATATCTTAATTTGAGTAGTTTTTACGTAGAGAACGAATCTTCTGCAGCTGTGTGCGATCCTAGTCTGCTTTCAGTTGTGTATGCTTATCATACCCAGGGTATTCATGCTATTTGACTTGATGTAAGATGTTACAAAATGCTACATTTATTTAAAGATAAAATATGGCATTTTCCAATATATATATATATATATATATATAGAGAGAGAGAGAGAGAGAGAGAGAGAGAGAAATGTGTTATGAGAATCTCTATAGATAGCTATGTGCATATAAGCATGATAATAAGAGCTTACATGATTGCGCAACTTCTATATCCATAGCTTTCTTTTACATCTGCATTTTTTTGAATTTTGTTACACAATTGGTAAGTCAGTAATTTGCCTTATTTTATGAATATGACCTTAATATATTGTTATATGTTTACTTAGATGATATATTTAGGGAGCAAAAAAATAATTATGCGTTTGTTAATATCATAACTATATGTTCATACATATGATAGAAAAATTATGATTATGCTTATTTATGTAATCTTATTAGATGTATTTACCCTGTAATAACAACGAGCCTAGTACAAAAATTTGTGTAGAATGTATTGTTATGCGAAAATTTAACCTTGATATGTTCATTTCTGACCCTTAAAGATAAAAATATATAAATATAAGGATAAAGATAAAGTTGCTATGCTTATCGTTCAGTAACCTTTTTCATCATGTGCACTTGGTTCTTAAGTGCTCAACTTGCGTTATACTTCAATCTCATTAACGATGGGTCATTGCCTTCGGACGTTGGGTAATGTGCATTGTACTGTATAGGCTTCTCACGTAAGCGCCATTGATTAAAGAGTAATATCCTGCGTTAAAAGATGTCATTGGTCCACATAGATAAAGTAGTTTTTTTAAAGGTGGGACCTAACAAACATTCATGCATCGTTCTAGAGATGACGTATTTGTCAAAAAAAATATTTATTACGTTTAAAAAATATTTATGATACTTAGAAATCTAGACACATGCATAAAGATGATTTTTTTTTTTTTAGGCGTGACATATTTTGTAGGCATAATAAATATTATTTGTCATATCTAAGCAGTATTTATCACGTTTACGTATATTTGTCATGTCCAAACTATTGTATGCATATTAAATACATGTCCGACCCCATCTTTGAAAAAGATGCCATTCCCATGCATATACTATTATGTGGACTAATGACATCCTATGTTGCAGGATGACTCAACTTGCTGTAATGTCATGGCAGCAAGTATTACTTTGGATTGAGTTAGGGTTCGTGAAACGGTCAGAACTTAATTAGCACCCAGCCCATTTAAACCTGGTGACTTCACTTCAAATATACCTATTTATCCAGCGAGAGACCCGTGTTATCCTATGTGAACAAAAGAAATCATGACCAGATTTTTGTAAATTGGGGTCTGAAATCAAGCCTGTTTGCTAATGGTCTTAGAGCTTAAGATAAACATGTTCTCTTCTGGCCGATTTGGAATTGTGACAAAAGATAATTAAACTCGCTTACGCGTCTATCGAACAATTCTATTAGATTTATTGAGTCAATTCTACATAGCCTCACCCTAGCTACTTAATTAAGCTGTAGTTTGCTTTCATCAGTGAGATGTGTATGGGGATGAGCTTTTAGCGTGGTGCAATTTTTTCCTCTATTTATGAAGAACATTTGTGGTGCAGTCAAAAAAAAAGAAAAAGTAAGATTATTTGAAGGTTGAGTCCATCATATCCGATATGTCTGTACAACTTGGTTTCGGATCAAACAAATTCAAAAAATTCTAAAAAAGTACAAAACCAAACCCTAATACACAGTAAAAAAAGCATCTTTAATGGGATGACAATGAGCCGAGCCTAATAAATTGAGGCTCAATTTTGATTTTTCCTTTCAGCAGTTTTTGAATTGTCCAATTGAAGGTCAGATTATCCAAACATATACGGCATAATGGATTTGATCTCAAAAAAATTATTTTTTTTATTTTAACTAATATGACAAACAGTACAGCAAATATTACTCTTAAAAAAAAATAGCAATACAAGATGAACTATCATTCCCTCCATTTTCTTCCACTAGGACCACAGCTAGCCTGCGTGATCCCCCGGACTGGTTTGCAGCCATCGATCGCTTGGTTTCACATCTTTTTGCATTTTAGTTTTTGGTAATTTCAGATCAAAGTTCAAAATCAAAGAACAATATATAAATGTCGGCTGAGTAAAGTATATTTTAAAAATCTAATACTTACTGACACAAATCTTAGAATGTCTGAAAACGGTCAGTGCTCTGCGTGGTTTTGCAGCCCTTCCAGCAATAACTTAACCTCTATTGTTCCACTTCATATTATTAAGGATTAAGAGATCCGGAAGGGAGAATCCTAAGGAAGTTATTCACGCTGTCCAATCTATGATCGAATAGTTAAAAATTTCAAAAAAGATAAAAAAAAAGGTAGATCCTTTTCTTCCCTTAGGTTTTTGAGATTTCCTTAAATCATTCAATTAAAGACCGGATGTACGGTCAGATAACTCCCTTCAACTTGTTCCATGCTTGGATTTCTAGAAAAATAAAAAATATGATTGTAGTCATCCAATCAAAATTGATCGGCCAGCTGTGCATGAGAGTGCCACTCTACAGGTATTACTCATTTCTATTTTTCTGTCACCTTCAAGTTACTGTTAACAGCGATATCACATTTTGGCTTGAAGCTACAACTTCATTAGATTAATTTGGTGTGCTGTAAAATATATACGGTAAACATCATTTTACATTTTTTCTTGAGAACTCTGCATTTTTTTCCCTTCTAAATTATCTCAATTCATTTTGACACTTTTGTTATTCGATTTTGATTTTCAAGTCAAAATTATTAGAAGTCCAAATTCCGAAAATTTTAATTTCTCATGGACTGTACGTATTTTATCCAAATAATTCATTCTCAAATTTGAAATCTTAAAATATATAATTTTAAGATTGAGAACATTCGAACATTTTATAGTAAAACCGATACACATTATCCTTGTGCGTGTCCTTTTGGTAACGGATAAGAAGCCATTATATTACGCATGGATGGCAAACATACCACAAAAAGAAGTTTAAGTTATGGAAGAGAGAAAAACTGTCCATTTTTGTGCATTTTGATTCATGAATCATACGGTAGCATGGACTACATGGTGTGTGCAGTTATCTATCTACATATAAAGAAATTTAGATCCTTTTACTAAATAGCAGATCACAGAATTTATAGTATTGTCTTATGTCCTTATCTTTTGCCGCTGTATTAATGGTAACATTGATACGTAGTTGGGCACTTAATCCATCTACGTATAAAGAAATTTATAGAGTGTTTGGGTGTACTTTTCTTTTCTTTTTGAGATTATTTTGTACTTAAAAGTTATCTCATTAAAAGTTTTATCTCAATTTTTAAAATTACTTCACTTTGATTCTTCCACCGTTATTTAAAAGATGATTATTAGTTAGAGAGTTCTCCAAGCAAAGGGAATTAGATAGAAAGAAGAGAGAGAGATAGAAACATAGAAGGGGGAAGAGAGAGAAGCGAGGGAAATGTGGGGAGGGAGAGAGAGAGAAATGCGGAGAAAAAAAAGAGAAAAAAGCTTCCTCAAAATAAAAAATAACTTTTGAATGTTTTTCAGCAACAGTCAATAAAAGATCAGATGCTTTAACGAAGGACTAGATGCCTTTTTAAGAATTAAGAAAGAGGTTGTCAAACATCTTCTCTCCTACATTTTGCTTCAAATTTAACTTTTTAAAAAATATAAGAATATACATCCAAACACCCTATTAGATCCTTTTCCTAAATTGTAGGTAACAAATTAAATCTATATATAGTATTGTCTTATACATGTCATTGTCTTTTGCGACTGTATTGTGGTTACACTGACAAGTAGTTGACAGTTCTGTGGCTACGTAAGTTGCAAGCATATACTTATACTTCTCCGGACGTATGTAAGCTAGGCATTATGAGGCCTTTATATGAGTAAGCAACCTGGTGAAGGTTAAGTGAGACAACTTGTTTGTCATAAAGGAGAAATATTTCTTACAATGTTTCTAGACTATTTCAGTATATATAAGTACGTACAAGTACTACAGATCTAGTAAATGACATGCAAGTGGGGAACTCTTTAATGTACATGCATGTATGCGACTTCTCATGCTCTCTCATCAACCCATTTCATTTAGCTCCATATATGTCCTCCTGGCTTGATGCTGGCTGGAGATTGGGACAGAATTAGGTGTCTCTTCTCTCTTGGATGACTTGAATTAATGTCGACCTTCTCTTAGTTAGGATTGAATGCTAGTCCAGTGAATGCTATCCATGATGTCAATGATCTGAATGTGGCACATCACAGCATCCGGTTGTCATTTGATACTGATCAAAAAACAAGAAGAAATTATGGTATATATGCCATGTTGCATGCTTAGTTGGTGAGAGGATGATCCCCATTGTAATCATCTTGACTAATGGGAAAGCAGTTTAAAATGAGCGATTGGGTGTGCGCGACAGGCGGCGTGTGCGCACCTCTTCAGGGTGTGCACCAAGCCGTTCTCTTTTTATAAATGACAATTGCAAAGTGAATCGTAAATGTTTATCTTCTTATGGTTTTTATCTAATTACTTGCAGTGAGATATATTTCTTCGTGCAAGAGTATGGCGCCTACCCAGTTATCTGTAACCGAGTGGTTTTGGATTCGAGGGATAAGAATGTTGTTTTACGATTCCTGCTCTATGTAAACAAAGAAAAAAAGAAAAATAGACAGATTTGGAGGTTGTTTGTTTCGTCTAATTTGTCGGTTTTAAATCACTACCTTAAAATCAGTGAATTTTATGATTCTAAAATTAGTGAGCATTTTTCTTGGGTACTTGTAAAATACGTAAAACAAAAAGAAAGGAGAGAATGTATAATGCTCTAATTTTGATTTTCGATGACCCTTGGGTAGACACTAGAACAAAGAAATAGGCCTCTAGGTGAGCCAATCAAATCTTAACATAATTTTATTTTACATTGTTTTACAATCGAGCCAAATATATGAAATGTTTTAAAATATTTTTTTTAAATTCTAATATTTTACATCGAAAAAAACTACCCTTCAGAGAAAATTAATTGAACTACTCTGATTTAATATTTTCTATATTAGAATTAGATGTCCAAAATAACTTCCAAGGAAAGAAACTAACTTGAACACGTGTGTTATAGTCAACTCTGGACATTCTCCAGCAGCACACTTGTAAATGTATCTCTCGGATTCGGCCAAAATTTCTCTGCTCAATATGGTCGGTCCATCAATGTAGGCCCATTATTCTTAGCTATGACGATCATTTCGTTTTTCTCGGCCTAGTTAACCCACTTTGTCAAGATATGTAATAATAAGAAATAATTCCACATCAAATATCACAAAAAGGTTTACAACTCTTGCACTATAAAGTTGGCTAGCAGGTATGTTACAAGGGGCACGCTCTGGTTCTCGGTCTCTATCAGTTATGTGATCTTGTCATGTACTTCTCGGTCAGATACTAACTTAATTATCAGAGGGTTCTCCCTCTCGGGCATCCTAGAAGACCTCATACCTCATCTATCTTATAAGGTCCAACGAGCTCGGTGACGTCTCTCATCTCGGTCATCTCTATGAAGTGACTCATCTCTGGTTCTCATCCATTGTTACTATATATCTTGCTTCAACAAATGTCACCTTCATATCTCACATACAAAGCTCGAAGTCGAGTAGCTAAGATGTCAATTGTGTAGGAAATCAACTATAAAAGAAGTCGGCATCATCCTCGCCTCTCATAACTCCGACATGGTCAAAATAGTTGATTATTTTGACAAGTCAACTGTAAGAGAAGCTTGGTACTCATATCTTAACCTCTTACAACTCCAAGATGGTTGAATAATTGATTATACGACAAGTCAACCGTAAGAGAAATCGGCCTCATCATCGCTTCTAACTTAGTACTAGATCTCAGCCTCTCACAACTCCAAGATGGGCAAAGTAGTTAATTACATGAGAAATTGGCCTTGTCCTTGCCTCTAATTCAATATCCAAATCTTGGCCAGACCTGATCTTAGCGTCTCATAACTCCAAGATGGTCAAGCGGTCGATTATATGAGAAGTCAATTACAAGAAAAGTCGGCTTCATCCTCACCTCTAACTCAGTACCCAAATCTTGTCTAGACCTGATCTTGGTCTCTTACAACTCTAGGATGGTCAAGTAGTCGATTATATTAGAAGTTGGTCACAAGAGAAGTCGGCCTCGTCCTTGCTTCTAAATCGGTACTCAATTCTCGGCGAGACCTGATCTTGGCATCTCACAATTCCAAGAAGGTCAGAACAATCGATTATGAGAGAAGTCATCCTCGTCCTCATCTCCAACTTGGTACTCAAATCTCAACCAGACCTGCTCTCCACCTCTTCTAAGTAAGGTGAATAACTCTCATTTTTTTATTATTCTGCAATTATGTAGACCACTCTGAGTTAAGTTACACATCTATATCATATGTTGACGCCTTTATCTCATTGAGCGAATTTTAACATCAACACCTCCCAACAAGGGTTTTTTTTTTCCCTAGCAAAAGATAAGATAGTGAAGTCATTCATAGGTTAACGTGGATAATACCTCAAAAGTGAAAGTCCATTGGAACTTTTCTACAACAAGAGGGGTACTTCGGGCTTAATGGCCCAAGACATGCAGCTGATGGAACAAGGCTAGCATGATAGAGTCCTCACTTGTTCTTGTGCTCTATGGATAGTTCAACAATTCCCCATCATCTTCATCATTCATGCGAGATATCAAACAATTTAGATCATTTGACTAGTTTTTGACTCAACATAGATCATAGATATGCACATGGCGAAAAGGTAACATGTAAAAGTTGAATTAGGCAATCCATATGAAATATGTTATAGTTTACTTTCCAAATATCATCATGCTAATGAAGGGATTAATATGTGATCTTTTAACATTTTAGAATTTTAAACTTATTAAAAAATAATATCTATGGCAGCCCTTTGAGCTACACATGATGTATGGAAAAGATGCTAATGCAATCCACATTGAACCATGTAATCAATTGCTATAGAGGCAAGAAAATGAGGGCTTCATCCACATTGGTTCTTGGAAAGATAAGTGTGGGCTTATAAAGAGGGTTTCTCACCTTCCTCCCCATGCGGACCCTTTTCTTCAGAAAAAAACAAAATCGTCAGATCACCTTAGTAAATGGACAATACCTAAAAGACAAGAGTCCATGGTCCCTTTCCACAACATTTGGGGCCATTTGTAGGGACCCCTATCCATTACATGCAAGGTCATCTTCTCAAGGGCAACATATGTTAGTATTAGATGGTCTCAAAGCCAATCCAATACTATGTACTTATTCAGATTATTAATCAATGACAATAATTCATTGTGTATATTTAATTCGATCTGTGTTTATCGTATGACGATGAAGTCTATGAACATGTGCAGTAGTCTTCAGATTATGATGAGATCATAATTACGGGACCGAAGACTTATAAACACATGTTCTTAATTGTTCCTAGTCATAGGATGTTTGAGATAGGATATCAAACATCCGGATAGACTAGTATAGGTTACTTCAGCTCATATGATGAGGGTGACTGATCCTATAAGTCACTTGTGTGGAGACACTATGCTGGACCTGTAGGTGCTCATTAGTGAATGAGTTCACTGAACTGATCCGACTATGAATCGCTGGATGGTAATCACTTCACTGTTAACCAGCTCGATTCATTTGTCACGGTTGCGTGGATGATCCTTGGACCAGAGACTCCAAAGATATCTTGTTGGTAGGTTTCTGAACTTTGACCTTGACTAACGAATCCCTAACCATGGGTTATCAATAAGTCAAGCGATCGGGTTCAGGGAAATGCCCTCGAAAGTAATTGTGTGTTCAATACGGGATCATCTGCTCTCGGTAGTTTGAAAGAGAATGTTCCGGGAATGATGCGCTTAATGTCCCTGGCCAGGGCGGACTCTGTAATCGATAAGGATTTATCGGATTCAGATTAGCGACATCTGATTCAAGTGAATCGACCGAATAGGGTTTAACAGTAAACCATGCCCTAGGTCGATTCGGGAACATTGTATGGATGAAGGATTATATCCGCGCACTAACCGATGACAGAAAGGTTCCAATAGAGGGTTGCGATAACCCCAGTGTCATCCAAGATCACGCGATGTTGCTTGGCATCCAACGTAATCGGCAGTCCGTCCGAATTTATTGTGGGACATTAAATTCGGCTGATTAATTGAATATAAGGATATTAATTAAATCAGTGGGTCAGTAAAGGGTTACTGGACTTAATGGACTATTAACTGGACTGGTATTTGGGCCTAGAGGGTCACACACAAATGGTTTTCAAGTCGATGGATAATCCGACAGGATTTCGGATAAGTCTGGGTTTTTATGAAAAATCGCAAACATACTTATTATAAAAGAACGGATTCTTCGTCAGGGGCCAGCAACCCTAACCTAGCTGTCGTTCTTTTTTTCTCTCTCTTTCTCTTCTGGGCGTGCGGTTCCCGACTGCTCCGTCTTCCGTCCGACGGGAGATTCAGAATCCGCATGTCGCGGCGGATTACGCGCAGCCAGACGGGATCTACGAACGCCGCAACGAGCGAGGAAGCGAGGACGATCCATCGCGAGGAGAGCCGCGTGGATACCGCTAGAGGTCGGGCATCTGCGCGACTTGCGACATCGCTTTGACAGAACCGAAAAACGAACGCGGATTCGAATCCGCGCAAGGTAAATCTGATTTACTCCGGTATTATTTTGTTCATCGAAACGGGACAGATTCAATCCCGAATATTTTATTCCGCTGCGTTTTTCGGTCGGATCTCGACATAGCGAACCCAACAGTGGTATCAGAGCTAGGTTCCACTGTGTTTTCGCCATTTCGGTCTCCAAATCAATACGTTTATAATTGATTCCATGCATAGTTTAGATTTTAATTACATGTGTTGTGATCATGCGATGATTACAGCATATTTACTGTAAAATATTGTAATTAAAATCGGATTTTCTTTGGGTTATTTCGTGTTCTTCGTCTGACGACGAACGCACCGCGACGGCATGTTTGTGGGCACCCCAAACGTTGGGGATGGCTCGCAGGTACGCGGAGTTCCTCCCATACGATCGTCGGTGGTCAGGAGAGTCCTTGGCCGGCGACGGGAGGACGGCTGAGCCCCCTCCTTCTTCCTCTTGATGTTTGAAGTTGCAGAAAACATAAAAGGAAAGGGGGGGGGGGATTTCTGAAAGGAAACTGCCAGCAACCAGGGGTTGCCGGCGCCGTCGCCGGTGCCCCTGGGTGCCGGCTGTAAGGAATCACCAAGAACGCAGTGGAGAATAAAATCGATTCCTATGTATCGCTTGCTGGGATCGTAAAACGGACAATAAAATAAATGTGGGAAGAACGGTTCTTCACCTTTGCGGGGTTTCGAATCTCCCGTGGATGATTCCGACTCGGTAATCGCGCACGCGCACGATCTCTAAAAGTATCCACACGAGCTCCCGCTGCAGACGCGATTTCCTCTTCGACTTGAGTGCTCCGACCAGATCTCAAATCCACCATACGCGGAGAGAGACAGATCTACTCCAATAGAGAGAGGAGGAGAGAGAGAGAGGAGATAGAGAATCTGGGGTGTAAAATTCGTCCAACCAACTTTTTACCCCTCCCCCTTGGCCTCCTTATATAGAAATAAGGATAAGCACAAGGATTAATCCTCATGATTATCCAAGAGTTTGGCCTTGGATAAATCTCCATTAAATCTTCATGTTTATCCTGCGGCTTTTCATAAAAACCCAGATAAGCATGAAATTTAACGTCTCTCACCGTCTGACGAGAACTCTTATGTGTGTGACCCTCTAGGCCCATATATCAGTCCGGTTTCAGGCCCATTAAACTTAAAACTAATTCTAGAGTTTAATATTTATTAATTAACATTTAAACATCATATGTTAAATGATTAATTTAATAAACAAGTGGATTATCATCTGATGATTAATTCACTTGACCTTCTGATCAT